>CM053790.1:153057665-155612665 GCA_028749045.1 Cupressus sempervirens
AGAGGGTTAGAGATCAATGTGGAAAGCTAACATGTGGAACATCAAGGATAAATAGTTGCCTATTGCTGGAAAGGATTGGCAGAAGTTGAATAAGGGAAAAAGTGTACAAGTTGAAGACTTGGAGGATATGTATATGAAGAACCAGTTTGGGATTTATGTGTTGAATCCCTTAAGATGTTCTTCTAGCTACTAAGAACTTTTTTTTATACCTAGGGTGTTTGATGCAGGAGCATCCTATGGTAGTTGGCAATCCTACATGGTGAAGTGGTTGGACCTTGGAGTTGGAGAACTCAGTTGTAGAAGGACTGGTGCTCGATCATTATTGGGCAGTTCTTGGGTATAGTGTTAGCTGAGGAGCTTGGTCACTAAAGGTTTTCTTGGTATCTATACTATTGCTCGGTCTTTACTATTTTCTTTGCACTCAAAGGAGCTCAACAATGCTTGGTTGGTGGTTATTGACACTTGGCAGTTTGGACTTGCCAAACGGAGTTACTTGTAGATTTGATTAATCAACTTGGTGCATTTAATGCATAAGGAGTGTGGTAGTGACATGGAGCAATCACGAGAGTTTGGTTGGGCCTATCTATGTCTTGTTTATTTGTCCTGTGTGCATTTAATGGGTGTTGTAAGCCTTCTAAGGCATTTAGTACTTAATATATGTTGCAGGACGGCTTGTGGCTTAAAAATGTATTTAATATGAGGGTTTATTTAATTTTTAAATTGCTAGGATGACTTGTGGCTTAGTTGGGTACAAGAAAAGGGTCTTGCAAAGTCTTGAGTATAATTCATTCAGCATAGAGTAGCTGACAAGAGAAAAGTTGAGAGGAGCTAGTACTTGTAGCTAGGAAACAAGGAGATATCTTTGGTGGCTTGTGAGCACAAGTTTAGATCTTGTTGGAGGTTTCTACCAGAGTGTTGTTGTGTTACAAATTTGGACTAGCTAAGGTTGTGGTTGGATCTTGAGGGATCTTGTACACCTATGTAACCTAGAAAGCCTTTAAGCTCGACACATTGCATGTAATAAGTTGTTCTATGAACAAAGAATTGAGTTTGGTGTCAAATCTTGCATCTTGTATTGTGTTTAGGTTGTGTGGTTATTTGTTGGCAGCTAGGACATCTACTTTGGGGATTCTCCTGCCTTGCATTGTGTCAACTTGTTCATTGCAAAAGAAAAAGGTTGCATGTTAGGGCATACAAGATGTCACCTTTGAGTGACTCGGCAGATAAGGTGTGACTAATACAATGTTAGTTGTATCAATAGCCTATTAGGACTACTATGTTAAGAGATCTAAGCATGCATATACAACAATCTTGTTTGCGACTACCTTGTTAAAGGATTTAGAATACCTTATAGAAAATTGATTAGGATTCCTTGTAAGATAATTTGACATGTTTGTGCTTTCATCCAAAGCTTGTCAGATCCTTGATGCTCATCAATCCTTCCCCTTCTTTCCTTCCTTATTTCTATGTCTGCTTTGTTGCTCAATGATCATCCTCTTTCTTCTTCTTCATAACCATAAGTCCTTTTAACCCTTTTCTCTGATCCCTTGATCATCTACTATATAATCTCAACCTTAGATTCTAGAGTTTGTCCTTTTTTATCATTTCGTAAACAAATTTTCACTAATATGCTTGTCTTACCAATTGTCATCGACCTCCGATAGTTGTTCATTTTCTAATAACATAACCATCTTTCGATAATGTTACCTTCTTTTCGATAAAATGAGATGTCTTCAATAACTCCTATGCATCTGATAATGCAATCTTGTAGCTTTAATCTCCAATATGACATCAATAACAAAACTATATGTATTGTCAACATAACGACACATGTGCATATAAACATAGAAAATATCTACTTTGTCTAATAAAAGCTCTTAGATCTTGGTATGAAAAGATTAATATATCCTTTTGTACTCTTTGATTCTCTTATTTTTTATTTTGAAAATGGTCTCTTTATTCAAATTTGATATGGTTAGATCATCATAAGTGTGTTGTATGTAGGTGACTTAATATTAATTCATTTAACTCATAAATATAAAAAGAAAACCAGATCAAATATTTCAAATGTATGTTTGTCTTCATCATTTTTTTGGAATGTTCCAAGGTCATTATTCTATTGCAGAATTTCAAGGAAGGTATGCATAATAAATTTCTAAAAAGGTTCAACATGATTAATCATAAAATTGTAGCAATTCTCATTGAAGTGATTATTAATCTTGATCCAAAATTACCAAACATGTTTGATCCTAATTTATGTACATAATTGTAAGAAAGTTGATTTTCTCTACTATATTTAGGTTTCATATTACCTATATAATAGACATTCCAATACCTATACATGGAACACTAGAAAATGACAAAATTAGCATTAAGGTGTATTATAGGTACACTTAATTGTATCAACAATAATAAATTTTATACATTTATTCTAATGTTGATTATATTGATAATTCTACTAATTGGAAATATACTTTAAGCCATCTATAAATTAGGTGTATTTGTCATCATATAAAATGGTAAGAAATAGTGAACTATCTTTTTCATCTATAGATGTTGGATATAAATTTGTAACAAAATTGATAAAGGAATCACTATGTTGCAAGAGATTATTGGATTGGATTCATATGGATGCTATTGAGAAAACTATCTTATATGTTATGACTAGAATTTCATTCATATTGCCAAAAATCTACTTTAATGTTAAAGAACAAAGCACAATGAAGCCCATGAGCACTTAACCGAGAAGGAAAAAAGCTCTCAATAATGGAACCACACTCATGTTCTTTCACATTGATGATTGGGTGATAGATATATTTTACATTTAGAACAATATTTGGCCTTAAGGATTTTTTAGTAAGATGAGTATGGATAATAATGACTCCTCCTAGGCTAACTTTGTTATGTGCACATCTAAGACCTATGGATACTGGATAATAGCTGATGGAAAATATAGGACTTATAGGGATTATACAACTCTTTTTTTAATTTTGTATTCTATTTGTAAAAATATATGTTAGACCTCCACACATTCAATGTAAAACCTATGATTACAGTGAATTAATAAAAAAAATTGTCGTATTATTTTGAGCACACCTAAGTTTCAATTAGAAAACTTACAGGGCCTTTTCACTGGCATCATTATAAGATAACCACAACCTAGCCAATAAATTCATCATAAAGTTTAGAATATATGATCTTGATCTTGATATGCATTTTATCTATGTAATATGCTTGATAAAGAAATCCATCATTATAGAGTAGCTTCATATACTCTTTACAAAGCTAGATGATATCATGCACCCTTATGAATATTAAGAGAGTGTGTTAGATCATTAGGTTTTGTTTAGGGTCCACACATTAATATAAGTAGGCATTAAATTTATATGTTTGTAAATGCAAGGTGTAACCTTGCGATATAGTATTAATTAATTTTAAAAAAATTATCCTTATCATAATATACTTCTACCTTGTAAAAATAATTGCCTTTATGATAACTAACTTCCTACCTTATATTTTAGGGAATCTCTATTGAGGGAAATGTGGCATCAGATAAATAAACCTATGAATAGATTATTCACAAAAAATTGCATATGGAAGGTTTAATGTGTGTGGTCATTATTGGGAAGAAGAAAAGGGAAGTGTTGTGAGGAATCTACCAAAGGAAAGCTTTATCATTATAATAATGCTTATGGGTTTTTTGTCTTGAATTTTTCTCTATATTAATTCTTTGTGTTAATAAGTTTTTTTATTAATTGAAGTATTTAAACAAGGGGGTTGACCCTTACAAGAACAAGGTCTAAGGACAATTTAGATCATTACAAGCACAAAGCAAAAATACTTAAGAAAGAACACAAAACTCAAAGGATTTATACCCAAAAAGAAAGGACCAAATTCACATTAGATGAACGGGATGGTGAGAGCTCTTTTTGTCCCTCTGAACAACTGTCAAGTGATACTATCTTCAAGTTCGCCAATGAAAGAGGCATCATTGGGGTAGCAGTCAAAATGATGGCCAAAGTGTTGCAGAAGCTTAACAGTGTCAATGGGATTGTGGTGGTGAGTAGAAGCACAAGTAGAGGGAGCAAAAGGGTCTACATCGCTAAAGGGCATTACACTAGGGAAGCAAGGGGCAACAATAGGATTTGCAACAACAGTAACATCAATACCTTGATCTGTAGGAAGAAATTGATCTACAATAGTGACAACATAAAGATTTCTAGCAGGGGTTTCATCTTCATCAACGTCTTGTGAATCCTTGGAAGATGAATCAAAGAAAGAATTAGAAGTATGAACAACCAAATGATTGTTATATACAACCTTCCACCGAGTAGAATCATCTTTACGATACAAAAGAGTATAATAAGTAACAATGAAAGGGGAGGTCCTCATAATCCAATGCTTGAGTACATGGCCTCTCCCCAACCATGAGCACCACGTCCCTAGGAAGTGGTTGGGAGACATCCATATCAAGCGAGATATGGGTGAAAGTAGAGTGGTCCATGGTAGTTGTAGCTTCATCAATCTTCAAAAATTGGCCAAGGTTGTTCCCAATCACCTCAAAGAAAGACATCTCCGATAAATGGAGTGGGAGATTCAGATTGTGAACCCATAACGAACACACATTAAATGGTTCAGGAAGCGGGTGAAATGAGATTGTCCATGGTTTAGCAGAAAGGGAATGATTCTCTCAAACCCACAACTTGTTCTAAGCTACATTGTGATCTTCAAAAGAAGAAAATAAGATAGTGTAAAACCCCTTAGCAAGAGTAAACTTCAATGGAACCTGAGCCTATTGATCTCCAATAGTTGGTAGCCTAGCATTGTTGGTCTAGAAGAGAGGACCAAAGCCTTCATAACTAGGGAATTATCTCCAAAACTCCAAGTTTATTTCGGAATCACTCATTATTAAAATAGGCAAATATTCATTTAATATCTCCTCATCCTTCACAATCAATATTTTCAAATAGAGGGAAGGGGAAAACGAAGGATTTTGGAGAAGTATTACTTTATTGTTGCAATTTTTATTTATTATACATTAATTGCATTAATCATTCATAAGATAGAGATTCAAATCTTCTATGTGCCTAAAAATTCATTTCAACCAATTGAACTCTCTCAAATTGTTTCTTTTTAAGAACCAGAAATATCAATGCTAAAACAACAAATGCTAAGAATAATAAAAGATCTTGAATATCTTTAGTTGTCGGGTCTTAGGTCCCTCTTAAACCTTATTTGTACAAGGCTTTGGGTTTCCCTCATAACCCATTTTCACTTAATCAAATACATTCAAAGATAATCTTATCAATTGCAACCAAAATCAGTTTGTCCCTAGGAGGCTAATCATTAAAGCAACCATTACTACCCATGAAGTCTTCCACCCCATGAAGAAATGCAGGTTGTTGAGGATGACATCGAAACAAGACATATCGAAAGCATAAGCCAGAGTCAAATGGGGTCCCTTCTCAAGGTAGTTGAAAGGTTTGGCTTTAACTAAAGAGTGATTGTCCTAAAAAAAGAATGTGTGACCACTATTCGTTACTAGGTCCTAGTCAATGGTATATATAGGAGGTATTTTTCAGGATTGTTAGAGGTATCAGGAAAGGTGATCCCATATCCCCATACCTGTTTATTATGTTGGCAAAAGTTCTAGGGAGAAATTTCTTGAGAAGGATGATAATAAACTCCTTGGGGTGTGTCCTACTTCCACTCGGCTCCTCATTGTCCTACAATAATTTGTTAGCGAAACAATCATTTTTAGTACTACTATGCTGCTTGAAGCAAGAGCTTGGAAATGCTTCCCCAATCAATATGATTTCGTGTCAAGACAAAATGTCAACTATGTTAAAAGAAAAATATATTTTTCCAATGCCCTTGATAGTCTCTATAACAAAATGATAAATATTCTTAGATGTAGATGAACTAACATTCCTGATAATTATCTTGGGTTGCCACTTACTGTCAAAGAGGTTTCTAACTCCTTTGGAACTCGATTCTAGAGAGAATGCAATGTAGGTTAGTTGGATGGAAGGGCCAACTCCTAAGTAATGCTAGTAAAATTTTAAAAAATTAAAGAATTCCTTGCAAGGGATCCTTGTCTACTTCCTTTCTCTCTTTTGAATCTCTAACTCTTTGGCTGAAAACTTGAAAGAATCCAAATAAACTTCCTTTGGTCAAGCATGGAAGAGAGAAATGGATAACTATGTCAAATGAGACTATGTTGCCAACTAAAAACAATCGTAGGACTTGGTGTCAAAAAAATCTCTCATCTTACCAAAGTTCTTTTTGCAAAGGTTGGTTCGAACCTTACCAGACACAAAGCCTATTGATGTGGTATCATTTTTGCAAAACACCTCGATAGGGAATGATTTTGTCGATTTCTCGATGTGTAGGACCTTCCCAATTGGATCTAGATACAGAATAGCATCCTTAATTGTAGAACTTTGCTTATGCAAGGCTTGAAATGGTGTGATGGCAATGGCCAATTGACTCGCTTATGGGAAGATATCTAACTGGATGGCACACCATTATTATCTCATTCAACCTATCATTATCTATGTGAGGTTGTTGAACCATTATTTGGTTTTTAGGTGGAGGACTACATTGATCAGTCTAGTTCATAGAAAAACATTCTTCTTTGCTACCAAGGCCTTTGACAACTAATGCATCTCATATTGGATTTACATAAAAGACTCAAGGAAGAGAGAATTTCAATTTTTCCTAGAGATAGTAGCTTTGTTTGGAAAATGAATGCCAGTGGTGAACTCACAGTCTAGTATTCCTATCTATTGCTTATTCATGAAGGTAATTGTTGCAAACTACGAAAAAAAGTCTTGAACTCCCAACCTATCCCTAAGGTTAATTTTGTTATAGTGGATAGTCATGCATAACAAAATCCTTACACTAGACAATCCCATCTCAATGATAAAGTTGTTGTTTCCTTTGCAAATAGAATGAGTATGTTGATCATTTGCTCATACACTATCCATTTGTGCACAAAGTGTGGCAAAAGGTTTTACACTTGTTTCAAATTAATTGAGCCATGAATAAAGATGTTTGACAAATAGGAGGGGATGTTTTTCAACCTCCTTATTAGACAACTTTGGTCACAAATTCCTCTGCACCTAAGCTAGGCAATTTCGAATGAGATAAATAACAATATCTTTTGGAGTGTGGAATGTTAGCTTGATTATGTTTTCTGTATTTTTCACATAATGTTGCTAGAAACTTAATTGTGTGTAGGGTGGCCTTGCACCCCACCACCACCACCCTCCCCCAGTCTTCGCACTCCCCCATCCACACTCTTCTTTTGACTACCAAATTGCAAGGAATTCAAGACTGCCAGATTCATTGGGGAAGTTTGATTCCACTAAAAGGATAAAATGGAAAATCAAAAAATGGACTCCTATGCCGGGTTGGTCCAAGATCAACTTTGATAGTATTGTGAAGCACTCTCAAGGGTTGGTCATTATTGGAGGAGTAATAAGACCAAACACCAAGAAATTAGTTGTAGCTTATAGTGGTGCACTATCTAAACACATGAATAACCAAGCTAAGGGAATGGACTTTCTCTAAGGGCTCGAGATTGTGCTCACCATTAGTACTAAAACCCTTTCAATTGAAGGAGATTCCAAGCTCATCATTGATGTTGTTAAAGGGTTGTCAAAGAGCATCTGGTTGATTGAGGGCATTTTGGGCAATATTCACATGCTCTTACATGGCTTTGACTACTTTGTTATCAACCATGCTTATAGGGAGAACAATGTCATAGTGAACTCTCTTGTTGCCAATAGTTATCATTTGGAGGGGTTGAGGTGTTGGCCAAGTTTCTTCTCTCCCAATTGACATCAAAAATCTCTTGAATGGAGAGTGTTTAACTTCCAACGGGGATGACATGTAAAGGCTTATGTTGGAGGTGGTGCTTCCTTTCCACCATATTATGTTGGGCATCTCATAACCCTAACTTGTTATGTACCAAGCGACAGAGAGTGTCCAATGCATTTTTTTTAAATATGGGGGTCATGACATGGCATTAACGGTATTAGTGTACAAAAAAAAGCCTCCATCTAATGAGATATTAATTATCGTCTATGGTGTAGTACTTATCTAGGTGGCCCCTAAGTAATCATTAAAAACACATTAACAACATGGAGTACCCTAAACTGATGAAATGGCATTTCACCAAAGTTACAAATGGTCACATTAGCATTTATCATTGCCCTTCTCATAATGGTGCATACCCTTTTCCATTGTTGTATTGAAAGGACTCTCTCTTGTGGGAAATTGTAGCTTCCATGGGCCTAATTATTGGGAGGATGGTTTAATAATATCGCCCAACCGAACATACATACATTTTTCTTGCCTTAATATCACTTTATGATAATGGTAAGTTTCCCTAATTGTATCAAGAGTTGCAATTTTCTCCTCAAAGTTGATTATCATGTGTATTCTACCATAGTGACAAGGGAGGACTAGGTCCACTTTAAACCTGGGAAGCCAAAAGATTTCGAGAATGGCCCCACAATGTGGCATATTTGCACAGGGAGGCAGGGGAGCTTACTGGACTGCCACCAATACTAGATTTGATGGGGGCTTGTCAGTCCAATTTGCTACCTCCTAGGATAACATGAGAGTTTTAGTTGGGAGTATTTCTTTTGAGAGTCATAAAGAGGTCACTACTAAGGCTACTAGGCTATCCACTAATGGAAGAAAATGGAAGAAGACCAATTAGGTAGTTGATAATGACAACTTGAACAAGTTCTTCAAATAAAGTGAGGCTCCAAGTAAAAATGTAGGGAAGATATAACAAAGTTGAGCTTCCACCACCTTGGGACCGAGTTTTCTTGGTGCTCGTGAAGTATTTTAAATTGAAGGGTTCCCATAAAATTATTTCTTTGCATGTATGCCCCTTCTTAATTACTTAAGGAATCATGAAGCAATCTCATTTCCTTTTTTCTTGTCAAAATCTCTTGAGAGCTTTAAGTTTGATGCTACGGAGAGTGCCCATTCCCAGAGTGAAAAATCTATTCCCTTACATTCTAGCCTTATTTTTAGGTTATACCATTTCCACCTAGCCCTTTACCATCCCAAACCCATTATTGTCTACAAGTTTGTTGTCTCAATATCACCCCCACCTGCTAGTATCATTGATCTACCAAGCCAAAACAAAAAGAAAGATATTAGGCACCTAGAAGCCCTTAAAATTGTCTCTCGTACTAGCACTCTAGACACATTGAATGTTGGTACACCAACTATCAAGGCTTGCTTGAGAGGTAAAGATTCAATGTTGCTCACTTCCAAGAGGAAAGGAAAGAATCCTTCCCATCTACCAAGAAAACTAAATTCTTTATTCAAGAGATTAATAGTGCAGAGGAGGTGAAGGAGAATAACACTCCCCATAGATCCAAAAAATTGGCCACTAGGTCCGTGAAGAAAGGAAAAAAGTTACTTGTTGACTATGACTCAAAGGAGAAGAATGAGCAAGCGAATCAAAAATTTGAAAGGGAAACTGAGAGGACCAAGTCAACAAATTTGGAAGTTAACATTATTGGTAGTTCAAATAAGCCTACCTCTTATAGACTAGCCCCCATTTCTGATAGAGTGAAGGAGGAACCTATTGATTCTAGAATTGACATGCTACCAACTAGGGAGAACCCAATTTTGGTTAACTATAATGTGACTTTTGCACTGGATTTGGCTAACCTACAAAGCGAAGTGGATAGTCTAAAGAACAAAATGAATGAGATGGAAAGAAAAATAAGAAGTATTTCAACGTTTAGCCTTCAAGTGATGTACAATTTTGCAACTTCCTTGTGCCTAATATAACAGAAGATGTTTGGTGACAAATGGCAAGAAAGTAATTATAAGGAATTATTCAAATTCCTTATTGGATACTAGACTTGTGTTGCACTAGTTAGGTTGCAACATTAAACTCTCCTGTAATGCTTAATCTCTAGATGGTTGGGGTTGTGAACCCACACCCCTCTTGGGTTTTTATGAATATCTTTCTCATTAGCTTGCTTAGCTTCATGGACTCTAGATTTTTTTGTTTTTTTTTTGTTTTGCTTGTAGTAGGATTTCGTTTTTTTCTATTTTGCATGGTACTACCTTATACTATGGTGAAAACTTTAATGGTTATAGGCTACCTAACTACGAACTATATTTACTTACTATTTAGCTCTATCCTAGAGTGCTTTTAATATTTATCTATTGTTAGTATATTGTATTTGTACGCTCTTTGACTATAGTTTTGTAAAAGTCATCACCCTTATTTTGTTGTTGATTAATATAAAAACATTCAACCATTCTTCAATTGAAGGAGATATTTTTTATGAGTTTCATTCAATCTATATTTAAGTTGGACTTCAACTTCATCCAACCTCTTTAATTTCTAGGATGCAAATCTGCGTCTCCATAATTGTTTTACAAAAGCTTTGTTTAAGTTATATGTTCAAAATGTTCTCACCACTTAAGCTATTCCATGTATTTGAAGCAAGTAGCAATTAAAATATGACCTTGTGATTCCTAAACTTTATAATTAGAAAGTTTAACGGATTCCATGAGGTCTCGGCTAAAGTAACAGGCTTTTGGTCTTGAGCTTCACTACCAACTTCGTACCAATGATTTGATAACAAGCTAACTCAGTTCTTTATGAACACTCGAGAAAACAATTAATTTTTTTAATTTTTTTTAAATTGATTTTTTAAAAACGACACATCTCATTATGAATGTGAAAGGAACAAGTATGACAGTTTTGTTGGAAGCGTGGGACATATGCTAAAAGCAATATTAAATTGTCATCAGATGCAATTTAAAATAAAAAAGCAAACATAACTGCTTCCTCTATGGTGGGGAAAAACAGCCCAAATGTGCTTTACATTGCTAGACTCTACCAACCATTACAAGTACTCGAATTATTCCTGATCTCACAAATTTAATATTTTAATAGATTGCATTTCAAACTTTTGCACAGTTGCTGCTTTCATATTTTATGCTTAACATTTTATTAGCGAAGTTTATTTCTTTCAATGAGGCTCTTATATAAAAACTCCATAAAAAATACATGGCTAAAGACATTTGCCCTTCAACCATGTTAACTCATCTCAATCCAAAGGAATAGTAGATTTTCACCCTTTCCACTGCGTATCATAAAGACTTACCCTTTTGAAATATATTGCAGAGGAAATAGTATCTCATCCATAATGTCAATAGAATCTTTCAGAGTCATTTTGGTGTCTATATCCAATAATAAACCATTCCATGTAGTATAGCTTGGGGAAAACCCTTCACTACTCATGACTCTCAAAAGCTGAGATGCTTCCTTCAACTGGCCTTGTTTACAAAGTCCATCAATCAAAATATTATATGTATCTGCATTCGGGAGACAGCCTTTTTCAATCATTTTATTTTTAAGTTTAATGGCGCCATGCGGTATACCTACCCTGCAAAAGCAACACATCAGTTCATTTAATGTAAACACATTTGGACAGTAACCACTAATCAGCATTCGATTCAGTAAATGAAATGCCTTCACTAAATATCCTCCTCTGCAAAGTCCATCAATGAGGATGCTGTAAGTGACAACATCAGGAATATGGCCTCTGACTGACATTTCACCAAAAATATCTTCAGCCTCTGCCACTTTATTCTGCTTGCACAGCTCATGAATCTGTAGGCTGTAAGTTACAGTATCAGGAAAACAGCCTTTGCACTTCATCTCATCTATTAACTTCAAAGCCTTCTGCACCAGACTTTGCCTATAAAGACCATATATAAGCATGTAATAAGTAACAAGCTCCGGGGTGCATTCGCGTCTTTTCATCATGTCAAAAAGCTTAAAAGCTTCTTCCACCTTATCTTGTATACAAAAGGCATGAATCAATGTGTTGTAGGTGACAGCATCAGGGATGCAACCATTTTTTTCCATTTCACCTATCATAGCAACAGCCCTATTTATCTTCCCATCCTTGCAAAGGCCACCAATCAATGCATTATAACTGGCCACATTTGGAGTAGTTCCCTTACTTGTCATTCCTTTGAGTATTTTGAGGGCACTTTCTGTTTTCTTTGCCTTACAGAACCCTTTGATCAATGTATTGTGAGCTATCACATCAGTGACACATCCTTTTGCTTCCAATTGTTCCATCAATTGAGCAGCTTCCACTGCCCTACCCTCCTCACATAGTGCATCAATCAACTTTGTTATTGTAATTACATCAGGAAAGTAGCCCCTTGCTACTCCACTTTCAAGAAGCTCAAGTGCCTCCCTTAGTTCTCCCAGTCTACAAAATCCACTTATCAATGTATGGTATGTAACTTCACTTGGCTCACATCCACTCCGCATCATTTTCATCATAACTCCCTTACCTGCATCCCACTTTCCTTTTTTACAAAATGCATGTATAAGAGTGTTATATATGACTACACTTGGCTCACAACCCTGATGTCTCATTGACTCAAGTAATCTGAATGCCTCCCAAATGCGGTCAAGCAGACAAAGTGCTTTTATCAGGATACCAAACGTGTAAACATTTGGTTTGATCCCAGAGCTCATCATTGTGTTTCTAAAGAAATGTTTTGCAACATAAAAATCGTGCTTAACTAAAACATTCAGAATTGCATTATAAACTTTAATAGTTGGCACACATCTAAGCTCTTCCATTACATCCAATACATGTACTGCTTCATTTGCCATTTTAGCCCGACCGTAATCATGAACCATTGTACAGAAAATGGTTTCATCTGGTGCACAACTTCCTTGCGTTTGCATCTCATAGAGAATTTTTTGCACGGTCTTAAATCTTCTTTGCAGTCCAAGCTTGTGAATAAGGACCCTGTAAGTTATACAGTTGTGGACAAATCCAGGTTGGCGTTCTGCCCATCGAAAGGCACTAAGGGCCTCCTGAGCATTTCTTTTCTCCAAAATCATGTTTACAAGATTTTCATGGCACTCCACCGAAGAAGAAGAAACAACATTTTGCCCAGATTGAGATGAAGATGAGGTATTGAAGCAATGGGTACTACCATTAAGAAATTGAGTGAAAAAAAGAATGCATTTTTCAAAAGTGACCCTTTTTAACTCATGAACACTTGCAGTTATTATCATACTGTACCTTCTTGCCTGCCACTACTGCTGCTGCTGATGTTGCTACTATTATTTTGAGAATGATATTTCTTTCTCAGACAGTATAGGGTTCAACCATGATGAGGCAGTCAAGGAACATATATCAGTTTCGAACAATGGGCAATTAAATGGTAAAAGTAATGTCATTTTCAACTGTATCACCTCTCAATCCGAGAGGGCTTGAAGTACTTATCATACTATATCCCTTGTCCCTTTTTAGCTACTGCTTCTACTGCTGAAGATTGGAATTTTTCCTCGGATGGAAATGGGTTATATATATTATGGAATTGTCAAGATTTTGAGTTTCGCAGGGAGCAATTGAACCGAAAATGGGAGAAAAATGTAGTCAACATGAAAACCTTTCTCATCGGTAACCCTCTTTGCCTTTTTTCTTGCTAGAACCTCGGCTGCTACATGATAGTAATTTTCCCTCAAGAAGTATGGGGTTCAACCATATATATGGTATTCAGGGGAAAATCATGAGCCATTTGCAACAAAAACAAAAGTTTATGCACATTTCAACTATGGGTTATCTTTCCTGATATTTCTGCTGCTTCTAGGGTTCTTGGATTGAGTTTATTTACCCAAAGGATATTGGGTTCAAACAAGAATGACGTGTTGAGAAAATGGATATCCGCAAAGAACACTGAACGTAAAGGAAGAAAACTTATCGCACCGCATGATTATGCCAGCTTTTGGAGTTGCGTATTAGGGTTCCAAATTGGGGTTTTGTTTTCCACTTAACTTTTTTGAACCAGCGGCTTTTGACGAATCTTCAAATTATAATGCAATAAGTATACTGACTAAGCTTGCACTTTCTAGAATAGTAGGTGCTAGCACCGTCATCCAAAAAATAATCCACAATTGTATTTTGTACAGGACCCTTGCCAAACAAATCGTTGAAGAGCTTCTACAAAGAGTTTCACAAGAGAGGGAAAATAACATTTGGGTAGTTTGAAACTAAATTGTGCATTGCAATTCTGTAAATTTATAAGTAGAAAGAGCGAGTAAAGACAAGGTTTAGAATGTGCCTGTCATATATTGTCGGACATCAACAAAGCGGAGAATTTTATAGGCAGAAAGCGGGCTCGAACCCGAATCATTCGAATCAACAATGCTGCAGCCTTCTCTACTTACGTTGCATATTAAGAGCCCTGCTCCTACCTGGTGGAAATTCTTGAATCCGAAAATTTTGCAGATTACTTGAACTGTGGCATGTATGTAAACAGAAGTAACCTTTTCCTAAATTAACAGAGTCGTCCCGTGTGGTTGCTTAGGCTACGGTCTTATGGAGGGGTTTGCTCAAAAAAAACTTGATTTGGGTTCAAGTAAAAGAGAGAGAAGTTTCCAAAGGTAAATATTTTAAAATGACATCGAAATTTTATAAGTAAAGATAAAAATAAACATTATAATTAAAAAAATGTGTTATGCATTTTCTAACTCAAAGTTTTAGTTATGGAGATCTCATAGAAAGATTGATTTTCTTTTTCTTCTTCTTTTTAATTTTAAAATAAAAATGGGAGTTTAAAATTTTCCTATTATTTATTCATAATACATTTCAATTCTTAAATAATAGTAAGACTATCATATAACATTTTAAAAAATCATTATCAAGAAAGTGAAAAATGGCAAAGAGAAAACTTGTGAATTTAGCAGAGCAGAAACGCAATTGCAAAAATTGGCGAACTACTGAATTCGCACAAAAAAAGAAGAAGAACAAGACCACATTTCGATGGGTGCAAAAGAACCCTAGAATGAACTTCGAGGTTAAAACCTGAAACAGATTTTCTGCATTAGAGGAAGCGGATGGCTCTGACAAGTCTAGGCATCAATTCACAAATCAGCAAAACGCTCCCTTTTAGAAGTCAAGGCCTTCCAAAGCGGCGCAAGAAGTGTCCTTAGAGCATGTCCAAGGACAACATTTCCACCAGCACCCTCTACATATTTTACACTGGATAGTTTAGAGGAGCAAATTAGATATTTTCATCTAACCAAATATGCGCAATCCATCCATGATCAGCGAGTTACTCATTGCGCAAATCTAGGTAGAGTAGATCCATCTCCTTTTCTTACCCCTATCAGAGTTGGCAACTCATCCTATGGCACCCCCGATCATCATGGCTCATATATCTCGTCGCACTGTCGTTTGGAGCTATCAATTTCTAGGGCTTCCTTAAACCTTGAGGGTTCAGATTCCCCCAAAGTGGTGGTTCCCTCCATCTCCCTTCATGGGAAAGATATTGAAGACACCTAGAATGAATGTCAAAAATGTGGAATTTATGCAATCCGGTGTGGTCCGAAAGAAGATTTTATTTTTCTTTCTAACTAGTTAGAAGAAAACTACGAATCTCAGGTAAGTATTTCTTTCTTCTCAAAATTTTCTCTGTACTTACATTGTAGTGATGAAGGTGTTAAAAAATAATTTATCAAAGCATCTGTGTGTTTTTTTAATGGGCATGCTATTAAGTTTATTGCTTTGTATCCTAATTTTAAATTAGAAAATCTTGATATCATGTATCCGCTTTGGTTTAATATTTTGTCCATGCCCGCAGAGCTAAATCACATAGAGATTCTTAAATCTCTGGGGTTTGGACTGGGAGATCTTGTAGGTATAGATTCCTCTTATCAGGATGACAATAATGTTAAATTGCTCAGAGATTATTAAGATGGAAAAGGGTAAGAAAACAAGTTTTGAAGTTATTCCGAGCACCTCAGATTTTCTATAGTTATTCCCCAAGCTTAGAGAATAGAGAAGGAAATTGAGGGCCCAGTTGTGTAGCTTGGATCCCTCTAATATGGAGTATAAGCATTATCAAGTAAACATGGATTCCCAAAGAAGCAGTAAGGATCCTACTGAAAACTTTCCTGAACCATAGATAAGACTTAAATCTGTTATTGTTCAGAAATCAAAGTTGGATTCCTCAATTGACAAAGATGGATCAGCCAATAGAAAATAGGGGTTTTTACAAGTACAGGATCATCCTAAAAGATCACCAAATAATCAAGGCTTTCCAGCATATAGTAAATGTAAGTAGTAGATGGTTATTGATTTAGTATTATCACCAAACAAGAATAGGCTTGATATTACAGACACTACGGTTGAAGCCAATCTGATACATGTTGAACAACAGAACAGAGATTCCAAGGTCTCTAAAAATGCCTATATTGAAGATATTGAAAATCTTATGTTATTCGAAGTAGAATCAGATTTAAAAGAGCTTGATTTTCCCATAAAGGAAACATCCACAGAAAGACAATGCCAGATATTGGATCCACTAAATTCCACTCCAATCAAAGAAAGCCATTACAAAGCTTCCAAATTATGGCAGACTCCATTAGAGCTTAGAAGCTCTCCATTCACTCCAAGAGAGCAATCTCATAAAGAGAAGGATTATAAGTGTGAGGGCTTTTTGACAAAAATGGTTCAAGAGTTCTTAAACAAAGAAGACAGCACAGAGGCAGATATATTCGAGTTGAGTTCAAGAGATGAGAATTTAGAGCAGTTAATAGATGATTTGGTTCAGGTTTTTAATTTTGAAGAGATTAACAATAGTTCAGAGGCTCAAAAGGCAGAATTGATCTAGAGAATCATAAAATTAGGGGGAAGTAATTACACTTGTGATGACCTAAGAAGAGATCTAATGAGTATAGAGGAAGAGGATAAAGCTAGAAGGCAAGATCAGAGTATTGGTAGGAAGGCAGCAGATGGTGGGGACATTGAAGATAATAGGATAAAGAATGACATAGAAGAAGATACTCAGAAGGATATCATTAATAAGATCATTAGTGAGTTAGAATCTGAAAATATAGAAGGGAATGATATTCATAAGAAGACATGTGATTTAAAGATTGGGAAACCTATAGAGCTCCTTGGGATCTAGCGGAATCAAGACAGTTTAAGTTCTCCCATCTTTGGTAAGATTAAAGGAAAAAGAGGTAGAAGATCTTTGAAGGACCTGAGAGAAGTAGAAGGTCTTAGTAGAGAGCAACAAAAGATAGATCAGCTTTTTAATGTTGGGAAGGGGAAGTGCCTTCCCAAAAAGACATGAAGATAACAACGTGGAATGCTAGGGGATTAAATGCCCCTAGCAAGAAAAGGTTAGTAAAACAAAACCTCAAATCCTTTGAATCTGATATTATTATAATTCAAGAAACTAAGTTTAATAAGGATGAAGCAATTAAATTAGATAAAATGTTAGGCTTATGGAGTTCTTTTTTCCAAGAATCTACGAGAGCATCAGGTGGTTTAGGTGTCTTTTGGAATCCTAGGAAAGTATCTCTTAGCTATCTTTATCATAGTCCTAATTGGATTCGTTTGAATGTTAAGAGTCTAAAGTCCAATTTGCAATTTATTCTTATTAATGTGTATGGTCCTATTAGGCTCTTGGATATAAGGCAAGTTTGGAATGAGATTAGTAGTTTCATCCTAAAATTTAAGGATAATGTTTTTTTAATAGGCAGAGATTTCAATACCATTTTAGACCTATCAAAAAAAAATAGGTGATATCCATCACCTTTCGCACTCTTCGTTTGACTTTAGAACATGGGTTAGTAAACATGACATGATAGATGTCCCTACCAACAATGGGATCTACACGTGGAACAATAGGAGAAAGATTATGCATATATCGTGAAGAAATTAGATAGGTTTTTTTATCTTAGGTGAGTTAGCTGATAGTAATTATAATTTTCAATCAAAAATTATGCCTATTGTTGGGTCAGACCATTATCCAGTCTGACTAGAACTCTCAGAACCTCATAAACCCACCAAGAACCCTTTTAAATATGAAAAAATGTGGTTCCTAGATCTGAATTTCATTGAAAATATTAAAATTTGGTGGGAGCAAGATAAAGTAGAAGGTTCGAATATGTTTGTGTTTGTCTCTAAGCTAAAATTACTTAAAGAGTGAATCCTAAAATAGAATAAATGTCATTTCAACAATATCTTCAAAGAAAAGATAGAATTAGAAAACCAACTTAAAAACCTAAATATGGATATTATAAAGAATGGTATGAACAATGAAAGTTATCAGTTAGAGAAAGAGTTAATGGCTAAACAAGAGCTGATTTTAGCAAAAGAAGAAACCTTCTAGCGACAAAAATCTAGGGAAAAATGGTTGGAAGAGGGAGACCGTAACACAAAAAAAATTCATAACTCAACTTTATATAATAGATCTAAGAATAAAATTACCAGCATCCAAAATCAATTGGGTAATCAAGTTGAGAAGCCAAGCGAAATTATAGATATCTTCGTAACTCATTTTAAGAATACACTAAACAATTACGAAGGGTCTAATAAGGTGGCACAAATAAGATGATGAAATTCATTCCTAGATTGATCTCAGATGAGGATAATAAGCTTTTAAATAGACCAGTTACCTTGGAAGAGGTAAAATTAGTAGTTTTTAACATGAACCCCGATAAATTGCCAGGACTTGATGGTTTTTAGGTCCTTTTCTTTCAAAAATGTTGGGACATTATTGGGATCGATCTATGGAGAGCCATTGAAGCCTCAAGAAATGAAGGTGCTCTATTATTGGAAATTAATTTTTCCTTTATTACTTTAATTCCTAAAAATTATGATTCCAAAATTGCGAGAGATTTTAGGCCTATTGCCTTATGTAATACAATTTATAAGATCTATTCTAAGATTTTAGCCAATAGGCTTAAAGCTTTCCTGCCTAAACTGATCTCTGAGGAGCAAATAGGCTTTGTTCCTAGGAGATCTATTCTTGATGGTATTATTACTATACAAGAGATGATTCATTCGGCCAGCAAAAGCAAAGAACCTTGTATGTTTATGAAACTTGATATTCAAAAAGCATACAATATGGTAGATTGGAGATTCCTACGCAAGTTTCTCAAAGCCTTTGGATTCTCCCATCAATGGATTAATCTCATTTTTAAATTCATTTCTATGCCCAAAATTTCTATTCTAATCAATGGTATGCTTGAAGGTTTCTTTGAAATCTCTAGGGGTATTCATCAAGGTGGTTCGTTATCACCTTCTCTTTTCATCATTATGGCTGAAGCTTTTGGGAGAGCCTTAACAATTGCTCATCAGAATCGGCTACTTTCTGGTATTACCGTCACTAGGAATATGATGAATATCACTCATCAACAATACACTGATGACACAATTCTCCTTGGAAAAAGCTCTATGGTTGAAGCTTCTGAATTTAAGTCCATCATAGAATCATATACGATGGCTTCAAGTTAGAAAGTGAATAAGGATAAGTTTGAGATTTTCTTTCTAAATACAAAGGAAGAGATAGAAGACAGAATTTGTAAGTTGATGGGCTTTCAAAAAGGACAATTCCCTTGTAAATATTTGGGAATTGCACTCGAAAAAGGTTCCAAATCTTGCAAATTTTGGCATAACACAATTGAGAATTTGGAGGCTAGGATTGGGGGATGGAAAGACAAGTGGCCCTCTAAAGCAGGAAGAGTCACTAAAATTGGTTCAATTCTTTTGGCCATTCTGATTTATCCCTTGTCCTGCCTCCCTCTCTTGAAGAGTTTATGTAATAAACTGGAATCTAAACTTAGGAATTTTCTTTGGAAGGATTGTGATGAAGACAAAAAATTGGCTTTAATTAAGTGGGAAAATATTTGTAAACCTAAAGCATTGGGTAGATTTGGTATTAAAAACCTAGAATGGCAGAATGAAGCCTTGGGAGCAAAATTGATCTAGCGACTGTACAATGAAAGGGACCAAAAATGGGCTAAGATATTATACAATAAATATCTCAATGCAAAAGACCCCATTTCTATTTTTAGAATGATTAATCCCCTTAGGGGATATGAAAGCTGGAACTTCATGCTAAGTTGTCGTGATCTTATAGGTAATTATCTCACATGGGATGTTGGCAGAGGTGATAAGGCCTTATTTTGGGAGGACTCATGGGATGGCTTCCCCCCTAGTTTCCAATCCCTTTCCAAAACATTTAAAGGAAGTTTTAATCCCTCGGTGGGGTAAGGAAGTTGGTAAATATAAGACTAAGATTTTGGATAATGGTGTGGATAAATGGGTTTGGAAATCGATAGAAGACTTGGGTGTGGAACAGGCTGAAGTAGAAGCTTATGTCAAGATTATTTCTGATAGGGTAGTCAAGCAGTCAGATAAATCAGATAATCTTATCTGGGCAGCTTCTAATGATGGCAACTATAGAGTTAAGGATGGCTATAATGCAATTCTCTACTCTCATAGCTAGGATAGTATTGATATCCCACTCAAGCTTTGTTGGGATGGGGCCTGTCTTCCTAAGGTTGGATTCTTCCTATGGAAAACCTTTCAAAATAGGATCTTAACTATCGAAAGGTAAATAAAATTTGGGATACAGGGTCCTTCTAGCTACGTTTTATGTAAACAAAGTTATGAGGATACTAATCACTTGCTCTATAGGTGTCCTTATTTGCTAAATTGTTGGGAATGGCTTAGATCTAAACTAGGTTGGTCTACACCTCTCCCAAAATCCTATAGGGATCTTCTCATCAACTAGCCCAGTAATTTGGTTAAAGGCATTTACAAAAAACTTTGGAATATTTGCCCATCAATTGTCTCTTGGGAGATTTGGAAGGAAAGGAACCAGCACATTTTTTAGAACACTAAATTGAAGGTTGAGGAGCTTATTTTAAAAATTGAGGCTTGTATCGTGGAAGTCATTAACTCATATCTCAAAAAGTGTATGAAAGAAGAAGGTTACTTCTCTTTCTGGGATGGACTTATGAAGAAGAACTAGGTTAACCTGATCAACGCCCCCGGTCTATCTTAAGAAAAGCAAAGAAGATAGGGCTAACTGCAGATGGTCTCCTCCCCCATTAGGATGGGCCAAGCTCAATTTTGATGGTGTTGCTCATGGTAATCTTGGGATAGCAGTAATTGGTTGTATTATCAATAATGATTATGGTCATTGGCTAGCTAAAAAGGTGATGGCCATTAGACCTACCTCCAACAACCTAGCGGAACTTGAGGTATTGGAAGTGGGATTACACTTGTGTATGGAGGTTGGGATTACCAAAGTGATTATTGAAGGAGACTCTCAAATCATTTTGAATGTGATCAAGAAGTGATCTACTCCTAATTGGATCATTAACTCTAGATTAGATAATGCTCTTAAACTTCTTGATCATTTCAAGGATTATCAAATATGCCATATCTATCGCAAAGGTAACTTGAAAGTTGGTCAACTAGCAAGTAAAGTGGGCTGATAGTATTAATATTCATATAATTAAGGATTCGTGCATTTAATTTGATGTCTAAAACTTTAGAGTATAGCTTATTCCATTAGCATAAGTTTCCTATAATTATCATATTGGATTTTAATTACTCTATCAAATTATATATTGGCCCCTATTATTGTCAATTATTATTTGTAAGATTGTGGTTGAATCAATATTATGATTTTTGTCCTTAGTACTATAGAGTTAGGGCTGAGAACAGGGTGTGGGTGTCTTATACTATCAATTCATGATGGGAGTCTTGATTAATAATTCACTCTTAGCCTTTACCTCCCACGTGACTTGGCCTAATGGTGACAACTCCATGATGAGGCACGTTAATTACTTCTAGATTCGTCTATGCTAAGTTTTTATGGGATTATTCATACCCATAGTTTGTCTTCTTCCATATCAACAACTATGGACACCAATGTGTTGGTTTTTCACACCAAAGAAGATAGGACTATGGCCTTCCATGGATCGATAAAACTAGAGCGTTGGAATAGGATCCTCAATCCTTTAGACAACATGACAAGGATTGCAGTGGGGAGGGTGATCGGTGAAGGCATATTTGACTACAGCTATACCTGGCACACTAACAGTAGCATTATTAGAACATTTATTGGCTTTTTAACCAGAGCTAAGGTTGAGCATGACTTAATTATTCAACTTTGCAATGATATTTTCCAAGCCACATGGTGTAAGGGGCTGGAAAATGCAGTTAGGAGCATTGATGGCAAACGAAGGATACCACTCCCTGAGAGATATATGGACTCCCCTCCAGGTTCCTTTGAGTTGGACATGGCATACCAAAGGCCATCTTTGATCATACAGGAAAGCCTCAAATTTTACACCCAATGGCCCAAAATGGAGGTGGTTATTAGATTCTGTCTTCACTGGAGGGGTATAGTAGTCGAAGAGAATAGGTTTTGGTTGACAGAGTACCTAGATGTATTCCATGCCTATATTCACCCAGGCATCTCATTTGATAACCTGGAGGCCCTCATATTTTGCACCCCTAACACTGATAAAACTAGCAGATTGAAGTCTAGGTTTGAGCTTCCCCCAAATTTCCAGGTGGAGAACCCCAATGACATTTCAGAGGTCATTATGGTCTTTCCTAGGTAGGGTTCACAGATGGACAGGATTGCAGTTCCTTTTTGATAGCTAGATAGTAATCAAGTCTCTTGTTATCACTTTCATCTAGGGTTTATGTAATTAGCAGTCTCAGTAATATGTGGTTTTAACTACTGATTAAAATTTGTATGAAAGTATGATGGATATTTTGGCTCTATATGTATATCAACATTCTGTAAATAAACTTACACCATCAATATAAAGATCTAGTTATGATAATTTGTTTGTGGGTTCCAATTTTATTGTTCTCTATTTTGTACTTTATCTCTGTCGTGTTTTGTTCTTTCACTTGGCCCTCATGCAATGGTATGTCGATAAATTAATTTTCCTTCTTGCAATGGTGGAAGGTTTGTTGTCTACTAATTTGTCTCATATATTAATTGCATTAGAGCTCTGATAATAATTCATGCTTCTTGAATGTTTCTGGGTATTTCAGAGTTAAGTTAAGTTTAGCTAAGTTCTTAATGTTTCCAATTTGGGTATAGCATAGATTGGTTTATATTTTTAACACTTCTTGATTTGGTCCACTTAAACAAGTAATGTGAATATTTGACTGGTGAGAGATTATTTCAGTTGGGTATGAATAGTCAGGGTTAGGTTGGGAATTCTCGAATTCCTATTTGGAAATGGGATCCACATTTAATTTATTCCTTAACAGGTTTTTTACCCTTCCCCTTTGACTCTGTCACATACAATTAAATGGTAGAAGGTAATTGCCTTTTAGTATTAATAGGAATTAATCTCAAATTTTCAAATCATCTTTGAAGAAACACTACAGTTAACAGTTTGGGGCAATACATTACGATTCATTATCATTAAGTGCCCGCATGGTTTCTTTCAGACTTAGAAGTTTGTTTGACATCTAGTAGTGAGTGTGATTGTCAATTTTATATTGATAGAGTAAGACTGAAATACGCTACTTGGTAAGGAGGTGATGTTGTATGGGAATTCAATTAGCTATGGAATATTTATGTAGATACGATCACAACTCTATGGGTATAGGTTATGTTTGAATCGACAACTAGACTATACTTGTATAAATTTTTAGGTCGATTTCTTTCTAATTAGTTTTTTAATGTAGGGGCATCCCTTATTTGAAAACAGAGCATTTCATGGAACTAGTAGAACAAGGTTTTTTGGATTAACTCTTGCTGAGATGGTTTTGGATCTAGTTGGATTTAATATTTATTTTATCTTTTCTATTGTGATTATTTGGATTTACTCTCTTTAGGTGTCATCCTTATCATTATTTTTAAGATTCAAAATGTTATAAGGGGTTTTGTTGTATTATTTCACATTTTCTAACCCTTGTTGTATTATCTCATTTGAAATGCATTCACTGATAGCATATTATAGATTGGGTAATATTAATCTTTTACATACAAGGAATGGATTAGGTATACATATTATCTGGTAACAAATTTCAATTTTGTGCATTTTCTTACTCGCTAACATGTTTTTTTCCTAGCCCAACACAAATTAAGGATGGAATGAGGGGGAAGTTCCTTTTTTGACAAGGTTTCAAAGTATTATTTTGATTAACTTTGTAAGCATATCAGTCAAACGCTATGTATATTTTCAAAGGGTTGTGATCCCTATAATTTGTAAAATTATTTATAAATATCAAATTCACTAGTGTATGCCCCTTTTAAATTTGTAATAATATAGGACATGTGTCCCAGGCTAGACTGGAGGTTTTCTTCTCTGTTCTTTCCTACCAGTGCTTGCTTGAATAGAGTTTAGCTTTTATAAACCTATTATTTTATATAAAATTAATCAAGGCCTTGACCATTCACTGATTTAAAAAAATAGTAAGACTATCATTATAAGAAAATATTCTAAATTATTTTTTGTGTTAAATAAAATTTAGATTTGGATAGCCTTTTGTTATAACGCACTAGATCATTAGGTCATATCTCCACCCAACACATATGGTACCAAAGGACGTACCAATGTCACTAGTTACGTTAAAAAAATTGCCCATATATGTTCAAATAGAAAAAGGATAATATTTTCCTATTTAATGTAATGAACCCCACTAAAATTCTTTAGTATACACTAACTATTGGAAAAGGGAAAAAATGTGATTAATAGCTTTTGTCATTATTCAAGGGTGAAAATGAGATGGACACTTTTAGGTAGCAATGTACCTAAAACCAAACCATATTTTATTAAACATTGAAGTACAAACCAAAAATGAGCATTATGTTTGACTAACTATTACTAAAAGAGAGTTAGAAAATCTCTAGGTTCTATTAATTTGATGCTTGAAATATTTATTAATTGATTAAAATGTAACCTAATTATATCTTAAGTCATGCATCAATGAACACATACATTGGTAAAATTGATAGATATAAAAATGAAGAGCTCATGGAATGTATAAAACTAAATAATTATAAGACCCCATCTCATGAAGAACTTGTAAGTCCATGCTTCTTACGATAATTAATTCAACCACAATATGTTTTCATCAAATTATTAAAGCTCAAATAATTAATCGATTATATTTGTGATATTCGTGGTGATATTAGCAAACATGAGATGGTTATGTGTCTTCCCTAATAAATGGATGGTTCCTTATTTTCTAGTTAATAATATGATTAAGGAGGTTCTTTTGTGACTTATTTAAAATTGATTACCTAAAGTTCATTTGGTATCACATGCATTGTTATTTAATCAAATAGATTTGACTAGTTTTCATAAGTCCTCTGTAACCATGTTGGACTAACCTTTTGTATTATGTGAAAATGCATATACGATACTTATGATAGAATGTTAGTCCTTACATAGAAGGGAATATGATTTGAGCTATCAAACTTATGAAGAGTTTCATATAGTTTATTTTGTGAATAAAGTTGTATTATCGTCATATAATATAGTGGAAGTATATGTGCATATACATGTTGTAAAATACCTTTTATAGGAAAAGAAGAATTATTGTGCCAAGTAGGACTTGATTTGTGATTAACTAAGAACTCATTCATACTTGTGGTCATGGGTGATGGGGCCTAATATTAGTATATAGTTCTTCAAGTTTTTATGGCTATTTAGAAGGTTTTGATGCTTGCATCTCAAAGACTTTTTAATTATTTATGTATAAACATATAAACTGCTATGGTCTCTTAAACATATTATGATTCATGATTATAATACTATAGTTAGAACTTATGGTTGATAAATGAAATCGGGTGTGTGGAAATTAATGAATATATTGCACTTTCTTTCTTAAAACTTTATAGGGTATGTTCCTCTATATAGTTATGCTTGTTGTCAGCAAGACTTAGTTTATTAGTACATTTTATGCTTTCTATGGATTATTAAAATGGATATGTGTTTCAAAATTAGGCATGTGTACCAACCTTTTGGAGGAACAAGTCAAATGTAATTGAAGACACACCATCAAACATGTAATTACAAGTTCATACAATAACTACATATAAGAAATTAGTAGAAGATTAGGTCAAAGCAACTACAAATTACTCATGCACAAATCCAGAGTCATGTTGTGCTACATTTATGGAAGACTTTTTTGATGGGATGAATGTGTCCTATATTGATGTAACTCATTAAAGTTTCTACTAAATCCTTATTGTTGAAGGATCTTAGATTTAGGGGAAAAAAATTATAGATGTTATAAATAAGTTGTTCAAAATTTTGGAGTTAGTTAAGAAGTTAATTGCAATCCACAATAGTGTCCAATTTATAGTTATGTTATTATAGTTGTGCTTATGATAGTTCCAATAATAAAATGGTATTATTGACTTTTAGTATTTTATTCTAAGCATTCATTTCCTTACTCATCCAAGGGGGCCCACTTGGTGAGTGAGTTTAGTTAGTAGAATTAATTTCATGCTTCTTTTAGAATAGTGAGTACTCAATTGCTCTTGCAGCCACACAATAGCATAACTATTGGTTGTTCCTATAGCATTGGCAAACCAAGTAGTGTCTTGCTTGTGTTTCAATTCCTTTGCAATAGATTAACTATTCTATTCCATACTTAGTTTTAGCATTTTAGTTTCATAATTTAGTAATGGCAATTGGGCTAGTTTAGAGCATATACTTCGTAGATACCATTTCAAGTATAGGTCTCTAGTTGATACATTAAAGGAGTTCAATAGGTCATTTAGTCACTACTTGAGGATTTCCAATCCATAAGTAATGGGTGTAAAGCTCTAGTTTCTAAATTGATTAATTGATCAAGCATTTTTGGAAATGTTATTGGGGATGGCGTCAATCTAAACCTTTCCTAAGGGTCATATTTCTAGTTTTTTTTGTAAAATAGAAAGTTTTATATTCACCCATTTTGTATGCATAAAAGAAGAGACTGTCTTGGGGGATTCCTTAGATGATCCCTTTGAAATGGAAGAAATGGTATACCCTGAGCTAGAAGATTCCCAAGTTGAAAATGAAGAAGTGAATCAACCATTTGAAGAAGACCAACCATTTGAAAACCCATTTTTTGATGCCTAAGAAGAATTACCTTCACCCACCATCTTCTAGAGGATCATTGCACTTGAATGACTCTTTTGTTGAACCATAATATAATGATAATCATCTAGCTCTAATAATCTACTAGCTAGGACAAGTAGTACCACCATCACCACCAAGGATGGCTCAACCTACTTTTCCCTTTCCTATACATGACCAGCATGACAAAAACAATTTAAAGAACATTCCTTCCTCTACACTCCCAATGTTTTATAGCCTTATCACTAAAGATCCTAAAACCTTTATGGTTGATTTTGATATCATTTGTAGGAGTTATGACTATACAAATAATGCCCATGAGTTGAAGTCATTTCCATCCACTCCAAAAGAGGCAGCCTTGAGATGGTTTATGGGGTTGGGTACTAATGTTGTAGTTTATTAGGATGCAATAAAGAATATGTTCCTCACAAAGTACAAGGAATATTGTAAAGGTTGTGATATAAAAGGAGATGAAATTTTAAAAAATGTCAAAAGGAGGATGAGACTTTGGAAGATTATGTCTCAAGGTTCATGTTCAATCTACAAAGGAACACTTAGCATCAGTTGAATGAGGAGTCCCAAAAACATATTTTCCTAAAAGGTTTCAATGATGCAAGTATTGAAGCCCTGGACCTCATGGTGGGATGTAATATAACTCAAAGAAACACAAAATATATTAGAAGGATGTGCCTCAATTACTTAAGGGAAAAAATGAAGAAAAGAATAGGGGTTAGGTCTATACCTAGTAAATCTAATGGTTATGGAATGTCAAAGGTAGAGAGTTCCAATCTCTTGTCTTATTTTAAGGACATCATCAAAAATGTTGCTACTCAACTAGATACCATGCAAGCTAAGAGCAAGAATGAGGAAGATGAAGCTATGTTGGTTGAATTTCTCCCACATTGTAGAGAGGAGAAGAGGAATTGCAAATGCAAGACAGTTGCCAATATGGAGACCCGACCAATGCCTATTGAATTCAAGACTATTGATGAGAATGGGGATGTGCTCTCCAAATCTCAATGGATTCCATGGACCTAGAGACAAGGTTGTTGGCAATATAGTCAAATATATGTCTTGATGGTTGTCATTTATGGTAACATATATTCAACATTTCATTTATGCATTCAGAGCTAGAAAATTGTCTAAGTGTTAGACAGTTTGCAATAGCATAGTGGATAGATGTTAAGTGTACAAACAACTTGTTGAGAGTTATCTCATGCACAATTGAGGGAAGCTTCATCATAGTACCATGATGATGTGTAACAATGTGCAAGTGTGTATAGATAGTACAATGCGAGATATGGTTAAAATACCAATGTGGGTATTTAATAGTGCAGAATAGAGCATAGCAGAGAATTAGATTGTACGACTTTAGCAATTATTTTGGTTATGAAATAATTACTAAGTTATGATGAGCTGACCATGTGGATATTAATCCATAAATTATTATACATTATGTCAAGCATGTGAACACTTGAAATTCGATGAAGCATAGTTTTGTAATTATGCAAGGTATACGTAAAGATCTTATCTTGCGAAGATAAGTGTGATATCAATGATAGATGAGCAACTGTTATATGATGTGAACTATTGTACAAAGAGCTTGATAGAATTGTGAGCCTTATGTGATATGAATTTTGATGTATGATCAAACATGTGCGAAGTATAACAGACATCAAGTATTGTATGTATATTTATTCTTGTGAAGAACAAAATTGTATAATTGCATGTTAGGGCAATGGGCTCTTCTTGCATACATTGTGTTTGTTCTACCAACTCCTAATAGGGTTCAGGCTTCTAATAAGGCCTAGTCTCCTAATGGGGGCTTGAGATACTATTTGTACTTCATAAACTCCTAACAGGTTTAATATCCTTAACAAAATCCCATTGTTTAGTGAATCATCTAGTGGGTATCATCCCCACCGAGGTTTTCTCTTGGATAGGGTTTCCCTAGTTAACAAATAATGGTGTTACATAAGTTATCTATGTGCATGGTTATATTTACTATTCAACATTGTTGATTTATTTTCATATGTAAGTTATAAAGTAATTAACAATATTCAATTGTGGGAAAAAGTTTGTAGAATACTAATTCACCCCCCCCCCCCCCCCCCCCCCGCCAACCCCCACTCTCATTATTATCTATTTATAAAAATTGGTATCAAATTCTTGTTACTTTGAAGAAGTTTAACAACTTAAGTAAGATCCTTAAAGATATGTAATAGTTGAAGAAAAATATTGGAGAAGCTCTTGAGCAGATCGACCTTTTTACTAAAGAAAGAGATGACTTGAAAGATAGATATGAAGATGTGAAAGTTTTCATTGGCAAGTTTAAAGACAAGATTGATGATTTATAATCTAGCAAGGAATCAATTATATAGACTAGCGATAATGATGAAGTAGGAGATCTTCAAAAGGAAAATGAGACCTTGAAACATGAACTGAAAATCATTGAAGTTAAGTTGAGTCTTAAGAGAAATGGTGGCAATAATGAACTAGAATTGAAATTTGAGAATGTAGATCTTAGATCTCAGTCAAGTCAAGTTACGTTTGAACTATATACTATCAAGATTGAACACGCTTAGTTAGAGAAGTACAACATTATTGTCAAAGGAGAATTGACACAAGCTAAGCAACATCTAGAGAAAACTTTTTCCAGTAGTGAAAAGATAGAACAACAAATATTTTATCAGAGACCTTCTTATGACAAGACATGACTTGGATAGCTAATTGGAGAGAAATCAACCAAGAAAGTTGAAATCAAAAGAGAACCATATCTAGTTATTAAATCCCGTAAGGAATCTAATCTAAGTAAGGTAGAATCAAGCACATATACTAAAGTATCAAAGGAAGTAGAATTAATTGATTTATTAGAAAAACATATTGAACCTAAGAAAACAAAGCAAGTTGATAAACCTAAGCAAGATGAACCACTTAAGGAAGTAAGATGTGAGTTTAGAGGTAGATGATTCATATGTAATGAAGTTGGACACATAAAAAGAGATTGCACAGGTAAGTCTTTTAAATCCATTACTAATTTCTATTGTTATAATTGTCATGGTTATGGACGTAAGGCAATAGAATGTAAGAAACCTAAGTTTGATGGTAATAATGAAAATAGTAGAATGTATAGGACTACTAACCCTATAGGAAATGAAAGAGGAAGATCACAGAATAAATCCAATGATGGAGATGTGTATAATGGAGAGAAGAACTAGTTCATGTGTTACAACTGTAATAATCCTAGACACATTGCAAGGAATTGTAGAGCACCTGAAAATCGGAATGGAATTAATTAGAGGAGAAATGCACTTGTATGTTAGTTATGTAATAACTTCAAATGCAAAGTAAGATATTTTAGAATGGACATTAATAAAAATTTGAATAATAGAAGGAACAACAATAGAAATGAAAGAAGGAATGTTAATGGTAGTGATAACAGTCAGCAGGAAGCAATTAAGGAAAATGTTGATGAATTAAAGGAATAATTTATGATAGCTAAAGATCCATAAAGCTCTTATACAATTTTGGAGGAACAATTTTTTGATGCACTTGATAAGACATTAAAGTCACAGATTGTTTGTGACTCATCCTACCTAAATTAAGTAGTTTTAGTTATGACAGGGCATCAGTTGGCCATAATTGGTGTTAGAGAGAGAGAGTTGGAAGTTGAGCAATTAATAGGAGGTTAAGGACATAGAGAAAAGGTGATGGTTAAGTGTGCAAGTCTTGATATGATTGTAGTGAGTAGGAATTGAGAAATCAAGCTTACTGGTATATAGAGACAATATTTGAATCTATAGCAGATATGCTTTTAAAGAACAATGTGATTTGAAATGATCTATGGATCACAAGAAAGATTTAAGGTACCATTTTTCCATGCAAAGTGTCTTGGGTGAATTGAAGAGCGATTTGACAATGAATTAAAGTGTGAAGTGAAGTTTGAGAAGAGGAAAGTTATAGAATTCCTAAATCATATTTTTAAGGTATTTTGTGAAGCTTGAATCTAGTTTTTTCTATACTTTTAGTTACAGCTCAAATGTAAAGTCAAAATATGTATGATATAAGTGAAAGAACGTGATATGAGTTTAAGAAACATATGTTTATTTCTTTATTAGATGATCCATTGGGCACATTTTCGTAGGTTCCAGAAAATGTGTTGCATGTTGAGGATATAAGAGGTTACATACATTGTAAGATTGAGAGCATAGGTGATGAAGAGATTCATAAGGGCTTGGAAAAGATGCGTAACCATGACTTATCCTTGAAGACTGAGTATGGGCACCTAGAGAATTTGAATTTGGTGAAGTATATGTTTTATACAGATTTTGACAATCACAATTGGACCTAGAGCATTTTGAGTAGGGTACATGATGATATGTTTTAGTTAGGAGATGAGAAGATTGTTATTGACAAGGACCTAATTCACAAGGTCATAGGATTGAGTAGTGAAGGTTGCAATCCTATTAATGAGAAAAATGTCAGGAAGATGGTTGAGAGAAATCGAAATATGCAGTTTGATGGAAGAAACATGAAGTTAGACTCCATTTAGGATAGAGGAGTAAAGCAACTAACCAAGATATTAGGGGAAAACTTGAACCGTGGATCAACGGTTAACTCAATACCAGTTGGATTTTTGCATGTAGCTTATGTAATGGCTATGCAAGCAAGAAAGGTTAATTTGTGTGAGATTATTAGATTGCAGTTGTTGGACAACATTGCAAAGATTAAGAAGACAAAGAATGCAGTTTTCACATTTGAGTCCTTGTTGGCTCATATATTATTTTATGCTACAAGGAATTTTCCTAGATTGATAAGTTGGGATAGCAGTAAGTGTGCAATGAAGTTGGTGACTCAGTACTATAGGTTTAAACTAGAAAATGTTGAAGATGATGACATTGATAGGATGATGAAGAACTTTTAGACTAAGATGAAATAGAGGTATAGGATACGTCCCTCTATGGTAGAGAAGTACAAGGATGAGATATGCTTCATGGTGGAAATTGACAACACCTACATGGAAGTAGTGATTCTGAGAGTTAAATTAATAGAACCTAAGAGATATGAGATGAGCACAGAGCTCATAAAAGGGTATGCGTAGATTATTCTTGAATCTAAGGGCATAGAGTGCCCTAGATGGGGTACATATGAGGAAAATATGAGAATAGTTCATTCAAAACTATACAACAAAGAAAGTAAGAAAAAGTTTGAGAAAGAGGTAGATTCCATTCTTAAGGAATTAGACATGAAAAGGGAAGAATTTGCTAAGATTAAAGATATTGCACTAGAGATGAAGGCAAGTGGACAGACTAAAGTGTTGGCATCAACTCCCATTGTAGTTGTAGGACCTTTAGAGGGTGTGACAATAGCACAGTCATGTGTGCATGCTCCAATTGCAGCAGTGCAACTAGTCAGATCAAGGAGTGATCAACCTAGAAGTCAACTAGAGGTTGAATCATCTATTATGCAAAGGAAATCAAAGAGATTGGTGAAGGCAAAGAATGAATCTACACCAGTAATCAAGAAAAGGGTCAAGCAGACCACCAACGGACCTAGAAAGAGATATAAAACATCACAAGTCAGTGATTCTAAGGAATCAGAGGATGAAATTGTAGATAGACCAGTAGTCTAAAATATGCAAGAAGGAAGAACAATAGTTGGACAGAAATCATGGAAGGAAAAGGCAAAAAACCTTAATATGCAAATTATTAATGATGACAATTTTGTACAGTTAAATTAATGTAATGATTTGTATAGTAATATAGATAGAAGGCAATTAAAAAGTGTCATTATAAGGAACATGATTTTGAGGAACAAAATATTTGAGAATATGTAGAATAAGATACCATAGGATATGTTTAATAGGCTTGTAAATAGGAAAAGGAGAATATTAGAGGAATATATGAATATGAGAATCACAATGATAAATAAACTACGTGATGTTGATTCTAAGGAGAAATCGAATAGAATCTTGAAGGGTATTGAGCCCTTGTTGAGGAACAAAAGAAGATAAATTCTTCTAATGGGAGGCAACTATGAAGATGTTAGGAAAGAAAATGAGGAGGCAATTTTAAAGTATAGGACTATAGTGCCTAAGTTGGGTGCTCAATCTAAACTTGAGAGTCAAGTATATGTACAAGTACATACACCTTCAAAGGAAGAGGAAGAAGCAAAGGAAACATAATAGGCACCCTCACCAGCTCACATTATTATGGATACTAATTTTTTGCAAGTGAATAGTACATGCATAACTATGGATACAAAGGACAATCCTTTTGCAACATTTGGCCAATCCATTGTTGGCAATATTACTACTTACTCTATCTTTGATGATGAGAAAGAAGAAAAGAAGAAAGAGGCATAGGAAATAAAGAAGGAAAGGGTACAAAGAGAAATTGTAGAGAAGAAAATGAAAGAAGAAGAGAAAAAGAAGAAGAAATTAGAAGGGGAAAAGAAAAAGAGAGAAGAAGAAGAAGAGAATAAAGTTGAGGAGAAAGTAAGGAAAGAACCAAAAAGGTTAGCTAAAGAAAAGAAGAAGGCCGAGGAAGAGAAGAAGAGTGTAGAACTAAAAGTATTTCCACTCTTTCCTACAATAGCTCTAGTGACAATAATAGAAATATCAGGCACCAGTCCATCAGTGGTAACAATAGTGACATTAGATGATGAATATTAGAAAGGCTTGACGAGAACATTGAGTAAATTGTTTGAGAAAAATAAATCAGTTAAGTCTTTAGAGAAGACATTAACTGGAGTCTTGAACAAAATGCAAATGATAGTTACTACAACTATAAATATTCTAGACTTGTAGTCAAAGTCCATGGAGTTGGTGAAAACCTTTGGTAAGGAATTCACAACTTTGGAAAAGGTAGCTTCAATGAAAGCTCAGGTAAAACATGACGCAACACTATTTAACACAATGTGCACCAATGTGCAAAATGATTTGAACACACTTGATAGAAACATCAAGAGATTGAGAAAGCATATTGATGAAGGGAAAATATTGTATAGACAACGTGTGCAGTCATAAAAGTACTTTAAAAACTTTAAGAGTCAAATTAAAGGTAAGTTAATTGAACTTGAAAAACTTTTTCTCAAGTTACAACTCCCAGAATCTAGAATTGAAGACTATGAAGCAGAAGTGGAAAAGATACATGATATGATTAGAAACTTGGAATATAATAAAGAGAAAGAAACAAGAATATTCTCTAGCCTTAGAGAGATTTTGTCATCAAAAGTCAGTATTTTGTAGAGGCAACTTGAGGAATGTCGTACAACTAAGGCTTCCTATGACAAGTTTGCCTACATTAACTTGAGTGCAGTTGAAGTTGCATCCTATGCACTTTGCACACTAATCAATATCTTAGATATAGTAAAGGAGAAATAGAAGAAAGAGATTGAAAGACTAAAGGTTGTTTATGTAGATTATTTTTCCAGATTAATAGGTTGATCAACAACAAACCCAAATTTTTGTATACAGTTTTTTGACACATTTACCATTGATGTCAGAGGGGGAGTATTATGTAGAAGGAAATTTGTATAGATGTATATGTATATGTAAGGAGGAGCTTATGTATGTATCACTGTAAAGGATTTACAAGGTATGCAATTATCCATCAAAACATGAATAAATTGTTATGTTTTGAAGGCAAGTGTGTAGTTACTTTTATTTGTTTTTGTTGCGTATGACATCATTTTGGGACTTAGCCAATTTTCCCAAATGTTTCCATCAATGAAAAAGGGGGATATTGTTGGAAATATGGTTAGATAGGTGTCTTGATGGTTGAAATTTATGACAACATATATTCAACATTTCATTTATGCATTCATAGTTAGAAATTTGTCTAAGTGTTAGATAGTTTGCAACAACATAATGAATAGATGTTAAGTGTACAAACAACTCATTGAGAGTTAGCTCATGCATAGTTGAGGGAAGCATCATCATAGTACCATGATGATGTGTACTGGTGTGAAAGTGTGTACAGATAGTACAATGCAAGATATGGTTAAAATACCAATGTGGCTATTTAATAGCGCAGAACAAAGCATAGCAGAGAATTGGATTGTATGGCTTTAGGAATTATTTTGGTTACAAAATAATTAATAAGTTATGATGAGACAACTATGTGGATATTAATCCATAATTTATTTATATTATGTCAGGTGTGTGAACAAATGAAGGGCTTTTAAGCATAGTTTTGAAATTATGCAAGGTATAAGTAAAGATTTTATCTTGTGAAGATAAGTGTGCTATCTATGATAGAAGAGCAAGTGTGACATGATGTGAGATATTGTATAGAGAGCTTGAAATAATTGTGAGCCTTATGTGATGTGAATTCTTATGTATGATTAGAACATGTGTGAAGTACTATAGACAATAAGTATTGTATATATCTATTCTTGTGAAGAACTAAATTGTATAATTGTATGTTAGGGTAGTGGGTTCTTCTTGCATACATTGTATTTGTTCTACTGACTCCTAATAGGGTTGAAGAAAATCCTAATAGGGTTGAGGCTTTGAACAATGCCTAGTCTCCTAACAAGGACTCGAGACACTATACGTACTTCATAGACTCCTAACAAGGTTAATATCCTTGATAGGATCCTATTGTTTAGTGAATCATCTAGTGGGTATCCACTAGGGTTTTCCCTTGGCTAGGGTTTCCCTAGTTAAAAAATAATGGTGCTATGAGTTATCTATATGCATGGTTATATTTATTGTTCAACATTGTTGGTTTACTTTCATATGCAAGTTATAAAGTAATTAACAATATTCAGTTGGGGGAATTTTTTTGTATAATATTGATTCACCCCCACCCCTCAATATTATCTATTTATAAAAAATTTATGCCTCAAGATCCTTTGCAAAAATTTGATTATAATAATAGTAATCAATGGCAAAATCAATATTCCTAGAATCCTGACCTTCAAGGTTCCAATTGGAATACTAATTGGTCCAATAAATTCCAACCTCCATGGAACAACCAAAATTGGCAACAAACCCATTCTAATCAATGGAAGCAACCTAACCAAAACTAGCAACAAACTTAGCACAATTGGAAAGCTAACCTGTTGTAGTAATCTCAACAAAAATGGCAGTAACCTAATCAATGGAAGCCTTCACAAGGTAACTGGAAACAATCACCTCAATGGGGGACTAACTAACATAAGTAGAAATCCATAATGCCACCATCTCAACATGAAGCTATACCATCTCCTCCTCCTATAGCCAATGCAAATCATCTAAATAAAATCTATCTGCCTACACAACCTAATCCTAATCCTATAACAATCAACCTAACCAACAACAAATGTATTTCATTACTCTTAATGAAAAAACTAACTTTTGATGATACTCTTACTTCAAAAGATAATATATCTATTCCACCATCCACTCCTACAACAAAGTCTCCACCCTTCCCTCAAAATCTTGGTAACCCTACTACCCCCATTAAAATTCTAGTTGTTACAAAATTGCTTAACTAGTTGAAGCAAATGATTGTAAAATACCATTCTTGGATGTTATGAAAGAGGTTCTATCATACACTATGGCCATCAAGGAAGCATGCATTAAAAAACTTGGTAGGAAATGAAAAGATCCTCAAATTGTCCATGTTATGGGTTTGTTGTCTGACCTGATGTTGGATAGGTTGTCAATTCCTAAGTATTTTGATACTAGAAGCCCTGTTACTATTTTTATTAATGGAAATCAGGTTCAAAATGATTAGGTAATTTAGGATCATCAATTAATGCCATTACAAGAGAATTATTGTCTCACCTAAACATTATTGGCCTAAGAGAAACCCCTAATATCCTTTAGCTTGTTGATAGCTCCACTGCTAAACCAGATGGTATGGTTGAGGATGCAATGGTCACATTGGGTTCTTGTTAATATCCAGTGGATTTTATCATTTTATCCCCCAAGGTCACTTTGGGTGGATACCCTATCATTCTAGGAAGGCCATGGATAAGTACTGATGATTCTTTTATAGCCTGTCATTCTAGAAAAATGACCATCTCTAATGATATGAATACTTTAATGCCAAAGATTATTGTCAATAAAGAATGTTCTTTAGAGAAACAACTCAAGTTTATATTGACAAAATAGATGAATTATGAATAGACCTTGAGGAACTATTTTTATGTGATGTAGCAAAGAATATTGAAGATAGGCTTAGTGCAAAAATTGTCTACAAAGATAGTAGTTTTGAAGATTGAACTTCAATGTATTATTGATTCTTTTAGAAAAACTATAAACAAGTCTACATCATTGTATTTTGTGTTATGCAATTTTGGTGTGTTTACAACAAAGATAGATACAAGGATTATCAAAGCACATAGAAAACTAGTAAATTACATCAAAGGGTTAGAGCCTTCTACATCCAATTTTATGGTGCATTTAGTAAAAATGCATGAATCAATATGTAGAGAAAAACAACTAATAGTTGAAAAGGAATGAATTATTGTAAAGGTTTCAAAGATACAAGGACTCATAACACCACATATAGATATCATTAAATCCAATCTTACAGTTGTGCAATCACCAAAATTTAGTATTATAGATAGACTTAAAGAATTAGCATCTAGTTTACAAAGACATGTCATTAGTCTAACAAATTTGAAGGACTCGTGGGATATAGTTTTGTAGAACACAAGTAATCATTATAACTCAATCACAGATAAGCTATAAGTGTTCCTTGCTATGATATCTATATATATTATTCAAGGATTAATTGGCATTTTTAGCCACAAGAAAAGGGGGAAGAATAAACAAAAAGGGAGAATGAAAAGGGGGAGATACTAATACTAAGGAGAAGATATAAGATACTAATAATGATAGGGGGGAAATGAAGAGATGAAACAATATACATTTTGAAAATAATTTTTTTTTTTAAAATGCTGAAAAGTTTTTTTTGCCATCAATGCCAAAGGAGGAGATTTTTGCAAATACATATAGTTTTTTCATTGATGTCATATTGCATATGGAACCTATAAGATTGCATTATTTGAGTACATAAGAGTTATTGGAAGATAGATTGTGTTATCAAAAAGAAAGAAACATTATAAGAAGATAGCTATGCTATCGAGAAATGGAGAACAACTATCAAAGGCCAATAATAGTAAAAGAAAAGGTCCTCAAATTGTTCATGTTATGGGTCAGTTGTCTAACCTGATGTTAGATAGGTTGTCAATTCCTAAGTATTATGATCTTAGAAGTCCTATTGTTACTATTTTTTTTAATGGAGTTCAAGTTCAAAATGCTTAGGTAATTTAGGATCATCAATTAATGTCATGAGAAGAGAATTTTTGTCTCACCTAAACATTATTGGCCTAAGAGAAACCCCTACTATCCTTCAGCTTGTTGATAGCTCCACTGTTAAACCAGATGGTATGGTTAAGGATGTGATGATCACATGGGGTTCTAGGTAATATCCAATGGAATTTATCATTTTATCCCCTAAGGCCACTTTGGGTGGATACCCTATCATTCTAGGAAGGCTATTGCTAACCATTGATAATTCTTTTATAGCCTACCATTCTAGAAAAATGACCATCTCTAGTAGTATGAATACTTTAATGCCAGAGGTTATTGTCAATAAAGAATGTTCTTTAGATAAAAAAAATCAAAGTTTATATTGACAAAATAGATGATTTAGGAATAGACCTTGAGGAACAATTTTCACACGATGTATCAAAGAAGATTGAAGATAAGCTTAGTTCAAAAATTGTCTGCAAAGATAGCAGCTTTGGAGATTGAATTTCAACATATTATTGATTCTTTGAGGGAAACTATAAACAAGTCTACAACATTGTATACTATGGTATGCACTTTTGATGTGTTTACAACAAAGATACATACAAGGATTATCAAAGCACATAGAAAACTAGTAAATCACATTAGAGGGTTAGAGCCTTCTACATCCAATTTTATGGTGCATTTAGTAAAAATGTGTGAATCAATATCTAGAGAAGAACAACTGACAGTTGTAAAGGAATGAATTATTGTAAAGGTTTTAGAGATACAAGGACTCATAATACCACATATAGATTAAATCCAATCTTACAAAAGTTGAACAAGTTGTGCAATCACCAAAATTTTGTATTGTAGATAGACTTGAAGAATTAGCATCTAGTTTACAAAGACATGTCATTAGTCTTACAATTTGAAGGACTTGTGGGATATAGTTTTGTAGAACATAGGTGATCATTATAACTCAATCACAGATAAGCTATAAGTGATCCCAACTATGATATCTATATATATTATTCAATATATTAACTGGCATTTTGATCCACAAGAAAAGGGGGGAAAACAAACAAATAGGGAGAATGAAAAAGGGGGAGATACTAATACTAAGGAGATGATAGAAGATACTAATAATGATATGGAGAAATGAAGAGATGAAACAATATACATTTTGAAAATGATTTTTAAAAAGCAAATATTGAAATTTTTTTTTTGCCATCAATGCCAAAGGAGGAGATTGTTGCAAATACATATAGTTTTGTCATTGATGTTGTGTTGCATATGGAACCTATAAGACCGCACTATCTGAGTACATAAGAGTTATTGGAAGATAGATTGTGTTATCAAAAAAGAAAGAAACATTATAAGAAAATGGCTATGCTATCAAGAAATGAAGAACAACTATTAGAGGCCAACAATAGGAAAAGAAAAGATCCTCAAATTGTTCATGTTATGGGTTAGTTGTCTGACTTGATGTTAGATAGGTTGTCAATTCCTAAGTATTATTATCCCAGAAGCCCTATTGTCACTATTTTTATTAATGGAGTTTAGGTTCAAAATGCTTAGGTAATTTAGGATCATCAAGTAATGTCATGACATGAGAATTGTTGTCTCGTCTAAACATTATTGGCCTAAGAGAAACCCCTACTATCCTTTAGCTTGTTGATAGCTCCATTGTTAAACTAGATGGTATGGTTGAGGATGTGATGGTTACATTGGGTTCTTGGTAATATCCAGTGGATTTGATCATTTTATTCCCCAAGGCCACTTTGGGTGGATATCTTATCATTCTAGGAAGGCCATGGCTAACCACTGATAATTCTTTTATAGCCTGCCATTCTAGAAACATGACCATCTCTAATGGTATGAATACTTTAATGTCAAAGATTATTGTCAATAAAGAATGTTCTTTAGAGAAAAAACTCAAAGTTTATATTGACAAAATAGATGTATCAAGAATAGACCTTGAGGAACAATTTTCACATGATGTAGCAAAGAAGATTGAAGCTAAGCTTAGTGCAAAAATTGTCTGCAAAGGTAAAAGTTTTGAAGATTGAACTTCAACATATTATTGATTCTTTGAGGGAAACTATAGACAATTCTACAACATTGTATACTGTGTTACACACATTTGATGTGTTTACAACAAAGATAGATACAAGGATTATCAGAGCACATAGAAAGCTAGTAAATCACAATAGAGGATTAGAGCCTTATACATCCAATTTTATGGTGCATTTAGTAAAAATGTGTGAAACAATATCTAGAGAACAACAAATAATAACTGAAAAGGAATAAATTATTGTAAAGGTTTTATTGATACAAGGACTCATAACACCACATATAGATATCATTAAATCCAATCTTATAGAAGTTGAACAAGTTGTGTAATCGCCAAAATTTTATATTGTAGATAGACTTGAAAAATTAGCATATGATTTACAAAGACATGTCATTAGTCTAACAATTTTGAATGACTCATGGGATATAGTTTTGTAGAACATGGGTAATCATTCTAACTCAATCACAGATAAGTTATAAATGATCCCAACTACGATATCTTTATATATTATTCAATATATTAATTGGCATTTTTTGCCACAAGAAAAGGGGCAAGAATAAACAAAAAGAGAGAATGAAAAAGGGGGAGATACTATTGCTAAGGAGAAGACAGAAGATACTAATAATGCTAGGGGGAAATGAAGAGATGACAAAATATACATTTTTAAAAAAAAATACTGAAATTTTTTGTTTTCCATCTATTGGTGTTTTAAAACTTATGGGTTTCAAATTACCTCAATGAGAACAAGACACATCTAGGGGCAGCTAACTCCCATCCTTAACACATCTTTTTAGACATCGGGCCAACTATAAGGCTAGACCCTTCCTCTACTTCAGGCTCTACAAAACCTAGGTTGGTGGACCTCAAATTCAATTAAAATGGTACCAGTACAAAAACATATTTCTGAATCTATTATAGCAGATTTAACCCTTATATATCCTAATAACTCATGCAATGACATAGATCTATGGTAGCTAAATGCAATTCTATGAAATTCACAAGCTGAGTGAGGGTTAGACTTTTTTAGCTCTTCAACATGAAATGGGGAAAACATTTGATTAATGATATTGAATTCAGCAAAACCCCAAATATGCAGCAGTAAGCATAAATGATCTTGTAGATGATCAGTGCCTTATCTATTGGGAAATTCCATGAATCAAACACATACATATGGATACTTGATACCTATTCATTTATTCAGATATCTGATCTATCCATTCACCTTGTAAATAGACATTTGTGTTCAATCTAAATCTCATTTTTACCTGATATCCTCCTCAATAAATTTACAACCCTGTTGATTTCCCTGAAGCATTTACATAACTCCTTGAATTATAAGCAATAATGAAACAACATACAACCTTAAGGGACTGCAACTATGACCTAGGCTCTTTGTTCAAAGATCATAAAACATTACAACTCACTAAGAAAGGAGACAAGATTTGAAATGAAACTCAATCATTTGTTGTTCTTTGTATTTATTTCCTTGAAATAATACATTCATATGCATGAAATCAAAACATAGAAACACCTAATAGATCTGAACTTGATGTATTATCTTTCCTACTACTGTTCATACAAGAGAAAATGTTGAAGAAAATGTGGTCTCACAGTATTGGGAATACATCAAAACGGGAACCAAAACATGGTATCACAACAATGAGTAGTTTTTCTCCCTAAAAATTGGAACCCCTATAATGGATGAGAGAAAGAAAGATATAAACAAAGATGAATTCTCATATCTAATCTCAGAATGACATGTGTCCACTTGAAATTCCATCTTCTACTATTGAAAATCTCTTTCATCTTTCTACCCATTTGATCTGATTTAGTTTTCATCATTATACTACAATTGACTTGTAAATATCTCTACTCAATGATGGAAACCATTTTGCAACCAAAATATCTGAAAATCCTCATGAAATGTTGAAGGAATTAAGGCTTAATTGATCTAAAAGTGACCAAATTCAACCCCAACTGCATTTTTACCATGTTTTACCAAGCTTCTAACTACATTTTCAAATTTTACCAATTCCACTAAGAAGGCCCCAAATTTTACATTTCTACCTATAACTTGTACCAGTGAGAACCTGTGCAAAAACTAACCTCATAATTGGAAAGTTCATCTTCTCCTAATTTTGATGATATATAATATGCCTATATTTACCTCTTAGAATCCCTCTTAAAGTTGATTTGAAAAATATCCCCTCTACATGGATCTGTGACTGCACCTTTAAATTTTCAAAAATTTAAAAAATTCTAAAGTTTAAACTTTAGAAAATGACCCCTTTTGATTTATAAGTCTTTGAACGTGCCATTTTGTGAGAAAACATAATTAAAAATCAATTTATTTTTAAATATTTCATTTTCTCTCATCCTTGGACCTCAGGTCGAACTTGGTTTGACTGGGTTGCCACATGGCAATACCTAATTGGCCTATCTCTACCAGCAGGTGCCACATGGCTCCTCCTGATTGGCCTGCTCATTTCTACCACATGGCAGCTCCTTATTTGTTCACGAATTGCCCACTTAGTATAATGTCACTGCACTAACTGGCCCTACCATGTCACCAGGCCCTACCACGTCACCATGCGCCCTAGGCCCACTGCCACATGGTGCCCGGGCACATTCCCACATTTCTCAACTTCCTCACAACTTTGTTTTATGGGCAAGCACTAGCCCTTCTACGTGGCCATGTGTCAACATCTTGTGGGTCTGCCTCCACATCAGCACGTGTGCACTTTTGTCTAAAATTTCTCTATCCTCATCTCCAGCTGGCATCCACTGGGGGACCCCACACGTAGCACACAACTTCCAAAAAGTGGCTTGTCTTAAGACATCAAACATGTTGAGTGGATTTAAATTTAAACATTAAAATATCTATGAACCCACTCAATGTGGGATATATTGTTTTCATGGTTTTTTGCCCTGTTCTATGCTTTCACTATCGCTGGTTACTACTTGGCTCCCCTACGTGTTACCCTACGACTTGCTTCATACCCTACCTTCTTCCTTTCAAAATGGTGGCTCCCTTCCTCTGGCCATGCACTTCAGAAAGGCATTTTTTCCTTTGACCTTCCTCACACATTTCCCTTGGGATGTTGTGGGCTCCTTTGTTCTCAGCATGGAAGTCTTTCTTAGCTACTTCCTTTCTTTGTGGGTGTTCTTCTTAGTCAACTATCCTTCATCAAGCTCCCCAGATCCTTCAATAATAAGTCACATCAAATTATGTGCCACTTTAATGTTTACAAGATCTCCTACATGCTCAAAAACTTTGTTCATGATCTAAATGAACCAATGGTTGCCTGGAACAAAATGTTCAGCTAATTCTATGGATCGAGATGCTATTTCCATCTTATAGCATGTGTTAATGATGCTTATCATATAGCTAATCATGCGATTTACAATGACTTCAATATTTCTTGATTTTGTAATCTTATAAAGCAAATCCAATGTCTTCCATTTTAGTGTATCATTAGGATCCTCTAAGCAATCGATCACAGCCAATTGATGCTCCTCTACAAAGTCAGGGTTGATCTTAATGATTCTACCAAGAGCGTCAATGCCCATATACTTCAAATTGTGGTTGTCACTCTTTAAGAACTTAGAGGTTATTTCAGAAGCTGCTTACAATAGTTTAGAGTTTGGATAAATAGATGCCACTATGCATATGCATTCATATCCAATAGCATTTCTAATGTTACCTGTCGGATCACATTTCCTAAAGACATCACCTAGGATAGTATACATGTTCTCACTTGTTTTCTTATCTCCAACACCAAGCAAGGCCAAGATTTTTAATAGCTTGATTCTCAATTTTTGTCTTTATTTCTATATTAATTTCATTTTCCAAGACTTCAATTTGTACCCAATCTTTATCAGTCTGACGGAATCAGTTGGACCCCAAGGTGGGTCTGGCTAAAAAAAATTAGTTTTCAAACCACTAACACTACAAAATAACCTATTGATCAATTTGATACTGATTAAACTCAAATTTGAGCATTAATTGATCATTAAAACTTATTTTATCACTTAATTGCAACTTGTCAATTCTGTGCCAAGAGGTCCTTTGACTAGCTTTAAAAATTGACCAGAACACCTAATTGGGCTCTGAAAACTGGCACAATGATTCTTTGTTTTGTATACTCCTACCTTGTCAAATATCGTCTCATAAAAAATTATTAGTCAAAAGATATTGACTGTCAAAGTTGCATTCTCGAAATTACCTACATGAAAACATGTCAGAAAACATAATTTGCGTTCAGATTTGGCTTTGAAATCTAGGCAAACTAACACTTGGGAAGATAAAAATTGGGAAATTTATTCACTATCATGAGGAAAATATGAATCTAGGATTTGGGCTCATGATGAATAATAGAATGCAAACGGAGAATGGTCAAAGTGAGCTACTTGGAATCACAGATTGGAAACACTGGCAGAAAAGCAGTTTTTGTAAATGGAACTGACTTGGGAAAGTGTGCAGATGGATTCGTCAATATTTAAAAATTGGCACACTTGAAGTATTTTTGGATTAAAACATAGTGGTAAAATCCATTCAATCTCACCTTTCATAGATTTTGAGATATGACATCATGAACAGGGGTTCCAACAAATCTGCACTTCTTGACACCAATAAAAAGTTGCAAGTCACATTTGGAAATGTGTTTGAAAACTAATCAAACAGATTTTTCATAAGCTCAAAATTGAAATGTAGTAAAAATCTAACCTCTAAAATGTAACACAAAAGGAATTTCATCATTTTGGTCAACTGGGTCAAAATTATAGGAAGTCAACTAGGGCTTCCTAGAATTATGAACAATGTGCATCAACATGACATCAATAAATGACCAACTTTGAGGGATTCAAAACCTAGTCAAATGGATATGAAACAACTCAAAATCTGAAACATAGGCTCTCTGGTAAGGGCACTAAACACTCCCAAAGTGACAAGTCATGAAACATTATTGGGTGCAAGACATTTAGTTGCGAACACAACCTCCTGTCATTGTTTGACACTTAGGCAAAAATGCAGAATTGACAAATGCTCAAAATGGGACTTCATAGAATGACTCAGAATGGTAGTTTAACTTCATGGAACACATAGGAATATTGAATGCAAGGTGCTAGAAGCATTAAACACCTATTATGCTTCAAATGGGCAGCCGGGTACATATGCATTTAAAAGTGTTTATAGGGCTTAATTCATCAATGGTACTCAAAATCAAGGCTTCAGTTTTGAGTCCCAACACCATCAATGCCAAAGGAGAAGATTCTTGGAAATATATATAGTTTTTTTAATGATTTCATATTGCATATGGAGCCTATAAGACTGCACTATCTGAGTACACGAGTTATTGGAAGCTAGATCATATTATCAAAAAGAAAGAATTATTAGAAGATGACTATGCTATCGAGAAATGGAGAACAACTATGAGAGGCCAACAACAATTGGTAAGACAATAGTAGATTAGTGAAAAACTATTTACAAAAATATCGAGAAGGATGAACCCTAGAATCTAAGGTTGAGATTATATAATTGGTGATTAAGGGATCATAGAAAAAGGTTAAAAGGAGCTAGGTCTATGAAGAAGAAGAAAGATGATGAAAATTGAGAAATCAAATGAACATAGAAATAGAGAAGGAAAGAAGATAAAGGTTTGATGAGCATCAGGGATTTGACAAGCTTTGGATGAAAGCATAAATAGGTCAAATTATCTCGTAAGTATTCCTAATCAATTTTTTACGAGGTATTCTAAATCCTTTAACAAGTCACTAATAGGACTATTAAGTTAGGGTAAGAAATTTTGTAAATCCTTTAACAAAGTGAATGTCGGATAGGCAGGATTAAATATCTCAACAAAGTAGTCTTAATAGGTTATTGACACAACTCACATTGTAGTAGTCACTCCTTACTATGTGAGTCATTCATAAGGCATCATTTTGTATGCCCTAACATGCAACCTTTTTCTACTATAGTAAAGAAGTTTTGGGTATCATCCTCACCACAATTTTTACCTTTGACCAAGGGTTTTTCGCATGACCAAAAATCAATGTGTTATGGGTGTGTGAATCTTTTTTGTCACACATTATTGACTTTATGTTTTCTAGGTAATACTGAACATGCTATCGGTGAACTATGAAAGTTAATGTTATGATTAAAAAGTGAAAAAGAATTACAAATTCGTTAGTATAGATTCATCCCCTCCCTAGTACCGAGCCTTTCCAATTAATGCTTGTTGGAAATCTAATTGAAAATTAATACTATCAAAGAGGGAGATTGTTGCAAAGAAGGAAGATGGTTGATAAAGAATGTTTTCAATAATTGTTTTGTCATTGATGGCAAACTTGCTATTTGCTAGAATGACAATTGCTTATAAGATCCAAGTATTATCACTTAGTTGATTGATGAGGAGGATTTAATCAACAAGATGTAACAAGAGTACCTAAGGGAAAGGTTGAGTTATTGTTTTGTAATGAAGTGCAAGGATCAGTTAAGACAATGGTAAAATGATGTATTGATAATATACTTGAAGATACAGAGGTTGGCCACACTTAGAAACATTGGAAGAATAAGTTGCAACAAGGTTGTATGTAAAGCTTAACTAAGTTCATTAGTGAGTTTCAAGCAAGCTATTTCAAGCCGGGTAGATTTTCAGTTAGTGCCAAGCAAATGAAAAATCTATTGTGTGCCGAGTGATACAAAAGGAGTCGAGCCTGTTTAGGTGCTGAGCAAAGTAATAGGTGCCAAGCATTAGTAAAACTTAGTGGATGCCAAGTGAATTCATAGTAGGTTTCGAGCATCAATAAAACATAGTTTATGCTGAGTAACATAGTATGTGTCAAGCACTAGAATTTTAATAGTGTTGAGCTGGTGCATTATTGGAAAAGTCAAAGATTTGCTAGATCTAAGCTGACAAGTTTGTTACCTTCAATTTTGTGAGCCAGATGGAGGCTAAGGATGATGAGCTGGAGGCACAAAATTTTAGATAAACCATTTTTTAGAAAATTCAATAGGATTCTTCATGATGTTTCTAGAAGGAACAAGATGTGGGCTAGATTCAATGAATCCTACCTAATCCATTCAAATTAAAATAAGAGGGAAGAATTAAGTAGAAAAAGCAATTCCAAACTTTTAGTTAAGGAGTCACAGGCCAAGAAGCAAGAGTAGCTAGGGTGCCACAATACGAAGTTGCTAAAGGATGTCAAGGAGAAGGTGAAGGAAAAATAAAGCACATTAACTCTGCTTCAATAAGTGGTCAGAAAGAAGATTGCACTGGTACATCGAGCATAAAGACTCAAGGAGATAAAAATTGAAAGGAGAAAAACCTATCCAAGTTGTAGAGACTGAAAGTCAGAAAAATTGTGAAGAGCTAAACTTAGATCTAAAATCTGCAAGTTAAGTTGTGAGTTGTATTAGGTCAAAAGCCCTTGTTGTTACTCTCTAACAATTGTGAAAGCTAGGGTAAAATCCTATGGACTTAGGTTGGTTTAACAACCATTTGTAAATCCTTTAATAGGGTGGGATTCCAAGTGAATGTTGTAAAGTCCTCTAACTAGGCCCACTTCTAATAGGGTGGTTAAATCCTTTAACCGGGTCACATTTAACAGTGTGTTGTAGCATTTAACAAGGCGGGCCTTTCATTAGGCATCACTTCAGAAGAGTAAGAATTGAGTAGCATGTTGCTGGTGGTTTTTCCCAAATTGGATTTCCACATAAATCACTATGTTATGTGTTGATCTTTCATGTGTTATGCTTGCATGTTGATTTACAATAACTTGCTAAGTAGGAAAGTTTAAGCTTAGATGCATGAACAAGTTTAATAGGCTCACTTTGATTGATGAAAAAGTTTTAATTGGACATTTGGACCTTGAATAACTGATTCACCCCCCCTCTCAATTATTCTAAAGCATTTCTAACAATTGGTATCAGAGCCATCTGCTAATTTAGTTTAAAGGTACTAGAAGCAGGAAGATCAAGATGTCCAAGAGAGAAGTTCTCAAGCTCAATAGAGATAACTTCTCTACATGGCAAAGCCTAATGAAACTAAACCTTTGATCAATAGGTGATTATGAAAACACCTCAATTGAAGTGGAACATGTAGATCCAACTGGTGCCCTTACTACAAATGATTTGAACAAAGGGAAGGAGCATAATTAGGCAATGTTGGAGATTGCCTCTGCCCTCAACTATGTTGAATTTGATGACATCAAAGGATGTGATTATGCATTCAAGATGTGGAAAGCCTTGTCAAATATCTATGGAGGAGATCAAAATGTTCAAAGAGCAAAAAGAGAAAGCCTTAGAGGAAATTTTGATGACATGAAAATGGAGGAAGGTGAGAATGATGCTCAATATGCCTCTAGAATGAAAGAAGTAGTAAGTGCAATAAGAAGTTTGGATGGTCTTTTGGAAGATGACACTGTCAATAGAAAATACTTAAGAACTTTGCTCCCCATTTATACTATTAGAGTTTCAGTCATTCAAGAGCTAAGGTGTGTCCCAAGAAATCAATTAACTTTTGAAGGAATAGTAGGAAGACTCATTGCAATTGAGTTGTCCAATTTTGATAACTACAGACCTGAGAACCTTGAATCTTCTTTCAAGGCTAAGCTATCATTGAAAGACACTAAGGAGGTGAAATCAAAGAAGAGTAGTAAAAGGAAAACATGCATCCAGTGACAGTAGAACAGATGAGGAAGATGTGGAATAATTGGAAGCACTATTGGCTACAAGATTTCATAAAGGTAAAGGTAAATTCAAAGGTAAGTTGCCTATCATTTGTTTTAATTGCAATGAAGTAGGACATATTGCTACAAGGTGTACATAGAAGAAGAACTACAAAGAAGGAAACAAGTACAAGAGAAAAAGAGAAGATGATAGCAGAGATTACAAGGACAAAGGCAAAAGATGTTACATTTTTGAAAAGGATTCTAATGAGAATGATGATGAGGTAGTCTATTTAGCCATGAAGGATGAGTCAGATGAAGATGAGGCAACATCACTGATAACCTATGTGAACAAGAATGAAAAATGGATCATAGACAATGGATGCTCACATCACATGACAGGAGACAAAACTAAGTTTATTATCTTTACTTAGTATGATGAAAATAGTGTTAGATTTGGAAATGATGCCCCATGTCAAATCAAAGGAAAAGATTATATTAAACTTACAGAGAAAATCTCATGTGATAATGCATACTATGTTGAAGGACTGAACTACAATTTGTTGAGTGTATCATAGTTAGGGAATATAGGTTGCAAAGTAGAATTTGGAAACAAAATTGCCAAAATCTATGATACTGGTGGAAATCTGATAGGAAAAGGTAAAAAAAACTAGGAGTAATTTGTTTTACCTAGATATGGAAGATGCAACTTGTCTTATTGTTAAACTTGATGATGTTTGGTTATGGCATAAAAGGTTGTGTCATGTTAACTTTGATAATCCAATTAGCATCAACAAAAAGAAGAAAGTCAGAGGTTTTTCCAAGCTAAAGAAGCCTGAAAACACAATGTGCAAACAATGTCAACTAGGAAAGATGACCAAGTCAAGTTTCAAAAGCAAAACCTACACTTCCAAAGAAGTATTAGAGCTAGTCCATACTAACTTATGTGGCCCAATAAAAGTAAAAAGCTACAAAGGAGATAGATACATAATACTATTTGTGGATGACTACTCTAGGATGACGACTGTCATGTTCTTAAAGCAAATATTTGATGCATTTCGAAAGTTTAAGTGGTATTTGGCCAAGGTTGAAAAGGAAATAGGAAAGAGTCTGAAGTGCCTAAGATCAAACAGAGGAGGAGAGTTTACATCAAAAGAATTTGAGACATTTTGCAATGATAAGGGAATCAAAAGACAAACATCATTACCAAGAACTCCCCCACAAAATGGTATTGCAGAAAGAAGGAATAGATCAGTAATAGACTATGCTAGAACATTAATGATGGAGAAAAATGTTGCTTTGAAGTACTGGAGAGAAGCTATAAGTACTACTGTGTACACCCTGAATCGAATACAAGTCAAGGAAGGAACAAATGCAACACCTTTTGAATTATGGTATGGTCACTCACCTAATGTAAAACATTTTAAAGTGTTTGGTTGTAAATGCTATATTCTTAAAGATACTAGAAATGGCAAGTTTCATGCAAAGAGTGATGAAGGCATATTCCTTGGATACTCCACTAGAAGTAAAGCATATAAGTGTTTGAATACTAACACTAAGAAGATTGTGGAGAGTGCAAATGTAAATTTTGATGAGCATGCAAAAGTCCAAGTTGATGAATCTAAGAAACCAGAAGATTATATATCTTTTGTATGCTTCTATGAAGAAATTCCAACTAAAGATGATGCTACCAATGAAGTTGGGAATCAACAACAAATTTTAGTATTAGCCAAGTCACAGCCACTGAATGTTGAGCTGCATTCAGAAGTCAAGTTGTAGAATGAAGACAATGCACACTCAGACTCTAAAATCAGTACACATGGAAGAGATAATGAAATGCGAGACAGTGATGTGCAAAATGACTCTGAAGCCGAAGGACCAAATATGGAAAGAAGAATAGAACCAAGACTATCCAAGTATGTAAGAAGACATCACCCTACAAAAAAAATCATTAGAGACAAGGAAGCAGGATGAATGACAAGGAACAAACTAATGATCACCCTACAAAAAAATCATTGGAGACAAGGAAGCAAGATGAATGACAAGGAAAAAACTAAGGAGTGAATCATGTTTGCTGAGCAAGATTGAGCCCAAAACAATGAAAGATGCACTCCAAGATGATAATTGGCATAAAGTTATGGAAGAGGAGATAGATTAGATTGAGAAGAACAAAACCTGGACCCTAATTCCAAGACCAGCTAATAAAAATGTAATTGGTACCAAATGGGTCTTTAGGAACAAACTTGATGAGAATGGTGAGATAACAAGAAACAAGGCTAGACTAGTCTGCAAAGGCTATGCACAACAAGAAGGACTAGACTATGGGAAAACATTTGCCCCTATTGCAAGAATGGAACTAGTAAGAACACTACTTGCATATGTTTCTTACAAAGGTTTCAAAGTCTACCAAATGGATGTAAAGCCTACTTTTCTAAATCGAATGCTGGAAGAGGAATTCTACATAGAGCAATCAAAGGGATTTGTTGATGACAACAACAAGGATATGGTTTGCAAACTGCATAAAGCACTCTATGGTTTGAAGTAAGCAACTAAAGCATGGTATGAGAGACTTCATAAATACCTTGTGAATATAGGATTTGAGAGAACAGATAACAATAGCAACTTGTACATCAAGGTAGAAAAAAGTAAAGACATTTTGATATCTGAAATCTTTGTTGATGATATAATATTTGGAGGAAAAGATGCTCTATGCAAAGATTTTTCTGATAAAATGAAACATGAGTTTGAGATGTCAATGTTTGGAGAAATCAAATTCTTTGTTGGATTGCAATTACATCAACTAAAGCATGGCATATTTGTGACCCAATCAAAATACATCAAGGAGATACTCAAGACATTTGCATTAGAAGATTCAAAACCAGTAAGTACACAAATGGTAACATGACATAAGTTATCCAAAAATGATGAGTCAACTAAAGTAAATTAGATAATGTATAGATTGATGATTGGAAAGTTGCAATATGTTGTGCATAGTAGACCAGACATTGCATTAGCTATTGGAATAGTGGCAAGATTTTCTACTAACCCAAGAGAAAATCATCTAATGGAAGTAAAGAGAATATTGAGATACCTAAAAGAAACTGATGACTCTGGTTTATACTATAAGAGGAGTGAAAGGTTTGATTTGAAAGCTTACACTGATGTAGACTAGGGAGATAATATTGATGACAAAAAGAGCACTAGTGGAGGAGCACTTTTCTTAGGAAAAAGATTGATTACTTGGACCAATAAAAAGCAAAGTTGCACCTCACAATCCACAACAAAAGCTAAGTATGTTGCTGCTGCTATCAACTACACCAATATTGTATGGATCAAACATCACTTGCAAGGTATCAAGAAAGAGGTAACTAAACCTATGATACTCTATTGTGATAATGCAAGTGTCATCAACATATCAAATAATCCTATGATGCATGCCAAAACAAAGCATATTGCAATCAAGTATCACTATGTAAGAGAATTTGTGGAAGATAAGAAAGTAAGGATGGAATATGTTAGTTCAAAGGAATAGATTACTGACATCTTTACAAAAGCACTACCTAAAGATGCTTTTGAGTATCTTAGAGGTAAGTTAGGAGTGATTCCCCTAGCCAAGGCTATTTGAGAAAAAGCAAGACTGCCCTGCATCATCAAATGAGTTAATTGTTGACATATTAAAAATTGATGTAGAGGATATTTGCTTTAGGATCATGCCTAAAGTAATCAGAAGTCCCAAACAAGTCACAAGCAAGGTGACAAAGGGAGAAATTGGAGTATTTTCAAATTCCACACTTGCATTATAAGATGTTGAATCAGTATATCTTTGGCATTATTTTCAAAGAGGGAGAAGTAGCAAGAAACTTATCAACAACATTCAATTGGATAGAGGGAGAAGTAACAAGAAACTAATCAAATCTACAAGATCAAATGGACAGAGGGAGAAGTAGTTGATACCAAAATAGCAAAACATGATCAATGCATACAAAGGGAGACATAATGTAAGAGGGAGTTAGGAGTAGTAAGAGATCAAAGTGAATAGTGGTAAGCCATAGAAAAGAGGGAGAAAATGAATGATCAAGAAAAATAGTAGAAATTGATCACCATAGACAAAGGGAGAAATAATAGAGCAAAACTAATCAATTCATACAAAGAAGTAAAGAAAAGGGAATTAGCAGCTCAGAGGGAGAAAACAACGCAGACAAGAATCAATCAGAGGAATAGCAAAACAAAAAAGGAGAAGATAGTTTATCAACAAAAGAAATTAGAGGGAGTCATAAGCTAGTTTATGTTGCTGATAAAATGAATAGTTTTGAATAAAGTTTTCTTTTTGGCATTTGATTTACTATTTTAACCTAGTTAACTTTTTGATAACTTGGTTCATCAATTTGTTTTGCCATCAATGCCAAAGAGGGATATTGTTGGAGATCTTATTGAAAATGAATACTATCAAAGAGGGAGATTGTTGTAAAGAAGGAAGATGGTTGATAAAGAATGTTTTTAATCATTGTTTTGTCATTGATGTCAAACCTACTATTTGCTAGAATGACAATTTCTTATAAGATCCAAGTACTATCACTTAGTTGATTGATGAAGAGGATTTAATCAACAAGATGTAACAAGAGCAGCTAAGGGAAAGGTTGAGTTATGGTTTTGTAATGAAGTGCAAGGATCAATTAAGATAATGGTAAAATGATGTATTGATAATATACTTGAAGATATAGAGGTTGGCCACACTTAGAAACATTGGAAGAATAAGTTGCAACAAGGTTATCTACAAAGCTTACCTAAGTTCATTAGTGAGTGTTGAGCAAGCTATTTCGAGCCGAGCAAATTTTTAGTTAGTGTTGAGCAAAGTAATAGGTGTCGAGCATCAGTAAAACTTAGTAGATGTCGAGTGAATTCATAGTAGGTGTCAAGCATCAGGAAAATGTAGTTGTTCTTGAGTAACACAGTATGTGTCGAGCACCAGAATTTTAATAGTGTCAAGCTACTGCATTATTGGAAAAGTCAAAGATTCGCTAGATCTGAGCCAATAATTTTGTTACCTTGAATTTTGTGAACTAGATGGAGGATAAGGATGATGAGATGGAGGCACAAAATTTTAGATAAACTATTTTTGAGAAAATTCAAGAAGATTCTTCATGATATTTCTAGAAGGAACAAGATGTGGGTTAGATTCAATGAACCCTACCTAATCCATTCGAACTAAAATTAAAGAAGGGAAGAATCGAGCAGGGAAAGTAATTCCAGACTTTTATTTAAGGAGTCATAGGCCAAGAAGCAAGAGTAGCTAGGGTGCCACAATGCGAAGTTGCTAAAGGATGTCAAGGAGAAGGTGAAGGAAGAAAAAAGCACATAAAATTTGCTTCGATAAGTGGTCAAAAATAAGATTGCACTAGTACATTGAGCTTGAAGACTCAAGGAGATAAAGCTTGAAAGGAGAACAAGTTGTCAAAGTTGCAAAGACTAAAAGCCAGGAAAATTGTGAAGAGCTGAACTGAGATCTAAAATTTGCAAATTAAGTTGTGAGTTGTATCAGGTCAAAAGCCCTTGTTGTTACTCTCTAACAATTGTGCAAGCTAGGGTAAAATCCTATGGACTTAGGTTGGTTTAACAACTATTTGTAAATCCTTTAATAGGGTGGCATTCCAAGTGAATATTGTAAAGTCCTCTAACCAAGCCCACTTATAAGTGGTTAAATCCTTTAACTAGGCCACATTTAACACTGTGTTGTAGCCTTTAACAGGGCAAGCCTTTCACAGGACATCACTTCAAAAGAGTGAGAATTGAGTAGCATGTTACTGGTGGTTTTTTTCGAATTGGATTTCCACGTAAATCACTATTTTATGTGTTGATATTTCATGTGTTATGCTTGCATGTTGATTTACAATAACTTGCTAAGTAGGAAAGTTTAAGCTTAGATGCATGAACAAGTTTAATAGGCTCACTTTACTTGATGAAAAAAAATTAATTGGACATTTGGACCTTGAATAATTGATTCGCCCCCACCCCCCTAGTTATTCTAAAGAATTTCTTACAATGCTTTATTCATTTTGGTCATATAAATTTCCTCATAGAGATCAACATTCACAAGAAAGTATTTTCAAGTTTATTTGGTGAATAACTTAATCATTTTAGGTTGATAAGGAAAGAAACATTCTAATGGTTCTTGTATTTTATATAGGGATAGAGGTTTCATCATAGTTTAAGCCATGCTATTAGTTAAAGTCTCTAGAAAATACTCTTTGCTTCTTTTTTGTATTGAAAAAATGAAATAATAATACAAGGAAACAATATTAGAGAGCAACCTAAGCTACAATTATTTAAAGACCCATTGATACCATATTACATCTAGTGAACAAACAATGATCATAATGCATAAGACATATTACAACAATAGCTCATGTTAAGAACTATGTGAATGATAAATATGAGTTTTTGTTTGACATTATTAAAAAATGCTACACAATAAAATTTATTTCTAAGAGTGGAGGAACAAGATTCCAATTCATGATATCCTTCCATTTCTTATATCCATTATCTTCTACAACTTTTGTTTTTTACCTTCATAAAATTCATTAAGGCATGAGATATGATTACTATTGATGATTTTGTATGAAAAATGTTTGTCTATTTTATCTTTTTCAATTTGAATTTGAGTATATTTAGGTTCTTTATTTTTAAGTTTACGCAAATAATTCTTCAACTTAAACTCATTAATTTGTCTTTTATTTGTTTCTTTAATTGAGATAAAAGAGTGTTCAACATTTTTTATTTGGTAAATTTAATCAAAGATAAATGATTTCCATGAGTATAAATAAATATACTTGACATGAAATCCATTTTGAGGGATCATCCAACTTTAACACCCTTTTTATCTTCATATCCTACAAAGATACATTTGAAACATGAATTAATTTTTTTTCTTTTGTGTGTGTGTGAATGAATACAAAAATAAGGGTCCCTAATATTCTTAGGTGGAAGATACTAGGTCTTTTCTCAATTAGTACTTTTCTCCCATGTTAATAAGGATGTTAACAGAGTTAATGACTATAGAAAAAAGTCTAAAAAAATCATTTTAGATTGTTTGGACCTTATATACAAGTGTAAGTGTGGGTGTATCTCTACATTATGTTTCAAAATTTTCTCTTGCTACCATACTTTCCTTTTGGTCTATGAGGGGAAGAGACCCAATAGTTTTTGAGGGGTCCAATGACCACTATGATATCTGTTATAGATCCCTCCCAATTGTCGCTTTTAAAAAGCCCCAAAATTTGATAACACGTGTATTAATAGTCAATCACACATGTACTAATAGTTGATCATTTTTAGCTTTCTTGGTCGAGTGGTTCATTTGTATAAAAAGTACTTTTTTTTCCTAAGTAACTATTGGGGGTGAACATAACGGGTTCTCGGTGAATGCTATAAAATGACACTTTTAGACCATTCCCCACTCTAAGAGTTTTATAGAGAGCTCCATAAATGTGGAAAATCCAAAAGGTTATCTTTAATCTCTTTAGTTTCCTATAGATATTCACTAAAAAAAAATGTAAATTTTGATGTATAGATTAGGAGTTCTAGGTGCACGAAGTAAGCCTAGATGTCTACTAGGTCTCATCCCCTATGTTGGTGATGTGAAAATATGTACAAATATAATTAAATTCATAAAAAAAATAGTTTCTTCATGGTCTACCAACAAATCATGCCACCTATTATTCAGATGTGCTATAAATTATGCAAGCGTCACTCAAAGTTGTCCACATGGAACTTTCTTATTTTGTTAGACTAAAGTCATGTGTTGAATTTAATGTGTATTGTCTATTTCTCTTGGAACTAATATTTGTTTACCTGTGTAGAAGTTAGTACCTTTCTCAAATTAAGTTGTGCATGTTAGCATTACCCCAACCGTCTAAGTCATCATATGTAACAAATTGCTTACCAATTTCAAATGATTTTATATGGTGAAATATATTTATTGAGAAAAAACCTATTCATTGAACAAATATTCTCAAGAATTAATTTTTTCTTAGTCTTAAGATATCCATGTGATTATTTTTTAGTGTTAATTGAATCACATGTACACCTATTCACATTACACATTCAACATATCATAGAAATACTATGTAAGAGTGAGGGGATAAAAATTATGAGACTAGATGTTGGAGAAACTATTCCATGTTCTTTATGGTGGTGGTTAACATTCTTAGGATTAGATATCTTTGGTAAAGATATCTCAAGCTATCTATTCAAGTTTAATATGAAAAATTTTAGTAGTCACATCACCAAGGCATGAACTAAAACCTAAAATAACTAACCAAGACTTATTTGAATTATAAATAATTCTAATAATAGTTGACTAAAATAGCTAACACATAACATTCACAATAATTGAAAATAATAATTTAAAGGATTCATCATTTAAGTTCTACTCAAATTTACATCATCAAACTAGATTGTTCAACATTTGAAACATGTAAAACTCTAATTTAATCCAATCTGTTACAAAATATTTGTAATATCACATTATAAAATCAAATTGATTCTTTTAACATTTAAATAAAAAAATTAAATTCAAAAATATTCATCTTACATTACATTAATACATAACTAAGAAATCAAATATTAAAACACATTTGATTTTCTCTAATTAGAGTAATTTGTAACTTTAATATTGAAGTACTAATTATTATATAAAAATGGCTAAGATATGAGATTTAGGCTTTAAAAGGTAGAAAAGGTAGATGAGGGACATCTTTTCAATAATTTCATCTTTCAATGTGGGGGTTAAGTTCTATTTCATTGGAAGGAGGAGACACCAACAAAAATGTGGAATTCCAGCGTACCAAAAATCATTAGGAAAAGCAGGCATGACATTCGTTATATAGGTGAGCGAAATGATCTAGAACTAGAATGCTAACAAAAAATTCAAGGAAAGAAGAATAAAGTCCTTTAACAAAAAGACTTCAATATGCCCTCAATTACTTTAACCTTAACAAATCTTGAATTATTAAAAGCAATAGTTGGAAGAAAGAAGAAAATATTATTTTCATAAACCCCTTTAACATAATGCCTTCATTAACCCTTGTAAACATTATCCTTGATGATAAATCACCTAAAGGAATAGGCTTTTGTTGTCAAACTATGTGTTTGAGAGTCTCCTAGGAGGCACATCTTGGAATAGTGGAATCTTAACTTTTTCAAATGGGTAAGCATCAAATCCTTACCAAATAATTTAATTAATAATCAAGTGTATAATCTTGGAGTTAAAAAAATGAAAATGTGCATAGTAGTCCCCTTTATTTTGAAGGATTTAGTCTCCATAGTCTATAATGGAAACCTAATCTTGATCCAACTAAGTACTATACAAAGAAAGCTTTGATGTGGACTAAGATGGCTAGTCTTCTCTCTAGGTACTGAAATTAAATCTATGAGGCCAATAGGGAAGGATTTGAGGTACAATATAGGATCAGTGGTAGAGTTTATCTTCCAATTCAATTTCTCTATAACAATAGATCTGGATGTTTATGAATGTTTCAACTTTGTTTTCAATCAACTGATGAGATATAGATATAATGCTTTATGCAGATTTGTCTATCATACTTGTGTTTGAATCTCCCAATGAATAATACCAATCCTTTCTTATTGATTACAAGTGAATGTATATTTATATGTAGATCAAAGGTACTAACATGTGATTGTGGATGTGTTTCTAAGAAATTATAAAACTCCATATATATAAGAGATGGAATGGTCATGTCTCATGTTGTCATGCCCAAAATCTAGGGCAAAACACACACACAATTTTATTATTTTTTTTCAAAAGTTAAAAATTAAACTACTCTAAGTTTGATATGTTGTGTTCAAAACTAAAGTAAAGGTTCTCTACACTACATCTTAAGATTATAAACTTGAGGAGAAATAAATCGTTAATTAGAACTCTCGCTATAAGATTGATATTAACATTTGTTTCATTAATTCATTAGTCTAACATAACCTTGTTTTAAACAGAACATACTTATTGGTTAAAAACTCTACTTAATTTAAATCTAAATTAATCAATCCACAACATCTACATGATTAGTACTAATTTTATAAGATAAGATGTAACTACACAATGTACTTGAAACCCTTAGGATATACTAATTAAATTTCTTACTTGATTAAAACTAACATGCTAATAGAAGACATCTATCCCTTAATTACTTATTCTAAATTATGATCAATATACAAACTAACCTTAGAATGAACTAACTAACTAGTCCCCTTTCTTAACTTAATATCTTGATCGACGTTACAATTAAAGTCATTTAACATTGAGAGAATTTAAAACTCTAGTAGATCAGTTAAATTTGACTATTCAACCCATAATAACTACTTTTTAAAGACTTTAGTCCAAAATCTAATCTCTCTTAAGGTGTACGCATGCAATAGGAGTAAACTTGTTATCAGTTATACTATCTATATTTTACTTTATAATATCCTCCAACATACCTATAACAATCTTATTTATTAATTCATCCTTTACAATTATACCTAGTTCAAATTAATAATCTATAAGTTAGTCTAACTTTATTTAAAACTATCACCAAATTTAAATACAACATTAGAATGCAAATATTGAAATCAATCTAATTTAACTCACAATAATATAAGACTAGTTTATATAACTCTAAAATTATTTTATTTAAAATACTCTAATTCCCTATTAAAATCTTTAAACTAGCTCTACTTAAATATTCAAACAACAAACACATTAATATATACTAACATCTAAATTAACATGAAAAAAAATAAAATACTACACTTAATTTAGAATTAAACGTAATTCTAAATTCTAACTAACATTCTACTAAGCTATCCTAAATCCACATACTACTAACACTAACAACTTAAGACTATACTAAACTAGCACTAACTTAGATTGGTAACTATTTTCTAATGGAGTATATTAACTACTGATCTAACCCTTTTAACATTGCAAATCTTATTTAGATCTGACAATAACTCTAACTAAAATCACATCATACACCAACCTAAACTAGGTTACCTACTAGCCAAGTGGCCTAGCCACCACTTGGCTCCCCTTCTTAATGCCTCACGCTCCCCCATGAGACCTCACGCTACCCAAGGACTGCTTGGGGCAAACTTGCCTCCCCTTGTGTGCAATGATTGATTGTGGAAAAAGAAAACGCAGAGGGGGGAAAGAATATGGGAAAGGTTGCCATGAGGTATGGTTAAAACAAAAACTTTATTGCTTCCCCTTTGAGATGACAGGGTCACCGAGTGACATCAGCACAGTACACAAGTGGCAGGCTAGTGTGCTTTCCTAGGCATGTGTTATGGTTTAAGAAACATACTAAAATAGGGTCTCCAACAAAAATTGACTTGGAGTGAGGTTTTAAAACTCAATGATGATTATCATTAAATAAATGTTGACTTTTTAACCCAATTTGCTTCCCTCTTATGAAATTTGATAGATGGGGTAGTTAAATATGACTTGACTTAAATATATAAAATAGTATATACTTTTTTTTGTTATTATTTAAATTTATACATTTCTAAAAGCAAGACCTGACTATCAATTAATGCCTGTTCACTTTTAACAAAAAAATAATATAAATATATTTTCTTGTTGCCTTTCAAGATGTTCATTTATAGTTATGATTGTGACTGTGTTTTTTAAATTGAATTTGGTTACCAAAGATATTTTTTTTTATTTTTTTTGAAAAGGAGCAATATTTTAATGTCTGTAGTCTAGAAGGGGTTGTTTTTTGTTACCCATGTATTTTCTAGAGAGAGTTTATTCACCTACAGGAATTTTTTTTTTTTGATTGAACTTGTTGTCTAGGTTCTTAACATGCAATATCAAGATTGTTTAGATTCAAATTGATGATATTTTAGCATTTTTTATGCAGTATATTCTCTTATTCTATCTAAGCAAGTTTAGCATAACCATTTATTGCAACTTCAAAATAATGATCTACATGGATCTTGCATGAATTCTTGGTTAGCATTTTCCATGAAACACAAGTTCAGTACACAACATTGACATCTTTATTGCATAAATTAATCATCTACATTTCCATTAGCTAACCATTACAATGAGAGAGTTAACTTTGTGCTCACAATGTAGAAATTCCATTTCCTCTTAATACTTATAACATCAAATTGCCTTTCATTAACATAATTGAAAACTTGGAAATTCAGAATTCAAAGGCATTATCTATCATTCTATTTTCTCCTAAACACATGCAAAACTTGAAATCACATGAGAGAAATACAAGGAGGCTTTCATAATCTCTTCTTCTTCTTTTTTTTCTTCCTCTATTATTCATCCTGGTTCAAGGCTCCATCGGTAAAGAACCAGTAAGAAAACCTGATGTCTTTGCCAATACATCAAAATTCAAATACAATTTACATAATATTACAATTCAAAAGAAATCTCTTCCAAATCCTTCACAAGTACTCTCTTCCAATACCTTCAAAACTTCAAGGAAACACAAGGAGAAGACAAGAGCTGACTCGGGTGAATCATCACAACATCAAGAACAATTCAAGCATGCACCCTAACCCAGTTTTGCACAATAGGTCCAAACATAGAACCTGACTAGGGGGGAGGTGGATTTTCTCAATGGGAGACATCAATCACCATGCCATAACATAGCCGTTTCGAGGCTAAAACTTCAAGAACTTCCGTTCTTCTACAAGGCCCTTTTGAGGCTAATACCACAAAGATTTTCATTCCTTTCCATATTCAAGGATTCATGATATCGAACAAGGCATGTAATGACAAGTAGGGGCCCATACACCCTACCCTCTTTCCCTGCTCTCACCATGAGAGGAGACTCTACACATTGAGGTCCAACTAAGGCCCTACCCCTATACATGGCCACTTCTTCCCTATCCAAGGGTGAGTAATGCCAAAACAATCCCCATGAAATCCCCTCAAAACAATTCATCAAGACAAGCATAAGAATGCATCAAGAACAAAAAAAATCCCTCCAAATCCACCCCAACACACAAGCAAGCAAAACAAGAACAACCCAATACTTTATGCAAGATTCAATCATGAAAACCATGAAGAACAAAACCAAAAGAGTGAAGAACTCCTACCTTCACAAAATGTTATGGAAAAATGGTAAGTTGAGAAGAGCCTTTCCTTTTTTTTCCTTCAATCTTCCAACTTTTCTCCAAATCTAGAGATTGGGTAACAAAACCCAAAACTACTCCAAAATGCCTCTAAGTATCATCCCTTAACTCAACTAGACTTCAAGTAACTCAAGATGGAGTTTTGGTCACCAACTCATGTAGATTACAATCAATTTTCGCAACCCATCAAAAATAGGGCTTTTGAGTGACCCTAAAAGTCAAACTAAGAGGCTATGGGGGTGGAAAGTACTCCCCACCCATACCCTTACCCCTAGGGCACTTAAATTTGATGTTTTAAAGCCTTAAAGACATAATAGGAACAATTAAAAGTTAGGAGAATAATAAAATCAAATAACAACCTTTTAAAGATAGACAATGTAAGGATAGCATATTTAAACAAGGGGTTCAATTCTGTCTTTCCTTTAGGTTTCCCGGCTACATGTCCTGCACACTCATTGCACACATCAGTAGGTTCAAAAAATCACATGCGTTATGAAATTGACGTATAAGAAAAATCATATAAATTAAAACATCCATTTTTCTAATGATCAATTATTTATCTAATTCTACTCATATTTTCAACCATTTGAATTATATAATCAAAGTGTTAGTTTTGCATTCATTTAATTTATCATCATACATGTTCGTAAAGCATTAAATGATGAAATCAAACATCTAAAAGTAAAGCATCACACATCATAAATATCATAATAATGTTCAGTGCATCAAATAATGTTATGACGTATCGAGTCATGAGTATCAAAATAATAATGTATCATCGGTGCTAGGATGGGTCGGGGCAAGGCCTCACACATGTAGAGGCATGACTCTACATTCTCTTTGGGCCCGTAAGGTCATGTCTCTACATGAGATGACCCTTAGAAAACTTTAGTTACAATCCATTCAACACCAACCACATTCAATGATTATATATTGCATGAGCTCGATCATAATTGGTGTCTAACAATTCATGAACACCTAATCACAATCAATGAGTGGAGTAATATAACCCACAATAATGAGAATAATGTGTGGCAGAACAATCATATCCATGATTCATGCAATCTATGATGTTATCATAGTATGAGTGCTATATCAAAACAAAGATTGAATTAGAACTAAAACAAATCAAATCATTTTGGATAGTCAAATATAATACTATACATACATACATGTATGTATGTATGCAAGTATATATTGTTTCTTCTAAGTAATAGTCAAATATTAGATATCTAATAGATGTTACACATTAAACACTCCCTCTTAGCAAGGGAGGATATGATTATCTGACAAAATGATGATCTAGGTTTTATCAATCTTATATTGGCATCATTACGATGTTCATCAACACAATTTTCCTAGAAGGGTGTTAGTTATTTGATCTTTGACACATTTTGGGACAATAACTAGGTATAGTTTATCAGATATCCATCTTGATCTCAAGGTGATATAGAATCATTAACTCCAGCTCATTCCAGGACTAAGGTAGTCAATCATGATTCTTTTATTGTCATTATTTCTGGCATAGTCCAAGATAGCAAGTTCTCATAGTCTTATCATGAAAATGGATCAATAACTCAAATTAACAACACAAGTAGCACCATGACTTGTGGCTCATTCTGGGACAACAAATAGAAGTCAATCATTATACTTTTGATATCATACTATCTGGCACATTTTGGGACAAAAATTTAATGAAGTCTATGATAACAGGTCAATCTATTGTTAAAGCCATCACCTCATAGTAGAGACCTAACATCTCATAAAATGAAAAAGCATTACCTTTCATAGATAAACACATGTACACAACAGTGACTCTTTAAAATTCAATATATAAATACACACACACACACACACACATAATACATAACTGATATTTTTTAGTCTTAGGAATTACAATTACAATTACAATTTTGTCATACCAAGTTTTCCATTAAAGTAATCTAGTTTTAACTTTGCAACAGGTTTGGTAAATATGTTAGCAGTCTCCTCTTTAGTGTTGATATATATCAACTTGATAACATTCCTATCCACCGTGTCTCTAATGTAGTGAAAGGGGATTTCTACATGCTTGGATCTATTATGGAAGACTAGATTTACTAAGGAATAACTTTGATTATTTCAATGTATAATAGTTAGTTTTGGAGACTTCTTGAATATTCCAACCAATAACTTTCTTAACCACACTACTTCTTGAGCTCCCAAGATGCTGCTATGTATTATGCTTTAGTGGTACTTTGAGAAACTATCAATTTCTTCTTATTAAACCAAGATATCATAGTAGATCCAAGACTAAAATAACATCATATAGTAATTTTTTTATCAGTAGAACAACCAACCCAGTCAAAATTTGTATATCCACAAAGTTGTAGCTCAACTTTGTCATATTTAAGGCCAAGTCCAATGGTGCCTCATAAATATTTCAAAATGTGTTTTTCTTCCATCAAATGAATTTTGTTCAGTTACACATGAACTAACTTGGTGCATTTGTAGCATACCAAATATCAGGATGGGTGTTCACCAAGTACATTAGAGATCCAATTATTTGTCTATAGTATGTAGGATCTACAAGTTTGGACTCAATTACTTCAATTTTGAGTTTATGAAGATTTCTCTCCATAGGTGTGGATAATGGTTTATAGTCCATCATGCCAAATCTTTTCATAATTTAAATAGTATACTTTCCTTGGTTCAAGAAAATACAATCTTCTTTTTGTTGCACTTCTAGTCCCAAGAAATAGTGTAAAAACCCTAGATCTTTTGTTTCAAATTCAAGAGTGAGATCTTTTTTTCATTTTTCAATAAGGTGGTCTTCTCCTATTATCAGAAGATCATGAACATAGAGAACTAATATTAGCATATCTCCTTTTGATTCCTTCAAGTATATGTTGGGATTAGCTTCATTTTTTGAGTACCCTAATTGTTGGAAGTCTTAATTGGAAACCAAGATGCTGAGAGGGGGGTGAATCAAGATCTTTAACACTTAACTTTTTCACAATATTTGTGCATTCACTTCATTTACCATCTCATATCCAATTTCTTATGCATGCATAACTTATAAAATCAAACTATAATAACATAGAGATCTAATCTATCAATCACATGCATGAAAAGTAATCACACGACACAAAGATTTTGGTTACCCATAAACATTTCAAGGTGAAGGTAAAACTAGGGTGGGGATGACACCACAAACTTCACTACTTCAGTAATAAAGTTAACCTATTAGGGTTACAATGTTTGACTATATCCAATGATCTACCTTGTGAAAGGTCTTCCCTGTTAAAATCTTTTGTGACTATTAGGTCTCTCCTTATTAGAGGATTTCACACTTACAACAAAGTGAGGACTCTATTAGGATATTTACAAAGATCTATTAAGATCACTCTATTAAAATAATTTACCCTATCTTAATTTGTTAAAACTGATTCAATGTTGAATCCTTAGTCTACTCTGATAAGATATTCTTGGATCTTCTCTTTCCAATCTAATTTGTGATTTGATATAGCTTTTCTATCCTTCACTTCTTGTCTAGGCCGCTTGCTCTATTATGAAATAACATAATTCTTTGCCTTTTCTACAATGTTTGTACATTCACACTTGAATCACATGAATATCTTGTTCACTCCTTCTCATTGACTATATTTCTCATACGCTATCTTAAAAACATGTTTAGATCAACTCTATTTAAAGATTTCATAAAGAGTTTTCTAAATGCTTCCTTGTGTTGCCTCTCCATCTGATTCATTCATAAAAAGCCATAGGGATATGTGATCCATGACATAAAATGTGTAATGATCTCTATAAAAAAATTACAAGCATTAAATATCTTGTCTTTGTTGGCCTGAAATGATATACCTCAAAGTTTGTATCATTCTTGACTTGAATGCTAATTATGTATTGCTCGGCACTTACTGTCTCTAATCCTCAAAATTCACTGTATATTGTTGACACTCGATCTATACTATGCTTGGCACCTTCTATGTAACCTAGCAATAATATTCTTGAATTGATCAATAAACATTAGACTCGGCTTACATTGAAAAGACTCAATGACCAAAGACTTCATTGGCTCCTTATATAGAGCTCGATATATACATATTTATATATAAGTCTTTCTCATGACTCAAACTATATGGAGTAGCTTGATCACAATGATGAGCGTCTAACTTTGCCTAGTATATGATTAAGTGTTTGGCACTAATAGATAACAATAGTTAGATATATGAAGACTAATTTGAGAAGGTAGCTACCTATTCTTTCATGACATGCCCTGGTAGCTTGTTTAAGACCATAGAGAGATTTATTAAGTTTAAATACATGTGAGTTCTTATCATGAATAACAAATCCTTTTGGTTGTTCCACTTATACTTCTTCATCAATGATTCTGGTCAGGAATTTTGTCTTTACATCCATCTAATGTACCTTCCAAACTTTGGATAGAGCTTTTGAAATTATGGTTCTGACTAATGTATAATGGGCAACATGAGAAAATATTTCATCATAATCAATTCCATCCTTCTATGAGAATCCTCTAGCCACAAATCTGGCATTGTGTTTTTCAATGCTGCCATTAAGTGCTTGTTTGATTTTAAATGACCATCTTGATGAGACAACTGATTTTTCTTTAGGTCTTGGGCTAATATCCCAAACACCATTTTTCAATATAGATTGCTATTCCTCACACATGGAATCCTTCCAAGCTTCAGATTTCAAGGCTTCTTCAACATCAGAAGGTTTTGATTTAGTGGGCTCATTTATGTGATCAACATAACATGAATGGCTTTGTGTCTTCTTAGTTTCTCTAAAGATTTCATTGGGAGCTACATTATTTTCTTCAATTACTTTTCTTTCCATAAGGTTCTTTTCTTATTGAGTGGGTTTGAGTCATACTTAGGGTTAGGCGTTGTGGGTCTATTATCTTCTACACAACTCTCCCTCTCAAACATAGAATTTTCATTTTCCCCATAAATTAAATCATTAGGTTCATCTATACCTTTAGAAGTCTTATATGCAATATCTTCTTCAAACTTGACATCTCTACTAATTTCAATTTCCCTTAACCTTGGTATATATACTTTGTAGGCTTTGGTAGAATGACTATAGCCAACAAATATACATTTCTTTCTTGAGGGCTTTAGTTTAGTTCTTTTCTCCTTAGGGATATGAATATATACATGACAACTAAAGATCCTTAAGTGGCTTAGATCAAGTTTGTTTCCTGAGAAGACTTCTTTGGGTTTTATATTCTCTAGAATTGTATGAGGGTATCTATTTTGAATGTATAATATAACTACTCCATTATGTTGAGGATTATATAGTATATTATACTCCCTCTTAATCCCAATAGATATGAAGAATTCCTTGAATTTTTCAAAGATGTATTCTCCTCCGTTATTTGATCTTAGAATTTTGATTTTCATCCCAATTTGGTTTTCAACTAAGGCTTTAAATTCTTTGAATTTGGATAAGACTTCATTTGAGTCTTTTAGTTTAAGGAAATATATCTAGGTTTTCCTAGAATAATCATTGATAAAGATGATATAGTATAAGTATCCTGCTAATGAAAGTACTGGCATAGCTCCACATAGGTTAGCATGAATGGGTTCAAGTATGCTCTTTGATTTGTGTACACTATGGGGGAAAGAAGTTCTAGAGTTCTTCCCTAATGCACAACCTTTATAGGTTCCCTCATGTTCAAGTTTTAGGTTAGGTAAGCCTTTTACAATTTCCTCTATAGGGGGTAGAGCTCATAAATTTAGGTGCCCTAATATCCTATGCCAAATCTCATTTGTTTGAAAATTTCATGATTTAAGGCTAGGTTTGTAGAATTACAAATCTTGTATAGGCTTCCTTCTCTGAATCCAATAGTAATTGTATTCTTAATATTTGAATTTTTAGGCCAAGATGAGACTTTATTTTCTTGAAAGGTAACTCAATACCCTTGATCTGCTAGACCAGAAATAGAGACAAGATTTATCTTTATCCTAGGAACAAATAGGACATACTTTAAGTATAGAGTAACTTCAATATTCATTTGAACTTAGTAGGTCCCAATTCCTTTCACTAGATAAGTGGAGTTGTCTCCTTTTGTGACTTCTTCTATTGAGTGTCCTTTGAATGATTCAAACTAATATCTAAATCTAATTATGTGTCTAGAGACACCATTGTCAATTATATGGGTGTTCTTATTAGTATTTATCTCACTTTATAAAGCAAGGAAAAATGGTGAGTTTTCTACTCCCTTGACTTTAGCCATGTTGATAGGTTTTTTGTTCTTGCTAGACAATACATATGAGTGTATCCAAATTTGTCACATTTTTAGCATTGAACTTTTGATAGGTCTCTTTTCTTGTAGTTTTGGTTTTTCCTTCCTCTTTTCCTTTTAAAGTTTGCATTCCTTTTATTTTTTGGATTCACATGTAGGGCTTGAATTTACTCTTCTTTATTAGGAATGATTCCTCTTATAATTAGTGAAGACTCTTCTTGAGTGCAGTCATTCTTAAGTTGATCAAGTTTTGTTAGCACAGGATGTACATTTATTCCTTGAATGAATGATTCTCATTTAGTGGGCAATCCTTTAAGAGAAATCAATGACAATTCTTGGTCATCTACAAAGTTCCCAAGAGTAGAAATTCAATATCTTAATTATGATATTCTCATGAAATAGGATGTTATAATTTCCCCTTTATTCATCTTAATATGAAGAAGTTGAGTTTTTAAGGTAAGCAACCTGCTTGAATTATTGATTTCAAATGTACTTTAAAGTATCATAATCATTTCATATGCAGTTGTAGACTATGCTATGATTGGAAAAATGTAATCCTTTACATAATCTATTATTATCTTCATAGCTTTATTAGTATGTCTTTTCTAGATTATTTTGTATGGCTCATTTTCAAGTATAGGTTTTCTTTCTTCCATACATGGTTCTAATTCAAGTTCTCTAACAACTATCATGATTCAAATTCTCTAGGATACAAAATTTGATGCTTCATCAAGTTTATCCTCTAACTTTACTCTGTTCACCATGATTGTAATGTAGAATTATCCCCCAAAAATGTTAGGACTAACCTTAGATAGAAATAATAGTTACATGCAAATATAACCAATGCTAGAAAATAGTAGATAGCATAAAAGAGAAAACAAGACACCAAGATTTAACATGGTTCACCCAATCCTTGGGCTACGTCCACCAACAACAAGTTCAATATTATTATTATCTAGTTATTACAAACTGATTATAATGCATAATCCCTTATAACTCAATACCACCACAAGAACCAATTTTCGCATCACACATTATGAAAATCCCTAACCTTAATCCTTTTATACAAGCTTTTTTGCCACTTACAAAATTAGGGATAGAATAATAGAAAAATAATAGCTAACATCTTTTACAATATAAGGTTATTTTTGGCTTCGAGGGAGATGCACCCAAAAACCCCTACGAGGGTGGTGCCCCTTGACCACACCCTATAGTACAACAGGGGAGCACACCTGGGGTGCTACCCCATGACCCTGCAGGGGCGATACCCCTTGAACCCATCTTGGGGGTACTACCCCCAAAACCCTGTAGAAATAATCTAGAGGAAAATCACATCGAATAAACCTCTGAGTCTGATTAGGTTCCACATCACAACAAAAAAATTTCAGAGATCCTGGGAGATATCACAATTGTTTTAATACTCTATCTACTAACTAGGCTCTAATACCATGTTAAGGAATGTAGATTAGTGGTAGAGTTTATTTTTCAATTCAATTTCCTAAAAATAATAGATTTGGATGTTTATGAATGCTTCAACTCTTTTGTCAATCAACTATATATATATATAATGCTTTATGTGAATTCTAACATCTTACTTGTATTTGAATCTCCAAATGAATAATACTAATCCTTTCTTATTGATTGCAGGTGAATATATATTTATAAGTAGATTGCATGCATTAACATGTGATTGTGGATGTGTTTCCAAGCGATCATAATATACAATATATATAAGAGATGAAATAGTCATGTCTCATGTAGAGACATGACTCTACATTCCCTTTTGGGCCCATAGGGTCATGTCTCTACATGAGATGATCCTTAACAAAATTTAGTTATAATCCATTAACCACTAATCAATGATTTTAGAAACATCTCCATATTATAGCCTAGACAAAATATCATCTACCATATTATCTTTATTCTGATTATCAACTATAGTTATTTCAAATTCCTATATTGGCAAAATCCATCTTGCTAGTCTTCCAGTTATTGCAGATTTGTTTTTTGGATACTTAATGGTTAAATGAACTATATGCAAAAATATCTAATAGCCTACTATATAGTGAAAAAACCTATTTATGGCATAGATAACAACTACAAACTCTCCTTTTGTGATAATGTAATTTAGTTCAGGGCCTTGCAAATTGTTATGGATGAGATAAATATCATTTTATATAGCACCATATGTATGTCCTAACACTTATTCTGTGGCATAATTTGATACATTTGTATGTATGTGAAATAGTAATGACCAATTTAGGCCTCTTAAGACAAGTGCTAGGGTGAGAATAGAGTTTAGCTACATGGAGGCTTCATCACAAGTTGTGGTATATTGAATTTTTATTTTAATTTTGTGAGAAATTTATATATAATGGACCTACCATTTGACTAAAACCCTTTATAAATCACCTATATTATCCATCATGCCCTAAGAATATCCTTACATATTTTTTCTTTGTGGGAGTAGGTAGATTAAGGATAACTTCTATCTTAACAGGGTCAATATGACAGGGATCTTGAGATATGTAATGGCCTAAGACTAAATCCTCTTGCATCATCATAAAATATTTTTCTTTGTTTAGAGATAGGTTGTTTTATTCACACCCTTTCAAGTCTTGGCCTAAATTTTTCAAGTAATTTTCATAGGTAAGACCATATGTTGTGAAACTTTCAATATAAATCTCCATATAACCATTAGAAATAAATGAGAAAATACTAATTGATGTCCTTTGAAATGTTACAGGAGTATTATAAAGCTGAAATGGTAGAACAAGATATGCATAGGTTCCCCACATATATGTAAAAGTGGTTTTCTCTTAATCTCTAGGAGCAATCTTGATTTGATTATAACCACTATACCCGTACAAAAATAAAAACTATTTCTTACCTACTAGGAAATCTAGTACTTTGTAAATTTAGGAAAAAATAAAAATGGTTCTTAGTGGTGTCATTATTCAACTCCCTCTACTCTAAGCACACTCTCTATTTACCCTATTTCTTAGGGAAAAATACCAAATGTGAAGCCATTGAATATCTGACATAGGATATATAAAGCCAATATTAAAATTTTTTTGCAACTCAATTTTGACTATTTCTATGAGTGAAGTACTAAATCTCCTTTGGGGCTATCCAATAGGGATGATAACCTCCTTAATGTAGATCTTATGGGTTAAAAAATTTAGGATCAAGTCCTTTTATATCTCCACAATCCCAAGAAAAATATTGTTTTTGGTCCTACAATAATTTAGTTAGAGGTAATTGTTGTCGTTGGCTAAGTTAATGTTTATGTTCAACCAATGACCTGGTAAGACCTCACTCTACTAAGTTGATTCAATCATAGAAGATTTAGTTAAGGTAGTTATTTGAATTTTATAGGGAAAAAATCTATGGTAAATTTATTCGACTGTAGGAAGATCAAAGGATTCCGAGTCAAAATACATAGAATGCAAAGAATATTGTTGGGTGAAGGAACATCCAAATATTTTCTATTGTAATTCATAGTTGTTTTGAATTATATTAGTAAGTAACTCATCTTATTCTAGTAACTCGTCTTATTCCTATAGCGCTAAGAAAGAATCTATTCTTAACATCATTAAGTGTCCTACTAAATTTGCTTCCTCAGTTTCCTCTCCTATATGAAGCTGAACTGGTGTTGATGTTTAGGTTGTGGTTTAGTTGGTAGATACAAATCTAGTTTGTTTATGGTCAACCCACTATAAATGATTATATCCCCTAGGCAACAACCAATATAAGAATATATTGTAACTAACCAAGGCCTTTCTAGAATGATAGGATACCCTCCAAATATGTCTTTAGGAGAAAGGGTCATGAAATTGGTAGGGTATTCCTAGGAGTCTAATGTCACAAATGCATCTTCCACCATCCCATCAAGTTTGACTATAGAATTTATCTTGTAGGAGTAGGACATTGGGAGTAGTACTAAAGTTTGAGATACTAATTTATTTCATAGTGCCCATAGTCATGACATTAACAATTGTACTAAGGCCAGTTAATGCATTCCTTGTTTTCATTCTATTGATAATGACCTCTGCAATCAGACTTCTAGAATTCGAGTACTTGGGTATGACAATCTTACCAATTATAATATCTGTAAGTTTTCCTAAAACATGGATAGTGTGACTTCTTAAGAAAATCTTCTATATGAATTTACCACATATAGGAACATCTTTGATTGCTTGAATAGGTGGAGTTTTGACAAAAACATTCTTAAGTTGATCAATGATGTCAGAGATTGATTACTTTATTGGCTTAGTTATGTCATCTTGCAACTTTTTGTGGAAATGGTGAGTCTAATTTATTAGGTGGTTTAGTTTCCTTAGAGAAATCTTCATGAGTAGGAATAGGATATATATTTTCTAGTTTTGAATCATCAGGTGGAATTTCAGTTATGGTACGTGAGGTTGGTGAAACAACATGGTTCCATAACTTAGATGAACATCATTTATATTTAAAGCATAAGCATGAATTTGTTAGGATCTTCCAAATAAATAGGTTGTTTCTACTATTGATTATTATTATTGGGATTTGGATGAGGTTGAGAAGGCAACTAAGTTGGCCTTGGAGGATTGGCCTTGGTTATAAGAGGTGGCATAAGTTTTGGTTGTTGTGGTTGAGGGGGTGGCTACAGGGATCCTTGAGGTTTATTTTCTTATTTGTCCTCTCTATTATGGGTTTTATTTCCAATTACCTTTTAGTGTTTTCCATGACCCTTGAGTTAATTTCCTCTAACTCTAAGGTTATTTCCAATTTCTTGGAGGTTATTGCTATCAAGATGCGAGGTTTTGGTGATTCGATCATTGGGGTTGGTTGTTACTTCAAGACTGAGATGGATAACTAAAAGACCACAAAAATATAAAGGATCTTGTGGCATACCTTGTCTTGGAGCCCATGACCTTCTTTTTCCAAAAAAAAAACAATTGTTTATGATCTCTTTCTATTGGCTTAAAGTTATTTGGTGTGTCATAGGGGTAAAATTTGCAAGACTCAAATAAACTAGATAGTAACACTAGTAAAATTAGAATATTAAACTATGAAATTTATTTAACCATACAAACAATAGAAATGAAATCATAATCACTCAAAATTAACAAATAACTAAACATGCAAATTGATAGATTGCTTTAAGAGTCTATTTCTTCTCTTTGGTTGTATAAGGTATTGCACTCAGGTATAAATCAAGCAACACCTTGACCTTGAACTTTGAAAAATGTTGCAAAATATGATTCCAAATGATAGCAAGACTAATAGAGCTTTGATACAAGAATGACTGATGAAAACCTACATAAGTTTGATACAAAAGTGATAGAGAGAGATAGAGAGCTCATATGAAGGAACGAGGGTTATTTATATAGGATTTGTGGCTAAAATAGATGATCAAGATTAATCAAAGAAAATCAAGATTGATGATCAAGAAGAGATAAGACTGAAGAAGGAATTGGTAACTTTCCAATTTGAATTGAAAAAATAAACGATAAAATCTGAAGATATGTTTAATTTTTGGATAGATAAAATTTCAAAAAATTGAAAATGTTTTTTTTTTTTTCTAATTTTCAAAAATGTTTAAGTTTTAGAAAAAAAAAAAATTGTTGATTCATGATAATTCCTCAAAATTTCTTTTTTCATATTTTAGAAGATATAATTGAATTAAAAATTAAAATTGATAGAAGTTGAGATTAAATTAACTTCAAATAATTTTAGAATTTAATTTAATTAAGAGAAATGAATTAACTAGTAAAGACTAACTAATCAAAGGTTGATTAATTAAATAAACTTAATTATTTAATTAATTTAGGGGAAATGATTAAGTGGCGCAATGACTCAATTTTTAGAGGAAATGAGATGATTAATTAATGATTCAAGAACCATTTATTGATAGTAGACTAATTAGAGCATTAAATGTGTATTTTCTAGTATGTCCATTTTTGGGTGTCTATATTTGCCCCTCTTTGATATAGCATGATTATGAGCATTGTATCAAAGAATTTGAGATTAGGTCTTCCCCTAGCTTTCCTCAGTGATAGCAGGTGGACTGTATGCCCCCTCAAGAGAATGTTTCTAGAAGAAAGATATGAATGATCTCTCAATAGAAGATAAAAAATGTTAAATGAAATAAAGAAAGAGAATGATAATTAGTAAAAATAAAGACTAATAGATGAATATGATTGTTTAGTTGATAGAGATCGTTTAACAAGAATCATGTCTATTTTCAGTTTGGGCCGATCATGTATAAGACTAGAAATAAAGTCTAGTTTTAGGGAAGATATGCCCTGTATAAGACAAGGAACAACATCTGGTTTCAGGAAAGACATATCTTGTATAAGATGTATGATCGTTGATTAATTGACTAAATAATAACATGACTTGATTTTTTTAGACAAATTGATAAATTCATTGGTTTGACTAATAGTAGAAATGTTAGTGAGATACATCAATTTTCTAAATGAATGAATTAGGAGATATGATTTAGAAGAACTGAACTTACACTATCAACTTGGATGGTGTATTGAGTAATTATCGAATATTTATCATAGATTTTCATCATTGTACTTTATTGAGAAGAAAGAGATAAATGTGCACCCAAATATTAACCATCTAGATACTAATATTATCTTTGATTAACAAGCAGAAAAAAAAACATAAAATGGATTAATATCATTCTAGGGTTGTCTCAAGTCATGGGTGTGTGTGAATGCCATATGCATGATAATTCTTATCATATTCACCCTACACCATCATTGCCCCAAAATTTTATTGAAACATTCCACAAATAGCAAACAAAGTAAAATAGGTTTATGAACCTGTTAGAATGAATGGTGATGGTATTCTTTTGGAGGAGTATCCTAAGCATTGCTACAGCTCATGGGAGATTGTTAGCATGAATGGCATATTGCATTCATGAGTGTGTTTTTCATTGATTTCAACGTTGCATTATTTCTATGAAGACTAGAAAAGTAGCACACATAGAATGAGGTCATAAAGAATGAGCATTGATGATCAAGTGAAGCACATTTAAGGATTTGTTTGACATGATGTCTTGGTAAAGTGGTTAAGTGCGCATACAAAAGAGTTGAAGACATGCAGAAGATATGTTTGATTTATAGAGAACAATAAGCAGTTAGAGTACTTGAGAAGAAATTTCTAATGTTTGGGTTATATCTCCTAACAAATATAGAATCATGATTTGCACAGCTAGATAGTAATAGTAGATAACTTGATGATGACATCAGCGAGTGTGCAAGGTATGAGGTTGTACATGTGAAATGTTGTAAAGACTATCAACCAACAATGTTGTGTAATTGTAAAATAATTAATTATCTTAAAGAGCTCCAAATATAATTAATTGTGAAAGCCTCAAGGCCAACTCAAGGAATTTTTTTGAGCACGTGGTATAGAGAAAGGGTATTTTCCTTGTTTAGAAATATAGATGAAGTGTGATTGTGCAAATAAGAGTAGAGTATTTGGTAAATGTGAGTGAGTGATCCAAGGGATTATTAGATGCGAAGTTGGTGATCTGGTATCAAGATTAGAAGAATAAATTTGGTTGACAGGATAGAGGAAGTACAAGTACAATTTATTTCCATTATTTTACAAGGAATGATACAAAGCTCAGTTGGATAGTGAGTTTAGTGATCTTACCCCTGGAACAATGCGTCCATCTGCCTTCTACAACTCCTAACAGAGTTGGAATCTCCTAATAGGTATTTCAAATCTCCTAATAGGGATTGACATGTACTAAATGTATTTCATTGACTCCTAATAGGTTTCATCCTCTAACAAGGAATATTTATATTAGAAGATCATTTTGTGGGTACCATCTCTTATGGGGTTTTCCCTCTAGTCAAGGGTTTTCCTAGTTAACATATATGGTGTTATTATGTATGAGTATCTACTTATGGTTTCCGATTATATGGTTCACTTGCTTAAAGGTTAATAAGGTTGATAGGTGTTTTAATAAGCTTCAGGTCCTTAAAGAGAAAACTTAACAGCTTTGGGAGATCAATGGTGGGTCACTTCAGAAAAAAAAGTCCTAAATTTGATGAAATTAATTTTGACACTTGGAAGATGAAGTTTCTTGGGGAGATATCAAAATTATCTACAAAACAAAAGATTGAGTTTCTAGATCCATAATTTTTTTGTATTAACAAGAAGATCAAACAAGGAATTTCTCTACTTATGAAAAGAGAGTTAGAAGGTATGAAATTTTTGTTTGTTAGACATGTAAAGAATTTGGTCATTTTTCATCCAGATGTCCTAAGAGAGTAAGAAAACCTAGAAAGAATTTATTATCTGATGATGATGAAGAATTTAAAGCAAGTATGGAAATATTCTTGAATGACAATATTGATGATAAAATTGAATTAATTAAGAAAGGAGTAATGGATGAAACAACTTTAGTAGCTATTATTGATGATGAAGATGAAGATAATCCTAAATCTGTTAAAGAAAATATTGAAGTTTTCTTTGAAACTAACAATGATTTGTAGAATGATGTACAAATTATTGAGAAGAGAGAAGAACATAGATTTGAACTAGGAGAAGAGATAAGAGTTGAGATAGAAAATCCTACACCTAAAAAGAATTTGGGAAAGAATCACCCTACTAAATAGATCATTGAAAGTAAAGACAAAGGAGTGATGAAAAGAAATAGAGTACATGATGAATTGTGCTTGATTTCTCAAGTTGAACCTTAGAGGGTAGATGAGGCATGCAAGGATGATCATTGCATTCAAACAATGAGGGGAGAAATAGACAAGTTTGTGAAGAATGAGACATGGGAACTGGTTCTTAGAACTAAAGATAATAATGTTATTGGAACTACATGGGTATTCATAAACAAGATAAATGAATAAGGTGAATTGATGAGGAGTAAAGCTAGACTAGTATGCAAAGGATATTCACAACAAGAAGGTATCGATTATGAAGAGACATTTGCCCCTATTGCTAGAATAGAAGTAATAAGAATGTTATTGGCTTGTGCAGCAAGTAAGAATTTCAAAGTGTATTAGATGGATGTAAAGTTAACATTTTTGAATGGAGAACTTGAAGAATAAGTCTACATTGAGAAGCCTAAAGGATTTCTTTTGACACAAGAAAAGGATATGGTATGTAGATTGAAGAAACCATTGTATGGTCTAAAGAAAGGACCGAGAACTTGGTATGCAAGACTGGATAATTATTTGACAAAACTTGGATTTTCTAAAGGTACAACAGATAATAATTTATATTTGAAATAAATTGAGAATGGGTTATTGATCATTGTGATATTTGTTGATGGCATAACCTTTGGCAATAATGATGAAGAAAGTGATAATTTTGTTGATGAAATGAATAATGAATTTGAGATGAGTATGATTGGTGAGATGAATTCTTTCTTGGATTTATAGAATGTGCAAAATAGAGGTGGTATTTTCATATAACAAGCTAATTACTTGAAAGACTTGTTGAAAAGATTTGGCTTGGAAAGTTGTAAGCATGTTGGTATACCTATGATAAATGGTCACAAGTTATCTAGCAAAGATAAGAAACCTATAGTTGAGCATAAGAAGTATAAATCTATGATTGGAGGTTTTCAATATCTAACTCACACCAAACTAGATATAGTAAATGCAGTTGGGATAGTATCAATATTTCAAGTTGATCCTAAGGAATCTCATTATGTAGTAGTAAAGAGGATATTTAGATATCTGAAGCATACACCTAATTTTGGATTATGGTATGATAGATCAAGTGATTTTATTTTATGTTCATATATATATGTGGATTGGATAGGTAGTATGGATGATAGAAAGAATACTAGTAGTGGAGCATTTTTCCTTGGAGGAAGACTGGTTTCTTGGCTAAGAAGAAACACGTTTGTATTTCATAGAGTACAACTGAAGAAAAGTATCTAGAAGCAACCAATAATTGTAATCAGATTATGTGGATGAAGCATATGCTAACAGACATTAGGATAGAGTTTTTAGAACTTGTTATGATACATTGTGACAACACAAGTACTGTGAGCTTGTGGGACACTGTTGGAATATCCTAATAAGGATTCAAAGTCTCCTAATAGGGACTGATATGTACTAAGTGTATTTCATTGACTCCTAATAGGGTCCATTTTCTAACAAGAAATATTTATATTAGTACGTCATTTTGTGGGTACCGTCCCCACCAAGGTTTTCCCTGTAATCAAGGGACTCCCTGGTTAACATATATGATGTTATTGTGTATGAGTATCTTCTTATAGTTGTTGATTATAAGGTTCACATGCTTAAAGGTTAATAAGGTTGATAAGTGTTTTAATAGTTGGATAACTAAGTCACCCCCCTCCCCACTTATCAATTATGTCGGTGGACTTTAGTTTCTAACAAAACCATCATAGCCACTCTCACCACTTAGTGGTATCCTCAAGAAGCATAGGAATGTTATTTTCCGAGGATCACTGCAAATATACTAATCACTACCATGTATGTGGTACCTCCCCTTATATTTATAAGAGAGTGAGAGAATAGACATGTTTGTTCATTATCATAATTAAACTCATACATGTGTGTGTGTGTGTGTGTGTGTGTGTGTTTGTATACATACATACATATACATATACATATATACACATATACATATATAATTTTTTTGAGTAAAGCTACAAAACATCAACAATCCCTCTTAGCCAAGGAAGATAAACATACGACAATATATTACCTAAATGTAATATAAGAATATCTTTTATCAAAAGATATTCAATATTTTGATATCACATTTGGTATCATGGGTATTGGTCTTCCAAAATATCAACATATGATATTCAACTATTATTCACTAAGGTTTTATATAGCATCTGATATTGTGAGTATTGGTCTCCCAGAATACATCATATTCACCAATTACTAAAAAATGTTTGATATCACATTTGATATCATGAATATTGGTCTCCCAAAATATCAATGATATTCAGAAAATACTCTTTGAGTAATGGCCTTCTAGAATGTTGAGATTCAAGATATTCACCAAGTAATGTGAGTAATGACCTTCCAAAATATCAAGTTGCATGATATTCACCAAGTGCCATGTTTAATTGCCCTCTAGAACATCAATTTGCACATCATTCACCATGTACTCAAAAAAATGTTTATAAGGTATGTGCACACACATTCTCATAATGCTTATCATATAAACATTCAACATTGAAAATATAATCTATCATGATTTGCATAGACATCATAATATATCCATCATAATAGAAAATTAAGTTATTGTAAGATTGTTACCTTTCAATTACTTCTACAAATACAAGTGACATCATTTAGAAGTCGTCACTTTCGTGGAACATACATAGGGGGTAGGCCCATTAAAATCACATAGTCATGAGTTATATTCAAGAATCATAGTCCTCTTGACTGCTACCACTAGTACATTAGAGGTCAAATTTTGACTTAAATTTTTGACCAAATCCTCAAGGGAGTTGTTCAATACATTTTTTTTAGTTTTTATGCCCAAGTTGGTCAAAATTTTGACCAACTCAGGTTATACATAATCAAAAATTAGAAATCATGAACATTCATCCCAAGGTCATTTCATGATATTCGTTTATCGCTCATCATCATGGAAATGAAAGGCATTTTTATAGGCAAAGAGGTTTGATAAGAGTTTTAGCCAGTTTGGAAATGGTGTACGCAATGTATTTATAATTAATATAGATATTTGACCATTTTATATGTGCCAAGGTGCTAGATGATGCAAACTATGAATCGTTCAACGGTTTACCATCTTTTCTGTTGTCATAGTGTGTTGGTCTCTTGGTATGGAGTTAACTTTTTCTTTCAATTAGCTAAATTGGGCAATGTATTATTTTATGTATTTCTTGGTATGGAGTTTTCTCTCTTGATTTTCTACCGATTTGGGTATTCTATAAATATGTTTCTTCATGGCTAATTTTTTCCTTCTCTAGGGTTTCTATGATGTATTTGTTGAAAAGATATGATTTTTTTGAGCTATGAATAGTCATCTATATCAATCATCACTTTGAAACCCCTTGTTAAGACATGATAGAGGTACTTGGGCTAATTCTAGTACTGAATGAAGAGTTTGTACAGCTTCTATAGATTAATAAAGAATTGAATTTGGAATTTTTTCTTTCGTGCAGGTGAGAAGTATGGATTTTATATTTTGTGCATGGATTTGGATGACTGTGACTATAAAAACTAAGATCTATATTAAAAAAATCCAACCACAATATTATTTCTTGTGCAGGATACAAAGAGCATACAAGATATAGATATACTTATAGCAATAATGTGATTGTTGATGCTGGAAGGTATGTGCTTCTTTTCCATTATTAAAAGATTGATTGCTATCTTGAAAATGATTTAACTAAATGTTGTTTTACTTCAAAATTTCTATATCATTGAATATGGTTACAATTATTAAATAATTCCCCCTATTTCAATGTGATTTAATACAAAATCACTCTTAAATAATTCTTTTATAATATGAGGACTTGTGTCTATCATATATGGTGTGAAATTTAGAGTCAATTCCTCATATTTTGGCAAATGCGGTCGGGTTGTTGAGCCCTCTGCATCAGTTGGATGAATAAAAATGTTAAAAAGTATATGGAATGTATACTATCTGCAATAAGTTGCTGAGAATTAAATTATAAACTAAGGCAATAGTGAACAATAGAGTGTATGATGTATTGCAAATGGTTCAATGCCTATTTAGTCACTAAACTCACAATCACTCAAATCTTTATTATGGGAAATACTTTGAATTCCAGCTATGATTCTTTGACTCCTTAAAATGCAATAGATGAACTTTTTTTTTCTACTAATACCTTTGTGGTATGTTATGGCATGAGTGTTGATGTCATTATATAAATTTTTCGTTGCTCATTAATAGAGAATGCTATGGTCACATCATGTTAAGTTTTAAAAAAAACTTATAATGTTGGTTATAGATTAAAATGTGGCTTCCCTACCGTGAAATCTGAACAACTTCATGTATAGAAAACAATGCATCAAAAATCACTTTATACAAATTAGAAAAACTTGTGCTTCTATTTTTTTTTTGTAATGAAGTAATTGATTGAACACCAATGTAAAGGATTTGAAAAATTAAGTTCACATAGCTCTTGTTTAGGTATGATTATCATTTGAACCTCTTCTCTTGAGATTGCGATATACAACGAATACTAAATGGACTTAAATGATTATGTTTAAGATTGTCATGTACTTGTGCATTATTATTACCCAAAATTCTTGCTAAATCCAAAAATCTATTCTTTAACTTTATTGGAGCATGATGATAATTCCCTTGTATAAAAATTGATACTTATTTTTATTACAACTTCTACATTAACATGGGTTGACAGTGTATAGAATACTCTTCCTGGTTAATAGGAATTAAATGTAATCTCACTCTTGTTAGAATAGACAAGGAAGAACACCATGCTTAATGATATAGACTACAATACATGCAATGAATGTATATATACATATTTAAGAATTACATACTCTTATAGATTTTCACCCTTTTATTAAAGGTTGGGCCCTTGACATTGTGTAGTCCACATAGGTTGTTCATAATTAGTTGTATAACCTTCTTCAACATGTTTCCATTATAAGATGCAACAAGAGTTGTTATTCATATGGTTTAATTGTGACAAGAAGTGGTCGTTAATCACATATCTTTACAAAGATGCTCCATTACTTTTGTTGGACCAAGGAAACCATCAAGGTCCACAAATCCCAATTCAAAAATGTCTATTCAAACTAGTCCACTCATGATAAATATGAATCTAGTTCTTCCATGTTTAAAAGGAATCTAGTTCTTCCATGTTAGGACAACTAAAGCTAAAGTTATTTTAGGTCATAAAATTCTAACATTACATTCTAGATTTTGGATTTTCTATAGGGTATATGCACCACAAACATTATATTTTGGATTTTCTATAGGGTATCTATAGTACAAATAGGTAATATGTTTCCCAATCTAAATATGCACATGCTAATATTTTATAATTTGGTTTTATAACATGGATAAGTTCAACAATACTTTATCCTTTTCTCTATTCTAGGTTATACAAGATTAATAAAAACCCCTTAATTTATTTATTTCTCTCACTGCTTATGATTTCTTTCTATTTTTGTAAAATCCCTCTTTGGTCTTTAGTGCCTATTTGTCCTATTTCGTCTTGCATTGGATCTCTGCTAGTTGGTGTTGCATTAGATCTCTACTGGGTAAGTACAATTTTTTTATAATGCTTTATCCTTTTCTCTATTTTATTATTTAGGTTATGCAAGCTAATAGACCCCTTTATTACTTTTGAATTGTATTTTCCAAGCTATCCTATGCATTTTATTTTTTTAGCGTTGCATTATTTTTCCCATTCTTCTTTGCACTATAAGCTCAAAAGTTTCTATAGATTTGTTGTAGCATATTTAAAATGGTTTGTTCATAATATTTATCCTCTTCATGCATGAAGTTATTCAATTTATATTCTTGTTTTTCTCTGCATATCTATTCTTTTGGGAATTATAGGTTGTATCTTCCAATACTATCACCCATACACAGTGCAAACCAATAATGTGGAAATAACTTAAGTAGAATTCACTTGAGTATATGTTAGAAATTATGGAAATTATATCAAAATAGATAGTATCTTTTTCTCTTCTAAGATTATAAATTTTAAAAATAATATGTTTGCGAATTGCCACACAACACAAAATTCCCTAAACTAGTGGAGAAACTTTCAATACCCCAAGACCAACTTGAACCTTATATCTATATACAAGGAGCTCCCATTGAATAGATATAGATCTATTTTACTTCATTAACTTGTACTTTCTATTTTTATAGTATAGTTCTTATGGTTAAAGAAAGGGTGCAAGGCCCTTTTATGGAGCCTACTATGAAAAATCCAATTAGTTGAACTTGACCTTCTCAATTTCTCTCTATAAATAAAATTCTGGCTTTTAGCTTTGAATGAGTCTAGATGCCTTTGCTTCCTTCAACTACTATTCTATTGTATTCATTAGGTTTTCATCCCTCACCCACATTTTCTCAAACTTGAAAGGATATTGTTTTGGGAGTGAATCCTGAATGATATTCAACTGAGCTGCAAAGTTGTTTAAACTAGAATGAGGGAGGATATGGGCCGAGATAGTGTGACACAACTGATGTTTCTAAGTCACTATTGGGAAAATAATGTAATGTTTCTATAACTTGATTCAAAATGTCACACTCCATGCACAAGCTATAGATGGTTTAGAATAAGTGGCCACACCCAAAACTTATAGCAAGTGTGAGTTAACAAATACTAACTATTAAAAATGTCCTCATCAAATTCACATTACTTAGATTACACATACTAAAATCCTTGAGGATTGATAATATATGTCAATAACTTTGTGAATTTAACTGTGTGAACAATTTAGGTATCAAAATTTTGCATCATTGATGTAACAACAAGGCTTGCTTCCTTACTTCCTAGTTCTTTCTAGGTGCTTACTGGATCACTTTTATGACCTTGATGGTGATTCTTGGCTTGCCAACTCAGGATCAACCCAAGATCCTTTTCTTTCACCTTTATACCATCACATGCATACAAAGATTTTGGAGTATCTTTGTTCATATTTTTATACTTTTATGGCCATTTATAGTTTTTTTTTAGTCCCAAACAAATTTTATAAAAATGATCACTTTTATGCTCTTAACCACAATTATAGGATTTGGTGTGTGCCTATAATTTCTCAAATCATAATTTTGCTTTTAAAAATTATGCCCTTGTTGATTATCTCTTGCTTGATTCCATTGCCTTTTTATTGTTTTTCTGTTCATTCCCATGATTTGATTTTTTGAATTTGATATGATTTACCTTATTGTAATTCTTATATTTGTCTCTAGCCATTAATTTTTAAAAAATCTTGCTAGACTCACTAGTGAACATTTTCACATATACTTCTAATTTTATACTCTCAAATATCTTTCTTAGTTCCAATGTATGGATGAAATCATGGTACTTCTGTGGAAGACTCAATTATAAATCTAAAATTTCAAAGTCTTCATATTAATTATATAACAGGGTTTATTTATTATACAAGTCAATTGGAAAAAAGTATGATGTCAATTTTCTTGTAATTAAGAATTTAGCATCCTGCTTGCAGGTTGCTGTTGTCCTCTATCTACTTTTTATTCTGGGAAGAGTGGCTTCAGGTGTCACGGTTGCATATGTAGGTCTCGAATTCATAATTTCTTTTAAAGATGCTTTTGTTTGGTTTAAAGATGACTTTACATATGGATGAAAAATAGGCGAGGTCTTATTCACAAAGAAAACTGATCATATTTTGTCACATTGAACAACATTATGGATCATTTCATTGATTTTCTACTCATCAAAGTTTTCACCAGATGCAAATTGCCAACCTCAATTCCTCAATAGGAAGAGAGATGGAACAAAAGTTGGAGGGCAGGAAATTTGATTGTATCACTTTTCTGGTTTGGGGCAACTTTGCCTAGTGATTATTTTTTATTCATTCTCTTATAATAGCTAAAACCTCCACCATTTAAGGAAAAAAAAAATCATCATATAATTGTTCAATATAACCAAAGCAATCATTTTTGCTTCCACTACTAATTGCTAGCTGATCATTCTATGAGGTGCTAACAAAATTATGTTTAAGATCTCAAATATTGTGATTGTCTTAACTAGTTCTTGAAGGTGAAAAGGAGTATGTAGTTTTAATAACATAAACATCAATGATGGGGAGAGTTAGGGTAGACTAACCAATCTATGCTACTGACCCACACTAGGATCTTGGTGTTCTCCTAACACCTAACTTGGTCTATAGGATTTTCTACAACTTAGAAGATCCCTTGACCTACCCTAACCTTCCCACTAGGTGAAATAATCAAATCTTGCTCCATGACTCTCTTATCCTCCTAGGAATGCAATTCTTCCAAAAGGTAGATGTAGGTCTACCAGGGTTCAACAATATTCCCTAATCCAACCAAGGTTTTGATAAGTTTTAAGGTGTTATTGGAACACTTTTAGTATGCCTAAATGGATGGTAGCAATGGGTTCATACCCAATTTCTTGGTTTCTTCACAAAAGGCTACTAGAAGAGCCCCTAATTAGGCCTCTATCCGGATTTGTAGGGCTAATAACTTATTACTCTTAGAGATTCATCAGACATGGCCTTAATAAAATTTGTTTCACACAATCCATACTCAAAGATTCTTGGGGTTTTAGGCCACCAAAATGTCATACAACAATAATGAAAACATTGAGGGTTTTCTTGGCTGCCTCTTGTCCCCTCTTTTCAAAAACCTTTTTCAACTTATCAAGACTCTTAATTTTCAATAAATAACCTTATCATACCCCTCTTGAATCCATTTGAAGGGAAAGTCTTCACTCTTCATGCTTTTCTCTTGAGAGCTCTTTCTTTTTTGATTGCTCCTAGTCGGGCATTGCCTAGCTCCCCTAGGGCTTTGTCAAAGAAATGCTTGCACACATTTTATGGGAACCTTATTGCACTATGTTAAAAATTAGGGTTATTATTCTTGGAATCCAAGAGGCCATGGAAATTATATGATGGAAACAAGAGCTACAACCCTTTCATTATTGAGAACTCAAAACTGGACAGCACACTGCTACTCTTAAAGAAATTTACAAAACACCTACAAAACTTGATTACAGATCTAATCCAATGCATGGATAATGAAGAATAAAAAATATACCAACTAATACATGAAACAAAATGACAATAACAATACATTTTTCTGCCAAACAACACCAAAAACCAGTAAATGTTGTATACAATCAGTCATAGTTTGTTGTAGCAGTACAATGTCATACAAAATAATAAATTCCAACCCTTGTTTCAAGTTCTTCCAACCTTAAAAAGGCTATACCATGGTATGAAGATAGGTTTTAGGGTTTTTTTTTGAAGTCACATTACAAAATAGGTCTTTTAGCAACAAAATGGAAGAAGTTGAAAAGTTGCTTCAACAACTTTTAAAAGTTGCTAGCAATTTTATTTTTTTTAAAGCAATTTTCCTTGCTCAGGTAGAATTATACTTTTCCATCTTCTAAGACCATATTAGGCCTTCCAAAATAAACCTTAGGATTATTCCCTTGCTTCACCTAAGGCCTTGAAACTCTTGAAGACAACTATTCCATATGTTGATAGATTTTTCATAGCATGGCATTGTACATAACATTGCATTGTTTATGCACTCTGGTCTTTTTAAGCAAGTAGTCCACCTTGGAAGTGTTTTAATGCACACATATGCTTAAAATACAATAAAGACTCCTAACTCAACCTTTCACCAACAAAGAACTAAGAATGATACTAACTCAAATTCAAGATACCATTGTCAACAAAGACCAAGGAGGAAACTTTAAAATCTATCTTAGCTTGGACACACAAGCATGAGCTATATGCTCTTATTGTATTCACATACTTCTTAAGAGAAGTTCATCACACCAAAAATGAAATTGTGGGAGCCTTGAAAGGGTGCTCCTCCACCATACTCCCCCCCCCCCCCCCCAGTACAAACTAAGGTGCTTTAGGGTCAAGAAGAGCCAAATCAATACCAAACTTCTTGAAATGTCCTTCCTTAACCTCGGTAGCTTCATATTTAGGATGATCCTTCCATTTAATCAGATGTTCCATATACACTTTATGCCTTGTAGATTTCTTCACCCTAGATTCCAATACTTTCTTGGCTTTGGCTGGCTTCTTCTTGGGCATTGCATTAGTGGCAAGGTCTTGTAAGACTCGTGGTGGGGCTGCACTTTGTTGACTAATTTCTCCCTTAAATCTTATTAGGACTACAAAATTAAATGCTGGTGAGATGGCTAGGTCTGATGGCAAGTCCACTTTGTAAGCATTCTCTCCATATTTAGCTAGAACCTTGCATGGGCCAACTCTTCACATTTGGAGCTTAGTGGGCATACATTGTTGCATTCTTGCTTTGTTAAGGTGGACCATAACATAGTCCCCAAGCTGAAACTATACTTCTTTCCTCTTCTCATCCATTTTGGCCTTGAATCTTTGAGTAGATTCCAACATAGTCTTCTTTGCTTGTTCTTGAACTTCTTGAATAGTTTGAGTGAAATCTTCAGCTTGTCCACTCTTTAACTCCATAGGACCTAAGTCTCTTAACTCAATCACTCCTCTAGGGTGTCTACCATACACTATCTCAAAAGGACTCCTTCCTATGGTCATGTTAGCACTATCATTATAAGCATATTCAACTTAAGAGATAACAAGATCCCGAGTCTGCCCATACTCCTTTGTTAAGAACCTTAACAAGTTCCCAAGCAACCTATTGATGATCTTAGTTTGACCATCAATTTGAGGATGGTATGCTAAACTGAAAGAGAGATTAGTTCCCAGCCTCTTCCATAAGGTTTTCCAAAAATGACCCATGAACTTGTTGTCCCTATTAGACACAATACTGGAAGGGAGTCCATGAATCTAAACTATCTCCATGAAGAAGAGATGTGCTATATAATTTGCATCATGAGTAGTCTTACATGGAATGAAATGACTCATTTTAGAGAACCTGTCTACTACAACATAAATGTTTTCCATAACTAATTTTTTTTTGGGGAGTCTAACCACAAAGTCCATACTTGCACATTTCCAAGGTCTATTTGGAATCGGAAAGGGTTGATAGAGTCTTGCATTGCTTGAACCTCCTTTATCTCTTTGACATATTCCACATTGCTCAACATATCTTCATACATCCCTTTCTAACTTAGGCCAAAAGTAATATCTCTATACTAACTCCAATGTCTTGTTTATGCCAAAATGTCCACTCAAGCTACCATTATGCTTCTCTTGAATTAAATTTTCCCTCATGGATCCCTTAGGTACACATAGTTGATTACCTTTAAATAAAAATCCATTTTTAAGGGTATAATCTGCAAAATCACTATGAAAATTATTCTCAAACTCTAGGAATACCTTGTAGGCTTGGGAAGATTCTTCATCTCTTCATACAAGTCTTTATAACCTTCTATTCCAATGCTTTGCAGCTGCACTTCTTGGATAGTCAAAAGCTTCCTACTCAAGGTGTATGCTACCTAATTGAGCTACCCCTTCTTATGCTTGATTGTGAATGTGAAGGATTGTAGATACTCCATCCACTTCAAATGCATGTTACTAAGCTTCTCTTAAGTGTTGATGTAACTCAAAGCCTAATTATCTATAAAGACAACAAATTTCTTGGATAGGAAGTAATGTCTCCACTTCTTGAGAGATTGTACTAATGCATACAAATCCAACTCATAAGCTGAATATTTCTTCTTGGTCTCATTGAGTTTCTCACTGAAGAATGCCACAGGTCTTCCTTCTTGACTCAAGACACCCCCTACTACTACATTACTTGCATCACATTCAAGAGTGAATAACTTATCAAAAGTAGGTAAGATTAAAATGGGTTTTGTAGCTACCTATTGTTTCAATGTTTGAAATTATTTCTCTGCTACCTTAGTCCATTTGAACATTTTTTTCAGCCCTCTTTTAATGGTGTCTAGTATTGGTGCACAAATCCCACTGAAGTTCCTCACAAACTTTCTATAAAATTGTGCCAAGCCTTGAAAACTTCTCACTTCAGTCCCTATTCTAGGAGTAGGCCAATCCAAGATTGCCTCCACTTTGCTTGGGTCCATTTTCAAATTACTCTTGGACACTACAAAGCCCAAATAAACCAATTCTTGCTGGATGAATACACATTTTTCCAGATTAATGGCTAGTTTCTCTTCTTGGAGTCTCTTCAAGGCCAACCTTACATGTTCTAGGTGCTCTTCTTTTGTCTTGTTATAGATGAGTATATCATCTAGATACACTACCACAAATCTTCGTGTGAAGTCCTTCAAAGCCTCATTCATTAATCTCATGAAAGTTCTTGGGGCATTTGTAAGCCCAAACGACATTACAAGCCATTCATACAATCCATCTATAGTTTTAAAAGTGGTCTTCTATTCATCACCCTCCTTGATTCTTATTTGGTGATAACCAATCTTTAAATCCAACTTAGTAAAATATATAGCACCTCCTAAACAATCCATCAAGTCTTCTATATAGGGAATCTATACCTAATAGTGATTTAGTTAATAGCCCTTCAATCTATACAAAGCCTCCATTTTCCTCCTTTCTTCACTGCTAAGACCTCTGGGACAACACATGGACTAATGCTCTTCTTAATCAACCCTTGATCCAATAATTTTTGCACTTGTCTTGCCACTTCCTTATTCTAATCCATAGTAATCTTATAGGTTGCTTTGTTAGGCAAAGAAGTACCAAGTACAAAATCCATTTGATGGTTGATTAATCTTTTAGGTGGTAGTAATACTGGTGTTCCATCTAAGATAATATCCTTGAAATCATCAAGAAATTGTTGCACTTTAAGAGGTACTGGCTACAACTTGGTTTCTCCCTCCTTTGCCTTGACCATAATTGCACATCCTATGGTCTCCTCATCCTATAAAGCTCGCAAGAACTCTTTGCCACTGCTAAGTAACACACTAGGTGTCTTAGAGGTTTCCCCTTCATTCTCCATTAAGGACTAAATTTTGAAAGTCCTTCCATTTTTCTTGAAGGAAATGACATTTTCTTCTCCATCATAGATCACCTTCCTATCAAATTGCCATGGTCTTCCCAAGAGAAGATGGCATGGATCCATGGGTAAGACATCACAAAGCACTTTGTCTTTATAAGCTCCAATAGAAAACTCAACCCATGTCTACTCATTAACAAGTACACTTTGCTCTTGATTCAACCAAGTCACCTTGTAGGGATTTACACGAGGAACCTTTGTAAGTTTCATCTTCTTTGCTGCCTCCTTTGATATAATGTTGTCTATAGATCCTAAATCCACTATAACCTTGCAAACTTTGCCTTGAATCTTGTACTTGACTCTAAAAAGAGCCCTCCTCTACTTAGGTTCACTCAGATTGGGCTGTCTTATGAGTACCTTTCTAATCATCAAGTTATCACCCATTTTTGCTTCTAGTTTGTTGATTTCATTAGTGCATGTGCTGCCACCATCTTCTTGAGAAAAAGCCACTCTCTTCTCATTACTAGGAGTTGATGGTTTATCAGGACACCTATAGGTAGGATGCCAAAACTATCCACATTGGTAACACTTCATGGTGGCAAAGTAGGAGTTGTTCCTTCCTGCTCCTCTTTCTCTATTTCCTTGAGATCATCTTCCTCTACCAAAAGATCCCCTTGTGCTAATTTCAGAACTTTGTTCCAAGAGTCTACTTTCCCCTTGGTTTCTTGATTCACCACCTCTACTAGAACCACTTCTTTGATCACCTCTAGAATCTCTACCTCTTCCTCTATTCTTGGAAGTATGAACCTACTTTTTTTTCCCTCTCTCTTCCACTTTTAGGGCCTCTTGATAATACTATTGAACTTTTTTAGGAGAGATAAGGTGCATTTATTCTTAAATAGACCATTTGAGTCCATTTAGATATCTTGCCAACCTGATACTTTCATCTTCCACCACTTTAGACCTCAAGCATAGCTTTTGGAATTCTTCGGTATATGAATGCACATCCATGTCTTTTTGCCTCAAATTTTGTCTCCTCTTATGTAGCTATATTTCATAGTCTTCAAGAATGTAGGCTTGTTTGATTTTAGCCACCATTCCTTTCTAGGAAGTGATAGGACCTTTTCCTTCTTTTTTCCCTCTTTGTTTGCACAAATTTCCACTAGGTGAGAGTAGTGCCTCTCAACCTTGACTTTTCCACCTTAACCTTCTAAGCATCAAAGACACCATCACATTCAAAATGATTCTCCATTCCTTCAATCCATTCCATGATAAGATTAGGATCCATCTTACCACTGAATAGAGGAATGCCTTCCAAGGCTTTACTATTCATTGCTTTGATTGCCTTCAAGAAAGGCTCTTCTGGTAAAATAGGGTCTAGTGTTGGAGTTTCTTCTTCTAACTCAATGTCTTTCTCTTTAGCTTCCTCTTCTTTCTACTCCATCTTGTCCTTGACTTTATCTGTAGTGTCTTGGACCTCGCTTAACAACTATTCTAGTTGTGCCAATCTTTCCCTCAAAGACCTATTGTCTTCTTCTTTCTCTTCTATCTTCTTATCCAATTCAACATTGGTTACCATTGTGTTAGAATCACTAGATTCACTAGGTGACTACATTCACCTTGCTTTGCACTTGCTTTGTCCCACACCTTTGCAGGCTCTGCTACTAATCTGATGGGGGGAGTTAGGGTAGACTAATCAGTCTATGCCACTGACCCACACTAGAATCTTGGTGTTCTCCTAACACCTAACTTGGTCTATAGGATTTTTTGCAACTTAGAACCTCCCTTGACCTGCCCTAACCTTCCTACTAGGTGAAATGATCAAATCTTGCTCCATGACTCTCTTATGCTCCTAGGAATGCAATTTTTCCAAAAGGCAGATGTAGGTCTACTAGGGTTCCACAGTATTCCCTAGTCAAACCAAGGTTTTGATAAGTTTTAAAGTGTTATTGGAACACTTTTAGTATGCTTGAATGGATGGTAACAATGGGTTCATACCCAATTTCTTGGTTTCTTCACAAAAGGCTACTAGAAGAGCCCCTAATTAGGCTTCAACCCAGATTTGTAGGGATAATAACTTATTACCCTTAGAGATTCATTAGACCTTTCCTTAAGAACATTTTTTTCACACAATCTATACTCAAAGATTCTTGAGGTTCTAGGCCACCAAAAGGCCATACAACAATAATGAAAACATTGAGGGTTTTGGAGGGTTTTCCTGGTTGCATGTTGTCCCCTCTTTTCAAACACCTTCCTCAACTTATCAAGACTCATAATTTTTTAAAAATAACCTTATCATTGACCTCTTGAGTCCCTCCAAAGGGAAATTCTTCACTCTTCACACTTTTCTCTTGAGAGCTCTTTCTTTGCTGATAACTCCCAGCCAAGCATTGCCTAGCTCGCCTAGGGCTTTGTCAAACAAATGCTTGCACACATTTTTTGGGCCCTATCTTTCAATATGTTACACATTATGGTTTTTTTTCTTGGAATCCAAGAGGCCATGGAAATCCCATGGTGGAAACAAGAGCTACAACCCTTTCATTATTGAAAACTCAAAATTGGACATCACACTGTTACTTTTAAAGAAATTTACCAAACACCTACAAAACTTGATCACAAATCTAATCTAATGCATGGATAATGAAGAATACAAAATATACCAACTAATACATCCAAAAAAATGACAATAAAAATATGTTTTTCTGCCAAACAACACCAAAAACCAGTAAATGTTGTATATAATCAGTCATAGTCTGCTGTAGTTGTACAATGTTGTACAAAATAATGACTTCCAACCCTTGGTTTGAGTTCTTCCAACCTTAAAAAGGATATCCCATGGTATGAAGATAGGTTTTAGGGTTTTTTTCAAAGTCACATTACAAAATAGGTCTTTTAGCAACATAATGGAAGAAGTTGAAAAGTTGCTAGCAATTTTTTTTAAAAGCAATTTTCCTTGCTCGAGTAGAATTATTTGTTTCCACCTTCTAAGACCATATTAGGCCTTCCCAAAGTAACATTTGGAGTATTATCTTGCTTCAATTAAGACCTTCAAACTCTTCAAGACAACTTTTCCATATATTGACAGATTTTTCATAGCATGGCATCGTACATAACATTGCATTGTTTATGCATTTTGGTATTTTTAAGAAAATAGTCCACCTTGGAAGTGTTTTAATTCACACATATGCTTAAAATTCAATAAAGACTCCTAACTCAACTTTTCACCAAAAAATAACTAAGAATGATATCGACTCAAAGTCAAGATACCATTCTCAACAAAGACCAAGGAGGAAACTTTAAAAACACAAGCATGAGCTATATGCTCTTATTGTATTCACATACTTCTTAAGAGAAGTTCATCAGACTAAAAATGAAATTGTGGGAGCCTTTAAAGGTTGCTCCTACACCAATCAATTTGGATCTATTTTAGACATAGGCTGATCACAAAGATGCTTGTAAAACTTATAACGGTGAATAATTTTTTGAGTCACCAATGACAAATTTCAAGGTTAAAATAGTATTGTTTTGTAATGGATCTCAATGAATTCTAATGGTGTTCACATGTGAGAAGGCAAAATTGACATTAGGCATCAATAGGAAGCTTAACTTAAGCTAGTGCCACAATTTTTCTTAAGCCTAACAAAAGTGAACAACTTCTATAACTTGTTTTTATAACACAAGAACTTGTTAAAATATAAAGATGTTCACACACCTTTTAATTGACATTTGTATTATAAAATGTATAATTATAATGTAGTCATTTGACAGATGCAAGTTGTGTGTCATCTTTTGAATCCAAAATTATTCATGCCAATCTTTGCAGTCTAATAATGACTTGCGTAATTAGAGAGGATTCTTGTATTTTAATTTAGAAACCTCAAAAGAATGCTAATTTAGAATTTTCTCTTTTTTTATATTTATAAAACTTAATTCATGTCAATATCTCCTACCATATTTTAAGGCATATGCATAATGGAATTGATGAGTTGAGATTCCAAAACTATGCACATATGGATTCGAAATGTCCCAATTTAGCTAGGATTGTAATTAAAATTAGTTTATAATGGATATCTCCTTGCACTTAAAATTCAATGCATGGCTTTCTAGATCTAGATTGCAGGCTCTTTTAAGAAACCATAAGGCCTCACAAACATTACTTTGGTTATTGCTTTATTTCTTGTGGGTAACTTTTTGACACATAACTTAAGTGTATCTCAATGATTGTTGGTATGTTCCTTTTGCAGACTGACCTTGTCCACAAGAAACAATTCACTATTATGTCAATAAATCTTGGTAACAAGCTTGATGGTAGGTCTCCAAGTAGGTAGCTTACTATAAGTAGTTAAATTTATTTTTCTGATCTTTTTACTTGTTTATTACATTATTAGGTGTTTCATTTTTGTGATTTTAGATTTTTGCAACAAAAAAATTGTTAAGATGAACATTATTATGTTTGATGTGGTTCACTTTTGGTGCATGTTGATATAGAGAGAGATGGTAAGAAACTATCAATTAATCAATTGGATAAGGAATACAAAGAGTGGTTGAAAGTGATGCATTGGAGTTATGATGAAGAGGTGGAATGTTGTAATGAGCATGCAGTGTTGATTTTGGATCCTAGCAATGGGAAAGATCTTGGGATTTCACAAAAAGGTAAGATGCATTTAATATGCATATAAGTATCAAATTTTGGTCCTTTATGTTGTCTTGCATAGATTTAACAAATCTTTATGTATATTAGTCTTTCTTGGTAACAAAAAGGCGCAGTTGATTTGTATTGATGTTTCATCAGAGGACACCATTAATGGTGTCATCCAGCTTCTTGAGTATGATATTTATGAAGGATGTCCGAGTTAATCTTTATGATATCTAGGATCCATAACTATTAAGCAAACCATTGTCAAATTGATCATATAGATTAAAATACTCTAGAATATGTTAACTATAAACTTTGCTCGTCAAGGCTTCTATTGATATTTTAAACTTTGATGTTTTACAAATACTACGATGGGACTCTATTTATCCTTCCCTTAGAGATAATTTTAATGTCCCCAATTCAAGATAACAACTTATTAACATAAAGTATCATGCCTATACTATAATTTTGGAAAAATTTTCCAGTTGTATTGGTAGCCAGAACTAGCACAAACCTATCTTCAAAAGCAACCCTAGCTGACACAAATTTTGTGTCATTCACATACTGAAGATATTGTGAATGTGTATAATTATGAAATTTGGATTTAAACTAGAAACACAATCTAGAATAACTACTCCATATTTGGTATCGGATATACATACTTGGCCTTTGAACTGATCTGCTAACTACTCTGCCAAACAAGAGACATTTTCATTTTTGGTCAGAACAGGAAACTTCATGTCTTGCCTAAACTTTTTAATGTTAACCAATAATTCCTCTGAGAAATCTCTAATGAAAAATGAGATTATTTTTAAAAATCTTGTATAATAGAATCATCATTGACATATGCTTTTCTTTCTTAATTCTTGCTAAAGATTTTTGCCAAGGAAAAATAGGAATTAACCAGATAAAATCAACAACAACCACATAGCTTTATAGAATTGTTAGACCTCCTTGGTTTGAAGAGATGGATTTCATTGGCTAAAAATATTAGTCAACAATGAGGATAGTGTGAGGAGCCATTGTGATGTATTTAAATTAGGAGAATTATATCAATCATAAGATAGGCTTAAATTATTGCAGTTGCAGGCTCAAACTAAATTAGAGTGACAACACTCATAAGGTAGCCTAAAACTATTGCAACTCCAGGTTTCATCTCAGGTACATCACTACTAAGATTCAAAAGATAAGCCTAGTCAGAATTCATTGTTTATAATTATATTCAAAAATATTGGTTATCCAACAATGTATTAATTTTTTTGTATTAAGTTGTTTGTCACTACCAGGTAGTTATAAGTGTCAACTAGTTGGAGGTTGGGTCCCTCTTGGCAACTATCAAGTCTTTTAATATATTATGTATCATTAAGGAAGGTAGCATGGTGTAGTGCTACACTCCTTGAGAAACCATCTTTGTTCTTCTCTATAATTATTTCATGATAGAATAAAGACATATTTTACTCATGTATCTGGTGTGTGTTGTCATCTTTATTATTACATCATGTATTTAATTTATTAGATATGGTACTAAACAATAAGCATCTAAAATAATCACCATTAAGTTGTTGAACACAATCATCAAACAGTAATCATAATGCACGATGTTGTATTCCTTTGTACCTAACAAGAATAAGTAATCTATGAAGGTCTCATTTTTGACATCTAGTAGAGTTCAATTTTTTGGTCCCAAAAACGGTTGAGTAAAGTATCTCCTATCTATTTATCTAAAGTAACTCAAATTTCTATGACTTGCATTAGATCTAGATTGCAACAATAACAATGAAATGAAATTTGCTTCTTCACCCAATTTTGAATTTTCTTGTAGTTTTGAAATTTAAGATTCTCAAGGACTATATAAAGATAACCCTTACCTTCAAAAAGTTACCAAAGGGTTTGTCAGCAGAAATCCTCAGAAATAGAAGATCATGTTAAAGTTCAAGCACTCTAACCATTGAATACACATGTCAGGTAGTAACTCAAAGCATAAGGTACTTGATAATGAAACATGCAATGTATATCACTGAGCTAGGAAGGATGGATTTCTTCACTTTGACCACTTTTGTTGAACTAAATACAGATGGTATGGCCCAGGCTAATACTGGGAGTCTCATCAGAATCAAAGCTCCTTTTCTATGAGGTACACATCAATAAAGTTTATCGCTTGGATGATAAACATAAAGTGCAGCGATAACAATCTTAACATTATTTAATAATATAGTTTGCAAATCAACAGAAAAACAATTATAATGTGTGGTAAGAAGCTCCATTGATACTTAACTAGCTTTTGGTAGTCTTCTTGTAATGAGGAATGATCAATTTGTTTCTATCCTGAGACTTCTACACTTATTGGAATCTAAATGTAGAGCATGTAGCATTTTGCAGAGAACAAGAAGAGACATATACCAACTTCTCTTGTAGGAAAACAATGAGGCACTTCAAGACGGATTAAAATCGCCAAATTGTTCCTCGATCTCATTACTAATATGAAAGCGAATCCATATAATGCCAAGACATTCACTTTGAAGATGAAAGAAATGGTATGTTTCAAATTATTCTGTGTCATTTTTGGAGGTTTTCACATGCACTTTATTTGCTAGGTTTTTGTTCTCTCATACCTCAATTTTTTCTATCTTGGGACCTCTCCTATTTTTTTATGCACATAACCAATCATCACTCATTTTGAACCATGAAGAAATTCAAACTCTAGACTATGAAGGAATTCCTTTCCATTGAAGGGTCTGCTCCAAAACTGGACATATTGTTGTGCACTATCTTGTGCACTATCTTGCAGAATCGAAGAAATCAAAGAAAAGACCTTCTTGGTGGTCTGGGGTTTTTGTTCTTTGATACATTCTAATATTAACATTAATGACAAGGACCCATTGATTTATGAATCTATCTAGATTTACCCTACATCTGAATCTTTTTCTCATATGCCTCTTTGGGTCGGGCTTCTGAATCTTCCCCTTCACATGTGGCTAGATTCTATTCTAGAAGTTGTGGGAGATGCAATTGATGACTTCCAAATGGTGGATTCTAAATCATCTGATATTTTGCATACCACTTATGCTCACATCCTTGCGGTGGTTGATTCTTTAAAGGGCCTCCCTAAGAAGATCAAACTTGACGCCCCTAATGGTTCATGGATTCAGACTCTAGACTCTAGATAGATTTGTTGTAGAAGTTGAGGGAAAATTGAAGCAAGGCAAGTTGTTTGATGGAAAGCGGAGCCAGAAGTGGGGTAAAGGCAGAGAAGTGCAGCCAATCTCATCGAACGACATGCATGTTTTGAATGAAAATTTAGTGTTTATTGGAGGGATTCATTATTTTATTAAAAAAATTAGTCCTTTGATTATAGAGCTCACTTGCTCTTGGTTTTATTTATGTAATGTTTTGTGAGCACTTAATTCGAATTTGTGACACTAAAGTTTTAAAACTAGTAAACAAATAAAGATTTTAGTCTTAGTAGTTTCTAATTGCTCTCTTTTTTGTTTTTAATAGTTTGTATAGTGTATTGAATTTTTTGTATGCTTTAGCTTCATCAAATTGAATTTGTTTTCACTTCAGAATTAAAAAGGCCCAATATAAATTACTATACAATCACATAGTGAACGTTGTCTCAGGGTGTTAAAATTTATGTAATAGTACCAACTAAAATGGAGGTGAGTTGGTTTATTATATTGACTATATTGTTATTGGACTTCTCTCCCCAGTGATATTCTACAAGGGAAACTTTCAAGATTATATAAGATCTCAACATCATTATGAATTGTCAATACTTGATTCCAATAAATCAAGGCACATAGAGTATACATCAACAGGCCTAGATTACTATTAGTCGTCTAATGTCTATGTTTTAATTTTGAATCCATGTCTATTCTATGCATATTGTGTTACAATTAAGTATGAAAAAAGCCCAACTTAGAGTGCATGTCATTCACATTTCATCATTTAGTACTCTAGGAATACACTAAGCTTAAGTTATCATGAGCCCATTTCTTTCTTATAAATATTTCATTAATATGTGTTTGCAAAAGATAAAAACTCATGCCAACCCAATTGAGAATGCAAAATAAATGACTCTCTAAACTAAAATATTTGGCTTTGAATAAGCAAAGGTATTAACAAAGTGTGTCAACCTTATTAAGTTGGGGAAAATTCTGTGTTGAGTAGTTCCTAAGGCTTTCTTATACCTTTGAAAACCACTTGATTTATGCTTATGTAGAAATTGAGGTTATTTTTCACTTCGATTATTAACCAATAAAATCTTCATTTTTTGCAGGGGTTGTGCTCATTAACTCTAGCATCATCAATCACAATATTTAGGGCTTCTCCATGTGATAGTGGGAACACCATGAGCAACAACAGTGGTGTCATTTGTTGACCAAGTTGATCTCATCAAAGTAACACCCCTGCAATACTATGGAGTGTCACTACTTGTTCTAGAGGACTACACATTCCTAGTAAAGGCAAGTGTAGGAGCATGTGTATGGCATTCCTTCCATTTCCTAATTGATATCCAACATTATCTTTAGCCATTGATCATCAAATTAAGCTTCTTCCTCTCCTGATCTCGATCAATCATTCTATTCCAGTGGGCCCATTACTTCATGAGGTTGGATCAATAATGAAATATTTCTGTGATTTTTTATCATTCACAGCACATTCAATGTTTATGATACACATTCAATTGGAAATTTTTAAGCTATTCCTAGTCATGGAAAGTGACAGATTGTATACTGCATCCAACATTTTCTTTTGGCCTGGCAGGTTGTTTTGGAATCTTCATTCATCCCACTAGTAATAAAAATAGGTGTGACTCAGATGTTTTTCTCCCACCGTGCATGGGAACTCTAAATTAATTTCTCCCTCCAAATACCTTTTCTCTTCTTTACCCCTATCAATTTTACATTTGGGAATCCAATATAAATTTTTATCTTCATAATCTTTGTACTTTTATCATCAGCATACACTTTTATTACTGGCAAGTACTTGAACTTTGGAGTTCATAGTTTTTCCTTTCAGTTTTGATATGAAATTTCACATTTGTTATCTTCTTCTATTCTAGGCTTCATGTCATAAGCTGAAGAGATAATTTCTGCAAGGAGTCATCTACACTAATTATGAATGTTTTTTAGCAGATCGTCATATATTTATCATTTAATGCAAAGAAATGACTTTAAATTTATTTGATGGAACAATTCATGGAGCAAATACAATTACAATGTGGATGCAGTGTGGATGCAGTTCAGAAAATATATTAATTGGTAATGTGTAGAGAATTGTTTACTATATTGTCAATCTTTTATTTTTTGTCTCAAGTGTCCAAAGGTTCTACAGAACCCCACAAACTTCTATCCTTAGCCAAATTTCGGGACCACACAGTAAGTGATTGCCTTTTAACTTCTCTAAAACACTAATATCCATTAATATATTTACTAGAGTTCTGAATATGGTCATCAATATAATTGCATACTTGTCTTTCTGGTAATTATAATGTAATTTAGGTACAGACTACTAAAAATTACATCAGTGTACCCATTACACCGTAGGGTGTGATTGCTAGTATATATAATGATCACATTTATATTGTACCATTCAATAAGAATGGTTGTGAAATAATACTTGCAATTTTTAAATTACCTTATATTGTTTACATTATAACATGTGGGTGAACACATTTCATAGTGGAGGTTATGTCTATTGGATACCTTCCAATCCACGTACTTGTGTGTCACCTTTTAAGGCATAGTGTATATTTATATAGTGTCACCTTGGTGTGCCCACTCTCAAGTGACATTTTAATCACTACGAAAAATTTGTGAATAACCTAAAATTATCACAAGTCAAAGTAACATGGGCTAACATGTACCCTCTCATGCCCAATGACATACACATCATGAATCTCTCTTAGCATCAAATGTCAAAAATATGATAATCACTTCATACATTAGTACTTCTCTTTTAATATCTTCCTTTAATGGCTCACCATCATCCACACAATTTATGACTCACTTATATGGGTTGGGACCTTAAACTTATTACATCTATCTATGAACTCCTACTAGTTATGATTCTTATTTGTCTTCCTTTGATGTGTGTGCCACGTGGGGGTGAATAACCTTGATCTCTATTTCCTTTTCGTAACTTCAATTCAGGATGGCTTAAACATCACGCACTAAGCTTAATTCCTAGACCAAAAGTGTTAAATAGTCAAAGTTGACTTATTTTTTCCAAGCTTAATTCTTCCCTTAGTGTGTGATGTTTAAGAGTTTCCCTTCAATTCGGTTCACTATGTGGTGTTCATTCCTTTTAGACTTGGCTTTTAATGTATTATTTCTCCTTCAAAAAGTCTATAATCTTTATATATGACCTCTAAATCTAGGGATGCTTCCTCCGAATTGAAAGATCTACAAGTAAATGTTGTCAAATTATTTTTATAATCCCTCCTTTTAATGTATGCCTTCACATCTTGACCTTCCACATAGATCGTGGAACATTGTGGTTTTATTGCAAGGATTTTGATATGTTTTGATTTTTTTGATTGGACAGATCTTAGGACTCCTATGTTTTTGATTAAGATGTGTGGGACTACCATGAAAATGATAATGTCTATAATAGACACCCTACACATTCTTACCTTAAATAAAATTTGAAAGCTTGTGAAAATAATTTAAGATTATTTCAGGGCCATTTATGATTTTTTTATCATGATTTTCAAGACATTTAGGAATTTTTTGAGGACTCTTTTTTAATGTTTTCTAATATTGTTAGGACATTTAAAAATTTTAAGAACTATTTCAAATCATTTTTGGAATTTTTTTAATTTTTTCAAGATATTCCTTTATTGTTTAAGAAAAATGTTAACTCATTTTTTGAATGTTTTTGAAGATTTTTTTAAGGACAATTTATTTGTATGTATTTTGAATTTTTTGAGGTCATTTAAAAAATTCTTTTGAAGAATATTTTCAAGAAATTTTATTTGAATATTTTTTTTATTTTTTTAAAGATATGAAAGGTATATGATATAATAGGAAAATATGGATGAAAATTTCCCCCAAGTATGGAATACATGAAGTTCATAACTTACACACAATGCCTGTTTGTCAAGTTTTCATCATGGTACTTATCCAAATGGTCTATTTGTTAGGTTTTCACTATTGGACGACATTGTTTATCCTTTTTTTAAATTTTTTAATTTATTTTTAACTTTTTGGAAGACAAGAGACTTAGGATAGGTCATAGAGGAAGGACTCAGGCATATTTTTCCTTGGATGGTGCTCTCAAAAGATATAAAATAATGGACCATGGCCTTTGGTGGTATTCTTAACTATGTTGGTAGGGTAGCGAAAAATGGAGATGAAATAGATGGATGGATGAGGGATAAGGGTTTATGTAAATTATTGGATAGGATGGGTGAAAGGATGGAATATAGGAGTTGAATAATAGATGGTTTATTGGAAGACTTGTGTGGGGTCATACGGAAAGGGTGACAAGGTTAACATTGGCATACACCTTGAAGGGTGATGAATTAATGGAGGAAAAAGAGATTTTGGATTTTTTGGAGGAACAACTATGCTTTTGTATTTGATGAGGAAGTAAATATGAATTTTTATTTTAGGGTATAGGGACCCAAAATTAATTTGGAAGTGGATTGAAGAAGTTTGGATGCTGGATCTGGGGAGGTCTTGGGAAGCTTGAATGTCAAATTTGATTTCTCTTTAGTATGCAAGTTTTTGTGAGAGACTTGGGAATCCACATAGTACTTGACTTTTCTTCTCTTTTCTTAGTGATTCTTTGGAACACATTGCTTCAACAAGGATTTAGGAACCCACATTGTCTTTGATATTTATTTTTATTCAATGGGTCATTTTGTCCTTTTGGAGTCTTTTTTTCTTTAGATAAACATGTTGATTAGATTGGACATGTTGGTTCTTTGATGGATGTGTATTTTTAGACTTGTGATTTTTACACTTGGAATTCAAGTTACTTCCCAAGGTATTGGGATGAATGGATGGATAGGAATGATATGGAAGCCTTCTAGATGGGTGGAAGGTTCTCCAAGATGTGTGTCTTTTTTTACCTTGATTTAGGGAAGGATAATTAGATGGTGAGCTAGTAGATGGAGGAATATATGGACCTAAGATGGATGTAAGGGATGAAGGAGAAGGTTGTAATACCCCCTCCATGGAATAAAATCTAAATAATAACTAATAGAAGAAATTAAAAAATAGAACCTATCTATTACAAAGATAAAGACATATAGATAAAATCTTCACCCACTAAATTGATATCATGAAATATCGAAGCACAATCATTACAAATTATAAACCATTAATTATCAACACATATAACATTGACTAATATATATTTGATCAAATAAATAATAATATCAACTAACACTATATAAAAATAAAATCACATATAAATAAATATTTCTAGGTGCACTCCCACTAAAGCCTAATGTTTCCCAAGGGACGCGAGCAATTGACCTATAGACTATAAATATAGTTGCAACATCAAATGAATAGGGCATGGAATAAGTAGTCCAAAGTCTAAAATATAAGAAATAGAAACCATATTCTATGACCACTAATTAAGCAAAACAAGGACATCAAACAAAAGGAAAAAACATAATAGAAATTAGTGAATACAAATATAATCAAATATAGAGGTATGAACACATGATGGGTGATGAAGACGGATAACCACATCAATAACTATTAGAATTCTTAAGAATAACTGAGAGGGTGGTGAATCAATTATCCAAGGTCTTAATGTACAAATAAAAATTTTCAGCACTAAATAGATTCATATCCATATACCCATAACATGCATGCATCCATTAGATCATCAAACCTTATACATTTGCATATTCCTATCCTAGGTCAAAATAACTTTTCAATAATGTAAACTTAAAACACCACAAGATCATTCACACATTTTGAAACAAGGATTTTATGTGGAGACCTAGTTTGGGAAAAACCACCAGTAACATTCTACCCAATTTTACTCTTTTGAAGTGGTGCCTTGTGAAAGGCCAACCCTGTTAAAGGTTACAATACACACTGTTAAATATGACCCGATTAAAAGATTTTAATTACCATATTAGGATTGAGTCTTGTTGGAGGACTTTAGAACATTCCATTAGAATATCACCCATTTAAAAGATTTACAAATGACTGTTAGGTCAACCTTAATCCAAAGGATTTATCCACACTAGTATAGTTGTTAGAAAGTAGCAACATGATTTGATCTGATAAAAACTTGCAACTCACTTGTAGATTATAGATCTCTATTTTAGCCTTCCATTATGCTTTCCATTCATACTCTTCAGCTTTGATAGCTTGTTTAGCCTTCAAGCATTCAATCTCTTAAGCTTTCTTTCTTTTTATGAATTGTAGTTTCTTGTACTTCAACCACTAGATGAAGCAATACCCTAGACTTCTTGTCTTCCTTAGGTTCTTGCACATGACAACCTTTGCTTCTAGCCTTCTATCTCTATAAATAGAAAATTTAGATCCTTTATCATTTAACCACAATTGTCCATTTTAGGGTTGGGTAAGATTAAATGAATCTACCCACTTTTCATTTTAGTTCCTCTAGAAACTTCTTCTACAATATTCCTTCAATTTGCCTCAAAATAATTTATCTTGAATTTTGTGCCTCCAACTCATCATATTTATCTTCCACTCACTTCATATAATTCAAGAAATTAAATTAGTTAGCTCAGATTCATCAAATCTTTGATTTAACACTTTTTGTTGTCACTTGGCACTTATAATATTTTGTCACTCATCCAACACTAGTTCACTCAACACACACTAAAGTTTACTGATGCTCGATATCAACTAAACTTTACTCGACATATATTTACTTTTACTTGGCTTCCATTATTTCTCTTCTTTGCTCAACACCTATTGATTTTCACTTGACTTCTACTATTTTTTACTCGGCTTGCACTATATGCTCGGCCAGGCTTGGCAGACATTTTTTTATGAAAACACTTCTTCTTGGCATAGCTAAGGTAACCATTTACTTTAGCCTTTATTAGATCAGCAATACATAATATCATTAATGTCTTACTTGGTCTTAGTGCTCCTTTTATACACTAAATAACTCAACCTTTCTCTAGGTTCTCTTATTATCTTCTCTATTCAAATCCTCTTCGTCAATCAACCAAATGATAACATTTAGACCAAAAATAAATTTTCTCACCAACAAGTAGCAAGTTTGAAATCATTGAAAAAATAATGATTGTTCCATGATAGGTTCTACACTTCAAACAATCTCTTTTCAACAATAACCAACTACATTTTTTACTGTAAGTAACATGTATTATTATAGAGTGAGCATATAAGATATTAAGAAAACATATAAGACACATTGAGGAGGCATCTAACATGCAAGAACTTTGGACACAAGTCACCCAATGCTTATACAATACACTACAAGAAAAACATATTTTAAAACACAAAGGGTGGCAAAGATACTAAGATGGAAATGAAATGAAAAATAGAATAAGGAACCGATTTCCATGTATAAGTGGCGAACTTAGCACATGCATAAGAAGGATAGTAAGGGGGAGAAGGGGGGAGGGGGGGGTGGGGGAATCTAAGACAAGTCAAAATAAATGTGTTTTAATTTGAAGGTTCATATTTAGGGAGAGGATAATCACCACTTAAGTGGGATATAGATATATATATATATATATATATATATCCCTACAATTTTGGATTTTAAGATTCCATATTTGGTGGTCCTTATATATATACACACATATATATTTAAAATCCAAAATTGTAGGGAGGAGTGCATGAAAGGTACATGATGCATACGTAAGTAATTTTTTTAAAAATAAATGTTGGTTTTATTTATTAAATAAATTTATTATATGAGTTTTTTTGTATATCATTATGTATATGTGAGTATATTCATACATAGAGATTTATCAAAAGATATTTTGTGTTCATCTTATTAATGTTAGGAAAATGACTTTTGATTTAAAAGATGAATAATTAAATATTTGAGATTATAGGAATGATTAATTCATATAATTCTTATAGAGAAATAATTGATCAAGTTTCATAGTGCTAGTGTAGAGTCAAAAATCATCTCTATATGAATGGATATGTATTAGTGTAGAGACTGAGGTTATCTCAATAAGAATGGGTAGATGAGCAATAAATGAAATCTCATAGTACCAATGCAGGAAGTGAGATCCTTGTATGAATGGCTAGATGAGAAATGGATAATATTATGTTAGTCCATTGGAGTGGCACCATGGAGATTAATGGGACTCAAAGCATGAGTGATCTAACTTCCATGACCAAGAACTAATACATAATATCCATGTGCTAGAATATTTTGATGATGTCAACATATGCATATGTGATTGGCCTTGGATAGAGGATGTCCCATCCAAGAAGAATCTTAAGGGGTGTGCTCCTAGAAAGATGACAAGGTAGCTATGAGATAGGAAGTCTAATCTAGAGATGTCCTTAAGATTGGGGTTAAATTAGAGAGTAGAATAATATAGTTAGTTTTGTTATTGTTGTAGTTCTAACCATTAATTTTCAAGTATCACTTGTCCCAAACTAAAACTAATAGTGGGGACATTACAAAGGTATATATTTTGTTCTAGATTTGTTTGGGAAACCAACACTTTTATAATGAGCATTGCAACTAAGCCCATGACCATTTGAGTTTTCTTTGATATGGAAAGGTTTCAATATACCTTTTTCATGGAGGTTTAATCCTTTGACTTGATAACATTTTTTACTAGTAGGATACTTGCTACAAGATGTGAGTTCATTTTGAGGGATATGACATGGAAGAAGCAATGGGCTCATGAAGTAGACTAGATTGCATAGAAGTGGAACATTATATGGGTTTCATGAACAAATTGCACAAATTTTCTTGGATCATTAGGGGGATCAAGAGGAATTATGGAATCTAACAATATAATAGGAGCACTAATGAGATTATTTGGTGCAATAGGATGTTGTGGATAAGATAGAGCATTAGGACATGGAGATGAAGGAATGGTAGGATTTTGAGAAGGATCCAGAGCGATGATGAGATCTTTTGGTAGACATGAAAGTGAAGGGATATTTTGATCTTGACTTGGAATGTGATCATTAAACTCCATTTTAAGGCTTTCTTTCTCTTGACTATGAATGGAATCATTTGGTAGAATCGATAGGATGACATGATATTGCTTAGGCATATGGAAGTGGAAGGTCCATAAGATATGGAAGGATGTCATTTTCTTGGGATAGATGGGAATCCTCATTTATATGATGAGAATGCATGGTAGAATCTTCATGAGACTATAGAAAAATGGGTTCTTGGTCACAAATTAGAGAGCTTCTGTGATTGTTGAGATCTTGCTCATGATTTATTTTAGGTCTCATTTTTTCATGCTTTTGATTATCCTCTTGACATGGGGTATGGACTATAATATGAAAGGTGAATTCTTGGAATGTTTCAACCTTTTGACATGAGGGAGAAAGACTTTGAATGGGACTCTTAATTGAGATGGGTTTGTCTAGGAATGGAGCATATGGTGGCATTGGATCTAGGAATGCTAAATTGTATAAGGGAATTGCATCATGAAAGGGATAAACTTAGAAATCCATTATGAATATCCCTTGGTAAGTCTCATTATTGGATATATCATTTTCTCAAAATAGAATAGATTTCTCTGTGAAATTTCAAGAAATGGAGAAATAGTGGTACTTTTGTAGGATTCTTTAAGGACAACTTCATCATGGGAGGTAGATGTGTTAGTGGTGTGATTATTTTGGAATGTGCATTTCTAGACATGGGTAGATTAGTTTGATCTTGTTTAATAATAATATGATGGTTTTCATCTATTTTTTGACCCAGGTGATAGAAAGAATTAGATTTAATTTTTTGTTGGTTGTGTGATATTGTTGGTGATACCATGTTTATGTTTGCATGTTGTAAATCATTTTTTGATTTAACATGCGGTACAATAGGTTTATTCTTTATCATGCTTGAAAATAATTATATATTTGCAATTGTTCTTGTTTCATGAATCCTTGATGGTGGATTTAAGGAAGTAAGTAGATGTTTGTTGACATGTGATTTGATCAAAGGCATGTTGATTGATTGATCAACAAGGTAGGGATATAAGTCCTTCATGGTGTAAGAATTTGGTTGCCTCTAACTTTTAAGATCATATAACTCAATTCGTAGGTATTGCATTTGTTGTATGATGATACCATTTTCCATTATTGTTGTGTCATCTTGAGGGAAATTTCTGAATAGGTATAAGGGTATATTTCATTGTAGTAGTTAATATTTTGTTCCTCTTCATAGGTGGGAAATGGATCAAAGTACATGTCATTTGGGTCGTTCCTTCTTTGAGATTTGATGAGTGGTATCTAACTAAAAGTGTATGCAAGAAACATCTTGCTATTGATCTGAGGTTCTTGGAGTGTGATTCAAATTCTTATTGCAATGATTCCAAGGTTAAAGCATGTCTTTTGAATTAAAGTCTAATAGAGAAAGACTCATCTCTAAGATTTAGAGTTGTTGATATTTTGGTTGTAATTTCTAGTCCTAAGGACCTGAGATCCTTGATGGTGAACCTCGAAATATGATTTGAAGGTCATTTGATGACACTTACAACATAAAAACTTTGAATTTAATAGCAAAGTAAACAAACACAATACTCACTTAACTTAATATTCATGACAGTTAAATATTATGTATGTTCTAAATCATTTTGACAAGTCTTGCACAAAATAAATTCCAAACAATCTACATAAGGTCAATTTTGGTTAAATGTGGCAACAAAATGGTGGCTTACTAATTAGTTGGGTTCTAGTAAGGATTTATGTTTAAAGATTCTATTTGTGCCTCTCTTTTGAAAGCTTCCCACCAACACCAAGGAGGTTTTGCACAATCTACCTTCTCATTGAAGGGTTTCTAGGTAACCAAATATCTTGTGTCATACATGTGTTGAATGTTATTTTCTTTCATACTATGGATGAATATGTTTAGCTAGCTATTTTAGTTTACATGAAAATTGTAAGATGGATATGTGGTGAATGAACTTATGGTTAAAGTTTTGAAAGACTGATTCACCCCCACTCTCAGAGTTTACTTTCCCTATTATTTTTCCAATAATTGGTATCAAAGCAAAGGTTGTTTGGAAAGGAAAGCTTTGTAGCTTTGAGGAAAGATCTTGGAGATGGAAGTCTACAAGTTGGGAAATACTCTTGAGAACCAAAAGATTGAAATACAACTTGCCCTACATCAGCTAAATGAACAAGAGATAGCTATTGAAGAGAATGACACATCTTATCAAGAGATTGACACTACTAGATTATTTGTAGATGGAAACACAAGTGAATTTGATGCAGCGATTGCAAATCTAATAGAAAAGAATGGAGCCCTAACTGAAGAGGCCAGAAATTAAAATAGAACAAGAGGTCCAATTAGTATTACTATGTGAGATGATCAAGTAGAAAAATAAAGCTAAATAAGACAAAGTCATGATTGAAGATAACAAAAGGATACTAATCAACAAACTATAAGAGAAGACATTAGAGGTGAATAGGATTGCTCACATGCAATTGGAAACATTGAATCAAATGATGATTACAAATTATGAATTGAATGGAAAAGATATTGAGATCACAATAGTGAAGTTGCAAAATGAACAACTGAGAAATGATTTGAAAAGAGAAAAAGAATTTGCTAAAAGTTTCAACAAACCTAGTGAAGCCATCAAATATTTTGAGTAATTGATGAGATCTCATAGATATAACAATGATACTACTGGATTGGGTTACACTAGTATTGAAGAAGGAGAATCATCTAAAAGTGGTGAACAAAGGAATGTCAATGGTAAGAACTCAAAACCTACTTGTCATAATTGTGGAAATTAGGATATACTACTAATGTTTGTAGAAGAAAGCCTGCAAATCATAATCATAATCAGAAGTTTGTAGGTCATTGCTAGAAGTGAAACAAGCAAGGACATTAGGCACATGAATGTAGAACCAAGACCACAAACAAAAAAATATTTTAAGGATACTACTATAACTGTCAAAAGTATTGACATAGAGCATATGAGTGCAGATCCCAACCCAAGTGATCATCAAACAAGCAAACAAAGGTAAAGCACAATGGAAACTCTTATAATTGGGATTATAATACAAGGTATAGTTGTCAATATTTTCAAGAGTATGGAAATGTTGTTGAAAATTACATTAGAACACATTTTAGAAGTGATTACAAAAGATGGTTGAGTCAAACTACTTGTTTGAAGATTGGTAACATAAGCAAAAATTGTACAAGGTCAAAAGCACCTAGTAGTGAGTTCAACAAAGGAAAAGGAAAGACTGATGTTGAAGAATTCAAAGTGCAGATGAACAAGACATGAAAGAAGAAGAAAGATTGCAACACATCAAGTTCAGATGGGATCACTTCATCTAATGGATCAGGTGATCACACCATCTCCAACTAGGCAATTAAGAGGTATGTATGGGACTAATATTTCAAAGATTAATTATACATCAATTCTAAGGATTGAGTTCTAAAAAGATCATATATGCATGAAGTAAGATGCAAAGTATTGGTTAGAACTTAGAACAAATCTATAAGTTTTTCATGTTGTTGTCGAGCATGAAAAGTTTCACTATAGTTTTTGAGTGAAAGCTAGTTAATGTCGAGCTATCAAAGGTGATAGTGTTGGCTGAGCTCATAGTGTTTGTTGAGTGTGGAGGAAGTTACATGGAAGCCAAGTGAGTCAGAATCACTATTAGAGCCAAGGTTACAACTGTGTAAGCACTGAGCATTTATTGCAAAGTTTTAAGGGCTATATGGTCAAATTTTGACTCATTTGTAACCATTCGAATTTGGAAAGAGTACGAAGATCTAAAGGTGAATTGGAAAGAAGGATTAAGTGTTTCCAAACCAAATTCAACTAGTACTTGACACTATTCATCAAATTTTTAAAGGTATTTATCATGTGTTGAGCTACGTTGTTTGAATTTTCCCAAACCCTAGTTAGTTGTTATGGGGTCTAGTTCTTCTAATGTTGTGGTTAAGGAAGGAAAGGAAGTTTTGAATGTTCAATTAATAAGTAATGAGATCAAACAACCACATTTCTAGGAAATTCCTAACATTGTAGATAAAGGAGACCCGTTTGGTGCATTATCGATGATACCATTACAAGTTTTGATGATACAAGATGTGAGGTGTTGCTACTTGTAAGGTTGGAGGCATTGGAGACATGGAGATAAGAGAATTATATGGAAAATTGTGTGAGAATAGAGTATTGAAAGATGAATTCAAGGTTGTAGAGAGAAAAGGTTTAACCCGTGCCCTAGATTTTCCAAATTTATTCAAAACTAAATGGACTAAGATTGTTCTTAGCAGAATTCATGAAAATTTTGTATGGTTGTAGAATGGCACTATAAAAATTACAAAGAGGACCATTCATAGAGTGATAGGGTATCCAACCCTAGATAAACCTAAGACAATGAGGAGTGATGCAAAATAGGCAATCAAAAAGAATATAGGGGCACTATGGACCATAGATACAATTACTAATTGCCTAATTTCTTTTGTAGTAAGAATTATTGCACATAAGTTCTTTCAATCCATTAGGTTGAATAGTGTAGCATGTGTGGCTATGGATTTGGGTTACAAGATAGTGAAGAAAGACCACTCTTATGACCTTGCCAAGTTACAACTCTAGTAATTATCTAAGAACTTGGGAGCTATAAGGAAAACAAAAAGTGCACAATGCAAATTTGGTTCAATACTAGTTTGTATATTTTTCTGTGTAGAACACTTTTCCCACATTTGGGAAATTAGTTTGGAAAGCTAACAGATTAGTTGCAGTACATACAAATGAATTTATGGAGCAATCTAGAGAAAATTTTGAGAGTGTGATTACTAGCTACTTTAAAGACTTTAAGAAGTCAATGAAATAAAGACAAATGATTCCAGTATCACTAGTAGAGAAACATTTCAACGATGTTTGTTTTCTAGTTGATGTTGATTTCACATATATTCAGGTTGTTGTTCCAAGGGTGAGATGGCTTAGACCCCTGCCTTATGAAATTAATGTTGATGAGGCATCTACAACCATCAATGCTTTGCTAGCAGAAGAAGTAGATAAGGATGCTATTTCTTTTAGAAACTATGATGTAGCAAAGTCAAAGATCACAATGGACTTAAGGACAACTTCTGTAATGAGGAAAAGGAATAAGCTTGTGAAGAAACTCAAAGAACAATTAAGTGAAGGGGTGAAAGGAGATGATGAAGAAGAAGATAATGAAGATGATGATGATACACCTATCAAAGCACCACTTTCCATCACACAAGGTCAAGGTGAGGACCGAGGAGAAGAAGAAGCACAAATTGATGAAGGTGCAAAGGGAGAAGAAGACAATGAAGCACTTGTTTCCACTAAAGAAAAGAAGAGGAAAGAAAAGAATCCTATAGAAAGAAAACCTAAAAAGGTTGTGAAATATTCACAAAAAAAAGCCTACAATTCTTGTTACTAGGGCTAGGACTAGAGCTACTTCCAAGAAGACTCGGGAGGTTCAGAAGCCTAAAGGCAAGAGAGCTAGTCATTGTGGCTCATAATTCAAAGTGGTAAGTCATTTTCCCTCTTCTAATTTGGACAACTTGTGTGAAAATATTGAGAATAATTTTGATTTAAGTGGACTCACACATGTTGAGTTTGATAAACTTGGAAAGTTAGATATGAATAAAGTAGAAGAGTCTATATATGCCATGATGAAAACTTTAAAGATGACTCCAATTGAGATTGCCAACTCTCTACCAAAGAGCCTATATGATAGAGTTGAGAAAACATAGAAATATAGTCCCAAGATAGAGAGAAATATTAGACAGACTACACTTGTAAGAGTGATGCTAGAGTTGGACAAATCTGAGATGAGAAAAGCTATTGATAAAGGAAGATTTACTCCAAAGTACTGAGCTTTTAACATTTTATAGAACAAGATTGAAGTTGTTGTCCAGCAAAGTGTACAAATACATAAGGTAATTTATGGGCTAGCACAAAAGGCTATTGAGCAAGCACCTCAAGAAGTAGGTGAAGAAAAAATAGACAAAGAGGTAGTTGAAGCATCAAATGATGAATCAATGATGGAAGTACATGGGGAATGAACTATAGAGGCAATAGTTGAAAAAGAGCAACAACTAGACTAGAATGTACCAGTAGTACAAATTTTGAGTGCCAATCCTCAAGTAGATATAGTAAAGGTTATGGATGTGTCTGAAAACACCATTCAGAACATCAATCCCCTAATAGAGGAGGATATGTAGAAGATACTAACTGACTATGTTGGTGAGTGTGGATGAGATTGAGAAGGCAGAATTGGCATCTATAGGGGAGAAAACTCAAGCTTTATCAAGTGCCCCCTCTTAGTCTTCAGTGGTGTAACCTACCATGCCTATGGTAGTATACCATAGGAAGGACACCATGCCTTCACATATCAACACCAAGGTACCTACAATTAAAATAATTGAAAAAGAAAGGACACCAGTCCAAATAGGTCAGGAAGCCAATCCTGCACCTATACCAAAAGCACAAGGTGGAGAAGAGATCAAAGAGAAGAAGAATGATAGGACTAAAGATGTAGTCTTGACTAAGAAGCAAGAGGAAGTAATAGCAATACAGACACTGGTTACCTTACCAGATACTACTAGGATGAGTACTGAAGCTACACCTTTACAAGCATCAAGGCTAAGTCCTAGCACATCTAAGGTTAATGAGGTTTCATCCTATGGTAATATCAACTTAGATGAGGTGATTGAGTTACCCAAGTATGATCTTAGTTCAATCACAATAGAGAAGATGAGCATATTGCAGGATGCTCTAGAAACGAAGAAACACCAAGAACTACTTAGAAGGGAGCACATGAAGAAACAAGCACTTCATGACATAGAGGACATATTTATTGATGCATTCAACCTCCCCACACCTAATGAAGCCAAGCCAATCATTAAGCAGTTGGAAAATATTGTAGAGAAAATTAGTGATGAAGACCTAGATACCAATATCAAATTATTGGAATGGTCTGAAAAGAAATTTCAAACCAAGGTGGATGAACAAATATCTAGTGCCATTGCACTACACCAGGTTGAGTTAGCAACCAATATTGAGGGTGTGAATAAAATATTAGAGAATATTTTCTCTCTTTACACCAAGTTGTGTGATACAACTATGTTCACATAAGAAGTACAACACCATATTGACACTATGCAAGGAGATATGAAGCTAACAAGTATTACTTTACCTAATTCTCCAAAATAGAGTCAAAAGCACTTTAGGACTTTGTTTAACTCCCAAGGTTAGTTGGCAGCCCTACATACTCAAGATGCAAACATTCAAGCTACACTAATCAATATATTGTCCATGTTGACCCCACACAAGGAGATACTACACCAGGAACTAGCCTTTGTAGAAACAATAATGAAGAAAGATCCTCATCTTTCTACAATGAAGGCTAAGTTCACCTTGCTATTGAGTTATCTATCCAAACCAAATCATAGGAAGTAGCATGTGATAACTGGGATGTAGCTCTGAAGATAATACTTGAAGTCCATAAAACTTTCTTGGACAAACACACAATTCGTGTACAACCCATGACATACGTGTCAAAAGGGGGAGAATAAATGAATGGAGATAATGAAGAAAGGGGGATAATGCATGAAAGGAGAGATAATTTTTGGAGGAGACCAAACAAAGATAGAGTCAACATAACAGATCTACTCAACAGGAGTATTCAGTTTCAGTTTAGAATAGAATAATAAACTTAGGGGGAGTTATTGAATTTTGAGGTATGACTGATGAGTCATAAGTTTTTCAAAATTTTGAACTTTTGAAATTTTGTATGTAAGACATATACTATATGGATATTATCTGAGTTATTCCTGAAAAGCTAATGTTATTCATGCATGACCAAGCATTTTTCCACTCATGTCAAAGGGGGAAATTGTTAATCTCAGATTGGTTTTGACATATGAGTGACAATATACTTGAGTCATTTACTTTGTTCATGTCAAACAAGTAATGTATGTTGAGCATAAGTTTTTAGATAGTATATATTAAGTAAGAGATATACAATTTATGTCGAGTAACTAGTAAGTGTCAAGTCACCCAAGTGTCAAGCAAATAGTATGTGCTGAGTCATTCAGATGCTAAGTGATCAGTGGATGCTAAGTCATTCAGAGGCTGAATTACAACATTGAAGAGACAATGGATGTTGAGCATCAAACACTTCAAACGCTGAGTAATACAGTTTTGACATAGTTGTTTGTAATGGCATAAACTACTATGTAAATTGTTTTAGATCTGACTTAAGGATTGTTCTGCGATCATGTATGATAAGGATGAATCTTTATTGAAGATCCCTATGCACGCATGCAGCCAATTAGAAAAATGGAAGGATTAAATGGCAATATGGGTGAATCACAATCATTGATTCATACCTAACCCTAAGTCACCTGGGTCTTCTTAAGGAGGACAAACCCTAAATTTTATATGTGTGTGGAAGGAAAAAAGATAGAAGTTTTCATGCACAAACAGAGTATTCATGGTGACTAAGGTATGGTGAATTGAGATACATTGTATGATCAATTAAAGGAGAATAGAGGATAAAACATATACATTTGATCAGTAAGGATCAAGTACACATCAAAAAAGAGGTGATATGTTATCTAGCAGTAAAGTGCTAACCATAAGATCATTGTTGAGACATTCTAATAGGTGAATCAGTTAAATCTCTTAACAGAGTAATCTTAACAGGCTATTGTAAATCCTTTATCAGGGTGCTTACTTCATTTAAGTTAAAGTCCTTTTACCAGGCACACTTCTAACAAGGTGATGAAATCCTTTAACAGGGTAAGATCTAACAATCTTGTAAACCTTTAAGAGGGGAGACCTTTCACAGGGTAGATCATGTTTCATGATCAAACATTGTAACCTTCATTAGATACACTTTATTACTATAGTAGTGGAGATTTGTGGGTGTCATCCCACCCCAATTTTACCTTCTCATTGGAGGGTTTCTGCATAACCAAATATCTTGTGTCATATAAGTGTTGAATGTTATTTTCTTTCATACTATGGATGAATATGTTTAGCTAGCTATTTCAATTTACATGTACAATTGTGAGATGGATGTGTGGTGAATGAATTTATGGTTAAATTTTTGAAGGACTAATTCCCCCCCCTCTTAGAGTTTACTTTCTCTATTGTATTTCCAACTACTAGAGGAAGGATATAAAATTCTCTTTGTCCTTCACCCCATTAAGGATGAAGGCATTTTATTTTATAGTGGGGTGGAATACCATAGTAAAAGTAGTTGTATCCCACTTTGGGCTTTCCCTCTCACTGACCTCATTAAGGAAAACATCAAGAGGTATTGCCCCTAAGGTTTTATGGCACCTACTAAAAGAAATGAAATGAAACTAAGAGTAAGTTTAGGATTTTGATCATCCAAAAGGATGAGAGCATATGCGTACTACTTTTAGCTTCCAAACACAATAAACATGGTTGCTCTTTCCAAGCCTTATCTACTAGGAAACAAGAGGATTTAATTTTTGTGTTTGTTCATTCTTAGAAGGAAAAATGATTAACTAGATCATAAACTTGAAAATGCCTACATTAAGAAAATGAGGTATAAAAAGGGTTTTGAGGCCTACCTAATTTAAAGCTAGGCAAGCATAGGTGCATTTTTTGTATTATTTTATTTCTTGCATGTACCTAGGCGATCATTCTAGCTCCTAAGCATCCACTAAAACTTTCACAAATGTTAATCCAATACAAGACCAAAAGTGAAGGATATAAACATGAAATAAAAACCAATAAACTTTAGAAAGGATAAGCACATAGGTTAAATTTTTACTCCATATTTGGCTTGATTTTTGTGATTTTGACCTAGTCATAAAGATCCAAGTTTTAGATATATTGTTGCATTGAAAAAAGAGAAGAGGAAAGAACAAACCCCTATTGAAAATCAATTAGCTTTCCAAAATTATAATTTTTTTCAAAAATATGTTCGTTTGTGCCCTAGGGACCTAGTTTTTCAAAGATAGACCAATTTTCAAAGATCTATTTATTTCATCTATTATTTATCATAAAAAATGAAATCGTAGATAATAAACCCCCTCTATAATTTTAATATCTTTTTAGAAATGTACAAGAATTCCACAAACCAATCTTTGATTTATACCCATAATTAATTATGAAAAATCATTAAAAAAAAAATTAAAAATGCTTTTTTTCTATAGTCCCCTTATGTTAGTGGAACTTGAAAAAATAATACAGATAGAAATCTTAAGCTATTTGAGAGATATGACCAAATCTTTGGAAATTTTATAAATCGGTCTAATTAATGATGCAAGATGCAGATGGGGGAAATCGTTGATTTATCTCTTTAGCTCTTTCCATCATCCAAGAATGAAATTCCTATAAAATATGCACATGTGCAAAATAAATACCTAACTCGTGTGCTTCAAGTGATTTATGGTATATCCCATGTCAAGATTAAAGTATCCCTTCACCAAAATGTAGCAGGGGTAAGATCTGCAAGACTGTTAGGTTCACCAAAATGTCATAGGGGTAAAATCTACAAGACTCAAATAAACTAGTTAGTATCACCAATTAAATTTGAATACTAAACTAATAAATCTACTTAACCCTACAAATAGTAGAGATGATAGCATAATCACTAAGAAATTAACAAATAACTAAACATGCAAATTGGGAGTGTGATTCAAGCCCCTCTTTCTTCTTCTTATTCATATGAGGTATTACACTCAATTGTGAATCAAGAAACGCCTAGACTATAAACTCTGAGAAATGCAATAAAACATATGATACCAAAACTTATATAGATTCAATGTGAGAATGAGTGATGAAAACCTACATAAGTTTTATATATATATATATATATATATATATATATATATATATATATATATATATATATAGAGAGAGAGAGAGAGAGAGAGAGAGAGAGAGAGAGAGGTTGTTTATATAGAATATGTGGTTAAGCAGGATGATTAAGATCAGTCAAATAAAACCAAGATCAATAAAGAAGAAGATATAAAACTAAAGAAGAAAGTTTCTAATTTGAAATGGAAAAAATAAAAGATAAAATTTGCAGATATTTTTTATTTTTAGAGATAAAGTTTCCAAAAATAAAAAATATAAAGATTTTGTTTATTTGTTTATTGTGAAGAATACCTAATTTTTAGAAGAAAAATGATTTGCTAATTCATGAGGTTTTAATTTCAAAATTGATAATTCCTCATAAATCTAAATTCAAATGGAATTAAGTAGAATTGAATGGAATTAATTAGTAATTAAATTAAGAGGAACGAGTTAGCTAATCTAAATAATTAATAATTATTATTTAAACTATGCAACTTTAGAAATTGAATTTAATTAACTCGTAAAGACTAATTAATTAAATTTAAATAATTTAGGGAAAATTATTAAGTAATACAAAGATTTTAATTTTTAGAGGAAATGAGTTTATTAATTGATGATTAAAGAATCAATGCATTAAATGTGTATTTTCTAGTATGTGCATTTCTGGGTGTCTACAAGCAGTTTCTAGGTCTCCAAATCAACCACCATCTTACATTTATTGTCCTTTTCTCTACAATGGGGATATAATTCAACCAACATCGCCTGTACGTTTGTTATGTTTCTTCTTAGCTTTCATGGTGGGCCTCTTGGTCAATATATCACTAGGGCTTGCCTATTATCAACTTGGTCCTAATTAAGTGGTTGATTAAGAGGATTAAGATAAAGGTTGGACCAAATTTTAGAAAAAGGATTTAGGTCAATAGGTTCCTCAAAAAAATTTAGACCAAAGGGTTCTTCTAAGGATTGTGAGGAGGCTGGTAAGTCTTGAGTAGCATTAACATACGGGTTTCCTTCTTCCTCTTCTTAGTGGACAAAGATTTATACTAATTGGTTATTAAGGTTATAGGAAATAAATCTTCCTAATACATCTCTTCTCCTTCTTCTATTCATGTAGGTGGATCTGCGAGACTTATCAAACTTTTTGACAATGGATTTTAACTATTATAATATGAAGCATAATCAGGCTCAGAGGTTAATTTCTCTCTACTTCTTTTGGTACAATTTCCCCCTAGATTATTCTACAGGGGATTGGGGACAGTGCCACTTGCAAGGACCTAGGTGACTTATTCTAACCAATTTTATTGTTATAAAAGGATTTGTCTTATATTTTTCTATTGGATGAATTATTCTAACCCTAATTTTGTAAGTAGCAAAAAGCTTGTATAAAATGGTTTAGGGTTAGGGATTTTATAAGGCATGATGAGATTGTGGCTTCTTGCAGTGGAATTCAATTGTAAGGGATTGCAGATTGTAATCAAGTTCTAATCACTAGATAATAAGAATATTGGACTCGTTATTTGGTGGGCATAGCCTAGGGATTGGGTGAACCGTGTTAAATCTACGTGTCTTGTGTTATATTCTGTGTGATTTATTATTTTCTAATTTTGGTTATATTTGCATGTAATTGTTATTTTTATCTTGTTAATCTTAACAAGTGGTATGAGAGCAAGGTTGTTTTAGTTATCCTTTGCAGGAAGGTCTCATAAGTGAGCGGGAGAGATGGTAGACAAGGGTAAGCTGAAGGTTGAGAAGTTTAATGGGAAGAACTTTCAGTTATGGTAAATGCAAATGAAGGACTATCTTTACAAGAATGATTTATGATGGCCATTGGAAGGAAAATCCAAGAAATCAATAGCTATGATAAATGAGTATTGGGATATTTTGGATAAAAAGACATTTAGAATTATTTGATCATGCATGACACAATTGGTGGCATTTAATATTACAAAAGTGAAGATGACTGAAGAGTTGATGGAAACCCTAGCAAAGTTGTATGAAAAGCCCTCCACTTTAAACAAGGTATTTCTCATGAAAAATTTATTTGATATGAAGATGGTAGAAAGTGGTTCTATCACTAATCATTTCAATGAGTTTAATATGGTTACCAGTCAATTATATTTTTCAAATGTTAATTTTGATGAAGAAATTAGTGCTCTCTTGATTTTATATTCTTCGCCTGAAAGCTAGAATGGCTTGGCAAAGGTTGTGATTAATTCTATTTTTAGATCTAGTACCCTAAAATTTGATAATATGATTGGTGTTATTTTGAGTGATGAAACTCATACAAATATCTCAAGTAGATCTACTTTAGGAAATGATTTGAACACACAAAGAAAAGGAATAATTAATGAGAGAGGAAATAATTCTAGAAATCGTGGGAAATCAAGAGGAAAATTAAAGGGAAATAGGTCTCAATCTAGAGGACTGATAGGTTGTTGGTATTGTAGAAAACCAAGGCACAAGAGGAAAGATTTTTGGACTTGAAAGAACAATAAAGGAGATAAACAATATGGAAACATGGAGGAAAATATGGTAAGTAATAAATCTAAAGAGGATGCTTCGTGTCTATCCTTGAAAAATGTTGATGATTCATGGGTTTAAGATTTAACAGCTTCATTTCATGCTACTCCCCATAGAGGTCATTTCATTGGTTATGTCCAAGGGGATTTTAGGCATGTTTAGTTGAGGGATAATAAATCTTGTTACATTGTTGGAAATGGTAGAATTAAGATTAAGTTACAAAATGAGAATCATTGGCTACTACAAGAGGTAAGACGTGTCCAAGGCTGAGTAGGAATTTAATTTTAGTAGGGAAACTAGTTGATGGTTTGAATAGTTACTGTATTGATAAAAATTGGAAGGTTTTAGAAGGTTCCTTAGTAGTAATAAAAGGTTTGAAATTAGGAACCTTATATATTTGTACAAGTCATACTATTCCTTCTACTTTAATTGTTTCAAAGAAAAATGAATGTTTAGGAACAATTACTATAGTTGTGCAGGGAGAACAAACATATGTTGTAGTGTCTAATAAAACACTATGGCACAAAAGACTTGGGTGCATGAGTGAGAAAGATATAAAATTACTTCATTCAAAGAAAGTATTACCAAGTTTGAAATGTGTCAATATGGGTTTCTGTAAAAGTTTTGTGTATGGAAAACAAAAGAGAGTTAGTTTTGTGAAGAGTGGGAAGGAAAAGAAAGATGAGAAATTAGAGCTTGTGCATATAGATCTATGGGGACCAGATCAAGTACTTCCCTTGGTAGCTCTTAATATTATGTTACATTTATTGATGATGCAAGTACAAAATAATGGGTTTATTTCCATAGACAAAAATTTGATGTATTTCAAATTTTTAAGAAATGAAAATTCTTGGTTGAGAATGAAACTAGTAAAAAGCTAAAATGTCTTAGATATAATAATGGTGGTTGGTATTATAGCTATAAATTTGAAGATTATTATTCCTCTGATGGTATTTATAGATAGAAAACTATTCCAAGGACTCCACGGGAAAATGGAGTGGATGAACGCATGAACAAGACAATAATGGAGCATGCAAGAAGCATGAGGTTGCATGTTGGGCTGGCCTTAAACATGTGGGAGAAGGTATTCAATACTACTATATAATTGATAAATAAAGGTCCCTCTACTCCTTTGGGATGTGGTATTCTAGGAGAAGCATGGATTGGTAAGAAGGTGAGTTATTATTTTCTCAACCTTCAGTTGTGAAACATTTGCACATATAGATTCTAAAAATAGAACCAAGTTGGAAGCTAAGTCAAAGAAATGTGTATCAGTTGGATATGAAATTGATGAATTTAGTTTTATAGGCTTTGGGATTTTCAAAATCATAAAATTGTAAGAAGTGGGGATGTCATATTCAATGAGAAAGTGTTGTAAAAAGATTTGTTGCAACAACATGAGAATAAAGAAAATGATTATGCAGTATTGGATGATACTAAAAATGATGACATTCTAGCAGTCCCTCATGCTTTGTAACACTTACAACAACAAATATCACACACCTTGGTAAATCTTATATGGTCAACAAGGCTAAGTAGAACTCCTAAAATATTTTCACCCTCTTTGTATTCTATTTTATTAACAAATGCTAGTGAACCTGAATGTTATGATGAAGTAATGTAGGTGGATACAAAGATTTAGTGGGAGTCTACAATGATAAAAGAAATGGACTCATTGTTGAAAAAGAAGACTTGGGATTTATGTAAGTTACCCAGAGGTAAAAAGGCTTTATAGAATAATGGGTTTACGGGCTAAAAGAAGGGGATGGAGGTAAAAAAATATTTAAATCCAAGTTAGTTGTAAAAGGATTTGCATAGAAAAAGGGCATTTATTTTGATGAGATATTTTCTCTTGTTGTTAAAATGACTTCTATTCACACTATTTTAAGTATTATGGCTATTGAAGATTTCCATTTGGAGAAACTTGATGATAAAACAACCTTTCTTTATGGTGATTCAGATTTAAAAAAACATGGTACAACCACAACGATTTGAGGTAAAAGGTAAGGAGAATTGAGTGTGTTGACTAAAGAAAAGTTTATATGGCTTGAAACAAGCACCTTGACAATGGCATCTTAAATTTGACAATTTTATGCCTAAGCATGCATACACTAGGTTTCATTAAGATCATTGTGTTTCTTTTAAGATGTCGAATAATGGAAGATACATTATTTTATGTTATTATATTGATGATATTCTCATTATTCCTAACACTAACTAACTTGACTAGGAAAAGAAAACATGAAACTAAACTAACTTCTACAAATGGATTCAGTAAGTTCTTATTTTGACACCATACCCAATAATGACACCAAAAAAAATTTACTTCACAAAGGGAAGTAATAACTAGGTTCATAATCCAACTTAGGGATGGAATATATTGTCTGAACAACTATATTTCTCATCATGAAAGCTCGTGAAATCATCAAACCTAGAGACATGTAATTGGATTGGGACTACACAATATGTGCACTAAGTTCCAACCAAAACCATACTAATTTGTTGTTTAGTGGTGAAATTGAGATGCTTTAATAAGATGTAGGCATCCAATTAACACACTAAATCATCCAATTATGTGTGTGTAGGGAAAGGGAGAATCTCCAAATATGATTCCTTTTTTAATCCAAATTAGATTAGGAAGGCCCAAATGAAGGAAGGGATGCCAGTGCTAAATTTGAATTGTGAAAAGGAATGTAATATAGGGAAATTATCTCTTTAGCCTATGTGTGATAATGTACATATAAAATTCAACTAATTGACTAAGTAATGTAAATCTAGATGTTAAATGTATATAATCATCCCACTTAAGATACAAAAATATGCTAAAATTATGAATTGAAATGAAAGATATAAGAATCACCTTAGATGCATAGAGGGATTTATGTTTTAGCTCTGAAAAGTGTGGATTCAAAGATATAATTAAAAATATGATTGTACACCCCTAAATAGAATGAAAACCCTAGAAAACCCTAGAAACTGAATTTCTAGATACAACTTAGAGAACAAATTGACTTGGTGGAAATTATTCCAAAACAAATCTCACGAGGTCACCATCTTCCCAATACACTATAACCAAGTTGACCTAGATTACTCGTAAAGTATTTAGGGATTTGTTTCCACATCTGCAATCACAATTTTGCCATCCTTCTCATACACACATAAAATTTAGTTTTTGGTTGTTGGGTAGATGAGGGCTTACCTTGGTCAAGCCCTAGATTGAGGAATAAACCTTGAATTGAGAATGTAAATGCATGTAAATAAAGCAAGATAAATGTAAGTACTCACCTTGCTTGTAAAAACTCTTGTCAATAAGGATTTTTCCCTATTGTATGTGGTAGATGTTAAATTTGGTATGTAGGATATCTCTACAAGTTGCAATGGATCTACCATAACCACATCATGGAGCCATGGATGTAAATGGGAATCAATGCACAAGATAATAAATGCATCAATGTAGATCTCCTCCCTTGATGGAAAATAGTATGCTATATCTTGAAGAGGAAATGCTCACAAAGAATCCTTCAATTCTTGATGATTTTTTATTATCTTGAATTCTTGGAATGTCTTGATTGCAAAGTGTAAGTGTAGCTTGAATTTATGTGAGATATCATGAAAGTGTAGGATGAAAAATGAAGCCTCCAAGCTTCCTTATATACTAGTTTTCACACAAGAAAATATTACAATTCGAATAGAGAGTGAGAGTTGATTATTTAGAACCCTGAGACTTTTTGGGCCCTGTGGTTCACAATCACTGGGGAAGAGGTCAACCTAGATTGAACTATTAAGGAATAGGCCAACTTGGGGTTGACCTATTCCTAAATAGGTCAAATTAGGTCCACCTTTTCCTAAGAAAGGGAAGAGACAAGCCTCAGAAAGCTTAGGAGGAATACAGATAGATTTAAGAAAAGGTGGAAGAAAACATGAGAAAGAGGAAATCAAGAAAAGATCCATCCATGGTCTAGGAAGTCATTATGAGAGTGGTGTTAAAAGGTCTTAAACTATGGGTGCATCCATTTTAAGATGATAAATTTACCCCCCACTTTAGTGGGAGTATGAGTTGCCTCAAACTCGCAATAAAGTAGATCAAAAGCAAAGAGTTGATCTTATCATGACTTAGGAGACAAAGAAATCATCAAGCCCCTAAGAGACTTGAGTCTTCATCATATCCAAAATCACAATAAGAAAGATATCACTACAAAATGGGTGTAGTTACTTGAACAATAAGTTTTTTGTACCTTATGATGAACCACATAAGAAAAAAAAAGGAGGGGGGTAGTCTCTATAGGAGATGACATTGAGTGGTCTCATAAGTGTATGAGTCATGATATTCAACCCATCAAAGATGAATTGAATAGTCTAGCAAGTGTGTGTGGCATGCTAGTCAATACATAGAAGGGTCCAAATTCAAGGGAACTCCAAGTTCCAAAAATAAGAAAAAAAAAAAAAGACCCAAGCATAAGGATGTGTGTATCCTTAAGGGATAAAAAATAGGATCATGTTTCCTAGACTATCACTAGTCCAAAGAAGGGTCGAAAGAAAGGATTTGACCTTCAAAACTATTAATAGTTTAGAGAGAGATCCAAAGAGACCAAGCCCCCAGGAACTATCAATATTTCAAAGGAAAAGAATAATTTAGAGAGAGAGAGAGAGAGAGAGAGAGAGAGAGAGAGAGAGAGAGAGCATAGATTTGAGGATAACCTAGAAATCATACCAAGCATAAAAGGCTAAAGTACTCTAATCCATATTTAGAATTTGTATTTGCTACCCCATGATTGAAAAGATGAGAAGGTTTATTTTGTCACGTTAAAGTTATTGCAAATAGCTTAATGGGTGTGATAGATTTAATGGAATCATACATGCATCCACTAAGAATAGTTCCACTATGAGATGCCCCCAAGAGAGAGAGCATATCGAGGGAAATAAACACATGACAAAAAGAGAGAGAACAAAGGGATTTACCAACTTTGGGGTCAGTGTGATCATATGAAAATATGTAATATTATATCAAGTATGAAATATCATTAATCTCCAAAGGAAATAGAACTAAAACACAATGGAGAAAAAGACATGTAAGAGTTACAAAGAAGAGTCTTTTTGGGCCAATAAAATGAAGACCAAAAAGAATTAGTGTTGTGATATCATAAGAAACCAAGAAGACTAAACAAGGGCACAAGAATGAGCATATAAAACATATAGAATAAGAGAGATATAAATAGAAGAATGTATACAACAAGATTGATTACTTTATCCTCTTGCACCAATGAAGCAACAAGGATCATCTAAAGCAATCTAGACAAAACGTATAATAGAGAGAAAAACAACGGAGAAAACACAACATGAAAATACAAAGATTACCATGCTAAAGGAAGTAAAATTCAAGTTTTTCATGTCCCCCCCCCCATATCATCCTAAAATGATAGGGGAAGGATGACGACTCATGAGAGGAACAACATCCAACATGATAGGAATCACAAGGAACTCTAAGAAATGGTGGGAGTTGCTATGCTCATTACCACAAGTGATTGTAAGTTGCATAGAAAGAATGTTAGGAAAATCATAATCCATATCAATATATTCATCATCACTACTAACATGTTCAATCAAGAGTATCTTCCATAACAAGATTAATGGAATCTAAAATACAAATAGAATCATCATGTTTATCCATTTAGATATTGTTAACTTGATTAACTTTATCTAAAATGCACATGGGTTGATAAAAGGAAGGTAAAGGTTGAGATGAAGACGTAGGTTGAGAATCAAGAGAACAATCCTTAGACTTAGTTGGAAAATTCTTGTGATTCTAATGATCATGTTAATCACAAATGGCTTTGTGAGATAAACTAGAAGGATTAGGATCAACTCCCATAGGTTTCGAAGAGGGAACAACTATGAGTTTAGAAATAGTAGTTAAAGGAATAGATGAAGAAGGTAAAATAGGTTCAAAAGTAGTAGTTGAAGAGGTAGATGAGGTAGATAATATAGGTACATGAGTGATGAAGGAAGATCCCCTTAATAACACAAACACTCAACAAAAATGCAAAAACAACAATAGATTAAGTGAAAGAAATATGGGCTTCTGATTATCTCCACAAGTACGAAATTACAAAATATAAAATTAAATTATGCAAATGCACATGGGCTCCTTCCTTACAAAAATCTACAAGGCAAAGCTACGACTAACACCTAGAACTTCCCTAGACAACCTACATGTCTTACTTATTTAGGCATTGTTTACCACTCGAGAAGGTTCTAGACACTAAGCCCTAACTCTTCATAATGACCAATCTCATATTATTGTTGGAATACTTAGAATAATTAAGAGGTGGGGGTGTAAATTAGTTATCCAAGGTCCAAATGTATAGATAAAACTTTTCAAGACTTCAACTTATACTTATGCATGCATTGATCATTCAATATCTTAAGCTTTTGCATATTGTTGTCCTAGGTCAAAATAACTTTGCAAAAATGTAAAAATGAAATACAAAAAAATCAATTAGACATTTTGACACAAGGATTTTATGTTGAAACCCAATTTGGGAAAAGCTACCAATAACATGTTACCAATTTTCTCTCTTCTAAAGTGAGCATGTGAGGAGCCAACCTTGTTAAAGGTTACAATGCACACTGTTAAATATGACCTTGATTAAAGGATTTCAATCACCCTATTAGGAGTGAACCTTTTTAGAGAACTTTAGAAAATTCATTAGAATGACACCCTATTAAAGGATTTACTAATTATTTTTAGGTCAACCTTAGTCCAAAGGATTTATCCAGACTAATATAATTGTTAGAAAGTAACAACAAGACTTGATCTGATAATAAAACAACTCACTTGTAGATTATAGATCTAAAATTCAATCCTCCATTCTACTTGGCATTCATCCTCTTTTTCTCTAATAGCTTGTTCACTCATCAAGCCTTCAACTCCTTAAGCCTTCTTTCTTAGTATGCCAACTGCAGACTCTTTCATTGGGCCACCATATGAAGCAACACCCTAGACTTCTATGTTTCTTAGGTTCACACTCTTGACAAATTGCTTCTAGCCTGTTATCTACTTATATAGAGAATTTAGGTCTTTTCTCACTTAACCACAATCATCCATTTTAGGGTTAGGTTAGATTCATTGAATCTTCCCATCTTTCCATTTTATTCCCTTCTAGAAACTTCCTTTATAATCCTCTTTAAATTTGTCTCAAAATGGTTTATCTTGAATTCTGTGTCACCAGATCATCATAATTATCTTCCACACACTTCACACAATTCAAGAAATCAAAATTTTCAGCTCAAATCCATTAAATCTTTGATCAAACTCATTTTATGGGCACTCGACAATAACATGATGTTTGCTCAGCAAACATTGTCTTCTGATGCTTGGTCAACACTAGGTTGCTTGGAATACACTAACTTTTTCTCGGTTGCTACTATCATCTTTTGATGCTTGACACATACAAGATTTTTCTTTTGCTCGAAACATACTAAATTTTCTTGGCTTCAACTAACTTTCTGCTCAGCCTGCGCTAACTTGCTCGACCAGGCTTGGCAAAGACATTTCTTTGCTTAGCCTCCTTCTTGTATTTTCTTCAATAACCTTTCATTGTAGCCTTAAGTAGATAAACAATACACTATATCATCAAAGTCTTGCTTGGTCTTAGTTCTCCTTTTATATACCATATAACTCAACCTTTCTCTAGGTTCTCTTTTTATCCTTTCTTTTCAAATCCTCTTCATCAATCAATCAAATGATAGAATTCATACCAAAGCAAGAAATAATCTCACCAACAAGTAGTAGGTTTGACATCAGTGACAAAATATGATTGTTCCATGATAGATTTCATCAATCTTCTTCATTTTAACAATCTCCTTTCAACAATTATATTATTTTATTACACTTTATTACATAGAATTAGCTCAAGACAATTTACAAATTATATTTTTGGATGACCCACTTCTTGAGGCCATAGCTAATAAATAGTTGACCCAATGGGCTATTATAAACCCTTTTTGGAAATGACAAATAAAGATCAACAATGATTAATTTTGCAAGCATCCATCAATCAAGGTTCAACCTCATTTTGGAGCCATCTAGGGCCTTCATCACTGAGCCTAAAGTTTGGAGAGCCAAAATTCATACCAAAAATCTACAATAACTATACTAATACATATGATATGGAAATGCAACTCATTTGGAAAGTTGACATGTTTAAGATAAACCTTTACATATGAGATTAGAATAATATGAGCACATACGACCAACTTACTAAAATTAGCAAGCTTCCACAAATAGAAACTATGTACAGGAAAGGCCCTTATTGAAAACACAAAATTAGAAATATAAATATTTTTGGGTGATGCAAGGTTTCCCTTACACCTAGGATGCTCCTACATTAGACAACCAGGGTAATTTTAGGAGTGACCCTATCATGTATTAGGCAGTCAGAGAAAAACCAAGATGATCAACCTTCTCCCTTGGCAGTCATGATGAATCCTCCACTAGACTCCCTTTCCATTTGACCAGATTCTCTTAATGTGTTATGTTCCTTGTGCTTCTTCCAACACAACTATCGAATATATCCTCAATATCCTTTATAGCTAAAGTAGTTGTTGGAATACTTCATTATGAATCTACAAAATCATCTCTATCACCACCTTAATAATACTCTATCATATCTGAAATGTTAAATACTAGTGAAATATTCAGTTCAATAGGCAACTCTACTTAATAAGCATTTCCAAAATCATGCCTCTTTAGTACCTTGCATGGTCCAAACTTCTTCATTTTAAGCTTATTATATGTACCCAATAGAAATATCTCCTTCCTCAAATAAACCATGAACTCATCTCCAATATGAAATTCCTTATACCTCCTTTTCTCATCTACATTATCCTTGTACTATTATTCATCCTTTTAATGTACTTCCTCACCTCCTCATTAATGTTCTTCAAATGTTCTACAAAATCCTCCTCTTCAACACTACTTATCTCTCATTTATCCAACTGCCTCAATTCAAAAGCATTTTTGGGGTTCCTCCCATATACGATCTAGAATGGTAATTTACTAGTACTCTTGTTGACAAAATTATTGTATGCAAATCATGCCTATGGTAAAATTAAATCCTGTCCTTTGAGCTTATCTCCAACCAAACATCTTAGCAAGATCCCCAAACTCTGATTCACAAATTTTGTTTCCATTAGTCTATGGATGATTTGATGAACTAAACTTTAAATTTGTCTTCAATTTCTTCCATAATGTATGCTAGAAATACCCAACAAACTTAGCATCTTGATTTGAAACTATACTCTTTGGCAAAGCATGCAATCTCACCATTTCTTAAAAAGAACTTTGCCACATGAACAACATCACTAGTCTTCTTGAAAGGAATGAAATATGTCATCTTAAAACTTGTGAACCACCACATATATCGAATCATGCCCTCATTGATTCCTTGGTAAACCAAAAATGAAATCCATGTTGACATCCTCCCATGACTTCTCTAGTACATGTAATGGCTGATACAACCATGTATTCTACTTCACTCCTTTTTCCATCTAACATACTTTGTAACTCTATAAAAAATTCTTAACATCTTGTTGCAACTATGGCCAGTAGTAATTCTCAATAATCACAACAATGGTTTTATCTCTACCAAAATTTCTAGCCTATCCTCCACTATGCTTCTCCTTGATGAGATTCTCCCTCATAGAACTTCTGGGAATACACAATTGACTTATTTTGAACAGAAAAATTGCTTTCTCGTGTCAACTGTAATAGGTTTTGTACAAGCTTTCCAAGCTTCACTAAAACTAGGATCCTTTGGATACAAATTCTTGAGTTCCTTGAACCTAACAACCTCAATCTGCATATTTGTCAGCAAAAGTTATCTCCTACTAAGAGCATATGTAACTCTATTACAATTTCCACTCCTATGTTTCAAAAAAAATGTATAAATATGCAAAAAGTCAACCCAATTCAAATTTCTTCAGTTCAATTTTTCTTGACTATTCAAATATTGCAAATCTTGATGACTAGTATATAAAACAAAATCCTTAGGAAGAATATAGTGTCTCCACTTCTTCAATGTATGAACTATATCATAAAATTACTAATCATAAATATAATACTTTCTTTTGGCATCATCCAAATTCTCACTAAAAGAACCAACATGTCTACCTTCTTGGCTCAAAATAGCTCTTATTGTAGTACCACTAGCATCGTAGTATACTTGAAACACCTTATTAATATATGGAAGTAATAAGGTTGCTCTATAGCTTTATGTTTCAACAAATTGAAACTTGTATCTACTCCTACAATCAATTCATATTCTTTTTTAGCCCCTCTCATTATTTCAGTCAAGGGTCCACAAATAATACTAAAACCTCTAATAAATTTTTTTGTAAAAACCAACCATTGCATGAAAAGATCTTATCTCCATAACACTCCTTGGGGTAGTCTACTCAAGGATAGCTTTCACTTTTTTAGGGTCCATTTTTAGACCTTCTATTGAAACTACAAATCCCAAGTACACCAACTCCTTCTTTCCAAAACTACACTTTTTAGATTTATCAACAACTTTTCTTCCTTCAACTTCTTACGAATGTGCATTATATGTTCCTCCAATGTCTTGTTAAAGATCAAAATATCATCTAGGTAAACAATGACAAACTTATCCAGAAACTCCTTTAGTACCTCATTCATTGGTCACATGAAAGTGCTTGGTTTATTGTTATCCCAAAAGGCATGACTAACCACTCATACAATCCTTTCCTTGTCTTGAAGGTAGTCTTCCATTCATCTCCTTCTTTGATTTGAATCTTATGGTACCCAATCTTCAAATATATATTCATGAAATACACTACTCCACTCAAATAGTCCATAACATTATACATCCTTGGCAATGAAAATCTATACCTGATTATGATCTTGTTAATAGCGCGAGAATCTATGCACATCCTTCATTCTCTATTCTTCTTTGGTGATAATACTATTGGTACAATACATGGACTTAGACTCTTACGAATCAACCCCTTCTATAGCAACTCATGCACTTTTCTTTTCAACTCTTCACTTTCTATTGGTGGCATTCTGTGCACTACCTTGTTTGAAAAATTATCTCTTGGAATCAAGTCCATTTGGTGGCTGATCTTCCTCACTGGTGGTAATCCATCAGGCACATTATCAAATACAATATTTGGAAATTCTTCCAAAAAATCTACAACTTCTATTGGCACCTCTTTTACTTCTTATTTGCCTTTTTTTTTTTAATTATAGAAAAATACATATGCTCACGCCTCATATCCTCTAGGAATTTCTTTCCATAAAAAAATACACTCTAGCAACACTACATACCTTTTCTTCTTTATCCTTCAATGACTTCATCTTATGTTTCACTCCATCATTTGTGAGAGTGTAGGTATCTACATGAACATCATGTACAACATTCCTATCAAGCTACCATGACATTTCCAACAATATATGACATATGTCGATAGTTATGATATCAAAAAGCACCTCATCCTGGTAGCTTCCAATCTTGAACTTCACTAGACACTATTCATTGGCCTTGACCTTGTGGTCATCCTACACCCAAACAATATGATATGGATGTGGGTGTTTCTGCCTCTTTAGTTACACTAGATTTTTAGTTCTTCCACCATATATGATCATGTCACAATACTTATATTTACACTTTTACCTTGTGTAGAACAAGCTCCTCCTTTGATCAAGTTCATTCTCACCAATCAGCAGGACTCTTTTGTTAATAGGACTTCTCTTTTAGCATCTTCAAAATGTGATGATTTGGCATCTTTAACTACATGTGCAACTCTAGTCTAACCTTCATTTCTCCTATCTATCCTTCTTTGCCACTTAGGACATTCAAATACCCCATGCCCTTCTTCTCCATAGTGAAAACATGTTCCACGAAAACCTCCTTTATCAAATTCCTTCCCTCTTTCTCTTCCTCTCCAATCTCTATTATTTTGATCATGGAATTAATTGTTTCCCCTCTGATTATGATTGCTACTGCTAGCCTCATCCTTCTTCTTCTTATCATCATTTTAGCCTCCATAAGGTCATACATTAGATCTTCCACCATGACCTCTTTCACTTTGTCAACTCTCAAACTTCTTGTTCAACTTCTCTTCTACTTTTAGGGAAATTGACATACCTCCTCAATACTATTCATTCCAACTAGACTTAACTGCTCATGAATGGTTGACCTCAACCCATTAAAGTAAGAGACAACTTTTTCTTTTTCATCTTCTCCATGGCTCATTCTAGTGAGAACTTGGTAGAACTCTTCTGTATACTCCTGAATAGATCTTCCTTCTTGCTTCAACCCTTGCATTTTCTTTAATAGATCAAGCTCATAATCAATGGGAATGAATTGTCACTTCAACTTAGCTATCATCTAATCCCATCTTGTGATTTTATCCTTCCCTCTTCTATTTTCCTCTAACTAGATCTCCTGCCACCAAATCTTCACATGCCCCTTCAGTTAGGACTTCACAAATTTGATCCTATTTGGATCTTCAATATCTTCATACTCAAAGGATTCTTCTAATTCATTGATCCAATCAATCAATTCCTCAAAGTTAAGATTTCCTGTAAATGTGGGAACCTCAAACTTAGGTCTTTTTCTAATCTTGGAAGTGGACCTTAAAATCTTTTCTTCTTCTGGGTTCAAAACATCCTCTTCTTCTTGATCAATGTGTCCTTCTCTTTCATCCTCGCTCTCATCTCTTATGACAAGAATTATCCCTCTACACATTTGTTCTTGCAATGCTTGCATGTTTCTCTGGAGGTCTCTAAAACCCTCAAGAGTAACACCTTCAACAACATGCTTTCTTTGTGAAGGTATTTTGGTGCTTCTACTAAAACCCTAATTTAAACTGCTTCATAATTGATGATCTATCTACATGCTCAGACCAAACCACTATCTTGGTGCAAACTACCTCGTAATTGGCTATCTATTTACACACTCATAAACTCCTACTTTGATACCACTTCATGAAGGGTGCTCCCCTTAATACCATAAACACTCAACAGAATTATAGAAATAATAAAGAATTAAGAGAACAAAATATGGGCTTCTTATTATCTCGATAAGTTTAGAATTATAGAATTTAGAATTACAATATCTAAACCCACATGAGAACCTTCCTTACAATAGTTTGCAAGACAGAGCTATGATTATTGCATAGAACTACCCTAGGAAACCTACAACCTTTCTTATATAGGCATGTTTCATCACTAGGGAAGGTTCTAGACACTAACACTTAACTCTTGAGGCTAGCCAACCTCATACCATATTATTTTATTACATTTTATTGCATAGAATTGACTCAAGACAACTTACAAATTACATTTTTAGATGACCCATTTCTAGAGACCATAACTAACAAATTATTGACGTGATGGGCTATTATAACCCCTTTTTAAAAATGATAGCTAAAGATCTATGACGATTGATCGCGCATACACCCATTAGTCAAGGTTTGACCTTGTTTTGGAGCCCTTTACATATTTATTATTGAGCTTGAAGTTTGGATAACCAAAATTCATACCAAAACTCTAGAATAAATGCACTAATACATATGATATATTAATGAAACTCATATGATAGGATAATATGTCTAAAATGAATCTCCACATATGAGATTATAAAAATCTGAGCACATAAGACCAACTTACTAAAATTAACAAGCTTTCACAAATAGAAACTCTGCACGAGAATAACCCTTATTGAAAATACAAAACTTGAAATAGAAATATTTTTGAATGATGTAAGATTTCCCTTATACCCATGATGCCCTTGCATCAAGAAGGATCACCCTTAGGTAGGCTAAGCTCAAGAATATTAGCTACCTTATATTATTGATAGGAGAAATAAATATGACTATAAACAAGAAGAGATGGCCAATAAAAATTAATCTCAACACAATCTCGAGGATGAAAAGGCTTATAAAGGGAATGATTAATAGTGATAATTTATCCATTACAAGGAAATGTAATGCACTTAAGAATGGTAGAAGCTATAGATTTCATGGAAGAAAGATATGGAATACCAAGCTTAACTTGAAATTGATCGAAGTAGGAATGGCAGCAAAGGTAGTATAGACAACTTTATTTGAAAGAGTGAAAGGAAGAGTGATAGAACCTTGAGGATGATAAAGAAAACCATTGAAAATTTGAACTCACACACTAGAAGTGTCATAGATATCTTTATGAAACCCTTTATTATAAAGATACTCTTCAATAATAAGATTCACAATGGAAGAAGGATCACTCAAAACACCATGAGAAGGAATACAAGAAACCCTAGCAATAGTGTAATGAGGACCATTAGGTGCCTTAAACATATTAGTCTGACTAAAGGTAATAGGAGGTGATTATTAAGGTTTAGGTAGAGATGAAATTGGAAGTTGAGGTTGAGACTCAACATGATTAACCACATGATTAGTTTTCTATCTTATCATTATAGCTAATAATGTTGTTAGAAGAAGAAGGTTGATTAATGACATTTGTTGAATTTGAAGGCAAAGGATTAGTGTAAATTTGCAAATTCTGGTTAGGAGGTGCAACATATTTATTCATACTATTAACCTCAACATCAATATATATAGCATTAGAATCAATAAGGTCTTGAATAATATCCTTCAAAGCATAACACCTTTGAGTATCATGACCTAGTTGATGATAGTATTGACAAAAAACACTTAAGTCAAATGACTTAGGCATTGGTTTTCTAGTACTAATAGGATGTATAGGAGGTAGCTTAATAATTCTAGCATGAATCAATTTAGTCATCACCATGGGTAAAGGTTTAGATATTTGAGTGTACTTACAATTATGATGATATGCAGTGGAAAAAGTAGTTGTACCTTTAGATGTAGTAGCCACTTGATCGATAACTATATTGGTTGACTTGATTTTGATGAAGTTGTTAGGTTTAGAAAATTTGTTTGGATTATTTATGACATCACTCTTATCACTATAAATATGAACCATTGGAGTAGATCTCTCAAGTTGACTCACTTGTAACAAGTAATGGTGAAGCACTACATAAAGATGTGAAAAGGAGGTATACCGAGTGAGGAGAATATTATCTCTAATGTATTTATATGAATTAAAAATAAAGATATATATAATATCATGATTAGACACATTATAATATATTTGAGCATAAAAGTGTGTAAGTCTACCAATAAATCAGTAACTGTCTCTTCAACAATTTGTTTACAATGCATTAAATCAATTAAAGAAATTTGTGGACCAATATTTTTTAAAATTGTTGAATGAAAGCATTGGAAAGTGTTTGAAAAGAATCAATATAATAAGGGGGTAGAGAGAAATATCAGTGCAAGGCTCTATTCCTAAAAGTGTGCGGAAATAATTTAGTCATAACCTTTAGTCATGTGAAAAACCACTACATATAGTCTAGAAAGTCTTAACATAAATCACGAGATCACCGTTTCCATTATAAGTCTCAAGACAAAGTACCTAAATATGTTGTGATATAAAAACACAAATGATATCTAAGGAAAGGGGATTAGAAATATCACATGTAAAAATGGTGTGCTTAGATTAAGTGAATTAAGCCACTTCTTGTTGCAACATAGTGACGGTTTGAACCAAGCTACTAATGGTGGGATCAAAGAGCACGATAGAAGGCATAGATATATTATATGTGTTTAGAAAACTGTAAGAAGTGGAAGAAAGGTGGAAACATGTTGGTAGAGTATTAGAAGGAATGGGTAAAGGATTGGAATATGTAAAAGGAGCCACATTAGATGAAGGTAGTAAAGAAGGTAGGGAAATAGGAAGAACACTCACAGGAATTGAAAGGTTAGGAAGACCAACACTTAGAGGAGTGGATGCTTGTTTATAATTCATCATAAGAGGTGGATCATACATAGGAGTGATAGAAAGAGTAGTGGAAATCAGAATATAATGTTCAATGTTTATGAAGGAGGAGGGTATCCTAACTCTTAAGCATTTTGTCAAAGGCTTGGCATGGGTATTAATCAGGTGAGATATACCACACAAATTAGAAATGTTATTATCATCATTATTTAAAAGCTTCTTAATAGCCTCAATAGAAGCAACACTATTGGGATTTTGATGTTCTTTCACAAGGCAAGTTTCTAATTTATCAAACTCATGAGATAGCTTATCAAATTGCACAGGAGGAACTCTTAAGGCTTTATCTTCATCATTGGATGAGTGAGAAGATTTATGCTCCATTATAGAATTGAGATCTTGAGGAAAGATATTGTGTCATCATGAGTCCTAGGGGAAAAGAGGAATCATGACCAATGAGCTCTTGAGTCTATGACTTCTCCTAATAGGAATGTTATAGGTTTGACTTAGTGTAATTAAGCTCATAAAAAGGGAGACCACAAAAGGAAACATTAATGAGATCTAACCACACAAATCTAAGAAAGAGCATAAAAAAGAGATCTAAATACACACAAAATATAGCTAAATCTAACTCTAAGAGAAATAAAAAAAGAAATACAAGGGTTCACTAAAAGGAAAGTAAACACCCAAGAAAGAAAAATCTAACTTCAGAAAGAGGGTAATAGGTCGAGTACACCAAAAGAAGGTAAACACCTAAAACAATATAACTCCAAAAAAAAGGGGGACAAGTTAGGTTCACCAAAATGTTTAGTGGTGAAATGGAGATGCTTTAATAAGATGTAGGCCTCTACTTAACTTTCTAAATAATTTAAATATATGTATGTATAGGGAAATGGATAATCTCCAAATAGGATACCTTTGTGAGGCCTCGCCCTAACCCTTCGTAGCCTTAGTGTTATTTTATCATTTTGATACTCACGACTCGAGATGGTCGAGACACTATCTAATGCTTAGAACATATTATATTATTTCATGTTGTGCGATGATATTTTCAGATATTTGATATCCTTCATTTAATGCTTTATGTATATGTATGTGATGAATTAAGAAAAATGTAGGATTAACTCATTGATTTTTGGAATCTTTATGATTAAGGATATAAGTAGGATGCAAGAAACCCTGATTTATGTATGTTTCAATTTATGTAAATTTCTGATACGTATATATGTACATTTGATTTTTGAGACTACTGATGTGTGCAATGAGTGTGCAGATATTTTAGTTGAGGAAACCGACGGAGGAACAGAACTGATCTCTATGTGCTAATTTTGGAAACCTTGTTGTTCGTAATTGAAGTATTGTATTGTGAGATGTATGTATGTATCTCCTTGTGTTCAGTAAATGTTAATGTTCATAACTAAGTTCTTTCAGTGTCGCTTGACACTCATGATTTGTTTGTGCTCTTCAGTGTGCTGATTAGGGTTAGCTATGTACCCTTTGGACCTTAGTTGGTTTAAGTTAGTTTCAGTTGCTAATTTGATTGTTAATCAAGTTTAGTCATTCCTAATCCGAATTAGCGCTTAATTTGCATTTTAGAGTTGTTAGTTGGTCCTAATTAATTCTTAGCTTTTGGTTGGCTCTAAACCTATTCCTAAGACTTCAAAACATGTAATAATTATACCCAAGGGGTATGGGTATGGGTTAGGGGTCTTTTCCAACCCCTAAGCCCCTTTTGTTGACTTTTGAGGTCACTCAAAAGTCCCCCTTTTGCCTTTGTGCGAAAATTGCAAGTGGTTGTCATGAGTTGTCTTACCCCACCTCCTTTTAGGGTTTAACCATAGTATGGGTTGAGTTGGGAGTTTCTAAAATGGCAAGTGGGTGAGAGAAGTTATTGATCCCTTGGGTGGTTGAGTTGGAGGCTTATTTAGAGGCCTTCCTTGGACTAGTTGGGTTGTTACCCAATCTCTACATTTAGAGAGGAATTCTTGAAGATTGAAGCAAGGAGAAGGAAACTCTACTCAAACTTGTTCATTGCCATTACCTCTTGGTGAAGGTTGGAATTCTCATCTCCCTTGTTCAGATTTCTTTCTAGTTTCATGCTTATGCTACCTTGTTGTTGTTTCAACGTTTGTATGTTTGTGGGTATGTTGGGAAGATTTGAGAACCATGTTATTTTGGAGGTTTTCTTTACATGTTTATGTTTGAAATTTTGAGATTTTCTTGCATGGGTGTTTTGGTATTACTCACCCTTGGATAGGGCAGAAGTGACCAATTTTGGGAAAGGTATGTTTAGTCAAACTCCAACCAGTTTAGAGTCTCTTCTCAGGATGAGAAGAGGGAGAAAGGGTAGGGTGTTATGGGCCCCTACCTGTCAGCACAAACCTTGTATGATTTTGGTATGTTGAATGCAAGAACGAAAGTTCTTGGTATATAGCCCCGATTGGGCATCTGTTGGTGTTGTGCTTGACTTCTCCTGGTTGGAAGAATCCATCTTTCCCTAGTGTTGATTCATTGTGAATCATATTATGAAAACCATGTATGAATATGCATGTTCGATTGTCTCTTGGTTATGTTTTGCTTTCACCTGATCAGAATTTTGTTTCCTCCATGGTTCTAGAAATGAGTTGAAGAAAAACATTATAAATCCCTTGATTTTGATCGTGAAGAAAATTTTATTAAATTGTTGAAATTTGGGATTGAGATCCTATTGTAAATTGTATTTTAAACTTGATGTAAATGGCAACGAAGCCGGGTTTTCTTCCTGATTCTTTCCTAGCTGAGCCTTGGAATCAGGTTGGCCAATAAAATTGGTGTTAAGTATAAATGCTTGTCATGTGATTTAATTGTAAATTTTAAATTTGATGGATGAATATCAATATAGGATGGAATTGTTGTTGATTTAATTTGGCAAAATTTCAAGTTTTCTTATATGCTGAAACGAAAATTATGATCATGTATGTAGATTCAGTTTTCATGATTACTAGAATCAAACAATTATTGCATTATTGAACAAAACGAATAATTCAATTCTTGGTATGTTTTGGTTGTATCAAGTCCTTATAGATTTGCCTTAAAAAGAAATGATGACTAAGGCTGGATTTTTCCAATTTAAGTCATTTAAGAGATCAAGTGATTTTGGTATCTATGTTTTAAATCTATTCAATATACACCTTAAAAAATATATATATTACTTTTGCTTGCAATTCCACACTTAAAGAAATAAGACCAAAAAAAAAAAAAATTGTATCCTAGAGCCAAATAAGTCTCTGGAATTTGTATGAGTGAAACAAATTGAATAACCTTTGGTAACAAAGAATCAAAGTGATTCCATAAATATCCTTTTTGCTTTATTGTAAATTATTATTATTTTTAGATTTTAAAAAAAAATGGTAATAGAAATAAAACATAGATGTAAATGTTTAAGATAAAAATTAAAATTTCAAAAAAAAAATCTATATTGCATATCTTCTAAATATCTTTCTTACCTATATAACTTTATTTCATTAATGCATGTCTTCTCTCCATGCACGTCAGTTTTCAAAGGCAGTCTGTTTTGTTTTAAAATGTTTATGTTGCTTTTTTTGAATCATATGGGTGACGTCACCCTGTCACCTCCATGGTTATTACCCCCCTCTTGCATTGTTTAAAGGAAAGACATTAACATTTGTTTTAGTTTAATTCCTTTCACCTTGGCTTGGACACCACCTTTTTATGGCAGGTTTGGTCTGTACCCTACCCCCTCCACTTGGGCAGTGCGCTATCCCAAGCGCAGTGCTTGGGAAGCGCGTGGGGTTAGTGGGGGTTGGGGTAGGGTGTAGGGTCTTAGGGGTATAGGATGTAGGTTTGTTTGTTTGAATTAATTTAGTTATGTTTTATTAAATTTTTTAATTAAGTTAGAGTGATAAGGGATTAGTAGAGGTTAGTTAGATTGGTTTAGTTAGTATTTGGGTTAGTCATTTTCTGTTTAAGTTGTTTAAGGGTTAGTTATTATCAATGTTAATATATTATGTTTAGATTAGCTTAATTTTAGTTATGGGCTATTAGTCTACATTAAATATAGTTAAATGTTAATTTATTAGTTTTGAATTTTAATTGTGATCCAATGAAATTCTTTATAGAAATTTGTATATTGTAAAAATTATTAGTGTAGTTAGTTTATCTTAAGTTTTAGTTAATTTATATTGAAGTTAGTTTAGACTTAAGTTAGTAGTTAGAATGCTTATACTTGTTCAATTGGTAAAATAAGTATTAAAATTAGCTTAGGTATTTAATTGTTTTTGATACTAAAGTTAAGTTAGTGGTTAGTTATGGTATTGCTATCTAGTTTTAACTGTGTGATTCGAGACAAACTCGTCGACCCATGTTTCATGAGTAGTGACTCAACAAGAATCCATCTCTCATGAAAATAAATGGATCACTTAGCACTCATTGGATCTAGGAGATAGTGGTTATCTGTTAGTTGCTTAGGAATTTACTTAATTAATATGTTTAGGTTGATATATTTTTAGTATAATGTTATAATTATGCTAGTGTAACCTTAATTTTAATTAGTCTATTTTTGTTAGTATTTAAATTTTAGATAAAAATTGTTTTAGATAAATTTAAATTTAGTTAGTAGAATTTTCGAATAGTTTGGGAAATCTTTTAGCATTAATATGTAGTTAATTTAGATGTTTGTAACTATTAAGTTTGACATGTTTTATTAATGTAAAATTTCCTTTAAAATTTAAGGAAGTTTAAATTATTATTATTTTAGTTAAAAATGTAGGGATTGTAAATTCATTTGGAAATTAGTAGACATTTTATGAATATTTTTAGAATGATAGTAAGCTAGCAAGTGTCTCGATTTTATGTTAATGATAAACTATTGTATAATGTTAAGTAGTTTTGCTTTATTCATTTAGTCAGATTTTAAATGTTGTTTATACAACGTGTTATAAGAAATAAATTACCAAAACAAATGTTGATATCAGTTTAACAACGAGAGCTTCAAAATCTTAATAATGTACTTATCCACTAGAGTTTTTAAACTTAAGACGTAATGTAGAGAACCTGTACTAAAACTTTTATCTATCATTTCAAACTTAGAGCATGTTTAATTATTAATTATTATTTAAAGAAAAAAAAAAAATTGGAGTGTGTTTTTGCCCTCGTAGTTTGGACATGACAACCTTTTTCAGTCCAAATTAGATTAGCAAGGCACAAATAAAGGTGTTGATTCCTCAAATTGTTGGTTGAAAGACTTATGAGCCATGCTTACTCAATGTCGAGTAATTCAACACAATTTGGCCAATGACTAGGATTGGCAATTTATAATCAAATCCTCTTCTCTTCAGGATCTGCTAATCTACACAGGTATACCTTACAAAAACGCACTTATCTTACTTATGTAGATTTCTTTAATTGATGCTTTTGAGATTGCATGTAGTTCTCAAGGAGAAACCAAAATTTTTGAAGCTTATGGTAACATATAGAGAATGAATGAAAATAATGAAATGATTTAATGTAGTGTAGGTAATGATATAACGAATTACAACAATTATAACTATTAATCAACTTAATCTTAGCTAGACCTATCCTTTGCCATTAGGTAAATGGATTCTAACCCACATAATCAAAAGTATCATCAAACTCTGAAGACAACATGCACACCACCGATTATTGGACAAATAATTTGAGGAATATGAACCCTAGTCTAAATGAAATTAACCCTAATGATGAAGATCAATTAGACAAACATCACATAGCATGTAATATTTGATAATCAAAGATACATATAATGTTCAACCCATCAACACTTATATGAATTCAAAAAGACAACACTGATATTGAGTCATTGAACATCCAATTGTCCAAATTGAGCATCAAAGGAAAGCATCTTTATATTGCTATCTAAAATAAAGAGTACTAGTTAAACAAGGTAGATTGCATAAACCTTAAAATCGTGTCAATCATTAAAGTTCAACTTGTCTTGTAATATTGCATAAAATGAATTACATACGATAAAATTGTATCAACATAACTTATAACTTATGTCTTATTAATATGAGATCTTGGTATCCCTTCTTATAGAAAATTAAGGGAAGTGACAAATCTTCAGATCTTTTCATAACTGTAACTATCCCAAATTAATGCAATCAAACATAAAGCAAATTACAAAAAGCTAACAACAGTAACTTAAAATTTATGAAAGATCATTAAACATTAATCAACTAGAACTATACCTTCTTCTCCTTCATTTTGACCTCCAATGGAGCTACTTCATGTATTTGTCCACCTATTGTGCAATCTCTGCAACATTCAGTCATAAATCAGATCTCTTTTTTACTAGTTTTGTAATAAATATTCACCTTTTTTTGCTATTTCACATGCCTTTCCAACCATGCCTTACAAAATCTTGATTTCACAGCCTTCCTTTATAGTAGCACAAAATTGCAAAAAATTTCTATTTCACAACCATGTATATTGGCCTCTTGTGAAATGTCAATAATTTGTTCTTTCTTAACTATCCTTATTCACTCTCTATGATACAACAAAAAATTGTTGTTTCACAACTTGTGGATTTCTTCCTTGTGCGGTTGCAAAGTTTCCACCATTTCACAACCTTAGTTTCTAGTGCCTTGTGAAATAGAAAAATTAGCCCCTTATGGCCTATTATGAAAGCTAACTTGACCTAACCTCCTCAATGCACCATTTATTTGGACTAGTATTACAATCATACCACTTAGAATCTCTAAAACAAATAATTTTGGAAGAAAATGTTGAAATCAACTTTTTTGGTATTTTTTATGTCTTCTTAATCTACTTTTTTGGAAGTCTCTAGGGCATTTCTCGAAAAATCCACCTAGCCACATAAGCCTTTTATTTCTTGACCTAGAACTCTTGGAGATCTTTCCAAAAAAGTAAATGGTTTGTATTTTTGAGATGGGATTAGAAAGTTATGGTTTCTCCAAATAGATATAATATTTTATATAATATTTCTTAGTCTTTTTATCTTTCTAAGTTCATTCTATGGATAAATAATATAATGAACATTCATTTTCATTTCCAATGGTTTCAAGTGACCCTTTTGATCCATCAGACTTGTATGAACTCAATTTTCAAATAGAATAGATCACTTCCCCTTTCAAAATCAAGTGACAAGAATCTGGAGATTGACCACCTCATGTGTGCCTTATAATAACTTTCTGGGAGTTGGAGATGAATGAACCTATTTGACCATTAGTATTGGAAAGTATTCTACCGAGAAATCCAATTTTAGTCATAGATTCATAACTCTTAATTTTGCAAAAATTTAGGGTTTTGTCAAAAGGAAGGGATGCTAATACTAAATTTGAATTATGGAAAGGAATTCAATATAGGGAAATCCATCCTTTAGCTCATGCGTGTTAACGTGCATGCAAGATTGAAATAATTGACTAAGTAATATAAATCTAGATGTTAAGTGTATGTAATCAACCCAATTAAGATAAACAATTATGCTGAAATTATGAATTGAAATGAAAGATAGAAGGCTCACCTTGAAATGTGTAGAGGGAGATGTTTTAGGTCTGAAAAGTATGGATTTGGACTTGTAACTAAAAAATGTGATTTTACATCCCTAAATAGAATGATAAACCCATAAAACCCCATAAATTGAATTTTTGATCAAGGCTTAGAGAACATGTTGACTTGGTGGAAATTGGTATGGAACATTTCTTGTGATGTCACCATCTTCCCAGGGCACTGTAACTAGGCCAACCCAGATTCGTTGGATTTTTTTGGGGGAATTGTTTCCAAATTTACAATCATAATTTTTCTATCCTAATCCTGCACACATAAATTAAGGTTTTTATTGTTAGGTGAATGAAGGCTTGCCTTAGTCAAACCCTAGATTAAGGAATTCACCTTGAATTGAGAATGCAAATGTATATAAATGAAACAAGATAAATATAAGTATTCACCTTACTTGTAAAAACCCTTTCCAATAACATTTTTTCCTTGTTGTATGTTGTAGATGTTAAATTTGGTATGTAGGATATCTCCACAAGTTGTAATTGATCTACCATAACCACATCATGGAGACATATCTGTAAATATGCATTGATGAAGAAGATAGTGAATGCCTTAATGTAGATATCTTCCCTTGATAGGGCCAACAACATACTATATCTTGAAGAGGAAGTGATCATCGTATGGGGGGAAATATGAATCAAGGAAAGTAAACCTAAGTTCATCACATAAACCACACACAAAAAACTCAAACAGGGAGTTAGGAAAATTGATCATTTTAATCTCAATTCTAAAATGATTAGATCTAGGAAGATTAGTGTAAGCCAAGTGATAAACAAGCATTAACACAAGCTAAAATCTAGTGGTTTTAGAATAAGGGAAAATATGCAAAATCCCTTGAGACTATAGTTGTAATAAGAGCTAGGAAATGAAATTAAGACACTAGATAAAATAAGTAGATATGATGAAATAAAGAAGGTAATTAGAAGACTCACCTTTGTATTTTATTTTCTTCTTCTTGTGTTGCTCAAAATGGACAAACAACATTTAATCTAAGCTTGAAACTATTGCAAAACCTAGAGATTGTTTGGCAAACTACCAGAGGTGACTCTCATGTGAGGGTGACTTTCTCCTAAAATAGGGGACATTGTTGCCCTAATAAACTATGTCCAATCTTGATTCTAAGTTCTCAATTTTGTCAAATGATGAAAAGGGTACCAGAATCTGCAACCTATTTGCCCTTCTAAGATTTGAAAGCTACAATAAAAAGGGTTTTTGTTTGTTGATGGTGGGTTTGCCTCAGTCAAACCCCAGTTCAGGAATTAACCTTGAATTGAAACAATTGAATTGCAGAAATATAAATTAAATGTACGAATCCACCTTTAAATAGTTGGATCTCTCAAATTGAATGAAATGAGCTCTCTTTACCAGTTGGATCGGATCGAGAATGTGGATGAATGAATGTAGAAGATGTGATAGAGGACCTTGGATGGATTGACGGTGATCTTGAAGATAAACATTGTTAATTGCATGAATGCTTGAATTCTTGATCTTCAATGAAGATATTTTCTTAAAAAATTCTTGAAGACTTGAATGCTTGAGAAATTAAGTGCTTGAATGCTAGTGTACATGAATTCTTGATCATTAATGTGGTGTATGCTTGTGAATACTTGATGGATGCAAAATGGAGAACATGGATGGTTTATAAAAGGCACAGAATTAAATTTTTTGATGAGCTAACAATATTGCATATTAACTCTAAGGATCAATTAGACATGTGACCTAAGGGGTGGTCTCAAAATAGGGCCCAAGAAGTGACACATTACACCCCTGACTGACCCAGTAGGGATGCACTACATCTATGATTAGGCATTAATGCACTACGCCTCTATCATCTAGGGGCCAGAACACTCAATATTCCTTTGGGGTCCCAAAACAAGTCTTGTATCCCAAAAATTAGGTACAAATTTTGACATATGATTGTTATGATGCAGAAAAGAGATTCCAAGTGATTTGATGAGGGAAAGGAAGGACATAGGTGGTTAGATATTTATTCAAGATTTATGCCATAAAAATAAGAGCTTTCAAAAGGATCTATTAGGTCTTATCCAAATTCCACCTAGGAGAAATAAGAAGAAATTAGAAGAAAGGAGGAGATATGCAAGGAGATGTTGATCTCACATTAAGTACGTGTTGAACTATCATTAAATTAAAATCTAACTTAAGACAATACACTCACAAAGAATCCTGTAATGCTTGATGAGAACTACTTTTCTTAAATGCTTGACATGCTTGAATGCCTTGATTGCAAAGTGTAAGAATAAATAGCATGTATGTGAGATATCATGTAAGTGTATGATACAAAATGAAGTCTCCAAGTCTCCTTATATACTAGTTTTCACTTGGAAAAATAATGCAAGTCAATTAGAAAGATAGAGTTAATATTTGGAACCCTAAGAGATTTTTGGGCCCCATGCTTTGCATTCATCAAGGAAGAGGTTGACCTAGGTTGACCTCTTCTAGAATAAATCCACCTGGCCTGACTTGTTCTAGAATAGGTCTATTTGAGTCAAAATGTTCCAAAATAGGTTGATCTGAGTTGACATGTTCTAGAATAGATTAACCCAAGTTAATCTATTCTATAAGAGGTCAACCTAGGTTAGATCAACCTGTTCCTAGGGAAGGGAAGGGACATGCCTCAGAAATCTCAAAAGGAGTGCATATAGATTCAGGAAAAGGTGGAAAAAAATAGGAGAAAGAGAAAAATCAAGCATAGATCCATCCATGGTCCAAGAATTCATTATGAGATGAGTGCTAAAAGTTCTTGAAAGATGTGTGCTCCCATTTTAAGATGGTACACTTATAAGTTATAAGTTATAGGAAATAAATGCTTGAAAAAAACATATCACATGGTTGTGCAAATGAATACTTGGAAAGTAAGTTATTTGAAGTACAACTAATGAAGGAACTATTAATATTAAATTCCAAGACTATCATAAGCGATTATCTACTAAAATAATAAGTGAAATACTTTCTTTGCTTCAGCTATAGAAAATAAAAACTACCATATCCAAGGCTATGAACTATAAGAAAGGAAACTTACACTACTAAGGATTTCTCACCAAGTGGCCCCCCTTGGGTTAGTATCCAAAACTCAATTACATAGAATTGACCTTCAAAATATTATTGCATTCATTTTGAAACCAACTGGATCATAATCATGATCTTAAATAAAAAGAAAAGTATGTCTATTACACAATTTACTTTCTTGATTTCTCCATACCTTCCTTCTTTCTCTCATGTAGAAGAGTAGAACTTATTTATAAAGGAGACTAATTACTTTATTGATCACAAAAAAAAGAATAGGTGGATACAATTACTACATACTAAGAAGTAGGAGCAGAAACATCCATAAAGTGAGGAATGAGAACTGATTCAAAAAGCATGCATAACATATCTAGTTTAGGCACTACTTCTTAGATTTTCTCATAATTAAGAATACTCTTCTTGAGTTCACCTTAATTTGGTTGTTTCCAATTTTTTTCTCTTGGACTAGTTCTAAGTCCATCCTTTTAGTTGCAAGTTCGAGTCTTCATAACTATTTAGGTGCTTTTTTATATCATCTCTCTTAACAAATTGATCTACATCATAAATGATGAACAAGAACAAGGAATACTATATCAAATATGAAATGCAAGACATATTTATTCACCACATAATCAGCTATAAATTAAAAGACATTCATATATGCATGTATATAAGTATATTGCATTATATGAAAAGATGTTCTTTGTTAAGTTTCTAACCATAATATTATAATCCTACAAAACCAAAAAACCATTAAACTTAAGTTCATGTGGCTAGATACCACTAACCAACCAAGAGTAGGACAAGTCTTTAAAACATATGACTAGGAACAATAAACAAGGGAATAGAGCATAGAAAGAACTAGGCTAGACACAACAAATACTACTAAAATATGGGAAAATATTTGTCTCATTGGATCCTAGGATTCCAAGTTAACCTGTGGTGAATTTATTAAAAAGTGGCTAGAAGAGAAATTTAAAAATTTAGACTTATTTATGTGAAACAATTTAAAGCATTGAAAAATCATTTTATGTGAGTTTGGGAGTATCGATTTAAGAGGAATTATACAAGTCCTTTTATAAAGTGTCAACTATTAAAACTAAAAAAGCCTCATCAGAAGGGAAGAAAGAAATATACATAATTGAAAGTGAAAGGATACGAGTTAATAATTCTTTTTCTTACTGGAATCTTAGGCTACAACAAGATTTTTATATTTTATTATGGTAAAGGCAAGAACACATTTCAAATTGTTTGATCACTATACCAAGTAGTGATGATGTGTGTATCATTTCATTTATAATGGAAATAAATCGATAATACAATTTTTAAATCTATGTTTATAAATACCTGTCTTTAGCTATAAATTTATCTATGAATAAATATAGTATTTTCAAATAGTCTCCATTGCTATTTTTTATCATGCAGCCAAATATTGTAGAAACTTTGAGCTCTAGGTTATACGAGTTTTAAAGTGTTCTCCTTGAATTACTTATTGGAGTATTCAAAGAATGATATTTGTGTCATTTTTTTTTTATTTTCCTCCATTTATAAATATGATGCCAACATTTGTGTCATGAGTATTCAATCAGATATTTATTTCCATAATTTCTTTTTGGTTAAAAACATATCCAAATAACTCATACTTTATCCGACAAAGGATCTACACCTTTATATCAAAATTTAGAGAGTGCTTGCATAGTACTATTACAAGTGACTCAATTATTGGTTTTAGTTTTGGCTTTCATTTTTTAGCATTTAAGAGTCAATTTTGAAGATATTAAAACAAGACAAATCTATAAACCAATAAATTTATAGCCACAAATGTATATTCAGTCAATGTAAACTTACAAAGCATATTTTCAATGCAAGATTAAGAATTCATCAAGGCAAAGTAAGCTTGGCATTGCATACATTCAATGATTCTAGAGAAATGCATAGAGTAATCAAGTAAAGAGAAATTTATATAGTCGATTGTAAACTTATCAATGTGGAGACATTCATTGTAATAATTTGATAACATGATTCAAAATACTAATGGACCAAGTTAAACCCTCGATTGAATAAAGAGAAATGGTTGAAACAAACAAAAAATTGTAAAAACAAATGAATATAATATCCTTTCATGATTAATCTAGTAGATGAATACAATAAGCTAAATTCATGAATAAACTAGCACATTTAATCAAATTATCAACAATATATCCTATCTTTGACATTAAATGTAATACTGTCACAAGATAAATATAAGACAAATGCATAGAATCATTTTCAACTTAAGAATACATATAAAGAATTAAGCTTAGAAAATGAGTAGAATTAATGTGAAAAATAGTTTAATGATAATTTAAGAATGCATATAGTCATTATAGTCTTAGCAAATGAGTACATACATTGTGATAAACTATTAAATGTCAACTAAATAATCCATAAAGTCAATGTAGGCTTAGCAAATGAGTAGAATCAATATTACAAATAATTCAATGACAAATTAAGAATGCATATAGACACTGGAAGCTTTACAAATGAGAGTGGTGGGCAAAAACCCTCATCACATGCAAAGACATGAAGTTGGGATAAAGTGTTCATGAGATATGAAGTCTTGATAAAATGATGAAAAGAAGGGAAAATAAACATAGTTTTAGAACTAGCTATAGGTAGGTAATGACTTGAGTTTGTGCAATTACGTGGCAAATGGTAAGAAAGTAATGTGTAACCATGACTACTTACTAGGCCAATGATGCTTCTATAGGGTCCTTTATGGGGTATTATTATATGGGCCCTTGATTAGTGCAAGGGGCCCAAGTGGGTATATTGAAATTCAATATTAAAAGGGAATGCTACCACAATGAGTGGGCTAACATTTAAAACGTCTTATAATTATTTGTAAGCAATCTAATTTTAAGGCATGTAAGTAATGCATGTAGCAAGAAATACCTTGATTTATGAAAGACATAAAAATACAAAAAAATTCAAATATGAGGTCATGAACCTTCAATACATCAAACTAAACATAATGTGAATACCTTACTAACTAAAAATAAAGAACTTGAAGGCATCTAAGTAACACATGCAGGTGAAACTTGAAATAGATTGATTGATGAAAATATGATAATGTTAGGGTATTTAGACATAAAATAAAAATTACATGAATATAACCAATATAACAAAGGAATAAAGCACACATAAATGAAACAAAAGACATAAATATTTAACATAGTTCACCCAATCCTAATCTACATCCATCAAACAAAATGTCCAATCTTATTATCTAGTATCCTCAACCTATTACAATCTTCAATCTCCCTTTTCAACTCAATACCGCAACAATAAGCCATATATTATCTTGAGGAAACAACAATCCTAAGACAATATTACATGACTTATGTTGGCTTAACAAGTTAACCTTAAACATACATGACAAGTCAAGCTTGGGAAATAGGTGATGAGTTAACAAATTTTTTTTTGGGTCAATGTCCTAAACCCCACACCTTATAAAAAATGTACAATAATTGCTTGATCAGTCACCAAAAATTAACATAAATAACTTACTGAAAACTATGCAATGTGAGAAAATGAATTATGAATGTAGTTAGACTTATGCAAACTGCGAACACCTTAGTAACTAAAAATATTAAACTTTGAATGCTTGTAGGTAACTAAAAATATGAATACAATGAACTAACTTTGAAAAAAATGATTACATTGAACTAGCATAACTACTGCATACAGTGAACCCTAGCTTGATTTATGAAAGCATGCCACAAGTAACTAAAAAGAGTAAAATTTGAATTTGAATGCATCTAACTAATGTATACACTAAACACTTGCTTGATATATGAAAACATGGAATTAGAAATTGCAAGGTGTAATGTGAGAAAACTAGATTATTTATGAAAATAGTTAAAGATAGACATGAACATACACTATTAAGAAGACATAAAAGGAAAAAATACTAAATAAATGTTAGCTCAGGGTATCAACCTCAACAAGAGTAGAATGTTCCAAATGCGCTATGGATTCTATAAAGAATAATGATGTAAACTCAGACAATAGAGAATAAGATCACCACAGAAATGAGGAATTTGAACTAAAAAAGAAGGGATAATTTTTTTCTTATAGAAATCCTTCATAAATTTTGTCATTAGTTAATTTTGAAATTCAAAATAAGGCAAGAAAGAATTAGTCATTTCAGGCTCGTGCTTGAACCTGGTTTACATTTCCTTTGCATTAAATTTGTAATTTATACAATAACAATATGAATTCAAATTTGTATATGAACTTTGCACATTTTCTCTAATAGGGAGTCATACATAATTAGTTGTCCATGCATGTACAATCTATAGTTGGAGTTAATGTGTAAGGATGTCATTATGTTCAAGTGGATGAATGTGTAGATTACACCATTTCAAGTTTAATTATATTTTTATTAAAACATATTATCCACCAATAAATGTGCATGTTTGTACATAAATTGAATATGCTTTGTACATAAATTAAATATGTTTTTTGCACAAAGCTAGCAAGCAGCTACCTTGGTACCACAAAAAATAACATATAAAGTCCTTTAAAAAATCATCTTGGTGAAAACCTGGCAATAAGTGTTGTGGTGATATAAAAAAATTCACTAGATCAATTTTCTAACATCTCTCAATGGTCAACCTTGGTCAATTTGCAAGTCAAAATTGGTCAATTAAAGTCAATATTGGGTCAAAAGGGTCAACTAAGGTTAGTTGAGGCACATGAACACAACAATGATGACAATAAGTGATTTTGCATCAATTCTACCAAAGCAAAGTAGTCACATATTGGTCAACAAGAGTCAAACTTGGTCAAAATTCAATCAAACACTCATCAAAATTGATCAAACATGTTAAAATCAATACAAAATCACTTCAAACTAGATCCTCCTTGATCCAAATTAGTTTCTCATCATATTCATACCATTTTAATTACTTTGAATTGAACTTCTAATAGTTTTCATTTTGATTTCACTCTGAAGGGGGCATGACCACATCAAAATCAATCAATTTCACATCAATATAATTAATGAATCTTATCAAAAATATTTCATCAATCATCAAATCAAAGATTGTATAAAATCAAATAGAACTACATCACTAGGGGCATTAGCTTCCTTAGACATTATATCAAGTTGATGACCTCGAATTAATCTTGGAACGAGTAATTTCATCAAGTCTCATATCAAATTATTTGGTCTTATCAAATCAATTATTTCAAGATCATCAAATCAACAAGAAAGTGTCAATTTCATTGCACCACATCAAATTGACAGTGTCTTTATCATACATTTGACTTTATCAAGACCTATAACAAGTTAATTATCTTGAACAAACTCTTGATGTTAATCAATTTTATCACTCCACATCAAACTAGTTATTCATCCCAATCAACATCATTGCCTTCAAAATTTCTCTAGCAGTAATCATTTTCATTTCTTCACATCAAATTGGCCTTCTTGGTCTCAATATGTCATTATCAACAATATCAATCTTAGATAGAGAATCAATTTCATCGCAAAACATCATACTTGTTATTTGGTCTCTATCAATCATTAATCACATCAAATTCAACTCTTAGATCAACCATATATCATGTTGTGAATAGTTTCATTAATGTCTCATATCAAACCATTCACCCAATCAAAATTAGGCATTAGGCATTCCTTGAATCCATGCTCTAATCACATATTGATTCAAAGAGGGAAAAATATAATCACCTCAAAATGGGTAAGTCTAATGAAGAGGCCTAAACCAATAATTCAATCAAAATTGCCCTATTAAATCAAATTAATCACATGATTGTGCTAGTGAATTTAATCAATTAACCCTCATAATTAATCCAAATAATTCAAATCAAAATCATCAAAGGTTATCAAACATGATCAATTAATTAATTAACACTCAACCTAATTAATTAAATTGAAAGGATTACATATCATGGCTAGAGTAATTAATTAAAAAAATTAAACCAAATTTCCTATTTTCCACCTTACCACTAGGAGACAAATCACTTTAATCCCTTTGATCAAAGGCTAATCACATGGATCAAGTGAGGATCAATCCTAACTATCAATTGAGGATGTATCTACACCATCTAAATTGATCTCAAAACTATAAAAGAAACTCATCCAAAGCTCAAATCATCTAGTTTTTCCTTCATCTTAGCCACATATTGTTAATTTGCATTTAGAGATTTTATCATTCATGTTTAGAGATTTCATAGCTTGGAATTGCATAATTGTAATTGGATTTCTTACCTAATAATTATGATCATAGTAGCATATTTGCAATGTATTTAGACAAATCTTCTATTATAGGATTGAATTGTCACTTATCTAGGTTAAGAATTTGAGAACCAAGATTAATTAGACTACACTCTTCTTAGATAGGAAACAATGAGATGCTCTTATTTGGTCAATTGAAAATGTATCTACACCATCTAAATTGATCTCAAAACTATAAAAGAAACTCATCCAAAGCTCAAATCATCTAGTTTTTCCTTCATCTTAGCTACATATTGTTAAGTTGCATTTAGAGCTTTTATCATTCATGTTTAGAGATTTCATAGCTTGGAATTGCATAATTGTAACTGGATTTCTTACCTAATAATTATGATCATAGTAGCACATTTGAAATGTATTCAGACAAATCTTCCATTATAGGATTGAATTGTCACTTATCTAGGTTAAGAATCTGAGAACCAAGATTAATTAGACTACACTCTTCTTAGATAGGAAACAATGAGATGCTCTTATTTGGTTTTCTTATATTATGTTTTATTTTGAGTACTAATCAAAGGATCTAATGTGTCATTGAAGTGTTTGTGCTTGGAGAAAAAATTCACAACCACAATATTTATATTCTTGAAGCAATCCATTATAATTGTAAACAATTAGTTTTTTTAATAATAATAAAGTAATATTTTTAGTATAAATTGATGTATAGTAGAAACATAAACATATCAATAACTTTACACTTGCATATTTATTTATTAATAACATGATAAAAGATTATTAGATATGTAAACAAGAGCTCTCGTGGAGCTAGAGTCCCTGCCTTTGTTAAAAATTGAGAATAGGAATAACCTATGATTAAAGTAGAGGGACTACATAGAAAAGATAAGAAAGGTTACTAAAGTTTTCACGAAAACATTTATAAACAAGGATTGATAAAAGCTAGAATCGACAACTCAAAAAATTAAATTCAAATACAAGTTTTTAAAAATCTATATCAATAATTGCCGAATATTTTTTTTATATTGAGTCTATCCATGTTCTTAAAAAAAAAAATCCTTAAAATGTATTCTTACATATTCAAACGTGCACTATGCACGTGTATTGAGGAATATTTAAAAGATGGATATGAGGCATTTACCAATCATCGTTTGTTTATATGATTGTGAATAAAAGTCTAGAAAGAAGCTCTTGATATCATTAGCCTTGCATGAGGCACACGTAAAATGCATAAAAAGATAAGATACACTAAGCTCATTCCAAATCAATGTTAGTCAAATGAAAGATAAATATTGCAATGACGACAATGCGACTTAAAAAAATATCTAAAGATAGCATAGAAGATTAAAAAAAATTGGATATGAGATTTATTATAAAAAATAAATTTAGATAAACATATAAATATGCAAATTAAAACTTTTAAAATATGATTACTTTTAAAATAATAAATACAAAAATATTTTTAAAAATAGCTTGGACACATGGAAACAATTTAGAATATAAAAGAAAATATAAGAACATTTGTATACAATTTGTATTATATATATATATATATATATATAATTATTTTTTGATTCTATTATTTAGAATTTTTCAAAATTTATATATAGATCACAACCATGAAGAAAAATTATACTAATGCAATTGGAAAAATAATTTATATGAACTATACAAAGTTAATATCATATATATAAATTAAAAAAAATAGAAATGTTTTCGTACAAAATATCATAAACATTTATAACATAAAATAATTTTAAAAATTATATATATGTGTGTGTGTGTGTGTGTGTGTGTGTGTGTGTGTGTGTGTGTGTGTGTGTGTGTGTGTATGTATGTATTTGATCGGTAAATGGCCAAGGCCTTGATTAATTTTATTTAAATAAATAAATAAAATTTACAATAGCTTATCGCTGTTCAAATGGGCACTGGTAGGAAAGAACAGAGAAGAAAACCTCCAATCTCTCCTGGGACATATGTCCCATATTATTACATTTTAAAAGGGGCATACCCCAGTATAATGTACTAGAAATAAATTTAAATGTACATGAGAGAAAAGGGGTATACCCCTAAAATAAAATGAAGGAAAACCTTGAAGAAGAATGCCCATAATGTTGGAAATATTTTGCTCAAATCGGCCTCTAGTAGTCCTGTCAATCTTAGAACATATATTATAAGTGCATGTTAAGAAATCAAGAAATACAATGTGCTAAACTAATATCCATGAATGGCTAATAACCCAAATTGGATGCATCATAGTTACTTCAAGCATAAGTTAGAAAACTAAGCAATAGAGAATAAAGAAGTAGAATACAAAACACAACTAACCTAGTGGGAAAGAAAAAACAATAAGAAACCAAACATAAGAACAAGTGAATCAAACCTAAAATACCATGGTGAAGGATATCAATATTAAACAATAATCAAATGAATATTACTAAAGAAAGAGAATAACTAAATATAAAATTCAATGATCGACCCCACTTGGGCCTATACCTTAATAATTGCATAAACGTCATAGTATATTGAAAGGAAATACTAAAATCACAGAGATAAGAGAGGATTAGCTAGGACGAGTAATATATCTTACTGCCATATGAGGACATTGCACCCAAATTGGATACCAAATGTAACCAAAATGCCACCAAAGTTCCTACTCCTCATAATTTTCAAGTTTTAGAGGAGACCTAAAAAACTAAGCATATTCACAAAGCGAATCTAAACAGGAGAAGCTCAATGCTTAAAACAAAGTCTGCCCTAAAATACAATAATTTAATTTTAAGATTTAAGGAGAAGCAAAAAGAGTTAGTTGCGAGATAAGGCTTTAATTCACTACTGTTAATATATCAAACTACATATCGTAATCAAATAAAATCAATAATTCAAGACCTACCAGTAAAAAATCCACCTCTTAATTACATGAATTGGTAATACTACCCACCACATCATTGTCTAATGGCTAGGCAAAAGAGATTTTTATGAATATATTATCTTGAAACCGAGACTAATTGAGAAGATTTCCATTAATTCATGCACACATAGATAATGAAGGCATTAAATAAAGAATCAAGTTGATAAATTCACATTGAATAAGGAATGTAACCATGTCCTGAAAAAGCCTATTCACAAAGACTGTAAAGGAGGCTAGAATCAAACCAATATGCAAAATGTCAAAAAATAACTCAAGCCCTATTCAAAGCCTTGCTTGAAACTTCATCCATGCAATAAACCCTAACATGAATTAAAGGAATTTAACCTAAAGATGAGAATTGAAGCATAAAGCACAAAATTGCCATGATAGGAATAGGTCATAAGCCAAATACCATATATTATATATATTTCATAAATTCCACTGAACAACGAAGATAAGTCTGTGAAGTATATAATAGAGATATACAAATTATTGCAAAAATGAGGTCTTAACTGTCATGGGTACTTAAGTGTATTGGCAAAATCGCTACCTATACATAAACATAGAAACCCTATAGTACTAGTCTAACCAGAGGAGACTACCAACATTCAAGCCGGACCCCTGCCTTCCTTCTAGAGAACCATGATCACTTCCATGATGTCATTGGGCTGCCCCAACTAGAAATTGGGAGGAAATTCGAAGTTGAATTTCACTCTGCTTGTTTTTTATGCATTAGGGGTACAAAAGTCCAGATCATCAAGGTTGTCGAAAGTCACCCCAGGCTAGATGTAAGCTTTGGACAAATGAAGATAGTTGAGAAGCCACTCCATAGTTTCTTCTGCAATGATCCCCTGCCAACGAAGGAGAAAATGCAAACTAGCCTCAATTTTAGGTAATTCGCGATAGAAATCTAGGCTCTCTCAGATCACCAAGGACGGTCGTCGATAAGTGGTGACTAAATCCAGATACCCTAATGGTAGATTCATATAATTTTTTGGAAGGGGAATCCTAAATTTGTTATCAATGTTGTATACTGCTTGTTCCAATCCTTTTCTCTAGGTAGGGTCAAACAGATCTCGACAAAGCCTGATGATGTCATTTGCTTCCACTTTGGCTCTTACCAGACAACCGATGAATGACCCGATTATATTATTGTTGGTCCTCTAGGTATATTTATAGTCAAAAACTCCCTCTCCAAGAGCTCAATTGATTTCAAGATGAGTCATATCGTCCATTGGATGGAGAATCTGGTTCCACCTCTCTGGTTTTACCAACCCACAGAATGCCATTGTGCGACTCTCGATGGTATGGAATAGGTGAATATTGGACTCCATGCTCAACCTTGGGAATGAAAGTGACATGAAACAGAAGGAGACCTCTAGAAATAATGAAAAGAGACCTCTAGAAGAAATCATGGGACTCACAGGCTCAATAACATAAAAGAATTACATCAGATGGCACTTAAATGCAAAGTACCAATACACAGGAAACACCACAAAGGGAGGAATGATTACATGATACTCCAAGCTACTAAAAAACTATGGCTAACAAAATGATACAAAGGAGAGTGTAGAGTCCACTCAAATGGAATAAATATAATGTACTCCTAAATTGTCGAGAACAAATCAATATGTATAGCATAAAACTTAGGTAAAGCCAAACAAATAAATCACATGTAAGGGTATACCGATGATAAAAAGTGACCAAAAGAGTATATACTTGGAGGCTTAATTAAATAAACTAAGACCGAGGCCAAGGATAGAAATAAGTTCAACAAGGATGAGAGTAATCATCATTAAATAGAAATGAATTGTCTCCATTTGCCCCCAAGTTAGCTAGCTTATCCACAATTTGATTACCTTCCCTATATATATGGCAAATTTGATAATCTTCTAGCTTACCTATTAGGGAAAGAACCACCTCTAACTGAGAATTAAGGACCCAATTGGGAGTAGACCTTTTCATAATTGCATTTAATATGATTTGAAAATCTTCTTCAATGATGACTTTAGTTAATTTAAGTTTAACACATAGTTGAATACCTTGGTATAAAGCTTCTAGTTCTGCTAGATTGTTAGAGGTAGGAGGGATAGACATCACCTTTTTGACTATCCAACACTTGGCCTCATTATTTATTATACATCTGATGCCAACTATACCCAGGTTACCATGAGCTGCTCCATAAAAATTTAGTTTAACCCATCTGAAAGGCGGAGGCTCCCATTTGCAATTTTTCCTAGCTTCTTTATTGTTCTTCAAGTAGAATAAAGGGGGATTAATCAAGTTAGGCCAAAGTTTCTTCATGAGGCCATCCCAATTTGAGAATGAACCTTCCTCTAGCCACAAGTTTCTGAGATAAGATTTGATCATTTCTACAATACTAGCTTCTATTTTAGCAATAAGATCTTTAGTTTTAAATTCCACATTTCTAAAAATACGACAATTCCTTTCTTTCCAGATTTCCCATAACACAATAGAAGGGGAGATATTCCAAAGTTTGCTATAAACTCCCTTGACTAGATTTATAGGCCAACCATGGAGCAAATCATTCAGAGAAATTGGGAAGGGGGTTGACCATCCCAACATCTACCTAAGCCACTCCCAACAACTTTGAGAATAAGGATGGCTAAACAAAAGATGGTCATTGTCTTCACTGCTATGTTTACAAAGAACACACTGGGAGGGACCCTGAATGCCAAGAATATATAATTTGTCCATGGTAAGAATCTAGTTTTGAATAGCTAGCCAAAGAAAGAAGCCTGCTTTCAGAAGATAAGAGGAATCCCAGTAGAGCTTTAATGGGATATCCACCAATTCAAGTTTGTTAGCTTCTAGAATGGCCCTATACCCATTTTGGACATTATATTTCCCATCATTAGAAGTAGCCCAAATTAAAGTGTCTCTTCTCTCTGATAGCGTAAGAGACCTGCTTTCCAAAATATTTTCGAACTCATTAATTAAATTATCCTCAAAACCCAAACCCTTCGAAGATTTTCGTACCCACTTAGGTGTTCCTTTTGAATCTATCAAAGTCTTATAATCCTTGACTTTATTACCCCAAAGAATAGATAATATATTTTTAAGAATCAAAGAAAATTTATAGAGAGTAAGGGGGGGTTACCATCCCAAGAATCTTCCCAAAAAAGGGCCTTGTCACCTGATCCAACATCCCATGTTAAGAATTTGCAAATCAACTTGTGACATCTAATCATGAAGTTCCAACATTTAGACCCTTTGGGAGGAGAGATAACTCTAAAAATTGAGAGCAGATCATTTGCGCATAGATATTTGTTATAAATAATCTTGGCCCATTTATAGTTACTTTCGTTATAGAAGTGTCAAATGAGTTTTGCCCCTAGAGCTTCGTTTTGCCACTGTAAATTCTTAATCCCTAACCATTTGATGAGGGCCAGTTTATTATCTTCCTCTTGATCCTTCTAGAGAAATCTCCTCATCTTAGATTCAAATTTCTTAAGATTCCTCTTAGAAAGAGGCAGGCACGAAAGAGGGTAGGTTGGAATAGCCGAGAGTATTGCACGAGTTTTAGTGCATTTACTAGCCTTCATTAGCCACCTATCCTTCCAAGAGCATAGCTTGGAGTCTAGTTTTTCTAACGTATTGTCCCAAACCTTACCTAATTTAGTCCCTTTTTCTAGGGCTATACCAAGATATTTACAAGGAAAGGTTCCTTTTTTAAAACCCATTATCTTACAAATTTGTTGCTCCAATTTTGGCTTAGTATTAATGAAGTACATTTTGGATTTGAGTTCATTAACCTTCTATCTTGATGCTTCCATGTATGTAATTATGATGCTTTTGAAAGAATGAGCTTATGGCATCGTGCTTTTATCGGGAAGAATAGTATCATCAGCAAACTGTTGGTGGGTTATATTGGGCAAATTTTTGGAGACAGTAATCCCTATAATCCTTTAATTATTATATGCATCTATCACTGCTTTCCCAAAGGCTTCAGCCATAATAATGAAGAGAGATGGGGATAAAGGGTCCCCCTGTCTAATTCCTTTGGATATATCAAAGAAACCTTCTGGCGTGCCATTGATAAGAATCAAGATCTTAGGAGTGGATATAAATTTGAAGATTAGATTGATCTACTGATGGGAGAACCCAAAGGCTACTAATGTCTTGCAAAGGAACCTCCAATCTACCATGTCACATGCTTTTTGGATGTCCAGTTTCATAAGCATAGAGGCATCTTTGTTAACACATGCAAAGTGAATGGTTTCTTGAATGGCGATGATACCATCAAGAATCGATCTACCAAGCACAAAACCAGTTTGTTGCTCAAAGATAATCTTAGGAAGGATCTCTTTAAGCCTATTTTCTAGGACCTTGGAAATTTTTTTATAAAATATATTGCACAAATCTATTAGTCTATAGTATCCTAGAGATTTGAGATCAAACTTCTTTGGAATCAAAGTGAAAAATGAATGGTTGATCTCAGCGAGGAGAGAGCCTCCATTTCTGGAGGCTTCGATTGCTTTACAAAGATCAACACTTATAATATCCCAACATTTTTGGAAAAAGAAAGCCTGGAATTTTTCGAGATCCAATGATTTATCCAGATTCATATTGAAGACCATTTTCTTAACTTCTTCTAGGGTGATGGGTTTGATCAATTTTCTGTTATCTTCTTGGGTTACAACTTTAGGGATAACTTTTAACATACTAGATTGCACTATTCTATTTGATCCTTCATGATTATTCAATAAATTATAAAAATATTTGATGAAAGTATCAGCTATATCGCTAGGTTTTTCTGATATAACACCTAGATGGTTTTTGACACACGTGAGTTTGTTTTTAGCTCTATTGTATAATGTGGAATTGTGAAAGAATTTTTTATTGCTATCACCTTTGGCTATACCATCTTTCTCAAGATTTTTATCACTAGAACATCTCTTCTTTGGATAGTATATTTTCTTTCTTGGCTAGCAATTATGTTTCAAGAAGATAACTTCTATTATCCATACTCTTGCTGATTATTTCAGAGTTCAATTCTTTAAGCTAGTTTTCAATGTCCAATTTTTCTTTAAAGATGTTATTAAAATGCTCTCTATTCCAATTAAGGATACGTTCTTTGAGCATTTTTAGTTTTTTGACAAAAACAAACATTTTGGACCCTTCACAGCTATCTTGGGCCCATCAAGATTTGATATTATTGATAAAGTTTGGGTTTAGGAACCACATTTTCTCACACTTGAATGGGTTTCTAACTAGTTTGAGGGGCTCAACGAATTCAAATCTAACTGGGAAGTGATCAGATCTAGTGATAGGTAAAATGGAAGACTAGATATTAAGATGGCGGACATCCAGCTCACCCTTAATCACAAATCTATCTAGTTTTTCTACAATGTAAGAAAAGTTCTTTCTTCTATTATTCCATGTGTAACTGGTAGGGATGTCAATTAAATTATGCATGACACACCATTCTTTAAAATCTTTAGATGCTTGAGATAGCACCTGAATGCCTCCTACCTTTTCATTAATATCTAGGATAGTATTAAAATCTCCTCCTAGAAGGAATAAATCATTATAATGACTATCCATAAATTGACCGATTTCCTTCCATACTAGTTTTTTATCAAGATTATTAACTAGGCCATAAACATTAATAACAATAAAGACAAGATCTGATTTTAAACTATGAACAATACCACTTAACCAATTGTTAGAATTATGGAGTATACTAATACTAACCTTCCTCAGATCCAAGAGGATGCCTGGGCCCCCAGATGCCCCTGAAGATTCATTAAACATAGAACACCAAACCCCTAACATCCTACTAAATTCAGCAATTTCTTTTGTATCTAATTTAGGTTCTTGAATTAGAACAATATCAGAATTAAATGATTTGAGGTTATGTTTTAGTAACCTCTTTTTGCTAGGGGCATTGAGTCCCCTAGCATTCCAAGTAGTGATGTTCATACCTATTCGGGAAGGCACTTCCCCTTCCCATTGTAGAAAATTTGATCTATCTTCTACTATTCTCTGCAAAGACCCTCTACTTCCCTAAGCTCCTTAAGGGATTTTCTTCCTCTTTTACCCCTTAATTTGTCACAACATGGAGATTTAAGCCCTTCTTGAGACATGTAGATGCCTAATTGTTCTAGGTTAGCTTCCACTGTCTGTACTATATCCATCTTTTCTGGTAGAGGTTGTTCCTTTACCTCTGATTCCTCTTCTATATTGAACTGATTAGAGAGACCAGATTTTATGAAAAATTCTAATGCCATGTCTTGCAATTGAATATTTAGTATATCCCTTCTGAGATCTACACTGGTATACTTTTCCTCTCCTAATTTGAGGATTCTTTGGATAAGTTCTTCCTTTTGAGATACTGAGGCTTTGTCAACACTTTCTGTACTGAAAACTTGGACTAATTCATTTGAAAGCTAATTGATATACACTTCTTCTAACTTTGTCATATCAAGTTTAGCATTTGAAGTATCCAAAGGGCTTTACTTATTCAAAAATTCTTGAAATTCTTTAACTGGTAACTTGTTTGCTTCTTCACTGTCTAAATCTCTATAATCATACCTACTAATAGGAGTGAATGGTGAACTGCTTATTGTGGCTGGAGTTTGCCAAAACTTATTATTTTTGGCAGGGGTCTCCAGGTTGCTACCATCCAGTTGAGGTTGGTCAGGTTTCAGGGAGACTGCTTCTTTTTGGGATTCTGTCTTGTTGCTTTCCATGCTTGAAGAAAAGAACATAAGATTTTCCAACTCTTCTAGATGTCTTCCTTGAACAACTTCTGCCAAACCTAGTTACTAAAGGCTAGAGATCACTACTAGTTGATTGTCTTCACATGTCTACAGCAATTTGTTAGCTATAGCTTTCTCATGGGCTGGCTCATCTAATCCCTTTTGATTGGATGAATTAATCCTTGAAGCTTCCTCCCTATTAGCCAATAATTTTGGATTTTGAGAGCTCTAAGGAGACTGAACTAACCTATCTCTATTCTTCCTCCTTTTATTTTTCTTTTCATGTTTTTTGTGTTTTCTGTTATCCACAATTATGCTCTGTAACCTGGGTTTGTTGGATGTGTTGGTGTAGTTATCCTTGCCACTTAGAGCAATCTCTTGAGAGGATTTATCATTAATTTCCTGAAGGTCTTTGTTCGGATGAAAGGAGCTTCCCTCCTTATTAGTTAAAATGTCTATATTATCTTTGTGACATCTTACCCTTTGCCTTGTCCTATGATCTTCCTTGCTTGGCCTTGTATTAGGAAAATCTACACCCAATCTTGTGAAACATTCCTTTGGACTCTAATCTTCTCAGAGCATTTGAGATGTCTTCTTCTAATAAGAGGAAGAGACTCACTGAGATCTGATGTTTTGGACATCATGTTAAAAGATTGTCTTCTTTCATCATCCAATCTAATAATGTCCAAGATTTTTCCCTCATACTTGAGAAATTCTAAATCATATTTGGATCTATTTGTGATGAGTTTTAAATGTTTTAAATTGGATTCATTGATTTGACTGCTAATAAGGAGTCTCACATTATTTCTATTTTCATAAGCCAAATCCAATCCAATAAGGTTTCCTAGAGATCTACCAATCCTTTTTAAGATGTTAATATGCTTTAATTCTAGAGGTAATTAGTAAACTACAAACTAGGTGGGAATTAGAAAATCTAAAACATTTTCATTGCAATTAGGAATCCAAACAAAGAAATGAATAACATGGCTTTTGAACATACATTCTGAGGTTTTCAAAAATTCTTTCTTAATTAGATCATCATAGAAATGAAGATAAATGATACAATTGGAGAATTTAGAAATACATACCTAGGCACCACAGTACTCTTCCAACCAATCGATCAATCTCTGCAAATCAGTGGTAGGGCCATTCTAATAAGCAAGAAGACCTTCCTCTTTACATTCTTCCCACCGCTCTTCGTTGACTTGATCACTAATGATGAGAACTGTGTCATCATGTGCCAAAGAAGAGTGGTGGAGGGGTTTGAGAACCTTAGGGTTATGATGGGGATTTAAGCTAGCTTTGCGATGCGAGGGGATGTATGGGGGGGACGAAGGTGAAGGGAAAATCAGTGAGAGAGATGGAATTGCTGGTTGGAGAGGATGAGAGAAACCCTCAAGCCCTAGATAAGGAGAAATTTGGTTAATCCTGACATACTTGGTTGAACTAAACACTGCAATCTGCTTCTCTAAACTTGAAACTAAGAATATTTTGGGTGGCATCTCTTGGCTAGATCTTGCTATCATGTTTTCCTCCCTCTCCATATGTAGATTCACCAACGGGGCATAGTAATTCGATGTGGGAACCTTCTCTGCACCCAGAAGGCCATGATCACCTACCTTGCTTTTACATTGATAGTTGAGAGAGGCTTTGCCAGACTACTTGAAAGTCTGAGCATGATGCCATTAAGATTTCCCTAGATTCATCCATGAAAAGGGTTTAAGGTTTTTCGCGTGAGGTCTGTTATTCGCATTTTTTGCACTGCACTTTCTGCTCGCCATTTTTTCCTTATTCTCAATAATAATAATATTTTTAAAATTAAAAATATATATTACATCTCTAATAATTGAAGAAATCAATTTGAATTAATTTTTTTAAAATAAGAGGAACATGAAGTAGTACAACTTAAAAACATTTTCACTACTCATATAACTAATATTTTAACTAATTATTCATACAAATTTGTGATCTTGAACAATGCTACTATTTATTAATTAATATAATAGCCAACTCATGAAAACATATTATCCCTATTTAGTTTGATTTGAAGTCTTAATTTGAATGACATGTGTATGCCAACTATTATCAAAAGTTTGGAATGACTAAATCTTCTATGTAACCATTCAACTAGGTAAATGTTTAATATCCTAATTCATTGTCGAATTGCCAAAACTTTTATTTAGTTTGTACGAACTCCTTCATTGACATTAGTGTGGAAAACTTTATCGTCTTAAAAATAGTTTCCTCAATAGATGGAGATAAGGAATTATGTTGATGAGATCGAAGGTGCTAGTTTAGGAAATAGAAGGGGTGTCCATTGAGAGAATATGAAAATGTCATGATTAACAAGCTCAATAGAATTTGAAAATGAGTCAAATTTTATGGAGGAAAAAAAATTGTTCAACAAGAGAAATGTAAAGATTGTATTATTCAAGCAATAACATTGATGAACAATGTTTGCATGAAACAAAACAAGCCTCTCCACAACAACTGCTTCCACTCGCATTTGCTAGATGTAGAATGTGTGCAAAATGTGAAAGCATAGAAAAGACAAATAGGGTCTAGATTAAGGTTCTCAAGAAATTAAATACAAATAAATTTTAAAATGACATTGGCAAAGCATAACTTATAATATATCAGCCCAAACAAAACTAGGAAGTTCAACATGAATCAGTCTCTCTACTTCTGTTGCATGCTCTACTGAGGAATATCTATGATTTTCATATACATTGTGATTCAGTTTATGTTATATGAAATAAATTGTAGCTATTATTTTATTTTTATACATGCTAATTCATTTTATGGTATATGAAATAAAATGTAGCTATTATTTTTAAAAGCTAGATCAAGCCTTTTAATTTCAGCTTTATCGCTTTTTAGTCCCTGCCTTTAGTCCCTGCCTTTAGGCAGAGACTATTGTTTTCACTTAGATTATGGCTATTAATGTTTTTCTTGGAAAAGGTGAATTCATACACACTAAAGTGTTTTGCAATATTATTTATTAAAAACAATTTTGAATAATTTAGAAAAAAATCTGATTGGCCCTATCTATTTTTCCTAGTGGTTTAATAATTTTATAGGCAAGAAAAAATATCAAATTTCTAGCCTAAGCATTAATGCTGCTACGTTGGCCTATGCACAGACCACAAGAAAGCAGGCTGGGTTGGCCACGTTCACCTAGTAATTATCACACTTGTCATGGATTCTTTAAACAATTAAGTTTTAAGGACAATGCATGTGAAACAATTAGCAATAAACATTTAAATGACATGAAAATTTTTAGCTAGTACGACACATTATATCTTGGGAATCTTCGCCTTGTCATAAAATCTCTTTCATTCTCTAATTGCTCCATTCCCAGATTTAAGATTTTTATTCTAAAATCATAGAGATTGGAATCTCATCGTATGTTAAATTTATTTAATTCTTAACATAATTGTTTTATATTTTTTAATTGGATATCTTATGTCATTCTCAATGAAAGATTTCTGAACTTTTATAATATATAAACATATTAAATTAACAGCTAATTATTCATCTATTGTAAATAACAATTATTTGTAGACATAAACTTAAAATTTTAGAAATTATAAAACAATTCATATATAAAAGTGATGAAATATTTCTATTATAAATGTTTAGAAATTTGAATTTCTTAGCTTAATTCAATAATATGATAAACAAATTTTACCTTGAATGTATTCATATGATTGTGAAATTCAATGTAACATGTAGTTGTGCCCTACAAAGCTCTTATATCCTCTAGAATTGAGCCTCCCAAATACCAAATAACTAAGGAATAAATTTTCTCATTGCAAATGATAAAAATTACATATATTATTTAAAATATATTTGATATTAAATATAATTTTATTTATTTAATTTGATTCAAAATTAAAAAATAAATTAATGTATAGATTTCCTTTATTTATTAAAAAATAATAATTCTATAAGTGTATTTTTAATATGTTTCTTTTATTATAGAACACTATTATCTATTATATGATTTAACATAATTGATAATCATAGTTATAGATTGACAAACATTAAAAAATCAAATTTTAGATTATAAAAATTAAATGTCAGGAAAAAAATTACATAAAAATCTTGCTACAAAATTGACACAAAAGGAGGTGAGCATAGACTATGTCTTTCAGACTCTTTATTTTGTTTTGATTATTGAATTTTTTTTTTGAAACAAATATAGTTTGTATTTATTTATATTATATAAACTTAAATTATAAAAGAAAATGTAAAATGTAAAAAATTACATTTGAGTTATTAAAAAGGTAATCTTTCTAATTCATTAACTAAGTTTATGGATAAAAACGATTACAAAAAATATGGACAAGAAAGGTAAAGAGTTAACAACTTCAAATTATTTTCTTTTAACTATCTTTTTTCTTTCAAAACAACTCTTTGTCTCACTTAGCTAATAAAGAACCTGCTTATATTTTTACAATATATTATATGATTATTTTAGAAATCTATTTTATTAGGAAATACCCACCATTGCCCATATTCCACATATTCTAGAAAAATGAATTACAACAACACTATTTCCAAACTCTCAAAAATATAATGGGCTTTCCTACTTGAGATTATATCTACACTCATTATGATCAACATACAAAGCTCAAATACTAGAATAAAACTTTCCAATTAAATTGTGTATGTTTGATGTCCATCTTGAATGTTCTAAGAACTTAATGTGGAATCTCAATATCGATCTAATACCTAACCCCTACAAAAGATAGGGACTCAAGCTCTCCCAGAGCTCTTGTTCAAATATGGTTCTACAAAATTATTATTTTTCCTCCTTGCAAATCTATTAAATGTTAAAGTTTTGCAACATATGTCATACTATTTTGAAACATTTAAAATAATGTATATGCATTTATATTCCTTTAAATTGTCAAGCCAAAGGATTATGTTGAAACAGGTATGCAAAAACCATGGAAGTATTAAGATGATAGTAAAATGTGACTACTATTACTCTCTAGTTTGCTTCACAGTAACCAGCTTGAGGTAGAACATCTTCCATCTAAACATGATTTTTCTCAAGTATTAATGAGCCATAAATATTATGGAGCCTTTGACATAAAGTTGTTTATAAATTGGCCCCTTCATAAAATTGGATTCAACAGTTCACATATAAATCACCTCCAATGGCCCAAAATCATTTTGAATCCAATGGTGTAGCCCACAAGTGTGACTCAAAATTATCAAAAACATAGACTATTATTGATTGGGAGAATGAATTTTCAGGTTGAAAAACATGTGAGATGGAAAAGGCTATAGACATTCTTATGGGGCCTACATATTAGTGAAAAGCAAGTGATTTATCAAGCATTCGTAGTTGTATTTTTGTTTGGATCATGGTACTATAGATCTATATAGATGTTGTGGGCATATATGTTAATTTCTATTTTAATTCTATATTTGATTTATTATTGAAATATTATTTTTAGAGCATGATCAAATTGTGTCCTTTCTCTCTTTTGTTTGTGGATGAAGCTCTGTAAAGCTATTAAAAGAAAATGGAACTTTTTATGTACAAGAAGAAGCAGTCATAAAAATGAATGGACGCTCTGTATGTTGCATGGATTCCCTGTGACAGCTGAAGAACTGGTTTTCATTCATGGTATGGTAAGGTAATGATTCTCTCAATTATATTGGCCTCTTCAATATGTATTTTAGTTTTTCTTGTTCAAATCATGAAACTTCAAATGGGCTTTCTTGCAGAAAACTTTGGGCCTAAACTTGGGAAGGATTTTCTCAGTGGGGATGGTGGCTCCATTTAAAAAGTAATGAAGTGATGTGCATTTTTTGTGACATGAGGCTATAGTGTTTAGTGTGTAGGAAAGGTCTTGTATGGGGGGTTCATGTTTAAAGAGAGGGTATTTTGATATTGGATGTGGGGTTAAACAAGGTGCATGTAAGGATAGGTTTTTAATTTAATTTGGTTAGGAAATAAGAACCCTACACGCTACCTTCATATAGAAGTCTGCAAATAAATTGCTATGTTTTTGGGCAAAATAAGAAACCTATGTTCTGCCTCTGTTTCACAATTCAAAAATTTGAGTTTCTCTAAATTCTACAAACCTTTTTCCCTCTCAAAACTACACAAGAGAACAAAAATCTATTCAAGCTTTCCAAATTGTTTCTCATAACAAAGATCTTCTGCATATGTGAACAAAATTTGAAATCAAATAAACATACGAGAAAACTCGAGTGTATAGGAACTTCATTTAAATAGAATAACATTCTACTCTTCAAACTTGGCATGATTGTAGAATTTTTCAATATAGATGGAAACCTATAATTTGAAAATAAGAAAATTATCAACAAAAAATAAATTGGAAAACCCAAGACGAATAGAGAAAAAACACCCACTTAAAATAGAAAATGTTGATAGTATTTTAGAGAAGATGAAAGGTTTCAACATCCAAATAGAAAGAGAATTCATCAACAGATATGATTAAACCAGACTAATAACACCAATTTGTTTGTAACAAGTGTTAATTTCTACTATAATAGATTATAGGTGTTGCAAATAGATACAAGGAAAATGAAATTAAACAAGGCAGTATACAAGCAAAGAAAATTTGAGTCAAAACAACATTTTTCTATAGATAGCAAAATATTAGACTACATGTTTTGGACTGAATGTTATTTGTCTATGCTTGAACACATGATACAAATTTATAGTCATACAACATAATTCTTCCTAAAGTATCTACAAGATTTGTGTATTGGAACTTGTGGAGAGAAAAAAATATTATACTCCATATAGTTGTAGGTGATTCAATATATTCAACATAATATTGTTGATCAAAGCCTTTCTATATAGACCAAAATTTTATAATAGAAGTGATTTCTATCGAAAATATTGTTCGCAACATATTTGCAAGGTCTTCACTGGATTCAATGTGATGGTGTAGATTGAAGCCTTCCAATGACCAAAACCCTAGACTGTAGTCTACGAGCCTTAATTAATCTGCAATACATCCCAAAATGGCTTCATTAAGTGCAAAAGCGTGGAAGGGAAATAAATATTTGACAAAGCAAAAGGAAAAGAAAGATGAATTAGTTCTATCTTACGTTGGTGGTTTCTCCTATAATGGAGATGATATTGTCGTTCACTAAAATAGAAAAAGTCCCTTGTATTTCAAATGTTCACAGTAGGTACATGACTATTGAGATTTTTTTGGTAGGTGTCAAAGGGTATGTTTGCAAGCTGTGGCAAGTGTTCTTGAATCATTTTTCCAATCATGGTAAATTCAACTATTTAATTCTCATTTTCTATGATGCATTGCAAGAAAGGTCCATAAGCAAAGTTTGTGATTTGGCCACATGCAAAACATTGTCCATTTGTGGTGGCTGAGGATGGCGCCAATGAAGTTGGCTGGTTGCATTTTGTGCATAGTAGTTGGTATGGTTACAGATAAGAATTCTTTGGCTAGAGGGTTCTGGTAACCCAGGAAATAAAAGAAGATTTTGATATTAGTTCAAAATTTCTTTTATGTAGAATATGATTGTAGTATTATTGGAGAGGTGGTATGGTTTTGTTGGTTACCTAGATACTACAGGAGAGTATGTTTTGTATAGCCTTGATTGTGCTTTCATCGTTGAGGCTGTCAACATATGTTGATGGTGTTGTTTTAATGTTATTTTTTCCTCTAGGCCCACTATGAACAACATTCTTGAGGAGCAGGAGCGGTGTTGTAGTAGAATATAGGATTTTTTGGAGTGTTATGTAAGCTTGAGCATGGAATTCAGGAACAGTTACCTACAATAAAAATGAATATGTCAGTTAGCAGAGAAAGCAACTATATGTTGAGGGAAAAAAAGCAAGTGTGGATGTAGAAATGGAATAAGAATATTACAATGGATGTGTCCGATATAGATTCTCCATATTTGACAGGGAGCTCATACTCCTTTGGTGTTTGTTTGTGAGATGCCATTATAACACCTAATGTTCCAATTGAATAGTTATTAGGTGACTCAATGAGTTGACATATTCTTGTGTCAAGCATCAATTTTTGTTGGCTGCAAACTTGGTCAATTGTTTCAATAGATGTTTGTGTAGTGAGCTGGATGTATTAGTCTATGTCACCTCTTTCATATTGTGTTTTTTTCTTGAGAGAGAAATCTTTTATGCAGACACTTGCACCAGGCAAAAGCTTTTCCATAAATTTATCGATTAATTGGTTGGTTATGTTTGTTGTTATGGTTACGTGACCATCACTATCGACAAGATCAACATGTACTATAGGAACCTTTGTTGGGCTTGTTGGATTTTTGGCGTAAGCAAGACCATAAGTGACAAGGACATCACTTTCAAAAATAGTACCTGATTGCGTTCTACAAATATCTGCAATGGTGGATACATTGTTTTCTTTTGTGCTGAGTATGTGAAGAGAAGAGATTATTATTCTAGTGTCCCCAATGATATGGAAATGAATTAAATAGTTTAAGAACTACACAATCATTTATACCTTTTTTCCAAGTGTCTATCATGAGAGTTGTTGTTATCTTTTGCAAGGTTTTGATGTCCCTGTGAGGATATGAACAAAGTTTTAGAAAATGTATAAAAAAAAGTTAGTAGAATAACTAAATATGTATATAAATTAAATGGATGCATGAAAAGGTATGGAATGTTTCATATATTATTGCAATACCTTTTTGTGAGAGTTGAACTTTGATTTTGCAGCTTGTTTGTATCAAGGCTGTTGGCAGCTTCATGTTTGTTGATTTTGGATGGCTCCATTGAATATATATTCATGAATTAAACTATGATATTATTCAGGTGTAAGAGCAATACAAAAGTGAATTTGACAAAGGTCATGTGAATGAACCAAGTCAATATTCTCATGCAAGAAAAATGTGTAAAACTTATATGTACTTGTATAAAGATATGGTATGAGGGAGGCTTCTAAAGGAAATTAGAAAGTTGTGTTAAATATTGGTTTTCTAATGCATAAGTAAATAATCTAAGCTATTGTGTCAAGGTAATTTTCTAAGATGAAGACTTTGTAATTTACAAATGGAGTTGTAGAGTACTGCAAAATGATCTGACCAATATGTATATAGGAGAATGAATTTTGTATATTCTTGATTAATATTACATATCCAAAAGTGGTCTAGTAAAGTACCTACAAATGTTGTTGCTTTGTCAACTATTAAAGAGAAGTTGTATTGTTGCATGAGTTCTGCAAGCATTTTTTGTTTTTTACTAGGATGTAGCATGTCAATGTTGAAGTCTCATGTAATTATTATTTATGAATTTGTTGGTAATGAGGTAAAGGTACTTAGTATTAGGTCTGATATGTCAATGATAGGTGCACCTGGTCTAATATAAACATTAGTAATTCATATGGTATGATCGATATGTAATATATCAATGGTGATTGATTCTAGATAGTTTGTTGCAAAAGAATTTGTATTTCATATTGTAGTTGTTTTCATACAACAAGTTAATGTACCATGAATAGAAAATGAAGAATAGAAATTTTATAGTTCATGTAGCAATGAGAGGTGTGCATCAGTCTTATATCTTATTTCTTGGAGGCATAGTACATGCGCTTTGATCAAATCATGGTCATGAACAATTTCCTCTACATGTAATGGAAGGCTGTGAGTATTTAGTGAGCATATGATAAGATGGAGCTTTGATAGGAAAGGGAGGCTATATTGAAGTTTCCATTCTGCTTGATTTCAAAGTTATTCGATTTCCTTGTCAACTTTTTGCGATACTTTGAAATTTTGATGTTGTAGTTTGTGTATCAAATATAATGTCTCAATTGTTTTTACATGAGATAGGGTTGTGTAGGTTAGACCATCCTGGTATACCTTTTGAGGATCAAAAGTGACTCCATCCATTGTCAAACCTCGTGCCCTATGGATAGTTCTTGCATATGCTAGTTGAAGAGGGAACTATTTTCATGTGATAAATTTTGTAGGAGTTTTCATTTTTCTGGCTATTTTCATTATTGGGGTCCAAGAAGGTGAAATAGAAGTGGTGTATAAGCTTTGCATTTTCCTGTGTCATGATATGCCAATTTTATTGTCATTGAATTGAATCCATAGAATGTCTTCATGATTTTTTGTATGTAGTTGGAAGACTCCATCAACACCATTGACTAGTCCATCTTGTGTGTCAAGGTTTCTAGCTATTAGCTCAACTAGAATGCTTAGCTTTAGATAGATTATAGTAGGAAATGATGATTTATGAACTTGGCAGTGGAAATTGTCAGTGTGTGACTCTGTTTCATCAAGAGCTTCAAATACATAAAGCGTACCAAGGAAGAAGTCCAACATTTTTCTATTATGTTCGAAAACAGTGGAGTTTTTGTGGAACAAGTATGGGAATTTAGGGTCATTAAGAGGTGTCTTGTAACATGTTATATTCAAGTAGCTGAGGTCTTCATCATTTTGTTGATCGGTTCTTGCATGATTAAGAACAGATATGAAGTGTTTGTTTGTTTGTCTCACGACAATGTTTAATTCAAAGCATAAGACATTTTCTAGCCAAAATGTGTATGGGATTTTTTCACTATTTATTGTTGGTTGTTCAAATATCCAATTATCGCATACGGGTTGCACTTGATATAAGTCACCACAAAATATGATGTAACATTGCCAAATGGTTTTGTTGGTGTATGTTTGATTCAACGAAGTCTTCTGTCAATATAAAATAGCATTCTTGAACCAATTAATGACACCTCATCAATGAGCAAGACCTGTTGTTGATCCAATTTCTTTCTTAAGCTATCAAGTGCGTTTGAGTCCAATGGCAACATCTTTGAAGAGTTACATGGCAACTAGAAAATAGAATGTGTAGTTATGTTGCCTACATTGAATGCAACTTTTCCTGTGGAAGCAACAATAATGCCTTTGGGCTTGTACATGTCACTTTCTAGTTGCTTATCATAGATTTGGATCATTTCTTGAAAGAGGACTTTTGCTGTAAATGTTTTGCCAGTGCTACCACCTCCTGTCAAGAACAACTATTATGGTTTGTCAAATGCTAGTCTTTTTTTCATGAGAACATCTTTCACTATTGATTGTTGCTCTTCATTTAGCTGCCTTCACAAGCTAAAGTATTCTTCATTTGGAAGAAGGAATGGGTGGGGAATTTATGAGAATAGTGAGCATCTACTGGCATGCATGTTTTGTGAGGCTTTTATACATTTCATGTCAGCCATAATGTCGTATTTCTCAATTTTATTTTGGCCTTCTTTTTGTGCATGGTCAATGTCAAGGTCTTCTATCGGGTGATTTTTGTCATTAGCTTCTATTGCAGCTTCATTGATGCCACCCCATTTGTTGTCTATTGGCAAAGTGAACATTTTTTCATTCCTAGTGATTTGTACTTTGTGTGTTTCAAATGTTGAACCCCATGATTTGTGCTCGGTCAATAGCGAGTTTTCACTATTTCTGAAAGGGACATAAAGCATAAGTTTTTCTCTACAAAAATTTTCATGATCAGTATGTTGATTATATCTTACATAATGTATGATGTGTGGTCTTTTTCTTTTGTTGGGATTTGATGGGTTGTTTGGGTAAAAAGTTGTAAATTCTACAAGCAACATTTGGTCAAAGAGTTTTGGCCGTTGTATATACTTGTCTATTGCAGATGCATACATGATATTTTTGGAGTTGTCTTTCTCTTTTGCTAATAGCTTAAGACTTTTAAGCATAACAATTTTTCTTTCTGGTGGAGAGGTATTGATGAAGATGATACTTCTCAAGCTTCTTTGTAATAGTAAAGACAAGGCAATATGAACTACTTGACAGCTGGACATTTGTTGGTAATTTAGCAATGTATTTCCTAGTTTTCGTATAAAGTGTGCCTTCTCATTGTAAGCATAGGTGTATTGTTTTCATATTTGGTTGAATGCTCATGACAATGCTTTATCTTGTTTTGTCATGTATGAACTAAAATATGATGCAGTAGCATATGCATCGAAGATAAATTGTGTGTTTGTATTTGCATAGCATAGTGTAGGCACTTTTCTAGTAAATGAATTTATCCATATATTAGTTGGTTGCATTTTTAGGCAGACAATTTTTTGGGACAACAATGCTTGCAAGATGGCAATGTAACCAACTTCTTCAAGTTGAAATTCATTGAAGAAATTGTCAAATGTAACTTCCTTTGTGTAATGTTTGGTTTCTAATTGTTTGAAGAAAATTTTTGCTCTATCTTTAATTGTAGGATCAGTGTTTAACAACGGCTCCAATATTGTTGTTTGTCTCATTGGAGGAAAGGGAAAGCTAAACCTACGCTAGATGCTTTATACTTTTTGCATGTTTTCGTGTGGTGGTGAGTTTGCATTTTGACAAGATTTGGATCTAATAGTGTAGAGTCACATGAAATGTACTTGTCTATAAAGTCCTCTATGTTATTGTTTTTGCAATGTCTAAAGATAGGTGCATCTTTGATCCATAACATGAAAAGGACATGTTCATTGCCTCAGTTTTGGAATTCGGTGACAAAAAAATATAAATACTTTTTCGAATAAGGTATCATTTTTTAGCATCATTATCCTAAATGCATTGACCTTGTGATTGAAATAGTGACTGCAAATAACTGGGTTTTTTCTTATTTTGAAGTCCAAGTCTTTATCCTCTAAAGATTCATTTTGGCTTCATTGTTGGGTGTTAGAAATATGCTACAATGCATTACATAGTGGCTGCCAAAAGTGTTCAACACTTGTCAATGTAACAAAAAAGGTTGGAGGGCCAAGTTGTCAGATCATTGCAAAAATATTTTTTCTCATATTGTGTAAATAATCAGGAGATGTACGAATACTTTTGAGCAATCTAAAACCTATTGGAGATCTCAAAATGTTTCTAGGTTTGTAGGGTTCTGCACATTCCTTGCATATACTTTGTTACCTTTTAATTCAACCTTCCTTAGACAAACCCATGCTACCAATGATATCTATTGGATTATTATTTTGATAGTCTTAAAAAAAATGTTTGTTATATGTGTTGAAAACTCATTATCTTTATGCATAAGCTCCCACTTAGCAATCTTTTGGTAGGTGAATTTTTTGGTGATTTCTTCTACTTGTGGAAATCCAAAAAACAATGTTGGGAAGTTCATTTCTTTTGAGTAAGTATCTTGGAAAATGCCAAGAGGTTTGAAGCCTTCTACTGGTGCAATTTCAACAATAGTTGAACCATGATCATTGATTGAATGTGATTCATTAAACCAATGTATAAGTGATTTAGGTTCAGGTTTGTCTTTATCTTTAGGTACAATATCATGTCCATCTATTTCACCATCTATGTCATTATTTGTTTGTTGTTGCATCTTCTTATTTGTGAATAGAAGTTGCCAATCTTTATTGATCAAGATTTTTTCCTTTCTATACAATGGTGTGTTGGACAAGATTGTTAAAGAATTCATGACATGAGCAGGTATCACATTTCATTTTGCATATGCATTTTCATATTGTAACTTGCATTTTAGTCTAACTGCAATAATGTTTGTCTCATCAATGTCTCTAGGCAATGCATGTTGCACTTTATCAAAATTGACAGGAACATTGATTATTGTACCATTCAAGTTGTATTGTGCTCTTTTGTATCCCAATTATCTTATCTTTGCAAAAACAATATGCAAGGAGACAAGCCTTTCTTCTAGGCTAGTCAAGATTTGTATTACAGGGTTTCATTTATTCTGGCTTATGTTCCATGGAGTAGCATGATTAGGAATACTGTCATCTACAATAGCATCTACACAATGTTTGCAAATGAGATCACTTGTTGCAATTATCTTTGTGGCTAGTTGAAGAGAGAGAAAAGAGAAAGCATTGTCAAATGCACCAGTGACTTTGTGGATGGGTTTGTTGAAGCACAACATTTCACAAATTGTGCATGCTTGAGTTGGGGTATCATTGATTTCATGTAGATATTGTCAAATTGATTTCTCCTATGTTTTGTTTAGTGTAGTTTGATATTGATAGTTTGTAGCTTGGTGCCTTGTGCATGGCTTGTGGAATACATTTTTTTCCTTAACAGTTGTAGTTGTCCCTTCTTCTTTCGTGATATTGTTAGTGTCAATTGATTGATTGTTGCTCATGTTTGTTGATGGTTTCTGTCTATTGTGGATTGTTGCTTTCAAATATCTAAGTGAATAATGAATATTTACATTGTTCCCAGGTATAGTTGCAATAACTGGAGTGCCTAAGCTGTTAACAGGAGATAGTTTTCTTTTTCTCATTTTTGTTGCAATGTCTTTATCTTGCAAGAGAGTGTGTTCCATTATTTTAGTTTGATTCAATATTTGTTCCTTTGGTTGGAGTGGTTCATAATGGCAATGACCTATGATATTCTTGAAACAAATCAAGTCAATGGTTGTTCTTGGTTGAATACAATTGCAGTGGACATGGAATTTAGATAATAGATTTGGTTGCCATATGTTTATGGCAATATTGAAGATGTATGACAGCCATAGCAAGCATGATGCACATCCTTCCAGGTTGCTCTTGGCATATTGTTTTCTAACCTTCCCGACTAGTGTGTGTGCTTACAAGAGGAATTCATTATCTAGCATGGGAAACTGGTTGTGCATATGAAAACAACGCAATGCAAATTTGTTATTTACTTTAATGCATTGGCCAATGATTGGGCCATGAACAATCGCAAGGCAATTGCATCAAATTCGATATCAACCAAGAAGGCTATAGCTACAAACATGCTTTCACCATATGGAGAAGTAAATGTAGCAGATTATTTCAGACCAATGCAAGCTAACTCTTCTTCAATTATGTTTGGAATATTTGGTATGGGGGATGATAAAAGTGACATTTTTTGTTGCATAGTTTGTATTGTGTTGTATGTACTTATTCTTGAGAAGATAGGCTCATAGTGCCCGACCAATGGATTAATAACATGGAAAAGAATTGATATTGTAGGATGAGGTGCATTTTTTTTGAAATGGAGGTAGGGTTTTTTGTGTGTCAATGAACAAATGCATATGGGTATGTCCATCCAAAGAGATAGCCAATGGATACAAAATGTGTCACCCCAAAGGCCTGATTCACCTAGAAAGTTGATTTCAGTTGCCGAGAAGTGCATTCTCTGCAAGTATGTGGCCTTGTTAGTTACTTTATGCAAATCATAAAGCAAGGAAGGGTGGTGCTCATGTAGAAAAGAGGTTGAAGCTACATCACAACCATGGTGGAGCGAGTGCAAGAAATGATCAACAAGTCCATTATGAAGTTCAGTACATGTATATTGAGAATGAAGCAATACTTGTATTGTGTCAAAGAAGCAATCACCAATGTTGAAGTTAAATGAGCTGATTCGAAAGCAATGAACATCGTCAAGAGCATCATCAATTGAGCTATTTTGAAATATGTTACTTGATTTGTATGTGTCTAGTATCATTGGATTTGCTAATGCCTGGCCTAATGTAGTTGGTCCAGCTAAAATTGTATTTGTCATTTGAAAAAGATCAAGCAACTACAGGTTGTAGATAACTACAGGATACGGTAATCCCACTACACCACCCCCTGCAAAATAGCAGGGAAAACATGTTGTCAACTTTAACATTGGAAAGACAACATATTTAGTTATGAATCAAAAATATTCATTAAGGTAATATGCTAAATAATTATCAACCTCTTTTGTAAAAAGTGGTTTTTGTGTTCTTTTTTAGACAATTCTTAGTCAGTTTTATTATGAATGACAAAGATGAGTGCTGACATGTCAAACTACAACTTCTAAGAGAGTAGGATGAGGAGGGCCTATTTTGACATCTGTACAAATGTTTATTTTTTACCAAAATTTCAAATGTAGAAGAAAGAAAAAACATTCAATAACTATTTACAAATTATAGCTACTACTATTTGCACGTTGTAACCTAGGATGAAGTTAAAGAAATAGGCTATGTTTAATACAAAAATCATGTTTAGAAGGATTGAGACATGACTTCATTTCATGCTCTTTGATGGCAACTATAATCTGGTGCTTCTTTTATTTCTATTGCAGGTATTGATTAGAGAGCTAATTACTGATGTCAGCATACATAGCTATGAAAGAAATATAAATAAGTAAATTTACTCAACATATAAAATTGATATAAATCTACCACCGCCAATCTAAGAAATACAAACATGGGATGAAAATTGATACCTATTGTAAATCACTATCTAATTTAGAGTTCTAATATTGAAGTCTAGCAAGAGAAGACCTTACCTCTAACATTTAGAGCACTAATTGTGTGTTCAAGATTTTTGAGTCTAGCGAATGAAAAGCTAGAGAAATATAGAAGCCCATACAAGATTATTTTATGTGTATATTTATTGCTTACAAGTTTTCTCATTGACTAGTCAAGAAAGATGAACTGAAGTTTGATAATCCAAGTATATGAAGGGGAAAAATAGATATATGCCTGGTCATATAAAGTAAAGAAAGAAAACTTACTATGATTCTAGATATAGTATGGAAAGAAAAGATGTGAAAGAATGGTATGCATACTACTTGCATATGGAAGAGGTTGAAGAAAATGAGCATAGGTGTCTAGTCCCATGTATATGCTTGGTTAGATAAAGTAGGAAAAAGAAAACTTTGTATGATTCTAGATATAGTATGGGAAGAAAATATGTCAAAAAATGGTATGTAGATCGCTTGCATATGAAAGAGGTTGAAAAAAATGGGCACAGGTGTCTAATCCCATGTATATAAATTTTTCGACTATATCTATATTGTTCATCTACAAGTTTACATAGCATGCAAGCTTCAGATGAAGAAGGCTTATCCATAGACTAATAGTTGCAAAGGATTTGTGCAAGCTATGATTCTTGCTAGCCTATATCCAAATAATGGAACAAGATTTGAGAGGGAAAGAAATATTTATACAACCTTAGACAAAGATCCTGATCCATTCAAACCAAGATACGATGATCTTCACTTACCCATGAAAAAGAGGAACTCAAGAACAGGGAAATGTTTGAATCCATACATATATGAAAACTAAGTTCACTGAATTCTATAAGTTGTATGATATTTATCTTCTATATGGATTATTCTTATACAAAATGATGGAATGAGCAACAATTTTAGTTACTTTTCAATACTATAATGCTAATTTTAGTTTTTCAAAAATGGCTATAGATTCATGCTTGTTAACTGGAATGAAGACTATAACTAATATTGGTACTAAACATTTACACTCTAAATCTCTTACCCACACTATCATATATCACAATCTCAGTAGTTAGAATACAAGGGAGCATATGATAAACATTGAAGGGATAATACTATTTCACACTATTAAAGTTATTAACCTCTCTCTGTCCACATATATCAACATTCATATAAGAATATTAAAACAGTATCCACATTTTGATGCAAGGAAAGTAAATTATGATCTTTACATCTTTAGTCACTATTTTGGAGATAGGTTTTATGCAAGTCTAGTTCAGATTAAGGAAGGAAACTTTGATGACCCCTAATACCTTTCTTTCTTAAATGGCATTATTTGAAAGCTGAATTCATAGATCAAATATTAGGATTGGATTAAAACTCCCTCCTATTTATGTCTGTATCTAGAAGAATATACAAAAAGTAGGTTAATTTTAGCCTGTTGATGTTAATTCATCTTCAACTTAGTTCTTGCTCTAGATTATTTAAATGGTTTAAGTCTGGTATTGAACCCAAATATAGGTAACTTGTTAGTCTCAAGATAGAATGGACAAAGGTATCAATTATGGCACTCAAGAAATTTGAACATGTTCAACTTCTAAAGATTTTGGAAAACTCCTCAATATTTAACATTGTTTGAAATTTGCAGGCTATAGCTCATAGAGTTTGTTATTCTAGACTAAGCAACTCTATTGCGAGTTAAACTTTGTAATTTTAGATTGTTGTCCTTGTATGTGTGTGTTTTCATAGCCTTCCATTATGAGGTCTCCATTTTATGGGATGTCTTAGGAAGATAGTAATGAAATGGGGCTTTTGTGTTTCTTTCATGGATGATGCTTCACAAGCAAGAAACAATTAATTTCATTTTTACTTTTCTTCAATTTCCTTTCTTCTTTTTGCTTCATGTTAGGATTACAGTAATTAGGGTGGAACCATTTCTGACATTGAGCAAGTGGAGATAAGTGAGATTAATATAGACGAGATTATGAAGATTTTCTATGACAAAGGGAAGAGAAATCGACTATCAATCTTCCTTCCTTTCTTTTTGAATAGATTGGTTTGTAAAATTATATAAAATACCTTTTTATGTTGATTCATAATCCCTAGTACATTTTATTATTATTTCTCTTCATTTTTCTTCCACTGCAGATAATTTACAGTTTGAGAGAGTTAGAAAATTTGATTATTGTGGTATTTTTTTAGATTTTTTGAACATTAATATAAATATTTTCTCTCTTTAAAAGAGTTAGCAGAGCCTTTCATATGGCTTCCTATTTGTTTGCCTCATGTGCTAATTTTTTGGCTTTGGGGTTGCCCGTATTTTTATTGAGTGAAATATCTAATGCCTTCTTCTGTAAGGAATTTGTGGCATATTATAATTTATTGTAATTATTTATTATTATTCATTTCTTTTTTCAGATATAGTTGTTGCAGCTATTTGTGTCAAGAGAAAACTTTGATGGGTATGTTCATCCATTGACTAGAACAAATTATATTTCATTGCCCCCACTTGTGGTTACCTATTCCCTTACTGACAATGTAAGATTTTCTCAATGAATTTATTGTTTTTTTAATTAAAGTTTGCATCTTAAATGTTATAGATCTTATGCAAACTTGGAATGTTAAGAAGTGGCAAAGGTATGAATCAACATTGGCCACTGATTTCAATAGTTCACTTGAATCCTTCTGTTCAAACTAAGTACAAGGTGATTAATATGTGCTAGGGTGCAAGAATGAGAAGAGGCATTCAAACATTCTTACACACATTTCACCCTGATTCTGTAAAAAGAAAGAAGATCGTTTATGACCGAGCAGTGTGGGTGTGGTTCAAATCTGTTCATAGTGTTCATTGTTACTGAAACTATTAAAATATATTTTAAAATTTTCATCAATTGTTGATTTGATTTTGTGAGGTCTTGAAACTAATTGTTTTCTCTATTTCAAAACCTTTGTCTAAGAGTATTAGACTCAATATTCTGAAGGTAATACCTATAGGGAGAAGTAGTGGGACAGAAAACAAGTAATTTGTCACAATCTGATCATACCTATCATTGTGATTTTGTTAAGTATTGCTAAGAAAGGCCTAATAAAAATGTTATGTGTAAGTGTAACATTTTATTTTTCAAGGAAGGACAAGTTACAGAAAAGAATAATGCATTGAGTCTTGATTTTTTTAAATGTTGATGCCTAAATAAGAGCAGTCAGAAAGTTCAATAAGAGTGGGACTTTGTGCATTCAATGAAATAACCTTTGGGAATTTACAAACTGAGTCTTCATATTTGATGGGGGAATGGGAGAAGAACCATTCACACAAAAACCAAGGTAATGGAGATGATTTTTCAATAGAACACCTTTGTGGTGAACCTTCTTAACCAGAAATTTGGACTCTTATTTGGTAGGCATAGTGTACCAAATATCCTTTATCCTTGACTAAGAGAGGGAAACATATGGAGTTAGAAGGATACAGATTGCAATATTTTGATTTGAGCAATGCGAAGCAGCTGGAGGGTTACAAATAAACACAAAAATAGTGAAGCCCTTTCTAATTCTGTCATGGACCAGCTACCCCAGTCTAGCTTTATGATGTAGTTATCATTAAATGCATAGGGAAGAGAAGGAAACAAAAACTAATATATGCTGCATCATTCACTCACAGAGCATAAATTAGATGGTATAGAAAGCTAAGCCATTAATTTATAACAGCAAACAATACAGATGAATTAGAAGCTCTAAGGGAAGGGTTTAGTCCAAGTCTAAAACTGGGCATAAATAAAGTAGTTATTAAAGGGGAGACTAAGATTATTTTGAATGCGTTAAGAAAATGGAAGACCCCAAATTGGATCAATAATTCAAAGCTTGAGACCATGCTAAACCCCATAGATAAGTTGAAGGAAACTAGGTTCCTACATATTTATGAAGAAGGGAATACATAAACATATCATGTACCAAATAGGGGAGTGGATGGAAAGGACATTAAACTTCAAGCAGCTGAGAACTAACTAAGAGTTCGAATCCATATTAAATTATGATGTTGGTGCTAATTTTCTTCAATTAGATTACATTATGTCTTTAAATTATAATTTTATTCCCTTTCCTTGGCTCTCTCCCTAGCTCTTCTTTTAGCAACCCCTTTTCCTTTAATCAAACATATTAGATCCTGTAATGGAAGGGATTATAAATGACCTAAGCTTATATAGAGTCATGCTATGACCTAATCCTAATCCATTCAAAACAAGATACGATGATCTTCACTTACCCATGAAAAAGAGAAAATTGAGAATAGGAAAATAGTTGAAATCCATACATACATATATATATATATATATATAAACTAAGTCCACTGAATTCTATAAGTTGTATGATATTTATCTTATATATGGATTATTCTTATATGGAATGATGGAACGAGCAACAATTTTAGTTACTTTTCAATACTATAATGTTAATTTTAGTTTTCTAAAAATGGCTATAGATTCATGCCCGTTAACTAGAATGAAGACTATAACTGATATTGGTACCAAACATTTGCACTCTAAATCTCTTACCCACACTAACATATCTCACAATCTCAATAGTTAGAATACAAGGGAGCATATGGTAAACATTGAAGGGATAACACTATTTCACACTATTAAAGTTATTAACCTCTCTTTGTCCACATATATTGGCATTCATATAAGAATATTAAAATACTATCCACATTCTGATGCAAGGAAAGTAAATTATGATCTTCACATCTTTAGTCACTATTTTGGAGACAAGTTTTACACAAGTCTAGTTCGGATTAAGCAAGAAATTTTTTGCCAAATTGGGGGTTGGGTGGTTCATATAAATATTAAAATATAATTTGGATAATAGAATTGAATTCCCAATCACATGTTTAGTAAATTACCCAATCTGTAATCTGAAGGATCCATTTTCATACTAGTGTAAATGAATCTTCCATGCATGTCTAAGAAAAACTATTAGAGGCCAACGACAGAAACCCTATGACAACTTTAAAATGGTAGGATATATTTTTCAATACATCTATCATGAAAATTGTCATACAAACTTTGCTATCAAAAACTAGGAGCTAAAAAAAAATTCTTTCCCTTCAAAAAAAACCTTCTATCTTCTAATTCCACTCCATTCTAGTTAAATATTATATGACAATATGACATTACTACCATAACTAAATAAAGGACATTAAATTAGTAGGATATCTTATGTTTCAAAGGAGTTATGCAACATAATTTGACTAAGGAACAAATACTAATAGAGAGTGGTGATTTGTACAAGCACACATTTGAGCAAGAATTCACTTGGATATCATGCTCTTGTAACAACTGAAGACTATGACACTACATGTGAAAGAAGATCAAAGATTGGTAGCAAAAAATATGAAAGACCTTATAGGTCCACTTTAATTTGCCTAACTTTTCTTTTCTTTTGAAGAAGCAACTCTACTTGAAGGCTTTTATAATAGCCCTCATCTGTTTTTACACAATATCTTGATTATTCTTCAAGGAAAGTTCAAAAGTTGAAGTCCTACCCCGTTCCCTTTTATTCTTTCATGGCCTATAAATTCATATACCTTGTTCTTTCCATAAAAACACAATTCAACAACTGAAATAAGAAAAAACTGAATGCATAAAACGAAAAAAATTGACACGAGCAAACAATGACCATTGACAATTTTTTTCCCTTGTTTCGTTCTAGACACTAACTGGGTAACTTTGATCAATTTAAAAATGGAATTCATTATTAAGAAGATGAAACATATCAAACCTGAAGCAAATGGAAAAACCTAAAACATATTCTTGAAATGGATGAATTGCAGACATGGCAAAACATATTACCTTCAATTCAATGTCCGTACACAACACCTATTCAAAAAGCTTTAGGCATATCTTCTTGTTGTCGTGTAATGACCTTATTCAAGTTTGACCTCAAAATGTTGATTGAAGGCTTAAGGAATTTTGTTAAACAATTCACATGCAAACTTCTAACTTGCTGGTCTGAGTTATCAGACTGATTGTATGCTCGATAAATGTTGAAAGGAGACTTCAAATGATTATAATTCAACACTTTAATGTCTAAACTATCATCTAGATGCATATACAACCTCCTTTTTATCATTTACAATGCAGTTCAATAATTTCTATATGTAAATTATTCATCTTCAGCCACTCGACATTATGTCAAACAATTGGCATACAATGGGTATATGACTGTTATAATATTTCAGTTTGCAAGGTCTGCTCTTTGACTGAAAATGGGTGATGCAAATGTTTAATAATAAATGCCAAATGATCTAACAATGAGCTGAGAATGAAATGCACTTTCCTTTACATGAGTTGCTAATGAATAAATGCATACCTATAGCTAAACACATTTTTACAAACACTTGGCATGCAACCCAATACTTTAATCAAAATGAACATTATGCCAGACAATAGACATGCAACTTATCTCCCCATTTATTGACTAACAGTTTGCATCCAATAGTGACATAGATTAGCCAAGACTCTTGGCTTTGCAATGATATCTCATACAATTCCAAAATCTTAAATGAATAATAATTATCTACAGCTGCAACACTATCAATTTTATGTGCAATACAAAAATTGACTTCAATGTTCACCTACAACAGCTCAATAAAATGCACCTATGTAATCATAAAAATGAATGTAAATCACAGAGGAACCTGATATATCAAATCGCCATATGCCATTGATGAAGAGGCAAGCAATATCACATGAAATGATGATCTCATAAGCCCAAATCAAATTTTTGAAGTAGCTACCCTTGTTCTTACATAGTTTGATCAACCTCCATGACCACTGATTATGAAGGTTTGAAAATGCAATTGAATTGATGCACCAAGTTACTGTAGCAAACAGTGTAGCAAACAATATTCACGGGTACAGTAGTAGCCAACACTAAATCTGATCTACAAGTAATAACCTTTAAACCCTTTATTCAGAAAGTACAATAATACATTAGCTATTGTACTCAAATATTTTTCTCAATGTAGCACAAATAGAAGACTAGAGTATCTTCCTCCTAGTTGCAATAATTCAAGTGATATTTCACACCCTCAAAATTGCTATCAATAGGAAGTTTTTGTTTCCTATGATAAAGAAGTAATTTGCAGAAACCCTAGGCTCCACAAGATGAAACAACAACAACAACAACATCAAATCTGCTTGGTGAGAATGAAGCCCAAGATGCCTATATATTCCTTTTTCTCCACTTTCTCCAGGAACTTCTAGAACATTATTTTATTTTATTTATTAAGTGACTTTATAAAATATTTTATAATTCAAGTCACTTTGTTAAATTAATTAAATATAAAGTTACCTTTTAATATTTATTTATTTGATAACTTTATAAATAATTAACTTAATACCACTTATTTATTTAATTAAAATAATTAATTAGTCCTCCTCATAAAATATTCATTACTTTGGACAGCTTAATTAATTAAATTAATTAAATCAAATTACTTCCAAAATGGGGACATTACAGTCTCCCCTCCTGAAATTGCTTGTCCTCAAGCAATTCACCATTGGGATCCCGCAAGAAGAACTGCATAATGTCCCTGTCATCACCATACTCCTATGAAGAAATCATCAGCATCAATAGTACAAAAATCAACAACTAAGAAACTGCACTCAACAGCCAAACAACTGACATCACTAACAAAATCATCTGAAGACCAATTGTAGATGTCGTTAAAAGAAACCACTCAGCAGAACTCAAGCTAACTGAAACATCAACTTTGTCAAAAATCAAGTCCCTGTCTAACTAACACTCGCACCCAATTGCACTATGGATATGACAATAGCCATAGGTACCTAAGTCACTGCCACCAAATCCAATCTCTGATAAACTGTCCTGAGTGTGTCGATACTGCAGGCTGTGTAACTTGCAACTACTAATTCCATCTGCAAAAGATGGTGCCAATCCATCCCGTAATGGATGGTAAGAAACTGGAGCTGATCTACACTTGCGTGAAATCAAATCTTCTATCTTTGGGTCAAAAGAAGAATGATGAGCATACCCCACCGTATAATGCTAGTAGGAACCCCCAAACTCTGCTACTGGCTCATCATCACTAAATTGGGAATCAACAGATGGCTCCAATCTCTGACTCCGAGTGGCTGTAGGCTAGATAGGACCTTGTCAATCTACTCAACAAACCCCACCTCAAAATCCCTGTGAGGTAGCATAGTAGAAAGGATCACTATAATCTCCCCAACCAATCTACAAATAACACTAGTACCTTAGATGAGAACATCTTCTAACACTTTATGCGAGTCTAGACGAACACCTACACTATCCAACAAGTACTCCATGAATGGTTTAGTGCAGTAAAAATTGTATGAGGAAGCATCAACATACTCCCCTGCACACCACAATTGATCCCTCTGTAAAGGTGGTAAGACCTACTGTACCACATTGTCATCTATGTGAGAAGAATCAATCTGGAGACTCGACTCCACTAGTATCCCAAACTCATTAGGACCAGGTACTCCCAAATCCTAAACATGTGTGTCAGCCCCAACAACATGTTCCTTAGTAACAACTGCAGGAGCGTACTCACCACCAACTACCTCAATATACAAATGAATTGGGTTTGGGGTTGGTGTAGACCTCAAATGCTCCAACTCCATAGTCACCTCCTCTAATTGAAATTGTGACTTCTGTAGATCTCATTGTGTGTCCTCCAAAGCCTCAGTAGTCACTGTGAGTTCTTGGGTAAGCTCACTCACTTCCTCCTCATGATCCAAGAGTGCCTCATAGGCTATACTCCCCCACTCAACCAAGTGATCACGGTCGGCTACCAACTGTAAGTAATCCTATCTCAAAACTCTAACAACTTCACGCAAGGCATGACCCTCTGCCAAAGAAAGGTAACCACTATTGGACTCATCTATCATAGAAGCACCCCAACCAATCACAACTAACAACCGACGAGTGATATCAAAATTCTCAAGAGCAGTAGTGATATCTCTCTCGCCAACTCCCAACTAGCCGGTCACATGGTGACTCTACACTACGGGCCTCCTATGAACCATCTCGAATACGCTGTCCACACTATGAGAGAAAGTTGAATAAAAAAAACCACCCTCAAGATCACCAATGCTCAGTGTACTTACATCTGAGTACACTTCCACACTTTGAACGCAAGTATCAGACTCATCCTCATCTAACTCCGAAGAAGTTGCTATTGAAACTATCTCATCATCACAATCTCCAGCTCCCTCATCCTCTGCAACTAACTGAGAGTCTAGATCCTAAAAAATATCATCAAGGGTCACTGACAAAGTAACTCCCTCAATTGACAAGGTAGCCCTGGCTGAAACAAACTCCTGCTACTCAGACTCTACATCATCCTCATCTATGGGTTTTAAGAACACTGAATCAAGGAACCCATCTCCACCAACTATTGACACTAAATCTATGTCCAAAGTTAGAAATAAAAATCCATAAAACACTACAACACTCATCATCCTCACTCACAACAACAGATGAATTTGGAATGCTAGTGTATATATCCTCTAACTGCATCTCCTCTATCGACTCTGACCATGTACACAACTTGACATCAACCTATGGATAAGCTATAATGTAGCATGGAGTGTCATCAGAAAAAATATCTATAACACTCCCATCCTGAGTGTCATCACTATAAATCTCCATGCTCACATCCTCAGCATAGGAATATAACACTGTCTCCTGTACCGAACCCATACTACGACTGCTATCATAAATATCAAAATTGTCAGAGCTCAAACTCTCCTCGCAGTCATCACTCAATATCATACAGGGGACATTGTCACCAATGCAACTCATAGCATCCTTGAAAGTGTCCTTAGATGTGTCCATACTAACAACTCTCACATCACCTGCAAGAATCTCAAATGCAGACAAAGATCGCTGTACAGATGACTGATCGTCAGCCTGTGCACCAATAATGCTGAAGCCCAAACTGAAATCAAGTGTCCCATCTGTAATACTCTGATCACCAAGCACACCACTAAGAGACTCCATAGAAGCCTCGAGACTATTTGAGGAAGCCACTACCTCCTGAACTGGAGCCACGCTACTAAAGCTAACATACACATCCCCAATGACAATTCCCTTCGAAGAATAATCTAAATGATTCGAGATAACTACAACATCAACTGCCTCTGTAGAACCTATAGTAACTGCTCTGGGAGCCTCAACCCGGTGATGCTTGACACTACTATCCTCTAGTGGCACAAACACATCCATTGAGTTTGGTGCAACAAAACTATCATTAGCACTACAGATGGTAATAGCAGGTGCTGAACTAGATAATGGTACATCAACATCACAATTAGCGGACGAAGAAAACTCAAGTCTTCTCCCTTATGAACCCGATGTTGGCCTACTAAAAGCAGAAGTAAAATATCTCGCTGCCTTGTCAATTGTAGCCGGATCCGACAATCTCTCTACAAGTCACTGCTGATGCAATCTTAATTTCTCGATACTTTCCACCAAAGCATCTAACTCTATTCTTTTCCCTCTACTACTGTGTTGACTTCCTGAACTCGATATCCTGTATCTATCCATGGTTGGGAAATAGAAATACTGATCACTCTAATAATAATCTCATACAAATAATGAAATCAATTTCCACAGGATGGAAAGATCAGAGCTCTGATACCACTGTAATGACCCTGCTCAAGTCTGACCTCAAAATGCTGATTGAAGGCTCAAGGAATTCCGTTAAACAATTCACATGCAAACTTCTAACTTGCTGGTTTGAGTTATCAGACTGATTGTATGCTTGACAAATGTTGAAAGGAGACTTCAAATGATTATAATTCAACACTTTAATGTCTAAACTATCATCTAGATGCATATACAACCTCCTTTTTATCATTTACAATGCACTTCAATAATTTCTATATGTAAATTATTCATCTTCAGCCACTCGACATTATGTCAAACAATTGACATACAATGGGTATATGACTGTTATAATATTTTAGTTTGCAAGGTCTACACTTTGAGTGAAAATGGGTGATGCAAATGTTTAATAATAAATGCCAAATGATCTAACAATGAGCTGAGAATGAAATCCACTTGGCACATTTTTACAAACACTTGGCATGCAACCAAATACTTTAATCAAAATGAACATTATGCCAAACAATAGACATGGAACTTATCTCCCCATTTTTTTCGAGCTCTTGGGATTAGCCTATCATGTGACCCTCGTAGGTTAATGAGGATGGACAGAGGGTCTCTTTCAGTGGGCATCTACTTCAAGATTCAATACCCTATGGTTTGGCGTCATTCAGACTTCATTTGCTTTAGTTTTGCCATGTTTTCTATTTATAGTAAGTCTAATATTGATCAAGAAGGACCCTTTCTATTTTTGAAAAGTGCATTTGGTCACATGGGGAAATAATAGGTGTGACTTCTATTTCAGACGACATATTAAAAGGATAAGTATTTTGGGAGTTATTATTATTTTGGTGGCCAAATTATTATTAAATCATTAAATGACTTATTATAAAGTTATAATTTAACTTTATAATTTCACTTAAGTTAAGGGTTGAGTCATCATGGGAAGGGTCCATTTATTTAATTAATTCATAGAAGCCTAAGCCGATGTATTAATTTAAAGTATTGGAGTAAATGAATTATTAAAAAGAAAAGTATATCTTTTTATCCCACGTTGGTAAGAATTGTGTTTGAGCTCTCACAAGAAAGAATAAAAAAGGACTTGAGAGCTCATTCTAAGATATCCATTATTCATTTGATGAAAATTTATTAAGTTTCTTGGCTATGAGAAATGCCTAGGGTTTGAGGACTGATTCCTCTCTTGGCAATTTGAATCATCAATGATTGATGATGAATTTTGCAAATTGAATTCTCATAATACTATTCTGATTTTGTGGATGCAAATTTGGTGCTGCTATTACAGAGGCTGCAATATAATTCTAGAAATTGGTGAGGACTCAAGGTGCTACATTTTTTTTTATTTTGGAGAAGATTCAGTAATTCTGGGCTGCATATCAGATTTGAAAGCGCTGCATCACTTTTTTATGGCTGCGTGACTAGCATTAGAGGTTGCATTTTTTTTTCTTCCTGGCAGCCCACACACATGTGGGAGGGTTGTGTGAACTCTTAACAGTTAGTGCGCATTCATGGAGGTCTACGTCTCATTCCAGCTAGGTTCTTAATTAAAAAAAAATGAGGTGCTCATTTAATATATTTAACTGTTGTGTTATATGACAATTGAAATTAGAATAAATTTGATAATTGTGATAATTTTCTGCAAAATGTTGAATTTTAAAATAAATTGTTATCTTTATTATTCAATTCTGGACAAAATTCAATAAGTTAATTTTTATTAAAAGTGAAACACAAGACTTTTAGCAAGCGAATTCAAAAATTAATGATTACTTCAGAAGAGAGCCAGGCAAGCTCATTACATGTCGAATGCTCCCTTTGCCCTGCCACCAGACTCTGCAATTTGAGGGTTTGCACAAAACAAAACAGAACCTAGATATGCATAGAAGAAGGAAATTTGCAGGGAAATAAAAACAAAAAAAGACAAGGCGAGTTGGAAAATCTATATGAAACGAATGTCCCAACCTCCAACTCCGACAAAATGCCCCAGTTTTCAGAGAAGACGATAGCCAAAGCTTGGAGACTCCAAAAAATCTCCACCCTCTGCTCTCCAAACTCCGACGCCGAATTAAACCCACTGCCATTGATTTATTGTCGCCCTTAAAATCACATTTATGAACGGTTAATATACAAGCCTATAAACTACCAAACCTAAAATCACATTTACGAACAATTAATATACAACCCTGTAAACTGCCAAACTGGTTCTTCAAAATGTGCTTAGTCATTTATTAGTCCCTTATTTTCAACAATAAAATCACTAGGAAAATTACAGCCAACCAATAGGAAAACACTAATTTTTTTAAAAAGTAGAAATTAAAGTCATTAAAATAGTATAAACCATAGCATATGTTTATTTTCTCTATGATCGGTGAAATCTTAAAGTAGGATTAATAGTTTTTATTTCACATGAAAACAATAGTATATAAAAGGCAGGGACTAATAATTAGTTTGACACTTTGACCCACTATTAAATAACTATTGAAACATAATTTTTAATATTTCTTTCTGAGGTAAACACTATAAAACGTCATGGACGGGGAAACCTTTCCCTTCAAGAAAATTTTAAATAAATCATATTTAGTACTTCTGAATCAAGATCTGGATATCGCTTCATTCCACCAAATTCGGAAACCAAAATATTAAGGCTAATACTATGGTTTAGCAAACAAATTGAAGCCGATAGAACATTTTAGGGATATTAATGGCATAGCGAACAACGAATACAGTACAACAATTTAGGATGTGATTATACCACCATTAGTGTGCCACATCTTAACAGAACTCCACAATTAAGCCTGTTTAGACCGGAGTAGGATCGAAATGGGTCATGTCCAGAAAAATCCTGAGGTTGCACCCTTTGAACAAAAAAGGTTTAAAAAATAAAACACTTTCCAGTAGAGTTGGGAGAATGAATTACAACGTGAGAACCAATGTATGCGCACTGTTACAATATGATTGGAAGCTTTTCTGATTGAAAATGTGTGGAGGGGTGGTAATTGTTGGAGCAGGGCCATCCGGCCTGCTTCTTGCCCATTTGATCCTCTCCAACCCTCGTCCCCAACTTCTTCCTGTCCGCATTTTCGAGTCCAGGAGCGACCCTTCTCTTCCGATTCCCACGTAATCTTTCAGTCCACGCACATTTCACTCTCACATTTTTATTGAAGCAACATTATCGCAATTCGAAATCTCATGACGCTCTTTGATTCTGGTGTTAGATGAAACAGTCATAAATATTTCACAAAAATCACGAACTCTCATTTGAAATCTGTAAACAGATTTTGTCATATAACTTATCCAGATGAGATACAATGGGGTTTCGTTGTAAACACCCGTTAGCTTTTATTTTTTCAGTATTTCATTATAAAATAAAATAGAAAGCACGCCTAATCTTTTCCTCGTGTTTGTATAGAAAATTTAGGAAGGCTCCCACATACTATAAGTGAATTGCATACTCTGCAAATTCACATTTTCACTCTTTAAAAGTTCATTTTTCCACAGCATGTAATTAGTTGAAGTGGGTGTTTCTTAGTTTAGACAATCTAATTTTGTTTTTAATGCCTCAAATTTAGAAAGTTTGATTGCTTCTGAAAATTTGGCGCTTTTTGTGAAATTCAATTGATAGTTTGCGTGACAAGAATTTACGGGAAGGATTGCTGTTAAGATAAATTTTAGGACATATAGCTTACATCTCAATGAACTCAATTTGATTCGAGAGACTATTATATGAAAAAGCGGCTTCTATTAAGCCGCCTATGCTTTTATTACACGTCAAGAACAACTTGCACTTTTCCTTCAAATCAGAAAAATATGTTCTTTGCATTCCAACTTAAATTGAGTGGTAATTTGGCACATGACGATTCAAAAAAGGGTGATGTATTCTATTTTGATAACAGAATCCCATAAAAAAATTGAAAAATGTGTCCATAATTGCAGAACAGAACTAAACATTAACATTTGCCTCATTGTGCAATCAAACCTAAGCAATTTTTGTTCGAAATGATAATATTGATCATCTTGTCTACATCCGTCATTGTTTTTCTTCCTTTGTAAAGATCACACTGGAAGATTTGAGTCTGGGGTAACGTTAGCTGCTCAATTATTCAGTTATTGTCATACCCCAATTTAGTGCGGCTTACCCTGCTATCATTATCAATCCCTCTGTTTTTGGATGTGTGTTTGCATTGAGACCTGTGGGGTAATGGAATGTGTAAACATGGTGTCCAGGGTGATCTTTTTGTGAACACCATGATTACCCGTTTACAAGAAGAAACAACACCTCATCTATAAAGAATTGTCGTTATAAAGGAGATCTGTCAAACTAGGACTTTGTGTCCCTCAAACGGAAACATGTTTTGTGGATTCTAGTTACCCTTTTAAATGTGCTCTTCTTGCATGTGATCCTCTTCCCTATCATTCATACATTGTTGCTTCTCCACAGCTTAATCTGAGCGTGCTTTTTTGGCCCAGCGTTCTTGTAATTGCCAAGTCTACTTCATTTCTACAGATTTACAGAAGTGCCTCCATTCCCTGCATTTGCAACATTGGATCATGGGAATTTACATCATTACTGGATATACTATCCACCAGCATCATCCTAGTAGTAGTGATGTTGGCCTTGTTGAAAATATCAACTTGTGCTTTCAAATGCTGAATATTTTCTCACTGTTCGAGTTTATGTTAATAAAATGAAATACCCAACATAAACAAATAACGTCAATGTTTTGCTTTTAAGATAACTCTCTTTACAAGAAATTGACAGATGGAAGTAAATGTGCCAAATATCGAGATTTTATTATTGTTTACAGTTTGTTAAGTTGTGTTGGCCAGCACCAAGTCTTAAGCTTTTTGTAAATTCCAAGTCTTAAGACTTGTTTAGGTGACAGAAATATGATGTATTTTGGTTTTAGAGCATCATAATCTGGGTTCATAATATATGCCCATGCATGGAATAAAAAAATGGAAAATACACTTGTTTCCTTTGTTGATATAAACTTTTTGAAACTTACGTCTCAAGATTGTGTGTCGATAGACAAGTGTGCTTATTTTATTTGTTATCTTGAAACCATATACATTATCGGTTTGCATTTTCAATTTTGTCTTTTATCTAACAATGCTTTTGTAGTAGGGCCTGCATTTCTCCAAGATTGGTTTAGTCAAGAGGCATTAAATGCCCTAGTATTTAATCAGTTGGATATAAGAAACCTGTAATTAGCTAAATCTAGATTTTTAAGAGTTCAAATTTAAATATATTTAAAAGAGAAAATTACAAAGAAATCAAGGTGGAATTAAGCTAGGTCAAATTCTTTTGAAGTAGAGCAGTTGCAGGCTCTAAAGAAGAAGTCCTCTGAATTTTCCTTAATTGGTATCACTGATGGAGAAAAAGTGCCCCAAGGGAGTAGGCTAAATATTGTTGGTCTTCATATCAAGCGATCTATAAAAATTAAAGACAGAATCATTAATTTTCCTCTGCATGCAAGCACTATATGCCTTTGATCTTTCAATAAACTTCTCCAAAGATAGAATTCTCCTCGTTGGTTACCTGAAATGATAATTGTCAACTAGGAAATATACAAATCCAGTTATTGATGTGCTTTGTTTCTATCTGAGGAAGGAAAAGAAAAAGGAGGTGAGTTGTGTAGAAATGAATTTCAAGTGTCTATGAGTCGATTCTGTTAACTTTGTGAAGCCTTTATAAGGCATTCGCTACTTCATTTTATGTGAGGGGTAGTATATCAGTCACAATAATTAAAAAATATCACTAAGGTGAGTTGTGTAGAAATGAATTTCAAGTGTCTATGAGTCGATTCTGTTAACTTTGTGAAGCCTCTATAAGGCATTCACTACTTCATTTTATGTGGGGGGTAGTATATCACTCACAATAATTAAAAAAATCACCACTGCGATTTTTTTGATTGGGATCGCTGACAAAAAATTGAAGTTAGTCATGACTCAGCTCCAAACTTAAAAAATGGAAAGCTCCCGAGGTGGCAACAAAGATAGTGTAATAAATAATATCCATATATTTCAGCAAAGAGAATATCTTTAATTAGGAATCCCTTGGTCTTCCCATGACTTTTCAGAAGCTGCCACAACATATTTGTCTTTCTGGTTCATGTCTGTATGATCATTATTAGGTTTAATATATTGACAATTTTATTATATGGTAGTCTAATTTTTAAGATGTTGAGTATACAAACATAGAGTTTTGATAGACTAAAGAGATAACATTTTCTTGGTAATAATCTCAGCTATAAAACAAGGCAATATTGTGTGGGCTTAAGTGCTAGAGGCCGTGATGCAATCAGTCATGTAGATAATCTATGGGAAGCAGTGCAGGGAAAAGGTGTTCCTACCTCCCAGTTTGTAATCCATACTGGCTCCAGAAGCATTCCCTTGAAGCGCAATCCTGACAACCCATCCCTCCTAATAAATCAAAGAACACTAGCTGGTGCTCTTATTTCTGAGTTGAGGAATCGATATCCAAAGGACCAGTTAGAGGTAGTGATTATCTTTCTCTGGGTGAAGTTATGACATAATAGATCACATTATTTTATCTGCTTCAGATTGCTTATCTATCTGATATCAAATGATTATTATTTGGGTTACAATGGACTTTCTGCTGCTTATTGAAGTTTTTGGTGACAAGGCTTCTATCTCTTTTGACAGATTCACTTTGATAAGCGCTGTGTTTGGACAGACTTTAATACCCATACTGTGACATTTGGTAGCAGAAATGAGGAACCTACCCTGTACAATTTGCTTGTTGGAGCTGATGGAGTCAGATCTACCGTTAGAGAGGAATTCATCCGGCAGAGGGGTTTCGACTATCAACAAATCAATACTCCGTACACATTCAAAGTTCTTAATGTATCAAGACCTCCAGATTTGTCTCCAAATGCAGTGCATACGTTTAGAAGATCAAAAGAAGAAGTAGAGGGAAAGCAGAGCTGGTTTAACTTTCTTAATTTATTTGGTCGTGGTAGAGGCTCATCAATCAGATATGGTTGTTTTCCTGCATTGGGTGATGAGATGTCTGTACTGATTGAGTGGACACCATCATCGATTCCAGAAGATTTGTTAAAAATAATTTCTCCAGTAGAGGTTCTCTCTCAAACTTAAATACTTTATGTTTCTCAATATGATAGATCCAGTTCACATGGAACTTGCCTATTTAAAAATAGGGGGAGGGAGCCAGCTCACCTATTTCCCTAAACTTATTTTCTTTTGGATTAAAGGCAGGCATCAATATACGTCACATAGAAAATTAATTTATATTGGAATGTTGTTTTAGATTAAGTAATGGGGGTTCTACAGGGACCTCTGCCTTTAAACAAAGCTTATACAAACAACTAAAACAGATTGCTTGGGGAGCACGAGATCAGACCAAAACAAACAACAGGGTCTGAAAAGCCATATTTAGCCAACATAGCCCCGGCAAGATATAAAGAACTGTTACTACCTAAAATGTCTTAAGACGTCATCTTTGAGTCCCTTCATGCAATCATTCCCTGACATGTAGGTCTTAAAGTAGGTAGAGTGTCTTTCTAGAGGTGTCTCATGGATTACTTGTAGTATGCTCCTTCGTTTTGGATTCTTGAACTAGATAAATCTCATCTTTGTACAAAATGGGATTATCCTTTAGTCTTTACTTGTCATCCTATAACTTCCCCTCCATGACATCACAAGCAAATGTATTCTTAGAATTCTCTACCAAGATATGAGACCTCCAATCTAATCAAATTCTATCATTGTGCTTAAAGTTGGCTTCTTGGACAGGCCATCTGCAGCTATATTCAATTTTTCTTTGATGTATTCAATATCTAGATCACAGGCCTGGAATTTTCTAACCCACCATTGTTAGAATTCCTTCAAATCTTCTAATTGAGGAAATATTTCAAACTATCACACTCGGTCCTTGCCACAAATTTACTTCCTACCAGATAACTGCCTGAATTCAGCCAGTGCATGCATGATGTCTAACATCTTATAATAAATAGAGAAACCTCTCTTTAATTTGCTTGAAATTTGTGCTTTCAAAATCTCTAGGATGTTTGTTTTGCATGATGGAACCTCAAATTCCCTCACAAGAAGCATCACATTTTAATGCATAGGGCTGAGTAAAATCTGGCAATGCTAACATTGGACAAGAGCTTTTTACTTCATTGAATTTGTCAAAGATTTGTTGTGCCATCTTTTGTCCAAATGAAGGACCTTTTCAAATCTATTTTGGTTGTAGCTGATTGAGAGAAGCTCTTTACATGTCTCTTAGCAATAATTGTAGAATCCAAAGAATCCCCTACAATGGGTCAATGTCTTAGGTGGTGGCCAATCTAAGATAGCTTGAATCTTCTCATGGTTCACTCTGACGCTGACACTGATCATGCATCCCAAATGTTCTCTACCATCTCAAACTCACATTTTGATGCTTTGGCTGCCTCTACAATCCCTAGGCCTCGTTGATTTGTTTGAGGCAATCCTCTTAAGATTCTTAGTATATAAGAATGTCATCAAAGAGTAGCACAAACTTCTGCAGCTACTTATTAATAATTTGATTCATGTATGATTGGAATGTGGCATGCACATTGGTCAATTTGAAAGGCATGAGCAAGAAGTCATGATGACATATGAATGCACTCTTATGTATATGCTCTTCTTTGACTCTAATTTGACGGCACCCTTTTCAAAGTTCAATCTTTAAAAAGTAGTTTGCCCCATGCAACTCATCAATCATATTATCATTCCTAGGGATATGCTACCTATTCTTAATTGTCTTATTGTTGAGATCCCTGCAAGTGCACATTCTCATGGTCAAGTACTTCTTAACCAAAACTACCGAAGATGAAAAAATACTAGAATTGGGTCTAATATGTCCCACGCAGAGTAGCTCTTTGATTGCTTTCTCTCTCTTTGCCCCTTCCTCTAGGTCAATAACATGCTCAAAGCCCCTATCTGTTGGTCTAGCTGGAGGAATGTGCCAAACATTGGACTATTTTTATCCGATGGGGACTGAATATCAACATGATAAGACCTTTATCCTCTAAAGTAGCTTTGGTAGAATTTAAACACTGCTGCCCATTCAACCTCACAATGCCAAAAAAAGAGCTTCCATCTTCCTTGTAGTGACTATTTTGGGTGCTTCATTTGACATGCCTCTAGGCACTACTTTTTTCCCATCTGCCTTGAATTTTAGTTCCATGGTCTGAAAATTATGAGAGAACTTTCCAAGAAAGCGTAACCACTATACCCCCAAAATAACATTTGTTTCAACTTTCTCCAATGCTTACTACTTAGAAATCAGTAGTTGCCTTATGGTTTCCTAACATGATGCTCAATTGTGATATTATTTTAGTGCATGACACAGTGAACTCATCTACAACCATCACATTGAATCCCTCAAAATCTTGCATCTAATGTTCTCTCTTCACTACTTGGCCCTTGTCAATGTCCCTCTTGAAACTCCAATATGGTGTTCTTTTGGTTTAGCTTCTTCTTCTTGTGGTTCACTCTGTGAAAAAACTTCCTCTTTTCCTCTTCATTGTCGCAGGTAATTTGTTGTCATGAACCTTACTTCTTCCAAGGTACCTGAGACTTGGCTCTCATGGTTGTAACATGATAATCACAGTTTCTTTTTTTGTTGCTCATCCTTCATTTTGTCATCCATGGTTGTCTTCTTAGGCCATTTCTTTCGAAAATGTTTCTCATATTTCTTTGGTGGAAATGGCATAGACTGGAATTTATTTTTAGGAGAGGAAAATTCCATATTTCTTGTTCTTCAAATGCCTTCACTCAATCCCTGAGTGTTTCAATGATCAATCAATCTCTCAATTAAAATATCTGTAAGTCTTTTTTCAGCCATATCAGGTGCCAGAATTGCAATCTTTTGAAAATATGATACATTATTAGCTGATCCATACTGTTTTAACTATGCAAGATCCCTAAAGTGCAAATTTGAGTCCTTAACAAATTTGTCAATGAGTCTCTGAGTAAAGTTTGCGTCTGAATCTTCTTATGTCACCATTCCATGGTATCACCACTTATGGACATCCCCTTTTGGATGAAGTGGGACACATTTTATTGCATCATTTTCACACATTGGATTTAATGAAAAGTATTGTCATGTTTCTGGATCCATGCACATGCTGTGATTTTATTGGAGCCATCAAAGGTATGAACAACTTACCCAATCCTGATTAGGTGCGCCCCTTTCCCTTTTGGGTCTGTTAACAATTTAACGTGGCAAAAATCAGTCGAAGACATCAGTTTATAAATCATCTCCTAATGATTCATGCTAATGCAACTGGTCCAGATAACTCTCTTTATCATTTTCTGCCCCCTTTTACCTTCTAGAATTTCTTCTGTTTAGGAATGTGGGCATCAAGGGCCTAGCTGCTGAATAAAAAACTAATGTGGTGTTATTGTTTGATCTATTAATCTTGGAGTTGCTCCTCCATTATTATTATTGTTTTGATTAGCCACGGGCAAATTTGTAATGTGCAACATCTGAGTTAAGATTTGCCAATTGCTGTTGTCATGTAGCAAGATATTCTGTAGTTGCTCTATGCCATTCCCTTCATTTCTTCTTTCCTTATTATCCATGGGTACTTCTCCCATAGCTGCAAAAAACTGCGATATATGGTGACAAGTTTAGCCGGCCGTTTTTATCACTCAATAAAATGCTGCCAATATTACGTTTGTATTGCAGAGATATTAATCCCAAAAAAGTACAGGTTTTCACAAGATTTTTGGGTATATTTCAGTCAATACTTAGGGAAAAGCCTTAAAACTGACATATTAAGTCTGAAAAGTTGCTTAATATAGCTGCTGAACAAAAAACTAATGAGGTGTTATTGTTTGATCTATTAATCTTGGAGTTGCTCCTCCATTATTATTATTGTTTTGATTAGCCATGGGCAAATTTGTAATGTGTAACATCTGAGTTAAGATTTGCCAGTTGCTGTTGTCATGTAGCAAGATATTAAGTAGTTTCTCTATGCCATTCCCTTCATTTCTTCTTTCCTTATTATCCATGGGTACTTCTACCTGTAGCTGCAAAAACTGTGATATATGACATGATATATCGCGACAAGTTTAGCTGGCCGTTTTTATTGCTGAATAAAATGCTGCCAATATTACATTTGTATTGCAGTGATATTAATCCCAAAAGAGCACAGGTTTTCACAAGATTTTTGGGTATATTTCAGTCAATACTCAGGGAAAAGCTGTAAAACTGATGTGTTAAGTCTGAAAAGTCACTTAATACAACTGATGTCTACAAATAACAAAGTTCAAAATTTGCAGTTTGTTCACAGACCAGAGGTACACGTAGGAGATGGCCCACAGGCTGTAATGTTTCCGTTATAAAATGAATTATTTTTATCAAACTATTGTAACGGGCTGATTGATTTAATGTATCTCGGACCCATTTTATTTTTGTTTCTGTAGTTGTGTCACCATCGGCTATCTTTGTACACCCTCGGAAAGTTGTCCCCAATGGGTATTTAAGCACGGCATGTAGGTTGTCTTAAGATATGCTTTTGGATTATTTTCTATGTACTGTGAATCCCTGTTGGAGTTCTAGATCGTTCGCCATTTCGGAAGTGAAAGATCTTCCCTATTTAGCTCGTGTGGTTTCGATGGGATTCAACACTCACCCTATTCCGTTGTTGCATGTATCACTTTGCTTGGATCTGGCAAATCGGAGCACCATCTTTTGACAAATCTCATCGAAGGTTCTGTGTTCTGTAATTCTTTATTGTTTGGTGGTATCTGATGAATTTAGATCTCTAAAGTTAGCTTGCATTACTAAGTTCTCTTTCTTCCAAATGCACACCTCTTCTTCTTTTCGTACTCTTGAGCATTACAAATTGATACATCACTGATGACATACTCTGTGCACGAGTTTCTCCTCCGTCACTGTATGACCACATAATCCCTTCCGTACGAACACATAGCCCACTATATGACTATCTTGTTGCCACCGTATGACCATCTTGTTGCCACCGTACAACCACCTTGTTTCCACCGTACAGCTTGCAAGTGTCCACTGTACGACTACTTTATTTGCCATGGTATGGCCTCCAGCAACGTTCGTACTCCCCTCCATAACCACCATTACCATACAGTCCCCAGTTCTAGTGTATCCATACTTCGTTGTGTCACACAACAAAAAACAGGAACCACATACTTGTTTGTCGCATGCACACAGAGGTTTGGAACATTACAGTGGTATCAGAGCGCTTTGATCCTGCCAGCCTATGGACAGTGAATGAGAGTTTATAGCCGGAAGAGGACACATTCCGTTGATCAAATGGCTGCCGAACCGAAATTGACAGCTACTGAACTCGTGGTACTACTGAGGGAACTTGCTAGGAATTAGGCACAGATCACTGATACTTAGCGACTCATGGAAGAAACTCTCAAGAAGTTGGCGGACAATAAAATATCTGGAGAACAAAATGGTCATAGAACGGACTTGGCGTCGGGTAAATCAGACCCTCATCTAGTACACTCTCGACCTTCTGTGCTGACTTTTCCTCCACGGATGGAGGCACAACACAGAGGGAAACAACCAACCTTCGAAGAGATGCAAGAACAACTGAGAGAAGACTGGAAGAATGCAAATCTTGAGGAAGATATATCCTACAAAGATTACGTGGATCTAAGAATGAGATATTTGGGAGGCGGAAACAGAGGATATTTTAATGATGATCTTAGAAGAAAGTTGAGTAAAGTAAATCTGTCTCCATTTGATGGATCTGGTTCCATATCTGCACAAGTGTGGGTAATGAAGGCCAATACTTACTTCCAGCTGAATCCTATGCCAGAAGAAGCAATCAAATTTGCGGTGCTGCACTTGGAGGGAGTTGCGCATGAATGGTGGTATCACGACACCATCACATTAGGGCATGATCAAATAAATACTTATGTGGAATTCACGGAGAGATTGATAGAGCAATTTGATGGTAAAGATTTGGAACTCAACTTCAAAGATTTGGCACAACTAAGACAAACTGGATCGGTCGATCAGTTCATTGCAGAATTTCAAAAACTCTTTGTTTTGCTCACGAATATTTTTGAAAGAAGACAGGTAGTGCTCTTCATGGATGGACTGACAAAACCTCTGAAAGGTTGGGTAAAGGGGTTCAATCTTGCCACCCTGTTGGAGGCAATCAATAAAGCACGCAATATGGCATCGTCATTGGCGTCATCCTCTCGAAGTTACATTCCAAACCGCCAGCGTTTCTGAGGGACAAACCTTTGCCCAGAAAGCCGTCATTGGATGAAGCTACCAGACAAGAACTCTGAAGGAAGAAATTGTGTTTCAATTGCAAGGGACTTTGGGAGCCTGGCCATAGATGCCTCAGAAAGGGGAAGATCAATTAGATTGAGGTCGTGTCTGATAATGAGGATGAACAAGAAGAAATGCCGGCTGAAGATAACCAACCTCACAATGACACCAACATGGTCAGTTTAAACCATACAAAGAGAATTGCAGCCTTGGAATGACACAGAGGAACTATTACCTTAGCCGGTAGCCCGAGGTGCACAATTTTTCGTGTATGGGGAACCCTTCAAAGACAAAGGGTTATGGTGATGCTGGACAGCGAAGCCACTCTAAACTTCATTAACTCATCTTTGGTGAAGTGAAGAGGTTTGCCTATGGAGACGCACGCAAGCTTTTAGGTCAAGGTTGTTGAAGGGACTTTTCTGCCCTGCACGCACCTTGTTCCTCAGCTAAGTATCACAATGGCGACTCACACAGTAACTGAGGATTTCTTCATAGTGGACCTTGATGACATGGAGGTTATTCTAGGTATACAATGGACGGAAACACTTGATGAATACTCTCAGAGTTTTAAACGGATGGACTTCACATTTTTTTTGATGGAAAGAAGGTTGTCCTCTGCAGAATGGTAAATGAAGGTCCGAAGGAAGTTTTTGCACATCGGATGGAGGCAATTTTTCGGCATGATGACATTGCATGGGCGCCATATTGTTTTATCTCGACGGAACCTCTAAGAGGACAATAGACAACTCCAAAAGATGATGAACTCCAGGATATTTTAAGTAAACATGATAAAGTTTTCATGGACATTCCTTATGGCATATCACTTCATCGAGGGTTTGAACATACTATCGAGTTGGAAGCAGGAGCCAAGCTGGTCATAACCACACCGTACCACCATCTTAAGAAATTCAAAGATGAGATCGAAAAGACGATTCAGGAATTGCTAAAGAAAGGATGGATCTGTCCCAGTTCTAGCCCTTTTGTGTCATCTGTGGTATTGGTCAAAAAGAAGGATGGGACGATGCACATGTGTGTGGACTACCGTGTGTTGAACAAAATAAAAATAAAGAATAGATATCCCATTTCAAGGATAAATGAGTTGCTGGATGAATTGCATGGCGCGGTCTATTTTTCAAAAATAGATCTTCGTTCTGGATACCATTAGATTTGCATGAGGGAGGAAGATGTAGGGAAGACTGCTTTCTGTTGTCACTACGGACATTATGAGTTTCTGGTCATGCCGTTTGGATTGACCAATGCACGTGTTACATTTCAATCATGCATGAATCGCATCTTCAACAAACAATTGCGTAAGTACTTATTGGTATTTTTTGATGATTTTCTTATTTATAGTAGGACATGGGAGGAGCACTTGAAGTATCTAAATGAAGTCCTAAGTATCATGGAGGAACAATTTTTTTTCGCCAAGGAATCCAAGTGTGATTTCGGTATGACAAAAATATTGTACCTGGGGCATTTTGTCAGTAAATACGGAGTTCAAGTGCATCAGGAGAAGATTCAGGCTATCCTTGACTGGCCTCCCCCAAATGCACTCACGGATTTGCGAGGATTTTTCGGACTGTGCAGTTATTACTGGAGGTTCGTTAAAGGATTCTCTCAGCTCAGCGCACCCTTAATGGATCTGACAAAGAAGGGGTCTTTCTCGTGGAACGAAAAGGCACAACTCACCTTTGATAAGCTGAAAGAGGCCATGAGCACTTGTCCCATACTTGCATTACCTGATTTCACTTGAATGTTCATTTTAGACTGCGACGTGTCCAGAGAAGGCATTGGAGCGGTACTGATCCAAGATAGACACCCCATAGCTTATGAGAGCAGGAAGCTTACACCAACAAAATGCCTATATTCCATCTACGAAAAAGAAAAGTTGGCCATCGTACATACACTAAGTTTCGGCAATATCTGGTAGGTGCCAAGTTTGTCATCCGTATGGATCACAACAGTTTGAGATATTTTCTGGAGCAACGAGACTTGAACGAGAGGCAACAACAATGGGTAAGCAAGGTTCAAGCTTTTGATTTTGACATTGAATATGGGAAAGGGAAGAACAATGTGGTTATAGATGCCTTGTTCTGAAAACCCACCATTTGCTCACTAGACCAGATTTCAGTTGACTGGAAGGCACGTTTGTTAGTTGAATGCTCCAAAAACACATTTGTTTGTGAGCTAATGGAGGGCCACACCCGGGATGATTGGTACAAAGTGGTAGATGACATCATCTACTATAAAAATCGGATATATTTGGTGCCAAAATCCAAATTGAAGCAGAAAATCTTGAAGGAAGTACATGACTCACCCCTAGCAGGACACCCGGGTTTCCTCAAAACTTACAGAAGTCTTCGGGAGAGGTTTTCATGGAAGGGACTTAAAGGGGATGTGTTATTTTATGTAAGAGTGTACGGTTTGCTAGCAAAACAAGTCCGAACATACTCTACTTGCCGGGTTACTACAACCGCTGCCAATTCCAGAACATAAGTGGGAAAGTATCTCGATGGATTTCATAATGAGGCTTCCCAAGGTGAATGGAAAGGATTGCATTTTTGTGGTGGTTGACAAGTTGACAAAGTATGCACATTTCTTCGCCATCCCTTTAGAATTTCAGGCCACACAAGTTGTTGAGCTGTTTTTTAGAGAAGTCTTTCGTCTGCACGGGTTACCCCAAAACATTGTCGGTGATTGGGATGGGCAATTCATCATATCTTTTGGACAGAATTGTTTTGGATTGCAGGGACAAAACTGTCACCAAGTACTAGTTAACACCCGCAGACAGATGAACAAACAGAGATTGTGAACAAATGGCTCGAAAGTTAGTTCCGGAACTATGTTTCGGCACAACAACCAGCATGGGTCAAATGGATACATCTAGAGGAATATTGCTACAATACCACATACTACATGTCCATTGGAATGGCACCATTCAAAGCTCTGTACGGGTACGAACCCCTTTCCTTCATTGACACAATTCTGGGTGACAGCTGCACACCAAGGGCAAAGGATTGGCTTCAGGAGGGACAGGAATACTGAGATGTTTGAAGGAAAACCTACAACGGGCACAAAATTAACAGAAGATGTATGCCAACAGACACAGAATGGAGAGGAGTTTCGAAGTAGGGGATTTGGTCTATCTTCGGCTCTAGCCATATCAACAATCTTCCTTGAAGGAAAAGGGAAGAGAAAAATTGAAGCCACGATTCTATGGCCCCGATCATGTAGTTCGCCGCATTGGTGAAGTTGCGTACAAGCCAAAAATTTCGCAGGGAAGCCGTATTCATAACGTCTTCCATGTTTCATGCTTGAAGGTCGTAGGGCAGAACGTCACAGTTGCCACAAATCTTCCACCACTCAATGAAGAAGGAAAGCTCATATTGGAACCAGTTAAGATCATCGAAGTATGTGAGAAGACTTTGCAGAACCACACGGTGAAGGAATATCTTGTGCGTTAGAAACACTTGCCATTGGACGACGCAATGTGGGAGGGCGAGCACATTCTCCAACACTCGAAATTGCGTTTGCTTGAGGATAAGCAAAATTTGGGATAGGAGGACTGTAATGTTCCCGTTATAAAATGAATTATTTTATCAAACTATTGTAACGGGCTGATTGATTTAATGTATTTCGGACCCATTTTATTTTTTTCTGTAGTTGTGTCGCCGTCGGCTATCTTTGTACACCCTCGAAAAGTTGTCCACGACGGGTATTTAAACATGGCATGTAGGTTGTCTTAAGAAATGCTTTTGGATGATTTTCTATGTACTGCGAATTCCTATTGGAGTTTTAGATCATTCGCCATTTCGGAAGTGAAAGATCTTCCCTATTTGGCTTGTGCGGTTTCGGTGGGATTCAACCCTTACCCTATTCCATTGTTGCATGTATTACTTTACTCGGATCTGGAAAATCGGAGCACCATCTTTTGACAAATCTTATCGAAGGTTCTTTGTTCTATAATTTTTTATTGTTTGGTGCTATCTGATGAATTTGGATCTCTAAAGTTAGCCTGCATTACTAAGTTCTCTTTCTTCCAAAAGCACACCTCTTCCTCTTTTTGTACTCCTGAACATTACAAATTGATACGTCACTGATGACATACTCTGTGCACGAGTTTCTCCTCCATCACTGTATGGCCACATAATCCCTTCCATAGGGACACATAGCCCATCGTACAGCTATCTTGTCTGCATCGTACGACCACCTTGTTGCCACCGTACAGCTTGCAAGTGTCCACTGTACAACCTCTAGCAACGTCCGTACTCCCCTTCATAACCACCATTACCGTATAGTCCCTAGTTCTAGTGTATCTGTACTTTGTTGTTACACACAACAAAAACCAGGAACCACATACTTGTTTGTCATACGCACACAAAGGTCTGTAACATTACACAGGCTGCAAATGGAAGCACAGGGTCACACAAGGGCTAAAAATGAGCCGATGCATACAAGAACAGGGACTAATTTCAAACCTCAAGCCTCCTCTCTATGCACATAGTTCATTTGAAAATGATAGTCATCATTGACAATGTGGGTCAATTTCAAGATGCATTGGACCCAATCCAGCTATGATACCACCATGATGAGGGCATAATACATGCCGAGCTCGCAATATGTTAGTAATTATTAAATATTTAGTAAACAGAATTAAAATTTTATTATATTAATAAATTTAATTTATAACTATATTACTAAATATTTAATATAATATAAGTTGATAAATATAAATTTAATAAATTGTATTTTACTATATATTAAAATTTTAAATAAATAAATATAGTATGAAATTTTCTTAAATTTATGAATGCCGTTTTTAAAAAAAATTAATCATCAAATTATATATGTTCATATTGTGTTAAAGTTGCAAATAATGTTTGATCTCAAACTTATTTAGTATGTGATTGTTTGTTTACCTATAGAAGATGGCTAGTGGTAGAGCGAGGGACCCTTTATCGAAACAAATTTGGTGTGTATGTGTGCGTTTATAAGAATATTTTAATAGATTGTATTGTAGAGATAATGGGTGTTGCACACATTGTATAATATTGTTATATTGTATTATTTTATTTTATTATGTAATGTTGCACCTAGATGGACGTGCAATATGTAAAAATTCGCATGGGATATACTTGATGAGTTGTATTGTAACATTGTGATAATATTTCATGTAATTATTTAATATTGGAAAAAATAATTAGATTTCCAATATTAAATGTGGGGTCAATGGGTTAGGTAGCACATGGTTTATGTAATACCACTTGGTGGTTTTATGGGACTTGCTACTATATAAGCAGCCACAAGGGTAGTTGTAGTGAGAAGGAAAAAGGAAAAAAAACAAGAGTCAAGCGATACGAGGCTTGACAGGTTAGCCAAGGGAGCATTTGTGAAAGTTGGAAGCATGACAATAGGATGTGTGGATTCATGCTTGTTCACATGGATTGCTTGGTAGTGGCTATGGCTTTGAAGGATTCAATGGTTGTATTGCAATGGTGATTTTGCTGAATAATACATGGTGATGGATGTTTTTGGAGGCTGGGTTTTTTCCCTCAATGAGGGTTTCTCAGGGTATATTTTGTGTCACATTTTTGTGGGTATGTTGTCTATTCTCTTGCATGTGCATTTTCAGTTGCATATTTATTTCAGATCTATTATGGGTTATGTGGAAACAGTTATATTATTTGTTGCAAGTTTCCTTACAAGTGGTATCAGAGCTATGGTTTTGTTGTCATAACCTTAGATTGAATCCATGGGAATGCATGAGAGGGTAAAAGAAAGGGCAAGATATATAAGTTGTTTATTGTAGATCTGAGGGTTTTTGGGATTGTTGTTATGATGGGATGTTGGTAGATTTTGGGCATGTGAAATTGTTGGACAAAAGAGTTTTTCAGATGTTTCATTTAAATGAGGGTTTTAGGGGGAGCTTGCAAAAATGATTTCTTGGGTAAAACCAAACCTCACTATTGGATTCGGGTCAACATTTTCATAAATTTTGATATATAATATGCCCTAGTTTGGCCATGTTCAGAGGAAATGTAAGAGTTTTTTAGTTGCAGTCCGTGATGGCCATCAAATTTAATTCCATCAGAATTTTTGTCACAAAAAAAAAGATTGTAGTAAAAATGGTAAAAAGACTATCTTGGTAAAATGACCATAACTCTCTCAGGATATTGGATTTTAGACTTCTTATAGGCGTTGGAAAGCTAATTTAGAGCACCACAACTTGGTGTAGGTTTGGTTCTGTGATTTCGACATTTTGTCAAGTTTTAAGAGCTTAGAAGTCGGATGTTGTTTATTTTGAGCACAGATTAGGGCATAACTTGGGCATACAAAGTTAGATTTTGGACTTCAAATAGTCAACAGAAAGCTCTTGGAGAGCTCTACACATTGGTTCAGATTTGGTCCAAGTTTGACATGGTTTATTTGGTGATATATTAATCTAAACAGTTTATGATATATATTGATTAGGGTAGCATTGTGAGTTTATGACATTGTATGTTAGAAGATTTAAGATTTGATGGCATTGTATACTCAGTTCATATTTCAGATTGGTCTTATGATGATATGGCTATTAGTGTTTGGTTTAGATATGTATATGACTTGTTGGGTTTATAAGTTGTGCAGTGTTGTAAGCGGTCTGTACTTACAGGTTGTATTTGTGGCTTGGTTATTATGGGTTGTTTTTGCTTATTGATCTTTCATTATTGATGCAGATTGGTGTTTTTGATTTGAGTTGTCTATGCCCTAAGTCACATGATCTGCTAATTTTTTCATGTAAAAGGGATGAGATGTTGTTACTAGGTATATTCATGGTGGAGGATTGTGGTTGACTATTTTATGCTGACAAGTTGGACATATTGAGAGTCTAATGTTTGGTTTATGGATATGATCATTGTGCTATGGATTTTGGCATGGCATGATTGGATATATAGGTACATCCTTGATGTTCATTGATTTTTTTGATTCCTAATTTGGTTATGATGGTATATCTTCTTGGTTGAGGATCATAGTTATTTGGTTTCTTTTGAGGAGCTCATGATGTGCACTTTGAGTTCTTTGATGGTTTGATGCCTTGGTTGATTCTCATGGTTAGAGGATGGTTTTATTGATCTCAAATTGATTTTTGTTGTAATTCTATAGTGTAGCCGATGGGTAGAATAGTATCCGAACGGGCACGTGATGCTTGAGTCACACCTTCGGAAAGGTATATGTACACCATTCGAAATGGACTTTGAATCATCATTGGAATTATTGTAATAAGCATATTGTGTATATGAATAAAATATCTGTTCTATGTTATATCATGCTATACTACATGTGTTAATTATCCTTTTACCCTCTACCGTAAACATTTGGCACCGGTTGAACCTGGAACGAAGGAAGTGTGATGAAGATTAATGCCTAATTTTCTTAACAAGAATATAAATAAGATAAAAGATAAGGATGCAATACGTACATCACAAGAAGTTTTGATTTTAACATAGGAGGTGGAGCACAAATAGAAGCTTCAACAAATTGCCAACGGACACCAAGGGGGTGAAGGGACACAGACGGAGGGGGTGCACTCACCTAGTAGGCCAAGGAGTACCGAGGAATTGCTGGAGGAGACTTGACAATGATTGAATTTGGTGGAAGAAATGAGAGAGGAGTTCACTAACCTGTATACGCTGAGGGTATAGCAGTCGAACGAAAGGGAAGCAACTTGCACGGCTCGAAGTGCTGAGCGACCATGAGTGTGGAGTGAACTCTTCATTCTCGATACACTCAACGAAAGGATACAGGAAGAGAATCGAATAACTTTGTTTGAGGAAGATCTTTTCTCACCAAGTAATGCGGTTGTCGAAAGTAGGACGGTTGTCCGAAGTAGTGCGGTTGTACAAAACAATGCGGGTGTTGAACAACGCGAGTGTTGTATAGAACAATGTGGGTGCTCAGAACATGGGTACTTTGAACAACGCAGGTATTCAGAACAGCACAGGTACTCAGAACAACGTGGGTACTCTAAAAAGTGCGGGTGCTCAAAATAGCGTGGGTACACAACAGGGACCTCAGGATCAAAAGAAAGTAATAATGGCAGGACCAAAGGAGAAATTGCTAAAGTTTAATGGAGGCGGGACGGCAAATCCAATCAGATACTGCAAAACGTGTGAAACAATATGGATTGCAAACGGTGTAACAGATGAAGATGTTTGGGTTTGGTAGTTTCCAGCAACCTTATGGGGTGTGGCAATTGATTGGTTTGCGGATGCCAACCCTCGGAAACTGACTACATCGGCGGAGGTCCAGAAGGAGTTCATAGTAGAGTTTCGACTGCTACGGGATGATAATGAAATTGTAGTAGAAATATACAACACCAAGCAAGGAAAGAACGAAACAATCCCTGCTTATGCAAGATGGCTGAAGGAGCTAGTTGGGAAGATGGAGAGTCAATCAGCTGACAGATTGAAGAAAAGATGGTTTGCTGAGGGGCTATGATCGGCTCTAAAAAGGAAGATGAAAATTGTACTACTAGCATCGTACGCCAATGTCTATAACTGTGTGATGGATCTGGAAAGTGAACAAAAAACAAGTAAAAAGAAGTATAAATCATCGGATTTAGACGATTCATCATCCGAAAGTAGCAGTAGTGATGAAGAATCAAACAAGAAAGTCCGAGCATTACAGAAAGATATGCTAATAATGATGAAAGAATTTAAGAATTTGAAAAATAATCCAAATTCAGTGAAGGGAGAACTATGGTGCACGGACTATAAAGAGGATGGCCACACCAAGGGCTTATGCTCGAAGAAACAGTTCTATGATATCTACCAGGTGGTGGGACATTCCATAAAGGAGTGTCCATTTAACATGAAGTCAAAAGGTCATCAGCAAGTACTACTAACGCAGGAAGCATCCGTGGGAAGCAGTTCCAGAGGAGAACCCATTGCAGACTCAGGAGGAGGAACTACTGCATAGCGTTGTTGAGCGTATGGTAGAAGCAGTAGAGAGGGCTATGGGTGTGCAACAGGAACATCCAGTAGTGCCGGAAGTAGGGATGAGAGAGACATCCCTTGCTGATGTAGCAGCTCTAGTGACTTCGGCACGCCGGGTGATAGCTGTTGCAGAGACTCAGGAATTGGACTTAGTAGTGAAGGGGTTGGAGGGAGTAATATCCTTTATGAGATTAGGATGCTTGGCTGCCTTTACAGTCTGTTTTGAGGAGCAGGGATGGCCGAATGTGGAGATTGCAGAGATGTGACAGGACTGGGCTACGACGATGGAGTGCCGAGTAGAGGCTTTGACTCACGAGATAGTGGAGATACATAGGAAGGCATACTACACCTTGTGGAGGAGCCAGGTGGATCAGGTAGTAGCTGAGAAGGCTCAGGAGGAGTCAGCTGCTAGGTTAGCCACGGAGAGGGCAGCCTGGGAACCCGAGAGGGCAGCCTTGTTAGACAAACAGAGTCAGCTATAGAAGTTGGTAGCGGAGAAAGAATTGATAGTAGTAGAGAAGGAGAGAATAGCATAGGAGGAGAAAGAGCTCGGATCGGAGAAATAGCAGGGATGATGCAATTAGCTTTAGAGCTTTAAATGGAGGCAGAAGCAGAACTGAAGGTTAGAAAAGAGCAAGTCTACAAGCTACGGGCAGAGCTGAACGAGTTGAAGGCACAGACGGCCACTATGCCAGGGACGCATCCCTCTGTTTAGTATTTATACATTGATGTATTTGGTTATTTTTGAGTGTTGTTGTATTGTCGTCCAGAGAGGACTTTTGTTTTGGGGGGATGATGTCAGTAAATTCTATAGTGTAGCCGACGGATAGAATAGTATCCAAATGGGCGTGTGATGCTTGAGTCACCCCTTCGGGAAGTTATATGTACACCGTCCGAAATGGACTTTGAATCATCATTGGAGTTATTGTAATAAGCATATTGTGTATATGAATAAAGTATTTGTTCTATGTTATATCGTGCTATACTACATGTGTTAATTATCCTTTTACCCTGTACGGTAAACAATTTTGATGAGTGTTAATACACTTAAGTTATTTACTTAGTTCATGCTACATTAGTAGTACATGTCGAGCACAACATGTATATGTTAGACCATGTTGAGTCATAGTGAGTGCCGAGCCACTCATGTGCCGAGTCACTCAAGTGTTGAGCAAATAGTATATGTTGAGTGATATAGGTGCCGAGTCACAGTAGAGAGATTAGTGTATGCTGAGCATCATAGACTTCAGATGCCGAGTAAGACAGTTTTGACATATTTGTTCGTAAAGGCACAAACAACTATGTAAACCATTTTTTAGCCAACTTAAGATTGAATTTCAAAATTTTGGAGATAAGGACGAATCTCTAGTTGGATTCCCTATGCAGTTACATGCAGCCAATCAGAAAATGAGAAGGATTACGTGGTAAAATGGATGAACCTTAGCCGTAGATTCATACCAAACCCTAAGTCACTAAGTCTTTGTAAGGAGGACAAATCCTAAACTCTTTAGAGAGAGATGAGTGAGTGTGTAAGGAATTGAAGGAGCGAAGAGAGAAGTTTGCATGTGCAAACAGAGCATTCATAGTGGCTTAGAAGTTATGAAGTGAAACAACATTGCAGAATCAGTTAGAGCAAATAGAGGAAAGAAAAAAGATACAGCAAAGAGACATGGATCAAGAAGATATTGTTTAGAGGCGATCTGTTATCAAGCAAGCAAGTGCTAATCACATGATCAAAGCTAAGACATTCTAATAGGTGATTTCAGTCAAAATCTCTTAACATAGTAGTCCTAACAGACTGTATGAAATCCTCTAACAAGGTGCTTACTTAGTTGCAAGTTAAAGTCCTTTAGCAATGCACACTTCTAATAAGGTGTTGAAATCCTCTAACAAGGCTAGACCTAACAGTCTTTGTAACCCTTTAACAGGGCAGACCTTTCACAGGGTAGATCATGTTTTATGGTCAAAACATTGTAACCTTCATTAGATACACTTTAGTACTGCAGTAGTGAAGATTTGTGGGTGTCATCCCCACCTCAATTTTACCTTCTCATTAGAGGGTTTCTAGGTAATCATATTTGGTGTCATATGTGTATGATTGCTTATGTGTTTACATGATTTAGATTTATATGCTTTACATGTTATTTCAGTTTACTCATTGAATGTACGAGATGGATGTATGGTGAAAGTTTTATGGGTCTAAGTTTAAACTACTGATTCACCCCTCCCAAAGAAGTTTACCTTTCCTATTGTAATTCCAACAATTGGTATTAGAGCTTTGTTCTCTAAAAGAGAAGCTTTGTAACTTTGAGGAAAGATCTTGAAATGGAAGTCTACAAGTTAGGAAAGACTATTGAGAATCAGGAAATTGAAATACAACTCATTCTACTTCAACTGGATGAAGCAAGAGAAGAACTAAAGAAATCTTTGAAGAGAAGGAAGGAAATTGCTATTGTGAAGAATGAGACACAATACAAAAAGATAGACACTACTAAGCTATTTGCAGATGGAGACTGAATTTGATGCAGCAGTTGCAGATATAATGGAAAAGAATAGAGCCCAAGTTGAGGAAATAAAAAATCTCAAGTTAGAGCAAGAATCACAACCTATAATGCTACGTGAAGTGGTTGAACAAAAGAAGAAAGCCATAGAAGACAAAGCCATGATTGAAGAGGACAAAAGAATTTTGGCCAATAGACTGAAAGAGAAGTCAACAGAACTAACCAAGATTTCCAACATGAAATTGAATACTCTAAGTCAAATGATGAATGCCAACTATGAATTGAATGTCAAGGACATTGAGATAACTTCATTGAAGTTGCAGAATGAACAATTGCAGAGTGACCTAAAGAGAGGAAAAGAATTTGTTGAAAGTTTCAACAAGCCAAATGAAGCCATCAAATACTTTGAGCAACTATTGAGATCCCCTAGATTCAATAATGATACATCTGGATTGGGATACACAAGCACTGAAGGAGAGTCATCCAAAAGTGTAGAAGAAAAGAACAAAGGTAAGAACTCCAAACTTGTCATAATTGTGGGAAGAAAGGACATACTGCTAATGTGTGTAGGAGTAAGACTGCAAACCAGAATGTCAAGCCTAAGAGTATGGTTCACTGCCATAAGTGCAACAAGTAAGGTCATCAGGCACATGAATGCAAAACCAAGACTATGCATACAAAAAGATTTGAAGGATATTGTTACAACTATTAGAAGTATGGACATAGAGCTTTTGAATGCAGATCCAAACCCATGTGGTCATCAAACAGGTAAGCAAAGGTAAGGAACTATGCCAACTCTTATAATTGGGATTATAACACAAGATTTAGCTGTCATTATTGTCAAGAATATGAACATATTCCTGAGAATTGTATTAGGACACACTTCAAAGGACACTACCAAAGGTAGTTGAGCCAAATCACATGTTTTAGCTATTTGAAGACTAGTCACATCGGTAGGTATTGTCCAACTAGGTATCAGAGATGGGATGAATAAGACATAGAAAAAGAAAGATGATTGCTGCACATCAAATGGAGAAGGGATCACTTCACCCAATGGGTTAGGTAATCACACCTCATCAAACTAGGCAATCAAGAGGTATGTGGGACTGATACTTAAAGGTTATATCATACATCAGTTCCAAAATGACTTAGCACTGAAAAGATTACATTAACATGAATAAAGATGCAAGATGTTATTAGAAATCCAAGATAAATCTTTAAGTTTTTTTCATGTTGTCGAGCATGAAATATTTCCTATGTGTGCCGAGTGAAATGCTAGAAGATGCCAAGCTTACAGACTGGCTAGTTGATGTCGAGCTCATAGTAGTTGCTGAGTGATTGAAATGTTAATAGATGCTGAGTGAGCTTGAAATTGGTTGATGTCGAGCTTACAACTGTGTAAGCACTCAACATTTATTGCAAGGTTTTCAAAGGGTATTTGATCAATTTTAGCTCATTTTTCATCATTTCAAATTTGAGAAAGAGTGACTAGAGCAGAAGGCGATTTGGAAATCCATTCCAAGCAGTTGTAGAAGATAGCGATTCTTCACTAGTTCGTCAGATTTCATAAGGTATTTATCAAGAGCCGAGCTATGCAGTTTAAATTTCACAAACCCTAATTTTACATTATGGCGTCTAGTTCGAAGAATGTAGAGGGGAAGGAAGTTTTGAATGTTTAGTTAGTGAGTAATGAAGTCAAGCAACTCGTTTTCAAAGCTATTCTTGATATTTCTTATAAGCAAGACCCTTCTGGTGCATTGTCGATGATTCCACCGAATGTAATAATGGTGCAAGATGTAAGAAAATGTTACAACTGTAAGATAGGAAGCATTGGTGATATGGAGATTAGGGATGCATACAATAAACTCTGTGATTATGGTGTACTGAAGGAAGAGTTCAAAATCGTTGAAAGGAAGGGATTAACATGAACCCTAGATTTTTTGAATGTACTCAAGACAGAGTGGATTAGGATAGTGCTTAGCCGAATTCATGATGGTTCATTATGGCTAGACAATGGACCTATCAAAATTACTAAGAGAATAATCTATAGGGTTACAGGTTAACCAACCCTAGATCGGCCTAAGACACCGAGGAGTGATTCGAAGGAAGTGATTGAGAAAAATACTGGAGTTGTCTGGAACAAGAGAGGCATGACAATTGATACAATTACTGATCCTTTGATAAACTTTGTTGTAAGGGCGATTTCACACAAGTTGTACCAATCTAGTAGATTGAACAGTGTGCCCTGTATAGCTATGGATATGGGATACAAAATTGTAAAGAAAGATCGCACTTATGATCTAGTAGAGCTACAATTGCAACAATTGATGGAGAACCTTGGAGCAATCAGAAAGACAAAGAGTGCACATTGTAAATTTGGTTCTATATTGATTTGTATAGTCTTTTATGTGCAAAACACATTACCCCCATTTGGCACTGTGGGATGGAAAACCAACAGATTAGTAGTAGTACAGATTGGTGAGTACATTGAGCAATTAGGAGAGAATTTCGAATCTTCGATGACAAGTTATTTTGAAGATTTCAAGAAGTCAATAAAGGAAAGATTGAGAATACTAGTATCCTTAGTTCAGAAACATTATGATGATGTATGTTTTCTTGTGGATGCTGATTATACATTTGTACAAGCTGCGACACCAAGGGTGAGATGGTTGAGACCCTTAGGTTATAAAATAAATGTGGATGAGGCCTCTGCTGCTATAATAGATTTACGGGCAAAAGAGGTAGATAAAAATGCAAAGGTATTTGGAAATTATGAGGTGGTAAAGTCCAAAATAACCATGGAATTGAAGACTGCCTCTGCCATGAAGAAAAAGGAGAAGACCAAGAAGAGGAGGAGACTGAAGGTGTCGAGGGAGAAGTCGAGGAAGCACCGACTCCTGCCGAGCCAAAGAAGAGGAAGGCTAAGGCTCAATCAGTGACTAAAGCTAACAAGGTAGCTAAGCCGAGTCAGCCCAAGCCTACTGCACCTACTACAAGGGCTAGTACACGTGCAACAGCCCAAAAGGCCAAGGAGAAGACCAAATCAGCAGAGCAAGGTGGCCAAGAGCAGAAAAGGCCAAGAAGAAAGTATGTTGCACAAGCAGATTCTGATGAGGAGAAAACAGAGTCCGATGACAATAGCCAATTTAAGGTGGTGAGTCGTAGAACTCTTTTAGATGTTGAAAATTTATGTGAAAATGTTAAGAATAGTGCAGACCTATCAGGATTTACACATGTAGATTTTGATAATTTGGGTAAAGTAGAGAAAAATCAAGTGGAGGAGGCCATATATGCCATGATGGAAAAATTCAAGACAACTCCACTAGAGATTGCCAACTCAATGCCAAAGAGTCTATATAACACAGTTGAGCAGAAATGACACTATTGTCTGGAGTTGGAGAAACAAATTAGAGAAACATCTCTAGCCTACGTGATGCCTGAACTAACTAAAGCACAGATTGCTAAGGCTGTAAAGAAATATGGAGTTAGGTTCACACCTAAATACAAAGCCTTTAGCATCTTGCAAAACAATATTGAGGATGTTGTTAAGAAGTCCACATAGATGTGGAAGCTCACTTATGGGTTGACTACAGTTAAGGAAGGAGAACAAGCACCCATTGAAGTGAAAGATGATGACAAAGTTGACATTGTTGGAGGAGGAACAGAAATGCAAGTAGATGACAAGGCAACAGCTAAACCAGAGCAACTAGAAGAATAGAGTGTGCAAGAAACAATTGCCGAGTGCTAGTGCTCCACATGTCACAAGTGAGACTACTGAAACAGTAACTGTCAAGGATGTTTATGATCTATCAGCTCAGAACATCAATCCCCTTACTGAAGATGATTTGAAGAAGATACTAGATCAGTCTACATTGCAGGCCAAACTTTGTGATAATCCTGTTTTGGTCAATGTGAATAAGCTACAAAAGTCAATGACTGATGTTGCAAGGGAAAAGGTGAATCCACAAGGACCACCTTCTATCATCCCTCAAGTCACTAATGTACAACCTTTGGTTCAAATGCCAGAAGATACATCTAACAAGGTTGATGCAATTGCCAAGATTGATACTGTAGAGAAGAACATAGTGGAAACACAAGTTGCTACTGTAGAAATAGGTCAAATAGACTTATCTGCACCTACATTACAAGGACAAGGTGCAAGTCAAGTCATTGTGGCAAAATAGGGTAAGCTTGAAGAGAGTGAGATGACACCACAACTGAAGGAGCAAATTGCCATCCAAGCCTTGCTAACCTTACCAGTATCTGGCACTCCATCAAGTCATACTCTTCAGAAGCCGAGCACAGATGCTACTCCATTGCAGATCTCAGTGCCGAGCCCGAGTTCATCAAAGGTTGAAGAACTAATTCAATATGGAGATGTGAGCCTTGATGAAGAGATCATTTTGCCCAAGTATGATTATGATACCATGACTATAGAACAAATGGGCATATTGCAACAAGCCCTAGCAAGGAAAAAGCATCAGGAAATGCTTAGAAGGGAGCACAGGCAAAAGCATGCACTACAAGATATTAAAGACATCTTTTTAGATGCATTCAGTTTGCCAACTTTGGATGAGACCAAACCACTTTAACAATTGACAAATATAATGGAGAAGGTTAGTAAAGAAGACCTAGATACTAATGCAAAATTGTTAGAATGGTTAGAAAGAAGTTCCAAAACAAATTCAGTGAGAAAATATCAGGTGATATAGCACTAACACAAGTTGCATTGGCAACTAAGGTTGAGGATGTGAAGAAGGTACTTGAGAACATATTCTCATTGTACACTAAATTGTGCAATCCATCACTCTTCACCCAAGAGACTAGAACAATGAATCCAACTCAGAGTGAGAAGCATTTCAGGACATTGCTTCAAACATAGAGTCAGTTAGCTATATTGACAGTAGATGAGGCCAAGATAAGGGTCAACTGACTAGCATCCAAGCAACTCTCACCCCCCATATGGAAATTTTGCACAAGGAGCTAGGCTATGCTGAAACCTTAATGAAGAAAGACCCAAATCTTTCTACCTTAGATGGTCTAGTCCACCTTGTTGCCAAGCTAGCAATCCAAATTAAGTCATTGGTGTAGCATGTGAGAACTGGGATGTAGCTCTTAAGATGATATTGGATGTTCATAAATCTTTTCTAGACAAACATACAATAAATGTATATACTATAGCCCATTTGACATAAGTGTCAAAAAGGGGGAGACATTTTTTTGGAGGAGAAATGGAGAAATAGAGCAAAGGGGGAGAACGAAATAAAAGAATGGGGGATATATTACTTTTGGGAGTAATAAAGAATAAGAATTTTGGGGAGATATGAGGAGAGTAAGAAATAAGAGGAACAGAGAAATGCTAGAATCAGCTAAAGGAGAGCAAGCATCAAAACATATTAGAAGTATCAGATGAAAGAGTATCAACAAAACAAAGCATGAAGTCAAAGTGTATCATTAGAGACACATTTACTCAGCAAGAGCACAAAATTTTGGATACTAAACAAACATATCAACTCAAGGGGATTTACCAAATTTTGAGGTATCTAAGTGATTACAAAATTTTGACATTTTGAAGTTTTGTATATAAGCCGAGTTAAGATCTGTTATGCTTGTGAGATGAAGGATATTAACGTTTATTCAAGTGTTTTTGACACTCATGTCAAAGGGGGAGATTGTTGATCTCAGATTGATTTTGACAAGTGAGTGTCAACACACTTAAGTTATTTACTTAGTTCATGCCGAACTAGTAGTACATGCCAAGCACATGTATATATTAGACCATGCCGAGTCATAGTGAGTGCCGAGCAGATAGTACATGCCAAGTGATATAGGTGCCGAGTCACAATAGAGAGATTAGTGTATGTCGAGGATTAGAGACTTCAGATGCCGAGTAAGAAAGTTTTGACATATTTGTTTGTAAATGCACAAAAAACTATGTAAACCATTTTTGAGCCGACTTAAGATTGAATTTCGATATTTTGGAGATAAGGATGAATCTCTAGATGGATTCCCTATGCAATTACATGTAGCCAATCAGAAAATGGGAAGGATTAAGTGGCAAAATGGATGAATTTTAGCCGTAGATTCATACCTAACCCTAAGTCACTAAGTCTTCTTAAGGAGGACAAACCCTAAACTCTTTAAAGAGAGATGAGTGAGTGTGTAAGGAATTGAAGGAGCGAAGAGAGAAGTTTGCATGCACAAACAAAGCATTCATGGTGGCTTAGAAGTTATGAAGTGAAACAACATTGTAGAATCAATTAGAGCAGAACAAAGGAAAGGGAAAAGATACAATAAAGAGACATCTGATTGAGAAGGATCAAGAAGACATTGTTTAGAGGTGATCTTATCAAGCAAGCAAGTGCTAATCCCATGATCAAAAATGAGACATTCTAACAGGTGATTTCAGTCAAAATCTCTTAATAGAGTAATGCTAATAGGTTGTATGAAATCCTCTAACAAGGTGCTTACTTAGTTGTAAGTTAAAGTCTTTTAGCAAGGCACACTTCTAATAGGGTGTTGAAATCATCTAACAAGGTGAGACCTAACAGTCTTTGTAAGCCTTTAACAAGGTAGACCTTTAATAGGGTAGATCATGTTTCATGGTCAAAACATTGTAACCTTCATTGGATACCCTTTATTACTACAGCAGTGATGATTTGTGGGTGTCATCCCCACTCCAGTTTTACCTTCTCATTGGAGGGTTTGCGGGTAATCATATCTGGTGTCATATGTGTATGGTTGCTTATGTGTTTACATGATTTAGATGTATATGCTATACATGTTATTTCAGTTTACTCATTGAATGTACAAGATGGATGTATGGTGAAAGTTTTATGGGTCCAAGTTTAAACTATTGATTCACCCCCCCTCAGAAGTTTACCTTTCCTATTGTAATTTTAACAGGTTTTTCATCATGATGTCATGGATAGCTTGGATACACAGTTTAGTGGGAGCTTGTGACAATGATGAGGTGACAATGCAGGATTAATCCCTAGTTTGGTTTGTATCTTCTTAAGTTTGGAGATCTTGGTTTCACTTGGTATTGACACTTTGGTTGTGTGAGTGTAGATCTGGAGGATCTTCATGTAGGAGATGGATTTTATGATGCCATGGGTTATTGGATACCATGATTGAGTGAAAGTTGTTGGCATTGATATATTTATTGAGTGTTTGCAAATGTTGGAAGTTTGTCTTAGATCCTGTTGCTGCAGAAGCGTCTTTGACATTTGCATGGTGCACTTATTATCTTCATGGTGTGTGAAGATGTTTAGATCTTGAGGACTCATGGGTTCTTGGTTATCCTCATGGTGTGTGGAGATGGTTCTTCATGCTATGTGGAGATGGTTTTTCTTCATGGTGTGTAAAGATGGTTGTATCTTGAGGTCTAATGGGGTTCTTGGTAAAGGTGTGGTTTATACTTTCATTTGATATGTTATTCTTGGTGATTAAGATGGTTTCATTTTTATGTCATGGTATACTCCTGATACGCGTCTAGAGTTTTGACATGTTATGGTATGTTCATATGGAGCATGCTAACTCTTTGGTTGAGATGGTTGGATCATGTTGTCATGTTTATGTTCCTTAGGGTTGGAACTTTGACATTGATCTTGGTTTAGTTTCTTGGTATTGAGTACATTGATCATTTGCTGGATACTTCATGATATTGACATGTTGTATTTGGAGTTGGCATGGATTGATTGGTTACAGGTGCTCATGGATACTTAGAGACTATTGTGATGCTAAATTCTTTTGGATTAGAGAAGTGTTTGTTGGGACAGTTGATCGTTTTAGTAGGAAGTCTGAGGGGCATTCACCTGGTATGGACTTGAGAGGAGATTGCTCTTAGATGAGTCTTGGTTGGAGACTTGGATATCTTGATGCACATTCTCATTCCCACCCTTGTTCTACTCGGTGGTTTGCTACTTGAGAGGTATAGCCCATTGTTTCTCTCAGGTGCATTATGTTTATGCTTGTCTTTCATGGATATGGATCTTGAGCTACGGTACATGAGCTAGTTTTGGAGGGTTCTTTTGAGAGATGGTTTAGCATTGGTTATCTCCATGTGCATTGTTGACATCTTAGTTAAGTTTTTTTATTAGTGACACACACACTTGATCAGACAGCTAATAGCTACTGAGCTTATTGTGCAGTTAACAGTGTTAACCGGGTAATTCAGGCTCTACCGATTATCAAGAACAGTATTCAGTTTGCGTTGAGCAGTTTCTTCCAAGTTGGTGATTACCGGCATAAACCGAGCTTCATAGTGTTTACCGAGTTTCTCAGTGCGAACCAAATTCTTTAGTGGTTATTGAGTTCGTGGATTCAGTGATGTGAATCTAGTGTTGACCGAGCTATGCAATGTTAACCAAGTGATTTAGTTTATACCGAGCTCGTAGTAATAGCATTGACCGAGCTATGCAGTATGAATCAAGTGATTCAATTTATATGCCAAGCTTCGCAGTATTTATCAAGTCACCAGTGTAGACTGAGTTTAGACTACTTAAAGTGATTAGTATGAACTGAGCTTATACATCTACCGAATGCATGATGGTGTTGAGCATTGACAATGGATGTTGAGTATTAGAACCTCACCGAGTTTGTCTTCAGAACCCAAGTTCCTGCAGTTAGGCCAACTTTATGTATTTTGAAGAAACTTGTATTGTACCCGACTTTGATGAATTGTAAATTGGACTGATATATATGCAATCTATTATATCACATCCAAATATGTATGTAATAAGCAAAAAAGAGTAGAAGTGTGAAGTACAAGGCTACAACCAATATAAGGAGCAGCAAAGATTTATCTATCACAACAAGGTGATCATTACACTCAAAGGTATCTCATTCAGCAAATTAAGTTGCAAATCAGAGATCAGCCATTGATTCATCCTAGTAGGTGGAATAGTTAATTCCTTTCACAAGGTAGACTTAACAGTCTTTTGTAAATCTCTTTATCGAGTGCATACTTCATTGTATGTGTGTAAAACCTTTTACAAGGTGGACCTAACAGTCCTTATTGTTCCTAACAGGGCAGATTATTAGAAGTGATCATTGTAAGCCTTAATAGGCCAACTTTATACTGCAATACTAAAGCTTGTGTGTATCATCCCCACCCTAGTTTTACATTCTATTTGGAAGGTTTCTGGTCACCATATTGTGTGTCAAAGTGTTATGAATGTTTTAATGCTTTCAATTTTTTATGTATGCAATTAGATCAGAATACTCATGAAGGATTAATTGGTAAATAAGGATTAAGTTTTCTTAGTTACTGATTCACCCCTCCCCTCTTAGTAATTTAGCCTATCATATATTTCCAACAATTGATATCGAAGCTTTGTGGTTTTCAGAGAAAAAGTTTAATAGCTTGGGCAAAGATCAGAAGCCATGGAAGTATTCAGACTTGACAAAGCTATTGACAATGAAAAGCTAGATTTGGAATTGACTATTGGGTAACTCAAGAAGGCAAAGGAGCAACTCTCTCAATCTTTGAAAAGAAGAAAAGATCTTGCAATTCAGATGAATGACAAACTTTACATTGAAGAAAAAATTGGAGACATCCATTCAGCAGGCAATTCAGATGAAGCCGATGAAGCAATCAGAGAACTATTAGAGAAGAATAACACACTTCAAGAAGAAATAAGAAAGCTGAAAAGAGAGCAAAAAATTTAGTTAGTAAGATTGTGTTAAGTCATGGAAGATAAAAACAAGACAAAAGAAGAGTTAGAAGGAAAGAATAATGAAATTCAACATCTATCCCTTCAATAGGTAGACTTCATTAATTTGTTCACTAATGCAAATGAAAAAATCATGAATTTAAAATCAGAAAATGAAAGATTGCAGAATGATCTAAACATTGAAAGGCAAACCAATGAGAGGATGATGAAATCTCAAGCAAACATGGATCAATTGGATGAGCAAATCCAATACAGACAAAAAGGCAAAGCAGGAATTGAATATACAAAGGTGAGTCATCTAAGCAAGGAGCTCAAAAGAATCAAATACCTGCTTGTAGTCACTATGGTAAGTTAGGTCATACATCAAACAAATGTTGGAGCAATGACAAAGCTAAATTCAATAGAAAGTGCTATAATTGTAATCAACATGGTCATAGAACTAATGAATGCAAAGAGAAACCTAAATTTGAGGGCAAATATCACAAATGCAAGAAGCATGGGCACAAATCTTCTGAATGCAAAACTAAGATATTGAATCCAGCAGAACAGATTGTAAAAGCTATATTTGGTTGGGACTACAACACTTGGTGTAGATGTTATTACAATGGAGAATTTGGACACTTTGGAATGAATTGTGTAAAACATCACATGAGGACAAGAGACACCACCAGAAGATGTTTCATTTGTACAAAACTTGGTCATCTTGCCAAAAACTCTATGAACATTGGAAGAATTGAAGATGAAAAGAAAGCCAAGGCTGACAACATCATAAAGTAGATGAGACAACAATGGATTCCAAAATCTTCTGAGAATGCAAGTCCGAGCAATGAAGCACTTGTCACTCAAGAATTGGGTGACTCAAGTATTTCTACTTAATCTCCCTCAAGGAGAACTGGAACTAGGATTCTGAAGCAGACATCTTACATCAGTTCTAGTTAGCAGAAACGAAAGATCCATATCAACATTCAAGATGCAAAGGGATCACTGAGTGTCTGAAAAAATTCTAGACATCACCAAGTGAGGTCGGGTTGCAAGACCTTGCCGAGCAAGGTCGGGAGTAACTTAGTTATTGTGTGGACATCGAGTCGTGAATGTTCCTACCAAGCATTTAATTCAAGCCGAGTGGAAGACAACCTATCATCATCCAAGCAAACGTACCAGGCATTTATGGCAATCAAAAGGGAAAATTTGATAAAAAGAGTGAAATCGAATTCATTTGTCATCGTGAATTTTCAAGAGCTATTTGCGTAGAAGCGATCTTTGTGCATCTGAGCAATCTGTGCGATTTGTTGAAGTTTTCCACATTTTCTCAAACCCTATCGAGCGATGGCATCCTCCAGCAGCAAGACAAAGATTGGGTTAGAGATGTTTGTTTGAGGCATTGAATGGAAGGCACCTGATTTCAAGCTTAGTCCAATTGTTGCGGAAACCCTTGATCCCACTAGAGCACAATCTCAAATTCCATTAAAGGTACTTCTGATAAATGATATTCTCTCACATTTTCAATGTTCTATTCAAGATATAGGAACCTTGGAAATGGATGAAACTTTGGAGAAGTTGTGTGTGAATTGTGTTTTAAAACCTGAACATCAAGACCTTGAGGCGAAGGGTTTAACCAACATTCCTCACATGCCTTGAGATTTTTAGATTAAGTGGATAAGATTTATCCTCAGCCGTGTGCACAATGGACAGTTATGGTTGGAGCAGCCTATTCCCATAACGAAGAAAATGATTCATCAAATCACAGGGCTTCCAATGCTGGCCAAGGCTAAAACAACAAATACCCTAAGTCGGGTGGAATTGAAGAAGAAAACCCTTTCCGAATGGGATCGAAGGGGTATGAAGATTAGTTATGTTCTTGATATGGAACTAAAATTCAGAATATATGTAATTGCACACAAGATATACAGCTCTAGCCATCTCAACAGTGTATCATGTGGAGCTACGGATTTCGCTTTCAAAGTGGTCAAGAACATGTCATTTGACCTTGCTGAGTTGATGTTGAATCAGTTCAACAAGAATATGGAAAACATAAGAAGTTCAAAGAATAACTCTTGTAAGTTCGGTTCACTCTTAACCTGTTTATTTTTCTTTGTGCAAAAGTTGTTCCCATCAAAAGGCACAGTTGTATGGAGAAAAAATGTACCTATTCTTTAGCAAATCAATGAGTATATAGCAGAAATGGGAGAAAATTATGTCAATATCATAGACAATTACTTTGATGCATTTAAGGATAAGATGAATAACAGAGTCAAAATCCCAAAGAAACTTGTTGAAGATTACAAAGATGATATTTGTTTTATGGTTGATTGTGATAAAGTGTATATATAAACAATTAGATCAAGAATTGTATGGGTCAAGCCTCTAGGTTATGAGATTAATATTGATGAAACCAAGGACATCATTGAAGCATTGTTAAATGAACTTGTTGATCCAAAGGCTACATATTTTGGGACATATGATGAAGCTAAAGCAAGAATCGAATTAGAAATAAAACTCCCTTAGGCGGTCAACAAAGGGAAGAAGAAAATAGCAAAATTGAAACAAACCAGCACTACTCTCTTGTTGATAGAAGGTAAAGAAGATGACATAGAAGATGATGATGCAGAAGATAAAGAAAAATAAGAAGAAGAAGAACCAGTAAAGAAGAAAGGTAAGGTTATTATAACCAAACTCACAAAGCCATCTACTGCAGTGTTTACAAGAAGGGCATCTAGGAAGAAACAAAAATTGGGTGAAAGAGATGTAATTTTCAAACTGCCACCATCCACATTCCAAGCAAAGTTGAAAGAAATTGATTATGATGCCGACATGGCTAACTTTAAATCATTAAGGTATGAAATAAGAACTGCAGAGGAGAAGAAGCAAGTTGAAGACATGGTTATGTCTAAAATGGGTAAATGAAAGTATTCTCCTGACCACCTTGTACAACAGATTCCTAGTGAATTGATGGAGAAAATCAAGCCAAGATGGGAACAGGCCAAGAAAACTGCAAAAGACATAAATGAGCAGATCTTGGGCAACTCATGTCGAGCTTGAGTGATAAAGAAGTGAAAGAATCCATCAAACAAAATGAAGAGAAACTTACTTTGAAGTTTACCACTTGCTTGATATTAATCAATGACATTGAACATGTAGTGAAGAATGCTACTAACACATGAAAGATTATCTATAATCTTCATAAGAAGAGTGATTTTCTTGTTAATGTTAGTGATAAGGATGAGGAAGAAGAAGACAAAGATGATGAAGAAGAAACAAATGATGAAAATGTAGATGATGAGGAACAAGAACATGAAGTTACCAAGGAGAATCTCCTTGAGATTTGGAGCATTGAGGAGACCGACCCCAATAAGATTGCAGCAGCAATTATAGCCTCACTTCTTCACTCTCTGAGCAAAGCTTCAAAGCCATCCAGCTTAGAAAAAGCTACTGCTGAGTTGGTTGTGTCAAACATTGAAAATCCAAGCACTCAACCAATCTTTGTACCTGTTCAGCTTAGTACTTCATTGACTGAAGTGACCAGCAGTCCTTTTATCGAGCAGTCAGTGATTCCTCCCTCATCAATTTTGGTTGCTTAGCAACAAGGTATTTTCTCAATAAGTGCCATATCTACTTTTACAGCCAGTCCTTCTATATCTACCATTGTTTCTAGTCCAAGCATGCAAATAATAAGTACGAAGACAGTTGAGACCAAGCCTCAACTGAGTACAAAAGTTTACAAAGGCAAAGAAAAGGAAGAAGACATTGATCTTGATGAGGATATAGTTATCCCTAATTTGGATATCTCCAATCTAAATCCTTGATCAAATGCATATAGTAGGAGAGCTTCTACAGAAGAAAGCTAAGCAACAGAGGCTAAGAGAAGAAAGAAATAAAGAATTTCAAGTGCTTGAAGATGCAAAGAACATTCTTGCAGAGACACTTAGCATTGAGGTTGACACTTCTCAACCTATTTTGGCTTAGTTAGGAGAAGTGGTCTAGAAATTCAACGAAGATTTGAATGGACAAGAGAAATTGTTGCAGAGAGCAGAGAAGAAATTTGAAAATAAAGTATCGGAGCTAGTAGCACAAAATATTGCAATATACCAAGTAGAACTATCTACTATTCTAGAATTATTGGAATCCTCTTGCAACGATGTAACCTCTCTATTCAATAAACTCTGTGACACATCTATCTTTGCGCAGGAAATTAAAGATAAACTCTCCAAGATTAATGAAGACCTGAAGGCAAGTGCACATCAGTTGTCACTTGACCCGAGCTACAGTTCTGCTCACTATACAAAGATCAGATTTCTAACCGATATGCAGACAAAATTGCCAAGGGAAGAAGCCAGGATGAGGGCTACACTTGTAAATATACAAGGCATGATTTTCCCAAATATGGATGCATTGCAAAAACATATTGTACATGCTAAAACTCTCATCCATGATAACTTCTCCATTGCTGATCACATGATAGAATTATTAGTAGAAGTTCAGATTGCACTACATACATGCAAGGTGTTGCAAGAAAACTGGGACAAGACAATGACACTAATTCTAAAGGTACATTCTGATTTCTTGTCACATTTTGGTATTACCATGTAAAATACACCTTTGGCATTTATGTCAAAAGGGGGGAGAAGATGTATATATCATATTGTAAAGGGGAGAAGATAAAATATAAGATGTAATATACAAAGGGGGAGAATATGTGATATAAAGGAAGAAGATAAGAAATGAAGATGTATATAATGTAAAGTATATTGAATATATATGTATGGGGGAGCATCATAAACATGTACAGATATTCATATAAACATCTCTTACAAAAGCAATTTTGAAAAATCTCAAAAACAAAGTATGTTATCGAGTTGAGGACACAAGTTGAAGACTAAGGCTTGTTTGAAATTTTTTGAGAATTCAGTTTTGATGGATAAGTGTTTTTGTCACTAATGCCAAAGGGGGAGATTGTTGACATCTTAGTCAAGTTTGTTTATTAGTGACACATACACTTAATCAGACAACTAACAAGTATCGAGCTTATTGTACAATTAACAATGTTAACCAAGTAATTTAGACTCTATCGAGTATCAGGAACAATATTCAGTTTGTGCTGAGCAGTTTCTACCAATTTGGTGATTGTTGGTGTAAATAGAGCTTCTTAGTGTTTACTAAGTTTCTTATTACAACCCAAGTTCTTTAGTGGTTACCGAGTTCGCAGATTCAGTTATGTGAATCCAGTGTTGACTGAGCTATGCAATGTCAACCAAGTAATTCAGTTTATAGCGAGCTCGTAGCAATAGCATTTATCGAGCTATGCAGTATGAATCAAGTGATTCAGTTTTTATGCCGAGCTTGATAGTATTCACCGAGTCACTAGTGCAGATCGAGTTCAGACTACTTGAAGTGATTAGTATGGACTGAGCTTGTATGTCTACCGAATGCATGGCGATGCCGAGCATTGACAATGGATGTTGAGTATCAGAACCTTACCGAGTTTGTCTTCAGAACCCAAGTTCTTGCAGTTGGGCCAACTTTATGTATTTTGGTGAAACTTGTATTGTAGCCGACTTTGATGAATTGTAAATTAGATTGATATATATGCAATGTATTGTATCACATCCAAATATGTATATAATAAGCAAAAAATAGCAGAACTGTGAAGTACAAGGCTACAACCAATATAAGGAGCAGCAAATATTTATCTATCACAACAAGGTGATCATTACACTCAAAGGTATCTCATTCAGCAAATCAAGTTGCAGATTAGAGATCAACCACTGATTCATCTTAATAGGTGGAACAATTAAATCCTTTCACAAGGTAGACTTAACAGTCTTTTGTAAATCTCTTTACCGAGTGCATACTTCATTGTATTTTTGTAAAACCTTTTACAAGGTGGATCTAGCAATTCTTATTACTCCTAATAGGGTAGATCATCAGAAGTGATCATTGTAAGCCTTAACAAGCCAACTTTATACTATAGTATTAAAGCTTGTGGGTATCATCCTCACCCTAGTTTTATTTTCTATTTGGAAGGTTTCTAGGTCACCATATTGTGTGTCAAAGTGTTATGAATGTTTTAGTGCTTTCAGTTTCTCATGCATGCAATTGGATCAAAATACACATGAAGGATTAATTGGTAAATAAGGATTAAATTTTCTTAGTTATTGATTCACCCCTCCTTTCTCAGTAACTAAGCCTATCATATATATCCAACAGTGCATATGTTATTGTTATGCTAGTTTTGTTTGGGAGATGGTTTTATATTGGACATATTCCTTGAATTAGGAATGGTTTATGAGTTTGATCTTCTTGTGAGAGGCTTTGAGTGTTGTGGCTTTTTGTTGGGGTTTTATGGAGATCTTATTTGCACAGTTTACATCTAGAGGTGTGTGTAGGACATGATACAAGTTATGATTTGCATAGTTTCTCTTGGTCTTGGTTATCTTCCTGGATGTTCGGTTTCACTTAAATTGGATTTGAGATTGATTTGAGATTGTGATCATTGATTTGTGCTCATGTATGTCATGTGAGAGATGACATGGTTATTTCTTTATTTCTTTCCTCTGTTGGTTTGGGAGAGCTTGGGAGACTGTTGGAGATTTTTTATGAGAGTTGTTCTTGCAGGTTATTGGTTAGTGTGTTGTGGATGTCTTTGAGACTACATGGATTCACTTCGTTGAAATGTTGTGAGTGAATTGGTTATAAATTTGACATGCTCTTTTGCAGTGGAAGCTTTTTGGTATATATGTGGCAGGTATTGCTCTTGAGGCTTGTGATTGCAAGTTATAGACTAGATTTTTCAGTGATGTGAGATTCACTTGGTATACCTTTGGAGGTATGGATAGTTTGATGGGTTTGGCACTTGCTGTGGGTGCTAGTTCAGCTATGGATATTTTGACAACTACAAATACATGTGATTACCTTTGGATCAACTTTTTGTGCTTGGCCATTTAGTTGGTACAAGATTTTTTATGATCTTTTAATGCGACAGGTTGGGTGGCTTTCTCTTTGGATGGCTTATATGTATGTCCGGTGGTAGTGGCATAATAGAAGGTGGCTTCATTCATGTTTGAGATGCTGGATACTTTGATTTTGTTGCGGGTACCAGAATAGAGCACATGGCGTACTTTGATCCATGATGGTGGATGTGTTGGGAGGGATTGTTCCTTTGTTCATTTATGTGGCTACAGATTGACCTTATGCAATGTATACAACAAGTGGGAGATTGTTGAGATAATGAGTGTTGCACACATTGCATAATATTGTTATACTGTATTATTTTATTTTATTATGTAATGTTGTACTTAGATGGACATGCAACATGTAAAGATTCCCATGGGACATACTTGATGAATTGTATTGTAACATTGTGATAATATTTCATGATATCATTTAATATTGGGGAAAAGAATTAAATTTCCAATATTAAATGTGGGGTCAATGGGTTAGGTAGCACATGGTTTATATAATACCACTTGGTGGTTTTATGAGATTTGCTACTATATTAGTAGCCACAAGGGTAGTTGTAGTGAGAAGAAAGAAGAGAAAAAACAAGAGTCGAGCAGGACAAGGCTTGACAGGTTAGCCAAGGGAGCATTTGTGAAGGTTGGAAATATGGCATGGGATGTGTGGATTCATGCTTGTTCACATGGGTTGCTTGGTAGTGGCTATGGCTTTGAAAGTTTCCATGGTTGTATTGCAATGGTGATTTTGCTGAATAATACATGGTGATGGATGCTTTTTGAAGCTGGGTTTTTTCCCTCAATGAGGGTTTTCCAGGGTATATCTTGTGTCACATTTTTGTGGGTATGTTGTCTATTTTCTTGCATGTGGATTTTCAGTTGCATATTTATTTCAGATCTATTATAGGTTATGTGGAAATGATTATATTCTTTGTTGCAAGTTTCCTTACATGTATATTTTCAAATGTTCGATAAAAGTGCTGATTTATTGCCAACGTTTTGCCAATTCTGAGATTTTCAAAAGTTTTGGGTCGACCGAGATATTGCCAAAATTGAGTTTTCAAGTATGCTTCTACCTATTCCTCAACTAGAAAACTTGCAAAGGGCTTTTTGGAAAATTAAATTGTCTTTTTAAATTCCTTTTGTAGTATCTGTTGGCTTGTTCATTAGGTTGTATATGAGTTATCTTTTTGCATTGAATTATCAAATTCCCAACAAGTTGGTAGAATGACCAGCTCTGATACCCTTTTAAAGTGCTGGGCTAAATTTTCCTTGAACTTTTAATAAATGTTTCACAAAATTGTTGATTGGAAAGGGCTGTGATAATTCAACTACATCTCTTTTCCTTTTTATAGGTGAATTTTTATTAAATGTTTGACAAAATGCCCATTCTACACAAGTATAAAAATAGTGTTTCTTAATTGACAAAGCAGCAAAACTATGGTGTTGTCCCTTATAAAAATTAGGTCATAGGCTAGGACTAATGCCAATGTATGTTGTTGCTGAATGATGTTTAAGGATTTGTTTGTTATTGTGTTTAAAAGCCACAAAATGTAGGAAAGTGTGCTTAAAAGGGATTTTGGAATGTAGGGCAAGCATTATTCATGTCATTTCCGTGGTCTCCAAAAGGGGATACCAACCAAGTTTTTAGCTAGAGTCTCACCAAACTGGTTGGAGGTTTAAAACCTTCCCTCAAAATTTTGGCCATTCCTTTATCAAATATTGAAGCCCTTTGGGAATGTTTTGCAAATAGAAGATTCTAGGGTTACACTACCCCATCTCAATGTGAGGGTCTTGATAGCCTTGCATCCAAAAGTTGATATACTATTATTAAATTTAAGGATGAAACATTATGTTGGGATGTGGAAATATTGGGTAATCTAAAAGCATGCTTCCACTGTAAGCATAATGGACATAATCAGAAGGATTGCCACTTTGCTTAAAAAGACATCTAATGGATCATTTACAGTTGTTAACGATGAACAAATTCCTAAAAGTGGGTAGGGGGCGTAGGGTGGCTAAGGAGCCTGCCAGTCCAAAAATTTAGGAAACTAAAACGAGAGGGAACCCTAAGCCTACTGGAGGGGGGGAAGGTATTTCTTGTGAGATTGGGAAGAATTCTATCACTGAAACTAGTGATCTTCATGTTGAATTTCCTATATCACAAAGCAATCCCCTTTTCAAGGAGGAATTGGGGGTTATTCATGCCAAGTCATACAAAAATAATGCTCTTGGGCTGGCTCCTAGTGATGTTGGGAATGATGTTAACATTTTTCTGTTAGACCCAATTCCAAACAGTTCACCCTAATCACAATTAAAGGAAGGATTGAGGACTATAAGATCAATCAAACAATAATTGGCAATGCACAGGACCATTCTGTAATTTAGAAGGAACCCATAGTGGCTAACTCAGAAGTGGTTATGGTGGAGGATCACCTAAGGATGATTCCCCTCAGTTTATAGAAGTTAACAAAAAAGAGGAAAACCTTTGATAGACAGTCATTATTAAAATAACATAAGAATAGGAATAGGAAAGATAATGATAGTCTTGAATGTTTTAATAGACTCTACAAGAACTGGAAACACCCCTCTAACAAAAAATAATGATGCCTAATCTAGCAAGTTGGAATGTTAGAGGTTTAGAAATGAGGGATAGGAAACTGGTCACTCATGATTGGTGCAATAAGTTGAAGAGTAAAGACATAGTACGTCTGCAGGAAATTGATCACGGGCTAGCAAGTAATCACAACTGTGAGATTTGTTCGGAAAGAAGCTAAGCAGATTGTAACAAGCCATGAGAAAGGGAAGGGTGGAGTTGTTGTGCTAATAAGGCAAACATGGATTGAGATGTTGGCTGAATTTGGAGCCTCTCCTTGTAACAAAACCTATTAGGTTGTATTTAATGTTCAAGGATCCCCTGTTGGTGTGTGTAGCATGTATGCCTCCAATGATTACAAAGAGAGAGCCAATTCTTGGGGGTGCTTAGCAAATTCACTTCCTAAAGCACATTCGATCATGGTTGGGGACTTTAGCATGGTTGAACATAAATAAGACAAGTTAGGTGGCCTCAGGGCTGAGTGGAAAGAGAATGAACAGGTTTTTTGGGCTAAATGTAAGAGGTGTCTAAATCTTGTTGACCCTCTTGAAAAGAAGGAATCTTCCAAGGGAACTTGGTTTACATGGTGCAACAATCAAACTAACTCTTAGAGAACACATTTTAGACTTTATCGGATGTATGTTTTAGATTACGGTAAAAACAGGTTTTGAAGGGACCTTGAAACCTTTTCACATCCTCAAAAAGGAAAAAGCAAGATAGCCATCAGGAAAAGAGTCCTTAAACCTACTAGAAGCAGCACCAAAATCAGGTTTTATAGGGACCTGAAACCACTTACATAGTCCAAATAAAGTACCCAGGTTTTACAAGGACCTGGAACCTCCAATACAGTTTTAAAAAAAAACCAGAAAATAGGACCAAACACGGGAACTAGATGTAACAACCAGCAAAAAGGACCTGAACAGGAACCCAACCAAAAAAAAGACCCAAAGAAACTATTGTAGTTCCGTGATCATCTTAATTGCCTCCTTACCAATCTTAGCCGTATCCTGGATGGAGTTAGCAGCCGAAGAAGCAGCAACAATCAAGGCTTTCTCCCTCGAACTCTGTCTTGTCCTCTTGCTAGGGCCCTCCGAAGATATGGTTCCTTCATTTTCTCTTTTGTCCAGGCTTGCCGCAGCAACACAGATGCTTGAAGTTACTTGCTCCATTTTTGTTCCACTTTCCCTCTTGATAAGCATTCTAAGATTCTGCTCATAATCCTTAAGTTTTTTTGGAATGTCTCCCATTTGCACCTCCAAGTGTTTGATAATAGCCCAGTCAACCTCCTGGTTATGTTGCAAGGTTTTCACTTTCTTCCTCAACCCCATTATTTCATTATAAATCCAATAATCGACTTGGAGGAAAGAATCAACTTTAAGTTTGGCAAAATGCAGGAAGGAGAGCTTGGTTTCCGTCTCCGAGGAGTCACTCGCGTCTTCTGCAGTGGTATGTGGCGGGGACCCAACTTTATCAATTTGTTCCTCCCCATCCAATGGCTCCTCCTCTCCAATCTCCACAGGGTCATGTTGACTAGGGACCTCCTTATCTTGTGTCTCAGTCTCCTTTGCAGGAGTGGAAGCCTTCCCCATGTTTTCCTCCTCACTCATAATGACTGGACCTTCAATTAAATTATCTTTATCTTTATCACCTCCCTCGGACACAGTCCGAGTACCCTCATTATCAAACTTGCTCTGTTCCGAGTTATCCTCAGTTGTTTCTTCCTCTCTCCCTTTCTCATTTTTGCCTTTCATTTCCAAATAACCTTCTAGGTTAGAGCTAAACTCCCCAACATTCGTCCCTTCCTCTTCCTTTGGGATATCCTTATCTGAGCCTTCAGTACTCTCCACCTCAGTATCCTCTTCAACAATTTGTCTTCGAGAGCTAGAGGGTTTCAGTTTTGCCTTATCTTTCCCTTTAACATTCTCATCAATTTTACATTTTATGGATTGAGAATCCTTATGTTTGCCAGTGGAGGGAGACGAAGCAATGGATTTATTTTTACAAAAACCCTCTATAAGCAATATCAGACCTTCATGTAAAATGGGTCATGACTCTTTCTTTCTATGGGCATGCAAGCTTTGAAGCAAAGAGAAATGCAAATAGAAAGGGAAGGAAATTCTGTCCTTATACCTAAAATGGTTAAGAAAGACAAAGTGGAATTTGTGCACCCTTTTATTCCTACCATCAAGGATAAAGTACTCACGAATACAACCAAGCACATCATGCCAAATACCTTTAATTTGTTGCACATCAAAGAAGTCTCCATTCTTCTCCAATTGCATCTCCTCATCATCCGTCTTCGGGAATTTTTTGTAGGCCGCATTGGAAATACTAGTCTATTTCGAGAATTTAATACCTTTCATGGGGAGCCCAGTAACCTCGGCTTTGAATTCCTCAGTAAGCTTCACAGTGACTCCATGGAGAGTAACTTTGTCATCGACCCAATTTTTGAAGAAGGCGGTGGTGACATGGGGTTTGAATGCATGCAACTGCTCCAGAAAAATGACCACCTTCCCTTTCTGGAGAATCTTCCAAACTTCCTGCCTAGCCTTCCAATCATCACATTTTTTGGGCTCTTGCTTCCTTGGTTCACCCCCCATTTTACAGAGAAAACAAAAAACTAGAGACACCCATATACTGATAGCAGAGAGGTTGAAATGAGACCAGTTTTTTGTGACTCGAGATCGAGGTCACCTTTTCGATGATACGTGCAAAGAGCACATAACCTTCACATGAATGTACCTCCTCGGGGAAGGTAATCTAACAGTCGTAAGGCCACTCCCGCAAATCATTAAATTTCTAATCCAAGCAAATCTTTCCCACTTTGGAATGAATAGCATCATAATTAATAATCGCTTTAAGATCCACATGCTCTTTTAATTCATCAAGCCACCTCACCTTATGCCCCATTTGAACTGCATGATTGGCTATCCAGTTAGCAGCCCCGTTGGCTTCTCTATATGTATGGGAAATGACTACTTTTTCAAATTTTTGAAATAAGTTTTTGATTTCCATAACTGTAGCCTCTATAGACCATGAGATAGAATTTTTATTATTTAGGGTATTAATAATATTTAGAGAATCACCTTCCAACCATAATTTGGAATACCCCAAATCAACAACTAATTTAATGGTATAGAGGGCTGCAGTAGCTTCAGCAATATGGCTATTCGAGTGACCAATAGGGATTGCTATAGCATCAATAACATTTCCCACATGATCTCTAAGAACACCTCCACATCCTGCTCTTCCTGGGTTTCCCTTAGCAGCTCCATCAAAGTTCCCTTTGATCCATCGATTAGGAGGAACAAACCATTTTATGATCGATCTAGGATTATCAATTTTCAACTTAGATCTTTGAGATTGTAAAGGGTTATCAAGTTGGAAGGTTTGACCAGACTTCCTCTGGGATTTAAAATTCTCCTTGAAGGCTCTGATGATATTCTGACCTAGCACCCATCTTGGAAGATCTTTATTTTTGAATATCCTATTATTTCTTTCTTTCCAGATGCCCCACCAAAGGTGAGGGAGAGTTAATTTCCAAAGAAATTGAGCATCAGGATCCTTTGAGGGGCAGCTCCAACTTTTGAAAGAAAGATCCACATTGTTTTGATGGACCCATGTCATACCCCAAAAATTCAAAATCTCAGTCCAGACTTACTGGGTATAGGAACAACTCAAAAACATATGATCTCTATCTTCAAGTCCATTTCTACATAAAGTACACCTATTAACCACATTTATACCTCTCTTTTGCAAGTTGTCAAGGGTCATAATTTTGTTTTGGAGAAGAATCCAAAAGAATATGTTAATTTTGGGTACGAGACCCTTAATCCAAGCACATGACTAGAAAGGTTGATTACCCTTATCCTTTGAAGCAAAGATAGAAGAGACTTTTAATTGACCACTAGGATCAGCATGCCAGATAATCTCATCCTCAAGATAAGGGTAAAGAGAGACAGCATTTAGGGATAGTCGGATATTACTGAAACCTTGATCAACATCAGTTAAATTCACCCAAAAATCATTCTGCCAATAATGACTTACTAGAAAGCCAAATCTCTGCTTGCATCGGTCAACTAAAGCCTTGTCATGAAAGTCTCCAATCAAAGGATGGTCCTTAAGTCAGATATCCTCCCAAAATTTCACCTTTAGCCCATTACCAATTTTCCAGAAGCATCCTTTTTCTAAAGTTTTCTTGGTCCCCTGAACAGCTCCCCATATGGAGGAAGAATGGATAACATTAGGAGAGGCGAAGAAATCAGGAAGGGATTCAACATTGAAGAGATACTTATGTTTCCATATGTTTCCAAATCGGATGTATGTTGATAATTGCTTTTATACATTTGAATCTTCGGATGAGGGGAACCCTACAGTGGTTACCCCAAACACTATCTTAGACCATTCCCCTAAACATGCCAAAATTACTCTTGGGAACCAATCACAATCAAGGGTAGTATCTAAAATGATATATAAACTTAATTCCTCTCTATTAGCAGATGAGGATAATCTGAGTAGTGAAAATGGCAACCTATTTGCCCAGGGCTGGTATGGGCAAATTGGATCATATTGAAAAATGAGAGGGACTAAATAGTATTTGGAGGAAAATGATTTGATTTATTGGAGAAAGGCTTCTAAGGATAGGAATAAAATGGAAGATTCTCTCGAATCCAAATTACACTAGGCAGAAGAGAGATGTAATGTCCCCATTTTTAGCAGGTTCCTGTAGTTGGCCAGCTTAGTTCACCATTGTGACCCTCGTTAGCTGACAATGGGATTTGAGGGTCTCAGTTGTGTGGTTATAGACTTTCCAGCAACATATGGTGTGTTTTGACTCGGTTTGAGGGACTTACTATTTATAGTAAGACAATCTGTTGGTTCTGATGAGCTCAGTTGAGTTAGAGGAGTTGGAGGATGCTCTCAGTTTTTGTTTTGGGCTTTTAGTTTGCGCTCCAAGAATCTTGGAGGGAGCGTCTATTTATAGTAAGTCACCATGTCAGGTTCATTCATCATCTTTCATCATCAGGATCACTTTCGTGCTGTCAGATTTTGATTCTGATACCTTTTCAGTTGTTTTCGCAAGATAGGTGAATTATTATTATTATTCATATAAATACGCTGAGGTTGCTATTTTTGATAGTGTTGTTAGTTGGTCACTTCAGTATCATAGCTCGTTGGAACCAGGACGAAAAGGTTTAAAATCATGGGAACAAGAAACAGTGGCCTTGTGTGTCAGAATTTTAAGTTATAGTGGAAAAGGTCATTTTCGGAGCCAAAAGCAATTAATAAATTAGATTATAATGACAATTTATTATATTTTAATGTTGTGTGGGAAGCTTCTTAAGTGAAGTTCATTTGGGAAACTTTGTACCATTTAGAGATTATAAATATCAGCCCATTTGATGAGTAAAACATCCAATTATTTGATTATCTTATTTTGCTCTTATTGTCTTTGTGACATTTCTGAGTCTGGAGTTTGTGCCCTTGCTGAAGTATAAGGGTTTGGGATCTACAGCTGAAGTATTGTAGATTCAATTCTGGGATTGTTTGGCGAATTGTGCTGAGGTATACAATTTGTCATTTCTCCTACTGTATTAATTGTTGCTAAGGAGAAGTTTAATTTTTCTTGTTGCTTGAGGCTATTCTGGAATTTGTGAAGGGATTCATTGGAATTGTTATATCAAATTGTGTGTTGGTTAATTTGGAATTGGTTGAGCGCCAATTTAAATTTGTTGCTGGGTGTTATTTTCTATCTGCACTTTAGGAGTAACATTTTCCAAATCTATAGTTGCATTTGTTGGTCGAAGAATTCTTTGTTGCTACTACTCTTCATTTCAGAGGGTTTCAAGGCATGTCTTATCTGTAAGTTCATGGATTGTAACTTCTAGTTTTTATGGGTATTGCTGATTTATATAATAGGGGATATTTGATCAACTGGGTTGTTGGTATTTTGAGGAAATACTCACTATCTAAGTTGATATTGAAATTTGAAATTTTACAATTGTATATTCTCTATGTAATATCTAAATATTTGAGTTGAAATTATTATTGCAAAATCTTCTAGTTTGCTGCTATATTCTTGTATCAAAATTGCAAAACTTCAAGAACAAAAAAGAAAAGAAATCAATTCTTCAACATAGATTGTTTGAGAGCCAACAGGGTTTATTTCAATGGTATCAGAGCTTGCTTGCCAAGTGTTTGACAAAATGTCAAACCACCAAAATGTGAAAGAAATTGATGATTGATTTAGCTATAACTAGAAATGATTATTACAGTGGTATTAGAGCGGTTTCCTGACATCCTATGGGGTAAGAAAGTTATTTTATTTTCAGGTTTGTTGTTGCATTTGGAGTGACCAACACTCTAGCATTTTCTAGCTATGGATAGACATAGGAGGACTGACAATTAACGAATGCCTTGCAGGAGAGTTTGGAGAAATTGAAGCTTCATCAACAGAAGTTGGCAGAGAGCTTGTCAGATCCCACGACAGTTGAGAGGGCAACAAGGTATATGGTTTCCGCCTTTAGAAGGCTGACATCGAGGTTGCGGGGAAGGAAGCCTGACTTTTCCCTGACAAGTGTCCATGATGTTGATGTACCTATATTTAGTATGACACCTGCTAGCCCCATCCGCAGTGTTGATGATGGACTCATTTCACAGAGATCAATGGATGTGTAAGTGCCCATGGTGGATAGTAGCACTGAGCTTTAGTAGGTTGGGGCTCCTAGGGTAGTCGCTACGGTTAGTTCAGAGGTAGTTGATGATGTAGTTGTCATTGACTGTTTAGACTCTCCCAAGTAGGGAGTTGTTATTGGAGACTTATATGTCAGCTATCATAGTGTTGCTCCACTGCAAGAGGCAGTTGCTTCCTTTGGTGGGACTGAGGCACGTATGGAGTCACCTAGCTATGATGTTGGTGATCTGGGTGTTATAGCAGAGTTACTAGATGTGGGTTCATGTTCTAGTTTTACTGATTCACAGCTTAATCTTGAGTCATGTCTGCAGAGTCAGGTGTTAGCAGTTGAGGCTTCATTGGGAGATGTGGATGCGGATAGTATGGACACATCTGATGATCCATTTGATAATGCTATGAGCTGCATTGGGTATGACACCTCTTGTCATATATTGGGTGATGACTCTGAGGAGTTTTTGGATGGGTCCCAGGATTGATGTTTGCAGGATCTTTCTATTGAGGTGGAAGCTACAACATGTGAGGAGATTGATACTACGAGGGCTTCCATTTCTTCAAATGAGGAGTTGGTTGAGGTACATGGTAGTTGTATCTCAGATGCAAAATTGTGCGAGGATGATAGCACACGTATGAGGGATCTTGTGGTGAATAATTCTGATTCCATTTCCTATCACAATGCAGTTAGTGAGAGAAAGAGCTTGCATAGGAGGCAAGGGTTACAGAGGCATCATGTGACTTGTCAATTGAAGGTGAGTGATAGGGGCATTTCTTCAGCTCTTGAGCATTATGATGTTATTCGTCAGATGCTAGCTACATTTGGTTGGGCTGCTCTTGTGTTAGATGAGCATGGTCATAGTAGTCTTTCCCTAGTGGAGGTTCATATGCTTCGAGAGGTTGTCAGGATCTTGAAGCATAGTTACTCTCAGTTATGAGACGTTGTTAGGGAAAGAGGAGGAGGTGGTAGAGCTCATCCAAGAGCTTGAGGTGACTGCGGACACTCTTCAGTGTACTCAGTGGGTTCTTCAAGAGTCACAGTCATGATTGGATGAGGTGACCATGGAGTTGGAGCATGTTTAGACCACACCAGGCCCAGATCCAATTTAGTTGCATATTGTGGTTGGTGGTGAGTTTGCTTCTACAGTTAGGGATGATGAATGTCATGATGTGGTCGACACATCCCTCCAGGATATGGGTGTAGTAGGTACGGATGAGATGAGAATATTAGGGGAGTTGGGCTCTCATGCTGATTATCTTCCTTCTGCTGGAAGCGAATCTATGTCTTTATCTCATACAATTGATAGCATTTGATAGTTGGCAGTGCCACATTTTCAGAGGGAGCAACTGTGTGTTGCAGGGGAGTAGGTGGATGCTTCCACATATAATTGCTACTACACAAAGTCCATCATGGAGTATCTATTGGAGAGTTCGGATGTGAGGGAGGATTCATACAAAGTGTCTGAGGGTACTCTCATCCAAGGCTCTCATGCTATTTAGAGGTTGGTGGGAAAGATTGTAGAGACTCTGTCTGCTATGCTTCTCCACAGGGATTTTGAGGTTGGGTTTGCTGAGAGGGTTGCCCAAGATCCTTCTCGACCAATAGTTCGGAGTCAGAGATTGGAGCTATCTTCTGATTCCCAGTTTCATGATGATGAGCCCTTGACAGAGATTGGGAATTTTTATCGGCATTACACTGTGAGGAGTGCTCATCACTTTTCTTTTGACCCACAGGTAGACGACTTGGTTTCATGTCGGTGTGGGTTGACTCCAGTTTCATACCATCCATTATGGGATGGGTTAGAACCATCTTTTGCCGATGGGATTGACAGCTGCAAGTTAGACCCCTTGCAGTATCTACACACTCAGGACAGTTTGCAGAGGTTGGAGTTGGTGGTAGTGTTTCAGTTACCTATGGTTGTTATCATCTGCACAATGCAGTTGGGTGTGAGTATCAATTTGATGGGAACTCAGGTGTGGACGGAGTTGGTATTGTAGTTGGATTGAGTTCCGATGGGTTGTCATCACCATCAGCATCTATAGTTAGTTTCTAGATGATTATGTTATTCATATTTTAGTTATCTGGGTGCTGATGCTATAGGAGTTTCTTGTACACAGTAGGGATAGTATGCAGCTCTACCTTTGGGATCCAGGGGGATTGTGATATTCATTTTGCTCTGAGATTGCTTGGGGACAAGTAATCTTAGGGAGGGAGGATTGTAATGTCCCCATTTTTAGCAAATTCCTGCAGTTGGCCAGGTCAGTTCACCATTGCGACTCTCATGAGCTGACAGTGAGATTTGAGGGTCTCAATTGTGTGGTTATAGGCTTTCCAACAGCCTATGGTGTGTTTGGCTCTGTTTGAAAGACTTATTATTTATAGTAAGTCAATCTGTTGGTTCCAATGAGCTCAGTTGAGTTCGAAGAGTTGGAGGATGCTCTCAGTTTTTATTTCGGGCTTCCAGTTTGAGCTCCAAAAATCTTGGAGGGAGTGTCTATTTATAGTAAGTCAGCCCGTCAGGTTCATTCATCATCAAGATCACTTTGGTGTTGTCAGATTTTGATTCTGATGCCTCTTTAGTTGTTTTTGCAAGACAGCTGAATTATTATTATTATTCATATAAATACACTGAGGTTATTTTTGAGAGTGTTGTTGGTTGGTCACCTCAGTATCATAGCTTGCTGGATCCGGGACAAAAAATATTAAATCATGGGAACAAGAAACAGTGACCTTACATGTTAGAATTTTAAGTTATGGTGGAAAAGGTCATTTTCGGAGCCAAAAACAATTAATAAATCAAATTATAATGGCACTTTATTATATCTTAATGTTGTGTGTGGGAAGCTTCTTAAGTGAAGTTCATTTGGGAGGCTTTGTGTCATTTCAAGATTATGAATATGAGCCCATTTGATGAGTAAAGCATCTAATTATTTGATTATCTTATTTTGCTCGTGTTGTCTTTGTGACATTTTTTAGTTTGGAGTTTGTGCCCTTGCTAAAGTATAAGGGTTTGGTATCTACAACTAAAGTATTGTAGATTTAATTTTGGGATTGCTTGGCAAATTGTGTTGAGGTATATTATTTGACATTTCTCCTACTGTATTAACTGTTGCTAAGGAGAAGTTTAATTTTTCTTGCTGCTTGAGGCTATTCTGGAATTTGTGAAGGGATTTACTGGAATTGTTATATCAAATTGTGTGTTGGTTAATTTGGAATTGGTTGGGTGTCAATTTAAATCTGTTGCTGGGTGTTATTTTCTATCTGCACTTTGGGAGCAACATTTTTCAAATTTGCATTTGCATTTGTTGGTCGAAGAATTCTTTGTTGCTGCTACTCTTCATTTTAGAGGGTTTCAAGGCATGTCTTACTTGTAAGTCCATGGATTGTAACTTCTAATTTTTCTGGGTATTGTTGATTTAGATAATAAGGGATATTTTATGAACTGGGTTGTTGGTATTTTGTGGAAATACTTAATATCTAAGTTGATATTGAGATCTGGAATTTTTCAGCTGTATGTTCCCTATGTAATATCTAAATATTTGAGTTGAAATTATTATTGCAAAATCTTCTAGTTTGCTGCTATATTCTTATATCAAAATTGCAAAACCTCAAGAACAAAAAAAAAAAGAAATCAATTCTTTAGCACAAACTGTTTGAGAGCCAACAAGGTTTATTTCAGTGGTATCAGAGCTTGCTTGCCAAGTGTTTGACAAAATATCAAATCATTGAAATGTGAAAGAAATTGATGCTTGATTTAGCTATAACCAGAAAGGGTTATTACAAGAGAATTCAAAGTGATCCTCAGAATGAAGATATAAAGAATTTTTTTTGGATGTTAAAATAGATTTAAGGAAAATTCAAATTTACAAGCTCAAAGGACAAACCATTAGGGCCAAGATGAACTAGATTTGAGAAGGGGATAGAGCTTACAAGTACTCCTTCAATATTATCAGATTCAAGTGGAACCAAATCAGAATTGAGAAAATTAATGTTGATAGCAGTTTGTTTAAGGACCAAGAGGTGATTAAGAATGCTTTCTTGGAATTCTACTCCAAAGTTTTCAAATCTGAATTTAGTATAGTAAATCAAGATACTCTTAGCAAATGCTTGCAGTTGATTCCAAAAAAGATAGAGAAATCAAAGAGAGAATGGTTTGCTAATGATTTTACTATTGAAGAGATTGAAAAAACCATTATGTCATTGGCAAATGACAAATCTTTAGGGTTAGATGGCATTCCAATTGAATTCTAGAAGACCAACTTTGATTGGGTGGCAATGGATTTGTTTGAACTATACAATGATGCATATAAATATGGAACACTGGGGAAGCACATTGACATAGGGGTGAAGAATTGGAGGCCTATTACTCTGTTAAACCTATCTTATTTTATAAGATAATAGCCAAATTGTTAGCAAATAGACTAAAAGGGGTCTTGGGATCTATTGTTTCTCTCACCCAAACCGGATTCATTCAAGGGAGATACATCATAGAGAATTTGATCTAGACTTTGAGAAGGCATATAATAAAATTGAGTGGCCATTTGTCTTGGGTATGCTAGATGCTTTTGAGTTCCTATCGACAATTTGATGATGGATTGAAGTGTTGTTTTGAGGACTTTTCCACTGTGACTGACATTAATGGAGAAATTACTGAACCAATTGTTTTACAGAGATCCATAAGGCAAGGTTGTCCCATTGTCCCCTGCTTTCTTTGTTATTTCTGTGGATGCTTTGTATTACATCCTAAGGGATCAAAATCTTGGTTCTTTTGTGAGGGTTATCAGATTATGTAATGTTCCAAGGTCTTGATCCACCAATTGGATTTCCCGTTTATGGGTCTGATGGATGCCAGAAAACCAGAATAATGCGTATACTAGTCCTGGTAGACCATACGGTAGGCATAGGAGAGGTATGGCGAGTTGAGGGCCAGTGAGTTGTATGTACGGTGGTGGGAGAACAAATGTACGGTCCTTGCAGGAAGATTGTAGGGTGCATGCAGGGAGGCCATACGATCAATACAGAAGGCTGTACGGTGACTTTGGAGGGCTTATAGAAGGTTGGCGACCATACAGTGGGAAGAGGCATTTGTGGGGCAAGGGTAACTGGCCATACGGTATATAGTAGAGGCCATACTGTGTCAGAGTTAGTACACAAGTAGGTCATACGTTGTTAACAAGAAGGCCGTACGAACAAGAACACAAGGGTGCCTGAAGACAGAAAGATGAATGGTTTACGAATGGAGGGAAAACTCAATAATGCAATCCAAACTTAGAGATCCAAATTTATTAGATAGAACCAAACAATAATAGACATTAGAACACAAGTAACCTTCAATTAGTATCTGCCAAAAGATGGTGCTCCGATTTGCCATATCCGAGCGAAGTATTACATGCAACAGAATAGTGTGAGGGTTAGATCCCACCGAAACTGAACAAACCAAATAGGGAAGATCTTTCACTTCCGAAATGATGAACAAAAGAGAATCCCAGTGGGAATTCGTAGTACAAATAAATAATCCAAATCGCATACCTAATGACTACCTATGAGCCATGCTTAAATACCCATCAGGAAAACTTTCCGAGGGTGTACAAAGATAGCCGATGGTGACACAAACTACAGAAACAAAACAAAATGGGTCTGAGATTCATTAAATCAATTGACCCATTAACAATGGTTTGATTAATAATCTATTTTATGACAGGGATATTATATTCCTCCCGTCCCAAAATTTGCTTGTCCTCAAGCAAATGTAATGTCGGATGTTGTAAAATGTGCTCGCCTTCCCAAGTTGCATCGTCTAGTGGCAAGTGTTTCCAGTGTACCAAATATTCCTTCACTGTTCGGTTTCACTGGGTTTTCTCACGTACTCCAATAATCTCAGCTGATTCCAATATGAGCTTTCCCTCTTCATTGAGTGGCGAAAGGTCTGTAGCTATTGTGATGTTCTATCCCATAGCTTTCTTTAGGCAGGAAATGTGAAAAACATTATGAATACGGCTCCCCTCGGGGAGTTCCAGCTTGTAGGCGACTTCATTGATGCGGCGTACTATACGATAAGGGCCATAAAATCACGGCTTCAATTTTTCTTTTCCCTTTTCTCTCAATGAGGATTGTCGGTATGGCTGGAGCTTGAGGTAGACCAAGTCTCCTACTTCGAAACTCCTCTATTCAATGTTTGTCGGCGTACATCTTTTGTTGATTCTGTGCCCATTGTAAGTTTTCCTTCAGGTATTGCAGGATGTCCTGTCCCCCTTGACGTCAGTCCCTCGCCCTTGGTGCACGACTGTCTCCCAGAACTGTGGCGATGAAAGAGGGGTTCGTACCCATATAGAGCTTTAAATAGTGTCATCCCGATGGACATGTGATACGTGGTATTGTAACAATATTCTCCTAGGTGTATCCATTTGACCCACGCCTGTTGTGCTGAAATGTAGTTTCGAAGGTAAGCTTTGAGCCACCTGTTCACAATCTCTGTTTGTCCATCTATCTGAGGGTGGTAACTAATACTTGGTGACAATTTTGTCCATGCCAATCGAAACAGTTTTGTCCAGAAGATATTGATGAATCGCCCGTCCTGATCACTAACAATGTTTTGGAGTAAACTGTGCATACGAAAGACTTCTCTAAAAAATAGATCGACAACTTGTGCGGCCTGAAAATTTGAGGGGATGGCAAAGAAATGTGCGTACTTTGTCAATCTGTCAACCACCACAAAAATACAATCCTTTCCATTGACCTTGGGAAGTCCAATTATGAAATCCATCGAGATACTTTCCCACTTATGTTCTGAAATTGGCAGAGGTTGCAGTAACTCAGTAGGTAGAGTATGTTTGAATTTGTTCTGCTGGCATATCGCACACTCTCTTACATACTGCAATACGTCTTTTTTAAGTCCTTTCCATGAAAAACCTCTCCCTGAGGCTTCTATAAGTTTTGAGGAAGCTTGGGTGTCCTGCCAAGGGTGAGTTGTGTACCTCCTTCAAGATTTTCTGCTTCAATTTGGATTCGGACACTAAAAATATCTGACTCTTATAGTAAAATGTTGTCATCCACCACTTTGTACCAATCATCCTGGGTGTTGCCATCCATTAGCTCATAGACAAATGTGTTTTTGCAATATCCTACCAACAAATGTGCTTTCTAGTTAGCTGAAATCTGGTTTAGTGAGCAGATAGCGGGTTTCCTAGACAAGGCATCTGCAACCACATTGTTCTTTCCTTTCACATATTCAATGTCAAAATCAAAAGCCTGAACCTTGCTTACCCATTTTTGTTGCCTCTCGTTCAAGTCTCGTTGCTCCAAAAAATATCTCAAACTATTGTGATCCGTATGAACGAGAAACTTGGCACCCACCAGATACTGCCGAAACTTGGTTAGTGCATGTACAATGGCCAACATCTCTTTGTCGTAGATGGAATATAAGCGTTCTGTTTGTGTAAGCTTCCTGCTCTCATAAGCTATGAGGTGTTTACTTTGCATCAGAACCGCGCCAATGCCTTCTCCAGATGCGTCGCAATCCAGAATGAACGGCTGAGTGAAATCAGGCAATGCAAGTACAAGACAAGTGCTTATTGCCTCTTTCAGCTTATCAGAAGTGAGTTGTGCCTTTTCATCCCACTGAAAAGACTCCTTCCTTGTCAGATCCGTTAAGAGTGCGTTGCGTTGAGAGAATCCTTTAACAAACCCCTTGTAATAACTGCATAGTTTGAAAAACCCTCGCAAATCTGTGAGTGATTTTGGGGGAGGCCAATCAAAGATAGCCTAAATTTTCTCCTGATGAACTTGAACTCCATATTGACTGATAGCATGCCCCAGGTACAATATTTCTGTTATACCGAATTCACACTTGGATTGCTTAGCAAACAAAGATTGCTCCTTCATGATCCTTAGGACTTCATCCAGATGCTTCAGGTGCTCCTCCCATGTCCTACTATAAATAAAAAGATCATCAAAAAATACCAATAAGTAATTATGCAATTGTTTATTGAAGATATGATTCATGCATGATTGGAATGTAGCAGGTGCATTTGTTAATTCGAACGGCATGACCAGAGACTCATAATGTCCGTAGTGACGACGAAAGACCCTCTTTTCCACATCTTCCTCCCTTATGCGGATCTGATGGTAGCCAGAACGAAGATCTATATTTGAAAAATAGACTGTGCCATGTAATTCATCCAACAATTCATCTATCCTTGGAATGAGATATCTATTCTTTATTTTTTTTTTGTTCAATGCACGGCAGTCCACACACATGCGTATCGTCCTGTCCTTTTTAACCAAAACCACGGATGACGCTAAGGGGCTAGAACTGGAATGGATCCATCTTGTCTCTAGCTGTTCTTGAATTGTCTTTTTGATCTCATCTTTGAATTTGTTGGGATGGTGTTAGGGTGTGGTTATGATCGGCTTGGCTCCTGCTTCCAACTCGATAGTGTGTTCAAACCCTTGATGAGGCAGTATGCCAGGAGGAATGTCTATAAAAACTTTATCATGTTTACTCAAAATATTCTGACGATCATCATCCTGGGGAGGTGACTGTTACCCTTTTATAGGTTTTTCCAAGAGAAAACAATGTGCAGCCCAAACAATGTCATCACACCGAAAAATTGACTCCATCCGATGTGCAAAAACTTCCTTTGACTTTCATTTGCCATTCCACGAAGAACAACCTTTTTTACATCGACAACAAAAGTGAAGTTTATCCATTTGAAGCTCTGAGTGTATTCATCAAGTGTCTCCATCCACTATATGCCTAGAATAACCTCCATATCATCAAGGCCCACTATGAAGAAATCCTTGGTCACCGTGTGATTCACCATTATGATACTTAGCTGAGGAACAAGGTGTATGTAAGGCAGGAGAGAGTCCCTCTGACAACCTTGACCTGAAATCCTGTGTGCGTCTATCTCTTCATTTTACCAGAGAGAAGTTTTAAAAATTTTAGAGTAGCTCTGCTATCGAGCATCACTATAACCCTTTGTCTTTGAAGGGTTCCCTGTACATGAAACACTATGCACCTTGGGCTACCAGCTAGGGCAATAGTTCCTCTACATCGTACCAATGCTGCAATTCTTTCCGTATGGTTCAAACTAACCATTTTGGTGTCCTCATGGGGTTGGCTATCTTCGGTAGGTATATCTTTCTGTTCGTCCTCATAATCAGACACAACTTCAATTTAGTGGATCTTCCCTTTCCCGAGGCATCTGTGTCCAGGTTGCCTGGTCCTTTGTAGTTAAAACATAGTTTCTTCCTTCGAAGCTCTTGTCTGGTAGCTTTGTCCAATGATGGCTTCCTCGACGAAGGTTTATTATCTTTGTCCCTTGGAAACAACAACAGTTTGGAATGTAAGTAACCTTGAGAGGATGATGCCGACAATGATGCCATACTCCATGCTTTCTTAATGGCCTTCGACAGGGTGGTAGGATTGAACCCCTTTACCCAACCCTTCAGTGGTTTTGTCAACCCGTTCATGAAGAGCACTATCCATCTTCTTTTAGAAATGTCTGTAACCAAAACAGAGAGTTTCTGAAATTCCGCAATGTACTGGTCAACCGATCTAGTTTGCCTTAACTGTGCCAAATCTTTGAAATTGAGTTCCGAGTCTTTACCATCAAATCAATCTATCAATTTCTCAGTGAATTTCGCATAGGTATTTATTTGATCATGCCCTAGTCTGATGGTGTCGTGATGCCACCATTCATGCGCAACTCCCTCCAAGTGTAATGCCGCAAATTTAATTGCTTCTTCTTCTGGCATAGGATTCAGCTGGAAGTATTAGCCTTCATTACCCATGCTTCCGCAGATATGGATCCGGATTCGTCAAATGGAGACAAATTTACTTTAGTCAACTTCCTCCTAAGATCATTGTTAAAATATTCTCGGTTTCCACCTCTGGAACATCTCATTCTCAGATTTGCGTAGTCTTTGTAAGATATATCTTCCTCAAAATTTGCATTCTTCCAGTCCTCTCTCAATTGTTCTTGAACCTCCTCAAAAATTGGTTGCGTCCATCCCTGTGGTGCTTCCATTCATAGGGGAAAAGATGGCATGGAAGGTCATGAATGTGCAGAATGAGGGTTTGCTTTACCCAATGCAGAGTCCGTGCTGTGACTATTCTGTTTACTGCATACTTTATTGTCAGCCAATTTCTTGAGAGTTTCTTCCATGAATCGCTGAGTATCGTTGATCTATGCTTGATTCCTCACAAGTTCTCTTAGCAGTGCAACAAGTTCGGCCACTGTGGGTTTTGGTTTGGCCGCCATTCTATCAATCGAATGGGTTCTCCTCTTCTGGCTATACACTCTCATTCACTATTCACAGGCTGGCAAGATCAAAGCTCTGATACCACTATAATGTTCCAAGGTTTTGATCCACCAATTGGATTGCCCGTGTATGAGTTTGATGGATGCTAGAAAATCTGAATAATGCGCATACTAGTCCTGGTAGACCGTACGGTAGGCATAGGAGAGGTACGGCGAGTTGAGGGCCAGAGAGTTGTATGTACAGTGGTGGGAGAGAAGTTGTATAGTGCTTGCAAGACAGCCGTACGGTGACTTTGGAGGGCTTACAGAAGGTTGGCGACCATACAGTGGGAAGAGGCATCCGTGGGGCAAGGGTAACTGGCCGTACAGTATATAGTACAAGGTGTACGGTATTAGAGTTAGTACACAAGCAGGCCGTATGTTGTTAACAGGAAGGCCGTACGAACAAAAACACAAGGGTTCCTGAAGACAGAAAGATGAATGGTTTATGGATGGAGGGAAAACTCAATAATGCAATCCAAACTTAGAGATCCAAATTTATTAGATAGAACCAAACAATAATGGAGATTAGAACACAAGTAACCTTTAATTAGTATTTGCCAAAAGATGGTGCTCCAATTTGGTAGATTCAAGCGAAGTATTACATGCAACGGAATAGGGTGAGGGTTAGATCCCACCGAAACCAAACAAACTAAATAGGGAAGATCTTTCACTTCCGAAATGGTGAACAACAGAGAATCTCAATGGGAATTCATAGTACAAATAAATAATCCAAATTGCATACCTAATGACTACCTATGAGCTGTGTTTATTAACCTGTCGGGAAAACTTTCCAAGGGTGTACAAAGATAGCCGATGGCGATACAAACTACGGAAACAAAACAAAAATGGGTCCGAGATACATTAAATCAATCAGCCCATTAACAATAATTTGATTAATAATGTATTTTATGATGGGGATATTATAGATTACTAGATAAAAAGGAACTCATTAATGCCCAATTTACAGATGGCACTTCTTTGTTTGTTGAACTTAATCAGTCAAATTTTGAAAATGTCACCAAGAAATTGGAGTTCTTTTGGAGTCAAAATTGCACCACATAAATTGGTGGTGTTGGGGTGGTCTAATGTACACCCTGTATGGCTGGTAAGTAAAAGATGGGGCTGGTCTGGCCCACACTGCATTAATCGGTACCTTGGCATCCCTTTTTCCCTAATTCCATCTACTAAGGATACGTGGAATTGGTTCTTTGCTAAGATTGAAAAGAAACACCAGAAGTGGCAAACTCATTTGCTCTCTTTGGCTAGAAGGGTGCAAGTAGTGCAAAAGGTTCTTTATCCCATGCTATATATTTCTCATCTAGTTGGCTTTTGTCAGATTATTAGGTGAACAACCTGGAGAAGATACTCAGAGAATTTCTTTGGTCAGATGGACATGGGAATAGAAAGAGGCACAATGTATCCTGGGATTGGTACTGTATACCTAGACATAAAGGGGAACTTGGTTTGAGGGATCTAAAAGACCATGCTATGGCACTAGCTACTAAATTGATTTACAAGGCACTCCATGAGCCTATCTAGACCCAAAAAGGGTAAACAGTAGAAATATGTGGGTTTTCTTTATAAAATTTTTGGTGAATTTGATTTGAGAATATTTGGCTTTGTTTACCGTACTGGGTAAATGAATCAATGCATACCGATAATGAACAAGAACAACAATACTTTTATTATTCGCATATGCCAAAGACATTACATTATGCTTATGATGGTGTTTACAATGATCCCAAAGGGTGTACAAATACTTTTTGAAGAACCTTCTCGAAGGGGTCTGTCGGCTACATACAACATGCCAGCTACATAACAAGAACCTTCCTGAAGGGGCATTTACCGACGACATACACCCTGTCGGCTACACAATGTTTATTGATAGACATCATCCCCCCCAAAAAGAAAAGTCGTCTGCGGACAACAACACAACAAAACTTCAAGCAATTACAAAATATTTGAGACAAATTAACAAATGAAATACATTAACTAACTAACAAGATTGATTTGCCTCATCACTTTCATATTCGTCCTGTGCCTGCACCAAACTGGTCTCCAAACCACGTTGCATCTGCAGCCTCTGCTAACACAACACTGTCCCTTAATCAAGTTGACCTTGATAGCCACCCGTGCTGCTTTCTCTGCTTCCAACTCCTGGGTACCCTAAGCCAAGTGTGGTTGAACTGCCTTCAACTGGATGATTAGCTCCTTCCAAGCTCTCTATGTATCCACCAAGACAGCTTCACGTTCAACACCTACTTCAAGTGCCTCAAAGTGTATTACCCCTCTCGAAAGGCTTGCTCTTGTCCACTCACTCCGCTAAGTTGGATTAAATTGATAATTTGCTCCAAATGCGTACCTTGTTTCTTCTCCTTCTCTGCTGACTAGTGTTCCCAAACTCCTATGTTGATCACCATACTTTATGTATTTTGTATTGCCGTGCACTGCCTCCAGAAAGAATGGTGCCTCCAAGAATGATACCTCCAGGAATTACTTATGTGCCGTACACTGCCTCCAGAAAGAATGGTGCCTCTAGGAATGATACCTATAGGAATTACTTATGTGTTGTACATTGCCTCCAGAAAGAATGACGCCTCCAAGAACTACTTATGTGCCATATATTGCCTCCAGGAAAGATTGCCTCCAAGAAAGAGTCAAAATGCTGTACGGTTGATGATATCCCCTACAGTGCTGCACAATGCCGTATGGTGAAGGTAGACTCATATAGCTATACGGTACTTTTTCTTTTCACTCTCTTTTTTTTTTCAATCATTTTTTTTTCCTACCGCTCCCTGATATTCACTGATGGCGACTTAGGCTGCACGTGATATATTTTTAACTTACACCCGTTCATTGTTTTCGGAACTTCCTGTCCATCTAGCATGCATAATTTGATTGCTCCATTATCGCCCACTTCTTGAATCTGATATGGCCCGACCCACTTAACTTTAAACTTGGTTGGTTTGATCTCGTTCTAGCTGTCGAACTTCAACACCCACTGTCCAGGTTGGAACTTGTTTAGTTTCAGGTGTTTATCGTGCCATGCTTTGCATTTGTTCTGTGTCACCTTCGTGGCCCATTGTGCCTGCAATCGTCGCTCATCAAGTTTATTTAAGTTACATGATCTCTCCCTTCGATTTTCCATATTGCCCAGTTTATTCTCGAAGCTCAGTACCATGGATTTCGTCGACTGCCCCTCCTTGCCATCAATAACTGTATTCTTGATTTTACAACCATCACTCCATACTGCTGAAGCTTTTATTAAACCCCTCTTTTCATGTATAGATCGTATGATGTGTTTTCCTTGCTGTCGGCACCTAGCTACTATATCCATGGTTTGACGTAACATTTTCTTTCCGTGCGGTCCGTTCATTGTGTTTCGTACGGTGGGATCTTTCCTTTTTCTGGGTTCGTATTGTATGTTCTTCCCTTTAGCTTCAGCCATAACCGCCTTTCCTTCTTTTGCTTCTCTGTATTCCTTCGCACATTCATTTTCCTCTTCTTTCTCACCTTCGTCAACCCTTAACATATTACAGCTCGGAAAGAACTCGTAATCCTCCATCTGCTAGTGGAAAAGGCCGTTCACCAAATCCAAATCATCGTCCGTCAATCCACCTTCCAACTGTAGGACTCCTTCCTCATTGGGTTCCAATCGCTGCTTTCCGTCATCCTCTTCTTTGGAATCAGATGATACGGCTTCTTCGCCCACCATTTGTGTGTAAATCAATAGTGAATCATTGTCCCCTGTTTTCTATTGATAGTGTATTCTTCTTCTAGTCATGCTTGACCTTCGCTTGCACAAGCCATACACGGCCCAGAATAGCGTCTTATCCTCTCCTTTTTAGCGGAATTACGACGAAGTCGAGTAGGAATGGTTGTGTTTTGATAGTTACTGGTTGTGCCATCAGAATGCCGAGAGGTTTAATGCCGTGTTGGTCTGCTGTTAGCAACTGGAATGTAGGTGGCCACAATGTCGGCTGTCCCAACCTCTTCCAAGTGTCCTTCAGTAACACATTCGCACCGGACCCTCTCTTCACAATTGTGTTTGTCAGAACAGTTCCCAGAATTCCCATCTCGACTACCACCGGATGCCGTTCAGATGTAAGAGCTAGCAGCATTGGGTCCTCCGTACGTGCTCCACTTTCCTTCTCCCTTCCTTGTTCTTCTGATAATTTAGTAGTGGGAGGGATATTCGTGAGTGCCGATCGAAGTTGAGGCATTGTGAGCAGCAGATCGTTGATTTTGACTGGTATCTTCGTTTGTAATATCTGCCCTACGATGTTCTGTTCCATGCAGTTCCTTGCTGAGGTACCGACAGTGTCCTTCAGGTGTGCTTTCTCTGCCTGCGTTGCTTTCTGAAGTTCGGCCCGCGCTTCCTCTAGTCTCTTCTTTTCTTTCGTTGGGTTAGGGTATAGTTTTGCTTGCTTCCGTGTGATGGCCAAAAAATCCTCTTCGTCTGTCCCGATGGTGATCAAATTTACTCCCAACTTCGATCACTTGGTATCTTCATGGTCGCCAGGTCCGCACCATCTACATAATAGTTTCGGTATGTTTGTTGTTGTACAGTCTCGAGCAAAGTGGCCCCACAAATTACATGCTTGGCATTGAACTATGTGTCGGCCATTCGCATCGTATTGGATCCTACTCCTGCTACCATTATTATTGTTGCCATTGTTGTTGTTGTTTTGACCTCGCTGATTATTTCTGTATCCTCCTGACATGGCACCCTTTGTACTAGTGTTCCCACTCCTTGACGCAGAAGCCTCCTATGTCAGGAACACTTGCTGGGGTCCTTTTGTTTTCAGATTGAAAGGGCATTCCTTTGTGGAATGTCCCATGATCTGGCAAATCTCGCAAAATTGGTCTTTTGGGCAGAATCCCTTTGTATGGCCTTCTTTCTTGCATTCGGTGCACTATAGCTCATTTCCCTTGGTCTCCTTCTACATGTTCTTGAATTCTTTCATCATTCGAATCATATCCTTTTGGAGGGCGCGAACCTTCTTGTTGCTCTTTTCGTCCTCACTGCTCTCTTTTTCTGAAAATGTGTCGTCATTTGAATTAGATGAGCTACTCTTCTTCTTCTTTTTTGTCTTCTGCTCACTTTCCAGGTTCATTGCTCGATTGTATGCTTCAGTGTATGATGATGGCGGCACAATCTTCATCTTCTTCCGCAACTTTAGGTGTAGGCCTTCAATGAACCATCTTTTTTGCAGCCCATCGGCCGACTTATATTCTATTTTATTTATCAAGTCTTTTAATTTCCTGGCGTAGACTCGGACTGCTCCATTTTTCCCTTGTTTTGTGTTATATATCTCGGCTACGATCTCATTGTCGTCGCGCAACAATTGAAATTTGGTGATAAACTCTTTTTTGATGTTGTCCCAATTGGTTAATTTTTGGGGATCCGTATCGATAAACTAGTCAATTGCTACCCCCCTTAGAGTTGCTGGAAATTGTCGGACCCATTCATTTGTATCTGTTATGCCATTCGCCCTCCAAATTGTTTCACATGTTTTACAGCGTCAGATTGGATCAGCTGTTCCATCACCATCAAACTTGGGCAACTTCTCCTTTGGTCTTGCCATTATTACTTGATTTTGTGTATGGGTGCTGGTTGGCACTATGACACCGGCACTGTTTTGCACTTTGATACTGACGTCATTTCGGGCAGACTTCTTATTCCCAATAACTGCATTTTTGGTTAAGAAGGGTCTTCGTTAAGCGAACTTGTCCATTCCGGAAGTGTATCGCGGACGAAGAGTTCACTGCATGCTCGTGCTCCCTTGGCACTCCGAGCTGTGCGAGTTAATTCTCTTCCGTCTGGATTCTCTTTCCTTAGCGAATATAGGTTAAAAAACTCCTCCCTTGCTTCTTCCACCAATTCCACCTATTGTCGAGTCTCCAACAATTTCTCAGTGCTTCGGTGTTCGTCGGCAATCTTCTGAAACCTCCTGCATTCAGCTTGTTGTGCCAAATTTAGATTTCCTTGTGCTGTGCATATTTCATTATTTTCTTTCAGCTTATTCTTATTTTTGTTCAGCTGATTCGGCATTAGTCTTCATTCCTCCACCTTTCCAGGTCCATTGGGCAATGGCGCCAAATGTTTACCGTACTGGGTAAATGAATCAATGCATACCAACAATGAACAAGAACAACAATACTCTTTTTATTATTCGCATATGCCAAAGACATTACATTATGCTTATGATGATGATTACAATGATCCTGGAGGGTGTATAAATACTTTCTGAAGAACCTTCTTGAAAGCGTCTGTCGGCTACATAACAAGAACCTTCCCCAAGGGGCATTTACTGACAACATACACCCTGTTGGCTACACAATGTTTACCGACAGATAGGCTCTGCTATATTTGTTTCTATATTGAAAGCCTGGTCAAAAGTGAATAGATTGCTGGTTGGGAAGGAAGTTTTTGGGCAATCCCCATTGCATGCAGTTATGTGAAGGTCAGTCTGGTGGGGCAACAAGTTGAATAATAAACCTCTGGCTCTTACAGAATGTTGTTTTGCAAAGTATTGGGCAGATAGGGGTATTAGCCTCATTTAAGATATCATTAAGGATAGAAAAATATGCCCTTGGGAGAACCTGTCTATGAAGTATGGCATTCCCTCATCTCAGAAGAAAACTTACTCCCTCATTAGTAAGGCAATTAGGCCCTTTTTTCTAGGAAATATTTTCTCACCTTCAATCAGTTTGTGGAGCAGATCAAATGGAAAGATGGTACTACTCTGGCAGAGACCAAGGTCAAACATATTTACAGCATGCTAAAGAGTGAATCAGATATTATTGCCTGGATTGACTCGACTTGGGGCTGTCAATGGTCGGAGTCTAGATGGCCTTTTGTGTTGTCTAGAATGTGGAAAATTCGTTGTGAGCCCAACTAGGTATGTCTTAGATGGTTAATTTTGCTTAAAAAAGTTGCAGTGGGTGATGTCTTATTCTCCTTGGGAATTGGTCCTGTTTGTTGTTCTGTATGATGTAAATTGTAAAGAAGTCACAAGATGATACTGGCTGCTCCTCAGGAGCTCCTGATACTGCTCGTGAAGATAATATTTTTTTGAGTGATCTTGATGGTGAATATCTGATTTGAAGTCTGATGTATTTCTGAACTATCCTTAATAAATTAAAAAAAAAAAAATTTGGCCAAACACTGGGCCGAATTTCTCAGCAGAATTGATAGCTCCTCTCTAGCTATAAATATACATACAATCAAAGAATATGAATCTGTTATCATATGAATTCCTCCTGGAAGAATATATAAAACTGTCTTGTTCCTTCATTTGTCTTGCCGTTACAAAGTGAAGACCCTTCATTATCTTGGCTCTTCATTGCCCTGCCATTATAAAGAAGATTACACTATGTGTTGAGTTGGCTTCAATAATATTTATATTTATTTATTTCAAATATAGGAGAGAAAGATTCCCACAGCTATAACATCAACACCTCTCAGGTTTCTTCCCTATTATCCTTGATGTCACTGTTAGTTGCCACCACTCGTTTAAATATGCAAACCATTATTCCACCATTCTGCCTATTGGCCTTCCTTCAGATCTCCAGGTTCGATTAGGCAACTACACCAAAATGTTTACTTGCTTCGGTGTATATGGTTATTACTCAGAGCAAACAGAAATATAAACAAAATACAAAAATCATGGTACATACTACATACCACTGTAAATAGGCAGAGAACTTTTTATTTTGTGTAATGTCTATACAATGTTAGATCTGTTTTCGGTACCAACTTACAATATAAAGCACTTGATGGTTGGTTTCCTAGAACTACCCGAGAACTTATTTGTCATTACATTGCCGTTTACATAACAAAACAAAATTTATTATAATTGGTGAACTACTGCCAAAACTGTTGTTTTCTCTCGCAATTGTCTCTAGTAAATCTTGTGTTCTTTTGTGTTCATACTTGTTAGATTTTGCATGTGTGGTTGATCAATATTTATAAAGTATTGCTAATGTATCTAATCAATTTTCTAAAAGTAAATTTGTTGATATATTGATTCACGAACATGTATTTTTAAGAATAATTTCTCTCTCCAATATATCTTCATGCTCCCAAGTGATTTGCAGACAAATAATATCAAGATGCATTATCCTTCCAAAATGATAGTTATTGACATATTGTCTATGAAGACTCCTCAAATCTTGTAATCAATTAAAACACTTGTGAATCCTGAATGAATCCACCATGAATTGGCTAGCATGTTTTTCATCCTTAAAACCATTTTTCTCATATAGTTTTCATCCCTGGGTAGAAGATGAACATTTTCCTGCTACAGCGACTTTATAAGTGAACTTTATATTTTGGGCCCCACAACAGTAAAATTTTGATATATATTGTTGAACTTTATATAAGTAATTAATTAAATGTATGTTGTGTGAAATTTAGACAATTTAATCAATTAATTATTCCCTTTTTACCTTCCAGATAATCTATGGGAATTAAAATAGGTTTGAGGATCTGTGCCAGTTGCTATGTGTACACCAGCATAGGCCATGTTCTCTCACATACTACCATTTTTTTGCTTCAACTTTATAAAGGATATGGATGATGGTATTCCTTCTTTTTGTCAATTTGTATTGTTCGGTACATCATAAAGGTTTTTTTAAGAAGATGGCGACATTTTTAGTAATTTACAGATCCTATATGACTGTTTTCGCCGAAAGTGGTCTTGTAGGAGTGCCAAAACATTAGAATTAATAAACATTACATAGTTGTATCCAAAAACATGATATTATGTCTGACTGAAAATATATGAATTTCAAATATACAGAACCTTAGATTATTTTGCAAGGTAAATATTTAACAGGATTATACTTTATGTTTGCTTTAGTATGATATCCGTTTTCTTCAGCAATAAAAATTATTTGATGATATTATTTTTCTGTTACATCTTCTGGATGCAGCTCAAAGAATTTATTGAGAAATACATGCCACCTCTGAAAGTTACTTTAGAAGCAGCTGAAGCTTTCCTTGAGCAGCGACCAACATCTTCCATGAAGGTATATACTTTACCTGTCTTCAGATATTCAAATGCATTTCAAGTCTATATATTCATCTACAGCAGGAGCAAGTGTTAAACTCATTTCTCAGTTGAGGCAAGAGGGATTTTATAGTGTTTTCTCCTTTCTTGTTAATTACGTTGATAAATATTCATTCTTAAAACATGGAAAATTTGTAAAATGCAATGTTCTAAGCTCATAAATAATAATCATGAATATAATTACTATAGTAGGAAAACTTGGCTAGGACTTGCTAGGACTCACAGGACTTGCATGTCCACTGGCTTACTGTGTTAACTTGCCATAGACTCGCAAGCTGCATCTTGGCGAGTTGTGGGCTAGGGCTTAGGAGTTTTGGGCTGTGACTTGCACAAGTCCTGTTGATGTGAGTTTTAGTCCCACTACAACATGAAAATGAAACACTCAATGTTTCAAAGTGAAACATCAAATACTCAACTCTCTCTTGATATAAGGTTACTTCTCATGCTAAGCCTGTAAAGTAAGATCATAAAGCAACTTCAAAGTTCTTCCAACTGTGGATACTTGCTCAGCAAGATAATGTGATTTGCTGTTAATCACTTAGGGGACTTACACTATTCATTCAATGGATTTCCACTTCTTGCACTTCTAAAGATTTAGCTTCACAACATGGAATGAAAATGTAGTTTGATTCTCCAACTTCCACTTCAACTTAACTTCTACTACTACTTCTAATTATGAATGCAAGGAATCATGGATGTCTTGGACTCTACTAGATGTAGCTTTATCAGTGACTCATCCCCTTAGTGCAAGCTTGTAAGGAATACTCCAATAGTTTTCACATTGACATCTCCTCATCAATCCTATCATTTGGATGCCAACTGAAGATTGAATATCAATTGAAGTTGATTGCTTTCAATCATTGACATAACGGACAAGGCGCACTTACAATCAGCAAGAGGCTAGTGGTCAGGATTTTTTCGAGTCATTCACGTAAACATCTACAACTATTCTCATCCAACTACACTACTTTTTTACAACATGAAATAAACTCCTAAGCTAAGTGAGAGATGCAAAGAACCATGCAATACTCCAAAACGATCATATATATCCATCATGAAGACCTACAATGAATAAAGATCAATTTTGGTAGTACTTTGGCAACTATTCTCCAGCTAACTCTCCTACTCTACTCTAAAACTAATTAGTCAGAAATGAGGAGGCCTTGACCTTTTAGAGTAGTCCCTAGTACAATGAGTGGCTAAGATTGATTTGAAATCAAGGGCCAAGATTTATCCACTCAAGCCCTAATTAAGGTTTTATAACCGTAACTACAAATATTAAATTTCCACCTAATTACAATCAAGCACCACCATGTGGGCCAATTAGAAAATTACATTACCTTCATGGGCCAAAAAGAAAATTCAAATCCAGCACAATTGGATAAGGATGAATGACACGTGGACCAATGAGAAGAGAGCACTTTCTAGACAATTCGACCTTGTCACCATGGGAAATGTGTTCCCTATCCTCATCTTCTTTCACATTTAATGAAACTGGACATCATCTCATAAAGTGTGATATTGCTATCAGTATTTAACTATGTAGTTTTTGAGTCAAACTCATTGACCCATGTTTCATGAGTAGTGATTCACACAAATCCATCTCTAATGAGAATAAATGGAACACTCAGTACTCATTGGACCTGGAGGTCACCCACCTAGTACTACTCCACCCATCTAGGTGATGCTCATAGAGCTGAAGCACCGAGATTCGTGTGAATCACTACTCGTGAAACAGGGGTCAATGAGTTTGGGGTGAATGAGTTTAACTCAAAAACTACAGTTAAATCCTAATAGCAATATCACAATTTGACTTCTTGTAGAAAATATCTCCTACTTATCATCTCATAAAATTGCATCCATGTGACACTTGACATGTTTTTATTGATTGAGAATATGGTTGCCATCTCATCATTTTTAACCTGTTAATGTGATAGCTTTTGTCGGATTGATTTGATCATAACTTGTTAATCAGCTATTGTGATTACTAAGTTAATCATCATTATTCCTGACTAATAATCGTTAGATAAGCATATATACACATACCTATATATTTATATATATAACACCGAGTCTATATATATATATATATATTTCTCATAATAATAATATCTAATGATTATTGTCAAGATAATAATAACTATGATCCATATTATTAAAACTGACTGACCAATAATATTCCAAGAGAATCGGTCTTATTAAACACCGATTATACCATAAAGCAGATCATGGTTTTGAGACAGCAATTATATTATGAAGCAACATCTTTTGTAAGCCCTGTCTAGTAGATGACAGGGCATGTCCCATGTAGGAACTTGACCCTAGAGTCATGTGCCTATATGGGACATGCCTCTCCCACATTCATATTTATAAGAGAAGGATTGCTTCTTTTGGAAAATACATCAGAAAAATCAGTATTATTACATCTGCAACAATCTCTATCTTATAAACTCTGCATTTTATATTAAGAGTGAATTTAGAATATACTTAAAGGTATTGTAGCGAATACATATGTTGAAATCTGCAAGAAGAATTGAGAATTACATAAACAAGTAGATCCAAGTTAGTGAATCAATCACATAAGGGACACACATGCACGCACACACACGCACACACACACGCACCCACCCACCCACACACACACACACACACGTAAGTATGTATGTCTATATATATATATACGAGAATTACATAAACAAATAGATCCAAGTTAGTGAATTAATCACATAAGGCATATATACATACATACACACACAGATATATATATATATATATATAAAATTAAAGGTATTACTTCTGATTCTATTTCCTTAACATGGTATCAAAGCCTAGTTGGAAAAATACCAAGAGTGTATATATAACCTCAGAAAATTCTTAGAAATATCATCAAAGGAAATTTACAATAAAATTAGTAATCACGGTGAACAGATTTAGATTTGAGGATAGACTTGAGGGTGCTGCAAATTTTGTCTCATGGAAACTCAAATTAATGATGACACTTAATAAACACGAATTAGATTCATATGTGGAAAATATTGTACCTATACCTGAAGATGAGACAAAGAAAACTCAATGGAAAAAGAATAACAACAGAGCTATGAAGATGCTAGTAGACTTAGTGGAGGATCATATAGTCCTTGTCATATCAAAATTTTATACTGCTCATGCAATGCTCACCTTCTTAGAAAACATGTATGAGATAAACAATACTAGTTGAGCCCTTGCACCTAAGCAACAACACTACACCATATAAAGAAGAATAAGGGTGAAACTACTACATCTTACTTTATAAGAATTACTGAAATTAGGGACCAATTATCTTCAACTGGACAGATATTGACTATGTAATAACTCCTATTGGTTATAGCTCAGATAAAACCAATTCTTTTTACTAATCAATAGTTGACATTATACTAATTCAAATATAAGTAATAAAATGAACTCCAAATGTTTGTCAACTCGTAATATCCTTGGTTATAAATTGCCACACTTAAAATAATTAAGAGGTGAGGGAATGTTTTGAATTAAAATGATAATACCCAAACCCAATCAAATTGCAAGGAAAGTTTCTGAACACATATAACCTCCGAAAACTATTGCAAAACATTTTGTGACCACATGTTCTAATGCCAACATCTAATAGAAAAAAATACTTGCAAATGACATCCAATTGTGTCACTATATTGAAAATATTCTGACATTCAATTCATAATTATCATCAACAACACAACTCACAGCATGCCTTAACCTAAGGTAAATTTTGCCTCCTCCAATTTGCTCACAAGCCAATGCCAAGAAGTGCTGCAATCTGCAGAAGTGTCACCTTCAAATTCGAAGATACCAGAGCTAGAAAATGATGCCAAATAATGATAATACCCAAACCCAATCAAATTGCAAGGAAAGTTTCTGAACACATATAACCTCCAAAAACTATTGCAAAACATTTTGTGACCACATGTTCTAATGCCAACATCTAATAGAAAAAAATACTTGCAAATGACATCCAATTGTTTCACTATATTGAATCAAATATTCTGACATTCAATTCATAATTATCATCAACAACACAACTCACAGCATGCCTGAACCTAAAGTAAATTTTGCCTCCTCCAATTTGCTCACAAGCCAATGCCAGGAATTGCTGCAATCTGCAGAAGTATCACCGTCAAATTCGAAGGGACCGGAGCTAGAAAATGATGCCAAATATAGGCGTTCACACTTGGTATAAATTGTGCATGAAGTTGTCCCAACCCTAGCATTAGACAGCCAGAAATATACAGGCTTCAAATTCTGCAGAATTCCTCAGCAAAATCGTGCCTACGAGTAGGATAAACTGGCACCAAAATGCAAGGAATATGTGCGTTCTAAATCTGCAAGGAAGGAGGAGCCTATAGGAGTTCAATGACTGAATTATTGAGCTGAATGTTGCCATGCCAAACCTCTGAACATTTGTGCTCACATACTCTAAATTCCCTGACACCAAGCTGAAATTCAAGTTGCCTCCATGCACTCAAATGGTGAAGGACCAAATATTAATAATGAAAACCAGGTACAATGCTCTAACAATGGAAGATTATAAGGAAGTAAATCTCCAGCACAACTACTATCCAGATTGATGAATTCTGGACCAGAAAAAACCAGTTTTACCAGCCTCGGACTCGGCTCGGACTCGGTGAGGCCCAAATTGGGCTCAGACTTGGTCTTGGTAGTCGGGCTTAGAAAATTAAAAAACCCATGAAACCCAAAGATTTTAATGGATTTTAAGTTTTTTTGATGCATCATTTAGCCAATTAACAACAAATACACAATTATTGAGATAAATAGATGCAACTTTGCAGATATATACAACTTTTCATAGATCACATAAGTATAAATGCACATTTTTGAAAGAAATTACTTTTAAAATGAATAACATAATAGAATTCTGAAATATAGTGTAACTGTCAAATGTCTACAATATCCATGGAATCAAAAGTTCAAAACATATATAAAAAAAAAGGCTCATAGTAGCCTATGTCTTCCTACGAGTATGCCTAAGGTCATGGAAGACTCTAGAGCGATCCTCTCTCCCTATGTTTGAGGTTGAACCTTAGTGACATGCTCATCAAGATCATCCTAATCCTCATACTCATCCTCATCATCAGAGTCAGATCTATCACTTTCAGCCTCAAGGACCAGCATTGGGTCTCCTCGCGATCTAGCCTCCGCCACTGCCATCACCACTATTGGATCCCAAAACCCCAATACTCTTCCCTCAACTCTTCTTTCTCTATTCTTTGTGTTTGCAATCGATAGAATGACCTTTTTAGGTCTTACTCATGCTTAACATACTAAACATACCAAAAAAAACCATTAATTTTTTTTGCTTTGTCTTTACTAGATGCTGGCTGCTGGCCGAGTCAGGCTGATGAGACTTGGCAAGTCAGCCAAGACTCGACCAAGACTCGGACTTGGCTAGGACTCGGTCGAGTCCGAGTCTCGTGGCAGTTTGCCTTGTTTTGCTTGGCTCGTTGAGCCGTGCAACACTGGAAAAAACAATCCTCCCCACACTCTCCACAAAAGACTTCTTCCAAGCTATAGGCATACAAAAATGGAAGACTCGCTATCTCAAAATTTGTCCCACAATACTTCAGCTATGGAATCAATGCACAACTAGAAACTCCAAACACTTATACTTTAGTAAGGGCATTAAAATCAGAACCTTAGAAAAGTCACCAAGACAACAAAAGAAAACAAGATAGCTAGATTCTATTTTCCAATGAAATGAGCTCATATTTATAATCCCTTGTTGGCAAAAAGTTTACCAGAAGAACGCAACTCCAAAAACTGCAACAGTTTCCCAAAAGAACTCAACTCCAAAAACTTTCCAACACAACCCTTTTTAATATTATCTCTTAATGACACTATTGTAATAAGATATTATTATAATTATAATTATGCAACTTTAATAATTAATTAATAAATATAAGCTCACACAATAAATAACCACATCCACTGTAGGAGACCAATTGCTAGTGCCCACCTATTACACTGCCAATAATGGCAATTGCTAGAAATAAACTTACTAAAAGTAGTAAGTTCGCAACCAAGACCCCCAAATCATCTTGTTAGCTCACGAGGGTCACAATAATGAATTGACTCAATCATCTGAAGAAGCTTGCCAAAAATGAGGACATTACAGTCCTCCCTCCTCGAGATTGCTTGTCCTCAAGCAATTCAACAACATAGTGAACTCCAACCTCCTCCTGGATACCAAATGAATTGTGGGTTAGAAAAAAATCCTCCCCACACTCTCCACAAAGTACTTCCAAGCTACTGGTATACAGAAATCGAAGACTCACTATCTTAGAATTTGATCCATAATACTTCAGCTATGGAATCAATGCACAACTAGAAACTCCAAACCCTTATACCTTAGCAAGGGCATTCAAATCTGAACCTCAGAAAAGTCACCAAGGCAGCAAAAGAAAACAAGATAATTTGATGCCTTTTTCTAATGAAATGAGCTCATATTTTACTTTTTCCAATCATGTTTTACTTTTGCTTGCACTAACCAATTCCGTCCTAGAATAGCATCATATCCTTTTCTTTTCAATGGGATGACCACGAAGTCCAATAAAAATGGCTACGTTCCAATAGTTACCGGTTGTGCCATCAAGGTTCCCAACGGTTTGATCCCGTGCTGGTGTGCCGTGAGCAACTGGAATGTTGGTGGCCACAACATGGGTTGTCTTAACTTTTTCCATTCACACCTGACTCTTCGTCCACAATTGTGTTTGTCAGAACAGTTCCCAAAATCCCCATCTTGACTACTACCAGATGCCTCCCCGTTGTGAGTGCTAGTAGCATTGGGTCTGTTGCCGTTGTTCCACTACTGTCCCTTCCTGTTTCCTCCGTCGCTTTCGGAAACGGTGTCATATTTAGAATGGCCACTTGTAATTGGGGCATTGTGAGGTCACTTAATTTGATCGAGACTTCCATTTGCATCACTTGCCTTATTATGTTTTGCTCAATGCAGTTCCTTGTTGAGGTACTAGTAGTGTCCTTCAATTGTGATTTCTCTACCTGCGTTGCTTTCTCATTTTCCGCCCTCGCTTCTTCCAATCTCTTCTTTTCTTCCGTCAGGTCGGGGTACAGTTTTGCTTGTTTACAGGTGATTGCCAAGACTTCTTCTTTGTTGGTGCCGATGCTGATCAAATTCACTCTTGATTTTGAGCACTTGGCATCTTCATGATCTCCAGGACCGCACCATTTGCATAACAACTTTGGTGCGTTTTTACAGTTTCGCGCAAAGTGGCCCTAAAAATTGCATGCTTGACATTGAACCATCGGGTGGTTGTTTGCATCGTACTGAATTCGGCTGCAGCCCCCATTATTATTGTTGGTATTGTTGTTTTGCTCTCTGCTATTATTTTTGTACCCACCCGAAGTGGCACCATCATTGTTTGTGTTTCCATTCCCTCCTAATGTGGAAGTTGTCTGTGTCAGGAGCACTTGATGATGTCCTCTTGTTTTCATATTGAAGGGGCATTCTTTTGTGGAATGGCCCATAATTTGGCAAATCTCACAGAATTGGTTCTTTGGATAGGATCCCTTCGTGTGACCTTCTGTCTTGCATTTTGTGCACCATAGCTCGTTTCCCTTCGTCTCTTTTTGGATATTCTTAAATTCCTTCATCATTCTGATCATATCCTTTTGGAGAGCATTCTTTTGTGGAATGGCCCATAATTTGGCAAATCTCACAGAACTGGTTCTTTGGACAGGATCCCTTCGTGTGACCTTCTGTCTTGCATTCTGTGCACCATAGCTCGTTTCCCTTCGTCTCTTTCTGGATATTCTTAAATTCCTTCATCATTCTGATCATATCCTTTTGGAGAGCTCAAACCTTCTTGCTGCCCTTTTTGTCATCACTGCTATCTTCTTCCGAAGATGCGTCATCTGAGTCGGATGAGCTACTTTCCTTCTTTTTCATTTTCTGTTCACTCTCTAAGTCCATCGGCTGATTGTATGCTTCAATGTACGATGACAGCAGCACAATCTTCATTTTCCTCGTTAACTCCGGGCGTAGTCCTTCAATGAACCATCTCTTCTTTAGCCCATTTGCCGGCTTACTTTCCATTTTGTTTATTAATTCTTTTAGCTTTTTGGCATATACACGGACGGTTTCATTTTTCCCTTGCTTTGTGGTGCATATTTCTGCTACGATCTCATTGTTGTCTCGCAACAATTGAGATTCCGTGATAAACTCCTTTTTAACTCCCACCCATGTGGTTAATTTTTAGGGATCCACGTTGGCAAACCAATCAATTGCTACACCCCTTAGGGTTGCTAGAAATTGTCGGACCCATTCATCTGTGTCAGCTATGCCATTCGCTGTCCAAATTGTTTCGCATGTCTTACAGTGTCTGATTGGATCGGTCGTTCCATCACCATCAAACTTTGGCAACTTCTCCTTTGGTCTTGCCATTGTTACTTGATTTTGTGTACGGGTGTTGTTCAGTACTGCAACACCGGCCCTGTTCGGCACTCCGACCCTGATGCTTTGCGCTCCGACACCGGTGCTCTGCACTCCAACATCGGCGCTCTTTCGGATAGTCGTCTTATTTCCAATAGCTGCATTCTTTGGTGAAGAAGGGTCTTCATTAAGTGAAGTTGTCCGTTTCGGAAGTGTATCGAGGATGAGGAGTTCACTCCACGCTCGTGCTCCCTCGGCACTCCGAGCCGTGCAAGTTAATTCCCTTCCATTTGGATTCTCTTCCTTTGGTGTATATAGGTTCAGAAATTCCTCCCTTGCTTCTTCCACCAAATCCAACTGCTATTGAGTCTCTTCCAACAATTCCTTGGTGCTTCAGTGTCCGTCGGCTATCTGCTAAAACCTTCGTCTGTACTCGGCCTATTGTGCCAAAATTAAATTCTTTTGTGCTGTGCATATTTCATCTTTTCCCCTTATCTTATTTCTGTCTTTGTTAAATTGATTCGATATTAGTCTTCATTCCTTTGCCTTCGTTCCAAGTCCATTGGGCAATGGCGCCAAACGTTTACCGTATGGGGTAAATAGATTAATGCATATAGACAAGAACATGTAACACAACAGTACTCCTTTTATTATTCGCATATATGCCAAAGAGATTACATAGTGCTTCCAATGATGATTATAATGATGATCCAAAGTTGTACATATACCATTTCGAAGAACCTTCCCGAAGGGGTCTGTCAGCTACATAACAATTACCGACCACATCAACCCGTTGGCTACACAATATCTATTGACGACGTCAACCCATCGGCTACACAATATCTATCGACGACGTCAACTCGTTGGCTACACAATATTTACTGACAACAGAGGTATTCGACCTTATCTTCCTTACAACTCTTCCTTTCAACATGATGAATCAATACAGTCACCAACTCTTCCTTGCATTTACAAAATAACTGAGAAAATAAATACAACACTAGCCTTTGATTCCTTTCCCCAGCGGAGTCGCCAAAAATCTATTAGTGAATAAATTTGCACTTCAAAAAGATCAACACACAATGACTCATGATGCCCAGATAGAAATACAAACATTACTAACAATTGGAGATGTTATCATTAGATTGATAACTTTCCTCTGAATTGAGAGGTACAACTCCCTCTTTGAAAGGTTTGCAATGAATTAAAATGCCGATATGCTTTTTACCAAAAAGCACCAAAGGCACCAAATAACCATAAACATGATGTAGATGAGAGGACATTTAAATACGGAAACAAAATAAATGTGAGAATTTGATACAAAGCTCAATCCTCTCACATTCAAAATTTGTAACTCATTAAATCAAGAAACTTGTATCCTTTCCAAACATAGCTTATTTTAGAAAACAAAGTTCTGGAATCAAACACATGCACAACTTAATGAATAAAACATGATGCTGAAAATAAGTTTAATGAGACAAAAGCTCAACAAAATCTGAAGAAACAATAATGAATTCAAAGACTCATAAACCATCCCTCCATTATTCAATATCCAAAAATGAGCTGTACATTACATCTGGATAGAAAGAAAAGCCAGCCCCTCCATTACAATTAGAAACAGAATAGAAAATTCCCTTTCCTTGCAGTGCAAAAGGCTTCTGGAAAGAGTCCCCCCCTTGCTAATGAAATTTTGTCTCCCATAAAATCCTTTCCACAGAACTTTTCTGGTTACTATAACCGATTCTTGAAACGTAGCCAATTGATCTTTTTACTTTATGTTTCACTTTTTGCCTTCTCCATAAATCCTTTTTATAACATCAATCATTTATAAACATTATAATTAAGAGTTTACAAATATCATTTTATAATATTTATAATCAAATATGAACAGGTGACATTTTCTGGTGATGAAGTGTTGTCATCATTTTGTGATTGCATTAGCAATTAAGACAGTGTTATGCTCAGACATTTGTAACGTATGATCCGTGAAGAGAGGATTTAGACAATTAGGATTGTGCAATCATAACCAAAATTTAGCTCGATCCAATGGTGGGATTAAAAGTTATGCCCCCCGCAACATGACTGTTTTTCTGTCATCAACGAATTCGTAATTACATGTTGCATTAAAAGTTATGAAAATCTTTCATGCTAATTCTTGTATTTGGATCATTAATTAGTGTTGATCTACATTATTTGGGTATGTTATTCTACCTAAACCTTAATATGGAGCTGTGTCATCATTTTTATCCAACATTATGACACCAAATTCAAGTGCAATATTGACTAAGTCTTCTGAATTGCTGAACCAATTTGAACTATTGAACTAGTTTGAACTAATCCAATCCTGTATGAACCCAATTTGAACCAACTTGAACTGTACTTCTAATTCTGAACCTCCGATAACCTTGAACTGGTGAACTTTGTATTGCTCAATTCTAGTACTAAACTTGGAAGCTGCACTTAAACTAAATTAACCTATTTAGACCATCCTGAACTAGTATATACTAGTCTGAACCTGTTTGAACCAATCTGAACCCTTCGTACTAGTTGAACCAATTGTTCCATTTTGAACCCTTCGAAGTGATTTGAACCATGTTGAAACCACATATAATTGCATGAACCAATCTACACTTCGTACATTTCCATTGAACTTGTTTGAACCCTTCGAACTAGTTTAAACTAGTTCAAGGTGGTTGAAGGCCCATCTTGAACTGATTGTACTTGCTGACCCATATTGAATCGTTTTGAACTCAGTTCAACGAGGTTCAAAGCCCAAATAGAACCGAGATATAAAACTCAAGTAAGGGTTGAGATGAAGAAGGTTCTCATTTTGAAAAATCTAAAACTGGGTCCATATGAGGGCTAACAATATGTTGCTGTTGTAACTTGTAAAAACACTTACTGATTTCTGCGTTTCAAGTTACTATTTCAATGAATATGTATATGATATAAAGAGGCATGTCTCCTATAGAGACATGTCTCTTGTTAATATCTTAACTCACATTAGTTATATATATCACAAATGATATTTGCTCAATGTATTGACATAATTATAATTTATAATAATAATTTATATACATGGATAATGTATCTCATATATATATAACATACACACACACACACACACGCACAGATCTATATATATATATATATATATATATATATATATATCTGTGCGTGTGTGTGTATTATATATATACGCATACACATATATACTTAATAATTTATTATCAATAATAATTCTCCTCGATAATAATAGTGAAGGACAAATATTAAAATGTTTAAGGTCGATAGGCCATTCAAAATTTTGATTTCATCGATTGGAATCATTCGATTGATGTTTACCGCGTAGATTAATTGATTAATGAATAAGAACAGCGATAGTAGTACTCTGTTTATCATTCACATATGCCAAGAGATTACATACGAAGCATAAGATGATTTACAATGATCCCAGATGTGGTATAAATGCTTCTCGCTGAACCTTCCCGAAGGGGTCCGTTGGCTACATAACAATACTAATCTACCCGTCGGCTACAAAATATTTACCGATGACAACACTTTGTTAGCTACACAATATTTACAGACGACATCATCCCCCCAAAAGAAAAAGTCGTCTCTGGACAATAATTACAAAATATCCGAGACAAATTAATAATCAAAATACGTTAACTGGCTAACTACAACAAGATAGATCTGTTTCTGTCACATCACTTTCACATTCGTCTTGTGCCTGCATCAAATTGGTCTCCAACCCACGTTGCATCTGTAGCCTTTGCTAACACAATACTAGTTTCTTCGCTGACCTTGATAGCCACTTGTGCTGCTTTCTTTGCTTCCTACTCCTGGGTACCCTAAGCCAAATGTCGCTGAACTGCATTCAACTGGATGATCAGCTCCTCCTGAGCTCTCTATGCATTCACCAAGACAACCTCATGTCCATCACCTACTCCAGGTGCCTCTGGTACACAGACACTCCATGCCCGCAGCAGCTCCAGGTCTCATCAATTGGTCACACTTCCCACGACTGATATCTGCACTGACTGGGGGTCTTTCATGATACAAGGTAGGGTCGACCTCACCGCCAAGACCAAATTAGCACTCCAAAACCCACACAAAACTGCATGGAACACACTATTTCTATCATTTTCTTTTGATTCCACACACTTTCTGGCAACTGCTTATGTCTACCTTTCCCTTTGGCATCATGTGTTCCTCATTCCGAACTATTTCAATTTGTTGTTTTTTTTTTTGGGGTCCTTCCTCTGCTTGTCCGTTGTTGTGCCTCTTTCTTTTGATCTGTCTCTCTATCACTCTTAACTGCTCTGATGCTTTTTCCCTCCAAGATGTCGTCATTCACCTATTTATAAAAGCCAATGATCTTCTTGTTTCCAGTACAAATCATGGAATCTGCTCAGGTAATAGTAGGGCCACGTCCTCCTAAACTCCGCTGCTCATCCACGAGTTTTATATTCACAGCATGCCAAAATCATTCTTTACCCTTAGTTCCAAGAGAACATTCACGCATACTCTACTCTAACAACAACCCTGTAGACGCCACGGGTAACAAAAGGCAAACACATTGATGACCAAGATTGGAGGATGAAGATGTAATGTTTGTGGAAGGAAAGAACACCACCGAGGGAGAAAAGGACACCACCAAGGGAGAAATAAGAAAGGTGCATGTAGAAAGAAGAGGTCTGAGCAGTGGGGAACAGGCACTCGTGAGGAATGTCCATGGGAGAGGGAGATATCCGCAGGTGATGTCCGTGGGAAAGCAGGCTATCCGCGGAAAGAAGAAATTAGGGCCGCAGGGAATTAAAGGCATTTGCGGGTAACAAGAACCTCCGTAGGACAAAGACATTCACGACAACAACATCCATGGGGAGATAGAAAAGTGTCCACAGGAAAAGTAGAGCCCCGCCGCTCATCTGCGAAAAATGAAGAAGTCAAGACGTGGGGGGAAGAATCAAAATTGTCCTTACGAGTTGCAGTTGGAAAGACAACCCGCAGAAAGGAAGAGGTAAGACGTGGTAAGAAAGGGCGCGGTCACAGAAAACAATTTCGCGGAATATGAAAGAGACGTTGAAAAAAAGAAGAAGAAGTTGCGTGCGATGTGAAGGATGCTTGCGAAACACTTTGTCCGCCTAGTAAACTTAACTTTTTTTTTTCCAATTTTTCTCTCTTTTTTTTTTGTTTTTCTTAATAACAACAATTCAACTCAATTTTCCCTTGGAACTTTGCCATTCTGCGACGATGAGGGAGTTGTACAGACTTGGCCATTCTGCGGCGACGATGGAGTCTTCTTGGCATGGTATATTTTTAGCTTTGACCCATTGACTGCCTGAGGCACTTTTTGCTCGTCCAAGGTTCACAATTTTATTGCTCCATTGTCACCTACCTCTCGGATCTGGTATGGCCCAACCCATCTGACTTTGAATTTTCCTGGTTTGACTTCGTTTCTTTCGTCATACTTCAACACCAACTGCCCCGGTTGAAACCTGTTTAGTTCCAGGTGCTTATCATGCCACGCCTTGCATCTGTTCCATGTCACCTCTGTAGCCCATTGTGCCTGCAATTTCGTTGGTTTCCATCCCTTGCTGTCAATAACTGTATTCTTGATTGTAGAACCTTCACTCTGTATTGCTGAAGTTTTCACCAAGCTTGTTCTCTTTGTTTCCTGTGCAGACTGTACGATGTGTTTTCCCTGCTGCCGGCACCCTTCAACTAATTTTATGGTGCGGTGTATTCTTTTCTTTCTATGTAGTCCGTTCACCGTGTATTGGATGGTGGGATCTTTCTTTTTTTTGGGTTCATACTGTATGTTCTTCCTCTCGGCTTCAGCCGTAACCACCTTTCCTTCTTCTGCTTCTCTGTATTCCTTTAGATATTCATTTTCTTTTTTTTCTCACCTTCGTTGACCCTTAACATATTACAACTCGAAAAGAGTTCGTAGTCTTCTATCTGCTAGTGGAAAAGGCCATTCATCGAGTCTAGGTCGTCGTCCTTCGATCCTCCTTCTAGTCTCAATACTCCTTCGTCTGGTTCCATTCTCTTCTTTCCTTCATCGTCACTTTCGCCTTCACCTTCTGAGTCTGACGACGCTGCCTCCTTGCCTACCATTTGTGTGTGTAAATCAATGACAAATTTTTGCCCTTTGCTTTCAAGTGATAGAGTGTTTTTCTTCCAGTCGTGTTTAACTCTAGCTTGTATGAGCCATCCCTGGCCTGGAATGGCATCGTATCCTTTCCTCTTTAGTGGGATCATGACGAAGTCAAGCAGGAATGACTGTGTGCCAATCGTCACCGATTGTGCCATTAGGACGCCAAGAGGTTTAATGCCATGTTAGTCCGCTGTTAACAACTGGAATGTAGGTGGCCACAACATCGATTGTCCCAACCTCTTCTAGATATCCTCGAGTAAGACATTTACGCTGGACCCTCCATCGACAATTATGTCCGTCAGCACATTTCCCAGAATCCCCATCTCGACAACCGTCGGATGTCATCTAGATGTGAGGGCTAACAACATTGGGTCTTCTCCACCAGCGGCAATTTTTTTCCCTCTTCCTGGTTCTCCTAGTAACTTAGCAGCTGGCGCAATATTAGTGAGTGCCGATCGGAGTTGAGGCATTGTGAGCAACAGATCACCTATTTTGACGAGTACCTCTGTTTGTAGTATTTGCTGTACAATGTTCTGTTCCGCACAGTTCCTTGGTGAGGTGCTCGTTGTGTCCTTCAACTGAGATGTGTTCGCTTGTGTTGCTTTCTCAATTTCCTTCCGTACTTCCTCCAGCCTCTTCTTTTCTTCTGTTGGGTCAGGGTATAGTTTTACTTGTTTCCGCGTGATTGCCGACACCTCCCCTTCGTCCATCCCGACGGTGATCAGATTCACTCCAGACTTTAGGCACTTGGCATCTTCATGATTGCTAGGTCCACACCGTCTGCATAATAATTTCGGTGTATTTGCCGTGGTACAATCCTGGGCAAAGTGGCCCCACAAATTACATGTGCGGAACTAAACGATTGTCCATCCGTTCACATCATACTGGATCTGACTTCGGCTACCATTGTTATTGTTATTTTTCGCATTGTTGTTCTGCCTCCATCTATTATTTCTGTATCCTCCGGACGTGGCACCCTTCGTGCTTGTGTTCCCGCTCCCTCCGGACGTGGAAGCTTCCTGTGCCAGGAGCACTTGTTGAGGTCCTCTGGTTTTCATGTTGAAGGGACATTCTTTTGTGGAATGTCCCATGATCTGGCAGATATTGCAGAACTGATTCTTTGGATAGGACCCTTTGGTGTGACCCTCTGTCTTACACTCTATGCACCACAGGTTGCTTCCCTTCGTTTCTTTTTGCATGTTCTTAAATTCCTTCATCATACGGATCATGTCCTTCTAGAGAGCTTGGACCTTCTTGCTGCTATTTTCATCATTGCTGCTCTCTTCTTCGGAAGACACATCGTCATCTAACTCAGAGGAGCTACTCTTCTTCTTTTTCGTCTTCTGCTCACTTTCTAGGTTCATTTCTCGATTGTACACTTCAATGTATGACGATGGCGGCACAATCTTCATTTTCTTCTGCAACTTCGAGTGCAGGCCTTCAACATTTTTTTTGCAGTTCGTCGGTGGGCTTAGTTGCCATTTTATTTATCAAGTCTTTTAATTTCCTGGCATAGACTCGGACAGTTTCGTTCTTCCCCTGCTTAGTATTGTATATCTCCGCTACAATCTCATTGTCATCCCGCAATAGTTGAAATTCCGTGATAAACTTCTTAATATTGTCCCAACTGTTTAACTTTTGTGGATCTGCATTGGCGAACCAATCAATTGCAACACCCCTTAGGGTTGCCAGAAATTGTTGGACCCATTTGTTTGTATCTGTTATGCCATTTGCCCTCCAAATCATTTCTCATGTTTTACAATGTTGGATTGGATCGACCACATCATTGCCATCAAACTTTGGTAGCTTTTCCTTTGGTCCCGCCATTACTACTGGATTTTGTGCACAAATGTTGTTCGGTCCTGCAACACTGGCATTGTTCACTCCCACACCGACGGTCTGACACCGGCGGTCTGCTCTCCCACACCGGCGGTCTCAACAGCTACGAACCTTGGTGAAGAAAGATCTTCTGAAGTACGAAGAGTTCACTCCATGCTTGTGCTCCGTTGGTACTTCGAGCCGTGCGAGTCAATTCCCTTCGGTCTGGATTCTCTTCCCTTGACGAATACAAGTTCAAAAATTCCTCTCTTGCTTCCTCCTCCAATTCCACCCGCTGGTGAGTCTCCTCCAACAATTCCTTAGCGCTACGGTGTCCATCGGCAATCTTTTGAAACCTCCGTTTGCATTTGGCCTGCTGCGCCAAAATTAAATTTCCTTGAGCTATGCAGATTTCGTCTCTATCCTTCAGCTTATTCTTATTTTTGTTTAATTGATTCGGCATTAGTCTTCATTCCAACCTTTGTTCCAGGTCCATCGAGCAATGACGCCAAATGTTTACCACATAGATTAATTGATTAATGATCAAGAACAGTGACAACAGTTCTTCGTTTGTCATTTGCATATGCCAAGATATTACATACGGAGCATAAGATGATTTACAATGATCCCAGACGGGGTATAAATACTTCCCGCTGAACCTTTCCGAAGGGGTTCGTCGGCTACATGACAATACTAATCTACCCGTTGGCTACAAAATCTTTACCGACGACAACACCTTGTTGGCTACACAATATTTACAGATGACAATTGAAGCTATAATCATTGACACTCCCTCTTAGCTAGGGAGGATGATTTCTTTCTAAATAAACAACATACAGTGTACTACTGTGACCTCACGGTATCATCACAAGTATGGTACACCCAAGAATATCAACCATATGATATTCACCATTCTCATCTCTTTTCTTGGTATGTCCACTGGCATCACATCTTATGATGTCTACTAGAGAAGATATTTGCTCATGGTGTTTGCACTAATACAATGTATCATAGCATCCACCATGCCATATCTCAGTACTATAAATTATAGTATTATGAGCATTACTTATTAGTTACATAAGAGATATGCACTATCATGATCTCCATAGACATCATCCATACGACATCCATCACGATAGAAGGTTAAATTATTGTTAAGATCGTCACCTTACAATAGTAACCACAATCAAACATCAATGAAAGATCGTCACCTTTCATGATGTTTCTACAAAATCATGTAATAACTCACATGACATCCACCACGAACCATAGTAGAGGGTGGAACAAGGGTTTTAACCACAAACTTCTCTCTTATAGAGAAGGACATATTAAAGTACATCTGAGGTAATCACTGATGCTGGGGCTCCAATCCATAATTCCAAGCTTATCTTCAATAATGTACAAACTTCACTTTGCAGAAGGCTTAGAGAAAATATCGGCCAATCAGATCTTCAATGATTATGTACTTTGAATGAACATCATTCCAGGTATCCATCTACGGTTTAGGGATTCGCATAAAGGCCTTTCAATGTACACATATGAAACTTTATCTCATGGATCATAGTCCTCTGATTGCTACAGTTTATTTCACTAGAGAATCCATCTCAACATGGTCTACTCCTTTTGAATCAATATGACCAAGATCCTAAAAGTCAACTAAAGCATATCCTTTATCTGCTCCCTCTGTCACGAAAGTATACCTTGATTCATAGTAACATGACTGAATGTACTAAACTGTGGATTTATCCTTAGGCTTGGCAACACTAAACATTCAAGATAATAAAATACTTATATAACTATTATGGAGTAAATGCACATCAACATCCTTGATGTAAGTTTCTCCAGTGAGGGTCCTATCATTGAAAATCACCATTTAAAGCAAAAATATTGTTCCAGGCTGTATTCACGAAGCAATAGACCTTCCATATGCTTCAAAAGAAAAAACATCTCCATTAAGTATTTGTCAAACAATTTGAGCATATCCTCTGTGCTCTCATCGATCACCATGAAGGTTTCTAAAGCCCTTCATTTTGATGTCAAGAAAACAACCTTATGAGTGAATAGAAATTTCTCACACGCTAGAAATAAGAGACTTTTCAGTGTCAGATCAAACTTCAGAGTTTCCAAATCTGAGCTAATATCTCCTTGAAAACAAGGCATTGTCCAACGCTAAACTCCACAACCTTATCTAGTGCCCAACACTAATAGACAAGTTCAGTAATGAATACTAAATTAATGCTCAGACTCCTTCCATAAGAGATTCACGCTAAATACATTTCGAGGGATACAAAGTAGAAGTTGCTTTCATCATGGTTTCTTTCTGAGTTGTCGTCATGTTTAATTCTTATTGAGCCATTATTAATTCCACGTTTCTCCTAAAATTTTGACTATGCTTAATATTGTAATCTAGCCATCTCACAAATCCTCTTGGGTGTGCATTCAGACATATCTATATCCTGTGAATTCAGGTGGTGATTACATATCTATATCGGAGGAAGCGTCATCATCTCAAAGACCATGACATACATCCAGTACAATATCAATATCCCATTGAGCCATTGCTGAATACACACTCAACGGCTTCCTGTTGTAATCATCCATTAATTGAAAAACATGATAATGTTTGTCTTCATTCCAACATGACAATGATTTCCCTCCATGTATGGCCAATCCCACCCGTGTGTATCATTTCCACTGCTGTGCTATGAGATATCTTGTCTCACATATCTTTTCTTCCAATGTCAAAAACTTGATGGCCAAGTTCTACGTTTCTGTTCCTTGTTGGATATGATCTGAGTCGTTATTGGTAGTAGATGATTTCCACATGCTCGGGCTAGAGCTTATGTCCAAGGGATGTTGAATGACATTCACAATTTGTTCAGAATCTCTATTGTTGTTGCACTTGGTATTTGCCTTTTATAGCATGGTTCTGAATTCCATTTACTGTTCAAGTATTTTCTCAGAATAATATATTTACTCTGCTGTCCATAATTAATAAATTGACCAATAATAATAACTCGTCACTTGACTCATAATTTTTAGTCTGTAAATCTCAGATAACTTTGGCTCTCTGCTTTTCACAACACCCTGTATCAAGAAATTCTGGAGAATGCTAAATAATAGACTGCATTGTAACTGCAGCGATAGAAATCTAGAGTTTTTAGCATGGATGATGTACTTTTGCAAGAAATGATTACAGTTATTGAAGGCTCACCAGTTTGTTAAATCATTCCTTCAGATGATGAGAATATGAACTAAAATCTCATACACCATACTCCAGTTTAGGAAAGGAGACATGTGTTCCTTAGCATTAGGAGGCACTAAGTATAAGTTGTGTGCATTTGTGGATATATCTGTTCGATCTTTGCAGATTATTCTTCCAGCATTAATCGCATGGTGAATGATGCCACTTGCACCCTAAGCCCAATTTTCCAACTCTATGAAGCCATAGAATTCAGTTGGCCCAGAAAGGATGAACCATTAAGGTTTGTATTTACTTTCCAAGGAGTTGCGCTGACAAATAGACACCAAACAATAAAAGCTTGCGCCCAAATCTAATTCTTGGTAGAAAACTCATGGCTAAGGGAATGTTATGTGCCATGATTTCAGAGTCTTGTGCCAAAAGAAATGTTTGACTGTTCAATGAGACAATTCTGTGCCAAAAACCAATCAGAAATCGCACCAATATGACTCCTGATAATTTTCTTCAAGGAAGTTGAACACAAAAAAAATTGTTTACTGTTGCTTTTTTGACTAGTCATTGTAGTCTAAAACAGATTGCTGTTATTTTCCGTCAATCATTCAATCTTTATTAACATTGTCATTGAGTTTTCCTCCAAGTATATGGCATCATAAATCTCAAATTTTTGATAGTATTGGAAAAAATGATTTTGATTTAATAAATATCATTTGTGTTATTATCGCATGGACTGTTTAAGCGTTCTTTTCCAGATTTTGACTACATACATATTGTTCTTGTCATTATCTATTTAATGTTTGTTTTCAGAATAGATGCAATATTGATGGATAATATTTCAGAATGTAATCTCCATTGATCCTTCAAATAGAGGTTAAATGTTATTTCTTCTTAACAAATTACAGACCTTAGAGATTCGTTTGCCAATCTGCACTTTTGTTACTCATTCACAGGCCGGAGAAGAACCTTCTGTGATACCATGTTAATTTTGATATGCTTTATAGGAAATAGGAATTTCAAATTGTAATCACTGTTCTCCAGATGTATGTGTTGATTCTATTTGACATATTTCTCCTGTAACTTGTAATAGCACTTTGTTGCAAGTTAATTCTTTCAATGAATACGTATATGATATAAAGAGGCATGTCTCCCATAGAGACATGTCTCTTGTTAACATCTTAACTCGTATTAGTTATATATATCACAAATGATATTCGTTTAATGTATTATCATGATTATAATATATGATAATAAATTTTATATATGGATAATAAATATATACATAATATATCTCATATATACTACACACACACACACACACATATGTATGTATGTATATATCATATATATATATATATATATATATCTAAATAATTTGTTATCAATAATAATAATGCTCCATGAAAATAATAGTGGAGGGTGGATATCAAAATATTTAAGGCCAATAGGCCATTCAAACATTTGATTTCATCGATTGAAATCATCCCATCAAAGCTACAATCATTAACATTCCTAACTGCAAGGCATTGCCCTTGCAGTCAAATGGATACCTAAGGCTACCCAGGGAGGAGAACTATGGAAAGTCCTAATCCGGAGCAATATTACTAGAGGTGCATCTAGTGTTGGTAAGTCATGGAAGGTCTGCATATTCATGACCTCTCAGGCAAATGGAAAATCAGGGTAGAAGGATCTCAAGTCTTTCAATCTGTATGGAAGGGTTGGGAGCATGTGAGGCATCTAATTTCAGGGAACAGTTTGGTAGATGAGGAATTCAAGGTTTGTGCAGAGAAATCAATATGGTGGAACTTAGAAAGAATGGGAAACCTCTTTCCCTTCTTCAAGGATGTTTAGCAAGACAGTGCTTAAAGCTAGGCCTTAATGGACTTGGAGAACTTACTGTGGATGGTAGACTAATTGGTTGGCAGGAGATGATGTCCAAATATGACATTCCCAATACTCAGAAAAAAACCTACTCTATGCTGACAGAAGCCTAGGAGAATGTCAAATTTCCCAAGCACTATAGAGAGGCCCTAGATGTTGTCGGTAAAATCTATATTGTAGCTGACGGGTAGAGTTGTATCCGAATGGGCGCATGACGGTTGAGTCACCCCTTCGGGAAAGTATATGTACACCCTCCGGAAGGGACTTTGAAAACATCAGGAGAATTGTTGTAATCATTGTATTCGGAACGTCAGCATTGAGTGCATATTGCATATATGAATAAAGTATCTGTTTTGTGTTGTATCGTGCTATACTACATGCGTTAAAGTATCTTTACCCTGTATAGTAAACACTAGATAGGTTACCCCTGCTAAAGTGGCCTGATGGCACCCTGTTGAATTCTTCCAAAGCTAAAACTGTATACAACCTCTTATCCGACTCCCTTGCTATACTTGATCACCTTAACCTCAAATGGAATACCAGCCCCACCTTGATCCTGGTCTTGGTCTGGCTTGGGTTTGCATGGTGGAGCTAGTGGGAGTGGCATTGGTACTGCTTTTCCTTTCAATAAAGTAACTGAGACATTGATGCTCTCAGTAAAAAGTAACATGATGATTTCAATTTTGTATTAACAGATGCACTATAATAACCATTTGGATTTATAATTTTCATTCAACAATTGAGAACTGTGTTCTGTATTCAATTTTGTATTTGAGCAAATCATATATATTAAATGGCTGAACTCAGCCATAAGAAACCCAGGGAAAATAATTGCTGATCCGCTAAAGCTGAACTGACATCATAGGAAAAATATAAAACTTCTTCTTTCTGATGATTGATTGTGGAGCATGATCTGGAATATTTATTCAAAATTTCATGGTTTTTTCCAGAATTTTTTTCAATTCAATTCATATCTTTTTATTCTTGAGTTTGTAACTGTTATACTCTGAAAAATGTATGGTATATTCTTCTTAAATTTATTTCCAAATTTCCAGTACCTTATCATTTCATGCGCTATCAGAATATTCCTAACACAACCACCATCAATGTATAAACTTTCTGAGTTCTGCATTACTTTCAAAGCATGAGGATCTTCCATGTTTCAACTGCTATAGTTCTTCCCCAAACATGTTTCCCAGAAATATTAGCATTTGACTGAGAAGTGAAAGAAATTTGTAGAGTTGTCTATATTGCAGATGAAAAGTACTATTACAGAAATCAGGCAACAACGATGATACAAAGGCAAGAAATATACACTAGGAATTCAAACCGAAGTACAATGGTGCATAGTATTTAAGTTGTTCTCAATGATATTGTGCAAATATTCTAAATGAACAAATATTAAGATTCTTTTGCTTCTTACTCAAAAGCCTTTCTTTTGCAGGTGAAGTGCAGTAGATTTCATGATGCTAATGGTAAAGCTGTCTTAGTCGGTGATGCTGCACATGCTATGTCAAATGCCCTTGGCCAAGGTTGTAATTCTTCTTTGCAGGTCAGTCGACTTCTCTTATTTCATCGTATTAAGATAGGCATTTACTGTAACTTTACCCTTTTTGAGAGTGATTTTCAGCTTTGCCATTATGTTATAAAGCTGTTATGTGACATCTCTTTGGTCCATTTTTTTTATAAGCAGGATGTCTTGGTTCTTGGTAGATTGCTTCAGGAGAGAGAGATTTCAGATGCAATAGAGAAATATTCTGAAAAGCAGGTTAAGGAAGATCATGCAGCTGCTTACTTATCAGATCATTCCTTTCCACAAGCACCATGGCTTTTACCATTCTACTTGTTGGGGAACATATTGTCTTCTGTTTTAAGCAAGGCACTCCCACCTTCAATCATCAAGCCTTCCATCCAAAGTCTGTGTTCTGAAACACTCATCCCATATTCTGAGGTATTCAATTTTTGAGTTTCCCTTTAAACAACTTCTACATTTATAATGAGTCTGCATTCATGTGCATGTGATGGATGTTGATGAAGGGAAACTATGAACTAGAATATTAGGGTCAAGATAGTTTCACATCATTCTATTTACATTATACTTTGCTTTTTAGAAAAGAACTAAGATAGAAAATTGATTTAGAATTTGATATTTCCCTTGGGAGACTAATAGGGGAATCATGTACCACCCTACTTAACAAAGTTACTCAACAGTTTTCAATGAATAGAAAGTTTAAAAGAGCATGGCATAGTGGTAAGCCAAAGTGATTATACAATGATAACCCGGCTTCATGTTTTTCTGAAATAGCTTCATATGTAATTGTGGCCGTTCTTTTGTGGCCTAAAAATAGATGAGGCTATGCAATCCAGGTAAATTTTGATGGAATAAATACCCCTTTTGTGTGGCTTCTAAGCTCATCAGCTAGATTTCATAACGTCTTCAGGATGGGATGGTGGGATGGTGGGATGTGAGATGGCAATCTAGGAATAATGTCATGGGCATGGTGGGGCATGACAGTGTATAGGTAGATAGATAGATACATAGACCAAGAAAGAAAGCTGAGATGCTCAAGAGCTTCACACATTCCCAAGTGACATCCTTGGTTGGAAGATCCTTCCAACATATGAAATATTCTGTAATTGTCATGTTTCTTAATTTATTTTCTTTAAGATCTAAGATAATCTTAGGTACAACTATAAGTTTGTTTTTATGATCCAAATGATGCAACTCGGTGGAAAGACTAATATGCGGCCCCAATGCCTTCTAGAGGCATATTACATGAAACACATTGTGTAATCTGTTGTGCTTTGATAGTATTGTGAAGTTTTCAAATGATCACCACATTGCAAATGGGGACCTCGTCTATTTTCTCTAGCAGTCTGTAATTTAGGGGTTTTAGTGATAGTATGACAGCTTTCAAGGTCTTAGATGCCTAGCCTTAGAGTGGTCTTAGAGTCTAGGGGATCGGTCTGATTTAAATCAACTTTGGCCAATGACATGTGAGTGAAAAGGAGCTAAGTATTGACTTGAAGGAAGTGAGGTCAGATTGAGAACTTCAAGTTTGGGATGCAATTTTTGAGGAATGAAGTGAATTGCACAAAAAAACATAAGAAGCAAGCCAGCTTGTTGGCAATCTAGAAATTATGAAACATAGTCAATTTGCAAATGGACGTGTGTTGAACTGAAGAAGGCAGATTGAGATATCAAAATTTAGCTCAACACTTAGCAACTTGTTTGGGGAACCTAACTTGGACAAGCCCAAGTAAGGTCGGAATTTGGACCTTCTTGGGGCTTCATGAGCCCAAGTGAGGGTGAAATTCCACCCTCCTTGGGGCTCCTTGTTCCCAACCACTCCCTGATTTGTGCCCTTGCTTTATGAGGCATGAAACTAATAATTTCCCATCTGCTCAACCATGGTGATTAAATCAGGGGTATGGAAGAAAATTGACATTTGAAAGGTAAGATTTAAGAGTTGAAGCCAACACAAGCCGTTGAAGGTGAAATAAATCAGAAGTCAACTTCTTGCTGATGCAAAATTATGGAAAACAAATTGATTTGGTAATGAAAATTTGATTGAAATGAAGGAGAAATCAGTTAGAATATTGGGAGTTTACGCCAATGTTTAGCATATTTTTTTAATGGACTGAACTTAGGTAGAGCCCAAGCGAGGGCAGAATTCCACCAACCTTGGGGCTCTGAGCCCAAGCAAGGTAGGAATTCTGGCCTTGGTTGGGCTGCATGTCCAACTACCTCCTTGATTTTGCCCAAAACTTTCACAAAGACAAAACATCTGAAATCAATCAAAGACAATTCAAAATGAAGGAGCAATAAATCAGTTTGCAAAAACCATTTGGTGAGATCAAGCATTGGTAAGGGTTTATATTTGAATTTTTGGAGAAGGCTTTGCTTGGCAAGAGCCCAAGAGAGGGTGGAAATCTGAACTCCTTGGGCCTCTTGAGCCCAAGAAAGGTTGGGAATCTGCCCTACTTGGGGCTTCATCAGCCCAAGACTTTGCTTGTTTCTGTCTACCACTCCCAATCATTTAAAACGTGAACTCAAGTCATTGTGAGGATTGAACGACTGAACAAAAATGATTGCTTGGGTAAGGAAGGAGAAATTTGAGGTTGTTTTCTGTTAAAGAATGCACAGATCTAGCCAATGCATGAAGAATTGAGAACAACCATGAAACAATTTTCAATTACGAATGCAAGAAATTAAGAGTGAGCACAAGGCATGACAAATCGTTTTAGGACAGCATTTTTTTGGGAACGCACTAACTCAGGCGAGCCCAAGTGAGCACAGAAATTTGACCTCCCTGGGGCTCTAGAGCCCAAGGGAGGGTGGAATTCCGACCTTACTTGGGACACCATGCCTAATCAATATTCCATATACGTCCAACATTTTAAGGAAAAATAAAAGTACGAGGGGTAAATTTGTGGGCAAAAGTTTACATTTGTTGGGTATTGGAAATGATTGAAAGGCAACAGTAAAATTCTGAGTTTGATGCAGAGAAGAATGGAAAAGTGAAGTGCAATCTTCAATTGAAATTATAAGGGATGATAAAATCAAATTGGGATGCCTTGAATTTGTAATGTCTTAGTGCAAATGAAGAGGAGACTGAAACTCACCTAAAGACTTGAGCCCAAGGCAGGTCAAAATTCAGACCTCCTTGGGGTTCATGAGCCCAAGGGAGGTTGGAATTCCAACCTCACTTTGGCTCCATTATGAGTTCTTGGAATTCTAATCACCTCCCACTTTAGATTGCAAGCCAAGGTAAGGTCAGCTTGGAAAAAAAAATTCAGGTTGCAAAATCAATGGGATTTGATTAAGTTGCCCTTATTGGAAACATAAACTAGTTACAATTTTATGGAATCTAATCAGATTGACCACCCGCATAAAGTTAAAAATCAATAGCTTGCTGAACATATGCAAGGAAAATCAGAACATAGAAACCATTCGAGACTCAAAATTCACAGGCACATAGACCAAATTAACTTGGGGATTAAGTCCAAAAGATAAAATCACATAACCAAGCGGCTTTCTGGATAGCTGTTGAAGAGGAATTGAATCTGAAATTAGGACTCACAAGTTGTTTAAAATGAACGAGATGAATTCCCTCGACATTGGTGTCAATAATTTTCTTTATCAATGGAAATGTTTTAGTTCGTCCATACTTGTAATTTTACAAACTTAAAGTTTCTTTCTTTGTTTTGCATAGAAATGAAGAGGGAGAGTCGGAGGACAACTTGAAGTTCGAGCAGAGCTGACTTTCAAAATAATGATGCACAAAAAATGCAATTATAAAATTGAGGATTGATTAAGGTCAAGGCATCAAGATTCATGTACAAACAAGTTGATGGTCATGCCAGCAAGAAGATTTCTACTTTCAAAGATGGAGAAGTGGAATTAGAAAGAGGATTGCAAGATAAGAATGCTGATGTGGCGCCTATCCATTTCCAACCAATTAGAGAATTTCGGATGCACATGTCCTAAATTGACCAATCATATTATGCCAAGTGTACACGTGAATGACATCTAGTGCCTCTACGTAACCTATTTTCTAATTGCTCAATAAAAGTAATGTAATTTTATTACTAGTCCATAAAAGGAGTGCCTTTTTGTAGTTGGCTAGCATTAAATGTTTGTAGTGTTGGCATTATGATGGATTTGTGAAATGGTCAGTAGTAGTTGAGTGTTTGGTTGGCATCGATGGATACTTAGCCATAGAAATTGAGTGAATCAACTAGTAAGACAAAAGAGTGATTGGTAAGAAGCTAACCAGACCGACAAGAAGGAAAGCAGTTAAGTACAACAACCAATATACAAGCAGAGCAATAGTAAAAGGTTATTTTAATGGCGAGCATTGTACAATAAGAATTAAGTGGAGCGGTCATAGATACAGTATGTAGATGCCTAGTAGAGACTATGGCTACTACCGCAACTCATGATGATGATAGGCGAGCAAGGATCTTAACAATAGATGAAGTTGCAAAATATACAGCTCATGTTCTTGAGCTACTAGTCTAAATCCTTGTTTAGTGATTGGTATGAATGAAGTGGTGAGATCAGATGTTATGGTGACATGTCTTAATCGATGAGGATATGATGAGGTGGCAGTTAACGATCAAAGCAAGTGTAAATAGAAGATTCTAGAAGGATTTTAGAGTTGGTCACACACATTTTGACTGCTCTTGAGTAAATCACATGTAATCCATAATATGGATCAGGGCGGTGAAGGAAAATGTATTATAACATCGAGATATGTAAATTAAATGTGGTAAGGGTTGAAATTTGAATGAATGGTGAGGATTAAGCAAAAAAAGTAATGTTCTTATAAAGAACCGTTCTTAGTATTGATGAAAGTAAGAAGTTGGATGAATTTGTGAAGAAGAATTCGATGTGCTAGGGTTGTGATTGAGGTGTTGAGCATAGAGAAATATTAGAGTGCAAAGGACAGATTGGATCTGACAAGAAAGGAATGCTACATCCAGAGCATACAACTTGTTGTTCCATAATAGTTGCAATAAGGGAAATCCCTTAATTTGGTGGACCTTAACCGGTCGTTTGGTGTAAATCCTTTAACAGGGTGGACTCTTAGAAGGAGTTCTAAAATCCTCTAGCAAGATAGATCCTAACAGATTTGGTTGTACTCCAAATAGGATAAATCCTCAGAAAGGGTATTTGTTGCTCGTAATAGGGGAAACCTATTTATTGCAGTGAAGGGCTTGTGGGGTGTCATCCCCACTATGGTTTTTTCTCTCTATTTGAGGGTCTCTATGAAAATAATTGTGTCATGTGTAATGATTGTGTGAATGTTTGATGTTGTTTACATTTATTTCATTTTTGCAGCTATAAGTTATATGTTTTGGAAGTTGTTAACATCAATTGCATTAGTGGTTAAATCAACAGGCTACTTGTTTGCACTTATTCACCCACCTCTCGGTGCTTTTGAATAGTAACAATTGGTATCAGAGGTTTGGTCCTCTAGAAGAGATGCTTAACTGCTTGAGGAAAAGATTCCTAAAAGGTAACATGGAGAGATATAGGTATGAGAAATAACTTGAGGATGTAAATAGAGTAATCATGGAACTGAAGGACAAATTGAAGAATTCTCTTGCAAAAAGGAGAGAACTGAGTCAACAATTGAGTGAAAGCCAAGATTGCATAGAGTAGTTGTCAGAAGCTAGTGGATCTGAAGAATTTGAAGAGGCAATAATAGATCTAATGAATGAGATAAGATAATATTAATGTCCATGGAAAACCAACAAGATTTATGGGATTGAGCATACAAACAGAAGAGCCAGTCAAAGCAGAAGCACCAAACGGTGGTAAAACAAAAATGAAAGCAATACACAAAACAAGAAAAAAATAAGGTAAGGACTAATGGTCCTTCTTTGTCACAAAGAAATCAATAATAAAAGGCTAAACCCGTGACTTATCCATAGTCTTCGAAAGCCGTGTAGAGCCACTGTATGATTATCGCTGCTTGAAGAGACTGGTGCAATGTCTAACCGATCTGGAATGAGAAGTACTAGAAGACCTTTTCAAACCCCGTGGGGGGGATAGGGGAGAGAAAAAGGCAGTAATGAGCTGGTCCGAAGTACGCCCCTGAGGTATAAAAGACTGCAGGGTAATCTCCCGAAGATGGGTGGCCTCCTGAAGATAAAGTGCAAGACACTGCTGATCAATATAACTAAAGAACATCGAAAGAGAAGAACACTCTCTGAAAAGGCAGTAGAATGTCCCTCTGATCTTATAGTAAAGAGGACATCGAAATATGAAGTGGATCTTAGTCTCAACCTCTGCCAAAGTACACAACTGACAAACCCTATCAGCTTGATCCATATGGTGATTAGTCTGAGCTCTGAGGCGGTGATAACCCACTCTGAATGAGCCTAAAGAAAACTGTAAAGCATGGTTCCAGTTTCGATAGAGATATGCGGGGCAAACAGTAATACCATCCTAAATCACAAGAAAATGCTCAGCATAAAAGGCCATCCTAGGTCGCAGACCTCCTGGGGGATTACTCCAGGTAGAGGTAATGCACTGCCTGTAAATATCTTGTCTGGCATGCTCGTTCAACTCCAGATGTGAGGGGAGAAGATGAGCAGGAGCATCAAGTGAAAACTAGTATGGAGAAAGATGATTTATATCAATACCAATCGAACTCAACAAAGAGTTGGCCTGGGCGTACCAACAACGAGGCCTAGTAGAGGTGTCAGATCTCAAAATCTTAACAGAAGAACAATATGAAAAATGAGAGTATTTGTGTCGATCAACACCCGACTCCATAAAACCATGAAGTTGATGAAGGAACCAAATCAAGTAAAAAATGGCAGCAAGTTTGAGAGGGTGAGCTCCAAACTCAGCTAAAATAATGCTGTGAGGGGTGAGTTTGTGACATCTTATGATACGTCGTAACATCAACGTCTGAACCCTCTCTATAGAAGACCAATCTGAAGCAATAAAAGAAGGCCCCCAAGCCACCGAGCCATAGAGAATTGTTGGACGAACCAAGGAATCAAAAAGGGACAACTTGGACGAAATATCCTGGAAATGATGCCTGAAGCACTGTCTTTCCAACAAAGCCAAAGAACCCATGCCCTTATCAACTCTGGACTGAATAGCTGGTCTCAAGCTAAAGCGCGGCCCTGAAAACTTCACACTGAGATACATATAAGAGGAAGTCATCTCAACCTCATGACCCTGAAAGAAGAAATGAAGATGAGAGGTCTTTAAACAATTAAAGACCATAACCCGAGTCTTAGATAAATTGACCACAAGCTGTCACTGATCACAAAAAGAAGCCAGACCATCTAGAAGTCTCTATAAGCTATCAGGAGAAGAGGCTAAGAGAACAACATCATCAGCAAAGAGGAGAATAGAGATCAAAATTTGATGTAAATAGCATCCATCCCTTGGTTGAGAGGAGTTCACAAGGAAATCCTCCAACTCATCAATATACAAACCAAACAGAGTAGGAGAAAGAGGACAACCGTACTTCACCCCAATGCTGCTTTGAATCGGAACATAAAAGCCCTCTGGAGTCCTGAGCCTACTGGTTACCCTCTCATAAAGCCTCATAATAATAGTCTGCAACATATCTGAGATCCCAATCTCTTGAAGTCTTTGAAAGAAGGCCAACCTAGGGATAGAATCAAAAGCCTTATGGAAGTCCACAAAACAACAATAGACCTTCTAAGAGCAGTGCCTAGCCTCCTCAATGATAGCCTACAGTGTGAAAACATGATCCATAGTTTGATAATTTGCCCGAAAACCAGCCTGCCCTTTAGCTCTACAGCCTCTTCTATCCAACTCACTAGATAACATGGTGTTTAGAGTAGTTGCATAAAGTTTGGCAAAAGTATGTGCAGTCATAATAGTTCTATAGTTACCTGGATCATAAGCATGCCCAGACTTGTGAATAGGGTAAACCACATGCCTAGACTAGGACTCAGGAAACCCAGTGCAAACTACTCTATTAAAGAGTGTAGGAAGGTAAGATCCAAGAACCAGAGCACCAAGTTTGAAAAGTTATGCCTAAAAACCTTCTTCATCTGTTGCTCTGCTGCATCTTAAAGATCTGATGCCCTCCATAACACTGGAGTAGGAGAATAAATAGCAATGGGGAGGTGGAGTGGAGTGAAGAAGCGGTTGCCCAGGAATGTCATATAGCGTAATGATATGGGAGGTCAGAGAGTGGTAGTCGAGAGTGGAGGACGGGGGGGAGCAACAAGGGAAATGGGTACACCAAAAGATTTGGGGGTTTTGAATAAGCGTAGAGCAAAGGGTTCTGCACTGAAAAGAGGCAAAGGAATGCTTCTTGGGGTGAAGAAAACAGAGGTACAAGAGGCGTAGATGGGTAAAGGTAGAAGACTGAGTCTCAAAGGCAACGCAAACAGAGTGATGGAAAGCTTTACAATCGGTATCAAACCATTTATTCATAGGACAAGTATTTCGACGCTTAGCTCTGAGAGAGATAGGGGAATGGTGAGGAATAGAAAGGAGAGTAGAATCCCAAATGGTAGAGGATGAAACTGACCAAAAACATTGCAAATCTAAGAAAAGTACTAGAAAGCTAGGCTGTCAATATGTGTGAAAATCTTGCACAAAAAGAGTTGTTGAATACGCAAAGAAGTATGTTGAAGATGCACTAAAAGAAAAAGAACTTGACTGAGAAAGACAAGAAAATGCATTACTTCAGAGACAAATGCTTGATGCTGATGAAGAAAATCTGCAAGTTATGAATGATAATTAAAGATTGAGGGAAGAGAAATAATGAAGAAAGAATTGAAGATTGAGAAAGAAGCCCACGAGCAATTGAAGAAGTTCAATGAGAGCTCACAAAAGATTGTTGAACAACTGAATAGTCAGAGGAAACACATGGACATAGTCGGTCCTGGATACACTAATCAAAGCACATTTGAAATTGGATAGTCATCCAAAAGGAGCCACAAAAAGATATGAAGGTACATTCAAGCAATATTGGTAAGAAACCTAATAAAACTATCTATTTCAATTGTGGAAAGGTTGATCATACATCAAATGTTTGTTGGACTCAATTGGTAATCACTAGGCCTCATACATTTAATGGATATTGCTACAATTGTCACAACTATGGTCATATTGCATATGACTGTAGATCTGGTGGTGGTAGATTTGATGGATATTGTTATGCTTGCAACAAATATGGTCACAAAGCCAAAGACTACAGGTCTAAGGTGAATGTTCCTAGGTCACTAGTCAAACCGGTAAGCCCTTATAGAAGGGAGAGACAATTCAATGTCACATGTTCAATTTGTGGTAATTATGGACATCTAGTTGTGAATTGCAGAATGAGAACACCAAGAGGAAATCCAGGACCATGGAAATCAACCGATATGGCATGCTTTTACTTCTATAGGATTGCTCATATTGCAAGAGACTGTAGGTTCAGTAATCAGTCAGATGACAAGAAAGGTAAGAAGATTGCTGATGTTGAGGAAGTCAGAAATGAGATGAAGAAGACATGGATGACGAAAGAGGTCACCAAGGAAGAAGTTAAGTCATCTAAGAGGAAGCCATCATCCTCTATTGTAGAGGATTCATCTTCAAACTAAGTTTAGTATTTGGCTTAGGGGGAGCGCTTAAATAAAAACCTTTCATCGATCCCCCAAAGATATGTATAGTAAGATATATTTGCATAATGAGATGCATATTGGTATTTTGGATAGAGTATGTTGAAATTTTGAAGTAATATATACTTGTGAGGTGATAAGATTAAAGATTTTATGTTCCAAACCGGTCATGCATAAAGTACATCAGTTAAATAGTGTTAATCGATTAAAAAGGTATTATTTACCATTAAATGGTGCAACAACTATTTTCCAAAGATCAATAAGGGAGCAGTGAGTTCATTGTCAGTTTACTTTCTTATGAGCACTTGTAATTTTTGAAAGTGATTGCAAGGGATTGACTGAAAGATAACTGTGATTTGCAAACAAAAGGATGTGAAAGTGTTCAAGAACACTAACTGATGAATCATGAGGTATTCTTTTGAATTAAGATAAGATTTCGATATTAATTCTATGTTGGATCATGGTACAAATTGTGGACACACCTGTTTTGATAGATGTTGTGGATGAACCATGACCCGTGTTCAAGCTACATCCAATGAAGGCGAGTGAAAATGATAAGATGGGTTCCCTATCTTCTATTCCTCTAGGAGTTCTATTGATTGAAGACATCTGATTGCATATCCATTGCAAACTCGAAGAACTTGGAGTAGAGTCTATCAATAAAGTGTATGAGAAGTTGTGCAAGGATAAAGTGGTGAGGAGCAAGCACGAGCATTTGAAGAAAAAGGTTTTCATGTATGCAGTTGTTATTCCAAATGAGTTTCATCCTCAATGGATTCGATATATTTTGACACGAGTTCATGACCAATTTTTGTGGTTCGATAGATCACACAAGAGCACCAAGGCGATTATTCGAGTTATAGGGTTCTGCACAAGCATTTTATTACCAACCCTAAGAATGATAGTTGCAAACTTGGTTACTCAGTTAACCAATTCCAAACTAGATTCTAGAGCCATGACCATCAATGATATAGTAGACCACAAAGTTTGATTTTCCTCTATAGTCATAAGTTATAGAGTTTACTGATCGAGCCGAATAAATAGTGTACCCATTGGAGCTATTCATGCTATATATCAGATAGTGAAGGAAGATGCAACATACAACGTGTATGATATGTTGAAGAGAAAATTCATGGTAAATATGGAAAATATAAAGAGAGACAAGAAACAAATCTTTAAATATGGAGCAATTCTGGTATGTATGTTATGTGCAAATATTTTTTCCTAGTAAAGGAGCAGTTGAATGGGCAACTAACAAAACAACATCGCTATAGATAAGTGAGCTTATTAGAGAATTAGGAGAAAACTTCAATAATGTTATGTGGGGTTTTTTCAAAGATTTTCAATCTAGAATCAAGATGTGCAACCAAGAACCTTTTCGCTGCTAGCCATGGGTTATGAATTAGATTATGAAATACCAAAGATGTATGCAAATGTACTACTGTCTAAACCTATAGATGCTAGCGCACCTAGGTTTGACATCTATGAAGAAGACCACTCAAAGATACAGATTGAGCTGAAGAGACTAGTGATACAGAGAAAGACAAGAAGAATAAGTAGTATGTTTTTAGAGAGGTTTGGAAGTGAAGAAGCATACACTTTCATTACAGCCCTAGAAGAACCAGCACATGCAATTCCTATTGCACCTACATACTTGCAACAGAGAAAACCTACAAGAGAAAATGAAGTCTCATGAAAAGAGCAAGGAAAAGGATTCATTAGAAGCAAAAGCAACCAAGCAAGAAAAGGAATTGAAAGTGAGAGGAAAGAAGAAAGGAAAGAGTAAACAAAAAGACATTGTGGAAGAGGAAGAAGCCAAAGCTGAGTCTGATAAGGAAAGTTAAGCAGTCGAAGGAAAGAGGTAAGAAGACAACCACTATCATTGATTTCATTGCCAAAGACATAATAGAGAGTGGTAGACTAGGTACTCTAAAAAGAAGATATCAACTCTGCAATAATGAGGACAAGAAGTAGTTAGAAGATTCAATATGGAGTATGCACAAGTTTTGCAGGACTACAATTGAATTGTTCAAAATGCTACCTCAAGAGCTTTATCAGTGATAGATGCAAGATGGAAAGCAACATTGAAATTTGATAGAGAGATAATGGAGAGAGCATTTATCCAAGTGACTTCTAAGTTAGATGTTGTTGATGTAAAGATCATGGTGGATTTTATAGACAAGATTTCAAGATCATAAACAAAACATCAAGAATCGTATGTGATGTCCCCTTTTAGCTAGAGATATCACTCTAGCTTGTGAATAGTCTATCAGAGATCCTCGTAGGCTGGTAGGGTTGGATAGAGGGTCACCTTGGCATGGATATTAAAGTTTAAGTGACTTATTATTTAAATATTCTTATATTATTATGAAGTTATAAAATAACTTATAATAATAAAGTCACTTTAATATTAAGGTGCAAATATAAGAATTTCTCTTATCCCACATTGGGGAAAAGTAAGGGTGCTTGCACAAGGAAAGTATAAATGAACATGGGGGGTTCTCTTCTCAGCATCCGATTATTGTCAGTTGCATTTGATGAGTCCTTGTGGAGCCAAAGGGTTTCTACATATTGTCTATTTGGTCTTTGGGAACGAAAACTCCCATTGGATGGTATAACTAAGGTGGTGAAATATCCTCCGAAGGGCTGCAAATTGGAAGGGATTTAGTGCTTAAACAGATTTGAAGTTGCTGATGGCAGATTTGAAATTGCTGATGACATGAACAGTGTCGTGCTACAGTACCGTGCTACAGTATCCACGCTACAGTGCTCGTGCTACAGTATTTTTTCCTTGGTTTCAATCATAATTCCTCATCTCCATCATTGGGCATCACTATTCAGGTTCCTCTTGCAACTATTAGTAATTAGCATTGTCATCTTAGGCATATAATTTATTGTTGTAAGTGAAAAAAATCAGAATTAGTTTGGTATTGTTGTAGTCATCCTTGTAAGCCAAGAGTCTTGGCATATCTACATTGTCATGTACTTGGGATTGCATTCATTTGATGGAGTTATAAGTTGCATGCCTCATGTTGTTGTAATGCTCATAATGATAAGTATTCAGCTTGCATGCTAAGTGTTTGTGAAAATGACAATTGGCTGTAGGTGCACATTTTACATGTAGAATTTCTTATATATGCATTTGAAAAGACCAAAAGAAGTTGCATTTTCATGTAGTTCTTTTATTAGACATTGTACCATTAATTTGCAAGCATTTGAGCATCATTTGAAACCATTTCAAGAAAAAAAAATCAATCTAAAACAAATAACAGAAAATTAGAGGATTCATGACAAGTGTTTGACAATATTCCTTGAGCCATAAACCAACAAGTTAAGGGCATATTAGCAAGGGATACTACATTGGTATCAGAGCTAAATCCTGCCATCCTGAGGGTTTAGCAATCACATGCAGCCACCTGGGGTTGGCTCTCATAGATTTTACACTTGCAAGCGAGCTTTGTGTGATAGGGAACAAGATTTTTACAGGTAGCTAGACACCATGGGTGACAAGCAAGAGCGTAGCCCACCAAGAGACAATAGGAATGAGGATTAGGAAACAAGGGATTTTTTCAGAGCAATGGTTATAGGACAAGAGCGGATGGCTCAAGTTTTGCAGGCACTCACCACCATGGTTGAACGCATGAACCCACAGGACAGACCAAATCAGGAGCAAGGGGATAACAGGAGTGCAGTGGGATCAGCTAGAGTTCATAGAACTCTTTCCAGAAAAACAGATAGGCCCACACGTCCTACCTTTGTTAGAGAGGAACTAGTACAGGAACCAATGGAGGAAGTTGAGGATGAGACATTTGCGGATATCCTTATGGCTGCAAATGATGAATGGGAATTATTAGTTCCTCAAGTTCGAGAGAGAATGACCTTTGAATGCTTTGTAAATTAGAGGAGAGAACATTACAGGTCACTCAGACAGAATAAGAGGCCTAGGGGTCAAAATAGTGAGCTGAAGAAGGCTACAAGCAAGCTTACCATGCCTACATTTGATGGAAGTGCTAAGATGATAGCTCAAGCTTGGATTCATAAACTTGACACATTCTTAGCATTGAGGCCAATGATAGAGATTGAAACTATCAAATACGCCATTTTGCATTTGGAGGGAGTAGCACATGATTGGTGGTACTATGGGATGGTAACACTTAAGCATAATCAAGCGACAGAGTACCAGGACTTCGTGGATAGGTTGGTTGAAAGATTTGACAAGAAAGATCTAGAGGTTTACTTTTGGGAGTTGGCACAACTGAAACAAATAGGCAACTTGGAGTCTTTCATTGGTGAATTTCAGCGGTTGGCAGTCATGGTGCCAAACATTTCAGAGCGTAGATTGATAGTTCTTTTCATTGAGGGCCTATCTGAACCACTGAGAGGTTGGATAAAGGCGTTTGATCCTATTTCTTTACAGGAAGCTATGAAAAAAGCAAGAAGTATGGAACATGCAATCCCAACAAATAAATTTCAGTCAAAGGGTGCATCATCTAGCAAAGACAAACCATTCTTCAAGAAACCTGAGAGGAATGAAACAAAGGCTGAAAATAAAGACAAATCATTTGCTCCTTTGGATGGAGAGACATTGAATGATTTAAGGAAGAAAAAACTCTGCTTCTATTGTAAATGACCTTATGACATGAGCCATGACTGTCTTTTAAGGCCAAAGGGGAAAGCAAATAGAGTTATGTGGGCATACCATGAGGAATCAGAATCTGATAATTTAGATCAGCAGTCTGATATAGAGGAAATAGCTGGTGAAAAAGAGGAAGACAAGGCTAAAAACTTGTCTAAAATGGAGTCCCAAGATGGGGAAGGAGATGGGCAACTTAGGGAAGCTCGTCTCACTAGTATTAAGCAGGAAGGGTCATTCCGGATGAGAGGAGTACTTTTTGGACAACGAGTTATAACTTTGGTTAATACAGGTGCCACTCATAATTTCATTGATGCTAGGATGGTGGAGAAGTGTGGCATACAAACAAAGGAGTTTAGGGGAATTAGAGTAAGGGTGGCTGATGGCTATGCCCTCAAATGTGATCGTAAGATCACTGGACTCCCATTGAAAGTTAATAATTATGACTTTAAGGCAGATTTCTATGTTGTGCCTATGGGAGATTCAGATATAGTCCTTGGGATGAGTTGATTGCACGATATTGGTGAATTCACTCTTAACCTTAAGGAGATGGAGATGAGGTTTAAAGTGAATAGGAAGACAATTAAAAACATGTACCCCATTCCCAGGATCGATGAGTTGATAGATGAGCTTCATGGAGCTTGCTTCTTCTCAAAGATAGATTTGAGATCAAGTTATCACCAGATCAGAGTTAGAGAGCAGGATATTGAGAAGACAGCCTTTTAATGTCATTGTGGCAATTTTGAGTTTGTAGTTATGCCATTTGGGCTAACTAACGCACCTACTACTTTTCAGGCAACAATGAATATTGTTTTCCATCCTCAGTCGAGGAAATATGTACTTGTGTTCTTCGATGATATCTTGGTGTATAGTAGATCTTGGGAGGAGCACTTGGTTCACCTTGACATGGTGTTGGATATATTGGGCAAAGAGTCCTCATATGCAGAGGAGTCGAAGTGTGATTTTGGCATGACAGAGTTGTTGTAATTGGGTCACATCATTAGTGCAGAGGGCGTTCAAGATTCGTGCCATTGTGGAGTGGCCTTCACTTGTGAACCTTACACAATTGAGGGGCTTTTTGGGATTATGTGGTTTCTATAGGAGGTTTGTGGATGGATATTCTAGGCATGCAGCACCCTAGACATATTTGATGAGAAAGGGAGCTTTCTTGTGGACTCCTGAGGCAGAGGAGTGTTTTGAGAAATTTAAGGAGTTGATGACTTCTTGTCCAGTGTTAGCATTACTAGATTTCAGCAAACCTTTTGAGCTACACTGTGATGCTTCTGGAGAGGGCATTGGAGCGGTGCTTATGCAGGAGAAGCACCCTATTGCTTATGAGAGCAGGAAATTGAGAGGGCCAGAGCGGAGCTTCAGTATATATGATAACGAGATGTTAGCCATTATGCATGCTTTGGCTAAATTCAGGCAATATTTGGTAGGTAGCAAATTTTGTATCAAAACCGACCATAATAGCCTAAAGCACTTTTTGGGGCAGCAAGATCTCAATGATAGGCAACAGAAGTGGGTGAGCAAGTTACAATCCTATGACTTTGATATTACATATTTTAAGGGGACACAGAATGTATTTGATGATGCCTTATCATGTGGGCCCCATCTGAGCTTATTGAAAGACATATTGGAGCACTGGAGACACTTGATCCTTGCAGATTATGCAAAGGATACTTGGGTAATTGGATCATAGATGGGACTATTTAGGATAGTAGATACACCCTTGTGAATGAGCTCATCATTTACAAAGGGCGAATATTTTTGGTCCCAGGATTAGCAATGAGGAGGATGGTATTGAAATTTTTTCATGATTCACCTATGGGAGGACATCTTGGTTTCTACAAGACATACCGACAGATTAGAAAGTGCTTCACATGGAAAGGGCTCAAAGTAGAGGTACTCTAGTATGTTAGGGAGTGTCCCAACTGCCAGCAGAGTAAGCAGGAACATTCCTATCCAACCGGTTTACTTTAGCCACTCCCAATTCCTGATAGGAAGTGGGAGTGTTTGTCTATGGACTTCATCACAGGACTGCCTAGAGCCCAAGGCAGAGACTGCATATATGTGGTTGTGGATCGCCTTACGAAGTTTGCACACTTCTTTCTGATCACTGCTACATACACTGCTACACAGGTGGCAGAGTTGTTCTTCAAGGAGATATTCAAATTACATGGCTTACCTCGAAGCATTGTGAGTGACAAAGGTAGTAGGTTTATGAGTCACTTTTGGTAGGAGCTATTCAGGTTGTGTGCGACAGAGCTCACTCCGAGTACTAGCTACCACCCTCAGACAGATTGTCAGACGGAGATAGTGAACAAATGGGTGGAGGGATATCTCAAAAATTATATAGCAGGGCAACAAAAGGCATGGGTAAAGTGGATTTATCTCTGTGAGTATTGCTACAATACCACTTATCACATGTCTATTCAGATGTCACCCTTTATGGTCCTGTATAGGTATTGGGCACCCAATTTTATGGATCTACTTTTGAGTGACAGTAGAGTGCCCAGTGCAGGTGATTTGTTACAGGAGAGTCAAGACATTGTTAAGACTCTCAAGGATAATATAATGAAGGCATAGAATCAGCAGAAGCAGTATGCAGATCAAAAAAGGACTGAGCGGACTTTTGAGGTTGGAGATATGGTGTATCTTATGTTGCAGCATTACCATCAATCCACTCTCAAGAAGAGTGGTGCCCAGAAACTTAAGCCACGATACTATGGTCCATTTAGGATTATCAGGAAAGTGGAAGAGGTGGCTTATGAGTTAGATTTTTTGGTAGAGAGCAAGGTGCACAATGTTTTTCATTTGTCACGCCTCAAGAAGGCACTAGGACATCATATTGTACCTTCTATAGTACTACCACCCCTGGATGATGAGAGAAAACTTGTTTTAATACCAGAGGCTATCATTGATTTTAGAGAGAGGAACTTGAGGAGAGGTACCATCCGGGAATATTTGGTGAAGTGGAAGGATTTGCTGGTAGAGGATGCTACTTGGGAGAGTGAGGAGATTTTACAGCATCAAGAGCTGAGATTGCTTAAGGACAAGCAATTTCAGGGAGGGCGGACTGTGATGTCCCCTTCTAGCTAGAGACATCACTCTAGCTTGTGAATAGCCTATCAGAGACCCTCGTAGGCTAGTAGAATTGGATAGAGAGTCACCTTGGCATGGATATTAAAGTTTAAGTGACTTATTATTTAAATATTCTTATATTATTATGAAGTTATAAAATATCTTATAATAATAAAGTCACTTTAATATTAAGGTGCAAATATAAGAATTTCTTTTATCCCACATTGGGGAAAAGTAAGGATGCTTGCACAAGGAAAGTATAAATGAACATGAGGGGTTCTCTTCTCAGCATCCGATTATTGTCAATTGCATTTGATGAGTTCTTGTGGAGCCAAAGGGTTTCTGCATATTGTCTATTTGGTCTTTGGGAACGAAAAATCCCATTGGACGACATAACTGAGGTGGTGAAATATCCTTCGAAGGGCTGCAAATTCGAAGGGATTTAGTGCTTAAACAGATTTGAAATTGCTGATGGCAGATTTGAAATTGCTGACGACATGAACAGTGCCATGAACAGTCTTGCGCTACAATACCATGCAACAGTACTCGCGCTACAGTGCTTGTGGTACAGTATTTTTTCTTGGTTTCAATCGTAATTCTTCATCTCCATCATTGGGCATCACTATTCAGGTTCCTCTTGCAACTATTAGTAATCAGCATTGTCATCTTAGGCATATAATTTGCTGTTGTAAGTGAAAAAAATCAGAATTAGTTTGGTATTGTTGTAGTCATCTTTGTAAGCCAAGAGTCTTGGCATATCTACATTGTCATGTACTTGGGATTGCATTCATTTGATGGAGTTATAAGTTGCATGCCTCATGTTGTTGTAATGCTCATAATGATAAGTATTTAGCTTGGATGCTAAGTGTTTGTGAAAATGACAATTGGCTGTAGGTGCACATTTTACATGTAGAATTTCTTATATATGCATTTGAAAAGACCAAAAGAAGTTGCATTTTCATGTAGTTCTTGTATTATACATTGTACTGTTAATTTGCAAGCATTTGAGCATCATTTGAAACCATTTCAAGAAAAAAAAATCAATCTGAAACAAATAACAGCAAATTAGAGGATTCATGACAAGCATTTGACAATATTCCTTGAGCCATAAACCAACAAGTTAAGGGCATATTAGCAAGGGATACTACATCCTAGTTGGTGACACTCAAAGTGTGCATGATGAAACTATTGAGCAATGGAAGAAAATCTTGCAAATGCAAAAGGAAGTAGAACACGCACCAAAGGAGCAAGAACCCAATGCTGAAAAATGAAGAAGTTGATGAGCCAGTAGTTGTTCAAGTTGTTGGCACAACTACTCCTGAACAAATAATTGTTGAAGTTATGTAAGACATCCCTAAGCAAGTAGTGTTACAAGATTCAAGAATTGGTAGATTAACGGATTTCTGGATGATTGATTGATTAACAGAGGAACAAATGTGTTCCTTATAAAGAATTACAAGGATGTTGTTTCTAAAAGAAATAATGTAGATTGAAGACGAAATTAGAAACAAAACTGAAGACAGGAAAGGAAACATTCCTATCTAGACTGAAAGACGGACTACAGACAAGTAGTTGACCATTATAGAAAGTATTTAACTAAGGAGATAATATCTTAATACCCTCCCTTAATGGTCAACGTATAGATGTCAGAACATTCTGGGATAACTGAGACCCTCCTTGGATCTACAAAATGCTAAAACCAAGAAGCTTTGCTAGAAGAGTGGTATGACTCAAAATAGATTGCAATTACAAAACTTCGTTTTTGTGAAAAAAATGGTAAAACCCAGAATCTCATGCAACCTTGTGTATTATAGACAACATGAAATGATTTTTAAGGAGAAAATCAACAAACCCCAAAAATAAAAACAAAAACAGATTCAAAAAGCGAAAATGCAGCTTCGCCTTGATTAGGAAGCTCGATAACTTGTGTTGTTGGTTGGGAAGCATTTTGCCTTGCTTGGGCAGCCAAACGTTTCCAACACTCAAACTTCATATGGCCAAACTTGTGACAATAATTACACTGTACATTTTGCTTCGTAGAGCCATCCAGGGATTGAGCAGAAGGTTGATGCTAGAAAGGCTGAGAAGACTGATGGTTGCCAATATTCTGTTGAAAGGATTTTGCAGCAAATGCATGCTCTGAGGAGGTTGTAGAAGCACTGTTGCCAAACAGTCGTTTCTAACGATCCTGCTATAGAAGTTTGGTGCATAATTCTAGAAACTTCAGATCAACATTAGTTGATGTAATGTTGAGTGTTTCTATGAAGTGCTCACAGGACGATGGTAGACTTTTCAGAGTGACGACTACCATATCCTTTTCCTCCATTTTCTGACCAATAGCTTCGAGCTGATTGCAGATGTCCTTAATCTTTGTCAGAGGCTCTCGCAAGGACATACGTTCATCCATCATAATGGAGAACAACTGATTCTTCAGAAAGAATGCCCAACTCTTGTCAAATGTTTCATGCAGCTCCTTTAGATATTTCTAGATTTTTCTAGCTAACTTGCTGGAAGGAATTTGCAATAGCTGATCATCAATAATAGAGAGCTTAAGAAGCATAACAGCCTCTCAATTGTGATCATCAAACTTGTCCTGTTCTGCTTGGTCGGAGGTCAGACGAGTCTTTGTGCCTAGAACAAGCTCATCCAAACTACGATACTCGAAGATGGTTAACATGCGCTGCTTCCAGTGGTTATAATTGCGGCCATTGAATCGTAGACTGCCCTCCAACATTAGATTAGTCAACAATGCCATTTTGAAGAATTTAGGTACAAACTTCAAGATTGAAATTGAATAGGCACGGGTTTCAAGGCAAATTCCTAGCTGACCCATAAAAAATTGATAGGTACCTAGAGGAACTGATACAAAACCCAAAAAGAATTTGAAGTCGAATTTCAAATTTGTAGGCTTGAAAATCGAGGCACGGAAAACAAGGCACCCACAAAAATCTGATGAAGACCCATTTGAGATCTCAAAAAACACACCAAGAATATGTGATCAGAAAATTTGTTTGAGCCAAAAAGTTAGGGATTTCTAACAAAACCCTAGTCGGCAGTCACTGATGGAAAAAAGTTGCAGAAAAAATGGTGGAAGCTGCAGAACTAATAGCTTCTAGAATGAAAAATGTCGTAGATGAGGTCGTTTTTGCACTTTGGAGAAGAAAACATTAGTGATTATTGAAAAAGGGACATCGAAAATGGTGAAGAACACTGCCAAAAATGTGCACGATTTGCAGAGAAGAACAACTCGTGTTTTTTTTTCGGAGATAAAGACACGGATTTTAGGCATCAATAGAAGAGTTGAATGTAGATAAAGACGTCGTGTTTGGGCAAATAACCAGCAATAGAAGTTTGGGATAAAAACTCAGATCCTTGCGTGCAAAAACAGAAGTACGACTACTCGAAAAATCTAGATGGGTTACTCAAAACGAGCACCAAGAAATGCACAGAATAATTTCAAAAAATTTATGCACTGATAATTTCAAAAGAAATTATAAAATTTCTAAATAATAACATATTAGGCTCTGATACCATGTTACAAGATTCAAGAATTGGCAGATTAACGGATTTTCGAATGATTGATTGATTAATAGAGGAACAAATGTGTCCCGTATAAAGAATTACAAGGACGTTTGTAGACTGAAGATGAAATTAGAAACAAAACTAAAGACAGGATAGGAAACATTCCTATCTAGATTGAAAGACGGACTACAAACATGTAGTTGACCATTATAGAAAGTATTTAACTAAGGAGATAATATCTTAATAAGTAGATGATATAGAGAAGCAAGATGCTTGACAAATTGGTGGTCATTGTTGTCGGTAGAAATTGTGCATCGGCCGACGGGTCCCTTTGGTAAAAGTCTTGTTATGTAGCCGACGGGTAAACAGTTTGTAGCGGGTATAATGTACCTGGCCGACGGACTCCTTCGGGAAAGTTCTTCGGAAAGTATTTATAACCCCTTCGGGAAGCATTGTAGTCATCTTATCATAGGATATCTTATCATCCAAGCATAATGTACTGTGGTATATGCGAATAATAAGAGTTCTGCCATTTGCTGTTCGGTGTTCGTGTCTATTTCCTATGTGCGTTGCTTAATTAATCCATACGGTAGACAATGATGAGGCAAATATTGAAGCCATTCCTTAAGAGGAAGTTGCCCATACCCCAAAGGACCAACGGGCAATCAGTAATTGCACAAAAGGAAGAAGAACAAAAGGTAGTTAAAGAGATGGTGACAGTAAAGAGGAAATTAAGTTTAGGAGAAGTAAGTGTAAAGAAGAGGAGCAATCCTATCATCTAGGCCAGCCTAGTGGAAGAAGAAGAAGAGGAAACCTGAACCACAGTTGATATTGCAAGAATGAGCCCTAATGAGTTACTGATGTTTTCAAAAGAAGCTAAAGTGGAAGATAGAAAGGGATAGGTTGAAAGCAAAGAAGAAGAAAGCCAAAGTATTGAAATCAGCTAGGGACATACTAGTAGGCTTAGTACTTGATGTAGTGTATCATCTTAAGGCAAACATAATTGTTCAGATGGATATTTGATCAAAGCCATCATAGGACAAGCTCCTGAATTGGATATTGCAGTATTGAAGTTAGCTGAAAACAACTATGAGAAGAAGAGAGTTGTAAGGTTGATGGAGACAATTACTGGAGACATGAAGATACTTGAGTGGTAGATCATATAAAGGCTACACTGAAGGAGGTTGGGTAATTGTTGACAAAAGTGTCAAAACTTTTAGACTTCACTGAATATTTGGAAAAGGCAGAGGATGCACAAAAAGAGCTTGATGTCCTAGATTGAGCAGTTCAATCCTATTACAAGCTTTGCAACAGAGTATAATGCAAGGGTAAAGACGATTACACACAAGGTGAGATAGTACCAAGCTGAATAGGAAAAGAGAGTTATTACCCTATTGTAGTTGCAGTCATATTTAGCTCCCACTATGGAAGTGATGCAACAAAATGTAAAGAACATAAAAGATCTAATAGGTTTACCTGACATGAGCACTTTAGATTCAATGGAAGAGTTAGTAACAAATCTTCATGGGAAAATCATTTCCATTAATCACTTGAAGAGGTCATGGGAGATTTCATTGGATTCAACAAAGACTAACTTCAAGGAGATCTTTGATAGGATGTAAGTATGAGGAGCCATGTACTTGTAAATATTTAAATTTCTATACCTTTGTCATTGTTAACAAAAGGGGGAGTGTAGTATGTAAAAAATGGTCAAGGGGGGAGAATAAGATCAAGTAGAGATGTACAGTTTTTGGGGAGTCATGCAATATGCATTGTGTGGTTTGCTCTGATCGATGGAGAAGACAAACTTTGATGAAGTGTTGATAGTTTACCTATTTGGTATTTTCACATAAGAGTTATCCATCAATGCCAAAGAGGGAGATTGTTGGCATTGTACTGGATTTTGGTGAAGTGGTCAGTGGTAGTTGAGTATTTGATTGTCATTGATGGCAACTGAGTCATAGCAATTGAGTGAATCACCCGGTAAGACAAGAGAGTGATTGATAAGAAGCTAACTAATCAGCAAGAATTAAAGTAGTTAAGTAAAACAACTGGCCTATAGGTAGGCCAACAAGAAAAGGTTACTTTGGTGGCGATCAATCTGCAGTAAGAGTTAAGTGGAGCGGTCATAGATACAATATGTACATGCCTAGTAGAGACTATGGCTACGACCTTAACTCATTATGATAAAAGGTGAGCAAGGATCTCAACCATATATGAAGTTCCAAATATACAACTCATGTACTTGAGCTATTGGTCTTAAATCCTTGATTGGTATGAATGAAGCGGTGAGATCAAATATTATGTGATGTGTCTTAATCGATGAGGATATGCTAATGTGGTAGTTGACGATCAAAATAAGTGTGAAGAGAAGATTCTAGAAGCATGGTAGAGTTGGTCAAGCATGTTTTGACCATTCTTAAGTAAATCACATTTAAACCCTAATATGCTTCAAGACTGTGAACAAAAATGTATTATGACATAGAGATATGTGAATTAAATGTGATAATTGAGCGCCAAGGTTGAAAGTTGAATGAATGGTGAGGTGATGTTCTTATAAAGGACTACTCTTAGTATTGATGAAAGTAAGAAGTTGGATGAATTTGTGAAGAAAAATTTGACATTCTGGGGTTGTGATCAACATATTGAGTAGAGAGCAATATTACAATGCAGAGGATAGATTGGATCTGATAGGCAAGGAGTGCTACATCTAGATCATACAACTTTTTGTTCCCTAATAGTTGAAGCAAGGGAAATCCCTTAATTGGGTGGACCTTAACAGATCATTTGGTGTAAATCCTTTAACAAGGTGGACTCTTAGAAGGTGTTTTAAAATCATCTAGCGAGGTAGATCCAAAATTTATTCAATAAGAGTTTATTGATAGTCTCTAGTAACTAATCGATTTCTTAATATAATTTAATTTGCAATATTGATCGATTTCAATCCCCATTAAGTGATCAATTTCTATTTATTCTTTTTTTCACTACGTTGTTCATTGTATTTAAAGACTATTATTTTTTATATGTATTGTGTGGTCGGTCCAATTAACCAACGTGCCTTTCTGGTGGCATCCATTTAGAAAATATTTAAACACCCGTTCGACAATCATTTAATTTGATAATGCATATAATTTTGTTTGACTTTAACATGTATATGGGTTGTAATATATATTGATTATTATTTGAACTAATAATATTCATGTCTATTTCCATCAGCGTGTAAACTAATAATATTGCCATCTATGTATTGATAGAATTCCAAGTATCGTGCCTACAAAACTAATAATATTGGATGATGATGTTCATATTGATATTGATTTCTTATTGAAGGAGTGATAAATAATGAATAAATGATTAATTAATTAACGTCTCAAGTGATGCAAAGCATCACTTGAGACATTATAGTGATTCTGATTTGTTAGCCTCTTGAAGCTAACTTCAACACTCCCTTTTAGCTAGGGAGGAATCCAGTTATGTCATAATGAATACATGAAGATATAACCTCATGTATTATCAATCAATATGACTTGTTTATAAATGCCACCTTATGTGATGTATATCATTATGGCTATCCATAAATATCACTTTACATGATATCCACCATTATGGTTTAAATAGAAATATCACTTCACGTGATATTCACCATTATGGCTACCCTTAAATATCACCTCAAGTGATATCCACCATTATGGCTTTAAGATATCTCCACATGTAATGTCCACCATTATGACTTATCCACAGATATCATCTCGTGTGATATCCGCCAATAAGGCTATCCATAAACATTACTTTATGAGATATCAACTATCATCGTGAGATTGTCACCTCACAAAGATGGTAAAGTGCACGAAGGTTTTATCATTGTAATATCGTCACCTCACAAAGATATTTCCCACAAAAGTACAAGAAAATCACTGTGGACTCTCACATGGTATTTGTCATGACATCCACCATGAACCTTATCAAAGGATGGTAGTGAGGGTTTACCCCTTAAGTTTCTCATCAAGAGAATCAAGAGTTTACATTTTAAACGTCTTTAAACAAAAAGATACATTAGCATGTATATATACACAAATATAAAAAAATCAATGAAGTTGAGACTTATTTTTAGCTAGGGCTTCATTATCTACCATACCAAACTTACCTCGAAAGTACACAAACTCAATTCTAGAGAGAGGCTTGGTGAGAATGTCTTCCATTTGTTCTTCAGTACTAATGTATTTCAATTGAATGACATTTCTTTCCACCATGTCTCTAACATAGTGATACTTTATCTCCACATGCTTTGTTTAGTCATGAAACATAGGATTAATGGAATGCTTTATACAACTTTGATTATCACAATGAATAATTGTTGGTTCTAAGGATCTTCCAAACAATCCTGCAAGAAGCTTCCAAAGCCACACTGCTTCTTGAGCTCCCACATGTGCTGCAATATATTTGGGTTTTGTGAAACTTTGTTCTGCTGAAGACTGTTTCCTGCTGCATCAAGAAATTAAAGTAGAACCTAAACTGAAACAACAAGAAGAGGTGCTCTTTCTATTAGCAGCACATTCTGCCCAGTCAGAATTTGTGTATCCATGCAACTTCAAGTTTATGTCAGCTAAATATCTAAGACTAAATCCAATTGTGCCTTGCAAGTATCTCAAAATATGTTTTGCTGCAACTAGACATATTTTCTTTGGTTCCCACATGAACTGGCTAAGTGCACTTACCGCATAACAAATATCTTGTCTAGTGTTAACTATGTACATCAAGGATCCAATCATCTACCTGTAAGGTGTAGAATTTGCCAATTCTGAATCAATTGTTTATCAGTTGCAGCCTCTTTTAATTTATGAAAATTTGTTTCCATGGTTGTAGACATGGATTTACAATCCATCAAACCAAATCTCTTTAGAATGTCAATGATGTACTTTCTTTGACTTAAGATGATCTCATCAGATTTCTGCCAAATTTCTAACCCAAGAAAGTAGTGCAAAAAACCAGATCCATCATCTCAAATTCATTGGCTAATTCATTACATTCAATAATAAGATGATTTTCTCCAATGATAAGCAGGTCATCAACATAAAGGACTCAAATTAATGTTTCCTCTTTAATTACATTGAAGTACAAGTTTGAGTCTGAATCATTCTTGGAGAAACCCAAGCTCATCAGGCAGTAGATAATCCTTTTGTACCAAGCACATGGAGCTTACTTAAGGCCATACAATGCCTTCTTTAACTTGCAAACATATACTTCTTTCTCAACTATACTGTTTAGAAAAGTTGCCTTTACATCCATTTGATGAATCTTCCATCTTTTAGATGCTGCAATAGCAATGATGGTTTTGACTAAAGTGTATCACAGCAACAAGAGAAAAAGTTTCCTTGTAATAAATTCCTTCCTTTTGAGAGAATCCTCTACTCACAAACCTAGCCTTGTATTTCTCAAAAACTTCCATCAACAACATATTTGATCTTAAAGAGCCATTGAGAAGAAACAATGGATTTTCCTTTTGGTCTAGGTACAATGTCCCCAACATTATTCTTTAGGATTGATTGATACTCTTTAGTTATTGCATCCTCCCGGACTTCCTGACTAGTGGCTTCCTCAACATTGGTAGGTTCTAAGTTAATAATTTGACTCATTAACGGAACATAGTAGAAAACTTGTGCGGTTTCGTACTTTCCCTAAATGGTTCTTTACAAGGTGCAAAAATTTCAGCCTCTTGTATTATTTTCCTTTCCCAAAGAGGTCTTTTCCAGTTTACGACAATATCTCTAGGCCCATCAGTAGGATCCAAGGATTCATCATCTTCTTTCGGTTTAGGATTCTCCCTCTGAATCTCAGGAGTATGGTCTTCTACGTTTTGTGAAAGTTCTTGATCTTCACTGTCTATCTCAAAAGTACCCTTGACTTTTTTGAATGCAATATTCTCTTCAAACGTCACATCCTTTCTTAATTCAATCATTTTCTATTCTAGAATATAGATTCTGTAAGCTTTTGATGTTTCACTTTAGCCTACAAATATTCCCTTCTTGCTAGAAGGTTCTAGCTTTGTTCTTTTGTCGTTGGGTATATGTATGTACATTGGACAGCCAAAGATTCTTAAATGACATAAATGGTTTATTTCTTGTGAATGCTTCTTCGGGTGTCTTGTTGTCCAAAATACAATAAGGGCATCTATTTTGTACATAGACAACAATTCTAGAAGCCTCATCCAAAAAGAAGTCATGGCTTTGGTTACTTCTACAGTAGTTCTACTTTTCATTTCTATTACATTGTTTTGTTGAGGGTTATAGGGAACACAAAACTCCCTCTTAATCCCATCTTCAATGCAAAAATTATGGAAGTTACCAGAGGCGTACTCTCCTCTATTATCAATTCATAAGATTTTAATTCCTCTTCTTCGATATGTTGTCTACTAGTGCTTTGAATTCCTCAAATCTCATAAGTACTTAATCAAATTCTTTATTTTTTTAGAAATAGATCGAACTCTTCTAGAGTAGTCATCAATAAAAATAACATAACACAAGAAACCATTGAAGGAAGCACTGGACTTTGGACCACATAAATCTGAATGAATGAGCTCTTATGTACATTTGAATCTGTTCTCACTACTATGAAATGTACCTTCAGTGTTCTTACCTAATGCACATCCTTTGTGTTACATCCCCATTTTGTTGATTTGAAAATTTATTTAGTCATTGATATTTCAAGCTAATCTAAAAATGGTTGATTAAATTAATTCTCATTTTGAGTTCATATGAATGATAATATTGGTTATTTGTTATGTTTCATGTGGAATGGAAAATGTTGGTTAATTATAAGCCATTGTATGAATGGAAAATCATTAGTTAATATGGTTTTAGTTCTGATAACTAATTTTCATTTGAATGATGTGGATGTATGCTTTCAATCCTGCTAGCCTGTGGACAGTGAATGAGAGTTTATAGCTAGAAGAGAAGAAGAAGAAGAACACATTCCGTTGAGAGAATGACTGTCGAACCGGAACCCATAACCGCTGAACTCGTGGCACTACTGAGGGAGCTTGCGAGGGATCAGGCATAGATCAATGATACTTAATGACTCATGGAAGAAACTCTCAAGAAGTTGGCAGGCAATAAAATATCTGGTGAACAAAATGGTCATAGCACGAACAAAGTGTCAGGTAAAGCAAACCCTCATCCAACACGCTCTTGACCTTCCATGCCATCTTTTCCTCTATAGACGGAGGGAAACAACCGACTTTTGAAGAAATGCAAGAACAACTGAGGGAAGATTGGAAGAATGCGAATTTGGAGGGAGATATATCCTACAAAGATTACGTAGATCTAAGAATGAGATACTCTGGAGCTGGAAACAGAGGATATTTTAATGATGATCTCAAGAGGAAGTTGAGTAAAGTAAATTTGTCTCCATTTGACGGATCCGGATCCATATTTGCACAAGCGTGGGTAATGAAGGCCGATACTTCTAGCTAAGTCCTATGCTAATAGAAGAAGCAATTAAATTCGCGGCATTACACTCGGAGGGAGTCGCGCATGAATGGTGGCATCACAACACCATCACACTGGGGCATGATCAAGTAAGCATCTATGCGGAATTCATTGAGAGATTGATAGATCGATTTGCTGGTAAAGATCCGGAACTCGATTTCAAAGATTTGGCACAACTGAGGAAAACTAGATCGGTCGACCAGTGCATTGTGGAATTTTAGAAACTCTCTGTCTTTGTCATGGACATTTCTTAAAAAAGATGGATAGTCTTCTTTATGGACAGACTGACAAAACCACTGAAAGGTTGGGCAAAGGGGTTCAATCCTACCACCCTATCAGAGGCCATTAAAAAGGCACGGAGTATGGCAGCATCATCAGCATCATCCTTGTGAAGTTACTCACATTCCAAACGGCCGGTGTTTTCGAGGGACAAAGATAATAAACCTCCGGTCAAGAAGCCATTGTTGGTCAATCCTGCCACCCTATCAGAGGCCATTAAGAAGGCATGGAGTATGGCAACATCATCAGCATCATCCTTGTGAAGTTACATTCCAAACGGTCGGTGTTTCTGAGGGACAAAGATTATAAACCTCTGGTCAAGAAGCCATCGTTGGGTAAAGGGGTTCAATCTTGCCACCCTATCAGAGACCATTAAGAAGGCACAGAGTATGGCAACATCATCGACATCATCCATGTGAGTGAAGTTACTCACATTCCAAACAGCCAGTGTTTTTGAGGGACAAAGATAATAAACCTTCGGTCAAGAAGCCACTAGACAAGAGCTCCGAAGGAAGAAACTATGTTTCAACTGCAAAGGACCATGAAAACTTGGGCACAGATGCCTCGGAAAAGGAAAGATCCACTACATTGAGGTTGTGTCCGATGATGAGGCCGAACAGGAAGAAACACCCTCCGAAGACAACCAACATCATGACGACACCAACACGGCTAGTTTGAACCGTACAAAAAGAATTGCAGCATTGGTACTGCGTAGAGGAACTATTGCCCTAGTTGGTAGCCCGAGGTGCACGGTGTTTCATATACGGGGAACTCTTCAAGGACAAAGGGTTATGGTGATGCTCGATAGCGGAGCCACTCTGAACTTCATAAACTCATCCTTGGTGAAACGAAGAGGTCTACCTACAGAGACGCACATAGGATATTAGGTCAAGGTTGCCAGAGGGACTCTTCTGCCCTATACACACCTTGTTCCTCAACTAAGTATTACGATGGCAAATCACACAATAGCTAAGTATTTCTTCATAGTGGATCTTGATGACATGGAGGTTATTTTGGGCATATAGTGGATGGAGACACTTGATGAATACACTCAGAGCTTCAAATAGATGGATTTCACTTTTGTTGTCGATGGAAAGAAGGTTTTTCTCCGCGGAATGACAAATGAAGGTCTGAAGGAAGTTTCTATGCATTGGATGGAGGGAATTTTTCAACGTAATGACGTTGCTTGGGCTGCACATTGTTTTGTCTCTGTAGAACCTTTAAAAGGGCAAGAGACACCTCCCCAGGATGATGATCTCCGGAATATTTTGAGCAAACATGATAAAGTTTTTATAGACATTCCTCCTGGCATACCACCTCATCGAGGGTTTGAACATTCTAGCGAGTTGGAAGGAGCCAAGCCGGTCATAACTATACTGTATCGCCATCCGAAGAAATTCAAAGATGAGATTGAGAAAACAATTTAGGAACTGCTAGAGAAAGGATGGATTCATCCCAGTTCTAGCCCTTTCATGTCATCAGTGGTATTGGTCAAAAAGGATGGGACAATGTGCATGTGTGTGGACTACTGTGCATTGAACAAAAAAACAATAAAGAATAGATATCTCATTCCAAGGATAGATGAGTTACTGGATGAATTGCATGGCGCAGTCTACTTTTCGAAAATAGATCTTCGTTCTGGCTACCATCAGATCCACATGAGGGAGAAAGATGTGGAAAAGATGTCCTTTCGTTATCACTATGGGCATTATGAGTTCCTGGTCATACCGTTCGGATTAACAAATGCATTTGCTACATTCCAATCATGCATGAATCGCATCTTCAACAAACAATTGCGTACGTACTTATTGGTATTTTTTGATGATCTTATTTATAGTAGGACATGAGAGGAGCACCTGAAGCATCTGGATGAAGTCCTAAGGATTATGGAGCAATCTTTGTTTGCCAAGCAATCCAAGTGTGAATTCGGTATGACAAAAATATTATACCTGGGGCATGTTGTCAGTAAATATGGAGTTCAAGTTCATCAGGAGAAGATTCAAGCTATCCTTGATTGGCCTCTCCCAAAATCACTCACAGATTGGCGAGGGTTTTCCGGACTATGCAGTTATTACTAGAGGTTCATTAAAGGGTTCTCTCAGCTCAGCGCACTCTTAACAGATCTGATAGGGGGTCTTTCTAGTGGAATGAAAAGGTACAACTCACTTTCGATAAGCTGAAAGAGATAATGAGCACTTGTCCTGTACTTGCACTACCTGATTTCACTTGACCATTCATTTTGGAGTGCGACGCATCTGGAGAAGGCATTGGCGCAGTACTGATGCAAGATAGACACCCCATAGCTTATTAGAGCAGGAAGCTTATGCAAACAACACGCTTATATTCCATATATGACAAAGAGATGTTGGCCATTGTACATGCACTAGGCGAGTTCCGACAGTATCTAGTGGGTGCCAAGTGTGTCGTTTGTACAGATCACAATAGTTTGAGATGTTTTCTGGAACAACGAGACTTGAACGAGAGGCAACAAAAATGGGTAACCAAGGTTTAGGCTTTTGATTTTGACATTGAATATGTGAAAGGAAAAAAAATGTGGTTGCAGGTGCCTTTGCTAGGAAATCCGCCATCTGCTCACTAAACCAGACTTCAGCTGACTAGAAGGAACATTTGTTGGTAGAATATTCCAAAAACACATTTGCCTGTGAGCTAATGGATGGCAACACCAAGGATGATCGATACAAAGTGGTGGATGACATCATTTACTATAAGAGTCGGATAATTTTAGTGTCGGAATCCAAATTGAAGCAAAAAATCTCGGAGGTACATGAGTCACAATTGGCAGGACACCTGGGCTTCCTCAAAACTTGTAGAAGTCTTAGGGAGAGGTTTTCATGGAAAGGACTTAAGGGAGACGTATTGCAGTATGTAAGAGAGAGTGTGGTCTGCCAGTAGAACAAATCCAAACATACTCTACCTGCCGGGTTACTGCAACCTTTGCCAATTCTAGAGCATAAGTAGGAAAGTATCTCCATGGATTTTATTACAAGGCTTCCCAAGGTGAATGGAAAAGATTGTATCTTCGTGGTGGTTGACAGATTGACAAAGTATGCACATTTCTTCACCATCCCCTCAGATTTTCAGGCTCCACAAGTTGATCTGTTTTTTAGAGAAGTCTTCCGTCTGCATGAGTTACCTCGAAATATTGTCAGTGATTGGAATGTGCAATTCATCAACATTTTATAGACATTGTTTTGGTTGGCAGGGATAGAATTGTCACTAAGTACTAGCTACCACCCTCAAACAGATGAACAAACGAAGATTGTGAACAAGTGGCTCAAAGGTTACCTTTAGAACTACGTTTCAGCACAAGTGTGGGTCAAATGTTTACACCTAAGGGAATATTGTTACAATACCACATACCATATGTCCATCAGAATTGCACCATTCAAAGCTCTATATGGGTAAGAACCCCCTTCATTGGCATAGTTCTGAGTGATAGTCGCGCACCAAGGGCAAGGGACTAGATTCAGGAGGGACAGGACATCGTTAGATGTCTAAAGGAAAATTTACAACGGGCACAAAATCAATAGAAGATGTATGCCGACAAACACAGAATGGAGAGAAGTTTCGAAGTAGGAGACTTGGTTTATCTCCAGCTCCAACCATATCGACAATCCTCATTAAAGGAAAAAGGGAAAAGAAAAATTGAAGCTATGATTTTATGGCCTCTATCATGTAGTTTGTCGCATTGGTGAAGTCGCCTACGAGTTGGAACTTCCAGAGGGGAGCCGTATCCATATTGTCTTTCATGTTTCATGCCTGAAGACGGTTGAAGGGCAGAACGTCATAGTAGTCATAGACCTTTCACCGCTCAATGAAGAAGGAAAGCTTATTCTAGAACCAATCGAGATCATCGAAGTATGTGAGAAGACTCTGTGGAACCACACGGTGAAAGAATATTTGGTGCATTGGAAACACTTGCCATTTGATGACGCGACTTGGGAGGGCGAGCACATTTTTCAACACCCGGCATTGCATTTGCTTGAGGACAAGGAAAATTTGGGATGGGAGGACTATAATGTTGACGTTATAAAATAAATCATTAATCAAACTATTGTTAATGGGCCAACTGATTTAATATATCTCGAACCCATTTTTGTTTTGTTTCCATAGTTTGTGTTGCTATCGGCTATCTTTGTACACCCTCGGAAAGTTTTCCCCGATGGGTATTTAAGCATGGTTTGTAAGTAGTCTTTAGGTATGTATTTTTGGATTATTTCTTGCATTGCAAATTCCAGTTGGGATTCTTTGTAATTTGACATTTCGAAAGTGAAAGATCTTCCCTACTTGGCTATTTCCAGTTTTGGTGGGATTCAACTCTCACTCTATTCCATCGCCCGTAACACTTAGCTCAAATTTGGTAGGTCGGAGCTTCATTCTTGTTGCAAGCTATTTATTATTTGATATATATATTTTCTGTGTTTTGGTTACTCAAGCTGGCAGTATTTGTGTTGGTTTCGTGTGTTGGATTCGTCTGTCTCTAGCATCTCTATACCTCTCTCCATCATTTGTACATCCTCCTGTCTCCATCCATACCTCCACCCCTTCACATCTTCGACATCTTACTTCATCATTCTCACCCTCCTAATCACCCTTCGTACGACCTGCAATTGCTAAGTGTATGGTCTGCATTATCCCCATCGTACAACCTCTAGGATATTCTATACGGTTGTCAACTTGGCCTCCCATTTACACTGCATGGCCTCAATTGTCCTTACCTCCTTCCTTCCCCCCTCACCATATGGTGCCCTACATTCACCATACCCCTCACCTCCATATCTTCTACCCTACAGTGCCCACATTCTCTATTGTACGGAGTACACACTCCCTGTCGTACGACCCCGATCACTAGCTCTTTGTACAAGCTTTCAAACCTTGTACGAATCCACACTATCCCCACTGTGCGGTCTTCCTGTAGGTCTTGCTTGTGGTCATTCTGTGATTGTGATGGGTCATCAGGTAACCTCGATGAAAAGAACATTACAAAGAACAAAAAAAAATGTTGAGGCTACAAACCACCACACATCATCATGTGTTTCCAAAATCTTCATCAATATTGAATATTGAAAACATTTATGATCCATTGCAAGATCTGCCAGCTATCACTTAAGTAACTAATATAAGGTCACAGCGAAATGACACATTACATAGTCATCAAACAACTATAACTGCACAGGGAGTAGTGACATCTGCAAATGAGCTGACTTCTGGTTATATTTCATATGCCAGAGATATAGGCCCATCTGATACTGTTGGTAATTGGCATACAAACACTATAAAACTACATGAATAGTTAGCCTAGAAGTTTGAAGCCGACATGAGAGCATAAATCCTTGTCATTTTTGGAGAGTATGAAGAACTTCCTATTTCCTATTAGAATTCAGAATGAGTTATCATTCAATGATTACTTGGATTTTCATTTAGAGCACCAAAATAGGACTAACACGACAAAATGGAAGTATTTTTAATTAGCTCAAGATCTCATTGCAAAAGACCAGTGCAAAACTATGTATGATGAATGTCTCATAAATCAAGGTCATCAAATTGAGTTTTTGAAGTAGAAGAGCAGTCAACTACCATTGACTTACAACTTTTCAGCGACCACGTAGAAGATGTTACCTAGGGTACAAGTTTTTGTGTTGGTGAATTGGAGGTCAATATTGACAAACAAGTGGATGAGGACGGTTGCACACGAGGTAATAACAGATTGGAACTTTTGTGTGATGAACCATATAGTACCTACGCCCATGACAGTAATTTAGAAGAACAATCCAAGATGACACTACAAGACGATGAGTTGTATCAACATGATAAGGAAATGCATGCATTTAGAAATCAACTGAAGGTTGATAAAGACATGGTTGTGGCATCTTTGGTGCAGAGTGATAGTACCCACAAGTTGGTTGAGGAGCTCTACAAGAAGGTCCCAAGGGAAGGGGAAGGTGACTGGCATGTGGCCGATTTACAGAAGGTCAAAACAACCCTCGAGACTATGAAATCAGATTACTTATATTTGTTGTCCAATAGGGATAATATTCTTAAGGTTGCTGAGATTTATGCAACACAGTTAAATAGGGAAAAAGATGAGATTGAGGATCTCAACAAGGCACTTAAGTATGTCTGGGTGGCGTTGAGTGAAACTTAGTTTTATCTACAGAGAGCAGAAAATCAAATCAAGTTCATGGAACACTCTTGAGAACATGAGAATAGAATGAGGTAGGAGTTCTTCCAGGAAGTCATTGACGAACTTGAGAGCATTCAGTAGATGTATGACTTGGATAGCTGCCCCAAATGGTTAAGTAGCAAAACTTCAGAACACTTTTAGCTTGTTGACAACCCTTTGTTTGAAGTTGTTGCTGATTAGACGTTTGACAATCCTCTTTTTGTGTTAAATGAGGGATCATCTCTTGTTTGCCATGAAGAGGAAGAGTTTGATTTCAGAGTTTGGGATCCTGGTTTAGATCCTAGCAATGAATCCAGATTTCAGCATGGGAATGATGAATCAACTTCCGTTGCTTATCATTTGATCAGCCCCAAAATATTTTCCAATTTCACCCCATTTAGGAGTTGGGTGAATTTTCATCAACCTCTAAACAGTTGTCGGTGGAGTATTTATGTGAGGCTTGTGGTTAGATTCTCAGCATCTTTCATATTCATAGCACCTATGTGCTTGGGAATTCTCCAAGTTTATGCCGACAACATGAGTTTTGATGTCCATGGGATGGTGGTTTCAGCTTTTGAGCAACTCATTTCTTACATCATCCATTTAGGTCAAGTCTTCACATTCTACTGGATTATACATGGACCCTGGATATATTTCTATCTCATCATGGCAGCGAGGCAGCGTAACAGAGTTTGGGATCTAGGTGTTGGCAGGTTGTATCAATGGTTGGATGAGGATTTTATTGTGGTCCTATTCAGTTTGAGGTTGAATATGATGATGATCAGTGTTGATCAGTTTACAGGCGCAATGTTTCTTCGTAGAGTAATCTGGGATCTAGGGATTGGGTTGACAGGTGGTTTGTAGAGTGGTATCGTGCTTCACAGTTTGGTTGGGTTTGTTGTATGTTTAGGCTACCGGGATAACTACAGATTTATATGGGATCCTGGTACATATTGCTTGAGGGTAAGCAATCTGAAGGAGGGGAGATTTGTAATGTCCCTTCTTTTTGGGGACATTAGAAATATTAAGAAGGGATGTATTTACAATATTAAGTTTGACTATGTGAGCTGGAAATTTAATATTAAAGGTCAAATTAATATTCTTAGTGGTCACAAGAGGATGAGGAGAGATAAGATGAAAAAAACCCAAAAAGGAAGTCGAAGGGTCACCATTGCGAGAATAAAAAGAGAAAAGATCCCTTCCTTTGGGAATGCTTGATTTATCATTCTGATTTTCAGTTCTCTCTTGTGAGAGTTATTCAGAAAGTTTCAGCTTTCAGCAAGTGTAAGGATGTAGCCCCTTGTATAGGCAGGCAGTGGACGCAAACCCATTGTCCATGGAGATATCATTTTAGGTGTCTCGTTTGTGCTTACAAGTTCTTCCTGTCTTCCAATCTAACTATAAAATTTGTGTATAAGATTGGATTGTGGTTAGCTGGTTACTATATTGTTGTTGTATAATACAATAACATTTTAGAAATTATCTAGAAGTTGCTGGTTGTTATATTGCTGCTGTATAAGGCAATAATGTTGTTTAAGGAATTATAAGGGTTTTCTTGTTTTATCTTACCAGTTTGCAACTCATGGTTGTATGTTCGACATTTTGAATGTTATTGTGAAATAACAGGTTATATACTTGTGGAGAACTTTCTGGTTTTATTATATCATTGTATTCCTTTAGCCTAAATCTGAGTTTGAATGTTATATTCAAGAAGAAGTTAGTCAAATATCTATTGCAGTTTCTATTGAATCCCGTTGTTCCTTAATACATCTGCAATGTTTTAGTTTTGATCATATTGTTCAAGGAGAAATTTAGTAAATATCTGGTTAGGGATACTACATACTATGATCACTAGAGGTCAGGATAACTACCAGTTGGATGGATAGGCTGATAGGAGGGCTTCCTTGGTCTAGTTGGTTGTGTAGTTGACATTCTAACACTAGTATGCTTAGGTGGCAGGACAAGATGGTGTTCCCGTGCAGGTTAGGGCCTTTCTCAGTTGAGAGTGAGAAGGGAATACACTAGGTCTGTGGTTGGGTGGTTAAGCATTTGAAAATGCTTGTCCTCTCTACCAATGCCAAGACTTGCACAAGATATAATGGGTTTGCTTTCTTAGCTTGATATGATTTAATGGGTATTTGTATTTAATTTCAAGTTCAGATTAGATATGTATTTATATATGTATGCAGTTACATTTACTCTTTTCAGTCATATGAAGTGATATTTAAATGTATCAGTTAGTTAATGATCTCTCTTTCGTACAATTTAATCTTTATTTTAATTAAATAAAAGAAATAAATCTCCATTTGTTAGTTAAGACATTTCACAAGAGTCAATTGATTTGTTATAACTGTTAATCCCATGTATGTGAATATGTAGATAGCTTATTTGATTGTTAAAATATAAGGAATCTATGGGTTAGAAAAATTGGTTTTTATACTTTATAAATTCCTTCATTGTCATTGGTAAGCTTTGGAAGACCAGTAACTATCTTCTCTGTAGTGGGTAGTACATGGAAGTGTAGGCGATCCAATCTTCTATGTCAAATTTTGCATGTGCTTGGCGAATCATGAAGTAAGGCTTGATTAGTGATAGTGCGAAGTCTATAAAGATGTTCATAACGAACTCCAATAATTATAGCTGTCTTGATGTTAGAGTTCTTTGGCCATGCAAGAACTTGGCCACTTGCAAATGCAATATGATATCCTTCATCTTCCAAGGCTAAGATGGAGACAAGATTTTGCTTGATCCCTGGAACAAATAGTACATTATTTAACTGTAAGGAAATGCCTGAGTTTAGCTTAAGAGAAGAGATCCCAATTCATTCTAGAAAATAACTAGAGTCATCTCCAATGGTTGCTTGATCAAATGAATTCCTCTGAATTAACTCTTTTAGATGTCCTTTAAATTCGGTAATTTGTCAAGATGCACCACTGTCAATTACCCAAGTGCTGTTGTCCTTAGGTACATGACTTGTTGAGTAGAATACAAATCTATCTGAATCCTTTTCTTAAAAAGTTTCACCAACTTCAACAATGGTGGCTTAAGACTTAGACCTGCTTGGGCACTTTGTTGCTTAGTGATCATATGTATTACAGTTAAAGCATCATACTTCTGATATATCCTTTCTTTTTTCAAATGCAGAACTGTTATTGAATTCCTTATCTTTCTTTCTTTTGAAGTGATTTTTCTTACCTTTCTTCACTTGTAGAGTTTTTGCTGATGCCTTTTGTAATCAATCTGGATTCCTCTTGTATACAATTTGCCTTCTACTGATCAAATTTAGTAAATTTGATCCTGCAATAATTCCTTGAATGAAAGATTCCCATGAATCAGGAAGTTCATTTAGAGCCAACATTGACAATTCTTTGCTATCAACAATATGTCCAATGGTGGAGAGTTGATCTCTCAGTTCTGCAATTTCACGAAATAAGAGATTACGGATTCTCGTTTAACCATTTTGATGTGATGCAAATTTGTTTTAATGCAAGTGTTCTACTTGTATTGTTGATTTTGTACATGTGCTCCAATGTCATGAACATTTCTGTAGCTGTCTGAAGTTTAGCGATGATTGACACAATGTGATCCTTTATGGAGTCTGCTATCATCGTCTTTGCCGTAATGCTATCTTTCTTCCATTGTGCTAACTCTGATTCATTAGTGGGTGAAGCATTATTTTCTAGCACAAAACCATTCAGGTCATTTTCTTCTAAGGCCAGCATCATTTGCAACTTCCAAGAAAAGAAATTTGAAGTGCCTTCTAGCCTTAATTTTGAATTCATTCACCATCTTGACAGTAGAATATTTGAAGATGAAAGGAGATCAAGTATCTAAATTGCTAATATTATATGTCTGGTTATGGTCTTGTTAAACCTGCTCTGATACCATATTGAATTTTTAAACAAACTGATGCAATTTAAATTTCTCAATTTTATTTCTGAGGTTTTTCAAACTCTTGCCTTTTAAATCACTGCAAGTACCTCTGTAGTAATGTTTGATGTCTCCAGATGAATTTTTATAGATTTTCCTTCAAAACTTGAATGGCTGTAAAACTATCTATGACCGTTAGTATAATCTCCAGCATTTACTCAATATTCAGAGCTGATCGATAGTCACCAATATTTGATCAATTCCTTAATATAAATTAATCTACAATATTGATTGATTTCAATCTCCAATGATTAATTGATTTCTGTTCATTCTTTTGGTTGATGTGTTGTTCATTGAATTTGAAGATTGTTATTATTTATATGCATTGTGCAGTCGGTTCAATTAACTGATGTGCCTTTTTGGTAGCAGCCGTTCAAAAGCATATTAGTATCCATTTGGCAATGATTTGTTTCAATAATGCATATCATTTTGTTTGACTTTAACATGTATATGGTTTGTAATATATACTGATTATTTAAACTAATAATAATCAGGTCCATTCCTGTCAATGTCTAAACTAATAAAAATACTGCCATCAATGTATTGATAGAATTTCAAGCATAACATGTCTACAGAAATAATAATAGTGGATGATGATGTTCAGATTGACATTGATTTCTTAATGAAGGAAAACAATAAGTAATGAATAAATGATTAATTAATGTCTCAAGTGATGCAAAGCATCACTTCAAAGTTTCAAACATTACAATGATTTTGATTCATTAGCCTCCCAAAGCTAACTTCAACAAGTTGGGGAATTGAGAAATCCTTTATCGTCTCCTCTGAGTGGAAATGCATGATGGATATGGTGAAGAGAGCTCATGGGATCCAATGGGGCATTGGATATTGCCATATGGATGGTCAAATTGATGAATGGCTTTAGGAACAAAATGGTATACCACTGGGGACATTTACTGTTAGAGCACATAAGGAGCCTCATCTCGGACATAAAACATTCTACATGTTGCACCATGCTATTGCATTATTCTTCAAAGCCTAAAGGACATGTGTACCACCAAACTAGTGGAGGAAATTCGTACCAATTCCTAGAGTGGATCCAAGTTAGCTAGCTACGTATTACAGTATATATTTTGACACTCTTACAGCTGGAAAAGGAACAAAACCCTTTCGAAAGTGGCCTAGGAAGGAGGTGGTGGTGAGTACAGAGGAAGGAGGTAAGGCTGGTGAAGAAGAAAAGGATACAGTGGCACTCTCTTCCTCAGAGAGTGTAGTAGAGGAAGGGTTTTGCATGGTACCGTAAGGAGTAGACAGTGTAGAGATAGAAGAATTAGTTAGAGGGGAAAGTGAAGTTGTCAAAGGGGAAAATGAGGTTGTTGGAGGGGAGAGTGAGGAAGGATCTGTTGTAGGGAGCATCATACCAGAAAGCACTATATCAGAGAGAACCTCACCGAAAAGCATTGTACCAGAAAGAACCATACCAGAGAGGACCACGCTAGCGTTGCCGAATTGGAGGACCAAAGAGTTTGTAGTGGTGAGGATTTTGTTCACCCTAATACAACGCTTACCGAGCATTTGGTCACGATTGAGGTGTTACAAGCTAGGGTTGTTGTTGCACCAAAAGATTGTCAATGCCCAATACAACCACTATATTATAGAACTTAGGAGGCGATTAAGCCATGTCATGAATCCCTAAGGGGATTGTTAGCAGTTAGTCCAACAATCTCTCCCTCAACATTATGTAAGGAGATTTTGAACCTATGACCAAGCTTTGATACCACTTGTTACAAGCTAGGGTTCTCGTTGCACCAAAAGATTGACTTGTCAATGCTTGATACAACCACTAGATTTATAGAACATAGGAGGTGGTTAAGCCATGTTAGGAATCCAGAAAAGGAAAATTGGCAGTTAGTCTAACATGAGGGAGCATGTTAGGCCCATTACACGTAGACTGTAGTCGACTTGAGGGCATATAAGGTGGGGCCCACCATTGTTTGCATTGCAACCTCACAAGGAATTAACTAGGCCATTCTCGTAGAATTGGTGGTTGTACCTACCATTGGAAATGTACCCCCATGAGTGAGGTCACCGTGCTTATGATAGGGGGTTCAACCCCTACAACCAAAGGATTAATCCCCACAACTAAGGGAAAGAACCTTGCAGATGAAGGTCCAAGCACTAGGATTGACAAATCAAACGCCACAGATGTAGAAGAGAATACCACACTAGTACACCAAGATACAAGAGATTTGGATGGCGGAGACATGACATATGAGCACATGGTGTAGGTACTTGAGGGGATGGATGGGGTAGAGACAGAGATGGATAGTCTCTTGGAGAGATTCGAGATGGGTGTTGGTGATATCCCACCACCATCACCCACATTATTGATGGATCAACACATAGGAGAAATTGGGGATGGGCAAAAATACACAGAGGAGGCACCATGGGTAGTACAAAGGGGAAATCATTAACATGGAGGAAGGGAGCATCCAAAAGGGGAATATTTCCTTATAAGAGGCAAGGGTGATAGAAGATGTTGGGCTATAGGTCATTTAAGAGGATGCTTCCATTCGATTTTTCAAACTTGATAGATAAGATGCCCACACATCCATTCATTGATATCTGACAGAGCTAAGAAAGGATGGCTGCAACAATATGTGGGCTAGTAGACCTTACTAAACAATTGGATATAGGACCCATCACAGTAGGGGTAGAGAGGCTCCTCAAGTTTATTCAAGGAAATTGTGAGTGAGAATTTGCAGAGTAGCTTATAGCTTATAGTTTGAGGATGGCCCCATACAAAGACTACAGAGATGATGGAGTGGGGAAAACCATATTCCAAAGGGAAAGGCTGAAATGATGAACATCTTATATAGTATGAACTGAGCATTTTGTGAAACATTCTTTCAACTCTAGATTGCATCCCAGTCGGCTTGGAAAGAGGAAGAGGAGAGTGCGCTGGCCCTAGGATAGGAGACAACCATCCAGGTGAGATTGGTAGAGCTGGAAAAAATGACCATTGCCTTGGATAATGAACTAGCTCAGGAGAAAGTAGCAAGAGTTGGGAAGGAAGAGCAGTTGGAAGCAATAGAGACATGGCTAGGAGCCACTACAAGGGAACAGGAAAGTATGAAGAAGGATCTAATCGATGCACTGATATTTATGAAGGTGGCAAGGAGAAGCAGATGATAGCTGAGCGAGACATAAAGCTTCTCCGACAACGACTTCCACGACCATTGTCGGGTGATGCATCAGCCATTTTATTTTGTTGTTGTTTGGAAGACAATCCCTTTTTAAGAGGGGTTGATTTGGGTTGTTATGGCATGTTTATACAAATAGTTATCAGATAGTTGTTGGAAGTTATAGGAATCCACAGTTGGCATGCTCAACCAACTATCAAGTTCTTTATATATATATAAGATTGGCACTGAGAATGCGTTACTTTTGGTACTAACATTACATGAAATTAAAGATACATCTTTTTACCATTGTTATATACAATGTATTAATGTTGAATTATTATTTATTTGTGTTTTGGGCAAATCTCTCTTTACTTTATGCATTAAACTAGATATCCTATGGGAGTAAACAACCTTAGTGGAGAGAAGGTAGAAATGTTATTACCAAGGCAAGTTTTTAAGGAAGAATTCTTGGATGATGATATTGATATTGATAAGAGATATTTCCACTACAAGTCAAATTGTGATATTTTTATTAGGGTTCAACTATGTAGTTTTTGAGTCAATCTACATATCTACATAGTGGGAATCTTCATAGTAATATTATGATATTGATATTGTTATCTTGGTTGAACTGGGTGTTGGGATTTCCTAGCCAAGTGATTTACATAAGCTTTTCCAACCATCATTTGCAAACTATTCGAGTACTCCCCGAGTTTCTAAGCACTCTCTATTCTTTTTGCCAAGCGAGTACTCACAAGTTCAATTCTTACATTTTTATAGACGCAAAATATCATGAGTAAAAATGTTAATGCGGATAAAATGTTGTTTAAAATGTATTTTTCACATTTTATGTTTGCTGTAGAAGCATGCATTTTCTCTTTCAAGATTTCAAATCTTTATTTAGTACATTTTGTAATTGAATTTTACCAGAAATATATGTTTCCTTAATATATTTTAATTTTTATTTCTTTCTAAGTTACTGATTTTTTGTCGATGTTTCACTGAGTTTTCGTCTAGCTTTTGCTGAGTAATCTCCAAGTCCAAGTCTGCAAAGTATGTTTCCAACTGAATTCTAATGTGGCTTGACAACCATTTATTATGAATCTCAATGAAGAGGAGCTGGCTAGACACAAGAGATGGGCAATCATGGGTATGGATTCCCTACACATGTGGATGTTTATTGACGAAGAACCAAACTTTAAATGGCTTGAGGACTTTCTCAAGGTAATATGTTTCGATAAATTTAATGAAGAATGATCTCTGTGTTCTGAATTTTATTTTTTGGGAATTTTGGGGGGCCACGAGGCCCTTGGAATATCAAAGAAGGTCTAGTAGTGTGGCTTGGTGGGTGGATCACGAAGGAGAAGCTGGTTTTCAACCTAGGTTTATTGGTTTGTGTTTGTTTTGTAGGTTGTGGCAAATCAATACTCTATGTAGTTTTGAAGAGCCATGCTTCTTTGCATGCAATACCACAATTTTTGGATAGGATGGTTAGGGTTTTCAGTACTATGATTAGTGCATTTGTTTATAAGAGTATAGTGGGGGGTTTCTGTTTTGGTAGATAGTCATAATGAATGTAATCTTTATTGATATAGTGCTCACAACTAAGGTTGTTTCTAGAGGTAAATAATAAAGTAATTGTTTAGGTGGTCAACAATAGCCATCAATCAATTAATCTTAGATATTCAATCTCGTCCCCTTGCTCTTCCTCTTCTACCTCCGGTATAGTTTTCGAAATTTGAGGAGATGAGGCACTCTTCTTCTTTAGCTTCCTCCTTTTCTCCCCCACTATCACTGTCTTGGTCCTAACCCTCTTAGGCACTGACGGAGAGGCTTCTTTTTGGACTAAGGTTTCCATTGGTGGAGCTTGAGCTTCTTCCCCTTGAAATGGTGCTTCCTCACTAGGAGCCTCCTCTGTTTGGGCTTCTTCTTTCAACACTGCCTTCTTTCTTTTCTTCCCCTTAGCCTTCTCACTGCGGAAGTAGGCCACTTCCCACCCATGTTTGTAGACCGTCTCCAGTCATGCTAGGGACTTCTCGTGGTATGTTAGGATAGTGACTTTGGTCCCTTTACCTTTCTTGGGTCACACCTCTGCCTGCAGTGTCGGTGCATTTGGAATTGGCTCCAAGTGCAAGGACTTCCTCACCCAATCTTGGGTTAATTGAATGACATGCCTGGCCCTGTGTTGTATGTCATTATTTTCTTCTTGACCAATCCATGCATTCATTATTGGCCTCTCAAAGATTCTATCCTTGTTATACAATGGGTCTAACACATCTTTAGTATTCTTGTTCTATATCGTCAGAGGGATGTTCAAATTAAGGGCTTTCTCTGCCAGTTGTAGACTAATCCTACAATAGACCCTATTCCGGACATCGTAGTCATCTCTGCAATTCATCCAGTGATCTTCGATTGAGGCATCAGGTATGAATTGCTTCCCCATGAGGTGTTGTACCATCTCAATGTTGTCGAACTAGGGGCGGGCTACTGGGTAGTCATCCAAGGGATATTGATGCAAGAGCATCTTGGGGTTCCTTGTAATCCTACACTTTTGTGTCATGTTGCCTCTTTAAATTCGTCTAGCAGAGACTTGTGAGTCAGCTTATTATGGGGTCTTGTAGGCTAACAGGGTTGGATAGAGACCTAATATGGTTATACAGTGTTGAGAATTTGGTGTTCTGGCAGTTGTTCAATTTGGAGATGTTCCTTGTTTCTAGGAGGCAGTTCCTAATATTATGGGTTATTCCCACTTTTTAGGAGGGATGATCATGCCCAGGGTTGGATCTCCATGAGATGATTCCTTGAGTTCAGTTTTAGAGGAATAGGGTTTGTTTCCTAAGTTTTAGGAGCATCCCTAGATTTTAGGGATGAGATTGCTAGTGGATCCTTGATTTTCAACTTCAGTTACAGACAGGTGACAAGATGATTTCATGGTTTGTGGTGTCATTGGGGCATTTTGTAGCTACTTGGGTTATATTTTTAATATTTCCTAAGTTAGCTTTTATAATTAAATAAGGCTAAGTTATAGCCATTTTGGAGTAATAAGGGGTTTTTGGCCTCATTTGGATGCATATCCCTTGGTGTAATAGCTCGTTGGAAAGGTCTTGAACTTTTCTAAATATTTCTCTTTTGACTCAGAGCATTTTGGTGAACGAATTTCTTTCTATTGGGAAAAAGGTCATTTTCTAGATACTTGACCACTTAAAAAATCAGAAATATATTATTTTATAACCCAATGCCACATGGAGACACTTTTAGGGTTCAAGCTAAGTATGGTGGGTTATAAGGAGGTAAAGACAAAGTTCTAAAGCATTATTGACATATTACATCTTGGATTTGTGATTTGGGCTCTGATTGAGCTTTCAACAATTGGGATGCCAACCCCACTTGCTTTGCCTATTTGGGACATAGCCCCCAAAACAGTGGTTTTGGATTCGTCGCAGTCAGAAGCATCTTGGAGATTGTGCATTGTTTCTTTTGGGGAACGCAGTATTGAGTAGGAGTTTTAGTTAGGGTTTGGGCATTCTATCCACGTGTGGGCACTTTGCAGCTGTACGACAGCACTTGGCAGCCATATTCTTTCCCACGTGCAGCATTTGAGAGTTGGAACCTGGTTGTAGCTTCCTTCTGGGCTCATATTTCTCCTTCATGCCTTTAGGTTGGGTTTATCCTTAGTTGTAATCATCTGGATATTATTGTAAATCCTCATCTGGTTACAAATTAGGCTTTATATTCAAAAATCTGCTTGAAGCAAAATTGCTTTGGTTGTATTTGGAATACATTTTCACAATTGGTTCATGTTATTGTACTTTTGTTATTACTTATTGCAAAATCATCAAAAACATAAAATAATCAAACCCTTTTGCAACTTCCGTCTAGCTCTGCAAGAAATTTTTAATAAACAAGGAAAACAAATTTAAAAATAATAAAATTACAACAGATCAACAGAATAGATCCATCAGGGATCTTTCATTTTGTTCATTCTACCAGTTGTTGTCGAGTTCCAGTTACTACCGAGTGCCATTTTTTAGTTATTGCCGAGTTCCAGTTACTACCAAGTGCTAGTTTTCTAGTTGCTACCAAGTTCCAGTTGTTGTCGAGCGCCAATTGCTGCTGAGTTCCAATTATTACCAAGTTTCAGTTATTGTGGAGTGTTAGCTTCTAGTTACTGTCGAGTTCCAATGTGTGCTAATTCATCCGAGTGTCCCTTTATGTGCCGAGTGAATCTATTGGTGCCGAGTGCCAATATTTGTCTTGGTCCTTCTTTGACCGAGTTGTTTGTGTCTAGTTCCAGTTTCGGGCCAACTTTGCACATATTTAATTTTGATATTGGTAGTTAATATTTGATGTGAGCCGACTTGTGGTTGTGTATGCATTTAATGTAAGGCTTAATTTTGTGATAGGTTGACCTATGGCCACATAAGTATTTAAGGGGGTCTAGGATTGAGTTTTAGGGGAGAACTCATAGGATGTAAAGAAGTTGGAAACATATGTGTCTGGAAATCCGAATACAAAGTTGGATCGTGGATTTGTATGTATTTTGTATCTAGTCGTAACCTAGAAGACCTTACAGCTGGGCATGCATGCTGATTATTTGATGAATAAATAAGTATTTCTCTTCTTACCCCTCTGGTTGTTGTTCTTTGTGTTGTGTTTTTGTTGTGTTATTTCTTGCAAGGTGTTTTGGATAGCTGGGTGTGCCTTTGGCCCTAGTCTCTTCTTTTCCTCCTTGCATTAGGTGGTATCAGAGCTTGAGGTTCATCCTTATGGAGATTGGATTGTGTAGAACCTTAAGTGAATTTGGTTGTGGGGTAGCAGATTTGAGGATTTGGCCTACAACTTGTAGCGGGTTACAATCTTGCAGGAACCTGATTTAAAAAGATGGTTCTGGGTAGAGGAAATGTTGATAATGCAATATTAGATACATTGAGACAAATTGCAACAAGATTAGATGCAGTGGAGACAACCCAGAGGAGAGGAGCACATCTTGATGATGTAAGTGATGATGAAGCAGTAGCACCAAACCCTAATTCAGAGCCTGAAGAAGATCAAGATGAAGCAAGGTTGTTGAGAGTGTTGTCTAGGGCAAATTCAAAGCCTGCTATAGAAGTTGTTCCCTATGATGGAAAATTGGATACCAATGTTGTATTGTATTGGATCTCTGAAATGGAAAAGTTTTTTGAGTATGAAAACACTCTTGATAATAGGAAGGTGAAAATTGCAGTTACAAGGTTGAAAGGACATGCTTCACTGTAGTGGGAGCATTTACAAACTGATAGACAAAGGAGAGGAAAGGAGAAGATCAGAACTTGGGTTAAGATGGTGAACAAGTGAAGAACGAATTCCTCCTTGCTGATTACCAAGTTAGCTTGTTGAGAAAGATGCAAAATTTGAGACAAAGACATGACTTTGAAGGAGTATATTGAGGAATTCTATAGATTGGACATCAGATCTGAACATGTGGATGATGATGTTGAGAAAATTGCAAGGTACATAAATGGATTGACATCTAGAATTCAAGAGGAAATAAGTTTTAATGAAATTGGAAAGTGTGGAGGAAGTATACCAATATGCCTTGAAAGCAGAGGAGATCTTGACAAAGAAGCATGAACAAAGACAAAGAGGCAAAGGTGGTAGATTCCAAAGAGGTAGAGGTAGATCTTATGGAGAAGGTGGTAGATCTGACAATTATGTGCAAGATAAGGACAAATCTAAATGGAAGAATGATGACAAGGGCAAGACCAAGTGGAAAGGTGGTGATTCTTATCAAGGAGGTACTGGTTCTTATCGAGGAAGAGGTAATTCTTATTCTAGAGGTGGATTTCGTGGTCTTGTTTTAGATGTGGTAAAGAAGGGCATAGATCCTTTGAATGCAGATCTTTTGAAAGTGGGCAAGGTAACAAAAATGTTGTAATTCAAGAAGACACTGAGGGTTCACCAAGTGGGCTTGAGGCTAGAGAAATTCTGATGGTGAGAAGAACCTTATGTAATAAGGGAAGTGATGAGGAACCTATCCTAAGGAGAAGTCTTTTCAAAACCAGATGTAAGATGGTTGGAAAATGTTGCAAGGTAATCATTGATAGTGGAAGTTCTACAAATTTGACATCAAAAGAGCTGGTTACAAAGTTGCAGTTGCAGAGGTTGAAGCATCCTAAACCCTATCATGTTTCATGGATCAAAAATGAGCATACGATATTGGCAAGTGAGCAATGCCTTGTGAAGTTCAAGAGTGGACATTATTTTGATGAAGTTTTGTGTGATATTATGCCTATAGATTGTTGTCACATTCTGTTGGGTAGACCTTGGCAATATGATAGATATGCTATACATGATGGAAGATTGAATCAATATACTCTTTGGGTGAATGGGAAGAAGCAAATATTGCTATCTTTGATTGAAAGTCCAGATGAGGTTAACTGTACTACTGTGAGGATTTTCATGGTTAACGGAAAACAATTTGAGAAGGAAATGAAAAAGAATCAAGTTTGTTTTGTTATAATTCCAAGAAAACTGAGTGCCAGAAAATAGTGTTAACCGAGTGCCAGTCAATGGTGACCAAGTGACAACTGATAGTAGTGACCGAGTACAAGAAGAAATTGCAGAATTGCTGAATGAGTATAAAAAGATTATTGCAGAGGATATACCTGATGGTTTACCTTCAATGAGAAATATAAGTCATTGTATGGATCAGATTCCTCGAGCTAGTTTGCCGAACAAAGCACCATATAGATTGACACCTATAGAAAATGAAGAACTTAATAGACAAGTGCATGGGTTGTTGCAGAAAGGTTTGATTAGAGAAAGTTTGAGTCCATGTGTTGTACCTGCCGTATTAGCACCTAAAAAGAATGGAGAATGGAGAATGTGTACTGATTCCAGAGCTATTAACAAGATCACAGTGAAATATAGGTTTCCTATGCCGAGGATGGATGACATAATGGATTGTTTGAGTGGAGCAAAGTATTTTATAAAGATTGATTCGAGGAGTGGTATTCATCAGATTAGAATTAGAGAAGGTAATGAATGGAAAATTGCTTTCAAGACAAAAGATGGTTTGTATGAATGGTTGGTTATGCCTTTTGGTTTAACTAATGCACCTAGTGCTTTCATGAGGTTAATGAATGAAGTTCTGAAAAGATTTTGGGTAAGTTTGTGATTGTTTATTTGGATGACATTCTGATATTTAGTAAGACTAGGGAAGAACATCTTGAGAATGTTAGACAACTATTGCAAAGATTGAAAGAGGAGAAGTTGATGATTAATTTGAAGAAGTGTTCTTTTATGCAAGAAGAGATTGTATATTTGGGATTTGTGATTTCAGTTGATGGTTTGAAGATGGATCCTGAGAAGGTAAAAGCAATTTTGGAATGGCCTACACTTGAGAATGTGAGTGAGGTAAGATCGTTTCATGGTTTGGCTAGTTTTTATAGGAAGTTTATAAGGAATTTCAGTTCTATTTGTAATGCTATGACTGAGACAATGAGAGGCGATAAAAACGAATTCAAGTGGACACATGGAGCTAATAAGAGTTTTGAGACTTTGAAACAAAAGGTTGTTGAGTTACTTGTATTGGCTTTGCTTGATCTCAATAAGGTATTTCAAGTTGAATGTGATGCAAGTGGTAGTGCAATAGGAGCTGCACTAAGTCAAGAGGGTAAACCCGTTGTTTTCTTTAGTGAGAAGTGGAATGATGCTAAAAGGAAGTATTCTTGTATGATCAAGAGTTTTATGCTATTGTTCAAGTCTTGAAGAAGTGGAGACATTAGTTGATTCCTAAGGAGTTTGTGTTGTATACCAATCATAAAGCTTTACAGTACTTGGGAAGTCAACATAAATTGAATCTAAGACATATGAGGTGGGTTGAGTACTTGTAGAATTTTACATTTTTTATCAAACATAAGAGTGGAGTTACCAATAGATTTGTTGATGCATTGAGCAGAAGACGTTCTTTATTGATTCAGATGAAGTTTGAAGTTCTTGGTGTTGATGAAATGAAAGAGTTGTACGATACTGACCTTGATTTTTCTGAGGTGTGGAGAGAGTGCAGAGCACCAAATTTGACAGATCACATAAGTAAGTATGACGAATATTTCATTCAAGAAGGTATGTTGTTTAAAGGAATTCAGTTGTGTATCCCTTGAAGTTTGATGAGAGTGAATTTGATCAAGGAAAAGCATAGTGGTGGATTGGCTGGACATTTTGGAATTGATAAGACATTGAGTTTGCTAAAGGAGAAGTATTATTGGCCACAAATGTATAAGGACATTCAAAATTTGTGAAGAGTTGTGGAGTTTGTCAAGTTGCAAAAGGAGTAAGTCAGAATACTGGTTTGTATACACCTATTACTGTTCCTGAGAAACCTTGGAGTGACATTAGGATGGATTTTGTTCTTCGATTGCCTAAAATAGTGAAGGGGTATGATTCTATATTTGTTATGGATAGATTTTCTAAAATGGCTTATTTATACCTTGTAAGAAGACATTTGATGCTGAGCATATTGCTGAACTTTTCTTTAAAGAGATTGTGAGATTGCATGGATTACCAAGAAGTATTATTTTTCACAGAGACAATAAGTTTGTTGGTTATTTTTGAAAGACTTTGTGGAGGAAGATGGGTACCTGAGTTAAAATTTAGTTTTACATTCCATCCACAGATAGATGGATAGACAGAGGTTGTGAACAGAAGCTTGAGTAATTTGCTAAGATGTTTAGTGGGAGATAAGCCAAGTAATTGAGAAGTAGTGTTGACACAAACTAAGTTTGCATATAATAATTTTGTAAATCGGAGTATAGGAAAAATACCTTTTGAGATTGTTACTGGAATGCAATCTAGAGACATCAGATTTGAGAGATATTGTTGGTGAAGAAAAGAGAAGTGTTGCAAGGGAAGATTTTTCTGATTTTATGGAATCTTTGCATAAGGAAGTGAAGTTGAGGATGGAAAAAAGTAATCAAAAGTACAAGGAGAATGTTGATAAGTCTAGAAGACATCATGATTTTGAAGTTGGTGATGAGGTGATGGTTCATTTGAAGAAAGGAAGATTTCTTGTTGGAACATATAGTAAGCTAAAGATGAAGAAGTTTGGACCTTGTAAGATCTCGAAGAAATTTGACAGTGGTAATGCTTATGAAGTTGAGTTACCTAATGACATGGATATATCTCCTAAATTCAATGCTGCTGATTTATATAAGTATCATGAGTTAGATGATGAAGTTATGGTATCAGATGATTATCCTAAGAAGCAGATTGAAGAAGTTGAAAAGGTATTGGATCAAAGAATCAGTAAGAGCACAAGAGGAAAAGATTACTATGAGTATTTGGTGAAGTGGAAGAATAGACTAGCTTAAGATGCTACATGGATTTCTCAATTTGAGTTGGATTTAGCTCAAGTTGTGACACTTGCATGATTCAGGAGAATCATTTCTTCCAACCCTAGTTGTTTGATGCAGGAGCATCTTGGGGTTCCTTGTAATCCTACACTTTTTTTCATTCTACCAGTCGTTGCCAAGTTCCAGTTACTGCCAATTACCAGTTGTTGTCGAGTTCCAGTTACTATCAAGTGCTAGTTTTCCAATTGCTATTGAGTTCCAGTTACTGTCGAATGCCAATTGTTGCTGAGTTCCAATTATTACCGAGTTCCAGTTATTGCCAAGTGCTAGTTTTCAGTTGCTATCAAGTTCCAATGTGTGTCGAGTCATCCGAGTGTCCCTTTATGTGCCGAGTGAATCTGTTGGTGCCAAGTGTTACTATTGGTGCCAAGTGTTCCTATTGGTGCCGAGTGCTAGTATTTGTCTTGTTCCTTCTTTGACCAAGTTGTCTGTGTTTGGTTCTAGTTTGGGCCGACCTTGCACGTATTTAATTTTGATATTGGTAGTTAATATTTGATGTGAGTCGACTTGTGGTTGTGCATGCATTTAATGTAAGGTTTAATTCTGTGATAGGCTGACTTGTGGCCACACAAGTATTTAGGGGGCTTTAGGATTGAATTTTAGGGGAGAACTCAGAGAATGTAAAGAAGTTGGAAAGATATGTGTTTGGAAATCCAAATTTGAAGTTGGATCGTGGATTTGTATGTTTGTATCTGACCATAACCCAGAAGGCCTTACAGATGGACATGTATGCTAATTATTTGATGAATCAATAAGTGTTTTCTCTTCTTCCTCTTTTGGTTGTTCTTTGTGTTGTGTTTCCACTGTGGTATCTCTTGCAAGGTGGTTTGGATAGCTGGGTGTGCCTTTGGTCCTAGTTTCTTCTTTTCCTCCTTATATCAGATATTGATCCCACTCTAGCTCATGTGTAGCAATATCCTACTTTTATTTTACCTCAAAAGCTTTGATAGTATGCCCATGTCTTCTTATGCTTCTTTCTGACCCTATCACAAGCTGAGGTCAATTCTTTAGCTATCTCTAGTAGTATCAACCTATCAGACAGATAGCGAAGAAGCTTCTTTGAACATAGGAGAGTTCTTGCCACTCGGATATGTTGAATGTGTTGAACTAAATAAAGTACCCAGTTGTGCTACTTAGGCGGCAACCTCTACAAACAATCTCTTCACATAATTGCTTTCAGTGAACCAGATTATGACGAAGATGAAGCCATCATTCACCAACTTGTATTCTGGGCTCTTAAATGGGAGATTCTTTCATACCAACTATGGGTACACTATGTATGGCAAGGCATTGGTGCCTTGCATGATCCCTTTCTTTACCAACCCTAGGTAATCTGTTGGCCTAGCTTCCAGGAGATACACGACATAGGAGGTCATGTAAAAATGAGGGTCGGTCTTCATCGAAATGAGTTGCTCATCCAAATTCTTGCTGATGATCATGGCCTAGTCAATCGACAATCTCTTCCTCTTGATGGTTTCAATGAAATGAACCATCCAAGCTTCTAGATTACTAGTTGTAGGGAGACTCCCATGACTCTACTTAGGAGCACTATACTATAGCCAATGTCATCTATCATGTACCCATTGGTCATGTCGACCCTTCTGGCTTTCTTGTTAGTAGGGGATTGGGAAATGAAGTACTTCTCCTGTACAATGCCTTTTGCCTCTTGTTCATGTTCCCCGTACCACCAATTTGCTATGTCATAGGTTATCTTTTGGAATTGATCTGCAAGCGGTAGGTGGAAAACCATCTTTATGTTATCAGGGTGTATATCAAGAACCATTTCCCTGGTAACGCTTCTTACGACCTCCTCAGGCACATAGTGGTGGGCCAGTGCTAGTGCCATGATCATTTTGAGTATTGGACGGATATAGGATGGGAGGCTATGTTTACTAGCCCACTGAGGATCAGCGATGAAATCATCTCCGACCTTTCCCTTGGTTTGTTGCACAAAACTAGGAATGCATTCCAATTGATGTGGCCCATCTCCATATCTCAGACTTCCGAGTGCTTGTCCACGAACCGTGATTTCTTTGGCATGCCTTGGAACTTGAAAGAGACTGGTTTAGGTGCTATCTTTTCTGCCATAGATGATGAGGATGATGCCATTTTGTCCTATATGAAAAACATGTTAGTAAATTGATGTCAAAAGCTTGAAGGATGCTAACTAGTATGACCCAACTGACGAAAACTGACACGAGCACAATGTGCACCATAATGGAGTGCGCACTGAGGGGGATTACCTTGGACAATAGTTAAGGATGAGATGAAGGTGACTGTGGAGGTGCTAACTCTTGATGGTGCATAGGTGTGGTATTAGGATCTTCAAAAATGCTTAATGATCATATGAGATCACCTGTCGTCGGTAGAAATTGTGTATCGGCCGACGGGTTCCTTCGGGAAAGTTCTTTGTATCGGCCGACGGGTTCCTTCGGGAAAGTTCTTGTTATGTAGCCGACGGTGAACAGTTTGTAACGGGTATAATGTACTTAGCCGACGGATACCTTCGGGAAGGTTCGTCGGAAAGTATTTATAACCCCTTCGAGAAGCATTGTAATCATCTTATCATTATCATATCATATGAGAAAAGCATAAGGTACTGTTGGCATATGCGAATAATAATAGAAGTTCTGCTATTTGTTGTTCGGTGTTCATATCGATTTCCAGTGTGCGTTGCTTAATTAATCCATACGGTAAACATTTGGCGCCGTTGCCCGATGGATCTGGCACGCAGGCAGGCGGAGATGAATTAAATGCCGAATCAGTTGAACAAAGACAAGAGTAAGCTAAAGGAAAAAGATGACATACGTGTTGCGCAAGAAAATTTAATTTTGGCTCAGCAGATAGAGCGTCGAAGGAGGTTTCAGAAGATTTCCAACGGAAGCAAGAGTGCGGAAGGATTGTTGAAGGAGACTCGACAACGGCTTGATTTGGTGGAAGAAGCGAGGGAGGAGTTTCTGAACCTGCATACGCCACGGGAAGAGAATCCTGACGGAAGCAGATCGACTCGCACGGCTCGGAGTGCAGAAGGAGCACGAGCGTGGAGTGACCTCTTCGTCCGAGATATACTTCCGGAATGGACAGCTACGGTTGACAAACCCTCTTCTTCACCAAACAGTGCGGAAGCAGAAAACAGCGCAGGTGTTGAAAACAGCGCGGAAGCAGAAAACAGCGCGGGTGTTGAAAACAGCGCGGAAGTAGAAAACAGCGCGGGTGTGCAAAACAGCGCGGGTGTACAGAACAACGCGGGTGTCCAGAACAGCGCGGGTGTTCAAGACAGCGCGGGTGCTCAAAACAGCGCGGGAGTGCAAAACAACGCAGGTACACAACAAAACCCTCGACATACAGTAATAATGGCAGGTCCGAAGGAAAAATTGCCTAAATTTGATGGTGATGAAGCAGCTGATCCCATTCGGCATTGTAAAACATGTGAAACGATCTGGAGGGCGAATGGCATAACAGATACAAACGAATGGATCCGACAATTTCCCGCAACCCTACGCGGTGTTGCTATTGATTGGTTTACTGATGCCGATCCACAGAAATTGAATAGTTGGGATAACATTAAGAAGGAGTTCATCGCAGAATTTCAACTTTTGCGGGATGACAACGAAATTGTCGCAGAGATATTCAATACCAAGCAAAAGAAGAATGAAACTGTACGGGTCTTCGCCAGGCGATTGAAGGACTTAATCAGTAAGATGGAAAATAAACCAGCTGATGGGTTACAGAAACGATGGTTCATTGAAGGCCTTCACCCGAAGCTACGGAAAAAGATGAAGATCGTGCCGCCATCCACATGCAATGAAGCTTACAACCGAGCAATGAACCTCGAAAGTGATCAGAAGACAAAGAAGCAGAAGAAGACCAGCTCGTCCGATTCAGATGACGATGCATCCTCCGGAAATGATAGCAGCGATAACGAAGGAAGCAACAAGAAGGTTCGTGCCCTTCAGAAAGACATGCTTCGGATGATGAAGGAATTCAAGAACATGAACAAGGAACCTAAGGGAAATGACTTATGGTGTACGGAATGTAAGAAAGAAGGCCATACGAAGGGATCTTGCCCAAAAGAGCAATTTTGCGAGATCTGCCAGATTATGGGACACTCAATAAAGGACTGCCCTTTCAATTTGAAAACAAGAACACCACAGCAAGTGTTCCTGACATAGGAGGCCTCTCCATCCGGAGGGAATGGGAACACCAGTACGGAAGGTGCCACATCAGGCGGATATAGAAACAACCGGCGCGGTCCAAACAACAACAGCACTAACAACAATGGTGGCAACAACAACAATGGAGGAAGGAGTCGCATTTAGTACGATGCAAATGGTCGGCCAATTGTTCAATGCTGCGTATGCAATCTTTGGGGTCACTTCGCCCGCGACTGCACAACAACAAATACACCGAAGTTACTATGCCGCTGGTGTGGACCTGGTGATCATGATGATACCAAGTGCCCAAAGTCCGGAGTAAATCTGATTACTGTAGGAACAGACGAGGAAGAAGTTTTGGCCATCACTCGGAAGCAAGCGAAGCTATATCCTGACCCAGCACAAGAAAAGAGGAGACTGGAGGCAGCAAGGGCAGAAATCCAGAAAGCAACACAGGCAGAAACAACACACCTGAAGGACACGCCAAGTACTTCCGTACGGAATTGTGCAGAACAGAACATTGTACGGCAACTATTGCACACGGAGATACCTGTCAAGATAAATGATCTATTGCTCACGATGCCTCAACTCCGTACGGCCCTCGCAAATATAGTTCCGAGTGTTAAGCAACCTGTAGAGCAAGCCAATGACAAACAGGTGGGTACCACTGCAGAAGATCCGATGTTGTTGACCCTTTCATTTGGACGCTATCCAGCGGTTGTGGAAATGGGCCTTCTCGGGACGGTGCTAACAGACACGATCATCGACAGAGGATCCGGTGTCAATGTGTTACCAGAGGATACTTGGAAAAAGTTAGGACGACCGACATTATGGCCACCTACCTTCCAGCTGTTAACAGCCGATCAACACGGAATCAAGCCCTTGGGCATACTCACAGCGCAACCAGTGACAATCGGAACACAACCATTCCTATTGGACTTCGTTGTGATTCCTCTCAAGCGGAAGGGGTACGACGCCATTTTGGGTTGGGGATGGCTGATACAAGCAAAAGCAAAGCACGATTGGAAGAAAAATACTTTATCATTGGAAAGCAAAGGCCGAAAGTATGTCATTGATTTGCACACTCAGATGGTCGGGGAAGAAGGCCCTTCGTCAGATTCCGAGGGGGAAGAGGATGAAAAAGGGCAAAGTATGGAACCAGATCAGGAGGGAGTTTTACGGCTGGAAGGAGACGACGATTTGGATTCAGTAAATGGTCTGTACCATTGGCAGATAGAGGATTATGAATTGTTTCCAACCTGCAATGTACTAACAATAGAAGAAAACAAGATCAATGCCTTCCCAAAAGAATTTACTGAAATAAAGGAAGGAGATGCGTCACTCGATGTGACCCCGGCACATCAGTTCCCTGAAGGAGAACCCATCAAGTATAATGAAGTCGCGTTGCAGACCATGAATTTGGGAGATGAAGCTGAACCACGGACCATATTAGTAGGGGACAATTGGGACCTAGTACTAAAAGCAGCGGCCTTCAAAATATTTTTAGAATATAAGGATGTCTTTGCATGGACATACAAGGACCTGAAGGGCGTACCACCCGAATTATGTGTGCACCGCATTCCATTGATCGAAGGAGCAATACCCGTACGGAAAAGGCCCTACAGAATGAACAAAAATTATGCGGCCTAGGTTACGGAAGAAATCAATCGGATGTTAGAAGCTGGAATTATTTTCAAAGTACAAACCAGTGAATGGGTCTCTCCGATCGTGATCTCCCTAAAGAAGGACTCCATTCAGATACGCATATGTGTTGATTTCCGATGTCTTAATGCGGTCACCATCAAGGATCCATTCCCGATCCCATTCACGGATAGCATTCTGGAGGAGGTAGCAGGACACGAGATCTACTCATTTATGGATGGTTTTTCCGGCTACAATCAAATATCAATCGCAGAAGAGGATAAACTGAAGACGACATTTGTCGTAGAAGATGGAGTCTATGCCTACAATCGGATGCCGTTCGGCCTATGCAATGCGCCTGCTACATTTCAGCGGATCATACTACACATTTTTAACAAGATGTCCGTTGGAAACTTTGAGGCGTTCCTGGATGACTGGTCCGTATTCAGTACAGAGGACAAACATCTGGCAGCCCTAGGCAAATGTATGGAAAGGTGCCGTCGTGCACGTTTGGCCCTGAATCTGAAAAAGTGCCGATTTATGGTCCCGCACGGAAGGTTACTCGGACACATCGTCTGTAAGGAGGGCCTAAAGACAGATCCGGACAAAGTACGGGTCATATTAGAGATGCAACCGTCCACCAATGTGACAGAGGTAAAATCTTTCCTTGGACATATAGGGTATTACAGACGGTTCATCAAAAATTTTGCCAAAATAGCATATCCATTGGATAGATTAACTTGCAAGACAGCATCGTTCCGATGGGACAAGGAGCAGGATGAAGCCTTTGAGGGACTTAAGGTACGGCTGGCTACAGCACCTATCTTAATATATCCAGATTGGAAGAAGGAGTTTCACGTGCATGTAGATGCATCGAACTATGCAATTGGAGCAACCCTCGCACAGACGGGAAGCCATGGCTTGGATCATCCGATCTATTTCGCCAGTCGGTTGCTATCAAAAGCTGAACAAAATTATAGCACCACCGAACGGGAAGCCTTGGGGATGGTCTATGCTGTACAGAAATTCCGACATTACTTGCTGGCCACTCCATTTGTGTTCTATGTAGATCATCAGGCCCTATTGTATATGATCAACAAACCAGTCATTCAAGGCCGAATCAGCCGATGGCTACTTCTGTTGCAGGAGTTTACTTTCAAAATCATTGTCCGACCCGGAAGAAAACATGTAAGCGCAGATCATTTATCACGTCTCAGAACAGGGGAACCGGCAGACGGTGTAAATGATGACTTCCCTGACGCACAGCTATTTCAGATCGCTGCACTCCCAGAATGGTATACAAGCATTGGCGAATACTTGTCCACAGGCCAGTTTCCAAATACCATGCCACCTAATGAAAAACGAAAGTTGGTGATCCGAAGTGGAACATTTCAGCTGATTAATGGATTGTTGTATAAAATGGGACCCGATCAGATCCTGAGGCGTTGTGTTCTGAAGGAGGAGATTGCACGGATACTGCAGGAAGCGCACGAAGGACCGGCAGGAGGACACATGGGGCCGGACACAACTGCACGAAAAATACTTTTAGCAGGATTATGGTGGCCAACAGTATACAATGACGCCAGGGAATGGGTTGTCGCATGCGATACATGCCAGCGAGCTGGAAAACCCTTGAAACGAGATTTCATGCCTTTGAATCCTTCTCATGCTCAGGAACTTTTTGAACGATGGGGTTTGGACTTTATAGGACCCCTGAAGACCAGCCGAACCAGAAGATGCCATTACATTGTGGTTGCCACGGAATACTTGACTAAATGGGTGGAGGCGCGTGCACTACCAGACAACTCGGCGGTAAGTACAGCACAGTTTATTTATGAGCAGATTATTACTAGGTACGGCATTCCGTTACAATTAACCAGCGATAGAGGACATTTTGTAAACCATGTGATCCGGCTGCTCACCACGGAGTTCAAAATTTACCATTCGCTGTCAAGTCCGTACTACCCAAGGGCAAATGGACAAGCCGAAGCTACCAACAAAATCCTGGTATCAATTATATACAAATCCTGCGCCATCGAAGGGGAAGATTGGGAGGAGAAATTACCTTCTGCTCTGTGGGCTTACCGCACGGCATACAAAGTCACAACCGGACACACGCCGTTCCAACTGATGTTTGGACAGGAGGCCGTAGTACCAGCGGAATTTATGATACCAAGCTTGCGGATAGCACTAGACAACAAGTTGGGCGACATGGAAAGCTTAAGAGAGCGGTTGTATAAACTGAACAAGTTAGAGGAAAAGCGATTATTGGCACAGTGGGCGACTGAAGTAACACAGAATAGGCGAAAGGCATGGCACGATAAGCACCTGAAGCTAAACAGGTTTCAGCCCGGACAGTGGGTATTAAAGTACGACGGTCGAAATGAGATCAAACCGGGTAAGTTCAAGGTTAAGTGGGTCGGGCCGTACCAAATTCGAGAAGTAGGGGACAATGGCGCAATCAAATTATGGACTTTAGATGGACATGAAGTGCCTCAAGCGGTGAATGGGTCGAAGTTGAAAATCTATTACGCCCGGAAGCTTTCTGCATCAGGAAATGGCCTTCGCAAGACCCCTCCGTCACTGCAGCCTGATGGTGACGACGGTCGAACGGAAAATTAACTGTTTTTTTGTTGTCAAAAAAAAAAAAAGCACCGTACGGTTTTTACACCGTACGGATTTCTTAAAGGGAGTACGGTTTTTTAAAAAAGCAAGATACCGTACGGATTTCTGACCGTACGGCTTTCTTACGGGTTTAAAGACACCGTACGGTTTTGCATCGTACGGATTTATGAGAGGAACACAAGTGTGAAAGGCGCCGTACGGTTTTTGAGTACGGAAGTTGGGGAATGGTACGGTTTTAAAGAGACCGTACGGATTTCCTAAAGTGAAGTACGGTTCACAAAACACCTTAATTCTCACCGTACGGACTTCTCTTGCACTGTACGGTTTATAACTTTTGTATGCACGGAAATTTCCACAATTTGTACAATTTTCAGGCAGTGCGGATTCCATCAGAAATACAGCCTGTGGTGTACGGATTTCAGAAAGAGAGGAACTGAAGGGATTCTGCATTTTTCACAGGCAGGTAATAAAAACAACCACCGTACGGACTTGAGGAGGGAAACTTTGGTACGGATTTGTGAGGTATGGCTTCTTATTTTATTTTTCTTCCAACTTCTACCTTGAGCGGATTTTAATCTCTTCCTGCGTGTACGGATGGGGATTTTCCATACATATTGTTGAAAGAACTCTTCACCGTACGAACTAATTTCTCACTGTACGGATTTGGGGAGACCATTAGAAAGAGATAATGGAGTCTGCAGGTAAACGGCAGTGGAAAAAACAATTAGCGCAGGCCAAACTTGAGGAAGCCAGGAGGAGCATGGCAGGTACAGGCAAATTGAATGTGGGTTCGAGTAGCAACAAGGAGAAGCGTAAGCCAGTAGCACCTCCAGCAGCAGAAGTCACACCACAGACTATACAATTTGAGGGATTAAATGGAACAGATTGCCGGAAATGGTGGCAAGAAAACCCTGAGGACCATCCAGTTAAAGCAAGCATCAGAAAAGCGCAGGTGGAATGGGCCATTCAGATGCCTGTTTTTTGCATTCGAGATTATGAAGGGTATCTGCGTACCATGATTGAAACATATGACAGAACCTCTTGCAGAAGCACATTTCAGTATCTGGGACGGAACTTAGTGGTATCATTCAAAGCAACAGATTTCACACGGGTTTTTGGCATTCCAGGGCAGCAAGGCAGAAAGATTCAGCCAAAAAAAATTCCAAAGGATGGGAAGCTATTTTTAATCAGGTTAGTTTGTGGGGATTTGACTGAAGTAGAACAGGCGGCATTAGCCGAGACATCCAAGGGAAGGGGTTTAAAGAAAACTGACCTTCAAGAAGGGCCATGGCGGTGTTTAATGGACTTGGTTAAAAGCAGGCTTACGGGATCCTCTAGGGCATCGGATATCACATTTCCGCAAGTATCTATGATGAACGGCATAATGACTGGAAAGGTGTATAATTGGGCGTCTGTACTAGCTGAGCGGATGCATGAATTCATGACTCTCCAGCACAAGACATTCTATATGCCTCATTACGCCATTGGTCTATTTTTGGATGCTATAGCACGGGTGATTCCATCAGAAGAGTTAGAGGCGAAGTCTGGACCATTGGCTCCAGGAGAACCTCCTATCATGCAATGGAAGCACTTGGACACAATCCCTGGGCAGAAGGGTTCAGCAGGTCAAAAGAGGCCACGGGTAGACAGGGCAGGAGATAGTGATAGTGGCCGACAGGAGACATCTTCTGAGCAAGACAGTATGGAAGAAGACGAGGGGGAGGGCGAGGATGATGAAGAGGTTCAGGTCGTCACGGCTACTCCCTTGCTTTTTCCGCGTACTACAGTCCCTATGACTTCCGCATTGACACCTCGGGGTCTGCACATGGCTCACATTCCAGGGTTTGGACAAACTCGGCAACCGATATTGATGACTGGAGGATCCCACCAGGCAGTTACACTAGCCATACCGTGGCAACATGGGGTACGGCCTTCTCCTGTCCGACCAGGGGTAGGATTTGCGGTCGGCTTCGCCCACCTGGCCGCACCTGTGGACCGTGAGACTTCATCAGCTCCTGAAGCTCTTCCGGTAGCACCACCCGGGGCGTCTGCCCTAAGTCAGCCAGCAGCAGTTGTTACAGTAGCACCGTCAGCAGAAACCCAGATACCCCCAGTAGAGAACGTATCAGACGGAGGAGCACAGGAGTGTACGGATCCAGCACAGCCAGAGGTTATGGATAGAGCCAGTATTTTTCTGAGGCAGCAGTTCCAACTCGTCCCTGACAAGCGTGGCCCATCCATTCAGTCGCCCAGCTATTCTGAAGTAACACCTATTCCACAGCCCCAGTCTCAGGAGGAGGGAACGCCACATGCCGTGATTGCACCAACAGCAGAGGAGGTGGCACCAGATGTGGGCGTGGCTCCCGCCGATAAGGAGGACAATAGTGACCCCGAATGGTCATTCGAGGACTTCGCCAAGGAGGATTATGGGTCGGATGAGGACAGGTGCAGGGACTACCTCAGGACCATGAAGTCTGCATTGAAGAAGGGGCATGATGTGGCCATTCAGGCTCTCACTCGGCGAAGGGAGTGGCATTTGATTCGAACGTATATTCGTAGGATTTGTCCTGAACGATTTCAAACTTGTTTTGTAGATAGAGGTTGGCCGACCATTGAGACACCAGAGATGTTGGCAAACTGGGCCACTGAACCAGAGCTGGGACCGAGTGACACTCCAATGATGAAGCTGGCACATGAGATCGTGGGACTGTACAAAGAAGTTTACTATGCACGGCAGCGTGCAGAGGCGGATAGGGTCGCAGACAGTGTTGCAGCTCAGAGATCCCTAGCAGTTGAAAAAGAGGCCAGAGAAAAGTTAGCCACTGATTTTGCCGACCAGCAGGCAGCATGGGTAGTAGAGCGGGCAAAACTCTTGAAGGATATGGCTGCATTGGTACAGGAGAAGGACGCAGCTATCCGGGATAAAGATGCAGCAGAGCATGAATTACAGTTGGCCAAGAGACAAGCTATGGATGCTGCGCTTCTCCTGAAGGAGGCCGTAGAAGTTAATTCACAGATTCAGACAGATCTGCGCCTCCGGACTGACCAGGTGTATGAGTTGCGTCGTCAACAACACTCTTCTGGGACTCCTCCTTCTCTCTAGTATTTCTTCTCTTCTTCAATATGGATTGTCTCGTAATTTTGCTAGTCGTCAGGAGACGACTTTTCTTTTTGGGGGGGATGATGTCGTCGGTAGAAATTGTGTATCGGCCGACGGGTTCCTTCGGGAAAGTTCTTTGTATCGGCCGACGGGTTCCTTCGGGAAAGTTCTTGTTATGTAGCCGACGGTGAACAGTTTGTAACGGGTATAATGTACTTAGCCGACGGATACCTTCGGGAAGGTTCGTCGGAAAGTATTTATAACCCCTTCGGGAAGCATTGTAATCATCTTATCATTATCATATCATATGAGAAAAGCATAAGGTACTGTTGGCATATGCGAATAATAATAGAAGTTCTGCTATTTGTTGTTCGGTGTTCGTATCGATTTCCAGTGTGCGTTGCTTAATTAATCCATACGGTAAACATCACCAACTTCACAACCAAGCTGCTGTGAAGATAGGAAGTTTCCTTTGTTCATCAACAATTTGTTTTCTCCTTTTTTTGCATGTTTAAGTTCAGACTTTATTTCAATGGAATTCCTTCCTGTGAGATAGAACACCAATTTCTAGTTCCAAAGAATGCAACCTCACACTTCTCCAGTTGGAAAACTTATTCTCCTTTCTGGGGCTCTTAGTTTTATGACCAATAACTTGCATGTTAATTGGACCACCTAGACTTATGGGCAATTTTGTGTGGGAATTAGACCCTAATTTTGAGGAGGTTACCTCCTACAAATGTAAACCTTGAGGCCATTTTTTTGGTCAACAAATTGATAATTTGAAGTGCTTAGCTATTTGTAATAGATTTCACTCTTGCTTTCAGAATTTTAGCTCCTACACAGAAGCATTTTTTGAAGATTATAAATCTCTCTACTGGTGACTTGTTAGTACAATTTTGGAGATTAATACAATATAGCTTGTGTGTTTACAGTCTCATGGAATTGTTCTTATGAGTGTTTGATATTCTTCTTGTTTTGCATCTTCTTTGATTCAATAGTGAATCATTATGTGCATGTAAATGGTATTTGAGGATTAAATGAGAGTGTGAAAAAGAAGTTAATGACACTTGCATGAAATTTGTCTTACATTTACATGCAATTGCTAATTTAATGTGTTAGATGAATCATATGCCTAATGCTTTCTTAAATCTAGTTGATAGTGCTTAATTAGATATATCTTGGTAACTCATCTTCTCATTCCCCAGATTTATCCTTTTAGTGCTTCTTTCAAATAATTTAGGATTTAGAAGCTTTTATCTTCATCCTATAACTAGCATGTCCATTTGTTAAGATCAACCTCATGAACAGTTACCTGTTTTAGCATTGTTGTGACCCACCCAATGAGACCTTGGGAGGTTGGGGTTTTTTAATCCTCACCTCTTTTAGGAGAAGTTAAGTGGTAGCACTGAGCTTGTGTTGAGTGTGTCAAAAGGCACACCAACACCATGGGCTTATTGTAAATTCTTCTCTATGTAAATCTTCCACTTGTAAAAGCACTGTATGAAGTCCGACAGGTACATTCTATTAAGGCCTATGGGCAATATGTAATGAACCTGCGAGGCTAATTTGAGGAAATTGCAGCTCCAATATTATTTTTAACAAGACCTCGTAGCATCATTTTTTAAAACACCAGGATTGTAAATTATTACAATATGACTTTCATGTAGCCTGGGATGCATGATCTTCATGTTGGCATATATTTGTGTCCCTTTTTATCACTGTCAAAGAACTATTGTTACTAGGGTACTTCATTTTTTCTTTTGTGCAAATTGACATGTGATGCCCACTCTTAACATAAAGGGGGGTGCTAGAACATAATTTTATTAGGGGTCATGGCCACAAGGTTATATAACTTTTATTAAGCATGTCCCATTTGAAATAATTATAATCTGATAACTGTAAGATTATTAAGTACTCATGAATGGGGGTTATTGAGAAGGCATGAGTAGTGAAGCCACCCTTTCTCCTCTAGTTAAAGAGGATCTCTCTCACTTGAGAGAGTGAATTTGGAGCTTTATCGTTATATCACTACACATAGAAGGCATTATGGGCCATATAGAAGTAAGGAGATGTAAAATGATGCTTTATACTTCTAAGGGTTTTCCCATGTATATCTTGTATAATGGGTAATTAAATAATTTTATGGTCACGTGATTCTCATATCATTTAATAATTATGTCGTTTGTAATGATTAGTATCCTAAGATCCTAATTTGTACAATACGCCAACTATCTATCTGCCCATGTGAATTTCCAATGAGAGAGACAGGCCAACTACTTACCTAACGATATGTATTCCAATGAGATAGGCATTGGTTGACACACATTCTTTGAAAAGATAAGTTGGTTATATGTAATACCAACCACATGTTAATTCATTATGCATTTGTTGGGAAGGTAGTGACAAAATTGCCAACACGTATTGATAGAATATTCTTGCATATTTGAACAGAAAAACATAATTGAGTGTCTTTCATCCCGATTCTTCTACAGGCATGATAAATTCTTTTAATATAAATATGATGTCCTCTAAATTTATTATGTATCACTTTGACAATCAGCATCACCATGGATTGTTTTTGAAGTTTTGTTTTTCCACATTTGAACATGTTTTATTAAAACCTGCTTGTTGAAGATACAAATTTTAGTTCACCTAAAATTATCCTGAGAAAATACACCATTTCCTAGCTTTATTTTGACAGATGAAATTCCTTATTTGCAAGCAGATAGTCCAGATGCATAACTCCTGGTTGTCATTTGTTGAGTTAACCAACAAATTGGCAAAATCTGAGGTGTCCACTAGCTGATGGAGGAATTCCTGATCTGCAGTGATTACTTAAGCCACTGAGTGACTAGAGCACAAGTTTGGAAATAACTCGCCAGGCCTGTCACATCAGATTTTTTTATATGATCAGGTTTCAGGTGAAATAACATATTGCAGTAAATCCATCTGGAAACAATTAAAAGTGAAAAAATTGCATTAGTTTGTGGTCTGATGAAACGGATCATTGTAATCTCAACAATATATATTTTCTTCTCTGAAGGTGACAATATAAATGCCATCATGGATGTCATCTTGAGCCTACTTAAATTACACAGGTCAAATCCCACAAAAATCAAAGTTCTGATTCTATCGAGAATATTTCAAATAGAAGCATTATTTATTTTCTTTAACAGTTTTGTTACTTCAGCAGTTGTATAACTGTAGGAATGCATTTGTTTTATTTTAGCCGATAGACAGCTAGAAACATATGAAGGATATTAATTTTGAAAGAGTATTTGACTAAGTAGGTTTTAGTTGGAGTATGGTTAAACACCCCATGGTCATGATTGTGCTTGTGGTCATCCTAATTATGTGGTCTCAGATCATTTATCTATTTACTGCTGTGTTTAATTTATTTTCTTCCAATGTTTCAGGCTGGATACCACTGTGTTTAGTTTTGTTCCTTATCATGTTTTGGGTCTATTGGACACAATGGACAGAAAAGAATTAAATGCAAATGTGTCCAGATAAATGATTTGACATGTTGAACTTCGAGCAAATTGACGCATTTTTTTTTTTGGTATTTGAAGAACATTTAACTGCTTTGAGAATATTATCCACCATATATAGTTGCATATCAGATGTATCCCATGTTTTGATTGAGAACTTAGCAGTCTACCTTGCTCTCACAAACATGTGTAGTAAAACAAACTGCAATCGAGCACTCTTCATCTAAAACCCACAATCTAGCAAATTAAATGATAACAAATTGTATCAGATCTGAAAGATCTGATAACTGCAATCATAGAAGAATCATGAACTGGCACCACCACCACTCCAAGCACATTGACGCTAATCTCAGAAATGAAATCCACCCTTTCAAGCATTCTCTCGATACATGGGCTGGATGTGCTTCCAGTGCGCATTCGAGTGCATCCCACCTCTATATCTGGAGGTTGGGGAATGCACAAATCCAGTAACTGAGGCTAAAGCAACAATTTACCCAAACACCTAGAAATGGCTTCCAAATCCTACACTTAGCTACTTACTTTCTGCAATCAATCCGCAAGAGGTATGATAGGCTTGGTGTTACAAGATGGTGAATATAAGGCCTAAACGACCCAGATGCACAATCAATTACCTAGAATATGCTCTGCAATGAATCTAAAAACACTGATTTCTACTATATGATGAATTCTGATTCAATTCAGCCTCCAGGAAATGTTGGGTTTTCATCTAACCTTCCAATCCCTTGGGAGTTTCCATTCTCAGAAATCTAATCTGTTGTTGAAACTCTTCCTAGGAGCTTGATTCCATAACTGCTGCTATCAAAATGAATGCTCAAATGCTAAATTGAAACCTCCAAATGTTCTTTTATTCATTTCCAACCTCAACCGACCCTTTCAAAGTTTCCACTCTATTAAGTTTATTTTAGAATTTTATTCCCCTTTGTAATGTTCCTGTCCTCTTGAATATCAAAACAATGACAGAATAATGGTGTGTGTCCTACAGGAGAGTGTCGTACGGATCTGTAGGATATATGTATCAGGGAATGGTGGTATAGGAAGTCCATATGGGAGGCCTGGCTATGTCGTACGGCTGGAAGTGAGTGTGTCGTACGGTCGAATTGGCCTGGTTTTATGGTGGGAGGGGTGTAGGCCGTACAGTTGGAAGTGAACAGCCATACGGTGGGAAGGGTGTAGGCCGTACGGTTGGAAGTGGACAGCCATATGATGAAAGGGGATGTAGTACAGTGGGGGTTAATGAAGAAGCATGGTGGATGGAGGAGTACGAGAATAGAGAGAGCCATACGGCAGGCTGTACATTAGAATTCAGGAAGAGTGTGGGTGGAAGGTGAAAGTTGTGCGGCAATAGAAGTACCAGAGCGGGCAAGAACAAGATGTGGTACAGATGGACTTCTATGCCTTACAGTGAGAACACTCACAATCAAAAAGAATTTAATGGAATCCGGATACCAAATGATAAAGATCAAATTCAATATATATATGCCGAAAGATGGTGCTCAGATTTGCCAGATCTGAGCGAAGTGTTTACAAGCGATGGAATAGGGTGAGGGTTGAATCCCACTGAAACCAAACAAGCTAAATAGGGAAGGTCTTTCACTTCAGAAATGACAAACAATAGAGAACCCTAGACAGGAGTTTGTAGTACAAAGAAATAATCTAGAATGCATACCTAAAGACTACCTATAAGCCGTGCTTAAATACCCGTTGGGAAACTTTCCGAGGGTGTACAAAGATAGCCGACGGCGGCACAAACTACGTAAACAAAATAAAAATGGGTCCGAGATATAGTAAATCAATCGGCCCATTAACAACGTTTAGTTAAATACATTTATTTTATAATGGGGACATTATAGTCCTCCCGTCCCAAAATTTGCTTGTCCTCAAGCAAATACACATCTGGTTCTAGGAAACTTTTTGTAATCAGCTCCTTTAGTTCCGAGTCAGGCACTAAGTAGATCTTCCCGCCGAAGTAAATGATATCATCAATAACTTTGTATCTTTCATCGCGTACATAGCCATCCATCAACTCACATGCAAAAGTGTTCTTGGAATACTCAACCAATAGATGGGCCCGCCAATTATCCAAGGAATGTGGTGAGGTGTTGACTATCTTGTTTTTATCTGCAGCGTCTGGGACCAAAACCTGTTTAAAAATTGCCTCCATCTTCTTGATTGTGACTTCCCTCGATCCTTTATTTGACATTCCTCTTAGTAGCACCTTCTTGCCATCCGTCTCGAATGAAAAGTCCATCCTTTTGAAACGTTGGGTGTACTGGTCAAGAGTTTCCAACCACTAAATGCCCAAAATGATATCAATATCAACCAAATCTATGACAAAGAAATCATTTGTCATGGTGTAGTTTCCCATGGAAATTTGTAGCTGTGGGATCACATGAGTGCAAGGTAACAAGGTTCCTCCTGCAACCTTATCCTCAAGTCCTCCATGCTCAACTGCGCGCAGGCCTTTACTAGTGACCAAAGATGAATTGATGAAATTGAGTGTGGCGCCACTATCAATCATGATTGGGACTCGTTTTTCGTGAAGTGTGCCACGAACTTTGAGGATACCACCTCCTATCGATGTAGTGAGGGTAGCAATGGAACCCCCTTTTGTATTAGGGCATTTATTCTCTCCTGTTGGGTAATGTCTTCATCGGTTGCTGTAGGTACTTTTCCTTCGTTGTCATCAGGCATCACCTCAATGTAGTGAATCTTTCCTTTCCCAAGGCAACGATGACCAAGTCCCCATGGTTCTTTGCATGTAAAACAGAGCTTTTTCCTCCAAAATTCTTGCCGAGAATCTGCATCAATCTGAGGTTTCTTTTGAACTGTCTCCTTGTCCTTGTCTTCTCGTGGGATGGTGTTGGTGTAGCTACATGAGTTTTGGAGGAAGATGTGGCCATGTCATGCACCTTCTTAATAGCTTCATTGAGTTTACACAGGTTGAACCCTTTGATCCAACCTCTCAAAGGCTCCCTCAGCCCATCCATGAATAACACAATTCAGTGTCTTTCAGAGACGTTTGTGACTAGGACTGACAACCTTTGGAACTCAGTGATGTAGTTGTCTACCATGCTTGTTTGCTTTAGTTGAGCTAGATCTTTGAAGTTTAGCTCAGGATCTTTCCCATCGAAATGGTCAATGAGTCTCTCAGTGAACTTGACATAAGAGGTCACTTGGTCATGACTGAGAGTGACCAATCCATGATGCCACCGCTCATGTGCCACTCCTTCCAGATGAAGTGTTGGGAACTTGATTGCTTCCTCTTCGGGCATTGGATTGAGTTGGAAATAGGTATCTGCATTTAGGACCCATGATTGTGTGGTAATGACTCCAGATCCATGAAATTACAATAAGTTTACCTTCTCGATCTTTCTCCTAAGATCATCATTAAAATAGTCGTGATTTCCCCCACTAGAATATCTCATTCTTCGATCAACATAGTCTCTGTAAGATATATCACCTTCCATATTCGCATTCCACCAATCTTCCCGAAGTTTTTCTTGCATTTCCTCAAAAGTGGGCTCTCTTCCTTTGCGTGGTGCTTCCATCCTTGAAAGGAAGATGGGTATCGAGGGTTGAGAGCGAGAGGGTTGAAAATTTGTCCTTCCCGAAACAGAATCATCGCTATGCCCATTTTGTTCTCCTGTCTTTCCCTTGGCCAATTTTTGTAGAGTTTCTTGCATAAGCCTTTGGGTTTCGTTGATTTGCATTTGGTTTCTGTTCAGCTCTCTTAAAAGATTCATGAGTTCTGTTGTGGAATCCTGATGATCTTCCATTCTATCAATAGGGTTACTTTTCCTTCTCCTTCGAGTATAAACTTGCATTCACTTCCACAAGTAGGTAGGATCAAAAGCTATGATACCACTGTAATGTTCCCATCCTCCTAAATGTCAAAACAATGACAGAATAATGGTGTGTATCCTACAGGAGAGTGTCATACGGATCTGTAGGATATATGTATCAGGGAATGGTGGTACAAGAAATCCATACGGGAGGCTTGGCTATGCCGTATGGCTGGAAGTGAGTGTGTCATACGGTTGAATTGGCTTGGCCGTACGGTGGGAGGGGTGTAGGCCATATGGTTGGAAGCGGACAACCGTACGGTGGGAAGGGTGTAGGCTGTACGGTTGGAAGTGGACAGCCATATGGTGAAAGGGGATGCAGTACGGTGGGGGTAATGAAGAAGCATGATGGATGGAGGAGTATGGGAATAGAGAGAGCCGTACGGCAGGCCATACGTTAGACTTTAGGAAGAGTGTGGGTGGAAGGTGAAAGTTGTGCGGCAACGGAAGTAGCAGAGTGGGCAAGAACAAGATGTGGTATGGATGGACTTCTATGCCTTACAGTGAGAACACTCACAATCACAAAGAATTTAATGGAATCCAAATACCAAATGATAAAGATCGAATTCAATATATATATATATATATGCCAAAGATGGTGCTTCTATTTGCTGAATCTGAGTGAAGTGTTTATAGGCGACGGAATAGGGTGAGGGTTGAATCCCACCGAAACCAGACAAGCCAAATAGAGAAGGTCTTTCACTTCCGAAATGGCGAACAACAAAGAACCCTGAGCAGGAGTTTGTAGTACAAAGAAATAATCCAAAATGCATACCTAAAGACTACCTATAAGTCGTGCTTAAATACCTGTCGAGAAATTTTCCGAGGGTGTACAAAGATAGCCAACGGCGTCACAAACTACGGAAACAAAATAAAAATGGGTCCGAGATATATTAAATCAATCAGCCGATTAACAAGGTTTAATTAAATACATTTACTTTATAACAGGGACATTACACCCTTACCAATATCAATCCCTTATTTATAATAAATTATAATAACAATAGGAGCTCTCCAAAACTTGAGTCCCTGCCTTATGTAAATATGTGAATAAAATTTGATTAAAATAATTGTTCATATAATATTAATAAATGTCGTAATTATCAAATGGAATAAATGTTCCATAATACCTTTCATTTTAAATTGATGCCTTTGGACATTGTCTACAGTTGTTGGTTGGAAAAAGGGAGAAAATGTAACCTGCATAACATAATTTAAATATTAGTCTTATCCATTAAATATAGATATAAGAGAACAAATTAGAATGTTATAATTCATTGCTAAATAAATAATATTAAGCATTCTTTAAGTAAGTTAAATGTCTCTAGCCAAATCAAATGCATGGACAAGAAAATAAATTTATAAAAGACCTTGAATCACATCAGATGGAAGGGAGCAAACGTTAGAAAGTATGGTTAAATCTAAGATTCTAAAATCAATCCTTACAACCAATGTCATCTGAAGGAAGAATTTTATGGTGAACTACAACCTCAAACTCAACACAACCATCTGATACAGATAAATGACTGAACAAAATAATTCTAACTTTAAAATAAATATCGAACTTTAAAAACAAGATTGAGACTAACAACTATTTATTTAGAGGATGCTCATATGTCCCAAAATATCTCAATCTATAATTGGAAAACTACTAGGGAGAGGGTTGAAAGCAAAAATTCCAAATAATCAATACTGTCTCTGGTTTTGATTGGGGCAACTCAACAGGTTGTCAGCCTTCCGGTTAGAACCTGTGATCATGGCAATTTTGATTGCTCCACACTAATAAATCAGAATTAACAAAAGGCCTTGAATATGCTCAAGTCAAATCAAAAGGTAAATAAAAAACCAAAACAAAACCCTAGAAAAGCAATTTGTGCCAAAAATTAAATCAGAAAAGATGTTAGATGGAGGCAGTGATGCTAGTCCAATACATAGGCAGGAATGCAATTTCAGTATGGTTCCTTCTGTTATTGTGATCTATTTATTTGTCTACTATTGATGGCTCAGCTGAAAAGATTGTATGTGATTTCTTTCCAATAGTGGGAAGAAAATCACAGATATAGCTTAAATATGCCCCAGGAGTGGAATATGACTCCAAAATCAAGAAGTTTTGTAAGTCGGCATAATTTTTGTAAAGTCATTGTTGGACTTGTAAGTTGTTAGATACTTAGTCCACTTATTATTTTATTATCTATACAGGCCAGTAAGAATGAAGTGTAGTTCATTATTATGGAGGAGACTATGAAAAAGATGAATTAATCATGTCCCCTATTGGCCCTTGCTCTTTCTTCATCAGAGAGAAGATCGCAGTCCTCGCGAAGTACAAAACATTTCTCCCACAAATAATCAATGATCCCAATCTTTTGGGGAAATTTTTCTTCAAAATCGAAATTGATAGTCATTCCCTTTCACATTGTCCTCCTTGATGCTATTCAAGGATTTAGCAAGGTCTAAAATGCAATTTAGTGTCGGATTTTGTCAGAACAAAAATACTTGTAATCAGAACAATTTCACTGTAAAAATGTTTCAAGATCTGCAAAAATATTTAGTCTTGGTAATTTGTATTTGAAATATTTCCTTCGTATTTTGTTCTGCAGGCTGATCCTCTGTCTCAGTGGGTCTGTATAGTTGTTAGCATTCAGAATCTATAGCTATTATCCTTTACAAAGCTGGTTTGCGCAAATTTTAGATACAAATTTGATTCATTTTAAGTGCCCACTTCTTCAAATTGTCCCCTTGCAATTTATAGAACACAATGTGAAGGAAGAATGCAGATGGATTGAATTAAGCAGTCTGTCTAATTTCCATTGATGATTCACATTTCTCTTCTTTTTCCTGCCATTTTTATGTATGAAAACAGAAATTCAAAGATAATGAACGAGTTTCAAGCAACAAAGTATAACGGGAAGTTGATAGGAGTAAACTTCTCATACTTAACTATGGCACCACATTGCCCAATACATCAATTACACATATTGAGAGGTTGAGGAATAATATTCAACGAGCATATCAAGAGTCAAAAACATGAAAACTAACCCAAGAGATTCCAAATTCTCTAAGCCGTTTTAGAGGGCCCTAATGTGGCATGTATGATGATCCAAACTATAAATAAATTTTAATGGCATTACATTGTGTGTTAAATCATATGGCTATTGAACATTTGGAACATCAAAAACACTACATAAATACCAAAACACGATGTTTAGATGTTAACAGTAACTTCTAGTGACAAATATTGCATCAAGTCAATACAATTTTCCAGTGACATGACATAGAGATCCAAATCCACATGGTAAAGATAAGAATACAGTAGCAAACATTATGTTTTAATTTTTTATCAGATTAATAAGCATTTTTATTATGATGGCACCAAGATACATAAGATCCAAATTTTAAGTATGAACATATAATCTAATTTAATCATTTAAGTTCATAGACATTATTTGACTAGTATAAGCCTTTTAATAGATGTATGATGTTTCTTTCAGATTGTTGAGAGACACTCTTTCAAAATTCCCGAAAGCTTTATTGTTTTTATTTCAAAAACTTTCCAATGATAAATTACATCCATAAACATCTAATTTAAAATCATATATTTTGTACCAATAAATATTTAGTTTTTCTCTATAACACAATATTAGATTGATAAATTAAATAGTACAATGAATTTAATTTTTAAATATTTATCTTGTGAATTTCTAAGAGGATCTAAATCCTTTTACAAAGACCATGATAAAATTATATGAATGATAATAACAATAAGATCATACTAATTGTAAAATTCATAAACTCAGAGACACATATTTAAATGTTATTAATCAAGTAGAACAACAAGTACCACCTTCAAAAAGATAAAATAGACAAAATTATTATTTTTTAAATCTTGAATTAGATGAGCTTTTATAAGACTCCTTTAAAATATGACTTTCAAGATTTCTTTTAATTCAAATAAGAATCTATTCAAGAAAATTAAAGTGGGTAAATATAGCGAAACGTGAAAACTAATTAAAGGAAAGACAATGAAAAGTAGAATATTTAGTTCCTTAACTAAAATAGTAATTGTAAACAATGTAGCAAAGCTTAAATAATTTAAGGGAGGACATTTCAAAATAAAAATTAGAACTGATTATAGTAAAGCAAGCACATACTCACTCTTGGAAAATGAGTGCAAGTACTGGGAGCTTTAAGCCCTACTAAGAATTATATTTTTGTGGGAAATACAAACCTTTGTTAAACCTCCTGCTCCAAATGGGAAATACATGGGAAACTAATTCAACCCTAGGTAAATTATTTTCCTTATACAAGTTGATTGGCACACTACTAGTTCAATAGAAATATTATTATGGAAGCTAAAATCAATTAAAAAATTTGTGCTAGTTTGTAGTTGTTGTGAAAGGTCAAGTATTTTTTATATGTTGATGACAAAAACCTTTTCTAGAGAAGAAATTTCACAACAATTTTGAAGAGCTTGTCTACGAAGAGAAACAATAGTTGGGGGAGATCTAAATCATGAACACTTGCAATGATGTTTAAAATGTATGGCATACTTAAATCTTCAAAACCTAGACCCCTTGGGAGAGTTAAAAGGTTGCACATTAAAGGACAAGAATTTTTTAATAAAAAATTCTGAGAAAATAATAGAAACAAAAAATAACTAAAATAGAAATTGCTCTCAGCCATAACAAGAAAAATAATTCATTGAAAACTTGGGGTCTACTTCCAACATGGAGATTTTTAAAAACTATATTTAACGAAATTGAAATTTCACAAATTCGAGACCTTGTTTATTTAAGATTTTATTTAAATTAAAGAAAATGGAAACCAATGTGGGAGCATTATGAAGCCTAAAATATAGGCAGATTTAATAGGTAACAATATTAGAACACAAAAATCTAGCACAATATATTGCTAAAAGTTCTTCAAATTGATGGGATATAAATGAAAATTAAATTAATTAATTACAAATCTAGGGCTAAAAAAAAATAGCAGTTATGTATTTTGGAAACCTTGAGATACTCATGGTTTATTAAGGGATTTCAATCAACAATTCTCTAAAGTCAAAAATCCTCAAAAATTGTTCAAATGGGCACTTTTAGCCATTTTATACACCATACTCTTTAATTTACCTCAACCTCAATGCATACAAATAAATATTATAACAAGTAGATGGACAAGTGGAGACCTAAAAATTATCAATATAAAGAAACACATAATGAGAATCTTGAAGCCATTCAAGAAAGAGAAGATCATAGGCTGCCACATACATCATTTATTGAATGCCACTTGTAATGTCAATCACATTTTACTTAATATTTCTGAAGGAAAAATTTAAAAACTACCAAGAAAAATGCCACTAGTCAATAATTAAAAATAAATCTATATTTATGATGTGCATTTAATCTCAAATTTAGTTTTTTTTCTTCATGATTTTCCATCTTGAATGGTTCTCAAGAATGAAACTAATGCTCAAAAAATAGTTGAAAACTATAGTTTCTCGCCTTAACGACAAGGACTAATGACAAGAAGCTTTAAAAAAACTTTATTTATGCCTTCCTAGGCATCATGTCCTATGGTGCTCCACTTATTGGTTACGTTATCAAAATAATAATATAAAGTAACTTTATTAGATATTATTGCATTCACTTATTTAAAAAATCAAAATAAAAAATTTCAATATTTCATTTATTTATAAAATAATGATATGCACTCCAAATTAAAAATTGAGTGCTACCACCAGTCCAAGTGTGATGTCTAAATATAATAGGGCTAATGTTAGTTCCCTCCTAAAAAATAAGACCCCTTTCTAAAATTTAAGAAACTGTCTAAACCATCTAGAATGACTTAGATTTCTTCCTAAACCATCTCCCACACTCCTAAAGAAAAGATTCTCCTAAAAAATAGGAGGTTTCTTTTGCATATCTAGAAAGGCCTGTAAATTCCCCTACAAGGTTCCACTAACCTTGGTTGGGTCCTCTATCTCCAAGAACCTAAAAAGTAGGCCATCTCCTAATAGAGATTAGACTGCCTAACAAAGAAACATTTATAGTCTTGGACCTTCATGGTAGTGCTTTCCCACAAGCAACTACAAAGTTTGATGTTGAAATATCATCTATCCTTCCCATGTGACATCCTCCAAAGGCAAGTCTCTCCAACAAACCAAATACTCTTTGACCACTTTGCTCCAAAACCTCCTCTCCCTCATGTACAAATTCTTGAATCAAAATTAGTCAACCCTCCTCATGCAATGGAGGAAAATCAAGTAAAGAAACTATAATGAAAATTAACAAGTGTAGAATTTTTTAGGGAAGAGCAAGGGAAAATCTTAGTAAAAATATAGTAGTAAAAAATCACAAGAAAATGTCACACGGTTTTTTTCACAGGAATTATCATAGGCACAATAATGTTCAAAACATATGAACAATCGTGATTTTGAGTCAAATATAACAACATACTTGCAGACTCCAATTTATAGAGCACTGACTAACTTTAGTGTGATTTGTACCACTACATGTAAGGTACTTGTCAAAATAACTCTTTTTATTAAGTCACTAAAATGACTTATTATTCACAGTATGTCGACTCATACAATATTTCTAATTATAGTTCATGAGCATCTATGGCAATTTAACCCTATTGATGACTTAACCACAACTAGAGGTTATCTATGATGACTTAACATTCCAACATTCTCCCACTTGAAGTCAAATTACAAACTTGTGAAATTCCTCTACCAAGAGACCATTGACATTGCTACCTATTATCAAGTATTCTAGAGACCAAGAGAAGTTATGGACCAAATGAACTCTCTACCTAAAGCCTTTGTCATAATATTTGTAGGGTTAACATCACTATGGATTTTGGACAGAGAGATGTATTCTTCTACCACTTCACAAACAAAATGATATTGAATATCAATATGTTTCGTTCTAGAATGATAGGCTAAAATACGTGCTAAGTGAATAGGACTTCGACTATCACAACGTGAAACCATTTTGTCTCATTTTACTTGTAACTCACTCAAAAGCCTATGAAGCTAGATTGCCTCCTTGCTAGCCTGTGTTGCTGCCACATAATTTAACTTTAGTTGTTGACAATGCTAGTACTACCTATAATTTAGAAACCTAACTAATGAACCTCCAACTAAAGAGAAAACATAACTTGTAGTAGAGTTTCTACAAACCCTTCTACTTGAAGAATACTCCCACTATAACAAATAGAAGCATTTGAAGTGCCTCTTGGATAACTAAGAATCCACTTCACAGATGTTTAATGACTAATACCAAGATTCACCATGTGTCATGATGTTGATGCATCACGTGGAATCTTGTCTTCCCCCCCTTCAATTTTGGCTTTGAGATTATTAGGTGTTTGTGTGAGGGTGAATTATGCATTTGGAATTATTTATGTTGTTTTGATTGTCATTTGACAGGTTGTTGCATCATTTGTGCAAAGTTGCTCATTGGTTAATGGAAGTCAACCTTGGTCAATGGGTAGTCAAAGTCACATTTTAGGAAGTTTTTGGGGCAAAGTTTTTTTTGGGTATGTTTATAATCCTTTTGGGTGTATTTGGTGGAGCCTTGCATAGTTGTGGTCATAAGTTGTCAAAAATACAAAATTGCAAAAAATGTTGCAAAGTTGCAAAATTGCAAGTTTTGGAAAATTCCAAAAGTTGACCAGTCATCTTGGTTTTTTGTGTTTTGGGTGAGCATGGGAAAGTAGGTATTCATTCCCCAATTTGATTTAAACTTATTGGCAAACATTTGTTTAGTTAAGGAAGTTTTTGGCAAGACATTTGGAGCAATTAATGATTGTAACTATAATAACTAGTGAGAGCCTTTTTGGTCTACAACTTATATTTTCTTTGAGAATTTCCATGATTTGATGATTTGAATGCATGAAGGGATCAATATTACACATTTTTCATACCTTGGTTAAATAAGGCAATTGAATTTGTGAGTTTTGTTGAATTTTGTAAGCTTGGTGGCCTTGTTTAGGCCTACGATAGGAGTTTCAACAATAATGGTCTATTCCTCTTGAATGCACCATTGAAAAATTATAGGTTTTGATTAGTATGAGGGCAGGAATGTGCATTAACTTATTCTCTCACCAATTTTAATGTCATTTGTGTTGCCTATGCAAAATGATGTGATATGGACTAGGCATGTTGCATGTGTTTAGCCTTGTGAATGCAGTATGTTGTAACTTAGCAAAGGGTTTTGGAAGTGTTGGATTGTTGGAAATATAGCTGGAGTAACTAAGAGGGGGGGCAAACTAGTTACTACAAAAACAAATCCACAAATCCCTTAGATGTCTTATAAACTTAGTTATTGCTGTCACTTGGTAACCACACAGAAAAATGTTATAACTCGATAGATGCATTTTAACTTATTACTGATCTTTAAGCATTCACAAAGATTTAACATGCATGCATAAAATAAATAATATCTACACAAGAGACACTAGATTTAACATGGAAACCCAATATGGGAAAAAGCACCAAGTAATTAGCTATTGATTATCACTATTTTGAAGTGAGCCTTGTTAAGAGCCAACCCTATTAAAGGTTACAAAACACACTGTGAGGTGTGACCTTGTTAACGGATTTAATCACCCTGCTAGGAGTGGCCTTGTTAGAGGACTTTAGAATAATTCAATAGAACTGTCACCTTGTTAGAGGATTTACAAAAATGGTTGTTAAACCAACTCTGTTAAGAGATTTAGGAATCATTGCTACAATGATGAAAAAGTAACAATGAAGTGACCTGAATGAGATGCAACTGAACTTTGTTGTTACAGATCTATGTTCTCCTTCACTAGATCCTCTCTAATCGAATACACCTTTGCTGCTCCTCAAGGATATCTGATCCTTCTTTAAAATTCACTCACACTTTCCTCTTGACATAATTAACTCACTTGCATGCTCGCTCATTCATCCATCCATACTTTTGAATTCACAACTTGACTTTTTATTTATACCTTACAAATTATCCAGTCAGCTCATTTACAAGTTGCAATTACCAATAATCATTACATCAGTCGGCTACATTCATTACATAAAACAATTATACTTTATTTACCAAAAAAATGAAATCCTTCATTAGTCGACCCTGCTCGGTAAACATTGCTTCAGAAATGATTTCCAATGTTAACCAACTAAAGCTCGGTAAACACCGTGAATTATGCAAAATCTTTTGTAGACCGAGTGAACTCAATAAACACTATCTTCCCTTCACTGACCTTGTGAGCTTGGTAGAAACTGACTTCTCTCATAGAAACCTTCGACGCCCAAGTCAGCTCAGTAGAAACTGTTTCCACAGAGTATATTAAGGAATGTTCGGTAAACTCTGTAATTCGCTTTGCTAACCAACTGAGCTCGGTAGACTCTGTAATTTGCTTTGCTGACCAACTAAGCTCAGTAGACTCTGTCTGATAACTGATATGACATTTGTGTAACATCAAAGACAACACACAATTTAACAATTGTATCCAACAATCTCCCTCTTTGGCATTGATGGCAACACAATATGTCATAGAAAAATGAAATTTGAGAACAAGTCTTTTTTTAACAGAATATTTCTCCTTCTTAGATTTTAAGCCACAAACTTCTCAAATACAATAATCTCCCTCTGTGAAGGAATTACATAGCTTCTTTTCAAATAGCAAACTCTTCACAAACAAATTCAAATTTTAGAAAGATATTATAGTATACTTTCCCTCTTTGACAACACATGCCAAAGACAACACATACCAAATGAGTAGCAATGTACCTTAAGTACTGATTCATATGCAATGTTTCCATGAGTGTGTTGCATCAACTAAAAAGATTTTCAACTTGGTTCCTATTGATGCATCACTAAAACTTCATTTTAGTAAGCTTCATATAGGGGAATGACCCCTAGCTTACCTCTTAGATACAAGAATGCATCCTTAGGTAATGGCTTGATGAATATGTCAGCAATTTGTTCTTTTGTATGGACATATTCCAATCTGATCTCCTTATCCTATACCAAATCTCTGACAAAGTGATACTTTATTGCAACGTGCTTGGTTTTTGAATGCATTACTGGACTCTTAAATATGTTAATTGCACTTGTATTATTACAAAACATAACAACTAGTTCTTTGATTTCCACCTTCGTGCCTTCCAATAATTGTTTGAACCAAACAATATTAGAAGAGTTTACTATTGTTGCAACATACTCTACTTTTGCTATAGATTGAGATGTGCAATTTTGCTTTTTGCTTATCCAAGAAACCAACCTCTTTCCAAGAAAGAATGCTCCTCCACTTGTACTTTTTCTATCATCAATGTTTCCTGCCCAATCTGCATCAGTAAACACTTTCAAATCTAGATTACCTCCAAATTTATACCATAATCCATAATCTTCAGTGCCTTTCAAGTATCTCATGATCCTTTTTATTGCCATCATGTGATTTTCTCTTTATTTTTTTGAAAATCTTGAAACTATACCAACTGCAAGAGCAATATCTGGCCTTGTATGAACTACATATTGTAACTTTTCAATCATTGATCTATATAATGTCTGATCTACCTCCTTTGATTCATCATCCTTTGTGAGCTTTAGTACAGTGCACATAGGAGTTCTAACTAGTTTACAATCTTCCATCCCAAACCTTTTGAGTATCTCCTTGATGTATTTAGATTGAGTAATGTAGACACCATTTTTACTCTGTTAAATTTGAAGACCAACAAAGAATTTAATCTCACCAAACATTGACATCTCAAATTCCTTGTTCATTTGTTCTGAAAATTATTTGCATAGATCATCATTTCCTGTAAAAAAAGTATCATCCACAAATATTTCTGCAAAAAAAATCTTGTTATCTGGTCCTGTGATATACAAGCTATTGTTATCATTAGTTCTCTGAAAACCAATCTAAATAAGATAGTTATGCAATCTTTCATACCATGCTCCAGGGGCTTGTTTGAGACCATACAATGCTTTGTGTAATTTGCAGACCATGTCCTTCTTATCTAGATCAATAAAACCTTCAGGTTGTTCAATGTATACTTCTTCATGCAAAATACCATTGAGAAATGCAGATTTGACATCCATTTGATATACCTTAAATCCTTTGTATGCAGCATATGCAAGTAAGGTCTTAACACCTTCCAATCTTGCAATAGGAGCAAAAGTCTCTCCATAGTCTATTCTTTCTTCTTGAGAGTAGCCTTTACATACCAGTCTAGCTTTGTTCCTTGACACCTTACCATCTTCATTCAACTTATTCCTTATTCTTAAATACCCACTTAGTTCCAATCACATTTGTATCTTTAGGCCTAGGTACAAGAGTCCATGTTTTGTTTTTCTCTATTTGCTCTATCTTTTCATTCATAGCCTCAATCCAAATTTGTTTTCTAATGCATCTTTGGCATTTCTAGGTTCAAAATCAGCAAGTAAATAAGTACCTTTTAGCTTACTTCTTGTCATAGTACTTTTAGATTTGTCTCCAATGATCTAATCTAGTGCATGATGTCTCCTGACATACTTGGCTAATACAGGTTCCTTGCCTTTTGACTGAGTTCCACTGTCCTCATTTTGAGTTTCAACTTCTGGCTCTAGCTGCTTCGTTTGTTGCTCCGGTCCTTTAGACTCGGTAGGCATTGGCTCAGTAGCATTTGAATGTGACTCAGGTTCCTATAGCTTGGTTTGAACTTCTTGCAATTTAGTGATTGAAGACTCGGAAGTAGAAGTTTCCTGATTGACAGATGTATCTAGCCCTGTATCAAGTTCAATGAAAACGAATCTCTTGTAATCTTCTAGTTCCTTTTTGCTTTCTTCTTCAGTCCTTTCTGCAAGCTCATCAACTTTAACATGTGCACTTTCTATGACTTTGTGAGTAGACAAATTCAAACATCTATACGCTTTACTCTTGTAAGAATATCCCAAAAATATACCTTCACCACCCTTCACATTAAATTTACCTTTTCTAGATTCTTTCAGAATATATCATTTACTTCCAAATACTTTTAGGTAACTTACATTGAGTTTATAGCCATATCATAACTCATAGGGGGTTTTGAATGAGTTCTTCTTTAGCTGTACTCGGTTCAAGGTATGAACTGCAATGCTGATAGCTTCCTTCCAATATTTGATAGCAATGTTCTTTTCAATTATTAGAGTTCTTACATAGTCCATGATAGATTTGTTCCTTCTTTCAGCTATTCCATTTTTCTCAGGAGTTCCAGGTGATGATACCTGTCTTTTGATTCCCCTTTCAATGCAAAAGTTATTGAACTCATGGGAGATGAATTCACCACCTCTGTCCGACCTTAAGCATTTCAATATTTTCCCTATTTCCTTCTCTACTCTGGCCAAATACCATTTGAACTTCTCAAATGCTTATGATTTCTCTCTCAGACACATGACAGTCATCATTCTAGAGTAATCATCAACAAAAAGAATGAAGAACTTTTCTCCAATATAACTCTCGATTCTAATAGATCCACACAAATCAGTATGCACAATTTTCAAAAAAAAATTAGACTAATAGTTCTTACTTTTAAAGCTAGTCTTTCCCATCTTACCAATCTGACAATGCTTGCATAGACCAACCTCAGGTTTCTTTATACTACGAATGCCTCTTACTTTCATGAATTTGCTTATTTTCACTAGATTATCAAAGTTCACATGACATAACCTTCTGTGCCATAACCAACTTTCTTCAACTTGAGCAATAAAGCATGAACATTCACCAAGTTCAAGTTAGAACAAGTTACCTTTTGTTTGTATGCCTAATCCAATTAGTTTTCCTTTGTCATCCAACAGTCTTGCTTTTCCATGCATGAATTCCACTTTGAATCCAATATTGAGTAGTTGTGCCACACTCAACAAATTGTGTTTTAAACCTTCAACCCAATAGGAATTATCACATACAAGCTCTTTGGTTAGTGAGATTCTTCCTATTCCTTTTATGCTACAAGGTTCATTATTACCAAATCTCACATTGCCACCATCATAATCTTCAAAATATTCAAACTTTGTTTTGTCACCGATCATATGATGAGAGCAACCACTATCTATGATCCATTTATCATTTTTGCTTACATGAGAGATAAGTGTCATTTTATCTTCATCATCATTATTAGATTCATCTTTCACAACAATGTAAACAATTTCATCTTCACCATTATCAGAATCATTAGAATCCTTAGCCATGAAACATGTTTTCTTACCTTTGTCCTTGAATGATTTAAAAAATTTCTTGCCATTGCACATGTGACCTTTCTTCTCATCCTTGTTTTTCTTGTTTGGGCACCTAGTAGCAATATATCCAATTTCTTCACATGAAAAACAGATTAGAGGAACCTTACCTTTGTCTTTTCCTTTGCCTCTGGAATATTTTCTTGCTAGTAGAGCTTCAACCACCTCAAGATCACTGTTAGAACTCTGTTATGATTCTTCTTCACTTTTTGACTGAGAATTCTTTATCTTCTTGCCCTTTTCTTTGGGTGAAATCTTGGCTTCAAATGTTGATTCAATGTTCTTGGAAGCTAGAACATAGTTGTCATAGTTATCTAGCTCAAATGTAGTCAATCTTCCTACTATGGCTTCTAAATTTATCTTATGATTTGCTTTACATCTTCTTTCTTGAATTGCAGAAACTCTAATTGCATAAATGGGAAGTAATGTTCTAAGAACTTTACTTACAACTATTTCCTTCTCAATGTCTCCTCCAGAAGCCTTGATTGCACTGACGACTACTTTGACTCTTTCAACATATTTGACAATCTTTTCATCCTCTCTCATCCTCATCTGATCAAATTATCCTCTTAAACTTTTTTCTTTGGCTCTTCTCACATTGTCATCACCTCCATAGATATCTTTCAACTTGTTCCACATTTCAAAGGTAGTTTTACAGTCCTTGACATCGTTAAATTCTTCATAGCTTAGGGCAGATGCAATGTCTATCATTATGGTGTTATGAGTCTTCTTCTTAGCAATGTCATTTACAAATAGTGTACCAGAAGGAGTCACATATTCTTCATCAAGATATTTCAATCATGTATCTCCAATGGAAGCTAGATGGAGTCTCATGAGACCTTGCCATGCTGAAAAGTTATCCCTATTAAGCCTTGAAATTTTTTTTTTGTAAGACATCTTGATCTTTAGCTTAGATCTTTGAAATGCTTCCTGCAAGCACCAAAAGCTCTGATACCAATTGTTAGAAATATAGATGGAGTAACTAAGGGGGGCGGGGGGGGGGGGGTGAATCAGTTACTACAAAAACAAACCCATAGATCCCTTAGATGTCTTATAAATTTAGTTATTGCTATCACTTGGTAGCCACATAAAAAAATGTTGTAACTCAGTAGATGTATGTTAACTTATTACTGATCTTTAGGAATTCACAAAGATTTAACATGCAAGCATAAAAGAAATAATATCTACACAAGGGACACTAGATTTAACGTAGAAACCCAATATGGGAAAAACCACCAAGTAACTAGCTACTAATTTTCACTGTTCTGAAGTGAGCCTTGTTAGGAGCCAACCTTGTTAAAGGTTACAAAACACATTGTGAGGTGTGACCTCGTTAAAGGATTTAATCACCCTGCTAAGAGTGGCCTTGATAGAGGACTTTAGAACAATTCAATAGAATTGTTACCTTGTTAGAGGATTTACAAAAATGGTTTTTAAACCAACTCTATTAAGAGATTTAGGAATCACTGCTACAATGATGAAAAAGTAACAATGAAGTGACCTGAATGAGATGCAACTAAACTTTGTTGTTACAGATCTCTGTTCTGCTTCACTAGATCCTCTCTAATTGAATACACTTTTGCTGCTCCTCAAGGATATCTGATCCTTCTTCAAAATTTTCTTACACTTTCCTCTTCACATAATTAACTCACTTGCATGCTCACTCATTCATCCATCCATACTTTTGAATTCACAACTTGACTTTTTATTTATACCTTACAAATTATCTAGTCAGCTCATTTACAAGTTACAATTACCAATAATCATTACATCAGTCGGCTACATTCATTACATGAAACAATTATAATTTATTTTCCAAAACAATGAAATCCTTCATTGGCTGACCCTGCTCGGTAAACACTACTTTAGAAATGATTTCCAGTGTTAACCAACTAAAGCTCGGTAAACAATGTGAATTCTACAAAATCTTTTGTAGACTAAGTGAACTCAGTAAACATTGTCTTCCCTTCGCTGACCTTGTGAGCTCGGTAGAAACTGACTTATATCACAGAAACCTTCGATGCCCAAGTGAGCTCGGTAGAAACTGTTTCCACAAAGTATATTCAGGAATGTTCGGTAAACTCTGTAATTTGCTTTGCTAACCAACTAAGCTCGGTAGACTCTGTAATTTGCTTTGCTGACCAACTGAGCTCGATAGACTCTATCTGATAATTGATATGACATCAAAGACAACACACAATTGAACAATTGTATCCAACATTGGATATCATTAGAAGGTGGAAGTTGGTGATTTGATTTTTCCTTGAGGTGTAGGAAAAGTCAATTTGAGTGGGTGGTCAATGTAGCCCTTAGATTTTGGAAGCCCTAGCTGAATCAACCAAAATCCCTCATTGTTTGGCTAATTTAGGGTTTTTAGTCTTATAAAGTAGTTAGAGAAATGAAACCATGTAATCAGATAGTCCTCCCAAATGGGTATCTAAATATGTGATTTTTTTGGGAAGCTTTATGGAGCAATTTCAAGTTATTTGGAAAAAACCAAGTTTGGAGGCCTAATTCTATTAGGTCTATTTATGCCTAGGAGCAAGATGTTGATTTGGGTACTTGAGTTAAGGGTTATAACTCGAGAAATGGTCAGAAACTCCAATTTAACTCATTACTTACCTTCAACCCTACATTGGAAGCAATTGATGACTTGAGGAACTCACCTAGACTAGTTTAGACTTGCCATCAACCTTACTTGTGTCATATCGGTTGATAACTCCCACTAATTTTGTAATGTTTGATATGATGTATAACATGGCGAGCATAAGACTTCCAATTGCTAATGAGTATGGTACATGAGACATCTTTGTCTTCTCTAATTCTGTGTTAGGGCTTTGTTCTAAAGACAACTTACTGTGAAATCGAAATGGAGGACTAACAAGTTTTTTATTCTACATATTGAAGCCCTACAAAACCTTATTCATATAAGTCTCCCATCACAACCATCATTTCTTGTTATTCTTGTCTCTGTCTGTCCTCATCCAAGAGTTTTTTTTACACTTCCTAAGTCCTTGTCAAACTCCCTAGCAAGACGAGTTTTCAAATGGATGATTCTACCTAGGCTAGGACCTACAACCAACATATCATCTATATAGAAAAGTCCAATGATAGAAATTTCATCTTCATACATTTGAAAATAGGCACAATGATCATCCTCACATCTGCTGAACCCTATACTCATCGTGAAGGGATTCAAACTGACATATTGGTGCTTGTTTTAAATCATATAACAAATTTTTCAATCTGTAAACATGACACTCCTTTCCTTTTTCCTTAAAACCTTCTAGTTGATGCATATAAATCTTCCCAGAGAGATCGCCATGTAGGAAGGTTTCTTTAACATATAATTCTTCTAATTCCAAATTAAAACTGCCAACAAGGGCTAAAACAACTCTAATTGTATGTGAACGTATAATTGCAAATTTTTTTAAATCAAAATCTACAACATATTTTTTAGCAATACCCTTGGCCACCAACTGAGCTTTGCATCAAGTTTTTAATTATCATTTAAATCTCTTTTCAACTTGGAGACCCACTTGTTCATAGTAACTTTTTTTTAATATGGGTAATGGGACAAGCTTCGATGTCTCATTTTTAATGAAGAACTTTCATCTCCTCTTCCATAACAACTTTGCATTTGTATGTGCATTTTATTTAACAAGCCTCTTGATATGAATTGGGCTCACCAACATCAGTTAAAAATGCATAAACATAATTACATGTAGGAGAGTAACTTTTAGGTGGTTTGGATGCTCTACTAGATCTTCTTACAATGGATGATACTTCTTCTTTTGGCTCATTTGATTATTATTCAATTGGATGATCTTCTAATCATTTTTCATCTAGATCAGCAACATATTTTTCCACATCTACTAGAATAATTTCAACACCTTGTTTTTCTTCACCTCCTTTTGGTGCCTTTTCATTAAAGAACACATTTTATCTAACAATAATCTTTTGGGTAGAAATATTGTTAAAGTTAGAGGATTGCTGCAAATGAAATAACACTGCATGTGATTTTTGCAGATTTCAAATGCAACAATCTCCCTTGCATCTATATTTGGGAATGAGGCAAAGAGAGAGACATGTCTATTCATTATGGTGGAGTTAATATTATAATAATTGATTATGTACATACATACATACATACATACATACATACATACATACATACATACATACATACATACATACATACATACATACATACATACATACATACATACATACATACATACATACATACATACATACATATATATATATATATATATATATATATATATATATATATATATATAATCTTCAATATTTAAGTCTCACAGGATTTATCCGATAGAAGCTACAAAACATCAGCACTCCTTAGCTAGGGAGGATAAACATATGATAGACATTACACCATTAGTAATATTAGGAATGATAATTATTTTTTAAAAGATATCTTTGATAAGATGATTTCCACCATTTTGATATCAATTTTGATATTATGAGTATTGGCCTCCTGAATATTAATACATGATATTCAACAAATACTTTGAGTAATGGCCTATAGAATATCAACGCATGATAAATTCACCAAAGTTATCAAAAATAAGGCAATGGTCTCCTAAATATCACGTCACATGAAATTCATCAAGTACCTATGATATATCCATCCAAACAATTCATAGATGGTCAATTGAATGACATCTAACATTCAGTTGTTGATTTACAAGATATAATCTATAATGAAATAACTTGCACAATGGAAGTGATAATATGAAATAGTCTACAAATACTTGATAATAACTCAAAGTAATAGGTCACTTCGAGGGGGAAATCTCCAAATATCTCCAATGAGAACACACTTCAAAATATATCTTGAAATAAGACTCACAACCTCCTATATATACCTAATTATGCTTATGTTGAATAGACACAACCCTATATAACACCTAGGCTGACCTACCTACCTAAATAATAATATAATAATGATAAAATGACTCAATTAAGGATTAGGATAGCCACAAGTTGACTATTCATAACCCTATATATGCCAATATTAAGGGTGTAGCATGTCCCCTCTCTTCAAAGAAGCATTGTCCTCAATGCTAACCAAGTGTGGATTCTTTTGAATGAACTCCTTATCATCCCATGTGGCCTCTTCAACTAATAAATTCTTACATTGGATGAGATACTGGGTGAGGGTTCTATTTCTCAGCTTCTTCATGTGTGTTTGGAGAATGCACTTTGGTTCCAAAATTATTCTTTCTTCTTCATCAAGCTCTAGTAGGACTATTTGAGTAGGAATATTCTACCCAATTACCTTCTTCAAACAAGAAATATGAAAAAATGGATGTGTCTTTGTTGTTGGTGGCAACTCTAGCTTGTACAAAACATTACCAATCTTTTGCATGATTTGGTATGGTCCATAATATCTTTGAGACAACTTATTATTCTTTTTTTGTTGCTTCATTGAGATTTGTTTATAAGGTTGCAATCTCAAGAAGACCCAATCCCCAACTTCAAAATTTCTTTCACTACAATTTTGGTCCACCTATTGTTTCATTGAATTTTGTGTTGTAGTTGTATTCTCCCTGAGTCCTGAAAGTCCCTATTGTTGATGAAGCAAGTGGTCCTCTACTACCTAAACTTTTGGTGACACCTTTAATGATGATGTGATGGAAGGAGGATGATATCCATAAAGTGCCAAAAATGGAGACATTTTTGATGAGCTATGAAAAGAAGAATTGTACCACCATTCTGCAAGAGGTAACCAATCTACCCATTGAAATTGTTTCTCTGAAGTGAAACAACTTAGATATCCTTCCAAACATTTATTATAAACCTCAGTTTGCCCATCTGATTGAGGAAGGTATGAAGAACTATGAGCCAATTGAGTACCCAAACATGTGAATAAATCTTTCCAAAAGTGACTAGTAAAGATAAGATCATGATCACTGACAATAACTTTAGGTGTACCATGTAGCTTTTGGATATTCTCCAAGAAAACATTTTCCACTATACTTGTTGTAAAAAGATGTGATAATGGAATGAAATGTGCATAAATAGTGAGGCAATCAACTACTACCATGATGACATTATGACCTTTAGATTTGGGAAACCCTATGATGAAGTCCATGGATACCTCTTCGTAATGTTGGCTAGGAATAGATAAGGGTTGTAAGAGACCTGGTGTCTTAATTGTCTCCCCCTTATTTCTTTGACAAATCAAACATTCAACCACAAATTTTTGAACATCACCTTTTAGCCTTCCCCAAAAAAATCTTTCTTGACCCGATGATATGTCTTCAAAAATACTGAATGACCACCAATTGGGGACTCATGTAGCTTTGTGAAAATCATGTGTTTAAGAGTGGAATTCTTGCAGAGATACAAGTGCTCTTTATACCAAAGAATACCCCCCTTTAAAAAAAACTTATCTAAACTATTAGGGTCACATTTTACTTGTTGGATGAGATTACGTGTTGCAACATCATTTTTCCACTCTACTTTGGCTTCTACCGCCCAATTTTTTTTAATATTGAAAGGGTATACAATAAGGCTTCATCTTTTTTATCCTTTTTAGAAAGTGCATCAACAACAATATTTTCCTTCCCTTTCTTATATACAATCTAAAAGTCATATCCCAACATCTTAGTGACCCATTTTTGTTTCTCTTCTAAAGATAGTTTTTTTTTCAAAAATTATTTTAGGCTATCATGAGCTATCTTAACCTTGAAATGTTGACCCATTAAATAAGGCCTCCATTGTTTAACTATGTGAAGGATTGCTAGCATTTCTTTCTCATAAATAGGTTTGAGCTGATTTTTACCTTTTAATTGATGTCTCTAAAAAACAATTGGTCCGCCTTCTTGCATGAGAACTGCTCCTATCCCATTTCCAGAAGCATCTACAATGAATTCCTTGGTGAAGTCCATAGTGGCAAGCACTAGAGTTGTACACATAGCCTCCTTCAATTGCTCAAATATCACATTAGTGGATTCATTCTAATGAAAAGAATCCTTCTTCAATAGAGTGGTGAGGGGAACTACTATATGACCATAATTCTTCACAAATCTTCTATAGTACCCTATTAATCCCAAGAAACCCCTCAACTTCTTAATGATTTTTGGAATAGGCCATTCCATGATACCCTTAATTTTGTTAGGGTCCACCGTTCCTCCTGTAATGAAATAACTTTCACAATAGAAGAAATAATATGAAATATTATAAAAATACTTGATAATAACTGAGAGTAACAGGCCACTTCGAGGGGGCAACTTGAAAATATCTCCAATGATAACACACTTCACAATATGATAAAATAACAATCACAACCTCCTATATATACCTAATTATGCTTAGGTTGAATAGGCACAACCTTACATAACACCTAGGTTGACCTACCTACCTAAATAATAATATAATAATGATAACATGACTTAACTAAGGATTAAGATAGCACAAGTTGACTATTCATAACCCTATATACACCAATATTAAGGGCATATCATGCCCCCTCTCTTGAAAGAAGCATTGTCCTAAATGCTAATCAAGTGAGGATTTTTTTGAATGAACTCCTCATCCTCCCATGTGGCCTCTTTAACTAGTAAGTTCTTCCATTAGATGAGATATTGAGTCAGGGTTCTATTCCTCATCTTCTTCATATGTGTTTGAAGAATGCACTCTAGTTCCAAAATTATTCTTCCTTCTTTGTCAAGTTTCGGTAGTACTATTTAAGTAGGAATATTTTTCCCAATTAACTTCTTCAAACAATAAACATGAAAGACTGGATGTATCTTTGTTGTTGGTGGCAACTCAAGCTTGTAGGCAACACTACCAATCTTTTCCATGATTTAGTATGGTCCATAATATCTTGGAGACAACTTATTATTCTTTTTTTGTTGCTTCATTGAGATTTGTTTATAAGGCTGCAATCTCAAGAAGACCTAGTTGCTAACTTCAAAATTTCTTTCACTACAATTTTTTCTACTTCTTGTTTCATTAGATTTTGCGTTATAGCTAAATTCTCCTTGAGTCCTAAAAGTACCCGTTGTTGATGAAGAAAGTGGTCCTCTATTGCCTGAACTCTTAGTGACACCTTTAATGATTATGTGATGGAAGGAGGATGATATCCATAAAGTGCCAAAAATGGAGACATTTATGAGCTATGAAAATAAGTATTGTACCACCATTTTGCAAGAGGTAGCCAATCTACCCAGTGAGATTATTTTTTAAAAGTGAAACAATGCAGATATCCTTCCAAACATTTATTAACAACCTCAGTTTGCCCATCTAATTGAGGATGGTATGAAGAACTATAAGCCAATTGAGTACCCAAACATGAGAATAAATCTTTCCAAAAGTGACTAGTAAAGATAGGATCACAATCACTAATAATAACCTTAGGTATACCATGTAGCTTTTGGATATTATCCAAGAAAACTTTTTCCACTATACTTGTTGTAAAAGGATATGATAATGCAATGAAATGTGCACATTTAGTGATGTGATCAGCTACTACCATGATGACATTATGACCTTTAGATTTGGGAAACCCTATGATGAATTCCATGTATACCTCGTCCCAACGTTGGATAGGAATAGTTAAAGGCTACAAGAGACTTGGTGTCTTAATTGTTTCCCCCTTATTTGTTTGACAAACCAAACATTCAATCACAAATTTTTTAACATCACGTTTTAACCCTTCCCAAAAAAAAATTTGCTTGACCCGATGATATGTCTTGAAAAATCCTAAATAACCACCAATTGGGGACTCATGTAGCTCTTTGAGAATCTTCTATTTAAGAGTGGAATTTTTATAGAGATACAAGTGCTCTTTATACCAAAGAATATCCCTCTTTAAACAATTTTTTTTGAACTACTAGGGTCACTTTTTATTTGTTGGATGAGACTACATGTTGCAACATCATTTTTCCACTCTTTTTTGACTTCTACCACCCAATTTTCTTGTAATATTGAAAGGCCACACAATAAGGCTTCATCTTTTTCATCCTTCATAGAAAATGCATCTGCCACAATATTTTCCTTCCCTTTCTCGTATACAATTTCAAAGTCATATCCTAACATCTTAGTGACCCATTTTTTTTGTTCTTTTGATGATAGTCTTTGTTCCAAAAAATATTTTAGGCAATCATGATCTGTCTTAACCTTGAAGTGTTGACCCATTGAATAAGGCCTCCATTTTTTAACTACATGAAGGATTGCTAGCATTTCCTTCTCATAAATAGGTTTGAGTTGATTTTTACCTTTTAATTGATGAGTCTCAAAAGTAATTGGTCGACCTTCTTGCATGAGAACTGTTCCTATCCCATTTCCAGAAGCATCACATTCTACAATGAATTCCTTGGTGAAGTCTAGAGTGGCAAGCACTAGAGTTGTACAAATGGCCTTCTTCAATTGCTCAAATGATACATTAGCAGATTCATTCCAATGAATAGAATCATTCTTCAATGGAGTGGAAAGGGGTGCTGCTATACAACCATAAATCTTCTATAATATCTTGTCAATCCCAAGAAACCCCTTAGCTTCTTAATAGTTTTTGGAATAGGCCATTCCATGGTAGCCTTAATTTTGTTAGGGTCCACCTTTACTCCTTCATGTGAAACTATGTGTCCCAAATACTCCACCTCCTTAAGACCAAAATCACACTTGGATAGGTAAGCATAGAGTTGATGATCTTTGAGTAATTGTAATGCTTGATCCACATGGTGCAAATATTTTTCCCAAGTCTTGCTATAAATTAATATATCATCAAAAAACACTAACACAAACTTTCTCAAGAACTTAAAAATGGAATTTATCAAACTTTGGAATTTAGGTGGTGCATTGGTAAGACTGAATGGCATCACCAAAAATTCATAATGAACCTCATGAGTTCAGAATGTTGTCTTACAAATATCTTCCTCCTTAATTCAAATTTGGTGATACCCCGATCTAAGATCTAATTTGATAAAATACATAGCTCCATTTAATTCATCTAGAAGATCATCTATGACTGGAATAGGAAACTTATCTTTAATAGTGCACTTGTTGAGTACTATATAATCAACACATGTGCCAAGTCTCATCCTTCTTACACACCATCGTAATAGGTGACGAGCAAGCACTTTGGCTATGCTTGATAATTCTTGCCTCTAGCATTTCCTCAACAATTTTTTCTATCTCACTTTTTTGTATGTGTGGGTACCTATAAGGCTTGATGTTTGGTGGTTGGCTCCCTAGAACTAGTTGTATGGCATGGTCATGATCCCTCTTAGGAGGAAGTCCTTTAAGCATATCTCCAAGAATCACTGAGTGACGATCAATTATTGCTTGTAAATCTAGATGAGTAAGAGCATTAGATTGAGAGACTTCTAATGAACATAGTTGGGCCACATATCCATCCACACCTTTATTAAGAAGCTTTTGCATTTGATGAGAGCTTACCATCTGTGGGGATTTTTTCTTCAATCCCCTTAGCTCCACTACCTTTTCTTTTGATTGAAATCTCATGAATAGTTCTTGGAAGTTCATCTCAGTTGTTCCCAATGTGGTAAGCCATTGTACTCCCAAAACAATATCCACTGCACCCATGGATATTGCATACATTGGGGTATCAAGTTGATAATATCCCATGGATAATTTGGTGCACAACTAACTATGCCCTCATCCGCAATTAAAACCTAAAACTCTGGGGAAGGATATATAAAACAATTTAGAAGAGTTACCAACTTTTTGTTGATGAAATTATGAGTACTACCTGAGTTGATCAACACTGTTACTAGTTGCTTTTTTAAGAAACTCATTACCTTGAGAGTTTGTGGTGCATTGAAACTTGAAAGTGCATGAAAAGAAATGATTGGTTGAGAATCATGTGATTCCTCACCTAACTCCCTATCCTCCTCTGATATGGCTCATCCTCTTCTTCCTCACTTGGACCTTCAATATAGAACAATTTCTTTTCACTATATTTATGTCCTCGACTATATTTGCTATCACAATTGAAACACAACTCTTTTTCTCTTTTCTGCTCAATTTTTTGTGGAGTCAAACTAGTAGGTTGAGGAAGAGAAGGTGTTGAATATCCTTTTTCTTGTCACATTAGCCCCTTGCTTTCTAGGAATCAAGAACTTCTCCTCTACCTTGCATGCCAATATAAAAGACTCATTTATTGAGCTAGGAAAAAACATGTGTACCTCATGTTGAATGTGATCCTTGAGACCACCTAAGAATAAATCATTCAAGTTCTCCTTTGTAATTGTATCCACTCTTAAGGATAGATTTTGGAATTTTTGAATAAAATCCTTAACTGATCCTGTTTGTTGAAGCTTAGCAAGTTGGCTAAAGAAGTTTTCTATCATGCTATTGCTATATTGTGCTTGGAGTTCTTCTATAAAAATTGACCATGATACAGTGAGACCCTTTTTCCTCTGATGAGTAAAAAGCCAATGATACCAAATGAATTGATCTAGTTCTAGATATAAGGAAGCCATCGTGACCTTTTTTCCATATGAGATTTGATGTGCTTCAAAAAAAATCTCCATTTGACTTATCCATGTTAGAGGATCCTTGCCATCAAATTTACACATATCTAGCTTTGGAAAAAATTTCCTCAATCTCCTAGGATTAATAAAATTTGTTTCATTATTAGTTAGCTTGAAGGTTTTGCCTTGATTGCTTGAGAGCTCCTTCCTTGTTTCATTCATATAGGTGCTTAACATGCTTCATATATCTGATATATCTCCTCATAGCTCACACATATCCCTCTTAACCTCTTCCTTGAACTTACTAAGTTCCTCATTGGGATTACTATCATCTATTGCTTCCCAATCTTGATCCAAGGATTTCCCAGTGTGGTAGCATTTTTTTTACCTCTTGTTGAAGGCCCTGTCATGATGGAAACCAATATTTTTGAAATAAATCACACAAATGAAATGTATCTTGCTTTTTTTTTTCTTTCAATTTCTCCAAGCTTTGAAATTTAGGCTCCTCTAGTATATATTCAAAAACTCAATACAAGTTACACTCCAATTTGGCAGGATGTGAGAGATATGAAGATCTTAATAAATTGTGTAGAAATAGTAATTATGCAATAATTTTCTCAAATTTTCTCTAATTCATCTAGATTTTGGATTATAGCTTCTTTAATATGGTCTTCAAAAACCCTTTAAAAAAATCAAAAAATTTGCTCAAATCTAAAAGTTATGCTCTTTCCAAAACTGCCCCAATATTGAGAAAAAATCTTGCCTTTATGGTGCCAATATCATGCTCTGATACCACTTGTAATGAAATAACTTATAGAATAGAAGAAATAATATGAAATATTATAAAAATACTTGGTAATAACTAAGAGTAATAGGCCACTTTGAGGGGGAAACCTCCAAATATCTCCAATGAGAACACACTTCACAAGATGATGTTAATATAAGATTCACAACCTCCTATATATACCTAATTATGCTTAGGTTGAATAAACACAACCCTACATAATACCTAGGATGACTTAGATATCTAAGTAATAATATAATAATGATAACATGACTTAATTAAGGAGTAATATAGCCACAAGTTGACTATTCATAACCCTATATACACCAATATTAAGGGTGTAGCAACTCCTTCATGTGAAACTACACGTCCCAAATACTTCACCTTGTTAAGACCAAAAGCACACTTGGATGGCTTAGCATAGAGTTGATGATCTTCGAGTAATTGTAATGCTTGATCTACATGTTTCAAATGTTCTTCCCAAGTCTTGCTAAATCAATATATCATCAAAGAACACTAACACAAAATTTCTCAAGAACTTATTAAAAATGGAATTCATCAAACTTTGAAATGTAGATGGTGCACTGGTAAGACCGAATGGCATCACTAAAAATTCATAGTGACCATCATGAGTTCGAAATGTTTTTTTACAAATATCTTCCTCCTTAATCTGAATTTGGTGAGATCTAACTTGGCAAAATACATAGCTCCATTTATTTAATCTAGAAAATCATCAATGACTGGAATAGGAAACTTATCTTTAATCGTGTACTTATTGAGCACTCCATAATCTGGACATATGTACCAAGTTTCATCCTTCTTATGCACCGTCACCATAGGCGAGGAGTAAGCACTTTAGCTATGTCTAATAATTCCAACCTCTAGTATTTCCTCAACAATTTTTTCTATCTTAATTTTTTGTATGTGTGGGTACCTATAAGGCCTGATGTTTAGTGGTTGGCTCCTTGGAACTAGTTGTATGGCATGGTCATGATCCCTCTTAGGAGGAAGTCCTTTAGGCATATCTCCAAGAATCACTCAGTGACAATCAATTATTGCTTGTAAATCTAGATGAGTAAGAGCATTAGATTAAGAGACTTCTAATTCCTTTCTTAAGAAACTTTTTCGTTTGATGAGAGCTTACCATCTGTGGGGATTTTTCCTTCAACCTCCTTAGCTCCACTACCTTTTGTTTTGATTGAAATCTCATGAATAGTTCTTGGAATTTCATCTCAATTGTTCCCAATGCAGTAAGCCATTGTACTCCCAAAACAATATCTGTCACACCCATGAATATCAAATACATTGGGTAATCAAGTTGATAATCTCCCGTGGATAATTTGATGCTATGACACTTACCTGAACAACTAACTACACCCCCATCTACAATCAAAACCTAAAACTTTAGGGCTAGATATATAAAACAATTAAGAAGAGTTGCCAACTTTTTGTTGACGAAATTATGAGTACTATCCAAGTTGATCAACATTGTTACTTTCTACTTCTTTAAGAAACCCACCACCTTGAGAGTTTGTGGTGCACTGAAACCTAAAAGTGCATGGCAAGAAATGATTGGTTGAGAATCATGTGATTCCTCACCTAACTCTTATTCCTCCTCTAATATGGTTTCATCCTCTTCTTCCTCAATTGGGAACTTCAATATAGAACAACTTATTTTCCCTACATTTATGTCCTCAACTGTATTTGCTATCACAATTGAAAGACAACATTTTTTCTCTTTTCTCAATTTTTTGTGGAGTCAACCTAGTAGGTTTAGGAAGAAAAGGTTTTGAATCTCCTTTTTCTCTTGTCACATTAGTCCCTTGCTTTCTAGGAATCAAGAACTTCTCCTCTACCCTATCTGCCAATATAAAAGACTCATTTTTTGAGCTAGGACTAAACATGTGTACCTCATGTTGAATGTGATCTTTGAGACCACCTAAGAATAAATCATTCAAGTTTTCCTTTGTAATTGTATCCACTCTTAAGGATAGATTTTGGAATTTTTGAATATAATCCTTAACTGATCCTATTTGTTGAAGCTTAGCAAGCTAGCTAAAGAAGTTGTCTGTCACACTCTTACTATTGTGCTTGGAGTTCTTTTGTATGATATGGTAAGAGCCTTTTTCCTCCTATGAGTATAAAGCCAACGATACCAAATAAATTGATCTTGTTCTAGATATAAGGAAGCCATAATGAGCTTTTGTTTATACAAGGTTTGATGTACTTCAAAAAAACTCCATTAATTTGGTTTATCCATGTTAGAGGATCCTTGCCATCAAATTTGCACATATCTAGCTTTGGAAAAAAATTTCCTATATCTTGTAGGATTAATATTTTTTTTTTTCATTATTAGTTAGCTTGAAGGTTTCGCCTTGATTGCTTGAGAGCTCCTTCCTTGTTTCATTCATATAAGTGCTTAGCATGCTTCATATATCTAATATATCTCCTCATAGGTCAGACATATCCCAATTAACCTCTTCCTTGAACTTACTTATTTTCTTATTAGGATTACTATCCTCTGTAGCATTCTTTTTCCCTCTTGTTGGAGGCCTTGTCATGATGGAAACTAATATTTTTGAAATAAATCACACGATTGAAATGTAAATTCTCTATTTTTTTATTTTTTTATTTTTACTATAACTTACTAGGGCCAAGATACCCTTACTCAGAAAAAATCCAAAAAATTAGCAAATTTGTTGCCTTGATAACAAATTTTCCTAATTTTGCAATAACTTGCTTATTTTTGCTTCAATTTCTCCAAACTTTGGAATGTAGGCTCCTATACCATGTATTCAAACACCCAATACAATTTATACTTCAATTTAGCAAGATGTGAGAGATATGTAGATCTCAATAAATTGTGTAGAAATAGTAATTCTGCAATAATTTGCTCAAATTTTCTCCAATTCCTTTGAAATTTGGATTATAGCTTCTTTAATATGGTTTTCAAAATTGTTTAAAAATATTTTAAAAATTTGCTAAAATCTAAAAGTTATGCTCTTCCCAAAATTGCCTCAAATGTTGAGAAAAAATCTTGCCTCTATGGTGCCAAGATCATTCTCTAATACCACTTGTAATGAAATAACTTACCCAATGGAAGAGATAATATGAAATATTCTACAAATACTTAATAATAACTGAGAGTAATGGACCACTTTGAGGGGGAAACCTCCAAATATCTCCAATGAGAACACACTTCATAATATATCTTGAAATAAAACTCATAACCTCTTATATATACCTAATTATGCTTAGGCTCAATAGACACAACCCTATATAACACCTAGGCTAACCTAACTACCTAAATAGTAATTTACTAATGATAAAATGACTTAATTAATGATTAAGATAGCCACAAGTTGACTATTCATAACCTTGTATACATCAGTATTAAGGGTGTAGCATAATCCATCATGATTTGTTTCAACGTGTATATAAAATGTATATCGTGACTTAAGTTATTGTAAGATTGAAACATGATGCAGTGCAAGGTAAGAGAATCCCCAAAGGAGATGTCCTATCCCCCAACAAATAACCATACATTGAAATATAAATAATAACACAAAGATTTAATTAGATCTAGAATAACACTATTTCTCATAATAGAATCATAAGATTTACATCCAACATGCCCAACTATAAGGCCTTCTAGGTTATGGCCAAATACATCACCAATTACAACAACAATTTTGCAAGAGCTCGCAATATCTATTAAAGAACCCCAAGAAGAATCGAAATGTGTTCTTGCAAGCCCCCAAAAAACCTTCTTGTTTCTCAAGCCACACTTAGCTACTAGATCTTCTCAACTTCTCTCTCTTAGCTACTCCTTCCTTCCTCCATGTTGAATCAATAGAATCTAGACTCCACAAGACCCTCTACTTATACCAAATCATGCCACAAGTTGGCTTAGAAATTTATATTAAATAAATGCTCACATTAAGTACATATTCAAGCCACAAGTCATCTTGCAATAGACATTAAATAAGAATTGTTATCCATCATGTTTGTTGTAGTTAATGCATGATACAACCACACAAAATAACAAAATATTTAGGATAAACCCCACATTTACAATCCATAATTAACTTATATGACCCCATAAGAATACACATACTTAGACATAGGTCCACACACATCTCCATGATAGCTCCATGCCATGATCACACTCCACACATATTAAATTCACTAAGTCCACCAAAAAAATCTGCCAAAGTACCATTCAACAAACCACATGATCAAGAGTTAGGAAAAATACTAAGAAATATAGGAAATGGTGAGCAAGTACACTTGTTGAGATCCCCAAGAATCATCGAGTAAGCATCTCCTAGCCAACACATTAATCAAGTTCCCATAAGCATTACCAAGCACAAGTTCTACCAAGCACCATAAGATTTGTCAAGTTCCTTCAACCATTGAGTTCCTTGGTCAACAAAACAACTAGGAACCACTTGAATAAGGACCAATTAACACACTTAAACTCAACACCAATCTTCTTAATTGAGCCCATTTGATCAAGCCTCTAATTGATAAATACCATAGAGATGGCCGAACACCTCAGGTCTTTCACCAAAAATGCCAAAATATTTAAGAACCTCAGATGCCCCTACATCAGACTCTTAGGGTACAAAGAATAGTGTGTCCCACACTTTTCTCCTTCATGAAATCCAAACTTTCACTTCATCTTCACCAAAGGCTTCCAATCCATTATAGACAAAAGAAAAAATTCACAAATCACCCACACTTGTGACATCCATCCAAATGCTAGAATCATTTGTATCACCACTAACCAATCAACATGCAACTTATCATCACAATGCATTGCAATGACAAGAGCATCAAACTCCACATCCATAGCAACAATAGGAAGATCCAAAACCAAATCCATACCAGTAGCAATATGAAAGTCATCACCAACACATGCCGACTTCTTTGCACCAAATTCTTTGAAACATAAATATCATGACCCAAAACAACCTGATTGTCCATGACCAAGTGCTCTACAATTTCCATGTTAGACTCAACCAACTAATCATGAAAATAAATTTCCATCGCATCATCAACAAGGTTAGGAACCACTTCAACAACAACCACAAGTTTCTCTATAGGTTTCACATCAAAATCCACAAACTGATCACCAAAACCAACCTCCACCTTGACCTTGTTGTGCCCTCTTCATTCTCAAACAAGTCTCCTAACTGGCTAGACAACTCTCTTCAAGATTTTTAAACTCCATATCCAGAAGCATACAACTTCCTTCCCCTATTCCTTAACTTTTTTAGACAAAGCATTGTCCACCCAAGAAATTGCCTTAATTATCCTCATCTCTACCATATTACAAAGATCTGTAATCATCCCAAGGTCCAATATTCTTGGAGGCATCTTCCAAGATCTTTGCAAACCCTCTACAACAAATCTCCAACCAAATCCAACATTCACTCAACAAGATCAACCTTCCATCTTTGCAATCATATCTTTATATCAAGATCCATCTGTAAGTCATTTGCAATTGCAAGTCAAAACCACAATCTTCCACCTCACAACCAAGACATCTAGGACTCCAAAGAACAAGCTACTACAAGATCAAACTCTTCTCTACAAGATCAACCTTCAAGCATCCAACTAGATCAAACCTTTTCTCTTATACAACTTGTTACAGTGCAAGGTACGAGAATCCCCAAAGGAGATGTCCTAGCCCCCAAAAAATAACCACACAATAGAATATAAATAATAAGACAAAGATTTAGATCTAGAATAGCACTAATTCTCATAGTAGAATCATAAGATTTATATCCAACGTTCCCGATTGTAAGGCCTTCTAGGTTACAACCAAATACATTAGCAATTACAATTATAGTTATGCAAGACATTGGATGATCTAAACCTTAGCTAGTCCAGATCCACAATCTAGTAGACAACCCAAGAAGAATATAAAATTGTGCTCGTAAGCCATTAAGAAACCTTCTTGTTTCCCAAGCCACACTTAGCTACTAGCTCTACTCAACTTTTTTCTCTTAGGTACTCCTTCCTTCCTCCATGTCGAATCAATAATGACTCTAGACTCCAGAAGACCCTTTAGTTACACCAAACCAAGCCACAAGTCAGCCTAGCAAGTTATATTAAATAAATGCTCACATTAAATACATATTCAAGCCACAAGTCAGATTGTAGTAGACATTAAATAAGAATTTGTATTCATTGTGTTTGTCATAGTTAACACATGATACAACCATATGAAATAACTAAATACTTAGGACACGACCTAAGTTTACAATGCATAATTTACTCATATGAACCCATAAGAATACACTATCGAGAAATCTAGGAATATTAATCTAGAAATCTAGGCATAATAATCAAGTTTTAGGAAACTATCGAGAAATCTAGGCATCACTGAGCGAGTATGCATGCTTAGCTCCCCAAGCATTGTCGAGTAAGATTTTTTGAGCCCACACAGTGACCGAGATCCCACAAGCATTACCAAGCACTAGTTTTGTTGAGCACCATAAGCTTTGCCAAGTTCCTTCAACGACCAATTTCCTTAGTCAACACAACAACTAGGAGCCACCCCAATAATGATTGAGCAACACTTCCTTAACTAAGTAAAACACTTCAAATGAACACCAAGCTTCTTCAGTGAGCCCATTTGGTTAAGCCTCCAATCAAGAAATACCATAGAGATGACTGAGTACCTCTAGTCTTTCACCAAAAATGTCAAAATCTCCAGGAACCTCGAATGCCCCTACATCAACACCTTCTAGTAACTTCTGTAAATACAAGTGATAATCACTTGGAATTCATCACTTCCTCATGATGTGCACAAAGGGTAGGCTCATACACACATGAAATGAAAATTTACATAAAGTCACCAGGGATACCATCATGTGGTTTTGTCATGATCCTCCATGAACTATATTAGAGAATGAGATTTTCACATCAAAATTATCTTCATAGAGAAGAATGTATTATGAGGGATTGCACTTGGAATTTATTTTTCACAAAGAAACACTAACCTTTTGACCTCCTTCTTAAGGTTACTTCCAATAAGGTGTCAAAACTCCCTCTAAATATGATATCAACTTTTGAGCTCCTTTTTCAATGTTACCTTTGATGAAGTGTCACATGTTAGACTCCCTCAAGTTAACTGAAACATATCCTTTTTCTACTCCCTCTCTTTTTCCAAGGTTGCCTCTAATGAATTGTCACACCTCCTCTTGATATAGAAGAATACTCATAATCTCAATCATCAAAGATACCCTCTTCAAAATCCTCACTTTATCTAGCATGATCATCAGATGACTAATGAATTCTATATCAAAACCTCTTTGGAACTACTGTCATAAGATTGAGTTCTACACAATATTTGCTAGCATGTGCAAAGTACCAACCTTCTTTTCCTACAAGAAAATCCCCAGACACAAAGGAAAAGGTCAAGGTAAATAGCTCATTATAGTATGTATAGAAATACAAATAATGGAGAGACTATAATGAGTAGATAAATGCAATACTCAAGGATAAGAATTACTTATATGTACATCAACGTGCTTGATATAAGCTTAATGTTTTAATGAAGTTCCATATGCATCAAATTAGAAAAAACCTTCTCATATTTTTTAAGAGGCATCTCCCCTTTGAATCATCTCCCCACTAAGGATGGTTCAAAATTAAACTCTAATAATATCTCTTCTCTAACATCTCCCCTTTAAGGATGGTTCAAATGAGAATCAAACATTGGTTACTACTGCCACCCCCCAACCACCCCCCCGGCCCCCACACACAATGTAAAACTCTTACTCTTATGTTTGATCAATTTTACACTACATCAAATATGGAAAGCTTCTTTCTATTTTATTTATTTATTTATTTTACTCTTACCAAATATTTAATGGGCTTTCCAAATTAATGAACCTCCAAATTTCCTAAATTGATAAATAAAATTTAAAGCTACTTTAGTCATCAAAGGATACCCTTCTTACATGATCCCAATCATAGAACTATAGTTTAGGGTACCCTTCTTTGATGATACCATGTTAAAGATCTTCCAAGTACTAACTTTCCCTTGACATGAAGTTTCTTTGTAACATCCATTTAGAATATCTCTCATTCATTATATTTAATGGATATTCAAATAGCATATTTGAACTCCTATCATCACATGTACCCTTAGGAGGATGTTATTGGAAACTACAATTGGAACAATGGCTATGTTGTCATTGATGCCAAACCCTACTTGTAACACATTTGTTAACAATGTAGAGTGTCCTATCAGTTAATTGATTAAGATTATTTGACAAGAGAAGATAACAAGGTAAACTAGTAAAATTGTTGAGTAAAGAGGAGTAAGTATAATGGAATTACAATGGGCACTCGATCAATTAGTATTTGACAAGATAATGTATTGTTTGATAATTGTATTAATTAAAGAAGAAGAGATTATTGAAGCAAGTCAATAAGTTTAGTAAAACATGAAGCTTGATTGAGTGATAGTTTACTAGATCAATAAAGTAGAAAATTAAGGAACTTAAGAGATAGCCAAGAAAAAAAATGTTAGCTAAGTGATGGTAATAGTCAAGTAAAGTGAGGAGAAAACTATAGTAACAACTGAGCGCAGAGAACACTAATACATTAGGGGTCAATTTGCAACGTTAATTTGTGACGGCAAGAAAAGATAATGTGGTTTTGGCTTTTTTTTTTTTCAATTTTAGCCCGATGGCGTCACAATTGCGATGCCAGTGGGATATAAGAGAAAAAAAAAAGGCAAAAACCCTCATTTGAATGAAATTGCGCGACACAGGGTTCTTCTGAAAGGCGCGCGCGGGAGAATATTAGGCATCCTTAAAACTAGTTCCATGGAGTTCATTTTTTGAATGCAATGACCCATTCTATTCTCTATGTTTGGGTGGCAACTTGAGATCTCCATTCACAGGTGAGTCCCAATGACTCAAAAAGATTTTAAGGCACCGACGTTTTGCGCACTTTGAGGCTGCATTTTTTCAAGGCAGGGCACCGTTTGCAACCTACATGGATGTTTTATCAAATGGGAGCAGCTGGTTGAAGGAAGGGTGATTAGCAGGAAGAAGGATCTCACTGCCAATGTCTGGTATGTACATGTAAATGTGATAAATTTGTTTATTATTTCTATTTTTTTTGGATTACTAATTATACAATCTCCTTTAATCTGTCCTAGAGACCTGACTGGCAGCCTAGTAGCCCAAAAACCTTTGTATGACTATTTTGGGCCAACACCAACATATTTCTATGGTAGATGCTCTATTTTAATTGCATAAATTCACCAGATTAACAAAGGAACTATATGTAAGACACTTCCTAACACCTTCAACTCTTGGAAAATGCCTACTTATACTATCGAATGGTCAATTCCAAAAGGAATTAGCCCCAAGAATTCTGCAACACCCGAATCCCCAAATCTGGACTCCAAACCCCTATTTTAGGGCCTCCTTGATCTCTTGTCTGCACATACTCTTGTAACCAATTAAATATGGGTTCACCATCTACTAGACATCACATAATATTCCCAATCACCACCTATCTCCTTTGCTTGGCAGATTAGCCGCTGCTACACTTTGTCACACCTTTACAACACATGGTCGGACTGTTCTCAACAATGATCACCTCTGTCCCAATGAATTCTGCATATGCATGGTCAATATTATATAATACATGTTAAATTGATTCATTCCATGAATATCAGGCCTACATATTCATGGAATGATCACCATTTCTCTTAAAACTCGATTGTGGTAAAAAAATGGTTAAAGAAAATTACTGTTACTTCAACAGGCGCTGCAGCAGTGAATTCAAAACAATATGGAATTCATCAACTAGTAACTGCAATAGTTAAAGAAACTCTTGTCAAATCCTATGAACTCCAATGAATCAATAAAGACTTCCAAAAACCAAAGAATAGTAGAAATCTCAGAGTTTTTTTATTCACCAATGTTACAAACCCGCACACCAGTCTCATTCACTGTCACATAACAGAGACTCCACAAGATTAAATAAGTTAAGAAACTATCTCAACCAACTTGTCATTGAATTGAGAATAATTCATTAAACAAAGCACAACTAAACTCTAACTTCACTCCAATCCCAAACTAGCCGTTTATGTTTAAATATTTGAATATTTAACTAACAAAAGGTTTTATTTGAATATTCACCCTTAATTTTAATGTCTTGGGATTACCTCCTACCCAACCTAGACTTATCAAACATTATTAAACATTACATCCCAATACTTAGTCCTTTGTGGACATGACCAACATTACACAATGAAGAGTACTCCTTTAAGAACCTTGTAAATATGCCAATGTAGTGTACTACTTGAAGGTCATGATCGATGCTAGGTTCTTCCAACTGATCCTTGGACTCCGCTTATACATTCCACACCTCTTATTTGCTTGGAGAGTTTTGAAGGTCTTCATGATCCTTAAGCTTGACTTGAGTGTTTGAGGTGCTTTTGCACCAGTATATTTATTATTTCCACATATATATTAAATATACAAATATATATTCAAACTCATATTCATTCCAAATAATAACCAATATAGTTCATATAGAATTCAAGATTAATTCTATATTAATCCATTATTGATTTGACTGAAACTATAACACTGACAGCAATATCATAGATTCATGAATTCAAATACAATTGGCCACAAACAATACAGGCTTATAAAACATACAGGTATATACCTATGCTCCACAGTATAATGGCCCGCCTAGGGCAAGACATGAAAAATAAAAAATTGCATTTTTTCAACCCAAAAAAGATATAATACACTATACATTGAATGCCCTCAAAAGGCTGTGAAACACTGTGGGAGTTCAAGAAAATGGCATGTTTATTCAAGAAACCCTAGTTCTGGCAGTGAACAGGCCAGTGGGTTTGGAATTTTATTACACTGTGTCAAACTATTCACAAAGATCTACCAAAACATATAGAGCAAGGAATCAAAGCAAACTAACTAAGAATAACAAGAAATTGTGAATTTCAATTCATATTAAGGTAGTTTCTCGAGTTGCAAGCCAAACTGTGACAAAATTGCAGTGTAAATGTTATTGCTTGCTATTAAGGTTTGAGAAAAACCTCAACCAATACATACACCAGGCCTTGGATGACCTTATATATCTCCATATTCCATGTTCCAACTATTGGAACTAACCCATAACCACCTTTGGAGATTTTGTAAAATCTTTCCCAAATGTTGAAGTTAAAATGACAACTTTACAACTTTTCAGCATCTTGACTCCTATCAACCTACCATCACCTCAAATTGATGTAGAATGCCTTCCTCAGCTACATGAACCATGTCTCCATCCTTTTCAAAAAATTATGCTAAAAGTGTTAGATGATACTCATCAATGGAAAGTTAAAGCAATGTAAAGTTCTTCTTTGCTTGCAACACATATAACAACAATGTAAACTTATCTTGAAACTTCTTCTTTTCCTGCAACACATATAACAACAATTATAAGTGCTTGCAAGGTATATAGTGGCTTTTTTTCTTCAGGATACCTCTAGGGGAAGAGTATGTGAATGCCCCCTCGTGTCTGGAGTCCAGTTTAGAGGAGATGGCTATTTACACTGCTAAGGTTTGTTGAATCTAATTCTGAATAACATTGCTTGCTATTGTATCATGATAGAAATGAAAGAAAATGATTTAAGAGTTAAAAGAACAAAATGGATTTTTTGAAAAGGCTTTAGAAACTTTCAAGTAAATACTATTGCTAATGATTTATTGCTGCTCTATTTTGGTATTTGATGATTGTCCATGCTTAAACATTTAATGTCATTATGGTTATACGAATGGATTCTTTTCCTTAGAACACTATCATCTTCAAAATCCCATATGAAATCTATATGACCATATCTTTTCTTCAATATGCCCTATGGATGTCCCTATCTAACTTTATATCTTTTAATTGCATATAATAACTAATTTATGTGCTTTTTCATGACTATGTTTGACTCATATAATTGTGATCTCTCTAGCACTATGTTGTCATTTAATATTTCTTGCTAAAGCTTGTAAATTTTGTTCCTTTTTCCATGTCATGTAATATGTCTTGCCTTGTAGCTTATATGTTTTGAAATTTTTGTTAGGCCTTGTAGCTTGTATGATTTGATTGCTGGAGAGCTTCTACAACTAAGCAAGAAGGTCGTTGCACGAGTTATAGCCGCGCGTTCGGGTATGAAAATTGTATATTTTTTAATCTAATGTATATTTTAACTAGACTTGTAGCTTATATGTTTTGAAATTGTTGTTAGGCCTTGTAGCTTGTATAATTTGATTGCTGGAGAGCTTCTATAGCTAAGAAAGAAGGCTATTGCACGAGTTATAGCTGCGCGCTCGGGTATGAAAATTGTTTTTTTTTTATTCTAATGTATATTTTAAGTAGACTTTTAGCTTATATGTTTTGAAATTTCTTTTAGTGGCTTAATGTTGTAAGGTCTCTTGAAATAAGACCTTCAGGCCGTTGGTCAAAGTTTTACAAATAATCTTAGGAATAAAGTCAAAGAAAGTATTTTTAAAATATTAAAGTATTTAGCTAGGTCTAAGAAGATTTGTGTACTTTCAACAGTTTTTCTTAGCTTTTGAAAGTTACAGTAGACCGAAGTTTTCATAGCCCGATTTTTGCTTCCTGCAAAGAACGATCATGTCAGATAATATAAGTGAAGAACAAAACAGGGAGACAATCGCTAGATTGTGGTCTAACTTGAAAAGAAAAGGTGATGGAAAATGTTATTGTCCTTGCAATATTTGTAAGGGCTTAAACCATAGAAGACTACTAATCAAAATAGTTAAGAGACATTGTAGGGAGAATGGTCACATTGAAGGGGGGCATGACTATCATCCACTGGTAAGTCGTTCATTATATCATTTTAACAATTTATATACATATGAAATCACTTGATGATGAGTTGATGATCATGGTTTATTTATGTTAATCAATTTTATATAGGTTGATCTTCCCAGGGAAGTATATGATATGAACCACAACAATCTGAAGAATATGGTTTTCAAAGTGGAGGAACATGGAGGTGCAAATATCAAAGGTGAAGATAATGATCCCATGGAAGATGACGATCATGCGCCAGAAAACACAATTGAAGAGGATGGTATAAATACATTGATCCATGACACATCTAGTCCAAGCGTATCTGATCATGATGATGATGATAGCCTCGATGTACGTCTACTTTAGAAGGCATACAAGACCCTATACAAAGACTCCCAAACAACTCTTCTCTTTACTGTATTGTTGTTGTTGAACTTGAAGGTTATGAATGGTTTATCCAACATAACAATGTCACGTATGTTAAGGTATGTCATATATGTCTTTATAGTTAACAAAGGGTGAATAATGTACCACTAATATTGTTTATATTAACAACTTATATTTTTTGTTGTAGATTGATAGGCAAGTTTTTGTTACCATCATCAAATATTCTACCTCGCTCATATCGAGAATTAACTGCTGTTATGAAAGATATTGGAATGGAGTATGAAGAAATACATGCTTGTCCCAATGATCATATTATATATTATAAAGAACATGAATTTGCAACACAATGCCCTATATGTCATACGAGTAGATATCGAACAGATCGACTAACAAAAAAGGTGCCTCAAAAGGTTCTTCGTTACATCCCCATTATTCCACGGATGTGACAATTATTCAGGTGTAGTAGCTTGGCTCAATTTATGGATTATCATGCACACAATAGAAGTCGAGATGACATTATTCGAATCCCTGCAGATGGTTCGACATTTATGCACATAGAGGAAAAGTGGCAACACTTCAAAGAAGAACCTCGTAATCTCAAGCTTTCATTGGCAGTGGACGGTGTCAATCCATTTGGAGAGATGAGATCTGTTTACTTGGTGTGGCCTGTTTTTGTTATCAACAATAAGATTCCTCCGTGGATGTCAATAAAGAGGGAGCACATTATGTTGGCAATGATTGTTCCAAGTATCTTATCATTTGATAGTTATTAATTTACACGTACTTACAAATCTTGCAGTAAAACGATCACAATAACTATGTAATGTTATTGTTCATTCAAGTAGGTAAATATCAAGTAAAAGATATGAATGTATATATTGAGCCTCTTATCGATGAGTTGGTGGAGTTATGGAACGGTGTCACTATGTATGATGTGTCTAGACCAATACAACAAAGACAATTTCAATTCCATGCAATACTTGCATGGACAATACATGATGCCCCAGGGCTAACACATTTTTGTGGTATGTTATAGTGAATTCAAGTTGCGCATAATAATTCTAATTATAAAAATCAACATATTTAATAATCCAATTACATCATTATCTTGTAGGTCTTCAAACAAAGGGAAAATTTGCATGTCCAGTTTGTGGTCCAAAGATGAAATCTCATCATTCAAAAAGTTTAGGAAAGCAGGTGTTTGATGAGTGTAGACACTTCCTCCACAGGAATTATAAGTATCGAAGTATGGAAAAACATCTTTTCAATGGGAAAGAAGAGACTACATCAAAGCCACGAAGAATGACACCTCGCCTATGGAAGTTGGAATATAATAGAATTAATCGTCGAGGTAATGTTGTTCCACCTAATGGTTTATGTTTGTAATTTATATATTTCTATTGTGATTTTTGTTGACTAATTGTGTAATTGATGATCGTGAAGGTCGTCAAGGCAATACTGACAACCTTCCAAAGGGACTAAAAAGCTATCCCAGACAATTTAGTAGGTTTCCCTACTACGAGCACTTACAAATTGTGCATTTGTTTGATACTATGCATATTGGAAAGAATATAACAGAGACATTGTGGAAAATATTGGATGGAAGGCATGACAAAGAAAAAATTGTCAAAATTTGTAATGACATACATGAATCCAATCATATTGCATTGAAAAATTTCATTCACTCAAATAGCAATAGAGATCAGATTAATATAAGTGCCCTTCCATGGTTATTAACGAAGCAGCAAAGTGATGCCATAAAAGAAGTCATACGAAAAATTTGATTTCCCACAGGATTTGCTGCGAACATAAACAATCTCATATAAAAAAAAAAGCGAATTTGGACCAGGGCTCAAAACGCATGATTGGCATACTTTCGTCAAGGTAAGTTATGTTCTTCTGTATTTACAATATATTCATAAACTATGTGAATTGTTCGTTATGTTATGTTAGAAAACAATGAAATGATTGGTTTATAATTACTGTAGTACGTGCTTCCTCTATCTCTCCCAGAGCACTTCAACAATAACATCAAACAAGTGATATATGATCTTGGAAAATATATGAGGTAAGCAGTAATATATGTTCAATTTGTTGTATATATTTATTATATTCGTGATTTGTTTTTCTTGCTATGTAATCTATTGTATATTATTTTGTAAAGTCTCATATCTATATATTTTTTGTGACTTGAATCTCTTAATGTAGGTGGTTGTCATCTAAAGAAATCCATAAAGAAGATATAAACTATTGGAAGAGAAGAATTCCTCATTTACTGTGTGAAATGAAAAAGTGTCTACCTCCAACTTTTTTCAATGCACAGGAACACTACCTCATACACCTAGTTGAGGAGATTGAATTGTGTGGACCTGTACACACTAGGTCAATGTGGATGGTTGAGAGGCATTTGAAATCTTTGAAGGCTTTGGTTCGACAAAGAGCACATCCTGAGGGTTCTATGGTAGAGGGATATATGGTATACCAGGCTATGGTGTACATTACTGAATATCTTCCTAAGTTTGCATCAAATATCCATGTAGATCGCATTTGGGATCTCGAGCCTTTTAAAAAATTAGAAGGGGAGTACTTGATGGGGAAAGGTACATTGAGGAAAGTGAGAGGTAATAAATTATAAGATTTTATTGTAATAAATAATTTCTTAATCTTCAAAATAAATCGGTTGTAAGTTGTCTATTTTTTTTTTGTACAGGTGCTCGAGAGTGGGATGCACTACATTTGTATATTGCAAACAATCTTGATTGGATGAAGGTATGGATTGAACGATGTCAACATTATGGTCGTACATTAACATGGGAAGGTGTATCTTCATTGGTTAAAGAAGCTCATCGTAATGGAGATTCCAATGTTACGCAAAGGGAAATAGATTTAGCACGTGGTTCAAGAGATTTCCAGGTACGTACAAATTTCTTAATCGCCCGTATTTTTATCAACTCACGATACAATAATTTTGATATGTTTCACATATTATTGCAGGTTAAACACCACAAGGCTATATTCTATAATGGTCAAAAGTTTCGCGTCAAAGTGTTAGATGACACAAAGAAAACTTGTGATTCAGGAATAACTGCAGTTTTTCAAGTGACTAATATTTCATCTAGAAACGACTTACATCCTCAAGAGTCTAAAAATTGATACTATGACATTTTGGATGAGATAATTGAGTGTGACTTTAGTTCCTTCAAATTAGTACTCTCCATTGTCAAATGGTACAAGCTACGACTTAATCCAAATGATCCTGATAGAACTATTATTGAACATGATAATGGATTTACAATGGTTAATACAAGGTCGTTTGAGCCAGTTGGGGATGAGCCTTATGTTCTTCCAAGCCAATGTGAGCAGGTATTTTACTCAGAGGTTCCACATAAACCGGGTTGGTCATTTTTTGTTAGACATGAACCGAGAGGAAGGCCAATAAAGTATAATGCGATGGAAGAAGAAGATATCGAAGAAGTAGAAGATGATGTAGATGGTGATCATGATCGACAGTTATTGGATGATGTTCCTGACACAAATTTTCATGAAGAAGAAGAAGAAGATGATGACGATGATGCTGGTACTGATGATGATGATGAAGATGATGTTGATGTTGATGATGATGTTGATGATGACGACGACGAGGACAACGACGACGATGATGGTGAGGAGGATGATGATGATGACGACGACAATGATGACGAGGATGATGATGATCATGATGATGATGATGACGGCGATGAGGATGATGATGATGGAATTTAGAGATATGACATCAATCCTTAATCTATTTAATATTCATTTCTTACTAGAAATATATTTGTCTTATATATATGGTTACATAGTTTATTCATTATCTATTTAAAAGCTACAAGTTTCAACTACAAATAGAATACTGCTAATCCATTTTAAAATTATTATAATGGGTTTTGGAAGAAATTACAGTTATCTTAATTAATATAAAATATCTAACTGAATTTCAAAATGTTATGCAAGTGGCTTTAGTCTAGGTGTTTCCTCCACCTCCACACACATCAAACAACTTCAAATAGTATGTCCCCAAGGTGACTAAGCCCTCAACTCATCAGCTGATACAAAAACCCAGTTTTAGCCCTTCACTAGGCCTACTTCCCTAGTAGGCTTATAATGTGAGCCTGATTTAAGTGTTTTATTGTGTACCTTTTAATGTTTTTAATTTTTATGTGATGCTAATGATGGATGTGATTATTATTATGATGTGATTATGCTCACAATAATTGAATTACATTTGCAAGAAATTGAACCCCTTTCAGGAGCATCCCGCATAGTCTCATGGATCAACAGGTATAAGTCAATACTCCTTATAGACAATCTATTTAATACACTTATCAATAGTAAGATTGATGTCGTCTAAGATCTCTCCCATTTGTAGGTACCAACGAATAGGTATTTTTCAGAAGTGTCTTCCTCAAGTGAGGGAAATATAGGAATAGAAGAGGAAAGTGAGACATGCAGTTTATCTAGAATAGGGAGATTAACTAGAGGTCAAAGGACTAGAAGGAAATTCAATAAACGCATGAAATTTTTCCTTGCTCAAGGGGGGTCATGTTCTTATGATGATGAGATGGAAGGTGACATCGAGGTGCCCTTGAGGTACCAACATCTACAGAAACATTGGGTACCCAAGGAACTTCCTCCAATAAACATTGATTTTTGTGTTAACGAGAGGATATATCACATAGCACCATCATCACTACATGGTTTGGGCCTATTTTCTATGTACGACATAAAGGTGTCTTACAACAAAGTTTTTGAATTGATGGAGTATGTTGGACCATGTTACGATTACAAAAGTTGGATGCATATTGTTAAATATAAAAAAAGTATGCGTAGGTATGCCCTCTCGGCAAATTATATACAACAACAAGACAATAATCAAAGTAAAAGTGTGGCTATATACATTGATGGAAGGCCAAAAGCAACAGGGAATATTGTGGGTTTTATAAATAGTACACGACCTGGGTCAACTATAAAGCAACCCAATTGCATATTTGAGGCACGCGAGGGAAATCGTGTATTCATCTGTGCGATAAAATCAATAAGTGCAGGGGAAGAGCTTCTTATTGATTACAATTTGAACCGCATAGATACAAACGAGGCTACTATCATGGGGGTGGTACATACTATTAAACCAACTTCTAATCAATGACTCCAACATACCATTTAGTCAATAAATTTTTGGCTAACATTTTTATACTTCATCTTTGACACAGGGGCACAATATGGAGCAACCGCCCAGAGGGGATGCTAACGATGCTCCCGGATCATCTACACATGAGCAGGTAAAACTCATTTGTAATTGTGCAAACTAGATAGAAGAAAAATGTTATTTTTTTAATGTTGTTTTCTTTGTTGTTTTGGAGTAATTTTGATAATACTAATACTATTGTTGTCACAGAGGGCTAGTGGTCGGAGGGAGGGAAAGGAACTTGCAGTCCCTCAGTAGGCCCCCCCTGAGGAGGACCCTTTCTATATCGATTTAGCAGAGACCGATGACCTGATCGGTTCGATTAAAATTAATTTAAAGAAAATTAGCAAAGAAATTCTACGTTTGGTGACCATAAAGCCTATGACTCGACAAATAAAAGATAGGGCATCTGAATTGTTGCACACCTCTGAGTCCTTAAAAGTAAGTATTAATAAATTTTTTAATTATAAAAAGAGTTCAATAATGGTTTTTATGTTATGCTCTTTTATGGCATTAATTAAAATATGGATGCGTTGTCTTTACAGAGTTTTTTGCTTGATTTCGAGCGTCGTTCCCATGATGAGGGTGCTGCAGGTGGTTCAGGTAGATCGCATGTTCCATTCACCACTTTTGTTTTCCACTAAATATATATAGGAATGATCATAATCATTGACAATACATGCTCGAACAATCATTTTTTTTAATGCTCTAACAATCTTGTCCATGCTAGTCCACGCGTTCTATATTTATGCATGCTCTAACAATTTTATTCTTCAGCTTCACATCAATTGAATCCTACGATGACACCGCCTCCATCCAGGACAACCACAAATCTCTTTCCAACTGTTGAGTCAGTAACACGTAGCTTACATGCATCGACTGTTGCACCATCTACTGGTACACAAATCCCTCTTTTTCTCTCTTATGACAGCAACAAACAGTTTCTTTTTTACAACTTTATAACATCAATTATCATTTGTTCTTTTATACTTCGATCGTGACAAAGACTTATGAAACTTTTTGCAATAGGACCTGCAACATCATTTCCTGGATGTTCCTATGTTCCTAGTACAGGAACGGTGAAGGATGTCACATTGATCGTCAGCGACGATGAAGGCATTCCATTAAAAGTAGCCAAAGTTCCAGGTACTTTAAAGTTATTAGTATTCTATAGTGATATAATAGTAATTTAGTTTTTTATCACTCTTCATCGACTAATGATCCCATGATTGTTTTGTAGGGAATGATCTTTTTTGGAGAAAACTTGGTGATGAGTGTTTGCGAATATTTGGGCCCACCATGCGTACCTGGTGGAACATCATATCCTAACTAAAACCCCAAACCACTATTTTGATTTCATATCATTGCTATAATAGTTTTCCTTTTCGTCCATTTCTTGAACTATATTAAAGGTAGCTTCACTTCATTTATGAGTCTAACATATTTTTTTTTACTTAAAAGGTGGAATCAGCAACGCAAACCGTTGAAGGATGATCTTATAGAGAGCATGACCCAACTCTTTGGACCTCGTGCATTCGAGAGAAACAAGCTCCTTGAAAAAGCTAGTTTATGTTTGAAGTATATTAGGGACCAGTACAAAAAAAAATTATAGGATAACCCCAGGTACGAGCGTCCACCCTATGTTCCTGAGGCTGAGTGGCAGGCTCTGATTTTGGATGGAAATTATAAAGCTGACAAGAAAAATAATATTACACCAGTGGAGAGTACAACAAGGTATGTGATACTGTTGAGAATCTAATTATGTACTAATTAACCTCCATATTTATACTATCTAATATATTTCAAACTTTTCATAGATTTCCTGACACATCAAAGGCAACAAAGGCAAGACTAGAAAAGCACGGGACACACAAGCTCGGCTCTGGTGTTTTTTCAAAACTTCAAGCAAGAGTTGTAAGTATTAGTAAATGAAAAATTGTATCAAATTTTTTATATAATGTGAAGGGAAATTCTAGGACTCCCTTATTTAGCTCATCAATTATAAATAGGTCAATAGAATATAATAACAGTAGTGGATTTTCATATTCAATATAAACAATTCAACAATTGAAGTCAAGACTCTGCAATCTAGATTAGTGAAGAAACCTTGTGATTCACTAATATGACATTATTTAAAATCTCACCCTTGACTGAATTTTCCTCCAATAGTTGAGAATAAAGGCAGTGATTGAAAGAATGAGGGAATGCAACAGCACTTGCAGCCATTTTTATTTCCAAAGAGCTGAACTAACTCTTACCCAACTTAAGAATTTGGAGAAAATATGCTGGTACAAGCAAAGCATACAAACACGCAACATTTATATAGTAGATTGCTCCATCAAAACTACTCAATTTTTGTCCTATTATATTGTGATGGATATAGATGATTTGTTGTTGATATTTTAACTACCCTCCATTGGTTGATGAAACAATGCAAATAAAATTCACCATACCACGCAAAAATGCAGGGCTCAGAGTTCAAGAGATGCCTCACAGAAGACGATAAGAGAATTGGCTTCCAACAAGGCTATAGAGCCGTGGTTGAACGGCTACAAGCTGAAATTAGTGTGGAAGGTTCTAATACTGATGCATCTCAGCCACAGGTAAATAAGCTAAATGAAATTTATTTCAAATTGAATAATTTACCAATTAGTCTATTTGATGTTAATTTCCAATATAAAGTGAGTATATCTGTTTTAAGCAAGCAATGATAACAATGCGTAGGATGTTGGAATGCAGCCTGACAATCCTTCTACACAATCTGTGGATGTCGAAGGTTTGCATGATGTGCATCCCAGTGGTGGAGGTATACATTTGCTATTAATTTTTTTTAATGTAATTGCAATTGGTGTTTGGATTAACGTAACATTTTGTATAGCAGCTGTAGAGGATCGAGGGGTCAATGTTCATGACCGTGTTGACATTGAGTCCAGAAAAAATGATGTGGTCAGATCAGGTAAAGAGACACAGTTATGTTATTTAAAATAATTAAATACTTGTAACAATTATAATAAATTATTTTTAATTTAACTCTTTTATTTGTTATTGCAGAGGACCCCCCTTTGCAATAGCATAGGAATTTGAGATCATCAAGAACAGAGAACAGAACAATTGATGAGGGGGGAATTGATGATGACACTGATGCTCCTCTTAGAGCTTACATAGAAAAAAGAAATAGAAAGAAAAAAAAAGAAATGATTGTCACTACATACCTTAATTGATAATGACTGTATTTTATGTCTCAATGAATTTAATTATGTGCTAATGAATGTTCATGAATTATGTGTTAATGCAAAATATTGATGAATGTTGCATGTTAACGAATCTAATGTGTTAATGAATCTTATCATGTGATATTGATTGAATGTTACATTTTATTAATGGTTGAAAGAATGAATGAATGTTAGATGTTAACGGGGAATGTAGAGTGATGTTAGGGGGAGGGGAGTGGGGCCAAATGAGCTTCCACCTTCATGTGGTTCGCCCTATTTAGTAGAGAATATTAAACTATTCTCGAAACAAAGTGAAGCTCAATAAGATGTAAGTGAAGCTCAAATTGGCACAAATAGGGAGTCTATATGATGTAAGGGGTCATTTGAAGTCCTAGGGTGTCCTAGGAAGAGTTATGGGTGGATGGTAGTGTTTACATGATGTAATAGGTTATTAAAGCCCCTAAATGATGTAAAATGCACTCAAAGTGCAAGATCCGTTATTTCCTGCTCCTTCCCCAATATCAAATGCTTTAATTTTGATCTCCCTGAAGTCATGTCGGAGGCTCCCAATTACACTGATACATGGATGCAAGAACACTGGCAACAACCTCATGTGTTAATAGGATACGGCATAAAGCTGCACAAGATAGATATTTTTGTTCTCAATAAGATATCACAGATAGACTTGAGACTTGATACATATTCCAAATTGAAATAAGTCACCATCTTTTCCTAAAGTAACCAAATTGCGTAAATATGTTACCTTGGATATTTTAGTCTTACAATTTATGTACATATTATTTTATAGTATGATTAAGTATTGTTAACTGCGTATATTTACTATTTAGTTGTATAGGATACTTAATGAAATAAATTAATGTAGCTTTTTTGTTTTTTTTTTTTTTTGTATGGAGTTACCCAGCCCCAAAAAACATTTCTATATTGGTATGTTGTATGCAACTACCCATTCCCAATTATGATTCCAATTTGGCAACTTAGGAGTTGTGAGAGCAGTTCAAATCACTCACTGGGGAAGATGGTTCATAATCATTTCCCCACTTGCTTCCTTGTATTGTCATAATTGGAACATAGGCATCTCTCTCTAATTAATGCTTACCTCTGATTTATTAACTATATTGTTACTATGGATATAACACAATTAAATTTAAATCTCTTGATATCTGGATCATCAATCCAAGCATGGCTGTAGAGAATCGTAGCTATGTAGACACCAAATTTGAATAGTCCACTTACAATTGAGAAATAGATTATTGGTAGTGTCCTCATCTACTTGACAGATTGAGCATGCAGAAGCTTGGTAGGTGCCTCAAACCTAGCCCTAGTTTCATTGCCAACCATAAATTTGGTGTATACATGAAAGCTGTTTTGATCTTGTGAGCATTGAATATTAGGATCTCCATTTGACTTCTCATTATTAACGCTTTGACTCACTACTGCTGGATAAACAACCTAGTTGAAGTCCAGTGCAAAGAGGTTGTTGGCTACCAAAGATTTGATAAGTGTTACGAAAATATTCACTGTAACAATCTCCTTCTAAATTGAACTCCCGATGAATATTAATCTGGAATTCTTTTGGCACCATCTTTTTTATTTGTTTTTTAATATTCTAAATTCCTACTCTAGCCTCATTGATCTATTTTTGTTTTTATTCTATTTAATTATATATATAATATTACAATGTGAAATTCAATTTTCAGATGTTTGTGGATGAAGTAATGGAACTTGTGGAGCTCACTTCTTTGAGAGGTGCCTTGGTTGGGCTTCCTGGACTGAATGGCCTATCTACTGAATAGCGTAAACGGTTAACAATAGCAATAGAGCTTGTGGCTAATCCTTCAATTATATTCATGGATGAGCCAACTTCAGGCTTGGATGCTTGGGTAGCAGCTATAATTATGAGAACAGTAAGAAATATAGTTGACACGGGGAGAACTATTGTTTGCACAATCCATCAGCCTAGTATTGATATCTTCGAGGTATTTGACGAGGTAAAGATTTGGTTTTCTTAAAATAGATTTGTGAAGCATTTGAAATTGGCATCTTCTTAAAGCTAAATGAAATATGCTGCAGCTATTCTTAATGAAGCGAGGAGGTCAGCTTATCTATGCAGGTCCACTTGGTCACAATTCTAACAAACTTATAGAATATTTTTCGGTAAGATGCCATCCACTACGGTTTTATTCTATTGAGAGATTTAGATCTAAATTTGGTACCTTTTTATGAGCAGTTTGAATTTTGGAGTTATAAGTAGTCATAGTTTATTGTACTAGAACCAATAGGAAGTTGATTTTATATACAAGGAATTGGTCATGCTGGATAGTGTTGACCACTAAGCTTTTAGCAAACATTCTCAATACGTTGAGCTTAAGAGTCAAGCACTAGCTGCAATCATCATATATGTTTCAGCTAATTGAAAATGATTCATGTAGGCCATTGAGGGGGTTCCACAGATCAAGGAAGGTTATAATCCAGCTATGTGGATGCTGGAAGTAACTTCTATGTCAGAAGAGCACCGTCTAGGTGTCAACTTTAGTGAAATCTATAAATCATCAGACCAGCTTAAAGCACAATTTTTTTTTTTTTTTGTTTTACTCCTTCTACCATCGCAATTGCGACGGCGTTTCCATCGCACCTATAGTAACCCCGTTGCAATTGGAGGGTTGGCGTCGCAATTGCGATGAAAAACACGAGAATTGTGACACGGTTGCCATCACACCTACCCTCCAATTGTGACGGGGTAGCTATAGATGCAACGGAAATCTCGTCACAATTACGACAAAAAACACAAGAATTGCGATGACGATGACGGGACAACATGGTGGCTGCATAGTGACGGATAGTCGTCGCAATTGCGACGACGAGGGTAGACGTCGTAAATTGCGACTAAATAACTACGACGTCTATGTCTGTCGCAGTGGAGACACATTGCTGTCGTAATTGCGACACATAGCTGTCACAAATCGATGCCAAATCTATTAGTGGAAGGTTGAGTGAGTTAGTGTAAGTTGAATGAGACATATAAGTAGAGACTGAGCTACCTAGTAATGACTGAGCTGAAGAACATAGTGATGACCAAGTGTCAAAAAATTAATAGTTTGTGAAATAATTAAAGATCTGAGACCGACATAGTTGAATTTATGAATTGGTCAAAATGAGTAAATGATAAAGATTGATGAGTTGGCATATTTAATCCATGAATTGAGTTTGTTAAGAAATCTATGGTAAGGATTTAATGAGAAGTTTCTATAAGTTTCAAGAAAGGAGAAGGACAAAATGATGGATAGATTTAATAAATCTAATCAAACCCTAAGATCTAAGGTGATATTTAAGCGAAAAAAGATTAACTTGTCTATTCAAGGAGGCACGAGAGATGTTTTATGTTGGTTCATTAATTGTTGATTAGTGAATTTCTGAAGGACAAGTGAAGAACAAAGTTGCAAAGTTAAAGTAAGAAGTTTGTGAAGAGTGATTGCTTGAAGGGTTTGCAAGTAGATCTAAGATGGAGAATGTGATGAAGTCTAGTCAATGAACTAGGAATGAGCTAAATGGAGATGTAAATTTTCAAAGTGAGTTGTATTTTATTACATCAAACCTAGTTATTACTTTCTAACCATTGTGGTAGTAAAATCCTTTAATTAGGGTTGACCTAATAGTCATGTTGTAAATCCTTTAATCAAGGTGACATTCTAATGGAATGATCTAAAGATATCTAACAATGCCATGCCTAATAGGGTGATTAAATCTTTAGTAGGGTTGCACATAATAGTGTGTTTTGTTACTTGGTGGTTTTTCCCAAATTAGGTTTCAATGTTAAATCTTGGAGTCATACATGTGTGAATTTTGTTTTCATAATTCATGCTATTTATTGTTATATTTTAATGCTATTCAACATATAGTAAACAAAGAGTGAAGTGACGGTATGATAAGTCAAATTGCTAATGAATTTCTATATTGATCAAGAGGATTTATGATTTTTTTAAAAGTTGTTTGAAGTTGTTAACATTTGAATTGGTAAATCTAGACTTGAGGATAACTGATTCACCCCCTCTGCACCCCTCCCCCCCAGTTATTCTAATCATTCTAACAATTGGTATCAAAGCTTTGGTGCTTGTAAGAAAAGTTTGAAGGGAATTAAAGCTAAAGATCAAGATGTACAAGAGAGAGGTACCCAAACTGAACAAAGAGAACTTCTCAGCATGACAATATTTGATGAGGTTGCATCTATTTGGAGTTGGGGATTCTACACTATACTAATTGGAAAATGAATAAATTGAAGTTCCTAGACTCGTGATAAATGAGAAAATTAAAGAGAATTAGGAACACAATCAAATGATGATAGATCTGACACCTTTATGATGAATCTGATGATTTGAAGGATTGCAGTACTACAAAGAAAATGTGGGATAAGTTGGAGAAAATTTGTGGAGGAGACATAAATATGTTGAGGGAAACAATAAAAATTTTGAGAGGCAAGTTTGATGAAATGAGAATGAAAAAAGGAGAAACTATTGCCCAATATTGTGGCCAATTTAAAGAGGTGGTGAATGAAATTAGAGGTGTTGGAGAAGACATATCTGAAGAGACTATGATAAGAAAGGTATTGAGGAATTTACTTCTTATCTATGCAATTAGAGTATCTATAATACAAGAACTAAGATGTACACCTGGCAATAAACTGACCTTGGATAGTCTAATTGGTAGACTTATTGCATTTGAATTACCAAATTTTGATAACTATACACCTTCTAGTGTCGAATGTTCTTTCAAGTCTCAACTAACCCTTGATGGATCTAAAAGAAGAAAAAGTTCAAAGAGTAATCATGTGGACAGTGACAGAGAATTAGATGATGACCTTGATGATCTAGAAGAATTATTGGTAAGAAGACTACCAAGAGGAAAAGGAAAATAGAAAGTTAAACTTCCTATTATATGTTTTACATGTAACAAAATTGGTCATATTGTGGAAAGTGTCTTAACAGAGATAAGGAGGAAAGAAAAGACAACAAACACTGAGGAAGGAGAGACAACAAAGACTAAAAAGGTAAAAGTAAGAAATCTTGTTACATTACTGAAGAACATGGTTTTGAAAGTGATTCTAACATGTTGAAGGAATTTTTTATGTTGTAATGAAAGATTAAGCTGATGAAGATGAAAAACTTGAGAAAATTGCTCTAGTTTTACATGTGAGTAAGAATGACAAATGAATAATTGATAGTGGTTTCTCACATCATATGAATGGTGATATAAGTAATTTTGAAAAGCTAGAACACTATAATGGTAGTTGTGTTAAGTTTGGAAATGATGCATCATATTATGTGAAAGGTAAAGGATCAATTGTAATGAATGATAATATCAGATCTGACAATTCATATTGGGTTGATGGATCAAAATATAATCTATTGAGTGTTGCAAAGTTGAACAGTTTAGGCTACCAAGTTGAGTTTTAAAACAAGAAGACAAAAATATATGATGATATTGGTGAACTATTTGGAAGTGGAAAGAAAACAAGAGGTATCTTGTTCTATCTAGACCTAACTAAAGATACTTGTCTATTTTCACAATTTGAAGATGTTTGGTTGTGGCATAAGAGGTTATGTCATGTGAACTTTGATATTTTGGTAAGCATTATTAAGATGAAAAGAGTAAGAGGATTACTAAGATTGAGAAAGCCCAATAAAGTGATGTGCAAACAATGTCAAATCGAAAAAATGGCAAAGTCTAGCTTCAAGAGCAAGACCTATTCATCTAATGATCTTTTTGGAGTTGGTTCATACTGATTGATGTGGTCCTATTGGAGTGAAAATTTATTATGGTGACATGTATATTATTCTATTTGTTAAAGGCGTCTAGAATGATGTTTGTAATGCTTGTTAAAGAAAAGTATGATGCTTTTCAATGTGGTATTTGGCTCAACTTAAAAATGAAATAGGTAAAAGTCTTAAATGCTTGAGATTAGATAGAGGAGGTGAATTCATATCATAGGATTTCAATACATTATACAATTACAAAGAAATCAAAAGACAAACTTTAGCACCAAGGACTCCATCACAAAATGGAATAGTTGAAAGAAGGAATAGATCAACCATGGACTATGCAAGAACACTAATGATGGAAAATAATGTTCTACAAAGTATTGAGGAGAAGTTGTAAGTACTATTTTTTACACACTAAAATGAGTTTAAGTCAAGAAAGGTACAAATAAAACCCCTTTTGAATTGTGGTATGGCTATGTGCCTAATGCCAAACATTGCAATTTTTTTGGAAGAAAGTGATATATATTAAAAAATGCAAGGAAATGAAAAATTTATGCAAAGATTCATGAAGGCATATTCTTAGGCTATTCCACTAAAAGAAAGGAATACAAGTGTTTGAATTCTAACAATAACAAAATTGTGAAAAGTGCAAATGTTAGAGTTGATGAATTTGCAAAAAAATATGAAGAAGAATGTAAGAAGGAACCTGAAGATTATAATTTTTTTTCTACATCTATGAAGGAGACCCAAGTACCTTACCTAAACTAGAGAAGGATATTGTTAAGCATCAATAGAAAATCTCTAGCGAACCTCAACAAGCTGTCGAGTATGGGGTTGTAGGAGCTGAGTCACAGATAGAGGAGACTAAACACTAGATGGAGAAAGTTGAGTTACAAAAGGAGATACTTGGAGGGAAATATGGACCAAGTAAATTACTATAAGGAGAAAGAAGATTTGAACCTTTCTTATAAAAATATGTAAGAAGATACCATATGCCAAATCAAATCATTGGAGACAAAGATTCAAGAGTCATGACAAGAAACAAATTAAAGAATGATACATGTTTACTATGTGAGTTTGAGCCAAGAAGAGTCAAAGATGCATTGAAGAATGAAGATTAAATTAAAGAAATGAATGAAGAGATTAATCAAATAGAGAAGAACAAGACATGGACATAGGTACCAAGGCCAAAGGATAGGAATGTGATTGGAACAAAGTGGATATTCAGAAACAAGTTGAATCAGAAAGGTGAAGTCACAAGGAACAAAGAAAGATTGTTTTGTAATGGATATGCACAAGAAGAAGGAATTGACTATGGAGAGACATTTTCCCCAATTGCAAAGTTGGAAGGATTTAGAATATTACTTTCATATGCTTATTACAAAGGACTCAAGGTATATAAAATGGATGTCAAATCTTCATTTTTGAATGTAGTCTTGGAAAAAGTCTACATTGAACAACCAAAAGGATTTGTTAAGCCTAAAAAAAAGAACATGGTATATAAGTTGCACAAAGAATTGTATGGTTTGAAAGAAGCTCCTAGAGCATGGCATGAAAGGTTAAATACATATTTGGTGAAAGTTGGGTTTTCAAGAACTAATGATAATAGAAAATCGTACTTGAAAAGTGAATTTGAAAACATCTTTGGAGGACATGGTTTATTGTGCAAACCATTTGCTAATGAGATGAAGAAATAATTTGAGATGTCAATGTTTGGAGAGATTAAATTCTTTATTGGTTTGCAAGTATATCAAATGGAATGAGGTATATACATTACACAATTAAAGTATATTGAGGAGATATTGAAGACATTTGGAATAAACTATTCAAGACTAGTTGGAACACCTAGGGCTACTAGACATAAAATTTCAAATAATGGTGATTCTGTTGAAGTAAATCAGACTTTGTATAGGTCAATAATTAACAAATTGTAATATGTTTCTCATAGAAGACCAGTCATTGTATTAATTGTTGGTATTTCTGCAATATTTTTGGCTAATCCTAAGGAGAATCGCATGATGTCTATGAAAAAGATATTGAGATATCTTAAAGATACAAAAGACTAGGGCTTATGGTATAAGAAGAATGATGAGTTTATGATAAAAATCTAGACACGTGTTGATTGGGTTGGAAAAATTGATGATAAAAAGAGTATAAGTGAAGGTGTTTTCTTTTTGGGAAAGAGATTGATTTCATGGACAAGTAAGAAGCAAAACTATATCTCACAATCTATAGTAGAAGTTGAATATGTTGTAGTAATAGTTAATTGTTCAAACATTGTTTGGATCAAGAAATTGTTGAAAGGTATGAAGGAAGAGATTACTCAACCTCTGGTGATATATTGTGATAACACAAGTGTTATAAACATATCCAAGAACCATGTGATGTACACAAAGACCAAGCATATTTCTATTAAGTATCCTTACTTGAGTGAATTAGTGCATATGTATATCTAAGAGGTAAGTTAGGGGTCATTCCCCTATGTGAAGAAAACTGAGAAGATATGCAACATTGGATCAATTGTTATTATTAGAATATTTTACAGATTGATGTAGGAGGTCACACTTTAGGAGCTTCTTAAAGTTGTGAAAAGGACATGGGCATGGGTTGATAAGGTTGCAAGTATAAGATAAAAGAGGGAGTGATATTTCAAAGATCAGTCAGTACAAAAAGTGGAAAAAGGAGAATAATGTGTACATGATATGTATAGTGGATGATGTCTTTAGCATTATTGTCAAATAGGGAGAAGTATAACAGTTACCATCCATTTTGTAAATCAAAAGGGAGAATATGAATATTTAAAGATGTGTGAGGAAGAAGATATCTGGTAAGTTACTATCATGGAGATATGTAAAAGAGGGAGCTAATACAATTGGTACTAGAATGAAGAATCTACAATTGGTATCATAGAGAGAGAAATGTAAAGAATCAATGAAGATAGAATATCAGAGATTACATGGATGAGAATTAGAATGAAACTAAGGGTATTAATGAAGATATGATATAGATCATAGAGGGAGATGATAGTGAAAATCCAAAGGATATTTTTTCCATTGTATGGTAACTAAAGGTGTTACCATCAATGCCAAAGAGGGAGATTGTTGGAAACTATAATTAGAACAATTGTAATGCTATCATTGATGCCAAACCTTACTGGTAAGACATTTACTAATAGTGTGGAGTGTCATATTAGTTGATTGATGAAGAGGATTTAAAAAGAGAAGATAACAAGGTAAACTAGTAAAGTTGTTGGGTCAAGAGGAGTAAGTATGATGGAATTACAATGGGTACTTGATCAATTGGCATTTGACAAGATAATGTGTTGTTTGATCATTGTATTAAAAGTAAAGAAGAGAGATGATTGAAGGAAGTCAAGAAGTTGAGTAAAACACTAAGCTTAACTAAGTGATAATTTACTAGATCAATGAAGTAGAAGATTAAGGAACTTAAGAGATAGTGAAAAATAGATGAGTGATGGTAATGGTTGAGCAAAGTAAGGGGAAAACTATAGTAACAATTGTGCACAGAAAAAGGTCAAATGAGCTAGTGTAAGTCGAGTGAGATAGATAAGTAGAGACTCTGATACCTAGTGATGGCTGAGCTAAAGAACATAGTGATGGCTAAGTGTTAGAAAAATAATAGTTTGTGATAGAATTAAGATTTGAGTTTGACATAGTTGAATTTATGAATTGGTAAAAATGTGTAAATGATAAGGATTGATGAGCTAAGATATTTAATGCAAGACTTGAGTTTGCTAACCAATCTATGGTGAGGATTCAATAAGAAGTTTCTAGAAGTTTCAAGGAAGGAGAAGAAGGAAAAAATGATGGATAGATTCAATGAATCTGATCAAATCCTAAGATCTATAGTGATGTTTAAGTAAGAAAAGATTAACCAGTCTATTTAAGGAGGCACAAGAGATTTTTTATATTGGTTGATTGGTTAATTGGAAAATTTGTGAAGCAAAATTGAAGAAAAGGGTTGTTGAGGAAAAGTAAGAAGTTTGTTAAGAGTGGTTACTTGAAGGGTTTCCAAGAAGATCTTAGATGAACAATGTGATAAATTGTAGTCAATGAACCAATATTGAGCTAAATGGAGACTTGAATTTACAAAGTGAGTTGTATTTTATTAGATAAAACCTACTTGTTACTTTCTAACCAATATGGTAGTAAAATCCTTTGATCAAGGTTGACCTAACGGTCACATTATAAATCCTTTAATACAGGTGACATTATAATGGAATGATCTAAAGACCTTTAACAAGGTCGATCCTAACAAGGTGATTAAATCCTGTAATAGGGTCACACCTAACGATGTCTTTTGTAACCTTTAATAGGGTTGGCTCTTAACCAAGCTCACTTCAGAAGAGTGAAAAGTGGCATGTTACTTGGTGGTTTATCCCAAATTCAGTTTTCATGTTATATCCCAGTGTCATACACATCTAAATGTTTTTTTCATGTTTCATGTTATTTAGTGCTATATGTTTCTATTATTCAACATATACTAAATAGGGAGTTAAGTGATGATATGATAAGTTGAATTGTTGATGAATTACTATAGTGTCTGAGTGGATTTATGAGTTTGTTTAAGTTGTTTAAAGTTGTCAAAATTTGAATTGGTACATCTCCACCTGAAGATAACTGATTCATCCCCCCTCTTAGTTATTCTAGTCATTTTAATAGATGTCAACATAGATAATTGATGCAAGTTAGGTAGGGGAAAGGAACCAATTCTAGTCTCATAACATCTCACCAAGAGTACACATGAAAGAAAACACATAAAAAAAAAAATCATGAATAAATAATGATTGATTAGACAACTCACATGATAAAATTTACAAGGGTGTAAGGCCTTCTTGGTTGCAATGAGTACAATGAATTACATTATCAGAGCATAAATTAGCTCATAATCTTGAGACTCCTTTATACTTCTTTATCTCTCCAAATATTGAACTACCAAAAAATTTACTTTCCTAAATCTAATCCAAGTTCTTATATAGCCTAGCTAGCAAGACCACAAGTTGGCTTGTTAATTAAAAAATAGGTCCTTCCTTGGAGGATTTAAAAAATGACCAACAAAATGAATCTTCACTCTTAAGGATAGGTCCACACATGACCCAAGAGGTGTACCTCAACCACATAAGATGCTACATCATCATAGGGAACTATGCTGAAAGAGACTCCACAATACACAAGATGAGACAAGTAGTGAAAATTGAGCAGAGAAAGAGGCATGAAATCCAAGCATAAAGAACATTAGGTTCCTCACACATAGGGTAACAATCAACAATGAATTCAACTTAAGATGCCAACTATGGACAATAATTTTTTGGTCTTAAGTGGTTTCCACTACTTACTACATAATTAATGGGTCTCTGCATCATCTTTTCTTGAACTATGCTTATGGAGACTTGGTTAGGTCATGAGACTTCATTGGGATATCTCATATTTAATAGAGGGAAGGTGTTTATGTATGTTTCAAATAAGAAGAAAGATTGGAAAATGTGCTAGTGAAATTTATCCATGTCAATTGGTGTCATGGTGTGAAAATACACAAGCTTTATGTACCTATTTCATTGAAGGTAATATAAATAGTAGAGGTGATACTTTTAAAGAATATATTCCCTCTTTGCTTACATCATAGCATAAAAAAACTAGAAAAAAAGAAAAGAAAAGTTATGTAGGTGTATTCTATTCCTGGGAAAGTTGAATTGAAACCCCTAGATAGATAAGAATCTAAGGAGAGCTCATCTAGGTTTGAATATTGAGAAGAGAAGGAAGAAATCCCAACTCAACTTGTTCAATATTCTAAAAGGAATAGATAACCACCTAAAAAGTATTCTCATAGTTATTTGAGATGTAGTCTCATGATGCAAAACTCTAGAAGATTGGTATAGATGAAAAATTGATAGCTCTAAGAAAGAATGATATACACAAGATTTTGTACCATTTCTTAAAGAACAAAATCTTGTTGGTTACAAATGGGTGTTTAAGAAAAATATTGGTTTAAATGGAATCATTGAGAAGTATTTAACAAAAATGATGGTTGAAAAAGGCTACTCTTAGGTTGAGTATGTTTAATATGGTGAGCTTTTCTTTCCTATTGCACAAATGACATCCATTATATTGTTACTTTTTATTGCTAATTTTTCTAATTTATAGGGTGCCAAAATGGATGTGAAAATTACCTTCCTTCATGGTGATTCGTAGGAGGACATTTACGTTAGATATCCAAAGAACTATGTGATAAAAGGTAAATTTAATTTGGTTTATATGTCAAAGAGATATTTTTGTATGATCTTGAGGAGAGTCCTTTGAGATGGTTCCAAGAATTTGATACACATACTTGTTGATTTGGAAATTTGAGCATTCTAATTGGATTTAAAAAATTATTATAAATTTGTTAATGGGTGTTTCATATGTATTAGATTATACATCTTGATGATATAATGCTCATTAAAAAGGTAAAGGTATTAATATAGAACTAAATTCTTGTCTTGGTTCTAAATTTAAGATAACTTAAGATATAGGTGTAACTAAGTACATTCTTGGGATGAAAATAAGGAAAAATAGAGTGAACATAAAACTCTATCTAAGAAAAAAAAATGTGAACTCAATTTTACAGAGATATAGTAGTGCCAAGGTAAAATGCAATTAGTTGTCACACTTTTCTAAAGGAAAAGGTTAACAACAATAAAACTAATAAACTTCAATGACAAAATGTCATATTTTTGTTGGGAATTTGAAGATGATATAAACTGATGAAATGTGTCAAACAACATGAAGATTATGAATATAATTTTTTAATTGAATAAAAATGGTCACATTTCTTAAATTTTTAAAAGATTTTTCTTTTATTGCTGAAAAGTCCTAAAAAATCAAGGGTTTTACTTCTCGCCAAAAAACTCTATGCAATTTATTTTTTTGTCCTGAACTTAAAATACATGTTAGAAGACATGTATAGCTAGTGTGGGAAAAAATAAATATTCATTTTCAATCTATATTTTACGATTTATAGCTTTTAAAATTCAAACTTTTCAAAAATTGACATTTTGCATCTCCCACCATTGTTCCCCTATGAAACCTATACTAAATAAAAAAATATTATATATTCTTGAAGATGACTCTTTCCTTTGGTGCAGAATACAAATTATATATATTTTTAATTCAAAAAACACTATTTTTCTTTAATTTTGAATCTACCTCATTTGAAAATTTAATATAGCTACTTTCATTATTTAATAAATTAAATATTATTTATCAACTCCAAATTCTATAAAAACTATATGCTCAGATTCATGATTGAGATTTTTATGAATTTTTATTTTTGGTTTTTCATGTTTGTCAGCTTTTAATGGTCAAATTGGGCCTTAAAGTCCCTAATTTCAAGAAAACACATATTTGGTTGATGTGGTTGCCACATGCAAAGCCACATCAAGGGACTCAGTTGAGTCACACTTGACAGAGTACCCTTCGGTCGAGCCAATGTAAGGTCGACTCATTCCCACATGGCCGAGTGGGTGCTAGCAGCTCATATAAAGGAGGAATAAAAGTATTCATTTTGAAAGAAAATTAATCAATTAATTTGCTTCTATTTATTATTTGGCTACTTAATTGGCACTTTGAGATGAGATAGTAGAAAATCATTTTTTTAATTAAGGAGTATTGAAGCAATTTATTTTAATATTTCAACCATAATGGGAAGTCAAAGAAAAAGAGAAAGGAAATATGATTGAAAGAAGGATGAAAAAGTGAAAGGATGTACAAAACACGCTCAACAATTTGTTGAAGACAAAGAGGTACCTATTAATATTGAAGAGAATACAAGTCAAGCTTAGGAAGATGTTGGCATCAGTAATTGAAATATTTTTCTAGCATGGAACATTTGACAAAATTGAATGAAGATCCTCTTTTTAATCAAGTTTCATCCAAAGACATGGTACCTAATAACACAATCAAATTGCATCTTAGAAAATTGTGGGAAGAATATTTTGAGAATAAATCTTTGATAAGAAAAGTACAATTATTTGTCAAATTACTCAAAAAAGAGAAATGACACCATCTCTCAAGTTGTTGAGTGTCAACAATAAGAAAACCTTTGGAGGTCAAGTAAAAGAAATAGTACTTGAAAATTTTCTTGATGCTATGAATGTTGTTAAGAGTAAATTTTAAGGAGTTGATTCATTTGATGCACATAGAGAGTTCATGACTATGATTTCTAGCAAGAGGTTGATACGTAAAAGACAAGTTCAAGTAGTTTCTAGTCTACTAAATATTTCAAGAAGAACCATTTATAGATATATTCGAAGGAGAAACATTTTAGATGAAAATATTGAAAACAATTGGGTCAGTATTTGTAGACTTCCTAAAAAAGATAGAATTTTTGAAGATTTAAGAAAACATGTCATTCAATCTTAGACTAGTCACTCTTGTGTTTCATTTAATAGAAGGGATGTTATAAAAATAAGAGATGAAGAGATGGGTAGAAATATTTCACATCCATAACATTTTGTTGATACAACAAAAAGTGAGTTGTTCAATGCATTTAAACAAGAATTTATAAATGTAAAAACATGTTAAAGAAAGTTTGAGATGTTGTGCCCTTCCTTCTTATGTATAAACAAGGTTCATGAAAATTGTGGCCAAAATCATGTTGATTTTCATCCATAAATGCAATCATATTTAAAATTTATGACAAAAGTTATTAAATATGTTGTTGTCTCTAGAAGTACAACATAATTTGTGAAGTCCATTCTATGTGATAAATCAAATGATACAGACAAGTTTAACATCAAATATATAAAAGGTGAATGCATTGATTGTCAACATTTACAAAAAAAGTCATTTCACACTAAGAATATTGATGTTATAAAGTTAGTTATGTTGAATAGATATGAATATGAGATATAAAAAACAAAGACCAAAGAGGAATTAAAAAAATTGTATTGAAGGATAGTGGATTGCCCTACCTTGAGTTTATGACCAAATTATATACTATGATCTATCTACATATTCAACATTGTCATGGTGCATGATGACAAGCCAAATAGTTTTGTGAATCTAAAAATTCTTTTCCATTTGGTTGTATTCTTTCAATTGTAGTTTTTTTTGAGAACTCCACGTTTTCCCCTCAATGCAACTTAAAGCACAATATTCTTATTTTGACCAAGTTGCAATATTTGCACAAGTGACTTAAAAACATGCACAATTTGATTGGGTGGGGGTAGATAGTAATTCAAATGAGTGCATTGTCATCAAGGAGGTGCATTTATATATTAGTGATGATAAGTTACATGATACAAGCTATGCGGCTCATTGTTTTGGAATGTTTTTTGATGATCTTGCACAAACCAAGATAAATGCTTCACAACATTGGATTTGGTTTGACGGATGTGCAATTAAGTTACATATGTATTAGATCTCTAACTTTTCAAAGTCAATTTTAAAAATTGTATGTCATTTAAATTTAGAATTTATCTATCGGTTTATACATATACATGTACATACTATATTAACAAATTTATAAATCACATGGGAATTTAAATTTGCAAAAGTGTTTAACTAATTAGCAATGTAACATAGTACTGTTAGGATTAACCACAAACACAAATAACAATTACATTCATGCAAATATAACCAATATCAAAAAATAATAAGTTGCACAGAAGAGAACACAAGACAAAGATTTAACGTGGTTCACCCAATCCCTGAGCTATGTCCACCAATATCAAGTCTAATATGATTATTATCTAGGGATTACAATCTGCAATCCCTTACAACTCAATACTAACGTAAGATGATACAATATCATCATACCATATGAAATCCCTAACCCCAAGTCATTTTATACAAGAATTTTCCACTGACAAAATTAGGGTTAGAATAAGTTGTCCAATAGAAAAAAAGTAACTGATGGCTTTTATAATAGTGAATCATTTATGGCTTCGGGGGTGCTAGCCCAAAAAACCTTCACAGGGGTATTGCCCCTTGATCCCATCCGACACTATGACAAGGAACACACCTGGAGCATTGTCCCCAAATCCTTGCAAAAATAATCCATGGGGAAACGATGCTGAATAAACCTTTGAGTTTGATTAGGCTCCACAACAAAAAATCCTCCCACTTGGAGACCTTTCAGACTCCACAACAATAACAAATACTAATCACAATTTTAAGTTCATCTGCAATTTTTTTGAAAGTGGACATTAAAAAGTAGCGCATGATGGAGTAGGAGGATGTGTCAAGTGTGCACTCTGACAACATGAACCTCAAGGTAGAAAAACATTGATTTTCATTTTTTTAATGTTTCATGTAGCACATTTGTGTTTTTTTTTGTGCGTAACATGATAGAGAATTCAAATAAAATTGTTGAGTAGTGTTGATCTCATTTTGCTAGTCACGACAAAATAAAACATTATTTTTAGAAAGTAAAAGGTAAAAAGTGTTCAATTTATTTAGATAATTTAAATTAAAAGTTCTAATTTTTATGAATTTTTACTTTTATATATTTAAATTTATTCTTCTCTATTGTTGATATATAATTTAATATAATATTTTTATGTACATGTTTGACAGATATCAATTGATCTAATTCATATAATTTTCAACCCATTGTTGGAATAAGAAGTATGCATCAAGTAATGACTATAACACAACATAAGCCTCCATTGAATCAAGTAAGAGATAAATCATGTCTTTGTGATGACTATGTTGAAAATAATCCAACGAGCCAATGCAAGAAAATTCAAATGGATATGTTTCAGGATGGCATTTGAATAGTTAGAAATACTCATTTTTAAGAAGATGATGAAAATCTAGATATTCATGATCTTTTATAGTCAGCTAATTACGAATGTGTCTCTGATTTAGTTGTTATTGGTGTTTTTTTTTTTGCATGCACGTGTGTGTGTGTGTGTGCGCGTGCGCGTGCGCACACGTGTGAGTGCGCGCATGCATTTTTACATCTATTGGACTTTTCTATTAAAATATAAAGTGATTTATCATGCACATTAATGAAGTTAAATTAATTTATAAATACCTAATCAAGATTCATTTGTACATGTATAGGTGACATTTTTTTTGTGGTTCTTGATACAACTGGTTCAGTTGTTATTGAAGGAAAATATTATCAGCAAGAAAAGATTGACAAAATTGGAGTTCAATTTATTGAATACAAGTGTGGAAAAAAAAAATTCATTACAGTCACTTAGTCATAGCGAAAAAATAGGAATTTAATATAGTGCCAAGAAGAGGATGTGGAAAGAAAAAGTGGAAGTTTCCTATTAAAGAGAATGAAAGAATTTAGGTGATCATAAAAGATAGGGAGGATCTAGACCATATGTAGGAAGAACTTTAGACTATCTAGATTTATTTTTGTAGATCTCTAGATTACATTCAAATTTGAAGTTGAATTTGAAACTAAATTCATGTGGCTTTAATGGTTCAATGAATATATTATTTCTTGATGAGTTTTTTTTTCAAAATGACTTTACATTATTTTGAACTATATTAATATCTAGAGATATATTATATACATGTATGTGACATGAGTGAGTCCACATGGCTTTGATGGTTCAATGAATGTATTATTTGTTGTCAAGAGTTTTTTTGTTTTGAAATGAGTTTACTTTTTTTTCAAATTTATATTGAGATCTAGATATATTATACATACATGTAAATGATTGAATATGTTAATTATTACTCCTTAGTTCCCCTTAAGACAACCATGTATTGTAATTACCTTATGTGTACCTAGAACTATACCATTAGGGGTTCCTATGTAGAAAAATGTAATATAAGACTCATTATTACCCTATGAAACCTATTAAACCCTAGTAAGTCCCATTAGGACCCATTATTTAAGCTATAACACACATAATGACCTAGTAGACTCACTAGGTCCCCTTAAGCCATTCATGTATCCTAATTACCCTATGTGTACCTAGAAGTGTACCATAAGGGGTCTCTATGTTTCAAAACCTAATATAAGACTCCTTATTACTTAATGAAGTCTATTATGCCCTATTAAGAATCATTAGGACCCATTTAGTAAGCCATAACACACATAATGACCTAGTAGACTCCCTAGGTCCTCTTAAGACAAATATGTATCCTAATTTCCTAGAAGTGTACCGTAAGGGGTCCCTCTGTGGGGAAACCAAATATAAGACTCATTAATACCTAATTATACCTATTATTCCCTATTAATACCATTTAGGACCCATTATGTAAGTTATAACACACATAATGACCTAGTAGACTCACTAGGTACCGTTAAGTCAAATATGTATCCTAATTACTTGTTTGTGTACCATAAGGGGTCCTTATGTGGAAAAAACTAATATAAGACTCATTATTACCTTATGACACATATTACACCTTATTAAGATCCATTGGGACCCATTATGTAAGCCATAATGCACATAATGATCTAGTAGACTCACTAGGTCCCCTTAAGTCAAGCGTGTATCCTAATTACCTAGAAGTGTACCAAAAGGGCCCCCTATGTGGTGAAACCTAATATTATTATTATATTAGGTTTCATGCAAGTATCTAATTTATTTATAATGCAAGTTATAACATGTTGAATCGCATAAATTGAACCAATCATGCCTACTTAGGACTTACACACGTGTGTACACATGTTCATTTCTAACTTTCCTCTTATATGTGTATGTTCATTTCATGTTTAGGACTTATATATGTATACATGTCCATTTCATGTTTTCCTCTTATATGGGTATGCTCATTTCATGTTTAGGTAATATATGCATACATCATGTTTGTTTCATGTTTCCTCTTATATGTGTATGTTTATTTCATGTTTAGGACATATATATGTTGAATCGTGTAAATTGAACAAATCATTCTCTTTTTAGGACTTATATGCATACATGTACACATGTTCATTTCTAACTTTCCTCTTATATGTGTATGTTCATTTAATGTTTTGGACTTATATATGTATACATATTCATTTCATGTTTTCCTCTTATATGTGTATGTTTATTTTATGTTTAGGACTTATGTATACATGCATCATGTTCATTTCATGTTTCCTCTTATATGTGTATGTTTATTTCATGTTTAGGACTTATATATACATAGATCCTATTCATTTCATGTTTACTCTTATATGTGTATGGTTATTTCATGTTTAGGACTTATATATGTTGAATCATGTAAATTGAACCAATCATGTCTAATCATAAACTATAAATTTATATACCATCTCTAATGTCATAAAATATATATTGTTCAATCATCTACAATTGAACAAAGCATATCTAATTATTAACTATGTACTATCATGAACACATTTCAAATCATCTGGACTTGAAACAATTGAATATCTAGAATCATCAATCACATGCATAACATGTCTACTTATAATTAATGTTTAATCACCTAAAGTTTCAAATAAATCACATGTAATCATGTACACCTATAGTTTAAATCACCTAAATTGAACCAATCATTTGTCTAATCATAAAATAGAAACATATATATATATATATATATATATATATATATATATATATATATATATATATATATATATATATATATATATATATATATATATATATATATATATATATATATATATATATATATATATATATATATATATATATATATTATACATGTCTAATCGTAAACTAGAAAGATATATCACATTAAATTTTAACCATAAAAATTGAGCAAAACAATAAATATTAGACCAAATGAAACAAACACACACACACACACACACACACACACACACACACACACACACACACACACAACATGTGCATGTATTAAGTATAAAAGATCAATGTCCAAAATATATCTAAATACATGTCTAGAAGTATTGTGCTAGAAATGTATCAAAAAGTATTAGCAATGTGAACAAGAACTACTTAAATCTGAAGATATCTCTAGATGTACACATTAACTCATGTGGCACTAGAACCACCTATTCCATCACCTGATGGTGCACCTTTTATAGGGGTTTGCATAAATCATATATTTCAATACATTAGATATGCACATTAAAGAATATTTTAAAGAAGAGCCCAATCTACATACTTTCATCCAAAATAAATTTTAAATTTACAAATTAAATTCAAATTAACTTACCCATGTATCCTAATCAATAAGATCAATATGTCTCATGTCGTCCTCACCTAGTGGTGCACCTGCTATAGGGATTTGTAAATTGTATGAAAATAAATTGTTAATGCGTTAGAATATAAATAAGACTTCAGTCCACAAAATACATATTGATTAAAAATGTTTTAAATTTGCAAACTTAATGAATTAACTTACCTATGTATCCTAATCAATAGGATCACCAGATGCCTATAAACCTCTATATAAAAGTTATGTCATCATAGAATGAGCCATATAAATATATCAAATAATTTATATAATATGTATAAAAAAAATATAAAGTATTTAACATGAAATTTTTAATCCATTTCTAGTTTCATGCCTATAATGTATGTCCAATCTTAGATAACTCATAAGAGTGTATATAGATTGCATCAAGATCAATGGCCTCATCCATCAGAAGAAATGAGAATCCAATTGTGAATTGAGGGGTAGTAAGTGTTTGCTACAAATAAGGAGGTGTAGACTATACTGCAGAAGGTGTGGATGTACTAGAGGTGGTGTGGATTTTACTACATCTTGAGGTGTCTTCCTTGGAGGAGGCCTCAAAGTTGTAGGAAATATCAAAATGTCCTCTTGTTTGGAACCACTAGCCCCTACATCTCCATGTTCCTAGGTGTTACCACTGGAGGATCTCCTAACCACTCCTCTAATGAAGTCATGAAAATTAGATAAACTAATCACATAGGACATATTAATAGTCTAATATGCCTCAAGGAGATATCTAGATAGAATAATGTTCATCGTGCACATACAACCCTCTCATAGTTATGTTATCTCATTTGGTGTAGGAAGATCATAATGAATGTATGGATCATAAAGTGGGTGTGATGGATCAACAAATGGAGTGGTATGAGATTGTAGAATATACCTACCACCACAATCAGATGACAACACATCAAGTTGGGTCACAATGGACACAATGCTAGAGTGCAAGTCCACACGAGCATCCTCATCTACACAATCTCATGCTTATGAATATGTCTCCAAACCTTTATTGAAAGAACCAAAAGGTTTTGACCTGCCAAAGCCCTCTTATTAGTGGGATGTGGTAGGTAAGGTGATATGAACTTATCCCCAAATTGACTTTCCCCTAGCCTACATGACTCAAATAGTTCATATATTCCACATTATAACCTAAATAAAATTCTAAATACAACTGTTTGCATAAATAAAGGGGCACCTCATCCTTTTGCGGCCACAAATGATGTTCCCTAAACCATCTAGGATATATGAATGAGTCAACTAGGGTATCTTGACACTTTGTCACTCTATAGGCTATCACTATACGCATAGGTAAGTAATCAGGGGATAGTGTGATCTTAACCATCTACATATACAATACTAAATTTTATACACCCTGAAATTGTGTGAGATAACACATTTTTATGTCTCAATGGATGGATTATCATGGTTGTATGATTTGATCTTCTAAATCATACTCAAAAGCTCAATCCTAATAGAATGTAGTTTCTCCCTATTAGAGAGGGTAGTGTGTTGTGATGTGGGGCTTAATTAGACTCAAAGGTTAATTTTTTCCCACTTTATTCAACACAGTTTCCCATAAGAATTTACTACGGGGTCTTGGCGTAGCACCCCTTGTCGACTTTATTATTATAAAAGGTGTCGATTGCTATTTTTCTATTTCAAAATTTTTTCTAGCCCTAATTTTTGTAAGTGGCAAAAATCTTGTATAAAATGGCTTAAGGTTAGGGATTTTATTATGTATGATGAGATTGTAGCTTCTTGCGGCAATAATGAGTTGTACGGGATTACAGATTGTAATCAAGTTGTAATCACTAGAAAATAAGAATATTGGACTCATTGTTTGGTGGACATAGCCTAGGGATTGGGTGAACCACATTAAATATGTGTGTCTTGTGTTCTCTTCTATGTGATTTATTATTTTATGATATTGGTTATACTTGCATGTAATTATTATTTTTGTCTTATTAATCCTAACACAATGGTATTTTGCAACATATACTCTAGCTTATCTAGAGAGTCACCCAATATCATGATAGCATCCTCTCTACAGATTGTTGTACTATGGGCAGTACGGTCCTGAGATGAAGTGAGTGATGCTTTACCACTGAATGATGATCGATCACTACGATCCCATACACTAGGCTTTGAACCATTAGATGCCATAATATGTATGTATGGTGAAATACATATGACAATAGAATAGATAAACACTACAAGTTTACATACATCAGTAGATATAAAATTAGCATTTAGTAAACTTGTCCAATCTAACATATGCATGTGTGTGTGGACATGCACATAAATTTGTAAATTACATCCTTCAAACTACATGTACATTCAAATAATATTTAAAATTAAACATAATTTCTAACTTAAAAACATTAGAAGTTCTTGAATTTAAGATGATAGATTAAACATATAGATATCCCCTTAAGACACATGCACATTTAAAATCATAGATTTTTACATTTGCATGCTTAAAATCTAGATAAAATAAAAGTGTTAAAGTGAGGCCAAAGTCAGGAGAGAGAAAGTGAGGGGAGATAATGAGGAGAGAGAGAAAGTGATGATGTAGAGAGTTCACTTTCAAGGACATAGATAGAATAAGGAGAGAGAAAGTGAGGATCTAGAGAAACAAAAGAGAGTGAGGAGAGAGATAGAACTAGGAAAGAGATAAAACTAGGGGAGAGAGAGAGTAGAGAGAGAGTTCTAATGAGAGAGAGTTTGACTTTCAAGGACATAAATAGAGCAAGGAGAGAGAAAGTGAGGATTTAGAGACCTATAAGAGAGTGACCTAAGAGAGATAGAACAAGGGGAGAGAAAGTGGGGAGAGAGAAATAAGTCATTTATTAATGGTAGAGATTATGTTATTTATTAAGGTAAATACTCTATATTGATTAAAAAAAATGATTGCATTAAGCACTAAAGTTGAGATGACAGACACATCCATTCATAAAGATAGCATAGTAATCTCAACATTTTAGATGATTTAATAATAATGCAAAAAGGTATGTTTTATTTCCTTCTTTTGTAGTTTTTTCTTACATGATATTCTTAGAGATAAAATTTAGACTTTTTTTCTTGGGTGTATATTTCAAAGGTCATTGAATTTTCTTACTAATTGAATTCTCTATATTTTGATAGAGTTATCTATATTATAATATTTTTCTTTAGGACATGTAATCTATATTTTCATAGAGTGTTACAAGGATAAATTACTAATTTTACAAGGGTGAAGAGCGTAACAATGGAGCACACTAATGTTAACTAAATAGAAAGGATGTGCATTTAATTAATAAGAATTATAAATAGATGAAAATCTTGTTTAAAGTACTACATTATTCATCTTGTTGATTAATACATCCATATCTCTATTATCTTGATTATATTTACATTTTATTTATCAAATGAGATTATGTTGTGCTTCTTTTTTGTCACTCTTTTTGGGGCATTTTTCACTGTCTATTTTGTACTTGTCCCATAGGTCTAAACACTAAAATTTAATTAATGTAAAAACTACAACACCTATTTTTTAGTATCTTTACACACAAAAATGTCCTCCAAAACAAATATTATTCATTAAATCATGTTATCAAAATGCATCTAGATTAAATAGTGAAAAAGTAAAATTTAACTATTAAATATAACTAAAAATGAACACATTTGATCAATATAACTAACATTAGCACATTTTAACTAATATAACATTTAATTAAAAAAAATTAACAACTATAATTAAAAATTATTACATTAACTATTTTAAATTTCATATAGCTACAAATTAACACATTTAATTAAATACAAATTGGAAAACTAAGTTTTAACTATTATATTTATAAATTTTTTTTTTTTAAACAACAGAAAATGGACAAAAAAGATACCTCTACTCGATTGAATGTCCCTTGTAGCCCACTACTACTCTTCTAGCCCCTTTGTCCAAATTGAGGGGGAGCAAAGGGTTGTTGGTGGCATTTATACTATCTGGGGTACTCGGTCGAGTGTTACTTGGCTGAGTACCCTATGGAACATAGGCACTAAATGGTGCCCACATGGCCTGGTTGTCCCTAACTATGACAACTATTTGTGCAATTACCCAGAATGATTGTTGAAAATTGTGTGTTTCCTTTACAATTGGAATCAAATTATTAGCTAAAAAATTTCCCTACATCTCCATTATAGATTGAAATGCATGAGTAAATTGTCTTACCTAAGTTCAATTAAAAGTTTGATGCATGTTGTGGTGTGCATTTTAATAAATATTTCCCAAGCACAAGGAATTCTTTCTATGTATATTTCTAATATTGATAGAGTTCCTTGGGATGTAATTAAAAGAGTATTTAAATATTTGTATAGTGTCTTAGAGTATTCTTTTTTTTATCATGACATAATATAACTAGAGATGAAATATCTCTTGATATTTATGGTTATGTGGATTCTAATTAGGAAGGTGGTAATGATAATAAAATATCCACCAATAGTTATGTATAATTTACATTATTTGGTGGTGACATTTGTTGGATGAGTTTCCAATGTGTTATGGTTAATTATTCACTATTGAAGAAGATTATATAAAAGTTACTCATGATTGTAAGTTAGCAATTTGGCTCAAGAGAATATGTTTAGATAATGGAATGGAATATAAATCATAATATATTACAACTGTTAGAGTGTAATTTTTCTATTGAAGAACACAAATTTTCACATCAAGACCAAGCACATTAATCTATGCATGATTTTGTAAAAGATATCATTGAGGATGTCAAGGCAAATTCAATAAAGGTATAGACTTTGATGAATGCTGCAAATTCATTAACTACAAGTTTGAGCATAGAGAAATTCATATGGTATTTGGATTCTATAGGTGTCATAGCCACTATGAGTTTAACTCTAGCATAGATAATTCTTTTCCTATGAGGTATTTGATAAGTTCCTAGTTATTAGCAAAACATGTCTCAACCTTGATGTATGGTTACCATTTTTAGTAATTTTTCATTTGAATATGAATTTTCTCTATTATTTTTTCCAATGGTTTGGATAGGATATAAAAAAATCTTGTAAATTAAATTATCAATTTCTACTTTGAGAATATTAGAGTTTCTACTTTTGGAAATTATAAAAAACAAATATAATTCATATTGAAGGATATAGATGCACCAAAACAACTTGAAAGTCTTTGTAAATAGAGAAATAATTCTACCTTGATAGAGAACATTGTGATATTTATAGTTCTTCAAACAATTTGGTATTCACACACATAGTTTGAAAATTATGGCATCTAAAAGTTTGCTATGCTGAAATAGTAAATGTAAAAATATGTTGAACAAATAAATAAGCTATAAATGTATGTTATAAATGTTGGTGTGTATATTCAAATGTTATAAGGATTATTTGATTGGAGTTAATATGGGGGCCACTTAGAAGAAGTTGTTTTAAGCCTATGGTTTTGTAATACTTGTTTTTTCAATTTCATCTGTTGCATGTCCTATATATTAGGTTTACAAGATGAAAGGTGTGTGTAAGTTGGATGATGCGCTTAATAGTTTTATAACTATTTGGTCACCTCCAGATCTATGGTTGGCGATACTCCTTGGAGAATCATTATTTCCAATTATATTGTAATCTACTATTTACTTCTAATTAATATATAAAAGATATTTTACAATGTATATTTTTTTTCCACATAGATGATTGTGATATGCATGTCAATTATGTTATTTCTTTCAGGTTTTTTTTTTACTAAATTATAAATACTTAGAAAAATATTTTACATCACCTGTTCTAAAGGTTAGTGTAGAAAGTATTTTGAAAGTGTTTTTGCTACCATAATTTCCTTACATATATTATCAGTAAGGAACTACAAGAGATTTAGTGAAGTAATCTTTGCCTTTTTGCAAGACTATCAAATTCACTCAAATTTAATAGACTTTTAAAGATAGATGAAATGTCTAAATTAACCCAATGCCTATGATTGTTTGTAGAAAGCCCTCCCATAAATCTCATACCTACAATAAAAAATATAAGGTTGTTGCATGTAATGAAGACACATTGAAAATGCACATTCAACATAGGTATGAAATAATATAAATAGGTATGTCCATCTCAAAATGAAAGTGATTTTTTTTACATGCTTGTAATGTCCAAATATATTGTTTCTTGTTACTAAGTTTTTATATTGTGTTCTTCTATCTATTTTCCTTCATTAGCTTATAGTTCTTCTAATAGAAATGTGATAATCTAATAATTGCAATCGACTCCTTTAATTTTACTCTTCACTGGCCCAAAATAAATCATACAGTAGTGCTTCATACTTGAAGTATTCAACTCTACTGATAGCATGTTGGCTTATTGATCTATATTTTCACATTACCTTCATATATACATGGTTGGAAGTTTAGTTTTATTTATTTAATAGACAATTGAATTTAATGACTAACCTTGGAGAATTTTAGATCTTACCATTTTATTAGGGTGGAGACTTCATCTATCTAAATTAGACCTCTTTCATCTTTGAGCATTATTCTTGCCTTAGGAGCTTGTAGTTTTTCTTTATTGTTAATATCGAAGTGAATATGTTTTGATATTTTACATTCTATTTCTCTTATTTGATCTTTAATGATATGTCTTACACTAGAATGATCCAAATTTAATTTTAAATCACTGTGAAAAAATAGTTTTTCTCATTGAGATTGAGTTGATTTCTATTTGTTCTCCTCTCTTTTCTTAAGGGTTTCAACACACTCAATTGCATTAATAGGGGAAGACAAATTTATTAACAATATAAGTAATAGTAGTCAAGTCAATTGTTAAATAATTCATCCATCAAAATTAATAGTAGTATAGATGAAATATCTCTTTAAAGAACAAAACTTAATACATAATATATTTTGGTGTATGATTTCACAAATACATGTCATGAACTAGCCTTTTGATAGCCACTTATTATATATAATTTTCTAATTACATTTTACATAGAAACTGATGAGATTTAGAACACACAAAAAAGTCCCTTCATTCATAGTAATTATTTCATGCCTCTTTTTAGTCATGAAAGCAACAACTAACTCTATTTCTTGTGAGACATACTCGTCAAATAGTATAGAAGCTCATTTAGCAATTCTAAAGAAGAATTCATTAGTTAGTTTCTCACAACCTAAATGAACTTCTATAATGTTCTCAAATAATGCTCTATATTGATTTTATACAAATCTTCCAAACATTTTCTCTTCTCTTCTCCAATGAGTCACAAGGTATATTGGAAATCCTCCCAACACCTTCATGTTCTTTATCTCAAATGATCCCTCTTTCTTTATTACACTCTCCATCTCTTCTAATTTGGACCAAATCAAGGTATATAAAATGATTCATATTTCTCTTTTTCAATAATACCCTACCAATACAAACTTTCTTCAATATTCCAATCCTTCCAATACAAATGTTTATATTATAGCACAACATATATAATCCTTTCTTTTAAAATATGTCAGATTAATTTTTTTTTTTTTTAAGTAACTAAGGATTTTGAATTGAAATAGAAACCCTAATTAGATAATGGCTCTAATTGGGCCACCCTTAAATTAGGTAGCTTAAACATCACACACTAAGCTTCATTCCAAGACTAGAAGTGTTAAATAGTCCAAGTTGACTTTTTTTTCCAAACTTAATTTTCTCCTTACTGTGTAATGTTAAGGGTGCCCCCTTAAACTTCACATACTAACAAAGAAATTAAGCTTGGAAAAGTAAATCAACTTTGACTATTTAACACTTTTAGTCAAGAAATCAAGCCTTAGTGTGTGATGTTTAAATCGTTGACTCTAATTAACAATTTCCCCTCCTCCAAAATGAAAGAAATATTATAATGAAATATCCCTAACTAAAATGCATTCACAGGTGAAGGAAGAAGATGAATTATAGAAAGAGAGTGGAAATGCATGATATAAACCTCATTAACAAGTTTCTCAAACTCATATTCTAAGTGACACACAATATTTTGTAATATTCCTTGCTCCTCCTTTAGTTGGCTGCTAGCATTACGACCTGTCACCACTATGAAAATTCATCCCCCATCAACCATCTCTCTTGCTCTGGCATTTAAAAATGTTGTGAAGTTTGGGTTAAATTGTTGTAGATACGCAACTCCCACTACATCCTCACAATCATTTGAAACATACACACGATGAGACCTTTTCTATTGAAAACTCTCTGGAACCTGCATTTACATGTCATCATATCACTCCTCTTCCACATGAAAACACTTTATCACTCTTCTACACCAAAACATTTTGTAGCCATTTGTCAAGAAATTATCATCTTTACAGAGACGAGCTATCTTCTATACAAAATGTATCAAAAATCAAACTTTTTTTTCTAGATATCTGAAAAAGAAAAAAAAAATTCAAAATTTTTGCTATTTTCGATTATAAAACATGTAGATCAAGAAAAAAATGTTAAAAATTTTAGTAAAAATTATTATGTTTTTTACTTTTTTATTTTTGATAAAAGATACATTTTATCTAGAAGATAATAGTGTCCCTTTAAAAATAAATAAGTTTAAATCCTTTAACAGGGTCAATTTAATAGTGTGTTGTATATCCTTTAACAAGGTTGGCTCTTAACCGAGCTCACTTCAGAAGAGTGAAGAATTAGTAGCATGTTACTTGGCAGTTTTTCCTAATTGGGTTTCTACATTAAATCTTGGTGTCAAAATGTTATTATCATGTGTGGATGTTGTTATTTTGCATGTTATATTTTACAGTGGTTTATTTCCTAGATATTGACACATATAGAGGTAGAGAGTTAAGATGTTGCATGAAATGTTAAATTGTCGATGATATGCTATAGAGACCGAGTGGGTATCTAAGTTAATTGTTTAAGTTGTTTAAGTGTTTAAAAGTTGAATTGGTACATCTAGACCTAAGGATAATTAATTCACCCCCCTCTCAATTACTATAAATCATTATAATAGTTCTTTATATATATATATATATATATATATATATATATAAAATCTTGATAGAGTTCCTTGGGATGAAACTAAAAGAGTATCTAGATATTTGTATAGTGCCTTAAAGTTTTTTTTTATCATGACGTAATATAATTTGAGACAAAATATCTCTTGATATTTATGGTTATGTGGATTCAAATTGGCAAGGTTGTAGTGATAATAAAATAACCACCAATAGTTATGCATAATTTACATTATTTGGTGATAAAATTTGTTGGATGAGTGAGCAATTTGGTTTATGGTTAGTTATCCACTATTGAAGAAGATTATGTGGAAGTTACTCATGATTGTAAGTTAGTAATTTGGCTTAAGAGAATATGTTTAGATATTGGCCTAGAATATGAGTCATAATATATTCTAATTGTTAGAGTGCAAATTTTCTATTGAAGAACACAAATTTTCACATCATGACCAAGCACATTAATGTAGGCATCATTTTGTAAAAGATATTTTTGAGAATGTCAAGGCCAATTTGATAAAGATATAGACTTTGCCAAATGTTGCAAATTCATTAGCTAAGGTTTTGAACATAGAAAATTTATATGGTATTTGAATTTTTTAGATGGCATGGCCACTATGCATTTAACTATGGTGTAGATAATCCTTTTCCTACAAGGTATTTGATAAGTTCCTAGTTATTAGCAAAACATGTCTCCTAGTTTATTTTCCTATAACCATTTTTAACTGTGTTGTATAATCATATTTAGTAAGTTTTCATTTGAATATAAATCTTCTCTATTATTTTTTCAAAGGATAAGATAGGATATAAAAAAAATTGTAAATTACATGATCATTTCTATTTTTGAGAATATTAGAGTTTTTACTCTTGGAAATTATTAAAAAATAAATAGAATTCAATTTTGAAGGATATAGATGCACCAAAACAACTTGAAAATGTTTGTAAACAAAGAAAAAATTATACCTTGATAGAGAATGTTGTGATCTTTATATTTCTTCAAATGATTTGGTACTCACACACATAGTTTGAAAGTTATGGCATCTAGAAGTTTGGTCTCTTGAAATAGTAAATGTAAAAATGTGTTAAACAAATAAATAGGATATAAACATATGTTACAGATTTTGTTTGTAAGGAATATATTTGATTGGAGTTAATATGGGGACCACTTAGAATAGTTTTTTTTTAGCCCATGGTTTTGTAATACTTGTTTTTTGGTTTCATCTATTGTATGTCCTATATATTAGGTGCACAAGATGAAAGGTGTGTGTAAGGTGGAGGGTGTGCTTAATAGTTACATAACTATTTAGTTACTTCCATATCTATGGTTGGTGATACTCCATGGAGAATCTTGCTCTAAAATTATATTGTAATCTACTATTCACTTCTAATTAATATATAAGAGAGATTTTACAATGTATAAATTTTCTCTACAAAGTGTTTGTTTCCCAAATAGATGAATATGTTGTGATATGCATGTTAATTATGTTATTTCTTTTAGGTATTTTTTTAGTATTATAAATACATGAGAACTTTTTTACATTACCTCTCCTAAAGGTTAGTGTGGAAAGTGTTTTTGCTACCATAATTTTCTTACATATATTATCACTAAGGAACTACAAGAGATTTAGTGAATTCTCTACTAGGATATATAATTTTCTCAAAAAGGCAAATATAAATACAGTATCAGACCTTTTGAATTACAATGGAGAAGATTTAATGAAAATAAAACATCTTGGGGAACAATCTATCAAAGAAATACTGGAATTGATACGAAATATTGGAATTGATTCATTGGGGAATTTGGTTTAGACTTATAATTGATTTCTTTGCAAATTTGTCTAATTCACTTGAATTCAATAGACTTTTAAAGATAGATGAAATGCCTAAATGAACCCAATGCCTTTGATTTTTTTGTAGAAAGTCCTCCCATAAAGGTCATAGGACAATAAAAATATAAGGTTGTGGCATGTAATGAAGACACATTGCAAATGCATATTTAACATCAGTGTGAAACAAGATGAATAGGTATGTCCATCTCAAAATGAAAGTGATTTTTCTAAAATGCTTGTAATGGAAATGTATTATTTGTTGTTTACTTAAAATTTTGTTACTTATTTTTTAGATTGTGTTATTCTTTGCATTTTCCTTCATTAGCTTATTGTTCTTCTAATAGAAATGTGATAAGAATAAATATAATTGATTCCTTTATTGTCATTCTTCACTGGCCTGAAATAAATCTTGCACCAGTGCTTCATACTTTTTCAACTCTATTGATAGCCATGTTAGCTTATTGATCTATATTTTCAAATTAGCTTCATGTATATGTGGTTGGAAGTTTAGTTTTATTGATTCAATAGACAATTGAATTTAATTACTAACATTGGAGGCTTTTGGATCTTACCATTTTATTATTAGTGTGGAAACCTCATCTATCTAAATTAAACCTTTTTCATCCTTGAACATTATTCTTGCCTTAGGAGCTTGTAGTTTTGCTTCATTGTTAATATCGAAGTGACTATGCTTTGATATTTTACATTCCCTTACTCTTATCTAACCTTGAATGATATATATTACACTAAAGGATCCACATTTAATTTTAAATCGCGATGAAAAAATAGTTTTTCTCATTGAAGTTGAATTGTTTTCCATTTATTCTCTTCTCTTTTCTTAAGGGTTTCAACACACTCAATTCCATTAATAGGTGAAGATAAAAATATTAACAATATAAGTAATAGCAGTCAAGACAATTGTTAAATTATTCATCCATCCAAATTAATAGTACTACAAATGAAAGATTTCTTTAAAGAAAAAACCACAATATATAATATATTTTGTTGTGTGACATCAAAAATACATATCATGAACTAGTCTTTTGGTAGCCACTTATTATATAACATTATCTAATTGCATTTTAGATAGAAACTGATGAGATTGTGAACACGAATAAATCCCTTCATCCACAGCAATTATTGCATGCCTCTTTTTTAGTCATGAGAGCAACAACTAACTCTATTTCTTTTGAGACATACTCTTCAAACATTATAGAAGCTCTTTTAGCAATTCTAAAGAAGAATTCATTAGTCAATTGCTCACAACCCAAATGAACCTCTATAATGTTCTCCAATAATGCTTTATACTGATTTTCCACAAATCTTCCAAACATTTTCTCATCTCCTCTTCTCCACTGTGTCATAGGGTGCATTGGAAATCCTCCCAACACCTTCATGTTCTTTATCTCAAATGACCCCTCTTTCTTTATTACACTCTCCATCTCTTCTAAATTTGCACCAAACCAAGGTACATAAAATGATTCATGTTTCTCTTTTTCAATAATACCCTGCCAATACAAACTTTCTTCAATAAGTTGGTCCTTCCAATACAAATGCGTATATTATGGTAGAAAATATATAATCCAACAATTCATTTTAAAATGTCATATTAATTATTCATTTATTTTAAAGTAACTAAGGATTTTGAATTTAAATAGAAACCCTAATGGCTCTAATTGGGCCACCCATAAATCGGACGGCTTAAACATCACACACTAAGCTTCATTCAAGGCTAAAAGTGTTAAATAGTCAAACTTGACTTATTTTATCCAAAATTATTTTTCTCCTTATTGTGTGACATCACATACTAAAGAAGAAATTAAGCTTTGAAAAGTAAGTCAACTTTGACTATTTAAATTTTAATTAGGAATTAAGTTTAAATATGTAATTTTGGCTATGGAAGAGCCAAAATGCACCTGCATAACCAATTTGTTTGTATTTTTTAACAAATAAATACAAACAAATTAACATTCATATATAAATTTATAATTAATTAATAAAAGTGCATTTTAGTATAGACAGTGCGTAAGTATATGATGTTCCATTCTAATTCACAATTGAAAACGAAAACATTACTCTACTTAAAAATCCCAGAATAAAACTCATTCACGGATGAAGGAAGGTGGTGAATTATAGAAAGAGAGAGGGAATGCATGATATAAACCTCGTTAACAAGTTCCTCAAATGCATATTCTAAGTGGCGTGCAATATTTCCTAATATTCCTTACTTCTCCTTTAGTTGGCTGCCAGCATTATGACCCGGCATAACTATGAACATGCATCCCCCATCAACCATCTCTCTTGCTCTGACATTTAGAAACGTTGTGAAGTCTCTGTTAAATTGTTGTAGATATGCAGCTCCCACTGCCTCCTCACAATCAGTTGAAACATACACACGATGAGACCTTTTCTGTTGAACACTCTCTGGAACCTGCATTTACATGTCTAAGCTTCGAAAAATAAGTCAATTCTGATTATTTAACACTTTAAACTTAGGAATCAAGTCTTAGTATGAGATGCTTAATTGGACACCAAAATATTTTGTACCCATCCACTGAGAAATTACAGGGCGCTGCTATCCTTGAATGCACCAAAAGCCAAACTTTTCTTTCTAGATCTATACAGTGATTTTTTCTCAAATTTTTTGTTGCAAATTATTAAGAACAAATACTAAGAATTTTTTTAAAATCTATTATTTTTTAAATTTTGATTAAAGGTACATTTTGTCTAGAAGATAGGAGCAACTCACCTGCGAAATCCAGTGGAGACTGGCAGAAGAATGACAGAAATGCAGAGTCTTCTGAGGAAAGAGACGTCTGAAATGTGATCCACACACAGCCGCTGCGAAGTAAGATCTTGCGGGCATCATTTGAAACAACGAATTGAAGTCATTCGATGGAAGATCAGCGAAATAAACCTCGAATTCTGGCATTTCCTCTTGTCCAAGTGAGCATTGTACAGCTCTGACAATGGTGTCTACTGCCAGGAGTGTATTTCTCCCTGTTCCACACCCCAAGTCAGCTATCCTCAACACGCCTTCCCCATTAAACTTCAATCTCATATTCTCGTAAATGCCACGCTCCAGAATCGGTTTCAAACCTTCAATAATCTTTAGCTGCACCAGCAAATTTGAAAAATACTCATTATTCTCCAACAGGAAAAGTTATAGCTTTTGTGATATTGTGATAGGATTCTAACTATCTAGTTTTGAGTCAAATTCTTTGACTATATTTTACTAGTAGTGTTTTATATATCTAATTAATGAGTGCAAAGTATTTCAATAGTTTCATAAAAGATGAATTCATTAAATCACTATTCATATGAAAGATGGATTAATGAATTTGATTGGGAAACTACATTATCTATCAGACAGAACTCGAACCATAACAAAATAGCTACAACTAAACAAAAACAAAAACTTAAAACAACTAACTAGGCTGGGACCAAAGCAAAAACCAACCATCACCGAGAAAGACCCAAACAACCAAGCTGCTACCAGCAATGAGAAGTGTTTCATATATTTAATATTTAAGGGCAGGGCTATCCTCCAACAAAATGCACCTTTTCAAAAATTCATAAACACAACAAATTTTTTTGAAATTTTCTGTATTTATTCTTCATGATCTCCATATTTTAAAATAATAATAATATTATTACTATATTTTTTGGAGATCTGGAAAAAATAAAATATTTAACTTCTGATATATTTTAGACGATAACAGAAGCCTTTAGTTATAGAATGCGAAGTATTTCAATTGTTTTCATAAAAGATAAATTCATTAAATCACTGCTCATATAAAATAGATTAATGAATTTAACTCCTAAACTACATAGTTCTGATAACAGTACTATAATACTACAATTTAATTTGCGATATCTCCTGCTTATCAAATTATAATTCTGACCAAGGAAAATTTACAAGACCAACAATACTGTCTTTCTTCAAACTGAAAGTCAGTAAAGAAACACAAAAGGAAGTAAAAGAAAGAAATTGATTGGGTGTTTAGTACTTTTGAGATGAGGAATTGTTAGCATAACTATAATCTTGAAAGCGTTCAAACTGGAATTAGCAAATAAACACATAGAACATGATAATAGATTGGATCTGTATTTTATACCTGGCATGAAGAACTGTTTGCATAACTAGAATCTCCATCTCCGGCCTTCATGCCAAGCACATTTTCAAGACTCGGTTTAGAGGGAGTTGGAGATTTAGATCCGGTCACATCCATTTTGATGGCTTTCTTGACTCCTCAGGTTTTTTCAGGAAAGTCTAATGTGTGTGTCTCATCAACTCTGATACGTCTCTATTTATAATCTTTAGTTTGTAGAGGTGTATTTGTTTTTCCTTCATAAGGGGGTGAAGGCGAAGCAGACCGAGCTGGTCGGATCCTACTGAAATGAGGTTGCTAATTTTTGAGAGCTCCCTACAAGGTAGGTATTTTATCAATTTTTAGGGATGATAAATATAGAGGATATGTGTAAGTGGTGGCAAGTATTTCTTTTATAGTAAGATGTTTGGTTACAAGTATTTCTTTTATAGTAAGATGTTTGGTTACACTCATTTTCAGTAGGTAAAATATATTATATTTTTACTTAAAGAGCATGGGATATGTTTTATTTTTCAGATTTTTGAATTATTAAATTGGTTAATGTCAATTCATACGGCTTTCCCTATATTTCTTAGAGACCATATGATGTCGAAACAAAGAAGTCAATTACATTTCAAGAATGTTGATAATGTCAAGTGTGTTAAATAATACAGTGCACTTTTGGTAAATAATGCCAATGGTTACTATCAATTTTTATGAATGATAAATACATAGAGAATATGTGGTGGCAAGTATTTATTTTTATAGTAACATGGCAAGTACTTCACTTTATAGTAAGATGTTTGGTTACACTCATTTTTAAATATATCAAATGCGAAGAGCATGGAATTTGTTTTTCTAGGGTGGTTAATATCAATTCATACCGATTTCCCTAAAGCATATTGTGACTATATGATAAATATATGGAGAATATGTGTCAAGTGGTGGCAAGTATTTATTTTTATAGAAGTGACAAGTATTTCCTTTTATAGTAAGATGATTGGTTACATTGATTTTTAAGTATGTGAAATATATAACATTTATATGCAAAGAACATGGGATTTGTTTTCCCTACAGATTTTTGAATTATTAGGTTGGTTAAGTCAATATGTGAAATATATAATATTTATGTGCAAAGAACATGAGATTTGTTTTTCCTACAATTTTTTGAATTATTAGGTTGGTTAAGTCAATTCATACAGCTCTTTGTATATTCATATTTCTTAATCTAAAGAGCATGAGATTTGTTTTTCTTCAGATTATCATGAATTATTAGGTTGGTTAATATCAATTCATACTACTTGCTATGTATTTGTTGCAAAGAATTTGAGGGTCATTTGATGCCAAACCAAAGAAGTCAATTGCATTCCAAGGATATTTTTAAGTATGTGAAATATATCATATTTTTATGCAAAGATCATTGGATTTGTTTCTTTTTCAAAATCTTTAATTATTAGGTTGGTTTATGTTAATTCATATGTTTTCCATATATTCATTGCGAAGAACATTGTGACCATATGATAAATACATATAGAATATGTGTCAAGTGGTGGCAAGGATTTATTCTTATAGAAACAACAAGTATTTCCTTTTATAGTAAGATGACTGGTTACACTCATTTTTAAGAATGTGAAATATATAATATTTTTATGCAAAGAACACGGGATTTTTTTTCCCTTCATATTTTTGAATTATTAGGTTGGTTAAGTCAATTCATACAGCTTTTCGTATACCTGTTGGGAAGAAGATGGTGACCATATGATGTCAAAAAAAGAGGTCAACTACATACCAAGGATATTGATAATGTCAGGTATGTTAAATAATGCAATGCACTTTCACTAAATGATGCCAATGGTTCAACTATTAGTTTTTGCAGATGATAAATACATCTAGAGAATATGTGTCAAGTGGTGGTCAATATTTATTTTTATAGAAATGGCAAGTATTTCTGTTTATAGTAAGATGTTTGGTAACACCCATTTTTAAATATATGAAATATATCATATTTTTTTATACAAAGAGCACACGATTTGTTTTTCTTCAGACAATTGTGATTATTAGGTTGGTTAATATCAATTCATATGGCTTTCCATGTACCCATTGAAAATAATTTGGGAACCATTTGATGCCAAAACAAAGAGGTCAATTGCATTCCAAGGATATTGATAATGTCAAGCATATTAAATAATGCAATGCAATTTTGATAAATGATCCCAATGGTTACTATCAATTTTTACAAATGATAAATATAGAAGAATATGTGTCAAGTGATGGCAAGTATTTCTTTTTATACTAAGATGTTTTGTTACTCTCATTTTTAAGTATGTGAAATAAACCATATTTTTATGCAAAGAGCATGGGGATTTGCTTTTTCTTCAAATCTTTAAATGATTAAGTTGGTTAATGTCAATTCATTCAGCTTTCTTATATTCATTGTGAAGAACATGGTGACCATATGATGCAAAAACAAAGAGCTCAATTCCATTTCAAGGATTTTGATAATGTTAGGTATGTTAAATAATGCAATGAACTTTTAGTAAATGATGTCAATAGTTACTATCAATTTTTACCAATGGTAAATAAATAGAGAATATGTGTCAAGTGGTAGCAAGTTTATTTTTATAGAAATGGCAATAATTTCCTTCATGGTATGAAAGGTCACATTCCTATTTTATTAAGATTGGATTTGTCAAAATAAGTGAGAATAGTAACCTACAATTAAAGGGTTTGTGTTATTATTGAAATTAAGGTTATTTTTTGAGTTACTAATCATATTATACACTTTACCTTAGTGTTAGGGTAACTGTTAGGTTAAGTTTTTATATGGGTTAGTTATATTGTAGTGCCCATGATTAGTGCTATTGTGATACAAGTTATCTCTCTAGACACACCTCCTAATCTCTCTCTCTCTAGATACACCCCTAATCTATCTCTCTCTAGATACACCATAATATGACTATCTCTTTCCTTATTTCAAATATATATCTCTCTACTTCAAACATGTCTCTATATGAAACATAATATGAGCGCTCTCTCTCTCTCTCTCTCTCTCTCTCTCTCTCTCTCTCTCTCTCTCTCTCTCTCTCTCTATATATATATATATATATATATATATATATATATATATATATATATATATATATCTATTCCACTTATAAAAAATATAATATTATTTCTAGTTACTATTACATATAGGGTTAGGTTAAGGTATATAATTTACTAAATGCTTAGTACATTCATATATAGAGTAAGAGTTGGAGTTAGGATCCAAGATTTACAATTTTATTTATATGACACTTAGTGTTATGGTTAGGGTTAATAAGTGGTTAAATATTACACTAAAATAAGGGACATGGTTAAGGGAAGTATGAGATTTAGGTGTAGTGTTGGAGTATTTGGAGTACAACTATGGTCAAATTTGGGATATATGTCATACAAATGACTTCAATAGTGGAAAAAATGTAATTCATGAAAGAGAAATTATAAGTCCCAACATAGCTGTTTAGATGATGTAAAAGGTGTGAAAGAATATAAAATAATCAATTTTATGGAAATTATTTCTCCATGATAGTGTGTGGGACATTATATATTGTTAAATTTTTAGTAATATTAATGCAATTTTTATTGCAATGATTAAAAATTTTAGTCAATAAATATGCCTATAATTAAGGACATCTATTTAGACTTATGATTTTCTTTCTTAATTAACATATTTAGTAGCCACATCCATTGAAGAAATGTCTTGTACAACAATAACTTTATTTTTTCTTGTTCTCTTCTTCATGAAAGTTACATAGAACAACGGGGAAACAAAACTGCCAATACAACTAATTAGAAGTAAAATTCTAAAATTGGAGACAAGATATACAAAAAAAACTCTATAATGGTGTAAATACATGTCACATTCTTCAATGATTAGAATTTTTTTGCGACCTTTATTTGAACAATGAATCTTGTGAAAGACTTCTTTCATCATTGAGGGAAAGTGATTCACTTTTGTAGATGTGTCATGCAAGAATTTCTATTCATCTTTCATATGCATTCCTTCCATTTCCTCAACATAATCAATTGGAAACATTGTGTTCTCCACAAATTTAATTGTAGTTGTGCATGCCTCTTTAATTATTTGTAGGCATTTGTCAAACGCAGTCTCAAAGAAATCATTTGAGGTCATTGAAGTAGTCTGACTAGTATCAAATAATGTTTGATTCTCTATTCGAGGCATCCATAACTCAATTAGTAACTTGCAAACTTATAAACAAACATCAACATATAAAAATAATCAAGATAAAAAAATATTAATAATTAACATAAATTCTTTCAAATGAATAATGTTCAAAATAACATAAATAAAAGTCAAAAGTATTTGAAATGAGATAGTTAGATTGTAATGTTTGAAATATGGTGGCATTTCCTTCCACATTTCAAACATTAAAAACATAAATATTAATAAAAATCTATATATACTATGAAAAATATTTAAATGAACACATAAACAATCTAATTAAATAATGACAAAATATAAACTAAGTATATGATTCGTTTATTTTAAATTAATCATTAACTTAAATAAATTAAAAAAATTATTGATAAGGTGACCTTGCCATCCACATTAATGATAAAATTTAATTATGAAACATGAAAATAATAAATATTTTGAAACATGTGCAAATATAAAACTACTATGAAACATACAAATCTAAAACATGCAAACCAAAAGTATTTTGAAATATGCAAATCTAAAGCTAATATGAAATATGCAAATGTAAAACTAAATTGAAACATGTATATATGGAAAGTTGTATGGAGATTTCATCAAGATCAATGGCCTCATACATCAGAAGAGATGAGAATCCAGTTGTGAATCGAGAGGCAGTAGGTGTTTTCTGCAGATAAGGAGGTGTAGGCTATACTACAGGAGGTGTGGACTATACTACATCATGAGGTTTCTTCTTTGGAGGAGGCCTCAAGGCTATAGGATGTATCAAAATGTCCTCCTATCTGGAACCACAGGCCCCTGCATCTCCATGTGCCTAGGTGCTGCCATTGGAGGATCTCCTAACCACTCCTCTAATGAAGTCATGAAAATTAGACAAACTGATCACATAGAACATATTGATAGTCTAATATGCCTAAAGGAGAAATTTGACCAGAATAGTACTCATTGTGCACATACGACTCTCTAATAGTTGTGTTATCTCATCTAGTGTAGGAAGATCATAATGAATGTATGGATCACAATGTGGGTGTGATGGATCAACAAATGGAGTGGTCTAAGATTATAGCATATACCTACCACCATAATCAGATGACAACTCATCAACCTAGTTCATAATTGACACAATGTCAGAGCACAAGTCCACACAAGCATCCTCAGCTACATAATGTATTGCTTATGAATATGCCTCCAAACCTTTTGAAAGAACCAGAATGTTTTGACCCATGAAAGCCCTCTTATTAGGGGGATGTGGTAGATAAGGTGATATGAACCTATCGCTAAATCAACTCTTCCCCTAGTCTAGATGACTTAGATAGTTTTATAGTCCAGAAATAATCCAAATAAAATTTTGCATAGAACTATTTGCATAAATAAAGGGGCACCTCATCCTTTTGCAGCCACATATGATGTGCCCTCAACCATCTAGGATATATGAATGGGGCAACTAAGGGATCTTGACACTTTGTCACTCTATCGGCTATCACTAAACACATAGGTAAGTAATCAAGGAATAGTGTGCTCTTAACCATCTATGTCTACAGTGCTAAATTTGATACATCCTAAAATTGCATGAGATAACACATTTTTATATGTCTCAATGGATAGATTATAATAAGGGTTGTATGATTTGATCTTCTGAATCATAAGTTCCAAAGCTTAATCTTGATAGAATGTAGTTTCTCCTTGTTAGGGAGGACAACATGTTGTGATGTGGAGCCTAACCAGACAAAGAGGTTAATTTTTTCCAACTTTATTCAACACTGTTTTCCCCAAGAATTTACTATAGGGGTTTGGGGGCAGTTCCCCCAAGACAAGGTCTTGGGGTAGCACCCCTTGTCAACTTTATTATTGTAAAAGACATGGGTTTCTATTTTTCTATTTCACAACTTTTTCTAGCCCTAATTTTTGTAAGTGGAAAAAATCTTGTATAAAATGGCTTAAGGTTAGGGATTTCATTATTTATGATGAGATTGTAGATTTTGTGGTGATAATAAGCTATAAGTGATTATAGATTATATTTAGGTTGTAATCACTAGATAATAAGAATAGTGGACTCATTGTTTGGTAGATGTAGCCTAGGGATTGGGTGAATCGCATTAAATATGAATGTCTTATGTTCTCTTCTATGAGATTTATTATTTTATGATATTGGTTATTTTTGCATGTAATTGTTAGTTTTTTCTTGTTAATCCTAACACAGTGGTATTTTCTAACATACACTCTAGCTTATCTATAGAGTTGTCCAATATCGTGATAGCACCCTCTCTATAGATTTTGTACTCTGGGGAGTACTATCTTGAGATGAAGTGTGTGATGCTTGATCACTGCATGATGATCAACCACTACCAGCCCCTACACTAGGCTCTACCATTAGATTCCATAATATGTAGATATGGTGAAATATAGATGATAATAGAATAGATAAACACTACAAGTGTGCACACATGAATAGATATAAAATTAGCATTTAGTAAAATTGTCCATTCTAATACATGCATGTGTGTGATGGGCACATAAATTTGTAAATTGCATCCTTCAAACTACATGTACATTCAAATAATATTTAAAATTAAACATAATTTCCAACTTAAAAACATTAGAAGTTCTTGAATTTAAGATGATTAGATTAGACGTATAGATATCCCCTTAAGACATGTGAACATTTAAAATCATAAATTTTTACATTTACATGCTTAAAATCTAGATAAAATAATAGTGTTAAAGTGAGGCCAAATTGAGGAGAGAGAAAGTGAGCGGAGAGAATGAGGAGAGAGAAAGTGAGGATCTAGAGAGTTCACTTTCAAGGAAATAGATAGAATGAGGAGAGAGAATGCAAGGATCTAGAGAACTGAAAGAGAGTGAGGAGAGAGAGAGAGAGAGAGAGAGAGAGAGAGAGAGAGAGAGAGAGAGTTCTAATGTAAGAGAGTTTGACTTTCAAGGACATAAATAGAACAAGGAGAGAGAAAGTGGGGATTTAGAGACCTATAAGAGAGTGACCTAAGATAAATAGAATGAGGAGAGAGAAAGTGGGGAGGGAGACCCAAAAGAGAGTGAGGAGAGAGAGAAATTCGGTAAAGAGAGAATAAGGTGAGAAACATGAAAGAGAGTGAGGAGAGAGAAATAATTCATTTATGAATGGTAGAGATTATGTTATTTATTAAGGACAATACTCTATATTGATTAAAGAAAATGATTGCATTAAGCACTAAAGTTGAGATGGAGACACATCCATTCATAAAGATAGCATATTGATTTCAACATTTAGATGATTTAATAGTAATGCAAGAAGGTATGTGTTCTTTCCTTCCTTTGTATTTTTTCTTGCATGATATTCTCGGAGATAGAATTTAGGTTTTCTCACTTGGGTGTATATTTGAAAGGTCATCTATTTTTCTTACTAATTGAATTGTCTACATTATGATAGAGTGGTATATATTATAGTATTTTTCTTTAGTACATGTAATCTATATTTTGATAGAGCATTACAAGGATAAATTACCAATTTTACAAAGTTGAAGAGTGTAACAATGGAGCACATTAATGTTAACTATATAGAGAGGATGTGCATTTAATTAATAAGAATTATAAATTGAAGAAAATCTTGTTTCAATTAGTACATTTTTCATCTTGTTTATTAGTACATTCCATCTCTATATTATCTTGACTTATATTTACATTTTAAAAATCAAATGAGATTATGTTGTGCTTCTTTGTTGTCAATTTTTTTGGGCATGTTTCAATGCTTATTTTGTACTTTTCCCAAATGTCTAAACAATAAAATTTAATTAATGTAAAAACTACAACACCTTTTTTAAGTATCTATACACACAAAAATGTCCTCCAAAACAAATATTATTCATTAAATCATGTTATCAAAATGCATCTCGATTAACTAGTGAAAAAAGTAATTTTTAACTATTAAATATAACTAAAAATTAACACCTTTGATTAATATAACTAAAATTAGCACATTTGTTTAATATAACTAACATTAGCACATTTTAACTAATATAACATTTAATTAACAAATTTTAATTATTATAATTAAAAATTATTACATTAACTATTTTAACTTTCATGTAGCTACAAATTAACACATTTAATTAAATACAAATTGAAAGACTAAGTTTTAACTATTATATTATTAAAATTAAATTTTTTTTTTAAAACGATAAAAAATGAAAAAAAAAAAAAGGCAAGAGCCTACAACACAACAATAACTTGTGAGCCTCTCATGTGGGAGGTGTTGGGTTTGAATTCGCTTAACACATAAATAATTAATTACAACAAATAATAATAAGTAATCTAGGCTTTAGTCGTTTACTAATCAAATAAAAAAAAAGAAAAAAAGGACACCTCTACTCGATCGAATGTCCCCTATAGCCCATCATTGTTCTTCTAGCCCCTTTGTGCAAAATGTGGGGAGACAAGGGTTGTTGATGGAATTTATATTGTTTGGGGTACTCGGTTGAGTCTTGGCTAAGTACCCTATGGCACGTGGGCACTAAATGATGCCCATGTGACCTCGATTGAGAGCTCCATGGCTAAGTATTGCTCGATTGAGGTAGCATGATTGTCCCTAACTATGACAACTATTTGTGCAATTACCCAACATGATTGTTGAAAATTGTGGGTTCCCTTTACAATTGGAATCAAATTATTAGTTTAAAATTTCCCTACATCTCCATTATAGATGAAATACATGAGTTATAAATTGTTTTACCAAGTTCAATTAAAAGTTTGATGCATGTTGTTGTGTGCATTTTAATAAATATTGAAGCATGAGGGGTTCTTCCTATATATATTTCTAATATTGATAGAGTTCCTTGGGATGCAACTAAAAGAGTATTTAAATATTTGTATAGTGTCTTAGAGTTTTTTTTTTTTTTTTTTTTTATCATGACATAATATAATTGGAGACAAAATATCTCTTAATATTTATGGTTATGTGGATTCAAATTGGGAAGGTGGTAATGATAATAAAATATCCACCAATAGTTATGCATAATTTACATTATTTGTTGGTGAAATTTGTTGGATGAGTGACCAATGCATTATGGCTAATTATTCACTACTGAAGAAGATTATATGAAAGTTACTCATGATCGTAAGTTAGCAATTTGGCTTAAGAGAACATGTTTAGATATTGGAATGGAATATGAATCATAATATATTACAACTGTTGGAGTGTAATTTTTCTATTGAAGAACAAAAATTTTCACATCAAGCCAAGCACATTAATCTATGCATGATTTTGCAAAAGATATTGTTGAGGATGTCAAGGAAAATTCAATAATGGTAGAGCCTTTAATGAATGTTGCAAATTTATTAACTACAGTTTTGAGCATAGAGAAATTCTCATGGTATTTGGATTCTATAGGTGTCATGGCCACTATGAGTTTAACTATGGTGTAGATAATTATTTTCCTATTAGGTATTTGATAAGTTCCTAGTTATTAGCAATTCATGTCTCAACCTTGATGTGGGGTTACCATTTTTAGTAAGTTTTCATTTGAATACAAATTTTCTCTATAATTTTGCCAATGGTTTATATAGGATTAAAAAATCTTGTAAATTACATGATCATTTATACTTTTGAGAATATTGGTATTTCTACTTTTGGAAATTATAAAAAAACAAATAGAATTCAATTTTGAAGGATATAGATGCACCAAAACAACTTGAAAGTCTTTGTAAATAGAGAAACAATTCTACCTTGATAAAGAACAATGTGATATTTATAGTTCTTCAAATGATTTGGTATTCACACATATAATTTGAAAATTATGGCATCTAAAAGTTTGGTCTCTTGATATAGTAAATATAAAAATGTGTTAAACAAATAAATAAGCTATAAATGCATGTTACAAATGTTGGTGTATATATTCAAATATTATAAGCATTATTTGATTGGAGTTAATATGGGGGCCACTTAGTATAAGTTGTTTTAAGCCCATGGTTTTGTAATACTTGTTTGTCGGTTTCATCTATTGTATGTCCACCAAGAGATATTTTACAATGTATAATTTTTCTCCACAAAGTATTTTTTTTCCCACATAGATGGCTATGTTGTAATATGCATGTCAATTATATTATTTATTTTAGATTTTTTTTACTGTTATAAATACTTGGGAAAAAAATTTGCATTACCTTTTCTAAAGGTTAGTGTAGAAAGTATTTTGAAAGTGTTTTTGCTACCATAATTTCCTTACATATATTATCACACTAAGGAACTATGTTGGTGTAAATAAGTATTTACTTATTACACTTACTTAAGTTTTACTTAGGTTAATGCATTATTTAACTATTTTTCATTATTTTATTATTATTTTAGGTGAGACACTTAGGAGTTTGTGAACTCTCATTGAGTTACACAACTCTAATTATGCACATGGTGTTTACAACACAGGAGTATGCATCATTCACTGAGTTGTAATGATGACAACACAGTTATCCACACTCCTCATTTAGCACATGTTGTCTACTCCACTAATTTGCGTGCTACACCATTGTAGGCTTATCTTCACATCATCGCACTTAATCCCGTGCTTAATGGAGGATAATCCATATCTGGTGGACATGTGCCTAGTTGTATGACATATCATGATGCTGACTTCTATGCATTCTAGAAGCTCTCCTAAGGCCTTTATATTCAGGCACTCCTAGTGTACTCTTGTATCCAATTATTGAATGAATATCGTCATTCTAATCATACTCTACCTATTTTGGTCTATTGTGTGCTTGTGTTGAGTTCTTTAGTTCTTGGGTGAATTCTGGCCTAAGCCAAATTCTTACATGGTATCAGAGCCAAGGAGGATTCTCATCATGTAACCGTTCGAGACCATTCATGCTTCAGCACCTCAACACTAATCTGAAGGATCCGCAGAAATTGGGAGCATCTAGAGCCAGATCTGACCTCTCCGTTGTGTTTGAAGCATCAATTTGGTGAAGATTGACTATAAACTCCCCTTTATTGGGTGAAAGTTGATCGTGAGACAAAAAAATTTTACAAACCGGCACCCAGAGGCACTGATTTGCAATTGGGCATGATCGTTTTATTTGATCTAATTAATTATTTTTTAGATCTAAACATTATTTGTTCTTTGCAATTTATTTCCCATCTTTGTATTTTTCAAATTAGCACAGGCAAAGAAAAAAAAAATTATCGACTAAGCAGTCAAACCCCGGCTTAGCTATGTTATTTTTTTGGCAAATTATTTTAATTGCAGGGATTATTATTTTATTCAGTGGGCATAATACATTATTCCCGCACAGTGGCAGAATAAGAGCCGTACTGCACACACAACCCGCGGCCAATAATTTTCATCACCGGCAAGCACACAATAACCAGCGACAGACCCCAACCGACATACCGGTGGCTCCAACATCTGACAACCTTGTAATTTCCATTGTAAGTGTGTGCCGTTGTTTTTAAAAACCACAAACTATGGTGTCCCCATGCATGTGGGATAATACATTGCGAATCTGGCAACGAAACTCAGCTTCTGACAACGCAAATCGTTTACGGCAACGGGGAACATTTTTTGACGATCTATAACTGCTGCAGAACCACCTTCTCCCCATGCCACGTGACGCACCCTGAGCCTGCCACGCGGAGGACCACATTAGCCCTCATAGAGTACATGTGGACATCTACCAACGTAGCGCCACATCAACTAACCCACCACCTCATTTGCTGAGCCAGCTGCCATGCAGATTTTTTGATACTGTGCATGTCAGCATTTTGTACTGACATGTAGGTAGGAGAAGCAGGAAATTTTTGTACAAATCCATATGGTACGACCCACCACATCATCACTGACATGATCTCTGGCCAAGGGTCCGCGAACATCATCTTTTCATGAGCTTATAATTGACACCCATCTAGACATCAAAATAGGCCAAATTAGAACTACTGTGATGGTCGTATGATCTTCAAATTTAACCTTGTCTTTTGCTAGTGCAACCCCTCACCAAATTGATTTTGGTTTTTGCAGTCCGACTTCAAGAGGTCATAACTCGCACATTCGGACTCCAAATCAGGTGCAATTTTTTTTGAAATTGAGTAAAATTTTCTAAATTTTTTAGTGGTGCAGCTATTTTTGGGTTTTGGTGCATGGATTGTTCAGAAATTGCATTTTTTTGTGATTGTACTTGAATGATCCTGCATTTTGCAACTTCAAATGCTCCATACAGGCACATCTAGAGTCGAAAACAAGTTTCATTTTTTTTGAAAGTGCGTATTTTTTTGTCTACTTTCTAGATTTGGCATTAGATTATAGTGTTGTGTGGAAAAATTGTCACTTTCAGTAATAGGGCCTTTCTTTGCTTTGTAATGCTTCAGAATTGTAGTACATTGTAAAGTTTTAGATTTGTACTCTATTAAGAGGTTGTAACAAGCAAAATTAGAAGTCCACAAAGGCCAAAATTGGCAAGTGGCCCATTGTAATCGCACTACTGATAAAGTGCCCAAAGCATCTATTTTGGGGGGGTTTCTTGATTTAGTGAAAAGGGGGGGTGTTCTTGGTGTTGTTTTCTCTCTTTTCTGCACTTTTCTTTCATTTTTTGCATTATGGGAAACTTTAAGTTTCCTAAATTAACTCCTCATAACTATGTTTCATGGTCAATCAAAATGTTGTATCACTTAATGCATAATGGAGTTTCACAATATGTAGATGGTACTCTTCCTAAATTAGCAGGTGATAATGTATCAACAAGTGAAATTTTAGATTGGGTAGCCATGGATAGGAAAGACCTAGGTGATATATGTTTGGGGGTAGATGATAAAATCATGTATCAAATCAAGAAATGTACTACATCCAAGGAAGCTTGGGATACCCTCGAAAGCCTTTATGGTAAAGTGTCTGATGAGGATGTGTTTAAAATAGAAGATGAGCTTATTTCCTTAGATCCTAAGTCATATGACTCAATACAGGACTTCACCATTAAGGTGAATGAATTAAGGACAAAGCTTACTGATTGTGAGAGTTCTATCAAAAATGACAGACTGATCTATCTCATTCATAACAAGCTACCATCGAAATATTCCACATTTGTATCTTCTTTTAACACCTAAAAGACTACCTTAGGGTCTACCTACAAGAAAGTCACTTTTGATGAATATGCTAAGCTGTTGGATGATGAAGAAAAGAAGTTGAAATCAATGGAGATTCTCAAATCACCTCAGTCCAAAGCATTGGTGGCCAATGAGGGTTCTCAACATTTAGCTAGACAATCTTCAAATAAAGGAAAGGGTAAGAAGAAATGGAAGAGCAAATTTGAGGATGCAAAAAAGAACACACCACAATCCAATCAACAAGGCAAGTCCTCGAATTCCAACAAGAAAGGGGACAATAATAAGGAGAAGAAGAAGTGTGCTTATTGCAAGAAACCGGGTCATGAAGAGCATGAATGATATATTAAACAAATTGATGAATTAACCAACATCATGAAGAAACATAATATTCCATTGCCTAATGCTTACAAGGAGAAGGGATCTTCTTCAGATTCAAAGGGCAAAGGGCAAGCATTCATGGAAAATGAAAACTCTTCAAAAGAATGGATATTTGACTCCGGTGCCTCATATTACATGGGTTCTTCAAAGGAGGATTTTTCTTCAATGAATCACTCAAAGGTACCGCACATCTTCATGGGGAATGATAGCAAAATGGAAGTTGAAGGAAAAGGCAACGTGGAAATGGAAAATGGAGAGTTTCAAGAGGTTCTCTATGTTCCAAACCTAAGTTTGAATCTCCTATCAATTTACCAAATCACTCACTTTAGAGATGGACATAGAGTTGAGTTCCTTCCAGACTCAGTAAAAGTGCACAGTCTTAAAGATGATTCCTTAGTTGTAGTGGGGAAAGTGAATGATCACAAGAGGTTGTACTCTTTCTCACACTTTGTACCCAACTCTCCTTCAAAGGCCTTGTTATCTCAATCACATTCAAACATACAATTATGGCATGAGTGGTATGGTCATCTTGACTATTGCTATCTTTAGCAACTTTGCACATACCACATGGTCAAAGGTCTACCTCAAATCAACTTTTCTAAGGGTAAATGTTCATCTGATTCAGTGGATATGCATCCATAGGGGAAGTTACGAAGAGGGAAGTCTTCTAGAGTAGCAAGTGTTCTTCAAATGGTTCACATGGTGTTAGCAGGTCCTTTTGCATCTAGACAGGGTCACTACATACTTATCTTAGTTGATGACTTTTCAAGGTTCACTTGGGTCTACTATCTGCATAGTAAGCGTGAAGTGTTGGACAAGTTTCTAGACTTCAAGGCTCATGTAGAATGAAAATCTAAGAAATCCATCAAAATACTTTGCATGGACAATGGTAACATGCATGTGAACAAAAGACTTAAGGACTTTTACAGACATGAGGGAATTGATCTTCAGATTCCTTCAACATTCAATCCGCATAAGACAAATGATGCAGCTTTGAGGATCAGAACTCTAAAGTCTATGGCAAGTTGCATGATTCATGCCAAGTGTCTAGATCCATCATTAGAAGTCGAAGCAATCTCCAGTGCCACTCACATTCTTAATCATTCTCCTCATCCAGCCTTAGATGGAAAAACTCCTTTTGAGGCATGGTGCAGTAGAAAACCTATTGTGACACACTTCAGAGTCTTCGATTGTCTTGCATGGGCAAATAGATCTTCCAAGAGATGCAAGGCACAATCATCTCAACCTTGTACCTTCATTGGTTATGAAGATGGTGTGAAGGCATATAGATTTCTAGATCTAGAGACTCATCAGATATTTGTGGAGAAGGATGTACAATTTGAGGAAAGTTCTTCGAGCTTGTCCTCTACTCCTCTTCGTAGATCATACAGTGTGGAAACTGAAAGTGGCACCAGCGATAGTGCTTCAATAGCTTCAGACATGTGGAGTTCTGTCGACAGATACAGTGAGAGGTCACTTCATCAGTTCAGCCTGCATGCATACATCGCCACAGTGATAGGTCCAAAATAGTAGGGTACTTTCAGTCTTCCAGATACAGGCTCAATGACAGATTTGGGGGATAGTATTGATGATCTGCCTCTACTTCTTGATGCAAAATTACCTTCTTCAGTTGTCATGAGGGTTCTAGACTCTCTTGTTCATTCTCTACAGGATCAATTGTCACAGGTTGAAGTGATTGTGGATACTTATGATTAGCAGTTGCAGGAGGGTTCTTCATCAATAGTAGAGACAGACAGTTGTTTGGGATAGGTTCTTTAGCTAGTTGAGTAGGTTTCAGAGACATCACTTATCCATGGGATTCTTTCCACACACAAAGGAAGCATCTCATTTGTACCCTTGGCATTGTTTCTTCCTAAGGGGAGGAACACCATTCTGTAGTCTTGGATCAGCTTCTTCATTGGAGCAGTCATTGTTCAGCATTCTTCTTTGGGGGGGGGGGGCCCATCCTGTCTCTCTACCTCTTCTCATCATTCTCTTATGTATATATTGGATGTATGTCATAATGGAGGGGTCTTGATTACTTTATCCATCCATGCATCCTTCTTTATCTCTCTTTTTGGGGGAGGGTTTTTCCCATGAGGTTTTCCCTCTTTCCCCACTTTATGGGAGATTGCACATCATTATGTACATGGGTACCTAACATGGCCTAGTAGCCAAGACCCATATTGCATTTCATCCTAGCTTTCATAACCTTAAGGACATTCCCCTAACTTGCACTTAAGGGGAGGTGTTGGTGTAAATAAGTATTTACTTATTACACTTAAGTTTTACTTAGGTTAATGCATTATTTAATTATTTTGCATTATTTTATTATTATTTTAGGTGAGACACTTAGGAGTTTGTGAACTCTCATTGAGTTATGCAACTCTAATTATGCACATGGTGTCTACAACATAGGAGTATGCATCATTCACTAAGTTGTCATGATGACAACACATTTATCCACACTCCTCATTTAGCACATGTTGTCTACTCCACTGATTTGCATGCTACACCATTGTAGGCTTATCCTCACATCATCGCACTTAATCCTGTGCTTAATGGAGGATAATCCATATCTGGTGGACATGTGCCTAGTTGTATGACATATCATAATGCTGAATTCTATGCATTCTAGAAGCCCTCCTGAGGCTTTTATATTCAGGCACTCCTAATGTACTCTTGTATCCAATTATTGAATGAATATCATCATTCTGATCATACTCTACCTATTTTGGTCTACTGTATGCTTGTGTTGAGTTCTTTAGTTCTTGGTTGAATTCTGGCCTAAGCCAAATTCTTACAAACTACAAGAGATTTAGTGAAGTAATCTTTGATTTTTTGCAAGATAGTCAAATTCACTCAAATTCAGTAGACTTTTAAAGATAGATGAAATGTCTAAATTAAACCAATGCCTATGATTATTTGTAGAAATCTCTCCCATAAAGCTCATAGAAAATAAAAAATGTAAGGTTGTTGCATGTAATGAAGATGTATTGCAAATGTATATTTAACATAGGTATGAAACAAGATAAATAGGAATGTCCATCTCAAAATGAAAGTGATTTTTTTAAAAATTCGTGTAATGGAAATGTATTGTTTCTTGTTTAATTAAAAGTCTGTTACTAAGTTTTTAGATTGTGTTCTTCTCTCTATTTTCCTTCATTAGCTTATAGTTCTTCTAGTAGAAATGTGATAATCTAATAATTGCAACTAATTCCTTTAATTTTACTCTTCACTAGCCCGAGATAAATCATGCACTAGTGCTTCATTCTTAAAGTATTCAACTCTATTGATAGCCATGTTGACTTATTGATCTATATTTTCACATTAGCTTCATATATACGTGGATGGAAGTTTAATTTTATTGATTCAATAGACAATTGAATTTAATTACTAACCTTGGAGGATTTTGGATCTTACCATTTTATTATTAGGGTGGAAGCCTCATCTATCTGAATTAGACCTTTTTCATCTTTGAGCATTATTCTTGCCTTAGGATCTTGTATTTTTTCTTCATTGTTAATATCAAAGTGAATATATGTTGATATCTTACATTATATTACTCTTATATGATCTTGAATGATATATCTTACACTAGAAGGATCCACATTTAATTTTAAATCACTATGAAAAAATAGTTTTTCTCATTGAGATTGAGTTGAGTTCCATTTATTCTCTTCTCTTTTCTTAAGGGTTTCGACACACTCAATTCCATTAATAGGTGAAGACAAATTTATTAACAATATAAGTAATAGTAGTCAAGTAAATTGTTAAATAATCCATCCATCAAAATTAATACTAGTATAGATGAAATATCTCTTTTAAGAACAAAACTTAATACATAATATATTTTGGGGTATGATATCAAAAATACATGTCATGAACTAGTCTTTTGGTAGCCACTTATTATATAACATATTCTAATGACATTTTACATAGAAACTAACGAGATTGAGAACACACAAAAACTATCTTCATTCATAACAATTATTGCATGCCTCTTTTTTAGTCATGAGAGCAACAACTAACTCTATTTCTTGTGAGACATACTCTTCAAATAGTATAGAAGCTCGTTCAGCAATTCTAAAGAAGAATTCATTGATCTATTTCTCAAAACCCAAATGAAGCTCTATAATATTCTCAAATAATGCTTTGTACTGATTTTATACAAATCTCTGTCTATTCTCTTCTCCATTGATTCATAGGGTGTATCGAAAATCCTCCTAGTACCTTCATGTTCTTTATCTCAAATGATCCCTCTTTCTTTATTACGGGGTAAGTGCACCAAGTTGTGGTGCCAAAAAGGTGACACCTTTTTTATTTTTTCTAATTTTCAATAGTGCGCATGCACTATGGCTTGGTGTGAGGCCTCGCCCCAACCCTTCACAGCTGTGTGATGTTACTTTTAGATATTTGATGTCTGTCATTTGATGTTTTATGTTTATGTATGTTGATTAATTAAGTAAAAAGGTAGGATTAACATTTTGGTTTAAGATATTTTAAATGGTTAAGAATTGAATAGGATGAGAGGAACCCTGATTTTGTTATAGATGGATGTTTTAATTTATGTGATTCCTGATACGTATATATACATATGTACATGTGATTTTTGCGACTACTGATGTGTGCAATGAGTGTGCAGATATTTTAGCCGAAGAAACTGACGGAGGAACATAACTGATCTCTATGTGTTAATTTTGGGAACCTTGTTGTTCATAATTCAAGTATTGTATTGTGAGATGTATGTATGTATCTTTCTGTGTTCAGTGAATGTTAGTGTTCATAACTATGTTCTTTTAGTGTTGCTTGACACTCGTGAATTGTTTGTGCTCTTTAGCATGCTAGTTAGGGTTAGTTGTGTAACCCATGGACCTAAGTTGATTTAAGTTAGTGTCAGTTTGCTAATTGGATTCTTAATTGAGTTTAGTCATCCTTAATTCGGATTAGTGCTTAATCTGCTTTTTAGAGTTGTTAGTTGGTCCTAATTGTTTCCTAGCCTTTGTTTGGCTCTAAACCTATTCCTAAGGCTTTAAAACATGAAATATTTATACCTAAGGGGTATGGGTATGGGTTAGGGGTCTTTTCCAACCCCTAAGCCCCCTTTTTTTGACTTTTGAGGCCACTCAAAAAGTCTCATTTTGCTTTTGTGCGAAAATTGACTATGGCTACCATGAGTTTCATTACCCCACCTCCACTTAGTGTTTAACCATAGTGTAGGTTGAGTTAGGAGTTTCTAGAATTGTAAGTGGGTGGGAGAAGTTATTGATCCTTTTGGTGGTTGAGTTTGAGGCTTATTTAGAGGCCCTTCTTGGTCTAATAGAGGTTGTTACCCAATCTCTACATTTAGAGAGGAGTCTTGGAAGATTGAAGCAAGGAAGGGAAAAGCTCTACTCAAAATTGTTCATTTGCCATTACCTCTTTGTGAAGGTTGGAATTCTCATCTCCCTTGTGCAGATTTTCATGTTGCTTCATGCTTATGCTACCTTGTTTTTATATGAATATTTGTATGATTGTGGGTATGTTGAGAAGATTTGAAAACCATGTTATTTTGGATGATTTTCTTTCATGTTTATGTTTGCAATTTTGAGATTTTTCTTGCATGGGTGTTTTGGTATTACTCACCCTTGGAGAGGGCAGAAGTGACCAATTTTGGGAAAGGTCTATTTAGTTGGACTCCAACCAGTGTAGAGTCTCTTCTCAGGATGAGAAGAGGGAGAAAGGGTAGGGTTTTATGGGCCCCTACCTATCAGCACAAACCTCGTATGAGTATGGTATGTTAAAATGGAAGAACGAAAGTTCTTGGTTTATAGCCTCGATTGGGCATCTATTTGGTGTTGTTCTTGACTTCTCCTAGTTGGAAGAATCCACCTTTCCCTAGTGTTGATTCATTGTGAATCATATAGTGATAACCTTGTGTGAATATGCATGGTTGAATTGTTCTTGGTCATGCTTGTTGTCACCTGATCAGAATTCTATTCCATCCATGGTTCTAGAAATGTGTTGCAGAAATTGTTATGAATCCCTTGATGAGGGTCATGAAGAAAATTCAATTATATTGTTGAAATTTTGGATTGATATCCTATGCAAATTGGTATTTCAAACTTTGTTGGATTGGCAATGAAGCCGGGTTTTCTTCCTGATTCTTTCCCAGCTGAGCCTTTGAATCAAGTTTGCCAATAAAATTGGTGTTTGAGTATAATTGTTTGTCATGTGTTTTAATCGTAATTTTAAATTGGATGGATGCACATCAAAATAGGATGGAAATGATGATGGTTTAATTAAGCAAAATTATCAAGTTCCTTATATGTTCAAAATGAAAACTATGTTAAGGAAAGAAAATAATGGCTATGGTTGATTTATTGCAATTCAAGTTATTTAGGAGATCAAATTTATCATGCATTATTGTGACACAATTATTAACTCCATGTTATAAATCCATTCAATTAATATATTCCTTGTAAAACAAAAAAAAATAAAAATATACATCTCTTTGTAATCTATACTTAGAAAAATAAAAACTTCAAAAAAAAATTTCCCCCAACAGCAAAATGCTCTCTGGATTTTGCATGGAGGAAGGAAATTAAATCATTGTGGAACAGAGAATATTCTCTGTAGATCCTTTGTTTCAAATTTAATTTCAAAAATAAATAATCAATAATATAAATATTAATAACTATAGGAACATAATGCTAAAATCTTATCCTATCTCCATCTATAAAACTTTAGTAATAACTATCCTAAAATATCCTAAACCCAACAAAAAAACTTTTTCATTAACTCCTAGAGGCTAGGAGGCAAGGCACTAGGCCTAAGACTTTATATCCATTCAAAAAATAATAATAAAAAAAATAAAATTTTAAATCAAAATCCCCAACCACCTGCCAGCAAGTACAGGGGTCGAATCATGGTAAGGGGAGAGAAGTGAGGTCAGCAAGCATTATACATTTTCAAGTAAAAAAACCTTTTATTTTTCCCCCCACTTTTATTCCCATCCTTCCCCTCTACGTGATCCCATACGTAGTCAATGGGAAGGGGATAGGTCTGCGAGCACAGGCCTTTGGGCAGCGCGCGGCCCATTGGGAGGAGGGCCCCCCTGTCATGACCACTTGGCATGGGGTGTAGGAGGTGTAGGGGGTGTAGGGATAAGATAGAGTAGGATTTAGGTGTTAGTATAATTATGTTAGGTTAGGTTAGTAAAGTTGTTTAATTATAAATTAAGCATGGTTAGTGTTAGTTTAGATTAAGTTAGTTAGTTTGTTTTATTTTATGTCTTTAAATTTGTGTCATATTAAATGATTTAGATAGTTGTTAGTTTTAATATAGTTTTGTAATGATAATGTAGTTAGTTTTATATTAAGGTATTTTAGCTTGCTTTTAATATTATTTAGTTTAATCTAAAGGGTAGTTAGATAGTTTTATGATTTAGTTAGTTAATTTTGTTTAGTAGTTAGCATTATTTAATTATTATTTAGTTGTGTAATTAATTTTTGAAAGCTTTAAATTTCATAATTAGTTAGAATTTATTTAATTGGTAATTGATTAAACTTAAATTTAGAAGATTTTGATAGTTAATTATTATGTTAAAGTAGTCGAAATATTTAAAGTTAATAAATTATATATATATATATATATATATTCTGTTTTAATTCTAGTTAATTGTTTTTCTTTAAGTGACTTTTCAATATCGATTATTTTGTCAATCGATATTTTTCTAAGAGATTTATAATTGAATTTGATCTAGTTGAACTTGATTAAAATTCTTTTTTTTATAATGTTAACTTTATATGAGATGAAAGATGCTATGTAATAAATGTTAAATCTATCTTTAATTATATTGTTATAGAGGAAATTTAAATCTATTGTTTTAAGATTAATATGAAACGAAATAAATGTCGATATTATTTTATTAACGAGAGCTTAAGTTTAACGATGTTTTCCCCCACAAGAGTTTTTAAACTTATGATGTATTGAAGAGAATCTTTTCTTGTAGTGTGATTGCAAACTTATCAACTTGAGCATTATAATAATTATAATTTTTAAAAAAATTGTGTGTTTTTGCCCTCGTAGTTTGGGCATGACACTTGGGTAACCTGAGCCATAGTGCATAAGCATATAGCGCGTATGCACTTTATAAAAAAGTGAATTATTATAAATGGGCTGCATACCTGTAGCCCATTCATTTTTCCTCTATTTTGCTACTTCCCCTCCTCACAACATGTATGCGGATTGAGAGAATAGAAGGTTTTCACTGCTCGCCTTGCCAATATGCCTCCACGTCATTGAAGTTTGAGATCATGAGCACACTGTATGTCATCTAACTTTTTTTTTGCATTCTTTTATATGATTTTTATATTGTTTTGTAGGTTTTTTCAATTTTCCTTTAAATTTGTTTATTTATTTAGATTTCAATTGATTTCTTATCAGGAAATGTGAATAATGAACCGAAAAATCCCCAAAAACATCAAAACCAAAACCCTCAACAAGTTCCAAACCAAAACCCTCCACAACAAGAACAACAAATTTTGTAACTTGGACCAATTGCAAGACCTCCTCCTGGCACACAAGAAAACATTAAAAATGAAATTTAAAAAGGCAAAACTGAATTAGAAGCACTCATTGGTAGGTTGAAAGCTTGTGGACAAACCAAATTCAATGAGAGCTCAATTGACATCCTCCATCGAGTCCATTAAAACCCACATAGCTTCTCTTAGTGGTCAATTAGATGTTTGGTGGGTTAAGAGGGATGAAAAAAAAAGATATTATGCAAATAAATTATCATATCAAGATGTTAAAAAAAAGATATACCAAAAGGTAGGATTTGTGCATTATTTAGAAAGCCTGGTGAACAAGATACTTTTAGAGAGGGTACTAAATGGTTCCCCATCCATTGGTGCATACACGATGGTATCAGAAATAATTTTTGGGATAGATGGTGGATGGTTTTTGATGCCCCTCCTTGCAATAATGATGAGGTCCCAATGTATTTCTTAAGGAAATTGTATTGTGAGTTTGTCCTTGGGGAGATCCCTAATTATTTTGATATATTAGACTCTTAGGGTAGAGCTGGGGGGTCATCTTTTGAGAGGTTGGGGGCACATCATGACCCTAATGTAGTTAGGGCACTTGTGGTCAAGCCATAGGGTGAGCATGTGACTATTCCTTCAGTTATGAAGGAACATGTAGAGGCCAATGCTCTAGGGACTATTAGTGCTTTGACGCAAACCCTCATTCATTACACAAGTCCATTAGTTGAGGAGGAGCCTTCTGCACGTTGCAGTCACATGTGCACATCATGCGGATCGTTATGCACATTTGGCAGTCATGATGAAGATGGTGTAGATGATGGGCTAGTGATTGATTAGTTCATGAATGAGACATTTGGCATTGACACAGGTAAATTACAATTATAATAAACTAATTTGATCACATTTCATATATATAGTGAATGACTAATTAATTAGCATGTATTGACATTGTTCAAAATTTAGGGTCAGAGTGTTAATGGCCCTAATAGCGATCCCCCAGCCCCATTTTTTGTCCCGTCGATGAGTCCAAAGCTATGTATCAATTTAATCATTTAAATGAATTCATCTATTTATTAAGTAATCATATGAAGGATTGACAAAAAAAATTATGCATGTGCATCAGTTCTCTACAGGACTGTTGACATTCACTATGGACTCCAAGCTTAGACATGATTATATTTGTGTTAATTTAATTTATTTGATTATATTTGTTTCATGTTTCTTGTTACATTTAACGTGTATTGTATGACATTCAGCTCTTGACATTTGAGACTCCATCTTCGATAGTCTGTTGATCATGGAGTGGCTATAGCTATGGCTAGTTCACAGCCATTGACTGAGGTATGAAAGAACTTTCTTGGTTTTAGTTGTTGTTTATAATAGTTAGTATCAAAATTTCTAATGTTATTTATAAGTGATTATATTGATTCAATTGTTGTAGGGTCTTGTCACACCTGATCATCCACGAACCTTCGAGGTGGACTTGTAGAGCGACTATATGATGGCAGTAAGAAAATAATTAATTTTGTGTGTACATATATTTGATTTCAATGTATAATAATTTAGAGAAGACCCTCAACAAGAGGACAAGCGAGTGCAAGGAAGACCCCATCATTTCCACTATCTCCTTCCACACAATGACCAAAGACCTCTAGAGATTTGTTTCCTTCCCCTTGTGGGAAGGAGAAGATATAGTTGATAGACATACATGTATAGGCATCAACAGACATATATGTTGGATTTTATGTCAGTGAATGAATTTGATATACATTTGATGTATATATGACATTTTATATTTGATGTATGATATTTATGTGATGTGTGACATTATTAGAACCTCCTCATACTCCTCTTCAATCACTTAGAAGGGAAATTAAAATAGCTCCCTATTGTAGACAATTAGTTTCTTCATATATCCCTTGCCTACGAATTGATTCACTACATCACAGTGAGAGGAATTTTTTAATATATTTATCTTGCCAAATTGACAATTTCTCAAAAATCTACTACACCTAGTTTGATGATGGAATCCTTGGCACAGTAGATTTATAAAAAAATGAGTATAATCTAGGCACAGAACAATACCTATGTAAAGTGACATTTTTGTTTGACGGTTGAATCTTTTGGCTCTAGTTCATGCCAACTTCTATCCAACCATCAAAAACCTAGATTTCAATAAGTAGAGTTGAAAAAAAAAGCTAAAGTCCCTTTTTACTAAGATTTAAGATTTCATAATCGGATAGAAGATCTCAATAGTCTATGAGTTTGAGTGGCAAGATTTATATTTTAATTGTAAATGCTTTTATTTATCTAAGAGATATCTTAGTCAAATTTGAATTCTAATGGGTCTTTTTTTATGATTTGGGATGCAAAGAGCTATTGATCCCATAAATCTAGTATAACTAGCATTCTAAATATAAATACAAATTTGAAACATATAACAAGAAGTCAGATGAAATGAACAACAAATTGATGCCCAACTTCATAAATTCTTATTGAAACCCGAGCAAATTTACATTGCAAAATGAAGAGCCGATTGGATTTATTTAACAATATTTTCATATTTGCAGTACAAAAATTAGAGTCTATCAACTTTATTTTACAATATTCTCATACCTATGACATGGTGTTTTTTTACAGAGATGGATTTTTAAAAGTCTACTCTTTAGAATCTACAATTCTCCTGGTTTCAAAAAATGCTATCGAAAAACTATCCCCAAACAAAACTCCAAAAAATAAAGCTCTCTCCAAATACTTCTACAACCTAGACACTCAACCTCCCAAAATAATATGTGCACCACCTTCTAGAAATGAAGTCAACAAAAGAATAATGCAACCCACTCTTAGAATTGTTGTGGACACCTCCCCTATTCCCTATGTTATTAAACAAACCATATACTTATTTACTAGTGTTGGATTTCTCTTCATCTAATTCCAAATGCATCATACAAAGAGAGAAAATTTTCAAATTCAATTTCTTTGCCACCTAAATTTCATGCATCAATGAGAATTAAACCTTAGTTTGTTAACAACTGTATCCAAGTTTTCAACTCCCATTCCTACAATAATAGCTTGCACCACCTTTGGCCCCTCTCTCTCTTTTTTATATATAAATAAACTTTTGAGTGAAACATCTTCAATTTCCATAATAGATCAAGGGTCAATTTATGTGGGTGAAATTTATATTTTTCTACTTCGTATATTTTTTATCTTGTTGTTGTCATTAAAAATATCTACAAGTGTTTGTAATGTAACATTTTTTCCCTATGAGGAAAATTTCCTCAAAAACATATGATAAAAGTCTTGCATGGCTCTCTTCAACCTCTCCTAATGATGCTTCTAAGGAGAAATTGAAAGAGAAGAATAGCAAATCATTTCTACCAAAAAGAAGACCAAGGCTTCAAAAATGACTAAATTTATCATTCATGAGATTGACTCTAATATTGATGTCTTAAAGGAAACTAAGACCCCTTGTCACTCCAAGAGACTTGTGATACAATTTGTAGAAAAGGGGAAAAAATGAAAGTGGACTCTAAGTTAGATGAGGGAGAGGAGAATATGAGTGATGAAAAAGAGGAAAAGGCAAAAGAGGTTGAGATTGAGGTTTGTTCTAAGACAGCTAGTAGATCATCCCATATCCCTAAAAACCTCAAAATGGAACCTTTGGACCTCTCCTAAGACATATCAATAGAGGAAGTTGTTAAACCACATGTGATTAGTAAGAATACAACTATTCTAGGTGTTCAGTGCGACAAGTGTGAGGAAACTATGGAAGAGCTTAATAAAGTCAAGGAAAGAGTTACAAGGTTGGACAAGAAGATGTAATAACTCCCATTTTTCATTGAAATTCATGCACATCCTGACCACATCTTTGTGCCAGTTGAAGAAGAATGCACTTGAAAAGAAGGATAATGACAAAGGTAAATACAAAGAGCTCTACAAATTTGCCACTAAGGAGTAGGCGACAGTGATTCTTAACATATGATGCAATCAAAAGGAAGCTCAAGGAGTTTGTCCCTTGTTCTAGGTTTTTTAAAATATTTTTAGTGGCCTCTATGACCTTGATATAAACTTTTTAATTTTTTCTAAGTATTTCCTCACAAAAAGGCTACTAGAAGAGCCCCTAATTAGGCCTCCACCTACATTTATAAGGCTAATAACTTATTTCCCTTAGGGATTCATCAGACTTATCCTTAAGAACATTTTTTTCACATGGTCCATACTCAAATATTTTTGAACTTTTAGGCCACCAAAAATTCATACAACAATAATGCAAAAAAATGAGGGTTTTGGGGGTTTTGAGGGCTACCTGTTGCTCTCAACTTGTGAACACCTTATTCAACTCATAGAAACTTCTCCTCTTCAATAAATAACCTTCTTATATCCCTCTTGAATCTATTCAAAGGGAAAGTCTTTAATATTTATACTTTTCTTTTGAGAACTACTTCTTTGTTGGTTGCTCCCAGCTGGGCATTGCCAACAAAGATGAAGGAGGAAACTTCAAAACCTATCCTAGCTTGAACACACAAGCATGAGATATATGCTCTTATTTTATTCACATACTTCTTAAGAGAAGTTTATGAAATGGTGGGAGCCTTGAAAGGGTGCTCTTGCACCATATACTTTCATACTGTATATATCTATTTACTTTGACTTCCTTTTTTATTGCCTCTCATGAAACTATCGTACATTGGTGAGGGTCACATATACTCACAACTATCAAAATCACACTTCTTTAAACCATCCAAACCATTATTCAATATAAGATAATGAACCAAAAAATATCATAGTTTACAAATCTATCATTTAGGAGTATGTTAATGTGATTGGTATTTTTGAATGATAATACAAGAGGTAGTGAATGTATTCTTTTCTATTCACAAATATGGCATTACATAAGATAAGATCCTTGAGAAACCCTCATAATGATGCAAAATAGTGATCTTTATCATTCCTTTGATAGTTTTTCCACAATCTTATAAACCTATGGGACATTAGAATATGTTCCATATTAAGCCTACCTCTAATAAACCCTTAAGATCGTGAGTTATGATGAGGAGGAAAAGTTATGAGCCTTTAGAATTTTCTCCTTCTAGACATCACACCATGTTTTCTCCATGATATTTTCAATGTGGGGGAGATAAATAGAAACTTATGAACTCTTGTAAACCCCTTAATGTGTCATTATCTTTCTTAGGGATGTTTCGATTTGGCATGCCCGAGAATGTTTGAGTGTTCAAGGAGATGGGATGAGGTTGGGGATAGTGTTTACCTAGCCACTCAAAGCTAACAGAATAGACAGTTCGATCCAAAGATGAAAGGTAAGAGAGATTTGGCAGTTGGAAACTTTGTACTAGCCAACATTATAAGTTTTAGCATCACCTGAGATGGCGTCGTAAAATCAAAATAGAGTAAGATCTCTAAAAAGTGAGAGAGGTTACTATAGGTCTTCGCAACACAGTCCTATAGGAACTAGAACTACATCTGTACCTCACAAAAGCTTCGAGATATGCCCCATCAAAGATCACTACCCTATGGCATTTACTGATCCTTAAGGACATTTCAGTTTGACATGCTCGAGAATGTTCGAGCACTCAACGGGATGGGACAAGGTTGGGGATAGGATTTACCCAGCCACCTAGAGCTAATGAAACAAACAATTTGATCCTAGGATGAAAGGTGAGAGAGATTTGGCAGTTGGAAACTTTGTACTGGCCAACACTACAAGTTTCAACATCACCTAAGATGGCATCACAAAATTGAAACAAAGTAAAATCTCTAAAAAGTGAGAGAGTTTACTATAGATCTTTGCAACATGGTCCTATAGGAACTAGAATCACATACATACCTCACACGAGCTCCGAGATATGCCTCGTCAAAGATCGTTGTCCTATGGCATTTAGTGACCCTCAGGGACATTTAGGTTCAACATGCCTAAGAATGTTCAAGCACTTAATAGGATGGGACAAGGTTTGGGATAGGGTTTACTCAACCACTTAGAGCTAACAAAATAGACAATTCAATTTCAGGACAAAAGGTGAGAGAGATTTGGCAGTTGGCAACTTTGTAGTGGCCAACACTACAAGTTTCAACATCACCCGAGGTGGCACCGCAAAATCAAAATGGAGTATGATCTCCAAAAAGTGTGAGAGGTTATTATAGGTCTCTGCAACATGGTCTTACAAGAACTAGAATTGCATCCATACCTCACATGAGCTTCGAGATATTCCCCATCAAAGATTAGTGCCCTATGACATTTAGTGACCCTTAGGGATGTTTCAGTCCGGCATGCCTAAGAACATTTGACCACTCAACAGGATGGGATGAGATTGGGGATAAGGTTTACCCAGCCACTTGGAGCTAATAGAATAATCAATTCAATCCCACGATGAAAGGTGAGAGAGATTTGGCAGTTGGCAACTTTGTATTGGCCAACACTACAAGTTTTAGCATCACACGAGATGGCATTGCAAAATCAAAATGAAGTAATATCTCCAAAAAGAAAGAGAGACTATTGTAGGTCTCCACAACATGGTCCTATAGGAACTAGAATCGCATCCATACCTCGCACAAGCTCCAAGATATGCCCCGTTAAAGATCATTGCTCTATGGCATTTAGTGACCCTTAGGGACGTTTTGGTTCAACATGCCCAAGAATGTTTGAGCACTTAATGAAATGGGACAAGGTTGGGGATAAGGTTTACCCAGTCACCCGAAGCTAACAAAATAGACAGTTTGATCCCACGACAAAAAGTGAGAGAGATTTGGTAGTTGGCAACTTTGTATTGGCCAACACTACAAGTTTCAAGATCACCCGAGATGGCGTTACAAAATCAAAATGAAGTAAGATCTCCAAAAAGTGAGAGAAATTACTATAGGTCTTTGCAACATGGTCCTATAGGAATTGGAATTGCATCCATACCTCACACGAGCTCTGAGATATGCCCCGTCGAAGATTGTTGCCCTATGGCATTTAGTGACCCTTAGGGATGTTTCAATTCGGTGTGCTGAAGAATGTTCAAGAACTCAACAAGATAGGACAAGGTTGGGGATAAGATTTACCTGGCCACCCAGAGCTAATGAAATAGACAATTCGATCCCATGACGAAAGGTGAGAGAGATTTGGCAGTTGGCAACTTTGTATTGGCCAACACTACAAGTTTCAGCATCACCCAAGATGGCATCACAAACCAAAATAGAGTATGATCTCCAGATAGTGAGAGAGGCTTGTAGGTCTCTACACATGTTCCTATAGGAACTAGAATCACATCCATACCTCGCATGGGCTTTGAGATATTCCCCGTCAAAGATCGTTGCCCTATAGCATTTAGTGACCCTTAGGGACAATTTGGTTCAGTGTGCTCGAGAATGTTTGAGTGCTCAACACAATGGGATGATATTGGGGATAGGGTTTACCTAAATACTTGGATCTAATAGAATAGACAATTCGATCCCACGACCCTTTTTAAACTAAGTTGCAAATTCGAGCAACTTTTACAACTTTCAACAATGCAACTTTGCACAAAAAGTGCAATTTTTACATTTTTCACTTGATTCCAATTCTACGACTTCGAAAAGGTTCAAAAACACTAAAATAAATTATTTCCAAATGCTCAACTCTTCACCAATTCTCAAAATCCTGCAAAGTTGTTAGCATTTTTGTAATTTTGCTTTGACAACTTTTGCAATTTTTTGCAATTTTTGACATTTTAACTCCTAGATGCCTAAAACTTAACCTAATGACCCTAAGGACCTTTATAACCTTCTAAAAAAAAAATTTTAAAAAAAATTTCTTGAATAATCACCTATATTCCTCATTTTTATGCCTAAAAAGTGGTCCACAGTGTAACAACAAAGACTTGGTCCAAAATAACTATACCTCATCTTTTGATATGTCATAGAGGAGTGAAATGGGTATCCTAATCTTCAATTTATTTTCTTGATATTATGAAAAAATTTAGAGAAAAATGAAAGAGGACAATATTTTATGCTAGTGTTTGTATTGGAATTATCATTGTTTCCTTAACTAGTGTTTTTCATGAGTTAGAGTATAATAATCTATCTTTTGTTATGATTGAGTTCAATATTTTAGCGTTCTTGTTGATTAGTGTTGAAAAGGATTTGGGATTTTAGTTAGTGATGATATGAAGGCTCTAAATGGTATTCATGCTTCTTATTGGTGTTCTTAGATCATGTTAATTGTTCACATTGATTGAGGAGACCAAATTTTTATTTATTTGGTGGTTTTTTGGTGTTTCTTTATTTAGGGTCTAACTGATTTGATGAAGCAATAAGTTTTGATTCTTGGTGCTACTTTGGTGATACCATTGCATGCTTTTGGTTATTCATTTGGGTCCTATCCAAGTCTTGGATGACTTGATTTGGATAACATTACTAATTAAACATAATATTTATATCTTTTATTGTAATAGGCATTAGCCAACCTTCTTTATGTTTAATCTTTGTAACATGGATAAATGAGATAACATTTCTATAATTGAGAGTATGTTAAGTATGCAAAGGATGTGCAAAGGAAATATATTGTATGCATTTTATGAATAAGTAGAAGTTGTACTTAATTGGATTTGTCTTAGTATTTCAGATGTTTATCTTCTTGGTTGTAGTTAACATTATGTCCACTATCTTATAATCAAGATTATATCAGTGAACCCAACTAAAGGCAAAATCTAAGATTGGTTGTAAGAAATGTGCTCTACATAGTGCGTCCATAAATTGGGTCATATGCCTCTTGATGTAAATGGATTGATTTTTTTCTCTATTTTTTTTAAAATTAGGAGTACTTTTTCATAGTACAAATATCTTGTGGTTTTGGCTCCCACTAGGTTTTCCCTAATAGGTTTCCTCAAGAACATATATGATGCAGAGCCCTCCACTATCACCTTAAATAGACTAACTCAACTTGAGGATTCAACAATATAACTTGGAATCAACTTAAGGAATCAGTCCTACTCAAAGATCAAATGATGTTCTCTGACTTGGTAGATTACTTCCTCAACCATGCTCATGAGTTCATCATTGCATTATCTCAATCCAATCTATTCAAACTCTAATACTCTCCTGGGGTACCTAGTGCACCTAGTCTACCTAGTGCCTCCAACATACCAAATATCCAATCAAGCTTCCCACACTGACCCTAACTTTAGCCCTCCTAGGTTTACCTAGTAGCCCTGTTAGATAGAAATCTGCAAATTCCATGAAATATTTCTAAAAAACTTGGTAAGTAATTAACTTTCCAAATACCCTTTTGGGAGTTATAAAACCCCTATCAATCTCAAAACTTCACCTCTTGACTGGTGAACCTTTCTACTACTAATTGCACATGTATTTAGGCTTAATTAGCCTACCCCAACAAAGGAACCCTATCCTCCACTAATCTCCAAGACTCCCCAACCTTAAAAAGTCTTTCTAGACCTCCTAAAACACAATATTATCAAACTCCCAAAGTATCACCATTCATCAAACTCCCAAATCAACAAACCCTCATTATTTGAGATCTCCCTTCTTGGATCTGCAATCAATATTTTTTGTTCTCCTTGATTCTCTTGCATCCTGATAATGGATCTGATCTGAAATGTTGATGATAAAAAAACTCACACAATCATACCCAGAAATCAAATGTGACATTATTCATGGATTGTGGAAATCTAATAGCTCTGGTTTCTCTTAATCAGCAATTTCTCATCTTTTTGGGTTCTTCAAAACTTTATCTCAAATCCCTGCACATATTCACTATATTAAAAGGATCTATCATTCATTTGACTCACCACACCAATCACTAGAAACCCATTGGTGGGTGAGTCAAGGCACTTATTAAAGTCCTTGCACTAATGATTGTCTATAGTCACAATACAAGCACAATCACTTATACCAATGATTTCCTTCGCTTTATCACCAAACAAAACATTGAAGTTAATGCATAAACATATAAGGAAAATAAAATAAAATGTATTTATACCAAGTTTCAACCAATTTCAATTTTATATATTCAAATAAATTTGTTGTTATTGGGATTGTACCCATGGGACAGTAAGCTTCATAAAATGCAAAAAAATTGAATTATATTCATAAAACTTCCATCTTTGGTTTCATTACATATTTTATCATTATAGATCATCTCTCCCTTCTAATCACATGGAAGAACTTATAAATAGACCCCATCTTCTCCCACAAACCCGACAACAACTTCTTAATTGTTTGTAACTGTCTACAACAGTGTACTAACTTAACATATGAAAATATTGTCAACTTGACAACTCAACATTTCTATACTAATCTAAAGAATCTTTAACTTATTTACACTATAAAACTCTAAACATATCCATTAGTCCTTTCTCTTAGCCATTTTTGACATTCTTGACAACATTTTGTCAATTTTGCAATTTACATGTATTTATGCATATCTTGTATCTTAACCTTGAATGACCTGTGACTCCTCCATACTATGACTTTGATGAACCAAATACATTAAATTTGACTATGATATTAACATTAAATGAAATTTAACTCCTTAAACCTCACTTGTACCATTTTGGCCTATGTTTGCCCATTCTTGGCAATGTATTACAAATTTGACAATTTCATGCTTCCCTTACATTTTGATGACTTCAATAGCCATGGTTCATCATCAAATTACTTTACATATCTTCATTAGGCATTGATTTCACTTGGTACCTTCATGGTTTCCTTCACAAGTCCTGGTGTACCTTGTAGTTTCATGTGTCCACTTAGTGCCCATGCACCAATATATGATGTTATGTGCTATGTATTATGTATTATGTGTTACAAATCTTGTATTATTATTTATCTTTTAGATATTTGATTTATTTAAGTGGTTTGAATTATTATATTTGGCATAAGACTGAATCACCCCCTCCCTAAGATGTGCTTGTCTCTTCCTGGGCCTAAAAATTGGTATTATAGCCAAGTCCTTTTAAAGATGTTTGATCACTTAATGTGATATTTGACATGGGAAGTTTACGAAATGATGGTCCTAAGTTTGATGGAACCAACAACATGGTTTCAAAGAATGGTATGACTACTTATATGATATGTATGGGAGATGAATATTGGGATATTAGTGAGAAGCCTTATGATATACCAAATGATCTATCAAATGCTACTACAAATCAAATGAAGGAACTCAAGAAAAAACATGATAGAAAGTTAATATTTGATTAATGGCTTGTCTAATATAGAGTATTCTCACATCTATGGATCAATGATAACCCATGAGGCATGGAAAAAGCTAGAAACTATTTGTAAATGTGTCAGGTATGTTAAGCAATCTGAGTTTTAGGGTCTTTAAGGGAAGTATGAAGATATAATGGTGAGTGAAAGTGAACTATTTCACCATTTATGTAGAGAGTGAATAATATAGTTTGTTCAATTATAAGTAGAGGTGGCACCTTAAGTGATGATGATGAACATGAGTAAAATTATGAGATCTTTGCCTACATGTTACAATGAAAAAGTCATATCTATTTAGAAATTAAGAACTATAAAAGAAGTTTCAAGAGAAGCTTAGGCTGGAAGAATTTTTTTCTATGAGATGAATACTCTTGGTAATGAGCTACCAAATATTGAAACTATACTCAAATCCAATATTTATAAGGATAAGGAAGAACTTTTGAAAGATAGTAGCTATGCTAAGTGTAAGAATTTGCTAAAGGCAAAAAATGAAAATGACAAGATCTAGTAGCTCAATCGATAACACAAATGAGAGAGATGAAATAATTTGATCATTAAATGACTAGATTCAATTATTATCAATAATTAAAATATATATGGACGCAATACACATAGATCTTCCTGAATATATAGGTAATGCTTGATAACTAGGAGTGCTGCTAGTGATAACCTATCAACTAAACAAGGTGTAATCACATGTCAACTAAAGGTGAAACATCATCCATTGTACAACAAAGTATGTGTAACATGTGAAACGATGAGAGAAGGATAATGTGGTAAGAACACAAAGGTGGATCTCACAAACAAATAGGTGTGAGATGACAATAAGTGCATGTGGATTTCTCCTACAATATGTGCTAAATAATGTGTTGACTACTACAAAAACTAATATGAAAATGTTGTATCCTAAGTAAACATAAATAAAGTGTAATTAGTAATTAATTCCACCGATACCCCTCCCTCCACCCCAACTTGTGAGAACATAAACATGATTACATCTAAAGGGAAAAAGGAAGGCTAAAAATCAAACATTGATAAACCACCTATGATTATCCTTAAGGGTGTGGATTCTTCCACACAATCACAACCTTGCAATCTTCAGACTAAGAGTGAACAAACATAACAACAAATAAAAGACAAAAGCATGTAATTCATAATATCAATATTGGTAACAATGTTCCAAATGCAAAGAATTATTTGTTTGAGCTTCTAGCAATGATCAAGCGGCTTATTGAAGGGCTTGATGAGTCTTGGAAACTTCTCCCATTGTATCCTTGCTTTCACCAGTTTGAAGTTTTTGGTTGCATGCATACAATCATGACTTTACATCACAAAGCATTCACATTCTAACAATTTTCATGTTCTTTCATTACATTTTGATCTAAACAAAAAATTCTAAACTTTCACTTATTCTAAACAACAATACCCACCTTGTCATGTGGACAGTCTTGGGGGAGAGGTTGCAACATTGTATTTGGATCCAACTGATCACTCTTTCTCTCTCTCCCTCTCTCCCTATTCAATCTAATGAGCCATCTAGATTTTCTCTACATTTTAATGTCTCAAGTATTGCCTCATGGCCTGATTCGTGAACTTTCCAAAGAATCTTATTATGTGATTTTCCACCATATTTTATCAAGTGGACATTTGATGCAACAAGGTTTGAATAATGAAAAATCTTCCTTTTCGTTTGCCACTCCTTGAATAACCACAAGTTAGGGTTCTTCATAGAATATCATCTAAGCCATGTGTCAGTTACAACTATTGCACCAACATGGTACTCTAAACCTTCACCGTCTATGACCATGTGATCCAATTTTTGTTTGGCTTGGATACAATGACATAAATAATAATTTTTCCCTTCTTCATTGTCTTTAGGTGCAATAACAACAAAAAAATGGCCTGCAATGACAAATGTACAAAATGCGGTCATTAATTCAAAAAATACTTAGGTAAAAGTTATAAAGTTACATATTGAAATTACAAAGATATATAAATATATATATTACTAGGTTACACTAGATCATACAAGTGGTCAAATTCAATAAGCGAATCCATCTCTACCATTTCTAGTGCTAGTGGGGGATGATAGGTGTCATTTGAGTCCAAAACCCATATATTCCATTTGTCCACCCATTCAATCGACTTACATTCATCCCAATTTTCCTCTACACATGATGGATAATAGAATGTCATTTTTCATTGTGGATACTCCACGAACCTACATCAAAGCTTCTAAAAGAGTGCAAATCATTGGATCCTATTTGTGTGCAACAATCCTCATATGGTGCAATGTCAGTATTATCTATCAACCAAAAAAATCTATGAACCATAGACTCACCTTCCTTACTTAAACTCATTGTAGCATTACACCACTGGATGATGGATTTTGCATCTATCAATATTACTCCATCTTTTTACTTTTGTTCTTCATGAGCTAAGGCTCTTTTGATGCATGCACCTGCACCATCATGCTCTCCCTTTCTATGACCAGCCTCTGTGAAATTCCACATACATTGAATTCTACACAACATGTGCATCCTGTTTAACCAATAGAACATCTATGCATTCTTTAATTGGGATGTGCAATTGTCTGACCAAATAATGTGATGACGATATGTTATGCCCCTATTAGCCAAATCTCCATAAAATAGTTGAAAAAAATCATGTACAAACTTCATAGAATGTGATCGATCATCACTGATGTAAAAATGTTACTCCCTCAAAATCTTCCTGTCATCCTCTATACTTGTAGGTGAATGCATGAATGTTATGTGAACAAATATGAAAACCTGTTGAGAAGTATAGTTTTTTTGCACCTCATTTTGTGGTTTTAATGTGTAGTTCTCTGTAAAGTCTACAATCAAAAAAATGGTATCTAGTGGAAGTGTATCCTTGCACAACTTGAATTGCAAATCTAGCCATCAAGCTCTATGTGCATGCCTTGCATACTCGTAAATAATCTTTTCATGAAAAATCTTCATGAACTCATACACTTGAATCTTTTCAATGACTAAATCACATCTTTTGCCCTATTTCCCATCTTTTAGAGCATATGTCACTATCTTAAATTTTTCATAATCTACTATTTCATTTTCAATTGCATGTGTACTATCCATATGTTCACAAGTTGATAAAAGTTGCAAAGAACCACAAAATAAGCATGTACCATCCAAGCATGATGTCTTGTAAAATTGTTGGTTGTCTCCTATTTCACATAAAATGTTGGATATGAATTCCCTTGAAGATCTCGGTGGCTCGTTCATATCACAATCTTGCAAAACAAACTTAGAATGCAAAAACACACATATGCCTTAAAACATCAAAATGGTTTGAAAATTCAATATGTTCCTATAACAACAAGTTGTGTGTGTGAGATTTATCTTGACATAAAAAGGTTTACCCATCTCAAAAAAATTTTGACTTATTCGAATTTGAGGATACATACCAATAAATTTTGTAAAAAGTTGTGTCTAAATTGAGTCCAAAAAATGTTTCGCATGTGGGTCACGATTTTGGCTACCAATCCTCCTTCTTACAACATCTATTTGATTAGGGAAAACACGTGTGTTATTTTTTCAAAAAATTTCAATCAATGATTTCAAAGCTTCACTAATTTTTTTGGTGTGTAATTTAGAACCCACTTTGTCATAAGCACTCATTAGATTCTTTACAATATTTTTTTCATTTGAATCATCCATCATTCTTAGCCCAAAAATCTTCATGATAGGCCTAAATTTTAAATTATTCATCATTTCAACAAATAATTGGCATTGACCTGTAATATTTAATTCTTCAAAGAATAATCTCCACATACAGTTAACTTTTTTTTACAAGTGTGCTTGCTAATCTTGTCAAGCATTGATTTCAAAATGTTAGTATCAATATCACCAAATAAATCTTGCACTAGTGCTTCATATTTTTTCAAATGTATTGATAGCCATGTTATCATATTGATCTATATTTTCACATTAGCTTCATGTATATGTGGTTGGAAGTTTAGCTTTATTGATTCAATAGACAATTGAATTTAATTACTAACCTTGAAGGCTTTTGGATATTACCATTTTATTATTAGCATGGAAACCTCATCTATCTAAATTTAAAAAAATTCATCCTTGAGCATTATTCTTGCCTTAGGAGCTTGTAGTTTTGCTTCATTGTCAATATCAATGTGAACATGTTTTGATATTTTACATTCTTTTACTCTTTAAAAAATAGCTTTTCTCATTGAGATTGAGTTGATTTCCATTTATTCTCTTCCCTTTTCTTAAGGGTTTCAATGCACTCAATTCCATTAATAGGCGAAGACAAAAAATATTAACAATATAAATAATAGTAGTCAAGTCAATTGTTAAATAATTCATCCATCCAAATTAATAATAGTACAGATGAAATATTTCTATAAAGAACAAAACACAATACATAATATATTTTGGTGGGTGACATCAAAAATACATGTCATGAACTAGTCTTTTGGTAGCCACTTATTAAATATAAAATTGTCTAATTACATTTTACATAGAAACTAATGAGCTTGAGAACACAAATAAATCCCTTCATCCATAGCAATTATTGCATGCCTCTTTTTTAGTCATGAGAGAAACAACTAACTCTATTTCTTTTGAGACATACTCTTCAAACATTATAGAAGCTCTTTTAGCAATTCTAAAGAAGAATTCATTAGTCAGTTGCTCACAACCCAAATGAACCTCTATAATGTTCTCAAATAATGCTCTATACTGATTTTCTACAATTCTGCCATACATTTTCTCATCTCCTCTTCTCCAATGTGTCATAGGGTGCAATGGAAATCCTCCCACCACCTTCATGGTCTTTATCTCAAATGACCCCTCTTTCTTTATTACACTCTTGATCTCTTCTAAATTTGGACCAAACCAAGGTATATAAAATGATTCATGTTTCTCTTTTTCAATAATACCCTACCAATACAGACTTTCTTCAATAAGTTGATCCTTCCAATACAAATGTCTATATTATAGCACAACATATATAATCTAACAATTCATTTGTTTTAAAATATGTCAGATTAACTATTCATTTGTTTTAAAGTACCTGAGGATTTTGAATTTAAATAAAAATTCAAATGGCTCTAATTAGGCCACCCTTAAACCAAACGGCTTAAACATCACACACTAAGCTTCATTTCAAGACTAAAAGTGTTAAATAGTCAAACTTGACTTATTTTTTCCAAACTTAATTTTCTCCTTAGTGTGTGATGTTTAAGGGTGCCCCCCTAAACATCACATACTAAAGAAGAAATTAAACTTGGAAAAGTAAGTCAACTTTGACTGTTTCACACTTTTAGTGAGAAATGTTTATACCATCCATTCTAATTCACAATTTCAAAGAAAACATTACTCTAAAACTCATTCATGGATGAAGAGAGAAGGTGAATTATAGAAAGAGAGAGGGAATGCATGATATAAACCTCATTAACAAGTTCCTCAAATGCATATTCTAAGTGGCGCGCAATATCTCCTAATATTCCTTGCTCCTCCTTTAGTTGGCTACCAGCATTACGAGCCAGCACAGCTATGAACATGCATCCCCCATCAACCATCTCTCTTGCTCTGGCATTTAGAAATGCTGTGAAGTCTCTGCTAAATTGTTGCAGATATGCAGCTCCCACTGCCTCCTCACAATCAGTTACACGATGAGACCTTTTCTGTTGAACACTCTCTGGAAGCTGCATTTACATGTCATCATATCACTCTTCTATATCAAAAACATTTATGTCTAGAAAAATAAGTGAATTCTGGCTATTTAATACTTTTAGCTTAGAATCAAGTCTTAGTATGTAATGTTTAAGTTGGACACTAAAATATTTTGTATCCAGAAATCATCCTGCACAGCTATCCTTCAGAATGCACCAAAAGCCAAACTTTTTTTTCTAGCTCTGTATAGTGATTTTTTCTGAAATTTTTAACTGTTTTCGATTACAAAACATGCAAATCATTAAACACAAATACTAAATAAATCTATTATACTTTTAAATTTTGAAATTTTGATTTTGTCTAGAAGGTAACGGTGACTCACCTACGAAATCCAGTGGAGATTGGTAGAACAATGACAGAAATGCAGAGTCTTCTGAGGAAAGAGACGTCTGAAATGTGATCCACACACAGTCGCTATGAAGCAAGATCTTGCGGGCATCATTTGAAATAATGAATTGAATTCATTCGATGGAAGATCAGCGAAATAAACCTCAAATTCTAGCATTTCCTCTTGTCTAAGTGAGCATTGTAGAGCTCTGACAATGGTGTCTACTACCAGGAGTGTATTTCTCCCTGTTCCACACCCCAAGTCAGCTATCCTCAATGCGCATTCCCCATTAAACTTCAATCTCATATTCTCGTAAATGCTGCGCTCCAGAATCAGTTTCAAACCTTCAATAATATTTAGCTGCAATAGAAAATTTGAAAAATACTTATTCTCCATCAGGAAAAGCTTGTATACTAAAAGTTATAGTTCTTGTGATATTTCTATAGGATTCTAACTGTCTAGTTTTGAGTCATATTTATTGATTAATATTTTACAAATAGTGTTTCATATATCTAATTAATGAGTGCAAAGTATTTCAATTGTTTTCATAAAAGATGATTTCAGTAATGTTAATTATTGTTAGTTGGACAGCTGTTATTCTTGACTTGGAAATAGTAGTAGTATTTATGGGTAGCTTGGACAGCTGTTCATCCTTATCTATGTATAACAGCATTAGTTATGGCTAGTTTGGACAGCTATTTGTCCACTTGCCAAGAATTAGTAAATGGTTATTGCAAGGATAATTATTTACTAATTTTAGTGATTCCCTTTTGAACACCTTGCAACCAATTCTATTATTGGCTGTCGAGTTGTCTTAATCTCAGCCGTTGGTTTGATTTAATCTCGGTCATCAGTTTTTCCAATAGGGTAGTATAAAAAAGGGTCATTGGGTCATTTGGAGATACAAGTTTTGGAGAAGCATTTTGCAGTGATAGCAAATTGTCTTGCAGTGTTAGCAAGGGTGCAGTGTTAGCGTGGGGATAGCTGTGGGGAATATCAGTGGGAGAAATTAGGAGGTTGTCGAAGTTCTGCCAATGAGAGGCAAGAAATTTTGTATCTCTTGATTTGCTGAAGTTTAATATAATTCCTCATCTGTAGAACTGGTTTTCCCTTAGGGGTTTTTCCAGAGACAATTTGTCCGAAAAAATTGTGTTCATTGTGTTGTTCATTTCTTTCCATATTATATAAGTGAAGTTGCAGTTGTGTTATTTTTCAATATTAGCTAGGAATTTGTTTTCAGCAGTTTAATAATCGTTTACAATAGGAGATTAATAATCAATGACTGCAATAGTTAAATTTTTCACATGGTATCTGAGCGTTGTTAAGGGCAGAAGAGTTTTGCCCTAGGAAAGAAATTTTGATCTCTTTAGATTTATTATTGCTTTAATCCCTTGAGATGGCTTCAACTGGTTTGAGAGATCAGGATAGATTGGATGGTGCCTCAAATTTTGGTGTTTGGAAGGCAAGAATTTCTTTATTGTTGGAAGAGAATGGTATCAAGTATTATGCTACCAGTGTTGTACCTGTACCAACAGATGCAACCCAGCTTGCAACATATAGAAAGGATGATGCCAAAGTGAGGAGGATTATCCTTGATGGTGTCAAGGATCATATTGTTCCACGTGTCACAGAGCTAGATACAACGAAGAAGATGTGGGATGCCATTCTGAATCTATACCAGAATGCTACCACCAACAGGAAGTTGATTCTCAAAGAGAAGCTAAAAAATACCTGAATGAATCAGGGAGAAGACATCATAAGTTACCTCACCAGGCTCAGACTTGTCAAGGACAAGTTAGCAGCTGTTGGAGATAGCCCTAGTGATGACAAGCTAGTGAGAATAGCCCTAAATGGGTTTACTAAACAACAGAGTTTCTTTATTCAAGTTGTCAGTGGACGAGATACTTTACCGAGTTGGGATCGACTATGGATGGATTTCACTCAAGAGGAGTTTAGAATAAGTCTTGTTAATGGGGCCAACAAGAGTCAAAAAAATGAGGTGGAACAAGAGAACGCTTCCCTAGCGGGTAAAGGGAAAGCAAAGAAGGGATCTAGCAAAGGATCAAATACACAAAGTGAGAAGAAGAAGAAGGACCTTTCTAAGGTCAAGTGCTTTGGATGTCATGAGTTTGGCCACTATGTCAGTGATTTCCCAAAGAAGAAGAAGGGTAAGAAGTAGGTGGCAGCTTCAGCAAGTGTGGAAGAACTCTCCAGTAGAATGGAAGAGGAGTTTGCACTCGTAGCTTGTATGGTTAGCTCAACCTCACAGTGTGTTTGGTATATAGATAGTGGGGCATCATTTCATATGATAGGAGTTAGAGAGTACTTCTCCAGTTACAAAGAGGAGGACACCAACATCCAGATTTCTATGGAAAACTTGTCCAAACTCAACCCTATTGGGAAAGGGACTGTTCAGTTTCAGAGGGAGAATGGGAAGATAATTCCACTTCATGATGTGTTATATGTGTCAGGCTTAGGTATGAATTTGATTTCTGTATCCATTCTTCAGGATAGGGGGTATAATGTACTCTTTAGAGGGACAAATGTGTTGATTAAGCACAAGGATTGGAAATCACCCATAACTATTGGAGTTAGGAGTGGTCGCCTTTATAGATTGTAGTTTGATACTCCTAAGGCACTCATGAGCAACAGTAATCCTAGAGATCTTGGAGAGCTATGGCATAGGAGGATGGGCCATATTCATCATGGAGCACTTAGATTGCTTCGTGAGACGGTGATAGGTGTTCCAGAGGTGAGCACAGAGCATGACAATATATGTAAGGGATGTATGTTAGGGAAGTTTGTGAAAGCATCTTTTCCAAAGAGTGACACCAGATCTAAGGGTGTTCTTGATCTAGTACATTCAGATGTTTGTGGACCGATGTCAAAAAAATCTCTTAGAGGATATGAGTACTATGTTACTTTTATTGATGATTTCTCTAGAAAGACCTGGATATACTTCTTGAAGATTAAGGATGAGGTTTTCAGTCGATTCCAAGAGTTCAAGGCTCTTGTGGAGAATTTGACAGGAAGGAAGATAAAGGTTCTCCGATCAGACAATGGAGGCAAGTATAAAGGAAATGTCTTCCAGGAGTTATGTACCAGAGAAGGAATCAAGAGAGAATGGACTATTCCTTACAATCCACAACAGAATGGAGTTGCTGAGAGGAAGAACTGTTCTATATCGGAGGTAGCAAGAGCTATGCTACATGACCAGGACATGCCCTGTTACTTATGGGCAGAGGCATGTAATACAGCAGTCTACATTCAGAATAGAGTTCCACACAAGGTGCTAGGGAAGATGACATCAGAGGAGGCTTTCACAGGGAAGAAGCCAGATGTTAGTCATTTCAGGATATTCGGGAGTTTGGCATATTGCCATATTCTTGGTGATACACGTACAAACTTAGATCAGACTGCAGAGAGGGAATACTTTGTTGGGTACAGTGAGACCTCAAAGGCATATAGGATTTTTATTCTAGGGAGTAAAAGAATTATTGTCAGACGGGATGTCAAGTTCATGGAGGACAAGGCATTCAGGAGATCCAGAGATTTGCCAGCAAATGATCAAAGTGAGCAGCCAACAGAAGCTCCAAGACCAAGTCAAGGGCAAAAAAGCTCTAGTACAGTTACTAGTACGAGTGTAGGCTCAGTTAGTGAAGATTCACAGAGTATGGAGCAACAGGTGCAATAGGAAATGCATCTAGAAGACTTAGAGGTTAACATTTCATCCTCTATAGTTGGTAGCGGGAACCATGTGGTTCCAAATACACAAAAGGATACTCAAGAGTTTGTGGGAGCTCCTAGGAAGAGTAGTAGACAGTGAAGACAACCAGCCAAATTCAATGACTATGCGGCATTAGTTAGTCAGTTGGTAGATAGTGAGCCTTCTAGCTATCAGGAAGCTGCAGAACATTAGGTATGGCAAGATGCTATGGTTGAGGAATATTCTTCAATAATGGATAATGATGTGTGGGAGGTAGTACCTAGACCAACAAATAGGGTTGTAGTTGGATCACGTTGGATCTATAAAATAAAGCACAGTGTAGATCATAGCATTGAGAAATACAAGGTGAGGTTCATGGCAAAGGGGTTCTCTCAGAAGGAGGGAATAGACTATGAAAAGACATTTTCTCCAGTTGCTAGGTATACTTCTATACGAGCTGTAATCTCACTTGTAGCATAGATGGGATGGCAAATCCATCAAATGGATGTCAAGACAACATTCCTTAATGGTGAGTTGAAGGAGGAGGTATACATAGAACAACCAAAAGGCTTTGTAGCACACAACAAAGAGACCCACGTGTGTAGATTGAAGAAAGCATTGTACGGACTCAAGCAAGCTCCTAGAGCATGGTATGAGCACATTGATACATAATTGCAGAAAATGGGCTTTGTAAAGAGTGAAGCAAATGCTAACCTCTACTACTTGGTGGTTAGGGGTGAGATTCTCATTCTTGTTCTTTATGTGGATGACCTATTTCTTCAAGGCTCATAGTGGATTGAAAGAGGAACCTTGCAGAAGAGTTCGAGATGAAGGATTTAAGACTTATGCACTACTTTCTACCTGCATGGAAGTGTGGCAAACAAATGGGGAGGTTTTCCTTGGTGAAGGGAAATATTGCATTGAAATCTTGAAAAAAATTTGGATGGAGGATTACAAAGCCATGTCTACACCCATGATTATGAATTGGAGGAAGGTAGATACAACTAAGGAGAAGGATGTAGATCCCACTTTATATAGACAGTTGATTGGTTCGCTTATGTATTTGGTCAACACTAGACCAGATATAGCATTTGCAGTAAATTCTCTTAGTTAGTTCATGGTTGAACCAAAAAGAATGCATTGGATAGTGGCCAAACATATATTGTGTTACTTGCGTGGTACAGTTGAGTATGGGATCAGATATGTCTGAGGTGAAGGTATCAAGTTGATAGGCTATACTGATGCAGATTGGGCAGGCAGTACAACGGACAAAAGGAGCACTTCAGGGTGTTGTTTCAATTTGGAGTTAGGAGTTGTATCTTGGTTTAGCAGGAAGCAGAAGTCTGTGGCTCTAAGTTTAGCAGAAGCAGAATACATAGCAGCTAGCATGGCGACATGTGAAACTATATGGCTTTAGAAGTTGTTAGTAGCCTTGTTTGGTCAGAAGGTTGAGACTACTGTGATACATTGTGACAATCAGAGTTGCATCAAATTGTCTAAGAATCCAGTGTTTCATGATAGGTCTAAACATATAGATATCATATATCACTTCATCAGGGATTGTGTACAACGAGGTATTGTTCGACTACAATACATACCTACAATGAGCAGGTAGCAAGTCCATTCTGACGAAAGTTTTGGGAAAGGCCAAATTTATCTTTTTTAGAGATAAGATGGGTGTCATGCAGAAAAAATTCCTCGCTAAGAGGGAGTGTTAATTATTGTTAGTTGGATAGCTGTTATTTCTGACCCGAAAATAGTAGAAGTATTTATGGGTAGCTTGGACAGTTGTTCGTCCTTATCTATGTATAGCAGCATTAGTTATGGCTAGTTTGGACAGCTATTTGTCCACTTGCCGAGAATTAGTAAATGGTTATTGCAAGGATAATTATTTACTAAATTTAGTGATTCCTTTTTGGACACCTTGCAATCTATTATTGGCTGTCGAGTTGTCTTAATCTCAGCCGTTAGTTTGATTTAATCTCGGTCATTGGTTTTTCCAATAGGGTAGTATAAAAAGGGGTCATTGGGTCATTTGGAGATACAAGTTTTGGAGAAGCATTTTGCAATGATAGCAAATTGTCTTGCAGTGTTAGCAAGGGCACAATGTTAGCGTGGGGATAGCTGTGGAGAATATCAGCGGGAGAAATTAGGAGGTTGTCGGAGTTCTGCCAGTGAGAGGCAAGGAATTTTGTATCTCTTGATTTGTTGAAGTTTAATATAATTCATCATCTGTAGAACTGGTTTTCCCTTAGGGGTTTTTTCAAGGAAAATTTGTCTGAAAATATTGTGTTCATTGTGTTGTTAATTTCTTTTCATATTATATAAGTGAAGTTGTAGTTGTGTTATTTTTCAATATTAGCTGAGAATTTGTTTTCAGCAGTTTAATAATCATTTACGATAGGAGATTAATAATTAGTGACTGCAATAGTTGATTTTTCACAAGTAAATCATTATTCAGGAAAGATGGATCTATGAATTTGACTTGGAAACTACACAAAAGGGTCCAAATTCAGTACCTAGCAGACAAAACTCGAACAAGATCAAAACAGCCACAACCAAGAAAAAACTAAAACTTAAAACAACTAACAAGACGGAGACTAGAGCAAAAACCAGCCACCACCAAGAAAGGCCCAAACAGCCTGACCAAACACTACCAACAAATGAGCAGTGTTTCATATATTTAATTAAGGGAGATAAAATATACCTTTGACCAAAATTCAAAAAATTGAAAACACAATGGATTTTTCTAAAATTTTCAGCTTTTGTTCATCATGATCTGCATGTTTTATAATCGAAAACAGAGAAAAAATTGAGAAAAAATCACTGTATTTTTTGAGATCTAGGAAAAAATATGTTTGACTTTTGATACATTTTGGAGGATAGCAGACGCATTTAGTTAATGAGTACAAAGTATTTCAATAGTTTTCATAAAAGATAAATTCATTAAATCACTACTTATAAAAGATAGATAATGAACTTGACTCCTAAACTACTTAGTTCTGATAATAATACTACAATACAACAATTTAATTTGCTATATCCTGCTTATCAAATTATAATTCTGACCAAGGAAATTTGCAAGACCAACAATACTGTCTTTCTTCAAACTGAAAGTCGGTAAAGAAACACAAAAGGAAGTAAAAGAAAGAAATTGATTGGGTGTTTAGTACTTTTGACATGAGGAATTGTTAGCATAACTATATTCTTCAAAGCTTTCAAACTGGAATTAGCAAATAAACACATAGAAAATGATAATAGATTGGATCTGTATTTTATACCTGGCATGAAGAACTGTTTGCATAACTAGAATCTCCATCTCCGGCCTTCATGCCAAGCACATTTTCAAGACTCGGTTTAGAGTGAGTTGGAGATTTAGATCCGGTCACCTCCATTTTGATGGCTTTCTTGACTCCTCAGGTTTTTTCAGGAAAGTCTAATGCGTGTCTCTCATCAACTCTGATACGTCTCTATTTATAATCTTTAGTTTGTATAAGGTGTATTTGTTTTTCCTTAGGAATTACTGGGTCGGTTAATGTCACTTCATACGGCTTTCAGTAAATTTGTTGTGCTGATATGCACCGAAGAACTCAAGGGTCATATGCTGCCAAAACAAAGAGGTCAATTCATTATAAGGACGCTGATAATTTGAGGTGAGTTGGTGTACTTTTGATAAATGAGGCCAATGATTATTATCAGTTTTTAGGACTGATAAATATAGAGAATATGTCTAAGTGGTGGCATGTATTTCTTTTATAGTAAGATGTTTGGTTACATTTATTTTTAAATATATGAAATGTGAAGAGGATGGGATTTGTTTACAATCATGAATTATTAGGCTGGTTAACATCAATTCATACGGATTTCCCTAAAGCACATTGTGACTATATGATTAATACATGGAGAATATGTGTCAAGTGGTGGCAAGTATTTATTTTTATAGAAGTGACAAGTATTTCCTTTTATACTTAGATGATTGGTTGCACCGATTTTTAAGCATGTGAAATATATAATATTTATATGCAAAGAGCATGGGATTTATTTTTCCTACAGATTTTTGCATTATTAGGTTGGTTAAGTCAATTCAGACAGCTCTTTGTATATTCATATTTTTTAATCTAAAGAGCATGGGATTTGTTTTTCTTCAGATTATCATGAATTATTAGGTTCGTTAATATCAATTCATACGACTTTCCATGTATTTGCAAAGAATTTGGGGACCATTTGATGTGAAAACAAAGAGGTCAATTGCATTCCAAGGACATTTTTTAGTATGTGAAATATATCATATTTTTATGCAAAGATCATGAGATTTGTTTATTTTTCAGATTTTTTAATTATTAGGTTGGTTAATGTCAATTCATACGCTTTCGATATAGTCATTACGAAGAACATTGTGACCATATGATAAATACATATAGAACATGTGTCAAGTGGTGGCAACCATTTATTATTATAGAAATAGCAAGTATTTCCTTTTATAGTAAAATGATTGGTTACACTCATGTTTAAAATGTGAAATATATAATATTTTTATGCAAAGAACATAGGATTTGTTTTTCCTTCATATTTTTGAATTATTAGGTTGGTTAAGTCAATCCATACAGTTGTTTGTTTACGTGTTGGGAAGAACATGGTGACTATATGATGTCAAAAAACAACAGGTCAATTGCATACCAAGGATGTTGATAATGTTAGGTATGCTAAATAATGCAATGCACTTTCCGTAAATGATGCTAATGGTTAAACTATTAGTTTTTACAGATGTCAAATACATCTAGAGAATATGTGTCAAGTTGTGGCCAGTGTTTCTTTTTGTAGAAATGGCAAGTATTTTAGTTTATAGTAAGATGTTTGGTAACACTCATTTTTAAACTAAAAGAGGGCTAAAAATTTTATTGAATACCAAAGAGATCAGAACAACACAAGAAACAAAGGGAACTACAAAGCTTTATCATGGTCCACAAGTTGAACTAGCATCTAAGATAAATCAAGGGGAAGCATCCTATGATCAATAATATTCCAAGCCAGCCCTTGCTCGGAGGCCCATTTAGGTAGACAATCAACCACATCGTTCCACTCATGAGGGATATGCATAAAAGACATAGAATCCAGAGAATTACATAACTAAATGATCTGCTGAATAACCAGAGCCAAATGCCACTCCACATGCACAAGGTTCCTTCTATTCAATAAATTCACAACCACCTATGAGTCAGTCTCACAGATGATTCTTTTCCAGCCATGTTGACAACATCGTTCCATTGCAACCAAGATAGCTAGGGCTTCCATGAGCTTATTAGTATGGTAACCCTTGTATATAGAAAAAAAAAATTGAATATCACCAGAACTATCATGCCCAACTCCCCGAATACTAGTTGGACTAGGATTTCCCTTAGAAGAACCATCAGTGTTGATTTTAAGAATGCCCGCCTCAAGAGGAGACCAATGTCACTCACAATCAACATGTTGAGAGTGTTTCTTAGCTCTATTCCCAAAGTGGATGTGGGGGACCGAGGGAGTGTAGCCTTGAAGAGGAAAGGAGAGGCAAGAGTAAATACTAGCATCTCTAGTGTCCAAATCTCCGCCAATATCACATCTACCTAGGACTGTTTCATAAAGATAATTAATAATTTTCTCCCATAGGTGCCTGATCTCAAACTGCAGATCATGAAAGATCCTCCTATTCCTCTCAAGCCAAACATGCCATAAAATAAGGGAAGGGCTGATAGTCCAAGCAACCTGAAGAAAAGAAGTTGTGGAAAGGGAATGGCCCAAACTGTCTTAGAATTCAAACAAAGAGGAAACATGCTAGCACATGCATCCCCACACACTCCACCAGAAGTGCCAAATCTGTTTGGCAAAGGGGCACTAGAAAAAAAGGTGAGATATAGTCTCTTCACTATTGCAATAGAAAACACAAATGGAAGGCCCCTGGAAGCCTCGCTTGCAGAGATTATCCTAGGTCAAACAACGATTGTAAACCAGAATCTAGAGGAAAAATTTACACTTAGGCCATGAAAAACTATTCCAAACTTTCTTCCACTAAGAGACCTCCACCTCACTAAAAATTTGCTTCATCAACGCAAGGTACCTTGGAAGAAATAGAATACTTTCCAAAAAAAGCACCTCCCCAAGCCAAAACATTAGGTTCCTATAGTGATTTGCACTTCCTAGAAGCCAATATCTAAGATAGTTCCCACCGATCCCCCAGAGAGCCACCCAACAACCAATCAGAAGAATTCTTCCATCTATAACCCACAACAAGGCCCACATTAAAAGCCTCCTTATAATGAGCCACCTTATTCCATCCAACAAAAAGGAAAGCATCACAAAGAGACTGGAAGTGAGGATGAGAGGATAAGAGAGGAGGATGCCCATTCCAAGAATCACTCCAAAATAGAGCTGCAGTGCGCCTCTATTACAGATCCAAAATAAACTTCTCTTCACTAGGTGAGCACCAATCTTGAGCGTATTCCACACCATAGAGCCTCTTCCCTCAAGAGAAAACCTAGAAATATCTGAAGGTTCAACACTAAGGAAATACTTGTGTGACAGGATACGGGCCCAAAGATGAGACTGACTAGTACACCAATGCCAATAGAGTTTGGCAGCAAGAGCTTAACTACAAAAGATAGCAGAATGAAGGCTGAGGCCTCCTTCCTTTTTTGGTCTGCAAATGGTATCCCAATTGACGAGGCTCCATTTGGTATTTTGCAAATTGCCACTCCAAAGAAATTGGTGAAGGAGGGCATCAAATTCCTTAAGAAAATGCACTGGGGCAGCCTGAACCATGCTTTTGTATATGGGAAGGGCCTAAACCACAGATTGAAGAAGTGTCACCCTACCAGCAGTACAGAGCCACCTATGAGTCCAATGATTGACGATTTGTTTCTCTTTAGAAAATCATGAATTATTAGGTTGGTTAATATCAATTCATATGGCTTTCCATGTACTCGTTGAAAATAATTTGGGGACCATTCGATGCCAAAACAAAGAGGTCAATTGCATTTCAAAGACGTTGATAATGTCAAGTGTATTAAATAATGCAATACAATTTTGATAATGATGCCAATAGTTACTAAAAAAATTTACACATGATAAATATAGAGAGAATATGCGTCAAGTGATGGCAAGTATGTCTTTTTATAGTAACGACAAGTATTTCTTTTCATACTTAGATGTTTTGTTACTCTCATTTTTAAGTATGTGAGATAAATCATATTTTTATGCAAAGAGCATGGGATTTTCTTTTCTTTCAAATCTTTGAATGATTAGGTTGGTTAATGTCAATTCATACAACTTTCTTATATTTGTTGCGAAGAGCATGGTGACCATATGATGCCAAAACAAAGAGGTCAATTGCATTTCAAGGATTTTGGTAATGTTAGGTATGTTAAATAATGCAATGAACTTTAAGTGAATGATGTTAATGGTTACTATCAATTTTTATTGATGGTAAACACATAGAGAATATGTGTCAAGTGGTAGCAAGTTTATTTTTATAGAAATGACAATTGTTTCCTTCATGGTATGAAAGGTCGCATTCCTATTTTATTAAGATTAGATTTGTCAAAATAAGTGAGAACAATAAATCATTGCTGAAATATTTGTGGATGATATCATTTTTGGTGGAAAGGATTTTTTGTTCAAACTATTTGTTGATCAAAAGAATATGGAGTTTTGAATGTCTATGTTTGGTGAGATAAAAAAAATTCATTGGTTTGCAAGTTCACCAAACATTAGGAGGTATATATATGTGACACAATTTAAGTGTTGGAATTCTTTTAGAATAATTGAGAAGGGGGGTGAATCAGTTATTCAAAGTCCAGATGTACAAATAAAACTTTTCACAATTTAGTGAACGCATAAAACATTCATACAAATGCATGTATTCATTGTGTATCAACTAAGACTTATATGTTACTATCAAATTAACTTGTAGAAATGTAAAGCATGAAACACAACACATCCATCAACATGTTTGGCACAATGATTTAACGTGGAAACCCAATTTGGGAAAAACCACCAATAACATGCTACTTCTTTTGCACTCTTCTGAAGTGATGCACTGTTAAAGGCAAACCATGTTAAAGGTTACAACACGCTATTAAATGTGACATGGTAAAGGGATTTCAGTCACCTTGCTAAAAGTGAGCCTTGTTAGAGGATTTTAGACTATTCACTTGGATTGCCACCTTGTTAAAGGATTTTCCAATGACTGTTAAGTCAACCTTACTCCAATGGATTTACCCTAGATTAATACAATTGTTAGAAAGTAGCAGTAGAGCTTTGATCTAATACAACTTACAACCTTACTTGAAGATTATAGATCTCTATTCAGTCCTCAACTCTATTTGGCTTCCATTCTTTGTAGCTCTGACAACTTGTTCACCCTTCAAGCATTCATCTTTTTAAGCCTTCTTGCTCACTACGCCATTGCATATTTCTTCACTTGGGTCACTTGATGAATCAAAACCCCTTTCTCCTTCTCCTTATCAAATTCTTGCCTCAAATTCTCTAACTCTCTAACAATGTATCTACCCCATATCTTGTCTTCTCTAGAAACTTCTCTTAGAATTCATTTGAATTCACCTCCAAAATGGTTTACATAATATTATGTGCCACCAGCTCATCAATTTTATCTTCCTCTTGATTTAGAAGTTCCAAGAAACAAACTTGTCGACTTTAATTTGGTGAATGTTTGGTCTTTATCATAATGTAGTAGCTCGCATTATCAATCTTTTGATGCTTAGCACATACTACATCACTTGGCATCAACTGTAAAATCACTCACAATCAACTAGATTTTACTAGTGCTTGGCATCAACTAAAAAATACTTGGCATCTACAAGAATTTTCTTTCACTCAACTCCATCTAAATTTTTGCTTGACTTGAATTAACTTTGCTCGATACCTACTATCCACTTGGTCAAGTTTGGCAAATGAACTTTGTTTAACTTATTCTTCTAAACTTTCTAAGTGTAGCTAGCCATTTTGTAACCTCGAGTAGATCATCAATACATTACGTTATCATTGTCTTAATTGATTCTTGTACTTCATTACATAATCATAACTCAACCTTTCCTCTAGATACTTTTTGATCAAATCCTCCTCATCAATCAACTAAGTGATAGTACTTGAAACATATAAGCAATTATCTTACTAGCAAATAGTAGGTTTGACATCAGTGACAAAAAAATAATTGAAACACATAGTCTTCTTCAACAATCTTTCTAAGGAATGATATTTTCAATCAAATATCAACAATCTCCCTCTTTGGCATTAATGGCAAACCAAACTGATCAACCAAGTCAATCAAATGATGAACATCTTATTCCATCAAACTAATTAGGTTAAAATAGTAAGACAATACCAAAAAGAAAACTCGTATTGAAATTTCTCCCTCTATCAGCAACTTCCATATTTTGATTAGGTTACAAAATATAACTCCCTCTGATTTCCTTCTATGCCTTCTCTCTTTCATACTGAATTGTTCAGCAAAATCTCTCCCTCTTTGTTTTGATCCTTCCTCTAATTGATTTCTGCTTTCTCCATTGTTCCTCTTGCACTTGATCATTTAATGTACTTTCTCCCTCTTTGACAACATTTCCAAAGACATAAACTCAACTCTTGGCATCTTTAATATATGCAAATGTAGGTTTTTGCAGGTTCTTAAATTTCTCACTCTGTCACCTTGCTTGTGACTAATTTGTAGTTATAGTTCTATGATTACTTTAGGCAATTCCTAAAGTAAGATACATTGCATCAATTTGTATTAAATGAATGTCAGCTTGTTTGATGCAAGGTACTCCCTCTATCTTTTACATAGCCTTTGATAGGGGTATCACCCCTAGTTTACGTCTTAGATACTCATAAGCATCGTTAGGTAATGCTTTTGTGAAGATATCAACAATTGTCTCCTTTGTGTTAATATATTTCATCTTCACCTCTTTATCTTGAATGAAAATTCCCTTACATAATGATACTTGATTGTGATGTGCTTTGTCTTTGTATGCATCACAAGATTCTTTGATATATTGATAGCACTTGTATTGTCAAAATAAAGTGTCATTGGTTCTGTGATTTCTTCCTTCATTCTTTTAAGTAGTTGTTTGATCCATACAATGTATATGTAGTTAATAGCAGTAGCAACATACTCTGCTTCAGCAGTAGATTGGGAAGTACAACTCTGCTTCTTGCTAGTCCATGTAACAAGTCTTTTACCTAAGAAGAATACTCCTCCACTTGTGCTTTTTCTATTATCAATTTTTCTTTCCCAATTAGCATCAGTGTAGGCTCTTAGTTCAAACTTTTCATTCTTCTTATAGTATAAGCCAAACTCTTCTATTCCTTTCAAGTATCTTATTATCCTTTTCATTGTCATCAAGTGATTCTCTCTAGTATTAGCAGAGAATCTTGCAACTATCCCCACAACTAATGCAATATCGTGTCTATTGTGTACTACATATTGCAATTTTCCAACCATGGATATATATAATGTTTGATTTACTTCAGTTGAATCATCATTCTTTGATAGCTTGAGTGTTGTCACCATAGGTGTACTTACTGGCTTGGGATTCTCTAGCTCAAATGTATTCAATATCTCTTTGACCTATTTTACCTGAGTGATATATGTACCATATTTCATCTTATATACTTGTAGTCCCACAAAGAATTTGATCTCACCAAACATTGACATTTCAAATTCTTGCTTCATCTGATTTGCAAAGTCCTTACAAGAAAGCATCTTGTCCTCCAAATATGATATCATCAACATATATTTCAGATAAAAATATACCTTTGTCCTTGTATGTCTTATGTACAAATTGTTCTTATCATCTGTCCTTTTAAATCCAATCTTCACAAGATAAGTATGAAGTCTCTCATACCATGCTCTTGGTGCTTGTTTCAATCCATATAAGGCTTTGTGTAGTCTACATACCATGTTCTTATTACTTTTATCAATAAAACCTTCTGGCTATTCTATGTAAACTTCTTTTAATATGTCATTTAGAAATGTAGACTTAACATCCATCTGATAAACTTTGAAGCCTTTGTATGTAGCATAAGCAAGTATAATTCTTACTCCTTCCATTATTGCAACAGAAAAAAATGTCTCACCATAGTGAATTCCTTCTTCTTGTGCATACCCTTTGCAAACTAGTCTTGCTTTGTTCCTTGTCACTTCACCATTCTCATCTAGCTTGTTTCTAAATACCCATTTGGTGCCAATCACACTCTTGTCTTCTAGTCTAGGAACTAGACTCCATGTCTTTTTATTCTCTATCTTTTGAATTTCTTCTTCCATAGCCTTGTACCATTCATCATCTTCCAATGCATCTTTCACTATCTTAGATTACTTCATGCTTAACAAACATGTCACTTCTCAATCTATTTCTTGTCATTGGCCTTACATCTTTGTCTCCAATGATTTGATCTATTAGATGATATCTTTTGACATATTTGGACAATCTTGGCTCAGTTCTTGTAACTACATTTTGTCTCTCAGGTTCAATGTCATTGTGTACATATCTGTTAAGTATTTCATCATCTCTTTCATGTATGCTAATTTCAAAATTAGAATGTGCATTTTCTTCATTCTACAACTCGGCATCTAAATGAAGCTCAATTCTTGAATGCAACTTGACATTCACAAGTTGTGACTCGACAGTTATTGAGACTTGCTGTTGGTTTGCAACTTGATTTGTGACATCTTCTTCAGCAGGCATTTCTTCATATAAATATACAAATTATTTTTATTCTTTTGGTTCCTTTGTAGGTTCAACCTCATGTACTTCTGTAAACTCATCAAAATTCACATTTTTCACTTTCCACAATTTTGTTAGTGTTAGTAATTAAACACTTGTAAGATTTACTTCTTGTAGAGTAACCAAGGAATATACCTTCTTCACTTTTTGCATCAAACTTTCCACTCGTAAAATCTTTAAGAATATAACATTTACTTCCAAATACCTTAAAGTATTTCACATTAGGTGGATATCCATACCATAGTTCAAAAGGTGTTGAATGAGTACCTTTCTTGACTTGCACATGGTTCAAGGTTTATATAGTAGTACTTACAGCTTCTCTCCAGAATTTTAGAGCAACATTTTTCTCCATCATGAGTGTTTTGGCACAGTCCATTATAGACCTATTTCTTCTTTCAGCAATTCTATTTTGTGGAGGGGTCCTAGGTGCAGATGTTTGTCTTTTGATTCTTTTATCGTTACAGAACATCTCAAACTCATTTGAAGTGAATTCTCCTCCTCTATCTAATCTCAAGCATTTCAGACTTTTGCCTATTTCTTTTTCAACTCTTGCCAAGTACCACTTAAACATTTGAAAAGCGTCAAATTTTTGTCATAAGCTTTAATTTTAAAGCTCGACTTTGTCATCTTGCCTAGCTAACATTGCTTGCATATTATATTATCAGATTTCTTTAACTTAGGCAAATCTCTAACTCTTTTCATGTTACTAATGCCAATTAGATTATCAAAAATAACATGACATAATCTCTTGTGTCAAAGCCATACATCATCAAATTTTGCAATGAGACAAGTAGCATCTTCTATATCCAAATAGAACATATTACTTCTAGTTTGATCACCTTTTCCAATCAAGTTTCCATTTGTGTCATATATCTTGGAAGTTTTATTTTCAAACTCAACTTTGCATCCCAAATTATTCAATTATGACACACTTAACAAGTTATAATTCAATTCTTTAACATAATAAGCGTTGTCACATGAAATCTTATATGTGAGTTTGTTAGACCCTTTTCCTTTTATCAAACATGGTGCATCATTACCAAACCTTACACTATTTCCATCATAACAAGTTAAGGTAACAAACTTACTTTTGTCTCTAGTCATGTGATGTGAGCATCCACTGTCAATAATCCATTTATCATTCTTTTTCACACAAGTCACAAGTGCAGTTGCCTCATCCTCATCAGATTTGTCCTTCATTGCAACATACACTACATCATCATGTTCATCTGAGTAATGTTCATCAGCAATGTAGCATGACTTCTTGCCTTTGTCTTTGTAGTCTCTACCATCATCCTGTCTTCTATTTGTGTGCTTGTTTCCTTCTCTATAGTTCTTCTTCTATTTACATCTTGTAGCTATATGACCAACTTCATTGCAATTGAAACAAATGATGGGTAACTTACCTTTGAACTTGCCTTTTGCTCTGTGAAATATTCTTGCCAGCAATGCTTCCAATTATTTAATTTCTTCCTCATCTATGTTGATGTCACTAGATACATATTTTATCTTTCTTTTCTTCTTCTTCTTCTTCTTCTTCTTCTTCTTCTTCTTCTGCTTTACCTCCTCAAAATCCTTTAATAATAATTTTGCTTTGAAAGCTAATTCAATACTCTCTGGTTTGTAGTTGTTAAAATTAGATAGCTCAAAAGCAGTGAGTCTACCTACCAGAACTTCAAGGGTTAGATTGCAGAAACTCTAATGGCATAAATAGGTAATAATGTCCTAAATACTTTGCTTAGTACAGTATCATCATCTATTTTACCAGTAGCACCTTTTATTGCACTAACAATTTCCTTTATTCTAGCAACATATTGAGCAATATTCTCACCTGCTTCCATTCTCATGTCATCAAACTTACCTCTGAGACTCTCTAACTTTGCTCTTTCAACATTTTTGTCTCCTCCATAGATGGTGGCCACGACATCCCACATCTTCTTTGCACTATCAAGACCTTTGATATCATCAAATTTAGCATAGTTTAGGGAAAAGGCAATCTCCAACATTGCCTGATTGTGTTCTTTCTTTTTCTTCATTTATTCAATAGTTAGGGCACCTACTGGATCACATGCTCCACTAAAATTCAAGATTGTGCATGATCTCCAAGTCCTCTAAGGTGTAGCTTCATCAAAATTTTCCATGTAGAAAAGTTATCTTTGTTGAGCTTGGGTACTTCTCTTTTTGACATCTTGATGTTTGTGCTTCTAGTACCTTAAAACTAATTCTCTTAAGCAGATGGCTTTGATACCAATTGTTGGAATTATTTTAGAATAACTGGGGGAGAGGGGGGAGTGAATTAGTTATTTAAAGTTTAGATGTACAAATAAAACTTTTCACAATTCAGTGAACCCATAAAACATTCATACCCATGCATGCATTCATTATGTATCAACTAAGACTTATATGTTACTGTCAAATCAACTTGTAGAAATGTAAAGCATGAAACACAACACATCCATCAACACATTTGACATAATGATTTAATGTGAAAACCCAATTTGGGAAAACCCACTAGTAACATGCTACTCCTGTTTCCCTCTTTTGAAGTGATGCCTTGTTAAAGGCTACAATACACAATGTTAATTGTGACCCATTTAAGGGATTTCAATCACCTTGCTAAAAATGAGCCTTGTTAGAGGAGTTTAGGCCATTCACTTGAAATGTCACCCTGTTAAAGGATTTTTCAATGACTGTTAAGTCAACCTTACTCCAAAGGATTTACCCTAGACTAATACAATTGCTAGAAAGTAATAGTAGAGCTTTGATCTGATACAACTTACAACCTTACTTGTAGATTATAGATCTCTATTTAGTCCTCAACTCTGCTTGGATTCCATTCTTTGCAGCTCTAACAACTTGTTCCCCCTTCAAGTATTCATCTTTTTAAGCCTTCTTGCTCAGTGTGTCATTGCAGACTTCTTCACTTGGTCACTTGATGAAGAAAAACCCCTTTCTCCTTCTCCTAATCAAATTCTTGCCTCAAACTCTCTAACTCTCTTGCTTCATGACTAGACATTCCTATATATAGGAAATTAGAACATTTTTTCGGTTATTATCCATCATCAAAATTAGGGTTTTTGATGGATTAGGTAGGATACAATGTATCTACCCCATATCTTGTCTTCTCTAGAAACTTCTCTTAGAATTCACTTGAATTTGCCTCCAAAATGGTTTACATAAGATTTTGTGCCACCGACTCATCAATCTTATCTTCCTCCTAATTCACAAGTTCCAAGAAAACAAACTTGTTAGCTTTTATTTGGCAAATCTTCGATCTTTGTCATAATGCATCAGCTCAGCATTATCAATCTTTTGATGCTCAGCACATCCTGCGTCACTTGGCATCAATTGTAAAATCACTCACAATCAACTAGATTTTACTGATGCTCAAAATTAACTAAAAATTACTCGAGATCTACTAGAATTTTCTTTTACTCAGCTTCAATTGACTTTTTGCTCAGTTTGAATTAACTTTTCTCAGCACCTGCTATCCACTTGGTCAAGCTTGGAAAATAAACTTTGTTTACCTTATTCTTCTAAACTTTCTAAGTGTAGCCAGCCATTTTGTAACCTCAAGTAGATCATCAATAGATTATGTTATCATTTTTTTAATTGATTCTTTTACTTCATTACATAATCATAACTCAACCTTTCCTCTAGGTATTTTTGTTACATCTTGTTGATCAAATTCTCCTCAACAATAAACTATGTGATAGTACTTGAAACATATAAGCAATTGTCTTACCAGCAAATAGTAGGTTTGACATGAGTGACAAAACAATGATTGAAACACATAGTATTCTTCAACAATATTTCTAAGCAATGATCTTTTCAATCAAATATCAACACTAAGTACATTAAGGAGATCTTAAAGACATTTGGTATAGATAAGTCAAAGCTAGTCGGTACACCTATGGTGACTAGAGGAAAATTATCTAAGGATCATACTGCTACTAAAGTGAATGAGACACAATATTGATCAATGATAGGAAATTTATAGTATGTTGTGCACAATAGACCTGATATTACACATGCAGTTGGTATAGTTGTGAGGTTTTCCTCTAATCCAAAGGAAAAACACAAGACTACTATTAAAAGGATATTCAAATACTTGAAAGGTTCAAAAGAATATATGGATTGTAGTACAAATGAGAAGATGATTTTGAACTTAGAGTTTATATTGATGTTGATTGGGATGGAAATGTTGATGACAAAAAATGTACAAGTGGAAGAGATTTGTTTTTAGGAGAAAGACTAATTATATGGTTGAGGAAGAAACATAGCTACATATCATAATCTACAATTGAAGCTTAATATGTTGTTGATGCAATTAAATGTTCAAATATTATTTGGATTAAGCAATTATTGGAAGGAATGCATGAAGAAGTTGTTGAACCTGTCACTATCTATTGTGATAACATAAGTGCAATAAAAGTATCCAAGAATCTTGCGGTGCATGGAAAAACTAAGCATATATCTATCAACTATCATTATTTTAGATAACAAGTACAAGAGAAGCAAGTAAGGCTAGAATATACGAAATCAAATGAGAAAATTGTGTAGACATATTCACAAAACCACTGCCTAAGGATGCTTTTGAGTATCTAAGAGGTAAGTTATGGGTCCTTCTCCTATCCAATATTTACTAAGAAAGGATGCATGTTACATGAATTCATATATATATATATATATATATTCTTTCTAGATTTGATGCAAGAGTTCACTCTTTAGGAACTATTTCCTAAAGTTGTGAAAAGTGACTATAATGAAACGAATGTAAGAAGTACATGCAAGGTACAAGATATAACTACAAGGTCTTATAAGTTTCATATTGTAATACCTTTGGCATTGATGTCAAAGGGGGCAAAGAGAATGAATAAAAAGTTGAGAGAACCTATCAGAGGATAGAATGAGTAAAGAGAGAGAACCTATGATGTTACTAAACAAAAAGCGAAGTATACCCAAAGGGGGAGAATTTTTCAAAGTGGACATTGAGCTGGAAACATTGAATCTATTGTAGAGAAACTAAATAAAGTTAGAGAGTTGAAAAGTAGTGTTATTGTTAATGCATACATTTGATTATCTTATGAATGATGTAATGTTTTGTAATATCAAATATTATGTTTATGAGTTGTCTTCAATGCTAAAGGGGGAGATTTTTTCTCCCAAATCATAATGCTAATTAATGGATATGTAAAGGTCATATCAATATTTATATTGTCATTTTTTTCAAGCCTTAATTGACTTACACTATTTCAATAAAATGTCATATCATTTCATCGATGAAGAGGATTTTATTGGTAAAGAGGATTTGAAGAAAGTATGATGATTTAAGTGACGTATTCATTGGGAAGAGTTAGACTCTAACATTATAATGTTGGTTTAGTTATTTTACATGATATATTAACAAGTTCCACCGAGCTAGCTACGTTACACCAATCACCTAGGTGAATGAAGGAATACAATATTAACTGAGCTACTATGGTTTTCACTAAGCACTTGAGAAAGAAATATTGAAGTGCAATGTTAACTAAGAAAATTTAGTGTTAAGTGAGTTAGGTATTGATCAAGAAATTTTTAATGTTCACCGACCATGAGCATGAAGAACAAATTTGTAAGAGATTCATTTAAGGCCAACATTTAGTGAAAATTAAGAATGTTCGAGAAGTCTAAAAGATAAGAAAAAAGTTAGTTATGAGATCAACAGCTAGAGTAACTCATGAGAGATTTGATGAAAGAGATTTTACTATTTTTAGAGTATGCACAAACTTGGAGGTGGAAGAGTATTAACCAAGTGACTAGATTCAATGAACCTGAGCTAGATGGAAATCTATGACTATAATTAAGTGAAAATTTTTGGAAGATTCTAGAATGGAAATGTTATCTATTTAAACCTGGGATAAACAAGATGTTTTTTGTTGTCATATCATTGATCATTGGTGATTGTGGAGAAGAAGAAAGACAAAAGGTGAACCAAGCAAAAGAGTATTGAGAATATCGAGTAGAGGAAGTTCTAAGTGAAAGTGTGAGTGTGTGAATCAATTGCATATTAAGGACCCTAATAATTTGACATAGTTAAATAATGTAGTGCACTTTTCATAAATGATTCCAATCATTATTATTAGTTTTTACAAATGATAAATACATAGAGAATATGTGTGAAGTGGTGGCAAGTATTTCTTTTATAGTAAGATGTTTGGTTACACATTTTTTAAGTATGTAAAATATATTATATATTTTTATTGAAAGAACATGGGATATTTTTATTTTTTTAGATTTTTGAATTATTAGATTGGTTAATGTCAATTCATACGGGTTTTTCGTATATTCCTTTGTGACCATATGATGCCAAAACAAAAAGCTCAATTGCATTATAAGGATGTTGATAATATCATATGTGTTAAATAATGCAATGCACTTCTAGTAAATGGTGCCAATGGTTACTATTAGTTTTTAGAATGATAAATACATAAAGAATGTGTCAAGCTATGGAAAATATTTCTTTTTATAGTAATGGAAAGTATTTCTTTTTATAGTAAGAAGTTTTGTTACACTCATTTTTAAGTATGTGAAATATATCATAATTTTTATGCAAAGAGCATGGGATTTTTTTTTCCCTTCATATTTTTGAATTATTAGGTTGGTTAATTTCAACTCATACAAGCCTTTCTGTATATTCCTTGGGGACCATATGATAACAAAACAAATAGGTCAACTGCATTCCAAGGGTGTTGATAATGCCAGATGTGTTAAATAATACAATGCACTTTCAATAAATGATGTCAATGGTTACTACCATTTTTTATAAATGATAAATACATAGAGATATGTATCAAGGGATGGCAAGTATTTATTTTTATGTTAATGGAAAGTATTTATTTTTATCCTTAAATGTTTTGTTACACTCATTTTTAAGTATGTGAAATATATCATATTTTTATGCAAAGAGCATGGGATTTGTTTTTCCTTCATATTTTTGAATTATTAGATTGGTTGATGTCAATTCCTATGGCTTTTTGTATATTTGTTGTGAAGAACATAGTGACCATATGATGCCAAAATAAAGAGGTCAATTTTATTCTGAGGATGTTGATAATGTCAGGTATATAAACAATGCAATGCACTTTCAGTAAATGATGTCAATGGTTACTATCAGTTTTTACAAATGATTAATACATAGAGAATATGTGTCAAGTGATGGCAAGTATTTCCTTTTATAGTAAGATGTTTAGTTACACTCATTTTTAAGTATGTGAAATATATCATAGTTTTATGCAAAGAACATATGATTTGTGTTTCCTTAATATTTTTGAATTATTAGGTTGGTTAATGTCAATTCATACAGTTTTTCCTATATTCGTTGCAAAGAAAATGGTGAGCATATGTATCAAAACAAAGAGGTCAATTGCATTCCAAGAATGTTGATAATGTTAGGTATGTTTAATAATGCAATGCACTTCTAGTAAATGATGCCAATGATTAAACTATCAATTTTTATAGATGATAAATACATAGAGAATATGTGTCGAGTGGTGGAACGTATTTCATTTTTTAGTAATGGAAAGTATTTCATTTTATAGTAAGATATTTAGTTACACTCATTTTTAAATATATGAAATATATCATATTTTTTATGCAAAGAGTATACCTAATTTGTTTTTCTTTAGATTATCATGAATTATTAGGTTGGTTAATATAAATTCATATGGCTTTCCATATATTCATTGGAAAGAATTTGGGGACCATTTGATGCCAAAGAAAAGAGGTCAATTGCATTCAAGGACGTTGATAATGTCATGTTTATTACACAATGCAATAAAATTTTGATAAATGATGCCAATGTTTACTATCAATTTTTATGAATGATAAATACATAGATAATACATGTCAAGTGATGACAAGTATTTCTTTTTATATTAATATGTTTTGTTACACTCATTTTTTAGTATGTAAAATATATCATATTGTTATGCTTGAATAGCATGGGATTTATTTTTTCCTTCAAATTTTTGAATTATTAGGTTGGTTAATGTTTATTCATACAACTTTTTGTATATTTGTTGCGAAGAACATGGTAGCCATATGATTCCAAATCAAAGAGGTTAATTTCATTCCAAGGATGTTGATAATGTAGGTATGTTGAATAACACAATGCACTTTCAACAAATGATGATAATGGTTAAACTATCAATTTTTATGAATGATAAATACATAGATAGTATGTGTCAAGTGGTGGCAAGTATTTATTTTTATAGAAATGGAAAGTATATCCTTTTATAGTAATATTTTTGGTTAAACTCATTTTAAGTATGTGAAATATATCATATTTTTGAGGAAAAAAACTTGGGATTTGTTTTTCCTTCTTATTTTTAAATTATTAGATTGGTTAATGTTAATTCATACAACTTTTTGTATATTCATTATGAAGAACGTGGTGACCATATGATGCCAAAACAAAGAGGTCAATTATAGTCCAAGGATGTTGATAATGTCAAGTATGTTAAATATTGCAATGCACTTTTAGTAAATGGTGCCAATGGTTAAACTATTAGTTTTTACCAATGATAAATACATAGAGAATATGTGTCAAGTGGTGGAAAGTATTAATTTTTATAGTAATAAAAAGTATTTCATTTTATAGTAAGATGTTTGGTTACACTTATTTTTAAATTTATATGAAATATATCATATTTATTATGTAATGAATATTGGATTTTTTTTTCTTTGGATTATCATGAATTATTAGGTTGGTTAATATCAATTCATGTGACTTTCCATTTATTCATTACGAAGAATTCGGGGACAATTTAATGCCAAAACAGAGAGATTAATTGCATTCCAATGATGTTGATAATGATAGATGTATTAAACAATGCAATATAATTTTGATAAATGATGCCAATGGTTACTATCATTTTTTATGGATGATAAATACAAAGAGAACGTGTGTCAAGTGATGGCAAGTATTTCTTTTTATAGTAATGTAATGTATTTATTTTTATACTAAGATGTTTTGTTACACTCATTTTTACGTATGTGAAATATATCATATTTTTATGCAAAGAGCATGGGATTTGTTTTTTCTTCAAATTTTTGAATTATTAGGTTGGTTAATGTCAATTCATACATCTTCCCATATAAATTTTTTCGAATGGCATGGTGATTATTTGATGCCAAAACCAAGAGGTCAATTGCAATCTAAGAATGTTGAAAATGATGTTAAATAATGTGATGCACTTTCAGTAAGTGATGGAAATAGTTACTATCAGTCTTTACAAATGATAAATATAGAGAGAATTTGTGTCAAGTGGTAACAAGTATTTATTTTTATAGAAATGAAAAGTGTTTCCTTCATGGTATGAAAGGTTGTATTCATATTTGATTAAGATTTCATTTGTCAGAACAATAAGCTATACTTGAAGAGTGAAGTTGAAACCAAGGTACGCATTGCTGAATATTTTTGGATGATATCATTTTTGGTGGAAATATTTTTTTATGCAAATCATTTTTTGATCAGGTGAATATGGAGTTTGAAATTCCTATGTTTGGTGAGCTCAAATTGCTTTTCATGTTCATCAAATAGAAGAAGGTATATATGTAACATCGTCTAAGTACATTAAGGAGATCATGAAGAAATTTGGTGGATGAGTTAAGGCCAGTTGATACATCTATAGTGACTGGAGGCAAATTATCATAGGAGGAAACTACTACTAAAGTGTTGTAGAGGTAAGGTTGGAGGATGAATAGCCCATTGTAAAATTACCAATTTGTGAAGGTTAACTAGCCTTCCCAAAACCCCCAAGTGCTTCAACGTCTTCAAAAACTAACAAGAACTCTTCACCAAGGTTCCAAGTGGTAGGGTTGATGTCTTTAGATGGTATTTACTTGGATTTAAGTATTTTCAAGATTTCAAACTTTTCCCAACTCCCCAACTATTCCAATCTCTTCATACTACCCTTTAAGCCTAATTGCCCCTCATTATGTCTCCAATGAGAAAGAAGCTTGGATTTCTCTCAACTTTTCCAAAGAACCAACCAAACTCTATAGGTTTTCAAATATACTTTTGGACATTCTACAACATTTTAGAAAGATTCCATGGGTTCCTTTGGACCACACCCTTCTGTTACCGTATTGTGACTCTAAAATGCATGAAAAGAGGGTGATTTAACAAAAAAACTATAATTTTTGTGTATTCTCAAGACCCCTAACTCTAGACACTCTCTCCTTAGGTCATAAATATGTCAAATCCACAAGGAATTAGCCCCAAAACTTCTATAACACCAAAAGCCCCAAATTGTTCCTCTGAACCCCCTTAAACTAGGGATTCACCTCCAAACATAAAACATAAAACTTACACCTTCTTTAGATAGATCCTCTATTGTTGCTCCACACCCAGGTTTCCATTATCACTTAACACTCCCTTCTTAGGTGATCACCTTCAAACAATCTCTTATTTGCACATGTAAGTGTTAGAATGGTATTTTACAAGTTGGGGATAGAAAATTCTATAAGAATCAGTGTTTTCATTCATGGGATGATCATCCAAACATTAGTTCTTGTCTAAACTAACCAAGAAAAATAATAATCCTAATGGTTGGAAAATTTTTTTTGCAAAATTAGAGATTTGAAATGAACTTTAGAGCATTAAGAATGGATTAATATAGAGTATAGCATCTTCCAAGGGTTAGAACATCCTTTGATCACAAAAATAAAAATAATATAACAAATTACATCAAAAATGGAGTTTTATCGAGTCTTCTTGCACAGTTCATACAATGGATTATTCCTAGTGCTTCCCTCCATACAATGCCTCCAACCTGACTTAATAGCATCCCCTACAACTATCCCAACCAATTTGGATTGGTTTCCATGCTTAGTTATGCCTAAAACTTCTTAAAACTAAATTCCCTCCAAAATGAACTAACCATTGGGATTCAAAAATTTGAATTTCCCAACTTACAAATTATTGCAAAATTAACTATCTAACCCATTAAATTTTCCTAGTAGGTCCTCAAGATCAATTTAATCAATCCTAAACCTTCCTAGGAATCCTTAGGACTTATTTGAATCCATATTTCTTTTTACCCCTATTTCATCATTAAAGATCCTAAGGTCCTTAACATGCCCTTTAGGATTCATTACAACTTTATCATCTTTAAAGCCTCCTAAGGCCATGATTGGCTTCAACACATGCCAATTGATTAGTTTAAACTCTTCCTTGCCTCTAAACTATCTTTTATCTTCTAAGTTAGGGATCCTTGCATGTTTTGATGCTCCTGCATCATACTCCCCTCCTCTAATGAAACTCTTGTCCCAAGAGTTTATCTTCTTAGGCCAAGCATTGATCTTTGGTGACTTTTGGTATGCAGGGGTGAGGTAATCTCCCAAGGTGACCTACCTCTTCACAAAATGCCCTGGATTCATACACAAAGGATTAGCCAAAAAAAAATCATGTGTTGACTATCTGAATGAAGGATAGTAAGATGGTTTCAAGGCCTTCATCTCTAATCCATTCCTTTGATTAAACATCTGCCTCCCCATTTCCTCCTTAGTTCTATGTGGTGGTTCCATTATAGGATATTTAACAGCCCCAACTTGCACAAATTTTAGATCCAAAAACTCTCCTCTTTTAGGATTGTTCAAAATGCTTTATGACTACACTCCCTTATTGTTATACCATCCAGTATCATATTGTACCTACACATTCATTTCTTTCCCAAAACACATTACAATTTTTTCTTATTGCTCTTTTAATAAGGGTTGTAACTCATACTTCCTTCCTTCATGATGGATTAAGTACTTGTTTGTGAAATCATCATGGATAACTTTTCTAAACCATTGCCAAGATCTTCCTAAAATCAAATGTCTACAACTCATACTAAGAACATCACACCATACCTTGTCTTGTACTATCCAAATGAGAATTCAATAATGACTTGATCATTAATAAGCATATTCTAATTCATGTTCACCCAAGTTGTATGGTATGGTTGAGGATGTGCAAAAAAAAAAATTAACTTCCTAACAACTTCATGAGACACTACATTATAACTTGCTCCTAATTCTATAATGAGTTGACATACTTTACCTTAGATCAAACAACTGGATCTGAAGATGCTTCTATTGTGCAGTTTTCCTCTTCCAACTATAAAACATTCTCCCTCTTTGGGTAAAGCCATTATGGTTCTAGATCCCTCCTCTTCTTTTGGTTCTTCTTGGGTTAAATTGACTCTCTTATCCCAACCTTTGTCTTTAATCCATTTAGGACACCTATATGACTAATGGCCCACTTCATTACAAATAAAGCATGTCACTATGAACACTCCATCATCTCTTCCTCCATGTCTCCCTCCCCTATATCCTCCTCTTGTCTTTGATATGTATGGTTTATCCTTGTCTTTATCACTACTATTCTGAAAATTAGTAGAGCATCTACCACCTCTTCCTCTCATTGATGAACCTCCTCTTGTGTTTCTTTGTCTCTCTTATCTTCTTTTGATCTTCTTCTCAGCCTTGATGGCCAATTCGTAACACTCTTGAACTGATGTATGGGTAGAAAGACTAAGTTAATCTTGGATGTTGAACCTAATTCCCCTGTGTCTCTTGCAATTTTCTCTTCAACAACTTCATCATGACTCACCCTTAAGTCCAATTTATGAAACTCTTCAGTCTACTTATGTACATCCATGTATTTTTGCTTAAGACCTTGCAACTTTTTCTATAACTACACCCTATAATCATTAGTTAGAAATTTTAGTTTCATCTTATCCATTATAGTGTACCAAGATGTGATTTTTGGTTTCCTATTCCTCCATCTCTTTGCTTGAGCACAATCCCACCATAGTAGAGTGTGTCCCTTCAACTTTGACTTTCCTATCTTCAACTTATATCCCTCTTCAACATCCTCACATTCAAATAAATTCTCCATGGCACTAAACCAATCTCTCAATTCCTCATATCGATCTTTCCTCCATACATAGGTAAATTTTCCCTTGCCCTTGTATCTCCACTCTTTATAACTTTTACAAACCTAGCCCTCCTTTTATCTTTAGGATCTAATCATTATTCCTCTTGGGGAACTTCTTCCTCTTATTTAATTTCTAATTCCTTGTCATGTCATTTTCTTTTATGTCTTTTCTCTAATGCCAAGATTCTCTCCATCATAATTTCTAGTGTCTTATTCTCATGGCTCTCCTTCTCCTTTTGTTCTAGTGTTTCCTTTAACTTCTTGTTATTTGCCAACTACTCTTTGACTATCCTTGCCAACTCCATGTTTTTCATCCTTGTAGGTAGATGTCCTTCCTCTTCAGACATGGTTCCTAATATCCTTGAAAAGTTGGATCAACTCAAGTGCTTCTCCTCAAAGGATACTTCAACTCTAAGGGCTAAGTAAGGATCCAAACTATGAAAGTTCTTAAGATCCCAAACTTCCAAAGGATTCTTATTTTTCTCTGATACCAATTCATGTAGAGGTAAGGGTGGAGGATGAATAGCCCATTGTAAAATTACCAATTTGTGAAGTTTAACTAGCCTTCCCAAAACCCTCAAGTGCTTCATTGTCTTCAAAAACTAGCAAGAACTCTTCACCGAGATTCCAAGTCATAGGGTTGATGTCTTTAGATGGCATTTATTTGGATTTAAGGATTTTCAAGGTTTCAAACTATGCCCAACTCCCCAACTATTACAATATCTTCAAACTTCCCTTTAGGCCTAATTGCCCTGCATTAGGTCTCCAGCAAGAAAGAAGCTTGTATTTCTCTCAAATTTTCCAAAGAAATAACCTAACTCTATAGGTTTTTAGATACCCTTTTGGCCATACTACAACATGTCAGAAAGATTCCATGGGTTTCTTTGGACCATACCCTATTGTTACTATGTCATGGCTCTAAAATACATGAAAAGAGGGAAATTTAACAAAGAAACTATAAGTTCCTTGTACTCTCAAGACCCCTAAGTCTATAAAATCTCTCTTAGGTCATAAATATGTCAAATCCACAAGGAATTAGCCCCAAAACTTTTGTAACACCAAAAGCCCCAATTTGCTTCTCCAAACCACCCTAAACTAGGGCTTTCTAAATAGATGTTGTCCCACCACTTATGGGATCAAGAAAAGGTGGATTCACCTTGTATAGGGTATATCTAGACACCTCCAAACATAAAACTTACACCTTCTTCAAAAAAATCCTCTAATATTGCTCCATAGCTATCTTTCCATTATCCCTTAACACTCCCTTCTTGGGTGATCACCTTCAAACTATCTCTTATCATCACATGTAAGTGTTAGAATGGTATTGTACGAGTCATTGATAGATCATTCCATGATAACTAGTGGTTTCATTCATGAGATGATCATCCAAACATTAGTTCTTGTCAAAAGTAACCAAAAATAATAATAATAATCCTAATGGTTATTAGCACTGTTTTGAAAAATCAGAGATTTGAGATGAACTTCAGAGCATTAAGAATGGATTAATCTAGAGTATAGTGTCTTCTAAGGGTTATAACATCCTCTAATCACAAAACTAAAAATAAAACAACAAATTACATCAAAAATAGAGTTTTATTGAGTCTTCTTGCACAGTTAGTACAATGGATTATTCCTAGTGTTGCCCTCCATACAATGCCTCCAACTTAACTTAATAGCATACCCTATAAATATTACAACCAATTTGGATTGATTCCATGCTTAGTTTTTCCTAAAACTTCTTAAAACTAATTTTCCTCCAAAATGAACTCACTGTTGGGATTCAAATATTTGAATTCCCCAACTTGCAAATTATTACATAAATCAACTATCTAACCCATTAAATTTGCCTGGTAGATCCTCAAGACAATTTAACCAATCCTAAAACTTCCTAAGAATATTTATGACTTATTTGAATCCAAATTTACTTTTTAACCCTATTTCATCATTAAATATCCTAAGGTCCTTAACAAGCCCTTTAGGATTCATTGCAACTTTATCATTTTTAAAGCCTCCTAAGGCCATGATTGCTTCAACACATGCTAATTGATTGGTTTAAACTCTTCCTTTCCTCTGAACCATCTTTAATCTTCTTTGTGGATCCTTGCATGTCCTGATTCTCCTGCATCATAAAGTGAATGAGACACAATATAGATCAATGATAGGGAAGTTACAATGTGTTGTGTACAGTAGAATTGGTATTGCACATGCAGTTTAAATATAGTTGCAAGGTTTTCCTCAAATCCAAAGGAAACACACATGCCTATTTTTAAAAGGATATTCAAATACCTAAAAGGAATTGAAGAATATGGATAATTTTGAACTTAGAAATAACACTAATGTTGATTGAGCTAGAAATGTTGATGACAAGAAAAGTACAAGTGGTGGAGCTTTCTTTTTAGGAGAAAGATTGATTACATGGTTGAGCACGAAACAAAGTTGCATATCAAAATCTATAGTTGAAGCTTAGTATGATGTTGCTACAATTAATTGTTCAAATATTGTTTGGATGGCTATCTATTGTGATAACACAAGTGCAATAAAAATATCCAAGAATCTTGTGATGCATGCAAAAACCAAGCATATATCTCTCAAGTATCATTATTTGAGGGAGAAAGTACAAGAGAATAAAGTGAGGCTAAAATATGTGAAGTCAAAGGAGAAAATTGGAGACATATTTACATAGCCACTACCTAAGGATTCTTTTGAGTATCTAAGAGGTAAGTTGGGGATCCTTTCACTATCCCACTAATAAAGGATGCATGTTGTATCAATTCATGGATGAATAGATATATTTTTGTAGAGTTGATGCAAGAGTTCACTCTTTGGGCATTATTTTCTAAAATTCTCAAAAGTGACTATAATGAAACTGGTGTAAGAAGTACATGCAAGGTACAAAATATAACAAATTTTTTTTATAAGTTTCACGTTGGAACTTATAGTTACATTTGGCATTGATGTTAAAGGGGGAGAGAATGAATAAAAAGGGGAGAGGACCTATAAGAGGATAGAATGACTAAAGGGAGAGGACCTATGATGTTGCTAAATAGAAAGTGATGTATACCCAATGGAGGAAATTTTTTCAAAGTGGTTGAATCTACATTTGAGAAACTGAATAAATTTAGAGAAGTTATGCTATCATAAATGCATACATTTGATTATGTTATGAATAGTGTAATGTTTTGTATTTTCAAATCTTATGTTTATGTGTTACCATCAATGCAAAAGTGGGAGTTTGTTAACCTCAACTTGTAATGTTGAGTAATTGATATGTAAGAATTATATCAGTTTTGATGTAGTCATTGATGTCAAGCTTTAGTTGGTTTATGCTAATTCAGTAGAGTGTCATATCATTTGATTGATGAAGAGGATTTGAAGAAAGAATGATGATAGAAGTTTTGATAAGTGTTTGGTATTCAATGAGAACTCAAGAATGAGTTAGACTCTGACAGTATAATGTTGGTTTGGTTATTTTACATGATGTATAAACAAGTTGCACTAAGCTAGCCAAATTACACCAATCAACTAGGTGAATAAAGGAATATAGTATTAATTGAACTACTATAGTTTTCACGAAGCACCTAAGGAAGAAATGTTAACGTGTGGTGTTAAACAAGAAAACTTAATGTTAACCAAGTCAAATATTGATCGAGAAATTTGTAATGTTCACCGAGCATGAACATGAAGATTTTTTTTGTAAAAGATTCATTTAAGGCCAACATTTGGTGAAAAATAAGAATTTTTAATAATTCTAAAAGATAAGAACAAAACTAGTTGTGATATCAATGATTGGAAAAACTCAAGAGAGATATGATGAAAGAGATTTACTATTTTTAGAGTATGCATAGACTTTGAGGTGGAAGAGTGTTAATTGAGTGACCAGATTCAATTAACCTAAGCTAGATGGAGATCTATGATTGTAATTAAGTGATTAAGTAAAAAATTCTAGAAGAATCTAGAATGAAAAAATTATCTATTTAAAGGTATGAACGAGATGTTTTTTGTTGTTGATGTCGTTGATTGTTGGTGATTGTTGAGAAGAAGAAGACAAAAGGTGAACCGAGAAGAATAATATTGAGAAGATCAATTAGAGGAAGTGTTAAGTGTAAGTGTAAGTGTGTGAATTAGGTAGAAAGATATCATAAGGAAGAGATAGAAAATCATTTGATTATTGCTTTCTTATCATTGTAGTAGAGAAACCTCTTAACTAAGAGGACCTAATAGTTTTTGAAATCCTATATGGTAACATTCGATAGTAATTTTTGTAAGTCCTTTAGATAAAACCACTCTTTAGAAATGTCAAGGAGTAATAAGGTCTAGATGATCTTTGATGAAAACCCTCTAACAAGGTCACACTAAAAATGTGCATGTATCAAAGTTAATGTTACAAAATATCTTATGCCATAGCCAACTATCATCCACTTTTGCAACCAAACATGTCATCCTAGTAGGATTTGATTGAAAAAAATTACCTCTAATCATTGTACATGCTCCAATTAGTTTACCATCTTTGTCTTTGATTATGCAAGTATTCTCAATGAATCTCAACTGATGTCCCTTACCTACGAGTTTTCTAACACTTAAAATATTATGTTTTTATCCATCAACAAAATAGGCATCCTCGGTGTTAGTTTTCCCATCAAGAGTAGTAGACCATTTTACTTGGATAGGATGGTGCATTATTTCCAACTCTACCTAATCCTCCATCATAACTATTAAACTCAAAAAAAAATCATATCTCCAGTCATATGATGAGAGTGTGCACTACCTATAATCCAATCAGACTTTTTCTTTTCTACATGTGATACTAAAGCTTTCTCTTCTTTTACATATTTTCCAAGACTCTCTTCTTTAATATCAACAAATCCAATTTCATCTTCTTCATCATCAATTTCTAAGAGAGTTATCATCTAAAAATCAAATTCATTAGCAAGGAAGAAATCTTTTGTAATCTTAGATTTATAAGGTTTTCTAGGTTTTACCTTATTTTCTCTCTTAGGACATTGAGATGAAAAATGACCAAGTTCTTTACAAGTTCAACAAAAAAAATGTTTCCTACCTTTAGGTTTCCTTTTTGCAAGTAATGTAATTCCTTCATCAATCTTCTTGTCTTCTTCTTTCTTTGTTTTCCATTCTCTGGCATAATATCCACTTGTACTTGCACTTATAGTTAATGTAGCTTTTTCTTTTTGTACACTAAAAGTAGTGTCAATCCTATTTCTTCTATAATCTTTGTTCAAATGCCTGCAACTTCCCTAGTAGTGTCTCCTTGATAAAGTTGGATGTGATATGAATAATCTCCTTGATAGTTTCTACCTTATTTTCATAAGAAGGTGGAAAATATTTTAGAATCTTCCACACAACATCTTCAATAACAGATCCATCACAACTCTTAATTCCTACAACAATCTCAAATATCCTAGCAAAATATTCCCTTGCTGATTAATTTTCTTGCATCTTGGCACTATCAAACATATCTTTCCATTTGTAAAGTTTAGGTTTCTTTGAAAACATGTCACCTTCAAAAAGACCTTGTAATTTAATCATAATTGAATGTGCAAGTTGTAAGCTTTTACCTCAACATATTCTGATTTTGGAAGAGATGCTAACATTGTTTCTCTCGCATACATGTTGTACATGAATAGATCTTTCTCAGTACATAAATCTAGCTTTCTTTCATCTATCAAATCATCAAATAGTCAACTCCCATGTATATAAAATGAGTCTTCATTTCTTCCTTCCAACTATCATAGTTCTCTCCATGAAATTTTTGACATTCATTTTTGAATGTAGTTGTGGATCTATGTAAGTCATTAAACTTCCTGATCAAGGACCTGATGCTCTAATACCAATTGTTAGAAAGTAAATTCCACCAATACAACTAGGTGGGGTGGGGGAGGTGAATTATTTATGCTCTTAAACCACCTAAATAAACATTATTAAATATGAAATATGTAACCAATAGATGCAACAACCATAAGATAACAACCCTGCACAATAATGTACAATATTTGTTAACTAGGGAAAACCTAGGCAAGAACAATGCCCACAAGATGATGTATTGAGTTAAAAGTTACTTGTGAAAGGATAAGACTATGTTAGGAGTCAATTGCATATAATCAATACACATAGTCCCTATTAGAAGACTTTGAATCTCTGCTAGAAGATTCCAACCCTATTAGGAGTTGATTCAACCCTATTAGAAGTTGATAGGAAGTCAACTAAACCCATTGTCTAATTGCTTTAAAATTGTCTTCACAAAATAATTCTCAAGATAACATATCCATGGTTGAACTAATTGAGACAACAACTTTATTTGCCAATATAATTCCTTTGAACTTGTAAATACATCATCCTATGTATTAATCTTATCAAATTTCCATCCACAATTCACATAATACAATGATCATACATTATGTACAACACATATGACACTTACAACCAAGGAAAATACCTTTCCTTTATACCAAGTCCTAAAATAGCTAATTGACTTGGCTTTGAGGCTTCCTCAATGTACAATGAATAATATAGGACTTGAGTAAGATATTACATTACATGTTACATTATAATGATTCACCCAAAACAAATTCCAAAACTAAATTAGTCTGACAATAAACATGTGACACGTTACACTTTAGCAACCATCACAAAATGGTCATCAAATTCTACTACCTCAAACACATCACCATGAACATGTCTTCGACTCATAAGAAAAAAGAATATTTGTTGACATCAATGACAAACCAAGTCATGAATGCAATGCATAAGTCCTCAATCATCTCTCTAACATCTCAAAAGACTTCCCCAAAGGATTACCATTAGTATTCATACTAACACATAGGTGCACCCACCTTGGTTTTGCAAAGCCAAAAGTGAAGAAGGTTTTACACAGTGCCTTGACAAGTTGGTCTAGTTGATTGTTGATCATATGAATTAGCTACTTCTTAGGTTATTTGGGTGGGTATCTTGGTGACATCTTAGGTGTGTAAACCCTATTAAATCGGGAACCAAAAAAGACATTAATAAATAATATGGAAAACTTTGGAGAAAATATTATAGGAGAAAGTTGAGAAAATATAGGAGGAAATAAAAGAGAAAGGTAGGAGGAAATCATGGGAGGAAAAGGTATAAAAGGAAAGTAAGAAAATAATAAGACTTGCTATTGGGATAACGAAATGAAAAATTAAAAATAAAATATAAACTATTACTTACAAGGTTGAACTAATATTAACAAAATTAATAAACGCATTTCATTCATTGTGTAGGAATGAGGAGGTGTTAGGAAATAGAAAACTAATGCACAAAAATAAAGGTATGTCCTCTTAGAAAGATGAAATATATGGGATTTAGTTCTTTTTCATTTATATATTAAATTTAATATATGTTAAACCTTTAGTAATTATGGATTATATATTAGTATTAAAATAATTAGGAAATAGAAGAAGTAATTAAGGAATATAATGGATACTCTTTAAAAGGAAGAGAACATGGAATAATATTATGACAATGAAAAGTATTTATGAATAAATGTTAATAACAAAATATATATTTACATTCTATCTGGACCAGAGGTTGTTATATATTCTAATATATATATACAAGAACTATATCAATTATATTATAAGAAGTATTTTACTATTTGACTTAAGTTGAGAAGGTAGTAATATTACCAAGAAGTGCCTTATATAGATCTAAGTAATGGATCTTTGTCCCAAGATATGGTAGGAGTCAACGTTTCACAAGCCTTCATGATATAGAATTGGATCTATAAGCTTTGAGGGAATCCATTGTAAAGTTGGTATCTAGGCAACTTGGATAACATCCACTCCTTCCTTCATTGAGTCAAATGGTAATAATGTTGGATCTAAGTGTTAATGAATGTACAAATAACTTAAATTTAATAAGATAAATAACTAATTTTATTATGGAACATTACAATCTAAACCTTAATTGAGAAATTTAAGATAAATTAAGTACCAATAAGGGACATTACAATAATGTACTCTAATCATATGCATCACACAGTGCAAGTATTTGATTACATCAATGAATAGTCACAGAATAAGAAAAGAGTCTAACTTAGATAAATAAATTAAAAAGAAACTTGAAGCAATGCAACCACAAGAGGAACTATATATAACCATGTCATCAGAAGGATCATGGCTCCAACTCTCATGCACACAGATAACATATATCAGGTAGATATAGACACTTGTTAGCTTTCTCGCATCAACATTGGTGGTGGACAAGTAGAAATTAGTGGCAAAAGAACTTTTCCAAAGACTATTCAATGTTAAAAATCTCCTTAGATATTTGCATAATAAACCATTATTATTAATATAAATGCAGACTTAACAATTCTTAAACCTTGTCGAATAGTTAGGTGGGAAAGATATGGAGGGCCAACCAAAATGTTCCCCTTTTTAATTGGGTGGGTATGAACCCCAAGGCTTTAGAAGAACTGAAAACAAGAGAAGCTTGAATTTCCTAGAAAAAATGTATAACGAATGTGCTAGGAGATGTGATTGGAGCAACTTTAGATGCGATAGAGGATTCAGTTGTGAAATACAAGTATGATAAAAATTTTAAAAAACTTGATGGTTTGGGCAATGTTAACTCCCCTAAGACTAAGGAAATAGAAGATGAAGAACATGGGTGAGACATAAGAAGAATGCACCATATAGCAATATTGGGCACCTCATTTAGCATCACTCTAGAGTAGTACATAGTTTTCATCTAATAGAAGAATCTTCAACCAAGGTGGGTATGGAGGCTAGGTCTTCCACAAAGCCATCATTAGTAGTAATCATGAAAATGGAGGAAACCCCTTTCTCAAGGGTCCGAGTAGATTCTTTATCTCTCCTACATTTTGAAATAGATGTTAATTAAATGGTTTGTTGGTTTGATATCTCATAAATTTGATTTGAACTTGCATGTTTTTATCTAGGTATATATCTTGTAAATTCATATACTAGCTATGGTTGAGATTAGCGTAGAAGCTATTCAAAGGACTTGGTTTTGCAAATGTGACATTAAGAATGTCATGTGGGGATGATTTTGCCTTGGACATTTGGGGGCCTAATTAGGGATTACTAATTTTTTTTTGGATGAATAATAACCCCTTACTTTTTGCATGTTTTGTAATTTCTAGTTTAATTTGATATAGTATAAAACTCTTCTCAACTACAAACAAAACATTAAAAATTAACAATTAAGAACTTCTCACTAATTTATATAAATTAAACTTCAAAGCATAAATATTATCACTTCTCATCTAATATCACTTGGCTGATTTTCTCAATTCTTATTTTTTCTCTTCTTTCTCTTCGAAACAATATTCCTTATCTTTGAATTTTTTTATTTGTTGGTCATTCATCCAATATAATATTATTAAATTTGTATATTTTAAAATTTTAATTAATATAAATAAAATAATTTAAAAGTTCAAGACATTGGTGTAATATCTAAATGCTGTTTGAGTTTGGATAATATATAGGGGAGAAGACCCAATAGTTCTCAAAATTCTAGCAAGTCCCACAACATTCCATAAAAAATAATGAGATCAATCGTAGTGCATGGGAACTCTCATACTTGCGTAGATAATGCAGCATCACATGATTGATTGCTTTTTAGAATAAGGGATGCATTTCCTTCAATTATAGAACAACTTCAACCAAAAATAACTTCAAAGTCACAACTATTAGTATAATGTTGTTAAAAATATTGAATACTAAATTAACAAGTGTGAATATTAAATTAACAAAAGACATCACAACAATTAGCCTTTATGTCTAGAATTTAGATAGATTGACAATGCTTTGTCCAATCATAAATTTGAAAACAAAAATATTTTTAAAAATATCCCTTTTTATTCATTGTAAAATGTTTCCGTATCTATAAAAAAAATCAAACTGGTGACATTACACCAGTTATGCATAGTTACAAATAAAAAAGGTTACATGGAGCTTTTAAAACTAATCCTACTGGAGTGCACATGTAATGTGCATTGAAAAAAATCCAATCCTACAAAAATGCCCATAGAATATGCGCAGTTGAGAAGAAAAAATGCCACCCCACAAGTAAAAATAGCTCACACGCAGGCCCAACAAACTGTGTAATGGCGGCAATGTATATCAAAATCTTCGTCCATTTAAATGCTACTTAAGCTGACGTCATCGCTTTTCTCTGATAGAGACAAAATTGAATTGCTCCTCAGAAATTTTCTGAACCACCGAGCAGACATCTTCGGATATTTTTTCAAATTGTCTTTATAGTCCACATAATATAAGCCAAATCTGATAGTGTATCCATAATTGAATTCGAAGTCATCCAGCAGAGACCACACCATGTAACCTCTTACATCAGCTCCATTCCTGCAATTGAATTCAAATTTAATTGAATTTGATTGAGCAGAATTTGAATTGTAGTGAAATGGGTGATCAATCGGTTATTTCCGATTATAAAAAAATTAAAAAGATGGATTCTTGTGAATCATAAATTTAGCAATCTAATGCAGAGAATTGCATACCTAATACCCTTTAACAAATACTTCATGTATTCTCGATGATAATCAAGACGGTGTTTGTCTCCAAGCACTTGGTTCATAGACAGAGAATCGTTTCTGGGTTCAGAAAATCCTGCTCAAATCAAGCCAGAAAACTTAATTTATTGCATACATGATTTCCAGGGTCCATAAATGCTATGTGCATAGTTTTGATATCAATTGCATGAATTTGATTTTATAAATTATACACATCAAAAGCGCTTTATTTTGAACCCTGCATGCATATTAAGAAAAAATAAGCTTTAAAAAGATAAGTCGATTTTGATTGTTTAATACTTTTAGTTTAAGAATCAAATGTTCTTATATGATGTTTAAACAGTCCAGATTTTAACTACCTCATGAACTTTCAGTATCATTAATGTACTCAAATTCATAATCGCCTAGTGGAACAATTCAGTTTACCATTTTCTGCTACAATAACTGGTGGATTGTTGTAAGTTACTCTGATGTAGTCAAGTATTTTTTGCATTCCATAGGGCACCACAAAAAACAGCTTCATTGCAGCCTGCAAAATACAAGATTAGACACAAATTACTGCATGGAAACAGAGAATTAAACAGGGCATGATATTGGGGTTTTGGAAATTTACCTCTGGTCCAATGGGAACGCCATCACGTCTATCTGTTAAAGTTTGAGAGACAAAATCAAGGGCCTCAGAAATTTCATTTAAATTTGTGAATTGTATACTCAGATTGAGCTTATATATATACAAATTTACCTGTATATATTCTTTCTGTTCTTTCTGAGATTGATTGTGTACTAATTTAGCACCAGCGTTTTGGATCATACTGAATTCTGATGATAGATCATGTAGTATGATCCAAAATGTTGGTGCTAAAAAATTTTACACATTCGATCTCAAAAAGAATATAAACATTGATATGGATTGTGGAGATCTGATAGACTTCATTAATTTACCTGACAAGCAAACATTAACATCCTGATAGAAGCGCTTGTCCAAGCTATCTGGTGGGCAAGGAGGATTGGCAGCATACATGGTGGAATAGTGGTTTATAGCCAGAAAATCTACAGATCCTTTCAATTTCATGGACTCTTGCTTAGAGAGTGAGAGCATCTCAGAGCCCAATGTTTCTTTCATGTGAGCAGGATAGTCTCCATGAAAAATAGGATCCAAAAACCTGCAATCAATTATCACAAGAAAATGCATATGATTTATAATGTGAAGGATTAGCATACAAGATCATATTCCTTCATTGAAGATCCAGCTAAGAAAAGTTTATATTCAATTCATTATATAAGAAGTATTCCACTTCTAATGTATATTTGAGACCAGATCAAAAGCATTCTGAGCCATGTCAAAAATTCTGAAGGGGAATGTTGGTGGTTGGTCCAAAAATCCCCCCTCAACCTGTGGCCAAGCTTTGATACCATTTGTTACAAATTAGGGTTTCCATTACACCAAAAGATTGACTTGTCAATGTTCGATACAACTATTAGACATATAGAACACAAGAGGCAATTATGCCATGTGACGAATTCCAGAGAAGAACATTGACTGTTAGTCCACCAGTAGCATATGGAAAATTTTACATTAAAACAACTTTTCTGCTACACTAAGACTGAAGAACTTAGAAAGGTCTATCGTTGCTTCTAAAAATGTCACTATTGCAAAATTTGGATTAGACTAGACTTAAAGGGGAAAACAAGGGCTTTAAGAAATGTGAATTTCTCTTACCATCCGATGTGAAAATCAAGCAATCTCTGTGCAGCTTTTTGGTCTTCTGTGGTATTCCTCAAAGGCTCAAAAAAGCTAGCAAGGATGTCAATTCCAATCATGCCTTTCTGCTCAGCCTGTGCAAATTATTGAGAATATAGTAAGAATGTCAATTCCGTAATACCATTCTGCTCAGCCTATGCAACTGTTTAACTGATTATCTGATTATGTTATTCATAATATGTTTGTGAAATAAGCAGCAGCAAGAGGGTGCTGGTCCCGAGCTACAATGGTGACACTCTTAGAAGTACATTAACAACATATTAATGACAAGAAGAATGTAAAGCTTAAGATTCATAATATGTTGATTCTTGGACAAACAGAGATAAAAGTTATGATGTGCTTATAAGAAATGGCTATCTATCCCCTAGGATGCACCATACATGAGTTAGCTTCATACATTATAACTTACACATTGATATAATCTAAGGGCTGAATGGTTGTTTCCCTGTATCGTAGAGGCTTTCCTTGTTTATACCTTACCTTAGAGGTTGGATTATCATTTCCATGTTCTGAAAAGATAAAGCGGGATAATGATATACCTTATACTTTGTTCTATAGATTTCCACTGAAGTCGCATGTGCAAGGAGGACATTTCGGCTGGCAAGGGATGTATCCCTCTGGGAATGCTTTTGAGGTGGAAAAGTAGCAGAGCTGTACCCCAAAGGAACAAAGATATTGGGTTCATTGAATGTCATCCAGTACTTCACTCGGTCTCCAAACTCTCTGAAGCACACTTCTGAGTATGCTGCAAAATCCTCCCTGAACAACACAAAGAAGGTAATTTTTCGGACTAGTTTCATGCCAAGATTGACATTTTAGAAATACTTAAGCACATTGTGGGTAGAATAAAGCTCAAAATTAGGGCACAAAGAAAGTCTGCACATGACTGTAAGGGCAATATAGACCTAGTTATATTGCTAAAAGTAAAACATAAGCAAGCTCTATTTCCATGACTCTAATATAACCTTATATAGAAGGTTTGAGCATTTGTAGAGATATCTAAATTCAAAACTATCCATTCTTCTGGGATCGATTGTGTGACCATTTTTAGCATCAACGTTTCGGATCATACTACATAATCTATCATCGACAATCGATACCAAAAGAAATGAAACATTTAACATGGATTGTGAAAATCTGATACGTTTCTATTGTCTTTAACCTGAGAAATTCTATAAAAGTTTCAAGTATTTGCAGTCATACAAAACATCAGAATTGTAGACTTTTCTAACAAACAGAGCCAGTAATCAAGAAGAAAGATAAGATAATATGAAGTTTGAACCCAACTTACACAATCCTTGAGTCTAACCATCCATCATAAGAGTCCTGGAGAGCCTGAGGTAGATCAAAATGATAAAGTGTCACCAGGGGCTGAATCCCTGTAATTGAACCCAAAAAACAAGCTAATATCTCTGATAGATTGTGGAAATCTAATAGCTCTAATATTGACATGGTTATGATTGCTATAGCTTTATAGAATTCTGAACACTAATTGATGCATCATACTCAAAACAAACCAGTAGTTACCATGTTTGAGGAGCTCATCAATCAGTTTGTTGTAGTAATCCACTCCCTCTCTATTAACTTCACCGCTTCCATCTGGCACCAAATATCAATATCGTAATAAGTCTTCACAATTCCACAAAAAATACCATGATTTGATTTTTCATACTACCCAAGGACTAAAACTGCTTTTCTTGATACCCAAATGATGTAATCTAAAAACGGAACAGTAATCTTTACTTGGGATAAGCCTAGACCAAGCGATGGAGAAGCGATAAGCATTCATTCCCATATCTGACATGAGTTTTACATCCTCCAAGTAACGGTGATACTGGTCCATTGCAACATCTCCATTGCTACCATCATAAGTATTTCCTGTTCAGTCCATGATACACTAATTATCAACCTAAACAATTCTTTCAAAGAGTTCTGATAAACGGCCGCCCTTAAAATTCCTTGTCACCAAATCACAATACCTGGTTTATGGGTGTATGCATCCCATATGCTTGGTCGACGCCCACCCTCTGCAACTGCTCCTTCATACTGCGAAGAAAAATTTAAAAACCATTTCTATCATTCAATCTGTGCTATCCCTGAAGAAAACAAAAATTTACTGAATTCATTCAAACTACTAGACCTCTATTCGCATATACTGTGAAGAAAACAAAAACCCACTTAAATAATTAAATCTTTCATTCAATCTGTGCTAAGCCTCAAGAAAACAAAAATCCACTCAAATCATTCAAGCTACTAGACCTCCATTCATGTGTAAACCCACTTAAATCGTTAAACCTTTCACTCAATCTGTGATAAGCCTCAAGAAAACAAAAATCCACTCAAATCATTCAAGCTACTAGACCTTCATTCATATATACTTTGAAGAAAACAAAAACCCACTTAAATCGTTAAACCTTTCATTCAATCTGTGATAAGCGTGAAGAAAACAAGAAAACCACTAAATTCATTCAAACGACTAGACCTGCATTCATATATACTGTGAAGAAAACAAATATCCACTGAAATCATTCAATCTGTTGGACCTTTATATATAGACACGCGCTTTCAAGAAAACAAAAACCCACTTAAAACATTCAATCCACTGGACCTGTATTCATATATACTTTGAACAAAACAAAACCCATTTAAATCATTCAATCTGCTAGACCTACATTCATTAATATACACCTCAAGGAACAAAAACCCGCTTAAATCATTCAATATGTTAGACCTTTATTCATATATATACTTCTGAAGAAAGCAAAAGCCCAATTTATACATATGTTTATATTGAAAACATACAAAAGCTTAACTTCCAAGAACACACTTAAATCATTCAATCTGTAGATACTTTTGAGAAAGCAAAAGCCTATTTTATACATATGTATAAGTTCAAAACATACAAAAGCTTAGCTGCCAAGAACACAAATGAATACCTGGTAAGCAGAAGAAGCAGTTCCAAACAAGAAATCCTTGGGAAAAACCTCTCTCTTTATGGAAGAAGAATCATCAGTTTCTCCATTAATGGCGATTGCCAATGTACATACCACCAATACATGGAGCAGGCTTGATACTCTGCTCCTCATTTTCAATGTTTTTCTAATTGCTCGAATAAGAGAATTTTACAAATGATCCCGTGCATTGTTTCAATTATATAAAGAGCATGATAGTCAAATCATCTCTTCCATGAGCTCCTGATATGAGGGTGTTTACTCTCTACGTGGCCTTCAATGGTGAAGATCTTTTGTTGTTTTATTTGAGTTTGCTATCAACTCAGGGTTTCTATTTATAGCATTTCTGTGCATGTGTCACAATCTTTTCGTTTCCCAATCTTGCCTGCCCTTGATTCTGAGTATTCAATATGAAAAATTGATAGTATAAATCATTCTTTCCTTATAAATATTTATATAAAACAAAAGAAAATAGTTAAACTGCAAGTGCCGCCTGAATAGCCATGCACTGATCTGCTGAGAAGCGAAATACTTAGTAATTACAAGCAAGTTCATGCAAAGAAAGCCGCTATTTTTTTATCAAGAGAAATTCTATACTTGAAAGAGATGCTTCTTAATTACAAGAAAATTGGTGCAAAGAATGTCAATAATAGGAATTGAAAATTAGAATAGAACTATCAATTGCATGCTTCTGTACATGCAACGAGTGCGTTGATAAGAAATGAGATTTAAGAGAAAAATGTAGAATGAACATTAACTAATATAAATATAAGTTTTTTTTAAAATGAAAATACAAAAATAAAAAAGTTGAAGACTAAAACATAGATATAAAATTTACAATATTTAGGAAATTTAAATATTGCTTAAGAAACATATTCAATAATTTCAATATTTTACAATTAAATTCAATTTATCAAATATGAAAAAAAATTATTTTTAAAAAAATAAAAAAAATTGTTACGAAAAATTAATAAGAGAAATATAAAAAAATATGAAAAGTAGCAACATCTCTAGAATATTCTATTGACTAAATAAATTATAGAAACTAAAAAACAATATTTAAAGAAAAAACTAAACTAATATAAAAATAATAACTTTAATTAATTTAAAAACTAAAACCTAAATCAATTTAAAAAATCAAAAGTTTAGTAAATAGAGATCACAACATAATCTAATGTAGAGATCACAAGTAATTATTTTTTAAATAAATAAGAAAAGAAAAATAATAGTTAAAAGTGGATATTTAAATTATAATCTTATGTGAGCAAATTAGATTATTAATAATTTTTAATTTAAATGAGACAATATTTACTAAAATCTTTTAAATAGATTCATAAATATTATTTATTTAAATTAAATTTATCAAATATGAAAAAAATAATCATTTTAAAAATCTATCAAAAATTCTATTATGAAAAATTAATAAGAGAAATTAAATATATATATATATATATATATATATATATAATAAATATTCTATCGACTAAATTATTTATAGAAATTAAAAAATAATATTTAAAAAAAAAATTAAACTAATATAAAAATAATTTAAAATAATTTAAAAACTAAAATCTAAATCAATTTTAAAAATCAAAAATTAACCAAATAGATCACAACATGAGCTAATGTGGAGATCACAATTAATAAATAGAAAAAGAAAAACAATAGTAAAAAGTAGAGATCTAACAACTAATGAATATCAAAACAAGAGTTAAAAGTGGAGGGAGATAAAAACTAGCCAGTAAATAATTAATAGGAGGGATTTTCAATTTTTTGGCCAAACTCTTGCAAATTTTTCGTCAAAAAAATTTAATTCCAGGAATAAAGTTCTCACAAATAGCCTATCGGCTAAAAAATGGAATGGGAATGGAAATGAGGAATGGGAATAGTCATATGTCATTATAACCTATGTTTTGAGTGGGTCTGCAAGGAATCAAATTGATGATCCTTGTATTTTCGCTAGTCTAATATCCTTTCATGCAAAAATGCAAGATTCTTCCAAGGGGGTGATGGTTGAGCCTATAGTGTTGTCAGCTTTGGTGAATGAGTGCAGAATGATCCAACAACTCTTGTATTTTTGCATCCCTAACATTCTATCTTGCAAAAACATGAGATGCATACACATGGCACAAATGGGCCTAGGTCCCCTATATGCTTTGTTCCACGAAGAAGCCAAATTGATGGTTATCATTTCAAATATCTTACAACTGATCTCCCAAAAACATGAGATGTGGCCATGTGTTTTGAGCAGTGTTTTAAGCACCGCAAACACATGATGGATAGGGCCCAACATTAGGCTTTCACTTCATTGGTCGCAACACTAACAAAATTCATGAGATTTTGCCATTTTGAAATGATCTACTATGGGAAGGCACTTTGTCAGTGGGTGGGAAGGCACTTTGTTAGTGGGGCCATGTTTCCAATGACAAAGGAGTGGGCCATTAGATTGAACAACCATCATGTTTTCTCATCTCTGACAAAGCCTTTCACAAAACTACGAGATGCTCACATGTGGATCCAAGCTATGATTAAAATGCAACAAGTGGGACCAATTTTTTCAGCAGAACCTATTTCAAATTAGTCCACAGGGAGTCCGCAAGGATGTTTTTAGTAGGGCCAAAATAAGGCAAATGTGAGTAGGGTCACAATAGAATGATCTAACAACTCTTGTGTTATTGTAGCTCTGATATCTCATCTCATGAAAACACGAGATCGTTCCACGTGTCTCAACAAATAGGCCCTAGTGGTGAATGAATCACAAGCTACTAAAGGGTTTCAATTACACATGTGATAAAAATAGATGGAGATCTTTTAATCTAAAGGTGAAGTTTCTTGAAGGATAGCTATGTCATGAAAAAGGCTCGAATCATGCCTTAGAAGAGGATCGACAACCCTCACATTTTCTTGAGTCTAGCAAGGCTTCTCATGAAATGCAAGATGATGCCATGTGGCATATCCTCAAAAGGAAGTTTGAAATGTCAAAGGGACTTATGAAACAACATTCTATACTCTGATTGGTCAAGAAGATGGGCCCAGTTGCTGATGAATTTCTTCAACGTGGCTCAAGTCATTTGAGAGTCATTAATTAATTGAACTGATGAAATCCATGACACAAGATGAATTCACAAAAAAAGACTATTGCATTAATTTGGCTATTTGTTATGCACACTTCATTGTTTTAAAAGGTGTTTCTAAGATTTAATGTTGTCAACTCAGTAATTCTCTTCTATTCTATTGTATTTTATGATCATTGTGAAGCTGAGAACATCTGCAACTGAGGATTCCATGCATAGTTGAAGTGAATTCAAAAAATCAAGCCAAGTGAGTTAATACATTGGTTTGACATTGAATTATTTCTCTATGTGAATTCATTCATGGGGTTTTGTACTAAATTCTAATGTCGTTATACTCAAATTTGAGACCCTAGTAGAGCTTGCGAGTTGGTTTTCTAAACCCTAGAAACCCTGTAAGTAGAGAATTAGGTAAAATGCCTCCTAAAGCCCATTTTGGAAAATTCTATTATTTTGAGACATCTCTAGGATGATTTTCTTGACCAATTTCCAAGGTTGAAAGAGAGGAAGTCATTCCTATGAAAGGGTTTGAGGTATAAATATATAGTTTGATTAAAGATATAGACATGCCTAAGACAAGGTTGGAAATCTTCATAAAGTGGTATGGGCAAGCAAATTTGGGGAGCCCGTTATACAATGTATGATTGTGTAACTTAGGCAAATTGGTTGTCCCCAATGTATTCATGGATGTTGATTTGTTACTGGATTTGGTTTCTAAATATGACCCTATCACCCATAGAATTAGGGATTTAAATGGGAATGCCTTGCTGAAGATTAAAGCAAAATCAATTAGAAAAGATTTTGATATGCATTTTTCCCGAGATGCTACTAATGATATTGTTTTTTTTATAATAAGAGAGGGCGTGTTATAACACAAATGTCAGTGTATTGAAGAGAGTCACAATTGCCTTCTTGAAAATTGTCAATGGAGTTAAGCTCACAACTAAGGATTTGGGGAATGTAGTAAGCAATGTGGAAAAATTTGATGAGACCATCACAGACACCTGCGCTACTATGTATCAAATATAAAGGTTACCAAACAAGAAAAATTTTGTTAGAGGGTATGTGCAGAATCATGGTGTACCAAACTATGGCCTTAAGTGGCAGTGAAAAATCAGCAAATCAAGGTTATTTCAACTTGACACATAATTTTAAAGTGGTTATGGACTTTATATTAAAAAGTTGTAAGAAAATAATTTGTAGGAAATTGAATTTAGTTTCTAAACTACTAGACCTTACTAGGAGAAAAAAATAATTGATTGGTCAAAAGTTTGGATTTTAATGTAGTACTATAAAAATTTCAGGGCAAAAATAAAAAGTAGGTGTATGTCTGACCACCTTAATCAAAATCAAATGATAATATTTTTTTAATATAATTATAGATATAAAAAGTAGACTCATGCCCAAATGTGACACATATTTTTTGGTATTTTTATTCCAAATAAATAATTAAATATGAATTTTCTACCAAAAAAATTTTGAAAAAAAAACTCTCGTGTTTGACCACCTTAACTAATAGAAAATTTTACCAAATTTAATTTTTTATTTTATTTTTCTTATACTAGGCAAAGCATATAATGTGACGCAACTTTTAGATTTAAAAAATGTTATACCATTTGAAAGTTATAGCTATTTTTTAATCAGTATGTCAATCAGCACTTTACAATAATCTTCATTGATAATTAACTAATAAATACTTATCGAACTCAAAATTTGACAGCAATTATATTGATGGAATCTTGAGAGCAATATTAAAAAACTCTTTTCATTTCATTCAATTTTGATCAAAATAACAATGTCAGATGGCTACCCGAAATTTGAGTGTCAATAAAACCCTCCTCAAACACGTTTTTTGGGTTGACCCGATAGGCTTGGTAAATACCAAGCCTAATCAAATATCTGATCTCAAATTGGATATACAATATGGCTAGGTGAGCCCCCATTCGCTTTTGGAGGGAAATTTCAAATCCCAACTCATTTTAGAGGGAAAACTGACTTTGTGATTTATAGTTTATAACTTATCAATTATTTGAGTTATATTACTATGTAATATATATATATATATATATATATATATATATATATATATATATATATATATATATATATATATATATATATATATATATATATATATATATATATATATATATATATATATATATATATATATATATATATATATATATATATAATAACGTAACATAAAGATATAACATATAATCTATTAATATATCATAATATATTATATTATTCTTATTATAATTTATAAATATAATATATATTATTATATTATATTATTATTATTTTTCCTATATCTTTATTAAATACATTAATGTAATATTATATATATATATATATATATATATAATCTATAATATATTATTATTATGAGCTATGTTATTAATATATTATCTTATTAGTATTATAATCTATAAATTATGTGTGTGTGTGTGTTTGTCATATTAGAATCATTCTTATGGGTTGAACCATATGACCCCCTTCGACCCATTACATGGTGACATATGTCCCTAGGACCCCTAGGGACATATTAGAATCATTCTTATGGGTCGAAGGGGGTCATAGGTTGACCTATGACCCCCTTCGACCCATTAAATGATGACATTTCTCCCTAGGGGTCCTAGGGACATATTACAATCTTTCTTATGGGTCAAAGGGGGTCATAGGTCAACCCATTACATGATGACATTTGTCCCTAGGGCTCCTGGGACCCCTAGGGACATATTAGAATGCTTCATATGGGTCAAAGGGGGTCATAGGATTAAATGATGACATATGTCCCTAGGGGTCCTAGGAACCCTAGGGACATATTAGAATCTTTCTTATGGGTCAAAGGAGGTCATAGGTTGACCTATGACCCCCTTTGACCCATTACATGATGACATATGTCCCTAGGGGTCCTAGGACCACTAGGGACATATTAGAATCGTTCATATGTGTCAAAGGGGGTCATAGCTTGACCTATGACCCCCTTCGACTCATTACATGATGACATATGTCCCTAGGGGTCCTAGGACCCCTAGAGACATATTAGAATCATTCTTATGAGTCAAAGGGGGTCATAGGGTGACCTATGATTCCTTTCGACCCATTACATGACAACATATGTCCCTAGGGGTCCTAGAACCCCTAGAGACATATTAGAATGCTTCATATGGGTCAAAGGGGGTCATAGGTTGACCTATGACCCCCTTCGACCCATTAAATGATGGCATATGTCCCTAGGGGTCCTAGGACCCCTAGGGACATAATAGAATCATTTTTATGGATCAAAAGGGGTCATAGGTTGACCTATGACGCCCTTCGACCCATTACATGATGACATATGTCCCTAGGGGTCCTAGGACCCCTAGGGACATATTAGAATCATTCAAATGGGTCATAGGGGGTCATAGGTTGACCTATGACCCCCTTCAACCCATTACATGATGACATATGTCCGTAGGGACATATTAGAATGCTTCATATGGGTCAAAAGGGGTCATAGGTCAAAATGCTTCATATGAGTCAAAAGGGGTCATAGGTCACCCTATGACCTCGTTCGACCCATTAAATGACAACATATGTCCCTAGGGGTCCTAGGACCCCTAGAGACATATTACAATGCTTCATATGGGTCAAAAGAGGTCATAGGTTGACCTATGACCTCCTTCGACCCATTACATTATGACATATGTTCCTAAGGGTCCTAAGACCCTTAGAGACATATTAGAATGCTTCATATGGGTCAAAGGGGGTCATAGGTCCCATTACATGACAACATTAGGGTCCTAGGACCCCTAGGGACATATTAGAATGGTTCAAAGGGGGTCATAGGTCAACCTATGACCCCCTTTGACCCATTAAATGATGACATATATCCCTAGGGATCCTAGAACCCCTAGGGATATATTAGAATGCTTCATATGGCTCAAAGAGGGTCATAGGTTGACCTATGACCCCCTTTGACCCATTACATGATGACATATGTCCCTAAGGGTCCTAGGACCCCCAGGGACATATTAGAATGTTTCATATGCGTCAAAGGGGGTCATAAGTCACAGGGTGACCTATGACCCGCTTTGACCCATTACATGATGACATATGTCCCTAGGAGTCCTAGGACCCCCAAGGACATATTGGAATTCTTCATATGGGTCAAAGGGGGTCATAGGTTGACCTATGACCTCCTTAGACCCATTACATTATGACATATGTCCCTAGGGGTCCTACCCCCAGGGACATATTAGAATCATTCTTATGGGTCGAAGGGGGTCATAGGTCACCCTATGACCCCCTTCGACTCATTAAATGATGACATTTGTCCCTAGGGGTCATAGGACCCTAAGAGACATATTAGAATCATTCTTATGGGTCGAAAGGACATATGTTGTCATGTAAAATGATTCTAATACCCCTTTGACCCATTTGACCCATATGAAGCATTCTAATATGTTCCTAGGGGACATATGTCATCATGTAATGGGTCAAAAGGGGTCATAGGTCAACCTATGACCCCCGTTGACCCATATGAAGCATTCTAATATGTCCCTAGCAGTCCTAGGACCCCTAAGGACATATATCATCATGTAATGGGTCGAAGGGGGTCATAGGTTAAGCTATGACCCCCTTTGACCCATATGAAGCATTCTAATATGTCCCTAGGGGTCCTAGGACCCCTACGAACAAATTTCATCATGTAATGAGTCGAAGGGGGTCATAGGTCAACCTATGACCTCATTCGACTCACAAAAATGATTCTACTATGTCCCTAGGGGTCCTAGGACCCCTAGGGACATATGTCATCATGTAATGGGTCGAAGGGGGTCATAGGTCAACTTATGACCCCCTTCGACCCATATGAAGCATTCTAATATGTCCATAGGGGTCCTAGGACCCCTAGGGACATATGTCGTCATGTAATGGGTCGAAGGGAGTCATAAGTCAAGAAATGACCCCCTTTGACCCATATGAAGCATGATAATATGTCCCTAGGGGATAAATGTCATCATGTAATTGGTTGAAGGGGGTCATAGGTCAACCTATGACCCCCTTCGACCCATAAGAATGATTTTAATATGTCCTTAGGGGTCCTAACACCGCTAGGGACATATGTTGTCATGTAATGGGTCAAAGGTGGTCATAGGTCAACCTATGACTCCCTTTGACCCATATGAATGATTCTAATAAGTCCCTAAGGGTCTTAGGACCCGTAGGGACATATGTCACCGTTTAATGGGTCGAAGGGGGTGATAGGTCAACCTATGACCCCCTTTGACCCATATAAATGATTCTAATATGTCTGATTCTAATATGTCACTAGGGGTCCTAGGACCCCTAGGGACATATGTCATCATGTAATGGGTCGAAGGGGGTCATAGGTCACCCTATGACCCCCTTTGACTCATAAGAATAATTCTAATATATCCTTAGGGGTACTAGGACCCCTAGGGACATATGTCATCATGAAATGGGTCGAAGGGGGCCATAGGTCAACCTATGACCCCTTTGGACCCATAAGAACGATTCTAATATGTCCCTAGGGGTTGTAGGACCCCTAGGGACATATGTCATGATGTAATGGGTCGAAGGGGGTCATAGGTCAACCTATGACCACCTTTGACCCATAAGAACAATTCTAATATGTCCCTAGGGGTCCTAGGACCCCTAGGGACATATGTCATCATGTAATGTGTCGAAGGGGGTCATAGGTCAACCTATGACCCCCTTCGACCCATAAGAACGATTCTAATATGCCCCTAGGGGTTTTAGGACCCCTAGGGACATATGTCATCATGTAATGGGTCAAAGGGGATCATAGGTCAACCTATGACCCCCTTTGACCCATATGAAGCATTCTAATATGTCCCTAGGGGTCCTAGGACCCCTAGGAACATATGTCATCATTTAATGGGTCGAAGGGGGTCATAGGTCAACCTATGACCCCCTTTGACCCATATGAAGCATTATAATATGTCCCTAAGGGCCTTAGGACCCTTAGCAACATATGTCATCATGTAATGGGTCGAAGGGGGTCATAGGTCAACCTATGACCCCTTTTGACCCATAAGAATGATTCTAATATGTCCCTAGGGGTCCTAGGACTGGTAGGGACATATGTCATCATGTAATGGGTCGAAGGGGGTCATAGGTGAACCTATGACTCCCTTGAACCCATAAGAATGATTCTAATATGTCCCTAGGGGTCGTAGGACCCCTAGGGACATATGTCATCATTTAATGAGTCGAAGGGGGTCATAGGTTGACCTATGACCCCCTTTGACCCATATGAATGATTCGAATATGTCGTTAAGGGTCCTAAGACCCCTAGGGACATATGTCGTCATGGAATGGGTCGAAAGGGGTCATAGTTCATCCTATGACCCCCTTCGACCCATATAAATGATTCTTATATGTCTCTAGGGGTCCTAGGACCCCTAGGGACATATGTCATCATGGAATGTTTCGAAAGGGGTCATAGGTCATCCTATGACCCCCTTTGACCCATATAAACAATTATAATATGTCCCTAGGGGTCGTAGGATCCCTAGAGACATATGTCATCATGGAATGTGTTGAAAGGTGTCATAGATCATCTTTTGACCCCCTTTGACCCATATAAATTATTCTAATATGTCCCTAGGGGTCCTGGGACCCCTATGGACATATGTCATCATGGAATGTGTCGAATGACCTATGACCCTGTTCAACCCATATAAACAATTCTAATAGAAATAATATAGTAAAAATAATAATAATATAGTATAATAATCATATATATTTTATATTTATATATTATAATAATAATAACATAATATATTATTATATATTAATAATATAGGTCATAATAATAATAAATTATTATAGATTATAATTTATAGAAGATGATGATGATGATGATAATAATATATATATCAATAATATATATATATATATATTACATTATTATATTTAATAGAAATATAGTAAAATTAATAATAATATAATATAATAATATATATTATATTTATAGATTATTATAATAATAATAACATAATATATTATTATATATTAATAGTTACGTTATTATATTAAATAATAATAATAATTTAATTTAATTTAAATTCATATATATATATATATATATATAAATATATATTATATATTTATAGATTAGTTATAACTCATTAATTAGTCATATTATATATTTATAGATTATATATTATATCTTTACATATTTCATAACTCAAATTAGTCATATAACTCACAAATTCATTTTTCCCTCCAAATTTTCTTTTTCCCTCCAATGTGTTTGTGCCACCAGTATTAGATATCCGATATGAGATCGGATATCCAATCTCATATGGGATATCCAATCTCATATCAGATATTCAATAAGGCTCGGGCTTTACTTTCCAAGTTTGGTACCTGGATAGGTGAAAAAAAGTGAAAGTGAATTTTGAAGCGCTTTTAGACGTCTTCAAACTTTTTTTTTTCCACATCACCACTTTTTGGCACACCATGATCTTGCACATACCCTAGAGCTACCCTTTGGATGGGTCTTAGAATTCAAATAGGTGGTTTTCTAGACCATATATAAGTATACCTCCTATTTGGAGGAGAAAATCAATGAGGGGTTGGCAACTTTATGCAAAGGAGAGACACCAAAATTTTGTTAGTACTCCTTTCTCATGCATATGATTTTATATCATAGCATGGATTATTTCATATAGTATATGACTCTAGAGCTTGAAAGAGATGGTGATATGCTACCAATTCAATTATGGTCAACTGTCATGTCTCCTAACTAGAATGGCCCTAGTTTTTTTCTATTTAAGAATAGATTCGGAGGATCCTTGAGGAAGTTGGTCATATCATTAGTTGAAGTAGTACCACACCCTTTATTATTCTTCTCAAGACCAATTAACTATGATGTTTCTCCTCTCTTATCTCACCAATGGGAAGATATTTATTTCTACCCTTATACCACTATTTTCATAATCTATGGCTTCCTAGGGAGATCTATGGTCATGCCTCACAATGTTCCCTTAAGAATTGGATGACTATTTAAATAATGAGGCAAATTGGAGAAGTTTTGGATATTGATCTTCCTCCTAGAGTAGGTAAGGTCACTATTTTCCTAGATATAACTATTTTGCACCATTTTACAATGTTCAAGGGTGGATGGATGGAAATTTATTCTTTGTTCAAACCTTACAAGATGGGAGTTAGTACTAAGAGGGTGAATTATTCTTAAGGTTTTCATTACAAGTTAATGGTAAGATTGAATCTTAAGCCCTAAGGGTGTCATGAGTTTTATTTCCCTGAGGATGTCATCAAGAATGATCCTAATCTTAAGTCTTAGGATAAGAAAATAAGGAAATGGTATGCTTTGTAGGATATGCTAGAAAAGATACAAGAATTTGATTATGAATATGATCCACTAATATCTATTGAACCAACAACTATGAAAATGCATGTCCTTCTCAATCATTTTGTTGATATATATGTAAAGATGAAGGAAAATCTTGGGAAATCAAAGAAGAAAAAGGTCACATATGTTGAGTTTGTAGAAGGATTAGACCTATTGCTCCAAGAAACTAACATGATTCCTTAGGAAGAAGTTGGACAAAAGAGACCAAGGGATGAGCCAGAACCTAAAGGTACTAAGGCATCAAAGAGGATAAAAGGATATAATGGTCTCAAAGTATATAAGAGGAATTGATCTACTAGAGGAGTTTGTGCACCAATTATATATCAAGGACAAGAAGTGGAGGATCCACCAAGAAGGTCACCTTCTCCTCCTCCAAATCCACTTCCTACTCCTTCACCAACAAGACACTATCATGATTTGATTCTTGAGAAAGAGGGCACTCCAAATGGTGTAATTACAACCCTTGGCAGAAATAACGAAAAATAAATTAAATCATATGAGTCTGATGCGGAGACTAATGTATCCCCTGAGGAAGAGGATGAAGAGGAATACATTGTCTAATTGCCTGGTGACTTAATGATGAGAGGAATGTCACTCATGCCAGTTACACTTGTATTAGATATATCTTTATTGGAGGTGAAAGGCTTAGTGCCTAGGGATGTTAGGGTGGGGGCTTGCAAAGGATTCATGGTCTCCTTAAAGAATGGATCAATAACCAATGCAAAACTAAAAAGGTCCCTAAAGGATTGGTTGTCCTAGAGAGTGTTTTTGATAACCAAGACAAGGTTGAGAAAGATATGAAAGATAAGAAGCCTAAGGAACTAGAAGAGGTAAACTTAGGAATGTAGGACACTCCTAAAAAGGTTTATATTGGTTAAAAGATGCCAACTAGTGTGATGAAGGTTTTGATTGAGTTATTGAGGAAATATAGACATGTGTTTTCATGGTCTTATGACAATTTGAAGGTGTATAGGGAGGACTTGTTCCAAGATGTTATTCCTCTCAAGGAAGATGCCAAACAATTTAGACAAAAATGAAGGCCTATTACTCCAACATTGGCCCCAATAATGCAAGAAGAATTAATGAAACTCGAGGATGCAAGCACTATCAAACCAATTAGGCATGCTTCTTGGGTTTCCAATTTGGTGTCTTTCAAAAAAAAGAAAGGAGATATCCAACTCTATGTAGATTTTAGGAACCTCAACATCTCATCACTGAAAGATAACTATGGTCTACCTAATATGGAGGCTATGCTACAAAGGGTGACTATGTCTTAATTAATGTCCATGATGGATGGGTTTTCAAGTTACAATCAAGTCATGGTCCAAGAATCAGAGCAATACAAGACATCATTCACTATACCATGGGGAACATACATGTCTATGTCAAGATATCTTTTGGTCTAAAAAATGTGGGGGCTAGCTTCCAGAGAGCTATAGATGATGCATTTTTTCGAGCTCGTTGATGATTTTCTTATCATTTACCGAGATGACCTTACAAATTACTCAAAGAAGAAGGATGGACATTGTTTGTATTGTTAACCTCACAATGGTTTTTGACACTTGAGTGCCAACACACTTAATCACATTCCAAATCAGATGTCGAGTGCACCATGCATGCCGAGCTGCACAACAGATACCGAGTGATCTTCATGTTCCGAGTAGTTTTTAGATATCGAGTGAAGTATAAGTGTTGAGTAACACAAGTGTCGAGTGTTAACAAGTGTCGAGCAACACAAAGTTTCGAGTGTTAACAAGTGCCAAGTAACTTAAGGTGCCAAGTGATATAGTTTTGTTTAGGTGCCGAGCTATCCAGGAAACAGCAAGTGCCGAGTATCAACAATACTTTAGGAGCCGAGTAACTCAGTATATCAGCATAGGAGTTTGTGATTGCACAAACTATGATGTAAATAATTTTTGCAGCCGACATAAGGTAAATCTTAAAGGATTTAATGATGAGATCGAATCTTTTATTTTACCTATGCAATCTACATGCAGCCAATAAGAAAAATGATGAAGGCATGCAACCAATAGAATAAATGCAAATAATGAGCAAAAAATGGAGATTGAATATGGATTGTAGATCCATACCTAACCCTAAATTCTCAAATGTCTTTATAAGGAAGACGAAATTTCATTGTAAAGTAGAGGTGTGAGAAGACATACAAGGGTGCACAAGGAAATCTATTTTCAGAAGCGAGGATTATCAAATCACAAAAGGATCAAGATTAGAGAAAGCGGAATAGATGCCTGCATTTAGCAATCAAGGATTGTAATCAATTAGGTTCATTGTACCTAATACTTTCTAGCAATTGTATTAGAATGAAAATCCTATGGTGACAAGTTAGCTTAACAGCTATTTTGTAAATCCTTAATTAGGTGATTAAATCCTTTAACAGGGTGACACTTCATGTTAAGTGTTTGAAATCCTCTAACCAGGTCACTATTGACACAGTGTAAAGCATTTAACAGGGCAAACCATCAGAAGTGGTTGAACAATATTGCTACAGTAATTTTTGTGGGTATCATCCCCACCCTAGTTTTACCTTCTTATTCCTGGAGGGTTTCTGGGTTACCAAATTCTAGTGTTATGAGTTATTGATGCATGTGTTTAATTACATGTTTATTTAATGTATTTACATGCATGCAATTTACTTTCAGTTAAAAGTTTTATTGGATAAAGTGTAATACTTATGATTCACCCCCCCCCCCCCCCCCCCCCCTCATAAGTACTCTTTCCATATTTGAATATTCCAACAATTGGTATCAGAGCAAATCCAGGTTCTCACAAGGAAAAGCCTAATAGCTTGGAGGAAAATATCTAAAGATGGAAGCTTTCAAACTTGGAAAGATCATTGAAAATCAAGTAATAGATGTGCAACTTGCTCTGCATAGCTTAGAGGAATTCAGAAACAAGTTGAGAAACTCATTAAAAAAAAGGAAGGATCTAGCCATAGCTGAAAATGATATACACTACAAGGAGATTGATACCACCAACATATTTTCCAACGGAGACACTAAAGAGTTTGATGTAACAATAGAAAAATTGATGGAGAAAAATAAAATTCAAGGAGAGGAGATAAGATCTCACAAAATGGAACATGAATCACAGGCCATAATGATATGTGAAATTACTGAACAAAAGAAAAGAGCAGTTGATGATAAGGTCATGATGGAAAATGACAAAAGAAATCTTGCAAACAGACTTGAAGAAAAATGCACTGAACTGACAAGGATCTCAAACATGCAGATGGATACACTTGCCCAAATGATGAACCTTCATCATGAACTTAATGTAAAAGATATTGAGATCTCTACTTTGAAGATGCAGAATGAACAAATGCAGAATGAATTGAACAGAGGAAAAGAGGTAGCAGAGAATCTCAATAAATCAAGTGAAGCCATCAAGTATTTTGAACAATTGCTGAAATCCCCAAAATCTTCTCATGATACATCAGGACTAGGATACAATAGCACTGAAGTTGGGGAATCATCAAAAAGTGTTGAACAAAGAAGTGATAAAGGTAAGAATGCAAAACCCACTTGTCATTACTATAATAAGAAGGGACATACAGCTAATGTGTGTAGGAGTAGAAGATTCAATCAATCAAGCATACCCAAAATTTTCTGTCACAAGTGCAACATGCAAGGAAATATGACACAAAATTGTAGATCCAATGTCACAAGGACTCAAAGATTTGATGGACATTGTTAAAATTGCAAAAGGTATGGACATAGGGCATTTTAATGCAGATCAAAACCTATGTGGACATCAAATCAACCAGCAAAAATAGAAGGGAATGAAAGTCATTATCATTGGGATTACAACACCAGGTACAGTTGTCACTATTGCCAAGAATATGGACATATACCACAAAACTGCATAAGAACACATTTCAAAGGGAACTACAAAAGATGGTTGAATCAAACTACATGTTTTAGTTGTTTGAAAATTGGTCATATCAGTAGAAACTATCCTACAAGATCAAAGGCACCCAAGAATGAAGAAAACAAAGGAAAACAAAAGATTGATGTTGAAAAGATAAGGGGGCAAATGAATAAGACTTGGAAAAAGAAAGATGAGTGCAACACATCAAGTGGAGGGATCACTTCACCCAATGGGTCAAGTGATCACACTTCATCAAACTAAGCATGAGAAGTACATAGGACTGATATACAAAGCTATATCACACATCAGTCCCAAGACAAAGAAGCTAAGCAAAGTATAAATCTACATGAAACAAGATGTCAAGACAAAAACTAAATGTTGTTGTCAAGATGTCTATTGGATACCGAGTTAAAATAGATGTCAAGCTCCTAACAGCGACCGAGCTGATAATTAATGCCGATTTGGATAACTCCAATAGAAGCTGAGTAAAATGGAAATAGTAGAAAATGAGTTAGGTTAAAATTTCTTCAAAAGTTGAGTTGGCAGTTGAGCATTTAATGCAATGGAATTAGGGTATATTATCGCAATTTCAATCAGTTTTACTCATCGCGATCAAGAAGCATAGGAGAAGAAAGAGAGTTGAGCAAATTCATAGCAAGAATCCAACATTTCAAGTAGATTGCAACCTCATTCAAATATTTTTCATCGATCTTAAGGTATTTTCATTTGTGTCAAGCTACATAGTTTCATATCCTTTTGTTGTGAAAACTCTAGTTTGCATAAATGGCGTCAAGTTCAAAGAAAATCGAGGAAAAAGAGTCTTTTGAAGTCTAGTTAGTTTCAAATGAGGTCAAGCAACTTGATTTTTGTCCTATTTCCAAAGTTGCCTACAAAAATGACCCAGCCTGAGCTCTCTCCCATATTCCCCCAAAAGTTGTAATGGTTCAAGACGTGCGAAAATGTTACAACTACAAGATAGGAGCTCTAGGAGATATGGAAATTAGACAAGCATATGATAAACTGTGTGTAGATGGAGTCTTGAAAGAAGAATCCAAAATTTTAGAAAGAAAGGGTTTGACCCGAGTTTTAAGTTTTCTCACCGTATTCAAAACAGAATGGGTTAGAATTGTACTGAGTAGAATTCATGGTGGAAATTTGTGGTTAGAAGATATTCCCATCAAATTGACAAAGGAAATTATACATAGAGTAACAGGGTACCCAACCCTAGATCGGTACAAAACCCTGAGAAGTGAATCAAAGGAGGTTATTGAAAAGAATATTGGTGCACAATGGAACAAAAGAGGAATGAAAATTCATACCATACAGGATCCTCTAGTTGAGTTTGTTGTTAGAGTCATCGCCCATAAATTCTATCAATCCAGTAGACTCAATAGTGTACCATGCATTGCAGTAGATGTAGGTTACAAATTGGTGAAAAAGGATCATACTTATGATCTTGCAGAACTACAATTGCAACAGATCAATGAAAACCTAGCTGCCATAAGAAGAACAAAGGGCACTCAATGCAAATTTGGAGCAATCCTAGTTTGCATATTCTTTTATGTTCAGAATGAGTTTCCTTCTTTTGGAAAAGTAGCATGGAGGAATGACAGAACCATCATTGCACAAATTAATGAATATATAGAACAAATGGGAGAAAATTTTGATACCTTGATGACAAGCTATTTTGAGGATTTCAAGAAATCTATGAAGCAAAGATCAAGGATACCAGCTTCCTTAGTAGAAAAATATACAAATGATATATGTTTCTTAGTTGACATTGATTTTACCTATATTCAAGCAGTAATACTAAGGGTAAGATGGCTAAGGCCATTTGGATATGAAATTAATATTGATGAGGCATCTGCAGCAATAACTGCATTATTGGCAGAAGAAACAGATAAAAGTGCTCCACATTTTGGCACTTGTGATGTGGTAAGATCAAAGATAAACATGGAATTAAAAATTGCTTCCACATTGAAGAAGAAAGAAAAATTAATAAAGAAGATTAAGAAGAATTTTGGCAAAGAAATTGAGGCTGAAGCAGAAGAAGAAGAAGATGATAGTGATGACGAAGATGAGAAAGAACAAGGGCCATTGGAACTAACTCAAGGTCTTGGAGAAGACAAGGAGGAAGGTGCAGAGGAAGAAGAAGCCAAGGAAGCACCAACTGAAGCTGAGCCAAAGAAAAGAAAGGCAACAGAACAACCTTCAGCTAAGCCCAGATCAAAGAAAGCTGCCATGCCATCACCTCAAAAGCCAACAACACGAGTATCAACAAGGACCTCCACTCAAAAGGCCAAAGAGGAAGTTACCAAGAAGAAACAAGTCAGGGAAACACAAGAAGAGCCAAGGAAGAGAAGAAGGTATGTGGCTCAACCTGACACTGATGAAGAAGACCAATCTGAAAAGGTAAGCAATTCATCAGTTGATACCTTATGTAAAAAGATTGGAAATGGTGACTTGAGTAATTTAAATAAAGTTGATTTTAGTAAATTTACAAAAGAAGAACAAAATAAAATAGAAGAAATAGTTTATGGAATGATGGCATAGTTCAAGTACACTCCACTTGAACTAGATGGACAATTGCCAAAAGAACTGTCAAAAATTGTAGAAGACAGATGGCATTTTTGCTTAAAAATGGAGAAGGAGATGAGAGAATTAACCCTAGAAAGTGTATTGCCAGATTTGACAAGGGAACAAGTAAGGAAGGTAGTCAAAAGGCATAATAACAGGTTTACACCTAAATACAGGGCATTCTTCATACTTCAAAATAGGATGGAAGAGATTGTTCAAAGAACAATGAAATCATGGAAGAATTTGGACAAAAAGATTGAAGATTTTCTTGAGGAAGAATACAAGGAAGAAGTTGTTGTACCAATAGAAGAGAGGAGAAAAAGGAAAGAAGAAGAAGAAGAAAAGAAAAGAGAAGAAGAGAAGAAGGAAGAAGAAAAGAAAGATGGAGAGGAGGAAGTGACACAAAAATAGGACAAAATGGCAATAGCTGAGCAAGAGCAGCAACCAGATCAGAGTGTGCAAGACACACAATTGCCACCCCCTAGCCCTACTCAAGCATCCATCTCACCTGCAGACACTGTAACTATTATTGATGCTCCTGATACTTCTGGCCAGAATATCAATCCATTAACTTTAGAAGATCTTAAAAGAATTCTTGACCAATCTACACAACAAGCAATATTGTGTACAGATCCAATATTGGTCAGTATAGATGAATTGCAAAAACTAGTAGAAAGTACAGTCAAAGATAAGGTGAATCCACAAGAACCACCTTCTATTTCAACTACTAGTAGTCAATTCCAAATACCAACAAGCATAATTGATGCTGCAAGACAGAAGCAAAGTGCAGCTGTAGAAAAAGGAACAGAACAAACAGGACAGACTATTACATCTGATCCTACAACACAAACACAAGGTGCACTTCCACAAATTACAATAATTGATCATGGTAGACAGAAGGAGGAGGAAATAGTGAAAACCCCTAAAGAACAGGAGGCAATACAAACATTAATAAATTTTCCTACCTCAGGAACTCCTTTACACCAACCATTGCAAATATTTGTACCATCATCCAGTACTACGAGAGTTGCAAGGGTGCTTCACTATGGAGACCCTGAATTAGATGAGGAGATAGTCATACTGAGCTATGACTCAAAATCAATAACCATTGATCAAATCAATGAGGTATAGGATGCACTGAATAGGAGGAAAAGACAAGAAATACTCAGGAAGGAGTATAAACAAAAGCAAACATTATATGAGATCAAGGACATCTTTATGGATGCCTTCAGTTTGCAATCACCAGATGAGTCAAAGCATATCACGGAGCAACTAACAGATATTGTTGACCAGGTGACAAATGAAGACCTAGAATCAAATGCAAAACTTATGGAATGGTCAGAAAGGAAATTTCAAGGGAAAGTGAATGAGAAAATATCAAGTCAAATTGCACTTTCACAAGTTGAATTGGCTAAGCTTATTGACAGAGTGAAAAAGGTACTTGAGAATATATTCTCACTATACAAAAAGTTCTGTGATTTTTCATACTTCACACAAGAAACAAGCCAAAAGATATTGAGCCTGGAAAGAAATTTAAACATTTCAAGCATGCAACTACCAAATGATCTAGCTCAAAGTGAGAAGCATTTTGCTCAATCGCTTCACACTCACAAAGAAATAGTTGTATTAACACCAGATGAGGCTAATATCAAGGCCAAATTAATACAGCTCCAGTCCTCCATTACCCCACATTTAGAGATACTCCATAAAGAGCAAGTATATGCTGAAACCGTTCTCAAGAAAGACCCAAATCTTTCTACATCAGATGGACTTATTCATCTTGCTGCTGAGACTGCTATCCAGCATAAGTCACTAGAAATTGCTTTGAACAATTGGGATGCAGCTCTCAGGATGATTATGGAGGTAAACAACACATTTTTGGCTAAATATGGTCTTAACCCTTAAACATTCTTTGGCATTAGTGTCAAAAAAGGGGGAGTAAAAGGGGGACAAAACAGTTATAATAAGGGGAGATATAGATATAGAAATAGATATTATGAGATGAATTAATGGAGGAGAAAAGATACAAAGGAGGAGCTTGATTGATATACAGATAAAGGCACAATCAACTCAGGGGGAGTTATAAAATTTTTGAGGTATATATTGTAAGATTGTAAGTTACAAATTTTGATCAAGTTTTCTTTTAAACTCTGTATATACCAATCAGATTAGTAAATGTACTTATAAGGTCAGTTAAGTGTTTTTGTCACTCATGTCAAAGGGGGAGATTGTTAACCTCACAATGGTTTTTGACACTTGAGTGCCAACACACTTAATCACATTCCAGATCAGATGTCAAGTGCACCATGCATGCCAAGCTGCACAATAGATACCGAGTGATCTTCATGTGCCAAGTAGTTTTCAAATACCAAGTGAAGTATAAGTGTCGAGTAACACAAGTGCCGAGTGTTAACAAGTGTCGAGCAACACAAAGTGCCGAGTGTTAACAAGTGCCGAGTAACTTAAGGTGCTGAGTGATACAGTTTTGTTTAGGTGTCGAGCTATCCAGGAAACAGCAAGTGTCGAGTATCAGCAATACTTCAGGAGCCGAGTAACTCATTATATCAGCATAAGAGTTTGTGATTACACAAACTATGATGTAAATAGTTTTTGCAGCCGACATAAGGTAAATCTCGAAGGATTTAATGATGAGATCGAATATTTTATTTTACCTATGCAATCTACATGCATCCAATAAGAAAAATGATGAAGGCATGCAACCAATAGAATAAATGCAAATAATGAGCGAAAAATGGAGATTGAATATGGATCATAGATCCATACCTAACCCTAAATTCTCAAATGTCTTTATAAGGAAGACAAAATTTCATTGTAAAGTAGAGGTGTGAGAAGACATACAAGGGTGCACAGGGAAATCTATTTTCAGAAGCGAGGATTATCATATCACAAAAGGATCAAGATCAGAGAAAGCGGAACAGATGCCTACATTCAGCAATCAAGGATTGTAATCAATCAGGTTCATTGTACCTAATACTTTCTAGCAATTGTATTAGAATGAAAATCCTATGGTGATAGGTTAGCTTAACAGCTATTTTGTAAATCCTTAATTAGGTGATTAAATCCTTTAACAGGGTGACACTTCATGTTAAGTGTTTGAAATCCTCTAACTAGGTCACTATTGACACAGTGTAAAGCCTTTAACAGGGCAGACCATCAGAAGTGGTTAAACAATATTGTTGTAGTAATTTTTGTGGGTATCATCCCCACCCCAGTTTTACTTTCTTATTCCTGGAGGGTTTCTAGGTTACCAAATTCCAGTGTTATGAGTTATTGATGCATGTGTTTAATTACATGTTTATTTAATGTATTTACATGCATGCAATTTACTTTCAGTTAAAAAATTTATTGGATAAAGTGTAATACTTATGATTCACCCCCCCCCCTCTCATAAGTACTCTTTCCATATTTGAATATTCCAACATGTATTTGGATAAAAAAATTGGTAAAACCTTAGAATATGGTATGTCATCAAACCTAAGGGAAAAAAAATTTGATGTGATAGAGGGAAGATTTCTTGGACATCTTTTATTGAAGGATAGGGTTAGGGTTGATCTTGAGAGAGTAATTTGTATTGAAAAAATTCCTAAACCAAGGAATGTGAAAGGAATCAATCTTTGTTTGGGCAAGTAAATTTCCTTAGACGATTTGTCACTAATTTTGTAAAAAATAGTAGACCAATTTCAAAAATATTAAAGAAAGGTTATGAAATAAAATGGGATGGGGAACCTACTATTGTTTTTCAGAGTATTAAACAAGTCATCAAAGCTCCTTATGTGTTGAGGGAACCAAATTATGCTAAGCCTATGTATATTTTACATTTTCTTCTTTTCATATTGTGGCTCAGTACTAGTACAAAAACTATAAAGGGTTTTGAGTATCCTATAGCATTCTTTAGCAAATCTTTACAACCTAATGAACTCAAGAATGAAATAAATGAAAAGAAGGCTTATGCATGGTTAGAGGTTTTCAAATATTTTAGTTCTTATTTAATGGGAGAAAATGTGGTTGCATATGTACCAAGAATTTTAGGAAGGATATTTTCACTCAATTAGAGGTTTCAGGAAGCAAACTTGGATGCAAATCAATAAACCTCATTGAGGAGGAAAAAAGGGAAATTTTCTATGATATGGATGATTGCCACTATTATGACAAAATCATCTATTACCTGCAAAGGATGAAATTTCATGCTAAATTAACTGACAATGAGAAGAGAATTCTTTAGTTGCATGTCATTAGATATGTCATTGTTTTGTGTAAAATGTGGTGGAAGACTAGTGATAGAGTACTACTAAAATGTGTGAACCTTGATCAAGATAGTAAATTTTTGGATAAAATGTATAGTGGTGTGTGTGGAGATCACTACATGGCTAAAACCAATGCACACAAGGTGATCAGGTCTAGTTTTTGGTGGCCTACACTTTTTAGCGATGCTCATTGACTTGTGAAGAAGTGTGATGCATGTCAAAGATTTTTTGGGAAGCTAAAATTCTCTAGAAACTTGTCATTGAATATTGTAGAGGTTAAGCCACCTTTACAACAATGGGGAATTGTCTTTATTGGAGAAATCCAAAATAAATATAGTGGAGGTCATTCATTGATTCTTATAACAACTGATTACTTCACTATATGGGTGGAAGCCATCCCAACTAGAAGATCTACCAAAAAAGTAGTGATGGACTTCATCTTGAGTAATATTATTGTTAGATTTGGATGACCTACGAGTATTGTCACAAATAATGCAATGTGCTTCAAGTTTGATGAATATTTCTAGTTTTGTGAAAGTGTGGGGTTACCAGGTCTACTTCATCTCCATATTATGCTCAAGGGAATGGACAAGAGGAATCTAGTAACAAAAAAAAAAATTAAAATCATTGAAAGGATTTTGGACACAAACAAGAAGGCTTGAAATGCAAAGCTACCATTAGCAATTTGGATAGATAGGGTGACAATAAAGAAGGCAATTAGGTGTGCTTCATTTGACCTAGTATATGCTATACAGACAAGATTTCCATAGAAAAGCTTGATGGATATGTACAATTTTGTCTTGTTGTATAATGTTTACATCACTGATAATATGAAAAATAGAATGGATGACATACTAGAGGTGGTTGAGACCAAGAGGGAAGTTACAATCGAGAATGTCAAATTACAATTATAGGTGAAAAATCTCTATGACAAAAAAACTACAAATAATTTTTTAGAATTTGATGACCTTATGTTTCTATGGGATGCTAGATTGGAGGATAAAGCGAAACATTGGAAGTTTGAAACAATCAAGATAGGACCCTACTTGATCCATGAAAAGTAGGGTGAGAGCTCATATTTCATTAGGGAACTCTCTGGGTGACATTCAAGAACTACATGTGCATGGGTTGTTCTTAAAGAGGTGATTCTATTGAAGGTACTTTCTTCTCCATGAAAATTAGTTAGGGTTGTATATCTCTATATAATCTTGTGTTTTTCTCTTGGACATAGTTTATTTTATTTTGGTTTTGTGTTGTTGGATTCTTGTTTTGTAGTATTTTTTCCCTATGCTCTCAGTTGTATCATTGCCGCTTGTGTTGATCTACTTCTCCTAGAATTAAGGATCCTTATGCGAATGTAGGTTATTCACCATCCCTAGAAAAAGGCACTATTAGTCTACTTTTCCCAGTTAAAAAAGGGTTTTAGGGTGGTCTTTGAGAAATCTCCTACAAGTACTATATCCTAGGGTTTTGGGGTAGTAATCACCATTGAATTTTTCTCTCTGTGTCAAAAACCCTTGTTGTTGGTCTCTAGCTTTAGCCCATTATAATCTGAAGTTACTTTTTAAGTAACTTATGCAAAGGCTCTTACATCATCAAGCATCAAAGGGGAGGCCCTTTTTATTTCCTAGCACTATAACCTTTTAGGTTTCCCAGTGTACATTTTTTTTTTCAAAGTCCTAATTCCTAATTATAACATATGTTTTGATTGGATCCGCAAGGAATCAAATCAATGAATCACAATTATATTTTTGCTAGTTTGACATCCTTTCATGCAAAAATGTGAGATTCTTCCATCTTGTGATGGTCGAGCTTGCAATGTTCTTAGCTTTAGTGAATGAGTGCAGAATGATCCAATGACTCATGTTTTCATAGCCCTAACATTATGTCTCATGAAAATAGGAGATGTATATGCATGTTGTAGATAGACCCAAATCCCCTATATATGTTCTATTTAGATATCTAACAATTGATCTCTTGAAAACATGAGGTGTCGCCACGTGTTTTTAGTATTGCAAACACATAATGGATGGTCCTCAACATTAGGCTTTCACTTCATTAATCACAACATTAACAAAATACATGAGGTTTTTCCATTTTTAAATGATCTATGGTGGTAAGGTACTTTTTCAGTGGGGCCAAATTTTCAATGACAAAGGACTAGGCCATCAGATTGGATGACCATCATGTTTTTGGATCTCTGACAGAGTCTTTCACAATGCAAGATGCACACATGTGGATCCAAGTTGTGATAAAAATGTAACAAGTGGGACATGTTCTGTCAATAGGACCTATTTCTCATTGGTCCACAATGTTGTTAGTAGGGCCAAAATAAGGCATATTTGAGTGGGGTTAGCAGTAGAATGATCAAATATCTCTTGTGCTTTTGTGGGTCTGATATTCTATCTCATGAGAACACAAGATCATTCCACATGTCTCAATGAATAGGCCCTAGTGGTAAATGAATTGAAAGATACTAAAGGGTTTTAATTATGCATGTGATAAAAATGGATAAATATGTTTTAATCTAAAGATGAAGCTATTTGGAGGATAGTTATGTTAAGACAAAGGATTGGATCATGCCTTAGAAGAAGATCAACGACCCTCATATTTTCTTTAGTCTAGCAATACTTCTCACAAAAACACAAGATGATGTCACGTAGAATCTCCTCCAAAGGAATTTTTAAATGTCAAAGGGACTTTCATGGTGTCATTCTATACTCTAATTGGTCGAGAAGATGGGCCCAATTGCTGATAAAGTTTTTCAACACGGATCAAGTTATTTGAGATTCGTTGATACACTAAGTTGATGAAATTTGCAATGGAGATCAAATGTATGAGGAATCCACAAAAAAATATTGTTGCATTAATTCAACTAGTTACTAAGTTATTCCATTAATGCAGACACTAAATTGAATTTGTAAGGAATACCTCATAATAACCCCTATAAATTCACATGATTAATGAAAGGTCAACATGTACTAGTTAATGAGTAAACTTGGGTGTATTTTAGCATAGGAAAATATAAGAATAAGATGTTGTGTGATGTACTACCCATGGATTTATGTCACCTACTGTTGAGAAGGCCATGATAGTTTGATAGAGAAGTCATACATGATAGAAAGAAAAATTCATATACTTTTAAGAAGGATGGAGTTACTTTCAAATTTTAGTCCTTATTAGATGAAGGGTAAAGTCAAATAGTGGGGCGAAATGTGTTAATGGTAGGTGAGAAAGAATTTATAAATACAATAGAAGAGGGTGAAGGAATATAGTATGCCATAAGGGTGAAGCCAATAGAGGATAAGGTGGAAAAGAAGTTTGATATACTAGTTGAGGTACAAAAAGTGTTGAACCAATTTAAGGATATAATTAGTTATGGGAAATCTGCCACATTACCACCTAAGAAGGCTATTAGTCATCAAATAGATGTCATACTAGGAGAATCATTGCCTAAAAATGTTGCATACAAAATGACCCCACAATAGAATGGAGATATTACCAAGCAAGTACAAGAACTCTTAGACCATTGATTGATTAGGAAAAGTGTGAGCCCTTGTGTAGTTCCTACTATCCTAACTCAAAAGAAAGGAGGACCATGGAGATTATGAATTGAATCCAAAGATATCAATGAGATAACCATAAGATATAGGTTCCCCATACCCATAATAGAAGATCTGATGGATTATTTAGGAGAAGCAAGGTATTTTACCAAGATTGATCTCAAAAGTGGATACTATTAATCAGAATCAAGGAGGGAGATAAGTGGAAGATATCTTTTAAAACTACTGAAGATTTCTATGATTGGCTTGTAATTCCCTTTGGGTTGACTAATGCCTCATCTACTTTCTTGAGGTTGATGAATGAAGTCCTCAAGGTCTTCATAGGTAAGTTTGGTGTTTTATATGTTGATGATATACTCATTTTTAGTGAGACCAAGGCTGAGCCCCTTAAGCATTTGCAAATAGTTTTACAAAGATTGCATGATGAAATGCTAATAATAAATTTAGGGAATTGTGAATTCATGAAGCATAAATTGGTCTATCTAGGCTTCTTCATCTCACAGTGGAGCCTTAAAATAGATCCAATCAAAGTAGAAACAATCTTGAATTAGCTTGCACCTAAGACTTCCACAGAGGTAAGATTTATTTTTTATGGTTTAGCATAATTATATATTAAGTTCATAAGAAACTTCAGTGAAACATGTGCACCAATGTTAGACACTATAAAGGTTGCAATGAAAGCCAAGATTTTGTGGAATAAAAAAGCAAACAAAGGATTTTGAAACCTTGAAAGACAAGATAGCTTTACAACCCATCCTTGCACTACCTATTTTTTAGAATTTGTTCATTTTTTTATTGTGATGCAAACAATATTGTAATAGGTGTAGTCCTTAGTAAGGAATACAAACTAGTTTCCTTTCATAGTAAGAAGTTCAGTGATGCAAAGAAAAGTACTCTTCCTATGACTTGGATCTATATTACCTAATTCAAGCTATAAAGAAGTGGAGGAACTACCTCCTACCAAAGGAATCTAAAGTGTGCATAGATAGCTAGGCACTAAGTTTCTTAAATTTTCAAGAAAAACTCAGTCACAAGAATATGAAGTGGGTTGAATATATTCAAGCCTACACATTTATTATCAAGCATAAGAAGGACAAGCCAACAAAGTGGCAAGTGCGTCAAGTAGGAGGATTTTTATAGTTCAAAAAATTTAATTATAGAGTATTGATATAGATAAATTTAGGGATTTATATCCTGATGATGAAGACTTTTCTGCACCATATAAGGTATGTCAAAATTTTCAAAGCCATTTTCATAATGAATATTCTAATTTCACTCTTCAAGAAGGATTGTTGTTTAAAGGAGGACAACTTTGGGTGCTTATAGTTTCTATGAGGGATAACCTAATCCAATAGAAGCACAGTGGATCTCTTGGTGGGTTTTTGGTGTTAACAAAACTATAGAAATTTTTTAGAGATACAAGTATTGGCCTAAGATGAATTGTGACATCAAGAAGTATCTAGACTCTGGCATTATCTGTTAAAAATCTACGTGAACATTATCAAATGTATGTTTCTATCAACTACTCCCCATTCCTAATAGACCTTGTGAGTGGATCAGTGTGGACTTTTTGGTTGTCTTTCCAAGGTCTAAATAGGGGTTTGATAACATATATGTAATTGTAGGTAGATTTAGTAAAATGGCCCATTTTGTGTCTTGTAAAACTATTCATGATGCCTACCACATTGCTATTTTTTTCTCTAGGGAAGTATTTAGGATCCATGGATTGTCCTTGAACATTATTTCAAACAGAAACTCTAAGTTTATTAGTCATTTTTCAAAGACTCTACGGAAAAATATCGGTAAAAACCTTTCATTTGGGTCTACTTGTTAGCCATAGAAAGATTGGCAGAATAAGGTTGTCAATAGGATTCTAGGGAATCTTCTTAGGTTCCTCACAAAGGATTATGGTCAGACATGGGACTAAGTCATTCCTCAAGATGAATATGCTTATAATGATACTAAGAATAGAACTACTAGTAAAAGTCCCTTTAAAGTTTTCTATGGGATGCATCCAATACACATTTGTGAATTGAGAGATCTAGGAAGAGTAGAAAATAAAAGTGGGTATGTAGAGGAATTTTCTCAGTCCATGAAGGAGATTCATGACACAATAAACAAGACATTGATTGACAACAATAATAAGATCAAGCAAAGAGTTGATGAAAGGAAGGACTTTCAGTTTCAAGTAGGGTGTCTTGTTATGGTTCACCTAAACAAAGCTAGGTTACAGAAAGGAGTACCTAACAAGCTCCAAATAAAGAGGATTGGACCTTGTGCAATAATTCCTATCAAGTGGACTTGCCTAATAACATAAGGTTGTCTCATGTGTTTAACATAGAAGACATTGTAGCATATAATGTTCCAACTCCCATGAATAACTAGGAGGATTCAAACCTTACACACTTAGCAGAGAGTGTACCTATGATATTCAGCTCAACTCCTCAAGAAAAATAGGTGTTGAGTTCAAGGATTGGTAAAATACTATACGTAAGACCTATATGGACTACTTGATCAAATGGCAAGGCATGGATGAGATAGAGGCTACATGAGTCCCAGAAGTAGAGTTCAAGAAGAGGGGAATAGACTTGAGTCTAATTTCTCTAGTAGTCACTTGACTTCTTTTTCTTTTGGGGAGAATAGTGCAAGAACACCTTAGGGTAGATGCACAACTATTAGAAATATGAAATACTAAGAGGGGGGGAGTAAATCGATGTTCCACTAATTTTTTCCCAACTATGGATATTATTAATTATCTTTAAACTTGTATAAAATATCAAACTGGAAAGTAAACATAGTAGTAACATAATGCAACTCATAAAACTATTATTTTTTAATTATGGAAACCTTTGCCAATGGAAAACCATGTTGAGGATAGCACCCAAAAAATTATCCACTAATCAAAAGTATCTTGTGAAAGAGATTGACCCTGTTAGGAGCCTATTACACATGTATAGTGTATGTTTCCTTGTTAGAGGACTAGACCTTGTTAGAAGCCTCAACCCAGTTAGGAGTTGGTATTACAATAAAAGTAGAAAGTTGGGCCCACTTATCAAACATGCATATACAATAGTACAATATGTATGCAAAAGGTGTAGATATAAAAACCTTTCTGACTGTGTTGAGATCTTCAATATCTTATTTTTTCTATGTAGCTTTCTTCACAAAATTGATCATACATATGTACAATACCATAATATCATTACATTTGTATCAATACTAGTCATACAAAATACACATTCAAACATTATATCATTACAATACAATTCCACACTTATTACAAATAAAAGGTGTCTTTCTTTATACCAAATTACTTAACCAATCAACCTTTAATACTTTACACATTTCCCAAAACTTGAAATAACTTTTTGCTAAGTGAGGGTTAACATCTAGGATGTCATTCCAACCTTAACATCTAGGATGTCATTCCAACCATGTTGAGTCATTTCTTTGGTAAACCAAAATAATCCTTTAACCAAAATTCCTTCACTCTGTTATCTGTTGATCTTATCGATTGGTTTTGACAATTGAGTGTCAACACACTTAAGAAATTTACTAAGTTCATGTTGAGCTAGTAACATATGTTGAGTATAATGTGTATAGATGCCAAGTTGCAATGAGTGTCGAGTCACTCATGTGCTGAGCAAGTTCAAGTGCCTAATAAATAGACAAAGCCAAGAAAAGTTCAAGTGTTGAGTGAACAGTAGATGTTGAGCAAGTTCAAGTTTCAAGCCAAACAAAATTATAGCATGTGTCAAGCATCAGTATTAACAAGTGCTAAGTAACATAGAATTGTCCTAGTTTTTTGTGATGGCACAAACAACTATACAAACCATTTTTGAGCTGACATATGGATAGATCTTGAAACTTGGAAGATAAGATCAAATCTATTTGGATTCCCTATGTGATCATCATGAAACCAATCAAAAAATTGGAGGCAAATGAGCGAGAAAAATGGATGAATCTCAACTGTAGATTCATACCTAACCCTAAGCCACCAAAGTATTTTTAAAGGGAGATGAAGCCCCATAATTCAATGTGTGTGAGAGAGAATTCATGTGAGGAGGAGATGCTAGCAAAGATTTGAAGAAAGTGGGAAGGGGTGAATTGATCAACATACATTCAAAGTGACTTAGAAGAAGCACAAAATTGCATAATCAGTTTGCAGAACAAAGGAACAAGGTTATAGCAATTTCATATTAGATCAAAAAGGATCAAGAAGGACTAAATTGACATCTAGAATCAGAAATATCAAATTGTAAGTGTATCAGATTAAACATTCTACTATACTTTCTAGCAATTGTATTAGCAGGATCAAATCCTTTGTATTAAGGTTGATGTAACATTCATTGTGAAATCCTTTAACAGGGTGACATTACAAGTGAGTGTTCTAAAGTTCTTTAGCCAGGCACACTTTTAACAGGGTGTTAAAATCCTTTAACAAGGTGGGATCTAATAATCCTTTGTAAACCTTTAACATGGTAGGCCTTTCATAGGGTAGATCATGAGAATGGTCAAATCATGTAACCTTAACAGGTGAACTTTATTGCAATAGTAGTGAAGAATTGAGGGTGTCATCCCCACCCTAGTTTTAACCTTTTCATTGGAGAGGGTTTCTGGGTAATCATATCTAGTTTCAAGTGTCAATGTGCATGCATATACTTTACATGTTATTTCAATATGTTTATGCATGCATTGTTTTAAAGTTAAAAGTTTTATTGGCTAGAGATTAGTACTTCTGATTCACCCCCCCTCCTCTCAGAATGATACATTTCCTATTTATATTTCCAACAATTGGTATTAGAGCTAAGTTCTCATCATGAGAAGCCTTACAACTTGGAGAAAAGATCTTGAGATGAAAGTTTACAAGTTGGGAAAGACCATTGAGAATTAGCAGATTGAGATACTTCTCTCACTGCAACAACTGCATGAAGCCAGAGATTCCTTGAGAAGTTCGCTAAAGAGAAGGAAAGAGATTGCCATAGTAGAAAATGACACTCAATACAAAGAGATTGACACCACAAAGTTATTTGTAGATGGTAATTCTTGTGAATTTGATGTAGCAATTGTAGACCTCATAGACAAGAATAGAGCACAAGCTAAGGAGATCAGAAATCTCAAGTTGGAGCAAGAATCGCAAGCAATACTACTATGTGAGGTGATTGAACAAAATAAGAAAGCTATAGAAGACAAGGCCATGATTGAAGAGGACAAGAGAATTTTGTCAAATCAATTAGAAGAAAAATCAGCAAAGCTATCTAGGATCTCAAACATGCAATTACATACCCTTAGTCAAATGATGAAAGCCCATCATGAGTTGAATGTCAAGGAAATTGAGATAACTACATTGAAGTTGTAGAATAAACAACTACAAAATGACCTAAAAAGAGAAAAGGAGTTTGTTGAAAGTTTCAAAAAGCCAAATAAAACCATTAGGTACTTTGAGAAACTACCAAACTTCCCTAGATCCAGTAAAGACACATCAAGATTGGGCTACACAAGCACTAAAGAAGGAGAATAATCCAAAATTGCTGAGGATAGAAACAATAAAGGGAAGAATTCTAAACCTACTTTTCATCATTGTAGAAAGACAGGACACACAACTAATGTTTGCAAGAGCAATAATGCTAGTCAGAATGCCAAGCCAAAGAATATGACACATTGTAACAAGTGCAACAAACAAGGTCATCAAGAACATGAGTGTAGAAAAAGAACCATGCATGCACCAAAATTTGAAGGATGCTGCTACAATTATCAAAAGTTTGGACACAAAGCCTTTGAATGTAGATTCAAGTCCACATCATCATCCAACAAGGGAAGAAGCCATGAAAATTCCTATAATTGGGATTATAATAAAAGACATAGCTATCATTATTGTCAAGAGTATGGACACATCCCTAAGAAATTTATAAGAACACATTTTAGTGGTAGCTACAACAGATGGTTGAGTCAAACTACATGCTTTAGTTGTTTGAAGACTGGTCACATCAACAAGCATTTCCCAACAAGGACAAAGGAACCTAACTCAAATTTCAACAAAGGAAAAGGCAAGGTAGATGTTGAGCATATCAAAGGAGAGATGAACAAAACATGGAGGAAGAAAGATGGATGCAGCACATCAAATGAAGGGATCACTTCACCTGAAAGGTCAAGTGATCACATTTCATCAAATTAAGCAAAAGAGGTATGTGGGATTGATATTTAAATGCTTCATCATACATCAGTTCCAAGATAGGTTAGTACCAAAAAGGATATATTAGCATAAATAAAGATGCAAGTCAACAAGAAAAACCAAGGTCACACTTTAAGTTTTCATCTTTCTGTCGAGTGTGAAAAGTTCTCTTCAATTGTCGAGTAAAATTCCAAGGTGTGCCGAGTTGTTAACCAAAGCCAGTTGAAGTTGAGTTAGTAGTATCTGTTGAGTGAAGGAAATTCTTATTGAAGCCAAGTAAGGGTAGTTATAATAGCTATCGAGTGATGGAAAATCAATGGATGCCAAGTGAAGCAGAAATTGCATTGAAGCTAAGCTTACGGATGTACATGCACCATGCATTAAATGTGATGTTTTGAAAGGGTATAAGGTAGATTTTCACTCATTTTTTTGTCATTATGAATATAAAGCAAGAGAAAGAAGAGTAAAGAAGGGATTGATGAGCAGATATTGAAGCTTTTTGCATAGATTCCAACAAAGATCAAGCACTATTTCATCGATCTAAGAATATTCTTTATGTGTTGAGTTACGTAGTTACGCAGTTTAATATTTGTTGGAAATCCTAGTTTACAAAATAGCCTCTAGCTCTAGAAATCCTAAGGATAAGGAACCCTTTGAAGTTTAGTTGGTTAGTAATGAGGTAAAGCAACCAGACTTTAGGCCTATTCCTTAAGTTGCATATAAGCATGACCTGACAGATGCATTATCAATCATTCCACCCAAGGTTGTAATGGTTCAAGATGTAAGAAAATGTTATAATTGCAAGGTTGGAGAAATTGGAGACATGGAAATTCATCAAGCATATGATAAACTACATCAAAATGGAGTTTTGAAAGAAGAATTTCAAATCATAGAAAGGAAGGGCTTAACCCGTGCCCTATATTTCCCCATTGTCTTTAAGACTGAATGGATTCGAATTGTCTTGAGCAGAATCCATGATGGATGCCTATGGCTAGAAGAAGGGCCTATTAAACTATCTAAGAGTATTATACATAGGGTTACAAGATATCCAACCCTAGAATGGCCCAAAACCCTAATAAGTGACTCTAAAGAAGCAATTGAGAAGAATACAGGGGCAAAGTGGAATAAGAGAGGAATGACCATTGATACCATCAAGGATCTACTTCTTGAATTTGTAGTGAGGGTCATATCTCACAAATTCTATTATTCAAGATGATTGAATAGTGTGCCACGTATTGTAGTTGATGTAGGGTACAAAATTGTGAATAAAGATCATACTTATGATCTTACCAGAGCTACAGTTGTAGCAAATCAATGAGAACCGAGGAGCGATAAGGAGATCCAAAAGTGCACAATGAAAATTTGGTTCAATTTTAATATGTATATTCTCTTATGTTTAGAATGAGTTTCCCTCTTTTGATAAGGTAGGATGGAAGACCAATAGGTCTATAGCTATACAAATAACTGAGTACATAGAGCAAATGGGAGACAATTTTGAGTAAGTGATGACTAGCTATTTAGAGGATTTCAAGAAAGAGGTTGAGAATTCTAGTTTCCCTGGTGGAGAAGTGCTAAAATGACATACACTTCTTGGTAGATATTGATTATACCTTTATCTAGGCTATAGTACCCATAGTGAGATGGCTAAAGCCTTTGGGGAGATTAATATAGATGAAGCATCAGCAACCATCACTACCTTACTTGCAAAGGAAATTGATAAGTCAGCAAAAATATTTGGAAATTATGATGTCATCAAGTCTAAAGTTGAAATGGAGTTGAAATTTGCCTCAACTCTAAAGAAGAAGCATAAATTGGTGAAGAAGCTTAAAGCTAAATTTGGTGAAGGAGTTGAAGGAGATAATGATGATGATGATGAAGGGGAAGAATAAGAGTAGGGACAAAAAATCTTGCCCTAACACAAGGTATGGGTGAAGAAGAAGAAGAAGGTGTTGTGGAGGAACAAGCCAAGGAAGCACAAGCAAAACAAGAGGCAAAGAAGAGAAAGGCTAAGACACAACCTGCAGCTCAGCCCAAGTGTAAAAAGATTGCAAAAACTATCCCTGTGAAGCCTCCTACCCTAGCCACAAGAGCAACCACAAGGGCCACCACTCAGAAGGCTAAGGAGAAAATAAAAGAGAAGAAGGAGGCTACTGAGCAACTAGGTCCAGTACAAAAGAAAATAAGGAGAAAATATGTTGCACAACCAAAGTCTACAGATTAGAGGACCGAGTCAGAGGATACAAGCTAGTTCAGAGTGGTAAATCATGCACCCAAGTCTGATATTGATAATATTTGTGAAAATTTTAGGGATAATGTAGACTTAACTAGTTTTAAAATTATTGAATTCAATAAATTAAGTAGAGAAGATAAAAATAAGCTTGAGGAATCAGTGTATGCCATGATGGAAAAATTCAAGAATACCCCACTTGAATTTGATACCACAATGCCAAAGGATTTATATTCAATTGTTGAGAATAAATGACATTATTTCCTAAACATGGAGAAGGGAATAAGAGATTCCATATTGGCACAAGTAATGCTAGAATTATCAAAGGGGAAAATAACAAAGGCAAACAAGAAACATGGAAGTAAGTTTGCACCCAAGTATAGGGAATTCACCATTCTTCAAAACAACATTGAAGATGTTGTAAAGAAGTCCACTCAAATGTGGAAGTTGATATATGGGCTAACTACTGTTAAGGAAGGAGAGGAAGATCCCTTTGAGGGAAGGAACAAGGGAGAAGAGGGAGATAATGAAAAAGAAGGTGAATTAGAGAAAGAAAAGGCAGATAACACATTGGAGGAGGCACAACAAAAGGGAGATGAAATGAAAACTCCTAAGGAGTAGCAAATGGATCAAAGTGTGCAAGACACATAATTGCCACCATTAAGCCCTCCACATGACTCAAACACACCTATAGAGATAGTAAAATTAAAGGATGTTCCTGATAGCTCAGCTTAGAACATCAATCCACTGACTGCAGAGGATCTAAAGAAGATATTTGAGAAATCAACATTGCACGAAAAATTGTGTGACAATTCAGTGTGGATGAGTTGCAAAAAGTAGTAGCTAATATAACTAGGGACAAGGTGAGAACACAAGAACTACATTCTACCATCCCTACAGCTACCAGTGGACGACCTCAAGAGCAAGCTACATCAGCTAAGGTTGATACCATAATGAAAGTTATCATGACTAAAAAATAGACTCAAACTATCGAGGAGCCCACAAGGGAACAAATAGGACAGATAGAGGTATCTATTCCTAGTGCACAAACATAAGGTAAGCAACAAATAATTGTGATTGATCAAGGAAGAATAGAGGAAGAGAAGGACATCCCAAAAGAAAAGGAATAGGAAGCCATCCAGACATTGGTTAATTTACCAACTACTAGCACTCCTACAAAAGACATTCAGAAGTAGAGCATTGATGCGATGCCACTTCAAATTTCAGCACTAGGCTTAAGCTCCATAAGGGTTGCAAGGGTACTTCACTATGGAGACCCAACATTAGATGAAGAAATTATTATATCAAAGTATGATTATGCAACCATGAACCTTGAACAAATCACTGAGATGCAAGAGGCATTGGAAAGAAAGAAGAACCAAGAGATACTCAAAAAAGGAGTATAAGAAAAGACAAGCATTACATGAAATCAAAGACATCTTTTTAGATGCATTTAGCTTGAAGACACCTGATGAAACTAAGCCAATATTGGAACAATTTCCAAAAATTGTTGAATAGGTGACCAATGAATACTAGGAAACCAATGCAAAATTCATGGAATGGTCTAAAAAGAAGTTTCAAGGAAAGGTAAATGAGAAAATATCTAGTTGAATAGCACTATCACAAGTGGAATTGGCTATAAAGAAAGAAAAAGTGAAGAAGGTACTTGAGAATATATTCTCACTATACACCAAATTGTGTGACCCTACACTCTTCACATAAGACACAAGACAAAGGATTATGAGTATGGAAAGAAACTTGAAAATACCTACTATGCAGTTACCACAAAATTTGGAGCTCAAAGTGAGAAGCACTTTCATTCCATGCTTCACACACAAAAGGAACTAGTTGTATTAACAGTAGAAGAGGCTAATACAAGAGCCAAGTTATTTCAAATTCAAGCCTCCCTGACTCCACACATGGAAATCCGACAAAAAGATCTAGCCTATGCTAAGACAATACTAAAGAAAGATCCTAATATTTCAACACTTCATGGCTTAGTTCACCTTGTTGTAGAGATAGCCATCCAAATCAAATCATTAGATGTTGTAATAAACAACTGGGATGTTACTTTCAAGATTGTAATGGAAGTTAATAAGAACTTCTTGGATAAATACACAGTGTATAGAACCTTTGACATTAGTGTCAAAAAGGGGAAAAAATATTAAAGGGGGAGATATATGCAAGGGGGAGACATGTGAAATGGGGAGTAAACAAAATAAATAGAGAGAAGAAAGGGGGAGCAAACAAGCAGAGAAGTAGAAACAAGGCATCATATTAGATCATATTAGAATGATTAAAGACAAAGATTTTTAGTAGAGGAAAATCTACTCAAAGAGATTTTGGATGCAAAAAAGACATATATACTCAGAGGGAGTCATAAAATTTTGAGGTATATAGTTCATTACAAAATTTTGAACAAATTTTGAAGTTTTGTATATATGTTGAACTAGATGTACATTATACTCGATGAGATTAGATTAATCATGTATAGTTAAGTGTTTTTGCCACTCATGTCAAACGGGAAGATTGTTGATCTCAGATTGGTTTTGACAATTGAGTGTCAACACACTTAAGAAATTTCCTAAGTTCATGCCGAGCTAGTAACATATGTTGAGTATAATGTGTATAGATGTCGAGTTGCAATGAGTGCCAAGTCACTCATGTGTTCAACAAGTTCAAGTGCCAAGTAAATAGATAGAGCCAAGAAAAGTTCAAGTGTCGAGTGAACAGTTGATGCTGAGAAAGTTTAAGTATCGAGCCAGACAGAATTATAGTATGTGCCAAGCATCAGTATTAACAAGTGTCGAGTAACACAGAATTGGCCTAATTGTTTGGGATGGCACAAACAACTATGTAAACCATTTTTGAGCCAACATATGGATAGATCTTGAAGCTTGGAAGATAAGATCAAATCTATTTGGATTCCCTATGTGATCAACATGAAACCAATCAGAAAAATGAAGGGAATTGAGCAGGAAAAAATGGATGAATCTCAATTGTAGATTCATACCTAACCTTAAGCCACCAAAGTCTTTTTAAAGGGAGAAAAAGCTCCATAATTCAGTGTGTGTAAGAGAGAATGCATGTGAGGAGAATATGCTAGCAAATATTTAAAGGAAGTGAAAAGGGGTGAATTGATCAGTATACATTCAAGGTGACTTAGAAGAAGGACATAATTGTAGAATCAGTTTGCAGAACAGAGGATTAAGGTTACAACAATTTCATATCAGATTAGAAAGGATCAAAAAGGACTAAACTAAGATCTAGAATCAACAATATTAGATTGTAAGTGTATCAGATCAAACATTCTACTATACTTTCTAACAATTGTATCAGCAGGATGAAATCCTTTGTATTAAGGTTGACTTAACAGTCATTGTAAAATTCTTTAACAGGGTGACACTCCAAGTGAGTGTTCTAAAGTCCTTTAGCCAGGCACACTTTTGATAGGATGTTAAAATCCTTTAATAAGGTGGGCTCTAGAAATCCTTTGTAAGCCTTTAAAAGGATAGGCCTTTCACAAGGTAGATCATGAGAATGGACAAATCATGTAACCTTAACAGGTGAACTTTATCACAATAGTAGTGAAGAATTGTGGGTGTTATCCCCACACCAATTTTACCTTCTCATTGGAGGGTTTTTGGGTAATCATATCTAGTGTCAAGTGTTTATGTGAATGCATTTACTTTACATGTTATTTCAATATGTTTATGCATGCATTGTTTTAAAGTTAAAAGTTTTATTGGCTAGAGATTAGTACTTCTAATTCACACCCCCCCCCTCTTGGAAGTATAAATTTCCCATTTGTATTTCCAACAATTGGTATCAGAGCTAATTTCTCATCAGGAGAAGCCTTATAGCTTGGAGCAAAGATCTTGAGATGGAAGTTTACAAGTTGGTAGAGACCATTAAGAATCAACAGATTGAGATACATCTCTTACTGAAAACTAGATGAAGCCAAATATTCCTTGAGAAGTTTGCTAAAGAGAAGGAAAGAGATTGCCATAGTAGAAAATGACACTCAATACAAAGAGATTGACACCACAAAGTTATTTGTAGATGGTAATTCCTATGAATTTGATATAGCAATTGTAGACCTCATGGACAACAATAGAGCACAAGTTGAGGAGATCATAAATCTCAAGTTGGAGCAAGAATCAAAAGCAAAATTGTTATGTGAGGTGACTAAACAAAAGAAGAAAGCTATAGAAGACAAGGCCATGATTGAAGAGGACAAGAGAATTTTTTCAAATAGATTGGAAGAAAAATTAGCAAAGTTATCTAGGATCTCAAACATGCAATTGGACACCCTAAGTCAAATGAAGAATGCCCATCATGAGTTAAATGTCAAGGACATTGAAATAACTAAATTGAAGCTGCAGAATGAACAACTACACAAAATTACCTAAAAAGAGAAAAGAAGTTTGTTGAAAGTTCCAACAAGCCAAATAAAACCATCAAGTACTTTGAGCAACTACTGAAGTTCCTTAGATCTAGTAAAGACAAATTAGGATTGGGCTACACAAGCATTGAAGAAGGAGAATCATCCAAAACTTCTGAGGAAAGAAACAATAAAGGTAAGAATTCTAAACCTACTTGTCATCATTGTGGAAAGAAAGGAAACACAACTAACGTTTGTAGGAGCACAAATGCTAGTTAGAATGCCAAGCCAAAGAATATGACACATTGTAATAAGTAAAACAAACAAGGTCATTAGGCACATGAATGCAAAACAAGAACCATGCATGCACCAAAATTTGAAGGACGATGCTACAATTGTCAAAATTTTGCACACAAAGCCTTTGAATGTAAATTCAAGTCCACATGGTCATCAAAAAAGGGAAGAAGACATGAAAATTCCTATAATTGGGATTACAATACAAGACATAGTTGTCATTATTGTCAAGAGTATGGACACATCCCTGAGAATTGTATAAGAATACACTTTAGTGGTAGCTACAACAAATGGTTGAGTCAAACTACATGCTTTACTTGTTTGAAGACTGGTCACATCAGGAAGCATTGCCTAACAAGGACAAAGGCACCTAACTCATAGTTCAACAAAGGAAAATGCAAGGTAGATTTTGAGCACATCAAAGGAGAGATGAACAAAACATGGAGGAAGAAAGATGGATGCAACACATCAAATGAAGGGATCACTTCACCTGAAAGGTCAAGTGATCACATTTCATCAAATTAAGCAAAAGAGGTAAGTGGAACTAATATTTAAATGCTTCATCATACATCAGTTCAAAGATAGGTTAGTACTAAAAAGGATAGATTAGCATAAATAATGATGCAAGTCAACAATAAAAACCAAGGTCAAACTTTAAGTTTTCATCTTACTGCTGACTGTGAAAAGTTCTCTTCAATTACCAAGTAAAATTCTAGTGTGTGTCAAGCTGTCAACCAAAGCCAGTTGAAGTTGAGTCAGTAGTATCTATCGTGTGAAGGAAATTCCTATTGAATTTGAGTAAGGGTAATTCTAATAGCTACCGATTGATGGAAAATCAATGGATTCCAAGTGAAGCAAAAATTTCATAGAAGCTTAGTTTACAGTTGTACATGCACCATGCTTTAAATGCGATGTTTTGAAAGGGTATAAGGTAGATGTTTGTTCATTTTTTTGTCATTACGAACATAGAGCAAGAGCGAGTAGAGAAAAGAAGTGATTGACGAGAAGGGATTGAAGCTTTTTGCATAGATTCCAACAAAGATCAAGCACTATTCCATCGGTCTAAAGGTATTCTTCACATGCTGAGTTACATAGTTACGCAATTTAATATTTTTTGGAAACCCTAGTTTGCAAAATGGTCTCTAGTTCTAGAAATCCTAAGGATAAGGAACCCTTGAAGTTTATTTGGTTAGTAATGAGGTAATGCAACGAGACTTTTGGCCTATTCCTGAAGTTGCATATAAGAATGACCTGATAGGTGCATTATCAATCATTCCACCCAAGGTCGTAATGGTTCAAGATGTAAAAAAATGTTATAACTGTAAGGTTGGAGCAATTGGAGACATGAAAATTCATCAAGCATATGATAAACTATGTGAAAATGGAGTGTTGAAAGAAGAAATTCAAATACTAGAAAGGAAGGGCTAAACCCATGCCCTATATTTCCCAAGTGTCTTTAAGACTGAATGGATATGAATTGTCTTGAGCAGAATCCATGATGGATGCCTATGGCTAGAAGGAGGACCTATCAAACTATATAAGAGGATTGTACATAGAGTTACAATATTTCCAACCTTAGAATGGCCCAAAACCCTAAGAAGCAATTAAGAAGAATACAGGGGCAAAGTGGAATAACAAAGGAATAACAATTAATACCATCAAGGATCCAGTTCTTGAATTTGTAGTGAGGGTCATATCTCACAAATTCTATCAGTCAAGCTGACTCAATAGTGTGCCATGTATTGTAGTTGATTTAGGGTACAAAATTGTGAAGAAAGATCATACTTATGATCTTGAAAAGCTATAGTTGTAGGACATCAATGAGAACCTAGGAGTAATAAGGAGATCCAAAAGTGAAAAATACAAATTTGATTCAATTTTAATATGTATATTCATTTATGTTTAGAATGAGTTTCCCTCTTTTGGTAAGGTAGGATGGAAGACCAATAGGTCTGTAGCTATACAAATAAATGATTTCATAGAGCAAATGGGAGATAATTTTTAGTAAATGGTGACTAGCTATTTTGAGGATTTCAAGAAAGAGGCTGAGAATTCTAGTTTCCCTAGTGGAGAAGTACTACAATGACATATGCTTCTTGGTAGATATTGATTATACCTTTATCTAGGCTAAAATACCCAGAGTGAGATGGCTAAGGCCTTTGGGGTATGAGACTAATATAGATGAAGCATCAGCAGCCATCTCTACATTACTTGCAGAGGAACTTGATAAGTCAGCAAAAATATTTGGAAATTATGATGTTGTCAAGTCTAACATTGAAATGGAGTTGAAAAATGCCTCAACTCTAAAGAAGAAGGATAAAATGGTTTAAGAATCTGAAAGCTAAATTTGGTGAAGGATTTGAAGGAGATAATGATGATGATGAAGAAGAAGAAGACAAAGAACAAGAGCAAGGACAAGAACCTCTTGCCCTAACACAAGGTATGGGTGAAGATGAAGAAGAAGGTGTTGAGGAGGAACAAACCAAGGAAGCACAAGCAAAACAAGAGGGAAATAAGAGAAAGGCTAAGACATAGCCTACAGCATAGCCCAAGGATAAAAAGATTACAAAACCTAGCCCTTCCAAGCCTACTACTCCAAGCACAAGAGCAACCACAAGGGACACCACTCAGAAGGCTAAGGAGAAAAAAAAAGAGAAGAAGAAGGCTATTGACCAATGAGGTCCAGTGTAAAAAAACATAAGGAGAAAATATGTTGCACAACCAAAATCTAATTATGAGAGGAATATGTCAGAGGACACAAGCTAGTTTAGAGTGGTAAGTCATGCACTCAAGTCTAATATTGATAACATTTGTAAAAATATTAGGGATAATGTAGACTTAACTAGTTTGAAAATTATTGAATTCAATAAATTAAGTAGAGAAGATCAAAATAAGATTGAGGAATCAGTCTTTTCCATGATGGCAAAATTCAAGAATACCCCACTTGAATTTGATACCACAATACCAAAGGATTTATATTCAATTATTGAGAATAAATGGCATTATTGCCTAAACATGGAGAAGGAAATAAGAGAGTCCACATTGGCACAAGTAATGCCAGAATTATAAAATGAGAAAATAAAAAAGGCAAACAAGAAACATGGAAGCAAATTTGCACCCAAGTATATGGCATTCAACATTCTTCAAAACAAGATTGAAGATGTTGTAAAGAAGTCCACTCAAATGTGGAAGCTGATATATGGGCTAACTACTGTTAAGGAAGGAGAGGAAGATCCCTTTGAGGGAAGGAACAATGGAGAATAGGAAGAGAATGACAAATAAGGTGAAATAGAGAAAGAAAAGGCAGATAACATAGTGGAGGAGGCACAACAAAAGGGAGATGAAATGGCTACTACTGAGGAGTAGCAAACAGATCAAAGTGTGCAAGACACATAATTGCCACCATTAAGCCCTCCACATGACTCAAACACACTTGTAGAGAAACTAAAAGTAAATGATGTTCCTGATAGCTCATCTCAAAACATCAATCCACTAATTTTAGAGGATCTAAAGAAGATCCTTGACCAATCAACATTACAGGAAAAATTGTGTGACAATCTAGTATCGGGCAGTGTGGATGAGTTGCAAAAAGAAATAGTTGATATAACTAGGGACAAGTTGAGAACACAAGAACCACCTTCTACCATACCTATAGCTACCAATGGACAACCTCAAGAGCAAGCTACATCAACCAAGGTTGATACCACAGTGAAATATTTCATGACTGAAAAACAGACTCAAACTGCCAAGAAGCCCACAAAGGAACAAACAACATAGATAGAGGTATTTTTTCCTACTTCACAAACACAAAGTGCACCACAAATAATTGTGATTGATCAAGGAAGAACAAAGGAAGAGAAGGACATCCCAAAATAAAAGGATTAGGAAGCCATCCAGACATTGGTTAATTTACCAACTATTGGCACTCCTACAAAAGTCCTTCAGAAGCTGAGCACTGATGCAATGCCACTTCAAATTTTAGCACTAGGCTTGAGCTCCACAAAGGTTGCAAGGGTACTTCACTATGGAGACCCAACATCAAATGAAGAAATTGTTATACCAAAGTATGATTATGCAACCATGAACCTTGAACAAATCACAGAGATGTAGGAGGCATTTGGAAAGAAAGAAGAACCAAGAGATACTCAGAAAGGAGTATAAGCAAAGGGAAGCATTACATGAAATCAAAGACATCTTTTTAGATGCATTCAACTTGCCGACACCTGATGAAACCAAGCCAATATTGAAACAATTGCTAGAAATTGTTGAGCAGGTGACCAATGAAGACCAGAAAACCAATGCAAAACTCATGGAATGGTCTAAAAAGAAGTTTCAAGGAAAGGTAAATGAGAAAATATCTAGTGGAATAGCACTGTCAGAAGTGGAATTAGCTATAAAGATAGAAAAACTGAAGAAGGTACTTGAGAATATATTCTCACTATACACCAAATTGTGTGACCCCACACTCTTCACATAATACACAAGCTAATGTCATGTTTGGAAAGAAACTTGAAAATATTTTCTATGCAGTTACCACAAAATCTAGCTCAAAGTGAGAAGCACTTTCATTCCACACTTCACACACAAAAGGAACTAGTTGTATTAATAGTAGAAGAGGCTAATACAAGACCCAAGTTAGTTCAAATTCAAGCCTCCCTGACTCCACAAATGAAAATCCTACAAAAAGAAGTTAGTTCAAATTCAAGCGTCCCTGACTCCACACATGGAAATCCTACAAAAAGAACTAGCCTATGTTGAGACAGTACTAAAGAAAGATCCTAATCTTTCAACACTTGATGGCTTAGTTCACCTTGCAGTAGAGACAACCATCCAAATTAAATCATTAGATGTTGCAATAGACACCTGGGATGTTGCTCTCAAGATTGTAATGGAAGTTAATAAGAAATTCTTAGATCAATACACACTTAGTGTATAGACCCTTTGACATCAATGTCAAAAAGGGAGAGAGATATTAAAGGGGGAGATACATGCAAGGGGGAGACATGTGAAAGGGGGAGTAAAAAAAATAAATAGAGAGAAGAAAGGGGGAGAAAACAAGAAGAGAAGTAGAAATAGGGCATCATATCAGATCATATCAAATAAAGAGTATCAGAATGATTGAAGACAAAGAGTTACAACAAAGACAAATCTACTCAGAGAGAATTTTTATACAAAAAAGACATATAAACTCAAGGGGAGTCACAAAAATTTGAGGTATATAGTTCATTACAAAATTTTGAACAAATTTTGATGTTTTGTATATATGCTGAACTAGATGTACATTATACTTGAGGAGATTTGATTCATCATGTATAGTTAAGTGTTTTTGCCACTCATGTCAAAGGGGGAGATTGTTGATCTTAGATTGATTTTGACAATTGAGTTTCAACACACTTAAGAAATTTACTAAGTTCATGTTGAGCTAGTAACATATGCCAAGTATAATTTGTATAGATGCCAAGTTGAAATGAGTGTGGAGTCACTCATGTGCTGAGCAAGTTTAGGTGCTAAGTAAATAGACAGAGCCAAGAAAAGTTCAAGTACCAAGTGAATAGTAGATGCTAAGAAAGTTAAAGTGTCAAGCCAGAAAAAATTATAGTATGTGTCAAGCATTAGTATTAACAAGTGTCGAGTAACATAGAATTATCCTAGTTGTTTGTGATGGTACAAACAACTATGTAGAGCATTTTTGAGCTAACATATGGATAGATCTCAAAGCTCGGAATATAAGATCAAATCTATTTGGATTTCATATGCAATCAACATGCAACCAATTAGTAAAATGGAGGGAATTGAGTGGGAAAAATGGATGAGTATTAATTGTAGATTCATACCTAACCCTAAGCCACCAAAGTCTTTTTAAAGGGAGATGAAGCCTCATAATTCTGTATGTGAGAGAGAGAATGCATGTGATGAGGAGATGCTAGCAAAGATTTGAAGGAAGTGAAAAGGGGTGAATTGATCAACATACATTCAAGGTGACTTAGAAGAAGGACATAATTGTAGAATCGGTTTATAGAATAGATTATCGAGGTTACAGCAATTTCATATCAGATCAAAAATTATCAAAAGGACTGAATTGAGATCTGAAATCAGTAATATTAGATTGTGAGAATATCAAATCAAACATTCTATTGTACTTTCTAACAACTGTATTAGCAGGATGAAATCCTTTGTATTAAGGTTGACTTAACAGTCTTTATGAAATCCTTTAACAAGGTGGCATTCCAAGTGATTGTTCTAAAGTCCTTTATCCAAGCACACTTTTAACAGGGTGTTAAAATCCTTTAAGAGGGTGGGATCTAACAATCCTTTGTAAGCCTTTAACATAGCAGGCCTTTCATAGGGCAGATCATGAGAATGGTCAAATCATGTAATCTTAATAGGTGAACTTTATTTCTACAGTAGTGAAGAATTGTGGATGTCATCCCACCCCAGTTTTACCTTCTCATTGGAGGGTTTTTGGGTAATCATATCTGGTGTCAAGTGTTTATGTGGATGCATTTACTTTACATGTTATTTGAATATTTTTATGCATGCATTTTTTTAAAGTTAAAAGTTTTATTGGATAGAGATTAGTACTTTTGATTCACCCTCCCCCCCCCTCCACCCTCTTAGAAGTATACATTGCCCATTTGTGTTTCCAACTTTATCCTCTTTGTTATGCATGTATAACCTGTACTTGGAAAACTTGCCATAACTTTGTTCATACATCAAATCTCCTTAAGTGCCCTTAACCATGTTGTAGTTACATCATATACATCCTTTCCTTAATTGTGATCCGAAGTGCCTCTGGTGAGCCACTCTCAAGCAAAATGTATAATTGTTCCCTATTTTCTTGAATAATACTTAGACAATTTTCTAAGTCAAAGTATACAAAAGTTAGTATTATGTTTTGGCTTCTTCATAGTAGGTATATGTTTCCATAAATGAAAACTCTATATCATCCTTAAATATCTTCCTATCAAAATCTCCAACAATCTCACCCTTTGGCATTGATGACAACAAGTGGGAAAATTGGCTAAGTTACAAAAATCTTCAAAATTGTGGCATGGTGAGATAAAAATCAAAAATTGTGGATCTTCTTCATCTTATATTCATATTTACTTCCCCTTTCACTATACTTTATCCTGCTTATAACTCCTTCCAATAAAGTATGCATTACATTTTATAATTTTCCTTAGTACTCTCCCCCTTTTACATCAATGGAAAAGGTGAGTCAAAACTTATATACATAGCAATATTTTGTTACCTTCTCCTTGAATCTTGCTATATGTTAATGAGTATCATGCACTCTCTAAAGTTTTGCTTCAAGCTGGTAACCTCTTTCTTTCATGTATCCTTGACTGCTTCTAATATGTTGATCAATGCATATAAGCCATAGGCCACTAATTTAACTACATTAAGATCAGAATAAATAAATCTAGTAAAGGATTATTTTATATCTATATGTTCCTCAAGTTTCCTTTGTACACGATCCATTTTCAAGGTAAGTTGTTCCCTTAACAGTGAAAAATTATTTATGGTCCTTTCCTTCCTCAAGTCAAGTAGTCTCAGTTCATAATGAACATTGTTGATCCTTGATTCTAGCTCTATGATCTATGCATTTGGATTTGGAAATTCATCTACAATGCTCTTCAGTTATGCTTCCTTTTCCTTGATCTCTTTTTCAATTCCTTTGGTGTACTTAAAAGATAAAGCACATTTTTCATATAAATCCTTTCCTTCACAGGCATCTTCTTATCTCCTTGATACAACTATCAAGTATTGATAAGTCACTAATAATATTTTTACAGATAATGCTAAATAAGTTAGCATCATTTGTGGTTTGAGCCTTTACTTCTGCAACTTTCACTAGTGTAGATAACTTCTTATCAAATTCTTCTATTGTCTTTTATACTCTCTTTTCTATGTTAGGCTTCTTAATTTTTAGTTGAATAATATCCTACATTTTCTTTGTCACCTTGTCAAGTTTTCCCAATTCACTCTTACTCATCTTGTTTGACTCTTCTACAATCTTTCCAAGTGAAAAAGTTGTTAACTGGAGATATTTTTGAACATCCATGTTACCATCAAACTCTTTGGTAACATCTTTTAGAAAATCTATAATTAGTGCTTCAAGAGGAAATCTTGAAGTACTAGCTTGTGATGTTTCTACTACCTTAGCAAGTGTTTGTACAATTTCTATTTGTCTCTCCTCATCTGGAGGTCTTTGTTTTTCTGGTGGTTAAGGTGGATAGGTTTGTTCTTCTACTTTATTTTCTTCTTCTCTTTTTTTCTTCTTCAAAGAAATAGTATTGTTTGTGGCTTTCTCCACTATATTTGACCAATTAGTTGTATGGTCAAACTCTTTGCTCACAAGGGTAGGTATCAAAGATAACTCTATATGTGTTATCTATCTATGCACAACTGTCTTGTTTACTCTTTTTATCCTCTTATTCTTCTAAATTGGTATAATATTCAATGTTGACTATTCAAAATTTCCACCTTCATATTCCTTTTGTTCACCACAAACTTGTTTAACATTAATTGTGCTAGTATGCAAACTAAAAAAGATGATATCGTAACCAATTGACTAAATTTCTCTCTTAGCCTCACATATGATCTCAAATCTTAATGCACTCTTAACTATATCTCTCAAACATTATTTTGATGCTTCTCCTCAATGCACAAAACTTTATGTCACCATTTTAGGGGCTAATGAATTTATGGAGTGGTATGCCTTGTTTACTATAATGAATTAATTGCTTAAGTTGATAAGGGTTTGTTAACTACTACAGTTGATTTCAAATTCTTTTCAGATGTGTCATTTGTCTTCTCAACGCATACTTGTGTTCTTGCAAGTGTCTTCTCTTTAGAAAATGTTTCATTGAACTTTTCTACTTTCTCTTTAACATTTTCTTTTTGTCTTTCATTACTACTTTCATTCTTTCTTACATTGTTTTGGTATTTTTTCTATAGTTCATATTCTACGATCTTATACTTGGTGTTCTCATTTTGTTCATCCTACAAAAAAATTAGTGTGTCCCATGTTGTTTTAAAATTGACATGCTATCACATTGTTTCCATATCTAGGTCCAAATTGATTTGTATGTAATTTGTAATCCCTAGCAATATCTCCAAAATTGTTGCACTTATAAGACATAATCCATGTTCTTATTATATTTTTTTCTCCAATAGGTCTACTAGCTATAGGGTTAGTACTTTCATATATTCCATTATTATTATTATATCTAGATTTCCTACATTCGTTTGCTCTATGTCCATAAGAAAAAAAATTATAAAAATAACCAAAAAAGGATTTAGTATACTTAAATGTGTAGTCCTTCTTCATGTGTCGAAGCTGATTACATGCAAAGCATCTTCCATTAAATTATTTCTTCACTTATTTAGGTTGTTTAAACTTATCAGGTTCATTAAGTACTTCTTGTTTCATATCTTCTTGTTGTTTAGGTTTTTGGTTTAGTAGATCTGGTTCCTCGATGACTTCAAATCCTTTAGATGATTCTCCTTCACCATGTCCAATCCTTGTCTTGTCATCAACATGTCTTTGTGCCATAATCCACTCATCAAGCTTCTTAGTGTTGGAATACAACTTCTCAAGTTGTTTCTTTATTTTATTATATTCTCCCTTAACTATGGTGTTATATTTCTCAAGTTTTATATACTGTAACTTTTTAGTCTCATGCTCAGATGTCACCTTGGTAAGTTTAGATTTCAGATTTGAATTCTCAGATCTCAAATCTATCTGACTTTATTTTTATCTTCCATCATACTCATCTTAATATTTGTGATCTCAAGTTCATGCTTTAGAATCTCATTCTCCTTCTTAAGCTTAGAAATTGCATCACTATCCTTAATGTGATCATGTGACTCTTTCTTCTTAGATTTAGATGGTTCAATCTTCTCTTTCAACTTTTGAATGAAATCATGTGCATCTCTAAGTTTGATCTTCATTTTATTTATTTCCTCTTTAACCACATCAAGTTCCTCAAGAGCTTTCTCTAGGTTCTTCTATAACAAGTCCATAAAAAAGAGATCTTAATCGAGTTATTAGGCCTCCTCTAAGTAACTATGCTCTAATACCAATTGTTACAAATAGGGAATACTAAGAGGAGGGGGTTGAATCAGTGTTCCACAAACTTTTTCCCAACTATGGATATTTTTAACTATCTTTAAATGTGCATAAAATATCAAACTAAAGATTAAACATAATAGTATCACAATGCAACTCATAACACCATTATTTTTTAACTAGAGAAACCTTGATCAAAGGAAAACCCTAGTGGGAATGGTACCCACAAAATAATCCACTAACCAAAATTATCTTGTGAGATATATTGACCATGTTAGGAGTCCATTACATCCATATAGTGTATATGTCCTTATTAGAGGACTAGGCCTTGTTAGAAGCCTCAACCAAGTTAGGAGTTGGTATTACAATAAAAGTAGCAAGCTAAGCCCATTGCTAAAACATTCATATACAATAGTACAATCTATATTAAAAAAAGGTGTAGATACAAAAACCTTTTTTACTATGTTGATATCTTCAAAATCTAATTTTTTCTTTGTAGATTTCTTCACAAAATTGATCATACATCCATACAATATGATACTATCATCAAGTTTGCATCAATAATAATCATACAAAGTGCATATTCAAATATTATATCATTACAATACAATTCCACACTTATTACAAAAAAAAGTGTCTTCCTTTATACCAAACTATTTAACCAATCAATATTCAATACCTTGTATGTTTCCCAAAACTTGAAATTACTTGTTTCTAAGTGAGGGTTAACATCTAAGATGTCATTTTAACCTTGTTAAGTCATTTTTTTGGTAAACCAAAATAATCCCCTCACCAAAATTTCTTTACTCTATTAGATCCTTTTTTTTCTGTATAACCTATATCCGAAAAACTTTCCATAATTTTGTTCATACATCGAATCTCCTTAATAGTGTAGGAGCACCTAGGTAAGGCTTCTTGGTAACCTAGGGTTCCTAGTCAAGTTTTTTCTTGTAGTGGCCTTAGCCAAGCCACTACTATAATAAAAGGCTAGTGGGTCCTAGAGGGTGATTTAGTCATTTGGAGATCTAATTAGGTCCTTGGAAACATACAATGTTACTTGTTTGTCCAATGTTGCTAGGTAGTGTGCAATTGTTGTCATCATTGTTAAAGGTTGGATTTGTTCATTTAGGGGGATAGATTGGAAAATGAAAGGGTGAAATGGTAATTTCATGTCCTAAGTGACATATTCAAGCATTTGGTAGAGTTTCATAAGGCTTTGACCAATTTAGGTCTAACTATGAGAAAAGTTGTCAAGTTGCATGACAACTTTGGAAAATAAGGTTACTGAAGCCTTTGTTCTAGTGGTTAACTTAGAATCTTCTGAGGTTGAGAAGGATTCCTCTTCAAAGGAAAAATTGTAGCAAAATATAGCTTTCGACAATGAATGTAATAACCAGAGTCCACAACCCAAAGTTGACCTTAGTGTTAACTACATGATTGTTGATAATGATAAGGAGTCTGATGAACTTGAAGCATTTGAGGAATTTGAAGAAACCCCTATTATGCAAGATATTTGTGAGAATTTAAAATACCTTCCTTCTAAGGATTATCCAAAATTCAAGAAATTAATTATTTAGGAAGTGATGGAAAAGCTCAATCAGGATCGGTTAGATACAGTAGCCATAGCAGCAACTAAATCTAGTAAGGAAGAGAATGTAGTGACAAAAATTTTCATAAGAGAAGGAGAATTCTCCACACTACAAAGTGTCAACAAAAATCCCCATTTGATATCTGAATGGATATAAATTTTAAACCAAGAACCATTGCCACCACCCAATTTGTCCACACCTTTGTCTGCATGAATTAATTTGTTTCAATAATTATAATGGTAAAGAGCTCAATGGAAGCTGGAAAAACAAAATTTGAAACATGTTATTAATAAATAAATCTATCATTTAAAATAGAGCTTAAACCAGAATGAAGTTTTGAAAAGGAGGATTGAACAAGTTACAAGATTGATTCCTGAATTGATGGAATGCAGATCACCATCACCAATGTATGCATTGTTTCTTAAAGAGCAATTTGTAAATTTTAAGTTGACTAGAATTGTGGAAGGGCTTAATCCCTCTATTGCAACTCCACATGAGTTTTACGATGCATTCCAATATGTTCAATAACTTTAACGAATCTATTGTGTGAATTGTATCTCCATAATTTAGCAATGTCTAATGACACAGACTGGAACTCACTCTTGTATATAGGGGATGTGTAGTTGAGAGCAGTATTGTCTAGGATACAAAATGAGATAAGTAGGAAATGCCAAGCTACACCTTAGAGGAATAGTGAAATGACAACACCTTTTCTCATGAGACCAAAAATTCAACACTCTAGATGGATATTTTTGGCAACCCTATTGGATTAGGTAAAATATGCTTAGTCAAAGAACAAACCTTTGCAAATTCAAAACAACACTCCTCTCGAGATTTTGAGATTGTGATTGTTGCTTCAAGACAAAGGTGGAAATAGATGCCACATGACTTGAAGATAAGAGAACCCCACTCTCCTCAAAATTTAACTCTTGCTACTATCAAGATTCCATGGTATATTGATTTGGGAAGGAATCGGTACAAATATTGGCTTCCATTAAAGTATCAGCCCCCTATCCTCCTGTAGCCACTACTTGCTAGCAGTAAATGGCAATGCAAAGGATCATGATATGACCACAAAAGTCTGGCAATGGAGAAAGCTCAAAGAAAATTATGGGTACTTTGACTATGTTAAGAATGAGCCAAGAGAGCATACAACCAATTATTGGAGAGTTCAAGCTAGAATTAAAAGCTTCATGGTTGTTGGGGACCAACAATAGCTTAGTTGGGGGGAATGATGGGTCTCTAAAAGGCTAATGTTTTAAGATCTTTTTATCTTGTTTTTAAGCTGTTATCTTGTAGAAACAAACATGACTTTATGGTTTTAAGGAAATGAACTTATGTTTTCATTTATATGCTCTATATATGATGAGACATTAAGTAGAAGTACGAATAGTTCAAATATGCTATAATTTCTTGAATCTGTAGACAAAAATGTTATAATGAAGCAATGTTGCATACTTATAAATGTTTCCTCATTTATGCTATGTCTTGGGTAGTTTTCCTCCTATAGTCATAGGATTTGCAAGAGTGGTAATTTGAAGTTACACCTTTCCTAATATTGATGATAAAATAAATATATGTATGTGGAAGTGTTGTATGCATTGAATGTTTTTCAGGTACTTACCACAGATATTCAAGAGTCAACACCTCAACATTAAAGTCAGAGCCAACCAGATTGTTGAATCATTGTGAGGGGAGCAAGTCATTATATGCTTTCTATTAGAAAAACACATGAATGTAGCTTCCATAACCTACTATATTCTTGGAGGATTTATTCATGGTTAATGGTGATTCAATTTCAAACTTTATGAGTCTATAATTGATCCTCATTAATGGAGTGATTATAGAGTTAGGAAGTAGTTGTAGTTTTTTTTTAAATAACGTCTATTGTAGCTTCAAAAGTAGATTTTGGAAAAAAGAAAGAAATTAGGTTTATTTTCATAAAAAATGAGTGTAATTCAATTTTTACTCAAGTGTAATTCCCTCACCGTGAATGAATAGAATGAGCAGTTCAACTCTATTTCCTTTGTCTTGATTGTCTTTTATGTCCATTCATCCAAGGGGGTCCACTTGGTGAATGAACTGTTTTGGTAGAATATATTTCATTTCTTTGTTTTTTAATTGCAAGATAGAACTGTGTTGCTCCTACAGCCATTGATAACAAAATCAATGAATTGTTTTTGCAGCATAGGTGAATAGATAGGTTTACAGTTGCAGCATTACTTTCAAGCTTTAAGTCAAGTTGTTGTTTCAATTGCTAGCATAGACTTCCTTTAGCATTTCCTTTATATTAGTTGCAGTGACTTGAAGGACAATTAGAGCATAGACTTTGTAGACATCCTCTCAAGTTTATGCCCCCGAGTTGACAAATTAAATGAAGTCAATGTACTATTTTAAGTAAACACGTGACATTTTCTAACCATGAAATCACTATGAAAGGATGTCCAATTCTTTGTTATTAAAATACTATGTTGACTGGACATTTTTGTTGTCATTGTCGGGAAGATGTCAATTTAGTTCAACCCTGAAGTCATTATGTTATTTTGCATGCATAGAAGAAGAGACCTCCTATGGAGATTTCTTCCCTGCAATATTTAGGAAGACATTTTTAGTCCTAAGCCTAAAGAACCTCACAGTGAGAATGAAGAAGAAGAACCTTTTGAAAATACATTCGTTCTTGCTCAAGAATTAATACCCTCATCCTCTGATGAATCCTTGCATTTGAATGATCTCTTTGTTGAACCTTAATACCAAGATAATCCACTTGACCTTGTTATCTATCAACCACCACTACCAAATCCTCCTCCTAGAATGGCTTAGCCTCAACCTACCTTTTCCTTTCCTATCCCTCATTGGCAAGGTAATCAAAACTTGAAGAACATACTGTCTGTTGCACTTCCAAAGTTCTATGGCCTAATTACTGAAGACTCTAAAACCTTCCTCTTTGAGTTTGATATCCTTTGTAGAAGTTATGACTATACAACTACTGCTTACAAGCTAAAGTTGTTTCCTTCCACCTTAAAGGAAGTTGCTCTGAGATTATTCATGGGGTCTAGTGCCAATTTTATGGCAAATTGATTTGCAATGAGAAACTTGTTTCTAACAAAGTACAAAGAATATTGTAGGGGTTGAGATTTGGAAGGGGATGACATTCTCAAAATGGTCCAAAAGGATCATGAAACCTTAGAAGACTATGTTTGAGAATTCATGTTCAACCTGCACGTATTACACAACATCAATTGAATGAAGAATTAAAGAAACACCTTTTTTAAGAGGTGTAAATGATGGGAGTATTGAAGGTCTAGATTTAATGGTAGGAGGAGATATCACTCGGAAAAGTTGGACTAATATATAGAGTATTTGTCTAAATTATTCCAAAGCCACTATCAAGAAAGGTAGGGGACTTAGAGATCTACCACATAAGTCTAATGGCAATTCAAGAGTATCAAAGATGGACCTATCTAATTTATTGTTAGATTTCCAATAAGACATCATTAATGATGTAGCCACTCAGTTGGATACCATGCCAGCTAGAAGGAAAAAGGATGAAGTTGATGCTATGTTAGTTGAATTATGTCCACACCGTGGGGATAAGAAAAGGCATTGTAGATGCAAGACTGTTGCAAACCTGAAGACACAACAAATGCTAGGAAGACATTTTTAATCCTAAGGTTGAAGAACCTCATAGTGAGAATGAAGAAGATGAACCTTTTGAAAATCTATTCGTTGTTCCTCAAGAATTAATACCCTCATCCTCTGACGAATCCTTGCATTTGAAAAATCTCTTTGTTGAACTTGAATACCAAGATAATCCACTTTCCCTTGTTATATATTAACCATCATTACTAGGTCCTCCTCCCAGAATGGTTTAGCCTCAACCTACCTTTCTCTTTCCTATCCCTCATTAGTAAGGTAATCAAAACTTGAAGAACATACCTTATGTTGCACTTCCAAATTTCTATGGCCCAATTACTAAAGAACCTGAATGTTCCTCTCTGAGTTTGATATCCTTTATAGAAGTTATGATTATACAACTAATGCTTACAAGCTAAAGTTATTTCCATCTACCTTAAAGGAAGCTGCTTTGAGATGGTTCATGGGGTTGGGTGCTAGCATTGTAGCAGATTGGTCTACAATGGGCAACTTGTTTCTAACAAAGTACAAAGAATATTGTAGGGCTCAAGATTTAAAAGGGAATGAAATTTTCAAAATGACCCAAAAGGATGATGAAACCTTGGAAGACTATGTTTCACAATTCATGTTCAACCTGCAACATAATACATAACATCAACTAAATGAAGAATCAAAGAAACACCTTTTTCTGAGAGGTGTAAATAATGGGAGTATTGAAGGTCTAGATTTAATGGTGGGAGGAGATATCACTAAGAAAAGCTAGACTTATTCTAGAGCCATTGTCAAGAAAGGTAGGGGACTTAGAGATCTACCACATAAGTCTAATGGCAATTCAAGAGTATCAAAGATGGAACTATCTAATTTACTATCAGATTTTAAATAAGACATCATTAATGATGTTAGTTGGATACCATGCTAGCTAGAAGGAAAAAGGATGAATTCAATGCTATGTTAGCTAAGTTCTGTCCATATTGTAGGGAGAAGAAAAGGCATTGTAGATGCAATATTTTTGCAAGCCTGGAGACACAACCAATGTCTGCTCAGTTTAAAGTCATTGATGAAAATGGAGAAGTTCTCTACATTGCTTAATGAAGACCATGGGCTCAAAGACAAGATATGCCAGAAGATCTTCTTCAAATTTGTAATAGTAACAATCAATGGCAAAATATTGGTTTTAGTGGAAATAATAATTGGCAGCAACCTCAGTAGGGTTGACAGCAAAACCAAAATTGGAATACCCAACCCAGTCAACAAGCTCTAATGCCACCACCTCAATAGTAGACTCTAATGCCTCATCCTACATACACTAATGCTCCTCCTAAGTAGACTCAACTACCAATTTAACCCAATCCTAATCCTAACAATACCAAACAACCAGCACAACAACAAAGCTATGTTATTTCCTTAAATGATATCCACTTAAGCTCAAGCACTACTCTTCCTTCACCCCAAAAGCCTACAATAATTGAAGTTGAGGATTCTCTGATTGAATAGGAAGATGTGTTGAATCCACAAACCTTTCCTATATCCAAAGAACCTCCATTTCCTCATAGGTTTTTGGAACAAGGTCAGCCTGTAGAAAACTACACAATAATTGATTTTCTCAATTAGCTCAAGAAAATGACAGTGTAAATATCATTACTTGATACTATCAAGGAAGACCATGCCTATACTAAAACTATCAAGGAAGCATGGATCAAACAACTAGGAAGAAAGAAGGATCCAAAAACTATTCATGTCTTAGGACAATTATCTGATTTGATGTTGGAAAATTTAACTAAACCTAAATAGTTTGACCTAGGAAGCCCTGTGGTTACTATCACCACTCATGAGATGCAAGTCCAAAATTCTTTAGTTGACTTAGGAGCATCTATAAATGTCATGAAAAAGGAGGCATTTTCTTGATTGCATATCATTGGTCTCAGAGAAACACCAACCATACTTCAGCTTGCTAATTGTTCTACTATCAAACTAGATGGGATGATAGAAAATGTCATAGTCACCTTGAATTCTTGGGAGTATCTAGTAGACTTTGTTGTCCTTTCCCCAAAGGCTAACATGGGAGGCTATCCTTTAATTTTAAACCTGTCTAGTAGCCTCAGAGTAGAGTTAACCTTGTTTTAAAGGGCATAGCTAAAAATGAACTGCAAAAATTATTGAGTATTGGTTTTATCTACCCCATCTCTAATAACCAATGGGTTTCACCCCTAGTTATTGTACCAAAGAAGGGAGGAAAATGGAGAGTTTCTCTAGATTATAGGTAGCTCAATTTGGCCACTAAGAAAGACCACTTTCCTATACCATTTATAGGCCAAGTTCTTGACAACCTTGCTAGCAAGAAATATTTTTCTTTTCTAGATGGTTCTAGTGGTTACAATCATAAACAAATAGCTCTAGAGGATCAAGAAAAAACCACTTTCACATTACCATGTGGTACCTTTGCCTACTCAATCTTACCCTTTGGCCTCTGTAATGCCCCAGCCACATTCTAATAATTTTTCATAAGTATCTTTTCAAATATATTTGTCGATTGCATGGAGATCTACATGGATGGTTTCACTATTTATGGGACTAGTTTTGAGGAAGCAAAAGCCAACTTAGAGATAGTGCTCAAGAGATGCCAAGACTATAACCTTTCCCTAAATAGTGATAAATGTTTTATGATAATCGAAGAAGTAGTAGTGTTAGGTCATTTCATTTCATCCAAAGGCATCCAAGTTGATCCTGTCAAGATTGAAGTCATTAGTACCTTTCCTACTTTAGAGAAGTAGAAGGATGTCCAAAGTTTCGTAAGACATGTTGGATATTATAGAAGATTCATCAAGAATTTTAGTCAGCTTGCAGCACCCCTTTATAACTTGTTAAAAAAGGATTCTACATTTTCTTGGGACTTTGCATGTGTTACATCTTTGCTGCAACTTAAAGAAGTCCTCACTACAACACTATTTTTAAGAGGACCTAATTGGGGATTATCTTTCCACATCCATACAGATGCCTTGGCTATGCTATAGGTGTAGTGTTAGGCCAAAAGGTAGACTTGATTGAACATGTCATTTAATTCATCAGTAAAAATTTGCAAGGTGCAAAATTTAACTACATGGTTACTAAGAAAGAGTTACTTGTAGTTATTTATGTATTGAATAAATTCAGACACTACATTACTAGATATGAACTATTTGTTCATACTAATCACTCTACTATAAAGTATATGATGAATAAACCTACAATATCAAGAAGATCATCTTGTTGGTTATTACTTATGTAGGAATTTGATATCACCATAATAGATAAACTTGAAAAGGCCAATGTGGTAGCTAAATTTCTCTCTCAGTTACATGTCCCTAATGATCTTGTAGTTATTGATGATAGTTTTCCGGATGAACATATTTTCTTGTTATTAGCACAAAATCTGTGGTATGCAGATATTGTAAATTACCTTACCACAAGCAAGATGACCACTCACTTCCCTGCCAAAGAAAGGAATTTACTCTCTAAAAAGAGTTTTAATTATTCTTGGATTGTTGGATTTATGTTTTATACTGGTCCTGATTAATTAATGTTTCAGTGCATTAGAGAAGATGAAACATATGATATCTTGAGAGCATTTCATGATGAACCCTATGGAGGTCATTTTGTAGCAAAAAGGACAACCTTTAAAATATTGACAATTGGATACTATTGGCCTAGTTTACACAAGGATGCAGCTAGATACACCAAGAAATGTGATAAGAGTCAACCTATGGGAAGACCCACTAAGTCTGATGAAATGTTTCTGTAGCCTCAAGTAGTTGTTGCACCCTTTGATAAATGGGGGATTGACTTTTTAGGCCCTTTTGAACCCTCTTCACAAGGTGAATCCTATATCTTAGTTTTCACTGATTATGTAACTAAGTGGGCAAAGGCCAAACCCATGAAACACCCAAGGGATAACCATGTTGCAAAGTTCTTGTATGAATCCATCTTTACATAGTTTGGAGTTCCCAAGGAGTTGATATTCAACCAAGGAACCTAATTTACATCCAATCTAATTACTACTCTCATGGAAGAATATACCATTCAACATGGTAAATCATCACCTTACCACCCACAAGATAATGGCCAAGTAGAGGTTAACACCTGAGAGCAAGAAGCCATTCTCACCAAAATAGTAGCACTTCATAGGAAGGATTGGGCTACACACCTTCTTGAAGCTCTTTGGGCTTATAGAACCACCTAGAAATCTACCACAGGTTTTACTCCTTTTGAGTTTTTCTATGGTAGATCAGCTATAATGCCTATAGAATTTGAATAAAAAACATTGCGGACCACTTTGGAACTCGATATGGAACTCACTATTCCACAAAAGAACCGAATCTTGAGTTTAAATGCTCTTGATGAATGATGCAAATCTGCATTAAACAACACCAAACTCATCCAGTATCAAAGGAAAAAATGGCAAATAAGTTTATCAAAGATAGAATGTTTTTTGTGGGAGATTGGGCACTTCTTTATGACCAATCTAGGCAAGTTTTAGACTTGTTGGTTAGGACCATATGAAATTGTTGTTGCATTTCCCAATGGAGTAGTTGAGTTTTCCACTATTGATCTTGTTCAATTCAAGTTACTTGTCAATGGATATTACCTCAAGCTTTGCAAGAAAACCAATAAGTCATGAGGAGTTCCTATTGCAATTTTAGCATATCAAAGATATTCTCATTCCTATAGTTGAATAGTCTGGGTCTTCTAGCCTAGCTACTACAAAATCTTGAATTCTTTCAAGCTTTCCATAATAAACACTTTCTTCTCAAATGAACTTTCTCATTCTTGCATTTCGTCTCACCTTCTCTCCTTTCCATCTCTCCACCCCATCCCATCACTCTATCATTTCTGATGATCTTTTCCAAAACTCTTTCCTATAGCATCTACCGAGTATGAGCCACATAATCTTGCATATATTTTACTTTATTCACTCTTTATTTAGAAATTTATGTTGTTTAATTTTATACCTCTTACATTTTCTATCGTGGTGAGACCCATGCTTGAACTTAGCTGGGGAGGGGGGAATATTTATTTTCAAAAAATTTAAATCACATCTCTAAAGGCTATTATCTTATGTAATGTTTAAAGCCATACAATGATGACCTATCCTTCTATTATTATGTCATTGAGGAAGCTACAAACATTAAAGTTGAAGCTTAACTTTTAATGATAATTGGTATCGCGTTTGGGTTGACAGACTTGTACATGAGTTAAAATTATAAGATTAAATGTAAGGAAGGATATCATGAGATTGTGTGCATTAAAAACCTTTATGAAGCAAAAAGTGAGAATATGCCACTTTCTTTGTCCGATGCCATAATATTGCAAATTATGTTAACTCACCATTTTTGAACTCTAGGAAATGCCTTGATCTTGTCAAAATTTTGCTATGAGAAATGATGGGTGGAGGCCTCTAGAGGAATGAACCAATTGATCACAATTTTTTGTTCGATGATGTAGCCAATTGTAAAATGTTTTAGAGAAGGAGATGGTTAGATTATTGCCTCATTCTTAAGGGATTTGATAAGGAGGTTGCCCTTCAATTTTTGAGCACCCTTCAGGATAGTTTTGCAATGGTTAAGGGCCTCAATATTGAATTTATAGAAGAATTGGTAACTGAATTCACTAGGCTACTCGAAGAAGGAGAAAATTGTGCAAAAGATTTTGACCTACAAATGGCTAGGGCACAGTTTAGTGTGCATTCTGATCCTCCATTGGATATTGAGAAAAAGTAGGATACCTCCAAACTATCATTTTCGTTAGATTTTATCCAGCCAGTGGCATTCATCATTTAATACTTCACTTGTGAAGGTCATTACAAATACCTGCATGCCCTACATTTCAAGATTCTAGCTCATTTGTAGCATGATTATCGATAGGTAAATCTTCCCAATTTCCTATTTAACATTGTCAAGAAGAAAGCCTCTGTAGTACAATCAGGGAAGGATCAATTTTTTTCCCATCATTTCTTGATACAATTATTTGTGGAAAGAGAATTGAACAAGAAATCAATTGGGACATGGGAAGATTTTTTGCAGTTAAAAGAGGTAGAGCCTAGGTTGGTTAGCCCTAGAGGCCAAGGGGTTGGACAAAGGGAAAAGACATCTACTAGTTTTTGTAAAGTCATTCCTAGGACTAAAAATGTTCCTAAAGACTATCCCTCTAGTTCTAGACTACCTAAGAATAGAATCTATAAAGCTTATGTCTCTATCTCTAGCAAAAAGAAAAGAAAAAAGAGGGAAACTACCAATGTCCCCAAGACACCATCATCTTTTAACACTAGGTCTATTATTAAGGAAGGCAAAGGCAAAGTCATGGAACCTAGGGAAGAAAAATTAGAACAACAGCCTAATGGTAAAAGTAATGATAATGAAACCCTGCACTCGTAAGAAGAGGAAGTTTCAGGAAAACTCTTGAAGTACCTACTGTCGAAATGTCTACAAGCAAGAGGAAATGAAAGAGTCCTCCATGCCTGTATACATGTCCTATGAGGTGAAGTGTGAGGCTTTCTAAGGGAAATAAGGTTACTGAAGCCTCTATTCTAGTGGTTAACTTAGGATCTTCTGAGGTTGAGAAGGATTCCTCTTTGGAGAAAAAATTACAACAAAACATAGTTGTTGATAATGAATGTAATAACCAAAATCCATAAATTGAAGTTGACCTGAGTGTTAACTAAGCGATTGTTGATAGTGATAAGGAGTTTGATGAACTTGAAGCATTTGAGGAATTTGAAGAAACCCCTATTATGCAGGATATTGGTGAGAATCCAGAAGACTTTCCTTTTGAGGACTATCTAGAATTTAGGCAAGAAATTATTCAGGAAGCAATGGGAAAGCTCAATTAAGATGGGTTAGATACACTGGCCATAGCAAAAATTGAATCCAGTAAGGAAGAGAATGTGGTGATAAAAATTATCATAAGAGAAGGAGAATTCTCCACACCACATAGTGTCAACAAAACTCTCCATTTGACATCTAAATGGATAGATATTTTTAACTAGGAACCATTGCCATAACCCACTTAGTCCACACCTTTGTCTGCAAGAATCAATTTGTTTCAACAATTGTTATGGGAAAGAGCTCAATGGAAGCTAGAAAAAGAAAAAAATGAAACATGTTATTAATGGATAGAACTACCAATTGAAACAGAGCTCATACTAGAGTGAAGTTTTGAAAAGGAGGAATGAACAAGTTACAAGATTGATTCCTGAATTGAGGGAATGTAGATCACCATCACCAATGTATGCATTATTTCTTAAAGAGTAGTTTGTAAATTTTAATTTGACTAGAATTGTCAAAGGGCTTAATCCCTCTATTGAAACTCCATGTGAGTTTTATGATGCATTCCAATCTATTCCAATGCCTTTAAAGAATCTATTGTTTGAATTATATCTCCGTTATTTAGTAGTGCCTAATGATAGAGAATGGAACTCACTCTTGTATATTGGGGATGTGCAGTTGAGAGTAGTTATGTCTTGGATGTAGAATGAGATAAGTAGGGAACATCAAGCTACACCTTACAAGAATAGTGAAATGACAACACCTGTTCTCATGAGACCAGAAGTTCAACACTCTAGACGAACATTTCTAGATTGGATTTCAATTCTAGGAAACCCTAGTGGAGTAGATAAAGTATGCTTAGTCAAAGAACAAGCCTTTGTAAATTTGGAACAACACTTCTCTTGAGATGTTGAGACTATTATTGTTGCTTCAAGACAAAGGTGGAAACAGATGCTACATGATCTGAAGATAAGATAACCCCACTCTCCTCAAAAGTTAACTCTTGCTACTATTAGGATTCCATGGTATATTGATTTGGGAAGGAATCAGTGCAAATAATGGCTTCCATTAAAGTATCAGCCCCCTATCCTCCTACAACCACAACTAGAAGTAAATGACAATGTAGAGGATCATGATACGATAGCACAATTAATGGAGAAGGCTTAAAGAAAATTACAAGTACTTTGACTATATTAAGAATGAGCCAAGAGTGTGGATAGCCAATGATTGGAGAGTTCAGGCCAAAATCACAAACTTCATGGTTGTTGGGGACTAGAAATAGCTCAGTTGGGGGGAATGATGGGTCTCTAAAAGGCCATTATTTTAAGATCTTTTTATCTTATTTTTAAGCAGTTATCTTGCAAAAACAATCACGACTTTATGGTTTTAAGCAAATCAACTTATGTTTCAATGTATATGCTCTTTATATGATGAGACATTAAGTAGAAGTATGAATAGTTCAAATATGCTATAATTGCTTGAATTTGTGGAGAAAAATGGTATAATGAAGTAATGTTGCATGTTGATAAAAATTTCCTCATTTATGCTATGTTTGGGGTAGTTTTCCTCTTATAGCCATAGGATTTGCAAGAATGGTAATTTGAACTTACACCTTTTCTAATATTTATAACAAAATTAATATATGTATGTAGAATTGGTATGAGCATTGAATTCTTTTTAGATAATTTTCACGGTTATTCAAGAGTCAATACCTCAACATTAAAGTCAGAGCCAAATAGATTGTTGAATCATTGCGAGGGGAGCAAGTCATTATATGCTTTTTGTTGGAATAATGCATGAATGTAGTTTCCACAACCTATTATATTCTTGGAGGATTTATTCATGGTTAATGGTTATTTGGTTTCAAATTTTATGATTCTTTAATTCATCCTCATTAATGGAGTGATCGTAGAGTTAGGAAGTAGTTGTAGTTTCCTTTAAATAACGTCCATTGTAGCTTCAAGAGAAATTTTGGAAAAAGAAAGAATTCAAGTTTATTTTCATAATAAATAAATGTGATTCAGTTTTTACTCAAGTGTAGTTCCTTCACCATGAAAGAATAGAATGAGAAATTCAAGTCTGTTTCCCTTGTCTTGATTGTCTTTTCTATTCACTCATCCAAGGGGGACCACTTGGTGAGTGAAATATTATGTTAGAATAGATTTCATTTCCTCTTTTGTTTCCTTACAAGATATAATTGTGTTTCTCCTACAGACATTGATAATAGAATCAATGAATTGTTCTTGTTGCATAGGTGAATAGATAGGTTTACTATTGCAGCATTACTTTCAAGCTTTAAGTTAAGTTGTTGTTTTATTTGCCAGCATAAATTTCCTTTAGTATTTCCTTTGTATTAGTTTTAATGACTTGAAGGAGAATTTGAGCATAGACTTTGTAGACATCATCTCAAGTCTACAACCCCATGTTGACAAATTAAATGAAGTAAGTGTACTATTTTAAGTAAACACATGATGTTGTCTGACCATGAATCACTATGAAAGGATGTCCAATCCTTTGTTATTAAAGTAATAAGCTAACTAGACAAGCCAAACAACTATGGTTAGGGATCACAATAATTGAAATAGCACTTGATGGATGGGATTGAGTGCATTGGTTCCTTCAATCCAAGTGGATGGAGAGAAGGATATAAGTGTGAATAAGTCATAATCCCAAGGAGAAGTCCTGGTGATATGTTTTGATAAGGATTTGAACAAACCCTTGTGAATATTGTTAGCACATGGTAAAACCCTTAATTATAGGCTTAAATATAGCAAGCCATTTTATAGATAGGTTGGAGAAGTGAAACTGAGTGGATCTAAAAGGTCTTCCAAAAGGGTATCAGGATATGAAGTTTTTTTGCCACCTTGTTAAACCATTTTCTAAGTTGTGTGCCAAAAGGTGAGTTTGGAGGCCTAATTCATTATAGCCCTATTAGGCCTAGTTTGGAGCAATTTATTCAAATTAATGGAGATTTATATGGTCCCAATTCCCTAGAAAAAAACCTCTATCTCAATTATTGGAAAGTTTCGATCATGAGTGGATCAATTGGTGTGGGTGATCTAGTAAGGCATTAAGGAGCATTGGTTAGGATGAGTTGACTTATTCATAGGTGTAGACAAGTTGAAGGAGGGAAGGATTGAAAAGGTAATCCTTCTAGGCTAGGGTTAGTGTAAGAACCCTAATAGGCTAAACAAGTGGCCTAGAGAACACCATAAAAGAAGGTAGGGTTAGGGAGCAAGACTTGTTCTTGCATTAGAGTGGTATCAGAGCCTTAAAATATTTAAGCTTGTGGATAGATGTTTTAGACTATAAAAGAATTAGTAGGTGAGATGATAATGGTGACTGATGCAGAGTCAGCCAAAGACATGGATGAGAAAAAGGAGAAAAATAGAGTGCTTGAAGAAGCCCTAGAGGAAGAATAAAGAAAAAGAAGATGAAAGTAGTGATGGAGACAAGGAAAATATTGATGAGGAAGACATCATTCCTAAACCAAACCCTCCATTGAATGAAAAACCATTCTTTAAGGCCATCAAGGCACTAGGGGGAAAATCCCTAGAAGGAATTTCATTGTGTAGTGGAAAGATGGACACTAATATAGTGATGGAATGGATTGAGGGGATGGAGAATCATTTTGAGTGTGAAGGTGTCATAAAGACACAAATGGTAAAGGTTGAAAAATCAAGACTTAGAGTTTTAGCATCGACATGGTGGAAATACATGCAAGATGAAAGGGTTAGTATGGATAAAAATCCTATACAAAATTAGAATGCCATGGTGACTAAAGTAAAGGATAATTATCTACTTGAAGACTATGAGGTACAATTACATAGAAAGTGGCAATTTCTAAAGCAAAAATAATTGGATGTGGCCTCTTACATAAAAAGAATTTCAAAAATTATGCCTAAGGTCTAAGATTCAAGAAGAGGACCCTGTTAGAGTAGCAAGATATTTGGGTGGACTAAAGTGGAACATCCAAGAAGATATAAGCCTATGGACCCCCACCACTATTCAGAAGTGTGATCAATTGGCTCTTAAGTTGGAAGAAAAGAACAAGTAGAAGGGGGACTAAAAATTTAGAGGTAGAGGTAGAGGAAGAGACCAAAGAGGGCATAGAGGTGGATACCAAGGCAGAGGTAATGATCAAAGAAACCAAGGTGAGTCTAAAATTGTTGAGAAGGGTAGTGAAACTACTTCAAGGGAAGGTTATATAAGAGGAATAGGTACTCAAGGAGGCTCTAAAGAGGGAGAGGTGTAGGTAGGAGTAACTCATACTTTACAAGTATGAAATGTTACACTTGTGATCAATTGGATCACCCTGCCTAAAAATGTCCTAACAAGCTTACTTCTTCAAATAGTGATAAAAGGCTTTCATATTCTCATGAGGAAACAATGATTTCCAAGGTATCTGAAGTAGATCATATTGAGTTAGAGAGAGGAGAGAACTTGATGTTCAAGAGGGTGTTGATTAGACAACTAGTCAAGGATGAACCCAAACATAGAAGGGCCTTATTCAGAATTAGGTGCAAGATTTTGGGCAAGGTGTATAAAGTTATTATGGATTCAGGCTCCATAGATAACATCATATCAGAGGAAGTACTGGATAAGCTCAAGTTGGTAAAGGTCCCTCATGTTAACCCATACAAGGTGACATAGTTGAACAAGGGGCAGAGTGTGTTGGTGAATGAGAAAACTTGGGTTGAGTTTTCAATTGCAGGCTACAAAGATAAAGTACTTTTTGATGTATTGCCTATGGATGCATGCCATCTTTTATTAAGAAGACCTTGGAAATATGATAGAGGTTATTTCTATGATGGAAAGGAGAATTTCATCTCTTTGGAGAAAGGTGAAAGAGCTTTCAAGATTCATTTCTTATTGGAGGAAGATGAGGCATAGTCCAAGACTCCTGGTGTATTGTTGAGTAGTGGAAAGGAGTTTATTATTGCAATGAAGCATGAAATTAGTGAAGGGTATGTCATTCTTCTTAAGCCTAAAGAAGAAGATAAATCCAAGCAAGAACCTTTACGAACTAAAATCCAAGAGATGCATGTGAGGTATGAGGATATAGTCAGTGATGGAACCCCTACAACCTTAACTACTAGAAGAGTGATAAGTCCTCATATTGAATTTGTACTTGGTGCATCATTTCCAAATAAAGTAGCCTATAAGCTTACTTTAGATCAAAACAAAGAGGTAGCTAGGCAAGTGCAAGAACTTCTAGATTAGGGCCTGATAAAGAAGAGCATTAGTCCTTGTGTAGTGCCAGTGGTGTTAGCATCCAACAAGGGGGGGAAATGGAGGCTACCTAGAATTGAGGACTTGATGAATTGTCTTTGAGGGGCTCAATATTTCACCAAGTTGGATCTCAAAAGTGGTTACAATCAAATAAGGATAATGGAGGGTATGAGTGGCTTGTGATTCCTTTTGGGCTCTCAAATGATCCTAGCACATTCATGAGGCTCATTAATGATGTGTTGAAAGACTACACATGGAGATTTGTGGTGGTATATCTTGATGATATACTCATCTTTGGTAAGATAGGGGAAGAACATCTTAATCATGTAGAGTTGGTGCTAAAGAAGTTGCATGAAGAGAAATTGGCAATTAATTTGTAAAATGTGAGTTCCTAAAGTGAGAACTTGTATGCTTTGGATTTGTGGTATCAAAAGGATCTTTGAAGATGAATAAGGACAAATTTTTAGCTATCCTAAACTAGCCATTACCTACTATAGCAATAGAGGTAAATATATTCCATGGGTTAGCCCAATTTTATTAAAAAAAATCATTAGGGACTTTAGTGGTATTTGTGCACCATTGCTAGACACCATTAAGGGTGGAGTGAAGACTAAGTTGAGGTAGACTTCTGAAGTAGGAAATGCACTTGAAATTTTGAAAGAACAAGTGGTAACACAACCTATCCTTAAATTGCCTAGTTTTGACAAAAATTTTACCCTTGAGTGTAATGTAAGTGGAATGGCAGTAAGGGGTGTGTTAAGCCAAGAAGGTAGGCCAATAGCCTTCTTTACTGAGAAGCTAAATGAAGCCAAGAAGAAATACTCTTCTTATGACTTGGAATTGTATGCTTTGGCTTAGTCTCTTAGGAAGTGAAGGCATTGCCTTCTACCCAAAGGTTTTGTAGTGTTTACTAACAACCAATCCCTTAGCTATATCAATACACAAGAAAAATTAAGCTTTAGACATTTGAAGCGGATGGAATATATTCAAGAATTCACATTCACCATCAAGCACAAGAAGGGGTAGTTGAATAAGGTTGTAGATACACTAAACAAAAGGATGTTGACCATTCAATAAGTTCAACTATATAGTATTGGCATAGAGAGTTTCAAGAACCTCTACAAAGATGATGAAGATTTTATTGAAGCCTATAAGGTATGCTCTAAATTTCATAATCATTTCCATAGTTCTTTTGTTTATTATACCTTACAAAGTGGATTGTTGTTCAAAGGAAACCATTTATGTATTCCTAAGGGTTCCATGAGAGATAACCTTATCCAATAAAACCACAATGGAATCCTAAGTGGTAATTTTGGCATTAACAAGAGTTAGTTCATAGGTTCTACTATTGGCCAAAATTGTCAAGGGATGTGACAAGATATGTGGAATAGTGTATAGTGTGCATGAAGGAAAAAGGAGAAGCTAGTAATGCAACTTTATCCCAACCTTTACTAGTCCCTAATAGGCCATGGGAGCGTATTAGCATGGAATTCTTTGTAGGTTTATCTAAAACAAAATAGGTTTGTGATAGCATCTATGTTGTGATGGATAGATTTAGCAAAATGGGTCATTTTATACCTTGCAAAACTACCCATGATGCTAGCCATATTGCACATTCTCTTTATTGTGAGGATTCATGAACTACCCCTAAGCATTGTGTCAGATAGGGATGTCAAGTTTATGATCCATTTTCTAAAAATCTTGTGGAGTGGGTTGGGAACTAACCTATCTTTTGGTTCAGCTTAACACCCTCAAACTGGTGGCCAAATTGAGGTGGTTAATAGGGTGTTGGGTAATTTATTAAGATGGCTAACTAAATAGTATGGTCAGACATGGGACGTGATAATTATTTCTCAAGAAGAGTATGCATAAAATGATAGTGTGAATAGGACAACAGGTAGGAGCTCACTTGAGATTGTTTATGGGATGCATCCAAGGGGTGTGTGTGAACTTAGAGATCTTGGGGCTATGGAGTATAGAAGTGGTTGGGCTCAAGACTTTACTCAAACCATGAAGGAGATTCAAGAATGGGTGAAGAAGACTATACAAGAGACTACACAAAGATTGAAGGCTAAAGTAAATGAGAAGAGAAAGGATGTTCAGTTTGCAATATGTGACTCTCTCATGGTACACTTGAGTAAGTCTAGGTTGTAGAAAGGAGTACCTACTATAATACCCCAAAATTAACACATGACCATGCTAAACTAATTCTGGTCTATTTAATCAATCCTAAGTCTTATTTTGCTAGGCAATTATGATTGTGATAATGGCTACTTGACCTAAGTGTCAAATGTAGAAAATCCCTAATCTACATTAATTACTCTCTTTATTTAATTCCTAAAGTATTGACTCAAATTAGCTACATTGAACCTATTAATTAAATTTAATTTAATTATAATTCTTCATACTTTAATTAAATTAAAATTACCTTTTTAGCTAATGTACAAGGGAATTAAATGTATTTAATTTAATAAGATATATCGTCATTTTAATTATTGAGTTTAATTATTCAATTAATTAAGATTATGCATTTATGAGGTCATATTCAATTTTATTAAATTAAATATCTTCTCCAAAATCTTCTCTTTAGTTCAAAAATGGAAATTCTAAGTGAACTAGAATTGGAAATGGAATTAACTTAGTTAACTCTTTCTTACACTCAGAAGTGAATCAGTTAACTTCATTTGCATTAGGAATTTTCCACTCTAACTGAATCTCATTTCCAATCTTGATCATTCATTAAAATTGATCTCAATTGTTGATCAATTATGGGATTATATTTAAGAGGCCTTCAATTCCTCATTCTAGAGGTTGAATTGGAATTGCATCGAACTCATGCTGAATTAATCACTCAAGCATTTACATTCTTCGCTTACATTTCCATATAGCTTTCATATAGTTTAAATTGCATACATATAGATTAATCATTCTCTCTTATTTATGGATTACTACTTGCATTTCATTTAGTTTAAAATCGCATCTCATCTATCTATATAAAAATCATTCATATTGAATGTTTGGTTGCTAGCTTCTTGGTCTAAGAACAATACATAATCATTTTAGTTAGAAGGCAACAGATTGAACTGTTAGACATTTCAGATGAACAATCCCATGTTCATTCTAGGATGATCCCTTAGATAAAGATCATGTTGAAGTGTGTGTGAAGACTAAGGCCCACATTTCTTGCATACATTTATGGCACCCACTGTGGGGTTGAGCAATCAAATTTCTAGCCTCATCTATTCCTTTTTTGCATTTTTTAGTATTATGTCACTATCGTCTATACAGCATTCCAATTTCTCGCACAAAAAATCTCATTCTCACATGAAGAAACTGAGATTTCACTCCCTTTACTACGCTTCCTCATGCAAAAAATGTATAATTGTATGATTTATCATGTGGTACACACCATTTTCTCAAGCAGGCAGATGTAGGATTTCATGCAAAATTTGGCATCAGTAAATGCAAAGTGTAGTTTTTAGATTGTGTTTTTATCATCATGATTTAACTAATGATTATTTCTAAAGCATTTTTATTTTTAGTTTTTGATCTTTTAAATAGCTTAACAGTGGTTTGTAGGACACTGTTCAAAGATACCTTATCACAAACCCTTGAAACAATACTAACCATTTGATTGCAGGGTGTTTGTCGAAGATATGCATGTCAAAGAATATGTTTAAAATCAACTAAAACATTGTTTTTTCTTTATTTATTTCTTACACATAGTATAATAGGGCTTGTAAACTTCATAGGGTTATAGATAAAGGAATAGAGGAGTATGCTCTTTACTACTTGGACGTGATGCCAAAGAGTAAATCAAAAACCTAGATGCCTTTGAAAGATGGTAACTGAGGGAGGCAAGAAAGTTAGTGGTTCTCTTGTATGAGTCTTTTCTATGAAGGGATGATGACTTCCTTTTAGGAAATCAAAATCTTGAGAAAAGACAAATTGGGATTGATAAGCTAACTCGGTGATGAATATGTTTTGTGTGTTTGGGTAAGGTGATGAGGTAGAGGATTATGCTCTTTCCCCTTGAGTAAAATCAAAAACTCTGACTCTTAGATTTGAACCACCAATTTGAGTCAACCTTTTAGAGGGCCTACTAGAGTGATCCAACCTCTGGGATGACCCAAGTGAGCACACTCCTTTTGCCAAAGATTCCAAATCACTATAATAAAGAAGCTTTGTTGAGTGAAAGGCTCCAAATCCATGTTAATTCCCTCTTCTTCATTTTGATATTTCATATGAAGAATAAGTTATGTATACTACACTGGCTGACACCAGCCCTACTCTTGCTAGTCAAGTGTGTGCACTTATAGATACTGGTGTGGGCCGCTAGCCTCAACTTCATTTGCGAAGCCACCAGGGGTTAATATGAACAAAATCCAAGTAAAAACCTTTTAGTTAGTTTCTACTCGGTTCACCTCCAAAAGGAGGCATAATCTTTGTGTAAGGAGGGGGGAGAATCTCTCCTATAGAATATCACCATAGGCATGTACCTGGACATTGGAAGGTGGTATACGCACTTGACCCCTACCATAAGGGTATTCATTTAGTGTATATGTTATTGAGTCCTTAGAATAAACCAAAAACATAGGTGGCCTCTAGTGGGGTGACACGGCTATGTGAGGTGAACACATGCACATAAGTTGTGAGACAAAGGTCTTGCTTCCTCTACCATTTTTGGTTATAGGGATAAAGCATATCTTTTTAGAGTCTTTAAACTTATCTAAATTTTTCAAACAAACAAAAGGTCAAGACTCCCTCATCCCTCTGAGTTTCTTTGTCCTTGGTTGGATTATTTCTGACTACTATTTACTTATCATGTCTGAAAACAACTATCTACTTGAAAACCAAAACAATGTCCAAAACTTGAAAACTATGATAATATCTACCTGAAACTTATAACCACAATTAGCCTTTTGTTTAAAACTATTCAAACCATCAAAAATCTCTTCAAGTTTAGCTAAAAATTATCAGTCTATTCCTTTTCTTGTGCCTAGTTCTATGAATTTTTATGCAACAAAACTCCCTGTCAACGCTTCCTCGCAAGATTCTCTATGGTTCCTCACGTGACTATCTGTGAACCTCTACGTGATATTTTTCTAAAAACTATATACTTATGCCAAATTATGTCTTTTGGTCTACCTATCAAATCCTCAAGTGGCTCTATGAAAATCCTTGCATGAGAAAACTAGTTCAAATTTGATGTTCTAAAACTTTTCCCAGTTCACTGTGTTTTTCATGCGGTTCCCTATGAATCCTTGGGTGGCATCTTATCCTAAAACTATCAAACTATCATGTTAGAGTTATCTGCACTCCAAGTCTGATTTGTGTCTACAACATTTTATCACTTCTCTATTTGCAAACAGTGTCAAATAGTGACTTCTTACTTAGTTGAAACTTGCAATCTACACATGAACTAGTTTCCTACTTTTTTATCGTATTCTATCCTTTTGTGTTCATCATACTTTGTGTCACAATAGTCATAATTCTTGGTTGTTCTAGCCATTACCTAGACAATTTGTACCTAAGTAGACAACATTCTTATCTCACTTTGAGGCTAAGTTTTAGTGTGGTCCTTGTCTAGGCTTTTGTTTTTTGTCATTGTCTATGACTATGGCAACAAGAAGCAAAAATCTGTTTCATCCCCTTAGACTTGATGAGGTAGAGCTAGGGGTCATAATCATGGCAGAGGCCACTTCTTAGTTTATACACAGTTTGTATCCAGTACATCTAGTGAGGAGTCTTCACAATCTCCTTCACCAGTTATATTTGCTTGTGTTGAAAGAAAATTTTCCATAAACTTACAGCAAACTAGGAATCCCTTGTATCAAGAGGACCCTAAAACTAGGAAAGGTCATACATCTTTAAAGAACACAACTAAATTCTTATTTAGGAGACCTTTCTAGCTAACATACACTAAAAGTTACCACGTTCCTAAAATGGCTGATCAAGACCAAGAAAATGGAGAACATAGTAGAGAACAAGATCACCAAAGGAATGAACAACATAAAGAACCCTTCACTAATGAGAACAGGGAAAATGAAGAGATACTTCCCAAAGATGTTGAAAGACACCATAAGGATAAACACTTCTAGAAAGTCATGGAAATCTTGCTTAATGAAGAGAATGAGAAATACTTTCTTAAACTCACTCAAGAGGGAGCCAAGCTACCTCATCACTTTAATGTCAAAACAATTAGTACATCTGAAGAGGAAACTGAAACATCTAAGTTGTAAAAACAACTGAAGATCATGCAAGAACAGTTAGCCTAAATGATACATGATAAGTACAAACCTATAAAAACATACACCTTAGACACTCTTTGTCCATTTCCTTTTGACAAGTGTATAGATCTACCTCCTATTTGAAGAGGAGTTGAGTTACCCAAGTACAATAAATACTTTGGAACTTTTGAGCCCCAAGATCATTTGCAGGAATTTGGTGCCTTCTCTATGGAATTTATGCATAATTAGACATATCTCATGCGTCTATTTCCACAATTCTAGGTGATCAAGCCATGGAATGGTTTTCATGCTTGCCTACTAGTATCAAAATGTTTGATGAGATTACCAACCTATTTGTCCAACAATACTCACACAACATACAACACCCAGTTAACATATGAGACTTGTGTAACCTTAAACAAAAAGTTGGGGAACTTTTCCTCACATTCCTTCAAAGATGGGAACAAATTTACACCAAATATTCATGAAAGATTCTTGAAACAAAAAAACTTAACATATTTATGAATAATCTTCTACCTAACTTTGGGTATAAAGTTCAACTTCAAGGTCCACACACCTTTGAAGACATGGTCACACAAGCTATCTACATAGAAGAATTCATGGTCAAAAAGGGTGAAATAACGCTTTAAAAGGACACTAAGTAAGCATCACTTTATAGCAAAGATAAGACCAAATATGTGAACAAGAACTGAGAGGTTGTGCATGATGGAGTTGTTGACAACATTACTCCTAAACCTGTCAAAGCAGCATTCGATCTTACAAACAATCTCAAAGCATCCAAGAACATTGATAAACCTCCTAACAACAAGACATTTGGACAAAAATTGAAGAACTCATCTTGGGTTACATGCCAAAAATGAGAATATACACCTCTTGGTGAACCTTTGGATGTGGTCTATAAGATGTGCTACAAAACAAGCTCATTTCTCCATTGCATAACTCCCATCCTTATGATCCACAACCATGACCCCCATGGTGGAACAAAACCACATGTTGCAAGTACCATCAAAAAAAAGGTCACAAAACTAGCAATTACATTAAACTGTGTCACAAATTTCAATACTTAATTTATGATGGTTACATTGTTGTGGATGGACATAACAAGAACTCAGATCACAAGGCTTTCAAGGAATCATTCATGTTTTATGAAAAAGGAGAAAACTTGAAATAGAAACCTCATAATAAGGTTAACTATACGTACTCTAATGATGACGATGTGATCAACATGGTTGAACCTATGGATTTTGAGTATTGCAATGTTATCACCATCAACAGAAAACAAGATAACACTAAACCTAAGACACCATTTGTCTAAAGGGGCCCTACTTCTAATACATCTAACAATGAATCATCACAATCTTGTGCCAACATTGTTACACATTCTCATTCCAAGATAGTACTAAAAGGCCCTGCACCTTTTTCTTGTAAGTTAGAAAAACACAAAGAAAAACCTCTTGCTGGTCCATCTAGTAAAGGCACAAAAGTTGCAACATCTTCTGTGGTTACTCGCTACCATATCCTCAACCAATTACAATGGACAAGTGCTCAAATAATGATCTATGAATTGCTCAAAATCTCACCTACACATTGGTAGATTCTTGACAAAGCCCTCACTGAGGAAAATGTACCTCAAGATCTTGATCTTGATAGGTTCCAATCTAGGGTAGGTCATCTGACCTCACCTCACTATATGTCCTTCTCTAAGGAGGATGACAATTCACTGAGTCATCCACACAATCAACCTTTACACATTGAAGTCATGATACACTAGAGGCATGTCCATTGTATGATCATTGACAATGGGGCTAGTTTAAACATTGTCTCTGTTACTTTTCTTAGGCAATTGGGCTATTCTGAAGATTCCATTGATCCTTGTCGCAAGATAACCATTAAGGCATATGATGAGGTCGAGCATAAATCCTTAGGTCTCATTGTGTTGCCTCTTTGAGTTGGTCCTATAGAAAGGGATGTAACTTTTCAAGTCCTTGACATCTTATTAGCATATACAGCCTGTTAGGGAGACCATGGATACATGAAATGCAAGTTGTGCCTTCAACTTACCACCAATGTGTCAAGTTTCCATTTCATAGCTCTAAAGTCACCATACCTGCAAATAATAGCTATACTTGTAACATGTTGAAATTTTTTGAAAGCTTCATACCTACTAATAGGAAATCTACAAACCATCATGATAATAGGCTGAAACAAATTGAGCAATCACTCAAGCTGAAAGAAATTGGAATGGGTGAATACCACATAAAACCGGTTCCATCTCTGACATCTCTTCCTAAGTCTCCTCGTCATTATGGTGGACCATATGAAATGAAGAGACCTTTAGTGTTGCAACCTAAAACTAAGTATGATGGTACCTTTATCAAAGCTACTATGCCTCTTGAGGAGGAAGATGAAAAAGAGCAATTGTTGCTTGGATTTACAAAGAGGAAACTCCAGTTGACCTCACAAAATAGTCTCGTGAGATTACTCTTGAAAATTATGGTCCCTGTCTTAAAATCATGAAATGTTTTGGCTACGAGGGGAATGGTCCTATTGGATGTAACAAAAATGGTATGATTGATCCTTTCAAAGTGATAGCTAGAAGGTCTTAAGATACATCTGGTTTAGGCTTCACGAAGATTGTCTTCCATCTAGGGATTAACAAATTTATACTAGAACCTGAGAGTTCATCTAAACATGATCATAAGATGAGTTAGATGAAAATAAGGATGATGTCAATGATGAGGATTTTTATCCTTATCCAATTCCTGCTGATCTTGCTAAATTCTTCACAAAACTAGATGTCTTTGTACCACGTGTCACCACTGTGGATGGTGATAGTGATTCTTCTAAGAACACTACCAATTCTCCTCATATCCAACAAGAACAAGCAGAGTCTAGTCATGCTTTATTCATTAAATAGCTTTGTAATAATCAATATGATGAAGGAGAATGGGTCCCTATTACTGCTAGTGAATTCTATAATATGTCTTCATGCAACACAGATTCTTGAGAGTATGAGTTTGAATCTTTCTCATAAACAACTAGACCAGGTTCATATTTATGAAAACCAACTCAAAGTAGGTGAATTATCTAGGGTTAGGTCAGATGAGTCTCATCCAACTAGTGTCATTGAGTCTTCAATTAATGATGGTAGAACTCAAAGGTATTCGAACATACTTGCAAATGAAGTAGCTCTAGGTTTCAAATTAATTGTCCAAGCATTTGATGATTATATTGTGAACACAACCGAACCTACCACATCTCTTTCACTCACCTATCCCAAGCTCATAAACCAAAATTCCAATTTATCTAGTGAAGTCCCTACATTCTAGAATGACTATACTCTTGCCTGCTACTTAAATGATGTTGAACCTATAACATCTTCCACCAACAAAAAAAGCATCAACATGACTAAAGCTAACATAAAATATCTCAATCACACAATTAAAAAGAAAAGAAATAGAAGGTTTGATGGAAAAAACCACATTGTGGTAGTATCAAAACCTAAAATAGTAAAAACAAAAGACGTATCCAAAGGTGAAAACCTCTCTGAGACACCTACAAATGAGATATTTGATGCACTTCCTAGTCATTTTTAGGAAAGATCATCAATGTTGATAGAACCAACATAGCTGATCAAATTGGGAATAGAGAAACAACCTCACATGATACATCTTGCACAGTCATTATCTCCAGAAGAAAAAGAGGAATTCATTGCATTCTTCCAAGAGGAAAAGATAAATTTTATGTGGACATACTCAGACATGCCAAGCTTGGATCCTAATCTCAATAATGCATGATTTATCTATTGTGCTAGGAGTTAAACTAATCAAACAAATAATTAAAAATATGCATCCTCATGTTGCATTACTAGTCAAAGCTGGATTGGAAAAGCTTCTGAAAGTTGGTTTTATCAATGCTATTGATTACACCAAGTGGATTTCAAACATTGTTCCAGTCTCCAAACATGAAAAATCTATATAGATTTCTAAGATCTAAACTTAGCATATATGAAGGATGATTTTCCACTCTCTAACATTGATATGATAGTGGATATGATAGTAAGATATGAAATGTACTTACTCATGGATAGATTTTTTGGTTATAATCAGATCAAAATTGCACTAGAAGATCAGGAAAATACTGCTTTCACTTTTGCATGGGGAACCTTCTATTGGAATGCGATGCCATTTGGTCTGAAAAATATTGGTGCCATGTATTAGAGGGAAGTTCCTATGATTTTCCATGATATGATGCATAAGAAAATGGAAGACTATGTTGATGATACTTTGGTTAAGAGCACAAAATACAACACTCACCTTCAATATTTGGGACCTATCCTAGATTGCATGGAGAAATTTTGTTTGAGACTCAACACCAAGAAATGTGCATTTGGTGTAACATCTAGGAAACTACTTGGTTACATTGTGTCTGCAAAAGGAATTAATGTTAATCTAGAGAAAGTTCAAGAAATCATGGACATGCCTCCACCCTGCAATATCATTCAGATGAGGGGCCTACAAGGAAGACTTCAATCTATTTATAGATTTATCTCATAGCTAGCGGATAGGTCACAACCTTTTAGCAAGACTCTATATAAAGGTGTAAAATATAAATGGAGTCAAGATTGTGATCGGAGCCTAACACAGATAAAGCAATACCTTGCTAAACCACCAATCTTGATGCCTCCTATCTACGGGAAGCCCCTTATTTTGTACATCTCAGCAATACAATCATCTCTTGGTGTCTTGCTAGCTCAAGAAGACACGATAATAAGGAAAGAGATATTTACTATCTGAGTCACATGTTGATTTCTTATGAAATGAATTATAGCATCATTGAGAAAGCTTGCTTGCAATCATCTTTGCTTCCCAAAAGTTGAGATTCTACATGCTTTCTCATACCAAGTAACTAGTTGCTAAAATCAATCCATTGAAATACTTACATAGCAAGCAAGCTCTAACAGGATGGCTAGCTAAGTGGGTCATGATACTAAGTGAGTTTGACGTTTAGTATGTTGAACAGAAGTCTATCAAAGGACAAGTCATTGTTGATCAAGTAGTAGAAGCACCAATGCAGATTTTTCTTCCACTAATCATTGACTTTCCTAATGAATTAATTCTCATGTTGACGCACCAAACTTGGGTAATGTTCTTTGGCAGTTCCTTCACACAATAGGGATCTGGTGTTGGGCTATTGTTCATAACACCATAGAGGTATTCACTGGTTAAGGCATACAAGATTTTGTTTCCTTGTACAAACAATATTGTAGAATATGATGCTCTGATTAATGGCATGAAGATTGCAATTGAATTGAGAGTGGATGAATTAAATATCTTTGGTGATTTATTACTCATAATCAACCAAGTCAATGATGTATATTAGATGAAGGATGAGAAATTGATCCCTTATAAATACACGGTTGATGACCTAAAGAAATACTTTGCTCATATCACTTTCCAACAAGTTCCTCGGGAAAATAAGAAAGTGACTAATGCAATGGCTACTCTTGTTTCCTTGTTACAAATGTAAGAGAATGATCTTTAATGCGAGGTCCTGGTGGAAACACTACTCTACCTTGCCTATACTTCCCCTAAATCTCAGATGATCTATTCTATCATAGGATACAACTCATTTAACTACCACCATATATTCTTACTTGCGTGACCAAAAAATTTTGGACAATCTAACCCAGAATGAAAAATGTCATCTTATCTGCAATGCTTCATGGTATGTTATTATTGTTGAGGACTTGTTTAAGAGAGGTCTTGATAGAACACTCCTTAGGTGTTTAGAACCCGATGAGTCCAAACATGTATTAATTGATGTACACGAGGGCATTTGGGGATCTCAATCTAATGGCTTGACATTAGCTCATAAACTTGTTAGAGCTGGTTACTATTGGTCAAATATGGAGCAAGAGGCAATCAAATACACCAAGTACTACAAACAATGCCAGCTCCATGAGAATCTAATTCATGCTCTAGCCAGGGAGCTAATTCTATCTATCATGTTGTGGCCATTCCAATAATGGGACTTTGATCTTGTGGGTCAAATTCACCCATCCTCTTCAAATGGACACAAGTTCATCATTATAGCTACTGACTACTTCACTAAATGGGTAGAGGCAATCCCTCTCTCTATATAAAATGGAAAAACTATAGCTCTTTTCATTATGAATTACATCATATGCAGGTATGGTGTACCTTCCTTCATCATTACTAAAAATGGAAGATAGTTTAAAACCAAAGATATCAAGCAGTTGTGCAAAAAGTTTAGAATCAAACAGCATTGGTCTTCTATTTACTGCCCCTAGGGTAATGGCCAAGTAGAGGCATCCAACAAGGTGATCCTTAAGATCTTCCATCGTACAGTTAAAAAATCTGGAAGGGACTGGCACCTTCAGATTAAACAAGCTTTATGGGCTTATAGAATGAGTATCAGAACTCCAACAGGTACAACACCCTTTATTTTGGTATATGGATTGAATGTTGTGCTTCCAATTGAGGTTGACATTCCTACTTTGAGAATCTCCATGAAGGGTATCATTACTAATAACTATAGAATATATCAACTTCAAGAGCTAGAATTTTTAGATGAATGTCGACAAGTGCATGTGATCATCTTTGAGCCTATCAACAACATATGTCTAGAAGCTACAATAAAAAATTTAAGCCATGTGACTTCCAACTGGGTGATCTTGTTATAAGAGAAAACCCTAAAAATAAACAACAATGGGGATAGAAAGGAAATTTCAAACCCAATTGGCTTGGTTCACATGTCATTATTGTAGTGTTTGGATCTGGTGCTTACCAACTTTCTATAGTCAAGGGAGAGGTGCTCAAGGATCCCATCAACACTCTCCATCTAAAGTGGTTCTATAGCTGATTTGATTTTAGAAGCTCTCTATACATACTTAAATGTCCTAAAAAAAAGTCTAAAAATTGCAAAAAGTCCTAAAAAAACATTACCATGGTGAAAATCTAGCAATAGGAACCTTGGTGATACAAAAAAAATAGAAAAATACAAAAAATACAAAAAAAATCAAAAAGGGAAAAAATACAAAAAAAAAAAAAAAAAAAATTTAAAAAAGTGCCATTGATGAAAACCTAGCAAATAGGCATCATGGTAGCAAAAAAAAAAAAAGAATCTCTGCCAAGAATGTGAAAACTTGGTAAACAAGCACCTCTTCTTCCAAATGCTAAATCTTGTTGTGCATCTTTTGGCTTCTATACAGTTGCTTTCCTACTTAAGTTTGCTACTTTCGCTCATGCATCCATGGATTGAATCTTGTCATAACTCAGGGGCAATACCATATACTATCATAGATATCTTAAGTGTAAGTTAGCAATTGTTCTAACTACATCTGGCTACTATCTCTTGTGTCACTATTTGAGATTCCTCTCACAGAACATCTCTTGGATCAGTCACTTGTTGATCTAATTGCATCTACCTACTATCACTTGTGTCACTATTTGAGATTCCTCTCATGGAACATCTCTCACATCAATCACCAGTTATTTTGATTTCATCTGCCTACTATTGTTTGTGTAACTTTTGAGATTCTCTCATGGAAAATCTCTCTCATGCCAGTCACCAATTGTTCTAACTACATATGTCTATTGTCGCTCAATTTTCTACTAAGGTTCTTCTTACTAAAGAATCCTCTTTGAATTTAGTCACCAGTTGTTCTAACTACATCCATCTACTATCGTCACCCTATTGAAGAGATTCCCTTCATATATGTTCTAAACATTGACACTTGACATCAATCTTATAACACAGAAATTGAATTGAAAATGTTGAACTTGTTTGAAATATGCTGAGCTTTTCTTTGTTTTTTTTGCTTTCACTTTATCATGTCTCTTTGAGCCACTCAATGAGATTTTGACTAGAGCAGCGAGGACTAGAGGCATGATCTTTTCTTTACTTTTTGTTTATTGGTTTACTTCCAATGATCTAAAGCATCCATATAAAATGGATGTCCACTATAAGAGCCTCTATCTCGTATTTGATGGTTGTGTGTGTCTTGACTTATTTTATATGGACTCTTCATTGAGGTTGGTTCTTTTCCTTGCTTGTTTGAGTGAATTCTCTATGATACAGTAAATACTGATACTCGTCCTACTAAATGAATATATGGGTTACTACGAGTATACTTAGCACACTTTTGTCTCAGGTAATGAAAGCAAGGGTTGTTGCGGATAGAATACTTATTGATTACTTAGCATAAGAATGATCTCTCATGTGTATGGCATGTCTACACACAAGAAACATTCTATTCATCCTAGCATTTACACTTTGATGCTTATGTTAGCTTGCTATATTAAAAGGGATAAATGTTCTAGTCATTCTAGCTTCTTGTGCCTCGAATGCTTATTTTTAATGCTGAAAAAACTAGAACAATATCATATTCATATCTCTATGATTGCAATGTCAGTGGGAATTGTATGACATTTGGGATTTAGCTAAATGCTCAGTGATGATAATTTTTGAAGCTTAGTAACCAGCCCTAGGGTTGCATCTAGTGCATAGGGTTGTATTGCATAAGCACATGGTTTGATCACTAACTTACTTACATCCTTTGTAATGAGGAATTGTTGGCTTCTTCAAAGTGTCATGTTTCTTCATGACTACACAAGCATTCGGTTCTTTTGTTTGTTCTCTCGATCTTCGTCATATACCTTTCGATATCAACAAAATGAAACATTGCATGAGATGTTAGTTCATTCACACTTTGCATTTCATATACATATTTACATGATTCATCTCATCTACACTATATTCATGCATCATATCAAATTTGCATTCATACTCATACCATAAACATCTCATGTACAACAAACTATAAAGAAAGAAAAATGACACATACAAAGGTACTCGAATCAAAAATCTCATATATATAGATATGTGTGTGTGTGTGTGTGTGTGTGAAGTCAAAAGTATACATCACTACAAAATTGAATGCTACTCCAGCTTTGTCGATCTCAATATGATACAAAATGGTGCTGGCACACTAATCAATACATAGCCAAAGAAAAATATGGAGAAAGTGATCTAACTCTAGCCTTCTCCCTCCCCTCTGGCTCAGGGAGGAGGCATATCTAGTCTCACTAGAGGTTGTGCACCTCCAGACTCTCTAGCATACTATAAAAATCAAGGCACCTGCTCTACCAAATCTAGGACTACTACAATATTTGTTGCATAATAGTAGGATTCCCTCACTGACTGCAGCCAAATCTCATCTTGTTGTTTCTCTAATCTACAAGCCTCTCACTCTAGCTACTCTTGTAAGCTACAAATCTTGTGATCTTGCTCTGTTATCTTGGTTTCTAGCACTGCAAGCTATATATGCAGCTCTCCCAACTATTGTTGTGTTTTCCTCACCCAATCTATAGATCTCCTAAGGGCATCCTAGGTCTATGCCAAAATATCTCTACCCTATGGCCCAATAGCTGATCCTACATCTCATCATCACCTAGCCCCTACTTTGCCTACTCAGCTAGCTACTCCTCTGTGTGAGGCCTTTGTGTGTCTCCTCCTATCACTCCTAGGGAGCCAATCTCACCTCAAAGACATCTATGACTTATCCCACTACCACTAGCATCTAGATCTAATCTCATCTATCAAGGAGGAATTAGAATCTATCAAGTCCTCTGCCTAACTCTCTCCTATTATGTTTATTGTATTGGAGGTTGTGGTTCCTACACTAGTTGTACGGGTATGGCCATCCCCACTAGGTTTTTGAATTGAGGGAAGGGATGCTCACAAAGTGTGCATGATGCTAGAGTCATCCCTCCATCTGCTACAACTAGAATATAATCCCACCATGTCACCACTATGGACCACACATCAATCATCAAATGGCCTAGGTCTAACCTCACTAACCACCCAGGATCTAGATCTATAGTGAGTCGTGCATACAAAAAGTACTCTTGTCACATGTCCTATGGCCAACCATACTATCACCAAACTCATCTTAGTGGGAATCTCCCTATAACCTACACAAAGTGACCTATTAGTGGTCAAGATGTAAACATATATCACAGCTTTATGGGTGCATCATCCTAGGCCTATGTCTCCCTCCATGGTCTCTACACCCCTACTACTAGGTCATCTAGCCAACCTCTCCATTAATTAGTCTTTCCCAAAGTTGTATGGGTCAATTGGCTTCAATATCTACATATATATGGCTCCATAGGCTATCTCTCATCTAGAAAAATGGGGCTCGTAATAGGAAAATGCTCTCATGCCCATACTTGAAGAACATAGACCCCCATGGCCATGCTCTTCCTCTCATGATATATGATCTTGTGCATCTCATGGAACATATGAGCGAGCATACACTGACCCCATCCATATCACTCGAGTGTTTCTAGCATCAACTACAACATCTATCCCCATCTACACTCTAAACCATGCTAACCTTTTTCAGGCATTAGAAAGCAACTGATGAATATACCAAGTATTGTTTCCAACCTATGGTTGTGACCATAGATATGCACTAGCTCATCCCAAGTGATGGCTCTACCCATGATGAGGTCCTCCTTGAATATGGCCATCAATGCTATTGTGCCCGTCTATGACACTGTGTCGTACACTATGCATGGTCCATGGAATGGTATATGAAGTATCTAGTAAATATCCTCTGGGGTGATAGTTATCTCTCCCTAGGGTAGATGGAAGGTGTTCATCTCTGAATGGAAATGCTCAACTAGTATAGTCAATAGGTCATGATTCACCAACAATGTGGGAATCTAGAAAAGATATGATAATCCTTGAGCATCAATATGTACCTTATCGACATCATCTAACTATCATAGCAAAGCTCTGTAAGGCAGATAATGCAATCAAAATCTGACATCAAGAAAGCTAACCTACAAAAATGAAAACAACAAGCAAACAATCAATCTTAGATATGCAAAAATGATGATCAAAAGCACAAAATATCAATGACAAATTAAATTTTCAACATTCAATCTTACAATTTACACTAGATTTTTGCGTGAGATTTCATCTTCTCACACAAACTTGCACCTTTTCACATGAGAAAGCACCTTATCATGCGAGAAAGGTCAAAAGAATTATCAAAATACTGGCCAAGTTTTGGGTTTCTTGTATGAAAAATGGGTATCTTCCACACGAGGAAACTCACAATACCTAGCAAAGAAGTACTAGCCTGGTACTTCTTTGCATGAAGGATGATTGGTGTCACATGAGGAACGACATTCTAGCATGAAACTAACACAACAAAATTAAAAACACCCTAAAAGCATGTTAAATTGACTCAAAACATGAAAAAAAATTCAATGCAAAGCAAGATTATCAATGACTCACCAGAGGTCCATAGTCTATCAGTCGGTTGTGTCTCCTGGAGCGCTCAAATTGATGCATATGCATGGGGAGCACCATCTTTCTTGACAAAGCCCTCTTCTTCACAAAAGAAAAAAGCACAAATGAATTGAAAATGACCATTTGGGCCCTTATATAGATTTTGACATAATTTTTCAAAGTGCTCCAATTTGCGTAAAAATCACCCCCTGGCTAATTTGGCTGCTCTAAACTCATTTTTGGGATCAAATTCAAAATCTGACACACTTAAACAACTCAAAATCACATTTAAAATTTTTGGGACCAACGCAATCAAACACTTGTGCAGTCCATTTTTCCAATACTTTGTGAATCTTTCAATATTGTCAAATCACATTTTCTTCAAAATTTCCAAAATTTTTGGAATAAGTCAACTCTAGTCAACTTTGGTCAAACTTAGTCTTTTGGACCTTGAAATCATTTCTAATCAACTTAAAATTTTCTTTAGATCCTTCTGATATCTTTTGTATTCTTCTGAATCTCAGATTTCTTCATTATCTTTCAGTATATTTCTCTGCATCATTGTTCTAGTGTGTCATCTTTCAATTTCGCTCCTGAGGGTGCCAGATGATTGCATCATTAAATTTTTCAAAATTGCCTTCAACTCAATGTGAATCTTATGTCCTCATCATTTGATGCATCTCATCACTCAGGTCATCTTGTTCCCCTCCATCTAGCATCTATGTCATTTATCTTATCTTCTGATTAGTTGATCAATCTTATAATAGTTCTTGTCCAAGTTTGATGGACAAGTATCAAGATAGTCTAACCCTGACTCCTAGCGATCAAGCCTTGTTCTAGGGATGATTCTATGACTCATGATAGGTATTGTTATCTTTTATGGACCAGAATTCAAGTGTTCTATCTGGACTTTGGGGGATTAAGCTTCGTTATGGAGATAATTCAAATTCTTGCTAAGGATTAAGCTTGTTATGGAGATAATCCTAACTCTTGCTGAGAATTAAGCCTAGTTCTAGGGACAATTTCAAGCTCTTTCTTTTGATCACTATTCAATGGACAAACATAGAGATAGTCTAACCCTGACTCCTAAGGATTAATCCTTGTTCTGGGGATAATTCTATGAATCATGATTAATCTTGTCATCTTCTAATGGACAAGTGTCAAGACAGTCTCACCTTGACTCCTAAAAATTGAGTCTCATTCTGGGAACAATTATGTGAAGTTTGAAAATCTTTTTTCTATCAATTTTGATATCTAGGTGTTCTATTTGGATTCCCTAAGGTTAGGCATCATTCTGGAGATAACCTCAAAAAGCTTATCATCTTTGATTTCTAGGTGTTCTATCTAGATTCCCTAAGGTTAAGCTTCATTCTAGAGATAACCTTTAAAAGCTTATCAGTTGGTCTCTATATCATTAATTTCCTAACCAATCTCATTTCTTGATCTATGCTTCATACTTTTAATTTCTTTGAATCGAACATGTTCCTCGCACATTCATTCAAAGAGGTGCAAATGTAATACCCCAAAATTGGCACATGGTCATGTTAAACCAATTCTAGTCTATTTAATCAATCCTAAGTCCTATTTTTTAGGCAATTCTAATTCTGATAATTGCTACTTGACCTAAGTGTCAAATGCAAAAAATCCCCAATCTGCATTAATTACACTCTTTATTTAATTCCTAAACTATTGACTCAAATTAGCTACATTAAACCTATTAATTAGGTTTAATTTAATTATGTCTTTATACTTTAATTAAATTAAAATTACCTTTTTAGCTAATGTACAAGAGAATTAAATGTATTTAATTTAATAAGATATATCCACATTTTAATTATTTAGTTTAATTATTCAGTTAATTAAGATTATGCATTTACGAGGTCATATTCAATTTTATTAAACTAAATATCTTCTCTTCAATTTAAAAATGGAAATTATGAGTGAACTAGAATTGGAAATGGAATTAACTCAGTTAACTCTTTCTCACACTCAAAAGTGAATCAATTAACTTCATTTGCACAAGGAATTTTCCACTCTAACTGAATGACATTTCCAATCTCAATTGTTCATTCAAATTGATCTCAATCATTGATCAATTTTGGGATTATATTTAAGAGGCCTTCAATTCCTCATTCTAGAGGTTGAATTGGAATTGCATCGAACTTATGCTAAAATAATCACTCAAGCATTTACATTCTTAGCTTACATTTCCATATTGCTTTATAGTTTAAATTTCATACATATAGATTAATTGTTCCTTCTTATTTCCAGATTAATATTTGCATTTTATTTAGTTTAAAATTACATCTCATCTAGCTATATAAAAATCCTTCATACTAAATGTTTGGTTGCTAGCTTCTCGGTCTAAGAGCAATAGAATAATCATTTTAGTTAGAAGGCAACAGATTGAATTGTTGGACATTTCGGATGAACAATCCCATGTTCATTCTGTAAGGAAACTCAGGTGCAGAAATAGCTTCCTACACTAATCTCATAAGGAAAGTATGATGCAAATCCTATTAAAACTTCTACACTTACAGATTCAGTATCATGTAAACAACAATATTGCAGCCAACCATGCATACATAAAAATAGATAGAGAAAGAAACACATAACACAAAGATTTGTCAGTGGGGAAAAACCTTTTGGTAAAATAATCCCACCCCTTCAGAACTTGCACAATGTATTATCTTCAACAAAAGGTTACAATACACTTGCAGTACAAGCTCAACAGTGACAATAGAAGACTCCAATAGCTCTTACGTGTCATAGGAATCCGTCATAGCCGTTTTAGCCATGATCTCCTTACACACAATTCAAGATGTCAACACATCAACATTATTTGCAAGAAATACATTTTACAAAACAAATAATAAGAATAGGAATTATACAAGGTTGAGAAACCTTATTCCTAACACATTCTAGGATGATCCCTTAGATAATGATCATGTTGAAGTGTGTGTGAAGACTGAGGTCCACATTTCCCACATACACCTACCAAGCTACAAATGAAGAGAGTGAGACCCTGTAAGATCCTAGCTAAATATGGAGCTAATGCATATAAGGTGGATTTGTCTAATGATTTGAACATTTGACCTGTCCTCAATGTGGCCAACCTAACCAAATTTAAGGGACCTCTAAATAAATTAGATGTGAATAAATAGGATGTTGGAAAGGATGTGTCGCCTAATTTCTTACCTCCTAAGATAAAACTAGAAGCAAAGAAAGTTTCAAATTCAAGGGTCAAGAAGACTACTAGACACAAGGTGTACATGGAACACCTCATCAAATGGAAAGCTAAGCCAGAGTCAGAGAAAACATGGGCTACAACTAAAAACTTCAAAAAGTTAGGAATTTGACATCTTTTCTAGAGGAGTGGCATGATTTACTTTTGTGGGGAACATGGTGCAGGAGCACCTAGGCAAGGCTTCTTGGTAACCTAGGGTTTCTAATCAAGTTTTAGCTTGTAGTGGCCTTAGCCAAGCCACTAGTTTAATAAAGGGATAGTGAGTCCTACAAGGTAATTTAGTCATAGGAATATATAATTAGGTCCTTATAAAAATACAATGTTACTTGTTTGTCCAATGTTTCTAGGTAGTGTGCAATTGTTGTCATCATTGTTAGAGGTAGCATTTGTGCATTTAGAGGGATGGCTTGAAAAAAGAAAGGGTGGGATGGTAGTTTCATGTCCCAAGTGACATATTCAAGCATTTTTTAGAGTTTCATAAGTCTTTGACCATGTCTAGCCTAACTATGGGAAAAGTTGTCAAGTTGCACAACAACTTTGCAAAATTGCAAAAGTTGTCATGACAACTTTTATTGCAAAAAGTGCATTTTCTACTAGTAAGTGGAATCGCCACTTCACAATGGCTAGAAAATGTTTTTTGGACCTATATAATTCCTTGCTCAACCTATGATAGGGGTTGGATGACATTTTGAAGAAAGTTGATTAATGAACAAATAGTTTTACTAAGCAATTTTACAACAGTTAGAGCATTTTTGTTTCTTTGGGTCATTGAATGGATTGAAATCTGCACTATGACATGTGTATGAATTAGTAGATATAAATAGTAATTTTTTTGTGTGATTATATAGGTCTTTTGGTTTCACTCTTTTGAATTTTGGAAAAGCTTTTGTTTCCTCACTATCATTGGTTTGAACCTGGCAATTTTTGAAGATCGAGTCATAACTCACCTTTCCACCATGGCATTTGTACGGTTCCTTTGAATATGTGAGATGACTCTGTACACTATAAGTGCAAGATTTTGGGCCCTGGAAAGTATATTTGGCATTTTTACAAGGATGCCCTAGGCAAGCCAAACAAGTATGATTAGGGATCACAGTGATTGAAATAGCATTTGATGGGATTGAGTGCATTGCTTGCTTCAATCCAAGTGGATAAAGAGAAGGATATAAGGGTGAATAAGTGCTATTCCCAAGGATAATTCTTGGTGACATTTTTTGATAGGGATTTAAACAAACCCTTGTGAATATTGTCAGCATATTAGTGAAGCCCTTAATTCTAGGCTTAAATATAACAATCCATTGCACGGATAGGTTAGGGAAGTGAGACCAAGTGAATCTCAAAGGTCTTCCAAAAGGGTATCAAGATATGAAGTTTTTTTTCCACCTTGTTAAACCATTTTTTAGGTTGTGTTCCAAAAGGTGAGTTTGGAAGCCTAATTCCTTGTAGCCCTATTAGGCCTAGTTTGGAGCAATTTCTTGAGATCGATAGAGATTTATATGGATTTTTGGTTTTTGAGAAATTGGAATGGTCCCAATTCCCTAGAAACAAACATTTCTTTCCATTTTTTGGAAGTTTTGGGTGATCTAGTAAGGCATTGAGGAGCATTGATTGGGATGAGTTAATTTCTTCATTGGTATAGACAAGTTGAAGGAGGGAAGGATTGGAAAGGTGATACTTCTAGGCTAGGGTTAGTGGAAGAACCCTAATAGGATATAGAAGTAGCCTAGATAAGACCCTCAAAGAAGGTAGGGTTAGGGAGAAAAACTTGTTCTTACATCACTTAAACTCTCTTAACCATATAACTCATTGCATCATGTACTTCCTTCAACTAAGCATAGTCCAAAGTGCCTCTAGTGAACCGTGCTAAAGAGAAAGATATTATTGTTCCCTATTTTCCTAAATAATACTTAGAAAAAATTCTAAGTCCAATTATCCAAAACTTAGTATTATATTTTTCCTTCTTCATAGTAGGTATATGTTGCCGTAAATGACAACTCTATATCATCCTTACATAACCTCCTAGCCAAATTGCCAGCAAAAACCCTAATCATATTTTGACTTGATTATTATTTTATGATTCAATGATGTAATAATGGGTCTTAGGAGGTCCCAAGTGTGTGGTTAAGTTTGTTTTATGTGTTTTAAAACCTAATGTCAAGTTTGGCACTAAGTTGTGCCAATGATGCTTTGTAAAGGCCAATGTTGCCCAAATGGCTAAATAGAGCCTAGGGTTCAAAAGGTTGACCTAAGTGGTAGAAATGATTTTTTTGAGTCTATATATCCTCATAAATTCTTAATATACAATGTTTCAACTTGGGTTGGCAATGAAACAGGCAAATTTGAAAAATTGAAAAAGTTGTCAATGACAACTTTGCAATTTTCACAACATGTTGACAACTTTTTGCAAGATTTGGAAAATCATGGATAAGTGGTTATGAACTCCCAAGAATTAGTTTGGATAGGAGGAATTTTATTTTTTTAATCCCCCTAGACTCATTTTGTATGGTTGGTTGTACAGAACTGAGAATTTGAATGCAAAGATTGCCAAACTATTATCACAGTCATACTTTTAATTTGGAAATTTGTGTTCTAAAGGATTGAATTTCAAGTTTTTTGGTGTCAATATTTATCTTAAATTTTTTTCCATTATTTTACATACTGGTGAGGTCAGTAGTTAATTTTTGTTGTACTAAATAAAATTCTTTCGATTATTTGCCAGTCACTGGCATGCATAGAGTGAACTAGGAAGAATGGAGTCCTACTTCATATCCCACTATTAAAACTATATGGATCTTGGAGGAATGATATTATGGAGTGTGTATATGATTTTATTTTATTTTATTTCAAAAGATGTAGTTTTCTAATTTTTATGTGATGATGTAGGTGAGACTATGTGATTCCCAACTAGGTGATGATCACATAGATTTGCTTAATATTTGTAGGGGTCGAAGAAAAGATAAAAGGTATTGTATATTAACCTAGGTATTTCCCAATGATATTCCATGTTCAATTTTATTTGGATTTAAATCCATTGGTTAAGGTCTTGAAACTAAAATATCTAGTCGATCCTTGAAATCCCTAAAACCCTTATAAACTCTCACTTTCTAGTTAGGGCATGTATGGATAGAGTTAGAATTTGAGACCAAGAGAATATTGTAAGGAATCCAAAAGGTTATATGTAACATTTATCTATTTGACCCAATTAGGAGGCCTAATTAAGGGCTAGAGGGCTACTAGGCCTAATAAAAGATTTGGTGAAAATGGTAAAAAAATGAACATCAAAAGGGATCAAATGGATCCTCAAGGAAGCCCATATAGTTGGATTGAACATTTTTGAAATGAAAGTTTGCACCATTGCCTAAAGTTTTGTCCTAAAGGCAACCTCGTGTAACATGGAAATAATCTCAAAAGTGTGGGACTTTGCAATCAGAGATTGAGTCTCTGGAGAAGGCTGATTTCCTTACAATCATGGTGTATCCAACTATTTCTTGAGAGGAAAAGGGAGAAGAAGATGCATGAAAATCAAACTACCTATTCTAATCTAGAGGGGGTGATACACCAAATAGTATATTGATCTACTTCTACCTAATAACTACACTAGAATCCAATAGACTTCACAAGAAATATCACTATTATATATTCCTTCAATCTTAACACCACAAGAAAGTCAAGAAGATAACATAACCAGACAAGGAATATAATTGATTCACTTAACAAATTATTTAATCACAAAAGAAAATAATCATATGATATTGAAATTGCCATAATACATTCAAAAAGATGAGGTATTAGCTAAATGACACAAATCTAACTAACTGAGAATGGATGTAATAGAAATGATTTCTATTGAATAAGAGGCAAGAACATTTATAGAGAATATCTATAGAAGACTAGAAAAGAGAGAGATCCTTTGAATAACAACAAAACTTTCCTTTATACGGTGTAGGCATAACCCAAATAAAACCTTGAGTTTGAACTCCTTGGATCATGAGATTGGATTTTGGATGAGAGAAATAACTAAGGATCAAAAGAAAATCTTATCATGAAGTGCAACTACTCACAAGAAATGATAGAATGAATGAGGAAAAGTGTACACTTACCCATAAGATGCAGATTATGAATCATTTCTCCCTATTCTTTCCAACGGTTGCATGTCTTTCATTTATGTCATGCCAAATTAGCCATATCAGCAAGTCAACTAAAGTTAATCATTTCTTCTGCCATGTAGCACCATACCCTTGAAACATTTTTCCACCTTGCCCAAATTTCTTCTTTATGTTGACCTATGCCTACTCGCTATTTCATGTCTTCATAACTGACTTTTCTCTTTAACTATTTAAGCATGGGAAACTGTGATGTCTTCATCTTTTGCCTTATCATTTCTTTAGAATTGTTAGATGTGAGTGTAAGAATTTTCCTAAGGGGAAAATTCATCCAAGAACTAAGAACTCAAACACAAGCACAATTGTAGACCAAAAATGGATATGATCAATCAATTAGAGTATGTCCGAATACATTGCTCTGTTCAGAATGTGATATTCAAACACACTAGGAGTGCCTGTATATAAAGGCCTCTCAGGAAGCACCTAGAATGTCTCTAGAAACAACCAAAAAATAAGACAACTAAGCACCTTATCCAACATTCGAGATGAATGGATAAGAATGACAAAGTGTCATATGTGTGTAGAAGATTCATGTGTTGTAGACAACATGTGCTTAAAAGAGGTGCAAACCCCTATGATGTCATCATGACAACTCACAAGAGTGCACCAACTCCTAAGGTGACTAATAAATAAATATTAAAATAATGCAAATTAAATAAATAATGCATTAACCTAAGTAAACTTAAGTAAGTGTAATAAGTAAATACTTATTTACACCAACACCCCCCCTTAAGTGTAACTTAGGAGAATGCACTTAAGTTCACAAAACTAGGATGAAATGCAAGATGGGTCCTAGCTACTAGGCCATGTTAGGTACCCATGTACATAATGAAATGCAAATCTCTCATAAAGTGGGGAAAGAGGGAAAACCTCATGGGAAAAACCCTCCCCCAAAAAGAGAGATAAATGAGGATGCATCGATGGATGGAGTAATCAAGACCCCCCCCATTATGATATACATCCAGTATATACAAAAAGAATAGAGAAGGATAAAACCTCCTATGAGGAAAAAGTCCCCCCCAAAAAGGAGAAGGAGAGGAGGTAGTCCCCCCCCCTTAAAAGTAGTGTGCCAATCAGTGAAGAATTCTCCTTTGTAGAAGCTAATCCACGACCTTTGGATGATGTTCCTCCCCTTTGGAAGAAACAAAGGCAAGGGTACCTATGAGATATGTCCCCTATATGGAGAAGAAATCTCTATGATGATTGGTATCGCTGAAACCTGTCCAAAAGTCCCTATGTCGATATTGATGATGGCTTCCTCCAAAACTACTGAAGAGAAGTACAGACCAAACAAGGAGTGTGGTAGAACCTTCTTCAAGAAACCAACAGTCTTCTCAAATGTGAAAGAGATCTCCTACAGATGTTGTACATAAAAATCCACAATCACGCCAACCTAGAAGGATTGATCATGTAGAGAATGTACAATAACTGTAGAAGAATATACCTCAACAAAGAGAAGTGATAAATCATCATGAAAGTCTCCCATATCTATAGTGTGTGACTCCAAGAACAGAGCTGAAATGTCTAGCAAGAAAACATCACCTGGAAGACCATGTGTACCCTACAATGCTGAAGTACATGAATCTGTCACTGCAGAAAAGGATGAAGTATCTACCTCAAATAAAAGATGAATGTCATTGAGAATATCTCCCACATCTTCAATGTGAGACTCCACGAACAACTGTGCAATGTCTGAAAGGTATTCTTCACATGAAGGTAGAGTAGGAAGACATAAAGTATCCTGCTGCACTGATTCAGAAGCATCGGTGGCTAAAATAGGATCAGTAGGAGCAACAAGAGCTAGAGGTGTGATCTCATCTGAAGAGGATTCAACTGCAACTAGAGGAATGAGATCTTTTGGGAATGGAGGAATATTTGAATCTCCATAGGTCTCCCAAAGATACATCCAAAAAACATATGTATCAGATAACTTAATTTTGAACATCTTTTTCATAACTTTATAAGCCATATGGGAAAAAAGAGTAGGAATAAGGATGTCAATTTGATCAACAATATACTCAAGATCTAGCACATATGGAAGTGCATTGTGTTGAGAGAGATATTTGACCATAAGTTGACTCCATTCCTGATAGTTATCTGGGGTCAAGTAGATCAAATTTGCCTCTTCCATGATGGACCAATCAAAGAAACCTCCAAAAAATCAAAGAACCCCCCCCCCGAAAAATATGTTATTGGCACTTGAAATGTGGTGTGTCTACTATGCAAAATGAACAAAGTAGACTTTTGATTTTCATGGTTGTAACTGTCGCTTGAGGCCTAAGACTGGAACTAAGCAATATGATGCAAAAATGGCCCTAATTCAAAAAGTGAAAAATTAGTCAACACAACCCAAAATTTGACTTCAATCTGGAAAGTAGATGAAAAAATACACACTTTCAAAAAAATAGAACTTGAAAAGGAGTTCAAAAGAGCCCGTACGAATAATTTCAAGTTCTAAAGTGCAAGATTATGCAGGTACAGTCACCAAAAGATAGAATTTCTATAAAATATGTGCACCAAAACTAGAAAAAAATACCACCACTAGAAAATTCAAGAAATTCTACCCAATTTCAAAAAAAATTGCACCTAAATCAAAGTTCGAATGTCTGAGTTATGGGCACACAAATTCAGGCTACCAAATTGAAATGTAATCTGAAGAGGGGTCTAGAGAAAAATTTACGAGTCTAAATTTGATGGTCAAATGGTCATCGTTGTAGTTGTAAAACACCTAGAAATGACGATCAAAAGACCATCAATTTTAACACCATGTTTTGATGATGACAATAAAAAATACCACCCTGAGCTTACATGGCACGCTGAGTTGGCTATTCATACTGTATAGAAAAGTACACATGGCAAAATGTCTGACTATCCACATGGCTTATGTGGCAATTTCGGCTAGCATTACTGACATGTCCTTGATGAAGACATGGCAAAAGGGTCCTACGTGGCAAGAAAATAGTCCGCATGGACGTTGTTCTATATTTAGGGGTTTAGAATGCATGGGCAGGAGATTGGATAGGGTGCGGTCCACATGTTAGACAAGTACGCTGCACAAACAAGTATGCTCCATGGGTGGGAAAGACAGTTCAACACGGAGTTTCACTACTGTGAGAAACAACCAATCATCATTGGAAGGAAGCAGACGCTGATGGGAACAAATCTGTGAGCTAAGAATTTGGACATGATGTTGAAGATTTTTTAATGATGCTGACTGTTCAACACCAGGTTTGAAAACTACGACACCGAAAGGAGTCAGTTGTTGAAATATCAATAGTGACCACCAAATGTTTTGTTATTGTCACCAGAAATGGGAATGATTAATCCCATGTTCACCATGGGCAAGGCTTATAAAGCCTTTAAATAGTAGATATCATGGATGGAAAATAAATAGGAATGAGCCATTAGTTATGTATGCTCGACCACTAGTTGGTGACTTAGATGACCGAAAGATGGAAGAGGGGCCGCCAGTTAGATTTTTGCGCTGACGTTGATTAAAATAAGCTAATATTAATCTTTCAGATAAGAAAGGCACACGCTAAAAATTACAGTGTGGTGCCGAATAAATAAAGTTCGTCAGAATAACTGTGCAAACTTGTAGGGTCGAGATCTCATAGCTCAATACGTGCAAAAAAAAATTCTCTGCCGGGTGCCCTAGGGGCGAAAAAATTCAAATAATAATGACAAAATTAGGAGAGAATTAAAATACTAAAAAGATCATACCCGTTGTGCAAATCGGGCATCCGAGTTTTGATTTGCAAAAAAAAATTGCCTCACATTCAACTTTGGGCCAAGGTAGGCAAGTTTATAGTCTATTTTCACTAGTTCAGCGTTCCGGATGCAATGGTAAGGTCAGATTTGGCTCTAGATGCTCCCAATTTTTGCAGCACTCCAGATTCGGGCTAAGGTGATGAAGCAAGCATGGTCTCGAACGGCTATGTGATGAGAAAGTCTCCAAGTTGCTTTGATACCATGTAAGAATTTTCCTAAGGGAAAAATTCACCCAAGAACTAAAAACTCAAACACAAGCACAACTATAGACCAAAAATGGATATGATCAATTAATCAAACTATGTCTGAATACATTGCTCTGTTCAGAATGTGATATTCAAACACACTAGGAGTGCCTATATATAAAGACCTCTCAGGAAGCACCTAGAATGTCTCTAGAAACAACCAGAAGATAAGACAACTAAGCACCTTATCCAACATTCTAGATGAATGGATAAGAATGACAAAGTGTCATATGTGTGTAGAAGATTCCTGTGTTGTAGACAACATGTGCTTAAAAGAGATGCCGACCCCTATGATTTCATCATGACAACTCACAATAGTGCACCAACTCCTAAGGTGACTAATAAATAAATATTAAAATAATGCAAATTAAATAAATAATGCATTAACCTAAGTAAACTTAAGTGTAATAAGTAAATACTTATTTACACCAACAATGAGGTCCCTTAATATCATGTGATGTTGCAATAACTATTCAAGCCAACTATTTTGTGTTATTGTAGCTTTGCAAATGTCTATCATAATTGTGGATTATACCCTACTAAGTTGTGAGAATAACCTTCTAACCATAATCGCATCATCAGACCTACCAATTGATTGATCCTTTCCAGTAACTACTATGAACGAGCGAAGAAATTGCAATAACCTTCATCACACTATCAAAACTCAAGTCATTAACCCAAAGGTTAACCTTGTGATGGTGCACACAAAGTATTTTACTACTTCACAACCTTAACCATGATTTTCCCTTAACCTCCTCTGATAGTGAAAACAAGACTTTTTTGCAACTTTGCCACCTAAGATGCTAACCCAATTGCTAACCCTGTGAAGGAGTAAACAATGTATTTTGCAACATCACCACTCTGACCATAGGTTAGCCTTGATCACTTGCAATGATGTGAAAGCACATGAAACCTAACTACTATAGTCAAATCCACATGGTCACAACTTGAATCTACTTAAGCTTGAAGTTTCTTGTGATCATGTGACTCATGGTTAATTGCTCCATCATAACCTAGAACTAGATGCTAGCCTTCTGAACTAAGAAGTCATGCTATCTGCTCAGATGACCATGTCACACCTTCATAGCTCTTTTAATAGTTAACTCATGAAATGAAGCAACGCAGCAAAAATAAGTTAATCACATCATCGCAACTAAAATGCTTCATATAATATGAAAGTCTTATATGACCTAGGGATATAAAGGGAAAAGTCAAAGTTTTGTGTATCCCTATTAGCTTACGTGGCATTTAATGAACCAATCAAATGAATGTAGCCATGGTTTTCACCCTAGATATTCAAATTTTAGGAGGGGGAAAAACAACTAACAAACACCTCAACACCCCTATAATGTCCCTTTGAATGAAGAGGACGTCATGCCAAATTAGAGAATCAACAAGTATTGGAAGAGAGGAAGTTGCAAACTCTAGTGATAATATACCTAGAGAAGCACATATGAGAAAAAAAAATTGAGCATTACGAAAGGTCTTATGGATGTTGTGGTTTCACAACACATGCCCCATTTTTAGTCCAAAATGGGGACCCCTCTTTTCAAGCATCAGATCCTTTTCAAAGCACCTATTCAGACACCTCAAAAAGTTAGGATCTCCTTCTAAGTCTAGATTAGTCCATGATACCTAATCAAGTGAGCATAAGCAATATCATAAGATTAGAAAGACAATTCTACTTCACAAATGCAAAAAAATGTAGTTGTACACTAGTGCACCATGTGCATGTGCACATGTGCACTAAGTGTGCAACATGTGCATGCACATCCAACTGAGGATGTGCACATGTGTATGTGCATAGCCTTAGAGGTGTGCATCCTCCTAGACCATTGTATATAAATAGGACTCCCTCCCCCACTTCAAAGCACTTGCTCACTTTGCACCTATAGAGACCTCACCTTTGTACTATTTTGAGCTTCACATCTCTATACTACACTATACCTAATCTACACCTTTGTGAGGTAAAACACCAAGGGGAGGTGTGCACATGCAGATGTGCACATGTGTACACCCTCATATTGTGTGCATAGACAAGAAACAAGCCTCCACATACAGAAGTAATATGTGCATGTTGCACACATGCACAAGGTGTGCAACATGCACACTTATGTTCTTTTGTATTTGGACAACCCTTATGGGTGTAGATTGCACACCATGTGTAGGTGTTCCATGTGCACCAAGTGCACACCTATGCATTTTTGGCATAATTAGGGGTTTTCTATCAATTTCTTCTATTTTTGTTAGTCTAAGTCTTTTTTAAGGTCATCTTAAATTTTTGTCATTGAAAATACTAATGTTTCTCTTCTATGTAGATAAAACGGCATCATCTTCATCCTCTATGGCCACAAAGATTGCACCAAAACTAATTGCCTTCAAATATCGAGGAGCACCTAAGAAATATGAGTTTGGAGACAAAAGCACTCTAAAATTTGAGACACTAAGTTGGGATATATTGACTGGAACACCTTTCTACTACTGTGTAACAAGCCTAAGGAGAGATTAGACATGGTATTAGCTTTGATCAAAAGTGGATTAGTAAATGCAACTTCTCACCCAGTGTCAATTCAATCATTAAAACTAAGTATGGCTCTAGCACACCATTACGTGTCAAAAGAGAAAGTGGTCCTTGACATTAGACCCTGAAATATTGAGAAGGTCTTCCATCTACCATGAGTAGATTAGTACCTATAGATCAGCTATGACATGGCACATAGATGGTACAAGAAAAATGAGTCGGAAGCAAAGGAGATGGTACAAGGAAAGTACCTCATTGATAGGACACCATTGAATAGGATATGTGGAAAGGTTGATATGACCCAAGGCTACATGATCGATGATGTTGGCTACTCTATAGTCCTTCTGAGTAGATTTTTAGGCCTCCCTATAGCTAACTACTTAGAGACATGGATAGTACACTTAGAAACTATCATGATGGGGAAGATGCTTATTGATTGGGCTACTACCCTCAACGACAATCTAGATGAAAAACTGAATTTAATAAAGAATGACCCTCACTTCTATATGACTTCTTATATAGTATATCTTCTAGCAGTAAGACCTATAGATTACCCAGGGTTGTTTAAGAAGGGAAGCATGCAGGATGAAAATGCATAGTCATACATACTTTATCCCCAGTTTATGAAGAAGAAGCCCCCTATAAAGAGTCATGAATATAGGTTGGTTAATGATGGGTTCATATTTTCCATCACTCAATTATAGGAGAGTATGCCAAGAGAATTTTACAAGAAGTAGTGACACGAATGACACAATTTGGAGCTTATTTTATCCAATTCAACACATTCTCTTATATTTGGTACTCACTAATGCCCGATGAATCTTCCAAGGTATCCATTAGATAGATTGTTTCTTTTAGAGATAGCAAGGAAATTAGACTCTACCTATGATAGGATGAGGAAGAAACATAAGAAGACATGGGTATAATCAATCACCATTTGGTTTTTTGAAGTCAAACAGAAGCAAGACATTGTTACATTTGATTCAAAATGGGACTAGTATCCTCTTGAGGATTATTAGTCACCTTGCCCATACTTTGTCAATATATGAATGGTGTAACATGTGGTAGGGAAGAATTTTGTGCTTGACATGGCACTTGAAGATCATTGGATAAAATTTGTAGATGACTATGATATTTGAATAAGGGACTATTGTAGAATGAGTATATGGCATTCTGAGAAGGTGCTTAACCTAGTAATTCCCCTAAAAGCATGGAACAAGGATGCCCCTAAGGTGTTGGATTCCTTGTATAATAGGGATAAGATATATGAGTGGCCCATCATGAATGCAAAAATTGTGTGAGAGGAAAATGATGATATTCATCATAGGGCTCAACGTCTTATCGAGTTAACAAGAGAATGGGTTTGAAAACCTTTTTTGTATAGACCCAGTTCCAAATCCCCAACCCTTCAGGCCACGACTTGGCCCAAAAAGGGAAATAGAACCAAAGTCATTGTACCTACCTATCCTACAAAGTCACCAGTGAGGTCAAAAATGGTACATCAACATGAACGGGAGGTAGAGTACTTTCAGACTAAGATGGTAAAGAGAAAGAAGAGAAAGAGGGTCACTCGAGTGAGAGACCAAGAAGAAGAAGCTCAAGCATAGCCAGCTACACAGTAGGAAGCCCAAGAAGAATGAGAAGGGGCTCAACCAATTGAATAAGGAATACATATACAAGAAGACCCTATAGCTCTAGTTGAAGCTTCCCCATTAGTGCCTAAAAGAGCTTGAACCAAGACCACAATGGTAGGAGAGAAGAAAAGGAAGTTGAAGATGAAAACTTTTTCACCTCAGGTTCTAGAAACCATCTTTGAGACGAGAAAGAAGGGGAGAAAATTGAATATTCCCCACTTAATAAGAGGACTCACTCGACAAGGGCTATAGAAGAAGAAAGAAGGAAGATTTTGACTCATACACTGCCTTTTATTCCCCAAGATCTCATCCATGTAGAGGTCTTAGAAGAGGAACAAGAGAAATGGATTATAGATATGGAGAATGAAGGAGTTGATGTCTTTAACATTTCATATTTTAACGGTAGTAGGTATGGAAATGGTAGGGGAGAAAATATGGGAAACCCCCAAAATAAGCCATTAGGAGAATACTGGAATCAGTTACGTCCTTTACCAAAAGAACTTCTTGATATCCCTTCTCCACCATCATAAGATCTTTCATTCATGTCTCTTCAATTAGAGCAAGAATTAGCTTCCCTACCTCCTCTAATAACTGAGCCTAAGAGTTAAACCTTAGAGGAAGGGGGTATTTCCAATTACATACTAATGAGATATCAAAAGAAGGATAGATTGTTGAGGAAGGGGAATAAGTTCATCCAAGAACAAATACTAGATCTTCCACACAAGCTAAAATAGAATCTCAATCAATGGTCCTCCCTCATCAAAAAAAGACCCCAGAATGAGATGATAAAGGAAAAGGGTCAACATTAGAACTAATGTCTTCAGTGTAGTATATGTCACCCATGGGAATAACTCCATCATGGTTTAATAAGGAGGTTTACTCTAGCAAAGTAGACATGAGGTAGAGCACACTGAAGAAGAGGGTATGGTGGAGTTGATAAAAGTGGTTTAAAAGCCCAAACCACCAAGGGTGATGCTAAAACACTATCTTTTATCATGAAGAATCAAGATCAAGATGTTTTGGCACATATTTCTATTCCACCTCCTCATGCAGATACAAAATAATTGATTCTAAAGGATTATCAAATGAAAGCAATAGTATAGAATATGTCTGGCCAAGGAATTAGATAGATTGGATGAATGGATTGAGAAAGTATCGATAGGGAATAAAGTTATGGATGAATTGTATGAAGATATCCAAGAGATAAGGAATAAAGCTCGAGGGAAATTTTTAGAAGCAAAAAAATATTATAATATCACTAGCCTAGAGATTTTTGAGGATGAGTCAAGACTTCAAATTTCCTTAGTATAGACAGTGGTGCAATAGTTCAAAGCTTTATTTGAGGCTGCTTTGTCTAAAGATGATGTCAAACAAATCTTTAAAATAGAAGAAGCATTATTGGAGTTAGAATCAAAGTTGGAAGATTTTGCAAATACAAGGATAGAGATAAGTAATTATTGCTAGGTGGTGTGCAGTAGTTATGAATCATTAGACTTTTCAAAAGTTAAGGAAATCAAAGAGATAATTAAAAAGCTCAAAATCAAGAATTAGTTTCTTCAATTGGAGAAAGAATTAGTTTCCCTACCTTCTCTGATAACTAAGCCTAAGAGTCAGACCTTAGAGGAAGGAAAGTATGTCCAATTACATACTGATGAGATATCAGAAGAAGGATAGATTGTTGAGGAAGGGGAACAAGTTCATCCAAGAAAAAAGACTAGGTCTTCCACCCAAGCTGAAATAGAACCTCAATCAGTGGTCCTCCCTCATCAAGAAAAGACCCCAAAATGAGTCGATAAAGGAAAAGGGCCAATGTTAGAACCAACGTGTTCGGTGCAGTGTATGTCACCCATGGGAATAGCTCCATCATGGTTTAATAAGGAGGTTTTACTCAAGAAAAGTAGACATGAGGTAGAGCACACTAAAGAAGAGGGTATGGTGGAGTTGATAGAAGTGGTTAAAAAGAATGAACCACCCAAGGGTGATGCTAAAACACTATCTTTTATCATGAAGAATCAAGATCAAGATATTTTCGCATATATTTCTATTCCACCTCCTCATGTAGATATAGAAGAATTGACTTTGAAGGATGATCAAATGAAAGCGATAGTATAGAATATATATGGTCCAAGAATGGGTAAATTAGTTGATTGGATTGAGAAAGTGTTGGTGGGGAATAAAGTTATGGATAGATTGTATGAAGATATCCAAGAGATGAGGAATAAATCTCGAGGGAAATTTTTGGAAGCGGACAAATATTATAGTATTACTAGCCTAGAGATTTTTGAGGATGAGTCAAGAACTCAAGTTTCCTAAGTACAAACAGTGGTGCAATAGTTCAAAGCTTCATTTGAAGTTGTTTCATCTGAAGATGATGTCAAACATATCTTTAAAATAGAAGAAGCATTATTGGAGTTAGATACCAAGTTGGAAGATTTTGCAGGTACAAGGATAGAGATCAGTAATTATCACCTTGTGGTGCACAATAATTATGAATCATTATAATTTCTAGAAGTTAAGGAAGTCAAGGAGATAATTGAAAAGTTTAAAAGTAGACATCTAGACATCATTTTGGTCTAAAGGGGAAGAAAACCCAGATGCTAGAAATTTAGTTTTGACACTTAGCATCATTTTGGTATTTTTTATCCTATCATAAGGTGCACTTTTTCAAAGGTGTGCTTTTCACAAGGTGCACCAAATCAAGAGGTGTTCTAATAATTTTGAAGATGAAATAGTGTGTTGATAGTTAACTGTCAATTGTTACTTTTGAGAATTCCATGCATCAGAAATGCATTTTGACAGCACTTCACCTCCTAGAAACACCTAGAGAAGGCCAAGCTCCCAATTTTAGAAGTCTCAGTGACTCTCAGATCATCTCATGGATTTTCTCTCTTATCTTTTTCTTCTTTCATTGTTTTAAGCCATGTCAAGGCTCATGCACCCTTTAATTGATATAGACAAGGGTGGAGACCTACTTAGCACCATTTAGAGAGTTAGTTTGTATGTAATTGGTTTTATTTTATTAAATTTTTAACATAAGTTCACATTAGAAGATCTCTCACTCCTAACACAAAAGGAGGAGAGGATTTCTTTTAAATACATGGATGTAAGATGTATTGAAGGCTGATATTTTGATGCAATAATAAACTCTATTGGTGCTCTCATTTGGAGTGTAATAAATCTTTTCAAAGTGAGTTATTTTTTGCAAATTCATGTTCATAAATAATAATGGAGCTAATGGTTTTATTGTGTTGTAATAATTGTGTGATCTTTTAGTTTTGGTGTTTTCCTTGTGTTAAAAAAATTCATTGTTGTGATGAATTAGAGAAAGGATCATTGTTGTTCTTGCATAGCATTGTTGTGATGAATTGGAGAAAGTATCATTGTTGTTCTTACATAGCATTTTGTCTGATGTGAGCACACTTTTCTTGGCCTCACAATTTGATGAATCATAAAACATCTTTCATTTTTCATTAAAATTCCCATCAATGATTGCACCAATGGATTTGAGGAAACCCTACTCCTAATTTCATTGGTAGATGTGTTGTTACTTTGGGTTGTGTCCATTTGGAAATTCCATTTCACTGATTTGCTTTAAAATCATGTTACTCTATCTTTCTTATTTTCTTTACAAACACTTGGTTAAAATTGGAATTCATATAGTTACATTGATTAGAAACTGCATTCATCATAGAACAAAAAAATACCAAAATATATCATTTGTGTGGTTACATTTCAGAAAATGTTGTGCAGAATTGGTAGATACCAGCAAAGGCCTCCTTGTGAACATTCACATTTATCTTCAATTGAGTTACCAACATCTTGAAAAATAGCCATCTGGAACCCTGGAGTTGGTCATATATCATCTTTTCAAGAGAGAATTGAGATAATTTATGTTGCTAGCATCATAATAAAAAACCACTCAATAAGGACCTTGATAAGCATCAAGAAATCCTAGATTGAATCAAGAGAGGTTTGGAGTTATAATGTTCTAGGTGATTCCTAACATGTATTAAGCACTTCTTTAAAGAAATCCATGTCCAATGGATTCAAGTAGAAAGGGAGACAAACAAGATGAGAATCATAATTTTGATAAATAAGATAAGTAATCTCTTTTGTAACACATGTTGAGTCCAACATCTCATATAACAAAAGAGTACTCATGAAAGAAGACAATGAGTGTATTAATTGTAAGACAATGAGATACAATGAGCATAGATACAATGAGCTCATTCCTACACACAAGTTTTGGAGGAGCAGTTTCTAAGATTGAAAGACAAAAAAAATTGAAGGATCTTGTGAATTTTTGCAATCGTTGGGCTATTGTCCAATTGTAGCATCAGATTGAGGTAGGAATCTCATAGAATTCATTGCAGGAAATCTCTTGAAAAACCTCTATCTTCTTTGTGCCTGTTACATGGATTTTTTTTTATAGAAAACATATCTTGAATTGAAACCCTTGTTTGAAAATTGATTGTTCTTCAAAGAAGAAACATCTATGAAAAAGAAATTGAAGCCCTTACCTAAAAGATTGAGATTTAGAAAATGGATTCTTGGCTAGGGTATGAAATTGATGAAAGATTTATTTTCAATAAAATCGATTGGTTGTATCTATTTTCCCTATTCTAAAGATCATTAAACAAAATGTAATTTATCATTTTCTAAAAATTTGGCATGAGAGATTTTTATTTTAAAATATATATTTAATTACAGGAGGTGGAGGCCACCACCCCTACCTCCACCCCATACCCAAACAACTCATGATACTTACAACAACTGTGAGCACTACTTAGCAGCAACTCACATTGTTGTAGCAGTCATGAGAGTTGCTATGCAGCCTCACATGTTACACAACAATCATGAGCATTTTTGGGCAGCCTCACAGGCTGTCGTAACAGCAGGCCTTTGGACCTTTAAAAAAATAATTATAAGCATTTTTTCTAAATTAATTAAATTATTTTTTATTAGTTTAAAATTAGATTATTTAAAATATATATAAACTAGTTTGTCTCTAAAGTTTACTCTGTGTGTGTATATATATATATATATATATATATATATACATGTATACATATGTATATACATATGTATACATATATGTATACATACATATGTATACATATATACATATATATGTATGTATGTATACATATATATACATGTATGTATGTATACATATATATACATATATGTATATATGTATACATATATATAAGTTTAATCTGAATTAAATATTAGTTATAGTTTAATAATATTAAATTTGATTCTTGAAATGGAATTTAATATTTATTAAATACAATAATTATTTAATTTCTATAGTTGGACTTTTAAAATATTATATATATATATATATATATATATATATACATACATACATACATACATATATATATATATATATATGTGGGTGTGTGTGTGTGTGTGTGTGTGTGTGTGTGTGTGTGTGTGTGTGTGTGTATACATATATATGTATGTATGTATACATATATATACATATATGTATACATGTATGCATATATGTATATGTATATATGTATACATATATGTATACATGTATACATATATGTATATATATGTATACATATATATAAGTTTAATTTGAATTAAATATTAGTTATAGTTTAATAATATTAAATTTGATTCTTGAAATGGAATTTAATATTTATTAAATACAATAATTATTTAATTTCTATAGTTGGACTTTTAAAATATTATTAAATGGGAATTAAAGGTAAACTTTAAATGAAATATTTTCCCATGTGGATTATCATTGGATCGTAATAAACATGTAGTTTATTTGGAAGGCGTAGATGGATTAAGTCATAAACATGAAACTTATATCTGAATCGATCTAAACTCAAAAACCTTTATCCAATTATGAAACATTATGAAATGAAAACTTGACTATGACGCAAATCATTTTTTATGGAATTATATCAAAAAAACCAAAATGACTAAATAACTACACTTGTTTTAAATGCATGTCAAAATGTCATGTTTTACCTTGTGATGGGTTTTGGGGAAACCTAGTAGTTTGACCAGATAGGCAAGTTTACCAAAGGCTTAGGAAGTGATTATTTTTATGATGTTGTTATGTGATATTGTTTAGTCACAATTATTTTATTCTCAACCATTATGATGTATTCATGTATTTCTATGGTGAGAACTAGATATGTTATGTAAGCTTGTGTCTTGTGATTTTTGTGATATAAGCTTTGAGGTTTGATCAGTTATATATTGGTGCTCTCTAGTTGCTTGTATAGGACTGATGTGATAATTGTAATTTTATGAGATATACTTGTATGAGTTTGGGGTAGGTTATCTATATTTATGATGGGAAGTGGCTTGTAATGGAGGTCGGAGCCCAAAAGAGGTTGCTTAGGTAACCCATTGTAAGTCTTATTAATAAGTGATAACACTTTACTAATGGGGTTAAAATGAATTAACAAGAGTCGGTGTGTTACCTCGCCCATGCCTTGAGTGCTAGTACAAGATAGGATGGGAGTAGAGAAAATGTTTGGTTGCAACCTTTCCTTGATAGTATGCCATGTCTAAAAGAAAGGATACTCATGCCGCATAGAGTCACTAAGGGGTTGAAGTCCAAAGAGACTGCCAAGGTAACCTTAGAGTTGACTCCTATGATGACACTTTCCCACATGCATGTTAGGTTTCCTACATGTTTTGTTGCCTCCAGGATTAGATGTTTCTTTTGTACTCGGTACCTTTGAGATAGATTTCTATCAAGATTGCTTGACCTAGATTCTTTCTATGAATTTGGGAATGTTATCCATTTGGGACATGAATTTATCTTCTTAGCATGGTGAGAGTGGACCATTTAGGTTCCACAAGGTATGGTGGTAGTTTTTATTATACCATTGAGATCCAATAGTTGGATGTCGATGTTGGATGTACCTTATGCAATTGTTCTATTCTTCTTATCTAATGATTATAATCTATGATCATATTCTAATATATTGTACTTTGATTATATGAGATCCTATGGGATGTTTTATCTTTTCACAATGTATATTCTTGTAGCATTATATACCCTATGACTTGTACTGAGGATGATTATGCATTTTGGTTATGCCATGTGGCATCTTATATACTTGTATATTCTTTCATGTGTTTTTGTACATGTGATTATTATATGGCATGGACTTTGTTTACTTATCAGAGTTAATCTTATTAAAACGTATGTGTGTGATTCAACATTATAGAACCCTTGAGAGATGTAACTACTATTTTATTGGTTATGTATGTATGTGAGTTATTGCTTCTGCTTTGTATCTCTTGATTTTTTTAATCTTAAAAAGATGTTTAGAAAACTTAGTGACTTTATATGTTAATTTCTCTTAGGTTCCCTAATGAGGTGTTACATCTGGTATTAGAGTTTGAGTCTATTGACATTATAGTCATGTTTGTTATTAGTGACATACACTTATTTAGATTGTAAGTATTTACCAAGCACATTGTAAAATTAATAGATTTAACCAAGCATTTCAAACTCTACTGAGTTCTACAATTGCTACTGAGTCAAAGGGATAGTATTCAAGTTGCATTGAATAGTTACTACCAAGTTGGTGATCAGTAGTGTAAACCGAGCTTTCTAATGTTTACTGAGTTCCTTAGAGAAAACCAAGTTGTGCAGTGCTTACTGAGTTCATAGTTGCAATAATGTGAGTCTAGTGTTAATGAGCAATTCAGTGTTAACCAAGTGACTCAGTTTATATTGAGCTCATAGTGATAGCATTTACTGAGTTATGTAGTCAGAATCAAGTAACTTAGTTTATATGTCGAGTTTCATAGTATTTACTAAGTCACCAGTGTAGATCGAGTTCAAGACTACTTGGAAGTGATCAGTATGGACCAAGCTTCTACATCTAATGAGTGCATGAAAATTTCAAGCATTGATAGTGGATGCCAAGTATCAGAACCTCAACGAACTAGTCTTCAGAACCCCAGTTCCTGCAGTTGGGCCGACTTTGTGTATTTTGTGTAAACCTATATTGTAGCCAACTTTATTGATTTTTAAATTGGATTGGTATATATGTAATGTATTGTATCATATCCAATAAGATAGTATGAAGTAATGTAACAAGCAAAGAAAAGAAAAAAAGTGAAATACAAGGCTACAACAGTATAAGGAGCAGCAAAGATTAATCTGTCATGGCAAGGTGATCATTACACTCAAGGAATCTCATTTAGTAAACCAAGTTGTAGATCAAATATCAACTATTGATTCATTCTAACATGTGGATTAGTTAAATCCTTTCATAAGGAAAACTTAATAGTCTTTTCTAAATCTATTTATCGAGTGCATACTCCATTGTATGTTTGTAAATCCTTTTGCAAGGTGGACCTAGTAGTCCTTATTGCTCCTAATCGGGCAGATCATCAGAAGTGATCATTGTAAGCCTTAATAGGACAACTTTATACTATAGTACTAAAGCTTATGGGTATCATCCCCACCCTAGTTTTACTTTCTATATGGAAGGTTTGTTGGTCACCAAATTATGAGTCAAAAGTGTTATGAATGCTTTTATGTTTTCTATTTCTCATGCATGAAAGTAGATCAGAATACACATGAAGAATTAAATACTAATAATAAAGGATTAAAGCTTTAGTGGTTAATAATTAACCCCTCCCCTCTTAGTAACTTAGCCTATCACATATATTTCCAACAATTAGTATTAGAGCTTTATGGTTCTTAGAGAAAATTCTAATAGCTTGAGAAAAGATCAAAGGCTATGGAAGTATTCAGACTTGTCAAGGCTATTGACAATGAGAAGCTAGATTTGGAATTGGCTATTGGGAAACTCAAGAAAGCAATAGAGCAACTCTCTCAATCCATAAAAATAAGAAAATATCTTGCAATTCAAATGAATGATCAACTCTACATTTAAGAAAGAATTGAAGACATCCATTTAGAAAGCAATTCAGATGAAGCTAATGATGCAATCAAGGAACTATTGGAAAAGAATAGCTCACTTCAAGAAGAAGTAAGAAAACTGAGAAGAGAACAAGAAATTTAGTTAGTTAGATTGTGTGAAGTCATGGAAGAGAAAAATAAGATAAAAGAAGAGATAGAAGGAAAGAACAATGAAATTTAGCACCTATCCCTTCAACATATAGACTTCATTAATTAGCTCACTAATGCAAATGAAGAAATCATGAATCTAAGATTAGAGAATAAAATATTGCAGAATGATCTAAACACTAAAAAGAAAACCAATGAAAGGATGATGAAATCTCAAGCAGACATGAATCAATTGAATGATCAAAGTCATTATAGACAAAAAGAAAAAGCAGGAATTGGATATACAGAAGAAGGTGAATCATCCAAGCAAGGAGCTCAAAAGAATCAAAGACCTACTTACAGTCACTATGGTAAGATAGGTCATACTTCAAACAAATGTTGGAGCAATGGGAAAGCTAAATTCAATAGAAAATTCTACAATTGCAATCACCATGGTCATAGGGCTAATGAATCTAAGGAAAAACCTAGATTTGAAGGCAAATGTCACAAATGTAAGAAGCATGGGCACAAATCTTCTTAATGCAAAACTAAGATATTGAACCTAGCAGAATAGATTATAAAAGCTATATTTGGTTGGGACTATAACACGTGGTACAGATGGCATTACTATGAATAATTTGGACACATTGGAATGAATTGTGTGAAGCATCACATGAGAACAAGGGATACTGCCAAAAGATGTTTCATTTGTACAAAACTTAGTCATCTTGCCAAGAACTATATGAATATTGGAAGAGTTGAAGATGAAAAGAAGGCAAAAGTTGATAACATAATAAAGTAGATGAGATAGCAATGAGTTCCAAAATCTTCTGAGAATACATGTCCAAAAAATGGTGAACATGTCACTCAAGAATTGGGTGACTCCAGCATTTCAACTTGATCTCTTAAGGAGAACTGGAACTAGGATTCTGAAGAAGACATCTCACATCAGTTCTAGTCAATAGAATGAAAGATCCATATTAGCATTCAAGATGTAAAGGGATAACTGAATATTCAAATGATGTTATTCTTTACTAAGTGTGGTTGGGTTGCAGACCTTACCAAGTGAGGTTGGGTTGTAAGACCCTGTCAAGCAAGGTCAGGAGCTACTATATTTGTTGTGTGGTTATTGAGTCGTGGAAGACTCTATCGAGCTTTTAATGCAAGAGAAGTGGACGGCAATCTGTCATTTGAGTGAAAAATCATACCAGGGCATTTATAGCGATCGAAAGGAGAATTTTATTTAAAAGGGTGAAATCAACGTCATTTATCACTGTGAATTTTTGAGAGCTATCTGTGTAGAGAGATTTTAGGGTATTCAAGCGATTTAAGAAAATTACTATTGAAGATTTATGTGTTCACTCAAACCCTACCAAGTATCAATGGTATTCACTAGCAATAAATAAGGGTCAAATATGTTAGTTCAAGGTATGGAATAGAAGGCACCAAAATTTAAGCCGAGTCTAGCTATTGTGGAAACCCTAGATCTGAGTGGAGCTCAGTCTCAAATTCCATCGAAGGTACTATTAATCAATGATATTCATTTGCATTTTAAGTGTGCTATTCAAAACATTGGAACTTTTGAAATGGATGAATCTTTGAAGGACTTGTGTGTGAACAGTGTGTTGAAATTGAAACATCAACATCTTGGACCAAAAGGTTTAACTTATATTCTACATATGTTGCGGGATTTTCAAATAAAATGGATAAGATTCATTCTTAGTTGTGTGCACAATGGTTAGCTATGGTTGAAACAACCAATTTTGATAACCAAGAAGATGATCCATGGGATCATTGGTTTTCCTATGTTGGAAAAAGTGAAAATAACCAAAAGCCTAAGTTGGGTCGAGCTAGAGAAGAAAATCATTGCCGAGTGGGATGGAAGGGGAATGAAGATCAGTTGTGTCATTAACATGGAATTGAAGTTATCATGCACAAGATATACAATTCAAGAAAACTCAACAGTGTGTCATGTGAAGCAGTGGATCTTGCATACAAGGTGGTCAAAAATAACATATTATTGACCTTGCTAAGTTGATGTTGAACCAGTTCAACAAGAACATGGAGAGTATAAGAACTTCCAAGAACAATCCTTCAAGGTTCGGTTCACTTTTGACTTGTCTATTTTTCTATGTGCAAAAGTTTTTCCCATATAAAGGTACAATAGTATGGAGGAAGGATGTACCTATTCTTTATCAAATTAATGAATACATAGCTAAAATGGGAGAAAACTATGTAAGTATTATTGATAATTACGTTGATGCTTTCAAAGACAAGATGAATAATAGATTCAAGATACTCAAGAAACTTGTTAGTGATTACAAAGATGATGTTTGTTTTATGGTTGATAGTGACAAAGTATATATTTAGGAAGTTAGACCAAGAATTGTTTGGGTTAAGCTTCTTGGATATGAGGTTAACATTGATGAAGCCAAGGACATTATTGAAGCACTAGTTAATTAGCTTGTTGACACAAATGCTATATATTTTGGCACTTATCATGAAGCTGAGGAAAGAATTGAATTAGAAATTAAACTCCCTCAGGCAATCAACAAAGGGAAGAAGAGGATTGCAAAACTAAAAACCAACTCTGCTCTTTTGTTAATTGGAGGAAAAGGAGATGATATTGAGGATGAAGAAGTAGAAGACGAAGAGAAGTTAGAGGATGAAGAGCTTGTGAAGAAGAAAGGTAAGGTTATTATAACCAAGCCTTCCAAGACATCCACTATTGTGTTCACAATAAGGTCATCCAGGAAGAAACTTGATAAAGAAGGAGGAGATGTAATCTTTAAAAGGCCTCCACCTAATTTTGAGGAAAGGATGAAAGAATTAGAGTCAATAATTGGTATAAAAAATTTCAAAGCACTAAATTATGAGACCAGTACTATAGAGGAGAAGAAGAAAATAGAGGACTTGATAATATCTAAAATGGGTAAATAGAAGTATTCTCCAGACTAGCTTGCTCAGTAGATCCTAAATGTTCTAATGGAGAAGATCAAGCAAAGATGGGAGAATGCCATGAAAACTATAAAAAGCATATATGAGAAAACCCTGAGGCAACTCATGCCTAGTTTGAATGATAAGGAGGTAAAGGAATCTCTGAAGAAGAATGAAGAAAAACTTACCTTGAGATTCAACACTTGTCTTATATTATTGAATGACATTGAACATGTGGTAAGAAATGCCACCAACACATGGAAGAACATTTATCTTCTTCACAAGCTAATTGATTTTTTTGTCAACATTGGTGACAAGGATGATGATGGTATGAAAAAGATGAGGAAATTAATGATGAAGAAGTAACTCATTATGACAATGTAGATGATGATGAAGAGGAATAAGGACAAGAAGCTACCAAGGAAGACTTACTTAAAGTGCAAAACACTAAGGAGACTGACCTAGAGAAAATTGCTACATTGAGCATAGCCTCACTTCCTCATTCTTCGAGCAAAGCACTAAAAACATCAACCCTAGAGAAAGCTATTGCAGGATTAATTATGCCAAACATTGTAAGTGCATGCATTCAATCAATCTTTGCACCTCTCCAACTTAGTACTTTATTAATAGAAGTGGAAAGCACTTCATCTATTGAGTAGCCAACACTTCCCTCTACATCAGTTTTGGTTACACTAGGTATTTCTACAATTGGCATTTCGGCAATAAGTGCAATATCTATTTTTTCAGCAAGTTCTACCATTTCTACTATTGTTTCAATTCCTAGCATGCAAATATTATATAAGTGCAAGGGTAGTTGAGACCAAGTCTAAACTAACTACAAAAATTTTGAGTAAAGGAAAAGAGAAAGAATAGGATATTGATCTTGAGAAAGAGATTTTTATTCCAAACTAGGACATCTCAAATCTCAATCTTGATCAAATGCATATTTTTGGAGAACTTCTTCAGAAGAAAGCTAAGTAGAAGAGGCTTAGAGAAGAAAGAAACAATGAATTTTAGATAATTGAAGATGCAAATAATATCCTAGCTAAGGCACTAAACACAAATGTTGACACTTCTCAACAAATTTTGAATCAGTCAGCAGAGGTAGTTCAAAAATTTAATGATGATTTGGATGGATAAAAGAAATTGTTGTAGAGAGCTGAGAATAAATTTGAGCATAAAGTTTTGGAAATTATTGCTCAGTAGATTGATATTCATCAAGTAGAATTATCTACTATTCTAGGCTCATTGGAGATCTCTTGCAACAATGTATCTTCACTATTCGGTAAACTTTGTGATACATCAATTTTCACCAAGGAAATAATAGATAAACTGTCAAAAATTGATGAGGATTTCAAGGCAAGTGCACAGCAATTGTAACTTGACCTAAGTTATAGCTCTGTCCACTACACAAAGATTAGATTTTTGACTAATATGCAGGAAAAATTGCTAAGAGAAGAAGCTAGAATAAGAGCTACATTGATAGACATTCAGAGCATGATTCTCCCAAACATGGATGCATTGTAGAAACATATTGCACATACCAAAACACTCATCCATGATAACAACTTCTCAATTGCATATCACATTGTTGATCATGTTTTTGCCCTATGTCTTCACAAAGACATCTTTCTATGGGTTACTAGTTTGAGTCTAAAAATTAGGGTTTGGTCATGGAAATAGTATTTTAACCCTAAGAAAAAGCCCTACTCTAAGTATTTTTGGTGCCCTCTATGTCATATGATTGTCATCACATAGTTAAGCACGAAATTTATTTCAAATGGTCATTTTTTTGGGAAATTTTTCTAGGTTTTTATTAGTGTTTCATACAAAAATCCCACACTATCATATCTTTCTAAGATCTATGGTAATTACTATGTCATGTTAAAGGATTCTGGTTACTTTTTCTTTAGCGACATAGTGACCATATTTGTTGTTACCCCTAGGACCTAGCTAACATTTAATGTAAACTTTTCATGTTTCACCCAGCACCATCTGAATTCTCTAAACTAAATAGAGGTTTTTATGTCATGACCGAAAAATAGTAGAATCCCATCAATAGCGACATAGTGCCTTACCACAAAATGAACCATGGTGGGACCAAAAGCAGATTATGGTGCCAAGACTTAGCATGTCATTAATAAGATGTGTCAGCATGGAAGGTTGTCAGAGGTTTCAAATGCAATAATTGGAGCCTGAGTGAAGACTTGTAATTTCTTCCTTCATAGTGATAGTTTTTTGAAAGATAATAGAAGTCACTATGTCACAATCAGAAAACTTAACATTTTGGCTGGTAGTGACATAATGCCTTCCTAGAAAATCAAAACATGGTGGGAACTAAAAAGTAGGTGGCACTAGAAAGATAATTAATACTAATACTTTGCTAGTGTGTCAAGGCAATACCTTGTCATATATTGCATGGATTTGCACTTAGGAAGAAGGCAGATGAACAGTTAGAACCATTAGATCAAAGTGCATCAATGACTAATGCCAAGTTGCTATGAAGATTTTCTCGATGTTAATCCCATGCGACATGGTGGACAAAGGAAAGAACACATGGGCCCACCACAATTACATTAAAGTACTAGTGAAATGCACATTGTCAGATTATAATGAATCGATAATGGTCACTATGTCACATAAGGAAACTGCTCACTATTTAGGCATAGCAACATAGTGAGAAGATGACACATGTCCGCAAGCGCCAATGGGTCCAAACCAAGTTGCCAGCAATAAAGAGATGCTTACACAAAGAGAGCTTATTAGCATGACTTCCAACTTGGCAAGTAGAAAATGAGTCATCCTTGATTTTATCTATGGATCATCAGATTTTTTTACAATCAAAGCTGTGTTTTCAAAAAATAGAAGGTTTTTCCACCCTATTCTCCTTACAGTTCATTTATGAAGATTAAAAGCTCCTTGTGTGAACCAAGAATAGAATATATTGTAGAGATTTTGCTAATTCTTCTCCATGCAAACAAATCTTCAGACTTCCAAAGAGCTCAGAGCCATTGAGAAATTGTACTTGGCAATTAAAATATGAAGAAATTTCCATTAATCATGATGTGTTTCCGAATTACAATTACAGAACAGTGATGAGCAAGTAAGTTTCTCAAACCATTATATATTAAGCTTTCTAGTATTTTGTAATCTTAGTTGTCATGCCTCCAAAGAAATTTTTCTTGAGTTAGGTAGATTATTTATCCAAAAACATACATGATGATCTCCTTGAGTTATTTCCTAAGTCCACAAAGGAATATACTCAAGTGAAAAAAACTAACCTCTCTGAACCCTAGACTTAAGATTGCTGACAGATTGTATGATAAAGGAAATTGGGTTAGAGATGGTAAAACTTATCAAACAAGGCTTTTCCTTTTGAAAAAATGATTCTCAAAAAGGAAATTGTTTTCTTCTCATGGGAATATTGGGAACTTTGACTTGGGAAAACTAGTGGTTCTTGGTGTTTTTATGGATTATGACTTATTAGTGGCTATTGCCAAAAAATTATGACCCAGCAATTAGAGTAGTGAGAAGGTTGGATGGTGAATGTTTGATCATAATAAGCCCTGAGGAAATTTGAGAGGCTTTTGGTCTTGAGCCACTTTCAGATTATCATATACCAATTGACCTATAAGAATTGGAGAAAGAATATCAATCAAAAAAGGATAAGATTAGGCAGGGCACATTGAGGGCACACATAGGCATAATTGGGAACCTGCCCGTAATTGCAACATCTACTAGGGAACCTTTTAAAAAGGAATATTTCACTTTCTAGGCTATGGAGATATATATGACTTTGTTTAGGGTTTTTGGTGAGGATGAACAAAATGTCATGCCTATAAGTTTTATGTATATGATGGTTCAAATTTCTTCTTTTGGTGTTGATATTATTTTTGAATTCACCTCTTATTTAGTAGAAGAAATCCATATAGGCTTGGTTGGAATTGTCAAGGGCAAGGTAGAAAAAACTTTTGGTCACTACTCATTGCTGATGCATATGTTCTTGTTTAAAGGTGTGACACATTTTGTGAAAGAAATGGTTTTTGTTAATGTTTAGCGTTAGAAGAAGAAAAACATGAATTACTTGATATATTGATAACATTGTTGATGCTATATATTACAGGGATCTACATGTACATACATCCATGAATTATAATAAATGTTATTAGTATCACTAAGATCATGTTATTGACAGAATTCATTGTGTTTAGGCACTTATATTATCATGCCTTGTTATTGGGAAAATATTCCCTATTGTGCATTGTGTTGTAATCGACACTTATAATACATTTTTTATTTTTTTGTTTGGATTAATTAACATAACTCCGAAGAGGCATGTCTCTACATGGCCTTTGGGGCATGTAGAGACATGACTCTTTGGAGTCATTTCTGTCCACAATGTTTATATGAAAATTTGATGCCGCAGGGAAAGTATCAATCCCACGGCAATCAAGTACCTGCAATCAGTAACAAACATAATATATATTGCTCTTTGTTATCATTAACATATTATCTATTACATAGCATTTTAGTAATGTTGTTGCTGCTAAAGGAAAAAGATATCAGATTCATATTACTAAGATCACTGCCAAAGTAAAGCAAAGTCATTCTACATTGTGCAAGTAAGATACTCTCTGCAAATATCTATTTGTAATTTTTTTATCTATCAGAGATCCACAAAAACTTAACATGGTATCAGAGCTAGGTTCCTTCTATAAAGCCTAAACAGCTTGAAGGAAGATCCTGATTAGATTTATATTCATTTATTTTGTGGAGTAAAATCTTTACCAATCAAAATGGTCAATGCTATCAAAGTTGAAGATAGACTAGAAGGCGATTCCAATTATACAGCATGGAAATTACGAATGAAGGTAACCTTAAAAGATAATGATCTTAAAAAATTCATTGAAAAACTTGGCCATCCACCAAAAGAAAATGACAAATTGAATAAGTGGGAAAAAGACAATGCTAGAGCCATGAAGTTGATTGTTGATAGAGTTAAAGATCATCTACTCCCTATTATTTCTGAACTAGACACTGCACACGAAATGCTCCAAACACTTGAAGAAATGTTTGAGATAAAAAATACAACAAGAATTCTAAATTTGAAAGATAGTCTCTCCAACATTAAGATGAACAAAGGAGAAACTATTACATCCTATTTCATGAGGATAAATGAACTAAGGAACCAGCTTTCTAAAAATGGTCATGTTTATGAGGAAAAAGAATTAACCATGATAGCTCTAAGAGGATTGCCACCATCATGGAAAACCTTCCGTCAAGGAGTATGTGCTTGATCAAAACTTTCAAAACTTGGTCAACTAAAGGATGATTGTATTCAAGAGGAAAGTATGTTATAACAAGATGATACTTCGATTGGACGCGATCTTCATGCGCTTTCAACTCATGTTGATAAAAAGAATAAACCAAATTGCAAAAGGAAAAGAAGGCATGTGGATTACTCTAAGATGCAATATTTTAGATGTGACAAATATGATCACTCTGCCTTTAAATGTCCTGATAGATTGAAACACCAAGCAACTTTCACCAAAGTCAGTGATTATGATATAGAGTCAGAGAAACAACCATTCTAAAAGGAATTTCTAAGTATCATTAACATGAGTAAAATATTAAGAGGGAGTTCTTTATTATTTTCATGTAATGCAAATAAATACTTCTCCAAAGTAAATTTAGTTGTTATAATTCTAAGATAGAGTCTTAGAATATGACATAAATTACCATAATTTTAAATGTAATATTTGCTTATCATATAAGCTATGTGCTTTGCTCTTTCTATTTTGAAATGTACTACAGGAAGAGGGAATTAAATGAGGAGTCCTATTTATCATTCAAAGGGAGAATGAGGATGATATCTTGTTAACCTCAGTAAACCTAACTTTATTGATTAAGCAGAGTAGACCATACTAGGATGGTTTCTCGAATGATTAATAAGTTGTCACAGTCAAGAGGACCGTGACCATGTGACTATGGTTGGGCCTATCCCCTATGTGTATCATGAGGAGGTGACGACTTCCAAATGATTATCACTTGTATTTGGGAGAATTTGTTGTAAGGTGACAATCTTACAATTAACTTGTAATATGAGATCTAATAAATTGAGTAAATGGTGAATGTCTTGTATCTTAGCATTCTAGGAGACCATTACTCTTTGAGTACTTGGTGAATATCATTGATATTCTGGGAGGCCAATGCACTTGATGTCAAATGTGATATCTAAAATGTTTTGAGTAAGTGGTGAATATCATTAATATTCTAGGAGGCCAATACTCTTGATATCAAATGTGATATCTAAATGATTTTGGAGTACTTGGTGAATATCGGATGTTGATATTCTGGGAGGCCAATACTCTTGATATCAAATGTGATATCAAACATTATTTTTGAGTACTTGATGAATATCGAATATCAATATTCTAGGGGATCACGACTCTTGATATCAAATGTGATATCTTACCCTAGTTTGAGTAATTAATGGCTATCATTTGTTGATAGTCATGAGATTAATACTCTTGAGATTATATGTGTATCATGGACATCTCTAGACATTTCTTAAGTACAAGTAGAGATCATTGGATATACCATGTACTATTCATATGGTTTTGATTATATGATGATTCTGACTTATTGGTGTTTTTCTTCTCCCTAGCTAAAGAGGGAGTGTCAATGTTTAGCGTTAGAAGAAGAAAAACATGAATTACTTGATATACTGATAACACTGTTGATGCTATATATTACAAGGATCTATGTGTGCATACATCCATGAATTATAATAGATGTTATTAGTATCACTGAGATCATGTTATTGACAGAATTCATTGTGTTTAGGCACTTATATTATCATGCCTTGTTATCAGGCAAATATTCCCTATTGTGCCTTGTTTTGTAATTGACACTTATAATACATTTGTTATTTGTTTGTTTGGATTAATTAACATGCCTCTGAAGAGGCATGTCTCTACATGGACTTTGGGCCACGTAGAGACATGACTCTTTGGAGTCATGTCTGTCCACAATGTTTATATGAAAATTCACTGCCGCAGGGAAAGTATCAATCCCACGGCAATCAAGTACCTGCAATCAGCAATGAACATAATATATATTGCTCTTTGTTATCATTAACATATTATCTATTACATAGCATTTCAGTAATGTTGTTGCTACTAAAGGAAGAAGATAATCAAATTCATATTACTGAGATCACTGCCAAAGTAAAGCAAAGTCATTCTACATTGTGCAAGTAAGATACTCTCTGCAAATATCTATTTGTAATCGTTTTATCTATCAGAGATCCACAAAAACTTAACAGTTTTGAATAGAGAAAAGGAGGGAGAAGCTCTACCAGTTCAATTATGGAGTACAGATATGACTTGGGATGTAGCAAAGGCTAGTTTCATTAGGTTTGATAGGTACTTTGCCTCAAATTCAAGGTGCCTCTTATTAAGGGACAATCCCGAAGTTCCTAGGGCACTAATAAATCTTATCAAGCCCATGGATAATCCTATTGGTCTGAAAGTATCACATAACTAGGGAGATATTATACCATACCCTATTTCAATTGTTTTTAGAGTTTATGGTTTCCAAGGGACTCCTCATGTATTGCCCTACCAGGTGCCTCTAAAAGTAGGGATAGCTGAGATTTTGTGGCAGCTAGGAGGATTGGAGGAAACTTATTTGGATAGAAGAAGTAGAGGCTCAATTTCCCCAAGTTGTACTATAGCCCACCATTTTGTAATTACAAAAGGTGGTTGGTTATTTTTATACAAGTTTTTGGACCAATATAAGATGGTTGTGTCTCATGCCTATTTTTGTGATCCTGAGGGATTTTATGATTTGGTTTTTAGAATTAGGGTTAAGTTTGGTTTCATAAAGCATGATCCCTATTTCCCTAAGGATATAAGTAGGAATGAGTTCTCTTTACAGGAGTAAGAGACTAAGAAGGAGAAGTGGAGAGTTTTTTCCAGAGTTTTGGAATTTATTCATTGTTTTGACAAAGATTATGAGCCTCTTGATAATACAAAAATAGTGGCAGATAAAATAAATAAGCTCATGCTTACCTTGCCTAAAATAATAGAAACAATTAATGAGGAGAAATATTTTTTTATCAATACTCATCTAGACAAAGCCAAAGAGGTCATGAGAAGATAAGCATTCACTCCCAATATTGGAATAGGACCATTGATTATCCATAAAAGACTTGGTTATGATATAATTTAAAACAAAAGGAGCTTTGTAGGTAAAGCGAAATAGATAGCAGCATCTGCTAGTGTACCCTTAGAGAAAGACCTAATGAACCCTCACCTAAAAGGTAGAAGATAATAAGGGAATAGGTACCTCAGGTTGAAGCTTATTCACCTACACAATCCACATTACAAATTGGAGATGAATAGCTCACTAGGGATCAGATAGAGCAAATGGGATCCCAAGGGAAAATATTCATTGCGCAGGCTAAGTTGGAAGAAGGAAATCTACAGGAACCTAAAATACCTAGCTTAGAATTGACAGTAGCAAACTATAGAAGAAAGGAGCTAGATCCTGTAATTGAATAGGCTAGCCATGAATTTTTATCTGATGATGGTTTTATTAGAACAAGTGCCTTTTACCAATTTGCATGGAGAGAAAATATGGGAAAATATGAGGAAAGGTGCAATAAGCTAAGAACAAAGCATCCAAACATGGAGCAAGCAGCCATACAGAATCAAATAAAAGATGAAATGATGAGAGAATTCCAAAATATAACCCTTGAAGAAGGGAGACAGATGGTAAAATTACCTGGTATTCTACTGGTACCCAATTGGGATATAGCAGATGCCTTAGTTTTTAATTTTGTCTGAAGAAAGTTAAATATAGAAGATCAGAGGAATAAAGAAATAAAAGGTGCCAAATTTAGTGAGGACCAGGCTACATTAGTCATTTGGTCATAAGGAAACGATCTAGAACTAGCTCCTCTCAACCTGATAATACTAGATTGATAGGTAACATAATCGTGAAAAGGGTGGAAGATACTACCAATGTAGAAGCTACACATCTAGGTAAGGAAGTATCTAGTTTGAATTTGGCCACAGCTAAAAGAGAAGAAAAGGCAATGTTTGAATTGCAAAATAAATATGAAAAGGTTGTAGAAGCCTACAATAAAGAAGTTCAAAAGAGAATTGAACTTGAGAATAATGTGATGGGGTAGTCTACTAGGCCAAGGATCACATACCCTTTCCCACTAGTGGAGCCTTTTAAATCCACTCCCCTTATTGAGATTCATAATACACCACAAAGGCCACAGTATTATACAGTTGAAGATTTTGAAGAAGAGAAGAGCAAATTGTGGGCCTTACATGTAGAGTTAAATGTGCAATATGAGGATAAACTGAGAAAGGATCTCATGTATTTGGTTAATAAAATTGAATGGCCATTATTTTATGATCAGTTAGCAAAGGTAATAAACATATGGGAGCAAATAAAAGTAAGTGATAAAACCTTGAAACCCATTGTCAATAAGTGGAGCAAGAGAAGAAAAGAGGTCACATTGTTGTGTTATTCCACTATAAGATCTTCACATGACCATATTGAAAAAACTTATGATGTTGCTAATGATCTTTCAAAATTTGATGATAAAAGAGTTGAGTTGGATAGAAGAATTATTAGCTACTTGGATAAGTATAGAAGTGAAAGATTTTATTTATTCTCATTTGCTTTGGATAAGAAGAATAGATTGAAAAGTAAGAATGAATGGACCAAAGAATTAGATGACTTGTTTTGTTTGAGAGTAAATAGAGTCATTAATTAAAAAGAAAATGCATGGTGGGAAACCACAACAAAGGAAATTGTGAAGGTCCAATTATTCTTTTATTCTTTAAAAAAATATTTTGTTAGCATTGACAAAGTGGTTGATTATGTAATCAAGAAGAAAAATGACATTCTGGAGTTTGACTAGCCAGATGACACACTTTTTGACAAGTGGATGGCAGATATTGTTTCTGATGAGCAGTGGAAAGAAGTTGAAAGTGATGATGATGATAGAAGTTGAAGTATGCCAATTTACTATTTCTTTTAATTTAAAGAATTAAGTAAATGCTTTAGTAAAATTGATAGGATAGCCATGGTAATAGGAGGGATGTTCATAAGAATGAGTTTTAGTAGGAATTGTTGATAACATTGATTGTAATACAATCAATCAAATCTCTAAATTGAATAGACTCTAAATCCCAATAGATAAGGCACTGATCTGATTATTTCAATCTACAGATGGAAAGATCATAAGTAAGCATCAAGCTTGAATTTGAAATCAACTTTTTTTTACTATTCAAAGAGTTATCAATGCTGGTCAACACTTGTTTACACTTAACTTCTGAGTTGTAATTAGCTGTTGTGGCTAGAATTATTTGTAAACCTAACAAGAATGGTGACCATATCTACTTTTAAGGGATGTCTGTTATTGTAGATTGTCATGGAATTAACTAAATGTGTGTATGGTGTTATTTTGAGAATCTTCCATCCCTTAGGTATACCCGTCTTGGTTCTGGCGAGCCTAAAGAGTAGAAAATTAGTCTTGATTTTGTTGAAGTTGGATCTAGATAAGAAGCACATATAGATTATCATTGTGAAGTAGTTGATCCTTAGATTTTGTGAGTTTCATTATCTTGGTATTAAGTATTTTGTTGCCTAATAGTTGAAAAAAATCAACAAAATGGTGACTCTACTGGGGACTTGTTCAACACATGTGTGAGAATTAATGTAGTTTCTTTGGTCATGTTGTGTACGTGTGTGTTAGATCATTTTTTAGTACTACTAATGGTTATAGTGGGCCTATTTTAGTGACAAACATTGAGATTTTTTTTTGAAAAGAGACAACCCTAGAGCCACAGGTGTACATTGATGTACACAACCTGATTGAAGTGTCTTATCTATCAAGCAATAGTTGCATTCTTGTGTCCTTGGTGATTGGTTCCTCTGTGTGTTAGATATTTGTATATTATCTTGTATCCTTCCTTTAAAGTTAGAAGCTATTTTATTGTTACTTTTTTGTAGAATAGGGTGGCAACTCAATCAAGATTTTAAAGCTAGTGCTTGTTTAATAATTGATCCCCTCAAATGGATGACAAAAGAAAAAACACAAGAGCCCATACAAGAGCCAACCTTGATGTACCAATGTATATTGATTTACCTCAAGGTGGTAGGAAGAACCTAAATAAGAAAAAGGCAGATCCAAATCCTACCTGGAAACCAAGAGGTAGTGCAGTAGTCAATTCTCAATACCAACTAGTGGTAGGAAGAGAATCCTCTTCACTCAGCTCTGAATCAAAATCCACAAGGCTCTTAGGAGGAATATTTAGTACTCCATTACAAAATAAAAGATTCTATTAGGAAAAGAATATGTCACCAGTAGGAAATACATCACCTAGGCTAGATGTGATAGCTAAGATGAATCATAGGCTAGGATATAAGAATGCATTTGAAGATCCTTTCAATCCTAGAGTAGTTCCATACATGGAAACTAATCTTATACATCTGGATGATCTTGTCGATTCAGAAGCCACTTCTATAGATTCTAAAGAAGTACAATCAGAGATAGGAGTTTTGAAGAAGTGAGTTACTAAGGAAGAAGCCAGGCATGCTCATTTAGAGAAAGAAAGAAAGCAAGCCACCTTGAATGCCATCGTTGAAAGAGATAACTTACTTAGAAGGATGGTTGCCTTGAAGGAGCAAAGCAAGAAGTTAGAAGAAAGGACTTTAGTCCTGCATTCTGATGTTTTTGGAGACATAGATAGTTTGGGAAACAAAGTTCAAGAACAAGAAAAGCTTTTAAGCCAAAGACAAGAACCTATTATTTCCCAAATTTAATCCTACAAGCCTATCCAAAATGACCAGGTAGAACCTCCTGTCAAGTAGATAGATAAAAGAAAAGATAAAGCTGTAGGAATCCAAATAAATGAGCCCCAAGAATTAGCAAGTAAATTTGTAAACCCTCCTATGTCAATGTTAGATCTAGATATAGAAAAGGCCAAGAAGGAGAAGGAAGATCTTGCTAAAGATCTTGAGAAAGTTGAAAATGAAGCTCTAGCTACACAAATTAGGAGAAATATTCAATTCATAAAGTCCAATTCTACCTTGACTTCATAGCCAAACTTATCTTCCCCAACTACAACTTTAGTACCTACTAATGGACCAATAATTTCAAATTAGGGTATGTCTCAGTCTGCCCTTGCTTCATCATCTGCTATTAATACTCAGATCCCTATTGTGCAAATTCAACAACCTCAAAGTGTTGTTCTTAACCAAGCCAATGTAGAAAGCACCTCAAATGTTTTTGGTTTTTAGAAGAATCCCATCTACATGGAAAAACATAGACAAATGTCATTTTTAGCCATTCCTAGTTCTCCACACCCTATATCTTTTGACTTAAGAGATAAAGTTGTCAAGTTCTCTAGAAATAATGTTGTTGTTGGTGAAGAGAAGTTAAGAATTTTCATAGACATAAAAAATGACTTTGAAGTTGAACATGAGGATGTGGTAATGAATTTTTTTGTTCATTTACTAACTAAGGATGCAAGGGATTGGTCTAGAAGATTTCCTAATGACAACATTAGTTCATGGAGTGATCTAAAAAAATTATTTAAAGAACAATATGGAGACAATACTAATATTGGATTTATGTTGAATGATTTCAATAATATGAAGAAAAACCCTAATGAATCTATATTTGATTTCAATGTAAGGTTTCAAAAGGGAATGTATAAGTTGTTCCAAGTTATGAGATTGAATGAGGATGTTTGTCTTACAACATATTTTAATGCTTTTGACAGCAAGATGGCTTACTAGTTGAGGGATAAAGATCATAAAACTTTGAGGCATGCTTATAAGATTGCAATGAATATCAAAAAAAATAGAAAAGAATCTGGTAAGCTTGGGAGGAGAGATGATCCAAAGTTGTTCAATCCCAAGAATAACAACAAAAAGAAAGTTGATAAAACTCCTACAGGTAAGAAACCTGAAGAACCCACAATAGGTTAGGTATCGAACTTCTTAAAAAAGATGAACCCAATGACTTTCATTACACATAAGCCTAATGTTGGTGAGAAGGCCCCAATGAATAACAACAATTTCAATAGACAACCTAGAATGCAAAACTATTCTTATACCACTCAATGGAAGAATGGTAAACCAATTCCTAACCAAACCCAAAATGTGAAGGATAAGGGTATACTAAATCCTCTACAAAGAAGCTCTATTAATATGAATGATGATGTACCATCATGCATCATATGTCAATCACCTCACTCTTTAGATTATTGTGCAGTTGCTCAATCATTTGCTTCAAGTCAAAATGCACAAAACCAGGAGGAAGAAGAAGAAAAGAGCCATGATGATGTGAGATGTAATATGGTAAGCATGTGTGATGATTGTGTAGATTTGAATCTAGAAGAACGTAAAAGTGATCTTGAAAATAAGAGAGTTGTTTAGCAATCACATCATCAAACAAGTGTTCTTAGATGATGAAGGTTATGATGAAGATCAGGTATGTGTACATCTTTTGAAGTTGGCCATGTAAACTTGAGAATGCCCTCTAAGGAGGAGATTGATAGGATCACTACAGAATTGATTTCTCAAGTTCATAGCAATTACAATTTGAGAAATTGAATAGTCAATAATGAAGTTGGAAAACCCTCTAGTATATTCATCAAGGATATTACACACAAGATGAAGGATGAAAATAAGAAGATCAATATAGATATTTCTAAGATTAAAGACAACAAGACCAAGAAGTGGGAACCTAAGAAGAAGGTTCAATTCCAAAAAATGAGATAGTAAAAGCAGTTGTGCAAGAAAAGAAATCAAGATTTGATACTGTCAAGCAAATGATAGTGCCTATTGTTCAAAATATTTCCACTCCATGTATTCTTGTAAAGCCTACTATATTTGAACCTATTGATATGATATCTATGTTCTCACAAATAACTATTAAGGTGCCTTTATCTAAACTATTTATAATTGAAGACCATAAGAGTAAAGCCTTGTCATGGTTGGAAGGGATATAAAATAATAGAAATGTTGTAGAACAAAGTGTCATACAACAAATCCCAGTGATACTAGAGGATAGTGGTATTATATCTCAAATTCCCCAAATGTTTTTAGATGATTCATCAGTAGTGTATATAGAAGATATTGACCCTTTCTTTCTCAGCCTAATTATAAAAAGAAAAACCTTAAAAAATTGCATGATAGATTCAAGAGCCTCTAATTCCATCATGCCCTTCAAAGTTATGGAAGCTTTAGGTTTGAAAGTAAATACTAAGTAGGGAAGATGTAGAGGTATGGATGCTAGAGAAGTCCTATTCATAGGTACTATCAATGCTTTACCATTTAAGCTAGTTGCATAACCTAAGGTAGAATTGACCATGCCAATCCTAGTAGTTGATATTCCTCCACATTATGGAATGTTGCTCTCTAGAAAATGGAGTGCTACTATGGGAGTTAGCCTACAATGTGACTTGTCTTATGCAACTTTTCACATAGGGGATAAGGTTGTTAAAGTAGACAAAGATCCAAGAGTTAGTTACATTCTTAGGGAAGAAATTGATAAGGATTCCACTTTTTTCTAGGACACTGGTGTGAATACATTTAGAGATAAGCCAATTATCCAAGAAGTTGAGAAGTTGTCTGTTGTTATTGAGCATGAAGTTGAATTTTGTATAGATTCACCAGTATTGTGGACCATGTATTTTGATGGGGCTAGCTCTAAGGACGGCTCAGGGGTAGGGGTCATCTTTGTTTCTCCCAAAAAGAATACTTTTTGATATTCCTTCACCTTGAATTTCTCATGTACCAACAATAAAGTATAATATGAAGCTCTTCTATTAGGATTGAAAGTTGCCACCCACTATGAAATTAAGAAGTTGTCATAGATGATTCTGAATTGGTTATCTCACAAATAAGGGAAACATATGCCTCTAAAAATAAAAGATTGAAATAGTATAGAAATTTTTTCTAGGATCAGATTGAACTCTTTGATGCATTTGATATTTCATGGAGGGATAGGAGTCAAAATAAGATGGTCGATCTATTGGAAAATGTAGCAATTAAGCCTAAAGATGTATCATTCCTAGGAATTTCATAGATTGAGGTTCAAAATAGGCCTTCAATACCTAACAATATTGAACATTGGCATGTCTTTGAAGATGATAAAGACATTGTAAATTTTTTATTGAATGAAGATAAGTACCATGGTCAGGAATTGGACTGTAGTGATTTGATTGAAACTATAGATGATAAGGAAACAACTTTTGGTCAAGAGGTCAGATAGCTAAAGACTAATAAAGTACCTAAAGTCCTAGTTGTCTTAGAGAATATGTTTGATAACCAAGATAGGGTAAAGCCTAGAGCTAAAGATCATAAACCTCAAGAGATGGAAGAGATAAACTTAGGAACTTCTAAGGTTCCAAAGAAAGTTTATATTGGTCAAAATTTGTCAACTAAAATTAGAAAACCTTTGATTGACCTACTGAGAAAATAAAGACATTTTTGCATGGTCTTATGAGGACCTCAAGGCTTATAGAGAAGACCTCTTTCAACATGTTATACCATTGAAAGAGAATGTAGAACCTTTTAGGTCGAAGCAGAGGCCAATAAATCCTACCTTAGTACCTAAAATGCAATAAGAGATGATGAAGCTAAGGGAAGGAGGGATAATTAAACCTATTAAGCATTCTATTTGGGCCTCAAATTTGGTGCCTATCAGAAGAAAGAATGGAGATACCAGACTGTATGTAGAATTTAAAAACCTAAACATTGCTTCTCTAAAGGATAATTATGGGTTGCCAAACATGGAGGCTATGTTGCAACAAGTAATTGGCTTTGAGTTGGTGTCTATGATGGATGGATTCTTAGGGTACAATCAAGTCCTTGCAAAAGAAAATGAACAATTTAAGATAGCATTTACAACTCCATGGGGAACTTATGTGTATGTGAGAATACCATTTGGGTTGATCAATGTTGGTGCAACTTTTCAGAGGGCTATGAATGTAGCTTTCCATGATTACATCAATAAGTTTATGGTAGTATACCAAGATGACCTTACAGCTTATTTCAAGAAGGCCAAAGACCATTGTGGACACATGGAGAAGATTTTTATCAAAGCCTTGGAATATAGAGTATCCTTAAATCCAAATAAATGTACATTTGGGGTAACCAAAGGTGGATTATTGGGACATATAGTGTCAAAAGATGGTGTAAAGATAGATCTTGAGAGAGTGGCAACCATTGATAAGGTGCATAAGCCAAAAAATGTGAAGGGAATACAACCTTTCTTTGGGCAAGTTAACTTTCTAAGGAGGTTTGTTACAAACTTTGTTGAAATTAGCGGACCTATTTCTAAAATGTTCAAGAAAGGAACTACCATAAATTGGGATAGTAAGCCTTCACAAGCTTTTTAGGATATTAAAATAGCCATAAATAATGCTCCAATCCTTAGGATTCTAGATTATATAAAACCTATGCACATATTTTCCTTTGCATCCTTCCATACTGTAGCTGGAGTCTTATTACTAAATAATGAGGAAGGATATGAACAGCCCATTGCATTTTTTAGTAAATTATTGCAGCCAACTAAACTAAAATATAAAATAAATGAGAAATGAGCATATGCCTTGGTGAAATTTGTTAAAGCTTTTAGGTGTTATTTGGTAGGTACCATTGTTATTGCATTTGTACCTAGTGCAGCTGTCAAGGACATATTTTCTTAATAGGAGGTGTCAGGTAGGAGATGCAAATGGATCAATAGAATCCAAGAATTTAACATTAAAATTTAGATCACAAAATTAGTAAGAGTTAAAGGATTAGCTAAGCTTATGGCTCAATCCAACTTAGATGCTAATCGGATCAATATAGTAATAAATTATTTAAGGTCAAACTTATGTGACATGGACCATTGTAAATGGTGTACTAATTTCATTGATTATTTACAACATATGCAAGCCCCTTCTCATTTGACTAAAAATGAAAAAAGAAGCACCAAGTTACAAGCCATTAGATATGTTATTGTCCAGAACAACTTATGGTGGAGAAATTTTGAAAGAGTGCTACTAAAATGTGTTGATCAAGAAAAATCAAAAGTGTTGAGTGAAATGCATTATGGAGTTTGTGGAGGACATTATATGGCCAAGACCACTACACATAAAGTGATGAGAGCTAGATTTTGGTGGCCTTCACTCTTCAAAGATGCTTAGATGATGGTCAAAAAATGTGATGCCTATCAGAGATTTGTAGGTGAGTTGAAATTTTCAGGAAACACTCCATTAAAACTAGTGGAAGTTCAAGCACTATTCCAATAATGGGGAATGGATTTCATGGGATAACTCTCGCCTAAGTCTAGTACTAGTTTTTCATGCATATTGGTTGCTACGAATTACTTCACAAAATGGGTAGAGGCAATTCCTACAAGAAATGAAACTAGCAAGGTTGTCAATAAATTTTTTTGTTAAATAACATCATTTCAAGGTTTGGTTGTCAGTCAAAGGATTGTGACAGATAATGCAATGTGTTTTAGATCTAAGGAATTCATAAAATTTTGTGATAAGTATGGGATTACAAGATCAGCATCTCCTCTATATCATCCACAAGGAAATGGACAAGCTAAATCCACTAATAAAAGCTTGTTGAAAGTAATAAAAAGGACACTGGATGATAATAAGAAATCCTAGGATTCTAAATTGCAGTTAGCAATATGGGCTAATAGGGTGACTATGAAAAAGGCTATAGGAGTAGCATCCTTTAATATTGTGTATGGAATCTAGGCAAGAATGCCTTAGAACAACCTAGTGGGACTCTATAATTACATCCAAATGTATGAAGACATTACTGATGACATGCAAGAAAGGTTGGATGAGCTTGACCAAAAAAGAAGCATCTGTCAAGAATCAGAAATTACAACTACAAGTTAAGACACTTTATGATAGAAGAACAGTGAGTAAGAAATTAGAATTTGAAGATCTAGTCCTCATGTGGAATGCCAGGATTGAGGATAAGGGAAAACATGGAAAATTTGATCCTATATGGTTGGGCCCTTATTTAATTGAAGCTTTGTGGGGAGAGGATTCTTATTTACTAAAAGATCTATCAGGTAACATTCTTGAGCTTCCATTTCATGGACAGTTCTTGAAGAGGTATTTTTGCTAAAATACTTTTTTCTCTATGAATAGTAATTTTTAGGGTTTCTGTATATTTGTATATCCTTTGTGTCTGTGTGTAATCCTTGTATATTCATTTCTTGGTGTTGTTGCTCTCTCAAGAGTTGTCAAAGTTAGAGAGATAGTCAAGTTTGTGGTCTGCTTCTTCCAAGGATTCTGAGCCCTCATATGAATTTTGCATATTCATTGTCCCTAGACAAAGCCACTATTGGTCATGTTTTTGCCCTATGTGTTTACAAAGATATCTTGCTATGGGTTACTAGTTTGAGTCTACAAATTAGGGTTTGGTCATGGCAATATTATTTTAACCCTAAGAAAAAGCCCTACTCTAAGTATCTTTGGTGCCCTCTATGTCATATGATCGTCATCACATAGTTAAGCACAAAATTTATTTTAAATGGTCATTTTTTTGGGAACTTTTTATAGGCTTTTATTAGTGTTTCATACAAAAAGCTTGCACCGTCGAATCTTTCTAAGATCTACGGTAGTTGCTATGTCACGTTGAAGGATTTTGGTTAATTTATCTTTAGCAACATAGCGACCAAATTTTTTGTTACCCCTAGGACCCAGCTAACATTTGATGTAAATGTTTCATGTTTCACCAAGTACTATCAGAATTCTCTAAACTCAACAGAGGTTTCTATGTCACGATTGGAAAATAGTAGAATCCCACCAGTAATGACATAGCACCTTCCCACAAAATGAACCATGGTGGGACCACAACTAGATTACAGTGCTAGGACTTAGCATGTCATTAATAAGTTGTGCCAGCATGGAAGGTTGTTAGAGGTGTCAAATGTAGTAATTGGAGCCTAAGTGAATACTTTCTCTTTCTTCCTTCATGGTGACGATTTTCTAAAAGATAATAGAAGTCACTATGTCGTGACTGGAAAACTTATCATTTTAGCTAGTAGCGACATAGCGCCTTCCCAAAAAATCAAAATGCGGTGGGAACTAAAAAGGAGGTGGTGCCAAAAAGATAATTAATACTAATACTTTTCCAGTGTGTCAAGGTAATATCTTGTCATATATTGCGTGGATTGCACTCAAGAAGAAGGTAGATGAACAATTAGAACCATTAGATCAAAGTGCATCAACGACTATTGCCAAATCACTATGAAGAGTTTCTCGATGTTCATCCCATGTGAAATGGTAACCAAAGGAAAGTATACATGGGCCCACCATAGCTTAAGTAAGATGATTGCAAGTTCCTCACCATAAGATCTAAATTGCATCGATGGTAGGCACTAAGTCATTATGAGAAATTATTTGATTTTTTATGGTAGCGACATGTCAACCAAAGGAAGAAATAGAGGGACCCACCATAATCACGTTAAAGCACTGGAGAAATGTGCATTGTCAAATTATAATGAATTGATGATGGTCGCTATGTTGCATAAGGAAACTACTCACTATTTAGACATAGCGACATAGCGAGAAGACGACACATGTCTGCAAGCACTAGTGAGTCCAAACCAAGTTGCCAACAGTAAAGAGAGGCTTACTCAAAGAGAGCTTATTGGATTGACTTCCAACCTGGAAAGTAGAAAATGAGTCATCCTTGATTTTATCCTTGGATCATTGGATTTTTTGCAATAAACAGTGTGTTTTTAAAAAATAGAACGTGTTTCCACCCTGCTCTTTGTATAGTTCATTTATGAAGATTGAAGCTCCTCGTGCGAACCAGGAATAAAATATATTGCAAAGATTTTGCTAATTCTTCTCCATGAAAACAAATCATCAGACTTCCAGAGAGCTTAAAGCCATTGAGAAATTGTGCTTGGCAATTAAAACATGAAGAAATTTCCATTAATCATGGTGTGTTGCCAAATTACAGTTACAAAACTATGATGAGCAAGTAGGTTTCTCAGTCCACTATACATTAAGCTTTCTAGTATTTTGCAATCTTAGTCATCATGCCTCCAAAGAAAGTTTTATTGGGTCAGGTAGATTATTTATATAGAAACATACATGATGATCTCCTTGAGTTATTTCCTAAGTCCACAAATGAATCCACTCAAGTGAAAAAATTAACATCTCTGAACCCTAGACTCAAGATTGCCAACTGACTGTATGATAAGGGGAATTGAGTTAGAGATGCAAAAACTTCTCAGACAGGGTTTTTCCTTTTCAAAAAATGTTCTCAAAAAGGAAATTATTTGCTCCTCATGGGAATAGTTGGAACTTTGACTTGGGAAAACTAGTGGTTCCTGGTGTTTTTATGGATTATGACTTATTAGTGGCTATTACCAAAAATTATGACTTGGTAATTAGAGTAGTGAGAAGGTTGGATGGTGAATGTCTAATCACAATAAGCCTTGAGGAAATTCAAGAAGTTTTTGGTCTTGAGCCACTTTTAGATTATCATATACCAATTGACCTACAAGAATTGGAAAAAGAATATCAATCAAAAAAGGATAAGATCAGGCAGGGCGCATTGAGGGCACACATAGGCACAATTGGGAACCTACCAATAATCATAGCATCTAGTAGGGAACCTTTTAAAAAGGAATATTTCACTTCCTAGGCTGTGGACATATATATGACTTTGTGTATGGTTTTTGGTGAGGACGAACAGAATATTATTCCTATAAGTTTTATGTATATGATGGCTCAAATTTCTTCTTTTGGTGTTGATATTAATTTTGATTTTGCCTCCTATTTATCAAAAGAAATCCATACGGGCTTGGTTGGAATTGCCAAGGGCAAGGTAGAAAAAAATTTTGGTCACACTCATTGCTAATGCATATGTTCTTTAAAGGTGTGACATATTTTGTGAAAGAAATGGTTTTGAACAGAGAACGGGAGGGAGAAGCTCTGCTAATTCAATTAAGGAGTGTAGATATGACTTGGGATGTAGAAAAGGCTAGTTTCATCAAGTATGATAGGTGCTTTGCCTCAAAATTAAGGTGCCTCTTATTAAGGGACAATCCCACTGTTCCTAGGGCACTAATAAATCTTATATGCTCATGGATAATCCTATTGGTCTGAAAGTATCACATAACTAGGGAGATATTATACCATACCCTATTTTAACTATTTTTAGAGTTTATGGTTTCCAAGGGACTCCTCATGTATTGGCCTACCGAGTGCCCTTAAAAGTAGGGATAGCTGAGATTTTGTGGTAGCTGGGAGGATTGGAGGAAACTTATTTGGATAAAAGAAGTAAAGGCTCATATTTCCCAACTTGTATTGTAACCCACCATTTTGTAATTACAAAAGGTGGTTGGTTGTTTTTATACAAGTTTCTGCACCAATATAAGATGGTTGTGTCTCATGTCCATTTTTGTGATGCTGAGGGATTTTATGGTCTAGTTTTTAGAATTAGGGTTAAGTTTGGCTCCATAAAGCATGAGCCCAATTTCCCTAAGGATAAAATTAGGAATGAGTTCTCTTTGCACGAGCAAGATAATAAGAAGGAGAAGTGGGGAGTTTTTTTCCAGAGTTTTGGAATTTATTCATTGTTTTGAAAAAGATTACAAGTCTCTTGATAATGTAAAAATAGAGGCAGATAAAATAAATAAGCTAATGCTTACCTTTCCTAAAATAATGGAAACCATGAATGAGAAGAAACAATGTTTTATCAATACTCATCCAAACAAAACCAAAGAGGTCATGAGGAGATTAATATTTACTCTCAATGTTGGAATAGGACCATTGATTGTCCATAAAAGACCTAGTTGTGATATAATTCAAAACAAAAGGAGCTTGGTAGATAAAGGGAAATAGATAGTAGCATCTCCTAGTGTACCCTTAGAGGAAAGACCTGATGAACCCTCACCTAAAAGGTAGAAGATAATAAGGGAACACGTACCTCAGATTGAAGCTTATTCACCTACACAATCCCCATTACAAATTGGAGATGAAAATCTCACTAGGGAGCAGATAGAGAAAATGGGATCCCAAGGGGAAATATTCATCACATAGGCTAAGTTGGAAGAAGGAAATATGCAAGAAACTCTAATGCTTAGCTTAGAATTGATAGTAGCATACTACATAGGAAAGGAGCTAGATCATGTAATCTAATAGGCTAGCCATGAATTTTTATCTAATGATTGTTTTATTAGAACAAGAGCCTTTTACTAATTTGCATGGAGAGAAAATATGGGAAAATATGAGGAAAGATGCAATAAGCTAAGAATAGGGCATCCAGAAATGGAGGAGGTCGACATATGTAGAATCAAATAAAAGATTAAATGATTCAAGAATTCCAAAATATAACCCCTGAAGAAGGGAGATAGATGGAAAAATCATATGGTATTCTAGTACTACTCAATTGGGATATAGCAGATGCCTTAGTTTTTAATTTCGTTTCAGGAAAGTTAAATATAGAAGATCAGGGGAATAAAGAAATAAAAGGTTCCAAATTCAGTGAGGACCACACTGCATTTGTCATTTGGTAAAAGGATCTAGAACTAGCTCCTCTTTTCTCGATAATATTGGATTGATAGGTAACATAATTGTGAAAAGGGTGGAATATACTACCAATGTAGAAGTTGCACAGCTAGGTAAGGAAGTATTTGGTTTGAATTTGGCCATAGCTGAAAGAGAAGAAAAGGAAATGTTTGAATTGCAAAATAAATATGAAAAGGTTGTAGAAGCCTACAATAAAGAAGTTCAAAAGAGAATTGAACTTGAGAATAAAGTGATGGGATAGTCTACTAGGCCAAGGATCACATACCATTGCCCACCAGTGGAACCTTTTAAATCCGTTCCCCTTATTGAGATTCCTGATACACCACAGGGGACACAATATTATACAGTTGAAGCTTTTGAAGAAGAGAAGAGCAAATTGTGGGCCTTACGTTTAGGGCTAAATGTGCAGTATGAGGATAAACTGAGAAAGGCTCTCATATATTTGGTTAATAAAATTGAATGGCCATTTTTTCATGATTAGCTAGAAAAGGTAATAAACATATGGGAGGAAATAAAAGCAAGTGATGAAAACTTGAAACCCATTGTCAATAAGTGGAGCAAGAGAAGAAAAGAGGTCACATTATTGTTTTATTCTGCTATAAGATCTTCACGTGACCATATTGAAAAAACTTATGATGTTGCTAACGATCTTTCAAAAATTGATGATAAAAGAGTTGACTTGCAGAGAAGAATTGTAGCTACTTGGATAAGTATAGAAGTGAAAAAAAATTATTCCCATTTGCTTTGGATAAGAAGAAGAGATTGAAAAGTAAGAATGAATGGGCCAAAGAACTAGATGACTTGTTTTGTTTGAGAATATATAGAGTCATTGATGAAAAAGGACATGCATGGTGGGCAGCCACAATAGAGGAAATTGTGAAGGTCCAATTATTCTTTGATTCTTTAAAACAAGATTTTGTTAGCATTGACAAAGTGGATAATTATGTAATCAAGAAGCAAAATGACATTCTACAATTTAACTAGCCAGATGACACACTTTTTGACAAGTGGATGGTAGACATTGTTTCTGATGAGTAGTGGGAAGAAGTTGAAAGTGATGATGATGAGATGGATTAAGATGAAATATAGATCATTGATGCACCTTCGGGAGATCAGAGGAAAGAAGAAGAAGAAAAAGGGCAACCATCTCAAGTGGAAAGTATTGTGGGCCAGATGGATGATGTGGTAGAAACAAGCCCAGATATAACTATCACCTTGATAGTACATGATGATGCAAGTGGAAATGCCTAAGTTGAGGTAAATTTGTGAGAATCAGAGCCTGATACATCATTGAAAAACTTGATGGCTACATATACTCTAGTATAAAGTTGTTCTATTACACACAATTTTGTCTTATTGTGATAGTTTTAAAATGTAAATATCTTTTTTCAAAAGGACAGTTGTTAGCTCTATATGCCTAAAGCTTATTGCATCTCACATTATATAAGTGAGATTCTAGGGCTAGAGAAAGGGTCCAAATTATTATCTTCTGAAGTCTTTATTAAGTATGTTCAGTCCAGTTTTTGGTGTACACCTTGTGATATGTTTTCTTTGCAAGTTTATGTAGGATTTGGATGTTTTTTTCTTGAGTCATTTTGAGTCTTATTCAAATGTATACAATCTTTCAAATGAAATTAATACAAAGATGAACTATCCCCACATCTTTTCTGGTTGAATCTTGTCTCCATTTTATTATCTAGTTATCTTGAAATTGTATGAACAAGTCTTGTTCAATTGAATGCAATTATATCAAATTGTATGCCAATTTACTATTGCTTTTAATTCAAAGAATTAAGTAAATGCTTCAGTAAAATTGATAGGATAGTCATGGTAATAGGAGGGATGTTCATAAGAATGAGTTTCAATAGAAATTTTTTATAACATTGATTGTAATGCAATCAATCATATCTCTAAATTGAATAGATGCTAAATCCCAATAGATAAGGCATTGATCTAATTATTTCAATCTGCAGATGGAAAGATCATAAGTAAGCATCAAGCTTAGATTTTGAAATCAATTTTGTTTTACTATTCAAAGAGTTATCAATGTTGGTCAGCACTTGTTTACACTTAACTTCTAAGTTGTAGTTAGCTGCTATGGCTAGAATTATTTGTAAACCTAAGAAGAATGGTGACCATATCTACTTTTAAGGGATGTATGTCATTGTAGAGTATCATGGAATGAATTAAATCCATGTATGGTTTTATTTTGAGAATCTTCCATTTCTTAGGTATACCCACCTTAGTTTTGCAAAGCCTAAAGAGTAGAAAATCAGTCTTGATTTTGTTGAAGTTGGATCCAGATAAGAAGTGCATATAGATTGTCAATGGGAAGTAGTTGATCCTTAGATTTTGTGAGTTTCATTATCTTGGTATTAAGTATTTTTTTTTTAATATTTGAAAAATACAAACACACATGATAGAACTATCAACAGAAGTATAGATTACATTGCACACATGCAAGGTGTTGCAAGAGAATTGGTGCAAGACAATGGCACTAATCCTAAAGGTACATGCAAATTTCTTGTCACATTTTGGCATTACTATATAGTATAGATAGCATGCATCTTTTGCATTAATGTCAAGAAGGGGGGGAATATGTATATTATGTAAAGAGGAGAAGATATAATAAAAGGAAGTACACATAAAGGAGGAGAAAATGTATATATCATATCTGAAAAGATGTAAAGTATACTGTATATTATGTATGGGGGACCATTATAATATTAGTCATGTATAGATAGTCAAAGATACATCTCTTACAAAACCAATTTTCAAAAATCCCAAAAATAGAATACTCTACCGAGTTGGAGACACAAGATGATGAATAAAAGTTGTTCTTGAACCTTTGAATATATTTTTGGCTTAAAAGTGTTTTTATCACTAATTCCAAAGGGGTAGATTGTTGACATTACAAGCATGTTTGTTGTTAATGGAACATAATTATTCAAATTGTAAGTATCTACCAAGCATATTGTATAGTTGACAAAGTTAACCAAGCATTTAGACTCTACTGAGTTCTACAGTTGCTACCGAGTCCAAGGAATAGTATTCAAGTTGCACCGAGCAGTTACTACCAAGTTGGTGATCAATAGTGTAAACTGAGCTTTTTAAGGTTTATCAAGTTCCTTAGTGCAAACTGAGTTGTGCAGTGCTTATTGAGTTTGCAATTGCATTGATGTGAGTCTAGTATTAATTGAGCAACTCAATGTTAACCAAGTGACTCAGCTTATACTAAGCTCATAGTGATAGCATTTACTAAGCTATGCAATCAGAATCAAGTGACTTAGTTTTTATGTCAAGTTTCATAGTATTCACTGAGTCATTAGTGCAAACTGAGTTCAAGACTACTTGGAAGTGATCAGTATGGATTGAGCTTCTATATCTATCAAGTGCATGAGGATGCTGAGAATTGACAATGGATTTTGAGTATCAAAACCTCATGGAGCTAGTCTTCAAAAATTGAGTTCCTACAGTTCGGCCGAATTTGTGTATTTTGTGTAAACTTGTACTATAGCCAACTTTATTGATTTGTAAATTGGATTGGTGTATATGTAATGCATTGTATCATATCCAATAAGATAGTATGAAGTAATGTAACAAGCAGAGAAAAGCAAAAAAGAGAAATACAAGGCTATAGCAGTATAAGAAGTAGCAAAGATTTATCTATCATAGCAAGGTGATCGTTACACTCATAGAATCTCATTTAGCAAACCAAGTTACAAATCAAATATCAGCTACTATTTCATCCTAATAGGTGGGTCAGTTAAATCCTTTCATAAGGTAGACTTAACAGTCTTTTGTAAATCTCTTTATCGAGTGCATACTTCATTGTATGTTTGTGAATCCTTTTGCAAGGTGGACCTAGCACTCCTTATTTCTCCTAACAGGGTAGATCATTAAAAGTGATCATTGTAAGCCTTAACAGGCCAACTTTATACTGCAGTACTAAATCTTGTGGGTATCATCCCCACCCCAGTTTTACTTTCTATTTGGAAGGTTTCTAGGTCACCAAATTGTGTGTCAAAAGTGTTATGAATGCTTTTATGTTTTCAATTTCTCATGCATGCAAGTGGATTAGAATACATGTGAAGGATTAATTTCTAATAAAGGATTAATTTTTTATTGGTTGTTGATTCACCCCTCCCCTCTTAGTAACTTAGCCTATCACATATATTTCCAATAGAGTCTATACATTGGGAGCTCTAAGTGTATTGGAACGTTACTAGATGACAACTATTCAACTTTTAAAAAACTTAAACAACTATACTTATATATTATAACTTGAAATCTATACCTGAATACTTAAACATGGTAAAAGGCATACTAGAAGTATTCCCGATTTGGTTATCATAACATTTTTATTATTATTCTTTAAGGTAATATGTCTTTGTTGATTTTGTTGGTATTTTGTTGTTTTATCTTGGATATTGTAGGAGGATGGTGACAAAGACTGGATCGACTATGAGGGGTCATAGCTCGGGCTAAGGTAGAGGCCATAGGTGAGGTAAAGATATTATATTGCATGTGACTAGTCATGAGGGTCCTGTTCAAGAAGAGAATAGGGAGGAGAACAGTGGAGAGCAATATGAAGACTCTAAGGAACCTAGTACTAGGAAGATATTGAAGATTATTTTAGAGAGCCTACCTAACCAGTAGAGGGTTGAGCAAGGAGAGTCACAACATTCAGGGAATGATGAGAGATAGAGATCCAAGATTCCTGGGAGAGGTAATACAGGGGAAAGGCTAGAGGCTATCAAATCCAATCAGATGAAGGACCTCCTAAGAATCAAGCTTAAGGCTTTTTCAAGAGCTAGTACTAGTTACAATGTAGAGAATTGGTTGATCACACTAGATAGATTTATTTTTTATGCAATACTTTGACACAAATTATCAAAGAGAGGTATGTCATTACCCACCTAGAGATCTTTATAGAAACTCGGTGGAAGATTAAGGAGAAGAAGTTGGGTCTAGATATGAAGAATGTTACATGGGAGTTATTTCTGGAGAACTTCTGTGAATGTTTCTTACCTAAGGAATGGAATTAGCAGAGAGCTGGTGAGTTCATAATTTGAGATAGTTTACCCTAACTATGGTAGAGTATGAGTAGAAATTCCTTAAAGTCATGCCCTATACAAGGATTAGTAACAATCGATCTCTTATGGTTCAACACTTTATACAAGGACAAAATAATCATTTCATTGGGGGTGTGAAGGTATTCCAACCTAAGACCCTTAAGGAAGTGGTTCATCAAGCCATACTTATTGAGAAGAATGTCACTTTAGGACATGGTGGTTTGTAGGTGCAACTTCTAGTGTACATGCACCATCAGGGTCTAGGGGGCCACAAAACCATGGCATAGGTGGTAATAAGAAGCCTCCTTTCTTTAAAGGCAATCAAGGTTAGTAGCAACAATAAAAACAACAGAAAGGATCTTACCCTCTATCATAGAGCAATGGTAGTGGTTCCAACTCTCAAAACTTCTGTAACTCTCAATACAATAGGTGCAATTAGTATAGTCATCCTATGAAGAGTAACCACTCCTTTGCCAGTAGAGATAGTTATTATTAGTTTAGTGCACTTCCAATAGGGAGAGGTTCTAGTAAAGGTACAAGGTGTTTCTTATGTGGACAATTTGTGCATATTGCAGCAAACTATCCACAACATACTTCTTAGTATTCAGGACATAGGCCAACAACATCTGAACCTATAATTACTGATTTTGGGAGATCACATAGAGTTTTTGCAGCGATAGATCACCGCCAGGAAGATCACCAAGGTACTATAGTTGAGACTATTGGACTGATCAGAGGTACACCCCTTTCTATCTTATTTGATTTAGGTGCTACATATTCCTTCATATCACCCTCTATTGTTGTAAAGTGTGACCTTTAGGTAGTTAAGCAAGACATAGGTTGGCAGGAGGAACTAGCTTCAGGAGCTAGGATAGTCATAAACTCTCTAATGCAATAGTTCAAGTTGGACCTAGGAGGATTCATTCCTTCAGTAGACCTTTGAGTCATTCTCCTTGGGTCATATGACATAGTGTTGGGCATGGATTGGCTAGGCTCACATAGAGCTAGCATTGATTGTAGGAGGAAGAAATATTCAATGCAAGGATGACTAGGGTAAGGACTCAATTATAGGCATCTAGAGACTCATATCTCTCTATATGATCTCTTCTATATAGCTAAAGTGGAGCATCCAAAAGGGTTGTCATGTGTTCATTGTTACTATGAGTGAACTTGAGGAGGAAGACCCTGAAGTGAAGACCCTAGATCATCCTATCCTATAGGAGTATATTGATTTTTTTTCTAGTGAGATCTAAGGTATGCCACCTAAGAGGGACATTGACTTTTGCATCAATCTTATCCCATGAGAAAAACCCATATCTAGAGCTCCTTACCAGATGACCACTCAAGAGTTGAGTGAATTGCATCTATAGCTAGAGGACCTTTTATCTAAAGGTTGTATTAGACTAATTTTTTCTCCATGGGGAGCACCTATTCTCTTTGTGAAGAAGGATGGGTTGTTACACTTCTACATCAACTACAGACAGTTGAACAAGGTAATGATTAAGAATAGGCACCCTTTATCGAGGATTGATGACTTGTTTGACTAGATCAAGAGAGCCAAAGTGTTCTCTAAGATAGATCTAAAGTTAGGGTACCATCAGCTATGCATTCATAATTTTGACATGCATAAGACAACCTGCTACACTCATTATGGACACTATGAGTTTATAGTGGTTCCATTTGGTTTGAGAAATGTTTCATCAGTATCCATGAACCTAATGAATGGAGTATTTTTTTCTTTCCTAGATCCTTTTGTACTTGTGTTCTTGGATGACATATTGATATATTCTAGATCTTAGGAAGAACATGAGGAATACACATGGTTAGTCCTTCAGTGCCTTAGAGACAATCTGCTATATGCCAATTTGATGAAGTGTGACTTCTTTCAATCTGAGATACAGTACTTTGGACACATCATTTTAGGAGATGGTATCTCAATGGATCCTATGAAGATCCAAATGATAGTAGATTGGCCTACACCCACTACTACATCTGAGATTCATAGCTTCATGGGTTTGGTCAAATATTACCACATATTTGTTCAAAACTTCTCCAAACTTGCATACCCCATCACTTCCCTAAAAAGAAAGGGGAAGAAGTTCATTTGGATAGAGAAGTGGGAGGAACAATTCTAGAAGATCAAGAATATTTTGACTAGTGCACCAATTCTAGTAGTATGTGATCCAGTAGGTGATTTTATAGTGTGCAATGATGCTCCCTAGAAGGGATTGGAACAGTCCTAATGCAGGGCAGATGTGTGATTTCCTATGAGTCTTGCAAGCTCAAGGATCATGAGTTGAACTATCCCATACATGATCTTGAGCTTGCTGCAAGTGTTCATGATCTAGTTAGATGGAGATACTTCTTGTTAGGGTATCATTTTGAGCTTCATAGAAACCATCATAGTTTGTAGTGATCTGAATGCCAGGTAGAGGCGTTGGATAGAATTTTTATGTGAGTATGACTTTGAGGTGAAGTAAAATAGGGGAAGGAGAATGTGTTGACACTTTGAGTCATAGGAGACATGAGACTTCAGCATTAACTCTTAGTGTGGATTTGAGGAGCTGTATACTTTAGGCACTTCTTATATATACTTGGTATCGGGAAGTGAGCCTTAAGATAGATTCAAGTGGACCTTTAGAGAGAATATTTTGAGGCCATGTCCTAGAGTCAAATGGCATCTTACATTATATAGGGAGGATTTATGTGCGACTATTGGACAAGCTTTATACATTGTTCTATCTAAAGCCCATTGTACACCTTAACTGACACATCTAGATGTCAAGAAGATGCATGTTGACTGATGAAAATTATACTATTGGATGGCAATGAAGCATAATATCACTAATTTTGTAGCTAGGTGTCTTGAGTGCCAAAGTTAAGGCTTCTATAGGGCTTCTACAGCCTAATCTCATTCCTTCATAGAAGTGGGATATTATCTCTATGGACTTTATTGTGGGATTTCCCATGACTTCTCATTGGCATAATGGTATAATGGTCACCATTGACTGGTTGACTAAGGTGGCACACTTCTCATTAATGAGGTCATCCTACACAATGGCTTCAATAGTCGATGTCTTAATGCATGACATTGTGAGATTGCATGGTACTCCCCAAAAGATCATTTCAAATTGGGATCTTGTATTCACATCCATATTTTGGACATCTTTACAACATGATCTTGGAGCACAGTTGAACTTTAGCTCAGCATATCGCCCTAAGACAAATGGTTAGACAGAGAGAGTGAATTAGGTTTTGGAGGATATGTTGAGGATGTATGTTATGGACTAATAGACTCATTAGGAGGATTATCTATATCTACTAGAGTTTGCATATAATAATGGTTATCACAACTCCATTCAGATATCACCTTTTCAGGCCTTGTCTGGTCATCCTTGTCATACACCATTGAGTTGGGATAGTTTAGAGGATTGCATCCTTTTAGGTCTTGAGATGCTTCAAGATATGGAACAATAGGTAGTGCGCATTTGTGAGCATGTATCTACAATACAAGATAGATAGAAGAAGTATGCAAATACTCACAGGATGGATAAGTAGTTTGCAATTGTAGAGAATGTATTCTTGAGAGTGTGTCCATAGAAGAGTCCAATCTATTATGGAAAGGGTTCTAAGCTAACACCTCAATTTGTGGAGTCATTTGAGATTCTTGAGAGGATAGGTCTATTTTCCTACTGTGTTGCGTTGTCACCTAGCTTAGCTCATGTACATGATGTTTTCCATGTTTTTGTTCTTAGATAGTATATTCTTGATGTGATATATGTTCTTGATTGAAATTTTTTACAAGTAGAGGATAGGAAATTGGCTTTTGAGCTAGTGTGTATTCTTTAGCAATAGGATTTGAGCCTCAAGGATCAAACCATCAAGCAAGTAAGGGTCCAATAGGCTTCTACTAATGAGTCATTAGCTACATGGGAGAATGCATCTGGATTATAGGATTTATATCCCTAGTTGTTTATAGGCTTCTAAGAGTAAGCCTAATTCTAGGGGGGATGTAGTGTCTACCCCCATGATTTCATGGTTATGTGATTATATATTTGATGAGATACTTTATACTTAGATATTTGATGTATTCATGGCTAATCTTGTGATGATGATGTTGTGCATACTTCATACAGTGATTTCAATTACTTTCATGATGGAAAATATATGGATGATTTATATGTGGTTTTATGGTTACTAACCCCATACTTGCATGTTTATGGTGTACAAGTATGTTTTTCCTTATGTCTAAAGTATTTGATGTGGTTAAGGAAGGGAGTTGCAGTCACCTGCTAGTTAGGATCTACACGATGTACCACTCATTGTCTATTTTGTTTAGATATATATATTTGACTTTTATGTGAATTGTAAATACCAGACATTGACTTCCCTAAATTGCTAGGATGAGCATGCACTATCATAGTATCTCAATGATAAAAGAGGGGAGATAGTTCTCAAGTCCAAATCCTAAACCGAAGCCAATTTCCCTAAGATAAAGGACAAGTATCTGGTTTATTTACCTTTCTAAAATCATCAAAGTGATGTAAATTTGAGATTTTTAACCTTTGAGTTTGATTTGTACTTTGTCTTTTAGTTGAATTTTATCTTATTGAGTTTGTGGGTATGTTGTTCTTTCCAAGTATCAACCAAAGTGATTATTAAATGATTGAATTAAACAAAATATTATAAAGAAAATTCAATATTATTATATCTAATTAATTGATAAATTAATTAAATAGAAGAAATAAATGTAAAGATTTAATTAGAAGACTAAATTTGGCACAGTTATATTTATTTAATTTAATAATAAAAAAATTAGAAGTTGCATTTAAATAATGGACTTTAAATATTATTATTAGTTAAATTAATAAATATGTTTTCTAAAAACATCTTATTAAAACAAATGAGGTGGGAATAATTTAAATATGGTTTATTCTAATTAAAGGCAAAAGTGTGCACAAGGGAATTAAAATAATAAAAGGTTATTTTAAGGAGAGGTATTTACATGTTCGTAAACCAAAAACCCTAGGTAGAGTTAAATTCTTTATTAAGATATTTGAGCTCATTCCTACTCACACAGGTTTTGGAGAAGCAATTTTTGAGATTGAAAGACAAAAAAAAATTGGAGAAGCAATTTTTGAGATTGAAAGACAAAAAAAAATTGAAGGATATGGGAGACGTGAATTTTTGCAATCGTTGGGCTATTGTCTGATTGTAGCATCAGATTGAGGTGAGAATCTTGTAGAATTCATTTTAGGAAATCTCTTGAAAAAACTTTGTCTTCTTTGTGCTTTTTATATGGATTTTTGTTTATGGAATATGTATATTGAATGGAAACTAGTTGTTCTTCAATGATGAAACATCTGTGAAAAAGAAACTAAAACCTTTACCGAAAAGCTTGAAATTTAGAAACTAGATTCATCGGTAGGGTATGAAATTGAGGAAAGATTTATTTTCAATAAAATTGATTGGTTGCATCTATTTTCTCTAGATCATATCATATAAAATATATATATGCAATTTATCATTTTCTGGAAATTGGGCATGAGAGATTTTTATTTTTTTAAATATAAAAATATATATATAATTACAGGAGGTAGGGACCAGCACCCCTACCTTCCCTCCCCCCCCCCCCCCCACCCCACCCCCACACCCAAGCAATCCATGCTACTTACAACAGTCATGAGTGTTTCTTAGCAGCAACTCACAATGTTGTAGCACTCGTGAGAGCTCTTATGTAACCTCGTGTGCTTTACAATAGTCGTAAGCACTGTTAGGCAGCCTCATAGGTTGTCGTAGTAGCAGGCCTTCACGCCTCTAAAAAAAGGGGTAAGCATTTTTTAATTTTTTTAATTAAATGTTTTTTAATTAGTTTAAAATTAGATTATTATTATTATTATATATATATATATATATATATATATATATATATATATAACAGTTTGTATTTGAAGTTTAATGTAGTTTTATATATATATAATTAAATTAAGCTAAATTTGAATAAAATTTTGGTTAAAGTTTAATAATATTAAATTTTATTCTTGAAATGGAATTTAAAATTTATTAAATATAATGATTATTTAATTTTTGTAGTTGGACTTTTAAAATATTAATACATGGGAATTGTAGGTAAAGTTTAAATGAAATAATTTTTCATGCGGATTATCATTGGACTATAATAAACACAATTTATTTGGAACACATAGGCACATTAAGTTATAAACATGAAACTTATATTTGAATCAATTTAAACTCGAAAACCTTTATCCAACTATGAAACGATTATAAACTAAAAAGTTGAATTTGACACAAATCATTTTTTATGGAATTATATCAAAAAAAAACAAAATGACTAAATAACTATACTTGCTTCAAATGCATGTCAAAATGTCATGTTTTATCTTGTGATAGGTTTTGGGAAAACCTAGTAGTTTGACCTAATAGGCATGGTTACCAAAGGCTTAGGAAGTGATTATTTTTATGATGTTGTTATGTGAAGTTGTATAGTCACGATTATTGCATTGCCAACCATTGTGATGTATTCATGTGTTTCTATGGTGAAAACCAATTCTATTATGTAAGCTTCTGTGTTGTGATTTTTGTGATATAACCTTAGAGATTTGATCAATTATCTATTGGTGCTTTCCAATTTCTTGTATAAGATTGATATGATTATTGTAATTTTATGAGATATACTTTTATGAGCTTATGGTAGGTTATCTATGTGTATGTTGGGGAGTGGCTTGCAATGAAGGCTAGAGCCCTAAAGAGGTTGCCTGGGTAAACCATTGTAAGTTGTATAAATAAGTGAAAACATTTGATTAATGAGATTAAAATAAATTAATGAGAGTCAGTGTGTTACTTTTCCCATGCCTTGAGTGCTAGTACAGACTAGGATGGGAGTAGAGAGGATGACTAGTTGTGACCTCTCCTTGTTAGTATGCCTTGTCAATAAGAAAGGATATTGATGTTGCATAGAATCACTAGGGGGTCAGAGTCCAAAGAAACTGCTAGGGTAAACATAGAGTTGGCTCATGTGATGACACTTTCCCATATTCATATTAGGTTTCCTACATGTTTTGTTGTCTTTGGGATTAGATGTTACTTGTGTACCTTGTACCTTTGAGATAGATTTCTATCATGGTTCCTTGAGCTAGATTCTTGTTATGACTTTTGGATTGTTATCTATTTTGGACTTGAGTTTATCTCCTTAGCATAGTGGGAGTGGGCCATTTAGGTTCTACGAGGTCAGGTGGTAGTGTTTCTTATACATTGAGATCCGATAATTGGATGTCGATGCTAGATGTACCTTGTGCAGTTGTTATATTCTTCTTATCTTGTAATTATATTCTATGGTCATATTCTAGTTTAATTTTTTAAGCTCTTATGGGATGTTGTATCTTATCATGATGTATATTCTTCTAGCATTTCATGCCTTGTGACTTGTACAAAGGATGATTATGCATTCTAATTATGTCATGTGGCATGTTATGTACTTGTATATTCTTTCGTATGTTTTTGTACATGTGGCTATTAAATAACATGGACTTTGTTTACTTATCAAACTTAATCTTATTAAAACTAATGTGTGTGATTCAATGTTATGGAACCCTTGAGAGATGTAATTGATATTGTATTGCTTATGTATGTATGTGAGTTATTGCTTCCGCTTTGTATCTCTTGATTGTTTTAATCTTTCAACAACAACAAATTTTTATCAAACAAGTTGGTCATATATTTTCATATCTTTCTTTTCGATATGAGTACTTGGCATCTATATTAGATTTTTTTGTTGATTCTCCTATTGCAAATTTTGGATGCATACTTGATGGGATTTATCTTCTCTTTGACGATAGTAATTTCAACATTATTGTGGAGAAATCTTCATTATTGTCAAAGAATGAAGAGTTTCCTCCTTTACTTGATATTTAATATTTCTTGGTTGAGCCTGATCAAGATTATGTGGAGCCTTATTTGATATTGGAGACTTATATACACAATTTTTAGAGATTTGTATTTAGAGACTTCATTCCTTGGTCTTTTATTTGACATAGAGTGGCTTCTTCATCATTTGGTGGAATTGTCTATTCCTTTGGGGAGATATGTTTCTTGTTAACATAGGATATTTTTTTTATTTGAGACATACTTCATGGGCATTGGAGACTCATCATTATCAAGGGGTTGCATGTCACTCATTTTCCTTCCTATAGGGATACATTCTTTCAAATACATGATGTGTGTAGTCTTTGCAAGGATTTTTATTCCCTTAAGGTTTTATTCTTTTCTTTGTTCTTGAGAGTTTGCATAGAATTTTAGTTTTACATGGGTGTATTTGACAAGGTCTGTTTGCTACTAGCCATGTTGCATAATAATTTTACTCCCTATGTTGTGTATTTACAAATTATTATGAATTTAAATTTTTTTTGAGGTAGCTATATGGTGGTTGCTCATACCTTATCACACCTTTGTTATGTATTTAGGATTTTTATACATTTTTTAATAATATCAATGCACTTAACACTTGCTAGTGACATAGCATCGTGTTGCTTCTTTCGTATAGTGAGGATAGTTGTGTTTAACATATACTTGTTTCCAAGTGGATATGTTAACATATATATAAGATAATATAAATATCATATATTAACATCAAAATGTGCATTTATTTTTTGGAATGTAGTAGAGTAGCCATCTTAAAATGATATCCTTGTCGAGGTTTACTCCTTAAAGTAGTTTACTAGTATTATTTATTTATAGTTCATTTCCTAATATGTTCTTATCTACTACAACTTATTTTATGATAACTTATTGGATAATTAGTATTTGCATTGATCATTGGCTATCAAAATTCTATTTAGGGACAACTTAAAATTTATTAGATTTATTTGAATATTAAAATATCTATTTGTGTGTGATTTAGTTAGACCTTTTATAATTCTTGAGTGAGTAGAAGATTTATGAGAAAATTTTGAAGAAGAGGTTGAAGGGTTTAGGGGATTGTTGATCGCCCAATTTTTATTTTCAATGTAGGAGATGTGCAGGATCATGGTATACCAAGCTATGGCCTTAAGTGGCAATGAAATTCAAAAAGTCAGGGTTACTCAACTTGACATAAAAAAAATTGAGCATCTTATCAACCTTATGTCGAAAAGTGGTAAGAAGATAATTTGTAGGAAATGAATGTAGTTTCTAAACTACTAGCCCTTTTCTAAAAAAATATTAATCTAATAGTTCAAAAATTTAGATTTCAATGTAGTGGTACAAAAAGCTCAACGAAATGCATATGTATATATCAGAGCACCTTAATCATAATCAAATGATCATATATGTTCACAAGATTTTAGATATAAGTAGTAGACTCTTACCTGATTATGACACATATTTTTGTAATTATGAATTTTCTACTACAAATTTTTCACAATAAAAACGTTCTCATGGCTAACCACTTTAACTAATTCAAAACTTTACAAAATTAAAAAAAAAAATCTCTTATAGCAAACAAAGCATAGAATGTGATGCACGTTTTGAATTTCACAAAGGTTAGACTATTCATAGTTGTTTTTTAACTAGTCTATCAGTCAGGACTTTAGAGGTTACTCAATTAATAAATAAGTACTAATGATTTACTAAACTTAAAATTTGACAACAATTATATTGATAGAAAGTTTATAATCTCTTTAAGAAACCCTCTTCATTTCATCAATTTTGGGTGAAAAAAGGTCATCAACTATACCATCAAAGTCGTGAGATTAGAGGAAATATGATAAACATGTCACATTTGGCATTCCAAAACCAAAATCCAAGGAAAATACTAGGCCTATTGGGCTAATCAGATATCCAAGATTATTGGATATCTAAATTTTTTGGATACCTAATAATACATCAGATATCTAATTTATCCTGACAATTTTGAATTTTTAAATTTGGCATTTAATTTTGGTTTTTATCATTAGTACTTTTAAATATTACTATTATGTAATACTAGAATATTTGTAATATAGTATATTAAAATTTGTATGATACTTAGTAATATTTAGTATTAGATACAATAAAATATTATTATTAGTCAAGCAAGGTACTAGTATTTTCACTAGAGGTCAACAATTAATTTTTCCCAAAACAAATATCTAATAATTAAAGACTTAAAATGATTTATTTTTAAAATATATTTATGATCATTAATTTCTCAATTCTCATTGGGTGTTATCATTTTTTTTGGGGGTTAAATATATTTTTAGGCTCAAAAATAGAAAAAATACACCTTAATTTCATTCTGGAAGTTTCTTTGAAATTTTAGAAGCACAGTAACTGCAATAATGACAGGGAGCAACACAATGACAAAGCCGTCCATTTTATAGGCAAGCCAAGTTGCTTTATGGATAGTTGAACATTGGTAGATTAACAATGTCCAATAATAAAATAATTGAATATTCAATACCCATCAACATGAAGGCTGAGGGAAGCCTCTCAAAATGGGGAGGCGTAAATTGTTCATCCGACTTGAGGGTGACAAAGCCAAGGGGATAAAAGCTTTAATTGTATGGTCTATAATATTAATCCTTACAATATTTTATGAGATTAACAACAATTGTTTAAAATAAAAAAAGCCTTTCCCCCTTTGTATGGAAGTTGAATTAGCTAGTGTGGATGAGCATTGTATCCTTGTCTCTCATCCCTCTGAAGAAATTAAAGGTAGTTTGGGCTATAAATTGACATTACAACTATACTAGAAATAGAAAAATGTTATGAGCCCAAGACTAACCTCAAGCACACTTTTTTGTAGGTTTCATTTTGATTTCCATATTTCAAACATTACAAGCCCCCAAACATAATACTTCAAATCTTGGTGGAACCTATTTTCCTTCTCTGCCCTTATTTTCTTGATCATGCTACACTCTACAAATTCCAAGTGCAGTTGGAGATTGAATGGAATCTACAACAAGAGAAACAAGACCACAAGACACTAGCAGATGTTATGATAGTCAATTGCGGTGGAGGAAATGTTTTTAAAATATCTAATCAAAATTTATTTCAAGATTGTGAAAGTATTTGATATTAAAAAATTTAATCTCAAGTAAAATCTCTTATACTTTATACTATATTATATTTGTAGTTTAGTTATTTTACTATTAAAGCTATTATAAATTATAAGACATCCAAATAAATTATCTAAATGCTCAATCAAATGTAACTTCTAAAAGGTAATTTACTAGTTATATTTGTTGATGTTTTCATATTTTATGAATATATGATATTAAATCAATAAGAAAATAAGGGTATGCAAAGAGGGATGTAGAGATAAAAGAAGGTAGTGTAGACACTTAGAATTGTCTTAAACACTATATTAATTCATTTAGTATTTCCTTTGACATTATAATTATTTATTTATTAATAAATTATATTTTTTCATATTCTTCTACGTATTTAATTAAATTTATTTAATTAAATAGGTTCATTTCACTAATGTATTTAAATTTAATTTGAATACTTCCCCCTAATGTATTAGATTTATTTAATGCAGAGTGCTTCATAAATCCCCTTTTAAATAAATTATATTTATTTAATTCCCTCCATTCCATTAAATTATTTAATCATATGATTAAGTTAAATCTTATTTAATTTAATCCTAATCTCATCCTAAAACATAGTCTACACTCATCACTCTCATCCTTCTAAGCCTACCCACTACTTAATCTCACTTATTTATCTTAAACACTTTTCTAATCACTTTTTTTAGCTCCAAAGTGTTTGCTCACACATGTGTGAGAAGCTCATGATCTAATAAATCTTTCACTTCATTTACACCTCTTACACCTTTGTCCCCCCACTCCTTCCCCCAAGGTTGCTCACACATGTGTGAGCACACCTTGAGCCTCTCAACCATAAAGGCTTTGTTTGACTTTTGCATGGCTTTTTCTTTTAACCCATGTGTCTCCCTTGTGGGACCTATGTGGATGCCACATAGATGCCACCTCCCCAAGGCCTCTCTCAAACCTATAAATAGAGCCCTTGTCTCAAGCATTCTAACATCTCCTCCATATGCATTGTTATCATGCCAGTATAGTTCTAGAGCTTTTTAGATATTTTATGCTTAGAACTAACCTTTGGTAGTTGTTTGCATTACTTAAATTTCTAGATTTTGCATTAGTTTCATGGCAGTATGATATTGTAGGTTTATTTCTTCATTGCATTACATTCACCTCCATATCAATAGAATCCTTTGAGGGTGGCTTACTCATAGCCATTGCTTGAAGGTTTTTCACACACATTCTTAGCATAGATTCATTTCATATTGCATTTTCATCATCAAGGGATTCAATAGTTGTGTTTTGGGAGAACATATCTACATCCTTCACACTTAAGCACACCAACAAGGCCTCTTATGGGCGCCCTTGTTGAGCTGCTTTGAGGTTGTGTGAGGACTCTAATATGTTGGTTGCATAGTTGTTTAAAACTCAAGTAGAATTAGTAATTTTTCAATCTTATTTGTTATCTTGAATGCACACGCTACTAATGTTTACTTGTTTACGTGTGCTACCGATAGGTAAGGTTTTCACATATACAGGTAGAATAAAACAATAGTATTAAGAAAATAAAATGGGGAAAGAAGATTAGGAAAATTATGAAAGATCTAAATAAAACATTCAATAAAAGAAAGGACAAAAAACTAAAAAGAAATTAGAAATAAGACAATGTACCTAATTAAATTAGAAAATATAATGATATACCAATAAATTAGATAATATATTCAATATACTATTTCAAAATTAATAAGAATATCTTAAATCATAATATTTTATTAATTACGAACAAATTTAAAATATTCATTAAATTTCATATAATATTTTAAAATTCAATAAGAATTTAATATTTTCTACTTTTATATTTTATTAAAATAATTATTAACATAACAAAATTACATATAATGTATATAATAAATACTTAACAAAAAATTATATATTTTTTAAATACATTTCTTACTTAAATGTTGTCTTTTATTTTAACTATATGATTTCTTTCTACTTTCAATTACTTACAAAATTTTACATCTGCTACAAAATAATAATAATCTAATTTCTAACATCTATAAGGCAGGGACTCAAGGTCAACTAGAGCTCTTGTTTATATTATATATTAGTATTGTATTATATAAATTAGTATTAAATATAATTATTTATATTACTATTCTATATTATAGGATAATATTAGTATTATATATTATTATAATACCCAAGAGAGAGAGGGAGGGACTCGGGGAGAGAGAGGGGGGGGAGGGGTTTATGAGTGGCATTGTCAATTTTTTTAGTTTCATTGATTGATGAACTTAGAAATCTATTATATAACAAAATAATAATATAGATATAATCATAAAATATTTTGAATCACTAACAATTCCATACAACATATATAGAATTATATTGTTAATGCAAAAAATTAAAATAAATACATACAACTCATGACAAACATAAAATACCTAGAAATATGTGGCACGTGTCATTTCAATATTGTTACAAAATCTAAATATGTAGATACAATGTGGCATACACCATCTCAAAATGTCTCACATAGAATCTCAAATAAGAATGTGTAACTAAAAATGTTCTTAGGACATCCTATTCTACTAGTGGATCATGAAAATGAAGCCTCTTTGAATAATTGTTTGGCTATGATGGACACTATATGAATACAAAAGTGAAACCCAATGTTAGATTACTTGGTTTATATGGTTTCTACAAATCAAAATAAAAGTTCAAATTCATAATCAATAATAATAAATAAATATATTTTTAAATTAAACTCTCATTTACCTCAACTCTTAGTCTCCTCATGCAGTCGGAAGTCCTAACATATGTCCTAGGAAGCAAAGGGACAATGACAAGTATGTTGCCTTTGACCTGTATATGTTTGCAACAATGAGATTGATCTACGAGTTATACTATTAAATATAAAATACTTGGTCATAATAGACATTTACAACACAATTCAATTAATGCAGTGAAACTTACCTGAGGTGAAGATCTTTATTTAGGCATTGTGGGTTGGGTCAACAATGATACAAACCCTTGTTGTAGAACCTCTCTTAAACTAGAGGTCACTTACAAAAGTAAAAATATACTTGATACAATTATTCAACTTGATAATGTATATAATTGATAGTAAAAAATTTTAAAATAGACATATACATACCATAGGGCTATCATTGTGAATGGAGATGTGTGTGCCTCTCCAATGGTGAATTGGTGTCACAACATCATTTGATGCCACCCTTTGTCAAATAAACAATGAAAATTAAAAATAAGTACACAAAAGTGACAAATATACATTTGTATAAACAATCTAAAATACTTATTTACCCCAACCTTGTATTTAACGCCTAGCATATCAACCCCTGCACATTGCCCCCTAGTGGCAGTTGGTGAAATCTATATCACTATATAATAATACGACCATAACAATTAGAAAATGCATGTATATACTACTATTAAAAATGAAACCAATTAGTACTTTAAAACATATATGTACCATGAAGTGTCAAGACCAAATGAAATGGCCAAAATTGTAGAGTCGTCCACCTGTGCCATCTCCTCCTATATCATCAAGTAAACATAAATCAAACACATATATACATAATTGGACAATCATTACAAGTCAATTCCACTAAAAATATGAATATTTGAAACTAAATGCAACATGACAAGTTAAATGTTTGGTCTAACCATAACAGTATGAGTCCATGACTTTGCATGCCCCTCGTTGTCTCTCATGTGAAGCACCCCTCTGTGAGGTGCTTTAGTTCCTATAGTATCCTATGTTGTATCATCTATGTCAAAGATGTAGTCATATGTATCTCTATCAATGAGGGGACCCAAGCACAAATGCTTGCACACAATACAAGTATGGGGCACTCAAACATGTGAGCTATTGGATGATGTAGAAGGGCCAACCTCATTATCAAAAGGAGGCAATAATGTCACACTCTATCTAATCAGAAGATGACTCAAGGTATGAATGGCTCTAATAGTCTTTGATTTGGCCTCAACAATAATATCAAGATGTTGCACTGTAGGAGTGGGGAAATATTATGGGGGGACATTGTGCGAGATTTCACTCATTGTGCAAATGGTCTATCTTGAGGAGCACATAAGCCTATGCCTTGGTTCAATCTCATGCTCCAATAGTTGACATTATGGCCAAACACAAATTTAGCATAAAATTTTCTTTATAGTATAATAGGATATCCATATTGTTTTGGGATGGTCTAGTTAAAAATCATCCCTCAAGAGTCCCAAAAGTTCTCATGCATTGCATCATTTGTGCACCACTTAATTGACAATTTGGGTTTTTTGGATCAACTTCTTATCCTATTTTGGGATCCAAATTTTTTTTACATAAGTCATGTTTAGCTATAAATTAAGGCTCATGTCCTGGTCATAATTGAGCCCATTATCAAACTCGACATGCATGAAATCATGTCAAAGAAGAGAAGCACTATGCTGCTCGATAAGTGTTTACATATTTTCAATAAAAGATTTTAAGGTTGAAAACATAGGACGCAATATGGGGATATTGGCATAGATTGTTAGAAAACCTTTGACTCAATTCAAATTTTCTCCTATAAGGTCCTCTAAAAGTTGAGGATTTAGAACTAGTTTGTTTGCTTGAGGTGGGGGATTGGTTTTAGTTATTTGTGGGGTATTAGGTGGTGGTTGTGAGATATTTGGAGGTGGTTGTGGATGGTTTGTGTGATCATTAGGAGGGTTATGTGCTTGGACTGAATCCATGCCTAATTACAATGAAAACTAATATGAAATTAGAACCTATTTTATAAATTATAGACAAAATCATTAAAAAAAAAATTATCAAAAATGACAAATTTCATTAAAATAATGACAAATAACCAAAAAAAAATGCAAACTTACCTTGTTGATGTTTGAAAAAAATTTTGACTCAAATTTATGATGTCTTATTAGTATTGGCTATGAGTTATCATACCCGTGTTATTATTATTTGACTGTGATAATAAACAACACAGGCTGTAGGTGTCAAAAAAATTGCTAGCATTTTTCAAATATCCAATTAGGCCAGTGGATTAGTTTTTGCTTTGGCTAGGTGTACTGAAACCCAAGCCTACTAAAAAGTAAACAAGGTTTCTAAAGCACCTTTTGAAAAGTGAAAAGTAGATTTAACTGTAGTTTTTTAATCAAACTCATTGACCCATGTTTCATGAGTAGTGATTCACACGAATTCATCTCTCATGAGAATAAATGGAACACTTAGCACTCATTGGATCTAGGTGATGTTCACAAAGGTGAAGCATTAGGACTTTCTGGGAGGTCACCCATCCTAGTACTACTCTAGCTTGAATGCGCTTAACTATGAAGTTTCCTCCCTAGTTAAACCCACTCTACTTGCAACCCCATTTGCAAAACCTTCACCAAGTGTTGTGCCTTATGAACCATTCATTAGAAAGCTCCTTAAGCTCATCAATTGATATGTAGGACATATTTTCCACAACAAGTCAAATTGTGATATTGCTATCAGGATTTAATTGTGTAGTTTTTTACTCAAACTCATTAACCCATGTTTCATGAGTAGTGATTTACACAAATCCATTTCTCATGAGAATAAATGGAACACTTAGTACTCATTGGATCTAGGTGATGCTCACAAAAGTGAAACATCGAGACTTCCTGGGAGGTCACCCATCACAATACTGCTCCAACTTGAGTGCACTTAACTATAGAGTTTCCTCCCAGCTGGTTAAACCCACTCTGATTGCAACCCCTTTAGCAAAACCTTCACCAAGTGTTGTGCCTTATAATATTTTTTCTTGATGTTGTTGAAGATCAAATTGATGCCCTGCAAGGCCTTCCATATGTTTTAGATTATCTCAAGTATTTTTGGAGAATCTATAATAGTAGAGTTTTTTAAATAAGTAAATATTTATTAATTTTACAAATTTTATTTAATTTTAGTGACTTTCCAAATTTTTCCTAGATTAAAAAATACTTGTAATTCATTTAAAGCATGGTAAATTTCAAAATGGAAAAGCTTTACTATATACATAAGATCTATCAAATTTCCATAATCTATGGGTATAGTGTAAATGCTTCTAAATCTGATTATGTGAGTTTGAATATCAACATTTCAAATCACAGTTTGTGATTCATTGTGAAGATGCAAGAGAGATCAAAGAAAAATCACCGTGATACATCAACTTTTTTCTCTCTTTGATCTCTCTTACATCCTCAAGATAGATCACTGAGTGTGATCCAAAATATTGATGTAAAAACTCTCACACCATCAGATCCAAAATCATTTATTCTTTATCATACATTTTTGTAAACCTGAAATTTGTGAAATATTTATTGCACTTGTAATTGTTCATACATATAGTCAAAGTATCCCTTATATTCGATCATCTTTTAACTCTTGATTATACATTTAGTAGTCAAACTTATTAGAAAAATAGAATAACGGTAAAAAAGAAGAGAAGAAAGAACTTTCAGCTTGTTTTTATTGAATAATAGATGTCAATTTATACAATAGCTTGACTCAACAACATTCCTATATTGCTAATTAGATTGACAACAAACTACTTCATGATCAACAACACACACATAAACATGACACTACTGAAACTATGGACACCTAACTTGACACATATACAATAAGAACTTGATTCAAACTAAAACTCTTTGACTCAATCCTAAACTAAATTTGCGTTGCCAACAACTCAGCAAGGCTTGTCACATATGCAACAATTATTATTGACTATTGTTGAAACATTAACTCCAACACCCCCACTTAATGTGACAACTAAAGGAAACATATCTAGAAATTATACTTTGAAAATATGTCATAGAGGTGTAAGACTTTCTCATAGTTATGCAACTATCAACCAACTCCGAAACACCATTGGACACATCATCTCCACATGAAATGTCTTATAAATGATGTCAAGCTTCCAAACTTTCAGATCTCTCTGAACTATTGGACACACCATCTCCACATGGAATGCCTCATAACCCTCGTAAAGGTATAGCTTCTCCGATCCTATAGCACCTCAAACTATTCGAGCATACATCTAGCCTCTACCACATCTTATCTATTTGCAGAGTATAGACTTCTTCAAAATAAAACAATATCTTCAATGAAAACATAATCATCTGGTGGTTCTTCTCCTGGCCTCATCTTCTTTTAACAACTTCTTCTCTAACAGACAGAACTTAATAGAAAGATGGCTCTGATACCATATTGGAAAAATAGAACAATAGTAAAAAAGAAGAGAAGAAAGAACTTTCAGCTTGTTTTTATTGAATAGTAGATGCCAATTTATACCATAGCTTGACTCAACAACATTCCTAAATAACTGCTAATTAGATTGACAACAAACTACTTCATGATCGACAACACACACATAAACATGACACTACTGAAATTTATGGACGCCTAACTCAACACATCTACAATAAGAACTTGATTCAAACTAAAACTCTTTGACTCAATCCTAAACTAAACTTGTGTTGCCAACAACTCAACAAGGCTTGCCACATATGCAACAATTATTATTGATTGCCGTTGGAACATTAACTCCAACAAAAGTAATATCAGTTTTGCTTACTAATTAAGATATTGTATTGGGATAATATAGGCTAGCCCATCTCTTCCAGTTTCTTTGTTCTACATTTTCTTTGAAATATGATCAAATGGAGATGATTAGTTTCCTTCTTTGAAATATGATCAAATGGAGATGATTAGTTTCCTTTTCTTTGATAATTAAGGCTTATTGTTCTATAGAATTTAAAGTTTCTATCTTCTTCAACTATATTTATCCATCTATATTGAATAGATATTATTCTAAATTTTGTACTATATCTTTCTTAATTCCATAAACCCCTAGATAAAAACAGCAATACATTTATCTGTAAATGAGTCAAGCATACTAGAAACTTAATCACATAAACTTCAAAACTCTCTTCTTTCAAAAAAGATGGAAACAAATTTCTACACGCCCTAAATTGGAGTACTGTCAAAAGACTCGCCAACAAAAAAAATCTAACATTACAAGTAAGCAGCAACAATTTTGTCCACTCCCATTTTCTGTAGATCTTAACAGTATCAAAATTGTAGTATAAAGTCCCCAACAAACCACCACCCTCGATCTCCTTTTACACCATACTACTACTAAAGATAAGAATTTCGCGTTTATACTGTTATTTTTATCCACTGGGGCTTGTTGCTGAATCAACAAATTACTTTCCTTTCTCAAACAGTCACAAAATGAAGATTGTAAGAATAAGATGTTTATCAGAACCCAAAAAATAAAATCAAAGCAAGAGCTCACAAATCATCTATGCATATCCAGATCAACTTGCCTATATACCATGCAAATTCACGTCTAAACACAACCATCCATGCATGCAATGAATTCCTTTGATAAATATAAAAAACACATTGGAAAATCAGAGATAAAAAGCCAACCCTGAAATGTCAATCATAATTTCTCATTAAAATTCTATACCCAACAAGGTTTCTACATTTGTGTTTGAAACATTTGGATAAAACTTTGTAGTTTTAGATCCAATCTTCAGAATAATAAAGACAAAGGATAAGTAATTCTCTACATCTACAAGAAACAAATGAGGGACTAAAACAAAAATTGTTTCCAATCTGAACCTACAAATAATCTCTGAAGTTTGGCCTCAATGTACACTCTCCAAGACATTCCATGGAAACATTGCAATATTAACATCTCTTTACAAACTTCTGTTGATCTCTTCCTCTTCCATTGTTAGAAATGGGTAGATTTGTTCTTTAAAAAACAATGAAACCCAAGTAATAATAACGATAACCCACATGACTGAACAATCTAACTTTTATCTTGTTCATTGTGGGGATAAGATGCATTTCTCCTCTTACTCGGACCAGATGGAGGAACTCTTTTGGATTTAGGCAACATGTTCTCCACAGCAGAAGCCCCTGAAGGTTTCAAATCGCCCCTTAATCTTTCAATGGGTAAAATCTCAGACTTGTTCTTGTGTAAATCAACCCCAAGAAAAGAAACCCTAGAAGCCTCAACATCTGAAAACCACAATAATACCACCATGATCACAACCATGCTATTAAGCCTAGTCATAATTCCATACACCAGACTGAAACTCAATGACCAACAAAATCAATCAGTTAATCATTCAAAGAGATATGTAGCCATAAAAACAGTAAGAAAAAATGGCATTGTTCATCCATATATATAGAAACAAAGGATTAGAACAAGATACATTAAAAAACTGATGAATGATTGGTTTGGTTATGTGTTTTTGATTCCAGGTAAAGCAGAAAAGCATGGACCCGAAGATTGGTGTACTGTTCTTTTGCATGTCGGCCATAAAAGTTGGTCGACAAGGAAAACAGGCTACAACTTTTGCCACCAATTAAGGTAACACCACTTCCTTGATATAGATAATGGAGCCATTTCTTGTCTGAGCAAAGGCAATTTAATAGTGTGGGAGGCCTTTTTGGGTTTGAACAGGGAAAGCTATTATAATGGAAGGCATGAGCGAATCCTGTTTTCATTGTCTGTTAGTATTGTCATTGTGAAGTGTAATCTCCACTGTGAAAGGAAGCCTGCTGCAGGGATTATATAAATACTGTTTTTCTTCAATGGATTGTCTGTGAGAAATAGTACCATCTGCAAATCTACAACTAGACAATCCACTTCACAAAGCTTACAAATACATTTTCTATAATGGTTGAATTCTTTTTGTCCCATTCTTAAATTAAAAGAATGGCTTGGATTTGGTCTTACTAATTAATCCTCAATAAGTTTATGTGAAAAAAGATAATGATTCATTATTAGGGTCCACTTTAACATTTGAAAAAACTTTGTGTAAGTAAATGGACCCAAATTGTTGTGGATGAAAGCGACTCTTGGGGCCCAGCTAGTAGTATAGGTAGTAATTATATTTGGTTTACTTATAAATGGAAAGATACTATATAAAAAGTGAGATGAGATTTTGTATTTCACTATTCAATTTTGTTTGTCTTTTTTCTTATTGGTTTTCATCTCTCAATATCCATATTTCAAGGAGGGTTCTATATTTAGAGGAGGGTTTTCTTAAGATTGGAATTGAAGAGGTACCTTTTATTTCTATTTATATGATTTTGATACTAATTCTTAAATAGTATCTTGTTCGCTAATCAAAGATAAATTTTGATCAATAAAAATAAGTATATTATTTACTAACTTTTACTATGGGTGAAATGTAAAATTAGTACTACTATTTGACCGTTGAATCAAATAATGATGGTGCAACCAACTAATATAAGTAAAGTGGATTTGGAGAATCCTATTTTTAAAAACTTAATTTTGTTAAGTATTGATGATGCAATGCGTCAATCACACGTATATGAGAAGTTTTTTGTTAATATAGTGTATGTTTGTTTGATTGATAAGAGTATGAAAAGATTTAGCCTACAATAATTAGAGCTTACAGTTGGTTTATTGATGCTAAAAGAACAAACATCCAAACTTTAAAAGAATAAATAGTTATAATTTGAAATAATATTTTTCTTTAAATCTCTAAAATTTAATAATTGATATTAAAAAAAAAATCACAATTTTGATAGTTTGGTTTGACTATCATAAATTTAGTTTTCCATGAGTTACAAAGTTTAGTTTGTTAATTTGTATTTGATCTAGATAAAGTTAAATGATTTAGAATGATCTTATTAGCAATTAAGTTTTAATGAGTGTAAGGTCCTAGTTATATAAGTATGGAAAAATTGTACATGCTTTGCACAACTTTGATGGCATGAATACTCTTATTTCTTAACTATTAACAAAAAATAAATTCAATCCATCCTAATTAACACAAAAAAAACTTTGAACAAATAAATATTTTATAATAAACATGTGTCAAGTTTTGCTAGACTTAAATATTAATAGCAAAAAATTTAAATGTGGACAAACTAGACATGTCTAAAAACTATTTGCAAGAAGTGAGGTTTGCATCTTGTAAGGAAATCAAGGTAGCAAAATAAATTCCTACACTAATTTTGAGCTAAGGGTTGTGTAAAAAAAATTACAAGCCTTTATGATAGCTATAGAAATTGTAAAGAAATAAACATAATTAGCACACATACAACAACATAATTATTTAATTCGGGAAAACCTTCTTCAGAGAAAAACCTCACACTCCAAATTCACCTGATATATTTTTATGAAGTCAAACTATATTACAATATATTTGAAAAGCATGCCTCTCATGGGAGTTTCACAAACCAAAAATCTAGAGGTAAATCAACAAATGTTAGATTCTTACACACTATCTTTATTGCATGTGCCTAATAGATATAGGAGATACAATTCCTGTAACCATCAAATAGTATTACAAAAGCATGGGCTAAAAACACCTAAAAAGTGATGTACATCTTATCTCCAATCAAAGATGTCTTATGATGTGTCAAAAATACAAATCAACATGTGTGTCTTCTATTTTACAACTCATGTATGTGTTTAATGTGTTTTTAAATTTCTTATTTCAAGAGACTCAACTTCTACAGGTCATAACTTTTGAACCAGGTGTCCAATTTTAAAAGTATTTGAAGTGTCAAAAATCTTGTGATGTGCTCTAGATAAAGAACTGTAAATATTTGAACATGGACAATTTTGTTTTATTTAGGAACCTCCAGGGATTCAAAATTTTCCTATGGAAATTTATTCAACAACTTCAAGAGTAAAACTTTAATACCTTCAAATATAGGCATAATCTTGTAACGAAAATTTATTAACATGCTTATCTAGCTCATCTAAAGCTTTTGGGAAACTTTAGGGAAAAATTGTACTCAAATATAAACTTATATTATAAACTATAACCTTATATAGATGCAAGTTTGAAATGTTATTTTCCTAACAATCTTCCACTTATTTAATACCTTTCCAAAACAAAAATGTCTACACCATAATTTAATTTTTATATCTGAACCACTAGGCCTATAGTGTAATGTCCCTCTCAAGAACCCAAAATAAATAAACCTAATATGTTACAAAGTTTACTAAACTAATTTTTTTCTAAGGTTTATATAACATCTAAGTAACAATGTGGAAGCAATATACACAAAAAAAATATTTACAAATGCAATTACACTACAAATTTCATTCCTCAAGGTTCCTTCATGTTGAGTCACGATAAAGATTTTTTTTTTTAATTATTTAAGTAATAAGTACAATATCCATAATCATAAAAATATAGCATATTAATCTCATAAGAAAATGCATGAATACAACTGATACAATGAAATGCAGCTAATGGATAACATCCACTACACATGTCGCAGGGTATGCGACAACAAATATAAATACATCAAAATACAAGATACATGATAACATATAAATACATCAATTGAATAGAAGACTCCAAGATAGTGATAAGAATGATAAATGTACTACTGGATCATCAACCTTCAAACATTTGTAAATATGAGAGGGACACAAACGATAAGAAGTCACTACCTCACAACCATGTGGTTACCTAGTTAGGCTTCCAATCCCACCATGCAGGGAAAATAATGAATGATCTACATAAAACTAATCAAAAAATAAAAAATTCATAGGCAAGGAATCTTAATAGCCAAATCTACCTCAAAGGTAACAAAAACTACTCAAGAAGAAAGGATAACCAAAGCTGAAAGAACACTCATCCAATACCAACACCACATACCAAGTTAACATACATAATATACCAAGTATATATCGAGTAGCAAAATCATGAGATAAAGTCCACAAAAGGTATCCACCTCAAGTCAAAAGACACATATCAAAAGTATAATCACCATGAATCAGCAATCTCCATCAATGAAAGTAAACACCAACAATAAGTACATCACCAATAATTGCACCACTAGAGGCAAATACAATTTCTACAGAGGAGACTTAGGATACATACTAGGGAGTGTCATCACATGGTCAAACTACTTGAGTTACCCTGGACTGGTCTCTCATTAGACCCCAGACCCTCAAGTGTTGAGTTACCCTAGACTGGTCACTCTAAACCCCAGACCCTCAACGTGACACATGCGGAACCAAAATACCCTCTTATGAAGATGAGGAAAACTAGTCATACCTCTCACTAGGTATCATCTCATTCCCATCCTTAGCTTGTACAAGCACTCAAGTCATGGGTGAGGCACACCTCTAACTGTTTTTAATGTATCTCAAGGAAAAAGACTAGGCAATATATTTTAATTACTATGTTATCACTTATTACACAACTTACAATAGGTTACACTAGTACTGACCACTTTGGGTCATGTACCCCTATTGTGAGTCACTCCCAAAGACATGTACCTAGACAACCTCCCCTAAGCACATAAACTATAGTTGTGTTCCATACCATGTTGAACCACCCATAATAATAAAACTCGGTTCCTTAACAGGAAATCCAAAAATAATTTGGTTCTCAAAACCCAAGTCATCATATATGCTTACCAAATAAATCTCATAAACATAAGCCTCAATTTTGAATTATAAAGTACATCCTGACATCTACTCAAATAACCATCATTAAAGAAATCTTAAAAGACAACTCTAGTGCACATCCTAGTTTGGTCAGCTAAATAGTTCACATAAAAGCCATCACAAAATAAAACATCACGTTAAAAATTTTCAAAATCTATCAAAAAATAAATACCACAAAGCCTCAAATAAACACACATCAAATAATACAAGGTTCCATCGAATGATTTGGATTAGTTTATTTTCAACAGCTTTGTTTAATTATATAAAAGGTATATAAGTGTATACAAGTGTAAATACATTCAGTATGTTAATTATATAATAAGTTTAGAATTAAATTTTCTTTTAAATCAATAATATTTAACAATAAAGACAAAACATTTTCAAAGTTCATTACAATGAGTTTTTATGCATTTTATCTATGTAAATCATCTGGTAATTTAAATACATTATTATATCATATGAATGATATGGATTTCCAACCTATATTGATGGAAAGATAATTCAATTTCACACATTTTTCATTATTACCATTCCTAAAGAAAAATTCATTTGAATGGTGTAAAATATGAATCTTCCTAGCAGCACTGTTCAAATTTGAAGGTTACCAGTTTAGACGAAAGAGCATAACTTTTGTTTGAACAGTTGAATTTTCATGAAAACCAAGGAAAATATTCATAATAGACTTATTTATAATCACAAAGAAGATATTTTATTAACAATATATTTTGTAAAAGTTATAAGTGGCTGCTTTGTGTCTCTAATTGAAAAATCAAGGTCAAATAAGCCTAGTTTTAGCATAATAGTCAATATTTGACCATGTCTGTACAAAAAAAATCATATATGATTTTTATGTATGTTAAATAAAACCCAAATGGGTGTCTCAAATTATCTTTACATTTTTGATAAAATATATTAAATAAAAGTTATAGCAAAATCACATGTTTCAAACCCTCAAATTGACACACAAGCAACTACAAACAAATTTATTCATAATCAAGAATATAATTAAATATTTTAATTAAATTTATATTAAATAGTAAAATAATAATTATAAATATTTCCATAATTTTTTTTAAATCTTCTCTCTTGGGATTTCCAAACAAACTTTCTCAGAATATCAATTATGTCATAAACACAATTTTTAACTGATGGGGACACAACCCAAGAACAGAATGGACACAACAGAAAAGGGAAATTATATTAACTGAGAAAATAAGCTAGTACAAATAGTACAGAGAAAATAAACTTCAAAACATGCCCTAAGGGCTTACAATAGCATAAATCTGGAGATAATTTCTCCTTTCAGCACCTCCTCTCAAACTCCACTCCGAACTGCTTTTTACAATGCCAGAAATCTCCTTAAATAGACCCCAGAGGGTTAAGAACTAGGAGTACATTCTAGAAAGTGCTAGTAGGCATCCACCGACCAAATAGAAGGTTCCGGAAGCTGCATTAGAAGTCGATGCAAATCTAGAAGAATCCGGAAACGGTAACCGAACTTCCGGGAGGCATAACTTTTGAACCGTAGCTCCGATTGACAAACTGTTTACATTTTCGAAAAGCTCTCGAAGTGCTCTATGGCCCTATGGAAAAGCTTTTCTCATCCCCCATTTTTCAGCCCTTTTTCAAGTCATTTAATGCCCCTAACCTGACTTCAAAGCATTCTTAGGAGGTCTCCAAAACTCGAAAAACTGCAATAACTTTCAAACCGTGGGGCCTTTTAACCTGATTCTTTTTCTAGAATGCTCTAAATCACAATTACATTCATCTGGCCAATTCACACCTTCTAGGTCACCAAAATGATGGCCAAAATGCATGCTCCTATTTTTTCGAGATTTTCAAACACACTGATAGTGGAACTGTGAGAGTTGGAACCTTTATTTGACCCAAATGGGTATCAAAAAATGAAAACACATGAAACAGAAACTAAGTCTAAGTACATTTTTTTGGGTGACACAGGATTGCCCTTATACCTCTAGATGCTCCTGTATCAGACACCCAGGGTAGATTGAAAAGTGACCCTGTCACTTTATGGATGGTAGAGGAAATCCCAAATGGGAAACCTCGGCTACTGAAATCCAAGTTGAGTCCTCAATCGATCGTCCTTTCCATTTGACCAAATACTCTTCATACTACCTGTTTCTGGTACTCCTACCCACACGATGATCTAAAATGTCTTATATCTCCTCCATCTTAGAAGCAGGAATTGGACATGGCTCTAACACCAGCTCATCATCTGCACCATCATCATGATACTCTGTTAAATCTGCAATGTTGAAAATGGGAGAAATGTGAATACCATCTAGCAGCTCCACTTCATATGCATTTCCTGAGTCATGTTTCTTCAAAATTTTGCAAGGGCCAAATTTCTTCATTTTCAGTTTATTGTAAGTACCAGCTAGAAATCTTTCTTTTCGTAAGTGCACCATGACTAGATCCCCTACTTGGAATTCCTTATGTCTTCTCCTTTGATCAGCCCTAGCTTTATACTCTTGATTCATCTTGGTAATTTGTGCTTGAACCTTCTCATATAGATGCTTGATATGTTCAACAAATTCTTTCGCTTCAGCACTTGTCCTCTCCCCTTGTTCTATCTTTCTCAATTCTGGTGCAATCCTTGGGCTACTCCCATATACAATTTGGAATGGTGATTTTCCAGTACTCCTATTTATAGAGTTATTATAAGAAAACTTTTCCTATGGTAGAATCAAATCCCATCCCTTGGGCTTATCCCCAACTAAACATCTCAGCAAATTGCCCAAACTTCTATTTACCACTTCTGTTTGACCATCAGTCTGCGAGTGATGTGTGGAACTAAATTTTAGGTCTTTTCTCAACTTCTTCCACAATGTCCTCCAGAAATACCCCACAAATTTAGTATCTCTGTCAGAAACTATACTCCTTGGAAGACAATGTAGTCTTACCACCTCTTTGAAAAACAAGTCTGCAATATGGACAGCATCGTGAGTTTTGTGGCATGGAATGAAATGTGTCATTTTGGAGAACCTATCAACCACCACGAATACTGAGTCATTACCCCTTTGTGTCCTTGGCAATCCAAGAACAAAATCCATACTTATGTCCTCCCATGCCTTGATGGAATAGGCAACGGCTGATATAGACCAGTATTGTGACTAAATCCCTTGGCAACTTGACAAACCTGGCAACTTTGTACGAACTTCTTCACATCCTGTGAAATTTGAGGCCAAAAATAATATTCTCTAAGAATGGAAATGGTCTTATCTCAACCAAAATGTCCTGCCATCCCTCCACTGTGTTTCTCCTTAATCAGATTTTCCCTCATGGAACTCCTTGGAATGCACAATTGACTACCTTTGAACAACATGCCATCCTGAATCAAATAGTCTAACCACTTGGTTCTATCTACAGCAACAGGTTCTTTACAAGCTTTCCATGCTTCAGCAAAATCAGGATCCTCAGGGTACAAATTCTTGAGTTCCTCAAACCCAACTACTTCAACCTGCATTACTGTAAGCAGTGACTGTCTCCTACTTAGTGCATCTGCAACCCTGTTAGATTTTCCACTTCTATGCTTCAACACAAATGTATAACTCTGCAAGAATTCTACCCACTTCATATGCCTCTAATTCAATTTACCTTGGCTATTTAGGTACTGTAATGCCTAATGATCAGTATACAAAACAAATTCCTTTGGCAATAAATAATGCCTCCATTTCTTTAAGGCCTGAACTATTGCATAGAACTCTTGATCATAAACAGAATACTTCTTCTTTGCATCATTCAGTTTTTCACTAAAATATGCAATAGGCTTACCTTCTTGGCTTAATACAGCCCCAACAGCACTACCACTAGCATCACAATCCACTTAGAACACTTTTCTAAAATTTGGAAGTGCCAACACAGGCTGTTCTGTCACCTTCTTCTTCAGCAATTCAAAACTTCTCGTAGCTGCTGCAGTCCATTTGAACTCTTTTCTATCCCCTCTTATTGTATCAGTTAGGGGTGCACATATGCCACTGAAATTCTTAATAAACTTCTTGTAAAAACTAACCAGACCATGAAATGATCTTACCTCAGTAGCAAACCTTGGAGTAGGCCATTCCAAGATGGCTTTTACCTTCTTTGGATCCATTTTGAGACCTTCGGGTGATATAACAAACCCCAAATAGACTAACTCCCTTTTTGCAAAGACACACTTCTTTAGATTAATTAACAGTTTCTCTTCCCTTAGCCTTTCAAGGACACTACGAATATGCAGTAAATGTTCTTCCAAAGTCTTGCTGAAAATTAAAATATCATCCAAATAGACAATAACAAATTTTCCCAAGAACTTCTTAAGTACCTCATTCATGAGCTGCATGAAGGTGCTTGGGGCATTCGTCAATCCAAAGGGCATGACTAACCACTCATAAAGACCCTCCTTGGTCTTGAAGGTTGTTTTCCACTCATCTCCTTCTTGAATTTGTATTTGATAATAGCCACTCTTCAGATCTATCTTTGTGAAGTACTGAGCTCCACTCAAGCAGTCCATAAGATCATCCATCCTTGGCAAAGGAAATCGGTACTTGATGGTTATCCTATTTATAGCTCGAGAATCTGTACACATCCTCCACTCTCCATCCTTCTTTGGTGCGAGTACTGCAGGTACTGCACATGGACTCAGGCTCTCTCGAATCAAGCCCTTCCTCAATAGCTCCTGAACCTGTCTATTTAGCTCCTCTATTTCAGTAGGAGTCATCCTGTGAGCAGCCTTGTTAGGCAAACTAGCTCCTGGAATTAGATCTACTGATGACTGATTTGCCTTACTGGTGGCAATCCATCTAGAACATTATCAGAGATAATATCTCCAAACTCCCCTAGTAAATCTGAAACTTCAAATGGTATTTCACTACTACCTTCTTTATCTTTCCTAGGAATCAGAGCATAGCACATATGTTGATGTTTCATGCCATCTAAAAACTTCCTTCCATCAACAAGACAAATCCTAGCACTGCTACATACCTTTTCACCTTCCTTTTTCATGGGCTTCAATTTGTGGTGAACTCCATCCTTTGTCAGAGAGTATGTGTTTGCATGTCCATCATGTATTGCATGTCTATCAAACTGCCATGGTCTACCCAACAATAGATGGCAAACATCCATCGAAATAACATCACAGAGAACTTCATCATGGTAACTCCCAATTTTGAATTTTACTAAACATTGTTCACTTACCAGGACCTTATGATCATCTTTTACCCAAGAAATCCGATAGGGCTGAGGATGTTTCTCCCTCTTGAGCTTTAGCTTAGAGACCATCTCTTCTGATACCAAGTTATCAGTGCTACCACCATCAATGATCACATCACAACATTTATCCTCACACTTGCATCTGGTACGGAACAAAGTCCTCCGTTGTCCTGGTTCATTCTCACCACTTAGTAGGACTCTTTCATTTACCAAGGTCACTCCTCTTTCTGGATCCTTTGAATGTGATGATTGTGCATCCTCATCCACATGAGCAACCCTAGCTTGGCCCTCAGTTCTCCTATCTGTCCTTCCTTGTCATTGAGGGCATTCAAAGGCACGATGACCTTCTTCATTGCAATGGAAATAGGTACCACGAAAGCCTTCTCTTCCTTGTCCATGTCCCCTACCTCTTCCTCTCTAATTTCCAAAGTCTTGATCACGGGAGCGGTTGAAACCCTCATTCCTCTTGTTCCTACTAGTACCCTCATCTTCATTTTTCTTTTGAGTTTCATTGCGGCCTCCAAATGATCTACCGCTTCCCCTTCCTCCTTGATCGTGCCCTCTTTGTCTTCCTTCAAACCTCTTATTCAGCTTCTCTTCAACTCATAGGGCAAATTGGTATGCCTCTTCAACGCTGGTCATTCTTACCAGACTTAATTCCTCCTGGATGCTAGGTCACAACCCACTAATATAACGAGCAACCTTCTCCTTATTTGCTTATGCATGTCCCACTCTAATCAAGAGTCGGTAAAACTCCTCTGTATATTCTTGTACTGATCTTCCTACTTGCTTTAACGCATGCATCTTCTTAGACAGATCCAGCTCATAGTCCATAGGAATGAACTGCTTCTTCAATTTGTCCACCATGCGATCCCATCTTGTGATCTTCTCCTTTCCTCTTCTATTTCTTTCCAATTAAACCTCTTGCCACCAGATTTTGGCATGGCCTTTCAGTTTTTCCTTTGCAAACTTAACCCTATCTGGGTCCCTGATATCCTCATACTCAAAGTATTCTTCCAATTCATTGATCCAATCGATCAACTCATCTGGTTTCAAATTTCCTAAAAATACACCCACTTCAATTGTGGGTCTTTTCCCAAACTTAGTAATGGCTCTAAAAAGCCTTTCCTCTGCATGATTTAGAACTTCCCCATCAAATTCCTCTTCTGGTCCCATTACTTCTTCTTCATTGTCATCCTCACTGTTGTCACCAACGGCAACATTTGCTCCTCTATGGAGCTCCTCTTGCAATGCCTGCACTTGCCTTTGGAGGGCTCTAACCTCCTCAGGATTAATAGCTCTGGCCCTTCCACCACGCTCTCTTCATGGAGGCATCTTCTAACTCGAACCCACAACCATACAGTCCTGGTGCAAATTGCCTCACAGTGGGCGCTCTGTCTACACACTTAGGAAAACCCGCTCTGATACCACTTGATGGGGACACAACCCAAGAACAGAATGGACACAACAGAAAAGGGAAATTATATTAACTAAGAAAATAAGCTAGTACAAAAAGTACAAAGAAAATAAACTTCAGAACATGCCCTAAGGGCTTACAATAGCATAAATCTGGAGATAATTTATCCTTTCAGCACCTCCTCTCAAACTCCACTCCGAACTGCCTTTTACAATGCCAGAAATCTCCTTAAATAGACCCTAGAGGGTTAAGGACTAGGAGTACATTCTAGAAAGTGCTAGTAGGCATCCACCGACCAAATAGAAGGTTTCGGAAGCTACGTTAGAAGTCAGTGCAAATCTAGAAGAATCCGGAAACGGTAACTGAACTTCCAGGAGGCATAACTTTTGAACCGTAGCTTCGATTGACAAACCGTTTACATTTTCAGAAAGCTCTCGAAGCACTCTATGGCCCTATGGAAGCTTTGCTCATCCCCCATTTTTTGGCCCTTTTTGAGGTCATTTAATGCCCCTAACCTGACTTCGAAGCATTCTTAGGAGGTCTCCAAAACCTGAAAAACTGCAATAACTTTCAAACCGTGGGGCCTTTTGACCTGATTCTTTTTTTAAAATGCTCTAAATCACAATTACATTCATCTGGCCAATTCACACCTTCTAGGTCACCAAAATGATGGCCAAATTGCATGCTCCTATTTTTTCGAGATTTTCAAACACACTGATAGTGGAACTGTGAGAGTTGGAACCTTTATTTGACCCAAATGGGTATCCAAAAATGAAAACACATGAAACGGAAACTAAGTCTAAGTACATTTTTTTGGGTGACACAGGATTGCCCTTATACCTCTGGATGCTCCTGCATCATTAACAAAATTCTACTAATTTCTATCTATCAGAAAATCAAAAGTCCTTATTCAAATTCAAAGTTAAATTCACAATTAAGAAAATATAGAGAATACAATCTTTCCAACAGAAATTGCAAAGAGATTTGAAAGCCCCTACCTTCAAACACCAAGTTGATTTGTCAAGAAGAAGGAGAAGAAAATCCAATTGTAGACTTCACTCCCAAGCTTTGAAAAAAAAAAAATAGTTCAAAAATCTAAATGCATAACCTATAACCTACCTTCTAAAATATGTGTTCTAAATTATCTTATTGTTCTCCAAAATCCTTCTCTCTTAAAATGACCATAATGACCTCTTAATAAAGAAAAATAATAAATAAACAAAACTAATAAAAATAAAGTTTCTAAAATGAGTAAACTTACAAAATAAGGTAACTAAAATAAAATAAAATAATTTTTTTTTCTTTGTTTTCTTATATTTTTAAAAATAAATAAAATCATTTTTTTAAGAAAATAAATGCATAATTTCTTTTTCTTTCTTTTAATATTAAATAAATAAATATTCTTTATTTATTTACCTTCTTTTCACAATATAAATTTATCTTTTTAGGATTAAAAAATAAACATCCTTTCTTTTAAAATTAAATAACTTATTCCCCGCTCAAAAATCTTATTTTAATTTCATTAATTAATGTGCAATTAAATTGCATATAATTAGTTTAATCATTAATAACAATTAAAGCCCACTAATTATGTGCAACTCTAACTTTATTATCATTGATTAAATATTCATGATAAACTAATATTTAGTCTTTAGTATTTTAATTTATCTTTTTTCCAACTTTCACATTTAGATTTTTTAAATCAAGTCTTTTAAATAAATAAAAAATATTTAATTAATTTTATTTCTCAATTAATTAAATATCTTGATATTATAATTCTTCATTTTATTTAAATAATATTTAATAATTCTAATATTATGTGATTGATCTAAATATCATAATTAAACCTTTTACTAAATAAATAACATAGTCAAATCCACATAAGCCAAACTATTCAAAACTCAAACTCAAACAACGCATACAAAGATAAACTCATGAATTTAAAAAGGGGTAGAGAGTCAAATACAAGTCCTCCTTGCGAGACAATTGTTTAGAATATGACTGGGATTGAACCTGGTCATTAATTTCTCATTCTTACCATTGAGTTATTGCGATAAGGCACACTCATCCTGCCAATTCAGGGAAGTCAATGTCCAATACCTACATCCTGCATAAAAGATGAGCATATGCATATGCATATATATAACTAAACTAGATAGGCAATGGGAGAGAGTGGTACATCATGAGATCCCAACTAGCGAGTGACTATGACTCCCTCCCTTAGCCACATTAGACACGTTGAATAGAAAAGTAAAATAGACACACATACAATACACATCCAAGTATGGAGTAAGTACCATAATGAATCATGACTTGATTCATCAAATGCTCAGATATAATAATACATTACTATGAATGTAAAATAATCATCATTAAAGACATATCATCTGGCATCGTTATGAAAGAAATCACATTTACTAACTAGGAATCATTAAAGCAACATCAACATGTAAGTAATCATAATCGTTAGACAACGCATGAAATATAATCAACTATGTAATCATAAATGATATTTTGAAGTCATGAAATGATATCATACCATAATATCTCTGAAACTAACACATCTATGAAATTGGCCTAAAAGAGTTCAACATATATAATAAAAAGAAAATTATGGGTGGGCATTACATCCACCCCCCCTAGAATTAGGCTTACTCCTAGAAGCCTTCTACTATGACTAGGGTAACAAAAGGTCAAAACATACTATCAAAAAACTATTACAAATAAGTTAACTATGTACATACTTTCAGTCACTAAGAGCAATAAACCAGAAACTATATTGGTCCAACATTTATCTATTTAACAATTACAAAAAAAAATCTAGTCCAAGAAACTATCTCTCCTACTGCACCCAAAATCAAGAATGACATCTTATAATCATTAGAAAATGTAAGGATACAATGCATAGAGATAAAGTAAGATTCTAGAACATAGATGTTATGAGTTTCCAAGTTTCACATTCAAAATTTCTATTGTTCCAAAGTATGTTGTTCAATTATTTGGATCTTAGTTTAATGTTAATAAATATTTCTTGTTTAATCTTGTTACAAGTTTAACCATTATTTAACTAAAGGCACACAATATGCCTAGAGTTCCCAGTGCTGAAACTTAGGCTCTAATACCAAATGTAACACCCCACTCGTGAACCCAAAAGAAATAAACCTAACATGTTACAGAGTTTATTAAACTATTATTTTTTCTAAAGTTTATACAATATCAAAGTAACAATGTGGAAGCAATATAAACAAACACAACATTTACACATGCAATTACAAAATAGATTTCATTCCTCAAGAGTTCCTTCATGTTGAGTCACATTTAATATTTTTTATTAATTGTTTAAGTCTTTAGTAAAATGTCATCCATAATCATAAAAATATAACATATTAATCTCAAGAAAATGCATGAATACAAGTGATACAATGAAATACATTTAATTAATAGCATCCATTTCACATGTCATAGGGTATGTGAGAATATATGCAAGTACATCAAAATACAAGATACATGTTAACATATAAATACATGAGCTGAATAAAAGTCTCCAAGATAGGGAAGAGAATGATAAAGGTACAAATGTATCATCAACCTTCCAACATCTATAAATCTAAGGAGACCTAAATGGTAAGAAGTCACTACCTCCCGACCGCATGGTTACCTAGTCAACATTCCACTCCTACCATGCAGGGAAGATAACAAACGGTCCACATGTAACTAATCAAACCATAAAACTTTCCCAAGCAAGGAATCCTAATAGCTAAATCTACCTCAAGTGTAACACAAATTACCCAAGAATAAAATATAACCAAAGTTGATAGAACACTCATCCAATACCAGCACCACATACCAAGTCAACATACATATACCAAGTATATATCGAGTATCAAAATCACAAAATAAAGTACACAAAATGTATCCACCTCAAGTCAAAAGACACATGTCAAAAGTACAATCACCATGAATTACCAATCACCATCAATGAAAGTTTAAACACCAACAATAAATACATCCAATCACCATCATTGAAAGTAAACAACAATATAAGTACAACACCAATAACTGTACCACTAGAGGAAAATACAAAATCTACATAGAAGACTCAAGCTATATACTAGGGAGTGTCATCACATGGTCAAACTACTTTAGTTACCCTGAATTGGTCTATCATTAGACCCTAGACCCTCAAGCATTGAGTTACCCTAGACTGGTCACTCTAGACCTCAGACCCTCAACATGACACAGGAAAAACCAAAATGTCTTCTCATTAAGATGAGGAAATTCAGTCATACCTTTCGCTAGGTATCATCTTATTCCCATCCTTAGCCTTTACAAGCACTCAAGGCATGGGCAAGGCACATCTCTAACTTATCTTTTTAATGTATCTCAAGGAAAAGGGCTAGGCAAGATATTTTAATTACTATATTATTATTTATTACATAGCTTACAATAGGTTACCCTACTAACCACTTTGGGTCCTAAACCCCTATTGCAAGCCACTCCTAAAGACATGTACCTAGACAACCTCCCTCGAGAACATAAACCACAGTTGTGTCCCATACCACAGTACTCATAATGATAGAACTTGGTTCCTTAATAGGAAACCCAAAAATAATTTGGTTCTCAAAACCTAAATCATCATATATGCTCACCAAAAAAATCTCATAAACATAAGCTTTGATATTGAATCATAAAGTACATCCTTACATCTAATCAAATAACCATCATAAAAGAAATCTTAAGAGACGCCTCTAGTGCACATCCTAGTTTGGACAACTATATAGTTCATATAAAAGCCATCACAAAATAAGATATTACATTCAAATTTCTAAAACCCTTCACAAAACAAATACCACAAAACCTCAAATAAATGCATATCAATAATACAAGGTTTCATTGAATGAATTGGATTATATTATTTTCAAAAGTTTTGATTGATTAGATAAAGGGTATATAAGTGTAGATAAATTTAGTATGTTAATTATCTAATAAGTTTAGAATTAATTATTATTATTATTTTGAATCAATAATATTTAACAATAAGGATAAAACATTTTCAAAATTCATAATAGTGAGTTTTTATGCATTTTCTCTATGTAAATTAGTTAGAAATTTAAATGTTATAATCTCATATGGAATGATACAAACACATAAGTAACTGCAAACAAATTTATTCATAATCAATAATATAACTACATATTTTAATTAAATTTATATAAAATAGTAAGATAATTATTATAAATATTAGCACCATAATTTAGTTTAAATCTTCTCTCCTAAGGTTTCTAAACAAATTTTATCAAAATATTAATTATGTCATAAATGAAATTTTTAATAAAATTCTACTAATCTCTATCTATCAAAAAATTGAAGGTCCTCATTCAAATTCAAAGCTAAATTCACAATCAAGAAAACACAAAGAATACAATCTTTCCAATAGAAATTGCAAAGAGATTTGAAAACCCCTACCTTCAAACACCAAGTTGATTTGTTAAGAAGAAAAATAAAACCCAATTATAGACTTCACTCCCAAGCTTTGGAAAAAAAAAATCACTTCAAAATTTGAATGCATAACCTATAACTTGTCTTCTAAAATCTATGTTCAAAATTATCTTATTGTTCTCCAAAAATCTTCTCTCATAATTTGACTAGAATGACCTCTTAATAAGGAAAAGTAATAAATAAATAAAACTAATAAAAATAAAGTTTCTAAAATGAGTAAACTTACAAAATAAGGTAACTCAACTAAAATAAAATAATAATTTTTCTTACTTTCATATATATTTAAGAAATACATAATTTCTTTTTCCTTTCTTTTAATATTTAATAAATAAATATTCTTTATTTATTTACTTTCTTTTCACAAAATAGATTTATCTTTTTAGAATAAAATAAATAAATATCATTTGTTTTAAATTAAATAACTTATTTCCCTCTCAGAAATCTTATTTTAGTTTTATTAATTAATGTGTAATTAAATTGCATATAATTAGTTAAATCATTTATAATAATTAAGGCCCACTAATTGTGTGCAACTCTAATTTTATTATCATTGATTAAATATTCACGATAAATTAATATTTAGTCTTTAGTATTTTAATTTATCATTTTCTCAATTTTCACATTTAGACTTTTTAAATAAAAAATAAATATTTAATTAATTTAATTTCTTAGTTAATCAAATATCTTGATATTATAATTATTTATTTTATTTAAATTATATTTAATAAATCTATATTAAAGTGATTGATCTAAATATCATAATTAAACCTTTTACCAAATAAATAACATAGTCAAATCCACATAAGCAAAACCATTCAAAACTCAAAATCAAACAACACATGCAAAGATAAACTCACAGATGTAAAAAGGGGTAGAGAATTAGGCACGAGTCCTCCTTGTAGGACTAGTGTTTAGGCTATGGTTGGGATTGGACCTAATCATTATCTTCTCATTCTTACCATTGATTCATTGTGATAGGGCATGCTCATCTTGGCGATTTAGAGAAGTTGATGATTGATACCTACAACGTGCATAAAAGACGAGCACGTACATATGCATATATATAACTAAACTAGATGGGCAATGGTAGAGAGTGGTACATCATGTAGATCTTGACAAGCAAGTGACTACGACTCCCTCCCTTAACCACATCAGACACATATGATAAAAAAGTAAAATAGACACACATACCATACACATGCAAGTATGGGGTAAGTACCATAATGAATCATGAGTCAACTCATCAAATTCTTAGACATAATAATGTATTACTATGAATGTAAAACAATCATCATTAAAGACATATCATTGTTATCATGAATGTTGATGATACTATATTGGGGGAGTATCCTGAACATTTGAGAGTATTGATATATTGCATTCATGATTGTGTTTGTCATTGATGTCAACATAGCATTGTTTTGGTAAAGATTGGTAGAGTAGCAGACAAAGATCTTGATGGTATGGACAATGGTTTGATTTTCTAGTCATGTGCAATTATGGACATGTAACATAGTGTCTTGATGATGTGGTTAAGTGCACAAAGTCTAATTCAACAACATACAAAAGCTGAACCTAATTTATAGATAGTAGTTCAGAGAGAGAGTATTGGGAAGTAGTTCCTAATGATTGTTGGCTATCTTACATCCCAGATATAATGGAGTGTTGGGAAATCAAGCAGTCATATGATGACATCAACAAGTGCACAAGCCTTAGTATCACATGTGTGAAGTTCTATATAGACTGTGAACTAACAGTGTTATTATAATTGTAATTAAATTATCTTTTTTTAATTAATTGGTAAAGCCTCAAGGCCGACTCAAGGAATTATTATAAAGATATGGTATAAAGGAAAGATATTTTTCTTGTCTATAAATTAAGTATGTGTATTGTGATTGTTGTTCAAGTGTGAAGTGCAAAAAGAAGGAGAGTGCTTACTAAATGTGTGTAAGTGATCTAAGGGACTATTGGATACAAGATTTGAGATCTGGTTACAAGATCTGAAGGAGAAAAAGTCTGATTGACAGGATGGAGACGTAGGAAGGAAGTAAATTTTAGTTCTATTACTCTACAAGGAATAATACAGAGATCATTTGGATAGTGGGTTCATTGCTCTTGCCCTTGAAGTTGTTTGGGCAATGGGTCTAGCTATCTTACACAACTCCTAACAAGGTTGGCACAACTCCTATTAGGGTTGGAATCTCTAAATAGGGATTCAAAGTCTTCTAACAGGGAATCATATGTATTGAATGTTGTAATAGACTCCTAATAGGGTCTATCCTCTAAGAAGGAATATTTTTATTAGTACATCATCTTGTGGGTATCATCCCCACCAGGGTTTTCTCTCTAATCAAGGGTTTCCCTAGTTAACATATCTGGTGTTATTATGTATAAGTATTGTGGTTTCAGTTTACATTACTCATATGGTTAAGATTGTTTAAGATTGTTAATTGTGGTATTAGTTGAATAATTAATTCACCCCCCTCTCTCTCAGTTATATCAGTGGACTATATATTCTAACAATTGGTATCATAGCCTCGGGTCCTTGAAGAAAAAGCTTAACAACTTTGGGAGATAAATAGTGAATATGTTCAAGAAGGATAGTCCAAGATTCAATGAGGCCAACTATGATAGTTGGAAGGAGAATATGAAGACTCATCTATTGTGCATGGGTCCAAGAATTTAGATCTTGAAAAAAAGTCAAAAGTCAATCGTTGAAGAAGAAAAGCTTGCAGGATGTAGTGAAGAAGAGAGAGATCTATTCATGTGTAACATGAGAGCAAGAGAAGCCCTACTAACAACACTTCCAGAGAATGAGTACAGTTAATTAAAGTCACTTGTAACATCTCATGAAATTTTGAAAGCTTTAGAATCTACATTTGAAGGTGATGATCATGCAAAAAGAATGAGATTACAGAATTAGATATGCACATTTCAAGGTGCTAGAATGATGGAAGATAAATCTATAAGAAGTTATATTGGTAGAGTATTAGAAATGGTTGTAGGTATTTAGTCTCATGGTGCAACCAAGGAAGATGATGAAGTCATATGGAAGATCTTAAAAAGTTTGACACCACTATTCAAGCCAGTAGTGCAAATGATGCAGCTAGTGATGCCTTGCACTAAGGATTTCAATAAGGAAACTTTACTTCGAAGATTAAAATTAGTTAAAGTAGATCTAAGACACTCTAGTGAACTTGCAAGAGTCAAAACAACCTTTAGTGCCCTAAACATTCAACCTAATTTGACAAGGAGTGCAAGCACCCATGGAGATTTTGTTAATAGCAACAGAGCTGATGAAGACAAGAATATTGAGGAAGGAATAGCCCTTATGGTGAGAAGAGAAAAAGATGGTAAGAAAATCTTTAAATTTTGGACATGTAATGAATTTGGTCATTATATATCTAAATGTCCTAAAATAGAGAAAAAGTATAAAGGGAAGTTTAGCCCTAGAAGAGATAGAGATAGAAATTGTTTGTATGCAAATAAAGATGAACAATCTAATGAAAAAGGTCAAAGTGAAAGTGATGATAAATTAGGATTTGTGGCTATCAAGGAAGATTATCTTGATAGAGAAATTAGAGAAGAAAGCGCTCTTGTTTCCCAAGTGGAAAAGAAGTTTGATTGGATAATTGATAGTGATTGTTCACATCACATGAATGGTGATATGAATAAATTTGTTAAGTTCAAGAATCATGATGGAGGTATTGTTAGAGTTGGTAACAATGCAGCCTACCATATAACAAGAATTGGATCCATTACTCTTGATAGTAAAACTAACACTGATGATGTCTATTTTGTTGATGGATTGAAACATAACTTGTTGAGTGTTGGACAGTTGGTGGACAAGGATTATCTACTGCAGTTCACTAAGAAGACCTACACTATCAAAGATAGAAATGGTAAGATGATTGGAATTGGCATTAGATTTGGAGGTAATGTATTTCAATTGAATCCTACTGAGATGACATGTTTAGCAGCTAAAATGGATAATAGTTGGTTGTGGCAAAGAAGATTTTGTCACATAAACTTTAATAATATTGTGAAGGTTAGCAACACTTTTGCAGTCAGATACTAGCCTAATATTGTTAAGCCTACTAATGTTGTGTGTAAGGAATGTATTTTGGCTAAGCAAAAGAAAGTATCATTCCCTAGAAAGAAGTTCACTACCACAAAGTTGGAGATTGTTCACACATATCTGAGTGGTCCTTCTAGAACAAGATGATTCTATGGTGAAGGGTATTTTATGATTTTTGTTGATGACTTCAATAGAATGATGTGGGTAGCATTTCTTAAAGAGAAATATGAAGCTTTTGAGAAGTTTAAGATATTTAAGAATAGATTTAAGAATGAATCCGGTGTTAAGATTAAGTGGTTGAGATTTGATAGAGGAGGAGAATTCACCTCTAGAGAATTTAACATATTTTGTCAAGAAAATGGAATCAAAAGATAGCCACCTAGAACACCTAAGAAAAATGGGATTATTGAGAGAAGAAATAATTCTATAACAAAAGTAGCTAGAGCAATGTTATTTGAGAATGATGTTTCTAAGACATTCTAGAGAGAAGCAGTTAATACAATAGTATATACTCTAAACAAAGTACAAATCAAAAAAGGTATGGACAAGACACCTTATGAACCATGGTTCGGTCATTCACCAGTATTCAAATATTTCAGGATATTCGGGAGAAAATTTTATATTAAGAGAGACGATGACATTGGTAAGTTTGATCCAAGAATCGATGAAGGTATGTTTCTTGGATACTAATTTAAAAGTAAGTTTTATAGATGTTTCAACTAGAACTAAGACAATAGTTGAATGTACAAATTTAAGGATTGATGAGAAGTTTGGAACTAAAGAAAAGATGATAGATTATAATTTAGATGAAGATGAGAGTAACCTTAGAATTTTCAGACAGAATGTTAAAGTTTTGTTTAAGACTAACAATGACTTGTTGAATGATGTGCTAACTTTTGAGCATAGAGGAGAATAGTGTTCTTAACATAGAGAAGAGATAAGAGTTAAGATGTCAACTCCTACCCCTAATAGAAATTTGACAAGGAATTAACCTCCTAAGTAGATAAATGGAATTAAAGACAAAGGTGTTATGACAAGAAACAAAGTAAATGCAGAGATATGATTAATATCTCAAGTTGGACCCAAGTGCACAGATGACGCAATCAAAGATAATCATTGGATCCAAGCAATGAAGGAAGAATTAGATCATATAGTAAAGAATGATACATGGGAATTAGTTCCTAGACCAAAAGACAAGAATGTGATAGGAACAAAATGGGTTCTCAGGAATAAGATGAATGAGCAAGGTGAAGTTGTGAGAAACAAGGCCAGACTTGTTTGTAAAGGTTATTCATAGCAAGAAGGCATTGATTATGAGGAAATATATGCACCTGTAGCAAGAATGGAAGCGGTAAGGATGTTCCTGGCTTATGCAGCAAATAAGAAATTCAAGATTTATCAGATGGATGTTAAATCTACCTTTTTGAATGGAGAACTAGAAGAAAGGGTTTATATTGAGCAACCTGAAGATTTTCCTTTATCAGAAGACAAAGACATGGTATGCAAATTGAAGAAAATTCTTTATGGTCAAAAGAATGCACCAAGAACCTGGTATGCAAGGTTGGACGGTTACTTGGTAAACCTTAGATTTGCTAAAGGTATGGCAGATAATAATTTGCATTTGAAAGAAATTGAAGATGGTTTGTTAATCATTGTAATATTTTTTGATGACATCATTTTTGGAGGTAATGATGAAGCTAGTGATACAATTGTTAAGGAGATAAAGAATGAATTTGAAATGAGCATGATAGAAGAAATGAAGTTTTTTCTAGGTTTACAAATTGTGTAGAATAATGATGGCATTTTCATTTCACAAGCTAAGCACTTACAAGATTTCTTGAAAAGGTTTGGTTTGGAAAGTTGTAAACCTGTTGGCACACCTATGATAATTGGTCACAAGTTATCTAGCAAAGATGAGACACATGCAGTGGAGCAGAAGAAGTATAGATCCATGATTGGAGTTTTGTTGTATTTGACTCACACCAGACCATATATAGCAAATGTAGTTGGGATTGTAGCTAGATTTCAAGTTGATCCTAATGAATATCATTTTGCAACAATAAAGAGAACATTCAAATATCTAAAAGGGACATGTAATTGTGGAATTTAGTATGACAGATCAAGTGATTTCACTTTGTGCGCATATACTAATGTTGATTGGGCATGCAGTATGGATAAAAAGAGCACTAGTGGTGGAGCATTCTTTCCTGGAGGAATATTGGTTACTTGGTTAAGCAAGAAGAAAGATTACACCACAGAGCACTGTTGAGGTGGAGTATGTTGCAACAGAAGATAACTATGATCAGGTTATGTGGATGAAGTAGATATTGAAGGATATCAGAATTAAGAAACCTATTATCATTTACTGTAATAACACAAGTATAGTGAGTATGTCTAAGAATCATGTATTGCATTCTAAAATAAAGCATATATCTATTAAGTATCATGTGCCGAGAGAGAAAGTAGGAAAAAAAGAGATTGGATTAGAGTATGTAAGTACTAAGGATCAAATTGCAAATATCTTTACAAAGCCTTTACCTAAAGATACATTTGAGTGCTTGAGAGGTATGCTTGGGATTATGCCCCTACCTACTTTTGAATAGTTGATGCAAAAAGTGCATCAATCCAGTGGTATGAAGCAATATTATTTGACTAAACTAAATGACAATGCTTCATGTATGGGGAAATATCTCCACTATGTACTAAGTCATTGAGGACTCTTAGTATTTGGCATTTGGTATTGAATAGCATCTTTGGACACTCAAGCTGGTTGATGACTTGGAGCAGCTAATTAACAATTTGTATTTAACAATTGGTACATTGAGATTGAGGTCTTTAACATTGATGTCAATGGGGGAGAGAATATGCATGAAAAAAACTTCCTAAAGCATGGGGGAGAATATGCATGAGATGAGGACATAAGTAGTAACAGAGTTTTACTTGGTATTCTTGGAACTTAGATGTTTTTCATCTATGTCACCATCAATTCCAAAGGGGGAGATTATTAACATGAATTTTGATGATACTCCATTGGGGGAGTATCCTAAGATTTGGAGAGTATTGATGTGTTGCATTCATGACTGTGATTTTCATTGATGTCAACATAGCATCATTTATGTAAAGATTGGCAGTGTAGTAGACATAGATCTTGATGGTATAGATAATGGTTTGATTTTCTGGTCATGCCCAATTATGGACATGTATGACATAGGGTCCTAATGACATTATTAAGTGTGCAGAGTCTATGTCGATGGCATATAGAAGTTGTACCTAATTTATAGAGAGTTGTTCAGAGATAGAGTATTGGGAAAATAGTTCTTGATGATTGTTGGCTATCTTACATCGCAGATGTAATAAAGTGGTGTGTAGTTAGGCATTGATAGAGGAAAGTCATATGATGATGTCAGGGAGTGTGCAAGCCTTAGTATCGCATGTGTAAAGTTTTGTATAGACTATGAGCCGAAAGTGCTATTGTAATTATAATTAAATTAATTATCTAATATTAATAAATTGGGAAAGCCTCAAGGTTGACTCAAGGAATTATTATGAAGATATGGTATAAAGGAAAGGTGTTTTCCTTGTTTGTAAAGTGAGTATGTGTATTTTGATTTTTGTTCAAGTGCAAAGTGTGAAAAGAAGTAGAGTTCTTACTAAATGCATGTAAGTGATCCAAGGTATTATTGGATATGAGATTCAAGATCTAGTTATTAGATCTAAAGGAGCAGAAGTCTAGTTGATAGGACAGTGATAGAGGAAGGAAGTATATTTTAGTTCTATTATTTTTCAAGGAATAATACAGAGATTATTTGGACAGTGGGTTTATTGGTCTTGCCCTTGAAGCTGTTTGGGCAATGGGTCCAGCTATCTTCCACAACTCCTAATAGGGATTCAAAGTCTCCTAATAGGGACTCATATGTACTCCTAACAAGGTCTATCCTCTAACAAGGAATGTTTATATTAGTACATCATCTTGTGCGTATCATCCCCCCCCTCTCCCCCCCTGGGGTTTTTTCTCTGATCAAGGGTTTCCCTAGTTAACATATCTGGTGTTATTATGTATGAGTATCTTGTTGTGGTTTCATTTTACATTACTCGTATGGTTGAGATTATTTAAGATTGTTGATTGTGATATTAGTTGGATAATTGATTCATCACCCCCCCCCCCCCCCCCTCCCTCTCAATTATACCAATGGACTATATATTCTAACAATGCAAGTATAGGGTAAGTACCATCATGAATCATAAGTCAACTCATCAAATTCTCAGATATAACAATGCATTACTATGAATGTAAAATAATCATCATTAAAGACATATCATCTGACATCATTATGAAGGCAATCACATTTACTAACTAAGAATCATTAAAGCAACATTAACATATAAGTAATCACAATCATTAGACAACATGTAAAATATAATCAACTATGTTTAATCATAAACGATATTTTAAAGTCATGAAATAACATGATACCATATATCTCTAAAACTACCACATGTATGAAATAGGCCTAAAAGAGTTAAACATATATAATATAAAGCAAACTATGGGTGGGCATTACATATAGACTCTGAATACCTTATAAATGTCTTTAAGCTCAAAACCTTCATTAAAAAATTAACAAAAATATAAAAATCTCTATCTTAACCAACTACACCTTGTCATCCTTGACCATATCTCTAAAAAAATTATAATAAATATTAATATGCTCGGTTCATGCATGAAAATTCATATGCTTAGCAAGGAAAGTTATACACTAACTATCATAATAAACTATTACTATGTCTTATTATAGTTCAATATGTAAACACAAACACTTGAACCAATTGGCTTCTTTACAAGTGTGAATAGAGTTTATATACTCAACTTCAATAATGGACAAAGAAAACATGACATTGTACAAGGAAATGTGAGTTAATAATGATTTAAAAGATACAAAATGTTCAATTACAGAATATAAATGTAACAAAATGATTAGACAAAAGAAGAACTAAAGATACCTATGTAGTCTAAGAAAATGCAAACCTCTTAAACCATGAAGCACTCCTTTGTTTAGAGTTTTGTCCAAGATTGGGTATGTGTTCTCAATGATACATTGCTCAATAGTCAATATAATTTTGAGATTATTCTGGCATTATAAGTCTATTAGTCTATGATTTTGAATCTCAAATGGTCATTATGATATTGCATGAAAGTGTTTAATTTGTGAAGGAACGAAGGCTTAATTTATAGGAAAATTAGAGGTTAAATGGAGGGATATGATTGGAACTTTATGTATGGTAAAGATGCATTTGAGTAGAAGCACACATATTGTGCTTTCTCGAACTCAAAGCTTGTGGTAAGTGTCCCAAGAAGAGAGATTGAGAGGAGATACAGGGTTGAAGATATGTCATAAAGACACATATTGTCTCAAATCCTTAAAGGTCGATCCTTAAGGATTTTGAATATTTTAGGAAGAGGGGATCAGGGAAAAAGATGTAAGAATATGGTCGACAATATAAGGGAATTTAAGGTTGACAAGTAGAGTGGAGGTTAGGAATGGACAGGATGGGACATGAGTTGAATTGGGATTGGGTTATGATTTCTTGATCATCATGATTAAGGTTGTGCAAATTTTTAGGGAGTGATTAGGCTAGGAGGAGAGAGAATGAGTGGAGGGTTGATTTATCTTTAAATCAAGGGTAATTATCTAATTAAGTGGGATTAATATGTGTGAAGGGATTAGGTTGTGTTTGAAGATATTTTAGAATTTTGATGACATGAAGAATAAAAGGTAATGAAGTTTCCCCAAACTGTGAAAAAAATTAGTTAGACTAGGTGATGCCCCTTGAGAAGGACTAGGTTATAAATGGAAATGGGGGCTCATGCAACATCTCAAAAATAAATTACTTTAGTGGGGTAGAAGAAACGGAAGTGCAACAAGATTGAAAAATGTTCTCATAATACAAAAATAACATCCTAAAAGAAACAAGGTAATAAAAGGTCATTTAGGGGTGAAGATGATAAAAATGGTGCCTTAAAAGGGACCCTTATAAGGTCAAGAGGGTCAAAAAGGGACCTCACTTGCACACAAATCCCTTTGAGATCAAATCCTAGATAAATATTTAGAGCATTTAAAGTGAGGAGAACAATGACATGTGGAGGACAACCAAGGAATCAAATGGACTAGGAGAGGAGAGTGGGTCATCATCAATGGAGGACGGATAACCTTGAAATTGGCCTTGTCATTTCATTCTGCAAAATTTAATTCACATTAAATAGTTTTAGATTTAGCATTGCCATAAGCATTGGAAATAACAAGAGAAAGAGTGCACCAAATGGAATTATGATCCTTCCAAGCAATGAGGGTAATTAGGGTAATATTTAGTAGTGGGCTACAATATTTCATGAAAACCTGAAGGGCAAAAGGCGATGACAATGCTTGATTTTTTCCTACAAATATTTGGGTTGACCTTAAAAGTGAAATGTTTTGTGGCTTTGTTTTATCTTTGTAGAAGGTTTTAGGGTTTAAGGTTTAAGGTATTGTGTTACAAAAGTCTTGTATTTTTGTTTTAAATCCTAAACTTTTATTTTCCTTCATTTCCTTTTTAAGACACTTCGGGATGAGTCATGTGTTCATGGTGATGGTTCTCACTCTGTATTTCCTTAGGTTTAACCATCTTGAGTGTTAATACCCTTGTCACTAATTTTTCCTCACAAATTTAGTTATGTTCTATAATTAGTGGCTCTAAGTTCCCTGATTGTATCTTGTTAATTTTTGATAAATGTGGTAGTTATTATTTCATTTAACTCATGATGTTTATGCTTTATGTTACAACTAGTGATTTACATTTATATTTATGTCACAATTGGTGGTTAATATCTCATCTAGTTGTTCTTAATTTTTGTCTTAACCACTTGCATTCTCACAATAAAAATGGGACCATTGGAGTTGATTGTGAATACGCAAGGAGGTGACACTTTGTAGGTTATGAGTAGCTAAGGGGTTGTGACATTTTATTTCTACAATTAAAAGTGATTTGATTAAATGTGTATCATCTTAAAATAGAATCACCCATCATTTAAAACATTTAGCATTCTCTCTTTAGTGATTTTATGTTTCATGGATGCATTGATGCTCAAACAACTCTTTTTCTTGTTCTAATTCTAATTTTACAATTTTGTATGTGCAATTTCTGAAACATTAGAGTTACCCCTTCATGGGATAGCCATGACATGGGCTGACTTATTCAACCAATACTAGTATAGGTTGACCCAGTCAACCTATACTGGTATAGGTCAACCTAGATGACCTATAATTATATAGGTCAATCCAATCAACCTATAGTGGTATAGGTCAACCAAGTTGACCCATACTGAGCAACCATTTTTTATTCTAGAGCTTATTTTGTCTAAGAGATTTAAATTTGAAAATCTGGTGACCCTATCAACTTGCTTTGTATTCAAGCCTAAAACCTAGTATAAAAGGAAGCTTGGGTACTTTATTTTTACATCTACACTAATATATTTGGGGCCTAATTCATATGCTAATTTTTGACAAAAGAGACAAAATTTGTGAATTTGGCTTTATTTTTTTGGAATTCACCCTTATTTTGTGAGAATCTTGACTGAATTTTTTTACACCATTGTAATTTTGATGAAAGTTGGCATTTTTTACATCATCGCAATTTGCAATTCTCACCAAACATTTATGCATGCATGAAGGACATTCAAGCTAATAGATTTCATCAAGAATTCTAGGTGTTCTCAAGATTCAAGTATCCATTGTTGTGGTTAGATATCATTAGATTATCTTTGTGTGATATTTCCTTTTATGATCTTTATCACATTAAGTCAAACCTATATATCCCATTAGAAGAAGTCATAGACTTATGGGCTCTTTTCAATCATGACTCCTCTTTTTTTCCTAGGACCCATGGTGATACCAACATTTTCACTCATGACCTTAACCCTATCATGGAGACCAACTCTTCTCACTCTTCTCATGATGAAGGTGAAGTTTTGAGATTTCCACCTTCCCAAGTTGACAAGCTTAATTATGAATTGACAAATTTGAAAATTGTCTTGTGCAAGAAAATAAAGATAGTGTTGTCACTTTTGAAGCTATAAAGAAACTTCTCAATCATGATGATAATAACATTAACATTTTGTGTGGCATGTCTCATCTTATTATACAATCCTCCTTCCACAATTGTTGAACCTTTCATTCCTATGTCAACTTCTATTTCTATCATTCCCACATATGTGCCACATCTTATGACAACTTCTACACAAGTCTCCCATCCTCTAAGTGGTAATTTTCCTAACTCCACACTTCACATTAGTATTCCTCCTACTTCCATACCTTCTTCATTACCTTTATACAATATTGTGCCTTTCACATATTCTAATCCTCTTCCCACTTCTTCTAATATTCCACCTTCCACTTTGCATTGTCCATTTTCTTCTTAAAATAATATTGATAACACATATAATGTGTATATTCCTACTATTGCATCTTCTAATCCCACAATTAGTAGCTTTCTTCAAACTATCCCATCTTCGCAATAATAAGTGGCTCAATTCACTCAATCTAAGTACACAAATTCCTATGGCATGTGACATTGCTAATTGTCTCTTTTAAGACATCCTTTGTGTTATTATCTCATAACTTGTTAATATACCTTTTCTTGAGACTTAAAATGTTAAGGGCCATCCTCTAATTCATTTTAGGACTTTCCAAACTATGTATAGTGATTTTTGTTAGGACTATAGGGTCATGGCTGATTTATTCATGTGAACTTTTAGGAACAATGATCCGGGGGATAGTTTCGTCAAAATTGAAGTATCTCCAAAACTCCAATAATCAGCATCAAGTTAAAGTTCTCGAAATTCTAAATTCAATGCAATTTGAATGGACAAAAATAGAGTCCATATGCAAAAGTTATGGTTAGTCAAAGGTTGGTCAAACCAAGAACGAAGGTCATCAAAAAGGTGAAAAAATAATCATCTCCAAAGTGGTCAACAATGGATTTCAAAATAAAGAGCTCGTCAAGAGCTTTTTGACGGTGTTTGTTTCATCAAAAACGGAGCCCGTAAGTGGAAGTTATGCCATTTTGAAGTTCAAGGTAAGAGATGAATATAGTTGATGTCATCATGACATCAGCAAAGTGGGGAAATAGGAAAAAAAATGTTCATGGTCGGATTTGAACTCTTGACCCATTGCCTCCAAAAATAATTACATAACCACTTGACCAAGCATTGATTTAAAAACCAATGGACGGCAACTTTATTTTAAACATTGGCTAGTGCCAATTTTCAACAAGGGTGGGGTTGGAACCCCCGACCGGCGGCTGCCCCAAAATATCTTTTGCCATTGCGCTACTTTAGCACTTAAGGATAAAAGTGTGCATTGTTTTATTCCAATTCTGCCTAACCTTAGTAAAATAAGGTTATTGTTTATTTTTTACCCCAAAAATGACACGGGGCCAAATCCTCTAAAATGGGGAAAGGGTTATTCTGAGAGGGAAACTGGTTAAAGAGTCTAGTTTTACAATTATTTGTTATGGCCTTATTTTGGCTATTTTTTGGTATAAAAAGGGGGTAAGGAGACTCTTATGGGCATTCAAAAAATGGAGAGAACGTCCAAGTGCTGAGTATAAGGGATATTTTTGAAGTGCTCATTCCTGTACTTTGAAATAGCGTAATGCTATTGTACTTCAAAAGAATGATTTTGTAAACATTTGTACCTAATTTTGGAGATAATCGGATTGGTCCCCCTATTGGAGCAGGACCCAGAGACGTAGTCCTTACGGATGAACTCTGAGATCAAATTTTTTGCGTCTTCTTTCTCTCATTTTATCTTTTATCAGCTTAATCTTGTTGTTCTCTTATTTCATTTATGTTAATTTGATTCGTTAAAAGTTTTAAATTAATTATATGTAATCAATTAGCATTCCTCTATAATAGTCCTAGATCCTAATCAGATCAAATTTGGTACCAAAGCTTTTGTTGGACTAGTATTGCAGATTTGAATGCTAACAAGATCCAGGATTGAGAAAGGTGAAGGAAAGCTTGAGGAATACAATCCTAAGATTGGAAAATGAAGGACTAAACCATCATCACAAATGGCAGACGAAGGTGGACAAGCTTTTCGAGATAAGAGTATTCAGAAGACTCTTCAGAATTTGCAGACAATGCTAGAAGTTTTGGTACAAGAAAGAGAAGAGAAGATGTGAAGACGTGCAGCTCGAAAGGACAAAGGGAAAAAGAAATGCAATGATCGTGATCCACCAAAGACACCTGCATCTTCTCCTTCTTCTCCCTCATCTCCTTCTCCCCCCTCTTCTCCTTCTTCTACCCATTCTGAGTCTTCTAATATTTTTAAGGGTGGACATAAGCCTCGAATCAAGTTAGATGTAAAGTTTGACTTGCCAAAATATTGTGGGGAGTTAAATGCCGAAAAACTAGATGACTGGATTCAGCAAGTAGAAGTCTACTGTAGAGTTCAAAACCTTGTAGATGATGTTGACAGAATTTAGTTAGCCACTCTTCGATTAGGTGGTGTAGCCTTAACTTGGTGGGAGAGTAGGTCTCGGGATGAAACTTCACAGCATGGTAAGTTTAATTTGTCTTGGTCAGAATTTGTTACTGCTTTAAAGAAGCAATTCTACCCCCTAGGCCATATGCAGTAGTTAATGATGAATTGGCAACATTTTAGGCAAGGGAAAGGTCAGTCTGTCCAGGATTACACCCACGAATTTCGTAAAAAGGTTATTTCATTAAATGTCCCATTATATACCCAGGACACCTTACTCAAGTATATAGGTGGTCTTCATTCTTACCTAAGGCATTCTATTATCGTCCTAAATCCTTGTAATTTGGATGAAGTATGTGTCCCGGCAACACATTTAGAATCAAGGGGTAAGGTTACTTTCATTGATAAGCCTGATAAAAAGCTATCTAAGTCTGAGGTAAATTCCAAAGGAAAAGGGAAGGGTAAAAAGATAGCAACAGTAAAGAAAGAGGGTGAGAAACCCACATGCTCACATTGCAAGAAAGAAGGGCATGATGATTCTAAGTGTTGGAAGCTGCATCCTGGAAAGAGGCCAAAGCGATTTGGTGGAAACAAAGGCAAACAAAAGACTACTGCTATAACTCAACAAGATCTTGGATCTGACTCCAGAGATGAGACAAAGATTGTTGCTACCGAGATTCAAGGTAAAGGAAAAGGTATATCTCTTTCATCAGATACAAGTTCTTCTAGCATAAGTGCAAGTACAAGTAAAGAATCCTCTCCTAAGGATGATAAGCTAAGGAATGAATTATTTCACATCCGAGTTGTTATTAAGCATACTAAGGTTGATACACTATTTGACACGGGTTCTCAAGTTAATTTGATATCTAAAGAAGTTGTTAAAAATCTTAATTTGACTACAACGCCTCATCTGAAACCATACCCTCTTGGATGGGTTTGCGATGATGCATAGTTACAAGTAACTAAACAATGCAAGTTAAGATTTGCTATCACTGCAAACTTTGTGGATGAGGTAGAAGCTGATGTAGTCCCTTTAGATATTTGTGGTCTTGTACTTGGGAGTCCCTATTTGTATGATCGACAGGCTATCTTCTATAGGGGGGAAAATAAGTATCATCTGTTTAAAGATAAAATTGAATACATTGTACGAGCACATAATGTTAAGACTAATCTGGCACTAGTTAATGCTAATTAGATGAAAAGGTTAGTCAACTCTAGTAAGAATTTTGTATTGATGATTGTAAAAGCCAAAGAAGATGAAACATCTAAGGCATTTAAGGGATGTGATCCAAAACATAAATCTGAAATGGTCAAAGTTGTTTCTGCCTACGATGACTTGTTTTAGGAATCGAAAGGATTGCCTCCTAAGAGAGAGATACAACATGAGATTCAGTTGCAGCAAGATGCACCACTTCCTAATATCGACATGTACCACTTATCAATCTTGCAGAATGAAGAAATCAAGAAGCAAGTTCAAGAGTTGGTCGACAAAGGAGTTATCCATCCTAGTACATCTCCTTGTGGTTCTCCTATTGTATTGGTTCCAAAGAAAGATGGTACTTGGAGAATGTGCATTGACTACAGGGCTCTGATACCATTTTATATTTTCTTTCTTCTTCTTTTTCGCAGACCGATGGATAGACAGAGGTAGTGAACAGGATAGTCGTGCATCTACTTAGAGGCTACTGCAGCAAACACCCTAAGTTGTGGGATGAAAGTCTTCATTATGTGCAACATGCTTACAATCATGCGGCACACTCTTCTACAAAGAGGTCTCCTTTTGAGACTTGCTTCGGTTACTTGCCTAAGACACCAATGGATTTTGCTTTTGGGAAGGACGACATTATTGATGGACGCCATGATGTAGAAAAGGATTTAAAGTTCATCCAGAAGGTCCAAGCAATCCATCAGGCAGTAGAAGCATAGTTGGAGCAGAGCCAAGCAAAATACAAGGCTTGCCATGATAAGCATCGCATTGATCACCAATTCCAAGTTGGTGATAGAGTTTGGTTACATATCAGCAAGGAAAGAATGCAAGGTGAAGGAAGGAAGCTCAAGCCTATCAGGTATGGTCCTTTTGAGATCTTGGAAAATATTGGTACCAATGCTTTTCGACTTAATCTTCCTCCATACATGAAAATTTACTCAGTTGTCAATGTTGAGAATCTAAAGTTGTATGAGCCTCCAATGATCTTGGATGAAGACATCAGTGTTCAGGTTCCATCAGTTGATGATCTGTCACCAAAGTATATGTCAGAATTGCCAGAAGATGTTAGCCTAGACAGGAATGTCAGAACTTCAAGAAGAGGACCAGTTGAATACCTCTGAGTGGGATTGAAGGGGATGCATCCAAGCAAGGCAAGATGGATGGAGATTGGTAAAGTGAGGGAACTATACCCTCACCTTCTTTCTGAGTAATCCAAACTTTCGATGGTCTGAAAGCTTCTCAGTGGGGAGGCTTGATCTGGGGGATACTTTCATCAAAATTGAAGTATCTCCAAAACTCCAATAATCAGCATCAAGTTAAATTTCTCAAAATCTAAATTCAATGCAATTTGAATGGACAAAAATGGAGTCCATATGCAAAAGTTATGGTCAGTCAAAGGTTGGTCAAACCAAGAATGAAGGTCATCAAAAAGGTGAAAAAAATCATCTCCAAAGTGGTCAACAATGGATTTCAAAATAAAGAGCTCATCAAGAGCATTCCGACGGTGTTTGTTTCATCAAAAACGGAGCCCATACGTGGAAGTTATGCCATTTTGAAGTTCAAGGTAAGAGATGAATATAGTTGATGTCATCATGACATCAGCAAAGTAGGGAAATAGGAAAAAAGAGAGTTCATGGTCGGATTTGAACTCTTGACCCATTACCTCCAAAAATAATTACATAACCACTTGACCAAGCATTCTGCTTGAATGTTGGCTAATTCCCCCCGGGCAGAAAGAGACTGCGTGGCTAACCAGACACGCGAGTGTGGAGGAATGGGCTTAGGAAGTTGAGGAAAAGACAGCTTTGGAGAATAAGCCCGAAATTCATTAATTTGAGAAACACGGCCAAACTGGAAGTCAATGTATGTACCTTGGTGACCAACGGTATAAGGTGACCATTGCTGTAAGGTTTGGCTGCCTATGATACAGTCATATTGGTCGAGAGAAAATTGCAAAAAGGTAACAATACAGATTTGAGAAGCAAACTGGATTGGAATATGTGCTTGGAATTTGATAGGGTTGTTGGAATGGGTGACGGAATGAATACTAGTATTTGCAGGAATCCAACAATCTAATGGAAATGCTTCTTTTCTGGCAAGATTACAATCTGCACCAGAATCTAAGAGGGCACATAACTGGTAGGCTTTCAATCCCGAAAGTTTAACATTAAGCAAGAAAGCGGGACAGGGATTGTGCATACCTTTTTGGTAACCAAAGGCTTGTTTTGGTTCATCTGTTGCATGCAGGTAAGAAACATCTTGTTCTGCATATTCTTCTGTTGCTTCCATTTTTTGAGTTGTTGTAGACGGCTGAACTTGTTCAGATTCAAGAAGTAGCTTGTCAAAAGCGCTAAGCGAACTGGAGCTACTTTCATATTCCTTCAATTCATTCTGAACTTGATTGATTTCTCTGAAAATATCAGCTTTAGCCTGATACAGGAAGGCGAGGCACTGAGAAATCCATTCTTTTCTTGAAGCCTTAGCAAAGGCTTGCTGACCTTGTGGGTTATGGGTGTAACCATGTGAGCTAGAAGTAGTACCTGGAGCGTCTTCATCGTATAAAGGACAGATGGCTTCTTGCTCTTGGAGAAGAATTCTATTCCTTTGTTCTTCTAGAGATGCTAGCTCTTTCTTAACTTGCTCAAACTGATATGGTGTAAGAAAATTTCCTTTTCTTTTGAGCAGTTGATTGCTTTGTGCTTGAATTCTATCAAGCTCTTGTTGAGGAGTCAGTCGTAACCAATTTGGATTGGTTTGACTGAGAGGGCGATGATGATTTGGAATGTTATCAGAATGATGATACATATTACAATAAAAGGAGACTTCTGATTTTTCATCTTCACTAGGCGAGAAGAACTTATCAGATTCTTCTGAGGTATGTTCTTGCTCAGATATTCATAAATGCATGACTTGCATTATTTCATCTTCACTATCTGAAGAACAATCTTCTATACACAGATCATCTGAGTCAGATGCATCAGAAATAATTGTGACTGGTTTATTATACATATTCATAGATTGAAGAGTGTGGACACACTTGCCTTTCTTTTGTTGATCAGGACATTTATTCGCATAATGTTCTCCTTTGCAAATATAACAAACAGGTTTGAAATCCTTTTTCCTTACCTTTTCCTTTCTTCTAAGAAACACTTTGCGTTTCTTTCCTTTCTTATATCTTGGATAAGTTTTCTGATAATCCTTGTGAGATCTATAAGACTTATAAGATTTATGCTTTTTCTTGTGTTTGTCACATCCATACGAGGTGGATTGACAGTGGCAAAGTCCTGCTTTGAGGTAGGGCAAAACTTCTTTCTTCTTTTTCCTGTTGTGCTTTTCACTGCATAAATCACTATTGATCTCTTTTATGAACTGACACAACTGAGGGAATGTGACATCATTTATGGACATCTCTGGTGTGTTCAGAATACTATACAGGATCTTCTCTCTATAGTAGGACTGAAGTTGTAAAGGAAAACCATTCAGAAAAGTGTTGTACATCCGAACATTATTATTTGTCTGGCCTGATCTATAGAAGTTAGTATACTGGTCACTGCAGTATGCATCTAACTTACTCATATCGCAAATTCTATTTTCTGTGAATTTTTTCAAAGCTGCACGTTGCTCATTGTCGTGTTGATCGACAAACATTCTGTATAATGCACTACTAACTATTGTGACACCGGCTTGAATCAAATCATCTTTATAGTCTGTGGGCAGACTATCCCAAGCACTTCTTGCGATGCCAGTTAAGGCATTCAATCCTTTCCGGATTGCTTGATCAGATGTCAGATTTGCTGCATAGATGGCATTATCCATCCATGTCCTTAGTGCATCAAGTGTAGCTTTATTCTTTACAGGATCATAGCTATCCAGATTGATGTACGGAGGTACATTCTCATTGAAAGCGTACAATTGATCATATGGGTCTTGCAACACCATATTCACTTTTTTCCATGTACCAGTTTTGGGATCAAACTCTTGTGGTTTAGGAGAGGGTACATGCAGGACTAAGGCTTTACCAGTGTGTAAAGAGCAAAGACGCTGATGATCAACCTACGAGCTTAGAAATTTACTTGGAGGGTGAGTAGGGGCTGGCTGTGGTAAAGAACTTAGTTTAGTAGTTACAACATTCTCAACTTGATCTTTAACAGACTGCAGGGTTTGATGGATGCCTTGAGCATTGGCTAGCTGCTAGGAGCATACCTGAGTTGTGGTTTGTCCTATGGTTGAGACTTTCTTGGCAATAGTATGTGTTGTCATGGTTAATGACTGGGTTGTGCTAGAGATTTGATGGGTGGTTGTAGACAAGGATTGCAAACGCTGAATACTATCGGCCCACCACGCTTCACTAGAGGTGCGAAAACTCTGATAAGTAGAGCGAAGACTATTGATATCGGACTGCATTTGGGTCACAAACTGCTGATTGAGTCGAGACTCAAGGGATTGCAAAGAGGCAATAACAGTATGGAAATCAGCTTTGTTGCTGGCATGGGCTTGCTGGGCAGCAAGTTCCATTTGGACAAGCTTTTGCATCTGGTTTTATTGTACAAGCAAGGCCTTTTGAATACATAGATTAGCATAGTTAAGCATTTTTATCTGGGTAGGAGCATCTGGTTGTCCAGAGGCTATCACATGTTGTGGCCAGCATGGAATATTGTATTTGTCATCAGTAGAGTGGAGAATGAAGTCATAGAACGAAGGGACTTCAGGAGACTGTAGTCGTTCAGTAGTAAAGGAAGTCTGTTGATCAGACAGATACATTCTAACAAACCTAGGTCTAATGAAAGAACAATGTGTGCATTGCATTTCACCATTATCCAACTCCATGAACTGCGGATGTTCACAAGGAGCAGCAAGAGGATTCGAAACAGAGGTTGGTGAATGCTGAGGTACAGAGGTATTGACAGGCACCAATGTAGGTGTTCTTAATGGAGGCATTGAAGGTTGTCTAGTCATGAGTGGTACAGAAGATGAACTTAATGAGGACATACTCCTAGTCAAGGATTGACGGACAGGAGTAGAAGCAGAGGATGAAGTTTGCGAGGATGCAAACGAAATCCTAGCCTGATGATAATCTTCCTGTACATTATCAATTGTCATCATGTTGCTTGGACCTTCCAATTGTCATAATGCCTTCATATCTATGATCCATTCTCTGGGCACTTTTATATCAGTCAATTGAAGCATGCGAGGTGCAAAGATCTGCGCACCCTTAGCATCTGTTTGCCAAAGCAAAGAATATCTATTTTGTGACTTATCAACTCTTGGATCTTTTACTACAGGGACAGTTGAATTAAACAAGCGACCATATAAAGCAAACCAAAGGGCATGAGTTCTTGACCCTTTCTTCATATTCAAGTACTGTGTTCCAAATTGAAACATCATAACCTTATCTAGATGATCATCCAATAGGCTTACAACAAAGTTTGGGATGACATCGAAGGCTGTGGCACCAGCGGCCATAGGAGCAAAGATTCCTCCCATTAGCATATCACTGTATCGATTATGTCTTGCATCCAGCAATGTCATCATGATAGTTGTAGGTATTCCTTTACGATACAGGGGTTCTATTCCAGCCACTATGCTTCCTATATGTAAGTACTTGTATCCATTTTTTGTTTTGGCTTGTTTAACTAAGTTCTGGATGTCCTTACTAGACAAGAGATTGATAAAGCTATGAGGTTGGTCATTTTTGACAACTACTTGTAATTGTATTAATTTGCAAATAGTTTTAGACTTATATGCTAACAATCCTAAGTCACTGTAAATCTCACTCCATTTCTTAATAGGCAATTTAAAGCTATTAGTAGGCATAGAATATGCTTCAGACTGTGCAATATCTTCTTCCACATTAATATCTTGAATTGAATCAAAGCCTTGGCTCAAACTTACTAGTTCCGATGTTTGATCGTTTGCTTGCTGACTTGAGTCGACCGTCCCAATCTCTATTTTGTATGTGGATTTGAAAGAGCACTACCTTCCCTGCCTCTAACATGCCTTCACACAGCTTTAACAATGAGGACTTACTTCACGCAAAAAATTTGACAGAATCACGAGAAGCACTTACAAGTTAAGATCAAACAGAGGGCATAACAAGAAAGAACTTGGCTCTGATACCAACTTTTGAGAACAGCTGTGAATGTGAACTTTGAATGAATTTTGAATGATCAATTTATTGATTGCACAAGCAAAAATACATATTTCACATATTCATCACGCGCTGACAGTCTGATTTCTGATTTTCTCAGAATGAGAAAAGAGCATACTCTCTATGTCAGAATATGATGGCAATGAGATTTACAAACTAGAACTGGACTAAGACTCTTAAGCAACTTGCTTTCTGACTTCTTCTAGACTTAGGACTCGCTAAGACTCTACTCTAACTCCTCTTGCCTCATACTGAAGGAAGCTCATCCTTATATAGGATGAAGAGCTTAACTTCAATGTATTCTTTTCTCAAGTTCGACCACAAGCAGTGGACACGTATAAAGTGAACTTCGACAGAGGGAATCCAGCTACAGGACCTCCACTCACAAAAGGAGGTGAACAGGAAAGCACTGACTAACTTTATTACACAAGCATCTTTTTGAATGAGAAGGGTAGCTCGGCTGACGTCAATTTTACCATGGCTGACGACCATGTCTCAGTGTTACTAACATAGGTTGAGATGCCTGCATCAAGTGGCAACCCCACTTGATGAGTTTAAGTACCATGACTATGTGGTGAACTAGTTTCCCAGTTCATGTAATCTTCATCTTCATCAGTCAATGGTCTATTGGTAGCTTCAAGATGTTCAAGACGGTCTTCAAGTGAATCTTCCTTTCAAAATATTCTTCTTGTAACTCTCATGAATGCTGTAGGAATACTAACATCAGGAGTTCGATTTTCTAGAACTGTTTCGAACTGTGTGAAGAGCCATAGCGGTTTACCTTGGGTAGCAAAGGAAGACAATGTCCTTAACTCAATGGTATCTTCTTGGGCAGGAGATGGACCATAGGATGCGAATATACCATTGGAGATTGGTGTTGGCGTTCGTGATAAGAATTGCAGATGGAACAGGTAACCATAATTAATGGTTAAAGGAAACTATAAGTGTGCATGAGGATATAGGCCAAGGAAAAAATCATCAATCCTGGACAGGTAGTGATATTGACATGCATGTTGGTTAGGAATATGAGTATTACTCAAGAATTCAATTGGCCATTCATAGGATGATGCATAAGTCTAGATTGGTCCTATTGCAACAGAGATTTCAGGATCTGCTTCGCGGCAAGGATACTTGGCTATTAGAGAATCTGTGAGGAGCTGATGATTAGCTTCAAAATGATATTGTCGAAGCTCATCATAGATCTTTTTTGTAAGCAACTGTGTATCTGCAATCCAGGGAGTATCGCACACCATTGGATATATTGTTCTTCGTTCCATTATCATACAAACATTGCGTTGATCTTGTTGTCTTTGTACAGGTTCAGGTGCTGGAGGAGCAGGAGGTACAAGTTGTACTGCAATATATCGGTCAAGTTGTTGCAGACGAACAAGAGACTGGTCTCTATGATCTTCCATGATGCATCCTCAGTCTTCTTCAATACTCATTCTAATCTAATCCTGATAAACCTGTTGATCAACCATGTCAGGGTGAAAATACACACTATTGTATAAATTTGTTACAATATCAGGAAGTGTCTGAGCAATGGGATTTGCTCTGGGAAGAACATACTCATCATACTCCTGATCTTCTGTTAAAGCATTTACATGATATTCTTCTCGACTGAGGAAGTCAGCAAGGACATTCTTTACTCCTTCTATATACTCTGTGTCAAACTCAAAGGTATCAAGAAACTGTGCCCAGCGTAACAGGTGACCTCGAGCTACTTTATGCTTTGATTCCTTCTTAAAGAAACTTGATAAGTGACGTAAATCACTTCTAAGAAGGAAAGGTTTATCCCCAATAAAGAGCTGAAACTTTGTAAATGCATTGATAACTACAAGTAGCTCTTTATGTGTACTATGATAATTCAATTCAGAACCCTTGAAGGAACCGGATTCATACCTTACGACTTCTTCTCTGATCTTACCATCATGTTCAACTTCTTCAAGAAGAACAGCACCCCAAGCTTCATTGCTAGCATCTATTTGAACAATCTTTTTGCCGGGTCCAGGGATCTTCAATGGCGGGAGCTATTGACATTGGTCCTTAATCTGTTGAATGATCTAATCATGCTTTGTGGTCCATGGTGGTGCATTTTTGCGAAGAAGCTTATTCAATTCTTTTCGAGCTTCTGCTATCTTCTGGTAGTATCCTGCAATGTAATTAACCATACCAAGAAACCGTTGAAGAGATTTCTTGTCTTTTACCTCTACTTTATTGATGGCAACAAGTAGATGATTCTACAGATACAATTGTCCATTTTGTTCAATTCTGGTACCAATGAAGATTAAGCTTTCCGTGCACCAGTGTAGCTTTGTTGGGTTGAGACATAGACCATGACTTTGGCAGATAGTCAGGAATTGCTTTAGATGACTCATGTGACTCTTGTAGTCTTGGCTGAAGATAAGTATGTCATCTATGTAAGGCTGAATGAATTTTCTATATGGGCTGAATATGCAATCCATATGACTTTGGAAAATGGAAGGGGCTGTTTTAATCCCAAAGGGTAGCACATTCCATTCATAAAGGCCTTGTGGCACTGAAAAGGCTGTTTTGTATCTGTCTCTGTTCCTTATGGAGATCTGCTAGAAACCTTTTGTTAGATCAAACTTACTAAAAATATTACATCCTTGAATTCGTTGCCAAATGTAATCTTTGTTGGGCAAAGGATGTTGATTATTTTCAAGACAAACATTAAGTGGCTTATAATTGACTACTAATCTTTTTTCAGCTATTTCATTGCCATCTTCGTCTTTCTTTGGAACATACATAACATGGCAAGAGAAAGGACTACTGCTTGGTCGAATGATGTTCTTTTGCAGAAGTTCAGTGATATCTTTGTCACAAAGATTTTTTTCATCCTTAGACAGAATGAAATAGTTGGCTTTACTGGTAGGATACATTGTGCGACAATTCTCATCCTTTTTTAAAGTTAGGGTACATTCCATCTGTCTTTCATATTTGGTTAAATCCTTTGTTAAGACATTTAAACATTGGCTAGCACCAATTTTCAACAAAGGAGGCCGTCGGCGGGGTTGGAACCCCCAACCGGCGATTGCCCCAAAATATTTTTTGCCATTGCGCTATTTTAGCACTTAAGGATAAAAGTGTGCATTGTTTTATTTAACTCCTATCCAATCCCACCTAACCTTAGTAAAATAAGGTTATTGTTTATTTTTTACCCCAAAAATGACATGGGGCCAAATCCTCTAAAATGGGTAAAGGGTTATTCCGAGAGGGAAACTGGTTAAAGAGTCTATTTTTACAATTATTTGTTATGGCCTTATTTTGGCTATTTTTTGGTATAAAAAGGGGGTAAGGGGACTCTTATGGGCATTCAAAAAATGGAGAGAATGTCCAAGTGCTGAGTATAAGGGAGATTTTTGAAGTGCTCATTCCTGTACTTTGAAATAGCGTAATGCTATTGTACTTCAAAGGAATGATTTTGTAAACATTTATACCTGATTTTAGAGATAATCGGATCAGTCCCCCTATTGGAGCAGGACCTAGAGACGTAGTCCTTATGGATGAACTCTGAGATCAAATTGTTTGCGTCTTCTTTCTCTCATTGTCTCTTTTATTAGCTTAATCTTGTTGTTCTCTTATTTCATTTATGTTAATTTGATTCGTTAAAAGTTTTAAATTAATTCTATGTAATCAATTAGCATTCCTCTGTAATAGTCCTAGATCCTAATCAGATCAAACAAATCATTTTTATTGTATTGATATAATTTACCCCTGTATTTAATTGATTCATTCCAAAATATTTCTAATGCTTTTATTCAACAATTTTTAGACAACACTGGTCCTCAAATTTATTTAACTAATTTGATGCATTATAGGAAAAATGTTAGTGACTTTATCGATAGATTCAAACATTTGTATGCTCAAATATCTTATCATGTCCCGGATCATGATATTCAACTTATTGTTATTTTGAATTTGCAAATAGATATTAGAGATAATATTCTCCTTACTAAATATACTTCCTTCTCACATCTTTGTCTAGTGCTTCACTATTATCAATTACAAGTGAGATAGCTTAAGAGAGCCACTCCAATGGCGCTCTTGTGACTATTGATAAGAGTGACATTGTTGTTCATCAAAACAAGTTTTCTAAACCTAAAAACTGCACCAAAATCAACAAAACAACAAATACACTAGATGATCTAGTTACTACCACATCTAAAGGTTTGACTAATTTTTCCATTGTGTATCATCCTAATCAAAAGTACACTACTTTATCTAAACTTTTTCATATGGCGATGTTGAAGTTAATTAATGATAATATTATTAAACTTCCTCCTATTTAACCTACAAACACTAGCAAACCAATGAATAAATTTTTTGATCAAAATATTTTTTGTCAACATCATCGTCAACTTGGCCATGATACTCAAAGGTGTTATGCTTTAAAAAATGTTATTCAAGACCAATTCTAACCCTATGTTTTTTGATGTTAGGGTTAATAGTATGAATAAATATTTTTCATCTCCTAATTAAAAATTGCAAATTTATAACAATCCTTTACCTTCACATTTAAAAAATGTCATAAAAATCATCCTTCTTCTTATGTTACTAATATTACTAATGATGACAAGGCATAAGAAGCTAAACATATGGTTAATCATGTTGAACCTCAATCTCAACCTCTGAATTTACCTCTAAATTTACCTCCTTCTGAACCTACAACTTCTCTTCCTATCATCTTTGATCATTTTGAGATGAGTAAATCACTTGATGGCCCTCTTTACATTACTACTAGGGTTGTTCATATCACTTCCTGTAGTGTTTTAAATGATTCCTCATCTATAATTAATATTATCATTGAAGAACATCTTTTCTTGAAAAATAATTGTATAAGGCTTCCTATGACATCTAAAGTGTGGATTCAAATTTGTAATGGTTCCCTTTATCATCCTCAAGGTTCTATATCTCTTCTTATGACCATTTTTGGTAAATGTGTGGATACTACCTTTGTTGTCATCCCTACTTCTAATTAATTTCAAAGTAAGCTTGGTATCTCGTGGCTTTCTTCCGTTAAAGTTGTAGTTTCTCCTATTCACAAATGCCTCAAATTTCCCCACAATGGAGAAATTATCACTATCAAGCATTCTCTTTATCACCCTTCTCACTCTCAAGATTGTGTTAAAATAGACTTCTTTTGGTCTTCTCTAACCCAAGATCCACCTACTCATCCTAACCATCTTTATTGATCCATTCAAGGTAGATAAGAATATTTGAGCTTAGTATCCATAGGTTGATATTTCTATATCTATCTTACCTACTCCACCTATTCCTCATTCACACAACATTCCTTGATGTATCATTAGTCCCTCCGAAGATCCTATGTTAGTTGATCTAATCCTTAAACTTTATCTCATAAGGCTATCCATAATCAACATGCTCGTAACCATCACAAGAACTATCAAGATAAGGATAAATCTCATCATCTTTATTCTTAAACTATATCCTTCTCTCAACCTTTTCCTTCCTTCAATCAGCCCATGCTTGAGCCTGTGGAGGAAGTTAATCATAATAATAACATGCAAATAGATACACATGATGAATATATTTTTATCTTAGAATATATTATGATTAATCTTGATCAAGAAGATATTCTTGATGATGATGTTATTGATTCTAATGATAATTCATATGTTAATGATGATGAATATGAGACTACTAATATGGATCATGATTGTTCTATCGTGTTTTTTAAATAGCTATAGTTAGTCCTAGTATCAAGAACAATGAATTTCACCAAAGTCATTGCTTGGATTTTGATTTTGGTCATATTGTGTTGGATGTTATTCCTTTTGCAAGTTTCCCACCTTTCCTTACTGATACACATAGAAATGGGGGGGACAGAGACACACTTGACATGACTTCTCTAGTATGGTAGTCTTTGTATTTTTCTGTGTTGTGTTGTGCTTCCCTCATGTTATGTTTCTTATTATATGTTTTGTCTAGATTGCTTTAGATTATTCTTGTTGCTTTGTAGCTATAAGGTGATGAAGTAATCAAATATGTTGTAGATATTTTGTTTTCTTGTGGTGATTGATTAGGTAAGAGCTATACACTTTCCATGTATTCTCATTAGGAAAAAATATTGAGCTATTTTTTTAGGGGCTGACATCTTATAACTGACACAAGCTTGTATAAAATGGATTATGGTTGGGGATTTTTTGTTATGTGATGGTGAGATAGTAGCTTCTTGCGAGAGTATTGAATTGCAAGGGATTGAAAATTGTATTTGTTGATTTTTTTTATAGCTTTAGTTGAATAAATAAACTATATATAATTTTACATGAGATAAAATATGAGAAAAAAGTTTATAATGATATATATATATATATATATATATATGCATGTATGTATGTATGTATGTATATACATACATACATATATAATATTTATTGTTGTCTAATTAACAAATAAAAGGGACATGTCTCTTCATGACTTATATTCATTATAAATATAAGAGAGAAATCTGCATCTGGAAAATATATACCTTGAAGAGCCAATGTTAATACATTTGTAGAAATCTTTCCTCAAATCTAACATGGTATAAGAGAAGGGTTCTTTCTTAGGACTAGTGATAAATAAGTAATTATGAAGGAATCTAGAGAATAGTATAAATTAAAATGTTGATGTTTTGATGCTGAATGTATTCGCTAAGGAATAGGAATTGAATGAGAAAATAAGACAAAATTTGGCAAGTCAAATTACTTATAAAATTTAATATATCAAAATGCCCCTGCACGTATACTTAGTTACAGATTGAACAAGTTGGAAATATTTAGCACAAAGATGAACATACATGCAATGATAAAGGGCATCATTAAGTTCGAGTTAACTTCAATGCAAAATGAGACTAGTGATTGATGGTGTCATTTAATCTCGACAAATAAACCAATTATACAGTGCAAGGATGCAAGGAGTTTATAGGTTAGTAGTCTAGGTCATCTAGTGGTCAATAATGAAATAGATGTTTATGAATGGATAACCTTGTATGTGTACAAACTCATTGGGTAGAAAAAGACATGGAAAAATAAACCATGTATATAACCACTTACATAGCAAAGGATATGTCCATCATAGTAGATATGCATGACACATTGAGAAGGGAATAAGCCTTCAATTAGAGTGTGGTCAACTAAAGTTTGACCAGTAAAAAATGGAAACTATATATTTATTTTTATTTTTATGTTAACATCAACCCCTTAGGGTGTCTATACAATAAAACCCATTAAAAGTGGAGATGAGAGCAAAAAAGGACTTAAGAAATGACTAGTCAATGCATACATGAAGCATTGAAATAAAGATATTGGGATAATATGAAAGAAATAAGGGTGTTAGGGGTTTATATGAAAAATATAAAACTCATGGATGACTGACACCAAGGAGGATATGAGTTTAGTCGAACCCCTGCCCAAGTTTGTATAGTACAAGAATTAGTAGTAGATAATAAGGTTGCCACGTAGTGGGTAACATACAATCAAAAGGGGGAATGAATGGTTTGAAATGTATGAAATTCTCAAGACATAAGGTCTATATTCCATATTGAATAATAGTGGACCCACTACAAATTGATGTTATGATAAAGGTACATATAAAAAGGCATAGCATACATCATGGATAATATGAGGTAATATATAGAGTTGTACGTGTTGATTAGCCACTAAGTTGGTCAAGTAAGTTACCTTTTTTTGTTTTGGCTTTTTTTATTATTATTATTATAATTCCACTATAATATAATGAATGTGTATCAAACTAACCTTAACTCATTTTTATGTATTTATAAAGAATAGACTAGTATGTATTTATGGATCATTCCTTTAATTGAATATAAAATTGATAATCATAGTTAGTTATGTGATAAGAAATAACATGGTTATCTGTGTGTGTGTGTGTGTGTGTGTGTGTGTGTGTGTGTGTGTGTGTGTGTGTGTGTGTGTGTGTGTATTAAAAGTATATATTTCAATTAGATATCTATCTATATTGGAATGATCTTATTATGCAAAATTATTATTATTATTGAGTATTAAAAGTAGTCTCTCTCTTATTCATATTTTTTCAATATGTACTATAAGAGCTATTTGCCTTGATCTTTTCCTCCAAGTATGTTCTTGTAGGAAAAGGGAGATTGAGATTTAGAGGGAGTTGAACACTAGATCAAAGGTAACATTGGATGAGGAGCTCTAAAGATTGATATTCAGAGGGAGTTTGAAAGTCCATATGCATGACTATATGATTTTAATGGGCCTACCCCCTGTGTACATCATGATGAAGTGACAACTTCCAAATGGTGTCGCTTGTATTTGTAGAAGTTATTATAAGGTGATGATCTTACAATAACTTGTATTATAAGATCAAACAAATTGAGTATATGGTGAATGTCTTGCATCTCAACATTTTGGGAGGCTGTTACTCAAAGAGTACTTGGTGAATAACATTGATATTCTAGGAGGCTAATACTCTTGATATCAGATGTGATATCAAACCTTATTTTGAGTACTTGGTGAATATCATTGATATTCCAGGAGGCCAATACTCTTGATATCAGATGTGATATCAAATATTTTTGAGTAATTGGTGAATATATTTGATATTCTGGGAGGCCAATACTCTTGATATCAGATGTGATATCAAACCTTATTGAGTATTTGGTGAATATTGTTGATATTTTTGGAGGTCATTACTCATGATATCATATGTGATATCAAAATTTTTTGAGTACTTGGTGGATATCACATGTCGATATTCTTGGAGACCAATACTCTTGATATCAAATGTGATATCAAAATGATGGATATCTTCTAATCAAAGATATCCTTAATCTTGCTAACTTGATATTACATTGAGGTAATATATGTGTTTATCCTCCCTAGCTAAGAGGGAGTGTTGATTTTTTTATAGCTTTAGTTGGATAAATAAAAAATATATAATTTTACATGATATATAATTATATATGAGATAAAATATGAGATATAAGTTTATAATGATATATATATTATATTTTTTATTGTTTAATTAACGAATAGGCATGTCCCTTCAAGGGACATCTCTCTTTGTGACTTATATTCACTATAAATATAAGAGAGAAATATGCCTTTGGAAAATATATACCTTGAAGAGGCAATATTAATACATTTGCAAAAATCTTTCCTCAAATATAACATTATTCAAGTTGAATTCACTAGATAATAAGAGTATTGGACTCATTGTTTGGTGGGCGTAGGGATTGGGTGACCATATTAAATCATTATGTCTTGTGTTCTCTTTTGTGTGCTTTATACTTTTCTAATTTTGGATATATTTGCACGTAATTGTTATTTATGTCCCTTTAATCCTAAAAATTGGTATTAGACCTAGTTGTTTTCAGTTATCCTTTGCAGGAAGGTCTCATGGTTGAGTGTGAGCATTGGCAAGTGAGGGTAAGCTGAGGGTTGAGAAGTTTATTGGGAAAAACATTTAGTTATGGAAAATGAAAATGGAGGACTACATTTATCAGAAGGATTTATGGCATTGATTGGGAGGAACGGCCAAGAAAGAAGAAAATATGTTAGATGAGGACTAGGATACTTTGGACACAAAGACACTTGGAAGTTATCATTTGTGCTTATCATACTTGGTGGAATTTAATATTACATAAGTGAAATTGGTGAAATTTAATATTACATAAGTGAAGATGACTGAGGAGTTGATGCAAACCCTAGAAAATATGTACAAAAATCCTTCCACTTCAAACAAGGTATTTCTCATGAAGCATTTATTTAATATGAAGATGGTAGAAGATAGAGTTGTTACTGATCATTTAAATGAGTTTAATACAGTTACTAGTTGGTTATCTTTTGTAAATGTCAATTTTGATGAAGAAATTATGGTTCTCTTAGATTTGTGTTCTTTACTTTAAAATTGGATTATCTTGGTCATGGTTGTGAGTAGTTCTAATACCCCAAAAATTGATGATGTTATTGGTGTTATTCTGAGTGAGAAAACTCATAAGAAAAGCTCAACTGGATCTAAATCAGGAAGTGTCTTGAACATACAAAGTAAAGGCTAGATGAATGATAAAGGAAATAATTATGGAAATCATAGGAAATCAATTGAAAAATCAAAGGGAAGAAGATCTCAATCTAGAGGACATAAGAAACTAAGATATTTTTGGTACCATATGAAACCAAAACATAAGAAGAAATATTGTTGGTCTTGGAAGAAAGATGAAGGAGACAAACAAGAAGGAAATAAGGAGGTAAATGTGGTGAGTAATAAATTTGAAGAGGGTGCTTTTCTTTTTTCCTTAGAAAATGTTGATGATTCATGGGTTCTATATTCAGGAGGTTCATTTCATGCTACACCCCATAGAAGTTATTTTTTTAATTATATCCAAGAGGATTTTGGGCTAGTTTATTTGAGAGATAATGAACCCTATCAGATTGTTGGAAAGGGAATAATTAAGATTAAGTTACAAAATGATAATCATTGGATACTACAAAATGTAAAACATGTTCCAAGGTTGAGTAGGAATTTAATTTCAATAGGGCAACTGGGTGATGACGGTTGCACAATTACTTTTAATGATAGAAATGGAAGGTTTGAAAAGGTTCATTAGTAGTAGAAAAATGTGTGAAAGTATGCACCTTATATCTTTGTATTGGTCGTTTTATTCCTTCTACTTTAATTATTTCAGAGAAAAATCAGTATTCAAAAGCAGTTATTACAGTTAAGTAGGAAGAACATTAAACAATTGATGTAGATTCTAAAACAACACTATGGTACAATAGACTTGGGCACATGAGCGGGAAAGGTATGAAATTACTTCTTTCAAAGAAAGTTTTACAAAGTCTAAAATGTGTCAATATGGATTTATGTGAAAATTGTGTTTATGAAAAACAAAAGAGAGCTAATTTTGTGAAGGGTGGGAAGGAAAAGAAAAATGAGAAATTAGAGCTCGTGCATACATGCATGGGGAATAGCTCATGTATCTTTCCTTGGTGTCTCTCTTTATTATTTGACATTTATTAATGATGCAACTAAGAAAGTATGGATTTATTTCCTTAGATAGAAATATGATGTATTTCGAACTTTTGAAAAACAAAAAAGCTTGGTTGAGAATGATACTGGTAAAAGATTGAAATGTCTTAGACTTGATAATGGTGGTGAGTATTGCAAAAAATAATTTGGAGATTATTGTTCCTCTAATGGTATTTGTAGGTGAAAAATTGTTCCAAGGACTCCATAAGAAAATTGAGTGGCTAAACACATGAATAGGACAATAATGGAGCATGAGGTTACATGTTGGGTTGCCCTTAAACACATGGATAGAATTTTTCAATACTGATGTATATTTGATTAATAGAGGTCCCTCTACTCCTTTGGGTTGTGGTGTTATAGAGCAAGAATGGAATGGTAAGAAGGTTCAAGTTACTTCTTTTTTTCAAAACCTTCGGTTGTGAAGCATTTCCACATATAGATTATAAAATTGAACCAATCTAGAAGATAAATCTAAGAAAAGTATATCTGTTGGAAATGACATTGATGAATTTGGCTATAGACTTTTAATTTTATAAATTCATAAAATTGTAAGGAGGGATGTCCTATTCAATGAGAAAGTGTCATACAAAGATTTGTTGCAAAAACATGAGAAGAAAAAAATTGATTATGTAGTGTTGGATGATACTCAAAAGGATAATGTTCCAAAAGTCCCTCATGCTCCACAATAATAACAATAATAAATAACACAAACCTTGGTGAATATTAGATTGTTAACAAGGTTCAATAGACATCTAGGAAAGATTTTCTCTTTTTTTGTATTCTATTTTATTAACAGATGCAAATGAACTAGAATGTTATGATGAAGTTGTGTAGGTGGATACAAAGCTTTAGTGGGAGTATGCAATAATAGAAGATCTGGACTCCTTGTTGAAAAATTAGACTTGAGATTATGCAATTTGTCTATAGGTAAAAGGGCTTTACAAAATAAATGGGTTTACAAGTTGAGAGAAGAGGATGGATGTAGGAAAAGATTTAAAGTCAGGTCAGTTGTAAAGGATTTGCACCAAAAAGTGGCATTGATTTAGATGAGATAAATTTTCTCCAGTTGTTAAAATGACTTTTATTCATACTATTTTAAGTATTATGGTTTCTGAAGGTCTGCATTTGGAGCAACTTGATGTTAAAACAACTTTTCTTCATGGTGATTTGGATGAAAAAAAATGGAATAACCACAAGGATTTGAGGTCAAAGGTAAGGAGAATTTAGTGTGCAGATTGAAGAAAATTTTATATGGCTTGAAACAAGCACCTCGGCAATGGTATCTTAAATTTGACAATTTTATGAATGAGCATGGATATACACAGTGTCACTCATACCATTGTATTTATTTTAAGAGGTTGGATGATGATAAAAAATTTATTTTATGTTTATATGTTGATGATATTCTTGTAGTTGGGCCTACACAAATCAAATCAAGGGATTGAAATAATAGTTAACACATTCATTTGCTATGAAGTATTTGGGAGTATCAAAACAAATCCTTGATACAGAAATTTGTAGAGATGGGAAAAAGAAAAAATTGACAAGTCTCAGGCTGATTATATTGGGAAGGTGTTGTAGCATTTTTGTATGGAGAATGCCAAAGTTGTCAGCACACCTTTGCCTAGTCCAATGTACATGTGTCTTGTGTTCTCTCTTATGTGTTATTCTTTTATGATATTACTTATATTTGCATGTAATTTTTATTTTTGTATCTTTAATCCTAACACAACCTTCTATTTGTATTTTTCTTCTTTTATATTATTTGCCTATTGTATTGTATATGTTCTATTGTTTATATATGTTCCCTTGTATACTTTGCTTAGATGTTTGTGACATGTTAGCTCTGATTCTTTTTTGTCTTTGTGATGCCGACCCAAAAAGACTTTTCTTTGTATCTCGTATCTTCTTTCTTCTCCATTGTAATGTAGTTCTACTTCCTTTCGAAAATAATGACATTTCATATTTGATATAATATTACATATTGTCATACAATAATATTGTTAGAGTAATAAAGTATTTTCTTATTAATTAAAAAATCACTTATTATCTCTAGTTTACTTAAGCTAAACTTTGGGCATATATTAATTAACTCTTTTATTAATTATTATCATGCAACCCAGGTTTTCTCTTTTAGGGTTTTGATTTCCTTTAGAAGGACTGATCTCTTTGTAATAATTCATTCATTCAATATAATTGCAATTTCTTTTTTGCACATTAAGAATGTCTCATCTACAAATATGGGAATTCCAACCTCCATAACTTTTGCTTCTCTCTTTATGTGATAGGTGCTTGCATGCAAGTGATTCTTGGGAGTTGTGGGGTTGATCTTTCATCAACTTCAACAAATACTAACCCCAAAGTTAGTAGATCCCTTTTGTGATCTCTATCTATCATGTGTTTGTTTACCTAATGAAGTGTTCTCTCTTAGGGGCATTTCAAAGTTGAAATATCTTCTAGTGGAATGCAAGCTTATGTTAAAGCCATTTCTCCCATTGAGGCATTTGTAATTGCTTTAATGTAGGGGCATACACTCCATTCACTTGTGCACACACACACTTTGATGGTTGGTTGTTTATGTCTTTTGGATCCCTCTATCAAACTATTAACAACTTAGAGGGTCTAATCCCTATAGCTCTTTTTGATCCCTCTATCAAACTATTAACAATTTGGGAGGTGTAATGCCCTGCCAAGAATCTTGAAAGGATAAGTCTAAATGTTACTAAGTTTAGTGAATTTTTTTTTACATCTTTTACTTGCTAAGTTCACTTTGATCTGAAGTGTAAGATTCCTAATAGGTTCCCTAACAAATAAGTTCCTAGATTCATTTCCTTAAAGCATTTAAGTTTGATTAATCTAAGCATGTCCTATCTCTAAGACATAAGTACATAACAAAATGCACTTAAAGAGCAAAGATCACAATACAAAAGTGGAACACATGTCTTAATAAATACTTGATACATAATAATTTCCAAATTTTCCAAATGAATAACTACAATATTTTTCATTAATAAACTTCAAAGAGAGGGAGATAGCAACCATATTTTTACATATCAATAGTTCTCGTTAAAACCCTTCTTTCCTATCTACCCAACCCTTTTACATTGTTTTCTTTAAAATATAACAAGAAGTCCTCATTTAGAATTTATATTTTACATCAATTCAAATACATCATAATCTCCAAAACATCATCATAAGCACCATAAAACTCCAATATTGGACCATGTGCAAGCTTCAAAATGTTTTACCACCTAATTGCGTGGAACCATAAGGAACCACTCCCCCAAGCTAGGAGACAAAACCATGATCCACATAGACTCTAAGGTAGTCTAAGGATATTCCCAAAATCAAGTACAAAGCTAACATAAGGCCACTTGAAAGCATACTACCCAAAATGAAATCACAAAGAAAATGGATAGCCATATCAGGCAAAAGCAGATTGAGGGGTTCAACCACATCTAGGTGAGAGTCATCATACATTCTTATAGTGTTGGGATCCTTCTCCTAAGCTAAATACCATCTTGTTGCACGTAATTTTTTCTCCTCATGTACTCCAATAAGATATGTATGGTCCTGAAGTGTTGGTACCATTCCCTTGAGTCAAAGATTACCCTACTGCACTAAACATCTTCTCTCTAAGTACTCCAACAATACATCCTTATTATCTTTATTAATGTGAATTATGAAATCCCCATAACCCATAAGTTTAATTAATGTTATCACTTATTAACCAACTCACATGTAGAGCTAACTTGTACATGGCTCTAGTCTCTAACACATAGGATCCTTTAGCAGCCACTTTTAGGACCCAACACCTATGGTGACCCACTCACCTAGAGTCTCTCCCCTACTCATCAAAAGAATCCAAAAGCACAAAGAGTTATAGGGCACAATAACCTAGGGTCCCATGCCCCTAGTCCAAAACCCTACATCAAAGTATATTCAGAGAAGCAACATTACAAAATCACAATAATATAGGAATCTTTATCTTCTAACAAGCCACGAAATTCATAAGCCTCTATTAACCAAAACAAATTCCATTCAAAATCCAAATCAATCAGTTGAGAGGGAAAATATGTTTAGGGCACATTTCTAGGGTCCCACACCCCTAGGGTCAATCCAATCCACTAAACCTAATTCACCATATGAGCAATAAAATGCAATAATCATATCTCAAACACTTTGTAAGTAAGAATATAACATTTCTAGAAAGTATAATTCCTCAGTTGTAAATACAAGTTTGTATACATAAAAGGACAAATTGAATCACTAATTCCTAAAATTTGGCTAAGTTTGAAATTTCTTAAAACCTCAAAATTCTAAAACCCTTATTTTAACTCCTATGAGGCTGAAAGTTATCTCAAAAGGTGCAAGATGTATAACAAAAAATGTAACTTAAAGGATAAGACATGATTCTTATACTTAAATGCTCATTTTATGTTATACCCTGGCATTGAAAATAGGCTCTGAAGGTCATAATCCACCTATCTAGCTAAGTTAATTCTATTGATGCACATTTATTCATTAATCTAGAATTTTTGTTTAATACTCCTACACATTCATGCACTATTGCTACACTTTCATTCAATAAACCTGCACATTTATTCAATACAATTGCACTTTTGCTTATTTTTCTAAAATTGTGCATCTATTCATTATTGACATGCTTCTATTTAATATAGTTATGTTTTTGTTTCATAAATTTGTGCTTATGTTTCATAGAGTTGCACTTTTGTTTACTATTGTTGTGCTTTTGTTTTGTCTAAGGTTCTATTTTTATTTAAGGTGATAGACAACTTGGGAATGTGCAAACTTGTACATATGTGTAGAATTCCTGCGCATTTATTCCAGAAGACTAAAGAATAATATATATAAGGAATGCTTGAATGAAACTTCCAGATCTGGTTTTAGATAGAGGAGTTGAATATATTCTTGGGCTGAAATCCTAGACAAAACCCTCTTCCATACCCTTTGATCATACAAAAGTTCAATTCAAGCAAACTATTCTCAAAAATTGACAAGCAGTTAACCATGCCAAGAAACACAATGAATACATCAAATCGCAAAGGAGAAGACACTCAAACATCCATTAAGCATATTACTTTCACGTCTAAGAAATATTTCCTGTAAATAATTAGTATGGTAGTGTATAGAGACAATAGAGAGAGGAGTAATAAGAGAATGAGCTGGCTTACGTGTTCTTCCTTGAAGGTTGGAGGTGAACCAATTTTCCTAACACTTGTTGGTCATGCTCCTAAGCTTTCCAAGCTCTTTGGTTCCAAATTTGTCCTACCCTTCTTGCAAATATTTTTGTGCATTCCAATTTGCTTAACTATAGTTTGTGTCTTGATAATCTCCTATGTTTTCTTTTTTGAGAAGGCCCTATTTGATAGGGATAAAATATCATTTTCAATGGTTACAACCATTGTAGCCGACTTCCCGCTAAGTTTTGATTAAATAAAATAAACTTGTAATTAATAGTTTTACTTTTCTTTAATTCCTAACTAGGTTATCTAGGATGTCAAAAAGGTCCTTACTCAAAGGATTCTCATGACATAATGGTTAAATATCTATAATCTTCCCTAAGAGGTCAAGGGTTCAATTCTTGTTGCCTATTACTATATCTAGTCTATAACTTGGTCTTACTAAGTCATGGGTTAAAATCCATTTTCCATTTTATGTTTCATGAAGAGCTATGTGGGTGAGTTGGTTGTGGGTGAAATCAAAAGGTGGAAGGTTTAGAGTTCAAATCTCTTAAAAACATTTTAATCTCTTTTATTCATTTTATTTATTTCCTCTTTTACTTTTAGTTATAATAGATTGCAATATAATTATGTCACATCCAACCAGTAAAATGCATACACACACAAATATATATATTCAGGTATATATGTGTGCACCCATGTATACTTGTATAAACATATATTGAGACTTCCAATCACAAAAACTAAAATCACAATATACTTAAGTAAAATATCATTCAACAAAATGAGAATAAAAATCCCCAAGTTCCCAATTTGGGTAGCTATTCCCCTAATAGGAATTCTAGGTTCAAGGTGCCTATATGGACCATGTTTTCATCTCTAGAAAAATGGATAATATAGTGGCTTTAGTACTTGTTCTTGCACACACGTGCATCACCAACCAACCTACATGAATATTTACAATTAACATTGTATTTATATAGAATCATATCAACATTAATATATGTGTTAGATCAGTTAGTAGGGTTAGAAATACATAGAAATCTATAATCCATAATCCATATTTGAAAGCATATGAAATGTGTCATAGGAACTGTATCTCAAAACATATGATGTAAAATATCATCTAACCTCCTACCATAATCATAATGCATAAGCATAAAATCTAGTATCTAAAAATAGATCTCAAATCATGTCGTTAGAGTGGCATTATAGGAAGCCTAATAATTGTTTTGACCCCTCTTTGGATTACCTAATTGTCCAAGAGCCTGAATAATTTCTTTTGGATCCTTCTTTGGATCACTGGTCTTGTTTTTAATCCCTTAAAGATACACACATCCTTATGCCTCTAACATTGTTGTCAATTCCCCATTTGGGACATTGGGTTCCTTGAGAATGAACCTTTGATGGATTGATTAACAAGTCACACACATTTTTTAGAGTATTCATTTCATCTTTGATGGGTTGACTATCATATCACACACACTTGCTAGACCATTCAATGCCATCTCTTTTGTTGCAACATGCCTTTTCGTGTAGTTCACAACAAGGAAGGAAAACCTTTTTATGTGAGTTGAGTATACTTTTTCTCATTTCTCTTGTCATTTACATCTCTCTTGTTATGACTTTGGATATGATGAAGACTCAAGTTTGTTGGGGGCTTAGTAGTTTATTTATTTCCGTAGTCATGATAAGATCAAATCTTGCATTTAATCTACTTTATTGTGAGTATGAGGTAGCTCATACTTCTACTAAAGTGGGGGCTAAATGTCCCATCTTAAAATGGAAGAACCCATCATTAAAAACCTTTGAATCTTGCAACTTGGTGGGTTTATGGTCTAGAGATGCATTCATTCTCAAACAACTCTTTTCCCTACTTTGATTCTTCTTTTCCATTTATGTTTGTGCACTTTTTGAGACCCTAGGATTACCCCTCCTCAGGTTAACCTTGTTATAGGGTTGACCTATATTAGTGTAAGATGGCCAAGTTGACATATACCTCGACAATTTTTCATTTGTGTTCATTTTTGACTCAAGGATTTAAATTTGAAATTGGGCAACCCTGTTAGCTTGCTTTATTTTCAAGCCCAAAGAGTAGTATAAATGGAAGCTCAAACACATCATTTTTACATCTAGAAATCATCTAATGTCGTTTACTAGACATCTATGCATCTTTGTAATGCCTAAGATTTGTTTGAAAACTTTTACATTTGCTAGTAATATGTCACTAGAATTATAGAATTATTAAGGAAAAAACATAAAATATTGATCGACTACCAACTAAGCATATGATGACTACCACATTAGCAATGTATTCATAATAAGATAGCCTTCTACCACCATAGTAAGATCTTTGAGATTTTCTCAAAATACTTAATAACGATGATCACACATCTTCATTATCGGTTCCATAATTCAAGCATAAATTAAAATATTGATATCAATTGATGACATAATTGACAATATCATTAGTAATATTAATCATATCATTACAACAATTCTCTTTTCCTACCAAATAATCATACCCATGTAACTACTTTGAATGAAAAAAAAATCTAGAATATCTAAGTCAATACCACTTTTGCCAAGGTTTAATAATCTTTGTTGGACAATAAAAATGCCCAATATACTCTTTAATAGTTGTATTTTCTCATACCATGAATTTAACTACAAATACCCATCTCTTTCTTTACATGATAGTAATTAATTTTAGCTTCCAAAACATTACAACTCTTGCACTCCAAAGCTCCTATTAACTCATTGACATGGTAAACATTGTAACAAAATTCTTAATTTATCAAAATAAAACCATGCCCATAAATGACATCCAAGTAAAGAATCTGCAAGGACTCTGCCTCACAACTCTTTACCAGATACATGTTGCCAATATCTTCTCTTTTCCTTTTCTATCATGCATTAATAGCCTCATTTCTTGTACATGTTCAACCACATAATTCATGTACACCCTAGATAAACAGATAATTGTTTATGTCAATAGACAATGATTAATGGAAACCACACTAATAATATGTGCTTGTTTAGATGCCTAAACCTTTAACACTAACTTCACTCAGCTTTAATTGCTATATATAATGACTTAATCGTGTTGCCAAGGGTACTATGAAATCTTTGAGGAAGATATTTTCCGTGTTTAGGTGGATTAAGAAACACAATTAAAAAAAATCACACCAACACCCTACTTAGATTTATGACTCTATTACATCTCAAAAGAGTTAAGTCATTCAAATTTAAAGGCCTCGACAAAAAAAAATGATGAATAAACTCTCTCCTAAATTAAACTTTCAGAATATTTTTCTATAAATTTTCAAAAGTGGTGTAACCTCCACAAATGTATTATATGCTCTACAAAATATTTTCTCTTACAAAGAATAAACACAAGCCAATATGAAAAATGTACTAACCATCAAACTTGATTTTCACATAGAAATAATTATTTCTTCTTGCACATTATTTGTCCGCCTATAACCTTCCAACAATATCCTCTGACCATTAATTTAAATATTAAACTGCAAGTATCTTAATTTCTCTAGATTTTGCATAAATATTGAACTTGCACGTATTGTTTACATAAATATTTTTGACACTATTTACTAATAAAACCTTTCTATAAAATGTTTATTATGAAACATCTAATTACACCCAATAAGATGGCAAGTTTGATGCTGTGATACCATTGTAATATCCCTAATGGATGCTATCTCTAGTTTTCTCTCATAGAAGCTTTTAGAATATAAACATATATTTAATACAAAATAAAACAACAAATGAACTAGTAGATGCTCATTAAAATACCTCAGAATACATTATTGCATTGTACATCAGTAATACAAGAACTAGATACCTAAATCCAATCTTAAATATAATTACACAGTTAGATTGGAAAATTAAGAAAGAACCTGTAACCTTAGCATAAACTCCATCTCGAATCCACTGCAAAGATGAATCGGGTCTACATCCAGTCCACCAGAAATGGCTTGAAGGTTTACATCCTTGGGTTTGAATATGAAGTTGTAAGCTTTCTTATTGTTTCTCTTAGAGAAACTCAAAATCTTGAATCAAAATAATAAATCAAGCATATATCAAACATTCTCAAATGAATGAAGCTTTCTCCTTTTAATCCTCAAAGTTGTCACTCTTGAACTCCCTTCTCCCATCTTTTCATCTAATTTCCCCTTTTGTCACCTTTTATCCCACTTTAATAATATTAAATTGGCTCATTTTTAAGTCTACATTAAGCTCTCAAAAATAAAATTTAATATTACACATGTGACCTTACTTTTGTCAATGTTCCATAAAGGGGACATTATGAAAAACCCAACATAGCTTTTGTACAATGTGATCAAAGAATATTTTATGACTCAGGAGTTATCACCATATGATAATATCCTTAATGCACCATACACACACAACCTAAGGATCCATATGCCACGTCAAGACCCTCTAGACCATATGCTCACAAGTAGTCTATATGACAACTTGGAGACTTATTTGGCACCAGAAGAGGTGTGTAGTGTTTGATTCACAAAGAAGGCCATTTGCCAGTGTTGGGCATAGACTCAGGGACATTACAAACCTTACTCATAAGAAACTCTCTTCGAAGCTTGTAGTTGCTTGATTTTTCTTATGGATGGAGAAGAATAAAAGTTGAAACTCTCTTAGGATAAGTCCTTATGCAACTACATAGCTTATTTTGGCTATACTTTGTGGAGCCAATGACCCTATGAATGCTAAGTAATTTTTCTCCTTATTTTGTCTTCAAATATATTCTTGAATAAAATTAGTGATATTTATTTATTCATATAAAATTTTGAGGAAGAAAGGCCTAAAAAAATCAAGGGAAAGAAATTTGTGGAGCCATATACATATTTTTAATTCTAATAATCATTTGCTTTCTCGCTGTACCTCCCCCCCATTTTTTTTCAATGCTTAGACCCCCAAAATTATTGATTTTTATTGCTTATTTTGTAGGAGCAATAAAATCTCAATAATAAATTTTGTAGAAAATAGGAGAGGATAAAAAAGAGAAAAAATAACTTGTGGAGGCATTTGTCATTTTTGTCAATAAGCAACAATTGCTTAATCCAACTCCTCTTTATTTATTTATTTTTCTTAGTTTCCAAGCAATGGTAGCTCCACTAAAGTAGGGACTGATTCTAATATTTTTCTTTACGAATAAAAATGTCATGGAAACATTCCAACTACTTAAATTTAACAAAAAATGTACTTAATGAGTTGCATAGGGACATAGGGTTAATTTCAATTCCTAAACTATAACTACTCCACATTAATAGAGAATGATAATACTTTATCCTTTGATTATAATTAAAAATTTGTTTAGGAACACTTAAGCAATGACACGAGGACATGAGATTATGACAAGTCTCATGTAGTTGTTATCTTATTTTAGCTAGCAATTGCTGCTCAATTTTTTCAGCAACCATTTGTGGAGTTGGTACCCATGATTACTAATTTTTAATTTTTTTTTTTAAATTAGTAATCATAACTACTATGTATATATTAAATCATTAATAATATTTATTAATAACATGTAGAGAAAAAAGGAAAAAAAAAAGGGAAATGATTTTGTAAAGGGGTGAACACAAAATAGTGGTCAGAGTTTTTTGCTTTAATGGACACAAATTCACTTTATACTATTACCAAATCGTTTCAAATTGGAAGATGAAGTGAAGTAGATCTTTTTAGGATTTTCTATCTATACTCTAAATATACTCTGTAATTGTTTTGATCTAAGAGATTTTCATGTAACCTTTTTTAATTAATTCCCCCATGCTGCTGCTTAAATCAATTTTCAGCTTAATTTTAAGTAGTAATGTGTTCCCATGAAAAATAAAAATTGTAGGAAAAAGGAAATTAAATTTTTTTTCCTACTTTTGTGGAGCAGCTATTTTTTAGCAAATGAAAATAAGCTGTGGGAAAAGAGGGGGGGTTGGAAATAAGCAACGACTGCTCATTGATAAAAGCGACACATGTCTTCTCCACATTTGTTTTCATCCCTTTTTTATTTTCTTATATTTTAGTTTTCAGAATTATTTGGAAGAAAAATGATTAAAAATAATTTTTAGAACACTGTTTAAAATTATGTAGCAAATATTTTGATCCATGGGGCCACAAGCTCCACAAATTGTGCCAAAAAACAATGAGTAGTTGTTGCTAGCAAAAATAAGCTATGGGGACATGCTCTAAGGCTGTAAAATGTTTTATTTCAACAAAAATCAACATGTCCAAAATAGGGTAACCCACTTCTATGGGGTCATCTTAAGGTGTGATTTTTGTCGAGAAATGGACTTGGAAGGAAGAGACTATATCATATCAATGAGTTCAATCCCACATGTGATCAACTTCAAAAAGCGTACATAGGGGTAAACATTTCTTAGAGAGCTAAAACTCTTATTGCTCGACTTAGTACTAGTTCTCACTAGCTCTGGTATAAGATAAAGGCACTGAAAGAGGCCAAAAGAGGCTTGGGAGGAGAGAGTTTGCACATTTTACAGTTCTGGAATTGTGGAAACCGAACAACACATTATTTTAGAATGTGACACATATAAGAAGAACATGAAAAAAAATGAAGATATTTTATCCAATTACTCTTGGCATAATTTATTCAATGTGAAGTTCGCTTGATTAATCAAACTGTTTCATCCCACTTTTATTTCAAGCTTATTTTCAAATTTTAAGCAATAATTATTTCAACTAGGCAAAGATTTAATTTATCCTTTGTTTTAATTGAGAAATTTGCATCAGAACACTTAACTCAAAAATTAAACAGCCACATAGAAACATAAAAAGTTAGAGGGCAACATGTTTTTATCTTTTAATAAAATATATTTTAAGAAATTAAAATATTCAAAATAAATAATAATAATTTCAAATGTTGTACTTACGGAGATCTTGGCCTCCATTCGCCACGTTTCTGATTTATCCCTCCAAGCGCAAGTTACAGAGTTTTAAACGTTGACGTTGTATGGGAGGAAATGTTGCCAAATGCTCTGCCACCTACGTAAGGGTTTTCCAGAGCCTCCATCATTAAAATGGACGACCAGGAGTTCCGCCAACCACAATTTTCAGAGGTGCTTTCAATCATACTTTTGCTTTTTGCTCATGCTTTGCTTAAACAGGGTTTCCTTAGAATTTCAGTGCTCGGATACGATTTATTGTTCTTTTTTATCGTTCTTGTGTATCCTGGAATTTACCGGTTTCCAAGCCCGTTTTTGCAACATGCACAGCTTTATATCATACAACTGCTTTAGTAAGGGAACTTTGTCCCCTGTTTCAAACCTTTGCCTTAAGCATGGTCTCTTTATTTCATGTTCCTTGATCAAACCGGTTGGATTTCTAGAATGACCCTGTTAGAATTTTTGATATCGAGTATGCAATGGTAGCCATTTTTCTATTACTCAATTTTTCATGTCACGAGGCCAAGGAAGACACTAAGCAAACATATAACTTGAAGTGATGTCATCGTTGAGGAGAGGGAAGATGCCAAGATTCCAATAATAGAAACAGGGACCTTTCTTGCAAGATCAATTCTATTTTACTTTGAATTTGATGTAACGTTAGAAGGCTGCGGGATAGAGATAACTAGGGCTTGAGCCTTTAGAAATGAGTTAACGAAATGTGTCTCCATTATATTGTGGGGCACTTCTTAGTTATCAGAAAATAAAAATGGGAAAGGAGATGAAAACGACATGCCACAAAATGGGATTGGATGAGGGTGCACAAAAGAAAGGGTTTTCATGCACATAAGTATATTTACATTTTTCTTAGTTTTATATACCTATGAAACCTGCCAGGGACAATGAAGTCTGGATACCCGATATCATAAGAACCACATTTGTATTTATAACTATAGTATAGATTAAGTTTCTCAAATTTAAATAATCAACCAATGAGTAAAATACTAACACCATTTTAATATACAATATATATTTCTAAAAAAAACATTCTTATAATTCCAAGCATACATTAGGAAGTAAAACATTTTAACAGGTCTCAAAATGCTTTGAAGGACAAGCATGGGCAAAATCTTAGCAGGCCCAATGCAGCAGACAAAACTTACATAGAGTTTAAAATTTCTGTATAACATTCACGTTACAGGCAACATAGTAATTATTTACCCTTGATCCACGACTGCAGACCATACCAGAAATTTGTGAAACTGCATTGATTTTTCCATCTCCTTACCTGTTGGAATTTGGTGACGCACCACGTTGATTTGTTGAAATGCTTGGGTGTGATATCCTCTGTCAGTGTTGTGAAGGTCTAAAGGTTGGAAACAACACAACAAGGGATTAATTGTGGTGTGGGATCATATCGCAACATTTAATGGCTCATTCAAGAGCCATGGAGATTTTATTGTATGTATTTGAAAAATGGCAATATAGAAAGATATGCAATGTTACCATAAGCTCCATTTAGCAACTAGGAGAAATGAGTTGTTGCAATAGGGTTGCAAGCATAAAAAAACATTTAAAAATGGCCATGAATTGTCTTGTATTATTACGCATGCTACCTCTACTATTTCTAATAAGGGAGGGTGGGTAATGGATATGAGGTGCTATTCATTGCACATTCCAGAACATTTCTATCTGCACAAGAAACAGGGTGTCCTGTCCTAAACAGCCCTTTTCTGTTGCTGATGGGTTGTGGACCTGAAAAATTTAAAGCACATCAATTTTGTTGTTCCTGGATTACAGGGGCACATGGCTCTTAAAGGGCACTGTTTTAAATTTGGGAAGAATAATTATGAACAGTGGCTTGTATGCAACATTTTTGAATAGGATGAGGTTAAGTCATAAACCGCTAAAATTTTACTACATAGAGCTCGTTTTTGTAATCCACAGAGACAAATCTTATCTACACGAGTCTTGTGAAATGTTTATATTTCTCTGAATTGTTGGGATGCCATAGCCCACAGATGATGCCAGGTTGAAGTTCTAGGTGACTTTGTTTGGAAGAGGTGTCCTTGGGCTTCAGTATCAAATAAGCTTAAGGTTAACCAATCATGGAAGTTTTATGATAAGAAGAAAAGGTGTATGCAGCCTGAATCTTTGCAGCCTTAATCTTTGTTGCTTGAAAAAAACTGTATAACTTGTTTTCTGCCTGCAGATCTTAGGTCCTGGTCTGGTTAAGCTTGGATTTAGGCTCTGGTTTGGTCCCTCGTGGGCTTGGGCAGGTTCCCACCCACAGCTTATGTATCCATCACAGACAAAGCCCTGAAAACCACCCAAGGAGAATTTTAGAGGTTTCTGCACAAACGGGCTGGTGTACAATGTAATTCCTTTGTGTGGGTTGATGGACTAGACTGGGGACTAAACCAATTCTTAGTCTATCCATGTTCAATGAAGCTACAGATATAGGAGGTGACCCCAACGGTTCAAATGCTTTCATTATAATTGCCCAACAAAGATATCTAACAGTTTCAACTTTCAAGCAATACTTGTAATTCAAAAGTTGTATAAACTAGATTTTATTTTCAATACTTTTAATATTAACACTATCCCATGAGGGCACATTACCTCTAGAGAAACATGCGTCCCTGGTGTGGAGACATTTCTGAGACTTTGGAACTTGGGGGAAACATCCTACCACAACGCCACCAGCTTTACAACCTCCAGTGGGGCTGTTACATGGTTGCTTTCTACATGGCACAAGCAATTACATACTAATTGCAATCTTTAACTTTGTGAAATCTAGTTTACTTTTCATGGGGCACTTTCATAGATGTTATGTTGCAGACTTTATTTTGAAGATTTCAATTCACCTCAACTTGCATATCAGCTTTAGCCCCCACCATGTCCATATTGTTGTCTTTCTTACTGTCCCCAAATTTAGGCCCGTGGTTTCCCAATCTTGAAACCCACCCCAATGTACTTGTGCGCCACCATTAGGAAACTCAATAGGACTATAAATCTTAAGCTATTGTCGACAAATGCATATACATTTAGCGGGTAGTCTATGGTCAGTAAAGTGCCATTAATAGTTATGTTAATGTATGTTAAAAATCAATTATAGAAGATATATTTTAATATTCTTTTATAGTTCTCTTATAGTATTGTATTAAATATTACATTATATATTAACTTTATTGCTCATTAATATTAATCTTATTTATAATTTTTTTTTAATATTCTATATTGCTAATGCTACATAATATTTACAAATATTATTGTACATTAAAAATATGTATACTATGTGTAATATTTTTTAATTTTCAGTTATAAATTTATATTTATTTGCTTGTTAGCAACAAACCCAAAACAAACCTGCCTCCAAAGAAATTTTGGCCGAACCCACGAAACAATCCCTTGAATTTGAACCTTTATTAAATTATTATTAACCTAGGGGAGAAGATTTTGGTAAAGGTATGATCCATGACTTTGGTCTAAGATGGATTTATCGGGAAAGTTCATTAGGAATTTACATTTCATTATTTTTGAGATTCTTTTATATTGAAACTAGTTGCATTTGTAAAGTCCATTAACTGACAAGAAGTTTCTATGTTTGATTGTAGTCAAAGTAAAATGTTTGGTTATGTTGTATAACATGTACATGTTAGTACTTTAACTTATGATATTTGATGGCTTTTATGGCCATTCTATCATATATTCATCAATCTTTCATAGGTTTGGGTCTTGTTTGATTGTGTATCAACACTCCAACAAGTATCAACAACAATATGTAGGTGATAATGTTTTATCCATTTTATGCAAATGAGAATCTGCAACCACTTTAAGTGACAATAGGGATCCACAACCACTTTCCTTGATCCTTATTTTGTTGTATATCTATTTAATTTAACTTGAACAAGCAACTCTAGATTGTTTTGCCTTTACCTCTCTTATTGGCTTTTTCTAATATCTTGAACATCAAGTCATTTGCTTCATTTTTGCATTATTTTAGCATGTGTTCCTTGGATTTAAGGGTCATCTTAGGAATGGGGAACTTGGAGGGGATGACCTCTCCTCTTACCTTGAGATTTTAGGGTGTTCTTTACATCGACACTAAAAATCAATCAAAAAATAAAAAATCATTCTAATACAAATAAAATGAATGAAATTGTTGAAGGTCACATTCATTGATTTTTTATAAAGTTGATATTTTTTGGGGGATAAAATTGTTTGGGAAATTGATGCCCAAAGGATTGGGAATGGTTGAGATTTTTGCTTCTAAACTTGATACAATGGTAGAACCTCTTTTGTTAGGACATTGAGATCTCTCTATAAGACTTACAACTTAGAAGGCAAAGCTCCATTATTGGCCAACTTTAACTTCTCACTACAAGACACAAGAGACAAAGGAAAATTGAAGCTCGAGATCAAGAAATGGAAAGTCTAGTCCTTTAATGGCTTGAGCAATACCATGTCCGCTACATTCTACACAAAGTTGACAAAAATAGTAGCATGATACCTATGAGCCTGAATATCTTGTAATGCCCCCTTCTATATACATCCTAGTTTTTGCCTTTAATCTTGAATTCCAAGTAGAAATAGAATAGAATCGATAACATCATCTATCTGGTTAAGATCCCACAACATGTTAGGAAATCATTAGAACATAATCCACATGTTAAATCTTCACTAATAGGTATATTAATAGAATAGATAATTTCAACTAGGGTTAGAGACATTAATTCAGTCTTATGATTTTTAATTTTTTAATTTATTGACAATGTCTACTCATAGGAGAGCTAAGATAGGGCATATTAGATCTTCCCTAATAGGTATGTTAATAACATGGATAATTCCAACTAGGGTTAGGGACATTAATTCAATCTTAAGATTTTAACTTTTGAATTTATTGACGAAGTCCACTCATAGGAGAGCTAAGATAGGGCATAACAGGGTGCCTTATGTTAGCATAATTGATGTTGTGATGATAGGTGATGTTCAGTGTTGTCATGATATAGATTTGATTGCATGATGATAAATTATTGTGTTGTAACTGATGTCAACCTAAGTTATTGTTTTGAGTTCGATTCCAAATTCAAAGTTTGAGAATTGGTTCGCAAGTTTGTCAAAATTTTGAAAAGGGGTTTGGGTTTGTTAGTGTATATATATATATATATATATATATATATGAAGCACGAGTTAAAATTAGAATGTAGCATAGTAGCATAGTAGCACAAACACATTTAAATAACAAAAACACCATAAACTTGTAATCATAGTGATCATACCATCATATAGTTCAAGTGACAAGTTCAACATTAAAAATAAACCATAGTGTCAAGTTCAAGTATCATTGTTTCATGTTTATTGTTCAACTAACGGAATAAAAAAATATTAATATTCTAAGTTCTTCAATCTTCATATTCATCTTCATCTTCTTCTTCTTCTTCTTTGACATTAGTTGACCCAACAGCAGAGCTTAGGCCAATGGGATCAGCAACACCCAAAAAGTTATTAAATTTTGCAAATAAAACACTTTTTTGCCATCTACGGGGCTTAGAATTCACACGGTTCAAACTTGGTTTGTTGGTTTTTGGCATAGTCCACCCATGTTCAAATTGGGTTCTAAGCAGTTCGAACCAGCAGGGAAAAAATTGGACCCTACTCGAACCACCCAACGAATCAGTTCAAACCTCAGTCTAGTTCAAACCTAGGCTGGTTCAGGGGTTCCAGAGGCAAACCTTGGTAACTTAGATGTCAACTATTCACCTAGTGTTCCTAGTATATTGCCAAGCATAAACATGATGAACTAAGTGCTATAATGATTTTCATTAGTAGCGATCCTTATGAGTGAATTGCAGATGTCTATAAAGGTCCATGGTATGATTGCTATTGTTTCAGTGACTCTACAAGAGAGTTATGATCGGATGAATGTTGATAGTGCAATTGCTAGAGTAGTTAGTGACAAGTGATAGGTGATTTGATTAGTTTGTCAAATCTATGATTAGTTAAGTGGAGCAATCAAAGGTTATAGTAAATAACACTTATGTTCCCTTGAGTTTCTGGGATGGGAACGACAAGGGGCAGTGGGAAAGGTTTCTAGGATGACAATTTTTTTTTGCTGATTTTGGGGATGGGGGGGGGACGAAAAATGGGGATGGCTATATAACAATAGGGAAAATTATATATATATATATATATATATATATGAAAACATGGATAAAACATGTACTTATACATAATAAAACCTTAAAATATAAGAATCGATAGAATTCAAATGCCAAATTTGTGTTACTTTGAGTGTTAAAGTCTAATTTGTTCTAGAAGTCAAAGTCAAATTCCCCTAGGTGTCCCCAAGTCTCTAAGATGTTTTCGGGATGAGGATGACTGAAAATATACTAGGAACGCGTCCCCACGTAACACTGAATAACACTATTTAGATGATATGGTTATGACTGCAACTCGTGTGATTGGTGTGGAGGATAGGTGATCGGTGAGTAGTGACAGAGTTGTTAAATTGGCTAAAGTGTTTGTGTTCTTGAGCAACAGTCAATAAATTTGATGATCGATGATTAGTGTTGAGGTTGCGATGGATTTAGTTGAGTTAGTCATGATTCGGTGACATGTCTTCATAATCGAAGGTGATGATGTAGGATCACATTGTTTGATGATAGCATATTGAGAAGATTGTAGAGGAAGTGTGTGTTTACTCAAAACATATGTGACCTCTTGATACAAAATTCCATGTAAATCATTGTATTGGCTGGTGTGGTCCACGAAAGGTGTTTCGTATTTTGAAATGATCTTAGAAAGGTCTTAGATGACACTTTAACTGGAGTTTTACAGCCTTTAATAAGGCTACTCTTAACAGGGTAAAGCTCTTAATAGGGTTAGAGGTAAATTCCTTAACCGGTTGACACCTAATAGTGTCTTATAAACTCCTAATAGGGTTAAGCTCCTCACAAGGCATACTCTAGAAGAGAGCACAATTTGTGGGTACTAATCCCCACCGTTGTTTTCACCCAAATTGGGTTAACTCGGTACCATATCTTCGTGTCTATTTTGTGGATGTGTTTATGTGTTTGAAGTTTTAATTTGCTGCTATTAAGTTATTCTTGTGACAAGGATTTAAAGGTTGAAAAAGTTGTTTAATGGGTAGATTACTGAATTCACCCCCTCTTAGTAGATCCCTTAGGACTAACAATTGGTATCAGAGGTTTGGTCCTCTGTTGTGGTGATGCTTAACAACTTGAGGCAAAGATTCGAAGATGATGAGAAAGGAAGGTCCTAAGTTCACAAGGGAGAACTAACTATCTAGTATGGTGCAGCTAAACAAAGCTTTATCTCAAAAGTATGGGAAATTAATATTGGAATCATGTTGTTACAAAGTATAATGCTCCTCCAGGAACCCTTTTTGCAGATGAGTTGAAAGAACAGCAAGAGCATACTGCAACTATGGAAGCCATTGCTAGTACTCTTTTTAATACGAAGTTCGTCAATGTCTAAGATCTAGATATTTCTCATGACATGTAGGAGAAATTGAAGAGAGTTTATGGTGGAGATTCACATGTACAAAATGCAAACTTGGACAAGTTGAAAGGAAAGTTCGATGACACGAGGATGATGGAGAATGAGAACATTAAACAGTACAGTCAAAGAATCAAGGATGTGGTTGTTTCTATCAGAGCAGCTGGTGGAACTCTTGAAGAAGAAGATGTGGTAAACAAAATAATTAGAACTTTGTTATCTCAGTACACTATTAGGATTTCAGCCATTCAAGAAGTCAACTCTGTAGGTACTGGTGCTGTTACTCTTGATGCATTAATAGGAAAGTTGACAACATATAAGTTGAGTAATTCTGATGATAGTATGCCTAATGTTGAAGCTGCTTTTAAGTTATCTATGGTTCTTGCTCCACCAATAGGAAAGGAGATTTCTAATAACTCATTTGCTATGCCACATCACTGTATTGATTATGAATTTATTTTGTCTGAAGAAAAGGAACATAAATAGTTGGAAGTATTGCTTGCTAGGAGGCTACTAGAGGAAGTGGTGAGTACAAGGGTAAATTGCCTTTAAAGCAAGATGCCCAATCTTTTTACAATAAAAACATTTAAAAGGCAATTTTCCCCTGTACTACAAGAAAAACATTTTAAAGACAATTCACCCTTGTACTTACTATCTTGTTGTTAGATGCCTTGACAATGACAAGAAGGAGAAGTCGAGAAGATTCAAGGATAAGAACAAGAAAGCATGTTGCTTAGCTAAAGAAGGTATTACCGATGAGGAATCTGATGGAGGAAATGAAGAGGATATTGTGTTCATTGCTGTTAAAGATCCTTCTGAATTTGGTGAGGAAACATTAGTTCTTAACATGATACACAATGGAGATTGGATAATTGACAGTGGCTGCTCTCATCATATGATCGGTGATAGAAGCAAATTCATCAAAATGGAAGAATGTGATGGAGGATTGGTTGGATTTGGTAACGATGCTCCTTGTATGGTAAAAGGTAAAGGATCTATTGCTTGGAAAATAAAAACAAATTGTGATGATGTTTTCTAGGTTGATGGTTTGAAGTACAACTTGCTAAGTGTTGCTCAGCTAAACAACAAAGGATACAGATTGGAGTTCAATTGAGGTGTGTGCAAGATTGTTGGGAAAATAGGAGATTTGATTGCTATTGATGAACAAACTAAAAGTAACTTGTTCCATATAAGTTCTATAAGTAAAAGTTGTTTGATTGCTAAGGTGGAAGATTGTTGGTTATTGTTTATTGTACAGGGTAAATGGATACTTATCGCATGTAGTATAGTAGGATATAACACAGAACAGATACTTATTCATATATGCAATATGCACTCCAAGTGCAATGCTTACAATGATAATGATTATGATGATGTCTCAGTAGTCCCTACGGACAATGTACATATACTTTCTCGAAGGGGTGACTCAATTGTCACGCGCCCTTTCGATACAATCCTACCCATCGGCTACAATGTAGAACTTACTAACAACATCATCCCCCCCGAAAAGTAAAGTCGTCTCCGGACGACAAAATAGAGAACTCTTACAACAAAAACCAAATAAACTCGGTAAATTCTATATTGTAGCCGACGAGTAGAATTGTATCCGAAAGGGCGCATGACGGTTAAATCATCCCTTCGGGAAAGTATATGTACATCGTTCGTAGGGACTATTGAGACATCATCATAATCATTATCATTGTAAGCATTGTACTTGGAGTGCATATTGCATATATGAATAAAGTATCTGTTTTGTGTTATATCTTACTGTACTACATGTGAGAAGTATTTGTTTACCCTGTACGGTAAACATTTGGTGTCATTGCCAGTTGAACCTGGAACAAAGGAGGTGCTATGAAGATTAATGCCGAATCTGCTTAATAAAGATAGGAATAAGATAAAAGATAAGGATGAGATATGCACAACACAGGAAGTATTAATTTTAGCACAATAGGTGGAGTGTAGGCAAAAGCTTCAACAATTTACCGACAGACATCGAAGGGGTGAAGGAGCACTGACGGAGGGAGTGCATTCACCTAGCAGACCAAGGAGTGCCGGGGAATTGCTAGAAAAAACTCGACAATGATTGAATTTGGAGGAAGAGACAAAGGAGGAGTTCCTTAACTTGTATAAGCCGAGGGTAGAGAATCTGAACAGAAGGGAAGTGACTCACACGGCTCGAAGTACCGAAGAAGCACGAGCATGGAGTGAACTTTTCGTTCCTGATACACTCGACGAATAGATACAGTTAGAGAATCAAACAACTTCGCTTGAGGAAGATCTTTTCACACTAGGTAACGTAGTTGTCCAAAGTAGGGCAGTTGTCTGAAGCAGTGCGGTTGTGTAGAACAATGCCGGTGCTTAGAACAATGTGGGTACTTAGAACAATGTAGGTGCTCAAAACAACACAGGTACACAACAAGTACCACAGAATTAGAAGAAAGTAGCAATGGCAGGACTAAAGGAAAGATTGCCGAAGTTCAATGGTGATGGGATGACCGATCCAATCAGACATTGTAAAACATGTGAAACAATCTGGATGCCAAATGGTGTAATGGACCAAGATGACTAGATTTGATAGTTTTCGGCGACCCTATGGGGTGTAGCGATTGATTGGTTTTCAGATGTCGATCCTCAGAAATTAACTACATGGCCGAACATCAAGAAAGAATTCATAGCAGAGTTTTGACTACTAAGGGATGATAATGAAATAGTAGCGGAAATATACAATACGAAACAATTCGAATATATGCAAGAAGGCTGAAGGAGCTGGTGGGGAAAATGGAAAGCTAACCAGCGGATGGATTAAAGAAAAGATGGTTTGTTGAAAGGCTACGACCAACACTAAAGAAAAAGATGAAAATTGTACCTCCAACGTCGTACATAGATGCATATAATCGGGTGATGGATTTGGAGAGTGAACAAAAAACAAGCAAAAAGAAGAAACACAAATCGTCGGACTCAGACGATTCATCTTTCAAAAGTAGCAGTAGCGACGAAGAATCAAGTAAGAAAGTTTGAGCATTGCAAAAAGATATGTTATGGATGATGGAGTTCAAAAATCTAAAAAAGAATCCCGACTCAATGAAAGGGGAATTCTAGTGTACGGACTGTAAGAAGAAGGCCACACAAAGGGCTCCCGCTCAAAAAAACAATTTAGTGATATTTGCCAAATTGCGGGACATGCCACCGAGGAATGCCCGTTCAATATGAAGACAAAGGGACATTAGCAAGTGTTACTGACACAGGAAATGTCCATCGCAGGAGTAGGAATGAACATGAATAATGATGCAACATGAGGTAGGTATTGGAACAGTAACTGACGTGGAGGAGGCGGTAATAATAATAACAACAATGGGGGCAAATGTTTACCGTATGGGGTAAATAATGCATACAGCCAATGAAACAAGAATATGTAACAGCAGTACTCCTTTTATTATTCGCATATGCCAAAGACATTACATTATGCTTATGATGATGATTACAATGATCTCGGAGGGTGAATACATACTTTTCGACGAACCTTTCCGAAAGGCCCTCGGCTACACAATATTTACTGATGACATCAACCTGCCAACTACACAATATTTACTGATGACATCATCCCCCCCAAAAAAGAAAATTCGTCTCGAGACGACACAACAAAACTCAAAAACAACTAATTACATTAATTCATAGATTAAAAAACAACATAAACATCATGAACTAGAAGGCTGTGTTTCTGATTGTGTAGACCAGCTGCGTCGTAGCTGATACACTTGTTTCGTCTGGACTTTTAAATCAGCTATGATCTGTGAGTTCTCCACTACCTCATTCAGCATCAATGTGACCTCCTGGCATTCAGCTTCTTTCTGGTCATGTGCTTTCTTTGCTACTGGCACCTTTCTAGTAAATTTGTGGTGCGTTGTTTCGTATGGTAGAATCTCTTTTTTTTTTGGGTTTGTACTGTATGTTCTTCCCTTCAGCTTCTATCGTAATTTGCTTTCTTTCTTCCGCTTCTTTGTATTCTTTTGGACATTCATTTCCCTCTTCTTTCTCACCTTCGTCGACCCTTAACATATTATAGCTCAGAAAGAGCTCGTAATCCTCCATCTGCCAGTGGAAAAGGCCATTCACCGAATTCAAATCATCGTCTATCAATCCACCTTCCAACCGTAGGACTCCTTCCTCATTGGGTTCCAATCGCTGCTTTCCTTCATCCTCTTCTTTGGAATCAGATGATACGACTTCTTCGCCCACCGTTTGTGTGTCTAAATCAATAATGAATCATCGTCCCCTGCTTTCCATTGAGTGTATTCTTCTTCCATTCATTCTTAACCCTTGCTTGTATAAGCCATCCTAGGCTCAAAATGATGTCATATCCTCTCCTCTTCAGTGGGATGACGACGAAGTCGACTAGGAACGACTGTGTTCCAATAGTCACTGGTTGTGCCATTAGGACTCCCAACGGTTTGATCCCGTGCTGGTCTGCTGTGAGTAATTGGAACATAGGTGGCCACAATGCCAACTGTCCCAACTTCTTCCAGGTATCTTCTGGTAGGACTTTTACCCCTGAACCTTTGTCCACAATTGTGTCTAAAAGGACTGTTTCTAATATACCCATCTCTATGACTGCCGGATGCCGTCCGGATGTGAGCGCTAGTAGCATTGGGTTTGCTGTACTTGCTCCACTTTTCTTCTCCCTTCCATGTTCTCGTGGTAATTTAGCAGTCGGGGCAATGTTTGTGAGTGCTGTTCGTAGTTGAAGCATTGTGAGGATCATATCATGTAACTCAACTGATATTCTAGTTTATAATATTTGCCGTATGACGTTTTGTTTTGTGCAGTTTTTTGAGGTACCAGTAGTGTCCTTTAATTGTGATTTCTTTGCCTGCGTTGCTTTCTCAATTTGCGCTCGCGCTTCTTCCAATCTCTTCTTTTCTTCCGTTGGGTTGGGGTTGTTAGCCGACTGGATGGTTTCGGCGGTATTTTGTATTCTGTAGCCGACGGACCGGCGGTGTTTCTGTATTCTGTAGCCGACGGTCCGACGGTGTTTCTATATTCTGTTACCGACGGTCCGGCGGTGTTTCTGTATTCTGTAGCCGACGGTCCGGCGGTGTTTCTATATTCTGTAGCCGACAGTCCGGCGGTGTTTCGGTATTCCCTAGCCGACGGTCCGACGGTAAATAGTTTGTAACGGATAGAATAATTGTGGCCGACGGACTCCTTCGGGAAGGTTCGGCAGTAGTATTTATATCCCGTCTGGGATCATTGTAAAGCATAATTGATCTACTATTGCGAATATAATCCTGCTGTTCGTGTTCATTGTCTGTATGCGTTCATTTTCTTTACCAGTACGGTAAACATTTGGCGCCGTTGCCTTATGAATCTGGAAGGTGGAAGGAATGAAGATTAATGCCAAATCAGCTTAACAAAGATCGGAATAAGGTCAAGGGAAAAGATGGAATCCGTATTGCGCAAGAGAATTTAATTCTGGCACAGTAAGCCGAATGCCGACGGAGATTTCGGAAGATTGCTGACGGAAACCGGAGCGTCGAAGATTTGTTGGAGGAGACTCGGCAGCGGGTGGAATTGGTGGAAGAAGCACGGGAGGAGTTCTTGAATTTGTGTTCGCCGAGGGAAGAAAATTCAGACGGGAGAGCATCCACTCGCACGGCTCGCAGTGCCGACGGAGCACGAGCATGGAGTGACCTCTTCGTCCAGGATAAACTTTTGCGGGAAACAATTTCGGAGGATCCTTCGTTTTCACCAAGGTTTGCAGCTGTCGACACCTCCAGTGTGAAAGTGTATATCGCCGGTGTGGGAGACCAGTCCGCCGGTGTGGGAGTACAGACTGTCGGTGTGGGAGTGCCGACTGCCGGTGTGGGAGTGCCGACCGGTGTAGGAGTGCAGACCTCCAAAGTTATGGCGGGACCCAAAGAAAAGCTGCCAAAATTTGAAGGCGATGATACAGCCGACCCCCTCTGACATTGTAAGACATGTGAGACGATCTGGCGGGCAAATGGAATCACAGATGCCGACGAATGGGCCACGCAATTTCCGGCAACCCTACGGGGTGTCGCGATTGATTGGTTTTCGGATATGGATCTGCAGAAGCTGGATACATGGGATAACATTAAAAAGGAGTTCTTGGCGGAATTTAAACTCTTGCGGGATGATAATGAAATCGTAGCGGAAATTTTCAATACCAAGCAAGGGAAGCACGAAACTATCCGTGTCTACGCCAGGAGATTGAAAGACTTAATAAAAAAAATGGAAAGCAAGCCAGCGGACGGATTGCAGAAAAGATGGTTTGTGGACGGTCTACACTCGAAGTTGCGGAGGAAAATGAAAATTGTTCCACCGTCATCATATGTGAATGCGTATAACAGAGCACTGGACCTTGAAAGGGAACAAAAGACAAAGAAGAAGAAAACTAGCTCCTCTGATTCTGATGACGACGAGCCTGCCGGAGATGATAGTAGCGACGACGAAGGTAGTAGCAAAAAGGTTCGTGCCTTACAGAAGGATATGGTTCGAATGATGAAGGAGTATATGAAGGAGTATATCACTGAAGAAGATAGGCTTAAAACAACATTCATCGTTGAAGATGGAATATATGCCTACAATAGGATCTCATTCAGACTGTGTAATGCTCCGACAACACTCCAGAGAATTATGTTGCACATATTTGATAAAATGTCAGTGGGGAATTTTAAGGCATTTCTAGATGATTGATCAATTTTTAGCGCAGAGGACAAGCATATAATTGCACTTGGAGAATGCATGGAAAGATGTAGATGGGCGAGACTGACACTAAACCTGAAGAAGTGCAGGTTCATGGTACCATAGGGAAAGCTATTAAGGCACATAGTATGTAGAGTAGGGCTGAAGATGGATTCTGACAAAGTTCAGGTAATCTTGGAAATGCCACCGTTGACAGATGTGACAGAGGTAAAATCGTTCCTCAGACATATTGGATATTACCAAAGGTTCATTAAAGGCTTTGCAAAAGTATCCTACCCACTGGACAAACTAACTTGCAAAGGAGAACCTTACAAATGGGATGCAGAGCAGAATGGAGCCTTCGAAGGACTAAAAACCCGACTAGCTACAACACCTATCCTAGCCTACCCGAACTGGGATAAGGAGTTTCATGTTCATGTTGATGCGTCAAACTACACGATTGGAGCAACATTAGCGCAGACGGGTGATTACGGATTGGATCATCCAATATACTTTGCGAGTAACCTGTTATTTAAAGTAGAGAAATTATAGTACAACGGAGCGTGAGGCACTTGGAATGGTGTACACAGTACAAAAATTTAGACATTATCTATTGGCAATGCCACTTGTATTCTATTTAGACCATCAAACACTATTGTGTCTCGTAAAAAACCAATCATTCAGGGAAGGTTAAGCAGATGGCTATTACTGTTGCAGGAGTTTACATTCAAGATTGTGGTATGGTCAAGAAAAAGTCATGTAAGTGCTGATCACTTATCGAGGATAAAATGGGGAGAGCCATGGAAGGGGTCAATGATGACTTCTCTGACGCGCAGCTAGGTGATTACGGATTGGATCATCCAATATACTTTGCGAGTAACCTATTATTTAAAGTAGAGAAATTATAGTACAACGGAGCGTGAGGCACTTGGAATGGTGTACACAGTACAAAAATTTAGACATTATCTATTGGCAATGCCACTTGTATTCTATTTAGACCATCAAACACTGTTGTGTCTCGTAAAAAACCAATTATTCAGGGAAGGTTAAGCAGATGGCTATTACTGTTGCAGGAGTTTACATTCAAGATTGTGGTATGGTCAAGAAAAAGTCATGTAAGTGCTGATCACTTATCGAGGATAAAATGGGGAGAGCCATGGAAGGGGTCAATGATGACTTCTCTGACGCGCAGCTATTTCAGATTGCCGTATTGTCATCTTGGTACATGCGTATCGGGGAATATCTCTCGATGAGACAATTATCTAGCGAAATGTTATCGAACGAGAGGAGGAAACTCATGCTAAGGAGTCAGATGTTTCAATTGATCAACGAGTTACTGTATAAGATGGGACCCAATCAAATTTTCAGACGGTGCGTGCTAGAAGAGGAAATCCGAAAGGTGTTGAAGGAAGCACATAGAAGGACTAGCAGAAGGACACATGGGGCCGGACACAACTGCGCGGAAGATACTTTTGGCAAGGTTATGGTGGCCAACCATGCACAACGACGCCAGGGAGTGGGTCATAGCGTGCGATACATGTCAGAGAGTTGGGAAACCACTGAAGAGGGACTTCATGCCTCTCAACCCTTCACAGGCACAGGAGTTATTTGAAAGATGGGGGTTGGACTTTGTCAGATCCCTCAAGATAAGTAAAACTAGAAGATGCAGGTATATCATGGTGACGACGAAATACCTTACCAAGTGGGTGGAAGAGCGGGCCCTACCAAACAACTCTATAGTAAGCATGGTGAAATTTATTTACGAGCAAATTATCACTAGGTACAGGATCCCACTGCAGTTGACAAGCGACTGTGGGGGACACTTTGTGAATCACGTCATGCGGTTGCTTACCACAGAGTTCAAGATTTACCATTCCCTATCGAGCCCGTATTATATGAGAGCCAACGAACAAGCAAAAGCTATTAATAAGATCCTTGTCAGAGTGATTTATAAATCTTGTGCAGTTGAGGGAGAAGATTGGGAAGAAAAGCTACCATCAACGTTATGGCCATACTGTACTTCATACTAGGTAACCATGGGACACACTCTGTTTCAGTTGATGTATGGCAAGAGGCTGTGGTATCGATTGAATTCATGGTACCAAGTTTAAGGATCACGATTGAAAACAAATTAGGAGCTATGGAAAGTCTGAGGGAGAGATTGTATAATTTAAATCATAGTTCCCAGAATCGCCATGAAATCGCCTGAATCGTCCGTCTGGCGATTCGATTCAGGCTAGGCGATTTTTTTGGAGTTGTGAATCGACTTAGGTGATTTTTTGCCATGAATTACTTGAATCGCTAATTCATGGAAAAAATTGCCTAAATTGGCTCCATGAATCGGTCGTGCGACAGGCAAACTAGGGTTTGTTGTTTTGTAGCTTCTGTTTATTAGTTTTACCCATCTTTGCAGCAACTTACTTTTTGAATCCGACATTTCATTTCTGTCCTGACTTCAAGGCGGATGAGGAGGTTCTCACCGGCCTATATACAGTGATCCAAAGGTTGAGTAGTGATGAGGATAGCGCAGATGCAATCATTGAGCTTGACAAGTGCAATAATAAAGAAGGGCCACTTTTCTCTGGCAGGATGGCCATAGATGCTTGGACAACAATACAACCAGGTAAAAATTAAATAATATATTCATGAATCTAAAGTTTGACTTATAAGTTGTGTATTTTAAATTTTAATTGTTGATTATGTAATTTTAAAGTTGTAAATGAGACGAAATGTTTTTGTTTTCCCTTATTTCAGATAGATGGTGGCAAATGTTTGGGCCCACAACCCCAAAACTTCAAAAAATTGCCATCCGTATTTTGAGTCAGCCAAGCAGCGCTTTTGGATGTGAGCGTAGTTGGTCCATGTTCGAGCACATCCACTCAAAGAGGAGAAATAGGTTGACTGTGCAGAGGTTGAATGATCTTGTCTTTGTTCATTACAACCTTCGTCTTAGGATCATACAGATTTTGGGTGTTGACTCCTCTCCGATCATTCTGGAGGAGATTGAGTCAAAATTAGAGTGGCTTATTGAGGCTGTGGATCCAGTCTTCACAGAGGAAGATCGTGAGTGGGTTGACTAGGTGGATATAGAGGCTAAGGCTGTGGCCATGGCAGAGGAGGTAGCTAGAGCACATTCAGGCACTGGTAGACACCCACACGCACGCACAAATACTGGCCATAGTGATGTTGTTCGTGAGACCATCTTACATGCAGGGGATATGGCTCGGCGGTCCTCTAGGACCCACCTTAGATGCCTTTGTAGTAGGCAGATTGGATACTCTAAGGCTGAGGCTGAGGCTGTGATCGAGCTTGAGGATGATGATGAGGCTTGAGTTGGAGCCTTGTTTTTTCATTTTGTTTACAGATATTGATACTGATAGACATACGTTTCATGGATCTCTTCATCTTAGATTCTTACATACATTTATGATTTGATGTCTTATGGATCTTCATCTTACAGACATTCTATGATTTGAATCATTATGATCATATGATTTCTATTTACTTCAGCTAGCCTACAATTTACATTTTACATGTAACATAGTTACATATGTGATGGATTTATCATTTATGTTCCATGTTTATGTATGTTAATTTTTAACTTCTTTTTGATGATGTTATAGTGTGTTTAAATGATGTTATAGTGTGTTTAAGTTATATTCAATAAAGGGTGCATGAAATAAGATTTAAATTGTTAAAATCTTTAAATTTAAAGGGTTGTTTAAATTTGCCGATTCATAGCCGATTCATGGGCGATTCATGGCCCATTCACGATTCAATTCGGCCTTGCCGATTCCAATCCGATTTCGATTCTCATTATTTTGTTCTTAATGCATTTATTTATTCTCCTAAGAAACTCACTAGGTAAACCTGTTCATATGGATGGCAATAGCAAATGAGGCCAAGACGAACGGTTATCTGCTCTTGGGCCTAGAGTAGAGGATTAATGGATTATGGACACCTCATTAGGTACAACAGCTCATATGGGTGGCAAGAGCCACATGGGTCTCGAGGGGGATTGTTCTCGGCTCTTGGGCCTAGGGTAAAGGATTAATGCAGTAATGAATTATGGACACCTCACTAGATACACCTCCTCATATAGATGGCGAGACCCACGTGAGAACAAGAGGGATAATTATCAACTCTTGGCTATAGGGTAGAGGGTTAATGGATTATTGACACCTGACTAGGTACATCCCCTCAAATGGATAGCAAGAGTCACATGAGGCCATGAGGGATGGTTATCGGCTCTTAGGCCTAGGGTAGATGATTAATGTATTATGAACAAGTCACCAAGTACACCCCCCCATATGGATGTCAAATGTCACATGAGGTCTAGAAGGTTGGTTGTTGGTTGGTGGGCCTAGGATAGAGGTATAATAGATTATCGATACCTCATTTTGCACACCCACTTGTATGAATGGCAAGAGACACAAGGCCAAGAGGGACGGTTATCGACTCTTGGACTAGGGTAGAGGATTAATGGATTATGGACACCTCACTAGGTACATCCCCCTCATATGGATGGCAAAAGCCACATGGGGCTAAGAGAGATGGTTATAGGCTCCAGGACATAGGGTATAGGATTAATGGATTATGGATGCCTCGCTTGGTACATCTCATCATATTGATGGCAAGAGCCACATGAAGTAGAGGGTTGTTGGTTATCGGTTCTTGGGCCTACTATACAAGATTAATGGGTAATGGACACTTCACTAGGTACACCCTTGTTGTCACAAAAGTTTGCACCCTTTTCCAAAGTTCTTACCTAAGGACAACTTTGTGAAACATGGAAACAACCTCCAAGCTGTGGGACTTGAACTGTGAGGTTGAGTCTCCGAAGAAGGTTGGCTTCCTTTACTATTAGGGTGCACCTAACTACACTTGGAGAGGAAAAGGGAGAAGGAATGTATAGAAAGCAACTCTACCTACTTCTAACCTAAGGGGGTGATGCCCCAAAATAGAGTGTTCAAACTAATCTCTGCCCATACATGCACTTTTGAACCATCATGACATCAAAAGATATACACATCCAGACTTGTTTTAATCTAACAATCACATGCAAATCAGAAAACCCAAATAAATGACACAAGGAAGAAGAGAATTCACTTTTATATCATTCATAGGCCAAAAGGAGATACATTCATGCAAGATTGCAGATATCCACAATACATCAATGAGAGGCAAATAGGTCTTGCACAATACATCGATGGCTGAAGGAGATAAGGTAGAATGTCATATAAGTTTAGAGGCAAAGGGAATTTACAATGAACTTGCAAAGCAATATCAAAGAAAACAGAGTAGAGTCAACCCTAACAAAATTTACAAAAATTGCCTTTATAGCTCAGGCATAACTAAGATATTTTCTGTCCTAAACCAAACTCAACCACTACCATTTAAGATTGCAAAGAACAATCATGTAGGTCTGGGGCAAATCTAATCTTGGCATAGATTCAAACACAATGAAATCCAATATTCTAGAGCCTTGAGAAGATAGAATGACGCCATTTAATTACTCTAACCAAGTAGATGGATAGGACCAGAGATGGTGGAGTGTTCTCCTTCGTTCACTAGGCACAACATTCATTGGAGAGTAGTTGAAATCGATCATGAAGATCGGATCATGTATGAAACCCTATCTTTCTCACTTCTGGCTTGCCGAATTAACAAAGTCACAAAGTCAACTGAATTCAACAACTAAGATGGGCCACGTGGGCCAATAATCTTATTTCATTTTGCCACCTCAGCAAGGTCTCTGTGTGGTTGACCATATCACCTACCAACTGTGCCAACTTTCCAACTTAACTGCAATGTCACATAACGGTTAGCTTTAGCTGTAACTGCCTAATTGGGCCTGCCGGGACACATGGCAAGACCTTGCTATGTCGCTATGGCTAAAGGTCGACTATTTTCCCATAGCAACAAAGTGAGAGATGTCGATCTTCCTCCATCTGACGGTCTCAAAGGTACACCCAACCTTTCAGTGCACCAACCAATAGAAATACGACTCCTTGTCAATGTGTCTGACACTGACCCACCATACTGCGGCCGACCAAACTGAATGGATCCACCTGCCACATCGCAACTCGTCGCTTTGTCGCTATAACTAAAGATCAAGCAACTTCTCAAAGTGAAAGCGATCACCTTTGATCTATTTGCATCGGACAGTAGAAGGTAGAACATGGAACATGTGGCCCACAACCTTGACATGTTAGAGGCTCGGCCAATGAAAATGCCACCGTACACCAACGTGCTTTGACAGCTCGTCCACCTTGTCTGCGGTAGCCTACTAAAGAAGCTGGACCCACATGTCGTCGCTCAAGTGTAAGATAGAAACCAAGCAAATTTCCCTTTACGATCTCGTGGAATTCGGCAACATCGTAATATCTTACGTCTTCATTTTTGGCCTTACGATCCTATGATTCCCCGATCTTACGATATCCTCTTTGGCTGTTCTGGCGTATCATCGTATCACTAACATTTCTCGTTCTGGAAGCTATGGTTGCCTGATCCTACGACTCCTGAATTTTATGAGTCCGGTGTAACATTAGAACCTTTGAAAATTTGCCCCACGATCTCTCGTTCACATCGTAGCATCGCGAACCTTTTAACTTCTCCTTCCAACACTATGCCATCTCAGTCTGACTCACCAAAGAAACTGAGACCCATATAAACACATGGTGCGATGTCACTATGTCACATGAAGTAATGGGCATGCAACTCCGCATAGAGACAAAGCGACCACCGTGGATGATGAAGGATCTGATGATGAGTAAGGTGTGGGTCTGCAGAATATTAAAGTGCACAGTCACTTAGGAAATAAATTATAACCTGAAGTTTTATATGAAATATTTCTGCACCCCATTTTATTCAAATTTTAAAATATGCGGATGTTACCATGTTTAAATTCAAATATGGTAATTTTGGAGGGAAGGCCAAAATGACCAACAATTTTGGCGACTCAGGGGGGATGCAAGCTTGCTATGCATACGACCAGTGACCTCATGCATCCATTGGGCTACAGAGCCATAAAACATGAAGATCTGAACATAGTAAAACACCATAGCCCTACCCCTGTTTCTTTGCAACCACAAAACTAGAACAAAAAGCGTCTGCAACCTTCAAAACCTCAAAATTTCAAAAGAAACCCGATCATCCCATAGAGGGACAACCTATGCTCGTGCACTTCTTGGAAAAGAAGAAAAAATTGAAAACAAAAAACTACTCTACTATGTACAAGTGTTTATATATATGCAAGTTTAAACAAACCCATTGATTGGTTTGTTGAAGTAGCTTCCTTTCCTCACCAGTTGATTTCTTCTTTCATTCAAAAGGGCAGCTGAAAATGATAGCAAGTATGACAAACATTTTGCTGCATGGAACACCTCTTTCCCAATGCTGAAAACAATGAAGCTTTCCAACACTGGGGTGTTGCCTTGTGGAGCAAAACATACTTGCTCTTCTTTGTGATCTTCCTCCGCATGCTTAGGTATAAGCATGATTGGGGGCAACTTGCTGATTTGTTGCAGCGCTAGGTGCCTTATGGGGTATCCTCTTGATGGTATAGGTGCAAAGGAATCATCCTTGACCATTTGATTGTCCTCTGCAATGGTAGTATCTTGTCGGTTTGGAAGTGACTCCTCCTTTTGTGAAGAGAATTTTTCCACATCTTGTTCATGTTTTTCATAGACCACTTCCTTTGGAGCTACCAGTATGGTGCGATTTTACATTTGTTGTTGTAGTGGAACATGCTCCTCATATACAGGGGATGATGATTCAATATCTATGGAAGAGAAGATAGCATCCAACTCATCCAAGAGATCATCCTCATCATTGATCTTCTCTATTACAGTTGCAAAGACATGCATAGGTTGAGGGGCAACCTCATGCAGGTTAGCATATTCCTCCTCAAGGACAGAGCTATCCTTGAGGCTCTCTTTTCCATCCCTCACATCGTGGAGGGTCGTTTGCTGCAACAAATGGTTCTCTTCTTGCTCAATTTGCAGCAGATCCTCATTCTTTGGCAAGGGCTCAAAAGCCATGATTTGTTTCTTGAAAGAAGGAACAATCTTTTCTCCTTCTTCTTCTTCCTTAACAAAGGAGGGGGACTCTTTATATAGGAGGATTGGCTCCTCTTCCTTTGGCTCAGTCCCTTTGTAGCCTTGTGGGTTTGGATTCACTCTCCCAAAACTCCTTATTTAGACCATTAGGAGTCCATACAACTGGTCCATCTCAAAATAGGGAAATAGTAATAGGTCCGGGGGAGTCATGACCAATCTAACTCTTTTTTATAGGGGGTGGAGGGGCTAGAACAGGAGGTTCTTGCGAGGGAGGGGGATTCTTAAAGCTTGGAATCACATACCTTGGAGAAGGGGCTGCCTCTGCTTCCTTTGTTTGAAAGTGAACTAGTTGTAGGCTCATTTCCTCCTCTCTTGCTGCAGCAGCTTGCATAACAATTCTCTCCTCAATATGTCTCTGTCTCTCCCTCTCTTCTTCTTGTTCTTGTTGGAGATGGGCCTAGTATGCCATCTCCTCCCGCTGTCTTGAAACCTCCTCAAGATGCTCATTAATCTCCTCAAGCTGCCTATCCCAGGCCAACCATTACTTATCTTGTTTACGAAGCTTGGCGTCCACGCTCTTTTGGAATTCAAAAACCATATCCTTAAAATCTTTATATGGGGATATCGGGATAGGTGGAACAGGGGTGGGAGGGGGGTAATAATTTTGAGCATACTTGCAGTAATCAACTTAGGGTTGTGATTGAAATTGGCCATATGAGGGTTGAGTGATAGCCTTTTCATGATATGGGGGGGAATAGTAGTTGTTTCTATGAAATGGATTCACGATTGAAGCTTTATCAACAATACATACTCATAGAAAACTTGAAAATCACAAAGATTAAGAGTGATCTTTACATACCATCACTGTCTGTATGAAACCAAAAGATGTATACTAGAGTCGCCATGGTGTTTGATTAAATGCCTCCAAAGGCTAATGGCACTAAGAATAACACCCAAATTCGTAGTGTAGCCAGATCAACTGGCTAACCGACGAACTTATATGGTTGAATCTTCTTTGTCCCACCGGACTTCCCAAAAACTGTTGTCACAAAAGTTTGCACCCTTGTCCAAAGATTTTAATTAAGGACAACCTTGTGAAACATGGAAACAACTTCTAAGCTGTGGGACTCAAACTGTGAGGTTGAGTCTCTGAAGAAGGCTGGCTTCCTTTACTGTTAGGGTGCACCTAACTACACTTGGAGAGGAAAAAGGAGAAGGAATGCATAGAAAGCAACTCTATCTACTTCTAACCTAAGGGGATGATACACCAAAATAGAGTGTTCAAACTAATCTCTGCCCATACCTGCACTTTTGAACCATCATGACACCAAAAGATATACACATCTAGACTTGTTTTAATCTAACAATCACATGCAGATCAGAAAACCCAAATAAATGACACAAGGAAGAAGAGAATTCACTTATATATCATTCATAGGCCAAAAGGAGATACAGTTATGCAAGATTGCAGGTATCTACAATACACTAATGAGAGGCAAATAGGTCTTGCACAATACATCAATGATTGGAGGAGATAAGGTAGAATGTCATATAAGTTCAGAGGCAAAGAGAATTTACAATGAACTCGTAGAGCAATATCAGAGAAAATAGAGAAGAGTCGACCATAACAAAATTTACAAAAACTGTCTTTATAGCTCAAGCATAATTGAGATATTTTCTATCCTAAACCAAACTCAACCACTACCATTTAAGATTGTAGAGAACAATCATGCAGATCTGGAGAAAATCTAATCTTGGCATAGATTCAAACACAAGGAAATCCAATATTCTGCCAAAACAGAGCCTTGAGAAGATAGAACGACGCCATTAAATTACTCTGACCAAGTAGATGGATAGGACCAGAGATGGTGGAGTGTTTTCCTTCATTCACTGGGCGCAACATTCATTGGAGAGTGGTTGAAATCAATCATGAAGATCAGATCGTGCAAGAAACCCTATCTTTCTCGCTTTTGGCTCAACGAATCAACAAAGTCAAAAAGTCAACTAAATTCCAATAATCTTATTTCATTTCGCCACCTCAGCAAGGTCTCTGCGTAGTTGACCATATCATCTACCAACCGTGCCAATTTTCCAACTTAACCATGATGTCACATAAGGATTAGCTTTAACTACGACTGCCTAATTGGGCCTATCGAGACACATGGCAAGACCTCGCTATGTCGCTATAACTAAAGGTCGATCATTTTCCCATAGCGACAAAGCAAGAGACGTCAATCTTCCTCCATCTGACGGCCTCAAAGTTACCCCCAACCTATTAGTGCACCAACCAATAAAAACACGGCCCCGTGCCAACTTGTTTGACATTGACCCACCACACCGCATGGCAACTCATCACTTTGTTGCTATAACTAAAGATCCAACAACTTCTCAAAGCGAGAAAGTGACCACCCTTGATCTGTTTGCATCGGACGCTAGAAGGTAGAGCACGGAACATGTGGCCCATGACCTTGACATGTTAGAGGCTCAGCCAATGAAAATCCCGTCGTATGCCAATGTGCTCTAACAGCTCGTCCATCTTGTTTGCAACGGCCTACTGAAGAAGCTAGACCCACCAGCCATGCGTTGCTCAAGCGTAAGATCGGAACCAAGCACATTTCCCTTTACGATCTCACGGAATTCGACAACTTCATAATATCTCGTGTCTTCATTTTTGGCCTTACGATCCTACGATTCCCCGATCTTACGATATCCTCTTTGGCTGTTCTAGTGTATCATCGTATCACTAACATTTCTCCTTCCCGATCCTACGGTTCCCCAATCTTATGACTCCCCGATCTTACGAGTTCGGCACAACATCAGAACCTTTGAAAAATTTCCCCACAATCTCCCAATCACATCGTAGCATCATGAACCTTTTAACTTCCTTCTCGATGCTATGCCATCTCAGTTCGACTCACCAAAGAAACTCAAACCCACACAGACACGTGGCACAATGTCGCTATGTCGCATGAAGTAATGGGCGTGCAACTCCGCATAGCGACAAACTGACCACCATGGATGATGAAGGATCTGATGGTGAGTAAGGTGCGGGTCTGCAGAATATTAAAGTGCGTAGTCACTTAGGAAATAAATTATAACCTAAAGTTTTATATGAAATATTTTTGCACCCCACTTTATTCGAATTTTAAAATATGCGGACGTTACCATGTTTAAATTCAAATATGGCAATTTTGGTGGGATGGCAAAAATGACCAACAACCCCTTCATAACATGAGGCCAAGAGGGATGGTAATTGACCCTTGGTCCCAGGAAAGAGGATTGATTTAGGTGTTACACCTAATGGATCAAATTACTTGAGGAGATGAATTAGGAATTTACCGATTAAACAACTTTTCACCCTTTAAACCCTTATCACAATGAAATGACCCTTACTGTAAAGGCCACAAAAAAAACCAATACTGAACTGTGGCAATTCCTCAAATACTTGGCATGCAACCGTTAAATGGGTAAGGATGTAATGTCTCAAACAAATTCACCAAATAAGATGGATGTAACAAATGCAATGAATACAATATAATAATAACAGTACCAACAATATTCAGGAGATCTGATTGAACTGTTACAATTTCTAATATAAGTACTTATGGTAATAGCTAGCTTTCACAAAATTGTATAACAATCCAATTGAAGTTAATGAATAATAACATCTGATTCAAACACAAACTGGACTGCAATAACGAGGATTGGACATCTATAATTTGTACTTAATTTTTGCAACCAAATTAATATCAAGAACCTGAAAATCGTGCCTCACATGTATGAAGTACTGTTGGCAATCCTGCACCCTGAAATTTACACCACCGCACCCTGCTGTACAGTCTCCTGATACAGGTCGTACAGTACGACACCTGTACTGAAAATTATGCACAGTGATGACAGCCGAAATTACCCCAAACAGGGACGTCTAGGGTTGCTTGGTAGTCCTTTAAAAGCATTAAATAAACCTCTGAATATTTGGAGAGATATGAGCAAATTTGTGACTCGAGCCCTAGTACGGACCTGCCATGTACGACACTGTTATTAAATAATCCTGCTTGGTATTGGATGCTTAAAATGTATGTTTTGAACCGCCTAGGGTTAATATATAACCCCTTCAATGCAAGAATTTCAATTCCAATGGAGTGTGAAGTAATGAGTACAAATGTGAGTTCAGTCCTTGTATGAATTATCAGAAAATGCACTGAATGACCCCCGAATTTTGGCAACTGATTCTGCAAGAAAATGATGAACTCCAGACCCTTGCAAATAGCTTAAATCCTCAAAATCAATTCTCAGAATAATTCATCATGAAATGGCTAAATACCATCTCCAATGAGTAACCCTTCAGAAGATATCTCACTTCCTCAGTTATGCAGATCCAAGGGAGTTTTCGTTCCCAAAGACCTAATGGAAATTTGCAGACCGAAGACTACAAATTGCTCCAATATGAATAGAAGCTGAATCCACAAAATCGCTTGTCCAAATGGGTGCTTCCAGCCCTCAATTTATTAACTTTTCTAAGAAGTCGCTAGAAACTTCTAGAAACATCTTTTATAAAACCTTATTATAATGCACTTTATTATAAAATAACTTTATAAAATAAAAGTGCCATCTCAACTCAAAATTAGAACATGTAGGCCCAACTCAACTGGACGTAGGCTCAACTATGCCTCTCCAAGAGCAATATACAACCAACTGATCAACAAGATGACTCTCTCTCCAAAATCATTTGCCTACGAGAGTCAATGATAGGCAAATCTACTATGGAAATCATGTCGCTAAAAAGGGGACATGACACACAAGAATAACTTAGTATCAGCAAATGAAAACTTCAAAAACATAGACACATCCACAAAATATACACGGAGATTTGGTTTCCTAGAAACCCAATTTGGGTGAAAACCATGATGGGGATTAGTATCCACAAATTGTGCACTCTTCTAAAGTACACCTTGTGAGGAGCTTAGCCCTGTTAGGAATTTACAGAGATTTCACGTGCCAACCAGTTAAGGGATTTACTTCTAGCCCGATTAGGAGCTTTACCCCGTTAGGAGTAGCCTTATTAAAGGAAAAAGAACACTAATTAAAGTGCCACCTTGTTAATCGATTTACAATATACAACTTGTTAAGATCCACCTAGAATCTTCTCCATACACTATCATCAAACAATGTTATGTCAGGTTAACATCTCCAATCATGAAGACACGTCAACAAATCATGAGTAACTAGACTAAATCCATCGCAACCTCAATAATGATCATCAATCATCAATTTATTAGCTATCACTCAAGAACACAAAATGCTTCACCCTATTTAACAACTCTATCTCTGCTCACCAATCATCTATCGTTCAAACCAATCATTGTAGAGTGGAAATATCACTCAAGTTCACAGAGATATGCTAATTATACAGAATAATGTAATTAAGATATATATGAAGTAGAACACAGAGTGTACCATTCATACCATAATACCAGTAGGTGAGGAATTGATTTCTTTATTAATACCAAAATCAACATGAGTACATTGACAATATTCCAAGTACTTATAGAAGGGTTTGTTGGTTGGAAACCAACCAATGCATTCCCTCACCTCCTAACTAACCAGCCCGACTAGCTTTAGCAAATACTAAACATAATAGTTACTTTTTCCAACTACATCCATCCCTCCAAAAAAAAGTTGTCTTCCAAAGAACTGCTGAACAAGAAAACAACAAAAAGAACATTGACTTCAAGAAGAAGGAGGATGGGAGGACATCCCTGTGCTCGAAGCTCCCCGTAGCCATTGCAGATCCCTTTCAGTTGTCTTTTATTTTGCTCGAACATCTTGCAATACTCTTAAAGCGTCCATCTTCTTGGCTTCCTGCATTGCAACTTTCTCTGCTTCCCATCGATGTTGAAGATTCTGCCTTTCTAGCCCTCATGGTTTAGCCAGGCTTTGTTTTAGTTGAAGTTCCAAGAAGGTTCCTCGAAAGGCAACTTCTATAGCTGCAAGAGCCTCCATGAGCGGCGGCGAGTGTTCCTATCCACTCGAAATGATAGAACTACTTGTCTACATAGTGGCTATGTCCTCCTCTGGATATACACCCGGCTCTAATAGTCCCCAATTTGTATGGCAGCTAGTCTACATAAGCACGGCCAATGCTTCCGCTGTTGTTATGACAGCCTCCAGATTCCGAGACCTAGCTTGCTGCATGAGCTCTCTGGTAGAATGTTCCATGGCCTGCAACTCTGTGAGAAACAACTCTGCCTTGGCTACAAAAGAAGCCTTGTCCAGAGTTTCCCCATTCTTGGTTTTTTATTTCTACTTGTTCCTCAACAATTGCCTGTAAAGGGGAAAATACCATACCTTCTTCCTTAAGTAACCTATCAGCCTCCTTCAGGACCGTATCCTCCATAGCCCCAACCGTCATGCTTTCCCGAGTGTAGATTTCCCCTTGTTGTTTATCCATTGTTCCTATTGGCTGTACCACAAGAGCAACTGGATGTACTACCTCTGTGCCGAGAGGTGTTTGCAACCTTACTTTATGCGCACACTTTGGCTAGCATCTCAAATCTATTAATTTAGTAGAGGACTGTTGTTCCGGATAGATTAATGGTGCTATCCTCGGAAGTGATATTCTGGAAGCTCCCCATGTTGGAACTTGTTGCCTGTTGCTTGCTCCTTCCTCAACACTTGCCTGATTTGGTTCGGAAATATTTGTTGTAGCAGTTCCTTTGGGATCACTAGTCATGTTATGATAAATCTCTGGGGATTTTGATATTCCAGTTGGGAGTGGCCCGTCCACAGGTGGTAAAAAAGTAACTTCCTGTGGCGTCCCCTGTAGGTGACTTAGGCAGATTTCTACCTCTTATGAGTCCGAAAAAGATGAATCCATATCATTGCCCTGCTCTTCTGAACTCTCTTCATCCTCTTCATCCTCTTCGATTACCATTGTTTGTTTCGGTTTCTTTTTCTTTGGTTCGCCTCCATTGTGAGGTCCTACACCCATGGTATTCAAATGGAGCCAATATGTCATAGCCGTCTTGTAGGGTTCTACTCTATTAGCCGTACTAGTGTCCCTCAGTGTTCACTGCTCACTTGAGTGCGTACTGCTTCTAAGAATAAGGCCACGACATGATGAGGCATGTAAAAGGGTTTGTGTTTCAACTCCATGAATTCCCGAAGTCTATCAAAAAGAAATTTAGCTTAGTTATATGCCTATCCTTTATATAGTTCATCCACTACAGGCAACATCCAAAGGGCAATGTCGGAAGTGCGACTGCCTGCAGTGAGCTTGCTTTTCACCAAATCTACAATACATCGCCATTAATCATTTGCAATAAATTTTTTCTTGAGACACCTACTGTTCTTCAAAATTCCTTCCCATTCTAGACTTGTAGGATCTTTCTGGCACATTAGTTTCAACGACTTCTTGTTGTCTTCTACTGTCATAGGGGTTTTTTTCCAGTTCTTGGCCTCTATTGGGAATTCCAAAAACCCTACTTATTTTTTTTGCTAAATAAGAGACTGTCACCTGTTGCTGGAAATACTGTACTATAGATTTATCACGTGATTTCTCATAACCTGTGATTAAATTCCCTAGTATAGGTTCAAAATTTTTTAATTCAAAAATTGGCATGAAAATTATTTTGTCTACCTTTGCTATGCATTCTTATAACCTGTGATTAAATTCCATAGTATAGGTTCAAACTCTTTTAATTCAAAAATTGGCATGAAAATTATTTTGTCTACCTTTGCTATGCACAATGCCTTTTTCAGAGGATGATCCACTTCTGCTTTCTCCCACTAAGTCTTGCACTCGCTTCCCATTACACTTTCAAACATAATATTCTTTGCCGTGATTGTAATTTTCTATCATTTTCCCTTTGCTTTTTGTCATCTTCCTTATCTCCTTTTTTGATTTTAGTGCCGTAGGTTTCTTCTTTTTGGAGTCAATAATGTTTCCTCTACTCAGATTTCTTATGCTTAATTTCACCATTGTGTGTAGAGGCGACAATTCCAAGATTTCTTTAACTGTTTTTAAAGGCCACCTGTACCAACCTTCTTTGTGATGTGATTGCTTGTAACAAACTTCCACTTGTAGCATTGAAGTATCTGTATATAGATTGCCACCGTACGACCCTTAGTTTCTTCCTATCTCAAAGATGAGTAGTGCGGCAGTAGGTTTTCTTTTTATTGTCTCCTGTCATATGGACTATACGAAATCTTCCAGATGTACAGATAGCCTCAATATTGCGAAATTTAGTACTGATGCTTCTACGGACTCTTCACATACGGATGCTTCTACGAACACCTCAAATTTCTTACGTTATGCTTTCTGTCCTCCCTTATCTGCCTCTTGTACGGATTCCTCCCGTACTTGTACAAATGCTTGTGTTTGTCATAAGGCTGAGGATGCCTGCTGCCATACAGATGCTTGTTGTATGGCCTTTTTTGCCTCCTGTACGGATTCCTCACGTCTTTGCACGAATGCCTGACTTTGTCATATGGAGTCACCACCTGATGCCTGTTGCCATACGGATGTCTGTCGCATGGACGCCTTCTTCCGTACCCTGTTCTTCGTATGGCTATTGTCTGGAAATGTCTTTGTTCAACCACCCTTTGCTCTTGTTGTACAGATGTCCGTACAGTTGTTCTCTCAGCTACTTCTCTGTTTTGTGACTTCATCTCTTTATAAGGACTTGGTTTAATTTTTTCTCCTTGGCCACTTCCACTTTTTGCTTTTCATACTTGTTCCTTGTTCGTACTTATAAAATAATTGCTTGCCAATTTATTTCTTTTCTCATATGTTTTTAACTTAAACCCATTTAGTAGGTCTCTGATAAGTTTATTATCTAAAGTAGATAACTTTATTGCTCCATTCTCATTTATTTCTAATATTCTAAATGGTCCTAGCCATCAGACTTTAAATTTTCCTGGCTTTATATCATTTTTTCCATTATACCTTAGTACCAGTTGTCCTTGTTTAAAATTCATTTTCTTCAAATGCTTGTCATGCCAAAATTTTTGCCTTTGTTGGGCCACCTCTGTACTCCATTGAGCAAAAGTCCTCCTTTCATCCAGTTTGAGTAAAGTGCATAGTCTTTCTTGAGGCTCTCGTCATCCCCCAATCTGTTTTGGATTGACACCCGTAAACTTGGTACTATATGTTCCATTGGCACCACGACCTCCTATCCAAACATAAGATAAAAGGAAGTGTGTCAAGTAGTGGCCTTATATGTAGTCTTATATGCCCAGACCACTGTTGGGATTTGTTCTTCCCAATCCTACCCTTCTACTCCATAAGTTTTATATAAGATTGCCACTATTACTTTGTTCGTGGCCTCTACTTGGCTATTTTCTTTTGGATAATAAGGACTCGAGAAGGAATGAAATTTTTTATACTCACTTGTCATCCTCCTAATGGTATGATTCACAAAATGTACTCTATCAATTGTCAGCTAGAGTGGAATCCCAAATCAAGTGACTATTTGCTGATACAGAAATCTGGCCATGCTAAGAGTCGTGTTGTCTAGAAGGGCTTGTACTTCAGCTCATTTTGGTAAGTACTTTGTTGCCACCACTATGTACTTACACCGATGACTTTTGCTTACTAGTAAGGGTCCTACAAAGTCTAGTCCCAAATGCTCAAATAATTCTTGTGGTTTGGACAAAAATAGTGGCATAAAGTCTCTTTTGAGTGGTTTTCCTACTCTTTGACAAGTGTCACAACTCAGTACCAATTCCCTCGCATCTGCGAACAATGTTGGCCACCAGAGTCCTGCCAAGAGTATCTTCCTCGCTGTAGTATTTGGTCCCATGTGACCTCCCACCAGTCCTTCATGGGATTCGTTTAGAACACCTAGAATTTCTTCCTCCATCACACATCTCCTCAGTATTCCATTCGGTCCCATTTTGTACAATAACCCTTCAATTAGCTGGAATGTGTTGCTTCTTAAGGCAATTTTTCTCCTTTCCGCTATAGGCATTTCTTTTGGAAAGATTGTTGTTGATAAGTAATATCCAATTTTTTCGTACCATTGAGGTAACACTGCAATTTGAAATAAGTGTGCATCGGGAAAATCCTCACACACCCCACTTCTTGAGGCTTCTCCTGACTTGATCCTTGACAATTGATCAGCAATCACATGAGATTTTCCTGGCTGAACTATGATTTTAAATGTAAATTCTTGTAGTAGAATTAGCCATCTACTTACTCTCCCTTGGATCATCGGTTTGTTTACTAAGTACATTAGTGCTTGGTGGTCAACAAAAAATGTAAAGCGTGTAGCTAGTAAGTAATGTTTGAATTTTTGTACCACGTACACCATACCTAATGCTTCCCGCTCCGTGGTATTGTAGTTATGCTCTGCTTTAGATAGAAGTCTGCTTGCAAAATATATAGGATGATCTAGCCCGCCCTTCCATGTTTGTGCCAAGGTGGCACCTATTGCATAATTGGAGGCGTCCACATGGACACGAAATTCTTTGTCCCAGTCGAGATGTATGAGGATAGGGGCCCCGACTAATCTTTTCTTCAGTTCTTGGAAGGGGTCTTCCTACTCTTCCTTCCACCCAAACTGCTCTCTTTTCCTGGTTAGTTTCTCCAGTGGCATTGATACTTCAACAAATCCTTTTATAAACCTTCTATAGTATCCTACATGACCTAGGTATGATTTGATACCTGTTAGATTGGACGATGCTTCCATTTCCAAAATCACCTTGATCTTATTAGGATTTGTCTTTAATACTTCTTTGCACACAATATGCTCAAGAAGTCTCCTGTATAAAACCATGAACCTGCATTTTTTTCGGATTGAGGGCTAATCTTGCTCTTCGACATTTTTGCATGCATTCTCCAAGAATTTTGGGGTGTTGCTCCTGCCCATTGTAAACTGACCAGTCATCTAAGAATGCTTTGAAATTCCCCAAAGACGTGCCATCGAAGATATGTAGTATGATCTTCTGGAACGTGGCTGGTGCATTGCATAGTCTGAAGGGCATCCTATTATAGGCATATACCCCGTCTTCAACCCCAAATGTAGTTTTTATCCTATTTTCTTCTGCAATGCTAATCTGATTGTATCTTGAAAATCAGTTCATGTAAGAATACATCTCATGGCCGGCTACCTCCTCCAAAATGCTATCAATAAATAGAATGGGGAATGGGTCTTTTATTGTCACCACATTCAAACACCTGAAATCTACACATCCGAATTTGAGTGCCATCCTTCTTGAGTGATATGACTATAGGAGATACCCATTCACTTGTTTGTACTTTGAATATTATCCCTGCTTCTAACATCTTTGTGATTTCTTCCTCGACCCTTTTTGCATAGTTTTTATTCATTCTATACGACCTTTTCCGTATTGGTCTTGCTCCGGGTACTAATGGAATCCGATGGGCACACAGTTCCGGGGTTACTCCCTTCAAGTTTTTGTACATCCAGGCAAAAACGTCCTTACACTCCAAGAAGATTCTAAGGGTTGTTGCCGGGTCCCAAGCATCTCCTATCCATATTTCTTTAGGTTGTTCTGCTTCTACGAGGTTTAAAGCCTGGAGTTTGGCCTCTTCGTATTCCACCGTTTTTTCAAAAATGTGTGTAGGTGTCTTGTTGAGAGTTGCCACCTCTTTCTTATACTCTGTGTACCCTTTTGGGTATCGTTCTTTTGACTTAGATTCCTATACTTCTAGCATATTACATTCCGCATGGAAAACTTCATAGTTTCCAATCTGCCAGTGAAGTAATCCATTAAGGGAACTTGTATCATCTTCTAAGCATTCCCCTAATCTAAGTACTCCTTCCTCATCTAGTTCCATCTCTCCCTAGTCTCTTCTTTGAAGTCTAATGCCAAGTCCTGACTAGCTAGTTTTTGAGATCTATGATGTACTTTCTATCTTTGGACTCAATAGGTAAAGTGTTCCGTTTCTAGTTATGGATAGCTTTTGTTGCAACCAACCATCCTCTTCCTAATAGAGCATCGTACCCTTTCTTCTCTAAAGTGATAACCACAAAATCATAAAAAAATTGTCACATGCCAACTATGACTTTTTGTCCCATGAGCGTTCCTATACTCTTGATTCCATGTTGGTCCGCTCCCAGTAGTTGAAATGTCGGTGGCCAAAGTGTAGGTTTCCCTATTTCCTTCAATGTTTCTTCTTATAAGACATTTACACTAGAACCTCCATCAACAATAGTATTTGCGAGCTTGCACCCTAGTATCTCCATCTATACTACTGCTGGTGCTCTGCTCATTCTTATGGTGAACAGGGTATTTTCTATTGTCCATACTTCTCCCTCCTCTTTCTTTGAGGTTATCCCTTTCAGATTTGCCCTTTGTGTTAGTACTACCTGCAATTGGGGTAATGTTTCTAATAAATCACCTATTTTCATTGGGTTAGTAGTTTCCAGTACTTGTTGCACAATATTTGTTACACCCCTACTGGAAGTAGGTTTTTCTGACTTTGTCTTGCCTTCCTCTCCTGTGCTATCTTGAATGTCTTTCTTTGCTTCTTGAAATTTTTTAGTCTTCGTAGTGGCATCTGGATAGGTTAATTTTTTGGCTTGCATCCTGGTGAATGCGAGAATTTCGCCTTTTGGATCTTCAATGTCTAGCATATTTACCCCCTTTTGTCTCGGGCAATTTGCATCCTCATGATTGCCCATCCCACACCATTTACAGAGCATTCCTTCATTTTGTTCGCCGTCGCTTTGACAATCTTGTGCAAAATGCCCCCATTCATTGCACCTCCTACATTGAATCATCAGCCTCCCCTTGGAATCATACTAGAGTGGACGTCGTGGTGTGTTGTTATTGTTGTTGTTGTTGCTATTATTGTTACTTCCTCTCTTGTTATTTCTGTATCCTCCTGGTGAGGCTTTTGTATTTGTGTTCTTCGGCGGAGTGGAAGGGGGTGTAGATTGCCCACCTTGGATCAGGAATACTTGAGCGCTCCTTGTTTTTAAATTGTAGGGGCAATCTTTAATTGCGTGCCCCAGTACCTGACAAATCTCACAAAACGCTTTCTTTGGGCATGCTCCTTTTATATGGCCTTCTTTTCCACACTTAGTACACCCAAGTTCTCTCCTTTCTTTTCTTCTTTACTCCCTGCCACTTCCTTCATCAATTGCCTTAGGTCTTTTCTTAGGGCTTGAATGGTTTTGGATTCTTCTTCGCTCTCCTCCGAACTTTCACTCGCGCTTCCATGCCTTCTTGCCTTGGAAGTTTTATTTTCGCTTTCTATGTCCATGACATAGGTACATGCATCCCCAAAATGTTGATGGTGGGACTATCTTCATCTTTTTCTTGAGGGACAGTGTTAATCCTTCAATGAACCATCATTTCTTTAGTCCATTTGTCAGCTTGTTGTCTAGTTAACCTATCAACTCTTTCATTCTTCTGTTGTAGGCTTTGACAGATTCACTCTTCCATTACAACGTGTTATAAATCTCTATTGCTATTTCATCATCATCCCTCAAGAGTCTGAATTCTTCCTTGAAGGCTGTGTGGATATTATTCCATGTGTTTTTCTTTGTTGCTTCCAAATCGGTATACCAATCAATGGCAATACCCCTTAGTGTGGCCGAGCGAGCTTTTAGCCATTCTGTGGCGTCATTTTCTCCGTTCGCTTGCCATATTGTTATACATGTTTTACAATGGCGAGCGGGTCCTTCGAGCCATCCCCTGCGAATCTTGGTAATTTTTGTTTGTCTATTGCCATTATGTAAGGCTGTTTCCCTCTTGTCGGAACACTTCTTCCCAATGGAACACCTTCTCTCGTGGAACACTTCCTCCAACACTTCCTCCCGATGGGACACCTCCTCCCGATGGGACACTTCCTCCGGAGGGAACTCCTTCTCCCGATTGGAAGTTCACTCTCGAGGAGGAACTACTAAAAGTATCCTCTTCTTCTTGACTTTACTCTTGTCAGAGATCTTTCCCTACAGGCGTCTCTGGATTTTTGTATCCCATCTTCCTTGCTGGTGTTCTTGAGATGATCAAATTTGCTATACCTTCGATTGTATGCTCGATCAACCCTTCTTGGATTGTCGTGGAATCCCCTTGTGCTCCCTTCAAGTTACGACGTCTCTGCTGCTGCTGCTGGAGACGTAGTATCCTCAAGGTGACTTCTTCCTCAGTTTCTTTTCCTTGTACCTGCCTAGGATATATGTTTGGAATCAGGGGCATGAATCAGTTTTATTGTTTGTTTCCCTTTTTGAAATTTTCATGTTCTTCACCTTCCTTGGTCCTCATTTCTGCAAACTGTTGTAGTACTTGTTGTCTCCTCTGTTCCCTTTGTGTCTCAGCTCTTTCTTTTGTCACTCGTAACAAATTGCGTGCTAATAGGTGAAGGATCTCTCCCAGGAGGTCGTACACCACTGGTGGCACCAAAAGTTTGTTGTGTACCGTACCTTCAGGGACCATTCCCTCACGGGCTTCCCTTTGTACATATTGATCGACTGCAACTTCCTAGTTTGTTACCAGATCACGTGTCAACTGATCTTCCCTGGTTATTTCCTACTCTTCCTTGTCACTATTTGTTGCTTGGATGAGCGGTACAAAGGGCCTTCCCATTACTCCATCCTGCCAACCTCCAGGTTCGGACTTAGGCAATGATGCCAAAAATGTAGAGTGGAAATATCACTCAAGTTCACAGAGGTATGCTAATTATACAAAACAACATAATTGAGATACATATGAAGTAGAACACAGAAAGTACCATTTATACCATAATACCAGTAGTTGAGCAAATGATTTCTTTATTAATACTAAAATCAACATGAGTACATTGACAATATCCCAAGTACTTATAGAAGAGACGGTTGGTTGGAAACCAAACGACGCATTCCCTCACCTCCTAACTACCTAGCCCGATTAGCTTTAACAAGTACTAAACATAATAGTTACTTTATTCCGACTACAATCACACTAACGAGTTGCGGTTGTAACCATGTCATCTAAATATTGTTGTTTACTTTCTTCTGTGATTGCTTCACTTAACTCATCGTAGATTTGACAAACCAATCAAATAACCTATCACTTGTCACTAATTGTTCTAGCAGTTGCACTATCAATATTAATCTGATCATAACTCTCTCAGAGAATCACTTCATCAATAGTAGTCATACCATGGACCTTCAGAGACATCCCCAATTCGCTCATGAGGATCGCTACCACTGAAACTCATCGTACCACCTTGTTCATCATGTTTATGCTTGGCAACATACTAGGAACACCAGGTTAACATTTGACATCAATAACAACACAATAACTGATCACCATGCAATCAAATATGTATCATGATAACACTAAACATCACCTGACATCACAACTCACTTATGCTAAGAATTTCCCGCTTTAGCATTGATGGCAACACTCTCACTCTTTTATTTTCTACAAAGTGATACTGTGTACAAACTTGCTCAACATCAATTAGTATGAGGAACCGCAAAATTTTTCCATTGATGCCTCTCACCACTTTTGCAATTAATGCCTTTTTACTAATTTAGTTCGGCTCCAAGTTTAAAGTTCGAGAACCAATTGACAAGTTCTTCAAAACTTTGAAAAGGGGTTTGGGTTTGTTAGTACAAAAACATATATATATATATATATATATATATATATATATATATATATATATATATATATATATATATATATATGAAGCATGAGTTAAAATTATAATGTAGCAGAGTAGCATAAATAGATTTAAACAACAAAAACACCACTAATCATACTGATCATACCATCATATAATTCAAGTAACAAGTTCAACATCAAAGATTCAAAACATTAAAAATAAATCATAGCATCAAGTTCAAGTATCATTGTTTCACGTTCATTGTTCAACTAATAGAATAAAAATATATTAATATTCTAAGTTCTTCAATCTTCATCTTCATTATCCATCTTCTTCTTCTTCTCCGGCATTAGTTGACTTAGCAATAGAGGTAAGGCTAATGGGATCAGCGGCAACAGCAGCAACAATGGCATTGGCATCAAATTCTTGAAAATCATCTAGTGTAAGACGAGCAATGGAAACATCCAAGTCTGCAACCTTTGCACCTACATCCCACTTTTGTCTCCCCGTCTTTGTATTCTTTACTCTTGTGTGAAAGAAGGCACAAGTTGTAATGCACAAATACCAAGTTTTCTGTTTTATATTATTGCAACCTATTGTGCTTCACCGAGTGGATGAAAGAATAGGATTGTGGATGCAAAAATTCATTAAATTTTGCAAAAAAAACACTTAATTGCCATTTACGGGACCCAGAAATGGTGTGGTTCAACGATTAACAGCATGGTATGCTGGGTACAAACGACATGGTTCAACGATTAACAACATGGTATGCCTGGGTACAAACTTGTTTCAAACTAGTTTGGACCAGCAAGGAAAATATCACGCCCTGCTTGGACCAGACATCAAACCAGTTCAAACTTTTGCTGGTCCGGGGGGTTGCAAGGACAAACCATGGTAACTTAGTGATTTGGACTTCATCATACACATTCTCCCCCATTATCAATACATTCTCCCCCTGTGACAACAATGCCAAAGGTGCCAAATATACTTGATATTTTCTCTATTGAACCTAACTAACCAAAACATATTACTACAACTCCCCCTAGGGGGTAGCCCCGGAATGTCAATTCAAACACAATACTACTCAATGAATACATCTGAAGTGATGCCATTACGTCTTCTTCTAGTTCAATTGGATCTCTAACCTACCTCTTAGATATTCAAATGTATCCTTAGGCAATGGCTTTGTGAATAAATCTGCTACCTACTCCTTGGTACATACTCCAACCTCACTTCCTTTTCCTAAACCTACTCTCCAAGAAAATCATATTTGGTAGCTATACGCTTGGTCTTAGAGTGCATCATTGGGTTCTTTGAAATGTTAATGTTACTTGTATTGTCACAATAGATAAAAACTGGTTTAGATACCTTCTCCTGAATTCCTTCCAGAATCTACTTGATCTAGTCTACTTGTGTACAATTAATTGCAGCAGTAACATACTCGACTTCTCTTGTTGATTAAAATGTCCAAATTTGCTTCTTTTTTTCTCCAGGATACAAGCCTATCACCAAAAAAAGAATGCACTATCACTTGTGCTCTTCCGATGATCAACATTAGCTGCCCAATCAGCATCAATAAACACATTCAAAGTAAAATCACCTTTATGTCCATACCAAAGACCATAATCTTCAGTCCCCTTGAGATATCTAAAGATTCTCTTTACAACAACCAAGTGAGATTCCTTAGGTTAAAAGAAAATCTAGCCACTAATCCAATTGCTTGTGCTATATCTCGTCTATTGTGTACCACATATTGTAGCTTACCAATCATGGACCTTATAGTGTCTCATCCACCTCTTTAGAATCATCTTTCTTTGATAGTTTGCAAGCAATTACCATAGGGGTACCAATCGGTTTTGAGTCCTCTTACCGAAAAGCCTTTCGGATCTCTCTCACATACCTTGTCCGACTTATGTAAGTACAATATTTGAGATGGGATACTTGTAATCCAATGAAGAACTTGATCTCTCCCATCTCAAACTCCTTTTTCGTCTCATCTACAAATGCAATGCTCAACTCATTTTGCCCTCCAAAAATGATATCATCTACAAATATCTTTGTAATGAGTAGCCTATCATCTTTCTCAGACTTCAGATACACATCATTATTATCACTTGTTTTGATGAAGTCAATCTTGATAAAAAATGAATGCAGTCTTTAATACCATGCTCTCGGTGCCTGCTTCATTTCATACAAAGCTTTTTGCAAGTTAAACACCATGTTCTTACCTTCTGAGTAAGCAAATCCTTTAGGTTTTTCAATGTATACCTCTTCTTCCAAGACAACATTAAGAAGATTTGACTTAACATCCATTTGATATACCTTAAATCCTTTATAAGCAACATATGCAAGTAATAACCTTACTCCTTCAAGTCTACCCATGAGTGCAAATGTTTCTCCATAGTCCAACCCTTCCTCTTGTGCATATCCTTTGCACACAAATCCTACCTTGTTCATTACTACTTCACCAGTTTGATTCATCTTGTTTCTGAAAATCCACTTGATATCGATCACATTATTGTCCACCGGTCTGGGCATTAATGTCCAAGTCTTGTTCTTTTCAATCTGTTCCAACTCTTCTTCTATAGCTTTCATCCAGTGTTCATCTTTCACTGTTTTTGGTTAAAATTTAGATAGCAAACAGTTACCTTGTCTGACCTTCCTTCTTGTTAACACGTCATCATTTTTGTCACCAATGATTTGATCAGGGGAATGATTCAACTTTACATACCTTGGCAATACTAGTTCAATTCTAAGAGTTTCTTCAACTGCTTCAATCGGCTCCTATTTATTGATTTGTCTTCCCATCATTAATGTTGTTGTGTTCTACTCCACCAGTTGTATATATAATATCACTTGATGGTCTTTTGTTTCCTTCTTGTTGAACTCATCATTCTACTCAAAATATCCATCAATTCTCACATTTGCACCTTCTACTATCTTATTGCATTCTTGTTCAAACATTTGTAGACTTTGATTTTTCTTAGACTAGCCTAAGAATATCACTTCATCACTTTTTGGGTCAAACTTACCTATATTTCCATTTCTCTTTTGTAGCGTTTGCTCCCGAGAACATTGGAATAACTCACACAAGGTAAATGACTATGCCACAGCTCATTAGGGGTTTTGTTTGTACCTTTCTTCAACTAAGCTTTGTTCAATGTGTAAGTTGCAACGCTCACCACTTCTCTCCAAAATGTTTGAGCAATACCCTTCTAATTATTAATGTCCTAGCAAGATCAAAGATAGAACTATTCTTCTATCAACAATTCCATTCTATTAAGGTGTTCTAGGAGTTGACAACCACTTTTTAATTCAATGTTCTTCACAATATGTAGTAAATTCATGTGAAGTAAACTAACCTCCTCTGTCTGATTTAAGACATTTTAGGTTCTTACTGGTCTCATTCTCTACCCTGGCTTGAAGATCTTAAACATGTGAAAAGCTTTAGATTTATCTTTTAAATATATGGCCCACATCATTATGAAATAGTCATCAACAAACAACATGAAGTATCTATCACCATAATAACTCTAAGTTCTCATAGGACCACATAGATCACTATGAACTAGATCTAGGATACTTTCAAAAGAATTGTTTTTACTGACGAAACTAGAACTAGTTAACTTTCCAAGCTAACATTCTTTGCACATTATATTGTATGCTTTTACTAGGTTAGGCAAACCTCTCACTAATTTCATCTTACTAATTTTGTAGTGCCTGCCCCTAAGTTACATTTTTGCTATCATTGTCAAACTCTTTTAGGCCAGTTTTATGTTTGATGATTAGCACTATTATTTTGGAGATTATTAGATATTGTTTTACACTCAGTTTATTATATGATGAGATTACTTGGCACTCTATATTTCATGTATGTATGATGATTATTCATTATTTTTAGTTACTAATGATGATTAGTTAGATGGTTTATTATCACATGTGTTTTCTTATGGATACTTACCCCATACTGCATGTGAATGGTGTGCATGTTTTTTTTATTTATGTATGGCGTTTCTGATGTGGTTAAGGAAGAGAGTCGTAGTCACCTGCTGGTTGAAATCTACACGATGCACCACTTCCTACCATTGCCTGTTTAGCTTAGAATATTGTCTCTTTACATGCGTGAATTTTATGCAGGTTGCAGGTACCGGGTATCGACTTCTCTGAATTGCCAGGATGAGCATACCCTATCGCATTATCTCAATGGTAAGAGAGGGGAGATAATTCTTAAGTCCAAATCCTAAACTCTTAAGCCATATGACCTAATTGACAATTAGGACAAGTCTCTGAGTTGAGTACTCTCCGAATGCGTTGAATGATGTTAATTCGTGATTATAACCCTTTAGTTGATTTTGTATGTGTTCTATGTTGGGTTTTCGTATGTTGTTTTATGGGTCTTTGGTAATTTTCTATTAATTAAGTTTAATTAAAAGATTAAATTAATGAAAAATTAATATGATATTTTTTAATATTTAATTAATTGAGAAATTAATTAAATAAAAAAAATTAAATTTGAAGCTAAAATTTATAAGTTTAAATTTTAGAACGTGATAATATTAATTTAATTTAATAATAATATATTTAGAGTTCATTTTTAAATAAATGTTAAATATTATTGTTATTTAAGTTAATAGATATTTTATCAATCAAGTTTCTAAAATAAATTAAAAGTGAAAAATATATTTAATTATTAAAAAGTTTCAAGATCACATGATGCGTGCATGAATTGAATATAAAAAGAAATTAATTAAAAGTTAAAATAAGTGAAAATAATAATGTTATTTTTAATTTCATAAAGTGCACATGGGATTAAAAGTAATAAATTAATTAAAAATAGAAGTCAAGTGGAAATTAAATAAAGTAATTTAATAATTCATTTAAACATGCATGAAAAAGATTAATGCAAGATAAAGAAAGATAATAAAAGTTAATTTAGAGTTTGAGTCTTGTGAGCAAGGAGTCCTCTCGGGTGAACGCACAATTAGTGCCCTGATTTGAGGAGAAAACTTCTTATCACAACTTTGGGGTTCATTTTTGAGAGACTGTGAATTTTGGAGATAATTTTTGGACACGAATTTTGGATGCAAAATTTGGAAGTGAATTTCAAAAGGAGAATTTTGGGAAAATTTTCAAAAAAAGGTTTTTGAAGAGGAGCGAATTCTCTCACAGTTTTCGGGGATTGCGTATTAGCATCAGGCTTAGGTAGGTCCTTGTGTTTTGATCACTAAGTAATTACGCAACTATCCTTTCCTGTCTTCTTCGTGTCTGTGGATTGTAAATCCGAATTCTCTGTGATGAAAGTTTAAACATTTCAATATTGTGAACTATTAATTGTTTGTCAATAATTTTTGTATATGTGGAGAATAGAAGAGTTATTAGAAACCCTCATTTTCTAGATTTAAGAAAATAGGATTTAATTTGGGAAGGGTTCAAATTTAAAGATGAAATTCTAAATAAATTAAAAATTCGGATGGTTAATAATATTTTCTCTATAAGAGTAATGATGAAAACAATTAAAAAAAAATAAAATAAAATATATAATATATTTAAAAATAAAATAAAAAATACTTGTCTAATAAATTTTACATAATTATAAGTTTTATAAAATAAATAAATTTGATTGAAAATGATTTACAAATTTTATTAATAATAAAATTTTATTTTAAAAAAATATAATAAAAAATGTGGTGAGGGGCGGGCAGTCACACCCCACCGCCCACCGGCGGTCACTATCGACGACAGTGGGCCTGCCGGCAGCCATTAATGACTGCACGACGGCCACTGCCGTGGCAGTGCCGCGGCAACAACCTTTACAAGGATGGGCGCTGTACTAAAGCGTAGCGATTTATTAAATCGCAAGTATGGATTGTTTTATTATTATTATTTAATTAAATTTTTTATTAATTGTTTTAAAAGTTAAGTATTAATAATTTTAGTAATAGTTTTATTAAAATATTAAAAGTTATTAACAATTTTAATAAAAAGTAATTATTATTTTATTAATAAGATTTTAATATTATTATAATAAGTTTTATTAATATTTATTAATTTAAATATAATGCATTTAAATATGGTTTTTTTAGAATTATTAATTTATTAATAGTTTTGGTTAAATATTAATAAATTGATGATTAATGAAATATTAATATAAGTGTTTAATGAAATCGATGTAACGCCCCGCCAAGGGATCCAAAAGAATTAACCTAAAGTTTTACTAAGTTTGCTAAACATTTTTTTTTGTAGTAAGAAAGTATAATGTACACATCAAACATATAGTAGCGGAGCAATAACATGTAATCATCAACAAACATACATAACAGGTTACATTCGTTAAGGATCCCAAGATGTTGAGTCACATTTAAATTTAATTAATTCTAAGTCTATCAACTACCATATCCATATGAAAGAATAATGAAAAGTCCAATGTCCATTTAACATACATTTGTTCCGATGCCTCTTGGCAAATTAATTCGGAATGCTCAATCATCCACTGTACATGTCACAGGTTATGAAAGGCTTAAAAGAATATACATATGTAGAAATGAAAATAAAGATACATCATCCTTCACGAATCCATGATACAAAGTACAGTAAAATAAATGAAATCATCCACCATACATGATACATCCATACATCAGAAAGATATAACATCCATCATAAAATCCAACCATCCATCATAATGATCCATGAACAGAATGAAGGTAAATGCCAACAAAGAATGCTCCAGCCATGGTGACAACGGACGGATTTCAATGGTAAGAGTGAAAAAACACTACCACCCGACCGCGTGGAACTTAAATGGCCCACTCCCATCGCGCTGAGGAGATAGTCTCAAGTCCCAAACAAGATATCAAAACACAAAACACAAGTACTCTCTAAGTCTAGGAAATCCTAAAAGTACACTAACTCAAAGGTTCCAACATAGATAGACATCTAGACCCAGAGGTACACAAGACACGTAGGAAACCTACTATGCAAGCGGGAAAGTGTCATCACATGAATCACGTTGGAAGTTATCCGAGCAATCTCTTAGGAATCCCGGGTCCCTAGTGATCCTGCGGCCACTAGTATCCTCTCGTACTAACAAGGCATACTATGGAATGCAAGGTCGTAACCAAGTGTTCTCTCGACTCCCATCCTAGTTTGTACTAGCACTCGAGGCATGGGGGAGAATAAACAATTATCTTATTAGGTTCATTTAAGTCAGTATTTAGTGTAATGTTATCACTTATTAAAAACAACTTACAATGAGTCATCCCCAGAGCCACTTAGGGTCTCCCGTCCCCCATTGCAAGCCACTTCCCGACACTACACATAGAGAACCTACCCTAGGCTCAAGAAATTACAAATCACAAAATCACCTCAGCACTATACTAGCGATTGGAAAGCATCAAAAGATGAGTCACAATAATCACATCAGTTCTCCATGAGCAACTGATAAGCATCAAATGATAAATCACAATATCCATCGGTTCTCCAACGAGCAACCAAAAAGTATCTCACAATATCCATTGGTTCTCAACGAGCAACCAGGAAATATCCCAAAATAAATCACAATACTGATCGAAGACTCCAAAATGGTCAAGTCAAACATGTCACAACATGACATCATCAGGAACAAATCACTCAAAACACCTCAGTCCTCTCAAAGCGACTGGGAAGTAAATCAAATATAACTAATCGATGACTCAAAAATGGTTAAGTCAGGTATCTCGAAAACATACACTTAAACTTCACACAAGAAGACTGGAAAACAATAACAATCAATAATCCACACACATCATAGAGCATGCCATCGCATTAACATGGTTGGGTTTCAAAAAGATCGAAATCAAAACATCATAACATTGCAGTCATACAACCCCCCCAAGCCTCTGGTAACAACCTAAACTGGTCAACATTAGGACAACCCAAAACCCCAAATATAGATAGTACAAAGAAAACATAATGGTCTCACAGTTTGGTTTGATCTGAAAGCGCATAGTTTTGAGTTAAACAATAAGGTTTCAATTTTCAGTGTTTGTGCTCAAGTAAATAGTTTCATAGGTCAATTTGACTGATAATATACTGTTGAGTTAATGTAATGTTTCCATTCCCCGTTGAACATATGTTTAAAACAGATAGAACCCATAGTTTACCTTTACAAAATATCTCGCTCCTATATCCAATGATACGCATAATTACTCCTAATTGTTTTAGGTCCACTTCTCAAAAGGTCTATAGACAAATTATTTATTTAACTTATGAAGATAAGTAAATAATTCTAATATAAACAAAATAATATTAAAAATAAATCTACCATTTTCATTTAACTATGTTCATCATCATCAAATATGCAATTCACCACATCTACCCTTCTAGTGGTTGTAGCATAGGAAGATGAAATCCACTCTCGCCCTACAAACATGCTCCTCAAATTGTCCCTTGATGTCAACAAGGACTGCGGTGTGATGAAATTCGAGGCAAACCTCGGGATGCTTGGACGAGCTAACTCTTGCCTTTTGTGTACTTCTTCATTGTGCTAAGGACAAATGAATGACTATAAATAAACTTACATATATTTTTTGCGCTTTTGACACATCACTTGACCCTCTCAAGCTTGCCAATTTCCTCCAACATGAGGTCAATGTAGTGTGCCGCACAATGGGACCAAAATATGGTGGGGTGCCTCTCCATCAAAAGTTTACCGACAACAATTTTAAGTTAATTAAAAATTCAAACATGTTAGAACTTAGGAAACCTAGAATTATAAAAAGTTCAAAATTCAAATAAATTAATTTCCAAAACTTGATAAGTTAAAAATTTATCTGCAACAACATAATTTGTTGCATTATCCGTCACCACCTGCACCACATGTTGTTCCCCCACCTTTGCTACGACTTCCTCAATAATCTCACATAAGTATGTGGCATTTTTTATATGAGTGGAAGCATCAATGGATTTGAGAAACATGGTGTATCCTACAAAACAATGAATTACAATGGATCATCAATAAATTAGCAATCGACAAATCAAAATTTTAAATATTCAATCATGATTCATAATTATGAATGTAGGAAAGTCGAATGATCAATCACCTCCACATGATACAAAAAAATTGAGGAGTGTTCTATTCCTCCTATCTATCCATCCATCAGTCTGATGGTGCAACCCTTTTCGATCCCACTTTCTTTGGTTCTCCTCAAACTCAATCCTCATATCCTCTACTATATCATCCAAGAGGTATTCACTCAACTTAGCCTCAGTTGGGGCTTTAAACCCCGGACCACAAATAACAACTGTATCTATCATGCTTTGCCAATAAGGAGCCCTATCACAAATAGATTATGATTAGAAATTTAGATGTCAAATCATTATGTAAGCTTGTAAAGCTAATCTATCATTAATCAATGAATCATAAAATAAGTAGATGTAATTAAAGTTTTACTTTTAAGTTTAACCTTAAAGAAAACAAAAAAAAAAGAATCAATTACCTGGCTGCAACAAATAGAATGTTGTAAAAGTATCAAAATTTGCAAATCTCTTTTTTGGTAGCATCATGAATCTCCTTGTTCAAACCCATGCCCTCAAGCATGGTTTGTGAGGTAGGAGTAGTGAGGGGCACAAAGTAACTATCCATTCTATTTTTCTGCACTCTAGGCCGCAATAGGTTGGAGTTGGACTCAGTCTCAGTATAATATTGACTAGCACTAGTACTCGCATGAGCACTAGAACTAGGATGAAAAGGAGAGAACCCTCTCCAATGCAACCTACGAATGTGGAAGCTGATGCAGATGCAGATGCAGCTACGGGAGCATGGGAGCCAATAGCCCTTAATCCTTCAAGTTGCATTTTTTTATTCAATTTCTCTTGTTCATATTTTTCTAATGCCACTAAACAAGTGCATTTTGCCTCAGCAGTTTGTTGAGTGCAAATTGTAATATCATGTCTAGGTATAGCAGTGATGTGGTATTTGAATCTATAAATACTTGCAGAATTTATTTCATTACAAAACATACATTTCGTTTGAAATTTGTTTCTTCCAGGAAACTCTTCGGTATATTTCCAACATTCATCTTTTCTACCCATTGCGGAAAATGAAAGCAAAGGACTGCTGCAATAAAAAAATTCATGTAAAATATCAAAATTTGAAACTAATAAACAAACGCTGCAAAACAACAAACCCTAGTTTGCAATTTAGTAAAACTAAAAAAATTCAAGATTTGCAAATGAAAACTTAAAAAATTTAACAAAAAATACATAATACACTAACATGCAAAAAAAAAATCAGCACTTACCTCTTGTAAATGAGTTTAGGAGTGTTGATATTGACTCCTTATCAAAAAACTATCAAACTCAAACATTATTTAAATCAATTTTATGGGACAGTTGGGGGATGGGTTTCTAAGTTTCTGGGATATCCCCATTTCCAGGATGGGTCAAATTATACTGGAAATGGGTCCCGAGGTAACATCGTAATATAGTTTAGATGACAAGCATGGTAAAAGGGATGAAAGGAAAAACATACTCAAGCAGGTCTATCTAAGCATAGAAGAGGGACTGACCCTCTTCAAGTGTTGAGTTCTTCATTGACCAAATCAAAGGAAGAGCTCGATTAATCTTGGCATGGATGCGAAGGTTGTCAACTTTGTTCCATTCATGGAAACAAAGTCCTTTAAACCCTTGCAAAAGCCAAGTTTTTCTTGTAAGAAACATTTTCTTTTCCAGCTAGGACAAATCATTATTCTCAAATCTATGATCATTGGGGGAGAATCAGCCTTCCATAATAAGCTTCTTGCGAATTAAAGGAACTAATGAGAGGCCTTGAATTGTTGTCATCCATTTCATTTCCTTATTAGGCTTGAGGCCAAGGGAAAAAGGTTCCCTTTTAGCCAACAACCCTTGAGAATCTCAAATAACACAACCTACCCTACTAAGCTGAGGTTTCTCCTCAAAGCTTCATACAAAATGTGTAGGGATTTCATCCATTTTGTCTAGTTAAAATGTGGTTTAAATTACCCAATGGAAATGGGGTGTCAAATAATTGTTTCTTTAACCATCTATTTGTGGATCCTATAGGTTCTCATTTCCATGTTAAAGAAAAGAATTAATAGGGGATAAAATTAAAATTGAATGCATATATATTAGAAGAAAATGTAGCTTGACTATGGCACAAGCATATACTACTTAAAAATACTCAAGGCACAAGTCACAAGGGGAACTACTAAATACTAGGAGCTGTAGCTTCTACATTTTTATTGTATGCCATGTAACAATGCCGACACCCTCTTTGTGATAATGAAAGCATGCAAATAGATTTGAAATTAGAAGATTATCATCTCTTGTGATAATTTTAAGGTATCTGCACATATTGCAAGGTCAAGGCAGTATAGAGCTACACTTTCGAATAAATCATGTGGAATTGATGGAGACACAAGAAGAGCTCCCAACATTAAAGTTCCAAGCATACTAGTTAGCTTGCCACTAGTGTTTAATAACAGAGAATTCTTCCCCCAAACTTTCACTCACATACACCACCTCTTTTTAGGATTGGATAAGGGGATGGAGGACTCACTACCTTACAATGGGATCACCAACCTTGGCTTCCAATTTGGCTGAAAAGTCAATAGCAATTGATTCCCACATACATTGGCATCCATTCTAATCTAAATTGTTTTCATCAATAATCTCCTTGATGAATGCCAGACTTGAAGTTTTTGATTTCAGAGGTGTATTTGAGTCATTCTTTTTAGACTAGCCCACTACAAGGATTATCACATCCCCTTCTCTCATGATGTATGTTGTAATATAGAGAAATGACCGTGGGAAACCTTGCAATCACAAAGGAATCTTTAGGCAAGCTAATAGTTGAAGCAAAAGCCTCATCGCATTGGGACATATAAGCAGCTCACATATGCCTACTTGGGGAACATAAATTTTCTGTTGGCTACTACCGGTATAATGAAAGGCTGCAATCAATGTAATGAAATTGTACTGTATAAGCCCTTACACAAGAAATAAAAATCATTTTGGAGAGTAGAATGTTGGCCCTGCTGACAAAAGCAAAACCTTCACATCAACTTACAGAAGGTCCTTAATCTTCCACTCTTAGTGAATTCACACATCTTTGTTGAGAAAAGAATTTTAGAAATAACTACATTGTCCATGCAATTGGCAATATGATTACTATCTTCATAACAAATGGCTATTCTTGAAGGCCTCCATGTTTATAATCAACCTAAATTATTCAAAGATTTAATTGAACTTGCAGTCCAATAAGCTTGCCTTTAAGGTACCCTCAAACTCCAATCTTTTGCAATGCGTAGAACTTGCTAGTTTTATCCCTTCAAGACTTGCTAAAAGTTCTACTTCATTGTTCAGCTTTGTGCCTAAGAAAAGACAAGCACCTTTTAAGAAGACACTTAAGAACAAATTGACAAGTACACCAGACCTGCTAAACCCATGCTAACTTTTGCAGCATCATCAAAATTTTGCTTAATGCATCTTCACAAGAAAGATGCCACTTTGTAATGTCCCCTTTTTGAAATAGGATTTAATATAAACAATAATAATAAAATAAAAATAGAAAAGATAAAAATAAGATTAGGTTATAAATATAAAAGAATAAAATTAAACATAACTAAAATTTGTGATTCCCTCAAACATGAGATATAAAAGGGAGAAGAGAACTTCATTTGAAAGGGGGAGAGGAAGAAAGAGAAATGGGAAGGTGTAATCAAGAAAAAATGAAAAATAAGGAAGTCACTCCTTCAGAAGGCCAAAGTTCTGAAGGGTTGTGACTATGACAGGTTGTGATTCTCTCAAAGGGCAAAAATGATGAAGGGTTGTGACTCTTTCGAAGGATGGTGATTGTGGAAAGTTGTAACTCTTGCAAAGGGTAAACATGATAATAGGGTGTGTCTTCTCCCTCACATTGAAAGATATAAAGGGGAGAAAGTTTCATTTGAGGAGGATTGAAGGGGGATAATTATTATCAAAGGCTACAATAAAAAAGTGGCAATTTAATTCTTATGAAAGTTGGTGACCCTTTTACCACTAAAGTATAAATTATTCCAAGCATATAAAGGACTTATCTAACTTATCTATCACCACACACCAACAATCAACACTCACTCGATCATCACTCATCACTCTATGATTCCCATTCACGTAATCATTATTTACTAATTTACTAAATCAGAGGAAATCATTCACTCATTTGTCAAACATCAATTAGGAATAGTGCTAACAGACCAGCAACCAATTCCTCAATCAATTCAATTAGCCTGTATTAATCATTCAAACATCAACAACAATTACAATCAATCATGGCAAGGTGAGCAAGAGAATACAAGGAGGGGAAGCAGTAACGAGGTCCTCTTTAAGCATGCCACCTGATAGTGGTGACAGATAGTCTCATGAGGCCAACAGGGTGCAGGGATTCCCTGCCCTTGGGCTCAGAAGGGAAGGATATTCCAAACACCCTATTGTAGTTTTGCCAAACTCTTACCATGTTTATCCATCAAGTTACGGAACGCTAACCATAAGGAGGAAAAGGGTGACAATGGAAGAAATTCCTCACTAGGAAGGCCCCTCGCATGGATGGCAAAGGGCCACATGATGGCCATGAGGGATGATATCTTCTCTTGGGCCTAGGGTAGAGGATCATTTAGAACACCCTAATATGCCCCTTATCTTAGCTCTCCTATGGTTGGACAGCAATAAATTAAACATATCTTATGATTAAATCAATGTTCCTTAACCTTAGTCGGAAAGACCTATGCTTTTAATGTCTAGGAAAATCTATTTTTGTGGATTATGTAAAAATGATCTCCTAACATGTTGCAGGACCTCAACCAGGTACATGATGTTATCAATTTTATTCTACTTGTTCAAATTGAAATATGCAATTTAGGGCAAAACCTAGGCCATTTACAAAAGGGAGACATTACACATTTACTTTCTAGTCATTTTTTCTCTTACCAATTATCTCATAAATGGGGGATTTAGGTGAGGGGAATGAACAGATTATCATTGCATTTACTAATTAGAATTTCAGCTTCTTTTGGTTTGTTTACGTTATCCTTAGCTATTATTAATCTATTAATATTTTAAAAATTCAAATTTTAAAATTATGCATTATTTTGGTAGCTACACCCTTCTCTTCAAAAACGTATTGTTTTTGCTTTCTTTGAATCCCATACTTGCAGTCTGTCATGTCTCCTTGAAATAGGATTAAATAATGAACAATACTAATTAAAATAAAAATATTAAAGATTAGAATTTAAAATATTTAATTATGAAAGTTAAATAAATGGTCAATTTTTCAATGCAAAAATCACACAAAACATAAAGAGAGCACTGATAAACACATTTACACCAGATTTATCGTGGAAAACCCTTTTGGATAGAAAAACCATGGCATATAATACTTTTATTAACAAAGAATTGGCTCCAGTTCAAATTACAAATGTGAACACTAACCCACAGAGACCACCAACCCTCTTCAAAACACCAACTCTGAGCACTGAAGCACCAGCTCCGAACACTGAGGCACTAACCCCAGTTAGAGCACCAACTCATAATGCAGAACTTAACATTAGAATACCATACTGAGCACTTCAATCATTATTGACAATTACACAACACTTCTGTTTAATACAACAGCAAAAACTAGCAGCAGACCATACCAGAAATATTTTTTCACCCACAATTCAAAAATATCTCACTCAACAGGAACTTTATCCTCAATGAGGTTTATACAACTTTGACTATCAACTGACATCAATGACAATATAGTCAACACCATTTCCCAGTGAAATGAAAAACCTGTCTGGGCATTTTAGGGTTAACAAGTAAATTCTCAATAGGGGACATTACAGATCAGAATGCCATTTGGGCCAAGCAGTGATTTACCTGGACAAGTTATGCATTTTTGAAGATTTTTGCTACATTATCAACACTATTGATAAGGATTTGACAGAGCTAATTTATCATAGACAGGCTTAGTGGAAACTTCCTTTATAAAGGAAACTCTAGAATCAGTCCAAAATTGGACCAAAATGCTTAACATCATGAAGGGGGAAAACACTGCCAAAGAAATTATAACATTTCTCAAGTTCTCCTTTGGGAGTCTGGTACATTATGTACACCAACTTAATATCCTTCTGAGTAATGGCTTTATTATCATGAATGATGTCAACAAGTGATTGATCCATCTGGAACACCATCCTCTAGCTGAACAGCCCTGAACAAGGCAACCAGGGCTAGAACTTTATTTTTATAGCTGAGATTATAACAAATAGATTTTAAAGCTTGGGAACAAGACTCTGCTCAATAGAACTTTGTGTCTAACTGTAAATGCAGAGCAAGACCCGTTCATCCTGCTTATACTAGTTCTAGAGGAGAAAGAATGAAACTTTACTTTGTACATTCACAATAACTTTTGAGCCTATAGAAAAAGAGGATACAAAATTTTCTGTTCAGACTGCAAAGTTGTAACCTCAGAATATATATAAACTGAGCTGACTTTAGGCTTACATATGGTAATGAAATATCAGGCTTCATTGAATGATGCTGATAATATAGAATACAATTTTTAAAAACCCAATAATGCATTCTTACAATGCCATGTTATATGATTGCATATCATATTTTTACAGGATTCGGCTTGGCTTCCAACATGGCTTCAGACACATTTCTTAGAATGTGGCATGCAACCAGGCAACAGAAGTTCTACATCCAAGATAGAATGCAAGGTCAGAATTTTTTTTGAAATCCTCATCTTAGTTATATCACAATACTTGTGCTTGTACATAGATGTTGAAAATGTTTGCTTGTATTTTTAGTTTATTTTTTGTTTGTAATTTTGTAAGCAGCTAGATAATGTCTTAAAGCACTTCCTGGATTAATTATGGATGGAAAATTTAGATTTATTTTATTCCCACAGTCAATTTAAACTTCCAAGATAGTTCTGCTTGCTTGATATAGAACTACTTGGAATGATGCATTGTATCCAGCTATCACTCACTAGAGGTGAGTGTTTCTAAAGCAGGGAAAAGGACACCTATGCTGGTTTTCGTATTCTTCAAATGCATGGGAAGTAATCCCTGGTTTCTTTGGATGTCCCTACAACCTTGAGTCAACTTGAGAAATTGTAAACAAATCATGGATTTGCGTGTTACTCCAATATTTTGCCTTGACTGCCCAAAATAATGGATAGGCTCTCAAGTTTTTGTAGAGGTTTTTAGTTGTGGGTGTTTTTTAGCACATAAAAGCTGTCCATGAGCCCCTTTGGAAAAGAATCACTGTATGCTTGTTCAAAGTCAATTGAGTGTCTGTTTTGTTTCCACATGCACGTCCTTTTTGCTTTAAGTTCTATTTCTTTGGTTACATCAATTGAACTTCATTTATAGTAAAGTTAGATGGTGGTATAGTTTGGTGATTGGGCATATCCAGTCCTTACACAACCTTGTTATTGTCTGGTTATTATTCTTATGCCTTCTAAGTTTTAAATTGGTTACAATTTAATCCTGAAATAGGAGACATGTGCAGGCACAAATGCATACATGTATATGTGTGTGTATATATATATATATATATATATATAATTTAATCCTGAAATAGGAGACATGTGCATGCACAAATGCATACTACATGTATATGTGTGTGTGTATATATATATATATGACCATATCTATCTTATTATTATTCATATATTTGAGAAAGAGATATTATATATATAATGATTGCCATTATGAATGGACTTGTCAGATGAAGGGACATGTCTATTCGTATCTCATTTTCCATATAAATAAGCGATTGTCACATTTGGAAAACACATACCAATATGGCAGTGCTTAGTACATTTGCAGCGATCCAGGAAAAATAACATGGTATTAGAGCCTATTTGCAAATGTCAAAGAATAAGAATCAACAATTACTGATATGACATAATTTCAGGGCCACATGACGGTGGGCCACACTCAAAGAATAATAACTTTAACAGTCGTTAATGCAAATTTTTAAATTAAAATTACTAGTTTTCTGCGGATGTGGATAGAGGACGTTGGCTCTGTGTTACTGGTAGTGACAAATCTTTGACTATTGCTCGGTAGTTAACAAGTTAGGGATTAGGCAAAATCACATGCAAGGTTCAAATCAAATTTTAGGCAAACCATTCCTTGTAACAGTGATACATTGAAAGGGAGAAATAGTTTGATATTTGTGATAATATTATTATTAGCAATATCAATGTTTGGTAGAACGGTAATAATTGTATTGGCAATTAATATATCATTATCGGGGTTGCTTCTTTACACTAGAGGAATAATATTTTTAATCACCAACATCAAAGCCCGTAGAAGGTGGTAATAGTGGATGCATAGCGACTAACACGTACAGTCAGCATACGAGGGACAAGCGGGGAGTATACAAAACAAATATAACCTTTGAAACAGAATATTGGAAAATGGCGATCCATTAACGGGAATACCATTATTGAATGTACTACATAGTTGCATCTAATCTTTCTTGCGTAAAATTTTCATCACAAAATGGTTTACAACATGAAACTCTATACATCAACGAGCAAAATGACTGAATCGAGAGGGGATCAAAGAACGAGTATTGCAGGGGAAGGAATATCCCTTGAATAACCAGCAACCCATGAATCAACGAACAAACAAGGACATGACCACATATGGTTTGGAAGTAGCGAAATAATAAATTCACCTACAACGTGGAATTTGATAAGGCAGTCAATTTAGGAATGCATGAAGGAAACCATGAGAGATATGTTTTATAGGAGTTCACATGCCACACTGGTAAGGAATGTCTACGTGGATGCCTCCAAGTAGGACCCATAGGATCGTCATATCCACCGGGGAAACTACTAAAGTGGACAAAGGCTTAGAGACATCAAGCATCTCTTTAAAGGTACACAAAAGCTAATCTCCTGCAGTACATTCAATGGAGAACTTCTTGCAGGATAAGCAATACGATTAGACATTGGGCCCCATGGAATATAGCCAAAGGAGGATGTGATAGTGATCGATGGTTTAATATTATATGGAGGAAAATAAAAAGAGCAAACCAAGAGGATGGAGTACTAATACTAAAGGTGAAGGTAAGTGGGAGGTAAGATGTTTGTCAATGCATTCTTTTTTTATGAATGAGTACTAATTACTATATGATAATATCATATCTATATATAATTGTTATATATGATAAAATTAAATAATGAATAATTTATCAATATGATTATGTATTATCACTCATAACCTCTTTGGTGTCGGTTCATGGTTTGTGTGGAGATTAAGTAAATCCCTAAGGTGGGGTATGAGAGATTGAAAGATCTTCATCTAAAATAATTAATGTAATAAGAAAATTGTTTTCAATTGCAATTATATTGTCAATAGAATGAATGGTTAAATAAAAGGATATTGATGCGCAGATAAATATTTATTATCCTTAAGTATCTTATTTATTTAATCACTATTTGTATTTCTCTTATAAGAGTTATTTGTCTTGATCTTTTTCGAGAATGTTCTTACAAGAAAAAGAGGGAGCTTGACATTTCATTAGAAGGCAACCTTGAAAAAGAGGGAGTAGATAGAGGATATGATTCAGTCAACCTTCGGTGATCTCAGTTGTATTGATTCAGAGGAAGTAGACCATATTGAGATGGATCCTCCAGTGATCAATAAAAATAAGCAGTCAAGAGGACATCATGAAGAAGTGACGACTTCCAAAAGATGTCACTTGTATTTGCAGAAGTTATTGAAAGGTGACGATCTTACACTAACTTAAGTTTCTATTATGATGGATATCTTACAATGTCTTTGTAGATCATGATAGATTATACTTTGTATGGTGGATGTTTATATGGTAAGCATTATGAGAATGCATGTGCACATACCTTATAAACATTTTTTTTGAGTACATGGTGAATGCTACGCAAATTGATGTTCTAAAGGGCCATTACACAGAGTACTTGGTGAATATCATGCGATTTGATGTTTTGGAAGGCCATTAGTCATAGTACCTGGTGAATATCTTGCATCTAAACATTCTGCAAGCCATTACTCAAAGAGTACTTGGTGAATATTGAATGTCGATATTCTGGGAGACCAATCCTCATGATATCATGTGATATCAAAACCTTTTGAGTACTTGGTGAATATCAAATGTCGACATTCTAGGAGATCAATACTCATGATATCAGATGTGATATCAAACCTTATTTGAGCACTTGGTGAATATCAAATGTTGATATTCCGGGAGAACAATACTCGTGCTATTAGATGTGATGTCAAACCTTATTGAGTTCTTGGTGAATATTGTGTGTTGATATCTTGGAAGACCAATACTCATGATCAAAATGGTAGATATCTTCTGATCAAAGATATCCTTGAAATTTACCACTCCTAATATTACCAATGGTGTAATATATGTCTTGTTTTTATCCTCCCTAGCTAAGAGGTAGTGTTGAAGTTTTGTAGTTTCAATCGGATTATTTCTAGTGTCGATATGCATATATATATTTAATAAATAAGAGATGTATATACATACTTAAATACATTTATATACATATCTATATGATTATTATTTATATATTTGAGAAATATATATATATATATATATATATATATATATATATATAGATATAATGATTGTCATTATGAATAGACATGTCCCATAAAGGAACATGTCTATTTGTATCTCATTCTTTATATAAATGAGTGATTGTCGCATTTGGAAAACACACTAATATGTTAGTGCTTAGTACATTTGTAGCGATATAGGAAAAATAACAATATGCACATACATATGCATGTGACTCGGACCCGGCTCAGACTCGGCAAGGGTAACTTGAGTCGTGACCCAGCTCGAACTTGGAAATGACTCGGCGGTGATTCGGCAAAGTGAAAAAATCTCGAAATTTTGAGATTTTTTAAGATTTAAAGAACATTCCATGCACCCATTATTGAATAAAGCGTAAAGACACAATAACATCATTAAATAGAAGATAATTTGATCATAATGCACATACTTAAAGTTAAAACTTAAAACTTTAAAAGTCAAACATACATCGATTACATAAGTACAATACTACAAAGGTAAATTGCTAAATACTATATTACTAGTAATTAAAGTTTAAAGTTTAAACAGTAGCTGAAGGAAATATTATAAAAGTAAAACATATAATTATATATAAAATGATAAATCCATGCAACCCATCAAAATGTATATGTATTATGAAATGATTAAATCCAACACATCAAGATTCAATGAATCAATAGTCATCATCAAATGTTCCAAATTTTGATCATATATTAAGTTAAACAAAAAGTTAAAACAAGACTATGGCTATGGCTCCTAGTCGGAGTCCTCATCATCATCGTCATCCTCAGTGTCATCGTCATCATCATCCTCATCCTCATCCTCAACCTCAGCCTCAACCTTAGGCTCGGTATAATCTATAAAATGCCTCTTAGTAAGGCATCTAAGGTAGGTCCTAGATGTTTGAGTAGCCATAGCATTAGCCTGTGAGGTGCCTTCAGGATCCTGGCTTTGCCAATGCCTGTGAGGTGCCACTAGGAACAATTGGAGCTCTTTGGTCCTCTACTGCCATAGCCACAGCGTTAGCCTGGCCCTCTCTATCTGCTTGGTCAAGCCATTGTAGGTCCTTATCATCAAAGACAAGATCAGCAGCCTTAGTGATCCACTTAGACTCTGGATCAACCTCCTCTAGATTAATTGGAGAGGTCACTATCCAAAATCTCCCTGATCCTAATGTGCAGGTTGTAATCCACAAAGACTAGCCTATTCATTTTCTGCACAAACAACCTGTTACGCCTCTTCGAGTGGATGTGCTTGAACATGCTCCAGTTGCGCTCACATCCAGAAGCACTACTTGGCTGGCTCAAAATGTGGATGGCGATTTGCTAAAGGTTTTTGGTTGAAAGCCCAAACATTTACCACCATCTATTTGAATTTTGAAAAAAGGAAAACAAAAAAATATTAGTCTCATTTCAAAATTTGAGCTTTAAAGTTTAAAGCTAGAAATGTAGAAACTAGATTGTATAAGGATTAAGTTGCAATTTTTACCTGGCTGCAATTTTGTACGACCTTCTTTGCAAATTTGACTTGAAAAAATGGGCCTTGATGCATTATTATAGGCATCCATCTCAAGCAATATATTTGTGGGATTAGGGGACATCTTTGATATCATTGTGTATAGACCACTAAGAACCTCCTCATTTGACTTGAAATCATCACGGAAACGGTATGCTAGATTGTGGTAATAGGCTGCTGCATGGATGGGCTTATGAAGCTGATTTTGCCATCTCCTATCAATTATGTCCCAAATAGGGCCATAGTTTTCCTCAACTCCTACATATATGGCCTTAATAGCCTCTTTGACCCTATCCATGCCCTCATAAATGTAGCTCAAAGAGGGCTTCTCGCCAACAACAACTCGTAGGAGGGCTACAAGGGGCTTAGTGATCTACAAAACAATTAAACAAAAAAACAATTTAGTAAATGATGAAACTTTGCAAAGTTGCACAATGAAAATAAAACAAAAATATGTATGAGATAAATTAATTTATAAAATTTTAAGACTTAAGCTTTTAAAATTTAAAATTTAAATTACCTCCACAATCTTCGAACATGGCTCCCAGAAACCTTCATCATCATAAATGCATTTTGTTGCATCTATCCCTGCAGGGTTGGTGGCAAAGGAGGAGGAACTCCATTCTGGACCAACAAACATACACCTCAAATCTAACCTTGCAGTCAACAAGGATTTTAGTATGATAAAATTAGAGGCAAATCTTGTGATACCAGGACGAGCCAACTCCTTTCCCTTCGTGTATTGCCTCATAGTGCTGAGGACCATGTCATGATTATAGATGAACTTACAAAGATTTTTGGCCTTGGTAACACATGATTTCACCTATGCAAGCTTGCCAATATCCTCTAACATGAGGTCGATACAATGGGCCGCACATGGAGTCCAAAAGTTTTTTGGGTGTCTCTCCATCAAAAGTTTTCCTACAAAATTTTTAAATTAGTTAGTAAACAATGAAAATTTTTGATGTATTAAAAAACTTTTAATTTTCAAAATTTAATGAAAAACTAAAACAATGTTTTTAAAAGTAGAACTTAGAAAGTTAGAAGTTAAAATTTTACCTGCAGCAACATAATTAGTTGCATTATCAGTCACCACTTGGACAACATTGCCTTCCCCCACCTCCCTTATGACCTCCTCAATAGTCTTACATAAGAATTTTGCATTTTTCACATGTGAGGAAGCATCTATAGACTTCAAAAACATGGTGGATCCTGAAAGTGAAAATTAAACAAAATAATTATCATTCAAGAATCAATAGTCAATAAAACAAAATTTTCGTTATTCAATAATACATTAAATTTTAGACTTAAAGTGACAAGAAGTAGAGGATGATGAATTACCTCCGCTAGAAACAAGAAAATTTATGAGGGTTCTATTCCTCCTGTTTGTCGATCCATCCGTCATAATAGTACACCCCTTTTGGCTCCAATTTTTTTTATGGTCCTCCAACTCAAGTTTCATCTCCTCAACCATATCTAGTAAGAGGGGGCCACTCAACTTATCTTCAATGGGGGCTTTGAACCCCACACCACAGATGGAAGCTGCATCAATCATCCCCTGCCAATAAGGAGTCTTGTTACATTTATAAAAACAATTTAATTAGCATATTTCAAAATTTCAACATCAAGTTAAAACTCAAAAGTATAAAATTGAATTTAAATTTTAAAATTTAAGATGTAAAACAATCAAATATAAATGAAGTACCTGGCTGCTATAAATGGAATGTTGCAGAAAAATCAAAACTTGCAAATTGCTCTTATTCCAGCTTCATGTACCTCCCTATTCTAGCCCAAGCTCTCAAATGAGGGTTGTGCACCAGGAGTGGTATGCGGTATGAAAAATTGTCCAACCTAGATTTTCTGACTCTAGGACGAAAGGTAAAGCCAATAGGCCCAGTACTACTAGAAGTAATACTGTCAACAAGTTGACCAAATAAACTAGCAAGTAATACTGGGCTAACTATACATAATACTGGGCTAACAAGCAAATTACTTGCTAGTTAGCTATACATAATACTTGTTAGCTGAAGCAGAGTATATTGCAGCATGTATGGCTGCAAAAGAAGTTGTGCGGCTTCGCAAATTACTTGCTAGTTTATTTGGTCAACTTGTTGAACCTACCATGATTATGTATGATAATCATAGTTGTGTAAACTGTAAAGCTTTCAGTCAATCCAGCTTTTCATGATAGGTCTAAACATGTCGAAATTAAATATCATTATCTTAGGGCCCGTTTGGTTGCTGGAATAGGAATAGAAAAGTTGGAATACGTTTTCCATTTTTTGTTTGGTTCGTCACTTGGAATAGGGAATAGGAATACATATTCCCATTTTGCCTCTAAAATGAGCTTATATCCATTCCAAAAAATAGCTATTATTGGAATAGCCATTCCTATTCCCAATATTACATGCCTATTCTCTATTCCTATGCCCGCGCCCAAACGGGTCCTTAGGGATATGGTTCAAAGAAAGGCTATTGAGCTTGAGTATTTCTATACTAAAGAGCAGATTGTTGACATTTTCACCAAGCCTCTTCCTAAAGTGAAGTTTCGCTACTTTTGGGATAAGCTTGGCACTATGGACAATGATGTTCTTGCTGAGAGAGAGTCTCAACTCTAGTGATTCATTTTATGATGAGTTCTCTACGAGATAAGTTCAAGGTGAGATCTATTGTTCCATCCTTTGCAGGTAGGCATGATGGAAGAACATTCTTCTTTGGAAGAAGTCTGAGGTTTAAGCCTCATTACACTTGTTGGAAGTAGGCATGGAGGATCCACCCTCTGCGAGAGGCATGGTGGAAGTGCAATCTTCTCTAGGAGAAGATTGAGGTGCCAGCCCTCATTTTCTCCCTATGTGTAAGCGTGGTGAATCCAACCTCTATAAGTAGGCATGGTGGAAGTCACGTGTGTGACTACTTATCTCTATTCTTTGTTTATCGTATGGGTAAAATAAATGAACGCATACAGACAATAATAGCAGAATAGTAGAATTATATTCGCAATAGTAGATGATTGATGATTTACAAAGATCCCAAACGGGCTATAAATACTACCGCCGAACCTTCCCGAAGGAGTCCATTGGCCACAAATATTCTATCCGCTACAGACTATTTATCGACGACGTCGGCTATAGAATAGAGAAACACCGCCGGACCGTCGGCTACAGAATAGAGAAACATCGCCGGACCGTCGGCTACAGAATACAGAAACATCGCCGGACCGTCGGCTATAGAGTACAGAAACACCGCCGGACCGTCGGCTACAGAATACAAATACTGCCGGAACCATCCAGTCGGCTAACACCGTAAAATAAATGAACGCATACAGACAATAATAGCAGAATAGCAGAATTATATTCGCAATAGTAGATGATTGATGATTTACAAAGATCCCAAACGGGCTATAAATATTACTGCCGAACCTTCCCGAAGGAGTCTGTCGGCCACAAATATTCTATCCGCTACAGACTATTTACCAACTACGTCGGCTACAGAATACAGAAACACCGCCGGACCGTCGGCTACAGAATACAGAAACACCGCCGGACCGTCGGCTATAGAGTACAGAAACACCGTCGGACCGTCGGCTACAGAATACAAAATACCGCCGGAACCATCCAGTCGGCTAACACTATCCCCCCAAAAAGAAAAGTCGTCTCCGGACGACAATTACAACATATCTGAGACAAATTAACGAACAAAAAATATCATCAGAGTGACTACAACAAGAAAAATCTGCTTTTGTCACATCACTTCCACATTCATCGCGTTACATCTATAGCCTCTTCTTTTTAATGGAATGACCACAAAATCCAATAAAAATGGTTGCGTACCAATTGTTACCAGTTGCGCTTTCAGAATTCCCAACGGTTTGATTCCATGTTGGTCTGCTGTGAGCAACTGAAATGTAGGTGGCCACAGCGTCGACTTTCCCAACTTCTTCCAAGTATCCTCCGGCAACACATTCACGCTCGACCCTCCGTCAACAATTGTCTCTGTCAAAACATTTACCAAAATCCCCATCTTGACGACCACTGGATGCCGTCCGGAGGTGAGTGCCAGTAGCATTGGGTCTGTTGCCGTCGCTTCTCTACTGTCCCTTCCTGTGTCCTCCGTTGCTTTCGGAAACGGTGTATGATTCAGAATGGCCGTCCGTAACTGGGGCATTGTGAGAAGGAGGTCGCTTATCTTGACTGGTATCTCCGTTTGTAAGATCTGTCGTACAATGTTTTGTTCTGCGAAGTTCCTTGCCAAGGTGCCGGTGATGTCCTTCAACTGAGATGTCCTCGCTGACGATGCCTTTGCAATGTCCGCCTGCGCTTCCCCCACTTTTCTCTTTTCCTTCGCTTGCCTCCGTGTAATTGCTAGAACCTCTTCTACATCTGTGCCAATAGTGATCAAGTTTACTCCAACCTTTGGACACTTGGAATCTTCGTGATCGCTGGGTCTGCACCATCTGCATAATAATTTGGGTGTTTGCCGCTGTACAATCCCGCGCAAAATGACCCCACAAATTACACGCTCGACATTGAACGATCGGCCGTCCGTTTGCATCATACTGAGTTCGACTTCGGCTCCCATTATTATTGTTATTGTTTGCATTGTTATTTTGCCCTCTGCTATTATTCCTATACCCTCCGGATGTAGCACCGGTGGTATTCGTGTTTCCGCTACTGCCCGACGGGGAAGCCTCCTATATGAGAAACACCTGCGGAGATCCTCTTGTCTTCATGTTAAAGGGGCAGTCTTTTGTTGAATGGCCCATGATCTGACAAATGTCACAAAATTGGTTTTTCGGACACGATCCCTTAGTATGACCATCGGTCTTACATTCCGTGCACCACAGTTCACTACCTTTTGGCTCCTTCTGCATATTTTTAAACTCCATCATTTGAACCATATCCTTCTGTAGGGCCCGAACCTTCTTGCTGCTGCCTTTGTCGTCGCTGCTATCATCTCCGGCAGGCTTGTCGTCATCAGAATCAGATGAGCTAGTTTTCTTCTTCTTTGTCTTTTGTTCACTTTCAAGATCCAGTGCTCTGTTATACACGTCCACATATGATGACGGTGGCACAATTTTCATTTTCCTCCGCAACTTCGAGTGTAGGCCGTCGACGAACCATCTTTTCTGCAATCTATCCACTGGCTTGCTTTCCATTTTGTTTATTAAGTCTTTTAATCTCCTGGCATAGACACAGACAGTTTCGTGCTTCCCCTATTTGGTATTGAAAATCTTTGCTATGATTTCATTATCATCCCGCAAAAGTTTAAATTCTGCCAGGAACTCCTTTTTAATGTTATCCCAGCTATTTAGCTTTTGTGGATCCGTATCCGAAAACCAATCAATCGCCACACCCCGTAGGGTTGTCGGAAATTGTCTCATCCAGTCGTCTTCATCAGTTATGCCATTTGCCCTCCAGATCGTTTCACATGTTTTGCAATGTCGAATGGGATCGGCCGTACCATCGCCTTCGAATTTCGACAGCTTCTCTTTGGGTCCTGCCATCGCAACACTGGAGGTCTGCACTGTCACACCAGAGGTCTGCACTCCTACACTGGCAATCGACACTCCCACACTGGCGGTCGGCACTCCCACACCGGCAGTTTGAACTCCCACACCGGCGGTCGGCACTTCCACACTAGCGGTCGACACTCCCACACCGGCAGTCTGAATTCCCACACCGGCGGTCTGCACTCCCGCACCGGAGGTGTCGACAGCTGCGAACCTTGGTGAAGAAGGATCCTCTGAAATTGTTTCCCGCGGAAGTCTATCCTGGACAAAGAGATCACTCCACGCTCGTGCTCCGTCGGCACTGCGAGCCGTGCAAGTCGATGCTCTTCCGTCAGAGTTTTCCTCCCTTGGCGAACACAAGTTCAAGAACTCCTCCCGTGCTTCTTCCACCAATTTGACCCGCTGCCGAGTCTCCTCCAACAATTCTTTTGCACTTCGGTTTTCGTCGGCAATCTTCTGGAATCTCCGTCGACGTTCGGCTTGCTGTGCCAGAATTAAATTCTCTTGCACAATACGGATTCCATCTTTTCCCTTCGCCTTATTCCGATCCTTGTTAAGCTGATTTGGCATTAATCTTCATTCCTCCCACCTTCCAGATTCATAAGGCAAAGACACCAAATGTTTACCGTACGGGTAAACTAAATTAATGGATACAGACAATAGAACATGAATAGCAGAATAATATTCGCAATAGTAGATGAATGATGCTTTACAATGATCCCAGACGGGATATAAATACTACCGCCAAACCTTCCCGAAGGAGTTCATCGGCCACAAATATTCTATCCGCTACAGACTATTTACTACGACGTCGGCTACAGAATACAGAAACACCTCCGGACCGTCGGCTATAAATACATTTGCCGGCAACGGCGCCAAATGTTTACCGTACGGGTAAACTAAATTAATGCATACAGACAATAGAACATGAATAGTAGAATAATATTCGCAATAGTAGATGAATGATGCTTTACAATGATCCTAGACGGGATATAAATACTACCGCCGAACCTTCCCGAAGGAGTCCGTTGGCCACAAATATTCTATCCGCTACAAACTATTTACCGACGATGTCGGCTACAGAATACAGAAACACCGCCGGACCGTCGGCTACAGAATACAGAAACACCGTCGGACCGTCGGCTACAGAATACAAAATACTGCCGGACCGTCCAGTCGGCTAACACCATCCCCCCCAAAAAAGAAAAGTCGTCTCCTGACGACTGACAAAATATCTGAGACAAATTAACAAACAAAATACATTAACAAAGCGACTACAACAAGAAAAATTTGCTTTTGTCACATCACCTCCACATTCATCCCGTTACATCTGGAGCCTCTGCTAACACAATACTGTCTCCTCAAGCTGACCTTGATAGCCACCTGTGCTGCTTTCTCTGTTTTCAATTCCTCAGTACCCTGAGCCAAGTGTCGCTGCACTACCTCCAACTGGATGATCAGCTCCTCCCAAGCTCTCTACGCATCCACCAAGACAGCCTCACAGCCAACACCTGCTCCCACTGCCTCTGGTACACAGAAAGTCCATGCCTGCAACAACTTCAACTCTTCTCAACTGGTCAGACTCCCACGACTGATATCCGCCACGACTGGGGGTTCAGGGGGCAACGCCCCTGGCGGGGTCCTGGGGCAGCCCCTCGCCGCCAAGACCAAATTAACACTTCGCAACCCACACAGAAGTGCATGGAACACACCATTTCTCTCATTTTCTGCCGATTCTGCACTCTTTCTGGCAACCACGGATGCGTCCCCTTTCTTTTGGCATCATCTGTCACTCATTCTAAACAACTTGATTCTGTTGTCGTTTTTTTTTTTTTTTTTACTGCTTCCTCTACAATCTACCACAAATTCCTCTGCACACAGAAATTCTTCTCCTTCTGGCAGAACAAGAACTCTTCTTTATGTCTCTGTTTCCCCGCGGAAGTCTTTTCCCTTGCAGCGCGGAGGAGAAACTCTGACTGGCGGAGCTGAATCTTTTAATTACACCTGCGGCCTATCTTTCCTTTCTCGCGGTCTATGTTCTCCTCCCCGCGGCCTTTCTTCTCCTACCTGCGGCCTGGTGGAGAAAGTTTTCTCTTTGTTTTTTTCTTAAGAAAAAAAATTGTGCCCACGGACCGCTGCCCGCGGGGCTTTTAACAACCCGCGGACAGACTGTCCGTGGGACCTTCCACCAACTCTCGCGGTCTTCTGCTCGCGGGACTTACATTGCTCGCGGGACTTTCACTGCCCGCGGACAGCAGTTGCCCGCGGGATTTATTAGAATTAAATTCTCTTGCGCAATACAGATTCCATCTTTTCCCTTTGCCTTATTCCGATCTTTGTTAAGCTGATTTGGCATTAATCTTCATTCCTCCCACCTTCCAGATTCATAAGACAACGACGCCAAATGTTTACCGTACGGGTAAAATAAATGAACGCATACAGACAATAATAGCAGAATAGCAGAATTATATTCGCAATAGTAGATGATTGATGATTTACAAAGATCCAAAACGGGCTATAAATACTACCGCCTAACCTTCCTGAAGGAGTCCGTCGGCCACAAATATTCTATCCGCTACAGACTATTTACCGATGACGTTGACTACAGAATACAGAAACATCGCCGGACCGTTGGCTACAGAATACAGAAACACCGCCGAACCGTCGGCTACAGAATACAGAAACACCACCGGACCGTCGGCTATAGAGTACAGAAACACCGCCGGACCGTCGGCTACAGAATACAAAATACCGGCGGAAACATTCTTCACCTTCTAGGAGTAGCTATGGTGTATATTTTTTTACATATATAAGATGAAGTTTGTTTATTGTTATGTTGAGATAACAATTTGATTATTGTTCTGATGAGATAACAATTTATTCATTGTTAGGATGAGATAACAATGTTATTAAATCTATGATGAGATTTACTTTGACGTTGTTGTTGGTTGCAGTGTGCACATGCCCTAAGAAGGTACTCTGAGGATCTCTCTTGCTAAGAGGGAGCGTTGAATACTGGTGTAGTTGCGAGACAGATCTTGTCACATTTCAGTCTGCAATTTTGGTGTTCTCCAGTTCGATTGTTCTAATTTGAATCTTTCGTATTGCTATCTCTACGTTCTTTGTTTTACCTAAAATATGATGTTCTGATTAAGTCTTTCTGTTGGTATGCATTCTGCCTAAGCTGAGCCGACGTCCTTTATTTGAGTCTACGTGGACTTCATAATATTATCCATTATCTGCATGGCAATCCGTCTTTCACAACTCTGAAATGGTTGGTGGCAATGTTATAGTTTTCGTGGTGTATATCTGTGACATCTGTTTAATGTTTGTGGAGCATATTTTATCTAGCCTCGTCAGCTCCTATTGATGACGCCATGGCAGGCAGCTCGTGAAACGACAATTTGATGATTAGTTGGGTGTTTATATCCCTGTGACGTTAACTGACAATAAAATAAAAGGGACTATGTTTTCAACTGGGGTATATTGAAGTGTCTCTTTTGAGAGTTTAGCTCTGCTGTTTCTTTCAGTCTAAACGATTCAAAGGTTTCACATATATCTCTGTTTTCTGATTGATATTGATGTAATGTTCTTCTGGAGAATGTGTTGTGTTTGGCAATTTTTGGTAGCAGTTTTCCTTGTGGCAGCAGCATTCATTGATATTATTCTGTAATAAGTTTCAGTTGTTAGAAATCTGTTTTATCAAACTATTGTTTCTTATATAAATATAGCAGAGTTATTCATTTTTGTAATCAGCACATAAGTTTAAAGGACAATGGGGTTACAACAATGAATTGTAGAGAAAAAATGGTAAGATGTGTATTCCTTATTTTGATGGGTCAGGAAAACCAACTGCTAGAGCTTGGGTGTAAAAACTTGACACCTACTTTCAGTTAAATTCTACGATGAAAGATGAAGCAATCAAATATGTAGGTTTACATTTAGAAGGGGTGGCACACGAATGGTGGCACCATGGGAAAATAAGTTTGGGTCATAACTAGATTAATACATGCTACTTTAACTGATGAGAGATTCATAGACATGTTTGGTTCTAAGGATCTTGAACTTCATCATAAGGATTTATCTCAGCTTAAAGAACAGGAACAATATATTTCTGAATTTAAAATATTAGCAGTCCTAGTAACTGAGATTTTAGAGAGACAAAAGACTGTTATATTAATAGATGGGTCATTCGATGCACTCAAAGGTTGGGTCAAATCCCTTAATCCTCCTTCTTTAGAGACAGCTATCAAAAAGGCAAGAGAATTGGAGCCTTCTTCTATGGGGAAAACTTTTAGTAGACGACCACCACCAAAATCAAAGAACCTTTGATAAATGATACACCTCCCAAAATAAGTTGGATAAAGAGAAACAAGATGAACTTAGAAGAAAATAAATTATGCTTCAATTGTAAAGAAGCATGGGCACAGGGTCATAGATATTTGGGAAAAGGGAAAATACATTATATTGAGGTAGTATCTGACAGTGAAGATGAGGAAAATATAGACCTGAACGCAAAACATAGTCCAAAGGCCTCATAATAGATTCAAGAAAATAAACAAGGAAAAGTTGTAATAGCATGTATGACAGGAACTCCACACTACAATATTAGCCTGAATGCAAACGATATATATCTTCCGATTTGATGTTAGAGTAAGAGGAGTATTACAGGGTCAAGAGGTTATTGTTATGTAGGATAGTGGATCTACGCATAATTTAATTGATACTGCACTTTTAAAGAAACGTGGTTTACACAGTGAAATATGAAGGATTTGATGTTCAAGTTCTAGGTGGTACTAATTTAGTAAGCACACATAAGGTCCCACAACTAAATATTGCTCTTGGTAATTATACAGTAACAGATGATTTTTATGTTGTCGATTTGGCTAATACTAATGTCATTTTGGGAATTCAATTGATAGAGACCTTGGACAAATATTCAGAAAGTTTCAAAGGCATGGAGTTTTCTTTCAAGATTGATGGGGAAAAAGTAATTCTCAGGGGAATGTCAAATGATGGACCTAGGTCGTCTCTGCTTACAAGATGGAGGCTTTTTTCCGTCATGGTGATGTTGCCTGACCAACACAATGTTTTATTTACACCAAGGTTACATGTTTTGAATCTAAGCATTATCAAACTGATCTGTTACAAATTTTAGATTCACATAGTTTGGTTTTCAGCCATATACCCCCATTTTACCTCCGGATAGAGGTTTTGTACATTCTATTGAATTAGAAGAAGGGGCAAAGCCAGTCATCACTACTCCATACATACATCCTAAGGCGTTCAGAGATGTAATAAAAAAGGCTATAAAGGAGTTGTTGGATATGGGACATATCAGGCCTAGTTCAAGTCCCTTTGCCTCATCCGTAGTGCTGGTCAAAAAGAAAAATGGGACTCTATGTATGTTTATGATTACCGTACCTTTAATAAAAAGACCATAAAAAACATGTATCTGATTCCCCTAATCGATGAATTGTTAGATGAATTACATGGTGCTGTGTATTTTTCTAGAATTGATTTGAGGTCAGGGCATCATGAGATTAAGTTAAGGGAACATGATATTCATAAAACTGCTTTCTGTTGTCATTATGGTCATTTTGAATTTTTAGTCATGCCTTTTATTGACAAATGCTCTGGCAACATTTTAGTCTTGTATGAATCATATTTTTAATAAACAACAGAGGAAATTTTTGCTAGTTTTCTTTGATGATAAATTGATTTGTGCAAAAGCCAGTAAATGTGAATTTGGTATGATAGAAATTGTAGATTTGGGTCATATGATCAGTGCTAAGGGTGTGTAGGTAAGAGAAGATTAGAGCCATTTTGGTTTGGCCAACGCTACGAAATCTTTCAGATTTAAGAGGTTTCTTTGGATTATGCAATTATTACTAGAGATTAGTTAGAGGATTTTCATAGCTTGGATCTCCATCAACAAATCTTACAAATAATGGGGCATTTAGGTGGACTGAGGATGTACAACAAGTATTTGATAAGCTCAAGGAGGTAGTGAGCTCTTGCTCAGTTCTTGCACTTTTAGATTTCAATCAGCCTTTTCTATTAGAATGTGATGCTTGTAGTGAAGGAATAGGAGCAATTTAAAAAAAAAACATCCTATAACTCATGAGAGTAGGAAACACACTAGTGCTGAAAGGTTGTATTCAATATATGATAAGGAAATGCTAGCAATAATGCATGCATTGGCTAAATCCCGACAATATTTAGTTGGTGGTAGATTTGTGGTTAGAACTGATCATAACAATTTGAAATATTTCTTGGGCCTGAAAGATTTGAATGACAGGCAACAGAAGTGGATTAGTAAGATTCAAGCTTATGATTTCGAAATTGAATATGTTAAAACTAAGAACAATGTGGTTGCTGATGCATTATCTAGGAAACCCAAAATAAATGCTATATCAGGGTTAACAACTGATTGGAAATCTCTTTTATTAGTGGAATATTCTAAAGATGCATTTGCTTGTGATTTACTGAATGGGAAATTTCAGGATGATAGATAAAAATTGTGAATAATGTTATTTACTACAAGGGTAGAATCTTTCTAGTAACTGGCTTTAAATTAAAATTAATAATTATGCAGATAATTCCTGATTTACCTTTGGCAGGACGTCTAGGTTATTTCATAACTTATAGGCAAAGCCGTGAACAGTTCACATGGAAAGCGCTCAAGAATGATGTGTTGCGCTATGTGAATGAATGCATTAAATGTTAGTAGAATAAACCGAGCATTCATATCTAGCAGGGTTACTCCAGCCATTACCCATTCCATAATAGAAGTGGGAGAGTATATCCATGGATTTCATTGCTGGATTACCTTAGGCACATGGTAAAGATTGTATTTTTGTAGTGGTTGATAGGATAACAAAATTTGTGCATTTCTTTGCAATCAATACAGAGTTCACAGCTATTTAGATAGCCAAACTATTTTTCAAGGAGGTTTTCCATTTACATGGTCTACCAAAGAGTATTATTAGTGATAGTGACAATAGATTTTTGAGCTTCTTTTGGGAGGAATTGTTTAGATTAACAGGTACAAAATTTAATCACAGTACCAATTACCATCCACAAATAGTTGGCCAAACGGAAATAGTGAACAAATGGATTGAAGGGTACTTCATAATTATGTTGTTGGACATCAATAAGCTTGGGGTCAATGGTTACATTTGGGAGAATATTGTTACAATATGACCTATCATATTTCTATTGGTATGACTCCATTCAAAGCTTTGTATGGTATGATGTTTATCTTTTGTTGATCTTTCTTTTGAGCATTGCAATGTACCCAAGTGACATAATTGGCTTTAGGAATGTCAAGTTATTTTAAAAGCACTTAAGGAAAACTTGCAAGTTGCATAGAATCCACAAAAAATATATGTAGATAGGAAACATATCGAGCATAGTTTTGAAGGAGAGTTGGTATATCTAAGATTGCAGCCATATCATTAGTCTTCGCTCAAACGCAGTGGCGCTGAAAAATTGAAGCCCTATTTCTATGGGCCTTATCAAATTGTTAGGAAAATTGGTGGAGTTGCTTATGAATTGGATTTATAGGAAGGTAGTTGTATACATAATATCTTTCATGTTTCTTGTCTCAAGAAGGCCTTAGGCAAATAGGTGACAATCTTAGCTGAATTACCACCCTTGGATTCAGAAGGGAAATTGGAAACCATACTTGACACAAGTTTGGATACCCATGAACGACATCTGTGCAGCTGGTCTATCAAAGAATACTTAATACAATGGAAAAATTTACCAATAGAGGATGCTACATGGGAAGGTGAACATGTGCTCCAACATCCTAATTTACAGTTGCTTGTGGGCAAGTAACATGAGGAAGGGGAGATTTGTAATATCTCCCCAGGTTTGTCTTTGTAAAGACAATTAATATATATGTATATATATCATATTAATTACTTTATATTAGTTTCAATTCTATGGACATATAAATTAATTAATAAAGTATGAAGTTGGCAAATGATAATAATAATATTAATAGATAATAAAACTTGTTTAATTGTCTGTTTGGAAGTTTACAGGAGTTTGAAGTAGTTCATGGGAATTTCACATGAATACATTAATTTAAAGAAGGCCGTGTAGAGTTCGAAAGGCAACACTGAATGATCGAATTTTGTGGAGGCTATCGAAGAGTTATTCCTACAATCCTTTCATCAACTGTAGTTGCCTTAGTGGTTCGCATGACATTGAACAGTCCTATTTTTGAAAATAACCAGAAACTTTGTCTAAAGAGAAATCGTCATTGTCCTAGGAAGGAAGTGGTGGGTTTCAAAAATACTAGTGACTATTGACAACAGGAGTTTATCTACTGAAGATTTCTTTACAAGGACTTCAAATAATTCTAGCGAAGATACTGTAATAAACAATGTTGGAGGTGATTCTGCATAATCATCCCATTACTAACAGTGTGGAATAGAGATTTTGTAATAAGGAGAGAAGTATCTAGAATCATCACGGAAAATAACAAACACTCTAGTGGTCACGGTACCTGTGCAATTTACTATTTATTTCAGAACCCTGGGCATCGATCTTGGAGGTATGGTAATGTAAGAACTTATCGTTTCTTCTGAAACATATTTCTACAACCACTGCATCAGAAGGTTGGTGAGGATTTCCTGACGTATTCTCAAGTTGAGAATACTCATGTGAAGGATGCAAATCAATTAATGCGATGAATCAAGTTCAAGTTTGACTGAACACAGATTGGGACAATATTCAAAATGTAACTCTAGAGGGCGTTGGTTTATGTTGGAATTGAATAAGTAATATCCCAGAATGTGATTCCGAGTGTAAACCTTTACAATAAAAACTCTCTGTATTTGAGCATATCAGTTGTATCAATAAAATCAATACAAATATTGCATTTGAGATTCAATTTATTGCAAACAGTATTGGTTGTTGTTTCCTATGTGTACCGTAATTATTTAAGTTGGATTAGATTGAACTTTTGTTCTGAATAATCGTTATTGGGATTTCATCCAGAAATAGAATTTAGGAACCAGGAATTAGACATACTTGTTCAAAGCAAAATATAACATTGAGTATATTTTTTATCTGATATTCAAAGTCATTATATTCTTTTTTGATGTTCTCCCAAGTTTTAAGAACATCAGAAGCAAGAACACTTGCAGAATCCGAAATGTCCTTTTTGTTTGCTAAGCCATCCAAATGTAACATTAGAAATGTAATAGCTTCCTCCTTTGTCATTGGTTTCAACTTGAAATAAGTATCAACCTTCCTCCGTCTGATTAGAGATGACCTTGCTAGCATCATGAGAATAGTCCACTCCGACACTGTAGCCAGATTTGTGTGGATCTAGATCAGCCACACTGGTCATACTGGTCACTGCCTTAGAGACATTTTTATTGCAGTTTGCTACTTCCCTCTAGCCACCTCCCCTTACGCCATACACAACTCGGTTTATGGAGACCTCTTCTCTGATTTGCACGACTATATCACCAAGTTTGCGGGCTTGGGTGACATCATCATCCTGGGAGACTTCAATGCACGGACTAGAGATCTTTAGACCCCTCTCCATGACCATTTCTCGGACTCGGCTTGCACTCGTGAGACTGATCTAGCCACAGTGGGTTTTCAAAGACACTCTCAGGACTTGCTTGGGCCTCTCTCATGCTATGGCCGCCATCTCCCCCAGCTTTGTGAGTCTGCAGATTTGCTGATCCTGAATGGCCTCTCGTGCTTCCTAGACTCCGAGCTCTTCACCTGCTGGCCTCATTGTGGGGGCGCGAGTGTGGTTGACTACGCTCTCCAGCCAGATTCCTTGGTCCCCTTGATCAACCATTTCATCATCACCTACCTCCCTTTGACTGACAACTCCATCCTTAGTCTCCTTTTCCACTTTGTCCCCCCCACTTCACCCCTAATCCCTATCCTCAGGCCCTCGTACCACTTCTTACTTCTCGGTTGCGACTGCTACCTCTTTACCCTCCACCTTAGACGACTCCTTTCCCTTGACCACTTGTTTGCTATCTCCTATGCTCCTCTTTTCGACCTCATTGCCTCTGCTTTATGGGAGCTTGCCATTGTTTCCATCCCCATCGCACTTCTTCCCACCGCAGCCGCGCTAGCTGGAAATTCTGCCCCATGAATCAGTGGTTCGACGATGACCGCAAATCTTTCCACCACTCCCTGCGTACTTCCTTTGTGGCGCACTTCCCCTCTTACACTCAGTTACGTTCCTCTTACCACCGCCTCCTTCGCTTGAAGAAGCGGGTTTTTGTGGCCTCACAATGTAGATCTCTTTGCGACACTCACTCGTGACCTAGAAACCTTCTGGCATACCTTGTTCGCCTGCCACCCTCCCCCACCCTTTGCCCTTAACTGGCACTCTTTGGTGTTCCATATCTCCACTCTCTATGATATCCCTGGCCAACTGCCCACTCACCCTCTTGCTCCCCCACATTGCCACCTTTTCACTTCCTCCACCGTGGGTGAGGCCATTAGACTCATGAGATGCAATAGGGCCGTTGATGAGAAAGGATTCCAGGCAAAGCTCTTGAAGCTCGGTACTTTGGTTCTTTGTTCATTTCTTTCGACACTCTTCAATAGAGTGGTTTGCATTGGTTTTCCTAATTCTTGGTCGAGACATGTGATTTATCCCATCTATAAGTCTGGGTTGGTTTCGAAACCCAACAACTACAGAACCATCATGACTGGGCATACCTTTGCCAAGCTCTATGCCACAGTTTTGAATACTATCTTGTCTAGATACCTCGACAAGAGGCAGTACCCTGCTAGAGGACAGGCTAGTTTTTGTACCGATTATCAGATTATGGATCACATCTTTACGTTGTGGGCTATCATCAAGGAGGCTCAGTATCGTGCTGGGAAAGTCTACTATTGTTTTGTAGACTTCTGTAAGGTCTTCGACTTTGTCCCCCGTGAAGCCCTTTTTCAAAGGCTCAATGATATTGGTATTTCAGACATTCTTCTGACAACGATCATGAGATTATAAGAGACAGTGGTGGGCAGATTTCAGACTCCAGAGGATTTCTTCGATCCGATTCACAACACCATTGGAGTGAAGTAGGGCTGCCCTATCTCCCTCACCTTATTTGTTATCTACATTGATGAACTTGAGTCCTTCCTCAGATAGAACTCTCTCTCCGAAGACGACTGCTACTTACACTAGGTTCTTATCTCCATTCTCCTCTTTGCTAACTATGTGGTTCTCCTTGCTCTCCTAAGGGGCTCCAAAGATTTATTGATGGATTGGCCTCTTTTTGCGACCATCGCTGGTTCGTTGTGAAATTGGGCAAGACTCAGGTCATGGTCTTCAACTGCTTGAAGACCTCTCATCTTCAGTTTACTTTTCAGGATCAGGCGATTGAGATTGTCTCGTCATACACACTTACCTTGGGGTTTAAGTTCTCTGGCTCTCAGTTCAGTATTAGGCCTCTTTGCCTGTCCAGGGTTGCCAAGGGGATGGGCTCCCTCGCCCTTTTGGAGATAGTGCTTCCGGCATCAGTTTCAAGACATTGAGTCCAAGCTATCTCTTTTGGACTCTCTGGTCGGACCGACAGTTCTTTACGTCTTAGTGATTTGGGGACCTTCGCTTCTCGACTTTGATTGGACTTCTGTCGAGCAGGTCCAAACCCTTCTCCTCCAACGGATCATCAGATGTCATCGGTATACCCCGCATAGTATTATTTTGGCTGAGTTTGAGGCTCATTCTTTTAGGCTTAGTGCTATCTTCGACTCGATCGGGTTTCTCCATTTCCTCAGGGGCTTTGCTGACACCGCGGATGACCGCCACAAATACTCCTACCTCGCCTACTACTCCTTCGTTGATATTGCCAGCTCCGATCTCAGACCCAAAGCTTGTGGTTGGTATGCTCAGGCCATTGCCATACTTAGCTTGATTGGGATAGATATTGATCATCTCCCTCATTATCATTTCTCACTGGATGCTCCTACTCAACTGCTCCCTTCACAGGGCGAGGTGATTGGGCATGCCAAACTCGACATATATAGATAGTGCAATACCACGACCTGGGTTAACCCACACGGGGGCATGCGCCTGCGAATGGCCTTATACTTGGAGCATTTTCTTGAGATCCATGGGGGGGCTATTGTGTGCCCTTTTTACTTGAGCCGGTGCTAGAGCCACACCCTCTGTATCTCCTTGGGGTCCTTCAGAGTTGGTTTACACAGGCTACATTGTTAGACGGATTACTAGTTGGCCAGAGACGATCGGATTGCTGCCTTTGCACTTTATCTAAGACGGAGACAAAGATCCATTTCATCTTTAGATCTCCCATCTACTATGAGATTAGAGATAGGTTTCATTGCCTATTCAGAGACTGCAGATCTCTGTTAGCTTTCTTCAGCTACCCCGACCAGTGATGTTTAGCACTTTACTTTCGGGAGATGTCGTAGCTTTGTGACCACAATTTACAGCTTATGTTTCCTCAGAGCCAGGCTTCGGATCAGCTCATCACCGCCTTCTTCTCGCCCTTGTCACCCTCTAGGGGCATGAAGCGGCCGTTGGACACACCCTCATTGGGACACCAGATTTGTTAGACCACGTTGTGGACTCATCAGGTAGGGACATTCTACTCCCTGTGCTACTTGGATTTAGGCTCAGGCTCGGGCCCCTAGTCTTCCAGGGTCTTATCCTTCAGTGATGGATTTCTTTGTATCGAGAAAGGATATGTAATCCTTCTCTCATCTATTCATTCTTGTTTCCTCTCTTTGTTTTGTTGCTCATTCTTTCCCAGACACTGTTTGGTGCTCCTACTGGGTTTGTTCTCCTCGTTGTTGTATCTTCCAGTCTTTTGGACCCTTTTGTTGGTCTTCTGTCGGACATTAATATCATTATCTTATCTTATCTTATTTGCAATGGTCTTCCTTGAACCATCGTAGTAGGGTATGTTAGCTTGCTCACTTTCTTTTATATATTACAATGCTGCCCCCTGCCACCTGTGAAAAGCAAATATTTTAGCGGCTTAGCCTAACGTCCTTATGTTGTTTGAAAGAGATAGCTGCCGAGAGTTCTTCTCCTCCATTTTCCCAATCTTTCTGAAAGTGTTTGTAACTCCGTAATTTGTGGCTCATTCTTCAGTTGTACCAAAACTCTAGAAGGAAGGTGGGTACAAGTGGCCTCAAACACACTGTCCTATTTGGGATAGCTGCATAGCCAAAATTGTCAGCAGTCTGTCCTCCTTCATTACCTACTTTCTGTCCATGCGTCTCACCATTATTTCTTTTGTTGTTTCCACCATTGTTACCTCCATTTTTCCTACCACTGACATCCAGTCCTAATTGTCTAGCCATCATCTGCATCATCAAATCCATTCACTGGTTCTATTTTTGTATTCTCTGTTCTGCCCATCACTGCCCCAGCTGTAAAACCTCAAGCATATAAAATAATGTTTCTTCTCTTAGATCCCTACTTTCACCCATATTGCATGTCCTAATCACCTGTCCCTAAGTGTACTTCTAGATTTCTTTGTTCCTCTTGTCCTATTTTTAGTAAGGCCCTGTTTGTTTGTGTATCATAATGATGTGACAATGGGTGTACGCTCCACCACAAACTTTGTATGGAAATCTGGGTTACCTTGGGTGGTGTGCGAAGTTCTGGGTGGAAATTTTGATGTGTTTGGGCTCCAATTCAAAATGCTAGCAGAAATTTGCCCTCTCTTGGGCTCACACTTAAATCTGGGTTGAAATTAAGAACTCACTTGGGCAAACGGGTCGGATTTTAGCCCTCTCTTGGGCAAGCTAGTTGGAAATTTTGCTTGACTTGGGCTCTAAATTAAGATGAGTTTTTGAAAAATTTCGAAGTGTTTGAAACCATAGATGTAAAGGTTGATTTTCTTCTTTGATTTTCATCATTGCAATTTAAGTTTTATCACCCATTGTTCTGATTTTGTTGCCAGCAGGTTGAGATTTAGTCTATCATCTCTGATTCTGTGCCAAGATGTTGGCCGGAAATTGGCCCTGGCTCGGGCTTGAGCCCAGATTTACTCAGAAACCAAGGTCTTCTTGGGCAGATAGGTTGGAAATGAGGGCCTGCTCAGGCAAGCCTTTGAGATTGATTTTAAATTTGTCCAAGTGTTGTAAGACTAATTTCATTATTTGCCTTCTCTGATTTCACTATGAAAATGATGACTTCTCCATAATTCGTTCAGGTTTTTCTTGACAAGCTTGGTGGAATTCGCCCTTGGTGTGGTGTTTGCGTCAAGATTTGGCAGAATCCAGGGTTTGCTTGGGCTTGATCCTCTCAAGGAGATCAGAAACATGACATCTCCTGGGCTCATGCAATTGAAGTTGATCTCAAAAACTTCCCTAGTGCTTGACAACTTGTGTAGCAGCAACTAAATTGTCTAATCAAGTCCTTTTCTTTAATGCTTTCCCTGCCTTAGTAGCTCAACTTTCACCATGTTCACATTTTGAAGAGCTTGGAGCTCCAGACCTCGTATTGTTAACAGGCCTACATTTTATCATTCAAATCCGAAACCCCATTGCTTGCAATTTGCATAAGTATTGACTTGGGACTGGACAAACGCTTGAAATTTCCCACAATGATCAGATTTTACATTTGCCTTAAGATATTTCATCAATGTGTAAACTTGATTTCCAACCATGTCTTGGATTTTCTTGTTATTGGAATGTAGTTGGGTCTTCATTTGGAATGAATGATCGTCAAACTTAGGGAAGAAATGTGGCCTTTCTTGGGCTCATTCACAAGACATTTCTCTTAGTGTTGGAAATTTAATGTGTAACAATCAGACTTCACCCCTGTTTTCTTTGGCTGTCATTGATACTCAATCCAATTGATACATTTGCCCAAGCTTTCTACTACAAATTGGGATCAAAATTCAACCCAGTGTGAAGCATGACTTACCACTTAGACCCTGACCTGCAATTAATACTTACATCTAAAACTAGCCCAAACTTTCTACCTCATTGACCGCCAAGACTCAAAAATATTGCCATACTACAGCTGAAACAAGCCAATGAACAACTGCTAATGCGAAAAACGGGGTGCCTATTTACAATGGGGCGATAGTGTGAAAAGGTCACAATTCCTCCCCCAGAGCTTCTGCACTCACCTTCTTAGAAATACCTCATTAATCATGTATTTTGACATTTTTGTAAGATCTCTCTCCACAATAGCCTTTGTATGCTTTCAAGTATGTATTAATAATTATCATAACAAGTTTATGTGAATTTTTATGACAATTCTTTTGTGTTAAATATGTACCTTAAGTTTTTCTAACATCAAAATTAATGTCCAGTTTGTATATGCATTGGGTTTGTTCCATTCTTTGACAATGTAATGCCCCGCTCGGAGATCCTTGGAAACAAGGATGAAAACAAGCCAGTATAATTTTTTTTTTAAAACAAGTGTAAGTGCACATGTCAACAACATACACTGATCAAACATATCGCAACGGAAGACTTAACAACCATCCTGACACCCAACGGATCTCCAAACGTCACCACTAGCTAAAACACAAACAAGAAAACATAAGAGATTGACCAAGCTAAAAGATCAAAACGGACTCCTGAAAATAGGCTAAGTCTGAATTTTGAAGCCCTGAAATTTCCTAGAATCTTTATCTTAGCCCGTAGAGGTCTGAAACCCATCTCAAATGAATCGTCGCATATAGTAAAATATATTTTAAGTATAAGTTTTCTTATACTTAAACGATATATTTTAAACCCCAAAGGACTATAACAGAAACCCGAAAACTAGATTTCAAGAAAAACCATCAGAAATCAAAATGCAACAACATAGGGTCGAAGAAATCCCAAAAGGGTATCCAGATCAACTCTTAAAAAGTTTGGATTACGACGAAAAGTGCCCGCTGTCCATCCGCGCAGGTTTTTGCAAAAACTGTGCGATACTTTAATGCAACATAGAAAAGTGTCGCGCGACATTTCTCAAGGAGTGCGACACTTTCAGGGATTGGGCGATACTTTTCCTTAAGGCGTGCGACACTTTAACAGTGTCGTATGACGTTTCTCCAAGAGGCGTGCGATACTGGAAAGTGTCGCGCGACACTTCTCAAAAGGGCGTGCGATACTCTTCCAATGTCGCACGACATTTCTCAAGAAGGCGTGCGATACTTTACAGTATTGTACGATATAGTTTTGTATGGGCGTGCGATACTTTTTAAATGTCGCACATTGCTGAACAAATGTCGCCCATAGAAAACAAAGACACTTCCAGAACTCAGAAAAGGGAAAAACAGATCAAAGAACCTCCACACCGAGGAGTATCGGATCCACATTTCGAGGCTAGAACACTCGAACCAGAACTGAGTAACTGAAATACAGAAAATAGAATCTAACCATCTAACAAATAGTAAAGGAACAGTACAGAAAGGAAACATCACAACAACTGAAATAACATCGCAATGAACAAAATAACCAAGTAAGTATGCGGTTCCTCCCAACCATCAATGGCGTCATAAGACCATCTTGGGCCCTAGCCATCCCCCGCGCGTAACATCCCAAGCCACTGATCAGATCATCGGTGCTGTTGTGATAGGGACATCACTACTAAACATGCTACACTATAAGTAAATGAAATCTAACATGCTAGTAGAAAGCATAAGATAACCTTGTAATCAGATAACATCATCTACTGTATGCTAAACATCATAATAAGGAATGCATAAAACCAACATCATGTAAAAATGGAAAACAACATCCCAATGAAAGCATAAATCACTAGAAAGCATACTCTGCAAATCGAAGTACCAAGTGACACATCTAGCAATGATCACGATAGAACAATAGACCGTCTCTGTACACCGATCCCTAGCAGTGGTGAAGGTAGCTACGCCTCCCAACCACGTGGCACCCGTAGGTCCACACCTGCCGTGCTGATGGAGATAATGATCCAACCACTAACACACAAAACAACAACCATGGCCAACACACACGCCAAGCAGTATGATGACTGAATCCAAGACATAAACAATGCATAAACTACAGGTCCTGGTCAGACACCTCAATGGGCTACTACGTAGGGACTGACATCATGGAGAGTCACTTGGCATCGACAAGCCCAAGCTCGGATCATGCGTTTCAACTCCTCAACAGAGGGCTCCGCATATACTTTTTATTATCTTAAATTTTATTACCACCCAATGTTTTTATTTAATTATCACTTACTTAAAACTTCCTTTGCCAACCCTGTGGAACTAAGGTCACCAGGCTGCGAGATAGAAGCCCCCTCCATATGCTACCCTACCCTACCCATGCTCATCCAACGATGAGTGCCCGTAGGCATGCAAACTCCCAACCCAACCCCAATGATCACAACTTCCGGAAGTACCACGGAAGATCGGGCCCCACAGGTCACCCGACAAATGTACATGTGTGTGGCCCACCACCATCACAGAGATCATACACAACGACAGGATGAGAATGCAAACAGAAGTCAATCAACCGAACCAAAATCGGGATGACGGATACTACACGCATCCCAAAGCAACAAAAGATGTAAAAGTGTTCCGACTGGTATCCAAACGGATCATCCAGGTCCACGAACCACAATGTGTCGAGAAAACCCAAAAAATCCAAAAATAAAAGAAATCCGACACCGTATGCAAAAACGGCGAGCATAACGGCCCAAAAACCCAAACCCCCATTTCAAAAACAGGGAAAACGTTCATACCCGACCAACTGGGCAGAACTAGCAACCAGAAACGGAGGGGAACACTAGTTCTCAACCTCCTAACATACTGCTACAAGAAACAGAAGCAGAAACAGAGCAAAACCATTAAAACGGGAAGGCCCTACTTGACAGCAAAAGGGGCCGAAACTGAAACCCATAGGATAAAATAACCAATCTGCCAAAACTGCTGAAACTGACGGCAAAGCGAGAACTCCTTGAGCTGAACCCAATGAGACCAACCTCGCAAAGATCCCACGCTCACAGCTCCCACAACGAGCAAAATAATAATCCTTCAGAAGAGGATTTCCAAATTTTGCTCTCCAAATTCAATTTTCCAAAATGTGAGAAGTGAATAATGAATTCACTTTTCTAATATTTATTCATTTTGAGTGAATAGTTGATTATGGAAAATAGCTAGTTGGAGTAGTTAAACTCCGAATTGACCCAAATGAAAACAGGTTATTATCCGCAATGGAAATTTACCTAAGGCAAAGTTGCCAGAAATTAAATCCAAAAAGATTTAGAACCCGAAAACCCAAAATAACAGAAAATCACTTAACACTTTTGCGACAAATGCTAACTTATAAATGCACAGACATGCTCACTGGTCAAATCACATAATGCAAATGAGTTCGGATTTACCAATCACCGAAAGGTTCTAATATAAAACAACTAAATAAGGATATGTCGACCATATAGGAGTGACATTGGCAAAATATGAACAACTGGATCACTAACTCCATAGGCCACTGCCAGGGATGTAATTCCTGCACACTAGAACACACGATCAAGTGCAATTGCATATAATATAATAGCCAAAGCAATTAAAGCATTAATTAACTAATTAGTCCATTTACATCACTCACGTTCGCAAAATGCGTAAAGAACATAGATGAAGTAAATAACTATAGCATAACATCCATCTCAAAATCGCATCAACATGCAAGTATGATAAACTGAACAGCATAGCAACAAAGCATCTATGGTACAGAAATCAAAGTATAACATTCAACCCTCAAGTCACCTCAAGGTACAAATATCAAAAAGAGTAACAAGTATCTCTCGAATCAAAAAATAGACAAGGTACAAACTGCAAACACGAGAGGCACTACAGACAAGGTCTAGCAGTGTGACCCAAAATGATGAAATCCAATGAAACTATTGAGTTGATCCCAAATGAATATTTGAATTTGGTAATCTACAAACAAAATACTTTCAGATATAAAATAGCTGAACTCCTTTCAATCTAAACCACTAAGAATTGTCTGAACCAACGATTTATATTTTCTTGTGATTGTATTTAGTTATGCTAGGATTGATTCTTCCACATTTCGTGGTATGCCTTATTGTAAACAAAATAATTTTGTATTATCAAACTAAATCACATTTTTTAATCCATGTAGTATTTTGGGTTGTTTTGGTTGATTTTGACCTCAATTAATCATTGTTAATTTTGGTCTTTTGTGTTCTAATGAAGATAACTTGAATTGAACTGTTCTATTTTGGAATAATGCATGATTAGCCTTTGGGAGGTTTGCTTGAAAGTATATGGAATGGAGAAGAGGCTGTCTGTTGCTCTGTGTTGGGACAAAAAATTTGCTCATTAATATTTTCAGGCGATGATTGTACTGCATCAGATAGGAGCCAGTCAATTGAAAATGTACGTTTTTTCTATATCTTTAATTACATAAAGAATCGTATCTTTGTCCAATGCATGCAATTATCTATGTTATTCAACATTATTCTGATATGCAACTCAAACCGAAAAGTCTTTTTATTTTCAATTCTTAATTTGAACATCTCTTTTTGGAAATGCTCCTATGCTTATTTTTTCGCTGTTAGAAATGTCTAATAGAACCAAGATGGTATAGTACATGTTTTATTGCTGGTGGGCTGTGTTGAGTTTGTAGCTTGATAGGTTTTTATCTAAGTGTTCTTCCTTTTTTATGGGGGACATGTATTTTATGTGGTATTTGTGAATTAAATTGGCTTTTAGAATTGCCTCAGAAAAGTCAGAGTTCAATACTGGACACTGAAAAGTTTGTCTTGCAGAAGTGTTTCAAGCACATGTTCTATTAATGCAAGTTTTCCACAGTGGCGAGGAGAATATATTAGCATGATTGCTGAGCATAACTCAATATTGTTTTGTTTCTAGGACTGATTGGTTTTTGGTTAGGTATTTTCAATTGATATGCAAGACCACAAGGTCCTTTTTAAATCTGAGTATGTTAATTGAATTGCAGATCTGATCTAATTTTGGGATCTCAGATAGCTTGGAAGAAAGTAGAGAGTGATAAGAGCAATAGAAACGTTGAATCTTATTGCAAACTAGAAGGAGATTACTGCAAATAATTCTAAGGTCTGAACTGTAACACATTGGAAATTAAATCACAATAAAGATAATCACAACAATCTTTTTATTAATTAATCAGTATAAATCTGAAAAACTAATTATTTAATAACACAGACCTGCAAACAGAAAACATACCTAAGTCAAATATCAATTCTATCAAGCAGGTCCTGTCCTGAAAAAATTGATGTGTGGAACACAATCGTACTCTTATATGAACTGCCATGGTAGTGGCCATAAGCCTGTATCTTATTAATTCACTGTTTCTGTCACTCATTCAAATCCTTATTCTCCAGAAAATAGCGGAAGTTTTTATGACCTGTCCTCGCTACAAATATCCATAATCCTACCCACCAAGTACTATCTGAATTTCACAAAAGCATTCATGATGAGCATTTCCTTGTCGTAGGTGGAATACAATCTCCATCTCCCTCAGCTTCCTGCTGTCATATGCAATAGTGTGTCAGTCTTGCATGATCATTGTGCCAATACCCTCACTTGAAGCATCACATTCGAACACAAATTTCTGACAAAAATTTGGTGGTGCTAACACTCGACAAGTACTTGTAATCTTTTTAAGCCTGTCAAATATCTCCTCTGCCTCATCTGACCACCCGAATGCTCCTTCCTGAGAAAGGCCTGTGAGTGGAGTTGCAAGCTCAGAAAACCCCTTAACGAACCTCTTGTAGTAAGAACAAACCACAAGGAATCCTGTCAAATTAGAAATTTTTATTGATGATTGCTTGTATCTTTTCCTGATGTACCTTAACCCCATTATCCCCTATCACATGCCCAAGATATATGATCTCTGTCAGACCAATCTCACATTTGAATTCCTTAGCAAATAAGGACTGCTCTTCCATGATGCTGAGTGCCTCATCCAAATGTTGTAGGTACTCTTCCATGTTTTACTAAATATTAAAATTTCATTAAAGAAAACCAAAACAAACTTGCACAACTGCTATAAAAGATCTGGTTCATAGATGACTGTAGTGGGATCACTGGCGAGACCAAATGGCATCACCAAGAACTCATAGTGTCTGTAGTGGCACCAAAATGCTGTCTTATGTACATCCTCCTCACAAAGACGAATCTGATGGTCTTTCTGTATTCATGTTTCGTAACTTTTTAGAGCTTTATCCTTAACATAAGTGCAAGATGTAGTGCTTATAGAAGAAAACTTATTTGGAGCTACATTCATAAGTTTGAGTCTTGCACCATATTTGGTATCATGCCTAATGTACCTATCTTCTTCGACTGAATCTTTCTAGAGCTTGGGGGATTGGTATAGAAGAGATGATCTACATGATGTCTTCCCAGGATTTATAGAAGCAGTCTTCTTTTGTTGCCACAACAAAATAGATCTTTTGGGATTTTTAAGTTGACTAGGTTTACCTTGTATTCTCTAACGTGAGGATCAATGAAATCTAAAGTTTGCCACTCCTCACTGGAACATGTGTTAGCCTTTGTGGAAGAAAGGGCTTGAGCTGATTCAGTGGAGACATGTTTTGATTCTTCTACCTTATGCTAATCCACCTTAGATGGATATGCATTTGGAGGATCTACTTTAGGCGGATTTAGTATTTCCATAGTTTTCCCTTTGGACATTTTCCCTTGAAGATCTTTAGTAGTTCGGGATAGGGAGGAAGGTGTCGAAATGATGGAAGACATCAATGGAATATAATTCCTAAATGTGAGAGCAATCAAGGTCTGTCCCACAACTTCCATTTGGCTTGAATGCATGTCATCAGGATCAACCTTAATCGTGACCACTTTATTATCAATCACAATCTTAACTGATCTATATAGAGTAGATGATAGTGCTCTAAGGCATGGAGCCAAGCTCTCTCGACAAAAGATTGTAAGGCAAGGGTCTTGGCCTAACATACACCAACATACACCAAGGTAGGTATGGTAACAAATGTGACCTTCAAAGACAATATAGCAATACCTACAATGGTCATCCCAATATTATCAAATCATTGAATGAACAAAGAAGATGTGGCTAACAATTTCTTATCCACCTTGATATTTGGTAATGGGTGTAACTTGCATATGTTGAGTGCTGAACCAATGTCAACAAGTGTTCTTCTTATAACATTAGCAAATACTATGACTATCAAAGAATTTGTGAAATTTGTTTTTTTAGGGCTTATTTCATGCTACTAAAAGGTAATATTTGATATATTCGCAAAAATATGGTTCATTAATGCATTCACATCCACTAACCTTGTAGAAGTAGGATCTTTTGAAGGGCTTCTTGAAGCATTTCTTGACGAATTAGAGCCATGTGAAGTAAATCCCAAAGTGAGATCTTAGTAGGAGTAATACGAAGTTTCTTAATAAGATCTTGATCTCTGGTTTGCTTGGTCATCTGTAACATGCTAAAATTTCATAATAAATAATAAAAGTGGAAATATCTCAAAAATAACATTATTTTCAATGTAACATGAAAGGCAGTTATAACTACTTATGCATTTATCTCATTTTCCTTTTATTTACATAACAACTAAATGATTAACTAAACAAACTGCTTTAGTCTATATACATGGAAACAACCATTACATCCAACTATAATTCTTAACTAGAAATTGCAAGATATTAAACTAAAATAAAGTACCTGATTTACAGATGATTGCAAAAGATTTTGACCTTGAGTTGTACAAGCCTTGGCTCTCGGGGGCGAGGAGAAGCATTGTCATTGGGCTTAGTCTCCCAAATGCAGACCCTTAAGCATTCTTTGTTTACACCCTTCATCTCGACCATGCTGGTCTTCCTTGATGATTCATCGGGTGGTTGTATGAGTAATTTGCGCCTCTGGCCTTAGCTTAATAAAGAGAATTATGAATTTTAATTTTAATATGCATGGCCAATTCAAAAGGAAATCTGGAAATGATTAAGCATTCATATAACAACCAGTATATCTGCCATTCTAGCGTTGGCAACATAATGATAGTTTCCTTCAATCAATTCAGTATTCAACCATTCTGGTTTGCTAATACACATTGTTATAGAAATTTGATCTTTTACAAATATTAATCTTCAAGGTATAGAATTCCCATTGCAGGAAGTATATTGCAAACACTCTTGTATAAGATGCTTGTTTAACTTTCAATAAAAACTTTCAAAAAAAATATAGACTTTGCATTTCAGCACAAGCATGCCGTTCATAAGGAAGATCATTGTTTCATTCACAATCAATAAAACAACATATGAAACCTTTAAATGGTTTCAACCATGCCTTACAATCTATTTGCAAGATATATTTATATATGTGTAGAGGTAACAACATGACCTATTTAATGGTTGGATTGCACAGTATGAGAAGCTTTGGCTGAGGCATGGAATGCCTACTCCAAGAGGCTTCAATATGTGGTGATTGATTATGCACTGATGCAAGAAACGTTTAATGCAAGCCCCCGTAAGAGGTGTATCAAGTTGCAGGAAAAATATTGAGAGTAGAACATGGATAAAAAATGAGGTAGTAATGACTCATTTTAGTCAAGAGAAAAATATATATATTCGATCAAAAGCTATCACATAAAATGTAGCCTTGTTGGCTCAGTTACGAGCAAGATACAAGGTTGGCAAGAGTTACAAGATTCTTTGGCCAGCAGCTCCATGTGGTAACAATCATATTAATAATATGGCAGCCCAAAGATAAATAATAAACCATTGCTAAGAATTATTAATTCATGTGTAACACCTTAGTACAATAGTGTCATTTGCTACCTATCTATACTTGTGTACATATGTACACACACCCACACATATATATGTATGTGTGGTATATTACCAATGTATTTAACATATACGCCTTACATAATGTGGACGCATACATACGTCTAATTCATGCATACACACACACACATATCTATATATCTATATATAGATATATGCAAGTATAGGTAAATGATATGACACTAATGTACTAAGGCATGACAACATCACAATAATTTTTGAGATCACCACCTACCAAAAGGTATTACATTTTAATTAAATGTTTAGTGTTTTCTTAATAGTGCACAATTATTGACCGGGTAGCTCATGGTAGTCCTTAACATACTCTTGCTTGCCTAACCATTTTACCCCTTAACCTTGGTGGTTAGCTTTCATACCTGTCGCTCCTAGATGAAGCGGTGTCCCTCTCCTAACTCCTTTCTTGGCAATGCTTCCCCCCTACGACGTGCTCTTGCAAGAAGAAAATCCTCCACAATAATATCACATTCTTTAAAATATTCAAGATTATTTTAACAAGCTATTAATCATAAATCATAATGACTAACTGCCATTTCACTTCTAATGAAAAAAACAACCAACTTCCCAATATCTCAAGATCACAATATAACATCTTAACTGATAACCAACATGTCATCTTCACATGAAATCCTAATGATTAACCATCTTGCTTTTCGCATGATCTTAACCAATTTTAATTGTCAATTGACTTCACATGAAAGCATAACGACTATATGATTAAGTAAAAATTAAGCAAAAATTGGGATGTAACATCGTTGGTCTAGGTTCTTAAGATCAGGCTAAGGAGGTGGTAGAATTCTAGCAGGTTGGTTAACATTATCCTCATTCCTTCGAGTGTTATAGGTATGAGAAATAGAGGTAGAATTATAGTGGGTTGGTTAACATTATCCTTATTTTTCCTTCTTCGACAAGTACATAAATGATTGGTCTCTTACATTTTGTAGAAGCAGCCAAGAGAACAATGACATTTACAGACTTATTGGCCCTTAGTGAAGCTCTTCATCCGAAAGGTGCTTTGTGGACACATCCAAGAAGTCTTTTGAGGAATTGTCCAACATGTCAAAGTCATCTTGGAAGAATGCCTTGTCAAATGTATCATATCTGTGAAGTAAGAGATTTGACATTTCAACACTCATGTCAGGCACACCAAAGTGTAGAGCAAGGGATTTGCTACCTTCCTAAGAGCAAATCTTCCTTATGCTGTCTCGCTTCTACTAGGGATCTAGTGAGCTAGGGATCTAAAATATTAAAGTAATGCAACTACTATAATCTATTAAAGGAAATGTGATAATGGGAAAATTGTTTACTGTACAGGGTAAGAATACTTAACGCATGCAGTATAACACGATATAATGCAGAACAGATACTTTATTCATATACGCAATATGCTTATTACAATAATCCAATGATGATTCAAAGTCCATTCCAGATGGTGTATATATACCTTTCCGAAGGGGCGACTCAACTGTCACGCGCCCGTTCGGATACAATTCTACTCTTTGGCTACAATATAGAATTTACCGACATCATCCCCCCCAAAAAGAGAAGTCGTCTCCGGACAACAATTGTAGAATATCCGAGATAGATTAACGAAATAGAATACACTAATTGTGACTAACAGGATAGATCTTTTTCCGTCACATCACATTCACATTTCTCCCATGCCTGCACCAAATTGGTCTCCAAAACACGTTGCATCTGTAACCTCCGCTAACACAATACTGTCACCTTAGCCACGCTGACTTTGATAGCCACCTGTGCCGCCTTCTCTGCTTCGGCTCCTGGGTATGCTAAGCCAAGTGTCGCTCTGTTGCCTCCAGCTGGATGATCAGCTCCTCTCGAGCTCTGTATGCATTCACCAAGATAGCCTCATGTCCAACACCTACTACGAGTGCCTCAAAGCATATCACCCTTCTCAAAAGGCTTGCTCTAGCACTCTCTCCACCTCTGGCAGACAGACATTCCATGCCTGTAGCAACCCCAGGTCTCATCAACTGGTCACACTTCACACAACTGATAATTGAACTGATTGGGGGTCTAGGGGGCATTGCCCCCAGTGGGGTCAAGGGGTAGCGCCCTTGCCAAGAGCAAATTAGCACTCTCAAACCCACATAAAAGTCATGGAACACACCATTTTTGTGATTTTCTTCCAATCCCACACTATTTTTGCCAACCGCTTATGTTTTCTTCATTACCTATTTATGTCTGTCCCTTTGGTACTATACATTTTCCATTCTCAACTATTTTGATTTGTCGTCGTTTTTATTTTTAGAAAACCTCCTATCACCCTTCTTCTGTGTTAACCAGTGTATTGCAATTTGCTTCCCTTCAAGTGAGTTTGCACGGCGATCTCAGACTTCTATGTTGTATAGCTAACTATGCCTATGCCTCGACACTCCGACTATTGCTATCGTACGGTATGGTTCTCTTGTTGTCGATGTTCGTACGAGTTTGTTGTACGGTCTCTCCTTCGCTGTACAGTCAATAATCACATATAATGCTTGCACAATTGCTTTTTTATTTTTTTCCCTGGTTTACCATACGGTTGATCTGTTCTAAGAATGCCGTACGGATGAGACCTAGGAATGTCGTACGGTTCCTTACCAACAGCCGTACGTCCTTTTCAGATGACTGTTTGTGCCTTACTCTTCGTTCGTACGAACCGTACAATGTACGGTGCTGATATATCTTGTTCCTCTTGGGCCATATGGCCAAGACTCTTTCCTCCAATACCTGTACAAGCTCTTACAATACTACGCCGTAGGGACAATGTTCTTTCCCTCCACGTCCGTATGGATCATGTAATATCCTCCTGGGTGTACGGTTCCTATTTCATTCCTTGTTGATAGTTTCTTCATAAGCCTTACGTTATGTGTTTATTGCTTTTGGGATCTCTTTCTATCAGTACGGCCATATGGTCATCGTTTTAGTATTAGGTTCCCCTTCTACGAGCCGTACAATGGTTTTTGTTAACACTTTATCCTCTTAAAGGTCGTATGATCTATCCTTTCTTTTTGCTTCTTGCCTGAAGGCCGTACAGTGTTAGTTTAATTCTCTATCAAGCACTTTGATTTACCGTACGGTGTCAGCATTGCCCTGCATGTTTCTTTTCTCAGCCGTGTGGTCAAAATTCTCCTTCACTGCTTGTTCGTACTGTCTACTTCCCACATATAAAATGCCGATGGTTTTATCCCCTCTTTATGCTACGATACGAATCCCAAAAAAACCTGTATGGTCCTTTAATACTCCTTTATTTTAATAATCCTATTATTTTTTAACTTTGTATTTTGTCTACATTTGGTTATCTTACATATATACATTATTTACAGTCACTCTTCTCTCTCAGTTGTTCGTTGACGGAGGAACATTTCTCTCATGATATATTTTTAACTTCAACTTGTTCACCGTGTCTGGTACTTCTTTCCCGTGTAGTGTCCATAACTTGATTGCCCCGTTATCGCCAACTTCTCGTATCTTATCTGTTCCGATCCATTTAACTTTGAACTTCCCTGACCTGATCTCATTTCGAACATTATACTTAAACACTGACCCAATTTAAACTTACTTGATTTTAAATGCTTATCATGCCATGCCTTCCGTCTGTTTTGTGTGACTTTTGTGGCCCATTGTGCCTATAGCCGTTGCTCATCGAGTTTGTTGAAGTTGTACAATCTCTCCCTTAAGCTTTCCATGTCGCCCAGCTTGTTTTCGATTGCTATCCTCAAACTTGGTACTATGAATTCCATCCGCTGTCACTCCTTACCGTCAATAACTGTAGTCTTGATTTTAGAACCTTCACTCCGTACAATTGCAGTTTTTATTAAGCCCTTCCCCTTTGTTTCCTGTGTAGACCGTACGATGTGTTTTCCTTGCTACCAACACCTTTCTACTAAATCTGTGGTGTGGTGAAACATTTTCTTTTTGCGCGGTCCATTCACCGTGTACTGTCTGGTGGAATCTTTCCTTTTGTTGGGTTTGTACAATATGTTCTTCCCTTCAACTTCAGCCGTAACCTCCTTTCCTTCTTCCGCTTCTCTGTATTTTTTCGGACATTCATTTTCCTCTCCTTTCTCACCTTCATCGACCCTTAACATATTACAATTCGGAAAGAACTCGTAATCCTCCATCTGCCAATAAAATAGGCCGTCCACCAAGTCTATGTCATCATCATTTGAAATTCCTAATCTCATTACTTCTTCCTCCAGTTCCATTCTCTTCTTTCCTTCATCGTCACCTTCACCCTTCGGAATTTGACGACGCCACCTCCTCACCTACCATCTGCGTATGTAAGTCAATTATGAATTTTCTGCCTCCGGGTTCCATGGATAGGGTGTTTCGTTTCCAGTCATATTTTACTTTTGCTTGCACCAACCAACCCCGTCCAAGGATAGCGTCATACCCTCTTTTTTTGAGTGGAATGACCACAAAATCTAGTAAAAATGGTTGCGTCCCAATCGTTACTCGTTGTGCCATCAAAGTTCCCAATGGTTTTATCCCATGCTGATCCGCCGTGAGTAATTGGAATGTAGGTGGCCACAGTGTAGGTTGTCTAACTTCTTCCGTATATCTTCTAGTACCATGTTCATGCTTGACCCTTCGTCCACAATTGTGTCTGTCAGTACAATGCCCAGAATGCCCATCTCAACTATTGTTGGATGGTAGTATCAGGTCTGCTGCCGTTGTTCCATTACTATTCCTTCCTGTTTCCTCCGTCACTCTCAGGGGTGGTGTCATAATCATAATAGCTGTTCACAACTGTGGCATCGTGAGAAGTTCATTTAATTTAATCAGCACTTCTGTTTGCATTATTTGCCTTATCATGTTTTGTTCCGCTAAGTTCCTTTTCGAAGTCTCAACAGTGTCTTTTACTTGTGATTTTTTAGTTTTCATCTGCCTTTCCAGCTCTGTTCTTACTTTTTGTAACCTCTCCTTCTCTTCTTTTGCATTGGGGTATTTCGCTTTCTTCACCTGCTTGTGTAACCGCCAGTACCTTCTCATCACATGTTTCAATGCTTAATAGATTTACTCCTTGCTTCGGTCATTTTGAATCTTCGTGGTCTCTCGGACCACACCATTTGCATAGTAACTACAACGTTTCCTTCGTGGTACAATTTCTGGCAAAGTGCCCCTAGAGATTGCACACACGACACTGTATCATTGGCTGTCCACTTGCGTCGTACTGTATTCGGCTCTAGCCTCCATTGTTATTATTTTTGTTATTGCCACCCCTTCCATGTCTATTATTGTTTCGATATCCTCTTGAAGTTGCATTGTTGTTTGTGTTTGTTTCCGTGGACACTTCCTGCATTAGTAGTACTTGCTGATGGTCTTTTGACTTCATGTTAAACAGGCACTCCTTTATGGAATGTCCCACCACCTGGCAGATATCACAGAACTGTTTCTTCAGGCATGAGCCCTTTGTGTGGCCATCCTCTTTACAGTCCGTGCACCATAGTTCTCCCTTCACTGAATTTGGATTCTTTTTCAAATTCTTAAATTCTTTCATCATTCTTAGCATATCTTTCTGTAATGCTCGGACTTTCTTGTTTGATTCTTCGTCACTACTGCTACTTTCAGATGATGAATCGTTTGAATCCGACAACATGCTTTTTCTTCTTACTTGTCTTCTGTTCGCTTTCCAAATCCATCGCGTGATTATATGCATCGATGTATGACGCAGGTGGTATAATCTTGATCTTGTTTTTCAGAGCCAGCCACGACCTCTCCATAAACCATCATTTCTTCAATCCGTCTGCCGGTTGACTTTCCATCTTCCCAACCAGCTCTTTCAACCGTCTGGCATAGGCCCGGATTGTTTCATTCTTTCCTTGCTTGGTGCTGTATATTTCTGCTACAATTTCATTATCATCTCATAGCACTCAGAACTCTGCTATGAACTGTTTTTTGACCTTCGCCCATGTAGTTAGTTTCTGAGGGTCGGCGTCTGAAAACCAATCAATTGCGACACCTCGTAGGGTTGCTGGGAACTGTTTGACCCAATTGTCCTCGTCTGTCACGCCATTTGCTGTCCATATGGTTTCGCACGTCTTGCAATGTTTGATTGGATCTACTATACTATCACCATTAAATTTTGGTAATTTTTCTTTGGAACTTGCCATCGCTGCTTTCTTTTGATTCTTAGGTACTTGTGTACCCATGCTGTTCTGAGCACCCGCACTGTTCTGAGCACTTGTGTTGTTCTGCACAACACCTGCACTGTTTTGCACACTTGCACTGTTTTGTACAACTGCACTGCTTCGGACAACCGTCCTACTTCCGACAACCGTGTTACTTGGTGAGAAAGGATCTTCCTCACGTGAAGTTGTTTGATTCTCTTCCTATATCCTTTCGTCGGGTGTATCAGGAACGAAGAGTTCACTCCATGCTCATGCTCCCTCATCACTTCGAGCTGTGTGAGTTGCTTCCCTTCTGTTTGGCTACTCTACCCTCGGTTTATACAGGTTAATGAACTCGTCCCTTGTTTCTTCCACCAAATTCAATCGCTGTCGAGTCTCCTCCAACAATTCCTTAGTACTCCTCGGCCTACTAGGTGAGTGCACTCCCTCTGTCTGTGCCTCTTCACCCCCTCGGTGTCCATCAGCAATCTGCTGAAGCTTTTGTTTGCACTCTGCCTGCTGTGCTAAAATTGAAACTTCTCGTGCTGTACGTATTTCATCGTTGTCTTTTACCTTGTTCCTATCCTTGTTAAGCAAATTTGGCATTAATCTTCATAACATTCCTTTGTTCCAAGTTCGTTTGACAACGATGCCAAATGTTTACTGTACAGGGAAGAATACTTAACGCATGTAGTATAGCACGATATAACGCAGAAAAAATACTTTATTAATATACGCAATATGCTTATTACAATAACTCCAATGATGATTCAAAGTCCATTCCGGATGGTGTACATATACCTTTCCAAATGGGTGACTCAACCGTTATGCGCCCGTTCGGATACAATTCTATCCATCGGCTACAATATAGAATTTACCGACAACAAAAATATTGAAATCTAATTACAACAAGAAAGATAACTATATCGAATGTGTATCTATTCTATAATTTGAAATTGTAAAAGGACAATTACCTAATAAATCTAATCAGCTAATGGATATTCTGATTACAAAAACATGAAATACAAAGATCAAATTGCTTACCCAATTATTTTGAAGCTCTTGACCTTGGACACTAGTGCGTTGGGGGATGTTTGTGTCTTGTGCTGTAATCCTCTTTACCAAAAAACATAAACTGCAAACTTTGTCCTTGAATGTCCCAAGATGCTTCTGTCTTACAACACTTGATCACTTGTACACGTTAAGATAGGAAAATTGTGGGGGTGTATAGATTTTTACGTCAGTCAAACCCCTAATTTGTTGTTCCCACCTCCATAGATAGTCAGATAGATACAATTGGTAAAACCAATAAGGATACAAGTAATAGAAATAGATTCCTCCTTAGTGGAGGAGAACCGCTATTGGACAAAGACGAGCAATAAAACAAAGTTTGCTTGAGGGACGAAAGTCCTTATTGCACAAAGATACAATGTGAAGACAAGTAGTAGAAATGAGCCTAGCTTAAGTGAGGAAAGCCCTATAACATAATAGATCAACGAACCATGTATGCTAGTGATACTAGATCAACTTAGCAAATTTAACATGAAATGAGAAGATGAGAGTGAGAGATATACACAACATAAATCATCCTAAATGGTGAAAAGGATAAGCTGATGGAAATATTGTGATCGAAATATTGTCATTGATGTCAAAGGGCTTCACTAGTAAGGATAAGATTATCAATACAAGTATCATCAATGTCAAAGGTATGAACATGAAATCACTAGAAATCTAAGATATGATGTGTGAAAAGTTTTAAGGCAGCCAATATTATATAATGAATATTATTTATTGATGTCGAAAGAACTTCCCAAGATCCAAAAGGACCAAAAGAGAAGTTTGTATGTGTCTTGAAGAGTTAAAGATAGAGGGATCTATAATTGTGCATTGCATTCATACAAATCAAATACAATATATACAATGGGCACACAAGAGTATGTACACAGTGTTGTGGAGTTTGATGTTTGAGGATTGATGGCATTGTAACTATATATGCACAACAAATATACAGGTGAAAGGTTATTAACTAAAGACTTAACATATAAAGGGAAGTAAACAATGATATGCTATATTATTTCACATAAAGAGAATCAAATCAATAACTAGTGAAGTCTTAATACAAACATTTATTCAAAGGGGTGAAGCCAGTCCGCACACAACATTTATGGAGCTTCAGAATGGTGTTTTCGGAACAAATAACGATGAAAAAATGTCATCACAAGAAGCCAAAAATAACGTATAACAAGAGTTAATGCACAAATGAGAATCATTGAAATAATCAAAAAGAATTTGTAGTAGTGTGAGCTTAAAAACCATGGAAAGACGGTGAAGACACCAGGGAGTGACCATGATGATGAAGTCATTGAATTATATCCTCAACGTGTTACAAGCCTGCGAAGTGTGGGAGGTGGAGCTTCCTGTGCATTGGTGCTCATTAACATAGGGGTTGGAACCTCTAGTAGGTTGTAACCTACAAAATATTGTAAAGAAGTAATTTATATAAAAAAAACATTTATTTGCCGTGGTTTTCTCATGCATTGGGTTTCCACGTAAATCCTTGTGTTAATGTGTTCATGTGCATAACTGTTTATTTCAGCATTTGAAGTTGTGTGGATGAAGTTTTAATTTGGCAAAATTGTTATTATACTGTTTCACCCCCCCCCCCCCCCCCCTCTCTTCAGTATAATTGTGTGCTCTCCATAAATTGGATGAGAAATCCTCTAAAGCTTTGCTTTAGATAATCGCAAATGAGAACAAGAGTTATAGCCCAAGATAAAATAGTTTGAGGAAGTGAAAATAAGGAAATCAAAGACTTTATGGTTCAAGATTGGTTGTGATAGCCATTTCGTATGTGCCCAAGAGAAGGGACACTCATTGCAAGTGGTGCGGACTGCGAGTATGCTTTTTAAGTTATGAATTTTACAGAGGCGAGTGCACATTGCATTGAAGTTTTATCGCCATGCTACTGTTTGATTGTATGGAGTCCAAATTTGGATGGGAGGTCATGGATGTTTTGCTTTAGAGGCCAATTATTTAAAAATATGAATATGTGATAATGTGCGTTAGTCAAAATGCACAAGGCTCTATTTGTAAGTGTTGTAAATGTAGGGTTCAATTTTAGGACACTAGATTGTGATGCCTATAATGCTAATTCCAAAGGGTACTGATAGATGAACTCTTAACGACCAATGCATGCTTCTAAGACTCTTCGCTATCAATTAGTAGATTCAACCTGTGATTTTCAATACCAACTACATTGGTTTTCTTGGACTCCCTTTCAACATTGTGATAACTTATGTGGACTACAGATGATATGCAACTTGAGACGATTGCACAATCTTATTGAGAAAAAATTAAGCCCCATGTCTAGAACAAAATATACTTTAAGATGCACAAGATTTCTCACTCTAGAGGTTATTTGAATATTGCCTTTTTTGACCATTGAAATGAGATTTGGGCTCGGTGCGGACTTGGCAAGGTTGACACGACTTAGGATTGGGCAAATTATTGGCAAGATTTAGGACTGGAAAAAAGTGAACCAAAACTTGGGAAAAATCATGTGTAATGAGTCTTGTCTATAGCAAGTTCCTTAACAGTGTCAAGCCCCTGAGAGTTAATTAGGGTCACTTGGCTCAGGACTTGTCAAGACTTGGAGAGTCTAGGAACTATGTTGCTAATAATTGTATACTTTGCATCACCATTGAGGATTATTGAATCAGAGAAAAAGCTTTATACTTAGTGAACCAATCTCTCCCATTTGTTAACTACTGAGTTGCGTGGAATCAATATACCATGCAAAAGACTTGACATGATTTTGCTTATCTTTTTGGCCATTAACACTTCTGAATGCTTTGTGACATAAGCCTTCTATTGAGACCTTTCTTGGTTGAATCTTTTACTAGGCAATTTCTTTAAAATTTTTGCAAATGATCAGGGTTACCATAATAACATTTGATAGATTTCAAATTCTTTGATGAATCATAAGGTTTCCTTTGTCCCTTTTGCTAAGAGGAGTTGCCCATGCGTTTGCCCTTGATAATACAAGCCTATTCCACATTAATTATCTTGCTAATGAGCTGTTGCTTCCAACTATCTTGTTGTAAGACCTTATTGTACAGACCATCAAACTTTAGATCAATGTTGGTAGGGCTTATATTAAGAGCTTCGATGAAGTGCTCATAGGATTGTGTCAAGCTTTTCAGCATGATAATCACCGTAGATAGATGGATGGATGAGTAGATAGGTTGATAGGAGATAGGTAGATAATTAGATAGGTAGTTAGGTAGATAGATAGGTTGTAACTCCCCACCAAGGAACACGGGAGGACAATCCATCTAACCACTAACATCTATGATACATAAATAAACACTTGTTTAGAATGCATGAATGTAATAATTAACCAACCTAAGTCCTCATAGGTTCCCTAACATTGCTACCTAGGCCATGCTATTTAACTTATTGACCTTCAAGAGATATATATCAAATTATAAGCTTTATTGGCACACTTGATTTATAATGCATTAAGGTTAGTATTCTTATCTCATTATACATAAGTCAATCATCTTTATTTGATTTATTAAGTCATTAATTCATATCTAATCATCGAATTCATTAATATATCCTTTGTATCATTTTGTGTTAAACATTAGGGTAGAGATAAACATTCATTATGATATGCATTAACCTATGGACTTTCATTAATCTACATTCATTTTTAGTGCACTAAGTATTTCAAATTAAGTCAACATCTCCATACATCAATAAACATTTATTACGATATGCATTAATCTGTGGACTTTCATTAATCTACATTCATTTTTAGTGCACTAAGATTTACAAATTAAGTGAACATCTCCATACATCAATTCATGTCTACCTATTGACTATAAGTCTAATTACCACTTTATTATTCATAATATTTTCTTTTCAACATTAAGTTAAAACATAACATTTATCTTTCCTTTCTATCATCAATTTAGATACATTATAGCATAATTATTCCTAGGTTCATATATATTACCTAATATTTAGCTTTATGCTATATGCAAATTTTCTTAGGAGCACATATATCGAGATTATTATTAAGAATACCATACCTCACATATTAATAATTAATTATTAACAATACTATACTTTACCTTAATCCAAATATATATACAATATCCGAAATCATGCAAATATAATCATATCTAACTTATATGTGTGCACGCCCCCTAGCCCCCCACCCTCCCCACATACACACACAAAATAAAGAACACTAGAATCTATAGTCGAAGTAAATGATCCCAATATTAATATTTTTACATATTCATACTTATATTAGGATATATCGCTTAGACTAAATAATATCAGATGCCTCAAAATAAATTGAGTATTTAAAAAAAGGCTATAACAGTCAACCATGAAAACACATCAATGTAGCCACAAGATCAAGTAGGGTCAACCGCAGTCAACAAAGAAATTCAAGCCAAACTCTTGACCAAGCATAAATCCTTGAAACACAACATAGAAAAGATCAATTGAGAACCACCACAGGAAGGACAACTAAATGAAATTAATAAACAAATCATATAACCAAATGAATGTAAGGGACCATAGGCAATATCAACAACACAAGGCACTATCCACAACCATGCTCACTTGGGTGAGGTGAATGTAGGTTTGCCCTTTTGGTAAGAGACTATCCAAGCAGTGACTTTGATGTTCCCAAATTAGAAAATGGAAAGGAAAGACTCAAGCAGGGGCCTTGGTACTATCTCCATAACAACCACCATCGAGTATTTAAGGGCGGGGTCAAACCTGTGGAGCTAGGTGAAATCAATTTCTGGTACTTGCAATCTTGCATCAGAAAGAAAGTCTGTATATCTATACATACACCCATAGAAGACAACAAAGACAGATGGCAAGGATCAAGACATCGTGTTGATCTCACCAAGTGAGTGACTGTGACTTTGTCCATCACATGAGTATGCATCTAGTATACATAAGCATCACCAATAAAATAATCCATCACATGATTATACCCATATACATACATACATACATACACACATATACATATACATATATACCTATTGAATTTGATTATTCTAATCTCATTTATTGTACAGCAATAATAAATATAATGACTGAATGATTAAATTCAATTGATCTACTATTTAGTTGATGACCAAAGAAACAATTGGTATTATGATTTGTTTGTTAATAAGGCGTGACTTGGGAGTCACTTGCCCGATGGGATGTGACTCCACAATATGTGTTTAAAATAACGGAAGAGTCACTCCCATCGGGGACATGACTCGCTGACACTCTTTTTATAGCGAGTGCAAATGATCTGAAGTACATACAAATGAACACATACTTTTACAGTCTTTTCTGTATAAATTGCAGATGTTCAAAGCATTCAGTACCATTTTTTCTGCAGTTAACGCGAGATAAATAAAGGATTTAATATCATAGTTTGAATTTATAAACTCTGCCCAAAATCTGTAAGCAGACTCAACACATTAACAGAGATCAAGTTTGCAAAAGACTTGTTCAAGCAACAAATTTTAGATATTATAAGTGTACCAAATATTCAAAATAACCTATATTAAATCTGATCATTGATATTTTAACATGGTGTCAGAGCAGGTTTGAGAGATGAACCGGATCATATTTATCAAATTAATACACCCAAATATTCTTAGATCCTATATTTACGAAAATGGTGAATGAAATGTTTATCCAATTAAAAAAATGGTGAATGGAATGAGACTCGAGGACAGACTCGAAGGTGACTCAAATTTTGCAGCAAGGAAATTGTGAATAATGTTAATTCTAAAGGAGAACAATCCAAGACAATTTATGAAAAAATCTTCTTAACCAAAGGAGAATGATGATCTCAGTAAAGGATCACCTACTAGCCATTATTACAAAATTAGACTTAGCATGTGAAATGTTCAAAGCACTTGAAGAGATGTTTGAGATAAATAACACCAATAGAATTCTCAAACTAAAAGACAAACTCTCCAACATAAAGATGAATAAAGGAGAGTCCATCTCCTCATATTTTATGAGAATATCAGAGTTTAGAAACCAACTCTCAGCAATTGGTTACATCTATGATGGCAATGAATTAACCATGATAACTCTGAATGGACTTCCGACATCATGGGAAACTTTTAGACAAGGAGTATGTTCTTGATCCAAGCTTCCTAAACTTGATTGGCTTAAATTTGACTGCATACAAGAAGAATGCATGTTAATATCTCCAGGAATTGGTGTTACTTGTACTAAAGATGATATTCAGATTCTCACAACTCAAGTTTATAAAAGAAAGAAGAAACCAAAATTTAAAGGAAAAAGAAAGCATATAGACTACTCTAAAATGCAATGCTTTAGATGCGACAACTATGGGCATGCTTGAACAAAATGCCTTGATAGATTGAAACATAAAGCTTCCTTCGCCAAAGTCAGCAAATCTAATACACATTCAGAGGAATGTGTCTTCTATTCCATCCTATTCAGTGAAGTCTCAAACATATCAAATACTTGAGTGATTGACAATGGAGCATCTCAACACATTACTGGTTTCAAAGAACAATTAGATTTTATTAAAGATGACTATGAAGACGAAGTAACATTAGGAGACAATACTAGCTATTTAGTAAAAGGAATTAGTACATGTACTACCAATTAATCAGGAATCTCACTTCAACCCACTAAAGTACTATACATTTCTGGTATAAAGGGAAATTTGGTCTCAATATCAGCACTTGAAGACGAAGGATAAAGGGTCACATTTATGAAAGGAAAAGTCTTTAGCTTGGCTTTAAGAACTCAAACATTAAAAATGCCCATACATTCCAAACAAGACATGGATGCTTATACAAACTAACCACATGTTTTCCTACAACACTAATACATGAATCTACCAAGGAAAATGAAATTTGGCTTAGGAGATTAGGGCATTTCTATTATCGAGGATTACATACTTTAAAGAAGATGGTAACCGGATTACCTAAACTCCAACCTAATCATAAAGGAACTTGTACAGGTTGTGGTTTAGGAAAGAATATTAAAAATACCTTGCACAACAGTGAAAGCAAATCCAATGATGTTTCAGAGCTTGTTCATTCTGATCTATGTGGACCGATGTCTGTCCCTTTCTTAAAAGGATTCTTGTACTACATTATCTTTGTTGATGATTATTCTAGAAAAGCATGGATTTGTTTCCTTAAATGTGAAAAATTTGAAGAGATTCTCATAAAGTTTAAAGAATTTAAAGTTGTTGTAGAAAACATATCAGGAAGGAAAATTAAAACCCTAAGAACAAATAATGGAAGGGAATATACATTAGAGATCTTTCATAACATATGTAGAAGTGTTGGGATGAAGATGGAGTTGTTATTTCCTTACAACCCTCAACAAAATGGGGTAGGAGAGGGAAAAAAAACTCTAGTTAAAGCCACCAAAGCAGTGATGCATGAATAAAACCTAGAAATTTGCCTTTGTGGTGAAGCCTCCAATAATGCTGTATACATTCATAATAGATGCCCTGGCTCTAATCTTGAACATAAAACCCCCGAAGAAGCTTTTTCCGGAAAGAACCTAATCTTAGTCATCTGAGAATATTTGGGTGTGCTGTCTACATTCTTATTCCTAAAGAGAAATGGACTAAACTAGCCTTTTGGGAAAAGAGGAATCCTTGTAGGGTACAGTGAAACATCTAAAGCATATTGAATATACATCCCTGGCCAAAAACACATAGAATTAAGTCAAGATGTAATATTTGTTGAAGACACTACATTCAGAAGACCCAAAGATGAAAATGAGTCAAATGATTAAGAACCTCAAGAAGACTCGCCACTCGAGTCTCAGAGGGAGAATAAATATAGGAAAATAATTCCTTAGAACTTATGGATACAATAGATGTATCTAGAGAAAATAAGAAAAGACCTTTATGGGACAGAAGGATAATTGAAGAATCTGAAAACATTGCAGCTCCTTCAGGATCTATTAGAGAAAGAAGAAGGCCTAATATCTTCTCTAGCTATATTGCACGTATGAGTGAACTCTCAAGTTCTGAAGCTTCAAATGTAGAAGCTATGAAACAAACAAACTTGGAAGGACGCCATGACAGTGTGATATAATTTCATTCTTAAAAATTACGTTTTAGATACTGTTCGTAGACCCAAAAACAAGTCAGATGTATCCTCCTAATTGTTAGTTATAGTAATCTCTGATAGACAAAACTATTACAATAGAAATGATAGATATTCTTACTTGAACAACTGCAGAACAGAATTTTTCTTCAATGGTAAATGCTCTTGACTTGCTGAGATGTAGAATGTCTTCCAATGAAGACTGCAGATAACCCGTGCTGTAGGAAGAATATATGATAGTCTTTCAACGAAGAGTGCAGAGAAGAAGATTGAGAATATATACTGTAATTGTAGTGCAGATTGCTGGGACTTATAATGCCATGTATTGATTGTTATCCTCAGCGATCTGCCTATTCATTTATATGTTGGTGAATAGCCATGACCCCCATAGAGTCATGACTCTACGTGGCCTTTGACCACGAAGAGTCATGCCTCTACGGAGGCATGACTAACAAGTGATTTGTTAGAGTAACTTAACATATACACAACACATTAGTATAAGCAATCAGTGTTATAATCCAACACTGCCGATACTATAATGTTCACTGATATAATACATCACTGCTGATACTATAATGTTCGCTGATATAATACAACACCATCGATATTACTGTCTGCCGATAATATCATTAAATGTATGTTAATCTAAACAACACACACACACACACATATCTGTAAGTAACAACAATGAACATTATTGGAGAAACCTGATACAGATTTGTATATATCAGAGGAACATTATTACTTCTACTAATGCTATACATCAACACTCCCTCTTAGCAAGGGAGAAGTAATACACCTTTAGATTTTAGAAAAGAATATCTGAACACTTTATCTGATTTTAACACTCTGAAACAATGACTAGTCAAATAAATAAAATCACAATGCTATGAACACTATCATAACATATATTATGATCTCTAATTGTCCGAAACAATATCTAGAGTAATCATAATGGATATGCTATCTATGATATCTAATTGTCCGAAAGAATATCCAGAGATGTCCGTGATAGCAGAATAGATTTGTTACCTATGATCTCTAATTGTCCGAAACAATATCTAGAGATGTCCATGATAACAGGCCTATCATTTGCAAGATCGTCACCTTACAAATGATTACCTTCTTAATATATATGTCCATGAAAGATTGTCACCTTTCATTACATATTTGATGCAACTAAACAACAATAGAAGCATAAACTCACATGAATTGAAAACTTAAATTCAATATTCAATATTACAATTTAATCATACCAAGTTTTTGTCTAAAGTATTTCAACTTCACTTTAGCAAGAGGCTTAGTAAAGATATTTGTTGTTTGCTCATTAGTACTGATGTACTCTAGTTGAATTATTCTTTGATCCACCATATTTCTAATGTAGTGGTAAGGAATTTCAATATGTTTGGAACGATTGTGGAAAACTGGATTAGCTGAAAGCTTGATGCAACTTTGATTATCACAATGAATCACAATGGGCTTCAAAGGTCTTTTGAACAAATTTGCTAACAACTTCCGTAGCCATACCGCTTCTCTAGCACCCAAAGAAGATGCAATGTATTTTGCTTCGGTGGAACTTAATGCAACTGGAGATTGTTTTCTGCTGAACCAAGAGATCATTCCAGATCGTAGACTGAAGCAACATCCAGAAGTACTCTTACGTTCTGTAGGACTGCTTGCCCAATCCAAATCAGAATAACCGTGAAGTTCGATGTTGACTTTATCATATTTGATTCCCATGCCAATAGTACCCTTTAGATATCTCAAAATGTATTTAGCTGCATGTAGATGTATCTTCTTTGGTGCACACATAAACTGGCTCAAGGTGTTAGTAGCATAGCATATGTCAGGACGAGTATTCACCAAATACATTAAAGATCCAATGATCTGCCTGTAGTAAGTAGAATCTGTAGGTTCTGATTTGATCATATCATTCTTCAACTTGTGTAGATTGACTTCCATAGGAGTAGAAGCTAGTTTACATTCCATCATTCCAAATTTTGTTAAAATGTCGACTGTATAGTTTCCTTGATTCAGGAAAATGTAGTTATCCTGTTGCTAGAGTTCCAATCCAAGAAAGTAGTGAAGAAGACCTAAATCTTTCATTTCAAACTCTGATGTGAGTTCTTGTTTGCATTTCTTTATGAAATTTTCTTCGCCTGTTATTAACAGATCATCAACATATAACACAAGAATAATCATATCATCACCATCTATTTTGAAGTATAAGTTAGGATCAACTTCATTTTTAGAATATCCTAACTTCATTAGATAGTTGTCTATCCTTTCATACCATTCTTTGGGAGCCTATTTGAGACCATAAAGAGATTTCTTTAATTTACAAACGTGAGTTTTGCTGTCATGAGTGTTGAATTCTTCTGGTTGCTCGATATAAATTTCTTCAATTTTGCCATTTAGGAATGTTGTTTTGACATCCATTTGATGAACCTTCCATCCCTTGGATGCTGCGATAGCCAAGATGGTTCTAATTGAAGTATATCTAGCAATTGGTGCAAATGAAACCCTGTGCTACAAATTTGGCTTTGTACTTTTCAATGCTGTCATCAGATGCATGCTTAATTTTGAACAACCATTTAGAAGAAACAATTGATTTGTTTTTAGGTCTTGGTACAACATCCCATACATTATTTTATAGTATAGAGTTATATTCTTCAATCATTGCTTCTTTCCAAGACTGACTTGAAAGTGCTTCTTTCTTTAACATTTGAAGGTTTTGTTTTTATAAGTTTAGTTAATAATGCAACATAACATGATTGATTTCTTGTTCTTTTACTTTCTCGCATCACTTCATTAGGTTCAATTTGATTTTCTTCTATCATTTTCCTAGCCCTAAGTATATCAGATCAAATCAATCCGACTGAAGCTACAACTTTAACACTCCCTCTTAGTTAGAGAGGATTGATATAGAACACATTATGCTCTCAAGTATATTAAAAGATATCATCTCACCTTTTATAACACAATTGAACTAAATTCCATCACTTTAATATAAGCTTAAACAACACCTTAAGTGTGGTCTATAATAGTAACTATGTCATGGTGTCCGACAAGATCCGGCCCAAAGAACCATAACAAGTTGGTTATCGTGGTGTCCGACAAAATCCGGCCCAAAGAACCATGATAACAGGTCTACCATTTATAAGATCTCCACCTTACAATGGTTACCTTGTGTCTATTTGTTATCATGACTTCTAGCACTTTGGGACAACAATTTAATGAAGTCTGTCATGATAACATGTCAACCGTTTATAAGATCGTCATCTTACAATGCTTACCTTCTGTTTATATATGTTAATGAAAGATCGTCACTTTTCATTGTAGATCATATGTGAAATAGTACATGAACCCAGTCTGAGGGTGGTACAAAGGCTTTCTCCTTAATTTTCTCTCACAGAGAAGAATGCATTACAAGGAGTTTCACTTAGAACTTCTCCTCATAGAGAAGATATCATTCACAAAGTATTGCACCTCAAAAAATTCTCCCTTTGAACAATGATCCTGGGAAGTCAGGTCTAGTAGTTACTCCCTTAGAGACTCTCTTCCGCAAGGATTCTTGTTAGACTCACTCGGAATCTGATATCTAATTTTTTGGTGATAAGTCATCACTTCCTCATGATACACATAGGAGCATACCCATCAAAATCATGCAGTTTACACACGTATTTCTAGACTCCCGCTCTTGTGTTACCTTAGAAGAAGTGTCATACTCCCTCTTAATGTAGAAGGATCTCATAATCTCAATCATCAAATATGTATGCTTCAAGAGCCCCACTTTATCCATCTTGATCATCAGGGTCTGTGGAGCTACTATCATTCGATTGAGTCTGCACAATATTTGGTAGCATATGTAAAGTACCAACCTTCTTTTCCTGTAAGAATATCAACAAACATAAAGGAAAAGCTCAAAGAAAATAACCCTTATAGTATGTATAGAATTACAATAAGAGAGAGATTACAAAGAGTAGATAAATGTAAAAGATAACAATACTTATTTGCACATGAAGATTCAAAAATTGTCTTTCTAGATTATTTGAGAATGGAACATCTCCCCTCTAAATAAGGTTAAAGTGGGAATCAAACATTGACTATTATTCCTTGCACAATGTAAAATTTCCACTCATTCTTATATTGTTGAACAATTTTTATATCAAATATGACAACTCCTAAGTTCTAATTTGCTCTTTTCGTCCATTGAAGGTCCAAACATTTATTTAGTTTAACGGTAGAAGCGAACATGTCCTATTTTATGAAACTCATCCGCAATATGCCAATATCTTGATTAGGTATGATTGTGCCACATGAATGACTCTACAACTCATACATGAAGTTACATTCATCAAGGAGAGACTTGTAGATGGTTCAAATGATTCTTAAAAGCTTCATTAATGTCTTCCTCATGATGTACACATCACGGGTAGACCCATTAAAATCACATGGTCACGATGTATGAATCACAGTCCTCTTGACAACGACAATTTATTGATTACTAGAGAAATTCATCTTAACGTTGTTTACTCCCTTTCAACCAAGAAGACCGAGATTGCGAAATGTTAATTAAATAACATGCTTAGTCATCTCCCTTTCTTTCAAGGTTGTGTCAAGCTCCCTCTGAATCTCAATCTTCATTTTCCAGCAATAACATTCTTGGGGGAAAAAGATCAAGGCATATAGCTCTTATAGTATATATTGAAATGCAAGGAAGAGAGAGACTAATATAATTCTCAAAATAAGCTCTTTCCAATAAAATATAGATAAAATCTATACTTTGAACATATATACATATATTTTATTCAAATAGATTATTAAAATAATCTTTTCAATAATAATTTAAAATTTTCCTTTGATTACACTAATTATCCTAAAAAATGTGTAACTATAATGAGAAATAATCTTATTAATTATTAATCATTGATGACTTTAAATTAATCCCTCCCTCAAGTGTGTGTGTGTGTAACTATACTACAATATCTTCGAATAGAAACAAGAATTTTAAATATATATCATACCTTATTTACATTACCAATCTCATTTAGCAATATTCTAATCACTCCTTAAAAGATGGCTCCATCACCAATGTCCGTCCAAATGGTGCCGGGGGCTCACTCCTCACTTTGATCGGGACCTAGAGCCAAACTTATCTTTGAAGATAGAAATCAGTGTCTCATTCTTTGCAAATCGTACTCATTCATAAATTTCACTTCTTCATTCATCATGTTATCTTAATTTTGATTGGGCAATGTCGTCTATGCTTATCCTCGGTATTAGCATTTGAGGGTAGCTTTGTATCCGTCCACGATCTCTTTAATATAGTCTCCAAATAAGTTTAAATGGTCTTACATATATTTCTTTCATCTCCACTCACGTGGGGGTTAGTTCATGGTATAAACTTTAATCAATCTTGTAAGTATTATTCACTAAACTCTATAGTAATTCTAGATCACATCTATATTCCCCGTTGTTCAATATTCATTGTAATTATAAAGTATATTGCTCTTACTAATAGTAGAATATTCCTATTTATAATAAAACACAATCACAACAAATATGGTAATGATAATATTCCATTTAGTAACACCACTTACCTTCTCTCCTTCTATTCCGGGGGTTCATACCTTGTCAAAAACTTGTCATTGGTCATTGTCATCGTTATTATCTTTGGTGTGTGACCTGTGCAATTAAAATGTCTGCTTAATACTTATGTGGTTATCATTCTCTTTATGCTCTGTTGTCAATTTTGAATAATGACTTGGTATTCCACATTGTTCATGAATGCCAAATATAACTTTTACTTAGATGATATATTCCTCTGCTATATATATGTTTCTTATCGATTACCCAATTTTCTTACACTTGATCATTCTCTATCTTCTATTTAATAGACTGCCAATGATAAGTGTATATATCTGTCGCTTCAAGGGTTATGTGTACTATCTGATATGTCTTTGGTTTACAACCTTGATACATTAATCTCCTTCCCTCGATGATGCAGAAGGATATTTGCTTGTCTTTGCTGCTATTTGTTGACAGATTATATTGCCTGTGCCATGTCAAATATGCCTTTGCCAAGTCAAATATGCCTTCTTCACATGGATAGTAGAAACTACTGATGGAGAATGTTTGATTAGGCACTAAATAATTATTAAACCCAAGAATCCCGTATTCAGATGAGAACAATACACTATTGCTAACAACGTCCTTGCTAAATGTCTGAGTTTCCCTCTTTATTTCTCTGAGTAATTCCTATATCATTTAAAATATTTTCGAACATGATTCTGATGCTCTATTTACTTGTCATCGTATGTGCTCCACTTCAAATTCAATATTTCACAAACTATGATTACAACGAAATATAAGTTATTATATTTGTTGAGATATGAATTAGCTTATTATCTCCTCGTACTGATCCCATCAAATACCCTGAGTTCTTGGTTCAATCATCAATGTTTGTCATTCTTTAATAAACTCCTCTACAATATCACGTGTCCTGCTTGCCAGCAATCTGTCCTGGTGCGAATCTGTGATGTTTTTTTAAATCTCCGTAACACCTGGTTTGCAACTCGGTTAAGATCAATTTGCACCACATATAGGTGGGTGCCTGATCACATTCATCCAATTCAATGCTGCCTCCATGTGGGATGAATAGTCGGAAATAATCTCTCCTATATTTTTTTATCTGCATAATTCCCAAGGACTGCAAAGAATTGGAGTCTTTTTTTTTTTCTTTTGTTATCAAATCAAGGTATTTTCCTCTCACTTCACCAAATCCCTTTATATTATACATGATCAGGTGTTGAGTTGGGTTTGTGTTTACCTGCCACATCAATGTCTATGGGACTGTATTGATAGTCTCCATCAAAAAAAATCTTTACTTGTTCGTGATTGCAGTGACCCCTTCCTTGTTTGATGTGTCATCCACATCCATTCCTTATTGCTTAGGGGTACATCAAGAGTCTTCCTGAGACTCGTATTTGAGTAGAGCAATGGCCTCTCATGCACAACTCTTGCTCTATGAATTTGAACAAATAGAGGGCTCTGACCCAAAATATTTTACACAGGAAAAGATGTGTAATGTCCAAATATCATTGGATTCTTAAGGAAATCACATGCCACTTTTAATGAAATTGCAACTCTCTATCACATTTGCAGCCTGCTTTGATACCATGTTATTTTAGGAATGTTTCTACAAATGTAGAATCATAGCTATTGTTATTGATGATGTCCAAATGCAGATTTGGATCTCATATAAATATGAGTGGAGACATGTCTCATGAAGAGACATGTCTCTATAGTGTAATCATCATTTAAATAATATTATATTAACATGAATAATAATAATATGTATAACAATATATATATATATATTCTAAGTTGCACGGGTACCTCCCCCCTTTTGCACCCAAGAAAGTTTGAACCGGTTCGAAGTTCAGGTCCGGTTCTAACTTGGTTCGACCAGGGTGCAATTTTCGCATTGCTAGTTCGATTGGGTTTGAACCTAGGTGAACCACTTCCAGATTTTTGAACCCAGTTCGAACCTGTAGCGAACTGGGCCCTGCGGATGACTGGAAATTGTTTTATGAGCAAGTTTTAATTTTTTTTGCGTCCATAAAACCTAAAAGTTATGAATTGCTTTTGTGCCCTCTCATTGCCATTTTATGTTTCTAAAAAGGTTATTTTGTCTCAAGGGAGAGCACATAATTTTTTGAGCAAGCATCCAGTTGTGCGAGGAGTTTGAAGATGGATTTGTTGGTGTTCTTCAAGTGTTTGTGCATCATTCATACACATTTGCAAGCTTGCAATGGCTGGAAAAGGTAAGATCCTATTCCATTTGTTATTGTTTTTCTTCTATTGTTCTTTAGGTTCAATTTGTATTCTTGAAAACAAATCTAATTTTTAACCCTCGAGCGATGATTGCCGTTGCCGCAATTTTCTTTGCCATGACCTCGTTACCCTCTAGTCTGAAAACAAATCTATTTGTATTTTGAAAACAAATCTAGTTTGGGAACAGGGAGGTGAATTGATTTCCCTTACGCTAGAATATTGAAGATGCTCTCTAGTTTGTGTTGTCTTTAGGTTCAATTTATATTCTTGAAAACAAATCTATTCTTACCCTCCCGTAGTGATTGCCACCGTTGCGATTTTCTTTGCTGTGACCTCGTTACCCTCATTCTCTACCGCAACCTTGACGCCTTCCGCAATCATCCATGGACCTTGTCGTAGTTGAATCTGCAGATTATTGGTGTGGGTGTCTGTTTTCCTTTGATGTGTTTTCGTGTAAGTTTTTGCTGGAACTTTGTGAGAGGTCGCAAAATTTCAACTCGACGCTGGTGCTTTATGGGGTGGCCGCGACATGGGTTTTCCGGGTTGCTTGCTACCTTTGCTTGGTCGTTGAGTGTGATTGCTTTCTGCTTGGCCTGTCATCTGTGGTCTGTGGTCGTGCTGCTGGTCGTCGGGTGTAGTTGTGTTCGGCCTGGTTTGTCATCTATGTGCAAATGTTTTCTGTGACTTGTTGGTGCTCCATCTCTCTTTATTGGTCAGTTTGCGGGTCTTTCTTAGGTACTTTAAGCGTGGTTTGGTGTGCTTCTACCGGTTTCTGTGTGGGTATTAGCTTCAACGCTTGGGTTTTCAATGTTTTTAGGTGTGCCTTTGCCGGTTTGTGTGTGGGTTTTGGCTTCAATATTATTTGCAATTTTGACTGTGGTTTCTTGCTCTTTAGATATGGTTGATAGTGTTGCTTCAAGTTCAACCCATGGACAATAACTCCTCACTTATTAGAGTTTATGTGACAGGGTTTCCAAGTTAGAATTAAACAATTTGCATTTGAGAGAGCAGGTTACCTCTCTAATTGTTACCACTTCTGAACTTAAGAATGCCACAACCTCCAATATGGCTTGATTCCAAAGTTTCTTAGATACTGTTACTATTGAAACAACAGGACTGCAATCCAGTATCAGCTCTATTATTTCACAACTGGAAGGACTTGATTCCATCAAAGAACAACACTCCATCACAGCGGCTAAACACTCTTCTCTTGTATCTAAAACTGAACTGAAAGTCAAGTCATGGGCATCTCTTTGTAGTAATACAAACTCTCAACCTTTGACTATATTGACAAAATGGTACAAGGTAAGTTCAAGGATGAGAGGGTGAGATGAGTTCGTGAGATTAACTTGCGGGTTCGTGCACTTTCCTCTACTCATTATCCTCTCGCGACTGGACGCTCTTTCCTGTGTGACCAACTTGGTCTTACTGACATCACGTTGGATAGGTGCTGGTTTGGACATGATGTCCTATTTATTAGATTCCTTTAACTTGCAGACAGGCTCCGGGCTCATTTGTGCTAAGAGGACGCTATTTTCTCTTCCTTCCAACATCTTAGTTGAAGATCTCACGAAGGCTTAGGCTGTAGAGCTCAAACATGCTCGCAGTATTGTTGCAGATGTGGGGCGGGTTGGTAAATGGGGAGTTATCAGAAATCTGAAAGCAGTTATTAGAAATTCCCCCTCTAGTGGTTGGGTAGAGAGGGAGGCCCCCAAGGCCAAATGACGGTCCCACCAGTAGTCAGACAAGAGGGAGACCCCCTCTTGCTCCCTTCTTGTTAACTGTTGGAATGGTAATGGGTCTTTATGGTCATTACCTGTCCTTCTTTGTGATGCAGTGGGATCCGCTGATATTCTTGTCATAATCGAGACTCACGAGAGTCCCATATGTCCTCTTCCAGGTGTTACTGGTTTTCAGCGGTTATCTATTTGTAGAGAGGATGTTCGTGTTTCTGGAGGAGTACGGGGCTTTGGTGGTGTTGCTTGTTTGATTAAGGATGATATTTTCAATAACACTTCTATTGTACACTCAGACACGTTTGCTAGATTTATGTGGGTCCGCATTGACCGTAATTGTCACCGTTAGAGAGATTTATTTGGCTGGTTGCTACTTTCCACCAGCTTCCTCTCACTACGCTATTCATGCTATTGATGACGGAGACCCTTTTATCAGTCTTTGTGAGACTGTTTCTCAGTTTGCTACTCTAGGGGACATTATTTTACTTGGGGATTTCAATGCGAGAACCAGAATACTCCAAACTCCACTTTATGATCGCAGTTCGGATTCCATATGCTCCACTGAGATTGATCCAGCTTATTTAGGGCTTTAGAGGTGTTCGGAGGATGTTCTTGGGCCGTTATCTGTATATGGTAGACATTTGCCTTGGTTTTGCGAGTCTTTTAGCTTTGTGATCTTGAACGGCCTCTCCTGCTTCCCTGGTTCTGAGTTCTTCACTTGTTGGCCTCATTGTGGTGGTGCTAGTGTCATTGATTATGCTCTTGCTTGTCCCTCCATCCCTTCCATTCGCAATTTTACCATTTTGTGCCTTCCTTTAGCGGACCATGCTCTTCTTAAATTTTCATTTTTTGCCTCTCCCCTCTCTTGTTGCCTCATCATTCTTCCGTCACTGCTCGCTTGCCCTTTCGCTTCCATTTTCTCGATGGTGATTGTGAGCTCTTTTCCTCTCATCTTTCAAGACTCCTCAACCCATCGTGCTTCTCGGACTCATGCGAGGCCGCCTCCATGTTTGACTTTCTTGCGTCGGTTATCCTTAAGTTTGCCACCCTTTCCATTCCTCATTGTCCTCCTTTGCCCCTTCGTAGCAAACGCCATAATACCTGCCCCATGAACCATTGGTTCGATTCAGATTGCAAATCTTTCTATCATTTTATGCGCTTTGCTTTTGAGGCTCACTCCATTGACTTTACCAGTATTCGCTCGTCTTATCTCCGCTTTCTCTGGAGTAAGAAGCGTAACTTTGCTGCTTCAAAGTGTAAATCTCTTTGCTCTACGCTGATCCACAATCCCCAACTCTTTTGGCGCACTCTTTTCCCCCATAATTCCTCTCCACCTTCCACCCTCGACTTTTGCTCCCTTACCTTGCACACCATGGCTCTTTATGACATTCTTGGGCAACCTTCCATTCACCCCTCTTCTCCTCCTTTCGTCTGCCTTTTCACCACTTCCCACATTTATGAGGCAATCAGATCCATGAAGTGTAGTGGAGTTGCTGATGAGGAGGGTTTCCAGGTTGAGCTTTTCATGTTTGGTGCCTCAGTTTTGGGCCGCTATCTCTCTATTCTTTTTAATAGAGTGATTCACACCGTGTTTCCAACCTCCTAGTCTAGGCATCTGATTTATCCCATTCATAAAACCAGCCCTGTTTCTGATCCGGGGAACTACAAACCATCATGATTGGGCACACTTTTGCCAAATTGTATGCGATAGCTGTTAATGCTATGATATCTGCGGAGCTTGACAGGAATGGTTATAGGGCTAGAGGGTAGGCCGGTTTTTGGGTGGATTATCAGACTATGGATCACATCTTTAGACTTCGGGCTATTATTGAGTGTTTACCGTACAGGTAAAGAAATCAACACATACAGACAATGGAACAGAATGGCAGAATTATATTCGCATATGCCAGAACATACATTATGCTTGATAAGATTCGCAATAGTAGATGATTCATGATTTACAATGATCCCAGACGGGATATAAATACTACCGCTGAACCTTCCCAAAGGAGTCCGTCGGTCACAACATTACATCCGCTACAAACTATTTACCCGTTGGCTACAAAATAGAAAACACCGCCGACAATCAATTCGTCGGCTACAGAAACACCGCCGGAACCATCCAGTCGGCTGACACCATCCCCCCCAAAAAAACAGTCGTCTCCTGACAACTAACAAAATTAAGAGACAACTTACAGTCAACAGAAGAAATACTATAGAGAAGAGGGCGTCCTAGAAGTGTGCTGCTAGCGACGTAACTCATACACCTACTTTGTCCTGATGCGGAGATCTGTCTGAATCTAAGAATTAACCTTGACGGCCTCCTTGAGAAGAAGCGCCGCCTCCATAGCCTGCCTCCGAGCTAATTGCATCTCGTGCTCAGCCGCATCCTTATCTCGAATCGCCGCCTCTGTACCTTGCCTAGCCACGTCTCTCTCCTGAACTGCTGCTGCCCTATCTGCTAGTAGTACTGCCCGCTCTGCGGCCCATGCTGCCTACTAGTCGGCCAAGTCGGCGGCTACCTTCTGTCTAGCCTCACTCTTAGCTGCCAATGATCTCTCTGCTGCAAACCTGTCTGCCTCCGCACGCCGACGACCATAGTAAACATCCTTGTACAATCCCACAATCTCATGTGCCAACTTCATCATAGGGGTGTCACTAGGCCCCAACTCCGGCTCAGTGGCCCAATCTGCCAACATCTCAGCTGTCTCCGTCGCCGGCTAGCCCCTGTCTACAAAACAAGTTTGAAATCGTCGAGGACAAATCCCATGGATATATGCTCTAATCAATTGCCACTCCCTCCGCCGAGTTAGAGCCTGAATTGCCACATCGTGTCCCTTCTTCAATGCAGACTTCATAGTCCTGAGGTAATCCTGGCACCTGTCCTCATCCGACCCGTAATCCTCCTAGGTGAAGTCCTCCAATGACCATTCCACATCACTGTTCTCCTCCTCATCAGCAGGAGCCATGCCCACATCTGGAGCCGCCTTCTCTGCTATTGGCGCAACCACAGCATGTGGCATTCCCTCCTCCTGAAGCTGAGGCTCTGGTACTGCTGGTGATGTTCCTGAACACCTAGGAGACTGAATGGACGGACCTCACTTCGCAGGTGTGAGTCGGAACTGCTACCTTAGAAACTCACTAGCTCTATCCATCACCTCCGGTTGGTCGGACTGCGCAAGCTCCATGTTCTCCTCTGGTATTGGCAGAGCTGACTCGGCCTCTGCTAAAAAAGATGATGAAACGGTGACAATTGCATCACAATCAATGACTTCCAACCGAACCTGCGGCTCAGGCTCTAGCGGTGGCAACTGTGCTCTCGGTGGGACTGCGACGGTGACATTTGCTAGTACAACTAGAATCACCTCCGCTACAGCCGTCGGCAATATCTCGGCGACTGTCTGTGGGACAACATCTATCGCTGCCTGTGGGACCATCTCAGTCATTGTCCGTGGGACATCTGCCTCCGTTGGAGGAGTCATAAGGACCGGGGCATGGCGCTGACCAAATGCCGGAATGACTGTCGGAAAGGTAGTCAAGTGCGCCGAAGTTGACAGCTGAGGATGGGTAAAGAATGTGGGCCCAGTACCTGCTGCCTCATCGTCAACTTCCGCCGATGTGCTCACCTCCTCTTCCACGGACTCAGCCCCGTCACTCATCAAAGTGCCCTCCCGTCTGCTATCTGTCTCTCTGGAAGCAGCCAATCCACGGAGTACTTTCTTGTGACCTGCTGCTGATCCTCCTGTATCCACGTGTCACCAATAGAATATGGGAGGCTCCCCGTCTGCCAACTTGCCCCTTGGAGGAGCCTCAAAACCTTCCAATGGAATCTGGCTAGCTGCACCCTCCAAAAACAGCCCGATGGCATGGTGTGGCATAAAAAATGTTCGGTGCTGAAGCGTCATGAATTCCTCCATCCTGTCGGCAAGCACTGAGGCCCAATCATATACCACTCCTTGCATGATACCATTCATAAACACAATTTGCGGCAAAGCTATATCTGAAGCTCGAGTGGCACCTGTCAACCTGCTCTTGATGACGTCCATGATACATCGCCAATGACCCTCCCGAATAAAGTCCCTGTGAAGCCGTCTGCACTTTGTCCCCTGAACCGCTGTCTCCCTCTCCACGGGTGTAAGGTCCCTGCACACTAGATCTATCCAATGCTCCTTCCGTTCCCGTGACAGTTTATGATTCTTGATTTCCGCTTTCCTCCCATCGGGGCCAGGGATGCCGAAAACCCTAGTGAAATCCCTAGGTTTAAAAGACACCGTCATCTGCTGCTGCTTGTACAAGAATGTACTTGTTCTGCTCTGGGCGCTATATGTCTTTATCATGGTGCGCAATACGGATTCGAACAACCTGATGGAAAAGATGGGAAGCTGGATGGCCCAATGCACCTGTGCCCGCATCAAAATCTGTTTAATCTGGTCTGCCTCCGGGGTCTCCTGCCACCACTTCTGGCATTCGCTCCCACTAAGACTCTCAAATTGGACGGTGAGATAGGTGAGTTCCTCCTTGGTCTTCTGTTTCTTGCTAGTCGAACCAGAGGGGCCTGCAACTCGAATTCCTGATGCCAAACTCTTGAATTTTTTTCCATGTTAGTTGCCAACTGACTCTTCCACGGCTTCCTCTTGCCCGCTGACTCCATGCAAAAATGACTTATTTCTTCTTATATAGGTTTCCTCCGTCTGTTACAAATGCAATCTCACCCCTCGGAGGAGGTAAGAGAACGTGTCGTAGCCAATCCGATGACACCAACACTCCTATAAGGCAGCCAGTAACTTCCGGAAAAATCTCAATCCCTCTTTTTCTTTGCAATTTCTCCTCCTTGACGAAATTAGTGTGCTTCTCGAAACTCTTGGTGGAAATCCTAATCCGTCCGCAGGGGAGCGTTACTCCCGCCTATTGGTCTTCCTCTGGATCGGACACGAAAACTGCAGAGCGCACAAATTGATCTTGTACTCCTATGACGAATCGCTTGAATGTATTCCCGGAAAACGTGAATATACCTCTTATGCGAAAGAAGAATCATGAAGTTTGAACACAACACTCTTTCAGATTTCCAAATCTGACACAGCGGAGCACCGTCATTACCTTTTGATGGCCAACTGCCAGAAAAATGAGAACAACCTTCCCCCCGTATGTCGACACCAGTAGAAACATCTTTATCATAGTCGGATCTTGGAAACATTGAACTCATTTTCAGATCCTCTACCAAGCTTTGCGTCTCTCCAGCGGTTGCAGTATTTATCATTCTCTCTGCCAGGCAACCTCGTTTTATTCCTTGCAACCTCGTTTTATTCCCCGTGGAGAAGTTTGCTGGCCAGAGGAGGAAGGTTGAAGTCTGCGGCCTTTCCGGAGGAGTTTTATAAGTTTTATGCCCGCGGACAGGCTGCCCGCGGGGCTTTTATTAACCCGCGGACAGACTGTCCGCGGGGCCATTCAATTTCACGCCCGTGGACGGGCTGTTGCCCGCAGGGCTTTTCTATCCGCGGGGCCCCTTTTTAATTTTTTTTTTTTTATAATAATAATAATTTTTTTCAAATCAAATAACAGAGGTACCTCCAGATGGCGTCGCCGCCAGAGAGTCCTTTAATGACGACGTAGGATTCAACGACGACGACAACTTTCGTGCGCGATATAGTTTCAATTTAGATCCGTTAACTGATTGAGCCATCTCCTATCCGTCCAAGGTCGCCAGTTTTATTGCTCCATTGTCGCCAACCTCCTGGATTTGGTATGGTCCAAACCACCTCACCTTGAATTTTTCCGGCTTGATTTCATTGCGACCATCATACTTCAATACTAACTGTCCCAGTTGGAATCTGCTACGTTTCAGATACTTATCATGCCAGAGCTTGCGTCTGTTCTGTGCCACTTTCGTCGCTCACTGTGCCAACAACCGTTTCTCCTCCAGCTTATTCAAATTATTCAACCGCTCTTGTAAGCTTTCGTCGTCATCCAATTTGTTTTCCAACGCTATTCGTAGACTCGAAATCATGAATTCCGCTGGAACCACTGCTTCCTGTCCAAACATTAACTGGAATGGTGTGTGCCCTGTTGTCACCTTGTACGCCGTGCGGTAAGCCCACAGGGCAGCGGGTAAGTTTTCCTCCCAATCAGCACCTTCCACCACGCAGGATTTGTAGATGATGGATACTAGGATTTTATTGGTGGCTTCCACCTGTTCGTTTGCTCTTGGATAGTACGGACTCGACAGTGAATGATAAATCTTAAACTGAGTGGTGAGCAGTTGAATAACATGATTAACAAAATGACCTCCCCTATCACTTGTTAATTGTAATGGGATTCCATACGTGGTGATGATTTGTTCATAAATAAATTTCGCGGTGCTGACGGCCGAGTTATTTGGTAACGCACGTGCTTCCACCCACTTGGTTAGGTACTCCGTTGCAACAATGATGTATCGGCACCGTCGAATCTTGCTCACCCTCAGTGGTCCAATGAAATCTAATCCCCATCTCTCAAAAAGTTCCTGCGCATGTGAGGGTTGAAGTGGCATGAAATCTCTCTTCAGCGGCTTCCCAGCCCATTGGCAAGTGTCACATCGGACGACCCATTCCTGCGGATCATTGTACACCGTCGGCCACCAGAGACCTGCGAGTAATATCTTTCGTGCATTGGTGTCGGGCCCCATGTGTCCTCCCGCGAGACTCTCACGTGCTTCTTTTAACACCTGCAGTATCTCCTCTTCCAACACACACCGCCAAAGAATATGATCCGGCCCCATTTTGTAGAGCAATCCGTTGATCAATTGAAATGTACGACTCCTGATTATCAACTTGCGCCTATCATTCGGTGACATCCCCGTGGGAAACTGTCTTGTTGACAGGTACTCGCCAATACTCTTGTACCATTCCGGCAGTACCCCAATCTGAAACAGCTGTGCGTCAGGGAAGTTGTCATTCACACCTTCCGCTGGTTCCCCTATTTTGATCCGCAACAGGTGGTCAGCACTTGCATGTTTCTTTCCTGGCTGGACAATGATTTTGAAAGTGAATTCTTGCAACAGGAGTAGCCATTTGCTGATCCTCCCTTGGATGACGAGTTTATTAATCATGTACAATAGCGCCTGGTGATCAACATAGAACACAAACGATGTAGCAAGCAAATAATGACGGAATTTTTGCACGGCATAAACCATTCCCAACGCTTCTCTTTCAGTCGTGCTGTAGTTCTGCTTGGCCTTTGATAGCAACCGGCTGGCAAAGTATATTGGATGATCCAGTTCGTGATTACCTGTCCGTGCTAGGGTCGCGCTGATCGCATAGTTGGAGGCATCCACATGAACATGAAATTCTTTATTCCAGTCCGGATATGCCAGGATGGGTGCCGTAGCCAATCGTACCTTTAGCCTTTCAAATGCCTGATCCTGCTCTTTATCCCATATAAATGATTCTTCCTTGCAGGTTAACTTATCTAACGGTTGGGACACCTTGGCAAATTTTTTAATAAATCTTCGATAATAACCTATATGCCCGAGAAAATTTTTTACCTCCGTCACATTAGTAGATGGCTGCATTTCAAGAATGACTCTCACCTTGTCGGGATTCGTCTTTAATCCTTCCTTACAGACAATGTGTCCGAGTAGTCTGCCGTGCGGAACCGTGAATCTGCACTTCTTGGGATTCAATGCTAGCCGGGCTCTGCGACATCTCTCCATACATTCACCAAGTGCTGCCAGTTGTTCGTCCTTCGTGCTAAATATTGACCAATCATCCAAGAAGGCTTTGAAATTCCCCACAGACATCCTGTCGAAGATATGCAGTATAATCTGCTGGAATGTGGCCGGCGCGTTACACAACCCGAAGGGCATCCGGTTATACGCGTAGACCCCATCTTTGACAACAAACATTGTCTTCAACTTATTCGCCTCCGCTATAGAAATCTGATTGTATCCGGAGAACCTGTCCATAAAGGAGAAGATTTCATGTCCCGCGACCTCCTCCAGAATGCTATCTGTGAATGGAATTGGAAATGGATCCTTGATTGTCACTGCATTCAGGCATCTGAAATCGACGCATATCCGGATCTGAGTAGTATCCTTCTTCAATGAGATGACTATCGGTGACACCCATTCGCTGGTCTGTACCTTGAAGATAATGCTAGCTTCCAGCATCCGGTTGATTTCCTCCGTAACCCGTTCTGCATAGTTCTTGTTCATCCTATAGGGTCGCTTTCGTACAAGTACAACCCCCTCCACCAGCAGGATGCGGTGCACACACAATTCCGGCGGTACTCCTTTGAGGTCCTTGTATGTCCATGCAAACACATCCTTGTAGTCCATAAATATCTTGAATGCTGCGGCTTTGAGTACTGGGTCCCAATTATCTCCGACTAGTATGTTTTTTGGCTCTGCGTCGTCCCCCAAATTCATCGTTTGCAGTGTAGCTTCATTATACTTGATTGTCTCTTCTTCACTGAATGCATGGGCAGGTGTAACATCCAATGGTGCCTCCCCCTCCTTTACTTCACTAAACTCCTTCGGATATTCGTTCTCAATTGACAGAACATTGCAGTTGTGAAATAATTCATAGTCCTCCATTTGCCAGTGGTAGAGACCGTTAACGGAATCCAAGTCATCCGTTGTTCCCCCGTCCAATTGGAGGACGCCCTCCTGATCCGGTTCCATCCGTTGTCTGCCTTCATCCTCCTCTCCCTCAGAATCTAACGACAGGGCCTCTTCCCCTACCATTTGGGTATGCAGATCAATGACGAATCGGCGGCCTTTACTTTCCAGTGATAAAGTGTTCTTCTTCCAGTCGTGTCGTGCTCTTGCTTCGATAAGCCACCCGCGGCCCAGGATGGCGTCATAGCTTTTCCTCTTCAACGGAATCACCACGAAATCCATCAGGAACGGCTGGGTGCCAATGGTTACCGGCTGTGCCATGAGAATACCCGGTGGTTTAATGCCATGTTGATCGGTGGTCAGCAGCTGAAATCGCGGAGACCACAATGTCGGCTGTCCTAGTTTCCTCCAGGTTTCTTTTGGCAATACATTTATGCCGGACCCTCTGTCAACTATGGTATCTGTGAGAATATGTCCAAGTATCCCCATCTCGACTGCTGTAGGGTGTCGTCCGGATGTCAGTGCCAGCAACATTTGATCTTCTCCTCCAATAGCAATTTCCTTTTCCTTCCGTCGATACGGTTCTCCCGGTGACTTTTCCTTTCCGAGACCTGATTCTCCTGCCATATTTGAAAGAGCAGATCGAAGTTGAGGCATGGTGAGAAGCAAATCACTTACCTTTACTCGCACCTTCGTTTGCAAAATTTGGCGTACTATGTTTTGTTCTGCGGAATTCCTCGCTGAAGTGCTGGCGGTCTTCAGAGGTGTTGCTACTTGGGATACTTTTCCAACCTTCGCCCGTGCTTTCGCAAATTTCCTCTTTTCTTCGGCAGGGTCCGGGTACTCTTTTGCTTGTTGCCACGTAATTGCCAGAACTTCTTCCTCCTCTGATCCGACAGTGATCAAGTTCACGACGGATTTTGGACACTTTGAGTCGTCGTGATCGCCAAGTCTGCACCATCGGCACAATAGTTGAGCTGTATTCGCTGTTGGACACTCCCGCGCAAAATGCCCCCACAAGTTACATGTGCGGCACTGAATAATCGACCGTTCGTTTGCATCATATTGGATCCGGCTTCTGCTCGTATTGGTATTGTTATTGTTGTTGTTAGTATTCTGTCCATGCCGATTATTCCTGTATCCTCCGGATGTAGCGCCTGTGGCATTCGTGTTTCCGCTACTACTCGACGGGGAAGCCTCCTGTGTGAGAAGCACTTGCGGAGATCCTCTTGTCTTCATGTTAAAGGGGCAGTCTTTCGTTGAATGGTCCATGATCTGACAAATGTCATAGAATTGGTTCTTCGGGCACGATCCTTTAGTATGACCGTCGGTCTTACATTCCGTGCACCACAGTTCATTGCCTTTTGGCTCCTGCATATTTTTAAACTCCTCCATCATGTGAACCATATCCTTCTGTAGGGCACGAACCTTCTTGCTGCTACCTTCGTCGTCGCTGCTATCATCTCCGGCAGACTTGTCGTCATCAGAATCAGAGGAGCTAGTTTTCTTCTTCTTTGTCTTCTGCTTGCTTTCAAGATCCAGTGCTTTGTTATACGCGTCCACATATGACGACGGTGGCACAATTTTCATTTTCCTCCGCAACTTCGAGCGTAGGCCGTCCACAAACTATCTTTTCTGCAATTCGTCCCCCGGCTTGCTTTCCATTTTGTTTATGAAGTCTTTTAATCTCCTGGCGTATACGCGGACAGTTTTGTGCTTCCCCTGTTTGGTATTGAAAATCTCTGCTACGATTTCATTATCATCCTGCAAGAGTTTAAATTCCGCTAGGAACTCCTTTTTAATGTTATTCGAGGTATCCAGCTTTTGTGGATCCGTATTCGAAAACCAATCAATCGCCACACCCCGTAGGGTTGCTGGAAATTGCCTAACCCATTCGTTGGCATTTGTGATTCCATTTGCCCGCCAGATCGTCTCACATGTCTTACAATGTCGGATGGGGTCGGCTGTACCATCGCCCTCAAACTTCGGAAGCTTTTCTTTGGGTCCCGCCATAACGTTGGAGGTCTGCACTCCCACACCGGAGGTCTGCACTCCTACACCGGCGGTCGGCACTCTCACACCGGCGGTCGGCACTCCCACATCGACAGTCTGAACTCCCACACCGGCAGTCTGCACTCCCACATCGACAGTCTGAACTCCCACACCGGCAGTCTGCACTCCCGCACCGGAGTTGTCGACAGCTACGAACCTTGGTGAAGAAAAAAGATCCTCTGAAGTTGTTTCCTGCGGAAGTCTATCCTGGACGAAGAGGTCACTCCACGCTCGTGCTCCCTCGGCACTGCGAGCCGTGCGAGTTGATGCTCTTCCGTCTGAGTTTTCCTCCCTCGGCGAACACAAATTCAAGAACTCCTCTTGTGCTTCTTCCACCAATTCAACCCGCTGCCGAGTCTCCTCCAACAATTCTTCCACACTCCGATTTCCGTCTGCGATCTTCTGAAATCTCTGTCGGCGTTCGGCTTGCTGTGCCAGAATTAAATTCTCTTGCGTAGTACGGGTTCCATATTTTTCCTTGACCTTATTCGGATCTTTGTTAAGCTGATTTGGCATTAACCTTCATTCCTCCCACCTTCCAGATTCATAAGGCAACGGCGCCAAATGTTTACCGTACAGGTAAAGAAATCAGCGCATACAGACAATGGAACAAAATGGTAGAATTGTATTTGCATATGCCAGAACATACATTATGCTTGATAAGATTCGCAATAGTAGATGATTCATGATTTACAATGATCCCAGACGGGATATAAATACTACCGCCAAACCTTCCCGAAGGAGTGTCGGCCACAACATTACATCCGCTACAAACTATTTACCCGTCGGCTACAAAATAGAAAACACCGCCGACAGTCAATCCGTCGGCTACAGAAACACCGTCGGAACCATCCAGTCGGCTGACATTGAGGAGGCCAGATACAAATCGGAGAAGGTCTATTGTTGCTTTGTTGATTTTGACAAATTTTGTTCCTAGGTGGCTCTATTTGAGAGACTTAGGGAGATTGGTATTTCTGAGATGCTACGTATTGCTATTATGAGATTGTGGTTGGCAGATTCTGAACTCGTGAGGGCTTCCCGAATCCGATCCATAGCACCATTGGGGTTAAGCAGGGTTGTCCTCTCTCTTCTACTTTATTTGGATTATATATTGATGAGCTTGAGGACTTCCTCTTGAAGTCTTCGCTCCCGGGGGATGGTTGTTATCTTCATCAAGTTCTGATCTCTATCCTTCTCTTTGTGGATGATGTGGTTCTCCTTGCTTCCTCTCCAGATAGGTTACAGAGACTTCTTGATGGCTTGGCTTTATTTTGTGATCAGTGATAACTTGTGGTTAACTTGAGTAAGACTCGGGTCATGGTTTTCAATTGTTTAAAGACTTCTCATCTTCACTTCATTTTTTAGGGTCAGGAGATTGAGATCACTTCCTCCTACACTTATCTGGGGGTTGTGTTTTCCAGTCCGCAGTTCAGTATGAGACAATATATTCAGCCTAGAGTTAATAAGGGTATGGGTTCTCTTGCTCTGCTTGAGAAATAGTGTTTCAGACATCACTTCCACGATACCTCGTCTAAGCTATCTCTCTTAGACGCTCTTGTGCGGTCGATTGTTTTTTATGGATCTGTGGTTTGGGGCCCTTCTTTTCTTAGCTCAGATTGGGCCTTGATAGAGCAGGTTCAGACTTTGTTCTTGAGGTGCATCATCAGATGTCACAGGCTCACTCCTCATAGCCATTTTTGTTGAGTTTGGTGCTCATCCTTTTAGACTCACGACCATTTTTGATTTCGTTTGGTTCCTTCATCGTCTTCGTAGGTTTGTGGATACTGCTAGGGACCAGGACCGCTACTCCTATTTAGCTTATTGCTCTTCTGTTTCTACTACAGATGTTGAGTCTGGTTCTTGCGCAAGATGTTGGTATGCACAAGTTTCTCTTTTGCTGAGTTCGATTGGGATTGATATTGATCATCTTCCCCCTTTTCAGTTCTCATTGGATGCCCCTGCTCATCTTCTCCCTTCTCGACAGTAGTGGAATGAGCATGTTCGTCGTGATATCTATAGACGTTACATTGCTACTACCTAGGTTAACCCTCCTGGGGTGTTACGCCTACAGATGCCCTTTTATGCGGAGTAATTTTTTGAAATTTCTGATGGGATCATTGTTCGTCCTATCTACCTTTCATGACAGTGGTCTCATGCCCTGCGGATCTCTTTAGGTTCTTTCAGAGTTGGTTCTCACCGTCTTTGGGCTCAGATTGATCATCATATCGATTGTGGGGAGCAGATCTGTATGCCCTATACTTTAGGGGAGGTGGAGAATGAGGCTCATTTCCTTTTTCGATGCCCTATTTACTATGAGATTAGAGGGAGATTCTTCTGTTTGTTATGAGAGTACTTCTCTCTCTATGACTTTTCAGCTATTATGATCAGAGATGTATTGCACTTTATCTTCGTGAGGCCACCACATGACATGATAGCATGATCTAAGCACTTCTCCCACACCGACACTTGTCTACTGAGCTCATTACTGCCTTTTTTACACCATTATCCCCTTTACGTGGTGTGAAAAGGCCTTTTAGCTCTATTCGGTCTAATGGGCTTCCTAGATGTGTTAGATCCTGTTTCGGATATTTGCACCAACAACACTCCTCTGTAAGTGGCCAGAGACAGTACAGTGCCTCTACACATCAGCATGTGTATCATTCAGTGACTGACTTCTTTTTGCCCAAGAAGGACTCCTAGCGCTTTCTCTTTCTTGGTCTCTGTTCTTTGTTGTTATTATTTTGGTTGTATTCGTTTATTTTCGGACACCTTTGTGTGCTCCTGCTGGTGTCAGCTTCACTGTTGTAATCTTTTAGTCCCATAAGCCTCTTTTTGATCTTTTGTTGGACATTAATATCATTATCTTATCTTATCTAGTTTTTTAATTTTTCCATTTCTCTTTCAATCTTCATATGTTCTAATGTCTTTTGAATCTTTTCTATTATTCCAAAATTTGTCATTTTCTTGCATATAACTTATGAACATGTATCTAATTTCTTGCCATAGGGAAAGGAATGTCATTTGCCTCTTCATCAATAGGTAGTACCGAACAAAGAATGGAACCCAACTTTGATTCTCCTCTATGGAACTATGTAGACATTAAAAAACCTGTTCTAGGAGGTGGTGCATTCCGTTGGAGATGTCGAGGATGTGGTGTAGAAAGAAATAGTTCTTATTATCGTGTGGTAGGTCATTTATGTGGTTACACTGAAAGAGGAGTTAAGAAATGCCCTGGCAAAAAGGGTGCCCCTATACCAAATCAAACTGTGTTAAAATATATTGAAGAACATGAGGCAGTAGAAGAGAGAGAAGAACGCAAGGAAACAAAACTCAGTAGCAATGCCAATAAAAGTAAAAGAGAAAACGGAATGCAACCCACCAGATGTTAAAGTACATGATCACCCCTTCTTCAGTACCGCAATGGAGACTGACATTGAATCTATCCCTGTTGTACACAAAAGAAAGGGGCCACTAGAAACTTTTGAAAATAAAGGATAGGAAATTGCTGACATTAAAGTGGGAAGATGCCTGATTGCAAATGGGTTATTCTTTAGTGTTGCCCGCTCTCCATTTTGGAAGGACATGTTGAGGGGTGCCAATGAAGCTCCAAAAGGGTATTGTGGCCCCAGGTATGAGAAAGTGCACACCACCTTGTTCGATGACGAGGTCCAATGGATTGAAAATCAATTGAAGCCCATAAGGGACTCATGGGTTGAGATAGGGGTGACAATTGTTTCAGATGGTTCAAAGGATTCCAGGAACCATCCCTTGATCAATGTCCTTGCGGTGTCCCTTAAAGGGGCAATATTTCAGAAAGTGGTGGATTGTGAGGGCAAAGTAAATGATGGGCCATTTATTGCTGATATACTAATTGGGGCCATTGAACATGTGGGTGCAATAAACGTTGTCCAAGTCATAACGAATAACACAGAATTGTGGAGTAGTAGGTTTATTGGTTGAATCATGATATCAACATATCTTTTGGACACTTTGTGCAGTTCATTCACTCAAATCTTATGCTACAAAAGATTGAGAACCAAATTGAGTGGATCAAAACAATGTATGAAGAGGTTGAGGACATACAAATGTTTGTCACAAACCACCACATGACTGAATCTCTTTTCAAGAACTACTCAAAATTGGAGCTATTGAAGGTAAATGAACTTGAACTCAAGTTAGTAATTTAATTTTTAATATTTGACAATTTCTGATTTTTCATATTTTACTTGTGCAATGTGTATAGTTTTCTAAAATATGTATCTAATAGTTGGTTTTTGCTCTAATTTATGTCACAAGTTGCTGAGACCCATTTTGCATCACATATAATCATCTTAAGATGGCTTGTGCAAGTGAAAGATGCACTTCAAGGTATGGTAATTAGCCACAATTGGGGTGTATGGAAGCAAAAGAACACTGAAAGGGCAAACAAAATAAAGGATATGCTATTGGTTGAGTCATGGTGGGAACGTGTGGAACATCTCCTTAAGATCACTGAGCCCATTATGAGCATGCTTAGGTACATTGACATGGATAGGCCTTGCCTTGGAGAGATCTATGATAGCATAGATTCAATGATTGAGAAGATCAAGCAAGTTATAAATGAGGAGGAGCAAGATCCGCAAGAGACTTTTATCAAATAAGCGCAAAAAATTATTAATGAAAGATGGAACAAAATGACCACTCCATTACATTTGCTTGCCTATGCCTTGACCCCCAAATACTTTAGCTCACAATATTGTGATCTACTAGGAAGGTTGCCACCATAAAGAGATACGGAAGTGTCTGATGCGTACGAGGCAACAATTAGAAGAATATTTCCTGATGATGATATGAGAGATGTAATCATGGATGAGTTGATAGAGTTTGTCAATGCTAGAGGTCTAAGTAATGATGCTCTTCGTCATCAGTTCAAGAAGGATGCTCATGGTTGGTGGTACCTCCTTGGCCAAAAATTCCAAACATTGCAGCCCCTTGCAATCAAAGTTATATCGCAAGTAAGTTTTATTTTAAAAAAATTAGCTCACTTTATCTTCAGAAGAATCATGACTAGAAAGTGATTTTAAATTTTTTATAAGATTGAATTAATTCTTTTTTAATTGCTTACCCTATATTGTCTTTATAGATTGTTAGTTCTTTTGCATCAGAAAGAAATTGGAGCACCTATTTTTTCATCCACTCGGTGAAGCGCAATAAGTTGCAATAAAAAATGCAGAGAACTTGGTATTTGTGCATAACAACTTGTGCCTTCTTTTGCACAAGAGTCAAGAATACAAAGAAGGGGAGACAAAAAAGTGGGATGTAGGTGTAGAGATTGCAGACTTGGATGCTTCCATTGCTCGGCTTACAATTGATGATTTTGATGACTTTGATGTCAATAACATTGTTGATTCTGCCGCTGATCCCAACTTGGTATTTGTGCATAACAACTTGTGCCTTCTTTTGCACAAGAGTCAAGAATACAAAGAAGGGGAGACAAAAAAGTGGGATGTAGGTGTAGAGATTGCAGACTTGGATGCTTCCATTGCTCGGCTTACAGTTGATGATTTTGATGACTTTGATGTCAATAACATTGTTGATTCTGCCGCTGATCCCATTGGCCTTAGCACAAATAATACCGGAGAAGAAGAAGATGAAGAAGAAGAAGATGAATATGAAGAAGAAGATGAAGATTGAAGAACTTAGAACTAAGAATATTGATAGATATTCATTCCAATAGTTAAACAATAGACGTGAACAAATGATACTTGATATTTTAAATGTTTTGAATCTTTGATTTTGAAGCTGATTGAACTATGTTACAATTTACTATATGATGGTATGGTCACTATGATTACAAGTTTAACTATTTATGGTTTTTAGAAGTTTTTGTTGTTTCAATGTATTTATGGTACTATGCTACATTCTAATTTTAAATCATGCTTCATAAAAATGTGTATATATATATATTTAACATGTTTTTGTGCTAATGAACCCAAATGAACCCAAACCCCTTTCCAAAATTTTGTCGAACTTGCGAACTGGTTCTCAAACTTCAAACTTGGAACCAAACCCGAACCAACAACTTAGATTAATAAAATAATATATATATGTATTATATACAATAATATATATTATTAACATGGATAAGTATATATAGAAAATGATAATTACCAATAACAATAATGTATATCAGATCGAATCAATCCGACTGAAGCTACAACTTTAACAGTTATAATGTACCGGCTTTGGCTGATATTGAACACAGCATTGCTACTTGCATGGGCCTTTTATTGATTGATACACACCATTCCAATCTCATAAAAAGATTGTGATATATAGTGAAGAGTTGTGTATTGATGTAGTCTTGCTCATTTTGTTTTTGAATTTTCAAAGCACCTGTGTCATAATTTGTAGTGTCAACTCCATCTGTGCATACTATCTGCCTCTTATTACTAACCAGTTTTTCATGAATGCAGTAAGCTGCTCCTAAATCTGATTCTATCTTGGCAATTTTTCATAATTGCATCATACAGAATGCAAATAGCTCCTACATGTGAGTAAATAATGGTAAATACAGCAAAGTTACTCACTTCAAACTCAAATATTGCCATTATCATCTCTATTGACAGGCAAGGAAAACATTAAAAACAGCCAAGATTTTATCCAGTCTTGGTCATTGCAATGTCTAATGTATATGTACACTTTATTTGGCTAAATTAGGTAAGTAAAAGATTTCCCGTACCAGAAGTAAAATGCAAATAGAATAACTGGAACCACTTTCAATCCGTTCATATTGAGCTTGTGTGGAAAGTCCTAACTTAGCAAAAAATCCAATATAAGTGAGCTATGATATGATGGATATAACTGTATGCACTGCTCCAGATGATATTTTCAAAGAGTTATATGATAAACTTAGTGATTGAAGAGGAAGGTGTGACTAATTAGTAAATACTAATTACTATAGCTAGTGAACTCTATGTCAGGCTTCAGTCATGGTGCTTTCCTCAAAGTTTTAGATAACATTAGCTGGCTTTCTTTTCTGTAATTTGTTGTATTTTTGATGAATTTCATAAGAGTAAAAAATGCTGATGGATAAGGTTTTATTTAGTTACTCATTCTTTTGACAGTTTCCAACTTGCCAGTGTGGTTAATCTCCCACATGTCCAAAATTATGACCAAAAATGTTAATTTAACTGTTCGGGGTATTGCTTCCCAACAGTAGGGCAACTGAACAGAATATGCTTGATTACAGCTAAAGACTTGATTTAGAAAGTGTAATATTTCTCTGACTTCCAATGGATACAGAAGTGACTTGAACTTCAGAATTTTACTAAATTATCACTGTGATGTTCGTATTATAAGGATGTCTATTTCCAGAACCATTCAAACTTTCTTTATCATAACCTTCATTTGGAGAAAGGATAGTGGAGAACTTGAAATTTTCGTATTTAAGCAGACAAGTATTCACATATTGAGTGGATTTATTTAGATGGAACCGATTTCATGCTTCCTGTAGGGCAGTGAAATAAATAGTTAAATCCTGGAATAAGCTATATTCATGTAAAAACTTGTGATGGCTATCAAGGGGTGTTGCTATACATTTTTCAATTTTATCAATATTAAGTATATTTTTGTTAATTGTATACTATTTGTTTTTTTGTTTGGGTTTATTTATAAATGTGTATTTCATTTGTTGCAGGAACTGGCTATTCACCTCTCTCTGTCATCCGAGAATGATGCAGATGTTTCTCCAACCAAAGCTATTGCTGACCCTTTACAAGAAAAACATCACTGCAATGTAACCTTGGACAGGCCAGAATTTGTTTGTGGCATAAATCTAAATCTTTGTTCCCAACAAGATACCAGGAATTTGGAAGTTGCGACAGGGGATCTGATGTCTGTTAATGTTTTTCCTGGAGAAAAGATCTCAACTCAAGATGAATGTACCCCCTGTACTGAGCTATATGTCCCTGAAAATATCCAACAAGGAGATAATACAAATAGTATCATTTGTGCTGGTGACTACAATGCCACTATTTTGGCTACAAAATCTGAACTACTGGATGGTAATATAATTCTGTCTTCTGCACATGGTACAGTTAATACTGAAACTTTTGTCCCTCAGCAGATTGATATGGAAAGTGATAAGAACACATTGAAGCAGAAAAGTGGAAAAAAAGAGCTAGTTGATAAGAGGGAGGGGCAATGGAGAGGTAAATCAACTGATATAGATGCTGCAATTGGACTTACCGTAGCAGCTGCTGAAGCACTAGTTATTTCAGACTTACTAGAAACTTGCAGGCTATCTGAAAGCATTGGTTCTTCTGAAATACTGGAAGCTGCCATTAAACTCAAACAAGCACGGCAAATGTGCGGCTTGGACAAATTTTTAGATTTCTCATCTGAGCCTATGGATGGAGTTGATGATTCTTGTTTGGATGATTTAGATGATAATTACATGGAAGATGCCTTTGCAGATGTTGGCCTTTTTGTTATGCAAAGTGCAGAGCCCCGTTTTGGTCAATGCTCTGTTGATGTATTTGAATCTGAAGATAGTAAAACAATTACAGATAAAAAGAAATGTTCAATATTATCTGTACAAGACAAGACTGAAGGTCCTTCTGAAGGGATGGGGTTCACCCCTTCAAAACTAGAAGTGAAGGTTGTGGGATCTGATGATAAGAAAGATGATGTTCTTGTTTCCATAGCTATGGCTTCCTTTTCAGATTCAGGTGATTGTAGGTTCAATAATGGGAATGTTGATACCAAAGGTCAGAAAAGGGATAGTATGGGATCTGATGATAAGAAAGATGATGTTCTTGTTTCCATAGCTATGGCTTCCTTTTCAGATTCAGGTGATTGTAGGTTCAATAATGGGAATGTTGATACCAAAGGTCAGAAAAGGGATAGTATGGGAAAAGCACAGATTGTCCAGTCCACTGTTAATCATGATGTCAATACCAAGCCAGGTGAAAGTAGATCCTCAGAAAATAGTCCTGACAAGGATATGAGTGCTCTACAAATAGAACAAAAGCCACCATTTATGGCATATAAAAAAAATGATAAAGATACTTCTCTTGAGACTGAGTTTCCACCTATAGAAAGCCTGGTTCACTGTTCACATGAGTCAGCAAATGAAACAATAGAGATTGTAGCTGCAACTCCACATTGTAATAATAGTGCATTTTGCAAGGTAAGGAGAGGTACTTCTAGTTCTTTTGCTTGATATTCTATACTAGATGACTACTTTCCTAAGTATTCTGTACTTTCTCATGTTAGTCGCTATAGAAGAAGATTCTATTGAACCATTAATTGTTACATAAATGTGTTTGGTAATTTAAATTTTATTTTGACAAAGTGCCTTCATACCATAGTTGCATGGGCACTCGTACCCATACTTCTGAGATGTGTACCTGGTACTGGCACACGTACCCAAGTTTCAGGTAATGAGTGGGTATTCAATAGAGAGCATAATAGCAAAGGACCTTGATTAAGATTTCTGAGTTTTATTTCAGTGTTTTTTAGCATATCAGCTTGCTGTTTATCAAGCTTATTCAATATGTAGTCACTAATCAGTTCTAAACTATGATACAATAATTGTATGACATTTCAATTTGTGTACTTTATCTTCAAAGTTGATGTTTGACATTAGACTTTATCACTGTTATTGTTTTGAAAACTCAGTGTCATTATATTTTCAGATTTTCTATAAAAATATAAAATTATATATATAAAAAATTGATGTACCCAAAATAACCCCCCCTCCTATTTTGAAACAATAGTTATGCCCATATTCGTACCTGTCTACAAAGTAACCCAAGTACCCCTGTCTCTGAGCAACATTGCTTCATACTAAAGGTTACAGACAATCAAAGTTTAGTGTGCAAAGGAAAGTACAATTCATATTCTCTTCTAGTAGCCTTATATTTGAAAATGAAGTAGCATATTGCAAGAAAATACTGATGATAAATGGATAAAATAACCTTCCCTATTCATGTAGAAGTATATAGAATAGGTGTGTGATAAAAATTTCAGTTGAAATGAACATTTTTGTTGGTATGACAGGATATTAATGGTTGATCTGGATATTTTAAGGCTTTAGCATTGATGTAACATCCGGTTTTTCCCGGGTCTTAATTAACATCTAACAACTCAAAAAATACAGTTATTACTTCGTTTCATAGGTGTTTACCGTATGGATTTAATCAAGCAACGCACATAGGAAATAGACACGAACACCGAACAGCAACAGTAGAACTATTATTATTATTCACATATACCAACAGTACATTATGCTTCGATATATCATGATAATGATGATGATTACAATGCTTCCCGAAGGGGTTATAAATACTTTCCGGCGAACCTTTCCGAAGGTATCCGTCGGCCAGATACATTATACCCGCTACAAACTGTTTTACCCGTCAACTACATCACAAGACTTCTACCGAAGGGACCCGTCGGCCCATGTACGACATCATCCCCCCCCAAAAGAAAAGTCGTCTCCTGACGACTAGCAAAATTAGGAGACAACCCACAATCAAGAAAAAAGAAATACTAGAGAGAAGAAGGAGGGGTCCCAGAGGAGTGCTATTGCCGACGCAACTCATACACCTGGTCAGTCCGGATGCGCAGATCTGTCTGAATCTGTGAATTAACTTCTACGGCCTCCTTCAGTAGAAGCGCAGCATCCATAGCCTGTCTCTTGGCCAACTGTAACTCATGCTCTGCTGTATCTTTATCCCGGATAGCTGCGTCCTTCTCCTGTACCACTGCTGCCATATCCTTCAAGAGTTTTGCCCGCTCTGCTGCCCATGCCGCCTGCTTGTCGGCCAAATCAGTGGCTAACTTTTCTCTTGCCTCTTTTTCAATTGCTAGAGATCTCCGAGCTGCAACACTGTCTGCTGCCCTATCCGCCTCTGCGCGCTGCCGCGCATAGTAAACTTCTTTGTACAGTCCCACGATCTCATGTGCCAACTTCATCATTGGAGTGTCACTTGCTCCCAATTCTGGCTCAGTGGCCCAGTCTGCCAACATCTCTGGTGTCTCTACTACCGGCCAACCTCTAGCTACAAAACAAGTTTGAAATCGCTTAGGACAAATCCCATGAATATACGCTCGAATCAAATGCCACTCCCTTCGCTGAGTGAGAGCCTGAATGGCCACATCATGCCCCTTCTTCAATGCAGACTTCATAGTCCTGAGATAGTCCTTGCACTTGTCCTCATCCGACCCGTAATCCTCCTTGGCGAAGTCCTCGAATGACCATTCGGGATCACTATTGTCTTCCTCATCAGCGGGAGCCATGCCCACATCCGGTGCCGCCTCCTCTGCTGTTGGCGCAATCCCGGCATGTGGCATTCCCTCCTCTTGAGACTGAGGCTCTGGTACAGGTGCTACTCCGGAATAGCTGGGGGACTGAATGGACGGGCCACGCCTGTCAGGAACGAGTCGAAACTGCTGCCTCAGAAAAACACTGGCTCTATCCATGACCTCTGGCTGCGCTGGGTCCATACACTACTGTACTCCTCCGTCTGGTAAGTTCTCTACTGGAAGTGCTTGAGCTTCTGCTGACTGTGTTACTGTAACAACTGCTGTTGGCTGACTTATGGCAGACGCCACGGGTGCTGCTATCGGAAGTGCTTCAGGAGCTGAAGAAGTCTCTCTGTCGACAGGTGCGGCCAGGTGGGCAAAGCCGACCGCAAATCTTGCCCCCGGCCGGACAGGAGAAGACCGTACCCCATGTTGCCATGGTGCGGCTAGTGTGACTGCCTGGTGGGATCCTCCAATCATCAATATCGGTCGCCGAGTCTGCCCAAATCTTGGAATGTGAGCCATGTGTAGGCCTCGGGGTAACAACTCAGAAGTCATAGGAAGCGTAGTATGCGGAAATAGCAAGGGGGTAGCCGTGACAATCTGAACCGCTTCATTATCCTCGCCCTCGCCTTCTTCTTCCTCCACACTATCCTGTTCAGAAGATGTCTCTTGTCGACCGCTATCAGTATCATCTGTCATGTCCATCCAGGGCCTCTTTTGACCTGCTGAACCCTTCTGCCCAGAGATTGTGTCCAAGTGCTTCCATTGCATGATAGGAGGTTCTCCTGGAGCCAGTGGTCCAGGCTGTGCCTCAATCTCCTCCGTTGGAATCACCTGCGTTACAGCATCCAAGAATAGACCAATGGCGTAATGGGGCATATAAAAGGTTTTGTGCTGGAGAGTCATGAATTCATGCATCCGTTCAGCCAGCACAGACGCCCAATCATACACTTTCCCAGTCATTATGCCGTTCATCATGGACACTTGCGGAAATGTGATATCCGATGCCCTAGAGGATCCCGTGAGCCTGCTTTTGACTAAGTCCATCAGACACTGCCATGGCCCTTCCGGAATGTCGGTTTTCTTTAAACCCCTCCCCTTTGATGTCTTGGCTAATGCCGCCTGTTCTGCTTCAGTCAAATCTCCACACACTAATTTGATTAAAAATAGTTTTCCATCCTTTGGAATTTTCTTCAGCTGAATCTTTCTGCCCTGCTGCCCTGGAATGCCAAAAACCCGTGTGAAATCTGCTGCTTTGAATGATACCACTAAGTTCCGTCCCAGTTACTGAAATGTGCTTCTGCGAGAGGCTCTGCCATATGTTTCAATCATGGTACGCAGATACCCTTCATACTCTCTAATGCAAAAAACCGACATCTGAATGGCCCATTCAACCTGTGCTCTTCTGATGCTTGCTTTGACTGGATGGTCATCAGGGGTTTCTTGCCACCATTTCCGGCAATCCATTCCATTTAATCCCTCAAATTGTATACTCTGTGGTGTAACTTCAGCTGCTGCAGGTGCTATGGTCTTGCGCTTCTCCTTGCCGCTGCTCGAGCCTTCATTCAAATTACCTGTACCTGCCATGCTCCTGCCTTCCACAAGTTTGGACTGTGCTAATTGTTTTTTCCACTGCCGTTTACCTGCAGACTCCATTAATTATATTATCTTTTCCTAACCGTCTCCCAAATCCATACAGTGAAGAATTCTTCCAAGTCCGTACGGTGAAGAGTTCTTTCAAAAATATGTATGGTAAATTGTCACCCTTGACATGATTTTCACAATCCGTACACACAGGAGGAGATTGAAAATTCGTCCAATGTAGAAGTTAGAAGCAGAATCAAATAACAAAGCCGTACCTCAAAAAGACCACACATCCGTACCACAATTTCCCTCCTCAAATCCGTACGGTGGTTGCATTCGTTGTAGAATATGTTCAAAATCTGTACATCGCCTATTAAAATCTGTATTGCTCAAGGGTCCAGGAAAATCCGTACATTGCCTTCAGTTCCACTCTTTTTGAAATCTGTACACCACAGGGATGCATTTCTGATGGAATCCGTACTGCCTGAAAAACTGTACAATTAGTGGAGATTTCGGTACACACAAAAGTATCAAGGAAAGCCGTACATGAAGGAAAACCGTACGGTCAAACATCAAAGAAGCCCGTACATCAAGAAAGCCGTACGGTCAGACTTTATAACATGGAAAACCGTACATCAAGAAAGCCGTATGGCCAGAGTTTATAACATGGAAACCGGTACGATGCTATAGAATCCGTACGGCTGGAAAACCGTATGGTGCTTTTTGTCTCTTTTTTTTTTTTTTTTTTGTAAACTTTTTGTTTTTTGTTTTTTTGTTTTCTTTTTACAAAAAAACAGTCAATTTTCCCTTCGACCGTCGTCAACGTCGGTCTGCAGTGACGGAGGGGTCTCCCGAAGGCCGTTTCCTGATGCAGAAGTGTTCCGCTCGTGATATATCTTCAACTTCAACCCATTGACCGCCTGAGGCACTTCGTGTCCATCCAAAGTCCATAATTTGATTGCTCCATTGTCCCCTACTTCCCGGATCTAATACGGCCCAACCCACTTAACCTTGAACTTACCCGGTTTGATCTCATTCCGACCATCATACTTTAATACCCACTGGTCGGGCTGGAACCTGTTCAGCTTCAGGTGCTTATCGTGCCATGCCTTCCGCCTATTCTGCGTTACTTCAGTGGCCCACTATGCTAACAATCGCCTCTCTTCTAACCTGTTCAGTTTATACAGCCTTTCCCTTAAGCTTTCCATGTCGCCCAACTTGTTTTCTAGTGCTATCCGCAAGCTTGGTATCATAAATTCTGCTGGTACGACGGCCTCTTGTCCAAACATCAGTTGAAACGGCATGTGTCCTGTTGTGACTTTGTATGCCGTACAGTAAGCCCACAGAGCAGAAGGTAATTTCTCCTCCCAATCCTCCCCTTCGACGGCACAGGATTTGTATATAATTGATACAAGTATTTTGTTGGTAGCTTCGGCCTGTCCGTTTGCCCTTGGGTAGTACGAACTTGACAGCGAATGGTAAATTTTGAATTCCGTGGTGAGCAGTCGGATCACATGGTTTACAAAATGGTCTCCTCTATCGCTTCTTAATTGTAATGGAATGCCGTACCTAGTAATAATTTGCTCATAAATAAACTATGCTGTACTTACCGCTGAGTTGTCTGGTAATGCACGCGCCTCCACCCATTTAGTCAAATACTCCGTGGCAACCACAATGTATCGGCATCTTCTGGTTCGGCTCGTCTTCAGGGGTCCTATGAAATCCAACCCCCATCGTTCAAAAAGCTCCTGAGCATGAGAAGGATTCAGAGGCATGAAATCTCTTTTCAAGGGTTTTCCAGCTCGCTGACATGTATCACATGCAACAACCCATTCCCTGGCGTCATTGTATACTGTTGGCCACCATAATCCTGCTAGAAGTATTTTTTGTGCAGTTGTGTCCGGGCCCATGTGTCCTCCTGCCGGCCCTTCGTGCGCTTCCTTCAGTACTCGTGGAATTTCTTCCTTGAGGATACAACCCCGCAGGATCTGATCGGGTCCCATTTTATACAACAATCCATTAATCAGTTGGAATGTTCCACTCTGTATCACCAACTTCCGTTTTTCATTCGGTGGCATGGTATTTGGAAACTGTCCTGTTGACAAGTATTCGCCAATGCTTGTATACCATTCTGGTAGTGCAGCAATCTGAAACAGCTGTGCGTCAGGAAAGTCATCATTTACACCGTCTGCCGGTTCTCCTGTTCTGATACGTGATAAATGATCCGCGCTTACATGTTTCTTTCCTGGCCGTACGATAATCTTGAAAGTAAACTCCTGCAACAGGAGTAACCATCGGCTGATTCTTCCTTGAATGATTGGTTTGTTGATCATATACAACAGGGCCTGATGATCAACATAGAACACAAATGGAGTGGCCAACAAGTAATGTCAAAATTTCTGCACAACATAGACCATCCCCAATGCTTCCCGTTCAGTTGTACTATAATTTTGTTCAGCTTTTGATAACAAATGACTGACGAAGTAGATCGGATGATCCAACCCGTGGCTTCCCCTCTGTGCGAGAGTTGCTCCAATCGCATAGTTTGATGCATCGGCATGGACGTGAAACTCCGTTTTCCAATCAGGGTATGCCAAAATAGGTGCTGTAGCCAGTCGTACCTTGAGTTCTTCGAATGCTTCATCCTGTTCCTTGTCCCATCGGAACGATTCTGTCTTGGAAGTTTGTAATGACCCTCTCTATAAAGGCCACAGAAACCCTCAAACTGAACTTAGGAATTTTGTCAAACACTTGGCGTGTAACAGTAACAATATTCAGAATATGGTAATTTCAGATTTGATACTTTTAGAATATAATCACAGAATTACAATATATATAAAGCCATTGAACTATATTTCAATTACAATGCAATAAATTCTGAAATTATTTTATTACCAATTCTGGACTGATTATTACAATGACTGTATGACAGCAAATTTACCCAAAAATTGACATATATTTCAGAATGCAAGAACCTGGTTTGAAGAACTATGGAAGAACACCACGTTTTGCTGCAGATCGTTGATGAAGACCTCCAACCGCACCTCCAAACTGTCCTTAATTTGCTGCTGTTGCCCAAACTAGCAGGGCCGTACCAGGCCGTACCTGTACGGCTGCTGAAATAAAATAATATTAAGGTTTTGGGACCCCCAAATGCAAGGAAAAATGGGCGCCTAGGGTTAGGTAGTAACCCTGTAAAACCATAAAAAATAACTCCAAGGGGTTGAGGAGATATGAGCAATTATGTGGTTCCGAACCCTGCTTTGCCAATTCTGAAAATGCACTTATTCTGTCTTCAAACTCTTGTCAAATGCTTCTCCAATGATAGGGCAAATCTGAAATCCTTATTCCAACCAAAAACAAACCCTAACAACGAATTCTCAATAAGCTCCAATGAGATGGCTGAATACCAACTCCAATTATGCAACAATTCAGGTGATATTTCACACCCTCAAAGTCGCCAATCCAAGGGAGTGATTCGTTCCCAAAGATCGAATAATTTGCAGATCCAAAGTCCACAAATGTCTTCACAATGAAGAAGTAGAAGAGTTCTCCAATCCAAGCATGTCCAAATGAGAGGCCGAGCCCTCTATTTATTCACTTTTCTAAGAAGTTGCTAGAACTTCTAGAAACATCCTTTATAATTTCTCATTATAATGCACTTTTTATAATAAAGTAATTTTATAAAATAAAAAGTGCAACTCAAATTAAAATTATAACATGTGGGCCCCAATATCACATAATGATAAAATATAACCTCTTAACACTTCTTCAAGAGCAATATATGACTATCTGATCCGCAGAATTGACTCTCTTTCCACACCATTTGCCTACGAGAGTCTGGAATAGGCAAATCCATGATCAATGCCATGTCGAACTAAAGAGGGGACATTACAGTCCGCCCCTCCTGAAATTGCTTGGCCTCAAGCAATCTCAACGCCGGATGCTGCAAAATAGCCTCCCCCTCCCAAGTAGCATCCTCAACAGGTAAATCTTTCCACTTAACCAAGTATTCTCTGATCACCCTTCTACGAAGCTGCTTTTCTCTGCTCTCCAGGATGGATTCTGGTACTAAAATCAATTTTCCCTCATCATCTAAAGGAGGTAATACTGCAGAAGGCACCACATTCTGACCCAACGCCTTCTTGAGGCGTGACACATGAAACACATTGTGCACTCTGCTGTCTGCGGGAAGCTCCAACTCATAAGCCACTTCACCAACTCGCCTGATAATCCTGAATGGTCCATAATAGCGTGGCTTAAGTTTCTCTGCCCCACTCTTCTTAAGAGTAGATTGCCTGTATGGCTGCAACATGAGGTAAACCATATCATCTACCTGAAAACTACGCTCAGTTCTCTTCTGGTCTGCATACTGCTTCTGCTAGTTCTGAGCTCTTGCAATATTGTGTTTGAGGGTAGCAACTATATCCTTACTCTCCTGTAATAATTCACCTGCACTGGGTACCCGGTTGTCGCTCAACAACAAATCCAAGAAACTAGGTGCTTCATAACCGTAAAGTGCCATGAAGGGTGTCATCTGTATAGTCATATGATATGTAGTATTGTAACAATACTCGCAGAGATATATCCATCTGACCCAAGCTCGCTGCTGAGCTACCACATAATTCCTTAAATACCCTTCCACCCATTTGTTCACAATTTCTGTCTGACCATCGGTTTGTGGGTGATAGCTAGTGCTGGGTGTAAGCTCCGTGCCACATAACCGGAATACCTCCTGCCAAAAGTGACTCATGAAACGGCTATCCCTATCACTCACAATGTTCTGAGGCAAGCCGTGCAATCTGAAAACCTCCCGAAAGAAAACCTCTGCCACCTAAGCTGCTGAATGTGTAGTGGTGATAGGAAAGAAATGAGCATATTTCGTTAATCTATCTACCACCACATAAATACAATCTCGTCCTTGTACCTTGGGCAAACCTGTGATAAAGTCCATGGAGATGCATTCCCACTTCCTGTCGGGAATCGGAAGTGGCTGTAGGAGCCCTGCCGGATAGCTGTGTTCTTGTTTGTTTTGTTGGCAAACAAGACACTCTCGAACATACTGCAAAACATCAGCTTTCAGCCCTTTCCAAGTGAACCGCTCTCGAACTGACTTGTAAGTCTTGAAGTACCCGGGATGGCCTGCTGTCGGTGAGTCGTGAAGTGATCTCATAATCAGTTGCTTAACCTTCGATCCTGGGACCAGGTAAATCCTGTTCTTGTAAATGATCAAATCATCCACAAGTGTGTATCTGGTATCAATCACTGTTCCCTCTACTATATTGGAGGCCCATGTATCCTTGGCATACTTTGCTATAATCAAGTGTCGCCAATCCTCTGATATCTGAACCATAAGAGTGAGGTGTGGCCTTCGAGATAGAGCATCTGCAACAACATTCTGAGTTCCCTTGACATATGAGATGTCAAAATCATATGCCTGCAACTTACTTACCCACTTTTGTTGGCGATCATTCAGGTCCTGCTGTCCCAAGAAATGCCTCAGACTGTTATGATTAGTTTTAATACAAAACTTGCTACCCACAAGATATTGTCTGAATTTGGCCAAAGCATGCATGATGGCCAACATCTCCTTATCATATATACTGAATGAACGCTCAGGGCCTCTGAGCTTCCTGCTCTCATAAGCTATGGGGTGCTTATTCTGCATAAGTACAGCACCTACTCCCTCTCCAGATGCATCACATTGAAGCTCAAATGGCTTCGTGAAATCAGGTAATGCTAGAACTGGGCACGTAGTCATTATCTCCTTAAATCTCATAAAACAGTCCTGTGCCTTCTGAGTCCACACAAATTCCCCTTTTTTCAGTAAATCTGTCATGGGAGCTGCATGTCGTGAGTAGCTACTGACAAACCTGCGATAAAAACCACATAAACCAAGGAACCCCCTCAACTGTGTAAGGTTCTCTGGTGGAGGCCAATCAACAATAGCGCGAATCTTTTCAGGATCCATCCGCACTCCCTCTGCACTAATGATGTGTCCTAAATATAACAGCTCGGTCATCCCTAAGTCACATTTGGACTCCTTTGCATACAAGGACTCCTTCTGTAGAATGCTCAACACCGTCTCCAAATGCTCTAGATGCTCCTGCCATGATCGGCTATAGATCAAAATGTCATCAAAAAACACCAGCACGAATTTCCTCAACTGATGGTGGAAAACTCTGTTCATAGTGGACTGGAAAGTGGCAGGTGCATTGGTCAGACCGAAAGGCATGACTACAAACTCAAAGTGCCCACAATGACATCTGAAAGCAGTTTTCTCAATATCCTGTTCACGGACTCTGATCTGGTGATATCCTGATCTCAAATCAATTTTCGTGAAATAACAGGCCCCATGCAATTCATCTATCAACTCATCAATGCGAGGAATAGGATACCTGTTCTTAATGGTTCTCTTATTTAATGCCCTGTAATCAATACACATCCGAAGCGTTCCATCCTTCTTTTTTACCAAAACAACAGAAGATGCAAAAGGTGACTTACTAGGTCGGATGTGCCCCATAGCTAGCAACTCCTCAATGGTCCTTTCGATCTCATCCTTGAGTCGCTTTGGATGTCGATATGGTGTGATCATGATAGGTTTAGCACCTTCCTCCAGTTCAATAATATGCTCAATACCTCTGTCCGGTGGCCTGCCTGGTGGAATCTCATTGAATACCTTTTCGTACTTAATCCTCAACTTCTGAATATCAGGATGATATTCCGCCTTATGTTGCTCCTCCTGTGTAGGTATCAAAGTACAAACTGCTGCCCACTCTATATCATTATGCCTAGTTAATCTCTCCAGCCGCCTAAATGAGATAGTCCTGATGTCTCCATTACGGATAGCCTTTAGCACATGAATCCTACCATTCATTTCGAATTGTATCTCCATATCCTCTAATCTCAGGGTAACCACCTTCAATGAATGTAGCCACTGCATCCCAAGTACTATGTCCATGTCACCCATGTTGACCACATGATAATCCGCCTTAAACTCATAGTTGTTCAAGCGCAAAGGTAAGTCTCGTACCATCCTGTCACAACGAATAGTGTATCCATCAGCTACCTTGACTCTTAGTCCTTCGAACTCCTCAGTAATGAGTCCACGCTTCTCTACAAATCGTGCATCAATGAAATTATGCGTGGCACCTGTGTCCAACAATGTAATAACCTTCTGTCCAGCCAAGACTCCCGTAGTCTGAAAGATCCCTCTCTCTGGATACTAGACAGTCGTGCTTCCTGTAAATGTAGCTCTGTTTCCTGCCTTTGCCCTGCACTGTCTATCTCCTGCTCTCCCTCTGCTTCATCAGAATCCTCATCATGATGTTCTGAACCATCTGAATCTGAGCCTTCGTAATAAGCCCACATTGCCCGGTTGGCCTTCCCTTTTGGCCTCATAGGACAGTCATGGCCGTACTCATACGGGCCTTTGCAATAGAAGCATAGCTTCTTCCTACGCAAGTCATTAAGTGTCTCCTTGTCCAGCCTCTTACTTTCTTCCTTAGGTAGCTGTGCCTCTCTATGAAAGGGTTTCCTGTCCTTATCTTTTCCTGAAGGGAAACTCTTTGCCTGAAATTTATTTTTAGAAGCTGAAGAGGAATCCATGTCACGAGCTTTCTTAATGGCTTCCTACAAAGTGGGAGGGTTGAGAGCTTTAATCCACCCTCTCAACGGATCAACTAACCCATCCATAAATAAAACCAATAGCCTTCGTTCAGATACATCTGTTACTAACACTGCAAGTTTCTGAAACTCTGAAATGTATGTTTCCAATGAGCCCCACTGTTTAAGCTGGGCTAATTTCTTGAAATGGAGTTCTGGATCTTTCTTATCAAAACGTTCAATCAGTCTCTCCGTAAACTCCACATATGAGGTAATGTGTGCATGACCCATAGTTATCATACCATGATGCCACCATTCGTGTGCTAACCCATCCAGGTGAATTGCTGCATACTTAATAGCTTCTTCCTCAGACATAGGATTCAATTGAAAGTATGTGTCAAGCTTTTGAACCCAAGCTCTTGCTGTAGACTTCCCCGAGCCATCATAATATGGTAACTGTAGTTTTCCTACTTTCTTTCGTAGCTCATAGTTCTGAGTCCTGTCTTGTCCACGGGGCATATGCTTCATCCGCACATCCATATACTCTCTAAAGGTGATTGCAGCTGTAAAATCTAGTCCTCCTGCTTCCCAATCTCTCCTCAGCTGATCCTGTATGTCAGTGATCTGGGGTTTTGGTACCGGCTGCTCTGGAGCTCTAGGAAGGAACGTAGGAATCATAGGCCTCGAACTTACTGTCCGAGCTTGCTGGGGGGCATGACCGAAATTATTCCCAATTTGTTCGCCTCCATTATGTCTCTCATCTTGATTATTCCCATTCTGATTGTGACCATTCTGATTATTTCCTCCACCTATGTTAGCGTTCAACCCCATTTGTCGATCCATCATCTGCATCATAAGCTCCATTCTCTGATTCTGTTCTTGTGCTCTTTGTTCGGCTAATCGCTGTCCCTGTGCCAGGGTGTCTAATAACTGTAAAAATCTTTCCTCTTGCGGATCTGGACCGGCATTCCCGCCTATATCCATATTGTAGTCGTAGTCTTGATCAAAAAATACCTCCCCTGTGTCTGTATGACTGGATTCTATGTCCACCTGGATAGATGAGCTAGACTGTTCGCTCTGCAGGTCAGAAATCCTATCTTGTCTTGCTTTGGTATTGCGGAAATTATAAGGCCTTTGTCGCATGCTCTGATTTTAGTGTTTTGACATTTCGTCAAACACTTTCCCTCCTATCCAGCTGTTCCAAATTCCCTATAAGACCTCCACAGGATGGCAGGACTTATAGCTCTGATACCACTGTAATGACCCTCTCTATAAAGGCCACAGAAACCCTCAAACTGAACTTAGGAATTTTGTCAAACACTTGGCGTGTAACAGTAACAATATTCAGAATATGGTAATTTCAGATTTGATACTTTCAGAATATAATCACAGAATTACAATATATATAAAGCCATTGAACTATATTTCAATTACAATGCAATAAATTCTGAAATTATTTTATTACCAATTCTGGACTGATTATTACAATGACTGTATGACAGCAAGTTTACCCAAAAATTGACATATATTTCAGAATGCAAGAACCTGGTTTGAAGAACTATGGAAGAACACCACGTTTTGCTGCAGATCGTTGATGAAGACCTCCAACCGCACCCCCAAACTGTCCTTAATTTGCTGCTGCTGCCCAAACTAGTAGGGCCGTACCAGGCCGTACCTGTACGGCTGCTGAAATAAAATAATATTAGGGTTTTGGGACCCCCAAATGCAAGGAAAAATGGGCCCTAGGGTTAGGTAGTAACCCTGTAAAACCATAAAAAATAACTCCAAGGGGTTGAGGAGATATGAGCAATTATGTGGTTCCGAACCCTGCTTTGCCAATTCTGAAAATGCACTTATTCTGTCTTCAAACTCTTGTCAAATGCTTCTCCAATGATAGGGCAAATCTGAAATCCTTATTCCAACCAAAAACAAACCCTAACAACGAATTCTCAATAAGCTCCAATGAGATGGCTGAATACCAACTCCAATTATGCAACAATTCAGGTGATATTTCACACCCTCAAAGTCGCTAATCCAAGGGAGTGATTCGTTCCCAAAGATCGAATAATTTGCAGATCCAAAGTCCACAAATGTCTTCACAATGAAGAAGTAGAAGAGTTCTCCAATCCAAGCATGTCCAAATGAGAGGCCGAGCCCTCTATTTATTCACTTTTCTAAGAAGTTGCTAGAACTTCTAGAAACATCCTTTATAATTTCTCATTATAATGCACTTTTTATAATAAAGTAATTTTATAAAATAAAAAGTGCAACTCAAATTAAAATTATAACATGTGGGCCCCAATATCACATAATGATAAAATATAACCTCTTAACACTTCTTCAAGAGCAAGATATGACTATCTGATCCGCAGAATTGACTCTCTTTCCACACCATTTGCCTATGAGAGTCTGGAATAGGCAAATCCATGATCAATGCCATGTCGAACTAAAGAGGGGACATTACAAAGTTAACCTATCCAACGGATAGGCTATCTTTGCAAAATTCTTGATAAAACGCCTGTAATATCCTATATGCCCAAGGAAAGATTTTACCTCTGTCACATTGGTGGACGGCTGCATCTCCAATATGACCCGCACTTTGTCCGGATCTGTCTTCAGTCCTTACAGACTACGTGTCCAAGCAACCTTCCGTGTGGAACCATAAATCTGCACTTCTTCGGGTTGAGGGCCAACCGCGCACGGCGGCACCTTTCCATACACTCACCTAGGGCTGCTAGATGTTTGTCCTCCGTACTGAATACTGACCAATCACCCAAAAATGTCTTGAAGTTTCCGACGGACATCTTGTCAAAGATGTGTAGTATGATCCGCTGAAATGTTGCAGGCACATTGCATAGACCGAACGGCATCCGATTATAGGCATAGACCCCATCTTCTACGACAAATTTTGTCTTCAGTTTATCCTCTTCTGCGATTGAGATCTGATTGTAGCCGGAAAAACCATCCATAAATGAGTAGATCTCATGTCCCGCCACCTCCTTGAGGATGCTATCCGTGAATGGGATCGGGAACGGATCCTTGATGGTGACTGCATTCAAGCATCGGAAATCAACACATTCGGATTTGAATGGAGTCCTTTTTCAGGGAGATCACGATCGGGGATACCCATTCGCTGGTCTGTACCTTGAAAATAATTCCGGCTTCTAGCATCCAATTGATTTCTTCCGTAACCCGGGCCGCGTAATGTTTGTTCATTCTGTAGGGCCTTTTCCGTACGGGTATTGCTCCGTCGATCAATGGAATGCGGTGCACACATAATTCAGGTGGTACGCCCTTCAGGTCCTTGTACGTCCATGCAAAGACATCTTTGTATTCTAAAAATATCTTGAAGGCTGCTGCCTTTAGTACTGGGTCCCAATTGTCCCCTACCAGTATGTTCCGTGGTTCTGCTTCATCTCCCAAATTCATGGTCTGCAACGCGACTTCATTATATGTGATGGGTTCTCCTTTAGTGAACTGATGTGCCGGGGTCACATCGAGTGACGCATCTCCTTCCTTTATTTCAGTGAATTGCTTTGGAAAGGCATCGGTATTGTTTTCTTCTATTGTCAGTACGTTGCAGGTTGGAAACAATTCATAATCCTCTATCTGCCAATGGTACAGACCATTTACTGAATCCAAATCGTCGTTTCCTTCCAGTCGTAAAACTCCCTCCTGATCCGGTTCCATAATTTGCCCCTTTTCATCCTCTTCTCCCTCAGAATCTGACGAGAGGGCTTCGTCCTCGACCATCTGAGTGTGCAGATCAATGACATACTTCCGGCCTTTGCTTTCGAGTGATAAAGTATTTTTCTTCCAATCGTGCTTTGCTTTTGCTTGTATCAGCCACCCCCGACCCAAAATAGCATCGTACCCCTTTCGCTTGACAGGAATCACAACGAAGTCCAACAAGAATGGTTGTGTTCCGATTGTCACTGGTTGTACTGTGAGTATTCCCAATGGCTTGATTCCATGTTGATCGACTGTTAGCAACTGGAAGGTAGGTGGCCATAATGTCGGCCGACCCAACTTCTTCCAAGTATCCTCTGGTAGCACATTGACACCGGATCCTCCGTCGACGATCGTGTCCGTTAGTACAGTCTCGAGAATGCCCATTTCAACAACTGCCGGATAGCGTCCAGAGGAAAGAGCTAACAACATTGGATCTTCTGCACTTGTACCCCCCTGTTTGTTGTTGTCTTGCTCTATGGGTTGCTTAGCACTTGGGACTATATTTGTGAGGGCCGTACGGAGTTGAGGCATCGTGAGCAACAGATCATTTATCTTGACGGGTATCTCAGCTTGCAATATTTGCCGTACAATGTTTTGTTCTGCACAGTTCCTGACCGAGGTACTTGGCGGGTCCTTTAGGTGTGCCATTTCTGCCTGTGTTGCTTTCTGGATCTCTGCCCTTGCTTCCTCCAGTCTCTTTTTTTCTTCCGCTGGGTCAGGGTATAGCTTCGCCTGTTTCCGAGTGATTGCCAGAACTTCTTCATTTGTCCCTACGGTAATCAAGTTCACTCCGGACTTCGTACACTTAGTATCATCATGATCTCCAGGTCCACACCAACGGCATAGCAGCTTCGGTGTGTTCGTTGTTGTGCACTCCCGGGCGAAGTGACCCCACAGATTGCATGCGCGGCATTGAACAATTGGCCAACCATTCGCATCATACTGAATTCGACTCCTTCCTCCATTGTTGTTGTTGCCACCATTGTTGTTATTGCTGTTGTTGTTTGGTCCGCGCCGGTTGTTTCTGTATCCACCTGATGTGGCACCTTCCGTACTGGTGTTCCTGTTCCCTCCTGACGGGGATGCCTCCTGTGACAGGAACACTTGCTGTGGTGTCCTTGTTTTTAAATTGAAAGGGCATTCTTTTACTGAGTGTTTGAGGATCTGACAGATTTCACAAAATTGCTCTTTCGGGCAGGATCCCTTCGTATGGCCTTCTTTCTTACATTCCGTGCACCATAGGTCATTACCCTTAGTTTCCTTGTTCATGTTTTTGAATTCCTTCATCATCCGTATCATGTCCTTCTGGAGGGCACGAACCTTCTTGTTGCTTCCTTCGTCATCGCTGCTATCATCTCCTGAGGATGCATCGTCATCTGAATCGAACGAGCTGGTCTTCTTCTTCTTCTTTGTCTTCTAGTCACTTTCGAGGTTCATTGCCCGATTGTACGCTTCATTGTATGTGGATGGTGGCACGATCTTCATCTTCTTTCGCAGCTTCGAGTGAAGGCCTTCAATGAACCATCTTTTCTGGAGCCCATCTGCCGGTTTATTCTCCATTTTACTGATTAAGTCCTTCAACCTCCTGGCAAAGACCCGTACAGTTTCATTCTTCTTTTGCTTGGTATTGAATATTTCTGCGACAATTTCATTATCACGCAAAAGTTGAAATTCTGCGATGAACTCCTTCTTAATGTTATCCCAACTATTTAATTTCTGTGGATCGGCATCAGTAAACCAATCAATGGCAACACCCCGTAGGGTTGTGGGAAATTGTCGGATCCTTTCGTTTGTATCTGTTATGCCATTCGCCCTCTAGATCGTTTCACATGTTTTACAATGTCGAATGGGATCAGCTGCCTCATCACCATCAAATTTAGGCAATTTTTCCTTCGGACCTGCCATTATCACTGTATGTTGAGGATTTTGTTGTGTACCTGCGCTGTTTTGCACTCTCGCGCTGTTTTGAGCAGTCGCGCTGTTCTGAGCTCTCGCGCTGTTTTGAACACCCGCGCTGTTTTGAACACCCGCGCTATTCTGTACACCCGTGCTGTTTTTTGCTTCCGTGCTGTTTTCAACACCCGTGCTTTTTTCTGCTTCCGCGCTGTTTTCAACACCCGCGCTGTTTTCTGCTTCCGCGCTGTTTTCAACACCTGCGCTGTTTGGTGAAGAAGAGGGTTCATCAACTGAAGCTGTCCGTTCCGGAAGTATATCTCGGACGAAGAGGTCACTCCACGCTCGTGCTCCTTCGGCACTTCGAGCCGTGCGAGTCAATCTCCTTCCGTTAGGATTCTCTTCCCGTGGCGTATGCAAGTTCAGAAACTCCTCCCTCGCTTCTTCCACCAAATCAAGCCATTGTCGAGTCTCCTTCAACAATCCTTCCGCGCTCTTGTTTCCGTCGGAAATCTTCTGAAACCTCCTTCGACGCTCTATTTGCTAAGCCAAAATTAAATTTTCCTGCGCAACGCGTATGTCATCTTTTTCCTTCAGCTTACTCTTATCTTTGTTCAACTGATTCGGCATTTAATTCATACCCGCCTGCCTGCGTGCCAGATCCATCGGGCAACGGCGCCAAATGTTTACCGTATGGATTTAATCAAGCAACGCACACAGGAAATAGACACGAACACTGAACAACAACAGTAGAACTATTATTATTATTCGCATATACCAACAGTACATTATGCTTCAATATATCATGATAATGATGATGATTACAATGCTTCCCGAAGGGGTTATAAATACTTTCCGGCGAACCTTTCCGAAGGTATCCGTCGGTCAGATACATTATACCCGCTACAAACTGTTTTACCCGTCGGCTACATAACAAGACTTCTACCGAAGGGACCCGTCGGCCCATGTACGACAATAGGAAGACAGTTATATCATTCATGTTCATGTGAACAAGATTTACCGTTAAAAATCAGATAGACAAAATTTCTTAACTAAAAACTTGAATTACCATCAAATGAAATTACTACAGGAATTGAAAACCACATACCTCTGAAAATTGAGATCGAATCAAACTAGGGATGCTTCTTCAACCACCGGTTTAGTCCACAAATGCTCTATAACAATTTCACATGACGACTATCCGCTATCTTAAAATTAAATGATAATTTCAATTAAATACCACTATATTTAAATTAGGGCATCACTTACCACTGCATCAATTAGGGAATCATTTACCATCGGTTCATTTAGGGCTTCTAGTACCGCTATATCAATTAGGGCTTTTGATACCACGGATTCAATTAGGGCTTTTGATACCATTGTTTCAAATAGGGCTTCCAATACCACTGATTCAAATAGGGCTTTCAATACCACGGATTCAATTAGGGCTTCCGATACCACTGAATCATTTAGGGTTCCAGTCATCTCTCAATCAATTAGGGCTTCAGATTCCTTTCCCTCCGATTACTTACCTGTGACAGTATCTCAAGATTAGAAATATGCTTATAAGCGATATTCATATAAATGAAAAGCAATCCATGATTCTATCTCTTATATCTAGGTGTAAATTAACAGTAACAATGAAATAACTCAATTTAATCTTACCTCCTCATAAATAAAAGTGATATTACCTATTTCTGATTAACAATTGAATGTATAGCTTATCTCTATCTGATGCATGTCCGACATCTTGAGGAGAGGTGAAACATTGTCAGGGGCTTAACCACCTAACCTTGGACCACAACTTTATCCCCACACAGTCTCTAATGAGAAAGGCCCTCCCTACCCGGAATAGGCAAAGGTCATCTTGCCATCCATTGGGCTTCCTGGTAATTAACTCACCATATGACTTGGCAGTAGGAGATCACATTAACAGGGATATGCATGAGCTATTAATTAATTCATATTAAAATAATAAACATTGAATTGTCATAACTAATTACTGATTCGTGTTACTGCAGATTCCTCTTTTCACCTCGTCACCCTTTTTCTTGGCTATACAGCCGGGTGAGTTCTAGGTGTTAAAAATTCTCAGAACAACCAGTTCTGTCAATTTATTCAAGAAGACTACATACATCCAGCATCTCACAGTCTGTGATTAAAAGATTTCAAATTGAATGTTTAATTAATTAAATTAATCATAACCGATTTCTCTTTAACTCCACCTCTTCATTCTTAGGCCATCAAGTCAGTGATTCCTAGGTGCTTTTAGATTATTATTCACAAGATGCTTTACATCTTCTTCACCACATATTGGCATCCACCTGGTGAATTCCTTGGTGTTTTGGGTTCTTTATCTCATTCTCGGTTATTTAAATTTATAGCAGAATGTAATTGATTTCATTTGTGATGATAACTTACTTAAAAAGAAGTTTAGAGAAATTACATGTTCGAATATATGAAAGAAGACCTCAGATTTTGAATATAATCATTGCAATGTTATTGTATAAGGTTGTCGGCAGACTTCCAAAGAACAAGACAAACTTTTAAAGGAAAATGATAGGATTCAAGCATTAATCATAGTCATTTACCACAAAAGGAAAAACGATAACCTTTGTAATGAAATACGGTAGTATTATATACAAATCGGGTCCTATTAGCCCATACTGTTCAGCCGGCTCAAGGATTAAGTTCTGTAGTCATAATACCAAAGGAAGGCATAAACAAATTACACAAGTTAGAGTATCTTACGTGATTCTCTCTATCACCAATTCCTGAGATGAGCCCGCACTTGTATCAACCTGTCTATCTAACTCAGTGGCTTGCGGAAATGATATTGATTTGGTTCAAGGCGAAAATACAACCAGAATTGGATTCAGTCTCTACAAACAGCTAACAGGGACTTGGAATGCTAAAAGAATTGGAAAGTCGATGAAGAGTGCATGCAAAAGAATGCCGAAAGACCATAAGGAATCCATAATATAGATTGGGCCAGACCTTACGGCTACCTTCAGTTACAAGATTATGTTTGAAACTTATTCAAATCGGCTTTAAAAAGAAAAAGAAAGAAAGGAGGGAAAAAATGAGAAGGAAAAGAAGATGAAAGGTTTTAAAAGTTATTATAATTATTAAAATCTAATAAGAACAAGCAACATCACTTAATTAATTATTAAATTATAATGGTGCTAAATCATTTTATATTTAAATGTACGTTTATAAATAATTATTAAAAACAATATAACGAAAGATAAACCAAAATCCTTTAAGATACGTTTTATATTTTAACTCAATTATTTTAATTAAATTATTTATTTAAATAAGTCATGCAGTTCCAAGATGTATCCTGTTTGAAATCGCTAGGTCCTCTACGTATCTGCCCAGTGATGGTAATGCCCTGTCTAATTCTTTTCCGACAATGCTTCCACCCCTTCGACATGCTCTAAGCAAGGAATTTCTCCGTAATTAAATTATAAATTATATAATCATAAATAATCATAACAATTAACCTTTCATCTTAATTCCATGAATTCACAATTAACGATCAACTAACATGTCATCTTCACTTGAAATCATAGCGACCAACTATCTTACCATTTCGCCAGATTATATCAAATTAAACTGCCAACTGACTTCATGCGAACCTCAATGGCTATATTTCAAGCTAGGTCAAAAATTGGGATGTAACAATTGAGCTGGTATTACAATCTGTATTCCTTTGAAGTTAAATCTATATGGTGAATTGAATTATTTGCTTTATCCTTGACTGGCCACTCGAGATAAAATTCTTTTCTGGTATCCATTTGAACTTGTAAAAATATTTCAAATTTCAGTACTTTTTATATATATGTATTTATTTATATGAAATTATATATCATATTCTGTAACCTGGGCTGAATCATAAAAGCTCGGCAACGTCTGCTTGACTTGGTGACTCGGACTACTTGCACGGTTTTTGGAGAGTCACGGAACTCTGGTTACACATACTTGCAAACATTTTTTGATATTTTGTTTGAAAAATAAATATCTACACAGAAATCAGCCAGTTTTAGTCGTTAATAAGGGATTGGTGATTGCTGGATGAGGACTAAGGTTGATTTGAGCAGCAAGAAATAGCAGTGATGTGTTAATTTTTTTCTGTTTGAGAGTATTGTCTGCATAAGAGCATCAAATACAAATACATAATAATGAGCAATACTGATGCTGTTTAGGAAGAGAGAATGTTGGCTAGGATTTTTTTTGCTATCTCACTAGTTCATTGGATTTGGCTTGTCAGTTTTGGGGAACTTGGGTGAACCTGCAATGTATTTGGTGGTTTTTTAATGTCCAGACTGCAAATTTGCGATTTTTTAAAATTGTTTAATTATATTTTTGTTTTCATCTTTGACAAAAAATTGAAAAACACCTTCCCGCCCAAACCCTACAATATTTCTCTTATTGTGGATGCAAAATAATGTGTGTGCTGAGAAGGTTCGTATGCTTCCAGCACCCATTGATCTCATTTGATTTGCCATGTACTATCCAAGTCTGAGTTTGCAAGCTATGCTTTAAAGTTCGTCTACAAGGCTCTGTCTACAATAGTTTCATAAAATTGGGAGATCTTCCTTAATGCTCACTGGTTTTCCTTCTTGTTTGGGAGTCCTTTTTGGGGGAATGAAATGTTGAACATATTTTGTCATTGATGTCAAAGAGTATCATACTCAATTTTTTTACTTCTGTCGTGTCTGTCCATGAGCATTTGAGTTCCGAAAACATAATGGCTAGCTATGATGGTGAAATCTTTTGAAGTATGTTTGTATTATTATCTTGCATCTTTTTCAGTTGGTAGAGATGATTCAAAACTGTATAAGGTTAGTTGCGAGCTTGCTCTGATAACTTGTAATGAGATTTGTATTCCTTCACAATTGAGAGTTATGGTATGTGGTTTTAAAGGGGAGTATGTCTACCCGTAGGCCATACGATCTGGATCTGACATTGGGAATTTTTGCAAAATTCATTATCATCATTCATCAGAAGCAGTTTCAGATTCATCAAAAATAAAGAATAACTTGTGGATTAGTTTTCATATGCCCATTGAGGATTGCCAGTCGTTTGACAGCCTTGCCTGCAGGCTAGGTGTAGGGTTTTATATTTCCATTGTTTCTTCCGTCATTTGTTTTCTGTAATTATTGTTGATCAAAAATAAAGTTCTTGGCAGCACGTTACACCCCCTAGTCTTGTGACTGCTCAGTTCATCAATAAAATTCATTAAGTGGTTGAGCACTGATTTCCTGGCGTGCATCCCTTGCCATTTGGAATCGCAGAAATGTGATTTTGATTGCTGTTATAAATACATCAGGACTCAGAAAGTTTATACCAGTCCTCCATATAATTGCATTTTGGAATCAAAGCAATTGCGTCTTGGATGGTAAAATACCAATGAATCATTTGGCATTGAAAACACATACAAAACACTTGCAAATAGACTTAAAGAAAAAACAATATTTAAAAATCAGATCAGATCTTGGAGGGGATCTTTTGTTTAGCCAGAAATGGGACATTGCATGTTCATAGATAAATTTCTGCTTTCCAAGTATTCCCAAATCCTGTCTGGCCAAGTGCTGCTTTAGGAGAAACTCCGACCTATCTTCTTCTTTATTAAATTTTTCTTTTATTTGCATTTTTGTGCACCATTGATTGAGGTTTTTGAGGCTTGCATATATCCTTTTCCTTTTCTTATTATTGGTATTGTGATAAAAAATCTAATCAAGTCTTTTTATGCTGTTCCATGCACAGTCAGAAGGTGTAGCTATTGACTGTTTTTGTTATTTCATTATGATTTTCATCATCTTTCTTCTATTAATGGCATTTGTTGTTCATGTACATTTTTATCTTCATAATTGGCATTATTGATGAACAATAGGCTTACAAGGCTTATGTGCAATTAAAATTCCTTTTTTGATATCGTTAAACCTTCAGTGTAATATCATTTTCAATGTAGATACACTTTTGTTTTGTCTATTTACAATAACTAATATTGCATTTCTATTTTTAATTCTAGGAAATGAGCTGTGAAAGTGAAAAAGAAATAGCCAATTGTGTTCAATCAAATGAGACAAGCTCTCCATCCTGGCTTCGTCTGACAGGAGATAAAGTTGAGGAAATATTGAGATATGATGTCTCTCAATCTTGTGATTTTCTGGAGCGTCAGAACCAAATTCAATCTGGAGATTATCACAGTAAAGGATCAGAAAATGCAATAATACCTCTGAGTGAATTCCTGAGACCATTTGCTAGCCGATGGCTTGGAGGCTGGACAGAATTGGTCAGATACAACTTTTGAAATCTTAATGCCTATATTTATTTCAATTTACTATTGTAAAATCTTGGACTTTCATCATAGTACCATATTTTCTGAAATGTTAAACAAATATTCTTAGACAACATAGCCTGAATTTATTCTAATGTCGCCTTTAAACCTGTTTTTCTGTGTGGAGCATTTCTAAACAGGATAAAGAAATGGAGACGAATAAAAAGATTGAGGTCACCACACGTATTCAAAAACCTTATGTGGAGGAGATCAGCCACTTCACAGAGTCTTCAGATAGAGATGAAGAATCTGCTGCACCAGCACAACCCTTTTTCTCCCAATTCTTAAAATTGCCCTTGAATAAAAATATTCATCCCATCTCAAACATGCACATTGAACATCTTAGCACCAACAATGAAGTATCTTATAGTTTGACTCAAAATTCTGCAAGGTGTTCAAACTCACCCATGTATGATCCCCTGTGTTCCATGGTACCTTGCAGCATACCTCAGGAAGACGATCTCCATAATAAGATAAACAATTTAGATATTTGGGAAGGAAATCAAAATTATTCTGGTAATATTCATGTAAAAAGTTCTATGCAACTCCTCAAAGGGTCAAAACCTCCGCAGGAGGAAATTATGGAAGAATTGAGCAAACCATCTGAGCCAAACCTTTCAAAGGATTCTGGACAGGCTATATGCAGGTTTAGCTGTGAATCAAAGTTTTCTGCAAAACGTAGAAAGTTAGATTCACTCAAGTATTATAGTACTCTACCAGGAGTGCTTCAAAGCAAATCTATTGAGGTTCCCTCCCAAACAAAGGAAATGGGTTTTCCAGGAGAATCTAGTAACAACTTGTCTATAGAAAGGCTGAAGATAGTAAGTCCTGGTGCTGACATAGTTTCTCGTATTAATGACAAGAAATTTGTAAATGTGAATACTGGTGCTTCAAGAGAGGTAGTTATCCAGGATTCCAGGCAGAAGTTAACCAGAGTTTGTCCAAGTGCTGATGCTGATATAGGTAGTCCTAGGATCAGTAATACAAAAGCTGCAAATAAACTCCCTGATGTTCGTTTAGAGTCTGCACCTATGATTCTGACCAAAGGTGTGGGATATCATAATGGCTTAACTGACAAAGAGACACCTGGTAGAAAGCAAAGCATGCTTCAGGACCTCTGTAAGGATGCTGTCATCATAAATAGCATTGCCTCTGGAAATCCTAGTGGGCACAAGGACTTTGACTTTACAGAGATGGATGTTGGTAATTTTGGAATGGAACTTGACGTTTCCCATAATATTGAAGAATCTTATCCATTACTATTACATCATAGGAAGAGAAGATTCAAAGCTGTTCGAATTATTGAAAGTGGTTCCAAAGAAAATAAATGGGATAAAGGCACTTCAACATGCCCGAACAAATTTACTTCTCCAGCATCTGACAATGTTAAATGCTTTGAACCTGGTACAAAAGTCTTTGGCTGTACTGATTTGTATCAGCAAGAATCACATGAACGGTCTTCCTCAAAAGTACAAGAGATTAAAAATAAAAAGAGAGTACATTTTTCAGAAGATATCCTTGAATACCAGGCAAATGTTGATAATTTCCAATGGGATGACTGTCAAAATGTGCCTACATGGTCCTCTGAAAAGCATAAAGGTAATGTAAATTCATTACATCAAGTTTCAACTTTCAGCTGTTAAGGTTGAAATGATTGTTTTGAGATAATTCTTCTCTTCGATCCGTAGGAGATATTTTAAATTTATTTTTCTTTTTTATGTGGATCAGTGTATTGTGATGTTTCTGGATATAGAAATCTCTTTGAATCATCGCTCAGATTGCAGAGTGTTGAAGTCGGAAAGAAGATAGGAAAGAACTCAAGGAAAATTAAGAAAGTAAAGAATGGCCTAGATATGATATTTCAGGGCCTAGACTTTCTATTAACAGGGCTGTCTACTACTAAAAAAGTTGAGCTTGAGCAACTGATCAGAGAGAATGGTGGTGTTGTCCTTTCAAATCTTCCACCACTCTTATGTATGAATCTTAGAGGAGGACCGAAAACAGATGACCTGGGTAGGAACTATCCCATTGTTTTATCTTCACAGCAGGTTAGCCAAATGCTTCTTTCATTTGTGAACCTTAATTTTTTGCGTGATAGGTTCAAATAATATTTTATCATGTCTTTTCTCTTTTGTTTGTGTTGGTTAGAATATTTAACATCAACATTTATTGGGCATATTTGAGAATTATGGAATGGTCTCTGAAGTAGAGGTATTAAAGGAACAACAGTTATGTGTGTTGAAGATACTTTTATGAAGGCTTATTATTCCTCAATTAATGTCTACATGATTCTTGTCACACTGGTGGAGGATGCGGATTCTTGAAATTTTGATTATTTATAGCAAGCGAATGAAATATACCCACTCAAAATAATGCAAATGTCAATATTTGTTGTTTTGAATGTATATAGTGTTACAAATGTAAATGGTGGAATACTTGAATGAATTAATCAGAGATCAAACTGATCTATATCTACAAAGAGGAGAGTCGAATAGAATAGAAACATTCTATTCTAGACTACACCTAAATATTAGAAACATTCTAATATTTATAGAGATATAATAAGATACAATAATGAGCATTAAAAAGAAACATGAAGGTTATTTTAATACCCCCCCTAATGCTCAATCTATTTACTACACCAATAGATCCCCTGAATTTAACAAACTTCTTAGGACCAAGGGGTTTTGTGAAAATATCTGCTGATTTCTCTGAGGTAGGAACATAGCGTAACTGAATAGATCCATTTTCTACTAATTGTCGGATGTACTGGCAATGAAGCTCTATGTGCTTGGTTCGTTCATGAAACACTGGGTTCTTGGCAAGTTTGAGTATGCCTTGATTGTCTGAAAACAAAGAAGTCGGACCTGCTTGAGGAATATGCATATCTGCAAGCATCTGCCGGAGCCAAACTGCTTCACAAGCTGCCTTGACAGCTCCTCTATATTCTGCTTTTGTAGAGTAGAGTGCATGTGCCTGTTGCTTCTTATTGGTCCAAGTAACTACTGCAGATCCGATACTAAACACATAGCCAGAAGTAGATTTCCTGTCATCAACTAAGCCAGCCCAATCAGAATCGGTGAATCCACTGAGCTGAGGAGTAGTACTCGTGTAAAGAAGACCATAATCTGAAGTACCATGTACATAGCGTAACACACGTTTCGCTGCAATCCAATGATCAACCTTGGGGTTTGTCATGAACAGTGAGATGTAGCTGACTGCAAAACTGAGATCAGGTCTAGTAGTAGTAAGGTAGATGAGACTACCTACTAGCTGCCTGAAGAGTGTTTCATCTACAGGAGGAGAAACAGATTGTGCGGACAATTTTAGACCAGTCTCCATAGGAGTGGAGGCAGATTTGCAATCTTGCATTCGAAACCTATCAAGCAAACTTCTGGCATACTTGGATTGAGACAAAAAAATACTGTTGTCAGTTTGCCAAACCTCAATACCTAAACAATAATGAAGCAATCCAAGCTCTGTCATATCAAAAGTTCTGCATAGATCCTGTTTGATTTCTGAAATCAAATGTTCTGAATTTCCAGTAATGATCAAATCATCCACATAGACAACAAGAAAAAGAATATCATTACCAGAGTGTTTAATATACAAATTACTATCTGACGGATTACGCTGAAATCCTTGAGCAACCAAGTAATGATCAATCTTTATGTACCAAGCCCTAGGGGCCTGTTTAAGACCATAGAGGGCCTTCTGGAGTCTTCATGCTTTGTGTTCTGAACCGGCAACCTTAAAACCTGGGGGTTGCGTCATGTAGACTTCTTCTTGTAATTCACCATTGAGAAAGGCGCTCTTCACATCCATCTGATGAACTTTCCAACCATTCGGAGCTGCAATTTGAAGAAGAATGCAAATAGTTCTCATCCTGGCTGTCGGTGCAAATGTCTCCTCATAATCAATGCCTTCGTGCTGGGTGAATCCTCGAGCAACAAGTCTGGCTTTGTATTTTTCCAAGGCACCATCTGCATGGTACTTGACCTTATAGACCCATTTACAGCTAATGGGTTTCTTCCCAGGAGGGAGATCTAGAAGAACCCAAGTGTGGTTCTTTTGAAGACTTTGAAGCTCAGCATCTATTGCTTGTTCCCATTCTGGAATTCCTTTGGCCTCTGCATATATCTGGGGCTCAGGGATACTGTGGATGTTGTCCATAAGAGCTATATTAATTGTGTTGTGCTGAAGGCTGTTATTTCTGGAGGTTCTACCCTCAATGAGTTCATCAGGACGAAGATCACTAATCGTTTGAGCCCACCATTTTGGCCAAAGAGTCGAGGAGCCAATATCAGATGCTGTCGGAATAGCTGGATGAGAAGCAGGAGCAGGAGTTGTATTATCTAGAAGTGACTGAGGTGGTGTATCAGTAGCATCAGATGACTCATATAAAATAGAAGAACCCAAGTCAGAGATTGCTGAAGACTGAATCTCGGAATGTTGTGGGGAGTTAGAGAGTGGAAATGGTCCAAATTCCTCATCAAACACAACATCACGACTGAAGATTAAACGATCAATATTTACATCAATCAGTCTGTAGGCCTTATGTATGTGACTGTATCCTGTAAACATAAGTTTTCGGCTTTTGGAATCCAACTTAGTGCGTTTGGCATCAGGAATCCATACATATGCCAGAGAGCCAAAAACTTTCAAATGGTTGGTCCTAGGTTTGCGACCAGACTAGGCTTCCTCAGGAGTCTTATGATTAATTACAAGGGTGGGTGATTGGTTAAGAAGGTAGACAGCTGTGGATACTGCTTCTGCCCAATATTTTCTGGGAACATTTCTATGTTCTAGCATAGCCCTAGCCATTTCTATGATGGTACGGTTTCGACGCTCTACAACACAATTTTGCTAAGGGGTGTGAGGTGTGGTGAACTGACGTCTAATGCCATGAGTAGTACAGAAGGCAGAGAAAGCAGAAGAACAAAATTCCCCTCCATTATTGATCCTAAGAGTACAGATGGAGGAACCAGACTCTTTTTCTACTAGAGCTTTAAATTGCTGAAATACAAGAAAGGCATCTGATTTTTGCTGAAGAAAATATACCCACATTTTGCAACTGAAATCATCCACAAAGAGTAAAAAATACCTGTTCCCAGTAATAGAAGGAGTATTCATAGGACCACATACATCAGCATGGACTAGCTGGAGTACTCTGTATGCCCGCCATGATTCACCATTCTTAAATGGTATCCTATGTTGCTTCCCTGCTTGGCAAGCTCCACAAACGCGATGGTTCTGGGTTTGAATATTAGGTAGGCCATGGACTAAATTATCCCGAGCAAGTTGTGCTAGATATTGAATGTTCAGATGACCGTATCGCTGATGCCAGAGACTGTTGAGAGCGGATGATTCGGTGATGAAGGCATGCTCAAGGGAATCGCCTGAATCTACAAGCCTATAAATACCATGATCCTCAAGACCGAAAGCAAGGCTAGTGTGAGAAGCACGATCAATAATCGAACACTTATTTCCACTGAAAACGACATCCAATTGAGGAGAGTGCTTCATAATCTGACTAACAGACAGAAGATTATGTTTCATGCCAGGAACATAACATACATTGAGAAACATGAGTTTTCTTCCTCCAGACTGAATATGAACATTGCCCTTGCCGACAATATTGTATTCTTCACCGCCTCCAAAGATTACTGAGTCAGAATAGGGAGTGAATTCAACAAACCAATCATGCCTATGAGTGAAATGTTGAGAGGCACTAGAATCGATGTACCAGGTAGAAGATTTCACATGATTTGCAGGTATGCTGGCCATAAAGGCATGGTAGATAGATTCTTTTTGCTCTGAGTGTTAGGTAGCATTGGTGTGTTGTTTAATTGAGTCTGACTCTTGATGCTGCTGATACAAATGCTTGTAATATGTGAATATTTCAAATGGCACAAACTTCGAGGTGAGAAAATGAAAGACCCAGAAAAATTGGAGAAGTACCCAGAAAAGAGCTCGAAAAACCCAAAAGTAAAATGTTGTCAAAATTCGGATCGGCTGGCTCGAAAATCGAGGCACAAAAAATGAGGCACCCACAAAAATCTGATGAAGACCCATTTGAGATTTCAAAAAACCCACGAAGAATATGTGATCAGAAAATTTTCCCAAAGTCAAAAAACTAGGGTTTCGAGCAGAATAACAGTTGACGGCCAAAAAGGTCAAAAAGGCAGAAAAAAAGATGTTTGCAGGTGAAAAAAAACAACAAAACCCAGCAGCTGAAACGCGAACAGAATATCCAACAGGAATAGACAGACCCGTTTTTGAAAAAAAAAAAACCAAAAAATTCCACTTTTTGAGATCTGGATGTGAACAGATTTGAAAAAACGACCTCCAGATTTGAAAAAACGACTTTCAGATTTGTGACTTACAGACTAAGCCACGGGTTTCCAAGAACGCCAGTAGCTGAAGACACAATTTTTCAGTGGATTTGTACAGAGGGTTTAAACCCTAGCTTTGATACCATGTTACAAATGTAAATGGCGGAATACTTGAATGAATTAATCAGAGATCAAATTGATCTATATATACAAAGAGGAGAGTTGAATAGAATAAACATTCTATTCTAGACTACACCTAAATATTATAAACATTCTAATATTTACAGAGATATAATAAGATACAATAGTGAGCATTAAAAAGAAACATGAAGGTTATTTTAATATATAGCACACAGGAAAAAACAAACTTTTCAATTCATAAGAACATATTGATACAAAACAGAGTCTGGATTATTGTTCATAACAGAGTCACATTCAGATCCATAAACTTCATAATATTCTATCATACTGTTTCATTACTTCCTTACCACATTATTGGCCCCATCTAAGTGGGTTGGTATTGCATTGATGGCTTGCATGTGCAAGTACCAATCCACCATGCTGTGATCCTTGGAAATTCACTAAGAGCTTGACTAAATCTGGATTCTATGCCTAGGCATAAGCTGCACGAATTACCTCTGCACTTCTGACTTCGTTAGTTCTTATTTGTAATGCTCCACTCGATAATGGATGCCTCCTTAATTCTCATAAAAAGATACAATTCTAACAATTAAATTAGATTACTTTCTGATTTCAGCACTGTTGCACAATTGTTTAATTATTCACCAGATGTGTGAATCAGAAATCCAGAAAAATATTTATTGTTTAAGATTGAATATTGTGAAAATAGGGAGCTGCAATGTGATCTTGAAATATAAATCGATGTGTGACAACTGTGGAAGAGTTTGCCATCACTAATGTATAAAAGTAGCTATGGTGCTGAAAACTGAGTAACTATTGAAATTAACATACTTCTTGTATGTATACATAAAATATTGATCTGTGATCACTATCTTAAGAACTAATGCTTAAACTGTTGTTCCATGTGGACTCCATGCATTTTATGACAATTCATCATAGTGACATAAGATAAAACAATCTCAAATGCACAAGTGATTTTTATATTGATGAAATTCATTGTGTTATGCAGTATTTCATTAGCTAGGCTTTAGGCTCAGTCCAAGTACAAAGAAAATGTAGAGATATAGAATTGAAACTCTTGTAGATACTAAATAAGTATATTAGTGCCCATGAGTGACTAAAATGTCAGTGGGACGTAAGTATACATTAGTGAACACTAGAAAGTTCTAGTAAGAGAGCATCCTGGGAAAACAAAAGAAGGGAATGGAAGCACTAAAACCCAAATGAAGCAGCACAGCACCAACACAAATGGTTAAAAAACTAATAAGAATAGCTATGTGGAGGTCTCCCATGTACAACCTTAGCGGAGGCAATTTTATTAATCTCAGTTTAAAAGATTATGAAATCTGTGATGGGTGTCCATAGACCATTTGCCTGTACTTATAAAGTTGTCTTAACAAAGATGAAAAACTGAGTGGAAGAGCTTGATCCTTGACATTCTTTTTCTACAAAAATAGTCTTGAGACAAAAATTGATGTGGATGTTCTTTGAAGTTCCATCTTTGTCCAGACAAAGACAAACAAAAACTATATTTTGTGCTTTGAATCAATATTTGTAGCTTATCTCTTTGATACAAAGTCTGTTTTCATATTTTGTTTCTTCTTCACTTTTGCTTTATTCCAATTAGTCCTCTGAGTTTCTCAACATTGTCTCAATCATAAGCCTGTGTATATGCAGGGCAATAAATGAGATTAAGTAAAAGCAATTTTGTGCTATGTAGACAAAAATGATATGGTAAAGATCACTAGGAAAATAAATAATGAAATAGTAGGCTTGGAATGGCTGCGTGCATTGCATATTAGTGTACTTTTCTTGCTTAGATCATAGAAACTGTTGTTTGGCTCTTTTGTCATCATTTCTTTTCTTTTTTTTCTTCACAGGTGAGTTTTCTTTTGTAAATTTTGATCAGTATATATAATTGAAATTTATTTCTTTCATTGAAAACATCCCTCAGTCCCATCTCCTTATTCAGGACACTGACAATAATCTAGGCTTGGGATGCCTTTCCTTACCTTGTTTTTTGCAGATTTGATGTGATCTACAACGGTTGGTGATTTATCTTTTTGGCTTGATACCTTTCTTATAGTTTCGGTAGTAAAAGACTAAATCATGGAAGCCTTTGATGCATAATCTTACATATAAGTTTTTAAGCTTTGGGTGTCGAAGAGTTGGTTTTAATTGATTTATAGTTTACTTGATTTATATATAAAAAGTACAATGATCTTAAAGATGTTGTGTAGAATTGCATGCGACAAAACCCTTGTAAGCTTTGGCTGTCTAAGAGTTTGTTTGAATTGATTTATGCTTATAGTCCTATGCTATATTGCATGCAACAAAACCCTTCTTCTGAGGATTATTAATGATGATATAAGCATCAGTTTTCTGATAGTTTGAATGTCATTTCAGCTAATATATGTTTGCATATGTTTTTAATTCAGGTACGCACAACTAAGTTCTTATACGGTTGTGCAGTTGGAACTTTACTTTTGCAATCTAGTTGGATTACCGATTCCATTGCAGCAAAATGTTGCTTGCCTTTTGACAAGTGAGTAATTTTGTATAGTGCTATTTGATTTCGTTATTAATAATTAAAAAATTAATCCTATTTCAAATAATAGGGACCTAGAAAGTCTGATAGATTTGTGCTGCTAGGTTTACTTTTTACATTCACTGGAATGAATATAAGTTGATATTTGATATAATTTCTGGTTTTGACATGGTTTTCAGTGGGATTACATTTATGCTTTAATAAAGAGTCTTCACCTTTCTGTTGCTTTCAAAGGAAAAAAATGAACCCATCCTCCCTGCATTATGCCAGTTGCTTTGCACAAATAGGTAATTGGTATCTATAGGTGTCTTGGCTAGTGTTAGGTGCTTGACACAATTAATATCTTTCAAGTTCTAATGTGCATTACTTGACAGTACATAACTTGAAGAGTATAGGAACGACAAATGTTAATAATGAGTCATTGCTATTGGTTTTAATTTGTCTTGGATCAATGTATACAGGTATAAACTACAGTCAAATGTTTCAACCTCAAGAACTTGTGAGAAGAAAAAACACATCAACACAAGGGTTGAAAATGCTATGCCTTTATTCAGTGGCATGGGAATTATGTTATATGGGAATCGTACTTTTAATTCAAAGCTTACAATTCTTTTAAAGGTAATGTCAACTTTGATAAGTTTATAATGCTTGTGCTAATGTTGTACCTTGTTTGTCTTTTATATGTTGTTTTGGAGAATATGGAGAACTTTCTTTCACTTTTTTGAAGATTTAAATTCAGTAATATAAGGCAAATGTAGATATATAAAGTTATATTATTATCTCTATATGGAAGTTTGGGTTTCTGGAGAATTTTTCTTAATCATGGCTAATGCTTGGGTTTTCAACCTTTCCCATTTGACACACATAAAGAGGGTTTTCACTAAGTAGAAAGTCTGATATCATTCCAATGAAGTTTTTACTCCAAATCCTAGACGAAACTCCACCCAGTCAAACAAAGATTCATATTATGGTACCATAAAGAGATGAGTACATGTCTGTAGTGAAATCTTGGGTTTCAATGCTTATCCTTTATTACAAGGCAAGGGTAATCATTAAAACACGGGTTGCAATTTAGTACTAATTGCTCCTTCAACTGGCAGCTTAGTTGAAAGAGTGTGAGCTTGTCCATCATTATAACTTCCTCTGTCATCAATTGCATTAGTTATGCCTTTTTCCCCCAAGAATGTCCATGTGATGGATGATGGGTCCATTGTTCGCAAGGCTATATGGTCAACCATCTGGTCCTCTACCATGAGCCTAGGCTTATTGGTCTAAGATGATGATACTAGACAGTTACTAATCTACTGGTAATGCAAGATTCTAGAATAAATCTAAAAATTGTAGTACAAATTTTTGTTTAGGCGTATTCTTAGGATACAAGAGATGTTTTACTAAAAATAAACTTTAAAGTGGTCAAAGGGACTATAATCTAAATTTCAATAGTTATAACATGCCTTTCCTTCCAGCATTGTTGGCAATTGAACAGGACAAACAGCCTATTCATCTATTCTCTTCAACAAGTTGATCTCAAACACAATGCCTCTTACCACATCACCCTCATTCTACAACTGAGCCTTCACTAGATTCAACAAACAAGTTGCATTTAGTTAAGTTCTGACATTCCTCCTGGGATTCAGAGTTGAAAAATTTAAAATACACATGCAAATTCTGTCAGAGATTTATAAGGTCTTCTGAGATTGATGCTTTTTCACTTTACAATCAACTCACTGTGAAATCATGACAAGCAATAGATTGCTGAATAAATTTATGATAGAGCAGGAATAGTATGGTACAGATAATATTTTGCATGTGAATCACAAGCCTTGAAAGACTTAAAAGTGGATAGAAGGGAAGCATCCCCTACAAATCCAATGAAGCAATAAGGGTTCGATTGTTTGTACCTGGCAGGACACTATTATGGAGTCAATCACTAACTGTAGCCCTGTGGTCATTGGTAATGCATCTACGCAGTCCAATTATGCAGAAGAATCAACTACCCCATCTTGAAGTACTTAGGAGAGATTCTGGTAATCTGCTTTTCTTGCACTTAATACACATGACTACATGGTACATTTCCTTCCTACATGTGCCTATTTTAATGCAGATCTCCGTAGAGGACCTGACAAACCCCAGTTAACTCTGTTTTCTGCTTCACCTTGATTTATTTCTTCCTTTTATAAAACCTAGCCCTGCCCTTATATTGTTCAGTGAGAGGAGACTCTCCAACAAGCACCAATTACCGACGAACTCTGTTGCATTCATCTCATGTGAGTGCCATCTCTGGAAACAAGGACATTTTCCTCCCCAAACCTGGCAAATGTCAATGATTGCCTTGAAAAACTACTGGCCACAATAGAGACAAAAGCTAAGAGTCATATTCCATTTAGCAGCTAGCCTCTCCTCATATCAAACATCAAGAGAAAAAGACCAATCAGTGGAATGCAAGATGTTTTGGTCAACAGATTAAATCCTCACAGCCTATTCATCAAAATAGTAGAGGCCTTCAATGTTGGGCTGAAGTACAAGAATCCTCACAGATGAATTTCAAAGCATTTATTTGGCTGAGTACAGTGAAATCATTGACAGATACCATTTGTTTAAGCAAGTGCAATTGGAGGTAACTGAGTTCATGACCTTGCAAGGCATCCAGTTTATCATCATCAAATCTCACATGAGGACTTAACTAATGAGGGTAGTCCGTAGGAATATTCTGATAGTTGTGCAACAAGAGATGCACGAAACAAGAGGGGATTCCATGTTCATGGTCCTACCTAGATTTGCTGCTCCTGTCCATACCCTGGAAAAGTGCTTTTGCTCCAGTATGACTATGCTTCACCATTTCTTTGCAGCAGTAATTCTTTCTTTCTCCAATCATCTAAACTTAGTCTTGATGTTTCTTTCTGAAGCTTTAATAATCTTTTATTTTTTCAAAACCAAACGGAAACTCAATTACAATAGTCCTGTTTTTGCACTCTTTTCATTCTATGCTCATTTTGACAAAGGGTCTCTGTAGCAGTTCTTTATATATGGTAAAATAATTCCTCTTTTTTAAAATGAAAGTGGCCCTGCTTCTCTGCATGCTTTTCAAGAATAGCCTACTATGGTTCTACATAACATTAGGCTTTTGCTGAAAGAAGTATGGTTATTTTATTGAAGACATTCCCAACTTGCAACCTATTATTAGGCAAGTTGGAATGCTTCTGTAGGATTTTTTGCATTGCAATATAAGTAGGGAAGCACAGAGATGTGTCCACAGGGTTTTTAGCCCCTGTACCCACACCATAGCTGCCCCAGGTATGAGGGATGGCTTAGCTTGTTTGCCAACCATCCCCAAATAGCAATTTTGATGATGAATGCTCCCAAAAGGCTGTTATTAGGAAACAATTGTTTACCGTACTAGGTAAAGAAAATAATCCATACAGATAATAGAACAGAATAGCAGATAAGAATAGTAGAACTATATTTGCATACACCAAGATATTACATTATGCTTTAGATGCTATGAGATTAGATGATTACAATGATCCTGAAGGGGAATATAAATACTATCCGAGGAACCTTCTTGAAGGTATCTGTCGGCCACATACAACATGTTGGCTACAACAGTAGAACCTTCCCGATACTGACTGAACATTCCCGATACACCTTGTCAGCCAATACCAACGACATACATCCTGATATAGATGAAGTACATCCTGATACACTGACAGGATACATCCTGATACACTAACGGGATGCTCCTGACACACTAAAGGGATGCACTCGATACACTAATAGGATGCTCCTGACACACTAACGGGATGCACCTGATACACTAACGGGATGCTCTTGACACACTAACGGGATGCACCCGATACACTAACGGGATGCTCCTGACACACTAACAGGATGCACCTGATACACTAACGGGATGCTCCTGATACACTATTTCCTAACGACATCATCCCCCCCAAAAAGAAAAGTCGTCTCTCGACAACTACACAACAAAAACTTAACAACTAACTACATTATTCATTAGCAAAACATCATGGACTTATAAATCATGAACCCCAAGGCTGTGTCTCTGACTGCGAAGACCGGCTGTGTCGAAGCTGGTACACCTGATCTATTCGAACCTTCAAATCCGCTCTGATCTGAGAGTTCTCCTCCACCATTTCCATCAAAGCAACCTCTTGGCACTCAGCTTCCTTCTGATCATGAACTTGCACTGAGTCCTCCTGAAGTGCTGTTACCAAACGCTACTCGGCTACTGCAAGTTGCTGCTCCATTGTGGCTAATTGCTGTTCCGCTTGCTGCTTCCCTCGTGCAGTCTCCTCGAGTTGTGCTAACAGGGCTGTCCTCTCTGGTTCCCACGCAATCTGCTGGGTGGCAAGTCGGTCAGCCATCTCCGCCTGAGCCTTCTTTACCGTCTCCTGAGCTTCCCACCCAACCTTTGCCGTTCTTTGCTCTGTAAACACCAACTCTGCCAAGGACTTGCTTCGCTTTGTTATCTCTCCACCTCTGACACACTATGCCTGCAGCAACTCCTGGTCTCATCGACTGGTCATACTTCCCACGATTGATAATCTGTGACGACTGGGGGTCTAGGGGGCAATGCCCCCAATGGGGTCGAGGGGCAGCGCCCGTCGTCGTCAAGACCAAATTAACACTTCGAACCCCACACAAAAATGCATGGAACACACTATTTTTGCAATTTCTTTTGATCCCACTCTTTCTTGCAACCGCTGATGCTTCCCCTACCCTCTGACATCATCCGATACTCATTCTGAGCATTCTTGATTTGTCGACATTTAAAATTTTTTTTTTAATTTTTTAATTTTTTTTAAGGAACCCTCCCTCCTCCATTTCTTCTGTATCAATTTCTGGACGCTGGCTCCTCTACTTGCCTTCCTTATTGCACCAATTCGCAACTTCCAGACTTCGTTCTCAATCCAACTAGACGCCTGATGCATACCTTGGGTTATGCTTTCCTTGAACAATCCTTTATACTAGATTTACTGGACGCTAAGCTCCTTCCTGCTATGGCTCTCGCTGTGCATATCATCTACTGTACGCAATTATGCCTTTGCCGTACAACATGTTTGTTTAAGAAACTCTAACACCGTACGCTGAATTAGTTCCTAGAGAACCATATGATAGGGGTGTCTAGTCAAGCCATACGGTGCCAAAATAGCCTATCTCCAAGCCGTATGGTGTAATCAGGTTTGATTCCTCCAGACAGATGCTCTCTGTCAATCTGAATGCCTTAGAACGAATGCGGGATACTTTTGGACTTGACTTGTATATCCTCCTTATATTGCTTACGCTGGCTCAATGTCCGTATGGTGATATTGCTAATTGGTCTCAAGCCGTACGGTGTGCAACTTCTGAAGGGGTATGCTTTTTTCCTTGCAAACGCCGTACGGTGCTTTACGTAGGGATGCCGTACGGTATTCTCTGTGCAACCAAAGATTTGTAAAGTTTCCCGTACGGTGATATACTTATATCGTATGGTGATCAACTTAGTCAATATTGGCCGTACGGTGGGTGCAACTTTGATGCTATACGGTGATAATTGCTTATTCACCATGCCGTACGGTCACTTGACCGTACAGTGCTTTTCTTTTCTCTCTCTCTTTTTTTTTCAAATTTGTTTTTTTTTTCTTTAAAAAAAAAAATTTATTTCTTGTCCATACTGATCTTACATATGTACAATATTTACATATAGACAGTACTTACAGTCGTTCTTTTCTCAATTGTTCGTCCATGGAGGTGCGTTATTTTTTTCATGGTAGACATTCATCTTCGACCTATGCACTGTGTCGGCCACTTCCTTTCCATCTATTGCCCATAATTTTATTGCTTCGTTATCACGCACTTCCCGAATCTGATATGGCACGCTGATCCATTTCACTTGAGTCTTTTCTTTTTGTGGGTTCGTACTGTATGTTCTTTCCTTCAACTTCAGTCCCAACTACCTTTCCTTCTTCCGCTTCTCCGTATTCCTTCGGACATTCATTTCTTTTTTCTTTCTCACCGTCATCGACCCTTAACATATTACAGCTCGGAAAGAGTTCGTAGTCCTCTATCTGCCAGTGGTAAAGACCGTTCACCGAATCCAGATCATTGTTTGTCGATCCTCCTTCCAACCGTAGGACTCCCTCTTGATCTGGTTCCATATTTTGCCTCTTTTCATCCTCTTCTTCTTTGAAATCTGACGATAGAGCTTCTTCCCCGACCATTTGAGTGTGTAGATTGATGACGTACTTCCGCCCTTTGCTTTCAAGTGAAAGTATTTTTCTTCCAATCGTGCTTCGCCTTGGCTTGTATCGGCCACCCTCGGCCCAGAATGGCATCATATCCTCTCCGCTTCAGTGGGATCATGACAAAATCCAACAAGAATGGTTGTGTTCCAATCGTCATTGGTTGTGCGGTCAGGACTCCCAATGACTTGATTCCTTGTTGATCGGCCGTTAGCAGCTGGAATGTAGGCTACCATAATGTCGGCTGTCGCAGCCTTTTCCAGGTGTCTTTGGGTAACACATTGACACCGGACCCTCCATCCACAATCGTTTCCGTCAACATAGTCCCGAGAATGCCCATTTCGACGATTGCCGGATGGCGTCCAGATGAGAGGGCTAACAACATTAGATCTTTTGCACTTGCGTCACTTTCCTTCTCCTTTTTGTCTGTTGTACTTGCTCCACTTTCCTACTCCCTTCCATGTTCTCCTAGTAGTTTAGCAGTGGGAACGATGCTTGTGAGTGTCGATCAGAGTTGAGGCATAGTGAGCAACAGATCATTTATCCTGACAGGTACCTCGGTTTGTAATATTTGCTGTACAATGTTTTGTTCTACGCAGTTCTGTGTGGAGGTACCAATCGTGTCCTTTAGGTGTGTTGTTGCTCTTTGGATCTCTGTCCATGCTTCCTCCAGTCTCTTCTTTTCCTCCGTCGGATCGGGGTATAGCTTCGCTTGCTTTCGAGTGATTGCTAGAACTTCTTCCTCGTCCGTCTTGACGGTAATCAAGTTTACCCCAGACTTCGAGCACTTAGCATCGTCATGATCGCCAGGTCCACACCATCGGCATAGCAACTTCGATGTGTTCACTGTTGTGCACTCTCAGGCGAAGTGACCCCATAGATTGGATGCGTGGCATTGAACTATCGGCCAGCCATTCACATCATACTAGATTCGACTCCTCTTGCCATTATTGTTGTTGCCGCTATTGTTGTTGTTGTTGTTTTGACCGCGCCGATTATTTCTGTATCCTCCCAACGTGGCACCCTCCGTATTGTTGTTCCCGCTCCCTCCAGACGCGGACGCTTCCTGTGATAGGAACACTTGCTGCGTTGTTCTTGTTTTTAGGTTGAAAGGGCATTTCTTTATTGAATGTCCCATAATCTGGCATATTTCACAAAATTGATCTTTTGGAAAGGATCCCTTCGTATGGCATTTCTTGCATTCCATGCACCATAGCTCATTGCCCTTAGTCTCCTTGTTCATTTTCTTGAACTCCATCATCCGAATTATGTCCTTCTGGAGGGCACAGACCTTCTTGCTACTGCCCTCATCATCGCTGCTATCTTCTTCTGAAGATGTGTCATCATCTGAATCGGAAATGCTCTTCTTCTTCTTTGTCTTCTGCTCACTTTCGAGGTTCATTGCACGATTGTACGCTTCAGTGTATGTCGATGGTGGCACGATTTTCATCTTCTTTTGTAGCTTCGAGTGAAGGCCTTCAATGAACCATCTTTTTTGTAACCCATCAGCCGGCTTATTTTCCATCCTATTGATCAAGTCCTTGAACTCCCACACGAAGACTCGGACTGTTTCATTCTTCCCCTGCTTAGTATTGAATATCTCTGCTATAATTTCATTATCGTCGCGCAAGAGTTGAAATTCTGCGATAAACTCCTTTTTAATGTTATCCCAACTGTTTAACTTTTGTGGATCGGTATCAGTAAACCAATCAATTGTCACCCCCCATAGGGTTGCCGAAAATTGCCTCATCCATTCGTTTGTATCCGTTATGCCATTGGCCCTCCAAATCGTTTCACAAGTTCTACAATGTTGGATGGGATCAGCTGCTCCATCAACATCAAATTTAGGTAACTTCTCCTTTGGTCCCACCATCCCGACGCTTGGTATCTCGACGCTCACGCTTGGTATCCCGACGCTCACACTTGGTATCTTGGTAGTTGTGCTATTTGGTGAAGAAGGGTCTCCGTTAAGCGAATCTGTTCCTTCTGGAAGTGGATCCCGGACGAAGAGTTCACTCCACGCTCTTGCTCCTTCGGCACTCCGAGCCGTGTGAGTCGATTCTCTTTTGTCTGGATTGTCTTCCCTTGGCGAACACCAATTCAAAAACTCCTCCTTTGCCTCTTCCACCAACTCTACCCGCTGTCGAGTCTCCTCCAACAATGCTTCCATGCTTTTGCGTCTGTCAGCAGCAATCTTCTAGAACCTCCTTTTGCGTTCGGCTTGCTGCGCCAAAATTAGATCTCCGTGTGCTGTGTATTTTGTCCTTTTCCTTCAGCTTGTTCTTATTCTTGTTTAGCTGATTTGACATTACTCTTCATTCACATGCCATTCCAGGTCCATTGGGCAACAGCGCCAAATGTTTACCGTACTGCGTAAAGAAAATATTGCATACAGATAATAGAACAGAATAGCAGAACTATATTCGCATACGCCAAGATATTACATTATGCTTTAGATGCTATGAGATCAGATGATTACAATGATCCCAAAGGGGAATATAAATACTATTCGAGGAACCTTCCCGAAGGTATCCGTCGGCCACATACAACATGTCGGCTACAACAGTAGAACCTTCCCGATATCGACCGAACATTCCCGATACACCCTGTCGGCCAATACCGACGACATACATCCCGATACAGACGGAGTACATCCTGATACACTGACAGGATACATCTTGATACACTAACAGGATGCTCTTGACACACTAACGGGATGCACCCAATACACCGACGGGATGCTCCTGACACACTAACGGGATGCACCCGATACACTAACAGGATGCTCTTGACACACTAACGAGATGCACCGGATACACTAACGGGATGCTCTTGATACACTATTTCCTGACGACAACAATGCTCTCCCCTTAATCCCAACGCTCCAAAAACAAAAATAAAAAACAAAATCATTTTAATATTTGGGTACTCAGTTACTTAGTTTGCAACTATGGAACCAAATCATACTGCCTATGCAATATAGTGGAAAAACATAGCAGTATATTGGATCACTTGTTATTTGGCTTAATCTTACCCTGCAATAATAATTTAGCATGTATACCAGACCCATAGAAGTTTTTTATGTGTGACGTGACATTTACAATGATGAAAATAGAAATGTTGAGAACAATTATAGTACTGGAAAAATCAATCTAACAAGGCTATGGGAATGCTTATAGTAAGAGATCCTCATATTATATTACATTCCAAAACGCTAAAACAAAATGAGACAATAAACAAAAATTAGTAGAAATCATAGTAAATATGAAGCGATTATTTATTTGATAACCCCTTTATATGAACAAAAACAAACTAATAGAAATTATAGTAAAGATGAAGCAATAATTTCTTTGATAACTCCATATGAACAAAACAAACTAACAAAGCGCACATAGTTTGTTTTGTATTTATAATTTTATACAGATACTGAAATATATATCCAGAGTCCTAAGAGTGCATCAACTAGTATATGGTTGGGACAACTTGATACCAGAACTTATATACATAGGCTTTCATGTGAATATTTGCATCATATATGTATGTGTGTGGGAAAAATATATGTAGATGTGCATACACACACACAGCCAACCCCTGCCATCCCACAAAAAGGCCTAAAAAATTCCTGTACCTGAAATGTGTCCTCCGAGTCTCTGCGTCTTGGATAGTTGGTGCAACATAGTATTGAAGGCAAGCTGGACTTGTTTAATAGTTAATTTTGTTCTTTATATATTTAAAATGACTGAAAATAGAGTACCACTAGCATTTTTTCAGTACGTTAATTGACTTTGGGGTTCTATTGTCCTATGTATACCTCCACTATCTGTCCTGTTTTCTATTTAGGCTCATAAACCATTCACAATTTACCTTTTATCTTTAATAACATCTCTTCTCTTTGTGATTCTTCCTTAAATTCTAGAGGATTTTGGTCCTTAGAGGTTGGTTGGTACTGGTCCGCCACATCTTATGCTCATTTAACGTGAAAGTATATCATTGGCAGAGTTAATTGGCTTTTATCATTTATAATCTCAAAACTGAAGAAGCTAATTGTAAAAAGAAGTTAGCTGTTTTATAAATTAATTTTCAGAGAAATGGATTTTGAAATAGTCCAAGCCTAATTCTTGCATAAAATAAAGGTCCATGGTTCTTATAGAAATCTTATTTTCATTTTACAATGGTGCTGGACTTTCTGTAGACTTTGATTCTTTTCTTTTGAATGCAGCATGGTGGAGGTCTTGTATTTAGAACTATCAAATCTTTAATACATGTCTGTGAGTCTGGTAGAGCTTCCGTGGCAGTGATTATTGTGGAGAATGTGAGGGCAGCACCCCGGCATTTGAGGCAATGTGCTGCAGAATATAAGTTACCTGTGATGGTTTGTCCTAAATCTTGATCATTTTTTCATTTCAGAGATTTCTGAGGGCATTGTTTTGATGCACAGTTTACATATAAGTAACCATCTTTGCACTGGGCTCTTTTTTCATAAGATTTTTCTGTTTTTAACTAAAGAATTTTTTTTATTGTGATATTGCTATCAGGCTTTAACTGTGTTTTTGAGTCAAAGTCATTGACCCATATTTCATGAGTAGCGATTCAACATGAATCCATCTCTCATGAGAATAAATGGAACACTTAGCACTCATTGGATCTAGGTGATGCTCACAGGGTTGAAGCATTGGGAGGGTTTAACCATGGAGGAAACTCCGTAGTTAAGGACGCTCAGGCTGGAGTAGTACTGGGATGGGTGACCTCCCAGGAAGTCCTGGTGCGGGTTTAACCATGGAGGAAACTTCGTAGTTAAGGATGCTCAGGCTGGAGTAGTACTGGGATGGGTGACCTCCCAGGAAGTCCTGGTGCTTCAACCCTGTGAGCATCACGTAGATCCAATGAGTGCTAAGTGTTCCATTTATTCTCATGAGAGATGGATTCACATTGAATCACTACTCATGAAATATGGGTCAATGAGTTTGACTCAAAAACACAGTTAAATCCTGATAGCAATATCACAATTTGACTTGCTGTGGAAATTATCTCCTACTTATCAATTTTTTTATGTTTAAGTAGAAATTTTTCTTTTTAGCTGAAGTGTATATACCTGTTATGTCTGAGCCTAAAGATGTTGGCCAGTGATAGCGACAAATGATCCTGGAGATCTTTATTTTCAAATATTGTACTTATGATTTGTGAATGAGTTGGGAAAGAAGTCTTTGATGTTCTTTCTTTTTTGACAGTCAGGCAATTGGGTAGTTGAGAGCTTACTTCTTGGTCGACTGCTACCTTTTCGGTCAAACGTTTCCTCTTGTTTACAGTCTCTTGGGAAAAAAGGAGATTTTCAGAGCTCACTCATGAAGAAGTCCTCCAGATGCCGAAACATAACTGAATCAGGCACAGCAAGTGTTTCGGGAGATAAGTATATCAGGGCTGTTGACCATGAATCATCTAAGATTGTGAAGGATGCTTTAAGCAAAGAGCATATAAATGTTGATGGATTGTCTATTGCATTTAGTTCAGAAGTCTCGGCCATTCCTTTTCCAGTTCCAAAATTGGGCATAAAGCTTCCAGGAAAATATGGAGAGCTTCCTGCCAAACAGAAACATCAAGCAAACTATCTATATTATCAACATGTGGCCTTAAATGGTGTTTGTTATTCAATTGGTGATGTTGTGGAGGTAGGAATTGGCCAGAGATTGTTTGCAATCCTATATTTCTTTCTGTTAAGATACATGAGTCTATGATTAGCTCGGACTAAAATATTTCCAATAATTGATTTCACAGCTAGAACCTTTATCTGGTGCAAATGATTTATGCTTTGCTCGAGTTGAATGCCTTTGGTCTGAGCAAGTAGCAAAGATGAGTTCTAGAAGTTATCCAGTTGGATATTCTTTTGGAAGAATGTTGTTGCATTGTAGATGGCTCTATCAGCCCTCTGATACTGGCTTTCCATGCTCTGGTTTTGGAAAAGAAATATATTTTTCTAATCACTTTTCCGATGTACCAGTAAGCATTCTTTAGCTTGTTCCTTTTCCATTGTTGATTTGAATGGAGAAGAGTTCTGACTCATCTTCTTACCTTACCTTATTTTGGCATTCTAATCAGTGCTGCCGAATGAATGTTGATGTTCTTATACTGTGTATGCAGGCATCAAAAATAAAAAGAAGAGTCTCAATAGTTTTTGTAGTGGAAGGCAAGAGGTTTCCACTGAATGGTCCATGTGAAAAGGAGAAGAAATCTTCATCTTGTGTCAGGGAAGATGATCAGATGATTCAGATCACTGACTTTGTATGCAAGTTTTTCTTTGACCATGAAAATGAATCTCTTCATCAGATTAAATTTTGTTCTTAAAAGGTTTCTGTACTTATGGTGCCATCAGGAAATCTAACAATTGATTTTATCTGAAAGGTGAGCCAGTTGTAACATTATTCACCTTGTTGTATGACAGCTATGCATGACACATGGGGAATGCATAATTGCACTTGATTAATGTAATCATAAAGATATTCTAATCAATGAGTTTTTACTATATATACTTGACAAGTTGAAGCTTTTTATAGCAATACCTCCAATAAATTCACGCCGCAAGTGACCTTGCACCAATAACAAGTGTGAGCTTCTATAGTGGCAGCTGAGTACATATTGAGGAAACAGGAACAATGTAAAAAGTAGTCACCAACCCCATTGAAAATCATTTTGATCCAATGCCATTACAAACTATCTTTCCCTTGGTGTTCTGATAAGGTATAACCATAGGAAAATTTATACGGAATTTGTGCTTCGAGAGGATAGACTAAATGAGTTTCTCTTAATTGTGCGATTACATTTGTCTATGTATGGCCAGATGCGAACTATGACTGGGTTGTAAGTATAAAAAGTGAGCAGATTAAATCAATCAACAAAGAAGACAAAATACAACAACACAACTATTTATCGTGGTTCAGCAAAGCTTTGCGTATGTCCACACTCCGGCAGAGAATAATTATATTAATGAAAATATCGATCCACATTACATAGACTGCATAAGTCATTTGTAGAAAGCTCCTCACATATGAAGAGACAAGAGGAAATGAATAGTCATCTGACTGTTGGGCTTCATACCCCGATAATCTCCCCTGTGAAGTCCAACCAGTACAGCTATGCAGTGTAACATTCCCTGCTTTCTATTTCAAATTTCAGAGAACAATGAGGCCTTGAGATGATCTCATGGTTGCCAGACTTTGCTCCAATACACTACAAATAAGTCTGCTCCACATCAAATCAGAGTTGTAAATATTTTCAATGCCATATGCTCCTAAGCCATACAATCCTCGGACTTTTATCGCCAGCCTAGGCAGTTTCATCACTGCTTGAACATGCTCCCACATACTCTCTTGCTCGTTCATATTGGTGGAGTCATGCACAAACGAATCAAACCTCCTTTCCTTTAACAACAGTCCATGCCTGCCAGAGGTAGCGGTCTGCATAGCAAAAACTGATGAGTTATGGGTTGGCAATGATTTATCAAAGTAAAAATTCTACTCAACTTGACCATCTACTGTATCCAGTAGCTCCTTAGAAGCAAACTGCAAAATCTTGCACAACTCTGTAAGCATACCAATCTGGCCAAAATCATGTGGCTCATTTCTCAAACTAGCCAAAATACCCTGCAACTTCCCAGAGTTTTTCTGCCAGCCTATTTTGTCATCATATTTCTGGACAAGGGAATGTTGTGGTCCTAACCGATGCAATTTATTACTAACTAAACATTCCAAACCATTGATGTGAAATTGTTTTGAAAACCATCTTGGCTGTTTGTTTGAGCGATGCTCTGCGTGCTCAAACTCTGATTGTGACTGTTATTCAAGATTCCAATATCACTGTGGGTACCTTGTGATTGGTGAGTGTTGTCCATGCCAAAGGAAATACCAAGGTGATTTCCAGTAAGTGAACTGTTATGTCCAACATCACTCTTTGTGGAATGTTGGCTATGTGACTGTTGATAAAGCACATGTTCAACCTGTGGAATATTTAAATTTCTATTATCATGCCCATCGGTTTCCAAAACACCGTGGCCTTTGAGCTTTAAACTTGAAGTATTGTGCCTATTACCCATGTGATGAGGTGAACCAACTTGTCTGTAGTTGTCATTGGATTCTGCCATTCGTCTTGTAATGGCATGCTCTGCACCATTTATGAGAGTGCAAGTCTGAGAACAGGGGACCTGCAGCTGAGAGTCTAGCTGGGAGTTCACCTCACCCATGGGTGGACCTGAAGAATGGTGTGAGTGTTTTGACCTTGCTGTGGAACCTGGGTTCGATGAAAAGAGATAGACCACATTTCAGGAGATTCAAAATCATCGTTGGAATTACATTCCGCCAGCCTATAAAAAGTCAGACTATGCAATTGTGTTACCACTGCTTCTTTGCTGAGAGTGTGGTATTTTTCCATCCCTGCGGCATTGTTAAAGACCTGCGGGTGAAGCTCATTTCGAGCACCCTCTTTATAACGGTCTTCCTGGCATAGATTTCTGGCAGTGTTATGAGTAGTTACATGGACAAGGACAGAGGAGTTGGCTTACTCAAGCCAGTGGTCATCCAACGTCTCAACAGTTCCGCCCATTTCATGTTCACTCGGGCGTCTATTCATCTGCTTGTTCACCTGGTTGCAGGTTTGGTCATCGTCCTCCCAGTTTGCTGTGTCATGTAGAATAGAGCATCCTTCAGTTTTCCTGCCAAAATCATTGTCTTCCACATGTAAAAGAAAATCAAACCTCTCACTTACCAATATCTTGTGAGATCCATCACTTGGCTCGCTTTGAGCGCTTCCATCTTTAGAAGACAACATTGACATATTATATGCCTCTTCTTGACGAGCAGCAGTTTGTATCTCTTGACCTTCTTCTTGGTCGATATACAGGCCTCTCTTTTTGATCTCCATCAGCTGCCTATGCCTAGCAGTATGTTTGCAAGCTGCACTCCCCTCAACTTGAGAGGCAAACTCCACAACAGTTTTGACCTGGGACTTTAATGACACATCTCTTGAACCTTCACCGTTCATAAAACCAGAAAATATCTCCGCCTTCAGCATAGGGAGTATAAGTTGGAAACTTGTCTTTTGAGGCCAGCTATTCTTCTAAATAAATGTCATAGCCACGTCAACATTGCGAAAGGAAATAATCCCATCCTTCGCCTCTGCTTCAGGTGGATCCTCCTCTTTTTTCCAACCATCCCTCCAGCGTACATGACATTCCTTTTTGATCTTCACATACACAACATCTCTTTCTAAATTATGAAGAAACTTGTTGATGACAAAATCAACTTCATCTCCTTCCATCTCTGCTCAGCCTCACCAGGCTCTGATACCAATTGTAAGTATAAAAAGTGAGCAGATTAAATCAATCAACGAAGAAGACAAAATACAATGACACAACTATTTATTGTGGTTCAGAAAAACTTTGCCTATGTCCACACTATGGCAGAGAACAATTATATTACTGAAAATATCTGATCCACATTACATAGACTGCACAAGTCATTTATAGAAATCTCCTTGCATACAAAAAGACAAGAGGAAATGAATAGTCATCTTATTGTTGGGCTTCATACCCCAACATGGGTGAGTAAAATTTGTAGTTTTGAAGCTTCGAGAGGATGAAATAAACGTCTTTGTTGAAATGTGATAGAATTCAAAGTCACACTTTTTCAGAAATATTTCTGACTAGACCAGGGTGAAAATAACAGGCTTTGCAAGAAGAGAAGACTATAATGTAAGATGTAATTTGAAATTTCTAAGATGATAAGATACATGGGAGCGAACAATGACACGATGCACTTATTAGGTTGGCTCCAAATGTCACTATTATATAATGCAACATAGACAATCTTCAAATAGGTGCATCTGCAAATCAACCCAATGCATAACACAAACTTAAAAATATCTCTGCACACCACAATTTTTAAAGCAAAATCAATAGATTAGGATCAACCACAAACAAACTAATCTCGTCATCCCAAACAATAGTAATACCACTAAATATGTTGATTGTACAGCTTTGCACTATTTGGGGAGAGATCAAATGCACCATGTGGACAAAGATGAAATTAATGTGAACTATCCACATGTTCCCCACTATCATCTTTTTAAAGTAAATGGTCACCAAAGCCAGGGTACATGGAGAAATTGACTGAAAACAAAGCAATCTGGATAGACCTTGCCATTATAACATGTTGGATATTGCATTGTGGAGCATGAAATCATTTCAAACTCATGTTGCAAACCATTATCCCTTGTAACTCTAGAGAAATGTAGATCAATCATGCAAACAATTGATGCACCCAGTTAGATAGTAATCTAGAGGAGAGTCACACAACTTGTTGTAGAAGATATTAAAATCTTGGAGTGAAAGTGCATATTTTAGTAACTGACAAACTTATCCCCAAAATTGCGAAGTGAAGGAATGTGGACCAAAATACATTCATAGACTTGGGAAAAAGAATGCACTATTCACCACTTAGATGATTTTTTGCATTTTCTGCTGAGGAGCCCTAATAATCGTAAAGTGCATAGGACGGTATAAGGTAAGACCAAAAAAAATTTATGAATGAAAAGGTGACGACTTATTTAGGAGGTATGTGTTTAAGTGGTAAATACATTAGTTATAAGTATAATCTTATTAAAGGTTATGTTTAAATAAAAGTGTCTTGTTAGATAATGGTTTTTTCAATTATTAATGATAAATGGAAATAACTCATTGGGTGAACCAACACATTGCTGATTTCATTGGAAGGAGAATTTGAAAAGAAGATTTAACATGAGAATAAGTAAGTGTAATAAGGTATTCATTAATGGTAGTAATATTTTTATACTCTTTTGTGTTTAATAAATATCAAATGAGATATTATACTTAAGAATATATGTGGCATTTAAGATAATATTTAATCTAATAATGTTTATGAAATATAAAGAGATTCATTATGTGAATAAATTATATATCAATCAAACATTTATCTATATTATTCTTCTTATTATTTTTAACATTTTAAGAGCTATGTGCTTTGATCTTTTCCTATGAGAATGTTATTTCAGAAAAAAAATAAAAGAGGGAGATTGAGAGGGAGCCTAGCATTTCATTAGAGGCAACCTTGAAAGAAAGCAAGCAGATAGAGTATATGATTCAGTTAACCTTCGATGATCTTGGTTTTATTGATTAAGAGGGAGTAGACAATGTTGAGATGGATTTCTCTAGTGATCAATAAATTGCCACTATCAAGAGAACCATGATTCATACATTGTGACCATGGATTTTAATAGGCCTACTCTCTATGTGCATCATGAGGAAGCGATGACTTCTAAATTATGTCACTTGTATTTGTAGAAGTTACTATAAGGAAATTTGAGTTATTGTGAGATGTTAATGATTTTTTAAAAAAGTTTTGGATATTGCACTGTGGAGCATGAAATCATTTCAAACTCATGTTGCAAATCATTATCCCTTGTAACTCCAACGAAATGTAGATCAATCTTGTAAACAATTGATGCACCTAGTTAGATTGTAATCTAGAGGAGAGTCGCACAACTTGTAGAAGAGATTAAAATCATGTGAGTTAAAGTGCATATCCTAGTAGCTGACAAACTTAACCGAAAATTGCAAGGTAAAGGAATGTGGACCAAAATACGTTCATAGACTTGGGAAAAAGAATGCACTATTCGCCACTTGGATGATTTTTTGCAACCACACAAGAGGGACTAGTAGCATAACTAACTTTCACATGACTTCTCGAGCATGTATACAACAAATAATGTATCTACATTCCAAAGCATAAAACATTGGAATGAGTTTCATGCCAAATTGGAAAGGACCTTCCCCTTCCCTATCTTCAACAATCATGTAGACATCTTACCTTGACCTAAAGCTGTTGTGTCTACCTGCCTTAACTCATTTAGGAACTTTATTCCCCTTCTCTTCACTAATTTAGCACAACTAGGGGATTCCCTTCTTGTTCTTTATAGATACAAACCCAAAATTTCCTTTTCTTCCTCCCTTACTTCCAAGTCTACACTTTTTGAAACTAAAATTTCTCTTTCTGTGCCTATTTCCATTTCTTTTGATTGTGTAAATAGTTTGTTTTTATTTTATTTTTATCAATATCTTTTTTTTCCCCCTCCATTCTCTTCTTCCTCTACTATATCTAAGCCTAAAACGTTATTAATGGCCTCAACATTCATGAGAGCATTCTCTTGTTCACCCTTTATATTCTTCCCAAATGCTCCTAATTTCTACTCAATCTTCATAATCCATAATTATCTCCCCTTAGTGAAAATAATTAAATGAATTTTAACATCCCTCTTGATAACAATTGCTTTTTCTAATAGATTGAGTAGAGTTTCCTTGTAATCTACTGAGGCATATTTTGAGCCTTGGGTGAAGCCTGAACTTTGTTTAGAGTAGATGAAGCCATACATTATAGGGGAACACCATATTTAGGGGGAATATTAAGTGCCATGGGTTCACTTTGCAATCTCACCCTTGTAATCAATTAAGGCTCCTACCTATTTATTACTGGAATAGTGATGCAACCAAGGATGGAGAAATCCCTGAAGGAGTTGCCCTATCAAGTAGCGAGAGTAAACATAGGGAAGCAACAACAAGGAACTCAAAAAAAAATAGCTTCAATTAATTCTATGGAGATCCAATGATGATTTTATTACAAACATGCGGGGCAACAAATCTATGCAATTGCAACCTTACATCATATATAAAACCAATGTGCCCTATCCACCCCCCCAGTACCATTTCATACAAACAATTGGTATCAGAATCAAGGTCCTCAAGAAGTTAAGATGGACCAAAATCATTCTTTATAAAAGGTTATAAGTATAATCTTATTAAGGGTTATGTTTAAATAAAAGCATATTGTTAGATAATGGTTTTTTCAATTATTAATGTTAAATGAAAATAACTCATTGGGTGAACCAATGCATTGATGATTTTATTGGAAGGAGAATTTGAAAAAAAAAAATTAACATGAGAATAAGTACGTGTAATAAGGTATTCGTTAATGGAAATAATAATTTTACATTCTTTTGTGTTTAATAAATATCATATGAGATATTATACTTAAGAATATATGTGGCATTTAAGATAATATTTAATCTAATAATGTTTATGAAATATAAAGAGATTCCTCATGTGAATATATTATATTTCAATCAAACATTTATCTATATTATTCTTCCTCTTATTTTTATTTTTTATAAGAGCTATGTTCTTTGATATTTTCCTATGAGAATATTATTTCAGAAAAAATAATTAAAAAAGAGATTGAGAGGGAGCCTGACATTTCATTAGAGGCAACCTTGAAAGAGAGCGAGCAGATAGAGTTTATGATTCAGTTAACCTTTAATGATCTCGGTATTATTGATTAAAAGAGAGTAAACAATGTTGAGATGGATTTCTTTAGTGATCAATAAATTACCACTGTCAAGAGGACTGTGATTCCTACATCGTGACCATGTGATTTTAATAGGCCTACCTCCTGTGTACATCATGAGGAAGTGATGACTTCTAAATGATGTCACTTGTATTTGTAGAAGTTATTATAAGGAAATCTGAGTTGTTAATGAAGTTTTTTAAAGAATTCATTTGAACCATCCAGGAGTCTCTCCTTGATGAATGAAACTTGACGTATGAGTTGTAGAGTCATTCATGTGGCACAATCATACTTAATCAAGATATTGACATATTATGGATGAGGTTGATAAAATGGAAGGACATGTTCACTTCTATTGTTAAACTAAATGAATGTTTGGACCTTCAATGGACAAAAAGAGCAAGTTGGAACTTAGAAAGGAATTGTCATAATTGATACAATATTGTTCAACAATATAAGAATGAGTGAAAATTTTACATTGAGGGGGGAATAACAGTCAATGTTTGATTTCCACTTAAACCTTATTTAGAGGGGAGATGTCTTATTCTCAAATAATCTATAAAGACAATTTATGAATCTTTATGTGCAGATAAGTATTTTTATCTTTACATTTATCTACTCTTTTTAGTCTCTTATTTGTAGTTCTATATATGCTACAAGAATTATTTGCCTTGATCTTTTCCTTTATGGTTGAGGATATTCTTATAGGAAAAGAAGGTTGGTACTTTACATATGCTACCAAATATTGTGGAGACTCAATCTAATGATAGTAGCTCCAAAGACCCTAATGATCAAGATGGATAAAGCGAGGCTCTTGAAGAAAACATCTTCAATGATTGAGATTATGAGATCCTTCTATATGAAGAGGGAGTATGACACCTCTTCTAAAAAGGAGCTTAGAAGATTATACTCAGAGAGAGTTTGTAAATACATGTGTGTAACTGCATGATTTTGATGGGTCTACTCTTGAGTGCATCATGAGAAAGTATTGACTTATCACTAGAAAATAAAAAAGATTGATATCAGATTCAGAGTGAGTTTGACATGTATCCTTGGGTGAAGAGAGTTTCTGATGAAGTAACTACGAGACTTGACTTCCTAGGATCATTGTTCAGAAGAAGAATATTTTGAGATGCAATCCTTTGTGGATGATATCTTCTCTATGAGAAGTTCTAAGTGAAATTCATTGTGATGTGCTCTCTTTTATGAGAGAGAAGTTTGAGGTGAAAATCCTTGTTTTGCCCTCTAGTAGTAGCTATGGTGTTTCATGGCGTGTATCATGTAAGTTACTACATGATACTATTATGATATGTAATGAAAGGTGATGATATTTCATTGACATATATAAACATAAGGTAACCATTGTAAGGTGACGATCTTATAAATGTTAGACATGTTATCATGACAAACTTCATTAGATTCTTGTCCTAGAGTGTTGGAAATTATGCTAAAAAATAGATAGAAGGTAATCATTATAAGGTGGGGATCTTATAAATGGTAGACCTATTATCATGTTTCTTTGGGATGGATTTTTTCAGACACCATGATAATCAACTTGTTATGGTTCTTTGGATTGGATCTTGCTGGACACCATGACATAGTTGCTACTGTAAACCACACTTAAGGTAGTGTTTTAAAGTTATGGAAATTGCTTCTATTGTTTGTTATGAAAGGTGAGAAATTTAGCTTTGTGGTGAAATGAATATCATACTGAAATGATATCTCTTAATATTCTTGAGAGCATAATGTGTTCTATAAATCCTCCCTAGCTAAGAGGGAGTGTTAAGGTTGTAGCTTCTGTCAGATTGATTTTTACATGAGATACTGCATTGATGGTAAATTGTCTTTAAATAAATATCTTATATATATAATATATCTAATATAATATATATAATATATATTATGCATTATATATTATAATATAATAATATATTACATATATGGTTATTTATATTACTATTATATTAATATGTTAACTAGTGATGTTTAAACGTAGAGACATGTCTCTTCCTGAGACATGTCTCCTCCTCTCATATTCATAAGCCTTCATTTATATTTGGAACACAAACAATACAATGACAATAGTTAGTACATTTGCAATGATCCTATAAAATAACAATATGAATGTAGATCCAATATAAGTAGTAAATCTAGTGACAATAGAATTGATGGTCACTGTTATGCATGCAACAAGTATGGTTATAAAGCTAAAGATTACAAATCAAGAGTACAGGTTCCTCAATCCCCAGTCAAATCAGTGATTACATTGGCTAGAGAATGACAACTTGATGTCACTTGTTTAGTGTGTGAATATTATGGACATTTGACAATCGACTACAAAATGAGAACACTGAGAGGTAGTGCTGGACCTTGGAGGTCAACTGGTATCATGTGTTTTGTTTGTCACAAGATTGGACATTTAGCAAGAGATTGGAGGTTCAATAACTAGTCAGAGATTAGCAAAGGGGTGAAAGACATTAATGTGAAAACAATGAAAAATGAAATGAAGAAGATGTAGAAGAAGAATTAAGATAGCAAGGAGGAAGTCAAGATAAAGAATCATAAGCCATCAACCTCAAGTGTGATGGATTCTTCATCAAACTAAGTCATTCTTGGCTTAGGGGAAGTATATAAAGAGATATAATTAACCAATCCTTTAGAGGTATGGAAGTAATTTAAAATATGCATAAAAATATGTAATGTAATGTAATGATTATACCTTAGTGAGATAAGGTGTAAGCAATTACAAAGTGGTAGCATTGAAAGTTTGACACCTTAACTAGCAAAGGAGAAAGGTTATAAATGCTAGTAGTAATTGATGCAAAAGTATTATTTACTATTGGAAGAGGTGCAATGACTACTTTTGAGAATAATAAGGGCAAAGAGAGTTCATTTGTCCTATTGCTATTTGGAAACACTCTTGAGAAGCTATCTCTTGGTAACATGGTGATTGTTATTGTGTGTTGTTGAATTTGAGAATTGTAAGAAGGATTCATTGATGAAGGATACAACCAACATAGTTAGAAATATCTTTGTGAATCGAGATAAGGTCATTTGGAGTGAATCATGGAGCACAAAGTGGACACTCTTATCCTAATTGACCTCATCGAGAAGTCTCAACCATTTTTCAAGTTACATCCATTAAAGGTGAGGGAGAATGATTTGACAGGTGCTCTACCTTTAATACCTCGTGGAGCACTATTAATTGAATACTTTTAGTCATAACTCCATTTCAATATTAAAGAGCTAGGAGTAGAAGAAATAAATGAAGCATTTGGAGAACTTTGCATGAATAACAAGTTGAAGAACAAGCACACACATTTGGAAGCAAACGGTTTCACCTACATAGTCAATATTCAAAATAATTTCCAACACAAATGGGTACAATATGTATTTAGAAAACTTAATGAGGAATTGATGTGGTTAAACAGACCACAAGTGACAACAAAAGAGATCATTCATGCACTAATTGGCTTGTGCACAACCAATGAATTACCCTCTAGAGGAACAAAAGATATAAGTTTGATCACATGACTAACCAAGGAAAAATCTGATTAAAGAGCCATGAGACTGAGTATTATTGAAGATATAGAGGTGAGGTATGCAACAATGGTTCAATAGATTACAAAGTCTATCAATGTAGCACATTGAACAATGTGCTAAGTGAAGAAATTCATGCAACATACAAAATGATAAAAGATATATATAATTTATGATATGAATGAGATGCTAAGAAGTTGGCTAGTTGCTAATAGTGATAAAATCCAAAGAGACAAGATACAACCATTCAAGTTTGGAGCTATTCTGGTTTGCATCCTTTTCTACTTACAAAATTACTTTTGAGGAAAGGGTATGGTTTAATGGTCAAAGGATCAAATAAATGTGTTCATTAAGGATTTAGGAGACAATTCTACAGTTTCATGTGGGGACACTTGAAATATTTTCAGTCTAGAATGGATAAAAGAGAAAGAATACTTGCTAATGTATTGAAGAATACAAGGAAGTCATATTTTTTCTAGTTGGCACCGATACATGCATTATACAGGAAATACAACCTAAGAAATTCTTGTTACCTTCAATTTCCGGTTATGAAGAAGATGAAGATATAAGGACACATTCGAGTAATCTACTATCTAGACCTATAGATGTTACAACTCAAAGATTGAGAACTTCTTGGTCATTTTTGCCTTCCTGCCAAAATTGCCATATTTGAATTTAAAATGTGGTAATGTTCGCATATTTAAAAATTCAAATAAAGTGGGGCGAAAAAATACTTCAAGTTAAACTTTAGGTTATGATTTATTCCCTAAGTGATTGCACACTTTAATATTCTCTGGGCCTACAACTTTCGCATCGTTAGATCTTTTCATGATCTACGGTCTTTGCTATGTCACTATGCAGACTTGCACGACCTTTATTTTATGCGACATAGAGAAGGTTTGATGGACCCCTTTCCTATTAGAACAATCAAGTAGCTCTCAAAGCACGTTAACATTTTGTTGGTTTCTCATTGGTTAGGGAAATGACTATGCAAGGTGTGTGGGCCAGTTCCTTTAGTGCACCTTACTCATCATCAGATCTTTCATCATCCACGGTTGTTGCTTTGTCACTTTGCGGAGTTGTGCATTCTTTATGGCATGTGACAAAGCGACATTGCTCCACATGTCTGTTGTGTGGGCTGCAGGGTGATAGGGCAATGAGTTAGATTGAGTTGGCATATGGTGGGATTTTCATTGGCCGAGGCTCTAACATGTCTAGGTCATGGGCCACATATTCTTGGTTTTTACCTTCTACCATCTGATGCAAACAAATCAAGGGTGGTCGCTTTGTTGCTATAAGAAGTTGCTCAATCTTTAATCATAGCAACAAAGCAACGAGTTGACATGCAGTATGGTGGGTCCTCTCATTTTTGTGGGCCGTAGTGTGATGTGGACGAAGTGTCAGATAGGTTGGAAAAGGACCATGTTTCTATTGGTTGGTGCACTGATAGGTTGGGTATACCTTCGGGGCTGTTAGATGGAGGAGGATCAACGCCTCTCACTTGGTCTCTATAGGAAGTTGCTCAATCTTTAGTCATAGCGACATAGTGAGGTCTTTCCACATGTTCTGGTGGGCCCAAGTTAAGTTGACAATATCGTAAACTGTCAGGGTTAAGTTTGAAGGTGGTGTAGTTAGTTAAACATGATATGGTCAAACACATGAAGACTCCATGAGGTGGCAAAAGGAAATAATATGGTTGGTCCACATGGAGGTTTCTGAGTACTTGATCGAGTTGATCTGCTGATCTTGTTGATTTTATAAGCCAGAAACAAGGAAAAATAGGTTTTCTTGTGCGATCTAATCTTTTTCGATCGATCTCAAACATTCCAGAATTATTGCTTTGCTAGAAATGATACATAAGTTGTAGTACCTCTCCCATTTGACTTCTGTAAGTCATCTTGATGGATGCAACCTTGCTGATCTTTTGTTGTGATGGATCATGATTGTGACCTTGAGTGGTCTACACTGTCGAGGTGTTTGGATTTATATTTTTGTATCAGTTGCTTTGCTTATGCTTTTGACTGATCTATGAGATTATGATGTGATTTTTGGTTCACTGAGGTTTGTGCCAGTGGTTACCAGGATCGATGTGGTATCATGAGCTTGTTCTATGATTACCCTAAGATGTGTGCAGAGATTGCATTGTGTACTATTACCATGCTACACTGGACTAGGTTCCTGTAGCAGTGGTTAGTCATGTTTATGACTGTGTTCACTTATGTGTTTTAAGTGACTTATTAAATGCATTAATGATTAGAAATGGATTATTCTTGTTGGATTCTTTGGTTATGTGCTACGGACATTTACCTTGTTATATTTTTGATTAGAGAGATATTTTTTACTCATGTTATGTTTACATTTGAGATGACCTGAGGGTCAGATATTATACCTGGTTTTCAATATCATGGATTTTAGACTACTATGCTGTTCAGTTAATCATATTGCATGATGCTGCCATTTTGAGATGACAATGTGTTTTATGATGTTATTTGGTTATCTGGTATTTGGACATACCTCTGATTTTGTTATGTGATGGATTTAATACTATGGTTATTTACTTCATTCCTGCGTTGCTATGCCTTTTGCGAACGTGAGTGATGTAAATAGATTATTTTAATATAATTAAATAAATGGTTAAATTAGGTGATTTAATACATTTATTGCTTCGGCTATGTTATTATATGCAATTGCACTTGATCGTGTTGTTTAGTGTTCAGGATTTATATCCCTAGCAGTGGCACATGGAGTTAGTGATTCGACCATTCATATTTTACCAATGTCGTCCTTATATGGTCGACGTATCCTTTATTAAAATGTTTAATTTAAACCTTTCGGTGATTATTAAATCCGAACTCATTTGCATTATGTGATTAGACCAGTAAGCGTGTCTGTCCATTTAGAGGTTTGCATTGTCGCGAAAAGTTATTAAGGAGGTTTATGTGTTTTTGGGGTTTTTGGGCTTTATAAAAATTGATTTATTTTAATTTCTGGCAGCTTTGCCATAGATGAATTCCTATTTATAGGAATAGCCTATTTTCGTTTGGGTTGATTTGGAGTTTAACTAGATTGGCTGGTTAAATGCCCCCCCTAATCGATTATTCACCCGAAAAGTGAATAAATATCCAAAGAGGAATTTAATTCCTCAGTTCTCACTTTCAAATTGGAAAGTTGGAGAGTAAAACCCAAAATCCTCTTCATGAGGATTTACTGTTTTGTTCGTTGTGGGAGCTACGGGCGTGGGATCATCGCGAGGGTGAGCTCGTTGGATCCAGCTCGGGGAAACCTTGGATTGCTGTGATTTTTAGCTACTTCTGCGGGATATTTATTTTATGGTTCAGATTCCCGTTTTGCCCTTTTGGCTTTGAGGTAGGGCTTTCCTGTTTTATTGTTTCTGCTTCGTTTCTGCTTTTGTTTTTGGTAGCTGTTTGTTTGGAGGCTGAGAACTAGTGTTCCCCTCCGTTTCTGTATGTTAGTTCTACCCGGTTGGGCGGGTATGAACATTTCCCTATTTTTCGGGATGAGGGTTTGGAGTTTTGCACCGTTATGCTGGCCGGTTTTGCATATGGTGTCCGATTTTTTTTTTTTTAATTGAATTTTTGGGGTTTTTGAACCCAAAGGCCAAATGGGTTTTAATTTTGAAGTTTTCCAAATTTTTGGAGTTTTTACCTCATTTTGCGTGCCACCCTGTTTTCTCGGGTTTTCTTGGCACAATGTGGGTCGTGGACCTTGATGAACCGTTTGGATATCAGTCAGACCACTTTTGCACTTTTATGTTGCATTGGGATGCATGTTGCATCTGTACTCCCGACGTTGTGATCGGTTGAGTGATTTTATGCTTGTTATGGTTTTTGTTGGACCTTTGCTTTTGTTTTGTGAATGCTAGGATTCGTGTAGAATCCATACTCTCGGATTGAGGCCGGTTGAGTGAGTTCATGATGTGTGGTCTTGTTGCATCATTGGGATTCGTGTAGAATCCATACTCTCAGATTGAGGCCGATTGAGTGATCTAATGATGTATGGTTTTATTGGCTTTGGAATTCGTGTAAAATCCGTCCTTCCCATGTTGCTTTCAGTTGGGTGTTTTCTTTGCATTGTGTTCTCATTCCTGTCCTTTTTGTTATGATCTTCGTGATGGTGGTGCGCCACACACGAGTACGTCCGCGTACATTTGTCGAGTGACTTGCGAGGCTCGATCTTCTGTGGTACTTTCGAAAGTTATGATCATTGGGGTTGGGATGGGAGTATGGATGCCCACGGGCACTTGTCGTAGGATGAGCATGGGTAGGGTAGGGTAGCATATGGAGGGGCTTCTATCCTACAACTTGGTGACTATTTTCTAGTTGGCAGAAGAAGTTTTATATAAGTGATAATAAAATGTGTGGGTTGTGCACCTTCTGTCAAGAAGAGTAGCTACCCTGGGTTATGCGCCTTTTGTCGTGAGTTGCTGCCCTACGTTGTGCGCCTTCTGTCGAGAAGAGTAGTTGCCTATACTAGCTTGGGCTTTTGGATGCCAAGCGACTCTCCATGATGTTAGCCCCTACTTAGTAGCCTATTGAGTGTCTGACCAGGACCTGTACTCCTTGCATTGTCTTTGGTTCTTGGTTCAGCCATCATACTGTCTGGCGTGAGTGTTAGCCATGGATGTTGTGTTTTATGTGTGTTTGTGGTTGGATCATTATCTCCATCAGCACGACGGGTGTGGACCTATGGGTGCCATGTGGTTGGGAGGCGTACCTACCTTCACCACTGCTAGGGACTGGTGTATAGAGATGGTCTCTTATCCTAGTGCGACCGTTGCTGGATGTTTTCACTTGGTACTTCGGGTTCTGGAGTATGCTTTCTTGTGATTTATGCTTTCATTGGGATGCTTGTATATCATGTTTAGATGATGCTATTTTATTTGGCACATTCCCTTATTATGATGTTTAGCATATGATTAGATGATGTGATTTTCTTTAGTAGTATATCTGTTGCTTACTGCTGTTTAGCATGTGATAGGTGATGTTATCTACTGTAGGATTATCTTATGCATTATCACTAGCATGTTAGATTTTCTTATGCTGTTATTGTGCATGTTTTAGTAGTGACATCCCTATTACGACAGTACTGACGATTTGGTCGGTGGCTTGGGATGTTACGCGCGGGGGATGGCTAGGACCCACGATGGTCTTATGATGCTATTGACGGTTGGGAGGAACTGCATACTTAGTTTGGTTGTTTTGTTCCTGATATGTATTTATGTACATTGCGATGTTGCTTTTGTTTTCTGCGATGTTTATATTCAGTGTGTTCTTTGCTGCTGTAGTTTAGATGGTTTGGTATTCTTCTTTCTGTGTTGTTCTTGCACTCAAGTGTTCATTCCTCGAGCCTTGGTGGATCCGGTACTCCTTGGTGTGGAGGTTCTTTGCTCTAATTTTGGTCCTTTTTGCTTCTGGGAGTGTTTTCGTGTTTCTATGGGCGACATTGTTCAGCATGGTGCGACACTTTAAAAAGTATCGCACGCCCATGCAAACTATGTCGTACGACACTGTAAAGTATCGCACGCCTTCTTGAGAAATGTCGTATGACACTGGAAGAGTGTCGCATGCCTTCTTGAGAAATGTCGTACGATGCTGAAAAGTGTCGCATGCCTTCTTGAGATATGTCGTACGACACTGGAAGAGTGTCGCATGCCTTAAGGAGAAGTATCACCCTCCCTTAGTAAAAAGTGTCGCACGATTTTTGTGAAAAACCTGCGCGTGCCATCAGCAGGCACTTTTCTTCGTGATCCGATCTTTTTGAGAGTGGTTTTGGATACCCTTTTGGGCGTTCTTCGACCCTATGCATGTGCTTTAAAAGGCATGTGCATGAAAATGGAAGACGGATCGACCAACAAAGCAAGCCCAAACACGCAGGTACCCAAAGTCAACATGCAGGAACCCAAAGCTAGGCGCTTCCAAACACTCGGCGTACCATGAATACGAAGATGGGTGAAAACAAACATGCCACAAAATACGCATGGGATCCCACTCAAAACAAATCTAAACATGCACTTCTCAATGCGCAAATCACGCCCTTCAAGAGAAATTGCTGCCAAAACATGATCTATTAGCCACGAGTGAATTCTTGAGAAAGAGAGTTCCCACCCAAACTAGATGCAACTGAACAAAACAAGCTCCATTCAATCAAATAAAAAAGTTTCTTTCATGAGAGTCAAACTAGGCAAGAGGCTAGGCCAGCCAAACAGAGCCCACCTTCATTGTTGGCTTCATTCCATGCTCAATAGAGAGCATGCACCATAGGGAAAAATACACGGGGAAGTGTTCCCAAAAAATTGGCAAAGTGAATGGTAAAGACCATAAACAATGGCCTCAAATTTCTACTCGAAATCATCTCACACAACATTCTTCCCACTTCACAAACCATCAAAAACACCATCAAACAATAAAAAGTGTTTTAAAAATATCGATGGTTGACTGAAGGTATTGGGGAGCTGCCTCCCATGAAAATAACGCCATTATATTGCATGTAGATTGCAACCAAAGTACTCATGCCTTCAATTTGGTGATGGTGTTTGTGCTTTGAATAAAGCCAAGAACAGATTCTGATATTTTTTTGATAAAAGAAAAAAAAAAGTCTCCTCGATTTGCATGCCTAGTCAAAATGGCCTGCAGGTAAAAAATTTTTGCCCCAAATTTCAACATCGTCTAAACTAGACATATTTTATATGGAAATGGGGGTTTTTGAGCGCTCTGAGCTCAATTGTGATGTCCATTTTTGCTCAAAGTGCTTCAAAAATTAGTGACCTCACAAATCCAATATAAAAATGTTGAAAGCTTCAAATCTGAAAACCAATGTCAAATCCGATATCAAATCTCTCACGAACAGAACAGGGGCATGAAGATCTAGAGCTCTGATACCATGTTGAAGTTGATGAACAATCAACCCCACAGCTCCCAAGAATCACCTGCATGCAAACATCTATTATAGAAGAGAGAGGCAAAGAGCTATCGAGGCAAGAATTGCCAAATCCATAGATGAGACATTCTTGATGAGCAAAAAAGAGATTGCTATAATCAAAAGTGAATTCTCAAGTTAATGTTTACAATGAGAGACCATCCTTATAAAGGAGATTGAAACCCTAAAAAGGGTCTAAACTAGGTTGCATCAAAATAATTAATAAAAGAATTAATTATTAGATGCCTGAAATTTAGCTTAAGCAACTAGAGTTAATTAGGAAATATCTCATTACTCTAACAAAATGAGAGATCATCCTTATATGGATGTGGTATTTGATGGACTTAGTTTTAGATTATATTTAAATGTGATTCAACATCATGGGATCCTTAAGGAATGTAACCTATTATGTATGTTTTTAGTTGAATGTATGTTATTGCTTTGGCTATTATGTGTTTGATGTGAATGGTTTATCTTTCATGTTTTAAAAAAAAATGCTATCAAACTTAGTAAAACTTTAGGTTATTTCTTTTGGATCCCTTGGTGAGGCATTACATCTTAGTTAGTTAGAGTTAAGTTAATGTTTAAAATGAGAGATCATCCTTATAAAGGAGATCAAAACCCTAAAAAGGGTCTAAACTAGGTTGCATCAAAATAATTAATAAAAAAATTAATTATTAGATGCCTAAAGTTTAGCTTAAACAACTAAAGTTAATTAGAAAATATCCAAGTGAGTGTCCCTTCCGTGACATTAGCCTCATGACATGTTTGAGATTGATCACCTCAATACACACATATGTATTCTTTTGTGCATCCTGATTGTGGTTCTTTGACTTGCAGTTCTTTTTGGCCCACTTTCTTAGTTTCCTATCACCTCACCCTATTTGCATTAGGGGGGATTCTACTATTGTTTCTCATGCTTCTTTGGTTCAATTGATCAGCTCTTTAGGCTTTGGTATTTCATGCCATCTATATCTTCAAGTTCAGTTGTTTACCTTTGTGTGCCTCCTGATTCGATACAGTTTACAGTCTTCTCTACCTGGTCAGGTTCTATTTTAGTGGAGGTTCTTCAGATCAGTAGTTACTTTTAATAGGTTTTTGCAGCTTCTACATGCTTCAGTGGTGTTCTACATGATAATCTTTGTTCCTATCTTCTGGGACATTCCCTAGTTTGGAGGCTTCTTTAGTCCACTAGTTTCTTTCAGCATGTTTTCCATCTCTTTTTGGAGTAGAGTTTTTCTCATGTGGTTTTCTCTATTTCTCCTCTTTACAGAGATTTGGTTGTGCTTGGGTACCTCATCAGGCTTTGTTTGTTGGGACCCATTTCTACTTTCAGTAGTAGTTTCTAGGTTTTTAACTACTCCTTAAGTTTATCTTAGGGGGTGGTTGTTAGAGTAATTAGATATTTCTTAATTAACTCTAGTTGCTTAAGCTAAACTTTAGGCATCTAATAATTAATTCTTTTATTAATTATTTTGATGCAACCTAGTTTAGACCCTTTTTAGGGTTTCAATCTCCTTTATAAGGATGATCTCTCATTGTAAACATTAACTTGAGAATTCACTTTTTATTATAGATATCTCTTTTTTGCTCATCTATGGATTTGGCAATTCTTGCCTCCATAGCTTTTTGCCTCTCTCTTCTGTAACGGGTGTTTGTATGCAGGTGATTCTTGGGAGCTGTGGGGTTGATCGTTCATCAACTTCAACATTTACAACATAAATATCAAAGAGTGTTATGAAACGAAATGAGAGGTTTAATCCATTAATTGATCATAGACTTTGTGCATGTATTTGGAAAAAAATGAGAAATGGAAAGAAAGATTTAGAATTTATTATATAAAAAAATCAAGATAATTGTGTATAGTTGTGCTATTTTCTATTTCTTTATTTTATGTATATGTCACATTTTCCTCTAGCACTTGATTATAAAGAAAAAAATTGGAGAAGGGAAAAGGTGGAAATGTTTTCTTAATATATATACTTAAGAAAATGGAAATAAAGTTATTTATTCCATGATAATGTCTTAACAACTAGAAACTCTCACATGTATAGAGATCATAAGGACTAGTGTGTAGCTATATTTGAAAATACAAAATAGGTTTTCCCTCCAAAAAATTGGTGTAAAGCTAATTTTGATAGGGAAACCAAGGGTAACCCTAGTATGGTTGTGTGCATGGGAGTGATAAGGAATAATTATGGTCGATGTTAAGTACTAATGGAACTCCCCTTAGGGGTCTAGACTAACCACTTTTTTGAGGTCATAGTTGTTCTCTGAGTTACTAAATTGGCTAAGGAAAAGGAGGTTTTTAATATTTGGCTAGAGGGAGATTCAATTAACATTGTTAACTACCTAACTAGTATGTTCAACTCCTCGTAGAATATTATAATTATAAATAAGGAGAATATTAACATACTTAAAGCTATGGAGAATTACATTATCTCTCATGTCATGAACCAAACAAGGTGGAAGATTCTATAGCCAACTTTCCACTAAGGGATGATGAGAGAATGACATGGCAGGACAATGCCAATCTACTTGTTGAGGTCATATCAAGAATTGATTATAACACCATTATTGGGAAAGAGGGAGTAATAATTAACAAGAATGAATGTACTTAGAGGTGACATATTACTGATTTTGAGGTGCATGAAAGAGAGTATTCAAGACATTTGTATTAATGACTCGGTCCTCTCATATGCTTTCTAGATTATTTTGAGAGCTTTTGTTTGTCTTTAAGATCTATAATTTCTTTTAATGTCTCTCTACAAATTATCTCTATTAACTACTTGAGATATCACAAAGCCATGGGAAGTTAGTGAATATTTTTTTAGCCATGGAATTGTGACAAATGAAAATGAAGCATGAATGTTTAGGAAATTCTGGAAAGTAGTGGTATTACCACTTTCATGGAGAGGCTTCATGGTGGTAACCAACATATCAATCAACTTTCTCTAAGGAGGCAGAATGAGAGCACTCTGCATGTTAGTGAAAGGATCATTACTATCACTAAGGAGCTAATTTCGAGGGTGACATGCATCCTGATTGTTGGTAGGAAATTCTATAGAGATCATAGATTCTTGGACATCATAATTGAAGAGTTTCCTAAAGAGCTTGGTGAGAGTGAGGCCCTTTTTAAGTACAATGCTAAGACCTGCTTTTAACTTTATTTCATTAAAAATATTTGATGCTTTGTCTTGCATATGATTATTTATTGAATAAATCTAGATGGGAGATTCTCTAGGATTTGTTCACGTCATTTTATTTTATTGAATTATTTTAGTCATGCAATTAAAATTTCCATATAGCTTTATCTTTATTCTTCCATGAATGCAAGTATTAACTATATGAAGGAGACAATTCTCACTAATCCCCCACTCCATGATGGCTTAATGCTAGTCATTTATGAGTACATAAAAGTTCATTCCATGAAGAAGTTCCCTAAGGTGAAAGGTATGGAGGACATTGAGAAGGATGTTTCAGACAATTCTCAAGGCCTCTCTAATACTAAGGATAGTGAAGGGACATACTCAAAAGATGAGGTGGATGTGCCTAAAACTAAAGGGATGGGTAAGGGATTAGTCAAAACCCTAGTGAAAGTGAATATTCCAAAGAAAATGGCTACAACTCATCCTATCAAGAAGTAGACTAAGAAAATGGTGGATTCAAATGAAGATCTCTTTGATGAGGATGATTTTATGGCCCTTGATATAGAGGAAGCTAGATCTAGTAAGAAAAAAGGGAAGGAAGTGGGTAAGAAGAAGAGGAAAATACCAACCATAAAGCTTGGAAAACCACTTGTACCCAAAAGAAAGCTAAAATGGTCATCTCGTTGGTTGAGTATAAAGACGATGAAGATGAAATGGACATTGACATTGATGAAGAGGATACTAGTTAAGGCCATGGATAATTCTAATAGGAGCCTAAAAAATGGAAAAAGGTGGTGACAAATGCAGAAAGGATTTCGATTACCCTTTGAATCTCGTCAAGGATTAGTATGGGTATGATTCTCCCATGGTGAATCTAGACCAACATATTTGTCCCTCCTAGGATTCTCAAACAAAGGCTCCTATTGATCCTTTTGTCCCTTTTAAGAGGAGGAAATTGGCATGGAAGAATATAAGTATGAATACAATGAGGTTGGGGATTTCCAAGAAGAAGATTGACCTTATGGTTAGTGAGGTGGAACTAGGTAAAATGGAGCTCCAAGAATTAATTGATCCTTCTATGATTACAAAAATATGAGAATATGGACCCTCTTAATAATGGTAGAAATAGTCTCTTGGACAAATTTGGGTCCATTAACGGTTGTTTCACCAAATTATGGACTTGATAGAATGTGATCTTTGGAGGGGAGGATTGATGGGAAAAAATATCATGACACTCTTGACAAGGAGGACCCTTATGTGGGATCATTCACTGATATGGCGGCTTTATATAGTTTGGAGGCTAGGGTGTTGGTGTTGGACAATAGGGTTAATAGAATTGAGAGTGCCCTTAAGAGCATTGAATACAAGCTATAAAATTCTTAAATTTTTGAATGAACATGTCAAAATCCTAATCAATAAGTTGGAAGGTAGTACTTGGGAAAAATCCATTGTCATTGTTTCTTAAGATTAAGGTCCTACTACTGATAGAAAGGAAGGGATTGGTAGGACGACCAGACCTAACATGAGAAAATGGTAATGGGAGCCTCATCAGATATTAATCAGATCAAGGAATTCTCTAAGAAGATGGATCATCTAGAGGAGTAGGCTATATAGCTGATAAATAAAATGATTTAATTGCAATGTTATGTCCTTGTGTCTCTAGCTTTTGTGTTTTATCTATTATTGTCTAGTGGTTAGTGGTACTAGGGGTGTTATCCTTTGTTTTTGGATTTTATTTAGTTGTTGGCTTTGTTCCTTTTTGTCATGATTTTTCTTGAGGGATTAATGATATATATTTAGGTTTTCTATGTATAGGGTTTTAAGGGCCCTTCAAAACTTGTTTTCTTAATAAAAACTAGTAACCCTAAGAATAGCAATAAGCTCAACCAAACTCTTTCTTATCAACTCTATAATTGAAAGTACACCATGATGTCAAACTAATACATTTATGAGGAAAATGGTGAAATAGTTCTTGTTAGGTTCAATCAAGTGTAAAGGTAAATATTAAAAGTAGTAAAGTGATCTAAAAATATTTCACAAGGGTTTCTATTTTTAAACATGGCTTAAGTAAAAAAAAGGATCTATTTGGTGCTTGGTTGGATTCAAGTTTGGGAGGAATAATTCAACCACATGGAGGATGATATGAACTAAGATCTAGGAGAATGAAATGGAAATGAGAACTAGAAATTTGACCTAAAATTTTATGTGCTCAAAGGTTTGAAGGAAGATCAATGGTGAAACCCAAGTAGTAATGTGAAAAAGAGTCCTACAAAGAAAAGAAAGATCAATTCATAAGTTAAAAAAATGAACAAGCATTGGAAAAAATAATATATTAATGGGTAAGAATCAAAGTATAATTAGTGCTTGACACCAATTTTTTGTCTCTAATTTCTTTCATAGGATCAAGGACTCATATGTAAGAGAAAAAAACTAGGGAGATGGAATGTATAATAGATAGAAGGCTTGAAATTTTTGAGAGAACATAGAGAAGAGAAACATGTGAGATTAGATAGGAAATCACAAGAAAGAGAAAAGTAAGGACAATATAAGGAATAAAGAGTTGTAAGGCATAATAAGAAAGATTAAGTAACAATCCAAACAAGGACTTTCAAACTCAATGGTGTACCTTGACAGTCATAACCTCATGAAACTATAAAAAGTTGAGGTTGCATAGCTAAGAAAACCTATAACTTTGGAACTAGGTTGCAAGCTTCCAAATCCACCCCCAAGTTCATAATTCAAGAAAGAACTCTAGTGCAAGGGCCCTAGGTCCTAAATAAGTTGGTCAAACACCAAGGTGGATAGAATAGGAGGTCAATAAGTGTCCAAGATGATACAAGACATTTTAGGAAATCTCACGCATCCCTAGAATACATTTAGGCAAAATTTTGCATGTAATAAGACCTTTAGACAAATCAAAGGTTGGTCAATGATTGGTCAATACTATGAGTGGAATAAAAATATTCATTTTCATATTTCATAATCTTCTTGCATTTTTTGATAAATTTTAGTAGGCATTTGGAGTCTTTTGTTTGAAGTATGTGAAAAAGTTGTAAACTTGCAAAATCTCAATAAAAGTTGTCATGCAACTTTTCTTGCAAAATGGAAGATGAACAATTTGTTCAATGTTTTGGATTGAGTATGAAGGATTTAATTTGTAAGGTCAACGGTTTTGGCCTATAAAGTGAATTTCTTCAACCTAGTTATAGGTTGGAATGTGTTATAGAAACTCAAAGGAAATAAAAAGTATTTTTGGTGGGAAAACCATGTACAGTTTGTAAGTACATATTTGTAATTTGTGTGTAGAGTGGAAGTAAGTACTTGTTGTGGTTGTGGAGAGTTGTGTTTTAAGTTACTTGTGAATTTAATAATTTTTTTGGTAGTGATAAATACGTTTGTATCCTTCTTTGTTTTATTTGTGGTCATTGGTTAACCTATTCTGCAGTTAGGCTTTAAACTAAAATGTCTCCTCCCTCCTAATTCCTATGGTAGAAAATCTTCATAATTGGTGTATAGAAGGGTATTAGGTTGGATATGGCTTTTATGATTTTTTTTTTTCATTAACCACCTACTTGGGATGTTCTAACAACATCTTATGCTAAGAAACTAGTATGCTTGGCGTGTTGACAGTTAGAAATAACATTACAATAGACAGAGAACAACTTGAGGGTGTTTGAGATTTGGTTAATAGAAAGGTAGAAAGATTTCCTTGGTGATGGGAGAAGAAAATTTTATGTGTATTTCAAGTTTCAAGGTTTGGAAAGCTAAACAGTGACTTTAAGCCTAATAAGCCTAAAACTAGGGCTTGAGAGTTAAAGGGCCTAGAGAGTTGACCCAGAACCCATCTTGTAGGATTAGTTAGGTATTTGTATATTATGAGTGATTATGCAATTTTTTGGGGGGTTTTTTTTGAAATCTCTTGGAGTTTAGTGTTACTTTGGTTGAATAGGGCTACAAGGAAAGAGCCCCTATTAAGCCTCCTAGAGCAACTTGTAAATTTAACTTAGGAAGAAGCCGAAAACCTATCAAAGGGTCATGAAACTTGGTGAAAAGGTAGAGAAGTGTGTGATGAGGTGTGTTGGAGACTAAGATCCTAAACGGTGCAAGGGAGTGAGGTGTGGGGAAGTTTTTTTTCCTTGATGAAGGCTTGAGGATACTTAGAAGATAGGGATATGATTGTGAAGCTGAAGTTGGTGTGTGGAATAGATCAATCACCACTACCCTAGTATTGAGTAGGTACTAAGAAGGGATATTAGGATATCCTATTGGATTACACCTATTACTTGTATCATAAGTGGTATAAGAGCTCAACTTGGAGCTTGCAGATTGGATATTTACACCTGATTAGTGTTCTGCATTAGGGATAGAAAAAATGGTGACACATGTAGAATTTGCCAAGGAACTTCAAGAGAAGAAAGATGAGAATCATAAGTTTAAAGATAGGTTAGTGCAATTGGAAAATATGATGGGAGTAGTAGAGAAAGCTACTGAAATTGAGGAAGATCTCAATAAAGGAGAAGAAGAGATGGAGAAAGAAGAAGAGTAGTATACAGATGATGAGTATGAAAACATGCCTGTAGACTAAGCAACATTCATAAAATCTCTAGAGACCTTTGGGAGTAAATATATATATACTCCTATTTTTGGAGGGAAGATGGACCCTGATGGCATTATGGATTGGATGGAGGCTCTTGAGAGTCACTTTGTATGTCATGGAGTAATAGAAGGGAAGAAGGTGAGGCTAGCTCAATCAAGGATGAAAGGGGAAACAATCACATGGTGGAATTTCATTCAAGGGGAGAGAGTCAAACAAGGTAAGAAAAAAATTACCTCTTGGAAGGTAATGTCTAATATGATAAGAGATACTTATGTTCCAAAGGACTATGAAGTCTAGTTACACATGAGAAGACAAAATCTAAGGCAAAAGGAGCTGACTATGAGCTCATATACTAAGGAGTTTCATAGGCTTTGCATCAAGTCAAGGATGGTGGAACCAGATAATGTGAAGGTAGCTAGATATCTAACTAGTCTAAGGTATAACATATAAGAAGAAGTTACCATATTATGCCCCAATACAATAGCCAAGTGTTTTTAGTTAGTAGTAAAGATAAAAGAGAAGATAAAAAGGAGACAAGAAAATTCTAGCAATGGAAGAGGAGGAAGAACTAATCACCAGAGGGGAAGAATATAATTTCCAAGGAGGCTAGAAGACAGTCGACAAAATAGTGAAGGTGACAACAGAGGTGAAAGCTTACACAAAAGGAGTCAAGGATTTAAAGGGTAGATGAGGCCAATTAATAGAGGAAAAGAACACAAAGGTGGACATCCAAGGGGATGTGGGACCCTAAATTTTTATTCAGGTGAACAACTAGGGCATACAATAGATTAGTGTCCACTAAAGAACACAAATCCTCCTAACCATAACAGAGATAGAAGGAATCAGTTAGCCATGACTAATCAATCTTGTTGCAAGAGTAGTTCCACATAGTTTGGGAGTGTAACACCGGTATTTGATGGAGGGATCATGATACTAAGGAGTGTATGCACCCTAAAATGGTCACCTAGACTATGGGCCCCCATTATTCAATTTACCAATTTATCAAATTTCTTGAATCAATGGTTTGCAATATTTTATTAAATCAATTCAAATCAATTTTTTTGATCAAATTCAATTTTTTATTTTTCTAAGGTTGATCATTTTATCCTAAGTTTTATTTAATTAAAAGAAAATTTCCCTTTTAATTAAATAAAATAAGTCCCCATTTAATTAAAAGAAAACCTCTCTTTTAATTAAATTCATCCACATTTTATTAATTAAGAGAAAAAATCCTCTTAATTTAATTAAATATTTCCTATTTAATTAAAAAAAACTTGCTCCCTTTTAATTAAATAAAATTTCCACTTAAATATCTCTTTGTGAGGAAAAAGGAAATTAAATAAATAAAAACTAAACCCACACGAAAAAGGAAATAAAATAAAGAAAAAATTAAATAAATCTTTTTTTATTTTCTCTACACTTAAATGCACACATCTCTAAGTGGGAGTCCTCTTTTTTCCTCTTTCCACTTTCTTTTCAAACACTCCTCTTTTCTCATTGGTGGAATTTTGTCTCACATGGATCAAACTCTATTATCCCATATTGGTTGTGAGAAGCCTCTCACCTTCATATTTTCCTTTATAAGGGAGAGCCCTCTTCTCATTTTATACATCACAATTTATCAACAATTATCATCCACAATCATCCACGATTCATCCACGATATATCCATGATTATACATCCATGATATATCCATGATTATACATCCATTATTATGCTATTGTCATGCTGTAGGTTTGGAGAGCAATTTTTTAAGGAGTTTGAGTATTAAAGCTTTTTGTGGAGAAGTTCTATCTTCTTGTCTTATTATCTCTTGCATCCATGGCTTCCATCATGAGGTTTCATCCTTGCATTTTCATATTAGCTTAGATCCATGTTTTCTTCCATGGATTAAGTTTTGCATTGATATTTCTTTTCATAGATTAGATTTACTTTCTTGCATTGTTTTGCATTATTATCATATAGATTAGTTTTCATCTTCATTTGCATTCATATTTTTTATCCTTGAATTTCTTGTTTCATGGTGTACTTGCATGGGCACAAACTAGGTCAAACTGAGGGCTTCCATTACAAACTCTTGCACTCCATGAATAGAGAGCTATGAGCCACCATTCGTAACTTCATTATTGAAAAATCTTGAATATAATGACTCATAGAAGTGTGCTTACATTTTAGACATACATTTTTGGCACCCAGCATGGGGCAACCCACCTTTTCTTGTTGGTTTTAGATATTTTTGGAGTTAACCCCCTTGTGCAGATTTATTTGGAGACAAAAAACCCTAGATCTAAAAGATTTGATCATATCTCTCAAATAGCTAGGTATTTTGATCTAATTTTTTTTTGGAAAGGTGGTGACATATCAGAAAAGCTTTAGTCCAATTTTTAGATTTTTTTGAGGTATTTTTGATTTTTAATATTTTTTTCTCTATTTTTAATGAAAAATCATTTTAAGGAGAAAATTAGTGAATTTTTTGAAAAAGTCAAAATTTTTGGAAAGCTCTCTGAATTAAAAACAGATTTGGTTCTTTGTGTTTTGATTTTAGAGATCATATTTGGTTCTTTGTGTTTTGACAAAATGGCTCCCTAGAGTACAAATGAAAAGATATTTTCAAAATTCTAACATTTTTGGAAAGCTCTCTAATTTTTAATAGGGTTCACTTTTCTGCATTTAGGGTTTTGGATCTAAATTCATATCATATAGGTCCAATTTTTATGACTAGGTCAAAAATCAATAGGAAAAAAGAACATTTAATGAATAGCTTGCATTTAGTTTTTACAATGGATCAATGTATGATTTGAGATTTCATTTGGATTATTTTCTAATTATTATCATTATTAAAAATTAGGTTTTTAGATCTAACCCTAGTTTTGCATGAGTTGGATATATATTGCATATCTTGTGTTTGCTTGTTTTGCTTGTTGCTTTGTCTGTTGCGAGTGAGCGTTCAAGCGTAAACGAAAGGTACAACAAAGAAAAGATGCATTGCAAAGATTACTAGGTATTTTTTTGGATCTCTATAACATTTGGATTTAGAATTAAAATGAACATCTCATGTGTTTAGCTTGAGTTCTTTTACATGCTTTCATAGATTCACATGTCATTTGGTGCTCTAAAATTGGATCTAGATTTTCTTTCATGCATCTGTGTTTCACATAGTAGTTAGGCCCTATGAACACTATTTGGGAGATCTTGAGAGACTAAGCTCTATTCGCTTGATTTACATGTGAAGCTCCTCTTGACAATGGATCCCCTTGTAGGTAGGGAAGGATATTTTTTATTATCTCACTATTCCACTTGAATTTGTCCTCAACATCCATTAGTCCTCTCTCTTTTGAGATTGGTGGTGTTTGTTGTTGGATTTTTCAAATAGTTGGTGAGGTGATTTCAAATTAGCATGTCAAAGAATCTTGTTTGCTATGTTTGGGTAAGGTGAAGAGGCTAGAGGAGTGTGCTCTGTTCCCTTTTGGGCACATCAGAAACTTGGAACCCCTAAATCCAAACCAAGTCCCCATGTGGTACAACTTTGTGAGTCTTTCTTGATTAGAGAGGGTTAAACCATATTGGACATTCCCTTTATTGGGTCAACCATGTGAATGGTACCTCAAGTGAAATACATGTCCTTGCGGGGGAAATTCTCATGGGTGTAGTCTTTTGTTGGGCCATTAGATCTCCTCAATATCTCCGATTGATTAAATTCTTGAAATATGTCAAAACCCTAGTGCATCGGGATTGGATTTTGATCATTCTAGATTGCAAAAGCTTCAGAGTTGAACATTACTAAGAACCATAGTGCTGCCAAATTTTCTTTTTCTAGGACTATGTGTGTGATTGCAAAACATTTTGAGAACATATATAATAGTGGTTCTAGGGATTAGATTGATACTATGACACTATTCTTGTTCATGTGCAATGTTGCTTTGTCCCTTGCTCATTGTTTGAAGACATTTTCTTGAAATCCCTAATTGCTATCTTACGTGTTTGGTTCATGATTAAAAATATATCGATACATCTAGTTGGACATTTAAAATAAACAAAATCTGAGTTCCTGAGTCAAGAGTTTATGATCAAACTACTTTGTTGTCCTATTATTTTCAATCTGCCTAGGTTGATCCAATTTGAATTAGGCTACTTACCCTATTGTTAGAAGCCTACTTGCACCTTGGGTTATTGTGCTTTGACCTCTTGAATTAGTAATCATTGATTTCACAAGAGACCTTGTTTAGAGTCGCTGAGTTAGAGACCGTCCTTGTTAAGAAAGATATACCTTTGGATCCTTTGATATTATGCTTGGAGAGTCTTAGTAATCTCTTGTCCATCCACTTTCATCAAAATTCAATTTTAATTATTTATAGTTTGGGTAAATCATCCTCCTAGTCCATATGTGCCAGGGTATTCAACCAAAGTTGTGGACACCTCTGTGGCAGTGTTGGTTGATGCCTATTGCAATATTTTATCTTATCATTTCTCTTCGGACAAGTGAGTGCTTTTTCTATCCTAGTTTGGTACCAACATTTCTTAGGGTTATCCTATCAACTAGTACCTTTTCTTTCATGTTGGTTAAAAGTGCTATTACATGTTGCTTAGCATTCAAATGAACTTAAATAGTATCAAATTTCCAAAAATGACTCTTGGTCTTCTTTCTTCTTCATCTTCCATGTGTTTCTAATCTCCCATTTCCATTATTCCTCTTCTTCACATCTTCTTAATTCTTTTCCTTCTATTATCATCTAGTCTACCTTCTTCTATTCATCCTTCCATTTCTTCCATGCTTGATTCTCCCTCTTCCAAAACCATGAATCTCGACTGTCTTGCTATGGACCCTCACTTGAGAGAAGATGATCTTGACCTTCTTGCTGAATTTGAAAATTTTTGTCTCTCCAATACATACATGGATGCTAACATTATGGCAAAAGTGATTAAAAAAATAGATAAATCAGACACCTTTGCTAGGATCATATGCAAGATCACCTTATGATATCCTTTTTCCAAGCATTCTTCATCTTTGAAGTCTTACTTTGATTCTTCTAGATTTCATTTGCATTCCTCATATTCGAAGTCTTACCATGATTCCTCTAAGCATTATTCACATTCTTCATCTTCTAAGTCTTACCATGATTCTTCTAAGCATATTCACATTCTTCATCTTTGAAGTCTTATCATGTTTCTTCTAAATATTGTTCAGATTCTTCATCTTCTAAGTCTTATCATGATTCTTCTAAATATCATTTAGATTCTTCAACTTCTAAGTCTTATCATGATTCTTCTAAATATCATTCACATTCTACATCTTCTAAGTCTTATCATGATTCTTCTAAATATCATTCACATTCTTCATCTTCCAAGTCTTATCATGATTCTTCTAAATATCATTCATATTCTTCATCTTCTAAGTCTTATGATGATTATTCTAAATATCATTCACATTCTTCATATTCCAAGTCTTACCATGATTCTTCTAAATATCATTCATTTAGGTCTTCACCTACCTCTTCTTCATAATATCATTCTTCTTCTACTTCTACCAAGAGTCTTATTCCTCTTATTGAGACATACCATAATGAAAAACATGAAAAGTCTTGTGATATGCCTATCTATCATGACTATAGTGACAATGATTATGATGATGATGACTATTATATTCCTACGTGTCCTACAAGTTCTTCCAGTCCTATGTTTATGCTTAAATGGGATGAGTCACAGATAGATATCAGTGGTAATCCATATGACTCAAATTTTGAAAACAACATTGATAAATTTTGTGAACAACAGCTAAATGATAAATATGAATTTTTTGAGGAAGAGAAAGCATTTTTTTTGTGATGAAATAAAACATCAATGGCATAAGAGTTCCTCTTCTAAGAACTCTCATGTTGAAAATAAAGATTATGCTCTTGAGCAAGATCATGTTAATGTTGAACCTTTGTCTTTTGATGCTACCCTTCCATCCTCTACTTCATCCACTATCCATACATCTCCTAAATATTCTAAGTCTCTCAAATTTTCTACCAATCCTTCATCTAACAAAGATCCTAATGCTTTTCATGCGGTTCCCTATAGTTATCCTCAAAGACTACCTGTTAAAGAAACTCAAGCTAACCTTCACTTGGCTGAAAATACTTTCGATAATGGTAAACCTAAAGAGCCTAAGCCTTCATGCACTATAATGCCTACTTTAGCTAGTCCTTCATCATCTATTCCAAAGTTTTCCATACAATTCCAACATGCTTCTTTCTCGTTAGGAGTGGCTTCATGTCAAGAGGACTCTAAAAATGATAAAGAAAAGAATATAAAAAAAGATCAAGATCAAGAACCTTCTATGTCATCCAATCCTTTTCATGATATCTCTAATACATTTCATGGTTCTTTTGATCCCTTACGCCCTTTCTCATTCATTCCACCATGTCTTAAGTCTTCTCCTAAGCAAGATCAAGCTACTAATTACAATGTTGAGCTTATTGACAATCGAAATGACTTTAATATAGTTGCACCTTCCAAAGATGATACTTCCATTAAGGTTATTCAAAATAGTGTTGATACTTCCAGTGTTGAGCCTATTGAAAATCAAGAGAAAAACTTTACACTTATGCTATCCAAAGATCCTTGTCAAGATCAAAGTCTTCCATATTCTTATTCTACCACTCCATATTCCCTTCCACTTTCTACTCTTCCTAAGTCTTCTCAAGCTTCAAGTACTCCTATCAAAGAAGTTTCTCCTATTAAAGATGTTCATGTTCCTATCAAAAATTCTAATGATCACTCTAAAGATGTTGATGTCCTTGATTGTCATATAGATGTTGATGAACTTATTGATTACCCTTTTGCATCTTCCACATCCATTCTTGGACCTCCCCCACCAATACTAAATTCTTCATGTCTTCCTTCCATCTTGGGTCCTTATGTCCCTTCACTTTCCCCTCCCAACTATCCTAATTCATCATCCATCTTGGGTCCTTACATTCCTCCCTCTCCTATCTTTCCTCGAGATCAATGTAGATGCATATCCTTGAATCCTTTTCATCCACCCACTCACCTAAACTAGTCATATCATCCTTCTTCTTCCACAAGTCCCAAGTCTTTTGGAAGTAACCTAAATGTTCAATACAAGAAAAAAAAGAAATTTAAGAATCCATATAAAAAAGAAGACCACCATGTCTCCTCTAATTGACATTGGGGCATAAAGTCAAAAGAGATATCTAAGAAAAAAATTATAAGAAAAGTATGGGTTCCAAAATCCATCATTGAAGATGTTATCTCTAAATAATCAAAAAGAAATGAAAAGAGGCCTATGGCTATATGGATTCCAAAGTCTCTTTTGAGAGAGTCTAATGTTGAACAACAATTGAAGTTGACATTCAAGTTTTCAAAGACTTCCACTTCATCTTCTTCCAAAAGCATTCTTCGATTCCATGTGCCTAAACTGCAACCTCTTCTACCCACTCACCATATTCCTTCATAGTTCACCTATTCCTTCATTTACATTTTGTCCATCCTCTTGCTACCCTTCAAGGTGTGTGTTGACATTGATCTTGCCTTCATTTTAATCTTTGAATCTCACTCGCTTTGCATGAAGCCATATCCTCCATTTTTGTCTTCCATCTGTAGAATCAGAATCAGTGTGCAAAGAACATTAACAAATAAAGTAAACATTCACAAACCAAAAACTAAATTCACATATATGCTTAGACAAAGAAAGCAAACAAGAAGTGCAAACCTCACAAGAGAAAACAATCCATGCTTTCTTGATTCTGTAGATGTGTCCTTTTGCTGTGGATGTATGCTCAAGATGCTCAAAAGTTGCTTCAATGGAGATGGGTAATGGCAAATTGGTAGCTTTGTGAGCTCTCAATTTGGCATTATAAGGGTAATATTGATGGCTTTGGTTCTCAAAATAGCATGGTAACTTTAGCTCAAAGATTGTTGATGAAATGGCTTGGGATGGGATTCAATTTATAGGCTAAGGGGTAGAGGGATGGAGGGCTTAGATGCAAGGATGGATGAAGGCTTAAGGAGGGCTAAGATGCACTCAAAGGGGAGCACATGGATTGTGCTTGTTTAGCACCAATGGGAAGGTGACACTTGTCACAAAGAGGATGAGTGTGAGAGGGTAGGGTTAAGGGTTGGTTAAAGTCATGATGAGTGGGGTTGAGTATGTAAGAGGGATGTAAGAGGAATGAGTGTGGAAGATGGAAGAGTGTGGAAGATGGGTGTAAGAGTCATGAGTGGGCTTGTAAGAGTCTTTATGTTTTGTAAGAGCACTCATGACTTAGTGGTTGGGTTTTTTTGAGGGGAGACTTTGGTTGGATTAGGAAAGTCTTAAACTTGTTTAAGGAATGTGACAACATTAGGGGGTGGATTAGGCTTGGGTTTAGGATTAGATTAGGGATGTTAGAGATGTGCAAGTGGATGGCATTAATGAGGGTGGGTGAGTTAGTGGCTAAGCTTGGTTAGCATGGGTGGATGGGGTGGATTAGGCTAAATGGAGGATTAGAGATAGGTTAGGGGTTTTTGAATTTGAGGATTTCATTTATCAAATAGATTTATTTAATAAATGGGGATTTTTGGAATTAGATAGAAGAATAGGATTTAATTGATAAATAATAGATTATTTGATTTATCAATTAGGACTATAGATGATTAATTAAATTAATCAACTAGGGGATGACAAAGGATTAATTAAATAGAAATTTAATTAATAATGCCTTTTTAGATAACTAAATAGGATTACTAAAATAGTGTAATCAAATTTAGGTGTCTACACCATCTACCTTTCGCTATCAACATCTTTGAGCATATCATTTCAACTCCTTTGCAGGTCATGGTTTAAACTTTCAAGGATAATTGTCTAAAAAGCTTGAATTCTTCCAAAAAAAAAAATCTTTAAAAAAATTGAAAAAAAAAAGAAAAAAAAAAAAGAAAAAATTTGAAAATGTGCCTTGGTGAAAACTTGGTAATCAGGCACCTTGGTAGCAAAAGTAAAGATAAATAAATTTGTCCTATGGTGAAAACCACTCCCTTGTGGCAGCTTGGTTAAGTACCATGATGAAAAACTGACAATCAGGCATCATGCATAGTTCTTCTACATCTTTCATCCATTCTATCTTCTCTCTTTGATCTTGACAATGTTGACCTATACACAGACATTTGGCTATCTTGTGAGCTATCTTATGATGATCTTGTTTTCATTCCTTTCATGTTTAGCCTTCATATCTATTTTCCTCTATTCATTCTAGTCTTTCTTTATCCTTTTCTCCTTTACCCCTTTTGGTCTTGATCTAATAAAAAAAAAGTAAAATATGATGCTACGAAGCCTCTTGACATGTCTACTCCTTTGGATTGCATCTTTTCAACTTTTACATTATGTTTTTGTGAATTATCCTATGCTGGTCTTTCATTTCTTGTCCAGATGTGCTTTGCATGACAATTTTTCCCTAGCTTGGGTACTCTTGAGGAGCTAGTCCTTGAAGATCACTTTTACTTGCTTCATACACTCCTTGCTTATAGATCATATTCACCAACTTGCTAATCACTCTTGTCCTCCACCTTGCTAGACATTGAGATTGCACAATGTGATCTTGCTTGAGAGTTTGATGCCCATTTTGTTTGGGGGCATCTTTGTACATATTTACTGATCCTGAAAAAATCTTAAAAAAATGATATATTTCAAAAAATACAAAAAAATGATATATTCCAAAAATCTAAAAAAATGATATACTATGAAAATTCTAAAAATTGAAAAATGTCCTGAAAAAATGATCATCTTAGTAATAAGTGCTTTGATGTATCTCAAAATTTTTTATATATTCAGAAAATACAAAAAAAATTAAAATTCAAAAATTCAAAAAGAAAAAGAAAAAGTGCCTTGGTGAAAACCTGGAAACAGGCGCCTTGGTAGCAAAAATACAAAATTGTTTTATAAAAAGTCCTGAAAAAATAAAAAATAAAAAATAAAATAAAATAAAAATCCAAGTGGTGAAAACCTAGAATGGGCACTACTCGTGGCCTTTGCACCCCTGTTTCTTCACGCATGTCCTCGACACTTAGCCTTTCTCCATCATGCCTTATCCTTGTTTCCTTTGTTTAGAATTGGTCTTTGTCTAGGGGGCATAACAATGTTTGCTTTGGTCTCTTGGTTGCATTAGTCTTTAGGACACCTCACAAATGGTGTTTTTCAACACCACCCCAACTGTATTTTTTAATACAACCATTCACACCGAGTGTTTTTCAACACTTATCGGTTTGGTCTTACCCAGTTCTGTCATGTGATATTACTTGCTTGCAAGCATTTGATCCTTATCCTCGAAACTCAATATTAGTTAACACAATTAAATTTTTAAATGCAACACTTAATGCTTGACTTATGTCATGATCTTTTCTTTGTGTGCTGAATGTTATTGATTTTTTTTGAGTGTCCTTGTCTAATAAGTCTCTTCGGGATGAATAACTAGAGGACTTGGGGCATGGGGCATGTTTTTATTTATTTTCTGGTTGTGGGTGTGGTCTTGAAACTCTAGAGTGTCTCTTGTCGTCCCCTTGAAACACTTAGGAGATTTGAGGCATCATCCTTGACTATTTTTGCACAACTGTTCTTTGGGTCATCCTGGTATCTATGCCTTGATGCAAGAATGGTTTTGCTACATTAAATTGGGTAAGCTAGCATCGCAATCATCTTGACCTTTATGTCTTTGATGCTTATGTTAGAATCTTTCCACATTCCAATTTGATATAAATCACATTCATATCTTCATAGTTGTGTTTGTAACTAGTGATGATTGTGTGTTTTTTTGATGTTTTTTAATAATGTCTCAATGATGAAAATAAGTTCTTTACATTCTCTAATGAATGATGAAAATATAATTCATGTTACAATTGATCTTTTGCAAGTACACTTTTGCATTTTCATGTAGTTTGCATTATTAGACTTCATGTTAGTTTGCATTTTTAGGCTGCATTATGAGTTTGAGAGGGTTTTCCCTTCATCTTTATTATGGACTTTTAATCAATTGTGGTCATGTTTTGATCTTCATTTCCTTATCTTCTTTCGTGATCTCAATCAAAATTTCTATCTTAAATAGTTGATTGATTTTGGGGCTTTATATTTTCTTCTCTTTGTTTCTTTCCATATCTTTCAAACTTCTATCATCCATTTACTTTTACCACATTTTTTCCCTTCTAAATCACCTTTGGGGCATCATATTCCATGCTTGATGATCTACCTTGGTTATGTGACTCTTGTATCTTTCATCTTACATCAAGAACTTTATCTTTTGTTTGATTTGATCAATTTTATCAATTTGCTATTTCTCCTCTATCTCATTTCGATTTCGATCATGAGGGGGCAATACCTATCAACTTCAATCTTTGATTCAGTTTTAACAATTTTATCTTTGGGTTTTTAAGTCAAAATTTATTTGTATTCTTTGTCCTGATGTGTTCTCGAATCGACCACACATCTAGGTTGTTTTGTGATCCCAAATCGATCTCGCACATCAATTTCTTTCTTTGACTACATGTGTTCCCAAATCGATCACACATTAGTCAAAGAGGGGCAAATGTATGCACCCTAAAATGGTCGCCTAGACTATGGGCCCCCATTATTCAATTTATCAATTTTCTTGAATCAATGGTTTGCAATATTTTATTAAATCAATTCAAATCAATTTTCTTGATCAAATTCAATAATTTATTTATCTAAGGTTGATCATTTTATCCTAAGTTTTATTTAATTAAAAGAAAATTTCTCTTTTAATTAAATAAAATAAGTCCCCATTTAATTAAAAGAAAATCTCTCTTTTAATTAAATTCATCCACATTTAATTAATTAAGAGAAAAACTCCTCTTAATTTAATTAAATAGTTCCTATTTAATTAAAAGAACTTGCTCCCTTTTAATTAAATAAAATTCCCACTTAAATATCTTTTTGTGAGGAAAAAGGAAATTAAATAAATAAAAAATTAAACCCACTTGAAAAAGGAAATAAAATAAATAAAAAATTAAATAAATCTTTTTTTATTTTCTCTACACTTAAATGCACACATCTCTAAGTGGGAGTCCTCTTTTTTCCTCTTTCCACTTTCTTCTCAAACACTCCTCTTTTCTCATTGGTGGAATTTTGTCTCACATGGATCAAACTCTATTATCCCATATTGGTTGTGAGAAGCCTCTCACCTCCATATTTTCCTTTATAAAAGAGAGCCCTCTTCTCATTTTATACATCCAAAATTCATCCACAATTATCATCCACAATCATCCACGATTCATCCATGATATATCTATGATTATACATCCATGATATATCCATGATTATACATCCATTATTATGCTATTGTCATGCTGCAAGTTTGGAGAGAGATTTTTTAAGGAGTTTGAGTATTAAATCTTTTTGTAGAGAACTTCTATCTTCTTGTCTTATTATCTCTTGCATCCATGGCTTCCATCATGAGGTTTCATCCTTGCATTTTCATATTAGCTTAGAGCCATGTTTGCTTCCATAGATTAGGTTTTGCATTGTTATTTCTTTTCATATATTAGATTTACTTTCTTGCATTGTTTTGCATTATTATCATATAGATTAGTTTTCATCTTCATTTGCATTCATATTTTTTATCCTTTAATTTCTTGTTTCATGGTGTACTTGCATGGGCACAAACTACATCAAACTGAGGGCCTCCATTACAAACCCTTGCACTCCATGAATAGAGAGCTATGAGTTGCCATTCGAGACCTCATTATTGAGCAATCTTGAATATAATGACTCATAGAAGCGTGCTTACATTTTAGGCATACAAGGATGACTATGTTGAAGATGCCTTTGAAGATAGAGCCACCAGAAAGAAATCCATGTTCAGAACTCAAGGTAAGGCATATGGAAAATTATGTAAAATCATTGTTGACTCTTGATCAACAAAGAATGTTGTTTCCTTAGAGATGGCTGGGAAGCGTAAACTTAAGAGATTACCTCATTTAGCTCCCCATAAAATTTCATGGTTAAACAAGAATCATAGTTTTATTTTTGAAGAACAACCATGGATAGAGTTTGAATTTGGTGAGTATAAGGATAAGGTGCTATATGAGATCATTCCTATGGAGGCTTGCCATTTGATCCTAGGAAGACCATGACAGTTTGATGTAATGACCCAACATAATGGTGAAAAGAACACCTATCTAATAGAGAATGATGGTAAATAGTTCAAGATGAATCCTTTACCTGATCATATGGTAAAAGACCAAGATGATACTGCAGTTAAGCTGATAAGAGGTAAAGAGTTCCTAAAATTGACTAAAGAAGATGATTTTCAAGGATATTGTTTGATTGCTAAGCCAAAGGAGGAAGTTAGAAACAAAGAACCAATACTTGTAGAGGAAGACAAACCATAATCATTACCACCTATTAGAAGCATAAGTCATCATATTGACTTAGTGCCTAGTGCCACCTTTCCCAACAATCCTTCCTACAAGCTCACACCACAATAGAATGTAGAGGTAAGTAGACAAGTTGTGGATTTGCTAAATAAAGGATTGGAGAGGAAAAGTTTGAGCCCATGTGCATGTCCACCAGTTCTAGCACACAAGTAGTATGGTAAGTGGAGACTTTTTGTTGATTCAAGGGAAATCAATAAGATTACAGTTAGTTATAGGTTTCCTATGCCTAGAATTGAAGACCTAATGGGTTATCTAGGAAAATCATGTGTTTATTCTAAATTGGACTTGAAATTAGGATATTACCAAATTAGAATTAGATAAGGAGATGAGTGGAAAACAAAATTTAAAACTAATGAGGGACTATATGAATGGCTAGTGATGGCATTTGGATTGAGTAATGCACCTAGCACATTCATGAGATTAATGAATGAATTTTTGGTACAATTCATTGGAAAATTTGTAATAGTCTATTTAGATGATTTTATGATATTTAGCAAGAATAGAGAAGAAAAATTGGAGCATCTTAGAATGGTGATGAAGAAATTGCATGAGGAGAAGCTATACATCAATTTATAAAAATGTGAGTTCTTTAAGTCTGAATTGGTTTGGCTTGGTTTTATTATTTCAAAAGGATTTCTAAAAATGGATCCTAGCAAGGTTGAAGCTATTTTAAATTGGCCAAGTCCTAAGGCAGTAGAGGATGTTAGGAGCTTCCATGGCCTAGCTACTTTTTATAGGAAATTCATTAGGGGATTTAGTGGGATAGTAGCTCCCATACTTGATAGCATAAAGTGAGGAATCAAATGTAAGTTTAGGTGGACTAAAATAATAGAGAAGAGTTTTTAATTTTTGAAGAAGAAAGTGGAAGAATTCCCACCTTAATGCTACCTAGTTTTGATAAGGTGTTTATTGTGGAGTGTAATGCTTGCAAGTATGCTATAGGAGCAATCCTTAGTTAGGGGAGTCATTCCATTGAATTTTCATTGGAGAAATTGAATGAAGCTAAGCAAAAGTATTCCACCTATGATCTTGAACTATAATCCATGGTTCAAGCACTAAAGAAATGGAAACACTACCTCGTGCCCAAGGAGTTTGTAGTGTATACTGATAATCATGCCCTTAGTTTCCTAAATAGGAAAGATGAACTCAACCATAAACATGTTAAATGGGTGGAGTAGATTCAAACATTTACCTTTTCAATAAAAAAAAAAAAGGGAACATCCATCAAGGTGGATGATGCTTTAAGTAGGAGGATACTTGCAGTCCAAAAAGTCAAGTTAGAAAGTGTGGGATTGGAGCAGATCAAGGATTTGTATAAGGAAGATTCTAATTTCAGAGAGGCCTATAAAACTTGTTTGGAGTATGCTAACAATTTTCATGGTGAATTATATGACTATGTATTGCCAAATGATTTTTTTATTTAAAGGCAACATGCTATGTATCCCTAAGTCATCAATGAGGGAAAAAATCATCAAGAAGAAACACAATTGGGCTCTTGAAGGACATTTTGGAGCAGAAAAGACACTAGAATAAATTGCAAGGTTCTATTACTAGCTTGGATAATCAAATGAAGTCATAAAATATGTGGAAAGTTGTTTAATTTGTTAGAGGACCAAGGGCACATCATCTAATGCAAGCTTATATCAGCCTTTGCCAATACCTACAAAACCTTGGGATAACATAATGATGGAATTTGTCCTTGGGTTACCTAAAACTGCTAGAGGAGTAGATATGGTGTTTGTAGTAGTTGATAGGTTCACAAAAATGACTCACTTTATACCTTGTAGGAGCAACCATGATATATCTAAGATTGAAAACTTTTTCTTCAAAGAAGTAGTAAGAATTTATGGACTCCCTATGATAATAGTGATTGATAGAGACATAAAATTCATTAGGCATTTTTGGAGAAACTTGTGGAAGAAACTTGTAACACATTTGGATTATTCATCATCTTATCACCCTTAAACTCATGGCCAAACTGAGGTGGTGAATAGGTCCTTAGGAAATCTACTTAGGTGTCTCAAAAAATAACATGATTTGGTTTGGGATCAAGTAATTAGTCAAGATGAATATGCATATAATGATTCTATTAATAGATCAACATATAGGACACCTTTTGAAATAGTATATGGTTTTCATCCAAGGGGACCCATGGAACTAAGGGATTTGCAAAACATGAAGTCTAGAAGTGCCATAGGGGAGACATTTGTAGAATTGATTAAGATAGTCCATGATCAAGTGAAGGATCACTTGGAGAAATTAGTAACTAAGTAAAAAGATAGGGAAAATTAGAAGAAGAAAGAGATCCATTTTAAGGTTGGTGACCTAAAGGACCAAGCAACAAGTTGTAGATGAAAAAGATTGATCCTTGCAAAAATTTTCATAAATATGGAAACAATGCATATGAATTGGAATTACCACAAGTGATAGGTCTATCACCTATTTTCAATGTTACAGACTTCACATTGTACAAAGGGGATAACAACAACATGAGTCTGTGTAGCAGGGTAGATTCTAAAGTGGAATGGGTGAAGGACCTACCACCCAAAAAACCATTATAGTTGGAGTGCATATTGGATACTAAGACAGTCAAGAAGACAAGGAACAAGACATAAAAAGAATACTTGGTGAAATGGAAAGGCCTACCTAAGGTGGAAGCAATCTAGATGATAAAAGAAGATACCATAAAGCATGGCACCACTCTTCAGCACTTGGCAACTTAAGGGAATTGAGTTTTTCAAATTAGGGGAGTATACTGCAGGGGCCCTAAGTCCTAAATAAGGTGGTCAAACACCAAGGTGGATATAATAAGAGGTCAATAAGTGTCCGAGATGACACAAGAAAATTTAGGCAAACTCCAGCATCCCTAGAATGTATTTAGGAAAGTTTTCACATGTTGTAATAAGACCTTTAAATAAGTCAAAGTTTGGTCAACGATTGATCAAAAATGTGAGTTAACCAAAAATATTATTTTCACATTTAATTATCTTCTTACATGTTTTGATAAATTTTAGTAGGCATTTGGAGTCTTTTTTTTGAAGTATGTGAAATAGATGTAAAATTACAATAAAAGTTGTCATGCAACTTTTCTTGCAAAATGGAAGATCAATAGTTTGTTCATTATTTTGGATCAAGTATGAAGGATTAAATTTGTAAGGTCAAGTGTATTTTCCTATAAAGTGAATTTCTTCAACCTAGTTATAGGTTGGAATGTGTTGTACAAAACTAGAAGGAAATAACAAGTGTTTTTGGTGGGAAAACCATGTAAAATCTATGAGTACATATTTGTAATCTGCTTATAGAGTGGAAGTAAGTACCTATTATGGTTGTGGAGGGTTGTGTTTTAAGTTACTTTTGAATGCACCAATTTTTTTTGGTAGTGATAAATACGTTGGTATCCTTCTTTGTTTTATTTGTGCTTGTTGGTTAACCTATTTTGAGTTAGGGTTTGAACTAAAATGTCTCCTCCCTCTTAATTCCCATGATGGAAAATCCTCAAGATTGGTGTGTAGAATGGTATTAGGATGGATATGGATTTTTTGGTCTCTTTTGGTCATTACCCACCTACTTTGGATGTTCTAACAACATCTTATGCTAAGCAATCGATATGCTTGGCATGCTGACAATCAAAAATAATATTACAAAAAAAATAGAACAAATTGAGGGTATTTGAGATTTGGTGAATATCAAGGTAGATATATTCCCTTGGTGATGGGAGAAGAAAATTGGATGTGGGTTTCAATTTTTGAGGTTTGGAAAGCCAAAAAGTGACTTTAAGCCTAATAAGCCTAAAACTAGGGCTCGAGAGTTAAAGGGTCTAGAGAGTTGACTTAGAACCCATCTTGTGGGATTAATTAGGTATTTTTATGTTATGAGTGATTATATAATTTTTTTTTGGGGTTTTTAAAAAGTTCTTGGAGTTTGGTGTTACTTTGGTTGAACAGGGCTACTAGGAAAGAGCCCCTATTAGGCCTCCTAGAAAAACTTGTAAATTTGACTTAGGAAGAAGCCCAAAACCTATCAAAGGGTCATGAAACTTGGTGAAAATGTAGAGAATGGCATGATGAGGTGTTTTGGAGTCTGATATCCTAGAGGGTGCAAGGGAGTGGGGTGTGGGTAAGTTTGTTTTCCTTGATGAAGGCTTGAGGATACTTGGAAGATAGGGATATGATTGTGAAGGTAAAGTTGGTGTGTGAAAGAGACCAATCACCACTAACCTAGTCTTGAGTAGGTTCTAAGAAGAGATATTAGGATATCCTATTGGATTACACCGATTACTTGCATCAAACTCAAAGGTTCCAAAGAGAACAAAACACATTTAACTAATAAAATACACAAGGTTATCAATAGGAGGGTTACACACATGGAATATTTTAATTAAACTAGGGGAGGAGTTTTAATTTTTTTATACGGGTTTAATATATATTCTATATATAATCAACTAGTAAGAATGACACTCTCATTTGCTACAAGTGCTAGGGTTTCTCCTACACAATTTCCAAAAGCAGTTGGCTATGGCCCTATCAAGCGTAGACATGGAAGATATGTGTGCAAGGTGTCCATAGTGGAGGGTCAGGTTTCCTATAGTGGTTTCACAACACATGCCCCATTTTGACTAGAAATGGGGACCTCCTACTTTATTTTTGGCTTTTTGGATCCCTAGTCCCGGGTCTGAGTCTTTTTCTAGTATTTTTTGACCTAATTTGGGTCTTAGTTCGAAAACCCAGTCTCCAAAAGTCAAGTTTCTAAGTGAAGAAGTCATTTTGAAAAAGAAAAAAGGAACCCTAGTGCACCTCCCTAGGTGTGGTAGTTTGCCAAAACATGAAGAAAACATTTACAAAAGGTAAGTGTGTAATAGCGCATCGGCACAACTGCACACCCCCACTCTCTCCACACTTTATTTTCTTCTAAACTTTGAGCTTTGAGCACACCACCATGCCTAGTTAGGTGTGCCTCCTCCATTTTTTCCCTACACAAATAAACACAAAAGAAAAATGTTGAAACTTCAAGTTAAGTTACGTAGTAGTGCACCTAATTAGGTGCGCAATTGTGCACCTTTGTTCCTATCAAAACAAAACATAAAAACCTTAAAAAAATAAAACAAAAAATCTCCAAATTAAGGTGCACAGTAGTGCAGCTAATTAGGTGCACTATTGTGTACCTCAAAACACAAAATATCTACCCAAGTCCAGATATGAGGTGAGCATCAGCACACCCCATGAGGTGTACTGCTACACACCCCATATGTTAAAGAGATGAAAGGCACATCAAGTGCACCTATCAGGTGTGCCTTTTTTTGCAAAAAAAGGGGGTAACATTTAGGTTTTTTGGTGTTTTTGAGTAGTTAGGGTTTTCTAGTTTTTTTGAGTCATAATTAGGGTTTTTTTAAAATAATATTTTCAACTCTCTAGACTAATGTTTGCTTCTTTGTGTAGGTAAAAATGACATCCTTAACTTGTTGAGGTCATAACTTTTGACCTAGAGCTTGGAATTCAAAACCATTTACATCGTTGGAAAGAAGAACTCAAAATCTAATGTTAGTCCCTAAAATAGTGAGCCTTTGGCTACCCAATTGTAGGGACAAATGAAAAGTTCAACTTGAAATTTTGAGCAGAAGACCTTAAAAAAGCCAGTTAAAAATGCCTAGAAAATATTGTGAAAAAGTTTCAAACATTCAAGATCATTTTGGATAATCTAGATCACCTGGTCTCTCACTAGGAAGGATAGGGCAGTTGGAGATAAGAAAAAGATCAATGATACAGAGGTTGGAGATATGAATTAGAATAGGTTCCTCGTCTTACACAATTATTAATGACAAGATTCAACACGAGTGCCTTGGGATTTCATATAGAACAAGTAGGAGTTCAAATGTATCAAAGTGTTTGGCTATAAAGAGAGTATAAATCATCAAAAGGGGGCAAATTAATTACACAAAAGTGATCTAAAATCCCATTTGAGAAAAACCCAGAAACCATTTTCAAAACTAAGAACTTTGATTTTTTTGGTGAATTGAGGACCTTGCACAAATTTTATGTAGGTGTGCTAGTGCACTGCTACACCAGGTGCGCAGGTGTGATTTTTAGTAGTTTTTTGGAATATTTTTGAAGAACTTAGAGGTGCATTGACAGTTAACTGCTAGTTCCAAAATTAGAGCTTTGCATGCATAAAAAATGCATTCTAACGATAATTTAACTCCTATAGACACCTAGTGAAGATGGAGCTTCTAGTTTTGCCACTCCCAGTCACTCCTACATCAATTGAAGGCTTTCTCTTTCTTATTCTCTTGTGTTTTCTTTGTTTTATAACATGTAATGGCTCATGCATCTAATTAATGGTATAAAATGGATGGAGTCCTGCTTAGCACCAGTTAGATAGATGGTTTGTACATAAATAGATTTGTTTTATTAGTTTAGAAGCATATGATTGCATAAAGATATCTCTCACTCACAACAAAAATTGAGGAGGAGATTTCTTATAAATTTAGGATTGTAATATGTAATCACTGCTACTGTTATTTTGTAATAATATATGCTTTTGGTGCTCACATTTGGAGTGTAGTGATTCTTGCCTAAGTGTGTTATATTTTGTGGATGTATGTTCATGGGATGTAATTGAGTCAAAATTTTATTACATTATTTTCTATTGTGTGATCTTTTAATTTAGTGTTTGATACTGGTTTATAAATTCCACTGATGTACTTTGTTTGAGAAGAGATCATCACATTGTTCCTGCATAACTTTTCATCTCGCATGAGTGCACTTTTTGTGGCCTTGTGATTTGATGAAAAGTGAAACATATTATGGTTACTGAATTCCCATTGATGATTACATTAGTGGAATTAAGGAATCACTGCTCCTATTTTCATTGGTTACCCATCGATATTTTTGAAAGCTTTACTCGTAGACGTGTTGTTTCCATATCTTATGTCTATTAGGATTTACTTTTCATGTTCTTTTCTTAAAATTCATGTTACCCTATCTTTGTTATTTGCTTTACTAACCCTTGGTTGATTTAGGAATTCATATAGTTGCATTGTTAGATTGCATTCATTCTAAAAATAGAAAATACCAAGAACATTATTTTATGGTTAATTTTGAAACACTAAGCAGATTGGTCATTTGATTTGAAATTAGTTTGAACCAGAAAAGGCCTCCTTGTGAACATTCACATTTATCTTCAACTAAGTAAATTCAAGTAGGTTACAAGATCCCTTGGAACCTTGGAGTTGATCCTTGGATTAGCTTTTTAAGAGAGGAATTCGAAAGGATTCCTGACATTAAGCATCATGCAAAATGATAGCTCAACACTTCTAAAGAGTAGATGGATGGAAAATAATATCCCTATGATACCCTTGTTAAGTAGGTAGAGCAGAAGGATTTCAAAGGTTTTCAATGGGGAGGACCATCAATAAACATGGTGAAGGACTATTTGCATGATGGTTATGGTGTTTAAATAGCTACTAGGCAAATCAAAAAATAGTTGCCTATAGGTGATAAATGCCCAAACAATTGGATTTCTTACCAAAAAGGTGACAAACAACAAGGCTGAAATGGAATCCAACTAGGGTTTACAAGATAGGGTTGTCCTTTTGAGACTTTTATTTTAGGATGGAAAAAAATTTAATGAAGAGCTGTGGTGCAGAAGAGGCAAATATCTATTGCACTAATGGGTGAGGAAGATGAAGAAATAGCTAGTAATATTGTTGTCTTTTTTGAGCTTAGGTTGGTAGATATATTTTATGGCTTGTGGCCAAGCTTAGGTGAGCTCCATTAATAGATATTAGAGAATTGGGAGCAAAAGATGAAAGGTTTTTTTAGATTTACCCATGTGGAAGGGGCTTCTTTATTGCAATTTTTTAAAAGGTGGAGGATAAGGAGAAGATTTTGTGTGAGGGTCTCTAGTGTTGGGAAAATAAACATCCATTAATGCTAATACCTTGGCATCCATCCTTTTTTCCTTCCATTGCAAAATTTTGATGGGGTTCCCCTTTGGGTAAAACTCTTGAACTTTCCTTTACATTTTTTGTTTGATTCATGTGCAAAAGCTATTGGTGATTTTTTAGGTAATTTTTTGTTGGTGGATGAGAAGCCCTCAAACCTCCTTTACTCCTCCTATGCTTGAATTTAATTGGATATCAATTATTTTATTTCTCTCCTTGCTAAAATTAATCTCAAAACCTCAAATGAAACTTGGGTACAACCCTTGGATTATGAAGAGGTGCCCTTTCATTGCAGAAGATGTTTTTAGATTGGGAATTCAGATGCTAAATGTGCAAGAAGAGACAAGACAAGTTCTCCACATGGTTGAAGGATGTGTCCCACAATTATTATACAATAGAAAATAAGGTGATAAAAAAGATTTTTTTTAAAGATGATTTGTGGGGAGAAGGTGGATAGTGGGGAGAATATTTCCAAATCTAATGCAAGGGTGAGTGCAATTGGGGTAGATGGTTGTGTAGAATTGGAGAAGGATGTTGAAAAAAATAAGATTTTGGCTAAGCTTGATAGGAGGGATAAAAAAATATCAATGAAATATAAGAGAGTGGAGGATTTACCTTAGCAAAATGAGGGGTATGTAAATGATAAAAAGTCTTTAGAGAATGCACCCATTGAATGAAAGGAAGAGGAAACCAAAGTGGAAACTATTTGAGTGACTATAATGTAAGGAAACTTAGGTGTGGAAACAACTTCCTACACTAATCTCATAATGAAAGTATTGTGCAAATTCTATTTAAATCCTTACAATTTCAGATTTGATATTATGTAAACAACAATATTGCAGCCAACCATGAATACAAAAAATAAATAGAGAAAGAAAACACAAACACAAAGATATGCCGATGGGGAAAAACCTTTTGGTAAAACAACCCCACCCCTCAAAACCTGCACAATGTATTATCTTCAACACAAAGGTTACAACACACTTGCAATGCAAGTTCTTTCAGGACATGGAAGACTTATCCAGTAGAAATCAACAATACACTACTCACACACTCACAACTATCTACAACCCTCAAAGTGCTTATATAATGTGCTTTCCATTATTAGGGCATCTTCCAAAGATAGCTCTTATGCATCATAGGAATCTGTCATAACTGTTTCAGTCATGATTTCCATACACACAATTAAATATTCCAAAGATAGTTCTTACGCGTCATAGGAATCCATCATAACCATTTTTTAGTCATGATCTCCTTACACATAATTAAATATTCCAAAGATAACTCTTATGTGTCATAGGAATTTGTCATAGGCATCTATCATAGAAATCTATCATAATTCAAGATGCTGACATATGCAAGTGGAGTGACACATCAACATGCCAACTAGACATGTACACTCACACTTAATTACATTATTTGCAAAAAAATATTTATAAAACAAATAATAGAAATAGGAATTATCCAAGGTTGAGACACCTTATTCCTAATATTCTCCCACTTGTCAAACACCTTGTAAGAGCAACAGGAACATAACAAGAACTAACTGCTATAGGTCGAAAGGTCCATAGGCTTTGAATACTATATGAACTTCTCTGTGCCTACTAGTTTCATCAATGCATCTACAAAATTCTTTATAGTATTTACCTTCTCCAAATTTACCTTTCCATCTTCCACCATATCTCTCAAAAAGTGAAACTACACATTAATGTGCTTTGTTCTGGCATGGAAAGTTGGATTCTTTGCAAGGAAAATAGCACTTTGACTATTGCAACAAATAATAATCTATCCTAAATCAACACCAATATCAAAACACAATCTCCTAAGCCAAATGGATTCCTTAAAATCATGAGTAGCATGAGTAGCAACCATGTACTCAAATTCTATAGTGGACAAAGCAACCATAGGTTGTCGCTTACTCATCCAACTAATGGAACTACCAAACATAGTGAACACAAACACTAGTGGATCTCTTGCTATTAATATCACTTGCCCAATTTGAATCCATAAACCCATGAATACAAACTAAATGTGGAGCTCCATAAGAGTTACCATTGTAACAAATGGAGTAATTTGATGTACCCCTCAAATATCTAAATACTCACTTCACTGCATCCTAATTTACCTGTCCAGGATTAGCCATAAACTAGCTAAAAACTCCCACTTCTTGGACAATGTATGGTCTAGTACAAACCATAGCATACATAAGACTGCTAACTGCACTAGCATAAGGTACTCTACTCATGTCCTCCACCCCACTAGGAGATTTTGGACAATCATCTAGAGAAAACTGTGTTCCCATAGAAACAGGAACACACAATGGTCTACAATCTACCATGCTGAACCTTTCCAACACAAACTTCACATACTTACTTTGACTCAACCAAAGTTTTCTGTTAGACCTATCTCTACTAATTTCCATACCCAAGATGTACCTTGCTACCCTAAGATCGTTCATCTCAAACTATGCTGACAACTAAGATTTAAAATTAGAAATCATACCCTTACCCTTTCCAAACAACAACATATCATCAACATATAATGCAACAATAAGAAGGCGATCATTTTCAAATTTGAAATAAACACAATGATCTAATTTTGATCTTAAAAATCCAATTAGCAACACAAAGACATCAAACTTAAGGTACTACATCCTAGGAGATTGTTTCAAACCATTCAAAGACTTCTTTAATTGGAAAACCAAAGATTCTTTACCTTTAACAATGTAGTACTCAAGCTGTGACATATAAATCTCTTCCTCCAAATCACCATGAAGGAAAGTTGTCTTCACATCCATCTGTTCTATCTCTAAATCATATGATGCAGCAAGAGATAACAAAAATCCAAGGGATGTCAATTTTGCAATAGGAGAGAATATTTGACCATAATCTATTCCCTCTACCTATGAATACCCCTTTGCAACTAATCTAGCTTTGTACCTTTCAACACTGCCATCTACACAATTTCTTCTTGAACACCCATTTGCTACCAATAGGTTTCCATCCTTTAGGAAAAGTTACAAGGTCCCAAGTTTTTTTAATTTATCCAATGATGCCATCTCATCATCCATGGCCTCAATCCATGGACCTGCATCTTCCATATCCAAAGCCTCTTTTACAAATCTAGGATCATCAGTGTTAGTAATCAAAGCAAAAACACAATTGGAATCTAACATAGAATAACCAAAACTTTTTGGCTGGTTTCTTACTCTCATGGATCTCCTCAAGGGCTGAGGTTGAGGTTGTTCTTCCTTTTCTTCTAAACTATCAGAGCTACTAGAGCTCTCCTCATCATTAGACCCCATATGGTCTTCCTATTCAATCTTCTCAAGGGTAGGAGGCAACTGAACAATATCTTCTTTCTTCTCTTTTTCATTTGGTCATAGCACAATAGGAGAAGATGTTAGCTCTCTAAAAATAACATTTCTGCTATACAACACCTTACTAGTCACAGGGTCCCAAAGCTTGTATCCTTTCATACTGATACCATATTCAATGAAAATACATTTGACAACTTTGTTTTCCAACTTAGATCTTTACTCCTTTGAAACATGTGCATAAGCTTCACAACCAAAAACATGAAGATGTTTAATTGAAGGCTTCTTACTAGACCACACCTCCATGGGTGTCTTACCAACAAGAGCTGATGTAGGAGATCTGTTAACCAGATAGCAAGCAATGGCCACATCTTCAACCCAAAATCATTGTTCAAGACTAGCTCCACTAAGCATACTCTTAACCTTCTCCATCAGTGTCCTGTTTATTCTTTTTGCAACTCCAATTTTCTTTGGGGTATAAGGAGTTGTCTTATGCCTCTTGATACCTCATTCTTTATAGAACTATTCAAACTTTTCTAAGAAAAATTCACCACCATTTTCAATTCTCACACACTTAATCTTCTTACTAGTCTAATTCTCTATAAGGGTTTTAAATTCCTTGAACTGACTAAAGACTTGTGTCTTACTTTTCAAGAAATAAATCCATGTCCTTCTAGTGTAATCATCTATGAAAGATACAAAAAATATAGACTTGGATATTGAAGGAACTTTTATAGGACCAAAGACATTGGAATGAATAAGATCCAAAACATCTGAAGATTTGTGAGAACTAGAGTAAAACTGAACATGATTTGGTTTACCATAGGCACAATGTTCGTAGAAGTTGAACTCAAGATTACAATAATTTATCCCCTCAATGAAGTTCTTGTTCTTTAGGTTTTTGAGACCCTTCTCACCAATGTGGACAAATCTCATATGCCACAACATTTTCTTTTTTATAGGAAACTTTCCTTCCAATGTGTTTACACCCTTAAGTACACATGCTGCACTACCATTAGAACCAATAACCATAGTCTTCTTTACTACTTATTCAGATGGTGGGGATGAAGTGATAATTGCTCTCTTCTTTGAAAGAAAAGAACTATTGCACTAAGAAATGCATGCATCAAGTTGAAATAGAGTACCTCTCCTAGTACCCTTAGGAAGCACCACAACTCTTCTCATCATCTTGCATCCACCTTTAGAAAAAACAACTTGCACACCTACATCATTCAACATACTTACAAATAATAGGTTTCATGCCAAACCAGGGATGTGCATTACCTTGTTGATCCCCTTTACTCATCCATCAAGGAATCTGATAGTGACCTATCCTCATCCAACTATCTTTAGGTGAGAATCATCACCCAAGTACACCTTTCCACCATCAAAAACTTCATACTTTAAGAACCAAATTTGATGAGAGGTCATGTGGAAAGAAGCACCTAAGTTTATCAACCAAAGATCATTAGATGCATGCACTGCCAAGGCTACAATGAAAGCATCACCATCTTCTTGAGATTTTTCTGATCTTGAATCTAAGGCCTTCTTCTTCTTCTTTGGCTCTTTACAATCTTTATGGAAGTGCCCAGTCTTATCATAGTTCCAACATTTTGCCTTGGACTTTCCAAAAGTCTTTGATTTTCCATGGGATTTGGATCTACCCTTTCCAGACTTGTTGTCATTTTGCTTCCCTCTGTTGTTGGATCTCCCACAAACAACAAGAGCTTCCTTAGCTAAATCTGATGACTTTCTCCTCATCTCCTTAGATAATAGAGAAGACACCACATCATCCATTCTGAAAGTGACTAAAGTACTTCCAAAAGCCATCACAAGATGGTCCCATAAATTTGGCATGAACATAATAGGGTCATACATCAATCCTCCTCTATCTTGACACCAGATGATGTCAATTGTGCAATCGGTAAATTAAAAGCATTTACATGATCTATAATAGATCCTCCTTCCTCCATTCTTAGAGAATACAAATTCTTCCTCAGGAACAACTTGTTCACCAGAGATTTGGCTTGATACACAAACCTAAGCATGTCCACAAACTGTTTGCAATCTTCTCATCAAGAACATTTAAGAGAATTGAATCAACTAGATAGAGTCTAATAATACCCTTAGCTTTTTGATCCTTGAGATCTCAATCTACTTGACATATTATTGGAGGTCTCACACCAAGTGAAGTAACCTCCCATATATCATGATCTTCAAGCCAATTTTCCATCTTTAGTTTCCACAACTCAAAATTACTACCATTAAATTTCTCCACCTCCATTTTTCCATATGATGAACTAGTCATCTCAATCTAGAAATAAGATTTAGAATGCTCTGCACAAAACTCCCACTCAACTTGAGAGTAGCTCAAAAAACCCTACCCAACAACTAGGATCAAAAGTTGATCAAGCTTTGATACCACTTGTAAGGAAACTTAGGTGTAGAAACAAATCCCTACACTAATCTCTTAAGGAAAGTATTATGCAAATTCTATTTAAATCCTTACAATTTCAGATTTGATATTATGTAAACAAAAATATTGTAACCAACTATGAATACAGAAAATAGATAGAGAAAGAAAACACAAACATAGAGATATGTCGATGGGGAAAAACCTTTCAGTTAAACAACCCCACCCCTCCTAAACCTACACAATGTATTAATCTCAACACAAAGGTTACAACACACTTGCAATGTAAGTTCTTTCAGGACATGGAAGACTTATCTAGTAGCAATCAACAATACACTACTCACATACTCACAACTATCTACAGCCCTCAAAGTGCTTATATAATGCATTTTCCATTATTAGGGCATCTTCCAAAGATAGCTCTTACGCATCATAGGAATTCATCATACTTGTTTTAATCATGATTTCCTTACACACAATTAAATCTTCCAAAGATAGTTCTTACACATCATAGGAATCCGTCGTAACCATTTTTTAGTCATGATCTCCTTACACACAATTAAATATTCCAAAGATAGCTCTTACACATTATAGGAATCCATCATAAGAATCTATCATAATTCAAGATGCCGACACATGCAAGTGGAGTAACATGTCAACATTCCAACTAGACATGTACACTCACACTTAATTACATTATTTGCAAAAAACACATTTACAAAAAAAAGAAGAAGAATAGGAATTATCCAAGGTTGAGACACCTTATTCCTAACATGTAAAGGGAAATAAATCAAAGAAAACACATTGTTCCTTTGATATTACTCTATGATCTCATAGGAAGGGAGATGCTAATAGTAAATATTGATTTACTTAACCTTGGCCAGATCTTTTTTGAAGATTTTTGACCTACTATATTTTTGGGAGTTTGTTCCCTTAATTTAGTTTACAATATCATATATTTGTGGAGGATTTCTCTCCTTTTTGTAGCCTTCATTGGACCTGATCAAGATTTTTATGGGATTATTAATAAATAAATACATCTATTACCAACCAAAAAAGGTTACATATTTTATATAAAAATAAAACATGATTGTACCTTTGATTCTATGAAGGGTCCTACATATTATCTTATTTGGCACAATGAAATTTTAACTCTTATCTACTTCCTCTAAATATATTTTTATTTCTACCATGAATAGTAATTTATAGTCAAAATAGAGCTAAGTATCATCTTTAGTACCTTTAAATGGTAATCTCAATTCAATAGAAAAAGGGGGAAAGTAAAATGAATGCATATTTCTCCTCTATTTATGCATTGATGATAGATTAGTATTGATATATTTTCTATTTTTAAAAATACTTAAGTTCACAATAATGAGAAAAACTCTAAACTAAATCACTTCCAATTACTTTATATAGAATGAGGTGTAAAATAATGAAGCTTTCTTCCCTATGGGTATGATTTTATTATTTGACTTTCAACCTGTCTAGTTAAAAAAAAAAAATCATGTTGACGAATAGAGATACTAGTCGATTTTGAATTGAGCATTGATCAACTAGTAAATATTTTAGAGATCATATGTATAGATAGGGTAGTTATCTATAGAAACTGAAAAATTATATAGTTTTGATGTGAAGGTCAACATGTAGAGTTCATGGGGGTTGAGTCATCGTATCTAAATCTTTGAATTTTGTAAATCCAAACTTTATTATTGATTTTTTTTTTACATATTTACTTGTAAAATTTTATAATAAGAAACATTATCAATATAATAAATATTTATAAAATTAGTTAAAATTATACTTTAAAATGAATTTTAAGCTTATATACTTAAATCAAAACATTATGCAAGAGTGTTTATCCATTGGACCAGTCTGGCTCTTGGGTAGCATTTTTCCTTTTAAAGATTATTCCTCCTTGGATTCTTAATTCATTTTATTGGATTAACGATTAACATTGTTTGGTGGTTAGTTTGTGGTGTTTCCCATCTTAATACGTCTCCCATTCTTAACATAAGGGTGCATTCCTTGGAGAGCCCATGGATTATTTATACTAAAATTCATTGATGCATCAGTGTATGTAGAACATTTAAAGAATTCTTTGAACAATTTTATGACTGGGGTATGCCCCTTTTATTTCTTGTATAATAAAGGACTTTCATCCTAGGCTAGACTGGAGGTTTTCTTACTCTGTTCTTTCCTACCAGTGCTCGTCAGAATGGAGAATCTTGTAATATTTTACTATTTTAATTAATATAATATAAGGCTTTGGCTATTTACCGATAGAAAAAAAAATGTTATGCAAGAGTTATATTTTAAGTGGTATACATACATACATACATACATACATAAATACATACATAAATACATACATACATATATATACATATACATACATACATATATATATATATGTATATATATATACATATATACATATATGTGTATATATATATGTATATACATATATGTATATATATGGATATACATATATATGTATATATTTACATATATATACATATGTGTATATACATATATACATATATACATATCTGTATATATATACATATATACACACACACATATATATATATACATATATACACACATATATATATATATACATATATGTATATATGTATATATATGTATATACATATATACATATATACATATATATACATCTATATATATATATATACATCTATATATGTGTATATATATATACATATATGTACATATATGTACATATGTACATATATATATATACATATATGTATACATATATACATACATATATATATACATATATATATATATATATACATACATATATATATATTTACATATATGTATATATATATATACATATATGTATATATGTATACATATATGTATATATGTATACATATATGTATATATAGATATATACATATATGTATATGTATACATATTTATATATGTATATATACATATATATATACATATATATATATACACATATATATATTTAGCATACTATTATCAAATTATGAATATACCATTATATATAGGTGTATGTATATATATATATATGTATGTATATATGTATACATATATGTATATATATATATATGTACATATGTACATATATATACATATATGTATATATATATATACATATATGTATATATATATACATATATGTATATATATATATATATATATTTATGTATGTATATATATATACATACACATATATATATTTAGCATACTATTATCAAATTATGAATATACCATTATATATAGGAAAATACTACTCAATTCAGTAACAATTGAATATTTATTTACAATTATAGAATTCATTATTTTTAGATTCTCACCATGTAAAATCATATGACTTAATTTTTTATAAAACATTCTTTATTATTAAGCAACATAAATAATTACAAACAAGCTTCTCTTAGCTTCAAGAATATTTATTCTCTACTAACAAGGCCAACCGCGTGAAGGTGGAAGCTTATATGGCTTCTCCTAATTGACCTAAGACAACTCTGACAGGACACAACACAATGCCCAACACAATACTCATTATATTATATAGTTTATATTACATGTCAATTGTTAATATTTTATTATATACATTAAATAAACTCACTTTATGAATGTGTTTATTTGTATTATTTACATTATATGTCAAGTGGTAATGTTTTATTATTTTAAAATTTCTATACTTAACTTTTTGTCTTGTGATAATGTTAATATGTAATTGTCAAGTAGCACATCTTTATTGATGTGCAAAAACGAAGCATAAATTAATTACATTCATAAAGTGAGTTTTTAATTTTCTTTTACTATTATTTTTAGGAAGGTGAATTGTTCACTATGATCAATGTTAATATGTGATGGATCAAACATGCATATTATTATGGTGATATACTTATGACAAGTTGGCTTCATAATGTGCTTTTATTTATGATTGTCTACTACAAAACATATTATTGAGTGACTTGTGATGTGTTACATAATGATGCTTTTATTTATGAATTTTGATTGGAAACTTTAATATTCACATCAAAATTATAAAATTATTATTAAAAAAATTGAAGACTAACTTAGAAAATGCAAGGTACACAAGACATGCCCTACAGAATGGCCTTAGCCTATTGACCATTCTTTAAGCTGTAAAAAATTGACTTTAAGGAATGACCATGGCCAATGGACATTCCCTTCAGTCTTTGAAGGGGCTTTTAACCCTTCCAATAACTTTCTTTTATTAAGTGTGGTATTTTTACAAGGAAAATAGGTTTTGAAGGGTGCCTGAAACCCTTTAAAAATCAAAATATTTTAAAAGTATCCCAAATAAAAGAAATAATAGATCAAAGGTGAAACAGGTCACCCACCAAAAATAGGTGACCAGGGTGGCCTCACAGATATCACAGTACACTACAACCACCAACAACAGGTTTAGAATGGGTGCATGAGACCCCAATCATAACAAAAGAAATAGACACTAAGTCCTAAACTATGTCAAACTGCAAGGATACAATGGGCCAAAAAAGGCCAGGAGAGCCAAACAAAAAGGGACAACCACAAAAGAAATGATGAGTAGTAGATTTTGAAAGGACAAAAACTAGGCCTCAAGATTTACCTCTCGGTCCTATCTTTTAAGAACATAAAGACATATCAAATGAAGGATTGGAGGGCTTGACTTTTTTTCCTTTTACCATTCTCCAACCATCCTCCACCTTCCTAGCAACCTTCTACCACACAAGATCATCATCCCCACAACCAACCCCCAACACCCTTGCAATAGGAGAAGAAATAACTCCCCTACATGATTTTTGGACCACAACAGAAGAAGGGACAACAAAACTATCCTAAAAATGAGCCACAAGAGGGGCAACAAACAAATATATAATTACAACAACAAAAGAAGGGACTACTATAATAATCTTAGTCACCAGACCATAGTGACATCATTTGAAACATCAGAGACAACAACAAAATCCTTCACCAAAGAAATGTCTTCCTGAGAAGAAGCGTCCAAACCATCTCCAATGTGGAAACTTTTTAAACTATGTAGTGATCATCCGAAACCCCCAACCACCAAGAAGGTGATTCCCTCAATCTAACCTTTCTAGAGGAGCATCTTGTAGTGAGATGGCTAGTCTTATGGAATTTCCTACATATGAAGGGAATACCCTCATAATCATGAAGTTGAATGCACAAGCCATTTGGAGAAGCCAACTTAATCATTTTAGGGAGCCCCTTGGAGACATCAATCTCCACAAGAATACAAGCATGCATCATCCAATACACATTGGAAGACACAAAATCAACCATCAAGAAGTCACCAACGACCTCCCCCATAGCCTCCAGGACTGAATCCAACCATAAGTGAAGGGGAAGATTCGACAACCTAACCCAAAGAGGAATCTTATTAAAGGATTCAGTTGACAGGTCAAAATGCTTATGCCAAGGTTTAGCCATCAAGGGGAACCTCTCCTCCCAGGAGAAATCATGACATAAGATGGCTTTTCTATCTTCAACATTAGAAAATTTCACAATAAAAAATCCCCTTGCCATAGGGTATATTTGAACTAAATCCAAAATGATTAGCTCCCAAATTTTGGATATCCAAGCATGTAGGTCTGACGGAGAGGGCCAAAATCCCCTATAACAAAGAATAACAGTTGTAGAAGAGAAGTCCTCCACATATGTGAAAATCTCATCAACTATTTTAGACTCTAGATGAATCAGAATCAAGTTACTTACATCAACAGGCACAACAACTCGTAGCCCCAACTTCATAGCTTGACCCCCAATACCTACCTCATAGGCAGCCATATTAGCATATGAAATAGTGGATCTACCCACAACCACCTGAGGTAGAGTAGCATGAGCCTCCCTAGAAGGGGCCACATGAGCATAAAAACCTCAAACCATTGCAGAGGGATGGGCCACTCCCTTGGCATAAAAAAATGCATTTTCTGCTAGAGAAAGGGCAGGAGATGTCGTAGGTTCAAACCTAGAAGAACATGGGCAAAGGTGAGAGCAAGAGAAACTATTAGATCAATGTTTGATCAATATATTACTAAAAATATGAAAAATAACCAGCCACATACTTTTTTGTTATGAATCCATACCAACAACTTTAGTCTTGTGATCAAACTTTCCATAATGGTGAAAATTAAGTAGTTGAAAACATTGCTTGAGACTTTGAGGGTACTTATTAATAAATGCTTAACAAATTTCCTATTCGAAGAGAGGTTGGTTGACAACAAGATTTAATATTTTTTGCATTGAGGTCACCCAAGGAGGTCATGAGTTTGCATCATTTATAATTTTGTGTAATCATGCCATACAATCATTATAAATCTAGCTAAAAATCAAGCACTACAATGTAACAAATACCAATAAGTAAAATATTAATGTAGGAAATTCTAAAATCTATCTAGAAATTAACTTTAGAAAACTAATAATTCAACAAGGAAGAAAATCATTACCTCAAATCTCTTGATGTTATTCACTCTTCCTCCATATGGGGAGCTATTTAGGGGACCAAGAAAACTTTAAAAAAAGGATGTTCCTAGAAAGTTGATAATGGACTTAAAGTGAAATTTTGGGATGATACCTAGCTTATGGACCACCCTTTGATTGAATATTTTAATGACAAGGCCTTAATTGATTGATGCAAGCAGAGTTTTGGCCTTCATGTTAGTCATTACTCGCAGAATGATTCATGGGTGAATTTAACTAATTTTGGTCAAGGCTTCAGTAATATCCAATTATCTCTAAATGTTGTTTCTCTTTACCCTCATATGGAGGATGAGATTATCTGGTATGTTGATCCTAGTTGGAAATTTAAAGTCTCTTCTATCTTTGCTTCTAAGGATAAGAGCAATCAACCTCTCTAGTCTCAAGCTTGGATTAAGGGTCTCATTCCCAAAATTAACATTTTCTTTTGGACTCTTCTCCAAAAAAAAATTATGACCCTTGACAACTTGCAAGAAAGAGGTATAAAATTGGTAAATAGGTGTTCTTTATGCAGAAAGGGACTTGAAGATAGAGATCATATGTTTTTGAGATGTTCTTATACCCAAGAAGTTTGGACTGAGATTTTGAATTTCTGGGGCATGACATGGGTCCATCAAAACAATGTGGATCTTTCTTTCAAGAGTTGGAGATGCCCCTCAAAGGATCCTGATGCTCAATTTCTTTGGAAACTAACCCTCCCCCACCTTTGGTGGGGCATATGGAAAGAAAGAAATAACAGGATATTCGAAAAGAAAGAAATAAAGATCTCCCAAGATGGGTGCTTGGTCAAAATATCATCAGAGCCTTCAAGGAGAATTTTATGTCCCAGAGAGAGTTTTCTCAAACCTTCCAACCTGATTAGCCTTTAAGATCTCACGAATCGAAGTTGAAAATTGATAATCCTAGATCGATTATAAAGTGGCTTGTTCCTCCTAGTGGATGGATCAAAGGGAATTTTGATGGAGCAGTCAAGGGTAACTCGGGAAGAGCAGGATGTGGAGGTGTTCTTAGAGATCATATGGGAAATGTTATTGATGCTATTTTTATCCCTATTGGTCACTCAAATAGCCATATTGCTGAAGCTACTACTGCCCTTTATACCACTATTTTAGCTGTTGAATTGGGGCACTCCAAATTATGGTTGGAAGGTGATTCTCTGAATATTATAAATATTCTTAATAATAAAAACTCTATCTCTTGGTGTATAGAGGCAATGGTTAAGAAAATCAAAACCTTATTTCAAAATTTTGAAAAGGTGGTCATTTCCCATACTTATAGAGAAGCCAACGGGGTCATTGATTGGATAGCAAATCATGCAATTCAAATGGGGCAAAAGATGAGGTGGCTCGATGATTTAAAAAAACATGTGGATCTTAAAGAGATTATTAATTATGATGTTATTCATTCCAGAGTGGGAAATATTTTCTTGGATTAGAAATTTAATGATTTGTGGGAGTGGCCTTACGACTGATAGATTACCATCCCCAAGTAGGTACATTCATGTGAAGGCTATGTGTTCTCTACATGTATCTTCAAAAAGGCATCCTCGATATCATGTCACAAAAAATTGGTCTCACTTCTACCTCTCTGTTATCGGTATCTGGGTGTCTCTAGTTTTTTGTTTGCTCTGCAAAATGGGAGGTGAACCGAGGAAGCAGGAACCCAAAAAATGTGATGATTGGAAGGCTAGGCAGGATGTTTGGAAGATTCTCTAGAAAGGGAAGGTGGTCAGCTACCTAGAGCAGTTGCATGGATTCAAACCCCATGTCACGATTGCCTTCTTCAAAAATTGGGTGGACGACAAAGTTACTTTACATGGAGTTTCTGTTAAGCTTACTAAGGAATTCATTACTGAGATCCCTAGTCTCCCCATGAAAGGTATCAAGTTTTCAAAGTAGACCAATATTTCCAATGCGACCTATAAAAAATTCTCGAAGATGGATGAAGAGGAGATGCAATTGGAGAAGAATGGTGACTTCTTTGATGTGCAATAGATTAAAGGTATTTGGCATGATGTGCTTGGTTGTATTCATGAGTATTTCATTCTTGATGGAAGAAATAAAAGGGTGCACAAATTCCACTTTGTCTTCCTAAACCATTTTAGGTATAAGGACAAAATTTCCTTCCCTTTCTATTTGCAGTTTTCTTTGCTCCAAAGTTTGAATGCCCATAAAAAGAAACAGTCTCGACCCATCTTACATGAAGGTCTAATTTTACTCATTGAGGGTTTTTGTAAAAATAAGTCCATTACTTCATGTCCATCCACTGGTAAGCAAAAGAGTCCTAAACCCTTAAAAGGTAAAATTGATGAGAATGTTAAAGAGAAAGTTAAGGCTAAACTGAAACCCTCTAGCTCTCGAAGACAAATTGAGGAAGAGGATACGGAGGTGGAGAGCACTAAAGGCTTAGATAAGGATGTACTTGAGGAAGAGGAGGGGAAAGATGCTAGGGAGTTTAGCTCTAACCTGGATGGTTACCCAAATACGAAAGACAAAAATGAGGAAGGGAGAAAGGAGAATTCTACTGAGGAGAATTCAGAATAGAGCAAGTCTGATAATGAGGATACTCATATTGTGTCTAGGGGAGGTGATAAAGAGAAATAAAATTTAATTGATGATCCAGCCATTTTGAGTGAGGAGGAAAACATGGGAAAAGCTTCCACTCCTGTAAAGGAGATTGGGGGACAAGATAAGGAGGGGCAGAGCCATCACATTCATGCGAAGTCTAGTGAGGAGGAGTCGTTGGATGGGGGGAATAAAGTTGGCCCCTTACCACACATCACTATTGATGACATGGGTGACTCCTCAGCAAGGGAAACAAAACTTTCCTTCTTGCACTCTGCTACACAAAAAGTTGACTCTTTCCTTCAGGTTGACTCCTAGTTATATAATGAAATAATGGGGCTGAAGAAGAAAGTGGATACCTTGCAACATAACTAGGAGGCTGACTAGGCTATTATTCAACACATGGAGGTGCAAATGGGAGATATCCCAAAAAAACTAAAGGATTATGAGTAGAATCTTAGAGTTCTCATCAAGGAAAGTGGAACAAAAATGGAGCAAGTAACCTCAAGCATCTATGCTACTACGATGACATTGGGAAAAAGAGAAAATGAAGAAACCATATCTTCAGAGGGCCCAAGCAAGAGGACAAGACAGAGTTCGAGGAAGAAAGCTTTGATTGCTGCTACTTCTTCGGTGGCTAACTCCATCCAGGACATGACTAAGATTGGTAAGGAGGCAGTTAAGATGATTACAAAACTACAATAGTTTCCTGGGTCTTCTTTTCTGGTCGGGTTCATGTTCAAGTCCTATTTGCTGGTTGTTACTTCTAGTTCCTATGTTTGGTCCTATTTTCTGGCTTTTAGTTTTTAATCTATACTGACGATTCCAGGTCCTTGTAAAACTTGGGTACTTTATTTGGACTTTGTTAGTGGTTTCAAGTCCCTGTAAAACCTAATTTTGGTACTACTTTTTAGTAGGTTTAAGGTCTCTTTCCTGTTAGATGGCTTGTTTTTTCCTTTTTTGAGGATGTGAAAGGGTTTTGAGGTCCCTTCAAAACTTCTTTTTACCGTAATCTAAAACAAGGAAGAAAATCATTCACGTTTAAAGACTCCTTAATTATTTAAGTAAAATACTGCAAAGTAGCTTGATGTTTTTCTTAAATGCATAGTATTTGATTTCTATCATGTTTAACAAGTTGAGTTGGAAATAATTTTTTTTGGTAATTGTAGAATCCAATCTTTCTTTATTTGTATAATCAAAATACATGATCTCTAAAATTTAAGACATAATTACGTCAATGTTCCATGGAGGGGGGATTTCTTTAAAATAGAATCGATGGTTGCTGAGAGTTCTTAGGAATATTTAAAGGTGAATGGTCCCATTAATTTTTTTATTTGTTTCAAATATAAAATTTCAGCTCCTACATTTAAGGAAGTTAGTGCTCCCATGAATATAACTTGAAGAATTTAAATTCATGATGTCATTATTTTATTACTATCATAATTAAAATTTTAAAATAATTAATAAATTATTGATGTGTGGAAAAATTCTCATAAATTGGTAGGGCTAAATCCAACCCACCCTAGTTTCATCCACTCAAAATAAAAGGGTAAAAAAGTCATGGCTCCTATCTTTTCAGAAAAGATTCCAATTAAACATAGTAAATATTAAGACAAGACTACTATGAGATGTAGGAGGCATATCATGTCCATTAGAGAAAAAAATCATGGACACTTAAACGAAGTATTGCATTTTCATATCATGTAAGTGATAAAGTAGAATGAACAATTAAAATTTGAACATAATTCTCAATGAAGAAAAAATATACAAATGCTTGTGAACATGATGGTTGAATAAATTTTAGCTTGCATAACCTAAGAGGCATTAGTTTTCTTCTATATGTGTATGAGCATGTTTTCCATATTGTACATGGACATGTGGGAACCATAACCTATGGTGGTTTATTTTTTTCCCTTTTGCAACACAATTATAAAAGAAAAATAGTAAAATTGAACCAATTGAGACGTTTAATCCATTTCAGTTACTATTGAACTTAAAAAGGTGAAAAAAGAGAGTCTAATTTAGAATAGCCATCTAAAAATATTGCGAGCTAATTCTATATGGGTGCACTTTTTGATTCATTGGCCTATTTATATGTCACATTAGCCTAGAGTACTTTTGTAAAGTTTAAGCCTAGATCAAACCTTAACAACTAGCAAGTTTAAGTCATGTCGACCTCCAACAAAGGAGATACAAAACAAAACCTAGATTAAGAATTTCCATTCAAAAAATTGTGAGCTAATTGTGTACAAGTGTGATTTTTTCTGATTTATTATCTTATGTATATATCACATTAGCCTAAAGTACTTGTAAAGCTGAAACTCAATGTAGGTCACACCAAGAAAGTTTAAGTTGTGTTAACCCCCAATAAAGCAGGTATTAAACAAGATCATTGAGAATTTGCGAAGGGTGTAAGGTATAAAAGGAAATAATAAATAGTTTTAAAATATATATTTATTAAATATTATTTCAATGAAAAGTACGAGGAATACTTCTAAGTGAAATAAAATAAGAAACATTGTATTATGGTGTCAATCATAAATGGACGTTGTTTATATTACTTGTGCATATTTCTCCTATTTTTTATGTTCATCTATTAAGGAAATGATCTTAGATATAGTTATTTATTGATGTACCTAGTAAAGTATTTTTTATTTCTTAATGAAGGATCCATAGGTAATTGGAGTTATAAATAATGAATAGTTATGAATTAACATAATAAGTCATCAACTTGATTTTATCATTCAATAGTCAATTTATGTTTACTTATTGCATAAAATGAGTATAGATTAATAAAGTACATAAGATAATGCCTACCTTAAATTGAATATTGATTGTTTCCCTAAATTGTTAAAAGGAAGTAGTATAAATGATAGCAGATGTTTAAATTTAGGTTGTATTCTTGTAGAGGAATATATAATTTGAAGATAATTGAATCTAAGTATTAAATGTAGAATAAGATCTTCCATTAAATTAAAATCAAAATTTTGTAAATGTTAAATGAGTTAGTATGAAAACCACATTCCTTTTGTTACAAGGAAAAGGAAATAAGTTTGATATAATGAATAGCTATGAATTAACATAATAAGTGATCAACTTGATTTTATCATTCAATAGTCAATTTATGTTTACTTATTGCATAAAATGAGTATAGATTAATAAAGTACATAAGATAATGCCTACCTTAAATTGAATATTGATTGTTTCCCTAAATTGTTAAAAGGAAGTAGTATAAATGATAGTAGATGTTTAAATTTAGGTTGTATTCTTGTAGAGGAATATATAGTTTGAAGATAATTGAATCTGAGTATTAAATGTAGAATAAGATCTTCCATTAAATTAAAATCAAAATTTTGTAAATGTTATATGAGTTAGTATGAAAACCACATTCTTTTTGTTACAAGGAAAAGGAAATAAGTTTGATATATTAACAATTAAAAATAGCTAGTAAGAATAAGAAGTTAAAACAATCTATGAATAAGGTGCATATAGAAATACGATGGTCATAGAATTTTTATGATAATAACTCTTCCTAAAAACTATGATGTTAGCTTCTTAATGAGATTATCCTTTTGATGATAAGGGACTACTATGTATTGGTGTTTTTCAAAATGGGTATGAGTATATTGGGAAGTTTAACATTCTGCATATATGTAATATTGATTCTTCCTAATTTGGTCTATGAGACTTAGATAGAAAGAGTCAAAATATTCACATCTCCTTCCAGCTATCATTCTAAGTATTTGGTTAGTATTTGTCTTCAAGCCTTTTTTGTAGCTTCTTAAGAAATTTCAACAAAGCGATTGGAATCTAAATTTTAGATTGCCTCATGAAGATGTAAAACTAATTCATCACCATCTCTCTTTGGGTTGTAAGGATTTAAGTTAAATAAAAAATGAGTGAATCTAGAATATTCTTTAGCTTTAGAAAAAGGTTTGGAATGTATTGATGTCCTCATCAAATGGAGTTGTATATATTAATTTTTTTATTAATTATAATTTATAAAGACTTTGGTCATTTATCTACCAAAAAATATATGATCAAAATAAAGCCAAATATCATATTTAGTACCTTTAATGAATCACCTTAATTTAATAGAAAAAGGGAAAAGTGAAATGAATGTACATTTCTCCTCTATTTTGTGCATCGATATTAGTTTAGCATTGAGATATTTCCTCTTTTTCAATATACTCAAGTTCACAATAACAAGAACAACTCTACATTAAATCCATTTGAATTACTTTATATAGAATGAGTTGTACAATGATGAAGTTGGGCCTTCTCTTGTGTGGGTGTGATTTTATTATTTTGACTTTCCTTCAATTGTTTGATGACATCACATCTCCATTTTTTACTTCTAGGGTATGGAGATCAAGATTGCATCTTCATATACTTACTTGGGGGTTAAGTTTTTTGGACCTCGGTTTAGCCTAAGACCAACCATGTAGCCTAGAGTCAATAAGAGGCTTGGCTCCCTCACAATTCTTAAACAATAGTGCTTTCAACACCACTTCTAGGACACCAAGAATAAGATGTCCCTTCTCAACTCCTAAGTCAAGATGGCTGTCCTCTATGGCCCTATTGTATGGGGCCCCTCCCTCTTGGAGTCTAACTGGGCCTCTATTGAGAGAGTCCAAACTCTTTTCCTTTAGTGCATTAACAGATGTCATCGATTCAAACCACACAACATCATTCTGGTTGAGTTTGGTGCCCATCCTTTCAGATTGGGGACCATCTTTGATTTAGTTTTGCTTCTTCACCAGCTCTGGAGCTTCACTAATTCCTCTGACGATCATCATAGATATTCCTACTTGGCTTACTATTCCTCTATTGAGGTTGCGAGTTTGGACTTTGGTCATAGGTCTCATTACTAGTACACCCAAGTCTCTACTCTCTTGGGCTCAATTGGTATTAGTTTAGATCATCTTCCCCCTTTCCAATTTTCTCTAGATGCTCCAGCCCATCTTCTTCCACCTCAACAAGAGCTGAATGAGCATGTTAGACTTGACATCTATAGATAGTATGCTATCACAACCTAGAGGAACCCCCCAAATGGGCTTCGTTCACACATGGCCTTCTATGTTGAGCACTTGCTTGAGATCCAGGATGAGAACATCTTGCGCCCCTAGTACCTCACTCATCGTTGGAATCACGCTCTTTGCATCTCCTTGGGATCTTTTAGGGCGGGATCTCATTGGCTACATATTTAGACTAATCACTAGATTGGCAAGGAGGATAGGATTTTTTAGCTTTGTCACCTTGGGGAGGTTGAGAACGAGTCTCACCTTATTTTTTGTTGTCCCATTTATAATGATATTCGAGGGAGATTCTACTGTTTGTTCAGGGAGTGTCAATCTCTTGCCTCATTCTTCAAATATATTGACCAGCACTGTCTTGCACTCTACCTTCAAGAGACCATGCGATTTTATGAGCACACTATATAGCTCCAACTTTGCTTGACATCGACTCCTACGTAGCTCATCACCTCTTTCTTCAATCCTACAATTCTATCCTGAGGATTGAAGTGGCCTCTCTGCACTATCTCAATTCACACCAGATCTATGAAACCTTGCAGAGATTACACTCAACAATGTCCCTCTAGTAGACCTCAAAGGCGACCTTCTAGAGTACCTGATTGCTCTAATATCCACCTTTCCATTCTAGACTACTTCTTGCCTGTGAGGAGTTCTTAGCTATTGTTATTCCTTTTTCTTGGTTCTTTTGTTGTTTTTCTTTCACATTCTTTCTACAAACAGTGTTTGGTGCTCCCTTTGCTGGCATTTGCCTTTTGTACTATTTCCAGTCCCTTAGACCCTTGTTGGTCTTCTGTTGGACATTAATAAATTTATCTTATCTTATCTTATCTATCTTGTTTTGTTGAAAAATATGTTGATGAATACAAATACAAGTAGATTTTGAGTTGAACACCAATTAACTAGTAATTATTTTAGAGATCATATGTATAGATAGGGGTACTGATCTATATCAACTACAAAACTATGTAATTTTGATATGAAGGCAGTCCATTGGGGGTTAGGTCATTTTATCTAAGTCTTTGAATTTTATAAATTCAAACTTTATTATTCAAAAAAATATATATTTACCAATAAAAAAATGAGTTATAAGAAAAACAAAATATCAATATAATAAAGATTCATCTAATTATTTTTAAAATAAACAAATATATATCTTAACATAAAATTTAATGTTATAAGATTTAATACAAAATGAGTGAATCTAGAGTTCCTTTTAGCATTAGAAAAATGTTGGCATGTCTTTATTTATGGGTCACATCTATTAATTTTCTTAATAATTAAAACTTATAAAACCTTTGACAATTTATTGATCAAAAAACTTATGGTCAAAATAAAGCCAAATATAAGTAAAATGGATGTACATTTTCTCCTCTATTTTGCACATTGATAATAGTTTGACATTGATGTATTTCCAATTTTTTAAATTAATTAAGTTCACAATAATTAGAACAACTCTACATTATATACCTTCTAATTACTTTATATAGAATGAGTTGTAAAATGACAAAGTTGGGCCTTCTTCTCTGTGGGTGTGATTTTATTATTTTGACTTTCACTCTATCTAGTTTTATTGAAAAATATGTTGATGAAAGAAAATATTAATAAATTTTGAGTTGAGAATTGATTAACTAATAACTTATTTAGGATTCATATGTAGAGATAGGGGTAGTGATCTATAACAATTGTGAAGATAGTCCATAGGGCGTGAATCTTCAAATATTTTAAATTCAAACATTATTATTCAAAAAATACATATTTACCCCTAAAAAATGAGTTATAATAATAAAATTTGATATAATAAGGATTCATCTAATTACCTTTAAAATTAGCAAATATATGCTTTAAAATTAAATTTAATGTTATAAGATAAATATTTTAATTAAAACATTATGTAGGAGCTATATTTTAAGTGGTATTTTTTTATTAATTATTTAGTGTCAAATTCTCAAACTATGAATATAGCTAGGAAAACATTACTCAATTTGGTAAGAATAAAATATCATAAGTGTATCTATACAATCATAACTTTCTTTATTTTTAGAATCTCCCCATGTTAAATGATATTACTTAAATATGTTATGATTAAGCAACATATATAATTGCAAACAAACTTTTCTTAGCTTCAAGAATATTTATTCTCTACAAACAAGGCTAACCATGTGAATGTGGAAGCTTATATGGCCTCCCCTAATTGACCTAAGACATGACACGACACAATGCCACCTGACCTCATAGGACACTCATTATTTTATATTATTTATATTTAAGTGTTAATATTTCATTATTTGCATTAAATGAACTCACTTTATAAATGTATTTTTAAAATTATTATTTACATTACATGTCAAGTAGTAATATTTTATGATTTATAATTTCTTACAATGCTTTGATTGAATATGTAATATTTATTAATATTTGTGTTTTGTCATAATGTTAATATGTGATTGTCTACTAGCCCAACTTTATTGATTTGGCTTTATTATGTGCAAAAAGAAATTATCATTTGCAATATGAAAAAAATAAATTAATTGACAATTATGTAAACATATTGTGTGCGAATTGCATTCATAAAGTGAGTTCCTAATTATCTTTTTATATTTGTTTTTAGGAAGGTAATTAATGATTGTTCATTATGAACAATGTTAATATGTGATGGGTCAAAACATATAGATTATTATGGTGATATATTTATATAAAGTTCAACTTCAATGTTAAACAACAAAATTATAAAATTATTATATAAAAATGCAAGGGATATGTCTTAAAGAATGACCTTCACCTATTGACTATTCTTTAAGCTCTAAAAAAATGGACTTTAAAAGGAACATTATTTTTAGAATCTCACCATGTCAAGTGATATAACTTAAATGTCTTAAGATTAATCAACATATATAATTACAAACAAGCTTCTCTTAGCTTCAATAATATTTATTCTCTACTAACAAGGCCAATAACGCGAAGGTGGAAGCTTATGTGGCCTCCCCCTAATTGACCTAAGACAACCCCAACATGACATGACATGATATGGCAACACCCGACTTGACAAGACACCCATTATTTTATATTATTTATATTTAAGTGTTAATCTTTTATTATTTACATTAAATGAACTCACTTTACAAATGTATTTTTTTATATTATTTAATATTACATGTCAAGAAGAAATATTTAATCATTTTATAATTTCTTACAATGCTTTATTTGAATATGTAATATTTATTAATGTTTGTGTGTTTTCATAATGTTAATTAATATGTGATTGTCTACTAGTTAAACTTTATTGATTTTGTTTTATTATGTGCAAAAACAAATTGTCATTTGCAATATGAAAAAAAAAGTGCATTTAACAATTATGTAAACGTGTGTGAATTGCAATCATAAAGTAAGTTCCTAATTATCTTTTAATATTGTTTTTAGGAAGGTAATTTATGATTGTTCATTATGAACAATGTTAATATGTGATGGGTCAAAATATGCAAATTATTATGGTGATATACTTATGTAATGTTAACATCAAAATTAATATATAAAAATGTAAGTGACATACCTTAAATAATGGTCTTTTCTTATTGGCCATTCTTTAAGATCTAAAAAAATAAATTTTAAGGAACATTTTTTTAGAATCTCATAATGTCAAATGATATAACTTAAATGTTTTATGATTAAGCAACATATATAATTACAAACAAGCTTCTCTTAGCTTCAAGAATATTTATTCTCTACTGACAAGGCCAACCGCGTGAAGGTGGAAGCTTTTGTGGCCTCCCCCTAAGTGACCTAAGACAAACCTAACACAAAACGACATGACACGACACGGCGCCACCCGACTTGACAAGACACCCATTATTTTATATATTATTTATATTTAAGTGTTAATATTTTATTATTTAATACTAAATGAACTCACTTTATGAATGTGTTTGTTTATTTTATATTATTTACATTACTTGTCACTTGGTTATATTTTATGATTTTTATGATTTCTTACAATATGTAGAATTTATTAAAGTTTATGTGTGTTGTCATATTGTTAATATGTGATTGTCAAGTAGCCCATCTTTATTGATTTTTCTTTATTATTTGCAAAAAAAAATTATCATTTTGTAATATGAAAAAGATGCATTTAACAAATATGTAAACATGCTTTGTGTAAATTACATTCATAAAGTGAGTTCTTAATTATCTTTTAATATTTTTTTGGGAAGGTAATTTATGATTGTTCATTATCAACAATGTTAATATGTGATGGCTCAAAACAAGCAGATTATTATGGTGATATACTTATGTCAAGTTGGTTTCATAATATGATGATTTATGATTGTCATTATTGAGTGCCTTGTGATGTGATGCATAAATGATGCACTTATTTATATGAAATTATGATTGACAATTTTAATATTAACACACACACACGCACACGCACACGCACACGCACACGCACACGCACACGCGCACGCACACGCACACGCACACGCACACGCACACACATACGCACACACACACACACACACACACAAAATTATGATTGACAACTTTCATATTAACATTAATATTAGGAAATTAAAAATTAACCAAAAAAACACGAGACACAAGACATGCCTTAAAGAATGGCATTGGCCTATTGACCTGTTGGCCCAGATTGAAAAACAAGATAAATATGTAGAAAGTGGAAACCATTTATTATTTGATACTCCTTCCCACAAATAGAATAATAAAGAAAATTTATAAAAGAGACGACAATAATAGTTATAAACTATTATACAAAATTGTCGGAACTAAAAACAAACTATAACAAATAAACTAATACAAAAGAAAACCTAATCTAATATTTAGAGTGTAAAAAACCTACAGATTAATATTAACATGACCATTCTTTATCAAAATTAAATAAATTGCGCTTGAATCTGCTTTCTTTTATTTTGCTTCTTCAAAAATACTCCAATCTTCAGATGCTTTGAGCATATATTAATTCCAATGCTCTGATACCACTGTTGGCCTAGATTGAAAAACAAGATAAATATGTAGAAAGTGGAAACCATTTATTATTTGATATTCCTTCCCACAAACAAAATAATAAAGCAAATTTATAAAAGAGACAGCAATAATAGTTATAAACTATTATACAAAATTGCTAGAACTAAAAACAAACTGTAATAAATAAACTAATACAAAAGAAAACCTAATCTAATATTTAGAGTGTAAGAAACTTGAAGATTAATATTAACATTACCATTCTTTATCAAAATTAAATCAATTGCACATTAATCTACTTTCTTTTATTTTGCTTCTTCAAAAACACTCGTCTTCAAATGCTTTGCACATAGATTAATTCCAATGCTCTGATACCACTGTTGGCCTAGATTGAAAAACAAGATAAATATGTAGAAAGTGGAAACCATTTATTATTTGATATTCCTTCCCAAAAACAAAATAATAAAGAAAATTTATAAAAGAGACGAAAATAACAGTTATAAACTATTATACAAAATTGTCAAAAGTAAAAATAAACTATAACAAATAAACTAATACAAAAGAAAACCTAATCTAATATTTAGAGTGTAAGAAACCTAAAGATTAATATTAACATCCCCCCCTTAATCTGAAGGGATTAAACCAAGCATTCCTCTAAACTTTTCAAACTTTTCTCTGCCCAATGCCTTAGTAAAAATGTCTACTGGCTGATCTGTAGTGGGACAATATTTCAGCTGTATACTGCCATCTTTTACATGATGCCGAATCAAATGATACTTCATGTTGATGTGCTTGGTGTGATCATGAAATATTGGATTTTTAGCCATTTTTATAGTTGATTGATTGTCAATGAGGAGTGGTGTTGAGGAAACCTATGGTGTTTGCAAATCTTCAAGAATCTTTCTAAGCCATAAAATTTCCCAAGTTGCTTTAGATGCTGCAATATATTCAGCTTTAGAAGAAGAGATAGCTGGGACTGATTATTTTTTAGATTTCCAATAAATTGCACTAGACCCAAGGTGCATTAAAAGACCAGTAATATATGTACCATCTATTGAGTCATCTACATAATCTGAATCAGAATATCCAATCAAAGAAAACTCTTTTGTTCTAGAGTATTTCAGCCCATAATGTTGAGTGCCTTTCAAATACCAAAGAATTCTTTTAGTAGTTGACCAATGAGCTTGGGAGAGTTGTTGCATAAACCTTGAAATAACTCCAACAACAAAAGAAATATCTAGACAAGTGGTTGTGGCATAGATCAAACTACCAACAAGTTTCCTATATAAAGTTGCATCAACCAATGCTGAGGAGTCATCTGATGTGAGTTTGATATTTTGCTCCATGGGAGTACTAAGTGGTTTGCAATTAGTCATGCCAAACTTCTACAAAAGATCACCAATGTAGTTTTGCTAGGTAATAAAAATAGAATAAGGTTTTTGAATCATCTCAATACCTAAATAGTAATGAAGATGACCTAAATCAGTCATATCAAAACCTTGCTTTAATTGTTATTTCACATCTTGAATAGTATTTTCATCACTACTGGTGGTAAATAAGTCATCCACATAAACAACAAGATAGATAATAATGGTATCAGCCTTTAAAAAAAAAAGTTTTGCATCATCAAACTCAAAATGCTGGAAATTCAACTTAAACAGATGCTCAGTAAGTTTTCCATACCAAACCCGAGGAGCTTGTTTCAAACCATATAAAGATTTTTTGAGCTTGCACACCTGATGTTCTTTCCCATTGCTGACATACCCTTCAAGTTGAGTCATATAGATGGTTTCTTTGAGATCACCATTTAAGAATGTAGTTTTGATGTCCATTTGGGGAATTTTCCACCCATTTTGAGCTGTAAGACTTAACAAAGCACAGATGGTGGTCCATTTTGCTATAGGTGCAAATGTTTTAACAAAATCTATTCCCTCTTTTTGAGAATATCCTTTTGCAACAAGTCGAGCTTTATGTTTTTCAAGGGTGCCATCTGCTTTATATTTATTTCTAAAAATCCACTTGCAACCAATAGGCTTATAACCAAGTGGTGGATAAATCAACTCCCATGTGCCATTCTTTATTAAGGCATCATACTCATCCTACATAGCCTGCCTCCAAACTTCACTATATTTAGCTTCAATATAGGAAGTTGGTTCAAAGTTACTTGCAAGATTGAGCTCATCAATAGACTCTATATTATCTACAACATTGGATTGAGCTGCTAGCCTCGCCTTGTAAGAACTTGTTGTACCTATTTTTCCTATTTCATCAGGTCTTAAGTCTTTTAGAGTTTGTTGGAGTTGTTTTTCCCACTTATGAGAAGATTTTGGTTGCACAAAAGAAGTTGTAGTAGTTTCCAATGGTTTAGAAATTTTAGGCTCATTGGTTGATGGAGTTTCTTCTTGTTCATTCATAGATGGATCAGCTTGGTTTTGAGGTACAGATGCAACATGTGAATCCATTAAAGGTGAGGCTAAATAAGTTGCCCCTAAGGGCAATCCTGTGTCACCCAAAAAAAAAGTACCTAGACATAGTTTCTATTTCATGTGTTTTCATTTTTGGATAGCCATTTGGGTCAAATAAAAGTTCCAACTCTCATAGTTCCACTATCAGTGTTCTAGGTTAGAGTATTTAAGCACCTTGGGATACATGTAAATGTGAGAAAAATAGGACTATGTAATTGAGCCATAATTATGGTGAATCATAAGGTGTAAATTGGAGGGAGGATTAAAATTGTAATTTAGAACATTCCAGAAAAAAGAATCAAGTCAAAAGGCTGCACGGTTTGAAAGTTATCGCAGTTTTTTGGGTTTTTGAGACCTCCTAAGAATGCTTCAAAGTTAGGTTCAAGGCATTAAATAACCTCATACAGGGCCAAAAAATGGAGGACAAGTGAAGCTTGTCCATAGGACTATAGAGCACTCTAAGAAATTTTTAGAAATGTAAATGGTTCGTTGATCGGAGCTACGGTTCAAAAGTTATGCCTCCTGAAAGTTTGGCTACCATTTCTAGATTCTTCTAATTTTGTACCGACTTCTAAGGTGACTTCTAGAGCCTTCCATTTTTGGCGGTGGATGCCAACTAGCACTTTCTAGAATGTATTCCTAATCCTTAACCCTTTGGGGTCTATTTAAGGACATTTCTAGCATTGTAAAAGGCAGTTCAGAGTGGAGTTTGAGAGAAGGTACTAGGAGAAGAAATTATCTCTAGATTTATGCTATTGTAAGCCCATAGGGCATGTTTTGGAGTCTTTTTTCTCTACACTAAGTGTACTAGCATATTTTCATAGTTAATAAAGGTTTCCCTTTCCTATTGTGTCCATTCTGTGCTTGGGTTGTGTTCCCATCAGGAATTTTCTTTCCAAGGAGAAGATTTTGATAGTTCTTCTAGATGTTGACATTCAATATCTTCAACATTTTTAGAAGTTTCACAAAATGCTACATCACATGTAATGATGAGTTTTTTTTAGCTTCATCATACAACCTATAGGCTTTAGAGGATTCAGAATGTTTAAGAAAGATGCATTTAAAACTATGATGTTACAACTTACTTCTTTTGTCTTTGGGAATTAAAGCATAGCAAGTGGACACAAAAATTCTAAGATGTTGAATAGAAGGAGGATATCTAAACAAAACCTCATATGGAATTTCCTGGTGAAGTGCCGATGATGGAGACCTATTACGAAGATAAACTACAGTTCTTGCTGCTTCAGCCCAAAAATACAACTTGATTCCTTTAAAGTATAACATTGCTCTAACCATATTCATGATGGTTCTATTCATTCATTCAACAACTCCATTTTTTTGAGGATTACCTAGTATAGTGAGATGATGTTGAATCCCATGTTGACATAGATAATCTTTAAAAATGAGAGAAGTAAATTCTCCACCATTGTCTGTTCGGAGAGTACCAATTTTAAATTGAGCCTAATTTTCAATCATAACATGAAATCTTTTAAAAGTTTCAAAAGCTTCTGATTTTTGCTGCAAGAAATAAATCCAAGTCATACGATTGTAATCATCAATGAACAACATAAAATAATTAGATCCTCCCACAGAAGTTATTGGTAAAGGCCCACATAAATCTGAATGGATAAGCTGCAATTTTCTCTATGCCCTCCAATTGGATCGAGGGAAAGAATTTCTATGTTGCTTGGCAAGAATGCATGCGTCACACTTTTCAGCACATTTAGGCAAAATAGGTAAGCCGTCAACACCATTCTTTTTCATGATATGAATTTTATCATAACATATATGAGCTAATCTTGCATGCCACAACATAGTAGTAGATAGATTACTTTCCTCTATAAGATATGAATTTTTTTAAGAAAGAGTGGGAGTGCCATTTAATTTTAATAATCTTCCATCCTCACTTGCAGTCAACACAGTTTGATTATTATATTACTTTCTTACAACAACCTGAGTATCTTTTAATAGAATAGAGTAACCTTGTTGGCGAATCAATATGAGAGATAGTAAATTGTGTTGTAGCTAAGGAATAAATAAAACATCATGAAGCACAAAATTTGGAAGATTAGGCAACTTAAATCGAATAGTTCCTTTTCCAACAGGTTTGAGACTTAATTTATTAGCTAAGTAAATCAGACCACAATCACTTTTATTAAATTCTTCAAAGTAATCACGTCTAAATGTCATGCGTTGTGTGGCTCCAATATCTAAAATCCAAGTATTATACCATGAGGAAGTAGATGCACATTCTGAAACGGTAAGAACATATTGATCACCATCACTATCACAAGTAAATTGAGCGGCACGTGAAATTTTATAATTTGAAGGTTTATCATTATTATAAACTTTGGTTTTATCTTTTTGCTTAAAAGAGTTTCCTTTAAAACTTTCTATCTTTTGCCAAGAGAGTTTGCATTCATGTGCTTCATGACTACCTTTTCTACCACATCTTTTACAATATAAAAATTGCCTATCATTTTGATTATCAATTTTCTTCCATTGACTTCTACCTTTTCCTCTATCATTATGATCACCACTTGAAGCTATTTTATTTATAGGATTTTCTTGATAAGTAAGACAAACATTTTCATTTGGATTATCTATTTTCCTTCCAAATGCTTTCTCACACTTTGCTAACTTTTCAACCAATAGATCAAAAGTAATGGTTTTTAATTGGTTGCTTGCCTAAAGAGACTCTAGATATGTGGAATGTGTTGGAAGAAATGCTTTGATAAAAGTTGTGAGATAAATATCAACTTTCCCACCTGCAACATCAACATCTTGTTTTATAGCTCTAATTTCTGAAGCTAGACTCATAATATCACCATTTTTCAATTCAAGATTGAATAGTTTTAACTGCAATTGAATAAACTCTAACTTTGAATGAGAATCAAATAAAATTTTCAATTTATCAAGGGCATCCCAAGAAAGTGTGCATCCCTATATATATGTCGATATGCTTCTCCATTAACAGAAGCCCTTATCAAAGCTAAAGCTTTTGAATTTTTATATAACCATATTTCTTTTTCTTTAGCATTAGTTGGTTCTATATAGGTTGAGTATTTCCATCACATATTTTGAACCATAAATCATTAAATATATGTGTATTTTCCACTTTTCTATGCCATTCCATCCAATTATCTTTTCTAGATAATGTTTCCCCAATTAATGAAACAATAGATTGCATTGTGAATATAGAAAGAAACACAATTTACACAGATTGTAAATGATTGTTGAAATTGTCTTGCCAAAATTTACCAATGTATTCAAGTTGTAAAAAATTTATCAAAATTAAATCAATTGCACTTGAATCCGCTTTCTTTTATTTTGCTTCTTCAAAAACACTCTAGTCTTCAAATGCTTTGCACATACATTAATTCCAATGCTCTGATACCACTGTTGTCCCAGATTGAAAAACAAGATAAATATGTAGAAAGTGGAAACCATTTATTATTTGATATTCCTTCCCACAAACAAAATAATAAAGCAAATTTATAAAAGAGATGGCAATAACAGTTATAAACTGTTATACAAAATTGTCGGAACTAAAAACAAACTATAACAAATAAACTAATACAAAAGAAAACCTAATCTAATATTTAGAGTGTAAGAAAGATGAAGATTAATATTAACATGACCATTCTTTAAGCTGTAAAAAAAAAAGACTCTAAGGAATGACCATGGCCAATGGGCATTCCCTTTAGTCTTTGAAGGGGCTATTAACCCCTTCTAATAACTTTCTTTTATTAAGCATTGCATTTTTACATGTTACAAAAACTATTAGATCAATATTTGATCAATATAGTATTGAAATAATGAGAAATAACTTTAGATCACATGCTTTACTGCTACTTTAATAGTATGCTCAAACTTTTCATACTGGTAAAAAATAACTAGCTAAAAACATTGCTTGGGACTTGGAGGATCCTTGCAGTCAAATAAATACTTGACAATCTTCTGTAATCTTGCCATCCAATCATTGTCAATTTAGTTATAAATCGAACACTGTAATGCAATAAATATCAATACAATAAAATATAAATGTAGGAAAATATAAAATCTGTATAGAAATTATCTTTATGATGCTACTAGACTTAGCCAATAAGAAAACCATTCAGTTTTAAAGCTCTTGTAGTTTTCTATTTTCCTATTTGTCTTGCATCTTTTAGAGAAAAAAACATGATATAATACCATAGCAAATAAACTACCAAGCCGGTCACTCAGCCTATCATTTGCAATAAGAGTTGCAATTTCATTTATAAGGGTAGGTAGTTGAAAAAAATGTCATCAAGAAAACTTAAAATATTAAGAACATATACATACCAAGTCTAGTGTCTCTTTTTTAGTTCTTTTCAAGAGCACCAAGCACATCAACTTCAATGATTTCAGCTTCTTTTCATTATGTTGTTGTAGTTAGCATTTCATAACTTGACCAATACTTAATTACAAAATACACTGAAACATAATGATCTGAAAATTTGTGATATAAATTAGTTGTGCAACTTAACATATATATAAGACTTTAAAAATGAGATAAAAATATTAAATAAAAAGAAAGTAGTTTAAATTACCTTTGAATGTCTCCCTAGGAGCTTTTCCTGCATGAACATAAAAATAAGTACAAATAAATCTATTAGACATGGAAAAAAATAAAAATATTCTTACAACTAAGATAAAAATGATGAAAATCGAGATAAGATTATAGTATGAATTGTTAGAAGTATATGATTATCATTAGAGAAAACATGATTAGCAGTCAAACAAAGTAAGTGACAAAATAGAATGAGCAATTACAGAAACCAGAACTTAGGAGAAATAATTGTGAAAATATAGTAGACATACATCATAGGACATTATTAATACCATAAGGGTAATTCAAATGTAATTCTCAATGAAACCAATGAAAGAATCCAGTTAAGAAGAAAAATGTGATTATGAAAACCCAATTAAAAAAATTTCAATATTGGAATCAGATAATCAGACTTCACATTATAGCCATTCCATCTACATAAGTAACTAAGTTTTTCTCACAGATATTAGACTTCACATTCATAATGATAGCATCTCATAAACACCAATGAAAACAGAATACAAAAGAACCTCGGTTAAGAACAACAATGTGATTATGAAAATCTAATTTTATAGATGAACAAAAGGAGGTATTGATTGCTATTATTTCTAAATTCAATTGTATAACTTTTTTACATCATCAAAATGAATGAGTAAAGAGAGAATAGGGAATAATGAGTAAAAGAGAATAAGGAATACATGAAAAAAAAAGTGTATTTACATGAACATCATGTCTTTATCAGAATAGAAAAGATGTTAGATATGGTTGTTACAAAATCTGGAAAACCAATATAACTAAAAAAACAAAAGAAAAACTAATAATCATAAGAAAACTAACTACACTTCCATATACAAATTACAAATTAGGAACTGGACTCTCCTGAAGAATGCAAGGGAAACAGGAGAAGCAACTTTGCTTCCCACTTCACACTCATTGTTGAACCCTCAAAACATAACTTTTCCCTTTCTTCTTACAAAAACAAGGATTCAATGCAGGATGAAGGCTGGAAACTGATACCAAAACAAAAGGTGGACCATGATCTTTTATCAATGGCAACTTAATCTTGAAATAAAAATTTGGTTCATTGCATTGTCATGCCCAAACTACGAGGGCAAAAAACACACAATTTTTTATTTATTTATTATTTTTTAAATTATAATAATTAGAGTGCTCAACGTTTTAATCTGATCTTTGCAAGAGAAGTAAAGGTTCGCTGCAATTCATCTTAAGTTTAAAACTCTAGTGGAGGAATACATCGTTAAGATTGATATCGATCATAAGATACGTTATTTTATTAGCTTACAACAATGTGAAACAACTATTCAATCAACAATGTAAATGTATTCGGGTTTAGATTAATTGTAATTATCTAAACAAAATTTACTAAAAAACTCGTAGTTAATTATCGATTGACAAACAATCGATAAAGAAAATCACTTTAACACCATTGACTATATTAAAATTGAATATAGAAATATCTAAAATTTATTAACTTAAAACATTTCAACTAACTTATCATAAAAATTTACTCTCTAATTTTACTAAATTTAAAAATTCATTTACTAACAACTAACCAAGTCTGACGCCCACTAACTAAGAAGGAAACTTATAACATTTCATAATTTTAACAAATAACAATAAAACGATAAAATTAAAACTTTAAGACTTAAACAAAATTAAAACTAAATCTAAATTCTAACATCACTATCTACCAATAAATTTTAAAACATACTAATTTTAATAAGGAAATTTATTAAATCACTAATAAAATTGAAACTAAGAATTTAACATTTAACTATATGTGGCATAGACTAACTAGCACAAAACAAAAACTTATTTAAAACTAAATTGAATAATAAATTAACATATTTCTTAATTATACTATCCCAAATTTAAAATACTTACAATAAAAAAAAACTTAAACTAATTAAAACTTAACCACAAAATAAAACAATGAAATCAAGCTAACTAAATCTTTTAACATACTAACCTACTTACTAACTACCTATACTCTAAACTACTCCTACATCCCCTAGCTGCCACATCACCCCCCTCCCTCTACCCAAGACCTGCGCTTTCCAAGGGTTGGGCGCGCTGACCCTGCGTCAGTGGCTGTCCCCTCCTCCAATAAAAACCCCAAGTTGGGCGCTCAACAAAGGGGTTAAAGAATGTTTTTTTTTTACTTTCAAATCAACCCCCATCCCCACGTGATGACCTGTGCCCAAGTTGGAGGTAGAGAGAAGTGCGGTGACGTCATCCATGATGATGACATATGACTATCATAAAAACTTAAAACATTTTTTTAATTCCCCCTTCCACAACTGACGTCCACTATAGAAGGTAAGCATTTATGTATTAAAGTTTTATAGGTAGAAAAGTAGATTTCTTTTTAGATATTATGTTAAGTATATTTTTTTTTTGAATTTCATTGTAAATTTATCAAGTATATTATGCCTAACTTGATTTGATTTAATCACAAAATTTAAATGAAAAGGATATTTAAGAGAATATTCTCTGTTGCTCCCTTTCAAATTTAAAAAGGCCTCCCATACAATTTCCAGTGAGCAATTTTGCTCCTGAGGGTGTATATTTTTTGTTTGAAAATTATTCTAAGTATAGAATTTGCAAGGCAAGCAATATATATATATATATATATTTAAGGTGTATATTTTTTTGAAAGGCTTTAAACATTGATACAATAGTTTAAAGTATATAACACCATATTTAATATGAACTCCTATGTAACTTGCATTGCAATAAAACAACCATAGACGCTAATTCCTTTCCTGAACATAGTTATCATTTGAACATATAAGGAACACATAAAGAACTTGAAAATTTTCTCAATCCAACTGAGTCTACATCCATGATATAATTTTTGTTTCCAACATAGAAGTAAACTTGAAATTTGCCTAATTAATCAACACCATTTCCATCTTATTTTGATGTGCATCCATCCAAAATAAAGTTTACAAATTAAATCACATGACAAGCAATTATACTCAACACCAATTTTATTGGCAAACCTGATTCAAAGGCTCAACCAGGAAAGAATCAGGAAGAAAATCCGGCTTCGTTGCCAATTACAACAAGGTTTAAAAAAATACAATTTACAATAGGATCTCAATCCCAAATTTCAACAATTTAATCAAATTTTCTTCATGACCCTTTAATCAAGGGATTTATAATATTTTCTGCAACTCATTTCTAGAACCATGGAGGGAACATAATCTAATCAAGTGACCAACATCATGACCAAGAACAATTCAAAACATGCATATTTATACAAGGTTTTCACAACAAGATCTACAATGAATCAACACTAGGGAAAGGTGGATTCTTCCAACAGGAGAAGTCAAGCACAACACCAAATCAGATGCCCAATCGGGGCTATTAACCAAGAACTTCCGTTCTGTCATTTAAACATGCCATACTCATACCAGGTTTGTGCTGACGGGTAGGGGCCCATAACACCCTACCCTTTCTCCCTCTTCCCATCTTGAGAAGAGACTCTACACTGGTTGGAGTCCAACTAAACAGACCTTTCCCAAAATTGGTCACTTCTGCTCTCTCCAAGGGTGAGTAATACCAAAACACCCATGCAAGAAAAAATCTCAAAAATTTCAAACATAAACATGAAAGGAAAACAACCAAAATAACATGGTTTTCAAATCTTCCCAACATACCCGCAAACATACAAACATTGAAACAACAACAAAGTAGCATGAGCATGAAACAAAACATGAAAACTGAATAAGGGAGATGAGAATTTCTTACCTTCACAAAGAGGTAATGGCAAAGAACAAGTTTGAGTAGAGTTTCCACTTCCTTCCTTCAACCTTCAAAACTCCTCTCTAAATGTAGAGATTGGGTAACCTCCTCCACAAGACCAAGAAGGGCCTCTAAATAGGCCTCCAACTCAACCACCCAAGGGCTCAATAACTACCCCCACCCACTTGCAATTCTAGAAACTCCTAACTCAACCTACACTATGATTAAACCCTAAGTGGAGATGAGGTGAAGTAACTTAAGATAACCATGGTCAATTTTCGCACAAAGGCAAAAAGAGACTTTTTGAGTGACCTCAAAAGTCAATAAAAGGGGCTTAGGGGTTGGAAAAGACCCCTAACCCATACCCATACTCTTTGGGTATAATTATATCAAGTTTTAAGCCTTAGGAAAGAGGTTTAGAGCCAAATAAAATCTAGAAAAAAAATAGGACCATCTAACTATTCTAACATTGCAGATTAGACACTAATCCAGATTAAGGGATGACTAACCTCGATTAAGAACCTAATTAGCAAACTAACACCAACTAAAACAACTTGGGTCCAAAGGTTAAACAACTAACCCTAAATAGCACACTGAAGCACATAACGATTTATGAGTGTCAAGCGACACTAAAAGAACATAATTACGAACATTAACATTCACTAAACAAAGAAGATACATACATATATCTCACAGTACAATACGTGAATTACGAACAACAAGGTTTCCAAAATTTAGCACAAAGAGATCAGTTATGTTCCTCCGTAGGGTTTCTCGGCTAAATATCTGCACACTCATTGCACACATCAGTAGTCCCGTAAAATCACATGTACATAAATGTATACGTATCCGAAATTCACATAAATTAAAATGTACATCAATAAGGGTTTCTTCATCCTGCTTAATTCTTAATCATTTAAAATCTCTTAATTCAAAGTCTCAATCCTACATTTACTGATTTCATCAACATACATATACATGAAACATTAAATGACAATCATCAAATATATCTGAAAGTAACATCACACAAGATGAAATAATAAAGTATGTTCTAAGCATCAGATAATGTCTCGACATCTCGAGTTGTGAATATCAAAATAATAGTAATGTATCACTATGCTACGATGGGTCGGGGCGAGGCCTCACATGCATCCATCTCTATTTTCTTGCTCACCCAATTTATTCCTAGTCTTTAAAACTTTTCATTGTGTGCTCAAACAGAATTCATTCAACAATTAGAATGAGGAGTGTTGGAAGAAATTTGATGATGAGCTGCTCAAACCATGGATTCTGTGTCATGCTTCACAGCCTTAATATGTGATTCGCAAGTCACTAAAGTAGGCAAAATCAGAAGTTAACATAGTGAAACTCATCAAGATGTGGCAAAAAGCAGATGGGTGTATTTGTATCCAAGAAACTCAAATGCCAGAGTCATACAATTGGTGGATGAGTTCCATACCTTCTTTGGAAAATGGATGACAACATGTGCCAAAATCAGCCAAGGATAGCCCACAAAAAGATGGAGGCGAGGACCGGAATGAGTCAGATGGCCCTGAAGAAAGTAAAAGAGGCGATGACAATGATAGTAATGATCGTAATGATGAAGACAAGCCTCCTAAAGAAAACATCGAAGAAGAGTTAAATATAACGTACAGTTGGTCTTTGATAATGAGGAAGAAGAGACCATTGAAGGATTCAACAAATTTAAACATGTGTAAGGCCTAAGAACTCTGTTTTAGATTGCCGATTTCCACTCTTCAGCTAAAGAGGGTTTCTCGTAGCAATATGAAGAGCAGTATCTCGTTGGAAAGTACGTTCAAGCAGGACATCCCTGTTCTGCTTATGTAATCTCTGAATTTTGCTGCACAATGATAGGCAAGGCTAGAAGCTGTTAGTTTAATGAGAGTAACCTTCAAGAATTTTGGCGGAAACACAAGAAAGTTAAAAATTAAAAGTAGAAACACAAAATTCTTCTCAAAAATATTGCAAGAATTAAACATCTGGGAAATCTACGGGATTTGTTAGTTAAAATTTATTGCAAAGCTTTGATCTCAATTTCAACATGATTATGAAATTTCTCTGAGCAACGCATGTCTAGAAAGTGGTAGGTCGAAGGAAGGGACAAATAACTGGAAACAAATGAAAACAAGCAGCTGAAAACAACCATTTCCTAATGAAAGCCTGTGGCCAACTATACATCGGTGCCACTTCACATATTTTAAGAGAATTGTTTAGTATTTTTTTCCAATCTATGAATCAAGTCATAAATTATAGATAAAAATTAATAGTACATGTTACCATTTAACAGTATGCTTACAGAGACCACTGATAGAGACTGAAAACAATTCACAGACATTAAAAGTTTGGCAAAGTTTCAGATATATTCCAAATTTTCATTTTTCCAGCTTCTTCGCAACGGTCAGATATTACAGTTTGAAATTAAAAAATCTAGATTTTTCAAAAAGTGCTCCGCTCCTTTCCTATTTTTCCAGTTTCTTGGCAATGGTCCGATTCAAAATTTGAAATCCTGTTTCTTCTAAGATTTTAATTTTTTTTTTTTATGAATAAACAATATAAACATTTTTTATTACTAATTTAAAGGTAAATTACTATTTTGATATTTTTATTATTTAAATATTAAAAAATATTTTTAAAATTAATAAATAAAAGTGTAGTTGAAATTTATTTATTATTATTTAATAAAATATGTAATTAACAAAAAAATTATGTCAAAATAATAGACATATCAAATAGTTATAAATTTATAATCATTTATGCACTAAAATTATTATTGGTAGTGGTGAAACTTCATATCATTTTTCCTTAATTTTGTGTACTTAAAAAATGGGTCTTAAATTTAATATAATATATTTGAATTCACAGTTACATGATTCCTACATGCTTTGGGAATGTAGTTTATCTTAAAGTTCGTTCGTATGTCACTAACTCATTTTTTAATATTTCAAAATTAAAAACTAATTATTTGCCCTCTCTACTTAATGCATATGTAATTCACGAAAGTGGGATCTTTAGAGCATGCTTCAATTTTTTGCAGGAATAGATAATCAAATTTTATTTATCTTCATAGAGATCATGTGCATTCTTTTGTATGTTGTCTTTGAAATCAGTCATTATCATTAACCTAAATAAACAAAGGCTTGACAAAGGATAACTTATTCCTTATTAAGCCAACAATCTTCTAACAATGTTCATAAACACCACATTGGTCACATTCAAGTATTGGCTTGACAAAATAACTCTATTGAATAAGTATTGTGTCAATTCACTATGACACATAGTATAGTTGAGTTTCATGCATCAAAACAAATATATCTAAATCAAGATTGAATTCCATAAAAAGTAGAATTGGACACATCAAACTAGGGGAAAAAAAACAATTTATTTAAGTTATAGTAAATAAATTTTGCATGACAAATTAGTGATATTCCATCATTAGTCTAAACCCAAGTATCTTATCCTCTTTTTAATTGACTCATTTTCTTATGTTCATTTGTTGGCCTAACTATGTTTAAATCTATGCTAATTTTTGTAAACTAATTGTTTTGATTCCACTTGTATAGATATTTTATGTTTAAAGGCAATTAATTTCTTTTATTTGTTGTCAACCCAACATTTTGTTATATGTAATCTAAGGTTCAACCTTATAATTCTACTTCAACTTCTCTTAGGATTTTATATATAACATTTCCTTTCATTTATATCCTTGTGGAGTGCATCAACTTTTTTTTACAAATTCGATCAATCTTTGCCTCACATGATTCAAAAGGAATCTTCTCAATCCTTCCTTCATCAGGATTAAAAGATATAGACATGAGGTATTCCCTTAACAAAGACCCCTTGAGCACTAAATTGTGATGGAGGCTTACCATCAATAAACACAAAGAATGAGGTGGAATTGGCACATCTAATCACCCAGTTAACCTAATGACAATATATCAATGAGAGAAAGAAAATGACTGTCATGGCAAGGAAATTAAAAGAGCAAGATAGGGAATTCTGGATTCAATCAAGAGAGATGCAAAAATACAATGGAAAGAAAGGGAGTAGAAATAAGGAGTGCCAAAGGATCTAAAGGGATCAAGACAAAATTTGGAGCTAAAGCATTTGGTCCTTTTGGACACAAAAGAGTGATTGTGTGTGCGTGCCTAGGGGGGCAGTCTAGTGGACACTGAATAAACCTTGTCTCCTCATGATATAGTAATAACTCAAAATAAATACTATAACTATTGACCTTAACCGCTAATCTAATTAAAGTTCAATGGACTTCTTCAAGTCTTAGGATTTAAGGTAAGACATACTCACAGTGAGATCAAAGAACTAAAGAAATTAACCTATGTGATACTAATCTTAGAATTAAAGTAATATTAACTTAGAGGAAGCTATGTTCATGAGACATAATAGGAAAAATGATAATAGGATTATCTTGATGGGAAATTATACTCTGAGATAACTTTTATCCATTGACAAGTTAGATTTTCATTTATGTTGTATGTATATATATTCATTAAGAAATATATGGCTAGAGAGTGTAAAATATCCATGTGTGTTAAGAATACATGCATTAAATACATCCTTCTATTCCAGATATAGATAACTTCATATGGCATGATGAGAAAAATATAAAGAAAGAATGCATATACATATGAATAGGCATGCAAAACCTAGTAGATTTAGTAACTCAAATTTCATCTTGTTTATGATGTTGCGTATGGAATGAAAGAGTAAAAAATAGGATTATGCAATAGGGGCACCAATATGTAAATTCGAGCAAGATAATGGTATAAGATTATATGTTATAGTTATGACCTATAATTTAATTATTTTGATAGTAAATCCTTAATTATTTTCTTATGAAACACACACTATGTTAAGAGGTGGAGTTCTCCACCAACTATAAGCTTTTGAATGATGCTAGTCCATATGTGTATCCTCACAAGTGTCACAATTATAAGATTACTAGTGCAAACCTATACTTTAGTGTAATTACCCATAAACCTTGGATGGTTACCACTAGGATAATAATATTGGGATCATATGGATTTTATTTTGGTCTTTTAATTTTAAGCAATACAGATTCAATATTTATCATGTTCCAAAGTGTGTGAGACCAATTTTGATTATATTCATGTGGTCAAAAGATAACTAAGCTAAATTAAAGATCGATGTTTACCATTAAATTTATATTGTGATTAGGAAACCATAATTTTCTCCTTTCCCTCAATAACCTTGGTATAATTGCCTTATGCTCATAATGCAAAATTTGTTACTGTGAATTTTATTTATTTTATTTTTTTAAAGGCAAAAGTGGGCTAGCCACTGAATATATTTATTAATAAAACTGGTTCAAAAAGCTCAACCAAGAAAGAACTAGAAAGAAAACCTGGAATCATCGCTTATATACAAATTTACATAAAGATATTTGTTGATATTTACAATAGATATTATATCGACAAAATCAAAGCTCATAAAACTATACCATTTTCTAAATTCTACCCATATGAGCCACTTCAAAAACCTCAAGATATTACAACATTAGAGGTAATCGAATCAGACCAAAAATATTTACATTCAACCTATAGTAATCACTCCTCCATATCAGCACAATCATCTTCAATGGTACAACCAGAACTTGAACCCTCTTCTTGATGTGGCTGAATAGGAACCATCAAATTTGCATCAACATTACCAGTATTTTGACTTTGCAATACCCCAATCACACTCGGAGACCCAATCTCAGGCTTACCCTCTTGAGGAAAAAAACAGGGATGTTCCTTTCCATCATGAATTGATACACTTTTGTGGCCTAACACCCGAGAATTGACACCAGCACTAACACCAGAAGTAATTACCCTGCAGATTGAGGGCAAATTTATGCAAAACATTACCTCCAAGGCAGCATCATCGATATACAAGAGCAAGACTTCTTCGTGAAGACTTGGCTCAATTCTAATACGGTAATTCTTTGACATTATTGACCTGTGAAATTGATTACAGGTATCCCATTTGAAACCAATGTCCGCCATTCTTGACATATTGAAGAATACCAGTCAAATGCAGATACCAAAGTGATAGTTCTGAATGCAAACATCTCCACCTTGTGCCAAAAATTTGAAATACTCAGCTCCATGTGATTAACAGAACTTGCCGTATGCCACTTAGCACATAATAATCAGTCCACACATTTTATGTTAAATAGCAGCAAAATGCTTCTTTTCCATGCCAACAATCTCCCTCAATCCACAGTGTGAGTAACTATAACTGGCAATGAGCTTGAAATCTGATCAAAATCTGTCAACGTGAAACACAGAGCAGTAGTCCCTATACAGAGCTGCAATAGAGGCTATGATTTCAAGAAATGAGTTGACAAAAGCTTGGTGACTCCAAAACCATTAGATGTATCACAACCAAATAGTTTGTGTAGTTTCTCGTCACAAATAATTCTCCTCTTATCTGAAGGGTCCTGTAGATTATTATCACCATATTCGCTTGACCACCTCTGCTCTTGACAATTCACTTTCACCAGTTCCAATAAATGTTACAAGAGCATCTGAGAGGGGAAGAGGTGGACACAAGCCTGATGTTTTTGCTTTGGCATCTACTCCTTTCCCTTTTCCAGCATCCATTTTTTCAGGTTTCTGCCGTTTTGCCTGTGGTTCGGGGTTCTCTGAACCTTCATTTTCTTTATCAAGTCGGAAAATATGATCTTAGAGTACTTTGCTCATCTCAAACATGTCAATAGAAGACTTTTTGAATACTGTACGTAATTTGTCATCACATATTATTTTTCGCTTATTTTGTGGATCTTGCAAAATGTTTTCTTTAATGTAAACCCAAAGTTATTTGACAACCTGTGTTCGAGGCAATTCTGATACCCCAAGGAGTGCCTGAAGCTCGGGTGAAAGGCCACATAACGTAGTAAAGCCGCCACCTGCTCCTCTTTTCTTTTTTTCTTTGATTGAACCTTTTTTCTTGCGTATCTTGTCATTGTCTTCATCCTCCTCCTCTTCTTCGTCATCCCCATCTTCTCTTCGGTCGTCCTCTTCTTGTTCAGAGCACCGCTCAGCCTCTTCTTCTTCTTCTTTTACTTCATTGTTGTTATCTTCTTCTTCCTTTACTTCATTGTTGCTATGTTCTTGTTGCTGCTGTTGGTGGAGCAAATAGAGGTCAACTTGCTCTCTAATGAAGGCTTTTTTGTCGGACAAATCAATATGTAGTTCATCTTGAAGCCTGCGACGAATGATGGCAGTTGTGGTGGCGGTCAAATCTGCTGTGCCCAGAATTTCCTTGAGCCGCTCTGCTATTTCGGAATCCGAAACCATCTTCTCCTAATCCTTAATTGCATATTGTGCCATATCTATCCTACTTTCTAGATATTCCAGAGGAGTTAGAAGCTCGGTCATTTTTGCAATTAAGAGTGTTACTGGATTCTGATATTAATCACCAATTTGTCCATGTCAAAATCCTGTCGAATAATAACTCAGAGTACCAAGACATAAAATATTTATCCATGGCAAGAACCCTACAATAATATTGGAGCTGCCTAAAAAAGAAGCATTCATTAATCATATCATGATCACTCAATCAACCTGTGATCATTGTCCCAGCCCCTTCATCTGTAAGAATCTCAAACAGCAAAGAATGAGGAAGCCTCCCATCAATGATACTAGCAGTTCGAACTCCCTGCGCGATAGACATAATACAGCAATTCACTTTAGGAATCATTCCACCAGAAACAGTCCCCTCCTCAAGAAGCTTCTTCACACCTTTTATATCCACTTCCTTCACAAGTGACTGCGCATTGTTTCTATCCAAAAGCAATCCTGCGACATCAGTCAACAATATGAGCTTCTCTGCACCCAGAGAAGCTGCAATTTCCCCTGCCACAGTATCAGCGTTAATATTATAGGCCTGCCCATTGTTATCAGCAGCAACAGAGGCTATAACAACCACCATTCCGACTAGCATCATCTCCACAACCTCCATTGTAGGCCCATCCGTGACTCTCAAACCATTCTTAAATTGTGGCTGTATCCCCACCTTACCAAGCCATTCATTGATTTCAGGGCCACCACCGTGGACGAACACAGGCCTCAATCCCACACAGGAAAGCACATTACCAACCATATTATAATAGGGTCGATGACGATTATAAAGGATTGGTGTTGAATGTATATAATAAACAAAACTGCCTTTATGAAATGTACTTTATGCAGCTCTGTATAGGGACTACTGCTCTGTGTTTCACGTTGACAGATTTTGATCAGATTTCAAGCTCATTGCCAGTCATAGTTACTCACACTGTGGATTGAGGGAGATTGTTGGCATGGAAAAGAAGCATTTTGCTGCTATTTAACATAGAATGTGTGGACTAATTATTATGTGAATTATTACTTTGGTTTCTTGTTGCAAATTCTTTTACTTTCTGATGTTGCCAACAATGTGAAAAGTAATGTTGGGCTGCTTAGCCAAATTCTCATTTTGATTGAGGTTAGAGGCGATCGTACCCAAGGTGGATTTTGATGAATCATGTAGGGAGTAGAGCACTTGAAAAATTGTTATAGGATATAAAATTATAGAAGTGGTCTCTCGAAACCATTATCGAAACCATTCTTCCCAATATCATCGATTTTAGGCATTCCCACCCTCACTAACTATTATAAGCAGGAACTGCATTATTGCAAACTAGGTAAGATTGTATATGAGTATGATATGGGATAACTATAAATAAGGACATTACAAGGTAATAGGAATACTCAAAGGCTTGATCAAGAAGAAATACACAATGAATCTATGAGATTAGGATCCATTAATTTTTTGAGCAAGGTATAGGTTACAATAGAATTATATCTTGTGTAATAAGGGGGTCCCACGTATAAAATTACTGCATACAATTATATTGCAAATATTGATACTTGAGATATTATTGTTATGAATGAATATTTAAAAATAAATTGAAGTGTTATGTAAAGAGTTCTTATATTAGATACTTTAAGATTAGGGTAGATAAATCATTTTATTACATGATACCTATCCCATGAATTGGCGAAGAGCTTGATCTTTGGAAAGTATATCTTCACCATGAGTCAAGGCTCAACCATCATATTTAACAAGAATGAATAGATGCACACGTATATCACATATGGATGTATATGTAATTCTAATTTATATTTATCTTTAATAAGACTAATTTTTTATTATCTTTTCTTCTTTTACTAAGTATAGGTAGTTCTGGAAAGAGTAGTATGTCCCTAATTTTGGGTGACTTCCAGGAGGAAGTCAAGAACAGGGGGGGGGTGCAGGAGGATGTGAGACCCCTCCTCTTGAGCATTTGAAAAATCCTAACTTTTCAAATATACTTTCCTATAGGAGATTAGAGTGTATTAGTAGAGTGAGACAAGGCTTTAAAATGGGTACATGTTCCTCACTACATTTGATAGGAACTATACTCACACATATATCTTACTCCTTACTATAACTTGAAAATAATGCATTTGTAAATAGTGGCTTATAGGATTTTGAGTATTCTTTTATTTTATATTGTTATTCCATAATTTGTTTGGGTTGACACGTGTGAGGTCATTTTCAAGTCATTATAACATTTCAATGATTTTCATAATAGACCTCCTATTAGATACCCTATGTTGATACATTATCTATATTATGTTGTTTTAGAACCTATGATTTAATACACTATGATATTTCATGCTTACTTAGAGATAATTGATTTAGATGGTAATTTTGGCCATAACCATTTGACCTATACCTTCATAAGGATTGTTGAAAATTATAGAGAAATTTGTATTATTACAAGAAACACTTATATGATAACTTAATGTTAGATGTTAAAATTAAATTAAAGTTCTCAAGAAAATTCATGAGGATAATTAAGATAAGATACTATATTTATATATTGTGGTTAGAAGTGGTCAACTGTGTAGGATTGTTAATTAGAAGGTAATGTTTGATTGAGGTTACCATCATGTACTATATATGTTTGATAGTTTTATATGATTATTTGATAATGAGAATTGAATTAGACTTTAATTAGAATCAATAGGTGCATTAGATTCTATATGCTTTATGAAAGTTATATTTGTTTTCTCTATATGTCTTAAGGTTGATTATTGAACCTATGTTGATGCATGCAGTTTGATTAGTTAAATAATCTTTATAGTTATCCACCCTATTTTACTATTCTCTTTGTGTTTTTTGTTGATTGGATTCATTTATTGGCAAATTATGGAGAAATAATTTGCATAGATATTATGATTATGTGAATATTCTCTATATAAAATTATATATAATATGGCATTGAGTTATGTCATTATGAAATGTGTTATTATCATAAGGAATTCTAAAAGTTACAATGTTATATGAATATATTTATTCTACGCAACAAAAAAATGCAATTGGAAAAATGATGCATTGATTAATGCAATTAGATTATGAATTGATTATGTACATTTATTTTCTAATATCATATGTATGGTTTTCTTGAACTACTAATGCTTTGAGCCACTGTGCAGGATTATAACCATTGAACTAAAATTGGAGAATCAAGTTTGAGCTAATGTGAATATGTGATGCCAAAGATTCGTCTAATGAAGAGACGTAAACGTCGTCATATTGTGTTTAATTTGCAAATGTGGATTGAAGTATGATTATTATAAATGTATTTTTTTGTTTAGAATTTATTTTCATGCCAAATGGACATGCTACTACATTTGAGGTCAAATTTTGACCTTTAATTTTGACCAAGGCCCTTTTTTGGCTTGTTCAGCTCTTCTTTTTTTTTTTTTTGGTTTATGAGCCCGATTTGGTCAAAATTTTGACCAAATTAGCCTCATAAAAAAAAGAAAAAAGAAAAAGGAGCATGCAAGATTTATTTCACAATTTGGACATTTTTGGGCGGGAGCTAATTTGGAGGTATGCACGCTTTGGAGGTCTGCATTTTGGGGAATTGAACTTGGAGAATGGGGAGGGCTTTTGATTCTAGGGGGGAGGGGGAGTTTCTAGTGCTTGTAGAGGGAGGGGGGGGGGGGCTTAAAGAAGTTGACAAGTCACGGGGCATTTCAGCCTCATTGGGGTGTCTAATGTTTCACCCATAATCACATCGATGCCAAGATATTCCACCGGATCTGGTTTATTGTTCATATATCAAAGAGTGTGAGATTCAACTATGTTAATTGATCTTGATAGAGACAACATGAATGCATGCTTTGGAGGTCTACAAGTGTGAGATTCAAATGCGTTAATCCCAATGGAGAAGATGTGAATGCACGATTTGTAGCTAGGTCTATGAGTTACTTGAGTCTGAAGAATTTTCCTTCACACAGTTGTTGCACATTTCTTTAGTATTCTTGTCTATTCACATAGGTAGGGTTTTATTCTTGTTCTTGCTATAACATTAAAGAAATCTCATTAAATGGATTTAGTTGTTTCTCAAGTGCTTCATGTGATTGAGAACTTGCTCTAGTCAAGCCTTTATTTCTCTCCCCACACTATTACAAGTTCATACCTGGAATACCATGTTTTTATATATGTTTTATCATCATCACAAAATGTCAATTTATGGGCATAGAAGGTCATAGGAAGTTGTCATAAAAGTCTCAAGTAGGTTATAGGCATATAAGGTCATAGGAAGTTGTCATAAAAGTCACAAATAGGTTTAAAGGTGTCACTTTTGGATAGTGGGTAGGGGTATGAGATTCCTAAACCCTAGCTAAGAAGGTTTAGTGATAAAGTGAACCTAGATTATGAAGACAATATGGAAAACCTTCATCATGGTAGACCAATATGACAAAAGGCAAAGCGTGTAGATTTGTTTGGCTTCCTTTAAAGTATTATGTCACTTCAATATTGTAAAGTCGTGTTCAGATTGTGGTTTCACTCTGAGCATACAAATAGGTACATAAATATGCATGATAACATTGGATTTCTATGAAATCATTTCTCAAGTACATTCTGGAAGATGTGAATAAATACAAATCTAATGGAATTTGATATACATGTAAGGTTCAATTCTAGAGAATAACCTATATTCTAGTCATATTTGGGCACTTGGTCATTTGGTTGTGTTTTGTGCCTGAAGAAGAAAGTTACTCTACATCTAATAAAAAATATAACCAGAATTCACAACAATGAGTGAAAGAGAAAGCCAAAATTTGTATGATTTTTCAACTCAAAAGGGTTGAACAAAGACTCTATGACCTTGTTGGAGGATATTTTTGAAAGGGGAAAAGTTCAAAACACAATTCAATTCATTTATTTAGAATCATCTTCTCAGGTTCACCGTTTTCACCATGATGTAGATTGCACACAACAAAAACTTGGGTGAGCTTGGTAAATCTTCCAACATGCACTAATATGTTGTTCAATGTTGATTCAATCTTTCACTATTCCTTTTCTAGGTTTACTCTTTACTCCTAGGGTCTACCTTCCTTTGAAGACACAACAACTCACAAGGTGATGATTCAAGTCCCAGGGCACTCTAGACTTGTTCAAATGATGGATTTTGTTGGAATTTACAAGCGGGAAGATTTACTTCTGAGAGGGGGTGTGAATTAGAAGTAACTAACTTTAACCTTTTCAAATCCTTTTAACTAATATCATCCACATGCATCTAATTCATCTAATAAACATGAAAGTAAAGACATGCATGAAAATAGATAACACAAGATTTGGTAACCCAGAAACCCTCCAAAATGAGAAGGTAAAACTGGGGTGGGGATGACACCCACAAAGTATCACTGCAACAGTATGTAACTGTTCAAGGTTAAAAAGTTTGACCACTTGCAATGGTCTACCTTGTGAAAGGCCTATCCTGTTAAAGACTTTACACCCTATTAAAAGTGATCTAGTAAAAGGATTTACAAACATTCACTTGGAATGGTACCTTGTTAAAGGATTTGCAATCCTGTTAAGGATCTACAATATGGTTGCTAAACCAATATAGATGCTAAGCCAACCTATCAACATAGTATTTTCATTCTCACAATACAATGGTTAGAAAGTATGGTAGAATGTCTTGACCTGATGACTTGTAATCCCTAATTGTTGATTCTAGATCCTTGTTCTGCTCTGATCCTTGCTTGATCTTATATGTACTCTTCGCAACTCTAATACTTTGTTCTTGATCAACTGGATTTTGCAATGTTGTCCTACACTTTCTAAGTCTTTACACCCCTCTGCACTTTTCTATAATTTACCCATACACTTTTCACATTCACTTCTCACACACACATAATGGGGTTTTGTCCTCCTTTTAAATATTTTGAAGACTTAGGGTTAGGTATGAATCTATGATCAATATTTACTCTTCATTTCCCACTCAATTCTTGCAGTTTTCCTATTAGTTGCATGCCTTCTCCATTTTTCTTATTTGTTGCATGTTGATTACATAGGTAATGTAAAATATTTGATCTTATCTTCAAGATCTTTCAAGATTCATCCTATGTCGACTTCAAAAATGATTTACATCTGAGTTTGTGAAGATACAAACTCATATGTTGATTCTGTGTTCCCTGGCACTTACTAGTTGCTAATGCTTGACACATATAGAAATTATGTTTCACTCAACATCTATACTTTGCTTGACACCTATAGTGACTCGGCACTTGAACTTTTCTTGGCATTTAAAGATCACTCAGCACCTAAAGTTCATTGAGCACTTATTGAATTCTCTGGCTTGGCATACATTATAGCTTGGCTTTTGTATTATACTCGACATCATCTTAAGAATTGGTTAAGTGTGTTCACACTCAATTGTCAAAACCAATCTAAGACTAACAATCTCCCCCTTTGACATGAGTGCAAAAAACACTTAACTAAACATTATGAATATGATCTCTATGAGTATACTACATATTCTATTTGGCATATGTACAAGACTTCAAAAAAACTTGTTCAAAAAAATTGTATACCTCAAAATCTTGTAACTCTCCTTGAGCTGATGTGTCATTTTTGTAACCAAAAATCTTGTGCTGAATTTGTCTCATGCTAATGTATTTGATACTCTTTGCTGTGTCTGCTTTATCATTCTTTTGCCTCTATTTCTATGTACCCTATTTCTACTTGTACTCTATATCTGTTCCCCTTTCACATCTTCTTGCAATTTTGCATCCTTTTGGATTTATTCCCTTATTACTTCCTCAAAATGTGAATTTGAATATCTCCCCTTTGGATATTCTTTGTATTATTTCCATCAAAGAATGTATTATCTTCATTCTTAGTCACATCTCCTCCAAAACATTATATCTCCCCCTTTTTGACACTTATGTCAAAGGGTCCTAAGAATGAATAGAATACTTGGCCAAAAATGTTTTATTTACCTCCATAATCATCTTTAGAGAAGCATCCAAATTATCTAAAGAAATTTCCAATGACTTGTGATGGATAACTATCTCTGTTGCAAGATGTACAAGGCCTTCTAAAGTAGAAAGATTAGGATCTTTCTTTAGAACATTTTCTGCATAGGCCTATTCCTTATGGAGTACTTCCAGATATGGAGTAATGGAAGATTGAATTTGTATCAATTTGGCCTTGATATTGGCCTCTTTTTCTGTCAACATAGCTAACTCTTTCTATGTGTGAAGTGCAGTTGCAAAATGCTTCTCACTCTTAGCTAGATCTTTGGGTAGCTATGTGCTGGAAATCTTGAGATTTCATTCCAAGCTCAATTTCCTTTGGCTAGTTTCTTGTGTGAAGAGTGATGAGTTACACAATTTTGAGTACAATGAGAAGATATTCTCAAGTAGTGTCTTCACTTTTTCAACTTGCTTAGCTAATTCTACTTGTGAAAGTGCTATTTCATTAGATATCTTTTCATTGACTTTCATCTGAAACTTCTTTTCTGACCATTCTAATAATTTAACATTTGTATCAAGGTCTTCATTCTGTAACTGGTCCACAATGTTGGACAATTGCTCCATCATGGGCTGGGTTTCATCAGGTACTTGCAAGCTAAATGCATCAAGAAATATATCTTTGATTTCTACAAGTTCTTGCTTCTATCTATACTCATTTATGTGTATCTCTTGTTTCTTCCTTCTCTCTAGTGCCTCTTACACTTCATTTATCTATGTTAGGTTCATAATTCTAGGGTCATAACTAGGTATGACTATTTCTTCATCAAGTGTAGGGTCTCCATAGTGAAGTACCCTTGTAACCTTGGTGGAGCTTGAGCCTAGTGCTGAAATCTGCAATGGTATTACATCAGTGCTCAAATTTTTGGTAGGAGTCCCTGAGGTAGACAAGTTTGCCAATGTCTGTATTTCCTCCTACTCCTTTTCTTTAGGGGTTTTCTCCTTTTTCTTCTCCTCTTCTCTACTGCCTTGATCAATAATGATGATTTGAGGAGGTGCACCTTGTCTTTGTGAAGTAGGAACATCTTGCCATATTTGTGCCTTTGCTGGCTCCTCGACAGTTGATGTTGTTGTAACTGTATTATCAACCTTAGCAGTTTTATCTTGTGCTTCTTGCTCTTTAGGTTGATCTACTATAGTTGTGGGAGGTTGTATAGATGGTTCTTGTGTTCTTTCCTTCTCCCTTGTAATTTCTTCTATAGCCTTCTACAACTCATCCACACTCACCAAAACTAGATTTGTACACAATTGTGATTGCAGTGTAGTTTGGTGAAGGATCTTTTTGAGATCCTCTACAGTTAATGGATTGATGTTCTAACCTAATGTGTTAGGAACATCCTTTACAATTACTATTTCTATAGGTACTATATGTGGAGGACTTGGTGGTGGCAGTTGGGTGTCTTGGACACTCTATTCAGTTTGCTACTCTTCGACTATTGCCTCTTCACCCTATGTTTTCTCCATTGTTTCTTCTTCTTTTTCTTTCTCTACCTCTTCATCTTTCTCATTTTCCTCTTCTTCTTCATCATTTCTCCCCTCAAAGGGTCTTCTTGCCCTTCCTTTATAGTTTTCAATCCATAAATTAGTTTCCACATTTGTGTGGACTTTAGCACAACATCTTCTATTTGGTTTTGCAAAATTCTAAAGGCTCTATATTTGGGTGCAAATTTTCTCCCATGTTTCTTACTAGCCTTTTTTATTTGCCCTTTAGTTAGGTCTAACATTACATGAGTGAATGTAGATTCCCTTATTTCTTTTTCTATTTTGAGACATTAATGCCATTTATTTTCAACTAATGAGCTTGGCTCCTTAGGCATTGAACTGTCTAGTTCAAGTGGGGTGGTCTTGAACTCAGCCATCATAGTGTAGATGGACTCTTCCACTATGTTCTATTTTTCCTTTGACAACTTATTGAAATAAATGATCTTCAAGATAGTTAAATCAGCATTATCTCTAATGTTATTACAAATGTTTTCCAATTTAGATTCAGTAGAACGTCTTACCAAACTAAATTGATCTTCATTAGACTCTATCCTTTCTTCACCTGATTTAGGAGGTGCAACATACTTTCTTCTTTTCTTCTACTCTATAGGCCCTCCTTGTTCTATTGCCTTCTTCTTCTCTTGTTCCTTAGCTACCTAAGTTGTAGCCTTGGTATCTGCCCTTGTAGTTGGCTTGGATGGGCTTGGCTTTGTTGCCTTCTTCTTTCTCTTGGGCTATGCAGTTGGCTATTTTTGAGCTTTCCTTTTCTTTGGCTCACCCTTGGGTGCTTCCTACTTGGCACTGTCCTCCTCTTCAACATCCTCCCCCATACCTTGAGGTAAAGCAAGTGGTCCCTGACCTTGCTCCTCTTTATCATCCTCGACTTCTTCACCTTTTTCTTTTGTTGCTTCTGCAGTGCCTTCCCCAAATTTGGCCTTTAGCTTCTTAACAAGTTTATCCTTCTTTTTCAATGTAGAGGTAGTCTTCAACTCCATATCAACTTTTGGTCTCACCATGTCATAGGTTCAAAAATGTGGTACATCCTTGTCTATTTCCTCTGCAAGTAATGCAGTTATTGCTATTGATGCCTCATCTATGTTTATTTCATAGCCAAGAGGTCTTAACCATCTCACTCTTGGTATGGCAGCTTGAATGTATGTGTAGTCAATATCTACAAGAAAATATACAACATTTACATGTTTCTCTACTAAGGAAACTGGAATTCTTAGCCTTTGCTTCATTGACTTGTTGAAGTCTTCAAAATAGCTAGTCATTAAGGTCTCAAAATTAGCTCCCATCTGCTCAACATATTCATTTACTTGAGCTATTATTGACCTATTTGTCTTCTATGCAACTTTTCCAAAAGAAGGAAATTCATTTTGAATATAAAAGAATATACAAATCAAAATAACACCAAATTTGCATTGGGCTCCTTTGGTTCTCCTGATTGCTACTAAATTCTCATTAATCTATTACAGTCGTAGTTCTGCAAGATCATAAGTATGATCCTTTTTCACCAATTTGTAGCCTACATCTACTGCAATGCAGGGCACACTGTTGATTCTATTGGATTGGTATAATTTGTATGCAATCACCCTAATAGAAAAATCAACAAGAGGGTCTTGAATGGTATCAATTGTCATCCCTCTCTTGTTCCACTTAGCACCAGTATTCTTCTCAATTGCCTCCTTGGAATCACTCCTAAGGATCTTTGACCAATCTAGGGTTGGGCACCTTGTCACTCTATGTATAATTCTCTTTGTGATTTTATTGGGTCATCCTCCAACCATAATCTTCCATCATGTATTCAGCTAAGTACTAGTCTGATCCATTCGGTCTTGAATACTGTGGGGAATTCTAGGGCACACATTAAACCCTTCTTCTCAAAAATCTAGTATTCTTCCTTCAAAACTCCATTATCACATAGTCTCTCATAGTCTTCCCTCATTTCCATATCACATATGGCTCCAATTTTACAATTATAGCATCTTCTTACATCTTGAACCATAACTACCGTAGGGAGTATGATGGATAGGGCTCCATCTGGGTCATTCTTATATGCTACCTTTGGTATTGGGTAGAAATTGGGTTGTTTGACCTCATTGGACACAAGGTGGACCTCAAAAGGTTCCTTCTCTTGAGTTTTCCTAGAGCTAGAAGCCATTTTTGCAATCTAGGGTTTGTACACAAAGAAAATATGAAACTACATAGCTCGGCACAAATCTAAATACCTCAAGATTGATGAAATCATGCTAAAATGTTGTTGAAATATGCTTAAACAATAGATTCTCTACTTTGGACTTGCTCTGCACTCTTTCTTGTTTTTTCTCTTTGTTTGCGATGAAGAAAAATGATTGAAAACACGATAATATACCCTATCTTCATTGCATTTAATGCTTAGTGTAGTTACAACTATCCACTCAGCTTCTAAAGGATTCTATACTACTCAGCTTCCATTGCCTTTTCAACCACTCGACATCTACAGGAGTATTCTTTACTCAGCTTCAACTAAATTTTCCTCTTTACTCGGCTTCCTCTACCAACATGGCTCCAACTAGTCATTCGACTTCTACTATTTTGACAACCAACTCAACATGTACTAGAATTTTACTCGGCATCTGAGGGCAACTTGGCAACACTTATGAAATCTTGAAAATTTAACTTTGCATCTTTAATCATGTTGATCTCTTCTTTTCAGTACTTACTTGTTTAGGAACTGATGTATGATAAAGCTTTGTAAATTAGTCCCTTATGCCTTCTCTTTGCTTAGTTTGATGAAGTGTGACCACTTGACCTGTCAGGTGAAGTGGTCCCTTCATTTGATGTGCTACACCGATCTTTCTTCTTCCATGTCTTATACATTTCTCCTTTGATGTGTTCAACATCTACCTTCTCTTTTCCTTTGTTGTTCTTTGGGTTGGGTGCCTTTGACCTTGTTGGAAAATTCCTACTGATATGACCAGTCTTCAAGAAACTGAAACATGTGGTTTGACTCAGCCATCTATTGTAGTTTCCTTTGAAATGTGTTCTTAATCAATTTTCAAGAATATGTCTATATTCTTGACAATAATGACATCTATACTTGGTGTTATAGTCCCAATTGTAGAGATGTCTATGGTTACCTTCCCTTGTTGCTTGATTTGGTGTCCACATAGGCTTTGATCTACACTCAAAATCTCTATGTCCATACTTCTTGCAATTGTAGCAGTGACCTTCAAATCTTGGTGTCCTGATAGTCCTAGTCCTACAATTATGTGCTTGATGTCCTTATTTTTTGCACTTGTGAAAATAACTTATATCCTTAGGTTTATCATGTTAATGGACATTCTTGCTCCTACATACATTAGAGGTATGCCACTTTTTACCACAAAAATGACAAGTAGTTTTAGTGTTCTTACCTTTGTTACTCCTTTCTTCTGCAGTCTTGGATGACTCTCCTTGTTCAGTGCTGATGTATCCTAGTCCTGAAGTATCATTACCAGCCTATGGTGATTTCAGTAGCTACTCAAAGTACTTGATGACCTCATTAGGTTTTTTGAAGCTCTTTGCAATCTTCTTTTCTCTTTTTAGGTCAATTTGCAGTTGTTCATTTTGCATTTTTAGTGTAGATATCTCAATGTCCTTGACATTCAGTTCATGATGTGCATTCATCATCTGACTTAGGGTGTCTAACTACTTGTTTGAAATTTGTGCAAGCTCAATTACTTTTCTTCCAGTCTTTCAGAAAGGTTTCTCATGTCTTCTTCTAGCATAGCCTCATCTTCAATGGCTCTTTTCTTCTATTCAGTCACCTTACAAAGCATCATAACTTGTGATTCTTGTTCAAGCTTGAGTGTTTTGATTTCTTCTGCTTGAGCTCTATTCTTCTCCATCAGGTCTGTTATAACTGCATCAAACTCTTTGGAATCTCCATTTGAAAATAGGTTGAGGTGTCAATCTCCTTGTATTGTGTATCATTCTTGTCTATGGCAATCTCTCTTCTCCTCTTTAAGGATTTTCTTAGTTCTTCTCTACCTTCTTCCAAAGCATGTAAAGCAAGTTGTATATCAATTGCCTAATTCTCTATGATCTTCTTAAGTTTGTAGACATCCATTTCCAAATCTTTCCTCCAAGCTATAAGGCTTCTCCTTGTGAGAACTTAACTCTAATACCAATTGTTGGAATTTACAAGTGGGAAGATTTACTTCTGAAAGGGGGGGTGAATTAGAAGTAACTAACTTTAACCTTTTCAAATCCTTTTAACTGATATCATCCACATGCATCTAATTCATCTAATAAACATGAAAGTAAAGACATACATGAAAATAGATAACACAAGATTTGGTAACCAAGAAACCCTCCAAAAAGAGAAGGTAAAACTGGGGTGGGGATGACACCCACAAAGTATCACTGCAACAATATGTAACTGTTCAAGGTTACAAAGTTTGACCACTTCCAATGGTCTACCCTATGAAAAGCCTATATTGTTAAAGACTTTACACCCTATTAAAAGTGACCTAGTAAAAGGATTTATAAACATTCACTTGGAATGCTACCCTGTTAAAGGATTTACAATCCTATTAAGGATCTACAATATGGATGTTAAACCAATATAGCTACTAAGCCAACCTATCAACATAGGATTTTCATTCTCGCAATACAATGGTTAGAAAGTATGGTAGAATGTCTTGACTTGATGACTTGTGATCCCTAACTACCGATTCCAGATCCTTGTTCTACTCTATCTACTCTAATCCTTGCTTGATTTGATATGTCACTCTTTGCAACTCTGATACTCTGTTCTTGGTCAACTAGATTTTTCAATGTTGTTCTACTCTTTCTAAGTCTTTACACTCCTCTACACTTTGCTATAATTTACCCATACACTTCTCACATCCACTTCGCACATACACATAATGGGGTTTCATCCTCCTTTTAAAGATTTCAAAGACTTAAGGTTAGGTATGAATCTATGTTCAATATTTACTCTTCATTTCCCACTCAATTCTTGCACTTTTCCTATTGGTTGAATGCCTTCTCCATTTTTTTATTGGTTGCATGCTGATTACATAGGTAATGCAAAAGATTAGATCTTATCTTCAAGATCTTTCAAGATTCATCCTATGTCAGCTTCAAGAATGGTTTACAACTAAGTTTTTGAAGGTACAAACTCATATGTTGATTCTGTGTTACTTGGCACTTACTAGTTGTTGATGCTCGGCACATATAGAAATTTTGTCTCACTCGTCATCTATAGCATTTCTGTTTCACTTGGCATCTACACTTTTCTCAGTACCTATAGTGACTTGGCACTTGAACTTTTCTCGGCACCTAAAGATCACTCAGCACCTAAAGTTCACTTGACACCTATTGAATTCTCTGGCTCAACATACACTATAGCTCGACTTCTATATTATACTCGGCATCATATTGAGAATTGGTTAAGTGTGTTGACACTCGATTGTCAAAACCAATCTGAGACTAACACGAGTTATCCTAAATATCAACAATCAAAATAACTTATTAAGTTTGGACACACAAATTGCAATTTTGTGGCTTTTGGCCTTCTTGCAAACTAGGCCTCTCCTAGTAGTTTTCCTATAAACCAAGGGTAAGCAGTGATTTTGTTAGTGGAAAATCTTCGCCAATTGGCTATTCCATCTCTTTGGGAAATTGCAATTTGGAAAATAAAACCTACATATGGGATCAACCATGTTGCTGAGATATTAAATAATTTGGGTCCAAATCCCAGGCTAATCACTCATTAGTTTACACATAATTGGTCCCAAATCCTGGTCCAACTGCCAATGTAATCTACTGTTAGAACACAATTATTTTACAATGTTTTCTAGCCTTTATCTAATGTTTTCTTAGTGGACACTATTATTTTTCCCTTAAAAGAAAATAATAAGCTCCCTCGAGTTGAGAATCACTTACCATTTTACTAACGCATGTCTCCAATTACCCCCATTTAGCCAACTATTTAATAGTTTGGTCTTTGGGACACATGTCCTAATTCCAAGAAGATTTAGACTTTATGGTATGTCATTCAAAATTGGGCCCAAAATAGAGATGAAGCAATTGATCTATATTACATCAATGGTCCAAATTAATTCCTTTCACCATAAAAATGACAACATGAAAAGTGATGATGACCAAGTTGGAGATTTAAAAAGGACACATTATTAATTAAATCTTAATGGATTGGCATACTACAAGTACACTATACAATGTACACTTGGCATGTGGACCCTGGACCACTTGTGACTCTATAAATTCACCAAAAATTTAAATAATCTCTCTTTGGAAATGACACATATTAGCCAACTATATTAATATTTTGTGTTATATGAAATAATTAATTTGCCTCTTACATTATGAAAATGTTTATGACCAACCAAAAAAATCACCTACCTTTATTTGCATACCAAAAAGATAAAATTAATCCACCACATTTATTACTAAATTTTGATACAAAAAGGAAAAAATTTCCAATAGAAAATAATTTTCTCCCTTGTCTCAAATGAAAAATGTTGAATTTGCCAATATTTTACATATTTTTCTCAAGAGAGGTTTCTTAAAGTAATCCTTGAGGGTAATGATATAGAATTAGGAACTTTTGAGATGGATTTAGTCTACTCAATTGTAATACTTTCACTTCCCCAAACACTAAGTACCAATCTTACTTCTGCAAAACAAAACACTTGCAAGCAACACTTTAGCCTAATTGATCAAGTTAGACTAGGGCTTGATAGAACTTCTTTAGGTTGGGTGCATGAGACTGATCTAATGGTTTGGTGACCTTCTACAAACTTATTCTGATCCAATACAATAGAATATTAGGACCCACAAACTCCCTATGTTGTTATCACGCTCAAATAGTTCATTTTCAAGCTAAATACATGAGCCTATTTAGCCTAAGGCATCAAATCAAAACCAACAAACAAGCTTCCCATGTCCTAGCCTTTTGGAATCATGAAGTATAGTGTCCTAACTTTCATTTCACCAAGTGGAATTTAATTGCAATGATGAGCTTGCAAGTTAGGGCCACATCTCTATTTCAAACCTAAATTTGAGGGTTTTAGACCTATATTCACACAAAATGTTGTAACTTCCTCTACATAAAACCAAATTGATCAAGACCAGATAAAAATGAAATTTGATTCACAACTCCAACTTGACATAAACTTTATTTTCTTCAACCAATTTGTACAATGTTGTACAAAACAAGTTCCTTCCAGAAAATAGGTTTTTCTTTCATAAAATGTTGCTACAGTCCATACAATTTGATGATATGCTTATGGAAAGATGTTGTATGCCTTAAATATCTTCAACCAAATGATTTAAACCAAATATTGGTGGTTATGAACATTGGGAAGTTAAAATTCCTTTTCATGACAACTTTTCAAAAAGTCGCATTAGCAATTTTTGCCAAATATGACAACTTTTTGCATTTTGACTCCTAATTGATGCCAAATTATTCCAAACCCTTAGGAATGGTGTAAAATACATATCTAAGGCAAAATAAAATAAAATAAATTATTAGACTCCAAAACACACAAAACAACAAAATACATCCTAGTGGACTAAGGACTCTTTTGGTTTATAAGATGACCACAAAGATCCTTGTCCACACAAAAGGATAAAACCAACATACAATGGATGGTGTCAACACATCACATCCTTATTACATCAACAAAAAATGAAAATAAAACTCTTCAAGAAGGAGATAGGTATAGGTGCCCTATTGCACACCATCTTAGGTTGAGGAATGGGACTTATATATTCAATATGTTGGGCCTTGTTCTCAACTTTGTGAGATTGTGACATCAGAAGTTTATTTAGATGGAACATCAAGAACTTCTTGACCTATAGCATTTAGATTAAGAGAAGTTATATCTACTTGAGACCTTTGACATTCAATCTTTGCTTCTTTGAGGGAGTCAAATTCTATGATATGGATAGTCTATGAAAAAATTATAGGCTTCAAAAAAGGAAATACCTTAATCATCAACTCACACTAAATGAATGACTTCACATTAAAACCACCATGTACTCTGATTTGTTTGAGAAACTTATAATATTTTAGGACTTTAAATTTAAATGACATAGATGGAATGACTTTACAATGGAGAAAAAATTAATGTTGCCTAAAGATTTGAAGGCAAGAATGAATTAACAGCCTCAATGTTTAGTGATATTAACACAACTCACAACATTTTACAAATTAGAATAAATATGTACACAACTTGATGGAAAAAAATTAAAACCTGTACAAAAACAAAGCTAATTACTATATCTAACTTCTATACACAACAACAAGAATGCAACAAATTCGTTAGTAAACCTCAATTTTTAAAATTCAATTTTACAAAAAGTTGTTCCCAACTAGTACAATTGCCTTTGTAAAGGCTTAAATAAGATTTCATTTCCACCTTAGGAAAGGTAGAACCACTTCATATTTAAAATATCTTACTTATTTCTCCAAGGTTGCAACTTTGTCAATTTTTGTTTACAATTTTGTTACAACTTTGGGCTTCCTTGCCACAAATGCTGGAAATAATGAATTCTTATGATGTTTCAAACCTTATTAAACCTAAATCCAACTTATTTCATGCCTTGTGACCATGTTGTGGTTTTTTTACTACCGTTGACCACCTAGGAAGCTTTTTGATGTTTTAAATGAGTATGGGAATGAGCAAATTGGTTGGCCTAATCTTATGAGAATGATTTGTGTATGTATTTTTAAATCTTGTAATATTTTATTATTTTTTATTATATACAAGATACTACTAATGCTTATATGTTTACATTTTGTATATTTATAGCTCGAATATCTTCCTATGAAGAAAGACCATGCCCGCCAATATGAACCTAGAACAAATAATGAGATAATTGCTAGATTGTGGTCTCAATTCTAAATAAAAGTTGATAAATCTAACTATCCTTGAAAAAGTGTAAGGGCTTAAAGAATTGAAGAATTGTAATCACAAAAACCCAGTGTCATTGTAGGCAATATGGTCACATTGAAGGAGGGCATGATTTTCATCAATCGGTTAATGTGGATTTTAAACTAAAGGAACATGGAGGTGTGAATATCCAAGCCGAGGATAATGCTCCAAGGTGTGAATATCAAATTAGTTCTATTTTTTTTCAAATGGTACAAGCTATGGATAAATCAAAATGATCCTAATAGGACTATTGTTGAACATGATAGTGGATTTACAATGATTAATACAAGGTCATTTGAGCCAGTTGGAGATGAGCCCTATGTTCTTACAAGCCAATGTGAGCAAGCATTTTACTTTGGTGTTCCACACAAACCAGGTTGGTCATTTGGTTTTAGACATGATCTAAGAGGAAGGCTAGTAAAGTATAATGTGATTGAAGAAGAAGATACTTAAAAATCAAAAGATGATCACAAATGATTGTTACATAATGATGATGATGATGAAGAAGATGATGATTCTGATGATGCCGGTGATGATGGTGATGATGATGACAATCATGATCATGGTGATGAAGATGGGGATGATCAAGGCGATGATGGTCATGATAATGGTGATGATGGCAATGAAGATGGTGGTGGTGATGACAATGATCAAAGTGACAAGTACATTGATGGTGATGATGATGATGATGACATGGATGAAGATGATCAATAATAGGATCAATGAAATGTATGTCAAAATATGATCAATGTCAAGTATGATGGAAATTTGTTTGACTTGTATGTTTTTATAATCAAGTTATAATGTGTTGAGCTCTACTATCATGGAGTATATACAATGATATTGCATAACTACCACACATAAAGTGGAGGTAAGGAATTAAAAAATATACAATGATTTAGATGAATGCATCATGTAATTTTTGTCTTCTATGTAATTTGTAGCATATTTATCATGTAATTTTTAGCATATATATCAAAGGAAAAGGCCCACTATATATATTGATAGAAGGCCAAAAGAAATAAAGAATATTGCTAGAATTATAAATAGTTCTCAACTTATGTCATTTAATAAGTGGCTAAATTGTATATTCAAGGCACATAAGGGAAATCACGAGACTGGTAAGTATAAGATTTAAACCAATTGCCTCCAATTAATATTGACTCCAATATACAATCTACTATTTTATTAAATTTTTTTTTTTTGGTAAGTCTATTACTTTCATTTCACTACTAATTGCTAAGAATTACTAATTGTTTTCAGGGCGACATGGATACACCACAAGGCATAGGTAGGGATGTACCTCATAGACCTGCCTCAGCAAAGGTAAACCTTCATTAGTGTAATTGTACAAATTATATAGAAAAAAATTTCATATTATTATATTCTTTTCTTTTGTTATAAATGCTTTAGAATAACTGGGGGGTGTGAATCAGTTATTTAAGGTCCAAATGTCCTATAAAAACTTTTTCACTAAATATAGTGAGCCCATTTGACTAATCAAGCATCCAAGCTTAAAATTTCCTACTTAGTAAGTTACTGTAAAATCAACATGCAAGAATAACACATGAAGAATCAACACATAACACAATGATTTACGTGGAAACCCAATTTGAGAAAAACCACCAATAAAATGCTACTCAATTCCCACTCTTCTGAAGTGATGCCCTATGAAAGGCCTACTCTATTAAAGGTTAAAACACACTATTAAATATGACCTAGTTAAATGATTTAACCACTCTGTTAGAAGTGGGCCTGGTTAGAGGACTTTAGAACATTCACTTGGAATACCACCTTGTTAAAGGATTTACAAATGGCTATTAAACCAACCTAAGTCAATAGGATTTTACCCTAACTAATACAATTGTTAGAAAGTAACAACAAGGGCTTTTGACTTGATACAACTCACAATTTAACTTGCAGATTTCAAATCTCGATTTAGCTCTCAAATTTTTCTTGGCTTTCACTCTCTATACTTCTGATAGCTTGTCCTCCTTTCAAGCTTTGTCTCCTTGAGTCTTCATGCTCGATGTACCAATGCAATCTCCTATATGGCCACTTATCAAAGTAGAGTCTATACTCTGTTCTTCCTTCTTGATAGCTTCACCCTGACATCCTACCAACCATTCAGCAACCACTTGGAAACTCAACAACTCTTGCTTCTTGACCTATAACTCCTTAAATAGAAGTCTAGAATACTTTTTTCGCTCATAATCTTCCTGCTTTTAATTTTAGGTTGAATGGATTAGGTAAAATTCAATTAATCTACCCCATATCTTGTTTCTTCTAGAAATATCATGAAGAATCCTCCTAAATTCACCCAAAAATAGTTTAACTAAAATTCTATGCTACCAGCTCATCATCCTTATCCTCCATCTAGTTCACAAAATTCAAGGTAACAAAATTTGTCAGCTCAGATCTGGAAAATCTTTGACTTTTCAAATAATGCAGTAACTTGGCACTATTGAAATCTTGATGCTCAACACATACTATGTTACTCGACACCTATTGCATTTTACTAATGCTTGACACCTATTGTGAATTCACTTGGCATCAACTAATTTTTTACTGATGCTTGACATCTATTACTTGCTTGGCTCTTGAAGTTGCTCGGCTCCTTCTGTTTCACTTAGCACACACTAGATTAAGCATTTGCTTGGCACTTATTGATAATTTGCTCAGCATGAACTAGCTTGCTCAGCATCCACTAATGAACTTAGTCAAGCTTTGCAAACAACTTTATTACAACTTATTCTTCTAGAGTTTCTATGTGTAGCCAACATCTATATCTTCAAGTATACTATCAATTCATCATTTTATCATTGTCTTAACTAATCCTTGCACTTCATTAAAAAACCATAACTCAAAATTTCCCTTAGGGACTTTTGTTACATCTTATTGATTAAATCCTCTTCATCTTATAAGCAATTGTCATTCCAACAAATAGCAAGTTTGACATTAGTGACAAAATAATGATTGAAAACATCCTTTATCAAAAATCTCCCTCTTTGCAACCAATTTCTCTTCTCCAAAAATGATCTTTTCAATCAAATCCTAACAATCTCCCTCTTTGGCATTGATGGCAAACCAAATTGATCAATCGAGTTATCAAAATGCTAACTAGATTAGAATACTAAATCAAATACCAAAAATAAATTTGTTGTCATTACTATTTTCATTAGCTTTCACATCTCCCTCTTTGCTAATACACTTTATTCTCCTCTTTGTTCTGCTCTCTCTCTGATTGATTCTTGTCTACATTTTTTTCTCCCTATTAGCTGCTATTTTGCTATTTTTTTTTGTTCTTGTTTTCTACTATTCTCCCTTTACACATGTCTCCCTCTATATGTCTGATCAATTTTGCTCTTCCTCTTAACTATTATTTCTCCCTCTTACATTTTGTTCCTTTAAATTTGTTGTTCTACTATTTCTCCCTCTACATGCATTGATCAATTTCTACTATTTTGGTATCATCTCTTTATTTTGATTATTTTAGCTACTTCTCCCTTTGTCTATTTGATTCTATAGGTTTGATAAGTTTCTACTATTTCTCCCTCTTTGACAACAATGCCAAAAACATATTATTTTAGCATCTTATCATGCAAGTGTAGCATTTGCAGGAATTCCAACTTCTCCCTCTGTCACCTTGCTTGTGACTTATTTGGAATTTTAGTATTTTGATTACTTTAGGCAAAAAAACCTAAAGTAAGTATCATTTGCATCAATTTATAACATTTCAACAATCAACTTATTTGATGCAGGGCAATCTTGTTGTTGCTTATATAGCCTTGGATAGGGGTATCACCCCTAACTTACCTCTAAGATACTCAAATGCGTCTTTAGGTAGTGCTTTTGTGAAGATGTCAGCAATTTGTTCCTTTGAACTAACATATTCCATCCTCACTTGCTTTTCTTCCACCAATTCTCTTACATAATGATACTTAATTGCAATGTGCTTTGTTTTGGCATGCATCATAGGATTCTTTGATTTGTTGATAGCACTAGTGTTATCACAATAGAGTATCACAAGTTCAATCATCTCTTCCTTCATACCTTGCAACAGATGTTTGATCCATACAATATTGGTGCAGTTGATAGTAGCAAAAACATACTCAGCTTTTGCTATAGACTATGAGGTACAACTTTGCTTTTTGTTAGTCCAAGTAACCAATCTTTTACCTAAGAAAAGTGCTCCTCCACTGGTGCTTTTTCTCTCATCGATATTACCTCCAAAATATGCATCAGTGTAGGCTTTCAATTCAAACTTTTTAGTTCTCTTGTAGTATAATCCAAAGTCATCAATTCCTTTTAGTTACCTCAATATTCTTTTTACTACCATAAGATGAATTTCTCTTGGGTTTGCAAAAAATCTTGCCACTATTCTAATAGTGAATGCAATGTCTGGTCTACTATGCACAACATACTATAACTTTTCAATCATTGATTTATGCATTGTCTAATTTACCTCAGCTGACTCATCATTCTTGGATAACTTATGTCTTGTTACCATTGGTGTACTGACTAGTTTTGAATCTTCTAAGCCAAATGTCTTGAGCATCTTCTTTATATATTTTGATTGGGTCACGAATATGTCATGTTTCAGTTGATGTACTTGTAATCCAACAAAGAATTTAATTTTTCCAAACATTGACATCTCAAACTCATGTTTCATCTGGTCAGCAAAATCTTTGTATAGGGCATCTTTTCCTCCAAATATTATATCATCAAAAAAGATTTCAGATATCAAAATGTCTTTACCTTTTTATACCTTGATATACATGCTATTGTTATCATCTATTCTCTCAAATCCTATCTTCAAAAGATATTTGTGAAGTCTCTCATACCATTCTCTAGGTGCTTGCTTCAAACCATAGAGTGCTTTATACAATTTACAAACCATATCCTTATGTTTGTCATCCAAAAATTCCTCTGGTTGTTCTATATAGACTTCCTCTTCTAGTATACCATTTAGAAAAGTAGACTTTACATCCATTTGGTAGACTTTAAAACCTTTGTAGGCAACATATGCAAGTACTGTTATTACTCTTTCCATCCTTGCAATAGGGGAAAATGTTTCCCCATAGTCCAGTCCTTCTTCTTGTCCATAACCTTTGCAGACTAGTTTGGTCTTATTTCTTGTAATCTCACCATTCTCATCTAGCTTGTTCCTAAATACCCATGTGGTACCAATCACATTCTTATCAGCTGGTCTTGAAACTAAAGTCTAGGTTTTGTTCTTCTCTATCTGATCTATCTCTTCTTCCATAACTTTATCCCAGTTATCATCTTGCAATGCATCTTTTACTATTTTGTGTTCAATCTTACTCAGCAAACATGATCCATTCCTTAGTTTGTTCCTTGTCATTGGTCTAGCTTCTTTGTCACCAATGATTTGTTCTTCAGGGTGATTTCTTCTTACATACTTGGATAATCTTGGTTCTTTCCTCATTTCTAAGTTTGGTCTTTTAGCTTCAAAGTCATTGTGCACATCTATTTCAGGTATTTCATCATCTCTTTCATGTGTACTAATTTCAGATTTAGAATGTGCATTTTTTACATTCTACAACTCAGATTCTGAATGCAGCTCAACATTCACTAGTTGTGACTTGGATGATACTAAAACTTGTTGCTAACTCCCAGCTTGATTGGCAGCTTCTTCTTAGTAGACATACCTTCATAGAAGTATACAAAGGATCTGTACTCTTTTGGTTTCTTGGATTCATCAGCCTGAACTTTTGCATGCTCATCAAAATTTATGTTTGCACTCTCCAATATCTTATTAGTGTTAGTATTCAAACATTTATATGCTTTGCTTCTAGTGGAGTATCCAAGGAATATGCCTTCATCACTCTTTGCATCAAACTTTCCATTTCTAGAATCTTTAAGAATATAGCATTTACAACCAAATATTTTGAAATGTTTTACATTGGGTGAGTGACCATACCATTATTCAAAAGGTGTTGCATTTGTACCTTTCTTGGATTGTACTTGATTCAGGGTGTAGATAGCTATACTTACAACTTCTCTTCAATACCTTAGAGCAACATTTTTCTCCATCATTAATGTTCTAGCACAATCTATCATTGATCTATTCCTCCTTTCTGCAATGCCATTCTATGGGGGAGTTCTAGGTGTTGATGTTTATCTTTTGAGTCCTTTGTTATTGCAAAATGTCTCAAAATATTTTGATGTGAACTCTCCTCCTCTATCTGATCTTAGGCACTTCAGATTCTTTCTTGTTTCTTTCTGAACCCTAGCCAAATACCACTTAAACATTTGAAATGCATTAGATTTCTACTTTAAGAACATGATAGTCATCATCCTAGAGTAGTCATCTATAAACAACATTATGTATCTATCTCCTTATAAGGAAACTTGGAAATAAAGAATATAACCGTTTCCACATAACCCATAATAGATTTGAAATAAACACGGAATTAAAATCCACATGCAAGAGAATAGACAACATACCCATAAAATTGTGACACAAGATATACCCTGGAAAACCCTCATTGAGGGAAAAACCCAGCCTCCAAAAGCATCCATCACCATGTATTATTCAGTAAAAAATACCATTGCCATACAATCATGGAAGCCTTCATGGCCATAGCCACAACCAAGCAAACTATGTGAATAAGCATGAATCCACACATCCCATGCCATGCTTTCAACCTTCACAAATGCTCCCTTGGCTAACCTGTCAAGCCTTGTCCCGCTCGACTCTTTCCTTTTGTCTTCTCCTTGTCACTCTCTCTCTCTCACAACAACTACCCTTGTGGCTGCTTATATAGTAGCAAGTCCCACAAAACCACCAAGTGGTATTACATAAACCATGTGCTAAAACCATGTGCTACCTAACCCACTGACCCCACATTTAATATTGGGCATTTAATTCTTTTCCCCAATATTAAATAATTACATAAAATATTTTCACAATGTTACAATACAACTCATCAAGAATATTCCATGGGAATCTTTACATGTTGCACGTCCATCTAGGCACAACATTACATAACAAAATAACAATATTATGCAATGTGTGCAACACCCATTATCTCAACACTCCTTTGTAGCTTTGCACTTCTATTGGACCACATAAATTTGTATGGACTAATTCTAATACTTCTTTGAAAGTATAAGTTTTTCTTTTGAAACTTGACTTGATCATCTTTCCTAGTTGACACTATTTGCACATTGTATTTTCAAGCTTCTTCATTTCAGGCAAGCCTCTGACTTTCTTCATTTTGCTAATGCTAATTAGATTATCAAAGTTGACATGACATAGCCTTTTATTCCATATCCACACATCATCAAATCTAAGAACAAGATAGGTTGCATCTTCCATATGTAGGTAAAACAAATTACTCCTAGTTTGTTCTTCTTTCCCTATCAGAATTCCATCAATTTCATAGATTTTGACAGTTTTGTTTCCAAATTCTACTTTGCATCCTACATTGCCTAACTATGACACACTTAGTAGATTGTAGTTCAATCATTCAACATAGTATGCATTATCACATGAAATTTTCTCTATAAGTTTAATAGAACCTTTTCCTTTGATTAGACATGGAGCATCATTTCCAAATCTAACACTATTTCCATCATATTGAGTAAAGGAAATAAACTTACTTTTTTCTCCTATCATGTGATGTGAGCATCCATTGTCTATGATCTATCTATCATTTTTGTTCACACAGGTTACTAGTGCCATTGCCTCATCTTCATCTGACTTATCCTTCATGGCTACATAGACTACCTCATCATCATTTTCATCAGAATCTTCTTCTTCAACAATGTAGCATTTTTTGCCTTTGTCTTTGTAATCTCTGCTATCATCTTCTCTTCTGCTCTTGTTCTTGTTGCCTTCTCTATAGATTTCAGCATTATGTCCTACTTCATTGCAATTAAAACAAATGATAGGAAGCTTACCTTTGAATTTTTCTTTACCTCTTTGAAATCTTCTAGCTAGCAATGCTTCCAATTGTTCCATATCTTCTTCATTTGTGTTGTTGTCACTAGATGCATACTTTATCTTTTTCTTCTTCTTTGGTTTCACCTCTTCAATTTATTTCAATGATAGCTTGGCCTTGAAAGTAGATTTAAGATTCTTAGGTCAGTAGTTATCAAAGTTGGATAACTCAAATGCAGTGAGTCTTCCCACTATACCTTCAAGAGTTAGCATGTTTCCTGGTACACATCTTAATTCTTGTATGGCTAAAACTCTAATAGCATAGATGGGGAGCAAGGTTCTTAAGAATTTTCTATTAATAGTATCATCATCTAAATGACCACCCAAACTTCTTATTACACTTACTACTTCTTTCATTCTAGAAGCATAATGAGCAACGTTCTCACCTTCCTCCATTTTCATGTCATCAAAATTTCCTTTGAGGCTTTCTCTTTTTGTTCTTTGAACATTCTAATCTCCACCATAAATATAAGTCAAGGTTTTCCACATCTTGAATGCAAAGTCACATCCCTTGATGTCATCAAATTTAGCATAGTTAATGGTAGAGGCAATCTCCAACATTGCCTGATTGTGCTCCTTCTTTTTCTTCATATCTTCTGCAATGGGTACAACTCGATCAACATGTTCCACTTCAATTGAGGTTTGTGTGTGATCACTTGTTGATCCAAGGTGCACCTTCATTAATCTTTTCCATGCAGTGAAGTTATCTTTGTTGAGCTTGGGAACTTCTCTCTTGGACATCTTGGTCTTCTTGCTTCTAGTACCTTTAAACCAAATTGACAAATGGCTTTGATACCAATTGTTAGAAATGCTTTAGAATAACTAGGGGGGAGACGGGGGGGGGGGGGGGGGGTTGGGGTTGTGAATCAGTTATTCAAGGTCCAAATGTCCTATTAAATTAAAACTTTTTCACTAAATATAGTTAGCCCATTTGACTAATCATCCAAGCTTGAACTTTCCTACTTAGCAAGTTACTATAAAATCAACATGCAAGAATAACACATGAAGAATCAACACATAACATAGTGATTTATGTGAAGACCTAATTTGGGAAAAACCACCAGTAACATGCTACTCAATTCTCACTCTTCTGAAGTGATGCCCTATGAAAGGCTACAACACACTGTTAAATGGGACTTGGTTAAAGGATTTAACTACCCTATTAGAAGTGGGCCTAGTTAGAGGACTTTAGAACATTCACTTGAAATGCCACCCTAAGTCCATAGGATTTTAAACCAACCTAGTCCATAGTTGTTAAACCAACCTAAGTCCATAGGATTTTACCCTAACTGATACAATTGTTAGAAAGTAACAACAAGGGCTCTTGACCTGATACAACTAACAACTTAACTAGTAGACTTCAGATCTTGATTTAGCTCTCAAATTCTGCCTGGCTTTTAGTCTCTATAGCTCTGACAACTTGTCCTCCTTTCAAGAATTTTCTCCTTGAGTCTTCTTGCTCGATGTACCAGTGTAATCTCCTATATGGCCACTTATTGAAGCATAGTCTCTGTACTATATTCTTCCTTCTCGATGCCTTCACCCTGACATCCTACCAACCATTCAACAACCACTTAGAAACTCAACAACTCTTGTTTCTCAACTTGTAACTCCTTAAATAGAAGTCTGTAATACTTTTCCCACTCATAATCTTCCTGCTTTTAATTTTAGTTCGAATGGATTAGTTAAGATTCAATGAATCTACCCCATCTCTTGTTTCTTCTAGAAATATCATGAAGAATCCTCCTAAATTTTCCCAAAAAATAGTTTACCTAAAATTTTGTGCCACCGGCTCATCATCCTTATCCTCCATCTAGTTCACAAAATTCAAGGTAACAAACTTTGTCAGCTTAGATCTGGTGAATCTTTGACTTTTTAAATAATGCAGCAACTCGACACTATTGAAATCTTGATGCTTGGCACATACTATGTTGCTCAGCACCTACTGTGTTTTACTGATGGTTGACACCTACCATGGATTCACTTGGCATCAGCTAAGTTTTTACTAATGCTTGACATCTATTACTTTCTCGACACTTGAAGTTTCTCAGCTCCTTCTGTTTCACTCGACACACATTAGATTATGCATTTGCTCAACACTTAGTGATAATCTGCTCAACATGAACTATCTTTCTTGACATCCACTAATGAACTTAGTCAAGCTTTATAGATAGATTTATTACAACATATTCTTCTAAAGTTTCTAAGCGTAGCCAACATCTGTATCTTCAAGTATACTATCAATTCATCATGTTATCATTGTCTTAACTGATCCTTGCACTTCATTATAAAACCATAACTCAACCTTTCCCTTAGGTACTTTTTTTGCAATTAAATCCTCTTCATCAATCAAGTGATAGTACTTGAATCTTATAAGAAATTGTCATTCTAGCAAATAGCAAGTCTGATATCAATGACAAAGCAATGATTGAAAACATTCTTTATCAACAATCTCCCTCTTTGCAACCAATCTCTCTTCTTCAATAATGATCTTTTCAATCAAATCCTAACATCTTTATGGATTTGGAGTTATTTTGATGGAATTTTAATAATGTTGATGTCACAACCTAACACTTATTGATAGGGAAAAGCAAAAAACAATAGTAGATCAAATGCAATCTAAAACTTAGGCAACATTTGTAGATGACATCGTGTGTAGCACTAACCATAAATTCATGGTCTGTAAGCTTATAAATAAATATAGTGATGAAATTCTTAACCTTGTCCTCAACCAAAATATAACTGAGGAGGTAGAGACATTGAAAGAAGAATTGATACTCAAAGATAATCCTTTGAAGGTAAGCAATAATTAATCTTAAGCAATAATAAAATTTCAAAAGATGTTTATATTTTATAGTATCTTATGGATCATGATCTAAAATATTATGTGTTCTTCTTACTAGATTTTATGACACCTATGAGACCATGTGGTCAATATGGTGAGGGTTGTAATGCACAACCTTGATGTAAATAATCCTTAAACCTTAAACCATTCATTTTACCTTTCAGATGCTTCTAGCTAGTATGCTGTTTGATCTTTATCTTTGATAAAAATTTATTCTTCAGCTCATGATGAAGTGTAGATGCCTCCTTCAGTCATTGCTTTGATATTGCCAACTACATTGTTAGCAACAAGGATCTTGCATACATCTTCGACTAAACCAAGCACAAGTTGTAAAACCTTGTTTTTCTATATTTTGTTATGTGCTAATCATGCATTGTTTTTTCTGTTGGGTGGATTTTATACTCATGGACCTATTTTGTGCACTAATAGATACTCCTATAGTTGATGAAAAAATAGAGAGCACTACTAGTGAGGCTGAACCATTTCCTGGAGCAACCTATGTGAGTAGTACTGGTTCATTTGCAGGGACATTATTGCTGAACAAGAAAACTATATTTCTGTTAAAATTACCAAAGCTTCCAAGTGCTTTAAAATTGTTATTGTTTATAGTGTAATTGTAGTTTACTTATACATAACTCATTTCAGACTAATAATCCCATATTTTTTCTATGATCATCTTTTTGAAATAACATTGAAGCTATTTGGACCCACCATACATAAAAGCACATAGTTTCATATCATTTCTATAATATTTTTCTTTTCTTCCATTTATTATACTATATTAAAGTTATTTATCTAACAATTTTATTTTTTTTAAAGGTGGAATGAATAGGGTCTTGAATTAAAAAATCAACTCATTACATCTTTTGAGGACCTCTTTGGAAAAAACATTTTTGAAAGCTCCCTATTTCTCAAAAGAGCATCCAAACATATAAAGACTATGAGGGACCAATATAGAAGGGGTTTAAAGGATGACCCAAAGTATGAGTGTCCTCTTATGATTCCATTGATGGAGTGAAATCAAATAATAGAAGATGCAAAAGAGAAAAGGCTACATGGTAAAGGAACTAAACTAGAAAAGGGAAAAAGAAGGTATGTCATGATAGTATTAAGTAGAATTTAATCATGAATTAATTAGTGATCTTTGTAAATATATAATCTAACATGTTTCAAAATTTTCATAGACTACAGATAACATCAAAAGCTATAGAAGCGAGACTACACAACAGAAACTTGGCTCTGGTGGCTATATGAATCTTCACTCTCAATTTGAGTAGAAATAATGGAGTTTCATATAATTTTTTATTATATAGTGATGCAAAAAAAAAAATTAATCAAATCATATATGCAAAACTAAGGATATTAAGCGAAAAATGCAAGGCATAGAATTCAATGTAGAGCCCATGAATGAAGATAAAAAAAAATTCCTTGAAGGAAGGCTATAAAGTCATGACTGCATGCCTACACCAAGAGTCTGAAATCCATACCCAAGAATCTAGTGCACCAAATGAGGCATAGGTAAATTGGTCAAATGAAATGGAAATTAAATTGAATAGTTGAGATTTTTTTTTTTTTTTGGTGTTAGTTTCCAACATAAATTGATTGCATAACAATGCACATAATGTTTTATTGTAGCCTTCAAATCCTATCACAGAACCTACACATGATGAAGGCCATTATGTGCATCATAGTGGTGTAGGTATTAATTTTCTATTGGAAATTAATTATGCAATTATGAATAGAATTTAACATATTCAATTGCAATTTGATGTGTAACTTGTTTTTGGATATTTTAGAACATGTTGAACATCATGGTGAATGAGTTGGGCATGTTCGAAGTGTTCACCATGTTGAAGTGGCAACAGATCAAAATGTTATTTTACATGATGTGACATTGTCAAGTAAGAAAATTGCATGTTATGTTCTACTGGTTAATGAAATACTTGTAACAGTAAGAAAAAGAAAAAGAGTAATTCAATTTAACCCATTTACTTGTTATTACAATAGAGCCCCCTTTAGTGTACCAGCCTCATGCTCCTCAAAATAGGAGGAGGCATCATAATTTGACATTACATGTGCCACAAGAGGAGGAGAATGAAGAAGATATTGATGCTCCTATCAGCCTTTACCTTAAGAAGCTAAGAAAAAAAGAAGAAGAAATGATTTTAAAAAAATTCTCTTTGATAAACTTTGTTGGATAATGAAAGAAAGTTGTTTTAAGTAATTATGTTTGAATGTTGCATATTACTATTGATTTTTATGTCATTTTAATGAATATTGTTATTTGTTAATGAATTCTTGATTAATATTACGTATTAATGAATTTTATATCATATTAATGAATGTTATGTGATTGTATTGATTGAATGTTATAGTTCATAAATGGATGAATGAATGAATGAAGTATGTAATTAGAAGTTAATGGGGAATTTAGATTGATGTTAGGGGGATGAGGGTGAGACCAGATGAGCTTCCACCTTCATGTGGTTGGCCTTGTTAAGTAGAGAATATTAAAATATTCTTGAAACCAAGTGAAGTTCAAAGTAACATACCTTCATTAATTAATCAATTTCATTCATTGTAGGTCTAGAGAAATGGGATGATGCTCTATGGTATAGGTATGAATATCTAGAGGAAGATTAGATACTCAATCTTCTAGTTTCAACAACTTTACCACTTGCCTAATTTTGGGTCTTACAAGTAGATCTGGATGGGAGCACCACAACCTTATCCCTACCAATTGTTCATTGCTCATTAATCAAGACAATATGAAGTTAAAATGATTTTTTCTTATGTTTTTATAGTATAACATTTAATCAAGATAGTAAGAGCTTCTCTAGAAGTTGAATATCTCACACTATCAATTGTTTATATGTACAGGTCATTCATGAAAACAAAATGGTTCATGACAAAAAAGTTGATGATCTGCCCCACCTAATATACGTTGGTAGAGAGAAAAGCCTCAAGGTCAGCCATCATTATAAGGATGGCACCATGAATGTCATGGTTAGTAGATTTTTATTATTTATCTTTCTAGAAGTTATTTACAAATTTTTTGGTATAAATTGTGACTAAATTTTTTTTGAATAATTATTTGGAAATTTTAATAGTAATGTCTACTATAAAGAATAACATGAAATATACAATATTGTACTATCAAATATGATAGGTCTTGATGGTATTAAAAATATATAATGTTTCTTAACATGATTTTTATTGATCTTATGTGATGTTGGGTTTTTAGGCAAGAGTCTCGGCATTGATGACAAATTCTCCTTTCACACTAAATCTGGATGGTGATATGCATGTTAGTGATTGCAGAGCTTTACAACATGCTATGTGTTTTTTTCCTTGAATGTAAATCAAAGAAATTTTAATGAGGTTTTGTTCAATTCTCTCAAGTGTTCCATAGAAGTCTCAAGGATGATCCCTTTGGAAACTAGTTGAAAATACTCGCAAAAGAAGAAATAATTTACTATCCTTTTTGAATTTATTATTCAAGAGCTCTATAGCATTTTGGGTCAAATTATTACATGATTATAGATGTAATAATGGAGATGTTGGGTGTATATAGACTATTGTGAAGGGGTCAAATGCACTCCAAGGCCCTCTTTATGGAGGAACCAACTGCTTTCATAGAAGAAAAGGCTTGTATGGGTTGGCACCTGAGATTGATCAACACCACAAGAAAGGAAGTGAAAGGCAAAGACAAGGTAATAACAAATCTTTGACATTGTATTGGTTTAGAGATTAAAGTTTACTATATATCATGTTGTTTTACCAAATTGAAATATTTCATTTGAAATAATGATATATATTACTAAATGTCTTTTAATATCTTAATGTTCATAATAGTATTGTATATTAACAGTAAATGTTTAATTATTTTTATATTTAGGTATAATCTTGATATCTTTGCTATTTTTTTTTGTTATTGACTATTTTTTGTGTACTAACAACATTGTAAAAATGTGGGAATCCTTTGGAAAAATCCCTGGACCTAATTAAAAAATAATAAATTTTAATTTTAATCCTATTTGAAGCAAGCTTTCTAGAAGTTACTTTTATATTTGTACACCACTTTTTTTTTAAGTGCATGATAAATCTAGTGTCTAGTAGATGTTTGAGGCAATTATGATAAGGACTCCAAGTCTAGCTCTTCACAAAATAGTATCCTGGTCTAGTTTCATTAGCAATGTAATCATCATTGGGAATTGCATCTCTAATCTCCTAGAACAAAATTTCACATTGCCTTCCTTGTAGTTTGCATGGTTGTTGTTCCCATGAGTCACGCAGGCGAAACCACATTCTGTATCATCCCACTTTGATTCCCTTGTGACAAATGCGTCAAGTTTGTGTAGTGGAATAATTGCATGGAATTATTTTACCACATCTTTGTCAGATAGAAATGAAGTCCATTGAATTTTGTCCATTGAAAAAGGATTCATTCCATCACCTCTATCTTGCACTTCAAGTCTGACAAGTAGGTGCCACTTAGAATCTCTCCCCATCGCAAGAGACTGCAATTGCAAAGGGGAAGTATAAAATATGGAAAGCCATATAAAAACACATATAGACATATAAAACTTCATGATCACTGCCTTCCTGGCAAGATTGGCTACAACCAAGTCTGATGATGTTTGTTGCAACATTTTTTTAGCTATTTTCATGGTAACAATCATTTTATAAGCATTCTTTGAAACTCATATGTCAACATATTACATGCATCTCATTTCAACCCTTAAAAGCTTTTGTCATCATAACCATTTTCTTATACTTTTCTCATATATCACTATAGCTATAGCAAGAAAGCTTGATGAATAGATATACACTATAGTGATGATGTTATGGCCATAAGAAAACTTGGGTGTTATATCAATATGAAATGTAGCAAATTCTTCTATTGCTATGTAGAGAAAGCATAAATTGACATAGCAATGAGTGATAAGGAAGATATATCGCTATAATACCTAGTGATTATCAGGAAGTGGAAATGAAATATATTCATCTTGGCGATGAGTGATAAAGATATTATATCACTATATGTCTCAGCGATAAGTGTTTTCAATAATCAAAAGGGGAGGATTGTGTTGTGGTGATCAGTGATAGAAAATACATGATCACGTGTCGTGTTTGGAGTAAAAATGACATAGTGAAAAGTGATGAAGACACATGCATCACTATATGTTTTGACAAAAAAGTAGTATAGGTTGCTAAATATTATACTGATAGGTCAAAAGGATCATATGTCATGTTTGGTGTAAACATGACATAGTGATAAGTGATAAAGAGACGTATATTGCTATGTATTATGACAAAAAAACAATATGGGTATAAAAAGGATTGCTATAGATTATAGCAATAAGGAAATTTTAATAATGAGGAAAGTATATCACTATGACATATAGCAATCCCTTTTATCAATATACAAAGAAACTGTAAAAACACTATAGCGATGAGTGATAAAGGAGGCTTATTGCTATAACATATAGCAATCATCAACAAATGGAAAAAATATAATCATTACAATGATGAGTGATATAGATGTTGTATCACTATAAGTCATGGCGATGAGTGCTTTCGATGACTAAAAGGGAGGAGACATTGTTATAAAATATAGAGAACTCTTCTATCACTATACGAAGAACGTCTAATCTTGACATAGTGATGAGTGATGAGGAAAGTATATCACTATGACATATAGTGATCCCTTTTATTGCTATGTGAAGAAACTACAAAAATAATATAGTGATGAGAGATAAAGGAGGCTTATCACTATAACATATAGTAATCATTGACAAATAGAAAACAAATATAATTATTATAGTGATAACCAATAGAGATGTTGTATCAGTATAAGTCATGGTGATGAGTTTTTTTGGTGATAAAAAACCAGGAGATATCGCTATAGAATATAGAAAACTCTTCTATCACCATACAAAGAAGGCCTAATCCTGACATAGTGATGAGTGATGAGGAAAGTATATCACTATGACATGTAGCAATCCCTTTTTATCGTTGTGCAAAGAAACTACAAAAACAATATAGCGATGAGTGATAAAGGAGGCTTATCACTATAATGTATAGTGATCATTGAAAAATAGAAAGCAAATATAATCATAATAGTGATGGGCGATAGAGATGTTGTATTGTTATAATTCATGGCAATGAGAATTTTTGGTGATAAAAAAGGAGGAGACATCGCTATAGAATATAGTGAACTCTTCTATCAAAAAGGAGGAGATATCGCTATAAGTCATCGTAATGAGCATTTTTGATGAGTAGGGCGATCATTTACAATTTGGTCAAAATTTTGACCAAAGAAAAACTTGGTCAAAGTTTTGATGACAAAAATAGTGACAAAATAGTTTGTCAAAAATTCGACCAACATAAGTCAAAAATTTGACCAATCTTCATAAAAAAATGAGTCAAAATGTACTAGTGGTATATGTCTCATTTAGATGTTTTGTGGAATTATTGTAGTGTCAATTGACATGTGTGTAGTGAAGTATAAATGGCATGTCCAAATGAAAGGATTTTAAAAATGAAACCTAGCTAGTCTTAGTAACACTAGGTACCATCTATGAAAACTCTATGATTGAATGACATATAAGTTGAGTCAAACCTCTTGAACCCATAGGTGAGTTAGAAGTGAGTTTTTAGAGGGTTATATGGGACCCTAGAGGGTAGTTAAGGCTAAATTAACCTACCCTACTTATGGTATCATGGGTTGGGGGATGTTTTCTATTAAAAAAGATTTCCATAACTAATTTATGAGCCTTCAAAAAGGGTACTTTTGAGGAGTGACAAAAAATTAAAGTGTAAGGAAGTTATACCCTACACCATACCTTTAGTCTTCATTCCATTTATGAAGGGTTGGACAAGGAGTTATGAAGGAAGGAGACCCATACCTTGTTAATGAGAGTCACATGGGAAAGGGGGAGGACCCTTTTTAGGGAGACTTTTGTGACAATTTTGGGTGTTCACCCACAATCCACATTTGAAGACACATAGAAATTATAGAGTTTTTTGAGGAAAGGATTTGTAAGAGTAACTGGTGGGAAATCTTAAGGGAGCTCTTCTATGAATTTTCATCGCCTTAATCTTGGATTCTAGGTTGGTTATTTCACCTCCTTTGTTATATAAATTTCATGTTCTTTTTGTGATGTGTTGTGGAAAGATGTTGTAGGTTTATAATATTTTCATTTGCAATGTATTTGTGGTGTTTTTTGTTGGATTGAAAAGAGTTTCTTTTGTGAAATTTCTTGATGGGAATTTAACTGTGATGTCTATGGTTTTTTTTGTGCTGTTATCATGTTGTGATATTGGGTATATAAGGCACACTCACCCTTGGGAAGGTAGAGTAGCCTGGCGTGAAGGGTGTTTGATAGCCCATTATGTGCAAAACCTCTCCTTTTGTAGGAGAGAGGAAAAATATGGATGTATGGGCTTCATGTTGCCAAAGTTATCTTGAAATTATTGCAGGTGATAAGGGTTGATATTAATGAAAACTAAAGATGGGAGTTATTGGTATGTTGGCCTTGTTGAAGGAAACTCATTATATGTTTAATTTTTGGCTTTCTCCACTTGGGTACTTGGTCCACCTTCACCCCATTTTTTGGTCTTAGGTAGATCATTTATGAGCAAGCCTTGGGTGGGATTTTTGTGTAATTATTTCATGTTGCATTTATGTTGTGTGTAAGTTTGTATGTCACCCATTCAAACTTGGTTCTCCTACCTTAGGGGTGGCCTTGTAAAGGCCTAGACTAGGAGATGAACATTCCATGGGCATGAATGATATTTTATTGTAGGTCTAAGTGAAAGAATGGATTTGGGAAAGAGTCTGGACAACTGCAAAGATAGCTTGCTTCAAATTATTTTGGGTTAAAAGCTTTGTATACTAAAGTCTTCAAAGAGTGTAATTTGTATTCATATGTAAATCTATAAAAGTCTGATATAATATGTTAAGAATGGACTATTCTCATGTGTTTTTTGGTTCCATTGTTAAGATATTAGAAGAAGGAAAGAAGATTGTCTTCATGTTAGAAGACCAACTAGTTAAATCTTTTAATTGTTAAATCTATATAAATTTTAATAGGCTTCTAAGAAATAAAGAAAATAAAATCTCCTACTATGTTTTATCCTTACAAAAATCAAAGCGAGAAGTTATTTTACATATTGTATAATAAATTGAAAAAAAAAGTGTGGTTTTCTAAAATGAATGATTAGTATGTATTTTGTAATCGGAATTCATAGTTAATTATTGTAAGGAAGAAATAAATTTGAATATTACCATGTGTAATGCTACTTTCTCATCTTAATAGACTACTCTATTTGAAAATGTAAGTAGAGTTTAAAACCATGATAAATGTTATACTTAATCATGTTTTAATATAGATTCATTATGTTCTTTATGCATTATTTCAAATTTGACCTACAAGTTTAGTTCCATTTTGGAGAATAGATGCATATATTATTGGAAGAATAATTTAAGGCAAAAAATAAATTAAATCTCTCCCTATGTGGTACACATAAGTAAGTATTTTTAAAAATAAATTTTAGTATTTATTTGGCTTTAAAAGTTGGGCATGAAAGGATCAAGACAAAATTTCAAAAGAGTTGGAGGTGGTAGAAGGGTCTTTACAAAAATAATTATGCTCCATAAATCCACTTAGACTCTTACATTAACATAGTGTATTATTTTTACATATGGTACACATCAATATTCCTTGGTATTCTACCATTTATGAAGTATTGAAGTTTAACTTCCTCTAATATAAGTCTCATTTCATTTATAACGAATGCCTTCTCATATAACTACTACTCTATATCCACCAATAAGGGATGAGAATATGATTGGGATAGCAAGATCAAGATTCCAAACAACAATAATGTTTGTCACATCATCTTTGCAATCTTTTGTCATATTTTTTTAAGTAATTCTAGGAGGGATCAATCATAGAAATATAATTGAAGCATATAAAGCTGTCCCTTTTTCGTGTATGTTGGGATTACATATTCTATTTATAATATATTTTTACAATTCTTTTTTGTGATTTTTGTTTAGGTATATATTTTATTGCTAGGAAGTAATTAAATTTAGTTAACTAGTGAGAATATAATTTATCATGTGCATGTATTTGACTTGAAATAATTATGTGGCATTCCATAAGTATATATTCACCATGTTTTGTAACAATATGATAGATCACCACCTATTACTCTCGTGCCCTCGTGAATTTTATGGAATATCATTTGGTTGATATATTCTAGTTATTTAATCAAGTATGCATCCTTTTCCATTTATTTGTTGTGAATATCACCAACTTTCAAAGCATTTAACCATTGAATTGGATGAGCTTTACACATGAAATTTGAGGAATAACAAAAACTATTTAACTTGAATAGCGAAGATGGATTCAAATGCAAAAAAAAAGCAAGAATAAAATTTTCAAAATAATTGCTAAGAAGGTTGTGTTTCCCTATGATTTCATGAGTGGTAGGAAAAAAATATCGAGGCACATAAAGTACCAAGTTGACCCAAATAGAGTTATAATTAACTATTTGATGTAAGAGCACCCAAAGGTCCAATGAGAGGTCATTGATAAATGTGATGTTGTAACAAGATCATTATGACTATTGTAGGATGTAATAAGGCCATTTGAGGCTCATTGATGTAATAGTTGGGATTATAAGGTCAATATAGCTAGTTATGGCACAAAGTTGCCCAAATGTTCAAAAGTTGTCAATGTGGGCCAAATTGGTCAAATATGTTAGACCAAGGTAAAATTCATTTTTTGAGTCATACTTGATGTAAAGATGCAAATGTAACCATTTTAGGTTGATATGATAGTTGGAAAGATAAGATGTGAAAAGTATGCAAATTTGCAAGAAAACTTGTAAAGCAATGTTTCAAGTTGTTGACAACTTTTGGCCTAATGGGTAGTTTTAGTTTGAAACTTGGTTTAGAATGCTAAGGAAAGGATGAGATGTATTAAAAAACTCATGTGAATGTCCTAAAGGTGGTGTATAAGTATCAGATCAATATAATCAGGGTTTGGTAATACAAGAAGCATGATTTTTCCTAAAGTTTAATACAAAATCCGAATATGTTTTGCTCTTGAAATCTCATTATTACTCATTTGTGGACTAGAATAGGCCTCTAGATGATATATAAAGATGTTAACATCCATTTTATTTTATTTTGGAGTAAATTTTCACCCATTCTTTCCATTTTTTCTGATTATCCAAATTTTTTTCATAATTGGCAATTTTACAAGAGTTTGAGAGTCATTATGTGGTCCTAACATCCTACTTTGTGCTAACATTATTTCTTGTAAAGTGGTTCTAGAATATTGTATTATAGATTATTGTAAAATTGAAAATGTAGGAAATATTATGAAGGTGCAAAGTTGATATCCTAAGGGCAAAGGATCAATTATGAGAGGCAAGCATTCATGGTGTCATGTACTGATTGTCCAATATTAAACAAGGGGGAGTTTTAATAATTGAATATGATTAGGAAGGTTGAGTATATGGTGTTACATCCTTTGGTTGGGTTTGAAATTTATCTAACATGGATGAGATTGAGAAAGCCCTAGTTTGAAGCCTTAAAAGTGAGGGTTTAGTGATTGAGCATAGAGAAGGATAGGGATATACTTAAAACCTTGAAAATATATGGTTTGTAAACATAAAATAAAAGATTGTTTGTGGGTGTGAAGTTTGGAATTCAAGCATCTCTAATGGTGGTTTGTAAAAGTGGCCTAATTCCTAATTTGAGGGTGACACGATATTAGTTCTAATAAATGGTCCAAAGTAACTATACCTAGTTTTGAGAGATATTATTGTTTATCTCTTTAGTTTTGTTTTCTATTAATGTTAGATAATTAGTCATATAGAACGAAAAGTTGGTCAATCATCACTACGAATGAGTCACTCTATATAGGTTGAGTTATTTATTTGTTATAATTGTAAATAATCATGTATATGGTGAGCTCTATAGGAGAGGAGAGATTCTATGGTCAATGAGTATCCATATGGAAGTGGAGTTATCCAATATACAATAAATGCTGAGTAAAGAAGAGTGAGTATATGTGAAGTCATACAGAAGAAGCCAAGCTAGTTGAAGCTAAGTTTCAATAGATAAAATAGTTATGACTGAGCATCAAGAACTATATGTGTCGAGTAACACAATTGGAACAAGAATGTTTGGAATAACAAAAAAAAGAGGTAAACCATTTTTGGCCTAAATGAAGATGACATTTAACAATTATAGAGTTTATTATAGATTTTGTTATGTGTTTTGGCATGGATCACTGATCCCTATGAAGGAAAATTTGCTAATTAGATTAAGAGGGAAAAAAAAAGCATCCATATAGTTGATTATTTTCTAGAAGACTTTATAGATGACCATTTAAGGGTAGATCCAAACCCTATTCTATATGATGTGAAGTGTGGTGAATGTATATGTGAAGGAATTGTGTTTTGGATGTTGCATGTGAATTTTTGAAGAAACAAATTATAGTGACTAAGAGGAATAGTTAAGAGAAGAGAAGAGATATATCAGATAGGAGATCATATTAGAGATTGGAAAGAGAAGATCCATAATCAACATTGTAATTACAAACAAAAGGATTGGGTACTAATACATTCTAGCAAGTGAATCAAGGTAAAGCTCTTAAAAGAGTGGTCCTAATAGGCCTATTTAAATCTCCTAATAGAGTGCTTACTACATTGTAAGTTTTAAATCCTTTAATAAATGTAGCCCTAATAGTCTGTAAGCTCCTAACAAAGGAAACCTCTCACAAGGTAGATAATTAGAAGGGATCACAATTATAGCCCTAATAGGTGAACTTTGTTACTATAGTAGTAAAGATTTTTGAGTGTCATACCCACCCTAAGAGTGCTTGATATGTCCTAATCTAGAGGTGTCAGTAAATGTTCTTGGTGATCTTGTAATGCCCCACTAAGGAACCCAAAATAAATTAACCTAAAGTTTCACTAAGATTGCAATTTTTAAAAAAAATATTATAACAAAAAAAGATAACATAATAGAAGTAATAACTCACATACATATAAACAATCCATAAACATATTACATCTCTTAAGGGTTTCATGATGTTGAATCACATACATAAGTTTTATTGACACTAAATCTGATACATAAAAAATCCACATCATAGAATAATCATAAGTACTAATCCAATGAAATAATATACAATTATATAAGATGCCACATGGCATAACCAGAATGCATAATCATCCATTGTACAAATCATAGGGTATGAAAAGCTCAAATAATATACATCATGAATAAAAACCACATCTCCTAGGATTTCTAGATAAAAAATTATAGTACTTTAGAATATAACCATTGGACATAAACACAAGATCAAAATGAAAGGACCAATTACACAAGTACATCCAGCAATGTCATCTAGCTATCAAATCTCAATGGTATAAGAAACACTACCACCCAACCTTGTGGAACCTAAAAGGCCCACTCCCACCATGTTGAGGAGATAATCTCAAGTTCCATATGGATAAAAAATCCAACTGTCATAACCAACATCTAGGTCAAGGAAATCCTGATAGTAATCTATCTCAAACCTATCAAGACACAAATATCATCTTATCCTAGAGGCAACAAAGACACATAGGAACTATACTATGTAAGTGGGAAAGTGTCATCACATGAGCTAACTATAAGTGTAGACACCTAAAAACCTTTAGAAAATAAAGTATTTTTATTTTCTGAAAAAGTCCTGATGACATCATCATTTATTAATTAATTAATTATTTAATTATTTAATTAATTTTTATGCCATTAAATCCCTTTGTCTTAATTAAAAATATTTAATTAAGGAATCCCTCCCAAAAATGTTTAAATCTTATTTAAACATTATTTCCTTATTTATTAATTATTTAATTAATAAATTAACCAAAAAACCCAAAATAAATAAAAAAATTATTTTTTGCCCAAAACTTGGTCAATTTCCTTAAGACCACTAACCTCTTCCAAAATCTTCTAATCCTTCTTTAATTTTGATTAAAGGCTAATCCCATCATTTCCTACCCCTAATCCCAACTCAAAATATTTAATTAAGATTAAATATTAATCCTCATGTTTATTAAATTTTTTTTAATAAATATCTCCTCAACCCAAACCCGTGAAATAAATAAAACTTTATTTATTTCCTAAAAATCTAATTTATCCTCATCCTAAGAAGTTCTAGACTCTTCTAGAAAGTCTTCATCCTCATCCTAGTAAATTCTAGACTATTCTAGAAAGTCTTTATCCTCATCCAAAGTCTAGACTCTTCTAGAAGATGTCTTTAAACCTAATCCTAATCCCCTCCTAACCTTGTCACATTCCCTAAAAATGGGTTAAGACTTACTAACCCAAGCCAAAGTTAACAAATATCTCCTCCTTCACCCACCCTCATTAAATGCCATCCACTTGCCTATCCCTAAGCTAATCCTAAACCATCCTAATCCATCCTCTAATCATTTGCACAAGCCTAAGCAAGTTTAAAACCTTCCTAATCAAGTCCAAGTCGAAATTTCTCTCATCTCCCTCAAAATATCTCAACCATAAAACTTTATGAAGCCCACTAGGCCATAAATGACTCTTCCAAGCCCTTTTATTGCTCTTACAAGCCATTATGAGGGTCTTTATGAAGATTTTATCCCTTGAGCCTCCTTTGTTGACTCATCCTTCCCCTTTCCTCCATCCTCTCACCATGTGACATGTGTCACTCCCTGATTGGTTGTAAGGAAGCACAATCCATGTGCTCTCCTCTCATGCAATCTAAGCCTTCTATAAGCTTTTTCACATCCTTGCATCCTAGCCCTTGATCCCTCAAGTCTTTTGCCTATTTAAGGAATCCTCTCCCAAGTCATTTTAACACAATCCATGAAGTAAAGTCATAATGCCATTTTAAGAAGCCATTTTACATCAAAACCATACACTCACACCCAAATTCCAACTCCATTTGAAGCCCTTTTTGAAGCATAAAGCTTGAGCATACATCCTATCTATTTAGACAAAGCTACTCAACAAGAGAGCTTCTCATTGAGAGAGCCCATTAATGGCTCATATTTTCAATTGAGAGTTCATGTTAGTCTATCTTGAAGTTTATGAATTTTGTTTAGTTTGTAGAAGCTTTATTTAAATTTGGTTTCTATTAGCATACTAACATTTCTCATATACAATAAGGTTACCCATGAGCCAACTATAAGGTTACCCTGGCAACCTCTCTCGACTCTAGCTCCCTAGTGTCTCTATGTGGCATCAATATCCTTTCATATAGAAAAAACATACTAATGAGGCAAGGTTGCAAAAAAGCATCCTCTCTACTCTCATTGTAGCTTGCACTAGTACTCAAGGCATGTACGAGGGAAAACATTGAATCTTATTAATTCATTTTACACATTTAATAAAATATTACCACTTATTAAAACAACTTACAATGGGTTACCTAGGTAGCCTCTTTAGGGCTCCAACCTCCATTGCAAGGCACTTCCCAACATACACATAGATAACCTATCCTAAGCTCAAGCAAAGTACAAATCATAAAATCATAGTATTCCCCTCAATATTATACAAGCAACTAGAAAGCATCAAAAGAATACTAATAAAAAATTCAATGGTTACAACAAGAAAGTTACAATAATCACCTTAGTTCTATACAAGCAACTGGAAAGCATCAAAGAATAACTAATAAAAAATTAAAGGTTACACCAAGAAATCACACCATTCACCTCAATTCTATACAAGCAACTAGAAAGCACTAGCAAGAAACTGATCAAAACTCATCATAGAAATACGTGAATGCATCACAGTGGTCGGGAACAAAAGATCGTGACCAATTAATAAACACTGATCCATATCTCAAAGATCAAAATATAAACCATGACATCTCATATAACATCATAAAATAGTAACTCCCAGGCCTCTGGTAAACATCCAAAATTGGTCAACATACTAAGTCAAACCCAACCCCAACAAAATAAACCATGCATCACACTAAAAGTAGTTTCATAAATCATTTATTTGAAAACATAAAGGTTTTGATTTACAAACAAGGTTCAAGTTTTCAAGTTCACAAAAGAAAACAAGTTTCCTTAGCGCAAAAAATAATTTCATATAAATTGAATCCATTTTTAAAATAACACCCACAAATTTTAATTGGAAATTTTCCCTTAAATATAAATCTAAAAAATGTCTATTCAATCAATTTTAGTTTTATAAAATATAATTACAACATCTTTTATAATTAAATATTGTTATTAATTGTTTTAAAAAATATAATTAAATTAATTATTATTATTATTATTATTCGCTGATTGGTAAGAGGCCGAAGCCAAGATTAATTATTATGTGTTGTGATTAATTATTATTATTTATTAAGAGTGAGTAGATTCAAACCCAATACCTCTTTGATAATAGGCTCACAATATACCATATTAATAAAATAATAATCATTAAACTAAATAATATAGTAATTATTTAATAAAATAATAATAATAATAAAATATCTAATAACCAAATAAAATGTGCATGTGATAATATCAAATTGCATCCCCTTTTGGGGAGGCTGCTTAGGTGCTGATTGCTTTGGCTGCCTCAGCAATGTTCGTTGCCTTGGCAACATTCAATGCTTTGGCAGAATTCATTGGTATTGTAGCCAGAGGGGCGGGGGGGTTGGGGTGTGTGGGGGGAGAGGTCATGGCCCCTCCTCATTTTTAATTTTTAATTTTTTATATTAAAGAAAACAAAACATAAAACGAAAGCCCCCCGCCCTCAATGCATATGAAACCTGATTTATTTTGAGTTAAAAAATAGTTGCCCTTTTAATATAAATACTATAACACTGAATAATTTACTATGGTAATTTTATATAAATATATATTTTTAAAGATAAAATCCAGTATAGATCTGATGTAGCAACTAGAATTAAACAGTCAAAATTGATAAAAATAATTCTAGTTTTCTTTTCTAAACCCTATCTGGTTTCATAATTTTCTAAATCAATCCCATTTAGGAATAACAAGATTTTTCAAACAAGGGTTTCCAATTGATTTCATCCACAAACATTTTCAAAAAATAAAGAACAATAAATTTTAACAAGTATTTCAACCCGAATTAATTCTGAAACAAATTCATAACAAACACGAAGAAGACAAAAATTTTGAAGGAAAATTACTATAAAAATCTCAACAAGATCCTACCTCAATCTAATGCTAACTAGAGGAATCTTGGAGCTCACAAGAAATCACATTTTCTCAAAAACCCTCTTTCTCAAAATTTGCTCCTACAAACCTGTCTGTGGAGAAGTGAGCTCTAATGTCTTAATAAAGAGCTTTCTGCTTTAGGGTTTTAGTTTTGAAAATATGCAAACCCATTTTCTTTATTATAAATTAATTTATTTTAATTTCATGCAACTTTTTAAATTTTAAATTAAAATAAACTTTATTTAATTTATCCTCTCTCTCTCTCTCTCTCACACACACACACACACACACACACATTAAATTACAATACATCTTTAATAATATATTTATTAATTTAAGTAATAATAATATTTAGAGTTTAATATTAAAATGAAACTCCTAAATAAATTATTATTAAATGAAATAAATATAATTACGCCAAAATTAGAACTTTAATTAAATCTTTTAAATTTAATTATTCTATTTAATTAATTTCTCAATTAATTAAATACAATTTCTCCTTAAATTAAATTATTAATAATCATACTATTTGATTTAATTATAACTAAAAATCATAACAAACCCACAAAACTAAATTAGAAAATCCAGCTGAAAGATAAAGTACTAAATCAAACTAAGGGAAAATTGGCTTGGAGTTAGGATTTGGACTCAAGAATTATCTGCCCTCTTTACCATTGAGATACTGCTATAGGGCACACTCATCTTGGCAATTCAAGGAAGTCAATGTCTAGTACCTAAAATCTGCATAAATGTCAAGCATGTACATAAACATATAAATCTAAACTAAATAGGTAGTGGTAGGGAATGGTACATCATGTAGATCCTAACTAGCAGGTGACTATGATTCCCTCCCTCAACCACATCAGAAATGCCAAACATAAAGTAAAACATACAAGTATGCCATGCAAAATAAAGTATGGGGTAAGTAACCATAGAAACTGCTTAAAATCATCTATCTTTCTATCATCATGAGATAACTAAAAATTATTATATGAACATATATGTATCATCATCAAAAGAATAATTATGAACACATGAAACAACTGAGTATCAAGTAGCTCATCAAATATATAAAATAAGTATAAAATAAGATCCAATCAAATCTAATAACCAAGTACTGCTAATCATAAAACATAACCATAAAGCTGGCCTAAAAGAATTTGGCAATAAAACATGAAAAGTAAACTAGGGGTAGGCATTACAAATCTCATCATTTCTTCAAAGTATCTTATAGCTTGACTTTGTTTGTTCATCCTCTGAATTTCTTTCTTCTTAGATCTAAGTTCATTCCTCATATTTTTAATTTCCACATCCTTGTATTCAGTTCTTGGTTTTCTAGTACCAATTTATTCATCACAGCTAGCTGACTATTTGTAAGCTTTTACATGTCAGATGTTTGAAAAGCCTGGTAGCCATTTGTCTTTTGTCTTGTTCTACTATGAATTTCCCTTCTTCAACTTTCTTTTTCTATTCACTTAGTTCACATAGCCTTGCTGATTGGATTTTATGTTCTCTCTTTAATCCTCTGACTTCTTCATTTAGAATGTTGTTCTTCTCCAATAGGTCTACTACTGCTACATCACTTTCATTGGAATTGTCACTATCAAATAGTCCTTTAATTTCCACTTCTTGATAGAGTATATCATTTTTTTGAATGGCCCTCTGTTTTCTTTCCTTCAAGTATTTCTTCAAATCTTCTCTATCTTCTTCAAGTTGTTGTAGTATGATCTAGATGTCAAACATCTCATTCTCAATATTCTTTCTCATGTTGTAAACCTCCATTTCCAAGATCTTTGACTCTCAAGATGTTAGACTTATTCTAAGAGAAGAAATCTTTGATACCAATTGTTGGAAGTCTTATTGGGAAGTAAGATACTGAAAAGGGGGTGAATTAGGATCACTAAAACTTTTACTTCTTATAGTAGATAACATATTAACTACATTCACTGCTAATCCATCTCATATCTTAGATTATATAACATATAATCGTAAACTATAAAACTGAAATAAATCTAATTATGCATCACATCCATCAACATGAAAATAAATATAAACACATAACGTAAAGTTTTGGTTACCCAGAAACCCTCCAAGATGACAATAAAAATGGGGTGGGGATGACACCCACAAATCTTCACTACTACATCAATACAGTATGTCTTGTAAGGTTAAAATGTTTGATCACTTCTCATGATCCACCTTGTGAGTAGGGATAACTTTAAGAAACCCCCTCCCCAGAAAAAATATATAAATTCATGCTGAATCCAACATTAGTTTTAAGGGAAAAATTAATTTCTATTGGTGAAATATTTTTTTGATGTCAGGAAAAGTTTAATGTTAGATACTATTTTTCTCCGACCATTACAAAGTTTCATAAAATTGAGGCAACTTTATCCCTTTTGATAGAAAAATATATATTGTATATGGAGATTTTTCCCATTTATTGGGAAAATATAAATATTGCATTAGGAAATTTTTTCTCATTAATTGGAAAAAATATTGATTAGGCAATTTTTCTCATTTATTGGAAAATATATATATTTGATTAAGCAAATTTTCTTGTCTATTGAAAAACATATATAATGCATTGGCAAATATGCTAGAAAATGATGTGATTACTCAATGAATCAATGACTAGAAATTAATCATATGTTTTTCAAATTAGTTGTTAGATTATCAAAAGATTACACTTAACATTAAATAAAAGAGTGATCATAAAGTGAGGGTTTTATAGGATGACACATATGTGGAATGCCCTATTGCATTTGTGGCAGAGTGGAATCTGGTTGAAAAAAAAGTTCTTTAAATTACAGACATCCTACTCAATGGTTTCCATTATCAAAAACATGGTTGCCAAAAATGGGACTACCTATAGAAGAGGGATCATCAAATGAAAATCCAAGCCCTGTTGTCAACCCAGATTTGACTGTGGAGGAGGATGATGAACAAAGTCATCTTACTACTAGGATTATTGTAGGTTCATAGGTTCTCTCTGCTAATCTCAGGGATGCTATCAAAGAGCTCAAAAAGGAGTAGGAAAAGGAAGACCTTCGAGTAATGATCATTGAAATGGGTCTCGATCCTGCTAGTTTTGAAGAAAAAAATTGCAAATGTGGTGGAGCAATAAAATTGGAACTTCAACACTTTTGGGATGTTTTGAAGGATAAAAGAAGTGTTACATGAAGAATCATTAGTTTAGTTAGGGTTTATGTGAGGCCTTGCCCCGACCCATCTTAGCATAGTTGATATATTATTATTTTGATACCCATGACTTGATACATTGAGATATTGTCAGATACATTATACATTATTATGTTATTTTATGTTGTGTGATGTTTTACTTTCAAATTTTTAATTATGTAATTAATGTTTCATGAACATGTACACTGATGATGTAGTATGGAAAGTGAATGTAGAATTAGGACTATGATTAACACTTTGATTATGCAATTTTAATGGTTAAGAATATGAGTAGAAATGAGATAAACAAATAGTTATTTGAAAGATGAATGTTTTAATTTATGTAATTTCTCTGATAAGTTATATATATATATATATATATATATATATATATATATATATATATATATATATATATATATATATATATATATATATATATATATATATATATATATATATATATATGCATGTGATTTTCTTGAGCTATTGACGTGTGGAATGATTGTGTACGATATTTTAGCTAAGAAATCTAATACAGAATTAGAACTAGACCCTATGTACTATTTTTTGTAACTAGGGTTGAGTCTAATAAAAGATGCAGACCCCGTTGTTCATATTTTATTTGTATTGTGAATTGAATGAATGTATCATTCTGTAATCATTAAGTGTTAATATTTGTTATAGTGATTTTATAGTGTCGCTTGACACTCATGATTTGTGTAAGCATTTCAGCATGATAGTTAGGGTTAACTAAGTAACCTAAAAATCTAAGTTGGACTAGGTTAGTGACCTTTTTACTAATCAGTTAATAATCAAGATTAGTGATTAATTTACATTTTTTAGGGTTTTAAGAAGTTCAAAAATTTCAAGCATTTTATCAGGTCATTAAATAGTCCTAGCAGCCAAAAATCATGAAAACTAAGTACCCAGGGGTTATATGTATGGGTCAGGGGCATTTTTCACCCCTCTAGCCCCTTTCATTGACTTTGGTGACCACTCAAATATTCTATTTTTACTTTATTGAGAAAATTGAAGTTCCACCATGAGTTTGATAAGTTAAACTCCACATTGAGGTTATCCTTAATGTCAGGATTGGGTTAGAACACTCTAGAAGCCCTTGGTCAAGTGGGGGAGTTAGTGCATTTTGAAGGTGGTTAAGTTGGGATCTTATTTAGGGGAAAATTTGAGGATAGAGGCATGTTCACCCAACCTCTAATTTTAGAGAGTAATTCAGGATTGACGGAGAAGGAAGGGACACTCATCTCAAATTTTAGTTGCCATAACTTTATTGTAAAGGTAGGAATCTTTCAAGATCATTTTTTTCATGTTGTGTTTCATGCTTAAGTAGTTTTCATTTCATATGTATGTTTGTGTGTTTGATGAACATGTTTGGGAGGGATTGAAAGGGGTTTTCCTTAAATGTTTTTCTTTGTTTTTCACTTCTAATTTTTGAAGGGATCATATGGACTGTATTAGCATTACTTACCTTTGGATAGGGTAGAAGTGGCTATGTACGAGAGGAGGTCTTTAGTTGGACTTCGACAGTACAGAGTCTCTCCTCAGGACAAGGAGAGGGAGAGAGTAGGGTGTTATGGGCCCTTACTCATTAGCACAAATCATGTTTTGAGTTTTAAAATTTAAGAAATGGAAGAATGAAAGTTCTTGAGATTATAGCCCCAAAAGGGCACCTGTTATGGTGTTGTGACCAACATCTCCTGTTGGAAAAATCCACCTTCTCCCTAGTCTCGTTCAATGACAAACCTGTTGTGCAAACCTAGATGGGAGTAAATGTTTGAATTGGTCTTCATGTTAAAATTATTTGTCTCCCAGTTAGTTTCATCCTCTCCATGATTACCTTGATGTGTTGTAGACTTCATAATGGTTTCCCTATCATGGAGCCAAGCAGGAAATTTAAAGTTGTTATTTAAATTCAAATATGTTTGGAGATTTCTCCTCGAGATAGTAATCCTATGTAAACATGTTATTATTAAACTTATTGTTGAAATGGCCATGATGTCAGGTTTTCTTCCTGGTTCTTTCCTAGTGGAGCCTTTGAATCAGGTGGTTCAATAAAATAAATGAGAAGTGGTTGGTGTACGTATATTGATAAAAATAAATTTGAGTAGTATTCTTGCATATGAGATTTCTGGTATTTTTTTTTTGCATATGTTTACTTGAATTTTGACATAATGATATTTATCTTACTATGGCATTTATATACTTTGACATTACATTCATTTGATTAATATTAATTGGACAAATTGGTGAAATATATAAAGTTATGAAAATTCAATACCAAACTATGTTAACAAAAATTCATTATTTGATTGGTACTTCGTTTCATAATTTTTTTGAGTAATAAGAAATTAAAATATTTCAACTCAAATACTCAAGTATTACATTTAATCCTAAAATCAACTTAGAAAAAAAAATAAAAATAAAATTCCCCCCTCTTGGTTAAATAGATCTTTAATGGACAATCCATTGCGTAGAAAGAATTTTTTTAACTTTCTTAGAGCTAAAAGCCCTCTGGATTTTGTATGAGGCAAAATTAATCCCTTTGTGATAGCAAGGAATATTCCCTTTAGATCCTCCTTAAATATCCCTTCTTTAAATTTAATTAATGTCATAAAAATTAAAATAAGAAAACACACACACACACACACACACACACACACACACACACACACACACACACACACACACACACACACACACATACATACATGCAAAAATATAATCCTATCCTATCAAATTTAGAACTACCAACTAAACCTTAAAACTTAATTCCTTATCCTCCTTCCCCCATGTTAGGCATTGACAAGGCCTTGGATTAAAGTACCCTCACATACCCCCATGTCAGTCTGACATGACAAATGGGCTAGGGAAAAAAAAAGATTTGAAAATATATTTTAGTTGGGTAGACTTGTAATAGAGTACCTATGACTCACAATTTCCTTAAAATCCTTGTCTGCACTGTGATCTAGGTGTACTCCCTCCTTAGAGACTTCCTAGCTACAATTTCAAAAGCCTTGGTAAGTGTGGGGAGACTTGAGAAAGTGGTCATGTCTTTTGAAAAGGGGTAAGACATGTGGCCAAGTAGCCTAGGGGTTAAGATAGATAGGGTTAGGGGTGGTTAGGATAGTAGAGGGTTTAGTTTAGACTTTGGGGGTAGTTAGTATTTCTTTTGATATATGATTTTGTTTAAGTTAGGTAGTATGTGGTAATGTTTAGGTTAGTAGGTTTTGATTGTAGTTTTAGAAGATTAGTTTTTATTTTTATTTTAAAGTAATTAGTATGCTTTTAAATATTAAAATATTCTAATATTAGAATTTGTTTTAGTATTAATTAAATGTAATTAGTATTATTTTAAATATTAATATTATGTTAGTAAGATACTAATTAGAGTTATGGGTTAGTTAGGATTAGTTGTATTAGTAGAGTAAGTTAGTTATTAGGATTTAGTTAGTTATATTATTTATTATTTAGTTTAACTTAAGTTTTATGTAATTATTGTTTTATATATTTTTATTTATTTATGTGGTAAGTATAAAGACAATGAATTGGTTTAAATTAATGCAGAATTGTTGTTTAGGAATTATAATTAATAATTATTATTATGAATATAGTAAACTAAAAGATGTTTTGTTGTGTTAAGCTAAAACAAAGTTTAATTATTTGTATGTTAGATGTGATGTTTTAGTTAGTGAGTTCTTTCTATTTCAATGTTTTGAATAATTAGATTTATATTATTTAAATTGTTATTCAAATAAATTAATTATATTGTTAATTAATATTTTGCTTAATTAATGTTTTAATGATTAATGTTAATAGGTTTTAAATTAGTTGTAAATTATGTTTTCTAGTAGGTTTAGTGGGTGGTTGGTTTTCATAGGGGTTATTGTAAAGTAAATGACAAATAATATATTATTTTAAAATTTAATGTAATACGAAACAAATGTTGAAATCAATTTAATAATGAATATTTAAATTTAATGAGTGGACCTCACACATTGGTTATAAACTTAAAAGAAATGTTAAGGTACTATTAGGAGAACCTGTATCTACTTTTCAACCTACCATAGTTTAACTTGTGAATCAAACTTGTTGAATTATATCTAACCCTATTGTTATTAATGTATGTCTTTTAGTCATCCGATTTTAAGATAGTAGTTTAATTAATCTATTAAAAAAACTTACATGTGTTTTTGCCCCATATTTTGGCATGACAATTTATTTTGTAAAACATATTATCGAAAGTGTATTAATTTGAAATGTAATAGTTCAAATCTTGTCGCTTCCCTTTTTGAGGGAAACAAAAACTGTTTTTGGTATACTCTATATATCTGTGTGTGTGTGTGTGTGTGTGTGTGTGTGTGTGTCTATATGTGTGTATGTATGTATGTATCTGTGTATATACATATATATGTATGTATATATATATATGTATGTATATGTATGTATATATATGTATATATACATACATATACATATACATACATATATATGTATATGTATATGTATGTATATGTATATACATAGATATATGTGTGTGTGTGTGTGTGTGTGTGTGTGTGTGTGTGTGTGTGTGTGTGTGTGTGTGTGTGTGTGTGTGAAGATAAAATATAAAGTAGATAGAAAGAATATAATGTAAAGTAAAACCCTTTTGTTTACATTTTATATTTCACTGGGCATGGTGTTTTCTTTTGGGCTCTAGTTATTTTATAGTAAGTGAATGATATATTTAATTGTTAGTTTCTAAATTTGTGTGAATCATAATTTCATTTTTTAGTAAGTACTTATTGGTTAGTAGTAGTACAAGGTACATACCACACATGCTGCATGCGAGCACAAATTGATGTATGAAGTAATGGATTTTTGGGAAATGTTTATAATAACATGTCATATCTCCAACATACATGTGTTACTTATAACATCCATCTATAGACTATTGTCTGATGATAATATATCAATGGTTGAAGTTATATTTTAGGCCAAACATCTTGAATGAAGCCTCGACCTTGTTCAAGTCTCCAAAATGGTAACATATTTTCTTCCACCCTGCACCACTTGTTGTGGATGGTAAATAAATTTCTTATCACTATCAATGGCATTCCCTCTTCCATTGAATTCATAAACGTTACAAATTTTTTGGCACAAACTTGCATTTATGTTGAAGATTTGCAAATATTTAATCATTTAAAGCAATTAAACTAGAAGGCACATAGACAAATTTATAGGGACCATTAATCAACACTCATCTTATTTATAGGAAATTGAGCTTCTTCTTTTGTCATTTCTCATCTTATTTTTGGTAGTCAATAGTATGGTAATAGGTATACTTTTAGTGGTTGTTAAATTCTGGTTTGGTTTGCTTAGTGTAGTAGACTAGTAGTCATTGCTTTGCAGTCAAGATGGATACTACAATTCATCTGACATGGAAATTAGAAGAGGAGTAGAAGGCCTATTTAGGAGACTCCCTCTATGAAAACCTTTTATCAATTTGCAATGAGGTTGTAACTATTGTGAATTTCATTATTCATACTATGAAAATGGTTTTGGGCACAAGATTTTGGAGAATGAGAATAGGTATTGTGTCAACACAAACATTATGTCTCATTTTCTAGTGTCTCTGCTTGACCTCAAAGAAGAAAGGATCAACAATTTTATGCTCCTAAAGAAGACTTTTAAAGCATAATACATGGGCAATGACATAGACATTGTTGCTCATGCAAAATTAGGGGTGGGGACCCCTTTGGCGAGTGATATCCACAAGCTTTTGGAACCTAGCTAGAATGTGTCCCTACAACCATTTCTATTGGAGTGGTTGACTACTACAAAGTTGAAGCACTATAAGAAATGAAAATGAATTATCTTGAAGCACTATAAGAATTTGTAGCCTTTGCAATACCCTGCCAAAGGATCCAAAGAATTAACCTAAAGTTTCACTAAGTTTGGTAGCATTTTTATTTATTTTTGAATCATGAAAGATAAACCCATCTACATCATACACATGATAATGGAAGCAATAGCAACAATTCAAATGAAAGTAAACATAACATACATAACAGGTTACATTCTTCATGGATCCCTTAACGTTGAGTTACATCTAAACTAACTATTAATGATTTCATCTAATACTACATCCACATAAAATAATAATGCAAAGTCCAATGTTCCTAAATTACATTTTCAATTGCTCAATCATCCACTATACATGTCACAGGGTATGAAAGGCTTAAAAGAATATACATCTGTGAAAATGAAGTACATCATCATACTAACTCTAATCCATGATGCAATAACATAAATGAAACCACAAACCATACATGATACATCATCATAACCATAAATCATCAAACATAATTAACTAAGTGCATGGTTCCTCCCAACTATAAATAGCATCATTAGAACATCGTGGGCCCTAACCATCCATCTATGCATAACATCCCAAGTCACCAAAGAGATCATCGGTATTAACATAGTAGGAATGTCACTCCTAAATCCTACTACATCATATGTAGAAAGTAATCTAACATGCAAAATAAAGCATAAGATAACATCATCTAACATATGCAAATCATCAATGTAAGGATACATGTCCACCATCATAATCTATGAACAGAATGAAGATAGATGCCAAAAAAGAATGCATCAGCCACGGTGTCTCAGAAGGATCTCAAATGGTAAGAGTGATAAAGCACTACCACCCGACCGCATGGAACCTAAATGGTCCACTCCCACCATGATGAGGAGATAATCTCAAGTCCCAAACAGGTTATCAAAATCACATAGCACAAAAACTCTCTAAGTCCAAGAATCCTAAACGTATACTAACTCAAAGGTTTCAATCACAAAATAACATCTAATCCCAGAGGCACAAAAAAGACATGTAGGAAACCTACTATGCAAGTAGGAAAGTGTCATCACACAGATCATGCTAGAGTTACCCTGGCAGTCTCTCAATAGACCCTGGCCCCTTAGTGATCCCTGTGCGGCCACTAGTATCCTCTCATACAGATGAGGCATACTACGGAATGCAAGGTTGTAACCAAGCGTTCTCTCTACTCCCATCCTAGTCTATACTAGCACCCAAGGCATGGGCGAGAACATACAATTATCTTTATTAGGTTCATTTAATCCCCATTTAGTGTAAATTTTTTCACTTATTAAAATAACTTACAATGAGTTACCCTGGCAGCCACTTAGGGCCCCAGCCCCCATTGCAAGCCACTTCCTGACACTACAAGTAGATAACCTACCCTAAGCTCATAGAATCATAAATCTCAAAATCACCACAGTCCTATACAAGTGACTAAAAAAATATCAAAAGATCATCCATAATAAGAACATCAAATCTCCATGAGCAAATAAGAAGCATCCATAAATAATCATGACCACAACAGTTCTCTATTGGCAACTGAAGATATCACTAATAATCACAATATCCATTGGTTCTCAATAAGCAACCAAAAATATATCTTAAAATCATACTGATTGAAGACTCCAAAATGGTTGAGTCAAAACATGTCACAACATGACATCATCAAGAAATAAATCAACACTTCAGTCCCATCATGGCGACTGAAAAGTAATCCAAGGATAACTGATCGATGACTCAAAAATGGTTAAGTCAAGTGTCTCAGATACATATAACTCAGCTTCACTCAAGAAGACTAAAAAGCAATAACAATCAGTAAATACAAACATCTCATAGAGCATACCATCACATTACCATGGTTGGGTTTAGAAAGATCAAGATCAAATAACATCAACATGACATCACCATCATAACCCCTGAGCCTATGGTAGACGTCCTATAATTGGTCAACACTAGTCAACCCAAAGCCCAAAACAAGAAGCGTAGAGAAAACACAATGCAAGCACATGTTTTGGTTTGCTAAATTGAATAGTTGAATAAAGTGTGGAGGTCTCAGTTTCTGTTTGCAAGTATACTACAAGTATATAAGATTAATCATTTGACCTACAAGTCAACCTGTTTGTTCCCTCGATAACATTATCCTTCCATTATTTAAAATTACATTCTAAGAATAACTGAAGGATAAATATTTACTCAATAAACTAATCTTTATTGTCCCTTAATTAATATTGTTCGCTTTATTAATTAATCTTAATTAAATCAATTAATAATGAACATAGGTATGACTCTTTATCATTCTAACAATACTTAATTAAAACTCAACTAAATATCACTAAAATTTAGGTCTCTTAATTTAATCATTATAATAATTAAATCATCACTAAGAACCATTAAAATATCTAAAGTCATTATTCAAGTCATTAGAATAAGACTTATCAACTTCGATGTAAATACTTTACAACTTCATTAAAAGAATCATATCAACTAAAACTCTATTACATAACTTAATTATTAATTAAATTTAATTAACTCTATTTAATTAATTTAATTAATAATTACATAACCATACCAACAACCCAATGAATATTAGTTGATTAATAACTAACTATAATTTGTAAGTTAAAAGTCAACTATAATCCAATTCTCCAATATTAATAGTTCAATAATGACTTGTTATTATTTAATAACAAGTTATATTGGAAATCTTATTAATAAATCTATAATGACCACATTTGTCATTCTTTTCAATGAATACTAATATTTCCTTAACAAATTCATACTATCGATAATCATTTCAATTAAAACTCCATCTACATAACTTAATCATCAAATAATTTACAATTAATTAAATTATCTAATAATTACATTACTATCTTATTAGCTTAATGAGTATTATCAAACGAGAAGACTCTTTTCTAAAATTGACTAAGGTAAGCGTTTGAATAACTTAAATCTTGATAAATTTCTCAACACATTATGAGTTCTTTTCCATTAAATTCGATCTCCACTTATACATTGATTCCCCATTAAGCCAATGTGCAATTCTATTGAATCCCAATACCATCAATAACAACAATTGAATACACTCTAATAATTAGCCTTCATTAAACTACATTTAATTAAGTTAATTATTAAATTCTAACTATATAAAACTATATTAATATCTCTCCTCTTTTAATAATAATTGACAAATTATTATTAATACTTTTAAATCATTTATCATTTTCAATAAGTCAATTTCGAGAACCCCAAAATAATTGGCAACTTAAATATTTAAACTTATTCTAATAAATTCTAACTATATCACTTGTTTGAAATTTTATTAACTTGATTAATTACTTAAATAAATTTTTATTAATATTATATATATATTTATATATACACATATATATAATAATTAATATTCAATAACTTCATCACTTAAAAATTGAATTACAATATTATATATATAAAATTAATATTTATAACCTCATTATATAAAAATCGAATTACAAATTCGATTCCAACCAAACATATGCTGATATTAATAATAACATGTGAAATCGAATTACACATATTAAAAAAAACTTTTTTTTTAAATATACATTATGCTATTCACATCTACTCGCACTCATTTCAATTGTACTGCCGTCTGCAAATCGCAGATTGTACCCTGGCCGCAGTGTCCAAAAGTACCCACGACCCTACATAAAAGAAGGAGACGACGGGCCGTTGCAGTCTTTGTCAGTCACAGGTACACTGTGTTTGCAAGTACCCTGTGACATTTAATTGTAGGCTGGGGGAGTATGAAATTCGTCCCTCCCCAAGTGTTATTTGTATATATATTTTTATATATATAACAATTTTTTTTAAAAAGAACGTTTTCTTCCATATGCGAAATCAAATTTTTTAATAAAGTTTCTCACTGCAATTTATATTCAGTGTTTCAAGGTATACATACATACATACATACATACATATATGTATATATATGTATATATATACATGTACATACATATATACATGTATATATGTATGTACATGTATGTATGTATGTATGTATGTATGTATATATATGTACATTTACATACATATATACATGTATATATGTATGTACATGTATATATATATATATATATACATATATATACATATACATATATATACATACATACATATATATATATATATATATAGATGTATGTATGTATATATATGTATATATATATACATGTATATATGTATGTACATGTATATATATATACATACATACATACATACATACATACATATATATATATATGTATGTATGTATGTATATGAATATGTATATATATATACACACACACAGAATGTTATTATGTATTATAGTATTTTAATAATGAACATATATGTATATATATATATATATATATATATATATATGTTCGTAGATCTGTATAATTAAAAAGAGAACATATTTAAACAAAAAGAAGATTGAGAATTTCTCCTAAATAGTGATTGTTCTTTAAATTCACCAATTAATAAAAAGGTTTGTCCATACGCATTTGAAAACTCTAGTCTCATAGTTTCCTCAGATGTACGCATATGAAAATTTTCTTATATAGAATTTAACTACCCATGACAATGCATAGAACCAAGATACAAAAATCCTCAGGAAGCATTCAGAAGACACGAAGAAGACAGGAAGTGCAAGAAGTGGAAATAACGTAAGCAAAGTCACAAGTGTCTACTCGGACACTGATGCTAAATCACTTCTCCTCAGAATCCATAGAGGAAGCTCCTTCCTTCTCTCACGTTCTCGATCCTCCAACCACGCTCTCCAAACGCTCTCCCAACGCTCTCTAAGAGTGCTTGAATATAAAGAATTCTTAGGAAGCACCTAGAATGTCTCTAGAAACAACCAGAAGGTGTTGACAACTAAGCATGAGTCCTTTCCAACCTTCTAGATGACTCATAAGGTTGTAGACACCATGTGCTTAATTTGTACGCTAACTCCTATGTTGTTGACAACACGTGCATAATTAGAGTGCAAACTCCTGTGTTGTCTACATGACAACTCCCGAGAATTCGCATACTCCTATGTGAACGAATATTAAAATAAAGCACATTAATTAATTTAATATTCACTTTACTCTTTCCAATTTTATTTATTAATTTTTTTAAATCTCATGCACTCACTTTAATAATTCCACTTGTTTTATCTTAATATATTTATAGTTTAATCACATGTAAACATCATGCAATCTAAAATCTTTTAATAATTTTAATATCTTTTCCACTTTTACATTTATTTTTGAAACTTAATTGATAAAATATTTATTAACTTAAATAAATATTATCACATTCCAACTTTTAAATTATAACTTTTATCTTCAAATTTAATTATTTTATTTAATTAATTTTTCAATTAATTAAATAAAATAAATATTAAAATATCATATTAATTTTCCATTAAATTAAACCATTAATTAAATCTTTTAATTAGGCTTATTAAATAGAAAATACACTAAAGACTCATAAAATAAAATACGAAAAACCCACTATAGAAAAACACATACAAAATCAAACCAAAAGGGTTAATATCACGAATTACGTCATCTGACGCATTCAGAGGGTACTCAACTCAGATACTTGTCATAATTTCTAATTAGGACAAATGGCTTAAAAGGTTGGGATTTGGACTTGAGAATTTATCTCCCCTCTCTTACCATTGAGATAATGCGATAGGGTACACTCATCCTGGCAATTTAGAGAAGTCGATACCCGGTACCTACAACCTGCATAAAAACCATGCATCTACATACAATATATATATATATGGTAAGCTAAACATGCAATGGCAGGAAGTGGTGTATCGTGTAGATCTTGACTAGCAGGTGACTACGACTCCCTCCCTTAACCACATCAGAAATGCCATCCAAGAACAAACACACACACCATACACATGCAAGTATGGGGTAAGTATCCATAAGAAAACACATGTGATAATAAACCATCTAACTAATCAATAACTAAAAATAATGTAATAATCATCATGCATACATGAAATGTAGAGTCTAAATAATCTCATCACATATTAACTGAATCCATAGCACAATATATGATAGTCTCAAAACAATGATGCTAACCATCAACATAAAGCTAGCCCTAAAAGAGTTTGACAATGATAACAAAAATGTGACCTAGGGGCAGGCACTACAGCCTTAGTTGAGTCTCGTGCTTTCTACAATGACTAGTGTAGTAGAAGTAGGGGTTTCCCCTATAATTTGGTTTCACTTTCTATTTTGTTTAATCAAATTATAATAATTGTACATGCATCTTCTTTAGATTGTAATTTTCAAGGAGTATCAATGAAATTTCTAGAGTTTCATATAAAATTATATTTTATTGTTATGCTTACTTATGCAATGTTTTGGAATTTTTAGAATTTTCTATTAAATTGTTAAGAAACAAAATACAACATTTAACATTGAATTAAAATTAACATATTGAGGTTTAAAATTTAACAATCAATTTAAATAATTAATTGCTTACTTCAATGTTTAATTTCAACAATACAAAATAATAGAATACATGGAATAGATGTGATAGTTACTTTTACAATCAAATTTAAAGTATCATTGAAAAACTATTTTATTTTTAAAATTATAAATATTCTAATATATTAAGAACTATGTTAGTAATATTATAAAGGTGATGCTCCAATTACCATTCGATGAACAAAGATAAACGACTCCAGATATTTTTTAGGCCAAATTTAGCAACAACTGACTAGTTTTTCCAAATGCCCCAGAAAGAAGATACATGACAAACTTGTATTAAATGTAAAATCACTATGCTCATAGTAGCATCATTTGATCAACTTAGATAAATGACCAGAGATGATTTTTCAAGAAAATCTTGGGAACACTCAACCATTTTTATAAATTCACCTAAAAAAAGACACTTGTCAACTCTAGTCTCTAATAACTAATAGATATGCTATATACAAATTTATGCTATGAACACTCAATTATTCATATTGTAATGACTTTTAAATTTTAATTAAAACTTAAGTATGCTATATAAATTAGAATAATTTAACCTGTGTTGTATTAGATCCTTTATTAATTTTTAATCATCATCAAAAGCTTAAAATAAGTTAATTATTTTGTTAATGTAAATGGTTTAGTGTAAAATACAATACACAAATACATAGATTCATATATCTATTTATTTTTTTATGAATATCTTCTTATTCAGTCATAAAATAATTTTAAAAAACATAACACAAATAAGTCAAATATTTTCTTAAAATAAAATATAAACCATATTTATTCAATTTATTTTTAATGAGTAAATTTTATCTTTAACAAGTGTTAATACAATGTTGTTATTATTATAATATTATAATAATTAATATTGTAATTATAATTTAATATGATGCCACAAGTACTAATATAATAAAGGGGATGCCCCAATTACTATTGGATAAGCAAGGATCAATGACTCAAGATGTATTTCAGGCCAATTTGAGTAGCACTCAACTCATTTTCTCAAATCACCCTGGAGAGAAGATACGTTGCATACATGTAATACCTATGACTATTCACTATTCATTTCAACATGGATGGTGGACCCGTGGTAAATATTATAGTGACATGTGTGACTCAGTGACAAGGCATCATTTATGTTGTACAAAAAAAGAAACAAGTCAAACACCATTCGATCAACTTAGATCAATGAATCCAAATGAATTTTAGGTCAATTTTGGTAATAGTCAACTTGTATTCTCATGTTCCGCAAAAAGAGGACATGTGGCATACTTGATGTAACATCTATTGAGGCATTGACATCTTTTATACATTGTTTAATCAACAAAGATCAAATGGCCATAGTCATATTTTGGGTCAATTTCAGCAAGAGTGGTCTTACTTTCTCAAATTTCATGGAAAGAAAACATGTGTTGTACAGGTATTGAGTGAGAAAGAAGACACATGGCATTGACATAGACCATGTTGTGGTGAAGGGACATATAAAGATCGACGACTACCACCATTGGAGCATCAAAAATTGACAACTCGAGATTTATTTTGCCGATTTTGGCTACCCTCATTTTTTTTTCCAAAATTTCACTAGAAAATACGTATTGAGAAAAACGTGAAGTTATTGACTCTTCAAAAATTAGCAATAATTTCTAGAGTTAATCCTAAATTATATTGTAACATCGTATATTTATGGTTTCACAAATAATTATAATACCAACTGCCCATCGTACAATGTACATAAGAATTAATATCAAACATATTCTCGAGTCCATCAATTTTACAATTTGTAAAATTTTCTTTCATGTAGAATGTAAGATTAAATTTTCATTATTCAATCTTGGATCTCTACACAAACTACCAATCCAAGATTCTGGTAAAAAGATTGGAGCATCAAAAAGGGGTTATGAATCACAATTTACAAGTTGCAGCTCAAACCCAATCTTCCTCAACAACTCTTACCATCACACAAAATAATTATCAATTAGAGTTTGAACTCTTTGGATAAGATCTTGAACATATTTTTTAGTGACGGTTTAGTAACTAGTATCAGCTTTAGAATTTAGGGTTTAATTTTCAATTTATCATGTATTATAAGCCTAAAGTGTTTACTTTCTAGTGGCTAGGTAACTTGAAAAGTTGAATATTAGAAATATAACTTAGGGTTTAAATGTTTATCGTATAAATTATAATTTGTGTTTGTGTATAGTTTTGTAATTTTTCAGTGATGATGAAAACATACAAGAGGAGTGGCACTGAAACTGGCAATGGAATTGCAACCCAAAAAAAAATACAGAGGACCAGGAAACTATATTTTGACATGCACAAACTAGTTAAAATGCTAGGTTTTACTAATGAATTCCATGATATTTGGGATCCTATTATCTATGGAAGGTGTATTAATGAAATCAAATATCCAATTGAAGGTAAGTGGAATGAACCATAAAAGAAGTCAAAATATATTGAATCGAACAACATGATAGGGTGCACTGTAAATAAATTTGCATGTCCAAAATTTGGAATGGTTTGTATTGAAAAATATGATGAAAATAGAAAGGTAACTGTCAATCAAAATAAATAGGAGGTAATTTTGTCAATCACACAAAGTAAATTTGGGAGACTATTGGACCTAGTGTATGAAGAAAAAAACCCAACCCACATTGACCTAGAAAAATTGGCAGAAACATATGGCAACTTAGGACCATATAAAAAACATTGTTATATCAGAGGGTTAGAAGAAAAATTAAATATACCTCATGATCATAAACCTTCTTATGAATTGGATATTTTTTTAGAATGGGTTCAAGATACTGTATCTTTGTTATCAATGTGCTTCCTTTGGAAAGTAACAAGAAAGTGGGTTCCAAGATTATGGAAATGATTTTCCATATTCATTGTCTAAAATAGCTGATAAGATATAATTATTTTGAACACATTATACATCACATGCAAAAAAAATTGTTAATGATTAAAGGAGGATCACATAGGACATTTAGATACATGACCTACTTGTGCTATCTTATGTTATCAAAGCATCATTAAATTTTTGAAACAAACAAGCTTCAACTTAAGTTTGATAAACCAATATTTGAATGTAAATTTTTTTTTAGGATGGTTGATCCCCAAGGGAACTAGAACCACTTTGTAGACTTCTTTTTGACACCACTTTATCCTAAATTTATAAACACTTCAATGCCTAGATTGATTGTGTCTTTGTAAGAAAACTTGGCAAGAAAGAATATAACTGTTTCCACATAACCCATAATAGATCTAAAATAAACACAGAATTAAAATCTACATGCAAGAGAATAGACAACATACCCACAAAATTGTGACACAAGATATACCATGAGAAACCCTCATTGAGGGAAAAAACTCAGCCTCCAAAAGCATCCATCACCCTGTATTATTCAGCAAAAATACCATTGCCATACAACCATGGAAGCCTTCATGGCATAGCCATAACCGAGCAAACTATGTGAACAAGTATGAATCCACACATCCCATGCCATGCTTCCAATCTTCACAAATGCTCCCTTGGCTAACCTATCAAGCCTTGTGCCACTCAACTCTTGCATTTCTCACTTTTACTCTTTGTCACACCGACAACTACCCTTGTGGCTGCTTATATAGTAGCAAGTCCAACAAAACCACTAAGTGGTATTACATAAATCATGTCCTAAAACTATGTGCTACCTAACCCACTGACCCCACATTTAATATTGGGCATTTAATTCTTTTCCTGATATTAAATAATTACATGAAATATTATCACAATGTTACAATACAACTCATCAAAAATATTCCATGAGAATCTTTACATGTTGCATGTCCATCTAGGTGAAACATTACATAATAAAATAAAATAATAAAATATAAGCAATATTATGCAATGTGTGCAACACCCATTATCTCAACAATCTCCCACTTTTTGTATACATTGCATAGGGTCAATCCGTAGCCACATAAATGAACAAAGGGAACAATCCCTCCCAGCACATCCACCATCATGGATCAAAATACACCAAGTGCTCCATCCTGGTACTTGCAACAAAATCAAAGTATCTAGCATCTCAAACATGAACGATCTCACCTCCTATTATGCCACTACCATTGGACATATATAGAAGCCATCCAAAGAGAAAGCCACCCAACCTGTCGCATTAGAAGATCATAAAATCCTATACAAACTAAAATTCCAAGCACAAAAAAACTTGATCCAAAGGTAATCACATGTATCCATAGTTGTCAAAATATCCATAGCTGAAATAGCACCCACAACAAGTGCCAAACCCATCCAACTATCCATACCTCAAAGGTATAAAGAGTGAATCTCATATTACCAACATATCCAATATATAACCTGTAATCACAAGCCTCAAGAACAATACCTACCACATATATACCAAGAAGCTCCTACTACAAAAGATAAGTTCAAATCTATAACCAATCCACTCACAATATCTCAAAGAAGTGAATCCATGTAGTATCAAGGACATCCACAATACATAAACTAATATCCTGCAAGAAAAACTCTCATAACAAGTCTCCAATAGTCTCCCAAATTCTCCACAACCAACATAGATAACAGATAAAAGAATAACCATGTCATCTCTCACATAACATACGTGAGAACAAACTAGTGGTCACAATCTCCAACCAATCTCAAATCCAATGTAGGAAAAACTAAACATTCAAGAAGTTAACCAAGACTGGAGAAACCATGAAAATCATAACCTGTATAATATCCTTCTATACACACCTCTAGATGTAAATTGTGCAAGTATGATCTCCTCCATAAAACCCCAACAAGAAGCCTCAAAAACACCCAAACCATACCATATAACTAATCATGGATGTAAGCCTCTCACAAGAAAATCAAATTTAGAAAACCATTCCTAAACCAAGAAATATGCCCAATATAAAACCATCTCCCAAACTCAACTAAGATAACAACATATTCACATGGAGATAACCAATGCTACACCATCTCTCAAATGAATCCTCATGTATCATAGCTCAAGATCCATATCCATGAAAGACAAGCATAAATATAATGCAACTAAGAGAAACAATGGGCTATACCTCTCAAGTAGCAAACCACCGAGTAGACCAATAGTGGGGAATGAGAATGCTCATTAAGATACCCAAGTCTCCAACCAAGACTCATCTAAGAACAATCTCCTCTCAAGTCCATATCAGGTGACTACCCCTCGAACTTCCTATTGAAACCATCAACCATCCCAAAAAATACTTCTCTAATCCAAGAGAAATCAGCATCACCACCGTCTCTAAGTATCCATGAGCACCTTTAACCAATCAATCCATGCCAACTCCAAATGCAACATAGCAATATCATGAAGTATCTAGCTTATGATCAGTGTACTCAATACCAAGAAACTAAACCAAGATCAATGTCAAAGTTCCAACCATGGCCTCAAGAACATAAACATGACAACATGATCTAACCATCTCAACCAAAGAGATAACATGCTCCACATGAATATACTATAACATGTCAGAACTCTAAACATGTATCAAGAGTATACCATGAAATAATAATGAAACCATCCTCATACTAAGGATAACATGCCAAATAAAAGCATAAACCACACCTTTGCCAAGAACCCTGTGAGTCCTCAAGATGCAACCACCTCCACACACCATGAAGAAAACCATCTCCACATACTAGGAAGAACCATCTCCACACACCATGAAGATAACCAAAAACTCCATGAGTCCTCAAGATCTAACCATCTTCACACACCATGAAGATAACAAGTGCACCATGAAAATGTCAAAGATGCTTCTAGAGCAACAGGATTGAAGACAAACCTCCAACACCTGCAAACACTCAATAAATATATCAATGCCAAAAGACTCCCACTCAACCGTGTCTCCCATGACATCATAAAATCCATCTCCTACATGAAGATTCAAACCAAACCAAGAACTAATCTTGCATTATCACCCCATTACTATCACAAGCTCCTACTAAACCATGTATCCAAGCTATCCATGGCATAATGATAAAAAACCATCCTCTAACCATGAGAATCAACCAAGGCATCAAACCATCAAAGAACTCAAAGTGCACATCATGAGCTCCTCAAAAGAAACCAAATAACCATGATCTTCAACCAAGAAGATATACCACCATAACTAAATCAAAAATCCAAGCTAATAAACATCAAGGATGTATCAATCATGTCATGCCAAAATCCATGACACCATGATCACATCCATGAACTGAGCATCTATCTCTCAAAGTGTCCAACCTATCAGCATAAAATAGTCAACCGCAATCCTCCACCATGACTGTACCTGGTAACAACATCTCATCCCTTCTACATGAAGAAAAAATTAGAAAATCATGTGATTTAGGGCATAGACAACCCAAATCTAAGCCACCAATCTGAATATGCATCAATAGTGAAAGATCAATTAGCAAAGACAACCCATAACTAAGCTATAAATGCAACCTGTAAGTATAGACCGCTTACAACATTGCACAACTTGTAGATCCAACAAGTCATCATACATATCCAAACCAAACACTAATAACCATATCATCATGAGACCAAACTTGAGTATACAATGACATCAAATCTTAAATCTTTAATGCCATAAACTCACAATGTTACCATAGTCAAAATATATCTATAAACTATTCAGATCAATATATCACCAAATAAATCATGCCAAACCTGCACCAAATCTAAACTAATGTGTAGAGCTCTTCAAGAGCTTTCCGTTGACTACTTGAAGTCCAAAATTTGACTCCGTATGCCCAAGTTATGCCCTAATTTGTGCTCAAAATAAATAATATCTGACTTTAGGGCTATTAAAACTTGACAAAATGTCAAAATCATAGAACCAAACCTATACCAAGTTGTAGTGCTCTGAATTAGCTTTCCAACACCTATAAGAACTCTGAAATTTGATATTCTAAGAGAAAGTTATGGATGTTTTACTAAGACAGTCTTTTTACCATTTTCACTTCGATTTTTCATTTTCTATTTATTATTTTTTTTTTGTGACGAAAATTCTGACGAGATTAAATTTGATAGCCGTCATGGGCTGAAACCAAAAAACTCTTTCATTTCCTCTGAACATGGCCAAACTAGGGCATATTATATATCAAAATTTATGGAAACATCGACTCGGATCTAATGGTGAGGTATGTTTTTACCTAGAAGGTCATTTTTGCAAGCTCCCCCTAAAACCCTCATTTAAATGAAACATCTGAAAAAATCCTTTTCTCCAACAATTTCACATGCCCAAATATTTAACATCCCATCATAACAGTAAACCCAAAACCCTCAGATATGTAATAAATCATTCATATATCTTGCCCTTTTCTTTTATCCTCTCATGCATTCCCATGGATTCAATCTAGGGTTACAATAATAAAACCATAGCTTTGATACCACTTGTAAGGAAACTTGGCAAGAAAGAATATAACCATTTCCACATAACCCATAATAGATCTAAAATAAACAAAGAATTAAAATCAACATACAAGAGAATAGAGAACATACCCACAAAATTGTGACACAAGATATACCATGCGAAACCCTCATTGAGAAAAAAAACCCAGCCTCTAAAAGCATCCATCACCATGTATTATTTAGCAAAAATACCATTGCCATACAACCATGGAAGCCTTCATGGCCATAGCCACAACTGAGCAAGCTATGTGAACAAGCATGAATTCACACATCCTATGCCATGCTTCCAACCTTCGCAAATGCTCCCTTGGCTAACCTGTCAAGCCTTGTCTAGCTCGACTCTTGCCTTTCTCACTTTTACTCTCTATCACACCAAAAACTACCCTTGTGGCTACTTATATAGTAGCAAGTCTCACAAAACCACTAAGTTGTATTACATAAACCATGTGCTAAAACCATGTGCTACCTAACCCACTGACCCCACATTTAATATTGGGCATTTACTTTTTTTCCCCAATATTAAATAATTACATGAAATATTATCACAATGTTACAATACAACTCATCAAAAATATTCCATGGGAATCTTTACATGTTGCACGTCCATCTAGGTGGAACATTACATAATAAAATAAATTAATAAAATATAGGCAATATTGTGCAATGTGTGCAACACCCATTATCTGAACAGTCTTGTAAATGATTAATTCAACTAGGAAGTCAAATTCAATTGGCCAACTAGTATTTCATGGAAGAGTACATTATATTAAAATTTTATGGTTCATACATAGAACCCTACAAAATTCCAATACATGTGATAGAGAAGGTATTTGCATTGGAATATGTATGACAAATGGAAAGCACAAATGTACTCTTTCATAGTTAGCAAAAGAAAACCATTTTTCCTTCCTTTCCTATCGGATGCAAAGGGTTCACATTTGAGAGAAGAGCATTCAATTTGGTACAAGAATTTATTGTAGTTTTTAAATTTGATGTTGCTAGGCATTGGAAGTATGATCCATTAAACATAATTGGTACAAAGCTTGTATAGAATGGGAACTCTATAAGAAAATGTCAACATGCGAGTGTGTCATTGATTGAAAGATTTAAAAATAGGGACTCATGGGAAGAGGTCAAAATAGAGATGGAGAAATGCTCTAGTGAAAACAATATCTCAGTACATGAATTGTCAACACAAATTAAAGAATTGCATAGATAGAAAGAAAAAGTGTAGCCTATGACACCCTATAATTTCTACTAGATAACAGATCATCCAAGTAAAAAACATCTTACAGATGCCATAAATAAAGATTGTGTACTACACATTGACTTTGATAAAAAGTTGATGTATTTTTGGAAATGGGGAAGAATCTTGGTGAACCTAAAACCTCTGCAAATTTTGAAGACTTTCCTAATGATGAAACGTGATGTAGATGATGAAGACAATGAGTATGATGTTTGTAAGGATCCTTCATCCAGTGCCACAGGCACTGCCATTGGTAGTATATTTGATTCAACTATATAATATATTGTACATAATTAGTAGATAAGGGAAAATTATGGCATTCGGGCAAAGATGATAGAAAATTGGCTATCCAAGTGATGATGGTCTGGGAATAATAGGTCAAGTAAATTGGTATCCACTCCCAATATCTAAGCCATCGAAACATGGTCATAAGCCAATCATTAAAGATGATTCAGATGACGCATCATATTCTTCAAATAAAGGTGAACCTGTGTCATTATTTCATCTTCAAAAAATATGATGCAACTGATACAATGCTAGTCGTAACTCCCTTAGGACAAAACCTTCATAATAGTTCAAAAATTCACTTGTTAGTGGTAGTGGGATAGGATCAGGAAGGGGTTATGCCATTGGTAATCCTCAAAATACAATTATTAGAACCATGGGCATTAGAATAGACCAGTACAATATTGAAAGTGTTCTTTCTCCTTTCAAACATCGTGTTGTATCAATAGACCCAAATTATGAATTCAATAATTTTGTAACAAATTTTTAAGAAACCACAAAAAAGATTAGAATAAATAATAAGGCATTCAAGAAGAATGTACTTGAGGTGGGTCATTCTCAAGAACCTGCATTGAGTAGGATATTTCCAACATATTACACAAATAAAAAAATGATGGAGTTTATTTTGTAACACATTCCTCAAAATGCAATTATTACAACCACAGGCATTGGTGGAGACAAGCACAATGTTGCAAGTGTTATTTCTCCTTTCAAACATCATATATCAATAGACCCAAATTTTGAATTCAATAATTTTGTAATAAACTTTCAAAAAACCACAAAAATGATTAGAAAAAATAATAAGTCATTCAAGAAGGATGTACTTGAGGTGGTTCATTCTCAAAAACCTGCATTGAGTAGGATATTTCCAACATATTACACAAATAAAAAAATGATGGAGTTTATGATTGTTTCTCCCCCATAGCTAGATAATAATCCACTAAAGAGTTAGATAAATCCACTAGATTTTCATGTTAGCACGCTACATATGGATTTCTCAAAAGTAAAAAATGTGGACAAAGTCAACATGGAAAAAAGACCAACTATGTGGTCTATAGTTCACTGTTCAAGATGGAGAGAGAGAAAAAAGGGTTAGAGAAGGCAATTGAAAAGTTAAAAGAAAACCTAAAAAATAAAAAGGAAAAGGAGAAAGAAATATATATAATATGTGCAAAGAAATAGAGAAAAGGATTATAAGTGCAGTGCATAGCCTCAACTAGAAAATATGGAGGCAGAGAAGAAAATTCTAAAGGAACAATTAGAAGAAAGCAATAAAAAAGCTATGTGATGTAAATGTAGAGAGATAGAAGAAAAACTTAAGATGTTGAAGGAACAATTGGAATAGAGCAATAAAAAACTCGATGATACTCTGAATCATGTTAATATGGATGCAGATGTAAAATTCAAAGAACCTAGGGAAAAATTGCAAGAATCAAATAAACAACTTGAGGATGAAAGAACATCTACAATAGATATTTTCAAAAAGCTAGAGTCTAGTGGACATACAATCAATAACATAAATAAGGAATTGGACAATGACAGGGAAAAAGTAAAATAGTGGGAAGAGAAAGTTGATGAAATAAAGAAACAAAGTGAAAATCAGTTTATCACAAATGGTGCAAGAGGTACAAAAGGCAAATAAAAGTATCACAATCTACAAGAACAACTTGATTGATTCAAATAGGAAAAACAAAATTTCAATCAAGCTAATTAATGAAAAAATGTTGGGGGGAATTATGGAAAATACTGATAGGTTGTGTGATTAGTTTTTTTTTTTTTTGGTTAGTAATAATTTTTTATTTTATTAAAACACCATTTTTACATCATCACAAATAGGGTCTTAAAGATTAACATTTCCTTCACATACACATACTTCATCACAAAAAACCTGATTTCTAAGCTTTCTCAATCTTTACATATTTCCACCATAGTCCTAACTTCATATATAGTTTTATCACATTCAACTTTTCTTTACATCAGTTGTGTGATTAGTTTGAATTGCATCAAAGTTTTATAGTTGTTTGTGGGAGAATTAAAGGACAAATTGAGAAGAAAAAATACCTTTTTAATCTTCAGAAGACTGCAAGAAAGATTATACACATAATCAACACACAAAGTGATAAGTATTTTGTTAGCCATGGAGTTCATGACTGTGTTAGTGAATCATTAAAGTCATCAACTATCATTCAAATATGCCAAAGTATAAGGGAAAGAGAGGAATATTTAAACTCAATTGGGAGAAAGCTCACCAAGATGGATGACAGAGAAAAATAATGATAAGTCTTGGTTTTCGTAATACTTTCTTTAGTAATTCACCAATGACATTCATCGGAAGGGAAACCTACCAAAAAGATTTGGAGGCCAAAATGATGTTTGAAGTACTCATGTTTTGTTAGGATTCAACTTCTGAAGGCATTTTAAATTGCATCAAACCATTGGCAAATCTAAATGCACTATGGGATGTAGTATTTCTTTCAAGTAAATCTTCCAAATATATAAGTCTAACAAAGTTAAAGGTCATCTACTGCAACATAAAAAATGCTCAAACTCCAAACAAAGAAGGATTCAACATCCTAAAAAATTTGACTAAATCTTCAATCATATCATAAGACATCCATCAGGCATCAGAGTATGTGAAACTTAGAAAGTGACTTTAATCATCTTCATAGTGTGTACTTTATTTCTATTTTAATTTTTACATATTATTTTAAAGTTCGCACTTTGTTTCTTGAACATGATAAATGTAGTACAATCCAAATGCTATTTTACTTAATAGGCCTATTAAATGCAAGGGAAAAAACTATTTTTGATACTAAATTTGATGCTACTTTAAGACTCTTCCTATGAGGCAAAATGACTATTTTTTCTCCCTCATTTTCTATATTTATATAGAAGGGAATTTAGGGTCATTTGCTAAATGTAATATTTGTAAATTTAGTACTTTTAACTCATGATTATGAAATTGGGTATTCAAATTTATCTTTTGCAAATTGAATTCATTAGATTTTATCAATTATCATGTGTTGATGGGGACACAACCCAACAACAGAATGGACACAACAGAAAAGGGAAATTGTATTAACTGAAAAATAAGCTAGTACATTCAGTACAGAGAAAATAAACTTCAAAACATGCCCTAAGGGCTTACAATAGCATAAATGTGGAGATAATTTCTCCTTTCAGTACCTCCTCTCAAACTCCACTTCGAACTGCCTTTTACAATGCCAGCAATCTCCTTAAATAGACCTCGGAGGGTTAAGGACTAGGAATACATTCTAGAAAGTGCTAGTAGGCATCCACAAACCAGATAGAAGGTTTCAGAAGCTGCGTTAGAAGTCGGTGCGAATCTAGAAGAATCCAAAAATGGTAACTGAACTTTCGGGAGGCATAACTTTTGAACCGTAGCTCCGATTGATGAACCCTTTACATTTTCGAAAAGCTCTCAAAGCGCTCTATATCCCTATGGACAGCTTCACTCGTCCCCCATTTTTTGGCCCTTTTTGAAGTCATTTAATGCCCCTAACTTGACTTTGAAGAATTCTTAGGAGGTCTCCAAAACCCAAAAAATTGCAATAACTTTCAAACCATAGGGTCTTTTGACCTGATTCTTTTTTTGGAATGCTCTAAATCATAATTACATTCATCTAGCCAATTTACACCTCCTAGTTCACCAAAATGATGGCCCTATTACATGCTCCTATTTTTTCAGGATTTTCTAGCTCACTGATAGCGGAACTGTGAGATTTGGAACCTTTATTTGGCCCAAATGGGTATCCAAAAGTGAAAACACATGAAACAGAAACTAAGTCTAAGTACATTTTTTTTTGGTGACACAGGATTGCCCTTATACCTCTGGATGCTCCTGCATCATGTGTAAAAAAAGTAATGATAATGAATATGAATTTTATCATTTGAATTGCTATATTTTTATAAAAATCATTAAGGATTGTAACATAACAATGTATCATATGAGCATAATAATGCAAATAAAAAATAATAGTAGTAGTAAAATTTGAATGAATCTTGATTCATATCATCATCTAACATAAAATGTACATATTTGTTTGACATTAGACATTTACAAAATGATATAACTTATTATGCATGATAGACGAATCGTGATTAGATTCAGAGAATACTATCCAAAATCTAGAATTTAGACTATAGTAATTACTAATAAGTAATAGATTTATAATTTACACATCATACTATTATTGCTAAACTTGCCACAACATCTCATCATCCAAATCTTCAGATTCCTTGCCATCAAATTCAAACAGTCCATCATGCTCCATGTTTTCTCTAGTATGCATATCTTCACTTTCTTGATAGTGATCCTCAGCTTCAACATTAATGCTACTAGTATTAGTACCATTACTTGAATTAGTGATCTCATTGTTTAAAACGTTGCCCAAACCTCATCCTTGACATTTCTTTGTCCACAATTTCAATGCCTATTTGTAAAGAAAAGTATTGACATCATATCTAGATGTATACAACCTTAGACAATTTTCCAAATTCTTATCTAGTTTATTTCTTACCTTTGACTTTAGGAACCCCAAAGCATTGAAAAATATCTCATCCTCCATAGACCCCAATATCATGGTCAAACATAATTCAGAAAACTTAAACATTTATGATATTGAATCCCACAATTCACTTCACTCTAAGCTAGATTTCTCCAAAGTTTGGTTATTGATCCTTATTTGTTGTAGTTCTGCATAAAATCATATTGTTCCTTTATTTTACTGGAAAAATGATGGGACTACTCTCTCAAATTAGATTCATCTAAAACTCCATTTACAGTTACCTCATTTATTTATTTGCTTTTGCAAAATTGATCTATCAAAACAAATAACATATCTCTAAAATCTTTATGATGTCTTAAACTCCAATAATGGGGAAACATAATACACATTGATTGAATTAATTTACGTTGAGGTAATCTTTCTCTAATTTTTGAGGAAAGGTTATAATAAATATTCTTCACATAATTCATTACAAACTCAACAATATGTTCAAACACTTCTTTTGTAATGCTTCCATAGTAGTGCGGTATCTCAACACCTTGTATATTGGCACATAATTACCCCTTTGCATCAATCTTTAAAAATTTATTAGGATTATCCAAATCTATGATTCTCATCCACCCTGAAAGTTTTTAATCCACAAAAAAAAGGAATCTGGATTTCTATGGAGATTTTCGAGGGTAGTACATGTCATTTTACACAACATATTATATTCTTCAATATACATAAATATTTGTTGGATCTTCTTCATTATATTTCTCATTTCCTCTAGCATGGGGAGAATGGTTGATAATTTTGAGAGTGTCTCTACATTACTTAACCTTTTAAGAAGCTCATCATATTTCTGTTGACCACCCTGACCATTGTGAGTTGGCTCCATTATACCAAACAATAATGGACGTTCTAGAAAAAATTGATGATATGGTCCATCCAAAGAGATCCACTTGGTATCCTTATCCTTAAGAAACTTTCTCATGTTAGCTAGTCCCTCGACAAACTATTGAAATTCCCTTAATTGTTTAGGAGTTCAACAAAAGTGCCTATAGATCTCTTTGATTAAAACTTCAACTCTGTATATTTCTTGAGAGTTGCTAATTATTACAAAAGGTAGATTCATTATGTGGGCCATGCATTGAATGCCAACAACATGAGGTGTAAGAAAATCTTTTAACTTTATGACAAAACCATTCTTGTGGCCTTGCATTACTGAAGCTCCATCTGCTCTAACAAACACCAATTTTTGGGCAATCATCATTTTATCTATACCCCCATATTCAATTAGAGAACTCTTTACTAGTTCAAATATGTTTTTTGTTGTTTAATTATACTTCATTTTAACAATAATTAGTATATTGGGTTGGTGGAAAAAATTGTGTAGTATAGACATGCATGCATACCCACGAAGTATTGCCTATTGTTGTCACCTCGTCTAAAGATAATGCAATGAAATTTGACTCTTAAATTTTTTCTTTGATATTTTCCTTTTCAACCTCAGCAAGACAACTTGCCCATTCCTATCCATTTTTTATTGACCAATGACTCCTCGGATAATAATAAACTTTCACAAAGTGTAATAAACCACTCAATGATGGGTAGTCTATCATGACATGCCCTTTGCTCAAAATATAGAAGGAAACACTTAACTGAAGAACTTTACGCCATTTCTTGAACTTCCATTACTTTTCCAAGAAGAGATTTAATTGAGCCTTTTACTTTAGTAGGATTCATCTACATTTTCTCCTAAAATTCTAAGATTTCTAAATTCTTAACATGTTGACATTCCTCCTTGGTTTTCTATTTTGTCAGTGATTTTTCTACTCCATCTATGCTTTTCTTCTCATGAACTTTACCCATATGTTTTTCTATGGTGTCAATTTTTAGCTGCAACCTCTTTTCCTTTTTATTTAACATTTTTCATATTTTACATTTACATTCTCATGAAGACTCACCTTCTTTTGCATTGTGTAGAGGTTCAATGAATGGATACTTTGAAACCCATTCTATTTGAAATTTTTTGATTGATATGTGCCAATTCTAATCTTTTTTGAATTTTGCATTAGTTTTTGTATTGTATTTCCTTTTTTCATTTCTTGCTTGTGCACCATCTCCATCTTTGGAATTACCATCCAAGTCTATTATATTATTCTAGCTACTCTAGGTATTGACCTGAAGATCTTGGCTACTCTAGCTATTTACCTAAATATCTTCTTCAAGTTCATTGTGATCAAATATATCAAGTTTGCAAACTTCTTCAATATGTTCTAGAGGAACTTTTAGTGGTAGTAAATAGGAATCTTGTAAATTTACTTGTGATGTTTTAGCTTCCTAATTTTGGCCACTAAAATATGATGACAAAGTTCCACGAGTGCACTTGGCTAGCCTTTCTTGACTTTCACCACATGTAAGACTCTTACACCTGTTCATGTTCAACATCTGCCAAGAAAGATAGGCTGCCATAAAATTCAAGTTGTTCAAAAAGTGATAGCCAACTATATTCTATAATATATATTTATTTAAATAGTATTCAGTGGTTTTATGGACTACACTATAAAATATAGATGTCCTAGGTCTCCCCAGCTACTGCATGACTCAATGGTACTGATTACTGGTCCTAGTTGATAGCTAACCACTAACAGTCTAACTTGTATCTACTAAATAAGAATGAACTAAACCACAAAGAATAGATGTATAAGGGTATGTGTCACTCACCTTTGGCTAAATTAGTTGTCACACTCGCAACTTGCCCGACAATGATCTGGGCAGTATGAGAAATTGAGAATTCACTATTGATTGGAATTGGGACAACCTACCAATCTATGAATATATTTATACCACTCTTTTTTGGTGAATTTTGTGGGAATATTATAGCACATACAAAATATTTTGGGAAGCCTGTGTAATAAAAATATGCATTCTAGAATTTCCAAGGCAAATATGGTTTGTCCATTATGCGGCCATGCATATTATAGTTGGAAAAATGGATTAGTGTGTGGCACATGTTCACATATTTTGGGGCCAAATATTCTCCCTTTCCTAAAACATTTTGTTTAAACCAAGGGCAAATTAATGCCATCCAAAAAAAATTTGCTTCAAAAATCATAGGCGAATGTGTTTAATTTTCCATGTGCAAAAAATATTTATAATTGGCTATTTCATTTCGAAAGGATATTTGATGACATAAATACTATAGAGATGAGCCCAGGGGTTTAACTTATTTTTGGTAAACTTGGGGCAATGCACCATACCACATATTTAAAACAAAATTTCCAAACCAACGTTGGTCGATGGGCAAAATTTGCCAAATGGTAAATATCACCACTAAAGTGAACTCTACCTAGGAGGGGTTTTACCCATCAAGAGATTACAAGATTGTTGGGTATATTTTGATAAAAGAATTTAAACTTACAATGAAGTAACAACTTTTTTAGGAGGTGTAAATAGGTCTATTAAAACCACTATGTTAAGAAATTTATATTGATCCACTTGTTAGAATGTCTCTACACCTAATCCTTTGGTTAGCACTTTATGTTAGATTACATATCTTCTATTTCCTTGTTTGGATTGATCTCCTTGTTTTATATGCTATGTTCTTCCCTTCACTCCTAGGTTATTCTATCTAATCTCTTATTTTGATTATCAAACTTATCCTTACTCACTCTATCCTTGACCTTCTCATGCATACACTATCATCCTTATGATTTAGGGCTTGAACCCTTCTTAAATGGACATCTAGAGAAGGTTCTATATAAAGAAAACCAATCATATATTCTTCCTTTTGTCTCTTAGTCCTTCTTATTTACTACCCTTCCTTCCTAGGGATTGATATCCTTTAACAAAACCTATAATTACCTCTTTAGCTATCTCCACAATCTATAAATCTTGCATAGAAGTGTTGACCCTATGGAATGACATATTGTCAATTAGTGAAAAATCACTTAGCCATCCAGGAAGGTCAATTAATACTACAACCAAGTGTTCCATCAAGGAACAAATTATAGTATAGCTTAAGCATATTACAGTTCATTGTGCTAACCAAGCTCACAATAGAAACTAATTTGTTAAGTATTATCAGTGGGAAACAAACTTTTCATGTGAACTGAGTTCACATAATTAAACAAGCTCTCTATGTTTACTGAGCTTGCTATATCACCCAATCTTTGTAGTGTCACCCAAGCATTTAGTACTAACCAAGGCTTAGTATCACCTAAGCTCTCTATATTGCCCAAGTGACAATAGAAGGTCATAAGCACTATATTTCCCAAGCATCAGTACTTGAGATGACTTGAAGGTATATATTGTGGGAGACGACTTGATATAGAGTTATTGTTTGAAGGATATATAAGGAAGAAAAATAAATTTTTCTAGTCTAAAATATACAATTTACACATTATTTTGGAGACAAGAGGCAAATATGGAGCAAAATATGTGATCGGGCTACAAGGTAGTATAAAGAACATAATAGACACTCATCTATCACAATTAGGCAATTTTCTTATTCAAAGGATCTTATTCAAGAAATTAAGTTGCATTGTTGAGATCATCTTGTTGATTCATCCTAATAGGTGCATCACTCAAATCCTCTAACCAGGTGGACCTAATAGTCTTAAGCTAAGTATCTTAATAGAGTAGATAGTTTATTGTATTGTAAAATTGTTTTACAAGGTAGACTGAGCAGTCCTTCATACTCCTAATAGAGTAGATAACCAAAAGTGATCAATTTGTAAGCCCTAACATGCCAACTTTATTACTGTAGTAGTGAAGCTTGTGGGTGTCATTCCCACCCCAATTTTACCTTCTATTTGGAGGGTTTTTGGGTTACCATATCTTGTGTCAATGTGTTATGGTTTTAATTTTTCAATTACTCTATGTTCATGCATGGAAGTAGATTAGATAACCTAAAGCAGTAATCTAATTAAGCAAGAGAAGTTTTATTGGTTCATGATTCACCCCCGCCCCCCACCTTTGAGTCACTTTCTTGTCATTCCATTTCCAAAAATAAGTTGGCCAAAATTATTTACATAAGTTTTGTGTCATCACAAATACATATGTCAAAACTATTTTACTCAGAAATTGAATATCTTGACACTTGGTCATAATTGATATATAAGTTGTCCCTTGACTTCTATTTGATTGGTCATAACTAACTCACTTGGCATAAACTATCTTTGCATTTCTTAGCATAAAATATGACTCGATCTATATTGGGGTGCTCGACATCCTTAGACATGCTTGACATGTAATGGAAATATAAAAAAGTCCATGAATGCTTAGCCTTCATTAGGTGGCTCGATCATAGTAATGACCAGCTAGCATTGCCTAGAAAATGACTAAGTATTGGACACTAATAGGGATCAAGGCTTAGAGATCAACATTACATTTTTTGTGCACTTATCTTTGTTTCAAGTCTTTACATTTGGAAAAAATTCTTTTCTTGGAATCATTTAAAAAAATAAACATCTGAATGAAAACTATTTTTTGTAGAGATATTTTTACTAATATTTTGATGAATAATGATTGTTTCCATGTACTTTTTATACAATGCATAACTTATTGCATATATTTTAGATTTACATTATTATAGATATTACATTGTGGAAATTATTTGTATACATTTCATGAATCTATGATTGATCATCAATGCTCTTGTATTACATATTAATAGCTTGCCTTATATATTAGTAGGTTGCATTAAAATGGAGGGTTTTTAGTTTTCTCTTTAGATAGATATTTTCTTAGTTTTGTTGAGTCTATAGATTTGCCTTTTTCTTCTTTCATTTAAGATTTAGATTTTAGTTTAAGTAATATATTTTCTAATTTAGTTTAGTTTTCTTAATTTAGTATAGTTTTTAAAGATTAGTCTATTTTAGATTTACTTTTAAAGTAATTTAGTTTTGTTAATTTAATTGTTATATATTTTTAATTAGATTTAGATTTTTTATTTATTTAATTAATTTATATTTTAGTTAACTAGATTAGATTTTATTTTTTAATAACTAGTTTGTATTGTATTAGTTAGATGTGGATTTTTTTTATGTTAGGTGTGTTTTGATTTTATTTTGTTGGGAGTCAAAATTATTTGTCAAATCCTAATAAATTTAAATTATTATAATTTCTAGACTTATTGGTCCTAGATCTAGAAAAAATATTAGTTATACTCAACTTTTCTTTTCTAAGAGGGTATGTCTTCTAGGGAGAAGTACTCAACAAGGTAAGGACTCATGCAATAATAGGCTAAGGCCAAGCTTCTTCTGGGTACTAAATAAGAGATATGATTGTAATTAATGTCATAATAAACATGTGTTTATTATGATATCTCTCTTAATACTTGCATGGTAAAATAAGACTTAAAGACCTACACAATGTAAGTTTTGCAAGTTGGGAGGCCTCCATAAAGGGGGTAATTTGTTACACATATAACCCACCTAAACCAATGCCCTTACTACAAACAAATTATCTTAGTGTCCAAAATCCTTCTACTTATTGAATCATCTACTATAATATGTGTATCCCAAAGATACCCTTCATTTACCCTTCAATTTGAGATTAAAATTTCTCCAGATCTTTAAAACTTATTTTTTTTTGAAGTTTAGTGTGCCCAAGAAGTGTGTTCCATGTAAAGAGGAGCTATCTATCAATGAATTTTGACTACTATTTTTCTATTAGTATCTCTAACTATTGTTGTCTATTAGTTTCAAACACTTAGTCATTTACTAGGAAGAGTCAAACAGTCATCAATGTGACCGAGCTACTCTATATAGGTCATGTCATGTACATAAGTATGTATGTATCAAGCTCTATAGGAGCAAAGCAAGTGTGTTGTCACCGAATAGTTTTTATAAAATCTAAGCTCAACACCTACCAAGTAGTTCAAGCATATATGTGTCGAGTTACATAGTAAGTGTTGAGTACAATACATGCCAAGTATCAGAAAAGAGTAAGTGTCGAGAAATGCAAAGTTGACATAAAAGTAAGAAATGATACAGACTTTGAGGTAAATCATTTTGAAGCTAACATGGAAGGAACATTTAATATTTATAGAGGTTATTGCAAATATTTTTATGCATTTATGATGTGGATCATAGATCCCTATATTTTGTGATCAACGATCTAGATAAAGAGGAAAAATATGCAAGTATTTAAAAAAAACTTTACGGAATTATTTAAATAGAGAAGGTTTAAACCTAGATTGTATGAGAGAGAAAGAAGAAGGATATGCAAAAGAATCAAGATCAGATCAGAAGTTAGTGGAACTGTTATGTTATCTCTTAGCAAAGAAAGTGACCTAATCAATGTAGTGAAGGGGAAGAAAAGTTTTATCAGATTAGAAGAGAGGATCAATTTGTAAAGAGAAGAATTGAAATCCTCTTATATAGCATACCAAGAGTCAAGTTCTGCATTGGTTTTAATCAACTTGAATCGGGGTAAATCTCTTAATAGAGTGGTCTTGATAGATCTTTATAAATCTCCTAACATAGTCCTTACTTTATTGTAAGTGTTAAATCCTCTAACAAGGTGAGACCTAGCAGTCTCAAGTGCTTTTAATAAGGAAAACCCCTCACATGGTACCTTATATATTATGATCACACATTGCAACACTAACAGGTTAACTTTATTACTACAATAATGAAGATTTGTGGGTGTCATCCCCACCCTAATTTTACCTTCACCTTGGAGGGTTTCTAGGTAAAAATTATTGTGTTATGTGTTTATTTCATGCATGTGATAGATTAGATTTACATGTTACAACAAGTTTACTTTTATAAGTTTTACATGCATAAGACAATTGGTGAATGTGTGAATGAATTGTTGAAAAGTAAAAGTGATTAAAATTCTAATTCACCCCACATCCCCCACTCCCAATATCTTGTTAGCCTTTTTATACTTCCATCAATCAAAAATTCTTATCAAAGCATCGGTTCTCTTAGAGAAGATTAATCACTTGGAGATTAGATCTTGGAGATGGAGGCTTATAAATTGGACAAGGTTATTGATAATCAAGTGACTAACATCTAAATCATATTGTAGAAACTTGAGAAAGCAAGACAAGATATGAAGAAATTCCTAAAAACAAGAAAGGAATTGACTATCCAGGATAAAGAATTTTCCTATGAAGAAGTTGAGACTAAAGGACTATTTGAATCAATCAATCCAAATGAAAAAGCATCTATAGATCTTTAATTAAGGGTGTTCCCCTTAATGCCATAAACACATAACAAAAACAAGAATCAACAACAAATACGAGAATAAAATATGAACTTATTATTATTACTGCAAATGAAAAATTATAGAATTCATAAATACAATATGCTAACCCACATGGGTGCTTTGATTACAATAATGTACAAGACAAGCTGTGAACTATCACCTAGAGATGTTCTAGACAATGTTTGGGCCTTTATTAAATAGTTAATTTTATGCCACCCAAGAAGGTTTTGGATATTGAAACTTAATACCTAGGAACAAAAGGCCCTAACAATACATATAGAGTCAGCCAAATACATCTTTGACAATTATTTTAGAAATTTTGGGCAGCCCAACTTCAGAAGGCCATAACTCTCAAACCATTGCTTTGATTGGCTGTTATAACCACTTTTCAAAAATGCCAGCTCCTAATCTATAGGCTTGGAATGGTCCAAATCCCTTTCCTTCAATTTTTCAAACCTAATTCAGGCACTCTAAGGCCTCCAATGGTGAGCCTAAAGATTTTTCTAGAAATATTTCCACCAAAAATTTGCAATAACTTCTTCGATACTTAAGCTGGAGCAATGAGATTTTTATGGTAGGATTATAACTCTACAATGAACCTTCCTATAGAAAATGAGATCATTCTGAACTCATATGAAAAACTTACTAAAAATAGCAAGCTCCCATAAATACTAACCACCCTATCTACTAGTCCTTATTAAAATAGAAAAGATTGAAAAAGAAAATATTTTTGGGTGATGCAAGATTGGTCTTACACCAAGGATGCTCCTACATCAAATGCCAGGATAATTTGAGAAGTGAATCCATCATGTCTCAAGCATTCAGAGGAAAACCAAGATGGTTAACCTCCTCCCTTGCTAGCCATGATGAATTCTCTACTCGCCTCCCTTTCCATTTGACCAAGTATTCCTCATAAGTTATGTTCCTTGTACTTTTGTCAACATGACTATCCAATATCTCCTCAATCTCCTTTGTAGTTGAACCAGCTACTGGAATACTCCACTGCACTTTTGCAACTTCATCTGCATCACCTCCTTCATAATACACTATCAAATATAAAATATTAAATACCAGTAAACTATTCAATTCAGGAGGAAACTCCACTTCATAAGCAATTCCAAAATCATGCCAAACTTCTTCATCTTCAACTTATTATATGTACCACTAGAAAATGCTCCTTTTTCAAATAAACCATAACTTAATCTCCAATCTAAAATTCCTTCTACCTCCTTTTCACATCTACCTTAGCCTTGTACTATGTATGCACCTTTATGATGTGTTTCCTCACCTCCTCATTGATGTTCTTCAATTGTTCAACATATTCTTCCACTTTGGCACTACTTATCTCTCATGTATCCAACTATCGCAATTTAGAAGCATTTCTAGGACTACTCTTGTATACAATTTGGAATGGTGATTTATCAATACTCCCATTGATAGAATTATTATGTGCAATTTTTTCCTATGGTAAAATCATATCTCAACCCTTTGGATTGTCTCCAACCAAATATCTCAGCAAATTTCCCAAACTCCTATACACCACTTCTATTTGTCCATTATTCTATCGATGATGTGATGAATTGAACTTGAACTCTATCTTCAATTTTTTTCACAATGTTTGTCAGAAATATCCAACAAATTTTGTATCTCACTATAAAACTATACTCTTTGGAAGACCATGTAGTCTCAACACTTCCTTGAAAAACAACTTTGCCACATGAACAAAATCATTAGTCTTCTTGCAAGGAATAAAATGTGTCATCTTTGAAAACATATCAACCACCACAAAAATAGAATCATGCCTACACTACATCTTGGGTAATCCAAGAACAAAATCCATGCTGACATCCTCCCATGGCTTCTCTAGTATAGGTAATGGCTGATACAACCCTATATTTTTCTTCACTCCTTTCACCATATGATATAATCTACAACTTTGTACAAACTTCTTCACATGTTGCTACAACTATGGCCAGTAATAATTCACAACAACCAAAGTTATAGTTTTATCTCTATCAAAATATCCAACTAATCCTCCACTATGCTTCTCATTGATGATATTTTCTCTCATTGAACTTCTAAGAATGCACAACTTGCTTCCTTTGAACAACATACTATCATGGATCATGAAATCCAACCATATTGTCCTATCAAGCATAACAAGTTCTGTACAAGTCTTCCACACTTCACACCAAAATCAGGATCATCTAGATACAAAGTACTAAGTTCCTTGAACCCAACCTCCTCTATCTGCATTTCTGTCAAAAAAAAATTTCGTCTACTAAGAGCATCTACAACTCTGATAGACTTCCCACTCCTGTGTTTCAAAACAAATGTATAACTCTGCAAAACTCAACCCACTTCAAATGCTTTGGTTTAATTTTCTTTGACTATTCAAATATTGTAAAGCTTGATGATCAATATACAAAACAAACTCCTTAGGAAAAAGATAGTGTCTCCAATTCTTCAATGCTTGAACTATAACATAATATTCTTGATCAAAAACATAATATTTTCTTTTTGCATTATTCAACTTCTCACTAAAATAAGCAAAAAGTCTACCTTCTTGGCTCAAAACAACTCCTATTGTAGTACCACTAGCATCACAATTTGTTGATAATAGATTGAAGAAGATTGTTACAGAGGGAGATTGTATGTTTCAATCATTATTTTGTCACTGATGTCAAACTTGCTATTTACTGGTAAGACAACTTCTTATTTGATTTAAGTGCTATCATTTAGTTGATTGATGAAGATGATTTGATCAAAAGATGTAACAATAGCACCTAGAGGAAAGGTTGAGTTATGATTATGTAAACAAGTACAAGAACTAGTTAAGACAATGATAACATGATGTATTAATAATCTACTTAAGGTTACAAAGGCTAGTTACATTAAAAAATTTTAGAAGAACAAGTTACACAAAGTTTGTCTACCAAGCTTGACTGAGAGGATAGTAGGTGCCGAGAAAAGTTAGTGCAAGCTGAGTAGAAATTTGGTTGGAGTAGAGTAAAAGTATATTCTAGTGTACGCTGAGAAAAATAGTAGATACTGAATAAAGCTTAGTTGATGTCGAACACCAGTAAACTTTAGTTCATGATGAGTAATTTCATAGAGAATGCCAAGCAACGTAGTATGTGTCGAGCATTAGAAGCTAGATAATGTTGAGCTACCACATTATTTTAAAGATCTTGAATTTGATGAATTTGAGCAGACAAGTTTGTTTTCTTGGATTGTGTGAACTAGGTGCAACATAAGATTGATGAGCTGGTGGCACAGAATTCAAGGTAAATTGTTTTTAGGCAAATTTAAAGAGGATTGAAGGAGAATTTTCTAGAATAGATATGGAATATGGGGTAGACTTTTATCCTACCTAATCCATCCTAACCCTAAATTGGACAATGGAGAATGAGCAGAGAAAGATCTTAATTTTTTATTTATGGGAATGGTTGGTCATGAAGCAAGGTTTTCATGTGCAAGAACCTAATGAAGACAATGAGTCAATGGGTTTTGATTCATCAAGTAACCTAAGAGAAGATCCTGCATTGGCATGTTAAGCAAGAAGGCTTAAGGTTATGAATGCTTGAAGTGTGAAAAAGCTATAGAGCTTTAATGAGTGAAGGCCAATTAGAATGGAGGACTAAAATAGTGATTTGTAATCTGCAAATGGAGTTGTAAGCTTTTATTAGATCAAGCCTTATTGTTACTCTCTAATAATTGTATTAGTCTAGGTTAAATCTTTTGGATTAAGGTTAAACTGACAGTCATTTGTAAATCCTTTAACTAGGTGACATTCCAAGTGAATGGTCTAAAGTCCTCTAACAAGGCTTACTCCTAATAGGGTGATTGAAATCCTTTAATAGGGTGACATTTAACAGTGTGTATTCTAACCTTTAACATGGTTGGCCTTTCACAAGGCATCAATTCAAAAGAGTGAAAAAGAGTATCATGTTACTCATGGTTTTTCCCAAATTGGGTTTCCATGTAAATCATTATGTCAAGTGTGTTGATGAATCTATTATGTTTCATGTTACATTTCTACCAGTTGATTTAATAGTAACCTACAATTTTTAAGTGATTGCATAATCTTATGGATGCATGCATGATTATAAATATTTTATGGTTCACTAAGCTGTGAAAAGTTTTATTTATACATCTAGACCTTGGATAACTGATTCACCCCCCTCTAAATCATTCTAAAGTATTCCAATAAAATCTACTTGAAACACCTTGTTAAAATCAAGAAGTGCTAAAAATGCTACTCAATAACTTTCTATTTCAATAGATTAAAACTCTTATCTACTCTTACAATCCACTTAAAATTTTCCCTATCCCCTCTCATTGTTTTAGACAAGGGTCCACAAACACTACTAAAAACTCTTATGAAGTTTGTATAAAAACTAGCTAGTCCATGAAAAGATCTTACCTCTTTCATACTCCTTGGAGTAGGCCATTCAAGGATAGCCCTCACTTTCTCTGGGTCCATTTTTAGACCTTTTGCTAAGACTAAAAATCCCAAGTACACCAACTCCTTTTTTACAAAATTGAACTTCTTCAAGTTTATCAACAACTTTGCTTCTCTCAACTTATCAAACACCTTTCAAATATGAATCAAATTCTCCTCTAATGTCTTACTAAAGATAAATATATCATCTAGGTAAACAATGACAAGATTACCCAGAAACTCCTTCATTGCCTCATTCGTGAGATGCATGAAAATGCTCGGTGCATTGATTAGATCAAAAGGCATGACCAACCACTTGTATAGTCCTTCTTTTTTCTTGAAAGTAGTCTTCCACTCATCACCTTCTTTGATACAAATCTAATGGTACTCACTCTTCAAATCTATCTTTGTGAAATACTCAACCCCACTCAAATGGTCCATAATATCATTCATCCTTCACAATAAAAATATGTACTTGATTGTGATCTTGTTGATAGTGTGAGAGTCTATGCACATCCTCTATTATTTATTCTTCTTTGGTGCTAATACTATTGGTACAAAACATGGACTCAGACTCTTCTAAATCAACCCCTTTTGCAACAACTCATGAACTTGTCTATTCAACTCTTCACTTTTTGTTGGTGCCATTCTGTGTGCTTCCTTGTTTGGAAAACTGGCTCCTAGAACCCAATGCATTTGGGGATTGATCTTCCTCATTGGGGGAAATTCATCAGGTACATTATCTGATACAATATCAGAAAACTCTCCCAACATATCTGTAAATTTTGTAGGTACCTTCTCTACTTCTTCTTTACTATCTTTTAGAATTATAGTAAAAAAACATATTCTCATACTTCATATCTTTGAGAAACTCTTTTCCATGAAAAAAGCATATTATGATAGCCCTACATAACTTTATTCTTTCTCCTTTAAGAACTTCAACTTATTTTTCACTCCATCCTTGATCAAAGTGTAGGTATTTTCTTGCCCATTATGTACAGCGTGCCTATCAAACTACCACAACCTACCCAAAAACATATGACATATGTCCATAGGTATGATATCACATAGTACCTCATCCTGGTAGCTTCCAATCTTGAACTTCACTAAGCACTGCTCATTGACCATGACCTTGTGGTCATCTTGCACCCAAGCAATATGGTATGGAAGCAGGTGTTTCTATCTCTTCAACTTCAACTTGGTGACCATTATTTTGAACACCAAATTGTTAGTACTTCCACCATAAATGATCACATCATATCACTTATCTTCACATCTACATTTTGTGTGAAACAAACTCCTTCTTTGATTAGGTTCATTCTCACCAATCAATAGGACTCTTCTATTCACTAGGACTTCTGCTCTTTTAGCATCTTTAGAATGTGATGATCTAGCATCTTCATCAACATGTGCAACTCTAGCCTAGCCTTTTGTTCTTTGATCTATCCTTCCTTGGCACTGGGAACATTCAAATGCTCTATGCCCTTCTTCTCCATAGTGAAAACATTTCCCACGAAAGACTCCTCTTCTAGATCCTTATCCTCTACCTCTTCCTCTTTGATCTCTATTTTTTTTATCATGTAAATGATTTGAATTGTTTTCCCTTTGGTTGACTGGTACTTCCAACCTCATCCTTGTTCTTTTGATCATCATTGTGACCATCATAAGATCGCCTGCCAAATTTTCCACCGCAACCTCTTCCACTATTCTTGTTGCCAAACTTCTTGGTTAGTTTCTCCTTAACTCTTAGGGAAAACTGGTATGCCTCCTCAATACTATTCATTTGAACTAGACTCAGCTCATCCTAAATACTCAACCTTAACCCATTAAGATAATAGGCCACTTTATCCTTATCGGCTTCTACATGGCTAGTTCTAATGAGAACTTAGTAGTACTCTTTGGTATACTCTTAAACAAATTTTCATGCTTGCTTCAACCCTTGTATTTTCTTCAATAGATCAAGCTCATAATCCACAAGATTGAATTGTCACTTCATTTTAGCTATCATCTGATCCTATCTAGTGATTTTGTCCTTTCACTTTCTATTTCACTCCAACTGAACCTCTTGCTACTAGATCTTTGCATGTCCTTTCAGTTTTGTCTTCATAAACTTGACCCTATAAGGATCCTTAATATCTTCATACTCAAAGTACTCCTCCAGTTCATTGATCCAATCAATCAACTCCTCTGGGTTAAGATTCCTCAAAAATGTGGGAACCTCAAACATAGGTCTTTTTTCAATCTTGGAGATGACCTTAAAAAGCCTCGCTTCCTCTAGGTTTATAACTACCTCTAGTTCAACATTTTTTTCTTCTTCTTCCTCATCCTCACTTTCATCTCTTACAAATAGATTTATTCCTTTGTGCATTTGTTCTTTCAATGCTTGCATTTGTCTTTAGAGGGTTCTAAAACCCTCAAGTGTAACAACTAAAGCTTTTCTACAATGCTCTCTTTGTGGAGGTATTTTTCATGCTTTTGCTAAAGTCCAAGTACAAATTGCCTCACAATCAACGATCTATCTACATGCTCAACCCAAGCCATAGTCTAGTGTGAACTACCCCATAGTCGATGATCTATCCACACACTCAAGAACTCTAGCTTCAATACCACTTGATGAAGGGTCCTTTCCTTAATACCATAAACACATAATATAAACAAGAAATAAAAGCAAATGTGAGAATAAAATATGGATTTTTTATTATTGCCACAAATGTGGAATTATATAATTCACAAGTACAATATGCTAACCCACATGGGTGCCTTCATTACAATAATCTGCATGACAAGCTGCAAACTATCACGTAGAGCTATTCTAGATAATGTTCGAGCTTTCTTTAATAGGCAATTTTATGCCACTTGAGAAGGTTCTAGACATTGAAACTTAATACCTAGGGTCAAAAAACCCTAACAATACATATAGAGTTGACAAAATACATCTTTGACAATTATTTTAGAAATTTTGGGTAGCCCAACTTCAGAAGACCATAACTCTCGAATTGTTGCTTTGATTGGCTGTTATAACCACTTTTTGGAAATACTAGCTCTTGCTCTATAGGCTTGGAATGGCACAAATTACCTTGTATCAAGTTTTTGGATGTCATCCAGGCACTCTAATGCCTCCAACAATGAGCCTCAAGATTTTTCTACAAATGTTTCCTCCAAAAATCTATAATAACTTCTCTGATACTTAAGCTGGAGTAATGAGATTTTTATGGTAGGCTTATAACTCTAAAATGAACCTTCATGTAAAAAATAAGAACATTTTGAGCTTTTATGAAAAAATTACTAAAAATAGCAAGCTCCCATAAATAGTAACCACCCTGTCTACTAGTCCTTATTAAAATAGGAAAGACTAAAAATAAAATATTTTTGGGTGATGCAAGATTTCTCTTACACCTAGGGTGCTCTTGCATCAATCTACTTGAAAAGAATAAAATATTGAATGAAGAAACAAGAGAACTCAAAAGAGAACATGAAATCCAACCAATTAGATTATGTGAAGTGCCTAAGAAAATGAAAAAGATGAAGAAGACAGGGCTATGGCTAAGGAAGACAAAAGGGTAATGGATACTAGACTTGAAGAAAGGATATTAGATGTGTAGAAGCTCACAACTATTGAACTAGACTTTATGAATCAATTGATGCTTGCAAATCAGAAATTGAATCAAAAGGATGTGGAAATAGAAAATCTTAGATCACAAAAGAACATACTAAAGAATGAACTAAAAATTGAGAAATAATTTATGGAGAGACTCAACAAACCAAAAGAAGCATGAAATGCTATGAAGAACTTATGAAGTCATGTAATAGTATTGATGGCTTTGGACATTCATGCACTAAGTAAGGAGAATCATCCAGGAATGGAGAACTAAGGAATTCAAAGTCAAAGGGCAAAAGAACATGCTATTACTATGAAAAACTTGGTCATACTACAAACATTTTTTGAAGAAAAATACTATGCAAAATCCTAAACCTAAATTTATTGGTTATTTTTTTTACTGCAAGAAACAAAGGCATCAAATACATAAGTGTAGGTCAAGAATTAGGAGTACACTTACCACACCTAGATTTGAAGGATATTTCTATAACTATAAAAAGTATGGTCATAGAGCATATGAATGAAAATCATAGAAAAAACCCTATTGGACAAATCAAAGGCAAATTTATGCACCTAACAATTCATGTTCCAAATGTCACAAGTTTAGACATACAAGCAAGAACTGCAAGACTCAGGTATCATCACCAAATCAAATAAAAGATAAAGGTAAAGATAAAGTAGATATTGAACAAGTAAGAAAGGAGATAAATCAAAAATGGAAAAAGAAAGAAGAAGATGGAAATAGTGGAGAAAATGGAGTTAACATCACCCAATCCAATGGAAAAGGTGATCATGTCATCTCAAACTGAGCAAGAAAGGTATGTGTGGAACTTTATATTTCATTGATATATCATACATCAGTTCCTTATATAAAATGTGCCAAAGTTCATATTTTCATATATAAAGATGCATAAGAACATATTTATGAAAGGATATTAAACATCAGTAAAGTTGTCCATGTTGACCAAGAATTACAACATGGATCAAGAACTTCAAAAGTAAATTGGTATAGAGATCGAGTTGTAAAGTAAAGACCTAGTTCAAAGGCACCAATGTTGGTTGAGGCAATTGGCTTCCACCTACCTGAGTACACAACATTAATGGAAACCCTAAATTAACCAAAATAAGGTATATATCAAAATTTTAGGACATTATCTCACATCCTCCATACAAATTTCAAGAACACAGAGAAATTTGGTGATTTAGGTGACTAGCAAAAGATTTCAAGAGTGTTTTGAATGAGAAGATTGAACAAGTGAAGATCTAAACTGTGTCGAGTAATTCAGAGGAGAAAGAAAATATTTCAAAACCTAACAAAGAAAATGGAAGCTTTATCAACTACTAGAATGAGCCAAGAGATTAGTAAAATCCAATTGGTGAAGAGTGACACTTTCCCTCCACCAAAGTTTTGTGCTATTCCATAAATTGCAATAAAATGAGATTTAATGGGTGCACTATCCTCGATACCACAAAAAGTTATTATGATCCATGATGTAAGAAGCTATTATATGTGTAAAATTAGAGAAGTAGGAAATTATGAGTTAAGAGAAGAATATGAGAAGTTATTTAATGAATGAATCTTGAAGGATGAATTCAAAGTTGTTGAAAGAAAAGGGTTAACATATTCCCTAGAGTTTCTAAGGAATTTCAAAATTGAATAGATCAAAATTATTTTAAGCAAGATTCATGATACAAAGTTTTGGTTACAAAATGGACCCATAGAAATCACGAAGAAAATGATTCACAAAGTTACAGGCTATCCAATCCTAGATAAGAAGAAAACCATGTGATGTCTGAGTCAAGAGGAAATTGAGGCAAACACAGGTGGTGAGTGGAATGGATGAGGCTTGTCCATTACAAACTTTTTTGATTTGCTAATTAAATTTTTTGTGAGGGTTATAGCTCACAAAATTTATGAGTCAAGCAGATTGAACAGTGTGTTGTGTATGACAGTGCATCAAACATGGAAAATAGTGATGAAAGATCATGAATATAACATTACTGAGCTTTAAAGACTCCAATTAGTAGAAAATCTATCATCTTTCAAAAAAGCTAAGAACTTAATGTGTAAGTTTGGATCCCTCATTATATGTATTTTATTTTATATCCAAAAATATTTTCCTAGTATTGGTGATATTGTTTGGGAACAAAACAAACCAATGACAAGAAAAATAAACAAATACATTACTCAATTGGGACCAAACCTTGAGAATGTCATAGATACTTACTTTGAGGAATTCAAGCAAAGAATGAAGATGAGGATGAGAATACCTAAAGAATTGGTAACAAGATATTACAATGATATATATTTTCTTGTAGATAAAGATAATGAATTTGCATTGCTAGTAAAGCTAAGGAAGGCTTGGTTACAAGGTTTTGATTATGAAATTAATAGTGACTTAGTGAATGCAAACATTCTTGCACTATTGAAAGAAGAAATAGACATTGAAGATGAACCTTTGGAAAATATGAGGAAGCTAAGGCCATAATAACTATGAGTATTAAGATATCTTCTAAGGAGAAGAAAAGGAAAAGAATGATTGAATAACTAGAAGAAAAACTAGGCACCCTAGGCAAGGGAAAGGACCCATTGCATATTACATGAGGACTTGGAGAGGATGAAGAAGTGGGTAGTTGTGATGAGGAAGAAGAAGAAGAAGAAGAAGAAGAAGGAGACAAGGGTAAAGCCCTAATTGTTGTCACTTCACCTAGAAAGAAGGCTAAAATAACTAAAAAGAAGCCAATGGTGTCACCCCTCTCTCCTCCACCAACTGTAGAACAAGAATCTTAGTGTGCAAAGAACATTAACATTAAAGAAAACATTCACAAACTAAAACTATATTCACATATGAGATTAGACAAAAGAAACAATTAGAGAATGCAAACCCAAAAAAGGAAAAACTCCATTCTTTCTTGATTCTGTAGATGTGTCCTTTTGCTGTGGATGTATGCTCAAGATGCTCAAAAGCTGCTTCAATGGAGATGGGTAATGGAAAATTGGTAGCTTTGTGAGCTCTCAATTTGGCATTATGAGGGTAAGATTGATGGCTTTGGTTCTCAAAATAGCATGGTAACTTTAGCTCAAAGATTGTTGATGAAATGGCTTGGGATGGGATTCAATTTATAGGCTAAGGGGTAGAGGGATGGAGGGCTTAGATGCAAGGATGGATGAAGGCTTAAGGAGGGCTAGGATGCACTCAAAGGAGAGCACATGGATTGTGCTTGTTTAGCACCAATGGGAAGGTGACACTTGTCACAAGGAGGATGAGTGTGAGAGGGTAGGGTAAAGGGTTGGTTAAAGGCATGATGAGTGGGGTTGAGTATGTAAGAGAGATGTAAGAGGAATGAGTTTGGAAGAGGGAAGAGTGTGGAAGATGGGTGTAAGAGTCATTAGTGGGCTTGTAAGAGTCTTTTATGTTTTGTAAGAGCACTCATGACTTAGTGGTTGGGTTTTTTGAGGGGAGGCTTTGGTTTGGATTAGGAAATTCTTAAACTTGTTTAAGGAATGTGACAACATTAGGGGTGGGATTAGGCTTGGGTTTAGGATTAGATTAGAGATGTTAGAGATGTGTAAGTGGATGGCATTAATGAGGGTGGGTGAGTTAGTGGCTAAGCTTGGTTAGTATGGGTGGATGGGGTGGATTAGGCTAAATGGAGGATTAGGGATAGGTTAGGGGTTTTAGATTTTGAGGATTTCATTTATCAAATAGATTTATTTAATAAATGGGAATTTTGGAATTAGATAGGAGAAAAGGATTTAATTGATAAATAATAGATTATTTGATTTATCAATTAGGACTATAGATGATTAATTAAATTAATCAACTAGGGGATGGCAAAGGGTTAATTAAATAAGAATTTAATTAATAATGCCTTTTTAGATAACTAAATAGGATTACTAAAATAGTGTAATCAAATTTAGGTGTCTAAATTTTGCCCCTCTTTGACATAGTGTTAAGACAACACTATTTCAAAGAAGTTTGAATGAAGATGACACGAGGAAGATGTTTTAGCAACAAGGTTGCCCCAGTCTCGGATAAGAAGAGGAGAGACTAGACTTAGATGATGCCCCCTCAAGAAGGCGACAGGGAGAGAAATGGGGCTCGACGACTTCTTGAAAAGTACAAGAAATTGAGATGAGCTATTACATAGGTTGGCAAAGAGAAGGGGCTGAATTAGCTCAAACTCTCACTACGGGAGAATGATAAAGGGAAATCAGAGGCACAAAAGTAAAGCAAGCTTAAAACTTTCCAGGATTGGGGGGGGGAGATGGAGGAGCGGAGCCCTATAAACAGAATCTGTGGAGGAGGGGAGGGATGATGGGATGATAAAAGCTGATGCAACAAGATTTCAAAGAATCAGATTGGCAAAAGATGGGTTTCGGAGATCCCTAGGACTAGGATTGTGGATCTTGAAAGATGAGGCTTGGTGGATTGATTTGGTTGGTGGATCCCTAAGACTAGGATTGTGGATCCCTAAAGCTAAGTGTGAGGAGTGGTTCAAAGAGATACTGATGCATAAGCTGGGGTAGGAGTGACAGATGTAGGATATGGATGGGGGATAATGGAGATGAAGGGAATCCATTGAAGCTTTTTGAGCGGGGGGATAGTTCAAAGAGAAGTACCACCATGTAGTTGAGCACTAGATTTTCTATAGGACTGTTGGTTAATTGCTAGGGTTACCAAGAACATCAAGGCCTTTTTACCAACCGTCCAGAGGACTGACGAACTGACTCAAAACAAACACACAAGGATTGCCCCAGTATCACACATGAATCCCAGAGGAAGCAGCGTGGAAATGACACTAGGTAACCCACACGCAAAAAAAGAAAACAAGCAAAAGACCTGATCAAGACCTTATGCTCTAATTGCCCCATTTGTAGCATACCATGATATGGAAGATCGTGGCAACCTTGAGGAGGGAACAAGGAGATTGCTTGGAAAAGATACTTCAAGACCCAAAAGGGAAGATTCCAAATCAAAAGAAAGTGAAAATCCAAAAGAGAACTGTTTGCCAATGAGATGGGTAGGAAAAGGTACTAACGTACCAAGATTAGACATGAGGAAAGCTATATCCTGCAAGGACCTATCGGAGAGCACCTAAGCTGATGGATCGGGATGAGTGATGCGTTTGGAAAGCTGAACTAGGAAGGATAACACTTTGGTGATAGGAGATCTAGCTAAAGGATGTATTGGAATAGCTAACCAAGGTGTGCGATGTGTGCAAGATGTTGATCAAGGACAAACTGACACGAACGCTGGATAGATACAATGGTTCTAAACTAAAGAGGATGTACAAGTTTACGGACCAAGATATGTTACAAATGTACAAGTTTGTTCATGTTTTGGTTTTTTTGTGAGATGGAAATGTTTGTGAAGGATGGGATGTCTATAATAGTTGATAGGTGGATAGGTAGATGGTTTGTGAAAAGCTTAAGGAAAATGGGATTCTGTGTGTGCATGTGATAGGATATAGGCTAGGATACAAGATTATTTACAAGCTGGAATATGGTACAAGCTTTGGACAAGATTCAGATATATACAAGGTATGGTACAAGATTTACAAGGTATAATACAAGCTTTGCTACAAGATTTAGAAGCTGTACAGGAGGTATTGACAAGCTCCATCAGATTTTGGATATTTGATTGGAACACCAAGGGAACAAGCAGGTGTTTTATGGGATGGTGGGTGGATGGATGAGGGATAGGATAGTGATAGATAATGGATTAGTCTTTAGCACACAAGGCGCCTAAATTACCAGGTTTTCACCAAGGTACCTATCCAAGGCGCTTGAATTGCCAAGTTTTTACCATTGGACGCTTATTTCTCTTTACTATTTTTTTGTATTTTTCAAAAGCTGAGTATACCAAAGATCTTCAAGCATAGAACTTCTTGAGATGAATGATGTTAGTGGGATCATTCAAGAGTTCTCCTTCTGGTGTAGATAATTGATAGGCTTCGGAGCCAAAGGAGGCAGTAACCACATAAGGACCAAGCCATGTAGGTTCAAACTTGCCTTTCTTTTCTCGATCTACTTGGACTTTCATATTTTCTTTGAGGACCATATCACTTGGCTGAAAGTGTCGTGGGAGCACCTTCTTGTTGAAATTCCTTTTGAGACAAGTTTGGTAGACTATGAGATGGTCATAGGCTTGTTGTCTCTTCTTGTCTAAGAGATCTAGCTGGGTGAGTCGAGCTACTCTGTATTCTTCATCTGAGATTTGCCCTCGCAAAGGTATGCATAGTGAGGGAAGTTCAACTTCTATAGGTAATACCGCTTTGGCACCATAGACTAGGGAGTATGGAGTTGTGCCTGTGGATGTACAGAAGGAAGTTCGATAGGCCCATAGAGCTAGATTTATTTGAAGGTGCCAATCACGGCCGGAATCATTGACAACTTTCTTTAGGATTTTGAGGAGGGTTTTATTAGTTGCCTCTACCTGGCCGTTACCTTGTGGGAAATATGGGCTAGAAAAGTGGTGATGGATGCAGAGGGAAGTGCATAATTCTTCCATTTTGAGATTTTCAAAGTTACCTCTGTGGTCAGTGAAGATGGTGGATGGGATGCCGAAGCAGCAAACAATGTGGTACAAGATGAACTTGGCGACTTGAACTCCTATAGCTGAGACTAGGGGGACTGCTTCCACCCACTTAGTGAAATAGTCTGTAGCTGTTATTATCCATTTATGTCCATCAGATGAGAGAGGGGTGATAGTTCCAACTAGATCAAGGCCCCAACAAGCAAAAGGCCAAGGTGGTGCAATAGGCTGTAGATGCTGTGCTGGAGCGTGCACAAGATTTGCATGCTGCTGACATGGGAGACACTTTGTGACAAAGTCACAAGAGTCTTCTTCAATGGTAGGCCAATAGTAGCCTGCTCTAAGGATTTTTTGTGCTAGGACAATACCACTCGTGTGGGCACCACAAAGTCTGGAATGTACTTCTTTTAATGCCATCACGGCCTCATTTTCATCTAAACATCGAGAGAGAGTATTGTGATAACCTTGACGATATAGGGTATTGGCTATGATAACATAGCGGGATGATTTTCAGATGAGGTTCTGGCATTGGGTACGTGTGAGGTGAGGGGATATGATACCATCGTTAAGGTAAGCGTGAATTTCATGATACCAAGGGGATTGGGGACCAACCAAGATACAAACACGGTTTGAATCCTCATTCACATAGGAAGGTGTGAGGAGCTGCTCAACTAAAAACTCATACTGCGTAGCTTCTTGGGGAATTTCCAAGAGTGAGCTGATAGTGGCCATGGCATCTGCTGCCTTATTCTGCATTCGAGGCACTTGTGTAAACTGAAGCTTTGTAAAATGCTGGGTCAGCTGATCAACTAGCTCTTTGTAGGGTAATAGCTTTTCATCTTTGGTTTGATATTCATTTAAGACTTGTTTGATGATGAGCTGGGAATCACCAAAGACTTGTAACTCAGTGATATTCCATTCTGCAGCTATCTTTAATCTTGCTACAAGAGCTTCATATTCTGCTATATTGTTGGTGCTAGGGAATTGTAGCTTGAAGGCTTTTGGAATGTAATCTCCTTGAGGTGTAACTAATAATATTCCTGCCCCTGATCCATGAGAGGTGTATGAGCCATCAAAATAAAGCTTCCATGGGGGCTATTCTTCAATTAGGCAGATATGCTCGTCTGGGAATTTTGTGAGCAAAGGATATGCATCTACTAGAGGTGCATCAGCTAGGTGATCTGCTATAGCTTGCCCTTTGATTGCCTTTCTGTCCACATATTGGATGTCAAACTCACTTAGTAGCATAACCCATTTTGGTAGCTGACCTGTGAGTGTTGTTCTAGAGAGCATATACTTGAGAGGATCAATCTTAAAGACTAGTTGGATGGTATGACTTAGCATGTAGTGGCGAAGCTTTTGAGTTGAGAAAACAACTGCCAAACAAGCTTTTTCCATAGGAGTGTAATTGAGTTCATAACCAACTAGGGTTCTACTGATATAGTAGATGGCTCTCTCTCTGCTATAATCATCATGTTGTGCTAGAAGTGCCCCTAGAGCAATAGGTGTTGCTGATATATACAAGATCAAGGGACGACCAGGAACTGGTGGAACCAAGATAGGGGGATTGGTGAGATACTACTTGAGCTGATCGAAGCTGCGCTGACATAAAAAATCCCACTTGAAGTTCTCATTCTTCTTTAGCAAGTGTGAAAATGGTGTACACTTATCTGCAAGTTGGGAGATGAAGCGCCGGACAGATTGAAGTTTTCCTTGAAGAGAGCGAAGTTGTCGCAGTGTCTGGGGAGGAGGCATGTCTAAGATAGCCTTGACCTTTTTGGGTTCGATCTCTATACCTCATTTAGAAACTATGAAGCCTAGAAGCTTGCCAGATGTGACCCCAAAGACACACTTCTTGGGATTTAGCATGAGATGATATTGGGCCAACCTATCAAAGACTTTTTCTAGGTCAGCAAGATGATCCATGAAGGTGTGAGATTTGACTAGGATATCGTCCACATAATCTTCCAAAATGCTATGGATAAGATCATGGAAAATGGCTGTCATAGCTCTTTGATAGGTAGCCCCAACATTCTTTAGGCCAAAAGGCATCATGGTGTAGCAAAAGGTTCCCCAGGGGGTAGTGAATGTTGTCTTGTGCTAATCCTCTTCTGCAATCTTGATCTGATTATACCCAAAAAATCCATCCATAAGGGACAAGATTTCATGTCCAGCTGTAAGATCTACAATCATATCTATGTTGGGCAAGGGAAAATCATCCTTTGGACAAGCTTTGTTAAGATCTCTAAAATCAGTACAAATTCTGATGTCACCAGAAGGCTTAGTGATAGGGACCATGTTGGAGATCCATTCTGAGTAGTCGATAGGTCGGATAACGTTAGTAGCTAACATTCTTTCTAGTTTAGCTTTGACTAGTAATGCCACCTTAGGGTGCATTTTTCTAAGCTTTTGTCTAACGGGCTTGATCTTTGGATCGACTGCAAGATGATGAACTACAAGCTTTGGATCAAGTCCTGGCATGTCCTGATATGACCATGCAAATCGGCCAATGTTCTCTCATAAAACCTCAAAGAGGAGGTCAGCTTGGTCTTGTGATAGGGATGCAGCAATGTGAACAATTCTAGGGATCTCTGAAGAACCAATGTTGACTTCTCTAGTATCCTCTATTAGAATAGAAGACACCTCTGGTCGATTATCTTGAGGAGGCAATACTAAATCCTCATGTTCTTCTTGTGGCTCTAGATTTTCTTGCTGAGGGGTTCTCTTCACTGCCTTAGCTAGTCCCAGATTTACCTTAGTTCCAGTTTTGGGTGTATCAAAACTAGGTTGGGGATTTTCTCCAAAATACCCCTTGGGATCTAGCTTGTAGATGTAGGCAGAATCTGGCTTTGTCTTCTTATGAGGAGTTTCAGCTCCCATGAATCTTAGAAGCGCTTCCTCTGATGCGAACTCATCAATATGTATGACACTTGGTTGGTCCCAATCTATGAGTTGTGGATGAGCGAGTGGTAGGTCAATGAGATGGATGGATAGTTCTCGGAGAATAGAGTCTCCTAGGAAGATTTAGTCTAGGATATTGTCGTAGGCTCTCTTTTCAACTTCCTCGGGAATGTCTTCAATTTCGACAAGGTTGCAGTGAATGTTCAAAAAAGCGTGATCATTCTCGTTGGTGCCCCCAGTTGTGGGTATGCCAAAGCCAAGACCTGACTTCGTTTCCCAATTATGTGCTTCGATGGGACATTGCATGCCCCTTTCTTTTGGTCCTAGTCCACCTCCTTGATAGTTCCATTTTTCAGTGATGAGCTTATGTTGTTGGGGATACTTCTGGCTGAAGTGATCAAGGCATGCTTGATTTCTTGGAGGTGCATCCTTATGTAACCAATTGTTGATATCTGGAGTGAGCTCCTCATGAAGAGGCACTTTTGAGGACACAAAGGTGGTTGGGCCAAACCATTTGTATCAAGGAGGTGGAATCTCCTTAGCTTTGTGATATGTTGGTTGTCGATGGGTATGTGGATCAAGTGGGATTGCTTCGACAGCAAATGCATCTGATAGACTATATTCTCCACAGCCTTTGTTGTTGATCTTTACAGTAGATAGGGTGGAGGCGAGGATAGTTTCTGCATAATTACAAGTGTGGGATGAGCTGGCAATGGCTATGTCAATTTCTATTCCAGGGCAATGGTTTGTATATGAAGCTTCAACCGCATTACAATAAGCAAAGGGTTTTGGATCAGCGTGGATGGTTACCTCAGTGCCCTGATGCAAAAATTTGATGCACTGATGGTAGGTGGATGGAACAACCTTCATAGCATGAATCCATGGGCGACTGAGGAGGATGTCAAATGGTAGGTTTAGATCAACAACATGGAAAACTGTCTCTTGGATGACCGGCCCAACCTTGATTGGTAGCAAAATAGTCCCTTCTGTGGTCCTTTCCAAGTTGTCATAAGCTTTGATGGTGATAACCTTACTGATCATATCTACCTCAGTATACCCAGCTTGTTTTATGAATTTTAGGGTGCAAATGTTCAAGGCTGATCCATTATCTATCATTACTCTTTTCACGACAAAATTGGATACCATGATGGCTATGCCAAGCGAAAGGGTGTGATCTGGCTCAACCGTGGGTATGTCGATGGTTTTGAAAGATAGGGCACATGAGGATGAAAGGTGTCCAACAAGATTATGAAAATCAATAGCATTAATATCAGAAGGGACACGGGATTCTATGAGAGCACTGTCAAGGATGTCTTTGTACACAGGACTAGTGCGGAGAAGGTCTAAAATGGATATTTGGGCTGGCATGTTCCCAAGGTGTTCCAAGATATTTTACCGGCTTTTTGATGGAGCTGATGGTGCTGATGAAACTGGTGGGCCTGCGATGTTAAATCGTGCTCTTCGAGTGGTGATCGCACACTCATTGTCTGGTCCTTGGATATTGATAACATTGACAGAAGGCTCTTTCTCAGATATACAACCTATAAGGCTACCATAGTCTATATAGGATGAAGTGTGGTCATTGTTCTTCCCATGCTATTGGTTTGGCTGGCAGTTGTTGGTGTTGTTTTGGGTAGGTGCTTTTCCAGGATTTTGGTTGTTGTGTGGAGGAAAAGCATTTTGATAAATCTGTAAGCCTGCATTGGGAGAGGTTTGGGCACCAACAGTGATTTCCTTCCGATCAATGAGGTCCTGCACATAGTCTTTCAGTTTCATGCATCTGAGGGTGGTGTGACCGTTTACCCTATGGAAATTGCAATACTCATTGTCCTTGTACCATGCAGCTTTGGATTGTCTTGGATCAATTCGCTGGGTAGGAGGAAATTTGATGAGGTTTTCCTTAGCCAATTTCTCAAAAATAACATCCAATGGCTCACCAAGGGGTGTATAGTTTCTAGGTGCAAGTTGGAATCTGGGCTTTTGCCTTGCAGCTACATTGATGTCATTAGCTTGATTGTTAAACCCTTGAAAGTTGGGTCTTGTATTGTGGTTTTGATAGCTTTGGTTATTTCATTGTTGGTAATTGATAGCTTGTTGGTTGTTTGTTTGATATGGTGGGTTAGACTGGTTTTGAGAAGGACCAACGATATTCACATGTCTGGTGTCAGTAACCACATCTGTTGCAACATGCTTGTTTTTGTTCCAATACCTAGACTTGTCATTGGAATGTGATTGATTTTGGTTGGCCTCTTTGTAAATCTTTACCACACCATCTTTGATGAGTCCTTGCTCAAGAATCATTCCTTTCTCTTTGATATCCTCATAGGTCTGCAAATAGTTCATGGTCATGTGGTGAGCCAAGCTGGGATGTGCATTATCAATAAACATTTTCACCACATGGCGTTCTGGCAAGGTGCAGGATATGCGGGTGGTAAGGGTTTGCCATCTTTGTAGGTATTCAGTAAGGCTTTCTCTACCTTTTTGCTTGGTGTGGACAAGATCAACTATTGATAGCTTTGTTTCAACAAGATGGGCATATTGGGCTACAAATGCCTCAGATAATTCAGCAAAGTTTTTAATTGTGCCATAGGGGATTCTATAAAACCATTCAAGAGCTGGTCTAGCCAAGCTTTTGGGAAAAAGGCACAAGAGGAACACATCATTGTATGCCACGTCCTGGCAATGCATGTAAAATTCTTTGATATGTGTGACAGGGTCTCCTTTTCCTCTGAATTTGTCAAATTTGGGTACCTCAAAGTGTTTGAGAAATGGTGTCATGGTAATGGCTCTGTCAAATGGGTAAGGACACACATTCTCAAACTTGAATGTCTTTGGATCATTCCCTTCTTGGATGGCTTTCAGAGCTGTCTTCATTTGCTCCCATTCTGAATTGATAGGTGATGGCTGGGGTGCCCCCAATGTAGGAGTTCCTTGAGGTAGGTATGTGCTGGATGGGGCCACTGAATATGGATGGCTGTGAGGGATTTGCTGATAGGGATTGTACATTGTTTGGGCAGCTGCATGGTGGATGACGGGTTGTTGAGGGGGAGGTGGCGCATATTGCTGCATGTGTTGCAAGGCTTGCTGTTGATATGGGATTTGAGGTTGGGATTGAGGAACATAAGCTTGCTGTGGGATAAATGGATTGCTTTGTGGAGGTAAGGTATAAGATGGTTGTGAGGCTTGGGGAAAGGATCGGAGGGCTTGTGGGGTTTGACCAATATATGTGGGTTGTGCCCCCATTTGGGATGGTATCTGCAAATAATTGGTGGTTGGTTGGGGTGGTGGATTACCTCCTAGAAGTGGCATTGAAAAGTAGTTGGTAATTGGAGGTAATGGATTAGTTGGTGGTGGAGGTGGTGGGAATTGAAAGCTTGGGAATGGAACTGATGGGGTTTGATAGCTTTGTGGCTAGATTTGGAAGCTTGGTAGAGTGGTGGTGGGAGCAGGGGTCACTTGGGAGCTTGGTAGAAGATTGGCAGTAGCTTGTGGGTTTTGATAGCTTTGTGGAGTGAAGCTAGTAGCTTGTGGATTTGTGGCTGGTGGTATTGAGCTCCCAAGACTTAATGGAAATGATGGGATTGTACTTTGGGCTGTGGTGAACAAGCTAGGGGTGATGAAAGGTTGATTACTTGGCCCCATGGGTGGCATCCCTATTGTATATTGTTGAGGTTGGCCAAAGATGCTAGCACTGATTTGGGAGATGGGTGGATTTGGAAGGCTGGGTTGGGGAGCAGCAACAATAGTGAAGGGGGTGAACGGTGAGGTGTTTTGAGTAAAGGGGGTTTGGAGCAGAGAGGTATGAACCAAGGATGGAGTGGTGGTGGCTGGGTTGGCTTGCGGCATGGAGATTTCAACTTGGGTGGATGATGGTATGTTTGGGTCTGTTGGGTCATATGGATTGGTTGGAGGCTCTTCTTTTGGAATATATTGAGGATAATTTGGATCATAAGAGCCTATGGGTGGTGGCAGCTGCCCAAACAATGGGTGAGATGGATCTGATAATGGAGGGGGTCTTCCAAAGTCAAAGGTTCCTACATTGTCCCTTCGAAAATTAGCCATGATTGTCTCTTTTTTTTTGTCTATAATTGTATTTACCAATACTGCATTTCCTGGTTGGTTCATGAAAGCTTCAATGTCAGTAGGTGATGGCATAGCTTGCTCTGGGCTGAAGGATGGCTGAGTGCTCAAGGGGGGTGAGGCTGTTCGATCCAAATGATAGGGCTCCATTGTTTCTTTCTTCTTGGCTAAGCGAGTCACAGGTGGCATGAAAAATGCTCCTAGGGATGAGATTCAATAATGTTGATGGATGCAAAAGGGGGAAGGATTTTCTATGCAAATGATTTTCTAGGTTGAGGCAAAGCTATATGACAAAACCTAAGGAGGATTGGGTTGGGGATTCTAACTTCAAAGATATGTTGTCAAAGAACAAAAGGTCTGCTTTCCTATGTGCAAGCTTGGTGGTGATTGTGTCAACTTAAGGATAGACTGATGATCCTTTAGGAAGAACACGAGATTGACCACTCATGGATCCCAACCTTTAGCTCAAAGTGATGAGGGATAACAAGTGACAAAGCTAGATTACCCTAGACAAAGCTTTGTCAAAGGGATAACCTTGGTGAGATTGGTGGATTTGGAAGATTTTAGGAATGGCAAACTTTTAGCAAGGTGACAACAATTTTGAAAGCTTAGATGTGCAGATTTTCGATTGCTGGCTAGATGGTTTGATTCTAAATGAGATGGATGAGCTAATAATGCTTAAGGGGATAACCTAAGATGGCTGGCTTTTCTACACAGATGACTCTAAAGTGAAGCTTATCCAAGAAGATGTGGAGAAACAAGGGTGTCTAATCATAGAAATCATGCCTATTTGGTAAGGCATAAGCAGTATTAACTCCTGGATGTTGGCTAAATTTGATGGTGCGCTCTAACTAGGCCTCTTGAAGTGCTTCGTCGGTAGCTTTGTCTTCTGCTTTGTGGAGTTTGGCAATTTGTGGGCTTGGTGTTATTTCTTTTCTCTTGGCTGAAAGTTCTTGGTATGCTAGAGATGGCTTGAGTTTGACTTTGTGAAACTTCTGTTTAGGTTTGGGTTGTTCCGACATAAATTCCTGAATTTTCTTGGCTTTGGGATATTCTGGTTGTTTTTCTTCAACCTATTCAACTTCTAAAATAGGCAGTGACTATGCTAAGTGTGCCCTAAGCTAGGATTGACCAAGTTTGGCAAACATTCATTCAACAAGTAAAATAAAAACAAGCAATAGATAGGAACACCCAGATAGAAGTTTGTGGTTCTCAGAATGTGATACTTGCGCCGAGGAGTGTGTATGTTCTACAAATGTTTCCAATCAATCACTCCAAACACATTAACATCCTAGATGGTTTTCTGAAAGGCTGACAGTTGGTTTAGCTAGGGAGTCCTCGATATACGCAAGGTATGTGAGGCCCAAATCCATAGATGAGACCAAAAGGATGTCACACAGCCGAGAGGAGCGGTAACCCACTTCTCCTCTTTCACTTCTCAAGGGTATAAAGTTCCTTGAGGCTTAGCCCGAATGACAAAATCTTGATCCCAAGAGAGGTGTCTTTTGATTCACCTCCCGATTCTTATACTCCGCCAGAATGTTGGAGTTGAGGTCATACAAGGGGTGATGAAATCCCCAAGTTGGCCTCCTAAAAAGAAACAAAGTTTTGGATCCTAATCTTATGCACCCAAGATGGCCTCGAAAGATGACAAGGGGAGAGAAGACTTGGATGACCTTGGGCTAAAAAACACGCTTGTTATTTTACCAACTGACTCTTATGTGTGCTAATCTAGACTTTGCAAGCACTCATGTTTAAGAGACAATGTTCAATTCCAACTTGAAGCGCCAACAAAAGTAAATCGATCGAAGAATGCAAAAAATAAGAAGAGTTAGGGTCAACAAAAGCAAACTCGCACGCCCGGAGGCCCTCTACGTCAAGTATCGATTAATTTTCTTTAAGGCATTCAAGATTGAGTGTGAGTTTGTTTTAAGCCCAAAACAAAAGTGTGTGAGATTCGATTTCAAGCACGCGCCCGGAGGCTCTCCACGTCAGTTTTTGTTCAATTTTAGTGCCCAAACTTGAAGTGTGATCGATTTAATCTAGAGTTTTGGCCATTTAAGAATTTTGATAAAGTTAAAGCAAACGTTCAAAGACCAAGTGAGTGAGTTAGATTGTGGAACATTTAACACCTTTTTCAAGTATACCCATCCCCATAAATGGCGTTGAGATTGCAACCAATGGTTAATATTTGATGGGTGATTAGAAAAGAGGTGAGTCCAAGGAACTACTCAAATTGATTTTTGTAAATTTGTATTTTAACTTAACAAAGTTTCTTAAATGTCCAAAAATCAAACTTTATCATGTGGAAAAGAGATTTGTTTTGTTCAATTTTAGAAGCTCCAAATGAAGTGTTTGATATTGCAATGGTTAATTGATCCTTGGCATTCAAGATTGGATTTGTTGTTTTGAGCATGCATTCCAAGGAAAGTTGATTTTAATCCATGACATTCAAGAGTGTGTTTTGAGCAACATTCATTCAATGGAAAATGTGTTTAACCATTCAAGTTCATTTTTTTAGCAACATGCATTCAAAAACAAATGGTTAAACATTCAAGTTCATTTTTTAGTAACATGAAAACCTACAAGAAACACGGTTAGTGGTTCCATATGTGCTCCAACCTGCAATGAGACAAAAAAAAAAAAAAAATGCAATTTAGTTAGTTAGCCAAAATCTTCAAAAATGAGAGCTTAACTATGGGAAAAAAATTTTTAACTTTTTTTGCTGTTTTTTCTATGCGTAAAAATGTTTAAAATGGTCTAAATCCTACTTTTTTAAAAAATTTATTTCTTTTTTCTTTTCTTTTTTTTTTAGCTACAAAGTGCAGAAATAAAGATTTTAAAACAGAAATGCAACATAAGTGGGCAGAGACGACAGTCTATTAAGCAGAGACGCCAAAATACGAAGATGCTGAAATACAGAGACGCTAGTATTCAGAGACGACAGAACAGATTTGCAGCGCAGAAAATAGGTGACAAGCAGAGACGCCGATTTGCGCAGATGCAAATTTTTGCAGACGACGATTTGGATTGGCGGTGGCGGAGACGTCGATTTGCACAGACACGAGTTTTCGTAGATGATGATTTGGATTGGCGGCGGTGGAGACGATAGAACAGGTTGTAGACACAAAAACTACAGAGACGACACTGCGTGAAAAAAGTTGAAAAACGCAAATTTTTTTCAAATGGTATTTCTTCTTCCTAAGTGCGTTCTTTAACCTAAAAAAACAAGCAAAACACCCTCACAACACACTCAAACAACAAAAAACATTAGATGGTTAGAAAAAATGACATATAGATGAAAATAGATGATTAAATGACCCATAGTGGGGTCCTACCGGGCGTGCCAAAATGTAGAACAAGAATCTTAGTGTGCAAAGAACATTAACATTAAAGCAAACATTCAAAAACTAAAACTATATTCACATATGAGATTAGACAAAAGAAACAATTAGAGAATGCAAACCCAAAAAAGGAAAAACTCCATGCTTTCTTCATTCTGTAGATGTGTCCTTTTGCTGTGGATGTATGCTCAAGATGCTCAAAAGCTGCTTCAATGGAGATGGGTAATGGAAAATTGGTAGCTTTGTGAGCTCTCAATTTGGCATTATAAGGTTAAGATTGATGGCTTTGGTTCTCAAAATAGCATGGTAACTTTAGCTCAAAGATTGTTGATGAAATGGCTTGGGATGGGATTCAATTTATAGGCTAAGGGGTAGAGGGATGGAGGGCTTAGATGTAAGGATGGATGAAGGCTTAAGGAGGGCTAAGATGCACTCAAAGGAGAGCACATGGATTGTGCTTGTTTAGCACCAATGGGAAGGTGACACTTGTCACAAGGAGGGTGAGTGTGAGAGGGTAGGGTAAAGGGTTGGTTAAAGGCATGATGAGTGGGGTTGAGTATGTAAGAGGGATGTAAGAGGAATGAGTGTGGAAGAGGGAAGAGTGTGGAAGATGGGTGTAAGAGTCATGAGTGGGCTTGTAAGAGTCTTTTATGTTTTGTAAGAGCACTCATGACTTAGTGGTTGGGTTTTTTGAAGGGAGACTTTGGTTTGGATTAGGAAATTCTTAAACTTGTTTAAGGAATGTGACAACATTAGGAGGTGGATTAGGCTTGGGTTTAGGATTAGATTAGAGATGTTAGAGATGTGCAAGTGGATGACATTAATGAGGGTGGGTGAGTTAGTTGCTAAGCTTGGTTAGTATGGATGGATGGGGTGGATTAGGCTAAATGGAGGATTAGGGATAGGTTAGGGGTTTTAGATTTTGAGGATTTCATTTATCAAATATATTTATTTAATAAATGGGAATTTTGGAATTAGATAGGAGAAAAGGATTTAATTGATAAATAATAGATTATTTGATTTATCAATTAGGACTGTAGATGATTAATTAAATTAATCAACTAGGGGATGGCAAAGGGTTAATTAAATAAGAATTTAATTAGTAATGCCTTTTTAGATAACTAAATAGGATTACTAAAATAGTGTAATCAAATTTAGGTGTCTACACCAACAACTAAGCCAAGGACCATGACAACTACTAGTGCTGAGTAAAATGAAAAATAAATAGAAGTAGAAACTACTAAGCCCAATGCATCTAAACCAAAGAGAAGGAGATTGGTGAAAGGACCACCCAAAGGGAAAACAAAGTCTACTGATGAGGTATGTGTAGATCTTAGAAGATCTTTAGGATTATCTAGTTTTAGATTTGTAAAATATGATACATTGGATAATGTTGACAAAACCAAAATTAAGGAGGTGATATTAGATATTATTTCAAATCATAAGTTAGCTCCAAGTGAAATTGAGAAGAAAATACCCACCGATTTATATGATAGACCTGAAAGAAGATGACATCAGACAAAAGAAGAAGAGAAAAATATAAGAATTGACACTCTAGTTAGAGTTATGCCTGATATGTTCAAAGATCAGTTGGAAACATTCTTGGTAAAGCAAAGGAGAAAATTTGTTCCTAAGTATATAATTTTTTTGATTTTATAAAATAAAATGGATGTTGTAGCACAACAAGAGGAATTGCTTTAGAAAAGAATTTTTGGGTTATCCACTAAGGGAGAAGATATAGAGAAAGAAACTAAGACTATGATTGTTGAAGATGATCATAGTAGTGGAGAAATTTTAGATGTGTCAATTCTACAAGGAAACATGTCACCAATATATGTCAACGCCCCTAATACTCTAGAGGCCGAGCAATTGAGACTTGCAGTTAAAGAGGTAGGAAAAAAAATGAAGGACACAAGTGTAGATAGTCAAATTATATCAGCACCTCACATTGAGGTAAATAAAGAGCTGAGTAGAGTCAAACTGAGTGCAACTATTTTTGTCTCAAGCACCAATGCACCAACATAACTAAGTGGTGAGACCCCCTCACCAACTCCCAAAGTAGTGTCAAGAAGAAAAACTCCTTCACCAAGTAGATGTAAAGAAATAAAAGACACCTCTCTAGATATTGAAGTTAGTCTGGATGAAGTAATTGAAATGCCACAATTAGATTTGGAAAATCTTACATTGGAGTAGATAATTTTGTTACAAGAAATTTTGGTAAGAAAGAAAAGGCAAGAAGAGCTAAGAAGAGAGCAAAAACAAAGTAGGTATTATATGATGTTAAAAACATTTTTGTTGATGCTTTTGATATTCAAAATTTTGATGATGAAGCCCTAAATATTACCCAGCTTGTAAATATCACTGAAAAAGTAAATGATGGTAATATGGAATCCAATGCAAAATTAATGGATTGGTTAGCAAGAAGATTTTAAAATAAAGTTGTGGATAAAGTTTCAATAACAATTATCGAGAAGAAAGTTTAGTTACAAGAGCATGTACAAATTATGATAGAACTTAAACATTTGTACAACATTTTATTAGATTTACAAATGATATTCAGGCACAAATACAATAGATTCAATCTAAGATGTAGAGATCTAACAATATTATTTCATAGTTAGTAGCATCTAGTATTGACCACTACAATAATTTATTAAATGTTCAAGGCACATTGGTCGAGCTTCAGACAAATGACAACAATATTAGATCTAAATTTATCTCTATTTAAGAAATGGAAATACCTCATTTAGAGGTCATGCAAAGGGAGATGCAATCAGCCCATGATCTTATTAAAGAGGATCGCAATCATTTAGTGGTTGATAGATTAATTGACTTAGTTGCACGATTATAGTTGTAGAATCACATTTTTGAGGCAACAAGAATCACATGGGATCATGCACTTTCCATGATCACCAAATTTCATCAGATATTGATTGATAAGTATGGTTTTCTTCCACCCGTTCAACCCTAATGGCCATAAAAGCATTTGAAAACAAAGGGGGATTTTTTTTTCATAAATTAATTAAGGAGGAATTGACAAAGAAATGGGTAATAATATTCAGAGTTCAAAAGGAAAACACAATATGACACTATGATATCAGACTATCAAGAGTATGTGGATAAGTATTCATTTATACATTGTTTATTCATTATTCATTAAACATGAGTCATAGTTTTGAAGACATAAGTCTTAGGGGGAGTATTCATATTAGATTGTATTTGTAATGGTGTGATCAGGACAAAGTGTTTTTACCACTAATGTCAAAGGGGGACATTGTTGGTATCTCTAACTATTGTTGTCTATTAGTGTCAAACACTTAGTCATTTACTAGGAAGAGTCAAATGGTCATCACTGTGACCAAGATACTCTATGTAGGTTGTCATGTACATAAGTATGCATGTACCAAGCTCTAGAGGAGTGGAGCAAGTGTGTAGTCATTGAGTATTTTCTATACAAGTTAAGCTCAACACCTACTGATCAATTCAAGCATATAAGTGTCAAGTTACATAGTAAGTGAAAAGCATAATACAGATTGAGCGTCAGCAATGTCGAGTATTATAAAATACTAAGTGTCAAGAACTACAAAGTTTACATAAAAGTCAAAAATGATATAGAGTTTGAGGTAAATAATTTTGAAGCTGACATGGAAGGAACATTTAATATTTGTAGACATTGTTATAGATATTTATACACATTTATGATGTGGATTACAAATCCCTATGTTTTTTGATCAATGATTCAAATGAAGAGGCAAAATATGGAAGCATCTAGAAAATTCTTTACGGAATTCTTTAAATATAGAAGGTTTTAACCTAGATGATATGAGAGAGAAAGAAGAAGGATATGCAAACAAATCAATATTACATTAGAAGTTAGTGGAAGTGTTATGTTATCTCTTAGCAGAGCAAGTGACCTAATTAATGCAGTAAAGGAAAAGAATTTTTTATCAGATTAGAAGAGAGGATCAATTTGCAAAGAGAAGACTTGAAATCAGCTTATAGAGCATATCAAGAGTTAGGTACTAAATCAATTTTAATCAACTTGAATCAGCGTAAATATCTTAATAGATCTTTGTAAATATCCTAACAAAGTCCTTACTTTATTGTAAGTATTAAATCCTCTAACAAGGTGAGATCTAGAAGTCTAAAATGCTTTTAATAGGGCAGACCCCTCATAGGGTAGATCATATATTATGATCAAACATTGTAACCATAACAGGCTAGCTTTATTACTATAATAGTGAAGATTTGTGAGTGTCATCCCCACCCTAGTTTTACCTTCACCTTGGAGGGTCCCTGGGTAACAAATATTTTTTTATGTGTTTATTTCATGCATGTGATAGACAAGGATAACTTTAGTGGCTAACATTCACCAATTGGCTAATCTCACTCATCTAGGACTCCAAATTTGGCTTTTTTTTGTACTTTTGGGGTGGTTGTATCACCTACAATTTACCAAAATTAGGTCCCATGCTTAGGCCAATCATCAATAATAATACATAAGTACTTGTATTTTGGTGATGACTTCGTCAATGGAACCTAATTTTTCTACGAGGTAAATTAAATATTTTTCTCCTACAATTTCCAAGGCTTGTCTTAATCAATGGTCATATTCACAAAAATTTGGTAAAAAATTAAGTTAGGCTATAAAGTACATAGATTTGACATGTGTCTCTATTCTAAAGAAATTTCATGAATTTTTTTTATCCTTTATCACTTTGGCTTGAAATAGATTTGTTTGGGGACACATGTTTTTACTTTATGGACATTCTTTAAAACTTGGTATCCTTTTAAAATTTTGGCTCAAAATAGGAATTAGGCCATTTTGATTTTGGATCATTCAAAGATTATAAATAATAGTGTGCTACCCCAAATCACCATTCAATAATTTGGAGGTAAAGTATAATGATAAAAAGGGGGCTAAATTTAACAATAAAGTTTGATGATTAATTCGGCTATATATAATAATAAAATCATGTGGTTTCTAGGTATGTGTACTTGTCCACAATTTTCTTCAATAATGAAATTTTAACCAGGACTTTATAGAATCTTCATACGATTGAAAATAAATCACCAACAAAATTTAAAGTTTTCCTACTTAAAATTAAAAATTTGGCAATAGAAATTAACCTTTTTCCTTGAACTAATGTTTGATTCACAAAAAAATAATTTTTTTTTCCCAAAGAGGGGTTTCTTAAAGTTATCCTAGGTGATAAACTAGATTTACATGTTATAACAAGTTTACTTTTATAAGTTTTACATGCATAAAGCAATTGGTGAATGTGTGAATAAATTGTTAAAAAGTAAAAGTGCTTAAGATTTGGATTCACATGCACCCACCCCCCCTTCTCAGTATCTTGTTATCATGTCTATACTTCCATCAATCAACATTTTTCATGACATGTGCACACCTACCTAGAATATTATCTACATGATTTACTACACAAACTAGATATTTGAAAATACCAGATAAAATATGTATAGAATAGAATAATACGAAGTATGCCTAAACTCAAAAAAGTGTGTGTTTGGGGTAACCTCTGGAAGTTTCCTAGGATATATTGACTTGCTAAAGTAATTGAAGTTGATCTTGTTATTATCAAAGCTATATTAGAAATACCACAACCAAAGGATATTCATCAGTTGAGACCAATTCAAGGGAAATTAAAATCTATTTGTCACTTTATAGCATAGTTAGCTAATAAAGGTCCCCCCTTTCAAAATATACGATATAAAAATATTTCATTCAAATAGGATAAAAATTATGAAGAAGCTTTCCAATAGATCAAAGGGTACCTGATGTCATGACTAGTATAAGTAACCCCTACATATGGTAAGCCCCTACTATTGTATATATCAACAACTACACATTGGGGCATTCTTGGCATAGCATGACAAATATGGAAGAGAGAAGGATATTCATTATATCATTGTACTCTAGTGGCCTATGCATTGAACTATACTTTCACTGGAAAGGTTTTCCTTTATAGTATTTGATTCACAAAAGTTGTGTCAGTATATGGTCATACATTAAACAACACTTATAGTAAAGACCAATCATCTTAACTAATATCACTTGTAAAAAGCTATACTTACAAGGTAACTGCAAGAAGTTGGATCTCACTTTTGGGAAAAAAGTGGAACAATTTTTCCTATTTTTGAAATTTTTTGTCAATTGATGTCAAAATTTGATGCATTTAGAGATTGAATATTAAAAAACTTCAGAAATAAAAATTATAGTGTTCGGAATCTACTTTTTGAATATGTAATTTTTTTGTAAACCCATATGATAGATTTTTTTTAGTAGGGATCTTTAAAAATCACTTTTTCAAAATGCCTATTTGAGGACCATTCCACACTCATGTACGAACACCATAATTTGACACAAATAAATAATTTTTTGTAAATCCTTTTAAATGAAGTTACCAAACACCAAAGATTGATGATAATATTTTTTCTTAATTTTTATTATTAATTATTAATTGGGTATGAAGGTAAATTTTAAAATTTCTCATGTACGGACACCATAATTTGATCAAAATTTCACTTTTTCAAAAAAAAAAAAAACTTTGAAAGAATTGAATGTAGATTAATTACATATAAATTAATTTAAGAAAAATCATAAAAATAAAAAAGTTATTAAAGTTTTAGTGAATGTCGCTATTTTACATTTAGTTACACCTTTGATTAAAAATAATACAAAAATAATAAATAAAATCATAACATTGTATATTTCTGAAATTAGGATAGTGAGAGCTCTAATGAGTTTTCATTTCGTTAACAAATTTGATCAGGAAGACCCTCTAAAAATTATGGCAAGGCATGAATTTGTCAGTTCAATGTCAGCCAAATCTTGAGAGGCCAAGACATAGACTTGGTCTCACCAAACCTATCATGAACCAAAATCTGAGGTAGAAAAAAAAATCCCATCTCATATTGTAAGAAATAGGCACCCGTTATTTAAAATTTTAAAAATGGGTACCCATTTTGAAAAATTAAAAGTGGCATTTAAAATCCTCCCTAAAATAAAAAATTTGAATTTTTAGAAATAGGTACCCATTTTTAACTCTTAAAAAATGAGTACCCATTTCTAAAAATTCAATTTTTTTATTTTTTCAAAAATGGGTACCCGTTTTTTGAAAATAAAAAATGGGTACCCAAATTTTTTTTAAACGTGTGCTCGTTTTTTAAATTTAGGGTCCAGCACCCAACCCAAAAATGGGTGCCCATTTTTTTCAAATCGGGTACCCATTTCTAAGAGGTCTCATTCTATAGATTTGACTTCTGTAGGATTGTGACCCAACTTTGTGCATTCACCCTATAGGGAGGTTAGCTAAATTGGTTATGATCGAGCAAATCTGACATTGAATATTTAGAAAGAAAAGCCACAAAAGGAATCAAATTTATTGGCATAATCTCCTATACAAGATAACCATTCACTTCATATAAAGTTACCTAATGAATTAATATTTCGTGGAATATGAAGTATTAATTACTAGACTCGGTATGATTATGAAATGAAAAATTCATGAGTTATGGATTTTGTGTGACTCTTAGCTCATGATTAAATAGGTCAATGATTATTATAGAAAAAGATGGAAAAAAAAAAAATTGCTATGAAATTTCATCAAATGAATCTAAAGCCATTTTCAATGACTTTTGAGAAAATTCCCTGAGATGGTAATAGAGAAACTATTGATACATCCATTATAGCATAACTTGTATAAAACTCTTAGAAATGCTAAAAAATGTGAGTTATTGGTGGAGCCACTCTTATAACATACTTATAATTCCCCAATCTGAGATTATTTGTCTTATTATTGATCCTAATTTCCAATTGTGTGTACATATATATATATATATATATATATATATATATATATATATATATATATATATATATATATATATATATATATATATATATATGTGTGTGTGTGTGTGTGTATGTATGTATGTATGTATGTATGTATGTATGTATGTATGTATGTATGTATGCTCTTAAATAAATAAGAAACAAATGTCTCAAGTCTTTTAAATATGTATATGTAATACACACACACACATACAGATACATATGCTTATCTATGCAATAATGTATTACCACTTGACCTTTCCAATAACTCTAATAACATTTTTATGTTGGCAGCTATAATTGGAATAGTTTTTATGTTTTCATTGATGTCAAACTTTATTGGTAAGATAGTTTCTATCTGAGTAAAGTGTCATTTCAAGATGATTGATGAAGATAATTTGAGAAGAAGACATAACAAAAGGACCTAGAGGAAAGGTTGAGTTATGAGAAACTACAATGGACACTTGATTAGCTAGACCTTGATAAGATAATGCATTTTTTTAATCATAACATAAGTGAAGAAGACAATTATACTGAAGCCTAGAAGAAGTGAGCAAAGAAAGATTAAATTCATAGGCTTGATCAATCAAAAGAGTGGAAGATTAAGGAACTAGAAGTTTATGTTGAGTGATGTTAGAGTTGACCAAGAGATAGTATTAGCTAAGCAAAATAAAGTGTCGATCAAGCATCAGTATCAACTAAGTATTACTAAGAATGTCAAATAGAATAATTAGTAGCAACTGAGTAATTTAGTATTGCCCAAGTCTCAAAACTCAGTGTTGGTCGAGGGACAACATTTGATATATTATGAAGAACTCTTTATTTCTAACTAAAAAAGTTGATTTCTTAGAATATGTAAAGCATGTTGAAGATGAGAATTGATGAGCTAGATTATTTAAAAGGGTTAGGTGAGTGATCAAAGGCCAAATTTAAGGAGAAGATTCTAGAAAAGAAGAAGATGAATAAGGTGGAAAGATTCATTATATTTTTTGAATCTAATCAAGAACATAAGATCTACAGTAATGTTTAAGTGGAAAAATATCATAACTATCTATTTAAGGAGGTAAAATTTATAACCTAATAATGTTGGAGTAGTTTTTGAATTTGTTGATTGGAAAATTTATGTAGAAATTTGATCAGTGAAGAGTTGAGAAGAAGAGTGATTTCTTTAAGGGATGCCAAGTGAATCAGTGATAGAGATGTTAATGGAGGACAATAAATGAGTCAATTGTTGGACTAAAATTGTGATATGTATTTTCAAAGTGAGTTGTTTTTGTTAGATTAACCTACTGCTACTTTCTAACCATTGTATCAGTTTTGAAATCCTTTAATCAAGGTTGACTTAACAATCATTAGTAAATCCTTTAATCAAGGTGACATTCTAATGGAATGTTCTAAATCCTTCTAACAAGGCCACTCCTAATTAATAAGGTGATTAAATCCTTTAACAAGGTCACATTAAAAGTTTGTTTTGTAACCTTTAACAAGGTTGGCTCCTAACAAAGCCCACTTTAGAAGAGTGAAAATTGATGACATATTATTGGTAGGTTTTCCCAAATTGGTTTTCCATGTTAAATCCTAGTGTCATACTTGTCTAGATGTCATTTGAAATATTTTAGCATTAACTTTTTACATTTTGCAAGCATGTTACAATTAGGAAAGTGAACTGCAAGTTTATGTTACTAATCATCTGGTATAGAGACTAAGATACTAAATATTTAGATATGAAGTATTTGAAGTGATTAAAAGTTCAATTGGTATATTTAGACCTGAGGATAACTTATTCACTCCCCCCTCTCAGTTATTCTAAATCTTTCTAACACTTTATACATTAAGCATTCATATATGACATTCCAACTAATACGTTATATTTATATGGTTGTTATTATGCCTTAATTACATGTCTTGAGTGTGATGAGACTAACACTATCATATGAGAAGTGCATGAGGTTATATGTGTAGAACATTCTATAAGTCCTGCATTATCTTAGTAGGCTATATATGGGGTGCTTATATATTAGTGGCTGCATTTAAATGGAGGTGTTTTTGGTTTTCTCTTTAGATAGATGTTTTCTTAGTTTGGTTGAAATTAGTAGATTTAACTTTTTCTTATTTGATTTTAGATACAATTTTAGTGTAAGTCATTTATCTTTTTATTTAGTTTTTAGATTTATTTTTTATTTTAAATTTTAGCTAGGTTTTGTTAATTTAGTGTAGTTTTCTAAATATCTGTTTACTTTTCTTAGATTACTTTACTAAAGATTTAGTTTTAAATCAATTTGGTTTTGTTAGTTTGATTTGTTATTTTAATTTTTAGATTTAGATTTATTTTCTTGGATTTAATAAATTTAAATTTTAGTTATATAGATTAAATTTCATTTGTTAATAATTATTTTGTATTATGTTAGTTATATTTAGAGATTTTTTTTATGTTGTATATGTTTTGATTTTCTTTCTATGGGGAATTCAAATCATTTGTCAAAGACTAACAAATTTAAAATTACTAATGGAATTTGGTCTAGGATGTTTATCAAAAACTTTAATTTGAAACCAATATTTTCTTAGTATAGAAAACACTTCCACTAGTGTTTAAAATGTCATTTTTCTTTTGTCTTTGGATTAGTAGTGCAAATGTTGGGTGGACTTACTACTAACACACAATATCTTCCCAAGATTTTGTGGTCCTGGGTGCAAGAAAAAGTGTTAGTGATACTCAACTTTTTTCTCTCTAAGAGGGTATGTATTGTGTGGAGAAGTACTTACACAAGGGAATGACCCATGTAATAATAGGCTAAGGCAATGTCTCTTCTAAATTGTTAAATAAGAAATATGGTTGTGATTAGTATCACAATAATACTAATAGGCATAAAGTTTTTCTATATTGGAATGAAGGTCTATTTGAATACTCATATGATACACTAAAACTTACATAATATAGATTACACAAGTTAGGAGGTCTCCATAATAGGGCTAATATGTTGTATGTATAGCCACATGAACACACACCCTTACCAGAAATTAATCATCTTAGTGATGGAATCCTTCTACCTATTGACCTATAGATTGTGATGTGTGCATCCCAAAGTACCCTTCATGTACTCTTAAATTTGAGATAAACAATTTCTCAAGATCTTTGAATATTAAAAAAAAATAAGTTTGGTGCCCAAGAAGTGTGTTCTATGTAAGGGGGAGCTACCTATCAATGAGTTATGTCTATTATTATTCATGAAATAATGTGTACCTACCTAGAAGATTATGTTGATAATATACTATGGAAAATGTAATACAAGAAATGGACATTTGAAAATACTAGGTAAATAATTGAAGCAATTTACAAAGTACACCTAAATCTAAAAAAGTGTGTTTTTCGGTAATTGTTGGGAAGATCCTAAGATATATTGTTTCTACTAAAGGAATTGAAGTTAATCTTGGTAAAGCCAAAGTTAAATTAGATATAGCACAATGAAAGAATATTCATCAACTGAGAGAATTGCAAGGGGGAAAAAATATATTTTTCATTCATAGAACAATTAATCGATAAATGTAACCCTTCCAACATCTATTACATAAAATATGTTTCATTCAAATAGGATGAAAAGTGTACACAAGTTTTCCAACAAATCAAAGAGTACCTTATGTCACCACTAGTTTTAGTACCCCTTACCTATGGCAGGATTCTACTACTTTATATATCAACAACTACACATTGGGGGTCTTTTCAACACACCATGATAGAGATGGAAAAGAGTAGGGTATTCATTATTTCAATCTTACTCTGGAGGGCTATGAATTGAACTATATTACAATAAAAAAGGATTTCCTTACTATAGTTATTTTCTTCCCCAAAGTTGTGTTGATATATGCTCACATGTCAAAAAAGACTTATTCTAAAGACTAATTCTATCAAATACCAATGACATAAAACAAGACTTACATGGAGGTTAACTAAGGCACAATCTATACAAAATTAATTCATAGAAGCTCCTATAGAAGATAATAATCTATTTATCATAGAGTTGCCTAATTTATCAATATTCCTTTTAGAGATTGCATTTCCTTTATCACTCTATAGGGATATTTTGTACCAATATTTTACAAGATTCATATTCAATTTACTAGCAATATTGCAAAACATGAACTGGACTTTGTATGGTTATACAATGGAAAATTCATGAGTTGTGTATCTTTTTGTAATTCTCATATTGTGATTAAATAGGTCAATCATGATTATAGTAAAAGATGAAAAAATTGTTCCTTGTTGAATAATTGTGGATGAATTTAAAACCTATTTTATGTCAATAACTTTTGAGAAAATTTCCAAGGAGACTAATAAAGAAATTGGTGCAATGGCCACTATAACTCCACTTGCATAAATTCCTAAAAATGCCACATACTAGGAGCTTGGTGGAGCAAATCTTGGGACCTTATTATAATTTCTCCAACATGAGATTAATAATCTTATCATTGATCTTAATTTCCAATGGTATGGATATAAAAATAAATATATATTTATATATGTGTGTATGTGTGTACACACACACACACACATATACATACATACATACATACATACATGTATTGTTTATACATATACATGTATATGTAGACTAATAAAGAAATTGATGCAATGGCCACTATAGCTCCACTTGCATAAATTCCTAATAATGCCACATACTAGGAGCTTGGTGGAGCAAATCTTGGGACCTTATTATAATTTCTCCAACATGAGATTAATAATCTTATCATTGATCCTAATTCCCAATGGTATGGATATAAAAATAAATATATATTTATATATGTGTGTATGTGTGTACACACACACACACATATGTACACATTGATATATATGTGTGTGTGTGTGTGTGTGTGTGTGTGTGTGTGTGTGTGTGTGCATACATACATACATACATACATGTATATGTATATATATGTATATGTATACATAGATACATATGTGTATATATATATTCATTTTTAAATTTTTTTTCTTATCTATGAGACAATATCGCATTATCTAACCTTTCTAATAATTGTCATAAAACCTTGTCAATGATGTCAAACCTGCTATCTGTTGGTGAGACAATTGCTTTTTGGTCCAAAAGCTATCATCTAGTTGATTGATGAAGAGGATTTGAAAAGAGGAGATAACAAGATAATCTAGAGAAAGGTTGAGTTATTTGATGTATAAAAGGAGCACTAAGACCAAGTAAGACATTAATATAATGTATTATTTATCTACTTAAAGTCTATAATGAAAGATTACTTAAGTTAAGACTAGAAGAAGATCAAGTAAGAAAAGTGTCTGCCAAGCCTTGCCGAGCAATCAATGCAAGCCAAGAAGAAATTAGTAGAAGCAAAGTGAAAATCAATAGGTGTCAAGAAAAGAAGAAAAATAGTGCACACCGAGTGAATGTTAGTATATGCCGAGTAAAGTTTAGTTGGTGCCAAGCATTAGTAAGCTTTAGTGTTTGCCTAGTGAACTAGTGCTGGCCAAGTGACATAATAGTATAGATGTTGAGTGACAACAAATAGTTTTAAATCAAATATTTGATGAATTTGAGCCAACTAATTTGAGTTCTTGAATTGTGTGAAGTGTGTGGAAGATAACTATGATGAGCTACTGGCATGAAATTCAAGGTAAACCATTTTGAGGTGAATTCAAGGAAGATTGTAGAGGAAGTTTCTAAAGGAACTAAATGGAAAAGTGGGCAGATTCATTGAATCCTACCTAACCCTAAAATGGACAATTGTGGTTAAGTGAAAAAAGATATAATTTATCTATTTATAGAGATAGATGGTTAGAAGAAAAGTTTGTAATGTGCGACAACCTAAGAAAGACAAGGAGTCTAGGGTATTGCTTCATCTAGTGGTCGAATAGAACAGACTGTAGTTGGCATACAAAGAAAGAAGGCTTAAGGAGGGGAATGCTTGAAGGGTGAACATGTTATCAGATTTGAATAGTATGAATACCAAGCATAATAGAGGACTAAAACATAGATATGTATTCTAAAAGTGAGTTGTAATTTTTTATCAAATCAAGTCCTAGTGTTACTTTCTAATAATTGTACTAGTGTGGATAAAATCCTTTGGATTAAGGTTGATCTAACAATCATTTGTAAATCCTTTAATTGGTTGACATTCTAATGGAATGGTCTAAAGTCCTCTAACAAGGCTTACTCATAATAACGTGATTAAAATTCTTTAACTAGGTCACATTTAACAATGTGTATTGTAACCTTTAATAGGGTTGGCCTTTCATAGGGCATCACTTTAGAAGAGTGAGAATAAGTAGCATGTTACTAGTGGTTCTTCCCAAATTGGGTTTCCACATAAAACCCTTGTGTCAAATTGTGTGAATGTTCTTATGATATTTCATGTTTATATTTCTACAAAGTTATTTTGATCTAGGATAGTAACTCACAAAGTTTAAGTATTGCATGATCTAATGGATGCATACATGTTAAGGTTTTATGGATGTGGATCTGATTAGCATTGAAAAGTTTTATTTTTCCATCTAGACCTTGGATAACTAATTCACCCCCTCTTAGCTATTCCAAATAATTCCAACAATTGGTATCAAAGTCATTGGTGCTTGAGAGGAAATAGTTTGAAGGTACTAAGAGCTAAAGATCAAGATGTATAAAAAGGAGGTGCACAAACAAAACAAGGAAAATTTTCCTACATGGAAAAGTTTAATGAAGCTACACCAAGGAGGTCTTTGAGACCATGCACAACCTACAATCACCACTGAGCATGTTGATCCTCCTGGAGCCCTAATTGTTGATGATCTAAAAAAGAAGAAAGACCACAATCATGCAATGTTGGAGATTTCCTCTACCCTAAGTTACTCTGAGATTGATGACATCAAGGATTGTGACACTGTAAGAAGATGTGGGATGTTATACAAACAATCTATGGAGGAGATAACAAATGTTTTGAGAGCCAAATCTGAAAGTCTAAGAGGGAAGTTCGATGATATGAGAATGCAAGAAGGTGAGAACATTGTTCAATATTGCACTAGAATAAAAGATGTTGTGAATGCTATTAGAGGAGCTAATGGTATCGTTGATGATGAGATTGTAATCAACAATGTACCAAGAACACTACTACTTATTGATGATATTAGAATTTCTACCATACAAGAACTAAGATGTATACTTGGTATTAATTTGAATCTTGAAGGATTAATGGGTAGGCTCACTACCTTTGAACTCTCTAACTTTGATAATTTCAACACTAAAAATGTTGAGTATGTTTTCAAAGCTAGACTTTCATTAAAGCAACTGTCATGCCCAAACTACGAGGCAAAAACACACAATTTTTTTTTTTTTAATTATAATTAAAATTCTCTAAGTATGATAAGGTTATGATCACAGTTTAAGTATAGGTTCTCTACACTATTAAATTTTTACTCTCGTTATTAAGTTGATATTGACAATAGTTATTATATTAAGATTATCACAATATATAGAGATTAATTGATTAACAATGCAACCTGCACTAGATTTTAACTAACAAAACTAACTAACATTATCAAATAAATTGATAAAAAGATTCTACTAAAATAGAACTAATCTCTAACTTCAAGATTACTAACTAAAAATGAAACTAATTTCAAAATCAATATATAACATTATCTTAATACTGATCAAACAATACCCTTTATTAACTATCAAACCCACCTTCGACATCTAACATAATTCCTCATAACATCACTTCATGTAAAACTAATTTATACTAATTAAACCAACACTAACTATACAACTTCATAACCTACTAATTTAATTACTTACTTAAATTAATACTAAACCTAAATTAATTAAATTAATATCTAACTACACTTAATTTTTACAAAAATTTAAAATAACAACTACTTAAAAATACATTCTAATATATAAAACATAAATTAACTATCTAAATTTTACTAAATTTAAATATAAATAAAATAACAACTAACAAAAAAAACTATTAACAAAAAAAAGAAAAATAAAAACTAACAAACATAACATAATATATACTAAACTAACCTACTTACTAACTAACACCTAATACTAACCTTCCCCTACACCTAGGCTTGTGCATGTGCTGCCCAAGGCTTGCGCATGGCAGGGCGGTCTCCTCTGACCTTGCATGGGGGCAGGTCATGCAGGACCAAGCTAAACACAAAATGCAGTTTTTAAAAAATTTCATGTAAATTGTTAAAGTCCTTTCCTAATTTGCAAGAGGTTAGTGCGCCAACCAAGGTGATGAGGATGGGAGGTGGAGACAGGTGACATCACCCTCCCATCAAGGCAATTTGACTTTGCCAAAGACTTTTAATAAAACTTTTTAAAAATATAACTTCACAACTGACGTCCACCATGGGGAGATGGGTATGCATTAAACCCATAAAGTTTTATAGGTAAGAATAGATGTTAGGATAATTAGTTTATATTTTCTTTTCTTTTTTTGATGGCTATTTTATTATTGTTTTTTCATATTAAATATAACATTCAAAAAGAAACAAAAAGAATAATGAGAGAATCTTTTAGATTCTCTATTACCAAAAGGTAACAATTTCTTTTTCCATACAAAAGATAGAGAGTTTTTACTCTCTTGAAATTTTTTTTTGTCAAAATTATCTAAGTATAGAAGTTTCTGTTGCTTTAATAACCAAGGGGAATTTTTTTTTTTTTTTTTAAAGTACATTTAATAGAACTACTAGCAATTAGATAAGGCAAGAGATTTAGATAACCATTTAATCCACAATGCAAGAATTGATTTAATTCTAATAATCACAAAAACTAATCTTTCATTCATAATAAATTTTTTGTTTCCAACATATAAGAAAACTTAAAATTTGCCTAATTGAATCAACATCACTTCCATCCTAGTTTTGATGTGCATCCATATAATTAAAAATTACGATTAAATCTCATGATAGCAATATTACTCAAATCACCACTTTATTGGCAAACCTGATTCAAAGGCTTTGTTGGGAAAGAACCATGAAGAAAACTCAACGTCGTTGCCATTACAAAAAAAATTTGAAATAAAAATTACATAGGAATTTCAATCCTAAATTACAATAATTTAATTGAATTTCCTTCATGACCCTCATCAAGGGTTCCATAACAATTTTTGCAACACATTTCTAAGAACCATGGAGGGAACAAAATCTGATCAGGTGTCAACAAGCATGCCCAAGAAACAAATCAAACATGCATATTCATACAAGGTTTTCACAATAGGATTCACAATGAATCAACACTAGGGAAAGGTGGATTCTTCCAATAGGAGAAGTCAGACACAATACCAAAATAGATGCCCAATCAAGGCTATAAACCAAGAACTTTTGTTCTTCCATTTTAATATGCCATACTCATATGAGGTTAGTACTAACAGGTAGAGGCCCATAACACCCTACCCTCTCTCCCTCTTCTCATCCTAAGAAGAGACTCTACACTTGTTGGAGTCCAACTAAAAAGACCTTTCCCAAAATTGGTCACTTCTGCCCTATCCAAGGGTGAGTAATACCAAAACACCCAAACAAGAAAACTTCAAAATTCAACATAAGCATGAAAGGAAAACATTCAAAAAATATGGTTGCAATCCTTCCCAACATTCCCAACATACATACAAGCATCCAAATAACAACACCATAGCATAAGAATGAAGCAAGCATGAAAATTTGAACAAGGGAGATGAAGAACTCCTACCTTCACAAAGAGGTAATGGCAAATGAACAATTTGAGTAGAGCTTTTCCCTTCCTTCCTTCAATCTTCTAAGTCTCCTCTCTAAAAGTAGAGATTTGGTAACAACCTAAACTACTCCAAGAAAGGCCTCTAAATAAGCCTCAAAATCAACCACCAAAAAGAGCAATAACTTCTCCCACCCACCTACTAATCTAGAAGTTCCTAACTCAACCCATACTATGGTTAACCACTAAGTGGAGTTGAGGTGATGCAACTCATGGTAGCCATAGTCAATTTTCGCACAAAGGCAAAAAGAGACTTTTTGAGTGATCTCAAAAGTCAAAAAAAGGGGCTTAGGGGTTGGAAAAGACCCCCAACCTATACCCATACCCCTTGGGTATAAATATTTTATGTTTGAAAGCCTTAGGAATAGGTTTGGAACCAAACAAAAGCTAGGAAATAATTAAGACCATCTAACAACTCTAAAAATGCAGATTAAGCACTAATCTGGATTAAGGGTGACTAAACTCGATCAAGAACCAAATTAGCACAAAAGACACTAACTTAATCTAACTTAGGTCCAAAGGTTACACAGCTAACCCTAATAAGCACGCTAAAGATCACAACAATTCACGAGTGTCAAGCGACACTAAAAGAACATAGTTACGAATATTAACATTTAATGATCATACAAAGATACATACATAATCTCACAATAAATTACTTGAATTACGAACAACAAGGTTTCCAGAATGAGCACATAGGGATCAGTTATGTTCCTCCATCGGGTTTCTTGGCTAAAATATCTACACACTCATTGCACACATCAGTAGTCCCATGAAATCACATGCACATATGTATATACGTATTAGAAATTCACATAAATTGAAACATACATCAAACAAGGTTTCTTTCATCCTACTCAGTTCTTAACCATTAAAATCTCTTAAATCAAAGTATCAATCCTACATTTACTAATTTCATCAACATACATATACATAAAATATTTAATGACAAACATCAAATATCTGAAAGTAACATCACACAACATGAAATAATATAATATGTTCTAAGCATCAGATAATGTCTCGACATCTCAAGTCGTGAGTATCAAAATAATAGTAATGTATCACTATGCTACGATGGGTCAGGGCGAGGTCTCACAAGAACCTAAAGAAAACAATGAAAAGGTCAAGTATGTTTCTAGAGATAGTGATATAGATGGGGAGGATGTAGAATAGTTGTAAGCATTGTTGGCAAGGAGATTTCATAGAGTAAAAAAAGAAAAATTCAAATGTAAGCTACCTATCATGTTCTTTAATTGTAATGAGGTTGGTCATATTACTGCTAGATGTCTAGAGAAGAAGAAGAAGAATAGAAGTGGAGACAAATATAGAAGTAAGAGATACGAGGATAGAAAATATTATAAAGATAAAGGAACAAAATCTTACTACATTGCTTAGGAGGAAACAAAAGATGAATCTAATAACCATGATGATGAAGTGGTGTATGTTGCAATAAAGAATGATTATGATGGAGATAGCCAACTACATTAATATCTTACGTGAACAAGAGTGATAGATGGATCAATGATAGTGGGTGTTCACATCATATGATTGGAGATAAAAGTAAGTTCATTACCCTTGATTATTAAAATGGAAATAGTGTAAGATTTGGTAATGATGCATCATGTCTAATAAAAGGTAAAGGATCAATCAAGCGATAGAAAAGATCATGTGTGACAATGCTTATTATGTAGAAGGACTTAACTATAAATTTTTGAGTGTGTCACAACTGAATAGTCCAAGTTGTAAAGTTGAGTTTGAGAACAAGAAAGAAAAGATCTATGACACTAATGGGAAACTAATCGGAAAAGGTGATCAAACTAGAGGTAATCTATTTTATCTTGACATGAATGATGTTACTTGTCTTGTTGTATATTTTGATGATGTGTATCTATGGCACAAGAGGTTATGTCATGTTAACTTTGATAACTTAGTCAGTATCAATAAATGAAAAGAGTCAAAGGTTTTTCTAAACTAAAGAAACTTGGAAATGTAGTTTGCAAGCAATGTCAGTTATGCAAGATGACAAAATCTAGTTTTAAAAGTAAGACTCACACTTCTAAAGAAATTTTGGAATTAGTTTATACTATTTTTTATGGACAAATTGATGTGCAAAGCTAAAAAGGTGACAAGTACATTATCCTATTTTTTGATGATTATTCTAGGATGGTGATGATTATGTTTCTAAAATAAAAATTTTAGGCTTTCCAAATGTTTGAGTGGTACTTAGCAAGATTTGAAAAGTAGACAGGCAAAAGCTTGTAATGTCTGAGATTTGATAGAGGTGGAGAATTTACATCAAATGAGTTTGAGATATTCTATAATGATAGAGGAATCAAGAGATAGGCTTCTACACCTAGGACCCCTACACAAAATGGGATTGCTAAAAAGAGGAACAAATTTATAATGGATTGTGCTAGAACACTCATGATGGAGAAGAATGTTTCCTTGAAATACTAGAGATAAGTTGTATGCATAGTTGTCTATACCTTGAATCATGTGCAAGTAGGTACTCATTCAACACCTTTTAAACTATGGTATGGATACTCACCCAATGCAAAATATTTTAAGGTATTTGGAAGTAAGTGCTATATTATTAAAGACTACAAGAATGCTAAACTTCATGCTAAAAGTGAAGAAGGTATATTACTAGGCTATTCCACAAGAAGTAAAGCATATAAGTGTTTAAATAATAACACTAACAAAGTTGTGAAAAGTGAAAATGTAAAGGTTGATGAATATAAAAATGTACATGAAGCTAAACCTATGAAGGAACCTGAAGAGTACAAATCCTATATATACTTTTATGAAGGTATTCCTACTAATGAAGTTGTTGTAAACCAAGTTGTAAATCAACAACAAGTATTAGTGACTACCGAGTCACATACAATGAATGTTGAGTTGCATTCAGGAGCTAAGTTGTAGATAGAAGTTGAGGTACATTCCAATTCTAAGATAAGTGTACATGGAAAGAATGTTGATATACCTAATAGAGAAGTACATAGTGATTTTGAAGTTAACAAACCCATTGAAAAAAGAAGAACAAAACCAAGATTGTCAAAGTAAGTTAGAAGACATCACCCTACTAAAAAGAAGCTAGACCAATGATAGGAAATGGGCTGAGAAGTGATACATGTTTGTTGAGCATGCATGAGCCTAACTCAATGAAAGATTCCTTAGAGAATGAAGAGTGGAGTAAAGCCATGAAAGAAGAGATTGATCAAATTAAGAAGAACAAAACATGGATTCTAGTACCCAGACCAAAGAACAAGAATGTGATTGGAACCAAGTGGGTGTATAGAAAAGAGTTAGATGAGAATGGTGAAATCATAAGGAATAAAGCAAGATTATTTTGCAAGGGGTATGCACAAAAGAAGGAATTGACTATGTAGAAACATTTTCCCCAGTTGCAAGATTAGAAGGAGTAAGAACTCTACTTTCTTACTCTGCATACAATGGTTTCAAAGTCTATCAAATAGATGTGAAGTCAACATTTCTAAATGAATTAATAGAAGAAGAGGTTTGCATAGAAAAACCTAAAGGATTTGTTGATCCAAAAAACAACAACATGGTATGTAGACTACACAAATACTTTTATAGTTTAAAGAAAGCCTCAAGAGCATGGTATGAAATTCTTCACAATTATCTTGTGAAGATTGGTTTTGAGATTACTGGTGATAACAACAATCTCCACTTGAAAACAAAAGGAGTTAAATGTATTTTACTAGCTAAAATTTTTGTTGATGATATCATACTTGGAGGTCAAAATGCATTATGTAAGTCATTTTCAAATGAAATGAATAAAGAATTTGAGATGTCTATGTTTGGAGATATCAAGTTCTATGTTGGTTTTAAAGTATATCAGATGAAATATAGTATATACATCACTCAGTCTAAGTATGTGAAGGAAATATTGAAAAATTTTGGTTTGAAGGATTCAAAACTAGTTAGAACACCTATGGTGATAGGACATAAACTTTCAAAGAATGATGATTTTGCTAAAGTGAATCAAACATTGTACAGGTCTATGATTGGTAAGTTGCAATGTGCAGTACATAGCAGACCCGACATTGCATTAGTTGTTGGGATTGTTGCAATATTTTTTACAAATCTTAAGGAGAATCATTTGATGATTGTTAAGAGAATTATGAGATATCTAAGAGGAATAGAAGATTATGGTCTATACTACAAGAAAAATGACAAATTTGAGTTAAGAGCCTATATAGATGCTAATTGAGCTGGAAACATTGATGATAGAAAGAGCACAAGTGGTAGAGCATTTTTCTTAGGAAAGTGATTGGTCACCTAGACCAATAAGAAATAAAACTATATATCTCAATCTGTTGTTGAAGCTGAATATGTGTTTGTTGCAGTAAATTATACAAATGTGGTATAGATCAAATAGCTACTCAAGGGTATGAAGGAGGAAATCACTAAACCTATTGTACTTTATTGTGATAATACAAGTATTATAAACATATCAAAGAACCCTGTGATGCACACAAAAAATAAGAAGATTACAATCAAGTATCATTACTTGAGAGTTGGTTCAAGACAAAGAAGTGAGGATGGAATATGTGAGTACAAAAGAATAGATAATTGATATATTCACAAAATCTTTACCTAAGGATGCACATGAATATCTTATAGGTAAACAAGGCATGATACCCCTATTCAATGCTACTTAAGAAGCATGAGTAGTGCCCTGCATCAACTAAGTTGAATGTTGTATCTTACAACTTGATGTAGTGGATCTTACTTTAGGAGCTGCCTAAAGTAATGAAGAAGTTGAATTATAAGATTTATAGTCACATGCAAGGTGAAAAAGGGAAACCTTGAATTGATCATATGTACATATAGAGATGACAAGTCTTTGACATTGTTTTCAAATAGGAAGATATCAAAAAGAGGGAGATAGAGAAAGATAAAGAAAGAGGGAGATAGAGAAAGAGAAAATAACCCACAGAGGGAGATATAAGAAAGATGCATTGAAGGATATTGATGAAGCTCATATTACCATATACAAAGGAAGGACATATTCTATACTGATGGAGAAATTTCAAAAAAATATTTTATTTTTGGTATTGGTTTGCCATCAATACCAAAGAGGGAGATTGTTGAGATGAGATTATTTTGAAGTGAAGAACTTGCAATGGAATAATCATTATTTTGTAAATGATTTCAAACCTTCTATCTATTGGTGAAAGAATTTCTTTTTGGTTTGAAAGCTATCATCTAGTTCATTGATGAAGAGGATTTGAAAAGAGGAGATAATAAGAGAACCTAGAGAAAGGTTGAGTTATTTGATGTATAAAAAGAGCACTAAGACCAAGTAAGACATTGATACTATAGTGCATTTTTATCTACTTAAAGTTTGTAATGAAAGATTACTCAAGTTAATACTGGAAGAAGATCAAGTAAGAAAAGTGTCTACCAAGCCTTACTGAGTAGTTAATGCAAGCTGAGAAAAAATTAGTAGAAGCTGAATGAAAATCAATAGGTGCTGAGCAAAGAAGAAAAATAGTGGATAATGAGTAAATGTTAGTATATGCTGAGTAAAGTTTAGTTCATCCTAAGCATCAGTAAACTTCAGTATTTTTCAAGTGAACTAGTGTTGGTCGAGTGACAAAATAGTATAGATGTCGAGTGACAAAAAACAATGTTAAATAGAAGATTTGACAAATCTAAGTTGACTAATTTGATTTTTTGAATTGTGTGAAGTGTGTGGAAGACAATTATGATGAGTTGGTGGCACAAAATTCAAGGTAAATCATTTTGAGATAAATTCAAAGAAGATTGTAGAGGAATTTTCAAGAGGAATCAAATAGAAAAGTGGGTAGATTCATTGAATCCTACCTAACCATAAAATGGACAATTGTGGTTAAGTGGAAAAAGATCTAAATTATCTATTTATAGAGATAGTTAGTTAGAATAAAAGGTTATCATGTGCAAGAACCTAAGGAAAACAAGGAGTCTAGGGTATTGCTTCATCTAATGGACAAATAGAAGAGATTCTAGTTGGCATACAAATAAAGAAGGCTTAAGGGGATGAATGCTTGAAGGGTGAACAAGCTATCAAGGATGAAGAGTATGAATGTTAACTAGAATGGAGGACTAAAATAGAGATCTGTAATCTACAAGTGAGTTGTAAGTTTTTATCATATCAAGTCCTATTGTTACTTTCTAATAATTGTACCAGTGTGGATAAAATCCTTTAGAAAAAGGTTAACCTAACAGTTATTTGTAGATCATTTAATCAGGTGACATTCTAATGGAATGGTCTAAAGTATTTTAACAAGGCTCACTCCTAATAGGGTGATTGAAATCTTTAACCAAGTCATATTTAACAGTGTGTATTGTAATGCCTCGCCCAGAGATCCTTGGAAACAAGGATTCAAATCAAGCCAAGATATTTTTTTTTTGCAAGTATGAATGCACAAGACAACATCATACAGGGATCACAAAGATCGCAATGGAAGACTTCAACACAATCCCGGCAACCAACGAATCTCCGAACGCCACTACCAAACTGACACACACAAACAAAGCCAACAACGGCAACAACAAGATGAGGGCATAAGAAATGACCACTCATCAACAAAACACCAAGCTGGGGTAAAAGTAGAATCCCAAAATTTGGCTAAGCCTGAAATCCTGAAGCCCTGAAAACACACAAAAGAACATCCATGGCTAACACTCACCCGTAGGTCCACACCCGTAGGTTCACACCCGCCGTGCTGATGGAGATAATGATCCAACCAAAAACACACAAAAGAACATCCATGGCTAACACTCACGCCAGACAGTATGATGGATGCAACCAAGAACCTAAGACAATGCAACGAGTACAGGTCCTGGTCAGACACTCAAAAGGCTACTAAGTAGGGGCTGACATCATGGAAAGTCACTTGGCATCGACAAGCCCAAGCTCGGATCGTGTGTTTCAACTCCGCAACGGAGGGCCCCACACACACATTTTATTATCTTAAGTTTTATTATCAGTCACACATTTTCTTTAATTATCACTTATTTAAAACTTCATGTGCCAAACCTATGGGACTAAGGTCACCAGGCTGCGAGATAGAAGCCCCCTCCATATGCTACCCTACCCTACCCATGCTCATCCTACGACAAGTGCTCATGGGCATGCATACTCCCATCCCAACCCCAATGATCATAACTTTCGGAAAATCCACGGAAGATCGGGCCTCGCAAGTCACCCAAAAAATGTACGCGTACGTACTCATGTGTGGTGCACCACCATCACGAAGATCATAACACAAGGACAGGAATGAGAACACAATGCAAAACAAAACACCCAACTGAAAGCAACTTAAGAGGATGGATTCTACATGAATCCCAAAGCCAATAAAATCATACATCATGAAATCACTCAACCAGCCTCAATCTGAGAGTATGGATTCTACACAAATCCCAATGATGTAACAAGACCAAACATCATGAACTCACTCAATCGGCCTCAATCCGAGAGTATGAATTCTACACGAATCCCAATGATGTAACAAGACCAAACATCATGAACTCACTCAATCAGCCTCAATCTGAGAGTATGGATTCTACACGAATCCTAGTGTTCACGAAACAAAAGCAAAGGTCTAAAGGAAACCATAACACCAGGTATAAAATCACTCAACCGAACACAACGTCAGGAGTACGGATGCAACACACATCCCAATGCAACATAAAAGTGCAAAAGTGGTTTGACTGATATCCAAACGGATCATCAACGTCCACGACCCACATTGTGCCAAGAAAACTTGAGAAAACAGGGCGGCATGCAAAATGAGGTAAAAACCCCAAAAATTTACAAAACTTCAAAATTAAAACCCATTTGGCCTTTGGGTTCAAAAACCCCAAAAATCCAAAAATAAATGGAATCGGACAACTATGCAAAAATGGCCAGCATAACGGCGTAAAATTTCAAACCCTCATCCCAAAAAATAGGGAAATGTTCATACCCGCCCAACCGGGTAGAACTAGAATACAAAAACGGAGGGGAACACTAGTTCTTAGCCTCCAAAAAAATGGCTACCAAAAACAGAAGTAGAAATGGAGCAGAAACAATAAAACAAGAAAGCCCTACCTCACAGCCAAAAGGGCAAAACGGGAATCTGAACCATAAAATAAATATCCCGCAGAAGTAGCTGAAAATCGCGGCAATCCAAGGTTTCCCTGAGCTGGATCTAACCAGCCCAACCTCGCGACGATCCCACGCCCGTAGCTCCCACAATGAACAAAACAGTAAATCCTCATGAAGAGGATTTTCGGTTTTACTCTCCAACTTTCCAATTCAAAAGTGAGAAGTGAGGAATTAAATTCCTCTTTGGATACTTATTCACTTTTTGGGTGAATAATCGATTACGAAAAATAACCAGCCAACCTAATTAAATCCCAAATCGACCCAAACGAAAATAGGCTATTCCTATAAATAGGAATTCATCTATGGCAAAGCTGCCAGAAATTAAAATAAATCAATTAAAAAGCCCGAAAACCCAAAAACACATAAATCACCTTAAACAACTTTCGCGACAATGTGAACCTCTAAATGCACAGACACGCTTACTAGTCTAATCACATAATGCAAATGAGTTTAGATTTAATAATCACCAAAAGGTTTAAATTAAAAATTTAATAAAGGATACGTCGACCATACAAGGACGACATTGGTAAAATATGAAAGGCTGAATCACTAACTCCATGTGCCACTGCCAGGGATATAATCCTGCACACTCAACAACATGATCAAGTGCAATTGCATATAATAACATAGCCGAAGCAATAAATGCATTAAATCACCTAATTTAACCATTTAATTAATTATATTAAAATAATCTATTTAAATCACTCACGTTCGCATAAAGCATAACAACGCAGAAATGAAGTAAATAACCATAGCATTAAATCCATCACATAACATAATCAGAGGTATGTCCAAATACCAGATGACCAGATAACATCATAAAACACACCGTCATCTCAAAATGGCATCATCATGCAATATGATTAACTGAACAGCATAGTAATCTAAAATCCATGATACTGAAATGAAAGAGTAGCATCTGACCCTTGGGTCCTCTCAAATGTAAACATAACATGAGTAACAAATATCTCTCTAATCAGAATGTAACAAGGTAAATGTTCGCAGCACATAACCAAAGAATCCAATAAGAATAATCCATTTCTAATCATTAATGCATTTAATAAGGCACTTAAAACACATAAGCGAACACAGTCATAAACATGACTAACCACTGCTACAGGAACCCAATCTAGTGTAGCATGGTAAAAGAACATAGTGCAATCTCTGTACACATCTCAGGGTAATCACGAAACAACCTCATGATACCACATCGATCCTGGTAACCACTGGCACAAATGTCAGTGAACCAAAAATCACATCATAATCTCAAAGATCAATCAAAAGAAAAATCAAAGCAATTGATACTGAAACATAAATCTAAACACCTCAACGGTGTAGACCACTCAGGGTCACAATCATGATCCATCACAACAAAAGATCAACAAGGTTGCATCCATCAGGACGACTTACAAAAGTCAAATGGGAGAGGCACTACATGTATTGTAACCTTTAAGAAGGTTGGCCTTTCATAGGGCATCACTTGAGAAGTGTGAGAATTAGTAGCATGTTACTAGTAGTTTTTTCCAAATTGGATTTCCACATAAAATTCTTGTGTCAAATTGTGTGAATATTCTTATGATATTTCATGTTTACATTTATGCAAAGTTATTTTGACCTAGGATAGTAACCTACAAAGTTTAATTATTGTATGATCTAATGGATGCATGCATGTTAAGGTTTTATTGATGTGGATTTGATTAACATTGAAAAGCTTTATTTGTACATCTGGACCTTGGATAGCTTATTCACCCCATCTTAGTTATTCTAAAAAATTCCAACACTCACTATGTCATTCTAGATAATACTATATATTCTGAGGGTTTTGATGATTCCTTACTTTTATGACTCAAGTGTGACAAGGAAAACACTACCTTATAAGAAGTGTATAAGGGTACTATATGTGGGGTTACTAGTCATGTGCTACCTAAGATAATATTTCCTGTTAGATACTATTGGTCTTCCATGAAAAAAGATACCTATTAATTTGTTAAGAAATGTCACACACACATGGATACCTAATGCATGCACCTAATCAAGAATTATAACCACTTACTAATATTGGGCCCTTTTGTCAGTGAGGACTTAATCTTCTAGGAGTAATCCATCCACCTTCTTCTAGTGGCCATAAATATATTACTCCTCTAAGTAAATATTTCATTAAATGGCTCAAAGTTGATCCTATAATCACCTAAAAATGGTAACTTACTATTAGCCCCTTCTCAGCATTTTGGATCAATTATTTAATCATTTGTAGAGGCCAAATTGCTAAAAATTAATTTATTTTATTTTAACCTATAGTTTGACTATATTATCCTAAGTCCATGTTTGATTAAAAGAACATGTCCCCTTTTAATTAAATAATAGACTCCATTCTTCCAACCCACTCTAATGTGCACACATAAAGTCTTTTTCCCTATTTACAATTTAAAAGAAAAGACTTTGTCTCACATGAAAAATCAACTCTTTCTCATTGGTGGAAATGATCCTGCACATGGATCATGTCAAAAGTCAACCCGCACCCTTGATTACTCATTTCTTGATCTTGATCACAATTGTCTGTACATCTATAAAAGAGAGAGCTCTCTCCTTCTCTAAGAATCTAGAATTTGAGCTATTATTATGTTGTAGGTTTCCTTATAGGTTTATTTGGAGAATTTTGTAAAGAACTTCTATCTTCTTGTCTCATTCTTTTCATATTCATACTAGCATAATTCATTTGCAATAGCTTAGTTTCTTTTTACAATAGCATAGATCACCTAGCTTAACTAGCATGGTTGTAACACTTTCATTTGTTTAGCTTAGTTGCATTGTACATCTCATTCTAGCATAGTTTCAGCTTTGCATTGCATAATTGAGAGTTCTTTGACACTAGCACTATTTTTGTTGTCTAAAGAATCTCTCATTTCATAGTTTACTAGCAAGAGTTGCATCTCTAAGGCTCAACTAAGAGCTATTTTCATGCTTATACACACACTTTTGCACTCCATGACTAGGGAGCTCTAAGATGCCATTCAAACTATCCAATCCATGAAATACCTTGGATAGAATGATTTATAAAAGTCCACAATTCTAGTATACCATTTTGGTGCTCATCATGGGGCATAAAATTTACATTTTGCCTCCCTAGCTGCATTTAGTCGTGCACTTTTACTTTTTATTTTTATACTTTGTTTCTCTATAGATGAAATTATCGTGTGATAATTTATTAGTATAATACAATATTTCTCAATATTGCAATGCAATACTTTACCAGTTAAAGTATTGCATAGATATTCAAAAAACTATCGCACTATTATTATGAAGTCTATCGCAAAAGCATATTGAGATGTATCCCACAGAGGAAAAATATCACCTTTGTATACTAAAAACTATTGTACAACACTCTATCAGCAAAAAAAATACTGTCCTATCTAGAACTGACTATTGTGTGGGTTATTTGATCAATTGTGAGTTTTTAGCATTATGTTTTTGGATATCACATATTTATTCATTGTCTAACAAAGGTCTATTGGAGATTTTTATCTCCTTTTGGACTAACCCTTTGATGAACTAACACATTGTTTTGTAGGGTCTGTAAAATTGCTATAAAAGAACACCTATCAAAGACCTTATGCTAAAAGGCTACTGACTCTTGTTTGCAAGGCTGCCTTAAAAGAAAAAAAAACTAAGTGTGCTTGTATTTCTTTCATTTTATGTGTGGAAATATACTAGTTGTTCATGTTGAAGTTGATGAAAAATCAACCCCACAACTCCCAAGAATCACCTGCATGCAAACCATTGTCACAGAAAGAGAGAAGCAAATAACTATGGAGGCTAGAATTCCCAGATCCATAAATGGGACATTCTTGATGAGAAAAAAGAGAAATTGCTATTATCAAAAGTGAATGAATAAATTACAAAGAGAGATTTTCCTTACAAAGGAGATCAAAACCTTAACAAGGTAAAACCTAGGTTGCGTGATAATATTTAATAAAAGAATTTATTATTCTATGCCTAAAGTTTAGCTTAAGAAAACTACAAATAATAAGTGATTTAATAGTTAAATTGAAATGATCTAATTAATAAGGAAATATTTTATTACTCTAACACCACCCATTAAGATAAACTTAGGAAGTAGCTAAAAACCTAGAAACTATTGCTAAAAGAAAATTTGGGTCTCAGCAACAAGGCCTAATGAGGTACCTAAGCACAACCAAAACTCTATAAAGAGGAGAAATAGAGAAAATCACATGAGAAAAACCCTATTGCAAAAAGAGATGGAAAGAATGTTCCAGAAGATAGGAACAAAAGATGTCATAAAGAACACCACTAAAGCATAAAGTTGGAAACAATGCCAAACTATTGATCTAAAGAACCTCCATTGTATAGAACATGACTAGGTAAAGAAAACTAAGTCTAAAGAGTCGATCAGTCAAAGATCGAAGGTATCTTTATGGCCTCCAAAAATAGGAATCAAATAATGTCTATATGGTAAATGATCCATCTCACTAAAATGCATAGGTATTTAGCTAGAGGAATCACCTAGTACATAGGATCAAATACTAAATACATAGCTCACTCCATCAAACTAAGAAAGAAAAATAACCAACATAACCATCCTATAATGCTGAGAGTTAAGACATGAACATTGAAACTGAATGCAATATCTCCTACAGAAAGAAGAACCATGAACACCAAGAGCGAAAAAAAAAATACAAACACCTATAATGGCATGTGTCATTGTCACATCATGAGGCTAATGACATGGAAGGAACAATCACTTGAAAAAGGAAGATGAAAAATATGACCAACATGAAACCCCCCAAGGCACTTTATAATGTAGTTCAAGTACAATAAAACACAAAGATGTCCAAGATCCCAAAATGCAATAGAGTGGCACTTTATCTCAGTGCATTTGCAAAAATACTACAAAAGGATGTCAATAAACATCAAAAGAGACATAAGGTTGATAAAATAGATAGTAAAACCCATGAAAAATCATTTAAGACAACAAAATCAATCTCTAGACCTAAAATAACCAAGATATCCATTAGAATGCAAAAAAAAAAATTAAATGGGATGTGCCTTGAGAAAAATCTAGAAAATAGAATGTCTCAAAATATGTCTATGGAAATGCAAAATATAACTTCTTTGATATCCAAAATAGGCCACCAAATAGAATAAAAAATCCAAATAAACTAAACCATCATGATGAGGTTGGAATCAACTTTCTGGCACTTCTTTTGGATCGAAAAATGGAGTCCAAATGAGCAAGTTATAGCCAAAAAACCACAAGCAGGTTAAAAAAAAGTGCTAGAAAAGCAAAAAAATTACTGCATCAAGATCTGTGCCAAATTTCCTCGAAAAGCATGCCCATCAAATATCACTTTATGTGCCAAAAAATCTCAATTTTTGTGCAAAAAATACAAAATCATCACCTTGAGAAATGTACCAAAAATCTTGATTTGCATACCAAAATTTAGAAAATTGCCACCTTGGAAAATTTACCAAACAATCTAAAATTTTCAGCCAAAATAAAAAGTAAATTGACCTCAGGAAACATGCCAAGAAAATCAAAAAATCACCACCTCAGGAAATGTGCCCAATTTGGTAGCAATATTTTTTAGCCTAAAATTCCAACTATGTCCAAATTGGATAAATTTTATATGAAAATAGGGGTTTTTGGGTGCTCTAACAGTTCATTTTTGCATAGGAACATAATTAATTTCTTTACTAAAGCTTGTCACTTGGTACGAAAGCATGCTCTTCAACTTTCATTGAATCAGAATTCTTGACCCATTTGATATGCTAAGGTGAAGTAAGGGGTACATGAAATTTCTTGGTGTGTTTGGGGGAAGTGATTGGAATAGGAGAGTATGCTCTTCACCCTTGACATGAATCAAAAACCGTGACCTCCAAAAGTGGATCCAATTTTTTGCCATCTTCTAGAGAGATATTACCTTTTGTAGACCTATTCTTGAGAGATCAAGAAAGTGACCCAAGTGGGGACAAGCAAACTTGGCTCTTCCAACCCACTATAAACTCAAGCCTATCAAGGACAAAAAAACCTTGGTAGACATAGTACTTGTCTTTAGCTAGTGGAGGTACTTCTAGGATTATGACCATGAGGAAATTGCTAGATGGGAATGCTTAAGGTACTCTTGTGGTTGCTACTTTCCACAAGGTAAGGTGTCTCATATTGACATCAAAAGGAGTGTAATGAATGGAAGACCTTTCTAAACACCACAGGATAGAAGCTACCTTATTTATCCACTCAACATCTTGGTGGAAGGACTAGTCCTAGTGGATTACCCTAATCACCCCAAGATTTTACACTCACCATTTGTATCTCCTTAGTTATGCCAATGGCACCTCCATGAGAAAGCCAATATATGTCATGGACAACCACTTTTTGTGAGGTGAAGAGGCATCAAATGTGGGCAAAGGTTTGTATTAAGGAATTGTGACCTTAGGCATTTTTTCTTGGAATGTGTCCTCAAATGAAAAAGGATATGTGTAAACATTCTCAAACATCAAACATGGTGTTAACATTCATAGAATTTTTCTTTTGATACCCCAATTTCTTGTGTTGGCAAGATTTCTTTATCCCTTATATAACTGTTTGAGACATGTTCATTTCTCTTTATTTTTTTAAACCATGGTGTTTTCTACTATAAAATAAAGTGTTATATTGTCAATACTACATTCCGGTCTAAGACATTCAAGAAATCAAAATCAAACATAGGTTTTTCAAGCTTTAAGTTGCATTTTGCATAGTTCATTGACCCTTTATCACACTACCTTCTGAGAAACATAGTACAATATTTTTGCACCTACTAAATTATCACATGTCAGTTATAAACTCTATCACATGCTAGATCTAAATTAGTCCATCGCACGAACCAAAACTATTGCTTTACTATAGAAAGATTTATTGTACGATAAATATTATTAATCTTGTATCACCTAGCTTTCTAAGAAGTATCACCCAACCTCTATTTCTTGCAAAATTGAGACAAAATTGTGTCATAGCTGATTTAGAGGTGTCATCACTTCATCCCATCTGAGTCTGGTTCAAAATCTTCATGTTAGGTATTGTTTTAAGTTGAAGAGATGGTTCTAGTTTGTTAGCTATGAGCTAAAACATCACTAATGATCACTTGTCAAAATTTGGTTACCTCAATATTCTAGTTATTTTCTATCAAGTTTCTTGATCAACCTCTTGGCTCAAGTTGTTACTTCTATAAGTTCTTGAGCACTCTCAACAAGCTACTTGCTTATTTTATCTCTTACAAGTGTTTGTTCTTGACCATATAAACTCTAAATATGAAAAAATTTATTTCATCCCATTAGACAAAGACACATCCTTACATGTTGGTTGTGGCTAGGCTCCAAGTTGATCAAGGAAGTCATCCTTCATTCACCTTTGACCAATTGAAAACTCTGACTATGTGTCCTCATTGAAAACCTTGCAAGGAGGAACCCATCTCTGATAAGATAGAAGAGCTTAGCACTTGGCATAATCTACTCTACATCTTTGAGAATCCTTTCAATACTCCTAGGGTTAAAGACAACATTTCGGTCACCATTCATTGTGAAGAGATGAATCATCGCCTAGAGCAACTCTTTTCACAAAAAGAAGAAAAAGCATTCTTAGAAAAAGAGAGACTGCAAGAGGCTATATGCATGGCTACTAGGGAGAGATCTTATAATCAAGCTGAGACTAATGCTCATACACATAACGATGAGAATAGACATGCACATGGTTATTATAGTAATCCTTTTGATAGTAATCCTATTGGTGGGAATGATGGAAACAAAATGCCACCTAGATCTCCAAGGATAAATGTAGGAGCATGTCCATCACCACCTAGAAACTCACAATCACATCATGAAAGTGACGTAAATGATGAAATCAGTAGTGAAAATCTTATGTGATTTCAATAGGATGAGGTTTCCCAAAGGATGATGCTAAAAGCCTTAGAAAAAAATATGGACCAGTATTTCCAATATATGAAATCTAGGGGATGGAAACATCCTCATGACTTTGATTTACAAAGGATCATTCAAAAGAGAGAACCCACTGAGGCTAAAATTGATGTAGTATAAGGTAGGAGATGTTGGAAATATTCAAGACTATGCTAGGTTACTGAGAGGGGAGGGGTGAATTAGTAACATTAAAAAATTTACCAAATTTAGATCTTAATTGCAATAATCCAATTACCATTTAATTCATTAGATCAAACCTAACTACATGCATGAGAAACTAAAAGCATAAAACATTCATAACACTTGAACATAATAATTTGGTGACCCAAAAACCTTCCAAATAGAAAGTAAAACTGGGGTGGGGATGATACCCACAAAACTTCAATACTATAGCATAAAGTTGGCCTATTAAGGCTTGTAATGATCACTTATGATGATCTACTCTATTAGGAGAAATTAGGACTACTAGGTCCACCTTGTTAGAGGTTTTACAAACATACAATGAAGTATGCACTCAGCAAAGAGATTTGAGAAAAGACTATTAAGTCTACCTTGTTAAAGGATTTGGACTGGTTCACTTGTTAGGATGAAATAATATATCTCTGACTTACAACTAGATTGTTGATAAAGATTATTTGAAGTGTTGATCACCTTTATGTGATAGATATGACTCTGTTGCTCCTTAGCTAATATGGCCTTACAATATACTTTGTTTATTGTTGATTCTCATTCACATGCTTTTATTTCACATTATTTCCAATTTCATCATACTTACTTACTTTTTCATACTGCCTTGGATATGATACAATACATTACATATATATCAATCCAATTTACATAATTACAAAGTCAGCCAATATAAAAGTTAACACCAATATTGCAAAGTCGGCCCATATGTAGACACTTGGGTTCTAAAGACTGACTTGGTGAAGTTCTGATACACGACATCCACTGTCACTACTCGGCATCATCATGCATTTGGTAGAAGTAGAAGCTCAGTCCATACTAATCATCTCAAAGTATTCTCGAACTGAGTCTACATTGATGACTTTGTAAATACTATGTAACTTGGTAGAAACTGAATTGCTCATTTTCTATGACTGCACTCGATAAACAATAATCATCACATAGCTCAATTAACACTAACTTCACTTCACTTGAACTAATAGCTTGGTAGAAACTATAAAGCTTGGTAACCACTGAAATGATCAGGTTAAACTATTGGACTTCACACTAACTAAATTCCCTTGGTAACCATTGAAATACTCGGTAGGAATTGTAGAGCTCGGTGGCTACTAAATTACATGGAAAACATTGTAGATTGTTTAATGAGCTCGGTAGCCATACATAATATGAATAAGTTATTTCACTAATAAAAAACTTGACTAAATGTCAACAATCTTCCCCTTTGGCATTAGTGACAAAAATACATATCAACCAAAACTTATATACATCATAGTGTGGTACTGGCTTGGTATGGTATACTATTTTTTAAAGATTTTTCAAAATTTGTCTTTGTAAGTATACACAATATACTATATTTGAAAATTCTCTACTATATACACTTTTATTCCTTTGCATGATTCTCCCCCATACAATATACATAGTATCTCACTATACATAATAAGTGTCTCTCCCCTTATATAGCATACTAAGTGTCTCTTCCACTTTTGACAATAATGCCAAAGATTTATTCAAAACTTATTTACATGGAGACACCAATATAAGAAATAAAATTAGAATGTACCTTGGGAATAAGTGCTAAAGTCTTATCCCAATTTTCTTGCAAAACTTTGCACATATGTAGAGCAATTTGCACTTCTGTAGAGAGTTCTATCATGTGATCTGCAATGGAGAAGTTGTTGTCATGGATAAATTTTTTTGAATAAACAATATGCTTTTGCATTGTATCCATGATGGGAAGGATTATATTATAAATATTTAGTAGTGTAGATTGGATCCTTGCTTCTTCTCTCAACAACTCTACCTACATATTTGACAAGAATCTGATCTTCATATGATGTCTAGAGCTTGAACTAGGGTCAAGTTGCAATTGTTGTGCACTAGCCTTTAGATCTTCATCAATCTTTGTTAGTTTACTCTTTATTTCCTTTGTGAACTCGGTAATATTACATAACTTTCCAAAAAGTGATGTTACATTTGTGCAAGAGGTTTCAAGATTGGTCAAAATTGAGGAAAGCTTCACTTGCTAAATGGAAATTTGTTGAGCAATGTGCTCAAGCACTTTATTATCAAATTTCTTTTCTACTTTCTTAATCAATTTGTCTTGACCACTGGAGTCCTCATTAAACTTCTGGACTACCTCTTCTAATTGAAATAGAATGTGTTGAGAAGTATCAACTTCAAAACCTATCGCCTCAGTCAAAAAATTCTTCGCATCTTCAATGATTTTATATTCTCTATCTCTCTCCTCTCTCAATTTCTTTTTCTTTGTCTTCTTTTGAAGGAGTTGACCAGCTATATGCATTTGATCTATAATGATATTATCAAAATCCCATTTGGGAATCTCAATCTCCTCATCTAGGTTTATATCCTCCTCTATCTCCTTTCCTCTATTCAAAAATCCTGTATTCAGTTGAGCCTTAGGTTCAATTATCCTTGTACTTAATGCCTTTGAATCCATAATGGAAACAATAGTAGAGATAGTAGGACTAGCAGTGAAAATTGATATAGTATCAATAGATTAAATACTAACTAGTATGCTTACTGAATCAAAAATTGAAGTATTTATATAAGTATCCAAAACTAGTAGGCAAAACTGTAGAATCCAAAATTGTAGAACTCAAAACTATACTTACTACTGAAGAACTCAAAATTGTAGAACATACTATACTCATTGTTGATGATGTTGAGTTGGGAATTGAAGGAGAGGGAGGTTGTAGCTTGGTAGACAAAGTGGTAGACACTTATATTAGTGATGTGCTGAGCTATGAGGGAGCGAAGAGTGATTGAACTTTTGATGTATCTATCGTAGTCACAATCAAACTTGTTGAAGTTGTCTCCAAGTTTGATGTAGCTACTTATTTGCTTGGAGAGTGAGGAAGTGAGGCAATGACTATGACTACTATCTTTATAGGATCAGTCTCCTCATCATCTTATTTGTCTTCCTCTGTAGCTTCTTCCTCTTTGTCTTCTTCATTGTCAAAATGTGTTGGCTTAATGTATGTTTCTTCTTCCTCATCATCATTATCATCATCCTTGACTTGTACAAGGAAGTCATTTTATTTATTCAAGTGATAAGCATTCTTCCACATACTTGTGGCATTCTTGACCACATGTTCTATATCCTTTAACAAAATTAAACAAGTATTAAATCTAAGAGTCATCTTGTCTTCATTTTTCTTTGTGGACTCTTTTACCTCAGCATCTATGATGCTCAATAGCAATTGCCTTAGGGTTTATGCATAGATATCTATAGATGTTTGCATAGAAAAGTCCCATCTAGGCTTTATTTTTACTATTAATTCATTAGAGATCTGGAAGGCTATCTGATCAGGGGAATACTTCCATTTTCCCATCTTGGTTAATGCTAGTTCTTCTACTTATTTCTTCTCAGCCTCTATCCTAGTTTCATACTTCAATGATTTGAAGTTGATTATGACTACACCTTCTTCCAATTGTTTCAATCTTTCTTGGAAGGTGGGAGGAGGTTTGCTAAATACAACTTCACTATCTTTCTTCCTAGATCTCCTAGCAAAAATTGTAGTGGATGGCTTGGTGATGATCACCTTGCCTTTCTTCTTCACTAGTTCTTCTTCCTTTTCTAACTCTTCTTCATCCTCTTCTTCTTCTTCCACATCTTCTCATTTACCCTTAGTCAACACAAGAGGTGTGCTGGTTTTGAGTTTTGTTATCCTCCTTTTTCCTTTGTTAACCACCTGTGGAAGCTTGATTTCAAGCTCTATTCTTGCCTTGGCCTCATCATATGTTCCAAAGTGTGGTGTCTTTGGATCAATAGGTTTATTTATCAAGCCTTCAATAATGTCTTTTGCTTCATCTATTTTTACCTCATAGGGAAGAGGTTTTACCCATATAATTCTGGGTTTCACTACCTGAATGTAGACTTTGTCATGGTTTTCCATGAAACAAACATCATCTTTGTAATCTTCAACCAATTTCTAGGGTATCTTGAATCTGTTATTCATTTTCTTCTTGAAGACATCAAAATAATTATCCATTATACTACGAAAATTATCACCCATTTCTACAATATACTCATTAATCTGATATAGCACTGGCACATCCTTTCTTAATACTACTATGCCTTTTGAAGGGAAAAACTTTTGAACATAGAAAAATAAACATGTCAACAAAGAACCAAATTTGCAAGGGTTTTTTTTGGATGTTCTAATACTTCCCATATTTTTGTTAAACTTCCTCAACAACAAATCTGCAAGATCATACAATAGATTATTCTTCACAACTTTGTATGCCAAGTCTACTACTTCGCATGACACACTATTTAGATGACTAGAACTGTAGATCTTGTGAGCTATCAAACGTATGCCAAATTTAAGTTCTGCATCTATTACACTACTGATCTTCATACCTCTTCCACCCCACTCAGCTAGGGTTTTCTTTTCTAACTCCTCCCAATCTAGGGTTTTAGTGTTTTAATTTGACCTTTGTCCTACCAAAATTTTGAAAATACTCTGAAAGGCTTCCCAAGCTTGAGATGAGTACAATATACAAATTATGCTACCAATGTAGTATTTTTAAGTTAATCTCAATCGTCTCCAAACTTGGTCTTTTTGCCTATTCCCGATGAAGAAATGTCAAATTTAGGACCTCCACAACCTCGGCCACCACCATGGTCTCATTCTCCAAAAGAACTCTATTTACACATAATTCACCTAGGGCATCATTCATCTCTAGGGTTCTAAATTCCTAAATTGCATACTTAAAATGAGTTTGAATATCATTAATGAGTAGTACCTTAGGAGGGATCTACGATTGTGCTCTATTTGGATCGAGGTTTTTCGCAATTGTTGGTACTACTTGATGCTTCCATGGGTACATGGTAAGCTATGAAAAACTTTGAAGGATTTATCAACAAATTCTACTCGAAGTTGCTTGATCACTCTGCAATTTGCTTGATTGCAATAACACTTGAATTCTCGATGAAAATGAATTTTATTTCCTACTTTTTGTTAATACTTTGCCATTAATGCTTGATAAAAAGGTAGCTATGATGACATCATTATGCTCAATAGGCTATCATCCACTATTTGTTCAGATTGCTTAGTAAAGGCTTCATAACACGGTAACCATGTGTAACTTGTTACTCCCAACCTTGCTCGATAGAGTCCATGACCCAACCTTACTCAGTAGAGAAGGCAACTCAGTGATAACTAATACCAATCTTCCTTGATCCTTTTGTATCTTGAATACCAATTTGGATCCTTGCTTCCTTTCTATTAGAATCGTTTGGATATGATCATGATAATGCAGTTCAAGTTCTTCCTTAAGAACTTAGTTGGAAATGGTGGAGTCACCCACTTCTTGAGTGACATGACCATCAGTGCTTGAACTAGATTCCTTGGTAGATTTAGGAATCCATTGTTGCCTCATCTACTTTCAAATGTTATCTACTTTTGCTTTCTTTTCATCTTCAATTCTACCTATATTCATGCAATTCTTGGCTAGATGACCAAGTTCTGTACAAGTGAAACATCTTATGGTGGTATCTCTCTTCCTTGTGTAATTTTTAACATAGTTCATGCCAATGTGTCCATATTCTCTATAGTAATGACATCTACACCAAGTGTCATAGTCCCAACTAAATATTGCTTTCACAATTTGCTTCACTTAATTGAATGACTTGGTTCTGCAGTCTAATGCGTTATGACCTTGTTTCTAGCATTTGTGACACGTGCCTTCAAATTTTGGTTTCTCTTTGCATTCATTAGCCTTGTGACCATGTTTATTGCAATTATATATTTACCATTGAATTTTTCTTTACCATTACTCCAACATCTGTTTGATGTATGACCTATCTTACCATAGTGATTGCAAGTAGGTCTTTGATTCCTCTGAGCACCTTGTTTGGAGGATTCACCTTCTTTATATCCAATTCCTACTTTTCCTTTTTGTCCATAGAGATTATGCTCATTTAGCTAATTCAATTAATTCATGTCTACTTGGGATTTCTTATTCTTTCATTGATTCGTCTTTCCAAATTTAGATCATTTCTTAATCTTTCACTGATCTATCTTTGGCTCATGATTTCCTCATTTGCATTGGAGATTTGATCCATAAGATCTACATGTTGAAGGGATTGGTTTTGGATCTCATTGTTTCTTCCAACCATTTCTTCTTTCATCTTGTTCCTCTGTTCCAAGATTTCACATAGCCTTACTAACTAAATTTCTTGTTTTCTTTTAAGCTTTCTTACTTCTTCTTGTAGGGAACCATTCTTCTCTAAGAGTTCTTTGATTACATCATTTGCTTCAGTTGAATTGCTAGAAGGGAAAAAGTCTTCAATCTTTTCCTCAATGTACTAATGATCATTCATTTGATTTGCAAGTTCCTTCCTTCTTTTCATGGATTAGGAAAGTTGCTCTTTAGCTTTCTTGAGTTGTTCAATGGCCATTTCTAGATCTAGCTTTTCATTATCAATTGCCTTATCAAGTTTGAATATCTCCATTGTCCTTGATCTTTGCTCAAGTTGTCAAGCATTATCCTGAGAACCACAAACCTCTTATACCAATTGTTGTAAATATTCAAGACTATTCTAGGTTACTAAGAGGGGAGGGATGAATTAGTAACCTTAAAAACTTTACCAAATTTAGATCTTAGCTGCAATAATCCAATTACCATTTAATTCATTAGATTAGATCTAACTGCATGCATGAGAAACTGAAAGCATAAAATATTTATAACACTTGAACACAATAATTTGGTGACCTAAAAACCTTCCAAATAGAAAGTAAAACTGGGGTGGGGATGATACCCACAAAACTTCAATACTACAGCATAAAATTGGCCTACTAAGGCTTACAATGATCACTTATGATGATCTTCCCTGTTAGGAGCAATTAGGACTACTAGGTCCACCTTGTTAGAGGTTTTACAAACATATAATGAAATATGCACTCAGTAAAGAAATTTGAGAAAAGACTATTAAGTCTAGCTTGTTAAAGAATTTGGACTAGTTCACCTATTCAGATGAAATAGTAGATCTCTAACTTACAACTAGACTGTTGATAGAGATTCTTTTAAGTGTTGATCATCTTTATGTGATAGATATGACTATTTCTCCTTTGTTGATATGACCTTACAATATACTTTGTCTACTGCTAATTCTCATTTGCATGCTTTTATTTCACATTATTTTCACCTTACTTTTTCATACTACCTTGGATATGATACAATACAATACATATATATCAATCCAATTTACATAATTACAAAGTCACCCAATATACAAGTTAACACCAATATTACAAAGTCAATCCATATGTAGACACTTGGGTTCTAAAGACTAACTTGATGAAGTTCTAATACACGGCATCCACTATCACTATTCATCATCATCATGCATTCGATAGAAGTAGAAGCTTGATCCATACTAATCATCTCAAAATAGTCTTGAACTCGGTCTGCACTAGTGACTTGGTAAATACTATATAACTCAGTAGAAACTGAATTGCTCATTTACCATGACTACACTCGGTAAACACTAATCATCACATAGCTTAGTTAACACTAACTTCACTTCACTTGAACTGCTAATTCGGTAGAAACTACAAAGCTTGGTAACAATTGAAATGTTTGGTAGGAACTATAGAGCTTGGTGGCTACTAAATTGCATGGAAAACACTATAGACTGTTCAATGAACTTGGTAGCCATACAGAATCTAAATAAGTGTTCTCACTAATAACAAGCATGACTTAATGTCAATAGGAGAATCCCCAAAGGAGATTCCCTAGCCCCCAGCAAACAACCACACAATGGAAGAAAAAAAACAATGCAAGATTTGAAGCCAAATCACAATAATTTATTCATAGATATAACTGATTACATGCAATGTGTCAAGTTGTAAGGCCTTCACGGTTACAACTAAATACAATAGTAATTATAGTAACAGTTTTGCAAGATCCATCAAGATCCAACCCAAACACTAGCTGATTTAGATCCACGGTCTAGTAGAAACCCCCAAGATCTCAACTTGTGCTTGCAAGCCACCAAGCAATCTCCTTGTTTCTAAACCACAACCACTATCTCTTCTCCAACTTTATCCAAGATCCAAGTGTAAACTGACTTACATTTGTTGCTTTTTCTATACACTCACAACTCCACCACAATTCTATTGTAAACTACCTCACATTTGGCACTCTATCCACAAAATTAGGAAAACTCACTCCTCTACTTCCTCCTTCTCTTCAAGCTTCTGCTAAGAAGAGATCACACCTTGAAGCTTGATTACAAATGCTCATATGTCTTGCTTAAATAGGCACTTACCACCCAAGATGTTACAAACACAACCAATGTGAGATAAAAGGTAAATGCAACTACCTTACAACAAATATCTAATTCCCACCCAAATACAACTAAGCACCACCATTTGGCCCAACAAATAATAAATCCATGATTTAAGGAAATGTCCATAGACTTATAGAATTCCACCTACACACCTCAATAAATGGAATGACAACCATTTTTATTTATTTTTCTATTTACCCCACCTATGCACCTTGAAAATAGAAATTCATTTTTTCTCCTTTTTCCCCTTTTTTATTTTTTTTTATTTTTCCTCTAATTTTTGTCACTTTCTCTCTCCTCCAATTTTTTTCTTTTTTTTAATGCATGATGCTTCTACATCAGACTCCCTAGGTAGATTAAAAAATTATGTCTCTTACTTTGATGCCAAAAGAATGATCCACAACAATTTTCATCTTCACCAAAGGCTTCCACTCCAACAAGGAAAAGAAAACCAATTTGCACATCATCCACATTTTCATCACTATGTCAAACAAAAAAAAAATCAACCATCCAATCAGCATGCTCACTCCTAGGAACAAACCAAACATAATGCTTCATCAAAAAATCCTCATCCACATCAGCAACTAGTGAATCCACACCAGTAACAATAAACTCTATATCTGCAACAATATGTAGATCTCCATCAACACATGCCAAACTCACAACACTAGTGGTCTCATTGATTACAACAAGATGCTCTGCAACATACAAGTTACCAAAAACAACAACCAGATCATCCACAACCAAGTGCTCTACAATCTTCATGTCAGCCTCAACCAAATGATCATGAAAACTAATCTCCATCCTAGCATCAACAAGATTAGGAATATCCTTAGCAACAACCTTTAGTTGATGTGTAGGTTTTGTATCAAACTCCACAAACTAATCAACAAAACCAACCTCTTCTACCTCAATCTTGCTATGTCATCTTCTCTCTTGCACAAGTCTTCTAACTAGCTAGACAATTCTCTTCCAGATTGGTAGACTCCAACTCCAATAGCATAGAACTTCCTTCTTTTGTTTCTCAACTCTTTTAGAAAAAATAAGCATCCACAACATCCACCCAAGCTATTGTCTCATTAATCCTTCTCTCCACTATATCATGAAGATTTTCAACCATCCCAAGGTCTAATCCTCTCGAAGCCATCTTCCAAGATCTTTGCAAACCCTCTACAACAAATCACCAATAGATCAATCTTCCCGAACAGGATCAACCTTCCATATTCACAACCATAGATCCATCTACATGTCCTCCCAAGTTCTTGTTGTAAACTACCTCAACTTTGGAAATCTGTCTACACACTTAGCAATAACCTTATCTCCGATACCACTTGATGTATTGAAAGGTAGGAGAATCCCCAAAGGAGATACCCTAGCCCCCAACAAATAACCACACAATGGAAGAAAAACAACAATGCAAGATTTGAAGCCAAATCACAATAATTTATTCATAGATATAACTAATTACATGCAACATGTTGAGCTATAAGACCTTCCCATTTATGGCCAAATATAATAGCAATTATAGTAACAATTCTGCAAGATCCCTTAAGATCCAACCCAAACACTAGCTAGTCTAGATCCACACTTTGGTAGAAACCTCCAAGATCTCAACTTGTGCTCGCAAACCACCAAGTAACCTCCTTGTTTCTAAAATGTAGCCACTATCTCTTCTCCAACTTTATCCAAGTGTAAACTACCTCATATTTGGCACTCTTTCCACAAACTCACAACTCCACCACAATCCTATTGTAAATTGCCTCACATTTAGCACTCTATCAGTAGACTCAAGAAAACTTGCTCCTTTCGTTCCTCCTTCTCTCCAAGCTTCTACTAAGAAGAGATCACACCTTGAAGCTTGATTAAAAATGCTCATATGCCTTTCTTAAATAGGCACTCACCACCCAAGATGTTACAAACACAACCAATGTGGGATAAAAGGTAACTGCAACTACCTTACAACAAATATTTAATTCCCACCCAAATACAACTAAGCACCACCATGCGGCCCAACAAATAGTAAATGCATGATTTAAGGAAATTTCCAAAAACTTCTATAATTCCACCTACACAAATTGATAAATGGAATGATAGCCATTTTTATTTATTTTTCTATTTATGCCACCTATGCACGTCAAAAATAGAAATTCTTTTTTTTTCTCCTTTTTCCCTTTTTTTTGAAAAAAATATTTTTCCTCTAATTTTTGTCACTTTCCCTCTCCTCCAATTTTTTTTTTTTTTAATTTATTTTTATGATGCATGTTGCTCCTACATCAAAAATCTTGAGGGAAGAAATAAGAAAACTTAAAAACCAACTTTCGTAATTACAAGTATCTAAACAACAACCTAAGGCTTCTTTTGTAGAATCTATATGTGCTCTTCCATTTGATAGAATTGTTTACATGGTCCCATTTCCTAGGGATATAGAGGTTCCCAATTATGACAAATATGATGGAAATGGTGATCCCTGTGATCATGTACAACACTTCTATGCTCTTGGCATTGATTTTATCCACAAAGGCACCTATCTCATGAGGTTGTTTCCTAGGAGCTTGAGGGGCCAAGCTATAGAATGGCTCAAAAAGTGTTCACCTCCCCTCAAGTCATTTGATGAGCTTTCACAATGATCAATTCAACAATATTCTTACAATATTTAACACCCTATCACTATGCTATAATTGTGAAATATCAAACAAAAACAAGTTGAGACTTTTGGTACATACATCCACCATTGGAGATCCTTACACTCAAGGTACCCTTGGTAAATTCTTGTAACTAAGAAAATTGATATATTTGTCAATACACCTGCACCTAAACTATATCATCACCTTAGAAAATAATTGTTGACATCCTTCAATGACATGATTGAAAGTGCTTACCGTATTGAGGATGTCATCATTAAGAAGGGTGACATCGGGCTAAACAAAAACAAAAATGGCAATGGAAATTGAAAGGACAAGAATACACCATGGAACAAGAACAAATAGGTCATCAATGATGGATTAATAGATGCTCCTAAGAAAAAAGAGTCAACCTTCCATTTGTCTAATGTCATTTATGCTGCTAAACAATAAGAGATTTCAAAATCTCAACCCTTTGACAAAACTAAAAATTCTTCTAATTCAAAGTGTGTCTACAAATCAGTGGTAGAATCATATAAGGTGGTCCTAAATACCTTTCTTGCTAACAATATTATCATGCTACCTAATAACTCCCAATATTATTACCCACCCATCAAGCCTACTTGGTGGAGGAATGACCACTTTTGCAACTATCATAGGAGTAAGGGACATAACAATATAAATTATTTCATGCTTAAGGATGTCATCCAAGACCTCATTTATGGAGGAAAGGTTTTTATAATCTCTTCATAAATCCTTTAAGAAACTATTACCTAAATACATAAAGGGGGCATCATCTCATGCTAACAAGAAAAATCATGATGCTAAGATCAATTATACTTACACTAATACAAACACTGTCATCAACATATTAGAACCCATTGAACATATAGTGTATGATGGGTCCTAACTTTTACAAGGAACCTAACTATGACACTTATGATAATAAGACTAAGGTAGTCTTGAAAGCATACAATGCTCAACAAAACTATAGAGACACTACGCCTAAGGTAACTCTTAAGGTGGTAGAATCTTCCTCTTTGCATGGTGAGACACTCTATGCTGTCACTAGGGGGAAATCCAAGGTTATCCTCAAAGTCACAAATGATCCTAAGAATACCTCTTCCTCAAAATAAGCTACTCCATCCATATCTAGTTATGATCTTGTCACTCAATTGCAACAAACCCCTACACATATTTCCATCGTTGAGTTTCTAGAATTGTCTCATTTGCACAAGGAGATTCTTGAAAAAGCTTTATGCACAGCCAACACTTCCATAGATAGTGATACTAAGTGATTCCAAGATATGGTCAACCACATTTCCTCACCTCACTATCTCACTTCTCTAAAGAAGATGACAAGTCCCATAGTCATCCACACAATCTAGCCCTCCACATTGAAGTCCAAATCTTTCACACTTAGGTTTTTTGAGTCCTGATAGATAATGGTGTTGGGTTAAATATTATCTTCTTCAATGTCATCCAATAGCTTGGAATGTCTAAATTTTCTATTAATCCTAGATGAAAAATTACCATCAAGGCATACAATAAAGTTTAATGATCTTTTAAAGGCACAAATGTACTACCTATTTGTGTGTGTCTCATAGAAAAAGAATTGGTCTTTCAAGTCCTAGACATTTCACTTGCATATAATTTGTTGCTAGGAAGACCATCGATCAATGACATACAAGTTGTTCAATCAACGTACCATCAATGTATAAAATTCACATTCAATGGTACAGAGATCATTATTCTAGAGGACAATTCCATGTCCATTAACATGCTCACTATTGTTGAAATTCTAGTCTCACATAATAGTTCTTCTTGTGAGATCAAACCATCCCTTAAGGTATAAAAACTAAAACTAAAATGATGAGCCTAGGTATGGGAGAATACACTCTATATTTTATTGCCACATTATTGGTTTCTCCAAGATCCTATGGGAAACCTTATAAGAAAATGAAATCCGTAGCTTCTTCCATGACTATCTTTGAGACCTTTTTCTAGTCCTCCATTCCTTTAGAAGTAGAGAAATAATATCAAGGTATAAGAGACTAGATTTATAGGAAAAAAGATGTTGAGGAGGTTATTCTTAGTACCCCTATTTCTCCAAAAATCAATGGAAAAGTATATAAGTTCTTGAAAAATATGGGCTATCATGGCCAAGGATCCCTCAATGGTGACAAAAAGGTTCTTGTAGAGCCCCTAAGTCATACTGGAGGATTAAAAGCAAAGATATATTGTTGGTTTAGGCTTTGGACTAGAGGATGAATTACCAAGGTTTGATAGAAGGGCCATTGTGACTAGTGAATTAGAGGATGATGATCCACCCTTTACTACCTCCACTACAAAAGAAGAAGACTTCATGCCTTCTAACCTCTTTCTTTTGGAAGAAGAAATAATGACCACCAATAATGATGTTGAATCTTCTACATCTAGACAACGTGAACCTGATGAATTTGATAATGAAGATCCAAACATAGGAAGAATAAGAGAAAATATTGCTTGACTACTAGCCCAAAATCAATTTACTAATTCTAGTGAACATGAATGAGAATCTCTTTTAGGTTCCTCTTGTGAATTAGGAGTGGACAAGTCTACTATATAGTCTAACAAGTTTGGTTCACAATTTTCTTTAGTGGATCATGTTGATCCCTCTAGGCCTCCTCTTGATTTAGATTCCTTTGGACCTTTCACCATAGGCACAACTTCTCTTTTTACTAGAGATAATTCTTTTCACATCAAAACTCTTGAAGCTTCCACTTCCCTCTCACTCATACACCCTAATCTCATAGATTGATTTATTCAACATCATAGACCAAAGCTACCATTTTTCCAAAATGATTATAAAATTGCCTGCTAGCTAAACACTATGGAACTCATGGTGTCTTGCACCAACGAATAGGAAACCAATATGATAGAGATAGATATTAGGAACCTCAATCACAAAATAAAGAGAAAAAGGGAAAACAAGTGTTCATATGGTGAAAGCCACTTGGTGGCAGTTTATGAACCTAAAAATAGTAAAATAAAGATGTATCCAAGGGTGAAAACCACTTTGAGGCACCTAAGGATGAGGTACTTGGTATTCTCTTGAGCTATTTTAAAGATCAGTCATCAATTTTGATCAAACCAATATAGCCAATCAATCTAGGTACTGAGTAGTCTGCTCAAATCATACATGTGGCTCAATCCCTATCACCAAAAGAGAAAGAACAATTTATAAATTTCTTTCAAGAGAAGAAAATCAACTTTTCATGGAATTATGTTTATATGCCCAGATTAGTTATAGAACTAATCATGCACCATCTCTCCATATCTCTTGGCATCAAACTAATCAAACAAAAGATGAGAAAAGTGCACCCTCATGTGGAATTATTAGTAAAAGTTGAGCTCAAGAAACTATTGAATTTCAATTTCATTCGAGCTATTGATTATGTGGAATGGATCTCCAATATTGTCCCTATGTCAAAACATGATAAATTCATCTATGCATATACTTATTTTAGGGATCTTAATAATGCATGCCCAAAGGATTATTGTGTGCTAGCTAACATTGACATAATAGTGGACATGACTGTGGGTTATGAAATGTACTCCCTAATGGATGGTTTCTTTAGGTACATTCAAATCATGATAGATCTAGAAAACTAGGAGAAAATAACTTTTACTTGCACATGGACAACCTTTTATTAGAATGTGATGCCATTTCGGCTTAAGAATGTTGGCACCATCGATCAAAGAGCTATGACCACTATCTTCCATGACATGATGCACAAAAACATGGAAGATTATGTTGATGACACTTTGACCAAATCCAAACAAAGAAGCACTCACCTAATAGACTTTAGTTTGATATTAGACCATATGGAACAATTCCAACTTAGGGTAAATCCAAAGAAATATGATTTTGGTGTCACATCAAGAAAGTTATTAGGGTATATCATCTCAACTAAGGGTACAAAGGTAGACCTTGAAAAGGTTCAAGCTATCATGGACATGCCACCTTCTAGAAACATTAGTCAACTAAGGAGTTTATAAGGAAACCTTCAATCAATCCAGAGTTTCATCTCTCCATTGGCTGATAGGTCATAATGCTTTAACAAGAATGTACATAAGGGTGTTTCTTGTACATGTAATGAAGAATGTGAGAAACTCTTAACTCAAATTGAAGAATATCTTGCAAAACCTCCTATTCTCATGCCTTTGATTCAAGGGAAAGCTTTGATCCTCTATATCTCAACTATAGTGAATTCATTAGGAGCTTTGTCAACACAACAAGATCAAAATGGGAACAAAAAAGCCATTTATTATATCAGTCATACCTTTGTAGCTTATGAGATCACTTATAGAAACATTGAAAAGGCTTTCCTAGTAGTAGTGTTTGCATCCTAGAAACACAAACATTATATGCTTGCACATACTACATAGCTAGTTGCAAAAATAGATCCTTTAAAGTGCCTCTTAAGTAAAGATACACTTATAGGTGGACTTACCAAATGGATGATGATTCTTTTTGAATTTGACATTCATTATGTTGAATGTATAGTTATTAAAGGACAAAAAACTATCAATCAATTGGTTGAATTCCCAATTAAAGCTAATGCTCCAATGTATAATGGTTTTCTAGATGCATCTATTATGTATGTCACTGAGAGGACATGGAATATGTTCTTTGATGGCTCACACACTCAAAATGAGGTTGGTGTAGGGATTTTTTTTGTTACACCTCATGGATACATAATCCCAAATCCTTACAAACTATTATTTCATGCACTAACAACATAGATGAGTATGAGGCTTTGACTAATGGAATTAAAATAGCTCTTGGATGGAGAATCACAAAATTGCACATCTATGGAGACTCCCAACTTGTCATTAGTCAAGTCAATAGCGAATACCAAACTAGGGAAAATAAGTTAGTACCTTATAAGGACTTGATTGATTCCCTAAGGAATTATTTCACCTTTGTCACATTCCAATAGATTCCTAGGACTAAAAACAAGGTTGTAGATGCTATGGCCACTTTAGCATCTATATTACAATTGCAAGAACACAAGTCTCATTTTGAGTTCTTGGTGGAAGAATTATGACACCCTACCTATGATTCTTGTGACAACCATATAATCTACACTATTGTTAGCCATGACTCCTCTTTCTATTCTACCATCTTTTCCTACTCACATGACCAATTTATTCCTAAAAACCTCACGTGTAATAAAAAATTCCAACTCATTCGAAATGCACCACATTGTACCCTTATCTTTGGTGACTTGTATGGAAAGGGTTTAGATGGAATGATTCTTAGGTTTCTAGAGATAGAAGAGTTTGAAAAGCCATTAGCCAAATTATACAATGACATTTTTAGGGTACACTCTAATGGCCTTGCACTTGCTCAAAAGTTTCTTAGGGTAGGTTACTATTGGCTGACTATGTAGGCTGATGCTATTTGGTATGCTAAATCATGTAAGAAGTGTTAGTTACATGGAAGCCTAATCCATGCTCTTGGGCATGAACTTATTCCTTATATCACATATTGGCCTTTTTAGTAATGGACCTTTGATTTGGTTGGTATTCACCCAAGCTCATCTAGTGGACACAAGTTTATCATCATAGCAATTGAGTACTTCAAGAAATGGGTTGAAGTTTTTCCATTATGTACTACTATAAGAAAACATGTTGAATTTTTCATACTCAACCAATCACCTATTGCCATGATATCCCATCGTCTATTGTCACTGATAATGGATGATAGTTCAAGAATAAAGACCTTAAGCAACTATGCAAGAAACTCAAGGTTAAGCTCAACATTGGTCCTATATATGTTATTGTCAAAGGAATAGCCAAGATGAGGCCTCAAACAAGACACTTCTAAGAATCCTACATCAAACAATTTACAAATCAGGTAGGGATTGGCATTTACAAATCAATCCAACACTATGGGCTTACAAGACTACTATACACACTCCTATAGGGGCTACACCTTTTTGACTTATCTATGGTTTCAAAGTTGTCTTTTATCTAGAAGTTGAGATTCCCTCTTTGTGAGTCTCTCTATATGGTTTAATTACTAATAAGGACCATAGAGCTATGAGGATTCATGAGATAGAAACCCTAGATGAGAATCACAAGGCCATGTTTGATCACATGAGGGCTTATTAGAAAAGGATGTCTACTAGCTATAACAAAAAGGTCCATCTCATGAGTTCAAAGTGGGTGAACTTGTTCTTCAAGAGAATCCTAAGAATCAATAGGATAGGGAATATAAAGGAAAATTTGAGCCTAGTTGGTTAGGTCCTTACATTATCACAACAACATTCAGATATGGTACATATTAGCTTTCTAGTCCTGAGGGGGAACATCTCTATAAGCCTATCAATATCCTACACCTGAAGAAATTCTATGCTTAAGACTCTCATGGCTCAACTATTTGTACATATCTTATGGTCCTAAAAAAATCCAAAAAAATAAAAAATGTCCTATAAAAATGATCATCTTAGTGAAAAACTAGCAATAGGCACTTTGATGTACCACCAAAAAATTGAAAAAGCTCAAAAATACAAAAATTAAATTAGAAAAAGTCCTGAAAAAATATGCCAAGTGGTGAAAACTAGAAACAGATGCTACTTGAGAACCTCCTACCTATGTCTATTAGTCTCACTTCATGCTCAGTCATTTCACTATACATTTCCTAGCTTGGAATCAACTCTTATCCTCGTCTAGGGGGCATGACTTCTTAGCTTATCAAGGTCTTCTTGTGCATTAGGTTTTATATGACAATTCATCTAAAATAGTGTTTTTCAACACTTCCCCCTCTTGACATCGAGTGTTTTTCAACACTTCTCAGATATCTTACCTATATTCTAGAATATTGTGATATTTCTCACTATCAGATGCGAGTCTTAAAGGGATGGCCATGTGACTTTAAAACACACACTTAAACATTAAACTTGCTAAGACATGATGAAATTTATCTTCTTTGTGTGTTTTCTATGATGATTTCTTTTTTGAGTGTTCCCTCCCTAATAGTCTTTCGAGGATGTCATGGAGTAAAAGACTGGGGACATGGGGCATTTTTTACTTGTTTTCTTCTTGTGGGTATAATTTTTTAGTCTAGGGTGTTGAGATCCTTTGTTCTTTTCCTTCTTTACACTTTGGGCCTACAATGTATCATGCTTGTCTATTTCTGGAAGACCATACTCAAGGGTTATCCTAACACATATGCCTTGATACAGGTGTAATCTTTATATACTAAAACTTAGCAGATCTAATTGCATTAGTCATCTTGACTTACATGTCTTGATGCTTAGGTTGGATTCCCACATACCTAGCTGATATAGATCATATTCATATCCTCGTAGTTATCCTAGTGAGAATTATATGATCTTCAAATGTCCCTAATAATGCTCAATGATGAAATTAGAGTTTAAAATTTGTGTTTCCCTCACAAGTAAACCATTTTGCATACTAGTTTGTACTGTAAGATCATTCTAGATTAGTCTTGCATTTTTCATATGGAGAGAACTCTCTCTTCACCTTTTGTAGACATGTCATTTAACTACATTCATATCTTCTCACTCCTCCTCTCACTCATGGCTTTTGTTTCTTTCCAATCTTTTCCACTCTCTTGCTTCTCCTATACCTATAATCACAAGGGATTAATCTCATCATCAAATCAAATCTAACCAAATATCTCATTTTCAAATATGAGTATGCATCATAAACATAAGAGCTAAAACATCTATGAGAGAGATCCATGAGCATATAAACGTGAACACAAAAATGAGCATACATAAACATGAGCATGAACATACATAAGCAATGTCACATGGAAATGTAAGCATGAGATCTAAAATAGCCATATAAAACCATCACATGAGCACAAGATGAGCAAGAACACAATGATGACCAATAGGATCCAATATCTCATATATATATGAAAGTGAACCAAATAATACATGTACATGTGATATTCAAAATCAAGATAACCATGTCAAAATACATATATACATCAACAAGTGTCATAGGACATTGGCCTAGACTTGGTCCTAGACCTAATATTGACTCCCCCTCATGAGTAGGTTGTGTCTGAGGAGGAGTCTCTAGTTTCCTCAATTGTGGCTAGTCTTATCTACCATCTCTCTCATAATACATAGGCACCCAATAACCCAAAAGAACGACAACAATAAAAATTCCATGATAGTATCTTGTCCATGCTTCCTGTCACTCCACCTTGTGTCGGGCCTCTATTAGATCATCTCTTAATTCATGCTCCCACCTATCATCATCTACCCATGTATCCACCAGTTGTTGGTCTTTGACCACAATAGTCATCCTCAACCCTTATATATTTTCCCCTAATGCTGAAATATGAGCATCCCTAGGATCCTCCCCATCTACCCCCACTGGGTACTCCTATCAAGGATCTTTTCTCTCCATCCTCCTCCACCTCACTAGCTACTCTACCTCCTTGTTATTATCCTCCTCCTCCTCCTGCCTCATGGGCTGCATCAATGACCACATCTATCTCTCTACAGTCCCATGGGAGCTTCTCCTCACCTCCATCTACCTAACATGTTTTCCTTTTCCTCCTTTGTCATCCCCACCATATCCTCCATGTCCTGCTACCTCAGGAAAAGCATTTAGTATCATGAATTGAGTAAATGGGTGTCTTTGCATCTCATAGAAGTAACTTGGATCCATACCTACATCTGCTAGACTAAGATGATAGTCTTAGGGCTCTCACTATAGAAAATTCAACTAATGGGTCCTCAATTCCATCAACTAATATTCCTTGACCATTCCACTTTCCCTTGATTAGATTTTTATTTTCATTCTTTGTTGTACTTCATATAATTTTTCATCAATCCAAGGTAGGGTTCCTAGCTACCCTATGAATGATAGCCTTATTTATCTTGATTGATCGACCTACTAACCATATTTTCATGTCATGACTACGGATAAGCACAATCTTTATCCATTTGACCTTAAAAACCTTTGAAAAACCTAGGGCACAAGTAAGCTCTTTCTCAAAAATGATCTTGTGTTCATCCTTCAAGATTCTATCAACACATAGATTATCATTAGCTTCTCTAATCTCAAGATCTCCAATTTATCCTACTTTGCATAGATAATAGGATCTTACATCCTGAATAGTCAAGACTCTAGGAAGAATTGACAATAAAGCTCCAATATCATCAATAGATTTTTTTAGGTTTCCTAAATTTTTGAGATTAGTTGGAGGACTTTGATCATTTCTACAATTTGTGCACTATTGTCCTTCAACATTTCACTTCTAGATGTCATTATGAACTAGGTTTTAATAAAAAAAGCTTTTGAAATATCTCCACTGAATATTTAACTTGACACTAAGGGTAATACTTTGACAATTTCGCTAGTATACTGCTATGATTATTTTGCACTAGTCACTAAAATCACCTTAATCACCTTGAAATCTCTCATAAACTCTTTTGATCACCTAGTGAATGAAAATGAACATCCAAATTTGACAAATACCTTCAAATTTTCATTTTAGGTATGAATTTAATGTCTTTGTATTTTCTTGGTATATGATAGCTAGCTCATTCTCCATTTCTTTCTTGGTCAAGGTTACATCACTTGGCCATTACTAATTTATTTAGTCAATACATTAACTTCCTTGATCACTCGGTCTATACTGCAAGGCTCTGTCAATATAGATTGTACCCTAATGCTTGGTACTCTATGATTTCCTTCTTTTTTTTAGTTCTTACTGCATCTTTACTTATGTAGATATGAACCTCTAGCACTTCTATGCTAGGAACTAATGTAAAAATATAACATTGAATATATAGTCCCTACATACCTTCCTTCATTAGAGAGATGTGGTATGATCACTTGATCCATTAGATTGGGTGATCATAGTTTTGTCTACTCCACTACTTCCAACTCTTACTATCTATATCCATGTTTTCTTTCTATCAAGTTTGTTATCTCAATTACTTGGTGCTAATGTCGGTGCTCTAGTTTCTACTGATATGTCCAACTTTGAGACAACCAAAACATACTATTTCTCCATTTAGCTACTTCTTGTAATTTCCTCTAAAATTCATTTTGATGCAATTCTCTAGCATGCATCCATATTCTCCATAATAGTGACAACTATACCATGTATTATAATCCAAATTGTACGAATTGTCTTTACTTGATGTATGTGTTTATTTCTCAGGTATCCAGACTAACTTTTTTTTGAATCTACACTCATGAGCTCTATGTCCATACTTTTGAAAATTCTAACAATGACCTTGGAATTTAGATACATTTTTTATTGAGTCATTATTTTTTGATCTACATTCTTGTGTTTGATGTCCTTCTTTCTTGCAATTAAAACAATTACCACTTAATTTAGGTTTAGGAGGTTGGATACCATTTTTTCTTCTACAACTGTTGGTTGTGTGACCAATTTTCCCATAGTAATGACCTATAGGTTTTCCTTTGAATTTGGCATTCCTTTGTTCCCCACTCTTGGATGACTCTCCTTTTTCAATAAATGAAGAGTGCTTGTTGTATCCAAGTCCAAAGGTATCTTTTATTCTAGGTGACCTCAATAATTCTTCAAAATATTTGATTTCTTCATTTGGTTTATTCATCCTCTCCATAAGTATTTCTTAACTCACTTTTCAATTACTCATTTTGTAGCCTTAGATTTGTGATCTCCAAATCCTTTCTATTTGCTTATTGATTTGAAGCTACTAATTGATTTATCATATCTAGTTGATTATTTGTAAGATTTTATACTTCAAATGACTTCTCTTCAAGTCTGATAGCCATTTGTCTTTTTTCTTCTTCAACCATGAGTTTATCTTCCATTTCTTTCTTCTTCTTTTTCATTGTTTCACATAGTGTAACTGATTGAATTTATTCTTTTGTCTTAAGATATTTTTCTTCTTTGGTTAGGGTATTATTCTTCCCCAGTAATCATGTCAATGCTTCATCATTATTTCTAGTCTTTCCACTATTAAGAATTCCTTCTATATCAACTTCTTTATATCATGTGTCATTTTGTTAAATAGCTATCTATTTGCTTCTTTTCAAGTTTTTCTTTGACTCTTCTTTTGTTGATTCTAATTATTGCAATATGTTATGGATTTCAATCATCTGGTTCTTAATGATTTTCCTCATCTTATACACTTCCATATCCATGATCTGATCTTCTCAAGTTATTAGGTTTCCTAATTAGAGAACTAATCTCTAATACCAATTGTTTGAATCAGTTGATAGGAAACGAGATACTGAGAGGGGGGACGTGAATCAAGATCTTAAACTTTTATCTTCAAAACCAATTTAATGAATTCACACTTAACTAATCTCATATAATAGATCTAATCATTAAAAATATAATGTTGAAACATAAATGAAATACATCCCATTCATGAAAGATTTCAACACATAACACAGTGATTTGGTAACCCAAAAATAGTTCAATGCGAAGGTAAAACTGGGGTGGGGATGAAACCCAAAAATCTATTATGACTTGGAGCCTAATCAAACTCGAAGGTTTTCGATGTGGTTTTCACCCAAATTATTTCTACAGGGGTTGGGGGTAGCACCTCCGAAGCCAAAAATGACCTTATATTGTAAAATGCATCGACTACTATATTTCTATTGGATGACTTTTTCTAGCCCTAATTTTGTAAGCAGTAAAAATCTTGTATAAATGGCTTAGGATTAGGGATCTCATAATTTATGGTGATATTTAAGCTTCTTATGGCAATATTGAGTTGTAAGGGATTGTAAATTTTAATCACTAGATAGTAATAGTATTGGAGTTGTTGTTGGTGGATGTAGCTCAGGAATTGGGTGAACCATGTTAAATCTTGGTGTCTTGTGTTCTCTCTTGTGTGATCTATTATTTTTTGATATTGGTTATATTTGCATGTAGCTATAATTTCTATCTGAGGTTAATCCTAATAAAATATTCACTATTGCAGCAATAAAGTTAACCTATTAGGGTTAAAAATTTTGATCATAAGATACAGTCTACCCTATGAGGGGTCTTCTTTGTTAAAATCCTTAGAGATTGTTAGGTCTCACCTTGTTAAGGGATTTTACACTCACAATGAAGTAAGGATTTTGCTAGGAGGTTTACATAGGTTTTTTAAAACCACTCTATTAAGAGATTTACCCTAATTCAACTAATAGTAACTAATTTAGTACTGACCCTCAATTTTCTTTGTAATTGGGTCTTGGGTCTTCTCTTTTCTATATCTCTAATCTTCTCTCATAATTTGATAGCTATGTTCAGTCCTTCACTACTCTGGTTCTCTCTATATGATCTTCTTTCAAATGCAGTATACTCTTCTTCACATGTGAATACACCCAGCCATTCCTTCTTTCATACTCACATATGGATTCTAGGTTTAGAATACCCTTTAAATAAATGTTCTATGAAGGTTCTAGATCTTGATTGATGGTTTACAATTCATCATTTTTTGCCATTTCTATCTTATTTTCTGATTGGTTGAATTACATGCCTTAGGATCATTACCCTCTATAATGATGCATGATCACCTTCTTAATTGGCTATGAAAATATTAAATGTCATAAAAGTCAGCCAAAATGGTTTATATATGTGTTTGTTCCATTAAAAACTCATATGCCAAAACTAAACTGGCCAAAACTTGAATGCTCTGACACTTAGTCATGTAGACTTCTTCATGTTGTCACTCGAATTATATATACCTTATTTCTTGGAAATCATTAACTTGTGAATGTGCTTGGTTCCAACTATATTTCTTGGTGTGTACATGTGCTCGATCTCAACTAAATACTTGACAATCACTACCATGCTCAGTATAAGCTTTATATGCTCGGTCTTTACTAGATAACTCAATCACAGTGATGCCCATGTAATCTTTCCTAGTAGATGAATAAGTGTTTGGACACTAATAGACAATATTTCCTTATAGATCAACATACACTTCATATGGAAATAAAAAACCAAAATGAAAAATCTCAAGACATATCTATCATACTCATTGAATCACCATGACATGATACATGAAGGATGCGATACACATCCTCGAGGGTGATCATGGACTCACTAGTGGGAAAATGGAAGGTGTTATATGCTCATTGTGCCATCTCTTAGCCAATATTGTCAATAACCTATGGATCATCCAAATATGGGTCATATGAAATAACCACCTGAAGCTCATAGCCTCTACTATTGCAATCTCATAATCATCTTGGTGATTTATGACATGTAACCCCACCATCTTGGGGGCTCTAATTAGAAATATTGGAAAAAATATCTGCATAACCAAGCACAAGACCCAAAGAGCATTAGTACCAACCATAATAGATCAAGAAAATTTCTAAACAACTAAGCATGGAAGAAAATAACAATCACATGCTCAAATTTTGCCTCTAAACATGAAAAAATGCTCAAGAATTATATATGCAATATTTTTTGCCGATACATTATCATGTGATACTTTTGTTTCATGTGATACTTCACATGGTGTCATATGATATTTGGGTACCCCTAATATGATACACCTTACAATACCCATGTGATACATATTTGTTATTATAAGTATCATGTGATACTTCTTATCATAAGTGTGTGATACATTTAAAGTATCATATGATATTTTGCACAAAATGCATCAAAATACATAGAAATGTGTTTAAAAGAGAAATAAATGACCTAAACACTTGAAATTTGTGAAAGCTTACTAGAGCCTTGTATGCTACTGGTTGGTTGTGCAACTAGGTGCACTTGAAACAATGTTGGTGAGTAGGAATTCCTGCCAAAGTCATTGCTATCTCTCTTAGACCACTCAAAAGATCTCAAATTTGCAAATGAAAAAATGAGTTGAAAATGACCCATGGACCCTTTATATAATCCTTTGACTCAATTTTGACCCATTTTTCAAAGTCCTCAGAATACTATGAAAATTGCAACCCTAGTAATTTTGACATCTTGGATCCATTTTCAAGATCAAAATTGAAATTAGAGTTCATCTTCATGGTCAAAATTACAATTTAAAATTCTATGTCCTTTTGTGCAGTTGGCTAACCTTTTGAGGTCAAATATTTGAATCTTCACTGGGGCATCAAGATGAGTATTCAAGACTTTCTATCTAGTTCTTTGAAATCAAATACCTCTATCTATTGTTTCCTACTTGGCTTCTTCATTTTTTATGTAATGTGCTCCCAGATCAATCACACATTAGTCAAAGAGGGGCAAATGGAATCACCTAAAAATGGTCACTTAGACTATTAGCCCCTTCTCAACATTTTGGCTAAATTATTTAATCATTTATCTAGGCCAAATTGCTAAAAAATAATTTATTTCATTTTGACCTATAGTTTATGCTTTCCCTAGGGCATCAGTATCTACAGCTCAAATGGTCTCTCACGAAGTATCTATTGTTCTAATCATTATTATTGTACTAATATGTGTAGGTTCTCATAATTTGAGTGAGATCTTCATGGAACAAAGGTAGATATGGTTTGGTATTCCCTTGTTCCCCATATTGGTTATGTCCTCCATCCCTCGTCTAGTAGAAACTAATCAAGCTCCTTTTGATCTCCCAAAAGCGAAAGCTAAACCAGTTGCAGGCTATAATGCATAATATGTGTAGGATACGATCCTCAAGAGTTCACTATTGGTGGAAGCCAATGTCCCTGCAAGGTGAGGACTAATTCAGATTGAAACAAGGCCAACTACTTCTCAATTAGAGGTCAGGCCCAGTGGCACTATTCAATTAATTCACCCATAATCAGTTTAGTTGGGAATCACAAATCCTTGTTAGAAGAGTAGGGCACTGGCACTATAGCTAGCCTTAGAATAGTAGGGGCCGGCCTATAAGGGCCCAATAGGTGGCAACTATCTCCTCCCACCTACCATAGCCCTTAGGGTGCTGGGGTCACCCTGCTACCATAAATAATGGCAATGTGCATGCATAGGGCCCCTACTATTCTAAGGTAGTTGTTCCCATAGAATAGTAGGGGCCCACCCTAACTATAATATCCTAAGTCCATATTTTATTAAAAGAACATGTCCCCTTTTAATTAAATAAAATACCCCATTCTTCCAACCCACTCTAATGTGAACACATAAAGTCTTCTTTCCTATTTACAAATTAAAAGAAAGACTTTGTCTCATGTAAAAAGTCAACTCTTTCTAATTGGTGGAAATGATCTTGCACATGGATGATGTCAAAAGTCAACCCCCACCCTTGATCACTCATTTCTTAATCTTGATCTCAATCATTTGTACATCTTTAAAGAGAGAGTTCTCTCCTTCTCTAAGGATCCCAATTTTGAGCTATTGTTATGCTACAGGTTTACTTATAGGTTTTTGGAGCATTTTGTGGAGAATTTATATCTTCTTGTCTCTAATATCAATTTTTTCCAACAAACTCCCTCTTTGGCATTGATGGAAACACAACATGTCAATATAAACTATAGAAGTATGAGAAATTAAATAATATATTTAGTTTCATTCTTATTCTCATCCATACTAGCTCCCTCTAAGATTTTTCTTGTATACTAAATTTTCCCTAATCTCCCATGTTGAAACTAAAATCTCCCTCTTTGACATCAATTTACAAAGGATACAAACTTTGAAATTACTATGTACATTTTGTACTGATTCATATGAAATATGCTCTACATTTCACACTTGAAGTGTGACAACCTGCATCAATTTGATTGATCTTCAATGGAGCCTAATTGATGTCACACTATATTTTTCTTTAGTGAGTATCAGATAGGGGAATAAATCCTATTTTACCTCTTAGATACATAAATTAATCCTTAGCTAAATCTTTAGTAAATATATTTGTTATCTACTCCTTATTGTTCACATATTCTAATCTTACCTCTTTGTCCTGAACCAATTCCCTTAGGAAATGACATCTGATTGCAATGTGTTTTGTCATTATGTGCATTACTAGATTTTTGGATAAAGTAATTGCACTTGTGTTATCACAATAGATAACCACTAGTTCCTTGATTTCTTCCTTCATTTATGACATCAATTGCATGATCCACATTATGTTAGAATAGTTATCTATTGCTTAAACATACTATGCCTCTATTTTGGATTGAGAAATATAATCATTCTTCTTGCTTTTCCAAGACACTAACCACTTTCCAAGAAATAATGCTCCTCCACTAGTAATTTTCTTGTCATCAATGCTTCCTACCCAATTTGCACCGATAAAGGCTCTTAACTCAATATTTCCTCCTTTTTTATACCATAACCCATATTCTTCAATTCCATTTAGATATGTCAAAATTATTTTGACTGTCATCATGTGATTTTATTTAGGATAAGTAGAAAATATTGCAACTATGCCAACTACAAATGCAATATCAGGTCTAGTGTGAACCACATATTGAAGTTTCCCAATCATTGATCTATAAGGAGCTTGATTAACCTCCTTTGAATCATCATTCTTTGAGAGCTTATATCCACTAGACATAGGTATCCCAACTAGTTTGGAAACTTCCATTCCAAAAACTTTTTAATGTCTCCTTGATGTATTTTGATTGAGTGATGTATAGGCCATCCTTCATCTGATGAACTTGCAGACCCACAAAGAATTTAATCTCTCCAAACATAGACATTTAAACTTCTTTCCTCATTTTTTAAGAAAATGACTTGCATAACATCTCATGTCCACCAAATATGATATCATCCACAAATATTTGTGCTACCAATATCTTGTCTTTTGTTCCTTCCTTAATATAGAAATTTCTATTAGCATTTGTTTTTTCAAAACCAATTTTTACCATATACACATGCAAGCTTTCATACCATGCTCTAGGAGCTTGCTTTAATCCATATAAATCTTTATGAAGTTTATGTACCATGTTTCTTTGGCTTTGATCAATGAGACCTTTAGGTTGTTCAATTTAGACTTCTTCTTTTGATACTCCATTCAAGAAAGGTTAGTTAACATCCATCTGATAGACTTTGAATCCCTTTTGTGTTGCATATTCTAGAAGTATTCTAACTCCTTCAAGTATTGCAATAGGTGAAAATGTTTCCCCATAATATATACCTTCTTCTTGAGCATAACCTTGTCATCTATGTCTTGCTTTTTTTTTTATTGTCACTTCTACTTTCTCATTCAACTTATTTCTGAATATCCATTTTGTACCACTCATATTTCTATCATTGGGTCTAGGAACAAGAGACCAAGTTTTGTTCCTTTGTATTTTCTCAATCTCTTCATTCATTTCTTATATCTAAATTTCATTTTCTAAAGCATCTTTTATAGATCTAGGCTCAAATTCACTAAGAAAATATGTGCCTTTTAATTTGTTCCTTATCAATATGCCTTCAATCTCTCCTCCAATTATTTGTTCAGCTACATGATGTCTTCTAACATATTTAGCAAGTCTTGGATCTTTCTTTCTTGAATTTTAACTTGGTTCACCTAGTTCTCCAATATCTTTATCCTTTTCTTAGGCTCCTTTGGCTGACTTGGTTGTAACTTGGGTGCTTATGTTTTTTATTTGGGTTGCACTATCTATGACTCGGGTTGCACTACCTAGGTTTGTAACTCAAGTTGTACTATCTGAGAGTTATTAGGTACACTTAGTTTCTAATTGGATTCAACCTTCTAAGGTAGAATCTCAAGTTCCTCTTCATAATAGACAAACTTTTTATAATCTTCAGGCTCTTTTTTGCTTTGTTCTTCACTTCTTTCTAAGAACTCATCAATCTTTACATGGGAAATTCCTATGAATTTGTGAGTACTAAGATACAAACATTTGTATGTCTTTCTTGTATTGGAGTACCCTAGGAATATCTCTTCATTACTTTTTGCATCAATCTTTTCTTTCCTTACATCTTTTAAGATATAACATCTACTTCCAAATACTCTAAGATAACAAACATTAGGTTTGTAACCATACCATAATTCATAAAGTGTTTTGTTTGAACCTTTCTTCACCTAAACTCAGTCCACTATATGAACTATTGTGTTTATTGCTTCTCCCTAGTATTTTGGTGCAACATTATTCTCTGTTATTAGTATTCTTTCACATTCCATGATGGATATATTTCTTCTTTTTTCTATTCGATTTTTCTCTAGAGTTCTAGGTGTTGATACATGTCTTTTGATTTGTCTTTCATTGTAGAACTCATTGAGTTCATTTGGGATGAATTCTCCTCCTCTACTTGATCTTGAGCATTTTAGATTCTTCCTTGTTTGTTTCTTAACTCTATCCAAATACCATTTAAACTTTTTAAAAGCATTAAACTTATCCTTTAAAAACATTATAATCATCATCCTAGAATTATCATCAACAAATAGAATGAAATATATATCTCCACGGCAGCTTTCTACACCTATTGGACCACAAAGATCTGTGCGAACTAGTTTCAAAACTTCTTCACAATTGTAAGACTTTCTTTTGAAACTTCTTCTAATCATTTTACCAATTTGACATTGTTTGCACATGCCCATCTTAGGCTTCTTTAGATAAGGTATACCTCTTACTCTTTTGTTCTTACATGTTATGAAAGTTAACATGACACATTCTTTTATTCCATAGCCAAATTTCTTCTATCTGAGCTAGCAAGCATGAACTTTTAGTGAGATCTAGGTAAATAAATTTCCTTTTGTATGATTACCAATTCCAACTATTTTTCCTTTTCCATCCAATATTTTATCTTTTCCATTCATGAATTCAACTTTGTATCCTCTAGTTTTCAATTGTGTTATACTAAGCAGATTATGTCTTAATCCTTCAACCCAATAGGCATTCTCAGATTTGATTCCATCACTTAATACTATGATTCATTTTCCCTTTATATAACATGGTTCATTGTTTCCAAATCTAACACTTCCACTATCTTAGTCTTCCAAATGTTCAAATTTATTTTTGTCACCAGTCATGTGATGAGGACAACCACTATCTATGATCCATGTATCATGTTCTCTAACATGTGAGATAATTGCCATTTTTTCATTTTCCTCATCATCAAATTCATCTTTAACAACAATATAAACTATTTCATCTTATCATTATCACTATCATACTATTTTGCATTGTAACATGATTTCTTACCTTTTCCTTTGTAGTCCTTGTAGCTTTTGAATTCTTTCTTTCCTTTTCACTTGTTTAACCTTTTCTCATCTTTATCTTCCTTGTTTGGACATCTTGCAGCAATATGACCAACTTCTTTACATGAGAAACAAATCAATGAAATTTTACCTCTGAATTTTCCTTTCCCTTTTGTTGCCCTTTTTGCTAGAAGAGCTTCAAGATCTTCATCTGATTCTTCTTCTTCTTCACTATCAAATTATTTTCTTTTTGAGTCTCCTCCACCAAGGTTAGTTTTTCTTTGAATGCATATTCAATATTGTTAGAAGAAGGAACACAATTATCAAATCTATCTAACTCAAAAGTAGTCAATCTTCCCACAAGAGTGTCTAGGGTTAAACCATGTGCTGGATTTCATATTATATCTTGAATAGTTGAAACTCTAATTATATAAATAGGAAGAAGAGTTATTAGTACCATTTTTATTACTGTTTCATCATCAATTTTATCTCCTATAGCTCTAATTGCACATACACTTTCTTTGATCCTCTCACTATATTGGGTAATGTTCTCACCTTGTTCCATTTTCAGTCAATCAAAATTACATCTTAAGCTTTTTTTCTTTTTCTCTTTGCACATTTTTTTCACCTCCAAAGACTTTCTTCATCTTTTTCCACATCTCGAATTCAATAGGAAAATATTTGACTTCATCAAATTTAGAATAGTTCAAAAGAGGATGTAATATCAATCATTATAATATTGTGATCCTTTTCCTCTTTTACTTTCTCCATGGTCATAGGTTTGGGTGGTGGAACATATTTATTCTCTAAGTAGAACACATTAACATCACTAATTCTTGATATATGTAGATTCATCAACTCCTATCATGCTGAAAAATTCTCTCTATTTAGCTTAGGGATCTCCCTTCTGTAAGACATCTTGATCTTTGGCTTAGATTCTTAAAACCTTTTCCTACAAGCACCAACTTCTCTAATACCAATTGTTGGGAATGTAAGAGAGTAACTAAGAGGGGATGGGTGAATCAATTACCTTAAAAAAAAATCCTTGTCCCTTAGATGTCAATATAAACTTCTATTGATCATGCAATACTAAATAGCTTGGTTAACACTATAGTTTTACTGATACTTAATTAACACTATAATTTTATTAGTACTTGATTAGCAAAGAAATCTTAAGATTAATACAAAAAAAATTAACCTTTAGCAAATTAGTTATAGAAATTAAGTATAAGAAAATAACATAAACACAAATGACACCAATATTTAATGTGGAAGCCCAATTTTAGAAAAACCACCATGCAACTAGTCACAATCATTTTCACTCTTCTGAAGTGAGCCCAGTTAGCAGCCAACCTTGTTAAAGGTTACAAAATCTATTGTTAAGTATGACCCTGTTAAAGGATTTAGATCACCCTATTAAGAGTGGCTTGGTTAGAGGTCTTCAAATAATTTAATCTTGAAATGTCACCTTGTTAGAGGATTTACAATATGACTGTTAGGTCAACTCTATTAAGACATTTCTTTACTGCTACAATGGTTAGAAAGAAACAAAAATTTGAACTAATTTATGAAGCAACTTTCTTTGCAAATTTAGATCTTTGTCCTAGCTTGACCTCTAGATCCTCCTTGATCATATGTTCTTTGCAGCTTACCTTCCACACTTTCCTACTCTACCTTGCCTTCACTCACATATCCATCTTATTTTTATATACCACTTGTTACACTTTATCCTCACAATTTAACTGTTCTTATATATCATAAGCTAGGAAAAGTTGGCTAGAATACCCTTTCAAAATATCAATAAATGTCTAAATAGTCAACCTCAATTAATAAAATATTTGAGAATTACATTCAGTTGTCCCTTGGTTAATACTAGGATTGAACGCTCAGTTGACACTATGACTCCTTTGATGCCCAACCAATTGATCAATATTTTAGTCCTTTCTATGCCTGACCAATTGGTTAATATTGTAATTCTTTCGATGCCCAACCACTTGGCAAATACTGCAAATACCTCTAGATCCTTTTTGATCATATGTTCTTTGCAGCTTACCTTCCACACTTTCCTACTCTACCTTGCCTTCACTCACATATCCATCTTATTTTTATATACCACTTGTTACACTTTATCCTCACAATTTGACCGTTCTTATATCATAAGCTAGGAAAAGTTGGCTAGAATACCCTTTCAAAACATCAATAAATGTCCAAATAGTTAGCCTCAATTAATAAAATATTTAAGAATTACATTCAGTTGTCCCTTGGTTAATACTAGGATTGAACGCTCGGTTGATAATATGACTCCTTTGATGCCCAACCAGTTGATCAATATTGTAGTCCTTTCTATGCCTGACCAATTGGTTAATATTGTAATTCTTTTGGTGCCCAACCACTTGGTCAATACTGCAAGTGAGAATTCCTATACTACCCAATTGCTCAGTTAATATTAGAAAGTATTCTTTACCTGACTACTTGGTTAATACTGAGATATGAAAGGTTAATAATGAAAACTCTACATGTCTCAATTAATATTGATATTTCTGTAAACATTAATGACAATTACAATATACAATTAAAGAATTATTTCCAATAGCATAGTTCATTTTCAATAGCTTACTTTCTTTTTGCAATAGCGTAGATCATTTAGCTTAACTAGAATGGTTGTAACACTCTCATTTGTTTAGCTTTGTTTCATTGTAAATCTCATTCTAGCATAGTTTCATCTTTTCATTTCATATTTGAGAGTTCTTTGACACTAGGACTCTTTCTCTTGTCTAAATAATCTCTCATTTCATGGTTTACTAGCAAGGGTTGCATCTCTAAGGCTAAGCTGAGAGCTATTTTCATGCCTATACACACACCTTTGCACTCCATGACTAGGGAGCTCTAAGCTACCATTCAAGCTTTCCAATCCATGGAATACCTTGGGTAGAATGGTTTAGAGAAGTGCACAATTCCAGTGTAGAGTTCCATTAACAAATGTTACCTACAAACAAATTAATATGTTTATCTTCAAATATATCATAGATATCCATATGGTGTTCCCTTTTCTATCATTACAATGATGGGAGCCCATTCAACAATAAATATATTTGTGAACTATGTAAAAGGTTACATTTAACATCAAATTTCCCAAATTTATTATGCACGAGATAATGGTCAAGCCAAAGTCTTCAATAAAACTATCCTAAAAAATCTAAAAAAGCTAGTCATTGAAGTTAGTTTTAAATGGGATATCGAATTGAACCATTCATTGTGGGCTTGTCACACAAGTGTCTAAACTCCCATAAGTGTCACTTGATAAGCTTTTTTTTATGGTTACAAAGCTATCTTGTCAATTAAATTCAAGCTACCATCTTTGTGGGTCTCTTTCTGTAACCTAATCATGAAGATGTTAAGGTCTCTTACTTTCATGAATTAGAGATGCATGACACTCTTAGACATATTACCTTTAATCACCTAAAATCATATCCAAAAAATGTACAAAAGTTAAAATCATAGAGTAAGACCAAAAACATTTGAAATTGTTGATCTTGTCCTTAAGAAAAATCCAAAGAATCAACAAGACAAATTTTTTTTAAAAAGGAAAGTTTGAACCCAATTGGTTGGGTCTATTTATCATTATAACTACGTATGGCTCAATTACATACAAGTTTGTTACTTATGAAGGCGAACTTCTCGTAAACCTCATCAATAGAATTCACCTTCACAAATTTGTATACATGATCATTTAAGGGAAATTCTTTTAAAAGGCCCTCAAAAATCATTAAAAAAAAAAAAAAACAAAGTCATGAAAAAAATAATAAAAATCATAAAAATAACTAAAAAATGAAAAAGGAAAAAACCCAAAGAAATAAACATTTTTTCCTTTGATGAAAACTAGTTTATCATGGTGAAAAAAAGGAAACCAAAGCCATGTGTAATGAATTTTCTCCTCCTTCCTCCAAATTTTCCATTTTCCTTTTATACCATAATAACCTTTCAAACTCACCATGTCATGTGTATCTTTGCATATTTCTTGCTTGCATGAACACATTCTGACTCGCATATTATACTATTCATATCTTTAAATTGGAAATATCATTGACTTTAACATTGGATTGGGGTATTTGGCATCTCACAATGAAAGGAACTATCAATTTTTCTTTATTTGTTTGCTCACAAACCATAATAGGGTTTAACTTACACCCTCAACCATGGCATTTACCCTTTCTTATCAATACAAATATCTAGTTCATGGATGTATTATACTTTAGACAAGCATGAGGATTGGATATTAACAAAATCATCACAACGGGAGACTGAGATTGAGAAAACATAACAACAACATATCAACCATTCAAAACAAAAATATCGCTTGAGGAAAAGATATTTTCAATATTATTCATGTTTCTTTATTTATTTTATTTGAGTTTTCTAATTTTTTTTAATTTTTTCTTTTTGGCATGCCTTCTAGATTTTTAGGATGTCTCTAACTAGATATTTTATTTTTTAAATGTATTTTATGAGAAAGGCAATGATGGGGTATCCTCACTTATTTGTTTCCTTATGAGTTGTTCCTTAGTAATATGATGACTTATGTGTGGACATGAGCATCTAATATTATCAAGGATGTATGTGTCACATGTAAATTGAGGTATTCCATAATGGTTTGATGTGCTTTACTCCACACAATGGGTATGTTAATTCAATGGATCTTTCCATATCTATATGAGCTCAACATGTTGTCATAATAATCTCAAGGATGATATTTTCATTTAAAAGAAAAATAAATTCCATCACTTTCTTCTCATCATCACATTATCTTCATCCCATTTCCTTCTTCATCGCATCTCCCACATCCATTTCCTTCCTTTCAATTCATTTTTTTCTTCATCTCGCTTATTTCATCTAATTTCTTCATTTCACATATCTTTTTTCATCATAAATTCATTTCTCTATCAATTTTTTTAGTCATTCCTTTCATAAAATATTTCCATCCTTTATATTTTTCATTCTTCTTCTTTTCAAAAATCTATAAATTGCTTTATCTAATAGGTACATGCATCTTAATTTCAATTTCAGAATAATTGTATGAACTTATCTTATGCTAGCATCAATCTCAATCTCAATCATCTTATCAACATGGCTATACTAATTATTTTCATCATTTTTTTGGTTACACCTCTCAATTACTCAACTTAATCACATGTGCATTGTCAATCATCCAATCGTTTTCTTGTAACATATCAAAAAATCAATATCATCACACTTTGTCTAATAAATATTTTGAGGGGATCTACCATATTTATCATCATCATTACCAAAACATCCATAAGGTGTATATATTAGTTAATCATTTTTTCTTTGAAAAAATATGACAAGTTGCATTATCTCATAGAGGGGAAATGCAAACAAGTAAAAATATATTCTTAATAATATTAATCTCTTATGTAGGTCCATTTCCTTATTGTTCATTCATTAATTTCTTATGTAGATCATTGGGAGGTACAAGTTTATACTACCCAGAACCAAACCTATTATACACCATGATTATAGTGGCTAAACCCCATGTAGTATGTATTTCTAAATGGTGGTGAATGAACCAAACACCTATGAAAACAGAAAGAATTTCATTATCAAGATTTATTGTTCAAGCCATACACTAATAACATAAGTAAGTATCTTGGATATGTGATTTTAATTTTAAAGTCTGAGGTTTTATGTTTTCAAATTATAGGGTGTAGGATTTTAGAGTTAAAAGTTTAGAGATTTTGTGTATGTGATTCAAGGGATGTATGGTTTTAAGATATAAGGATTTAGTCATTCTTTTAATAGAAATGCATTTCTCTAACAATACACTACGAGAATGAGAAAGGATGTAAGGTTTGATATTTTAAGGCATAGGATTTAGATATCTATAATGAATAGTTTTAATTGTTATATTACTATGACAAATGTAGTTTTTTTAGTCAAACTCATCGATCCATGTTTCAAACTCATTGACCTATGTTTCATGAGTAGTGGTTCAGATGAACCCATCTCTCATGAAAATGAATGGAACACTTATCACTCATTTCTTCTAAGTGATACATAAATACTCACAAGATAAAGCAAAGAAGTGAAATTTTATAATGATATTCTTTAATAGGCATTGTCAAATATTTTCTATAATTAATCTTATCAAATTTCCACATTCCATTTGAAATGTAAATCTATGTTTTTGAATTCAATTGTGTATTTTTATTTTTTAGCATCAATATTTTGGATCACTCTTTGTAATCCATCATCACATAGAGTGATCATGGACTTGATTGTCTAATATCATCAAGGATGTATGGGTCACGTGTGAATTTGGATATTCCATAACATTTGATGTGTTTGACTCCACACAATGGGTATGTCAATTCGATGGATCTTTCCATATCTACATGAGTTCAACATGTTGTCATAATAAGCTCAATGATGATAATAGAACTTCAAAGAAAATAAATTACATCACTTTCTTCTCATTATCACATTATCTTCGTCTCATTTCCTTCTTCATTCCATTTCCCACATACTTGTTCTTCCTTTCAATTCATTTTTTTAATCTTTTCACTTCATTCATCTAATATTAGGTAAAACCTAAAGATTATTATTTCATTATTAGAGCAATAGAATGGTGAGTATATATTATTTCATTACCAACTACTAAGATGTAAGTCATTGTGGAGGATGTATAATGCATCCTTAGATTACCTATTACTAGAGAGATGGTACAATACAATCCCTAGGATGGAATGGATATTTACAAGAGGTTTTTTTAGGATGATGGCATTGATGAGTTAGAGATTAATTGGAGGGATTGGTATATTTATATGAACCTCTCTCTATAGTCTTAGAGTCATTGAAGGATAAGTTTTCCTATATAGGAGATCTCATGGCTTTGATGGTTTTGGGGGAGGGCTTTGGAATAATTAAGAAGGGATGCATATTTTCATGGGGTCTTTGCATTTTTTATTCTCATTTATATCATGATTTGTGCTAGTTTACATATGATGTTACTTATATTATCTCAAAAAGAGTCACCCTACTCCATATTTAGGTCATGTGGAGGAATATTGTCACTACCCATCCTTATTGTTGTTGATTCAATGGTGTAGGATATCCATTTGTCTATTTGTATCTGAATATGCATTCTTATCCTAAGATTGGGAATCTTGATAACTAGTGACACATGTTTTTTTGATCTAGTACATAAAGACTATATAATGATTTTAAGAAGTGGGAGAAGTATGGTAAAGAGATTGCATACTATTTTATACCTAATGGTTGATAAGAAAATTCTTACATTCTTAGAGGAACACTATTACTCAAGTGCTTTGGCAGTTTAGTATGACCCAAGGAATGCCTTAGAGTACCTCCAAATTTTCCTAGACACACAAGGAGAAGAGAGATTGAGATCTTATGATTTCTTCTAATATATCTCGTTTAGAATTCCTTCTTAGTCCTTATCAAACTTGGAGCATGAAGAGGAATGTGGTTGATCCAAATATGTCAAATGAGCATGTAAAATATTTTATGGAGAGCCCATTCTCTAATATTACAATGATAGGAGGTGTTCCACTCCTAGTAGAGGATGATAATAAGTAGCTCTAGATACCATAGAGAAGGAGGAGGAGGAAATAGGATATTATTGGATCACAAGGAGGTGATGGAGGAGATGGTGGATATATATATATATATATATATATCACTCCACCCATGATATAAATATATTATGATCTCCTTCTAATGCCCAAAAATCTTCCTTATACATAACACATGCATGTTTTTGTTTACATAGTGTATTGTACATAGACATGAAAAATGGAATGATGGAACATGTATTGAAATAATTAGATATATCTCATACCATTGGTGAGATTTCAATAGAGATTAATATATTGAATTCAAACTTCTAAGGTCACTTATTCCATTCATATGGACAACTTAGAATTTAAATTCTAACTTGTACAATGTAAGAAATTAGAGTACAATTTTGCACTTTATTGCCAAATGATTAACATTGAGATAACACATTAAATCATCCATCCTAATAATGTAATTTAAAGAGGGGGGAAAAAGAATGAGTTCCTTCAAACTTCATACTTCATTAACATATGTTATAACCTCAAAAAATAGCTCCAAGGTGATATGTATGCTCACATTTTCAAGATTAAAAAATATAGAAAACATCTCAAACTAGAAGCTAATACTTCTTCAAAACATTCAAAACATGAAGCATTTGTGTATGGTTAACATGGAGGTAGATCATTAAGTGGTGGAAGTAAAGATTTCCTAGAACCAGGCCCATTCTCCACCATAATTGCAGTAGCTAAAACCTATGTTGTATGTATTTCCAGATGGTAGTGAATGAAACAAACATCTATAAAAACACAAAGAATCACATTATAATTATGGCATTATAAATTTTATTCAAAATAAAATTAATAATGTGCTTCCCACAAACCCACTTTACAATAGCGTGCACATTAGTTAAAAGGAGAAAATTTGTATTTCTCTAACTAGACACTAATAAAACAAGTAAACATTTAGGATCTAGGAATTTGGGAGTACAAGATTTAGGATTTAAAGTTTACCTACTTTAGACTAAGAACAATCTATTGGATAGTATATTTGTAAGAAAAGAAAATCTCTATTGGTCTAATCATACACTAATAGCATGGAAACCCCGTAGGAATTAAGAGTTTGGGGTTTTGGAGTGTAGGGTTTTAGGTCTTAAAGTTTAGGTTTTAATCTTTTTTTAAAATAAAATTCTATTGTTCTAACCATACAAGTATAACATAAGTAAGGATCTTGGACATGTGATTTTGAGTTTAAAGTGTAAGATTTTAGGTTTTCAAATTATAGGGTGTAGGATTTGAGTTAAAAGTTTACAAATTTAGCATATGTGATTCAAGGGATGAATGGTTTAAAGATATAAGTCTTTAGTCTTCTTTTTTTTATAGAAACATATAGCTCTAACCATATACACTAAAAGAATGAGTAAGGATGTAAGGTTTGAGATTTTGAGGTGTAGTATTTAGATATCTAAAATGAATAGTTTTAATTGTGATATTACTATGACAAATGTAGTTTTTCGAGTCAAACTTATTGATCCATGTTTCAACTCATTGACTCATGTTTCATGAGTAGTAATTCACATGAACTCATCTCTCTTGAAAATGAATGAAACACATACCACTCATTGTATCTAAATGATACATAAACACTCATAAGATAAACCAAAAAATTGAAATGGTATAAAAATATTCTTTAATGGGAATGTAGAACATTTTCTATAATTAATCTTATCATATTTCCACAACCATTTGAAATGTAAATCTATGTTTTTGGATTTGATTGTGTATGTTTTTTTTAGCAATAATGTTCCACTTCTACTAGAGGATGAGGATGAGTAGTTGCAAAGACCATAGAGGAGGAGGAGGAGGATGAAATAGGATATGAGTAGAGCACAAGGAAGTGATGATGGATAGAATACATAGGGGTGGGAAGTGAGTTTCTAGATATGGAAGAGAGTAGTAAGAGTGATTTTTCCAAGATAGTAGCTAGATGTATACACACAAGTATATTTTAATAGTCCATAAGATTAGGCAAATATTTCTCCATATGTACAAATTCTAAAACCCTTCCTTACACATTACAAACAATTACAAATGTGTGTGTGTGTGTGTGTGTGTGTGTGTGTGTGTGTGTGTGTGTGTTTGTGTTAGAGTGAAGTGTTAATTTTATTTCATTTATTAAATTACCTTTACTCCCTTCTTAAGATTTCCCTTTATGGACTTGCATTTCCATTTAATAATTAATTAGTAATTATTAAATGTTATTTATCTCTTAGGGTTTCCCTTTTAGGTTTTTTGATCTCCTATAAGGATTGATCTTTTGTAAATATCTCTTATTCTTTAAGTCTAGTAATATAATTTGCATATTCTCAAAGTAAAACCCTTACCTCTTCTTTGTCTTTTCTTCTCTATGACAAGTTCTTGCATGTAGGTGTTCTCCAAATTTTGTGGATTTGTATTGCTCAAATCCTTTGTGGTATTAGAGCCTAACCTACTATAGCTTGTTCCTATTTGGAGAAAAAGAGGAACATGGGTTTGACAGAATAGATCTAGTTATTTTTGGGTATTTTCTGTGAAAATGGGGGGTCTTTGATTTTTAGATTACTTTGAGGTCAAGCAAACCTCATGGTTGGCTTCAGAAAATGTCAACCCCCCTATTTTCATATAAAATTTATCAATTTTGGACAACATTGACTAGGGAGGAAAAAAATTTGCATACTAGGGTCATATGACCTCTGGCATGCAAATTGATGCATGCATTGTGATTGTTTTATTAAAAAATAATTAAAAAGTAGTTTTTTTCATCTTAACCATAGGGGCCACTGTTGTGGTTATCCTAACTACTAGTGGCCATCTTCTCACAGCAACAACCTTTGCCTACTCACATCATCGCAGCCCTACCAACCACCAGCTCTGCTCTACCCAAGCACCTTCATCATCATTGTGTTGTCCAAACTATACCATCATTCTAATCAACCTCTAGCTTGTGGTCATGTGGGGGAGCTAGGGGCCAATGCCCTTTTCTAACTTTTTAAAAGTAATTTTTTAAGCCTTTTGGAGGCCCTAGAAGTCTTTTTGCTCTAACTTGAGCATATCAAGGTGTTTTTTCAATCCAAAAGAAGCATCAAAAATATCTTCTTGAGAAATTTTCATATTCTCTATCATTTGACCAGTATTTATTACCTAGTAGTTTTTATACTCAACTGAAGTCTTTTTTCTCTATTCTTATTTACTCATTCCTTTTACAAGCTAGGGTTTTGTTTTTTGCATTGTGGGAGGTTTTTTACATAATTTTCTATTACAATATTAGTATATCATAAATCTTCAAAAAAAATTCTTTAAAAAATGGCTGACCTCTTTTTGTCTAGTACTTCTAAACCCATATAACTATCTATTGGTCTTAGATGGTTTTGACATTTGAATGTCAACACAATTAACCACTTTTTATATTGAAGTCAACTCACAGTATGTACCGAGCTAGTATTTCAACAGGTGCCGAGTGATCTCAGATGTTGAGTAGTATATAAGTGTTGAGTGATAGATAATTGTCGAGTCACAGTTAATGCCAAGTAATCTAAGATCTTACATGTGTCAAGCAAGATAGAATGTAATAGGTGCCAAGAAAGCCAGGATAGTATATATGTCGAGCACCAATAGTCCAGTATGTGCTGAGTAACACAGAATCATCATATGAGTTTGTACCCTCATAGACTCAAACGTAAACCATTTTTGGATCCAACATAGAAGGATTTTGAAGGAGAAAAAGGATAAGAATGGATCTTTTACATTTCCTATGCAATCAACATGTAGCCAATCAGAAAAATGGAAAAGGCATGCAACCAATGAGGAAAATGCAAGGAATGAGCGAGAACTCAAGATTCAATATGGATCGTAGATCCATACCTAACCCTAAGTCTTTACAATCTTTAAAAGGAGGTCAAAAACCCCATTACATGTGTGGAAGAAAGCAGTGTATGGGAAAACTATAGCAAAATTCAGTGTGAAAGAGAGAAGGATGTAGAGGAATAGAGTAGCAACTACATATCTAGTTGATCAGAATAGTACAAGGGACAAGGGACATGATTAAATATAAGATCTCAGAGGATCAAGGCTAGAATGAGTAGATCAAGTGCCTAAAATCAGCAATTAAAGATTGTAAGATATTAGTTTATTTTTTAGTTATTTGATTTAAAGGATTAGAAAAGGTTAAAAGTGTGATACTTTTGATTCACCCCCCCCCCCCCCCCCCAGAAGTACTCTTCCCATTTTGAATATTCCAACAATTGGTATCAGAGAAAAGGTTCTCACAAGCAGAAGCCTAATAGCTTAGAGAAAAGGTTTGAAGATGGAAGTCTTCAAACTTGGGAAGATCATAGACAATTATGTGATTGATGTGCACCTTGCTCTAAACAAAGTGGAAGAATCCAGAGAATAATTAAGAAAGTCCTTAAAAAGAAGGAAGGAGATAGCCATAACTGACAATGACATACACTACAAGGAGATTGATACTACACAAGTGTTCTGAAATGGAGATTACAAGGAATTTGATGTAGCAATAGCAGAACTAATGGAGAAAAATAGAGCACAAGCTGAAGAAATTAGATTACTCAAGCTTGAACAAGAATCACAGGCCATAATGCTTTGTGAAGTGACTGAACAAAAGAAGAGAGCCATTGAAGAAAAGGCCATGATAGAAGATGACAAGAGAAATCTTACCAATAGACTAGAAGAAAATACAATTGAGTTTGAAAGGATCTCAAACATGTAGCTTGACACCTTAAGTCAGATGATGAATGCTCATCATGAGCTAAACATGAAGGACCTTGAGATTGTAGAATGAACAATTGTAGAATGAGTTGAAGAGAGAAAAGGAGATAGTAGAGAGTTTCAAAAAATCAAGTGAAGCCATCAAGTAGTTTGAGCAACTATTGGAATCACAAAGTGCTAGTAGTGATACTTCAGGACTTGATTACACTAGCACTGAACAAGGAGAATCATCCAAGATTGTAGAAGAAAGGAGTAACAAAGGTATGAATAGTAAACCTACTTGTCATTTCTATGGTAAAAAGGGACATACCTCTAATGTGTGTAGGAGCAAGAACAATCATCGGCATTATAAGCCTACAAATGCAATCTTTTATCACAAGTGCAAAAAGCAAGGACATTAAGCACATGAATGCAGAACCAAGAATATGAGGGCACCAAGATTTGAAGGTCACTGCTACAACTACAAAAAATATGGACATAGAGCATTTGAGTGTAGATCAAAGCCTATGTGGACACTTAATCAGCTTGCAAGAGGAACCAACCATGCTCATCACTGCAATTGGGACTACAACACTAGGTATAGCTATCACTATTGTCAGGAGTATGGACACATTCCTAAAAATTGCATAAGGACACATTTTAAAGGGAATTACAATAGATGGTTGAGCCAAACCACATGTTTTAGTTGCTTGAAGACTGGACATATTAGCAGGAACTGCCCAACAAAGTCAAAATCACCCAAGATAGAAGTCAACAAGGGAAAAGAGAAGGTTTATGTTGAAAAAATAAGAGGACAAATGAATAGGACTTGGAAGAAGAAAGATGAGTGCAGTACATCAAATGGAGAGATCACTTCACCTAAAAGGTCAAGTGACCACACTTCATCCAACTAAGAAAAAGAAAGGTGTATGGGACTGATATACAAAGTTATGTCATACATCAGTCTTAAAGAACGAAAGAAGTACTACAAGGAAGATATTTGCATGGGCAAAGATTATAGGTCAAAATCTAAAGTTTTTGCAAATACTACCAAACTGTCCTCAGATGCTGAGTAAAGCTCCAATGGACGTCGAGTTGACAATAGAAGCTAAGTAAAGTGGTGAACTAGTAGAATCCAAGTAAATTAAATACAATAGGAGCTTAGTCATGGTGAAACCTTCAAGTGCCAAGTTTACAATTGTATGCACAAAGCATTTAATGCTAGGTATTTGACAAGTATAAGGTTGATTTTCGTTCATTTTCATGCCATTCGAGCATAGAGAAAAGATGAGAAGAGTGAAGAAGAAATCAAGAAACAACCTAATAGTCATTTGCATGGATTTTAACAGCAATTTAGCACAAATTCATTTATTCAAATGTATTTATCAAGTGTCGAGTTGCGTAGAAGTTAAAGTTTTAATACTTTTAAACCCTAGTTCGATAAAATGGTTTATAGTTCAAGAAACCCCAAGGCAAAGGAAGATCATGAGATTTAGTTAGTTAGCAATAACATGAAGCAACCCAAATTTAGGCCAATCCCTAAAGTTGCTGACCAAAATGATCCAACTGGTGCATTGTCTATCATTCCACCTAAAGTTATCATAGTGCAAGATGTAAGAAAATGCTATAACTACAAAATTGGCACAATAGGTGATCTTGAAATATTCCATGCCTATGAAAAGTTACGTGACAATGGAATATTGAAAAATGATTTCCAAATAGTTGAGAAAAAGGGGCTAACAAAAACCCCAATCTTTCCTATGGTGTTTAAAACTAAATGGATTCATATTGTTTTGAGTCAAATTCATGATGGTTTTCAATGGCTAGAGACAGGACCTATAAAGATTACAAAAAGAATAGTGCATAGGGTTATAGGACTCCCAACCCTAGATTAGCTAAAGACCTTGAGAAAGGATAGAAAGGAAGTCATTGAGAAGAATACAGGAGCAAAATGGAACAAGAGGGGAATGACCATAGACACTGTAACTGAACCCCTACTTGACTTTGTTGTGAGAATAATTTCACACAAATTCTACCAATCTAGCAGACTGAATAGCATACCCTAGATAGCTATTGATGTAGCTTACAAGTTGGTAAAGAAAGATCATACCTATGATCTGGCACAACTAATGCTTTAACAAATAAATGAAAATCTGGGAGCTATAAGAAGATCCAAGGGAGCACAATGAAAATTTGGATCAATACTAGTATGTATATTCTTTTATGTTATGTAAGAGTTTCCTTCTATAGGAAAAGTAAATTGGGATTCCAACAAGTCAGCAATCACACAAATCAATGAGTTCATTGATCAGATGGGAGATAATTTTGAGACTCAGATGACTAGTTATCTTGAAGACTTTAAGAAGTCTATGAAGCGGAGAATGAGAATACCAATTTCATTGGTAGAGCAACATGTCAATGACATATGCTTCTTGGTTGATATTGACTACACCTACATCTAGGTAGCAATACCAAGAGTAAGATGGCTAAGGCCATTGGGATATGAACTTGATGTAGATGAAACCTCTACATCAATCATAGCATTGCTAACAAAAGAGATAGATAAGAAGGCTCCTCACTTTGGAACATATGATGTTGTCAAGTCCAAAGTTGAGACTAAATTGAAAATAGCTCTATTATCAAGAAGAAAGAAAAAATAGTGAAAAAGATAAAGAAGCAATTTGGAGCAAGCATTGAAGGAGAAGTAGGTGAAGAACAAGAAGAAGAAGAAGAAGCATAAGGAGATAATGAAGAAGAAGAAGAGCAAGGGAAAGGCCCAGTAGAGCTGACACAAGGCTTAGGAGAAGAAAACAAGGAAGGGGCTAAGGGAGAAGAAGCCAAGGAAGCACCTACACTTGCCAATCAAAAGAAGAGAAAGGAAAAAACTCAGCCTATAGCTCAGCCCAAGCCTAAAAAGGAAGCAAAGCCCACTCAAGCCAAGCCAGCTCCAGCAAAAAGGGCCACTACAAGAGCATCCACTCAAAAGGTTAAATAGGCATCAAAGAAGAAGAAGAAAACCACTAAAAAACTACTAAAGAGCCAAAGAAGAGAAGGAAGTATGTGGCATAGCCAAATACTAATGATAAAGAAAGAACAAAACCAGAGGATATTAGCCAATTTAGAGTGGTAAGTCATCCTCCTAAGTCTGCAATTGACAAACTTTGTGAAAATATTAGAAGTGCAGATTTAAATGATTTAAAGACTCTTGATTTTAATAAGCTCAAAAGGGAAGAGAAAAATAAAGTAGAGGAATCTATGTATGCCATGATGGCAGAATTTAAAAACACACCTCTAGAACTTGACAATACCATGCCTAAGGAACTATATGAGATAATTGAAAATAAATGGCATTATTGTCTAAAAATGGAAAAGGAGATTAGAGAATCTACCTTGGCTCAAGTAAAGCCTTACATGACAAAGGTTCAAATAACCAAGGAAAATAAGAAACATGGTGGCAAATTTTCACCAAAGTATAGAGCCTTTAGCATCCTTCAAAAAAAAATAGAGGATGTAGTGAATAAATACACACAATTGTGGAAAACAATTTATAAAATAATTGATGACAAGGTAAAGGAAACAAATAAGGTAGAGACCAGTGCTAAAGGAAAGATAGAAGAAAAGAAAATAGAGGAGAAGAAAGGAGAGGAAGGGAAGCAAGAGGAGGAGAAGGAAGCAACAACAACAACTGAAGAAGAAAAGAAGAAAGAAGAGGAAGATAAGAAAGTTGAAGAGGATAAAGAAAGAGGTGAGGAGGAAGAAACATAGAAGGAAGACATGGCAATAGCTGATCGGTAGCAAGAAGAAGAATAGAGTGTGCAAGACACACAAATGCCACCTCCTAGTCCACCTCATGTAACCATTACACCTGCAGAGACAATAATCATTAAGGATGTTCCTGAAAACTCAACTTAGAACATCAATCCCCTTATTATAGAGGATCTCTCCAAGATCCTTCACCAATCCACTCTACAGGCATAGTTATGTACAAGCCATGTATTGGTGAGTGTTGATGAATTACAAAAGGTAGTAGAAGCACCACAAAAAGAAAAGGTGAAACCAAAAGAACCACCTTTTACCTACATAGCTACTAGGACTAAAGTTTTGATGCTTCCATCACTCCAACAATAGGTGACAACACACAAAAGCCAAACATAGAAGAAGGGAAATTATATGAGAAGAAGGATATATCAAAAGAAAAGGAGCAGACCACCATTCAAAAATTGGTAGAACTACCAAAGACTGGCACTCCTACAAAGACCCTTCACAAGCCAAGCATTGAAGTCACACCTTTGCAAATCTCAACTCAAGGCTTGAGCTCAACCAGAGTGGCCAAGGTACTTCACTATGGAGACCCTGAATTAGATGAAGATATTGTAATACCCTCCTATGATTCCAAGACCATCACAATGGCACAAATCAATAAAATTCAAAATGCATTAGACAAAAGGATGAGGTAGGAAATACTCAAGAAGGAGTTCAAACACAAGCAAGCACTACATGACATTAAGGACATCTTTTTGGATGCCTTCAGCTTGCAGTCACCAGATGAAGCAAAGCCAATAATAGAGCAACTATCAGATATAATTGATCAGGTGACCAATGAAGACTAGGATACTAATGTTAAACTCATGGAATGGTCAGAGAGAAAATTTCAAGGAAAAGTAAATGAGAAGATATCAAGTGGAATAGCACTTTAAAATGTAGAGTTGGCCAAGAAAATAGACAAGGTCAAAGTTGTACTTGAAAACATTTTCTCATTGTACAAGAAGTTGTGTGACTTTTCTAATTTCACACAAGAAACAAATCAAAGAATAATGAGCTTGGAAAGAAATTTGAAAATTTATAGCATGCAATTGCCAAAGGATCTAGCTCAAAGTGAGAAGCATTTTTCACAATCGCTTCACACACAAAGGGAGTTAGTTGTACTTACAGAAGAGGAAGCCAATATAAAGGCTAAATTAATGCAAATTCAATCCTCTATAAGCCAACATCTAGAAGTCCTCCACAAGGAGCAAGTATATGTAGAAACAATATTAGAGAAAGATCCAAATCTTTCTACACTTGATGGACTTGTACACCTTGCTGCAGAGACTACCATCTAGCACAAGTCACTTGACATTGCTTTGGATAATTGGGATGCAGCTCTAAAAACAATAATGGAGGTAAATAGTAATTTTTTGGATAAATATGGTATTACTCCTTAGAACCCTTTGACATTAGTGTCAAAAAGGTGGAGAAATAATAATAAGGAAAGGGGGAGATATATGTTTTAAGGAAGATATAATAGTTTGATATAACTAAAGGGGAGAGTACTATAAATTTTGATTTCATTCTTTCATTCATTTTGAAAATAAAAAGGAAAGTTTGTAGATAGCCAAAAGGGGGAGATAAGTAATAAGACAAAGTGAGAGGTAGATACAAAATTCTGACAATCATATGAAAGATCAAATATAGAACATAGGTACAGAATGTAGGAACAAGACAAAAAGACAAGGTACAGAATGCAAGAACAGGACAAAAAGACAAAGAGTATTAGACACATCATAATAGAATTTTTGGTTGCAAAGAATGTCGAGGCACAATCAGCTCAGAGGGAGTTATAAGGTATTTTGAAAAAACTTTGAAATTTTGTGGATAAGGTACTCATAAGGACAAATGAATAAATGTCTAGTTAAGTCTTTTTGACACTCATGTCAAAGGGGGAGATTTTTGGTCTTAGATGGTTTTGACATTTGAGTGTCAACACACTTAACCACTTTTTATATTGAAGCTGAGTCATAGTATGTGCCAAGCTAGTATTTCAATGGTTTTCAAGTGACCTCAAGTGTTGAGTAGTATATAAGTGCCGAGTGATATACAGGTCCCAAGTCATAGTTAATGCCGAGTAATCTAGAATCTTACATGTGCCAAGAAAGACAAAATGTAATAGGTGTCAAGCAAGCCAAGATAGTATATGTGCCAAGCACTAGCAGTCCATTATGTGCTGAGTAACACAGAATCAACATATGAGTTTTTTCCCTCACAAACATAGATGTAAACCATTTTTGGAGCTGACATAGAAGGATTTTGAAGGAGAAAAAGGATAAGAATGGATCTTTTACATTTCCTATGCAATCAGCATGCAACCAATCATAAAAATAGAAAAGGCATGCAACCAATGAGGAAAATGCAAGGAATGAGAAAGAACTCAAGATTTAATATGGATCATAGATCCATACCTAACCCTAAGTCTTCATAATCTTTAAAAGAAGGTCAAAAGCCCCATTGCATGTGTGGAAGAGAGTAGTGTATGAGAAAACTATAGTGAAATTCAGTGAAAGAGAGGACTTAGAGGAATAGAGCAGCAACTACATATCTAGTTTATCAGAATAGTTCAAGGGACAAGGGACACTATCAGATATTAGATCTCAGAGGATCAAGACTAGAATGAGCAGATCAAGTGCCTAAAATTAGCAATTGAAGATTGTAAGCTATCAGTTTATTTTTCAATTATTTGATTTAAAGGATTGGATAATGTTAAAAGTGTGATACTTTTGATTCACCCCCCCCCCCCCCCCCAGAAGTACTCTTCCCATTTTGAACATTCCAACACTATCACACATGGCAATCTATTATGCAACGGCTTCTCCAGTTCAAAGGGTTTGTGGTCTTATTTAGATACAATGAAGCTAGTATTTCAAAGTCAATATCAAACTTTGTAGTACCAGAATAAGATGGATGAAGCCATGGATTTGGCTTCTTTGAGTGTTTAGATAGCTTACAATTTCATCTTGATGAGTGTTCCACTCCTCAAGAAATGTGGGACAAGTTCAAGGACTTGTCAGGTACCATCAATGAGTTTAGAACACTTCAAATTGAGAGCTTACTTCTCTTATACCAAATGTTTTCCCCTCTATTGAGGAGTTTCTCATGAGGTTCAACTACTAGAGAAATTTTTTATAAGGTTGTGGGAAAGAGAAGATAGATAAGGAATTCATCTATATGATTTTATCAAACCTTCGAGGAAAATTTTAAATTTTCTCTTCTACCTCCCATTCCACTAAGGATGCCTTGGGTCCTAGATTAAGCATACCCAATTTTGAGGTCTTTTGTGATCGATTGACTAGAGAGTAGTCCAAGTTTATAAAGTTGGATACTATCATAGGTTTAAAGACATGGGCATTGGTTTCTCAAACATCTATAGGGAATCCAAAGTCGAAACCAAAGCCCAAGATAGATTCAGCAAACAGTAAGAGTTCTTCCAAGCCTACTCCTAAATCAAATGCTTAGAAATCCACTTCAAAGGGTAAGTCTTCTAAGTCTAGTGATTCTTCCTCCAAACTAAGAAGTATATAGGTGATCCTTGCAATTTTGGTGGCAAGGAAGGATAGCCAGTTTTCAAGTGTTGGAAATGTATTGAGGCTTTAGATGAGGCCATGTAGCAACATAGTATTGCTTCTCCAAAGCCACCACTTCCTCCTCCAGGGTAAGGACATGCTCTTTTTGCACAAGAATTATCTTCTACAACTACTTGGATTCTTGATTCAGGTGCATCCCACCATATGACACACTCACTTGATTTGATTACCTCACTTGCTTAGGGTGTTACTACATATATTATAGTTGGTGATTCTATACAACTTTTAGTTTTAGGTCTAGGAACTACCTCTTTAGAGGGTGGTTCACTACAGGATGTTCTCTTGGTTTTGGCCATTTCTACAAACCCCTAGATTTTAGATTTTTCATTCTAGCTCTGGTAAGATAGATGATTTCTCACTACATAATATGGCTATTTGAGACTGCTATGATCCTGACTTGGTTTTTGCTACTAGGAATGTTGATCTGGAGTCTCACTTATATCATTTTGATGGTTTTGAGAGCTTCAATTCTACAGGTGTTTCTCTTATTTCTTATGCTAACATAATGATCAAGCTTTGGCATGAGCATTTTGGCTATGTCAACTATAGATATTTTTTGATCTCTAAGCCTATGTTGTTTATTAGTGTTAAAATACTTATTCATTTACAAGGCAAGATTACAAGGTCATCACTACAACTAATTTATCTATTAAAAGTTAAGCATACAAAATTTATACCAAGCAAGATAGTGATTGTCAAGTACTTAGTAGCTACTAAGTAGATGTACGCATCGAGTAATGTAGTTAGAGCTAGGTAATATAGTTGAGATCGTGTATAATGAAAAACTATTAAGAGTCGAGCAAACAAGTATATAGAAGCTGAGTAATAGGGTGAGTGCACCAAGATGGTGTACAAAAAGGCGGTATAAGTGGACACCTTTTTTTTGAAATCAGGTAAACCTAAACTTGGATGAGACATTTGAGGATCATCCACTAAAAATGACAAGATGCATAAAACATATAAATTGTAGTATTCTGAATGTACTTTCTAAACTACTAGAATTTTTACAAAGTGGATAAGATTATGTTGGTCAATCCCTACACACATGAAAAATAGTTCTTGATTTTTTTAGAAAATATAGCATAGTTCTTTTCATGTGTAACACAAAAGACATAGTTGTATTTAGTATTTTTCATATCCCTTTAGGATGATAGTTAAGACTGATATCTAGAAGTTTTGTATTTTTTGTTAATTTTATGATGAGTATTGTTTTTGTTATGAATTATTGAATAGACTACATCCTAAAATTTTGGTACCTATTCATGTGTTGAGCATAACATGCATCAAAATAATTGAAAATTGAAATTTTTATTAATGTGTATATAATCAAGTGTAGAATAGTAAGATGCAATTTATTTTGAATTTGGTTAAATATATCAAAATTTATTTTTAAAATGGTAGACATATATTTCTGATGAATTTCAAGGCATTGGTAAAAGTAATTAAAGTTTACAATGTTATTTTTTTCCAAAAAAAGAAAACATTATATGGTTAGAAATCTAAGAAGATGTGTAAGATTATGGTGGTGATTTTAGAGATACCCACTTCACCATTAGCATACCTAATGAAGAAAAAGATGATAATTCATCTTAGAAGATGAAAAAATGTCTAAAGGGAAAAAATGGAGGGAAAATAGTGCCCCAAGCCTTTCGGTCATTTTCCTAGGCTATCACCACGCCATAACCTAGTTGGTTTTTTTGGATTCAAATAAATTGATTGGATTATGAAAATAAAAAATACATTTAGAACCTGATTAGGTATTGTAAAACCTGATCAAGTTCTACAAAACCCAATCAAGTTCTAAAAAACCTAATCAGGTTTTGTATTACTACTTCACAAGGTTAGATTGAGAGAGAGAGAGAGAGAGAGAGAGAGATTAGGTTATGTATTATACTATACAAGTGTCTATCATATCCCCCAATCATTTTCTCCATCTCATCTTCTCTCTCTCAATCACTCTCTCTCATTTTCACTCTTTATCCGATCTCCATCTCTCTTTTCCCTATCCCCTTCTCTCTCTCTCACTCTTTATATCATATCCCCTTATCTCTCTCACTCTTTCTATCATTTCTCCTTATCTCTCTCACTCTTTCTATCATTTCCCCAAATCTCTCTCTCTCTCTCTCTCTCTCTCTCTCTCTCTCTCACACACACACACACATCCCCTCTCTCTCTCATATCCCCCCTCTCTCTCTCATATCCCCTCTCTCTTTCTCCTATCCCCTAATCTCTCACTCATTCTCTCCATCTCTCTCACTCTTTCTATCATATCCCCTAATCTCCCATAATCTTTCTCACTCTTTCTGTCATATCCTCTAATTCTTATCTCCATCCCATACTCTCTCTCTCTCATTCTCTCTTTTTCCTATCCCCTTCTATCTCTCTCATTCTCTCCATCTCTCTCACTCTTTATATCATATCCCTTGATCTCTCTCTCTCTCTCTCTCTCTCTCTCTCTCTCTCTCTCTCTCTCTCTCTCTCTCTCTCTCTCTCTCTCTCACACACACACACACACACACTCTCTCTCTCTCTCTCTCTCTCTCTCTCTCTCTCTCTCTCTCTCTCTCTCTCTCTCTCTCTCTCTCTCACACACACACACACATCCCCTCTCTCTCTTTCTCCTACTTCTCTCTCTCACACACACACACACATCCCCTAATCTATCTCTATCTCTCATATCCCCTTTCTCTCTTTCTCCCATCCCCTTCTCTCTCACTCATTCTCTCCACATCTTTCTCACTCTTCCGATCATATCCCCTAATCTCTCATAAACTATCTCTCTCCTATTCGATAATCTCTCTCCTATCCCTCTCTCTCTCCCTCCTATCCCCCTCTCTCTTTCTTCTATCCCCTTCTCTCTTACTCTTTCTATCATATCCTCTAATTCTTCTCTCCATCCCATCCTCTCTCTCTCTCTCACACACACACACACTATTTTTATCATATCCCCTAATCTCTCTCTCTCTCTCTCACTCTCATATCCCCTCTCTATCTTTCTCCTATCCCCTCTCTCTCTTTCTCCTATCCCCTAATCTTTTCTCCATCCTACCTGTATTTCTTTTTTTAATTATTTATCTTTATCATATCCCCTAATCTCTCTCTCGCATATCCCATCTCTCTCTCTCTCTCTTTCTCCTATCTTCTTCTCTCTCTCTCTCTCTCTCTCTCTCTCTCTCTCTCTCTCTCTCTCTCTCTCTCTCTCTCTCTCTCTCTCTCTCTCTCCCATTCACTCTCCCTCTCTCTTATTCCCTCTCCCTCTTAATATCCCCTTCTATCTCTTTATCCTATCCTCACCCTCTCTCTCTCTCTCATTCTCTCCATCACTCCCTCCCTCCTTCACTCTACCTTTGTGTAGTAGTAATATAGAACCCTATCGGGTTATACAAAACCTGATCAAGTTATTTATCCATATAGATAATGTAGTTAGAACTCAATAACCTGATCAGGTTTTTAAAAACTATAAATAAAATAGCATGTCAATGGTTATTATGTCATTTTAGTGCAATCCACTAGATTCTACTATTGATTCACATGTATTTCTATACCAAGTATGCATGTGTAAGGTTTTTTGTGCTTGGAAATACTAAATTTTATATTTTTCATGTGTCAACATCTTATTTTATGTTATTATCTTATGGTTGAGCATAAGATAATCATGCAAAAAATTTTAGTTTTGTATTTTATTATTTATTTTATTCATGTTATTGTTTGTAGGGTAATTTGCATCTACAATCATGGGAAAGAACAAGAGAGGAATGATGGAAAAATGAGAGGCAGTAAAGGAAAAAACAAGGGAGCATATGAGGAGATTACTTGAAGGTACATCATCAAATTCCTCCAATGTAAGTGATGAAAATATACCTATTGATATTGATGTCATAAATGCATCTAATTTGACAAACAAAAATGCTCAGCATACCCTAATTGAAATAATGATGACAAATACACTTACATCACCTGATGCCCCTAATGTGACATCTCAAGTTGAAATGATGAATGCACATGATGTAAGCAATGAAAATATAGAGCATGCACATACATCAATATCTCTTAGAATAATTCATAGAAAATTGAAGTTTATAATTGACATTGATGAAAATATTTTGAAGTCAATGCATGACAAAATATCATAAATAAATTGTAGGAAAATTTTTCAAAAGATTTAGAATAACTATTTTTAAAATTTAAATCAAAGTGGAAGATGCCAACTTGTTGTTGAAATGGTTAAAATTTTGAAATTCAAAGAGACAGTGAGAATTTTGGGGTTAAGAAAATCTGAAAGTAGTAGTGAAATAAGCATTGTTAGAAATCTCTTTGATACATACCAATCCATTGGCTCAAAAGCATGTACTAAAGATGTTAATACAAGTCAATAGGTCCTAACATCAACCATAATGGGAAAGGAAATGGAAAAAGCTCATATGGTAAGAAAAACAAGTAAATTATTAAGGATAAGTAGAACAACATTACTCAAAGCCTTAGTGAGGTAAGAGAAAATTGAGAATTCTAATGAGACTTCATTTTGGTCATTCCAAAGTAGACTCCCACATAAGGATAAAGTTATTTTTGATGCACTAAGAACATTAATAGAAAAAATTTGGTGTGACAACACAAGGGCTTCATCAAACCAAAAATATGTTATCAAAAGACAAATTGGAAAAACAAACCATGAGCCACATGCAAAACATTTTTGGATTTTACTCAAACATAATTTTGTGAAATGTTTCTTCAAAGGTTTCCTCAAATTAAAATAAGCCAAAGGTTTTTTGAGATGACAAAACCATTCTATGTTAAGATTAATCATACGTACACTACATGTTGTTGTAGGGTTTATGTTGAGTTTTCTATGCATTATGATATTTATCATTATATATTTTGCACTTTACATACTAACAAAATATTGCAAGAATGTGGTCTATAATTACCTCCTAAGTTACCAAGAGAATTTATTGCAAGTGTACTATGTAAACAAGATGATGGGTACATTTATTATAAGACCATCTATTTGAAATGTTTTTGCCCTCAATGTGTTGGTTTGCAAAAGTTGCATAGATGCCTACATCTAGATAGTACACATGAAATTGGTAAGACACTAGTTTCTCTTGGAAAGTAAAACTCATCTATGTATGGTGTTAAAGATGCAAAATAATTAAAGAGGTGTGAAATAGTGAAAAATGATGTGTGTAGCTGATTTTATTAAATTTTTCAAGAGAAAATATTTTATGACTACATGGGCATATGCACCAAGTTGTGGTGCCAAAAAGATGACAAGTATTTTTTTTTTCTAATTTTCAATAGCACGTACGCGCTATTCTATGACCAAAAAGTTATATGATGGGTTGCAGACCCGCGGCCCATCATTTTCATTTTTTTTTTTTGGCTCTCCAATAGCGCGTACGCGGGTTTGACAGTGAAATTTCACCACCATTTGCCAAAATGCCTCCTCACTGACAAAATCCAAGACAACGAGCACACCCACGACGATGAGGTAAGTGATATAAACTTAACTTTGCATTGTTTTATATGTTTTCCATATTGTTTTATTGGTTTTTTATATTCTTTTGTAGGGTTTTTACAAATTTCATTTAGATTTGTTTATTTAGTTTAATTTCAATTGATTTTTTATTAGGAAATGTCCATAATCAACCGAAAAATCCACAAAACCCTCAAGAACCTCAAAATCAAAACCCTCCTCAAGAAGAACAACAAATTCCACAACCTGAACCGATTGCAAGACCTCTGCCAAGAACACAAGAAAATATAATAAATGAAATAGAGAGAGGCAAAACTAAATTAGAAAGACTCATTGCTCAATTGAAAGAATCTAAACAAACCAATCCAATGAGGGCTCAATTGGCATCATCCCTCGAATCCATTAACACTCAGATAGCCTTAGTTAGTGGTCAGTTAGATATTTGGCGGGCTAAGAGGGATGAACAAAAAAGATTTTATGCAAATAAATTGTCATATGAAGATGTTAAAAAAAAAAGAAATACCAAAAGGTAGTATATGTTCATTATTTAGAAAACTCGGTGAGCAAAATACTATTAGAGAGGGTACTAAATGATTCCCCATCCATTGGTGCATACACGATGCTATTAGAAATAATTTTTGGGATAGATGGTGGATGGTTTTTGATGCCCCTCCTTGCAACAATCACAAGGTCCCCATGTATTTTTTGAAGAAATTATATTGTGAGTTTGTCCTTGGGGAGATCCCCAATTATTTTGATATGTTAGACTCCCAGGGTAGAGGTGGGGGGTCATCATTTGAGAGGCCAAGAGCACGTCATGACCCTAATGTAGTTAGGGCACATGTGGTCCATCCACAACATGAGCATGTGATTATTCCTTCAATTGTGAAGGAACATGTAGAGGCCAGCACTCTAGGGACCATTAATGCTTTGACACAAACCATTATCCATTCCACGAGCCCATTAGTTGAGGGGGAGCCTTCTATGTGTCATGGTCACATGTGCACTTCATGCAGATCCCTATGCACATTTGGCACTCATGCCGAAGATGGTGCAATGATGGGCTTGTCACCGATCAGTTCCTGAACGAGTCATTTGGCATTGAAACATAGGTAAATTACTAATTTGATCACATTTCATATGTATAGTGAATGATTAATTACTTAGCATTTATTGACATTGTTCAAAATTTAGGGTCAAAGTGTTGCTGGGCCTAGAAGCAATCCTCCAGGCCCATTTTTTGTCCCTTCGACGAGTCCTGAGGTATGTATCAATTTAATCATTTTAATTAATACATATATTTATTACATAATCATATTAAGGATTGACAAAAAAAATTATGCATGTGCATCAGTTCTCCACAGTACCCTCAACCTTTACCACAAACACAAAGCAGAGACATCATATGAGCTTCACACAGGTACAGTTGTTTCATGTTAATTTAATTGATTTAATTATATTTATTCCATGTTTCATGTTAGATATAACATGTATTGTATGACATGTAGCTCATGATGTTGGATACACCTCCTCATCTACGATAGTCTGTTGATAGTGGAGTGGCCACAACTGTGGCTAGCTCACAGCCACTGACGGAGGTATGAAAGAATTTTCTTCATTTTAGTTGTTGTTTATAATAGTTAATCTAAAAAATTTTAATGTTATTTATAAGTGATTATATTTATTGAATTTTTGTAGGGTCTTGTCACACCTGATCATCCACGAGCATTTGAGGTGGACTTACAGAGTGACTATTTGTTGGCGGTAAGAAAATAATTAATTTTGTGTGTACATATATTTAATTTCAACGTATAATAAATATTGATTCATATCTACTTTCCTGTATCAGTTGGACCTGGAGAAGAGCCTCAACAAGAGGTCAAGTGAGCATGTCAGGAGGGCCCCATCATCTCCACTGTCTCCCTCCACACGACGGCAGAGGACGTCGAGAGACTTGTTTCCTTCCCCTCGTGGGAAGGAAAAGATGTAGTTGAGATATTCGATACATATATATAGAGACTTGTTTCCTTCCCCATGTATATATATAGGCATCAGAGAGACATATTCGACATACATTTGATGTACATATGACATTCTATATTTGATGTATGAAATTATTGGCTAATATATGATATGTTTGTTCATATACGACATTATTGGTTATCATAATATATTATGTGTTTGTTAATGTATATGACATTATTGGTTATCATTTTATATTATATGTTTGTTCATGTATGATGTTAAATTAGATATGTTCATGTATGACATTAAATTAGATATGTGCATGTATGAAATTAAATTCAATTGCTAGAGAATTGCCATTATGTCTACCAACTAGTAGATGTTCTTTTTTCTTTATTAGTATTTCTCAAAAACTGCAAAGAAGTTGTTTCTGGTGAATAGTTGTAAACAATTGTGATCATTGACTTCATGTACTCATGGCTTTGGCTACGAACACTCGTAACTTTGGCTATAAGCATCCATGGCTTTGGCTATGTGCACTAGTGGCTTTGGCTATGAGCATTTATGGCTTTGGTTGTAGGCACAATATAGCCTTGGTTGTAGGTTGTCTTTCTTGCTGCATGTCAAAGTTACCTTCAAGAATATCATTAGTCTAAGATCATTACAATTAAAATACTATCACATAATACCTTGGAAATAATAGACTTTGACCTATTACTTTATTTGTTAAAACATCGTGTAGTATCTACTGTAGTGCTTCTACTCAAATATGTTTTCAAAAATACTTAGTATGGCAAAGAAATTTCTATGGAAAGCTTGTCAAATAGGATATTGAAGAGCTAAATGTGGCCAGTCGTTAGTACCCATCAATAAGAACAGGGACATCTTTCTCAAGCAAGCCATATGACATTAGCTTAATTTATAAATTTCCTTTGCAAATAACTAGAAGATGCTATGAATCTTAATACAGAGTTAATCACAAACTCATTATTCCATCCAAGAAGCATATATCACCCTAAGCCAATTAACCAACAGGATAAAAATTAATTCAATTTCAACAAAATTTTGAGTATAACAAGCATCTTAGGGATTCTTACAAGAATTTACACGATGTTCACAAGAGCATTACAAGTTCTTGTAATGCTATTTCACATATTGTAATCATATTCAGTTTTGAATGGCCATTTGTGTTACAAGCATAAATTTTCTTTAAGGTCTTTTAATTCTAGACATGAATTTTATTCTAAAGCTTTTTTATGACAACCCACTCAATGCATATATTGTTGTTCCACATTATGCTGATTTGACTTTCATTGGTTGATTTGGGTCTAGACATGATGTTATTCACTACCTTTTTTATATATTATTTTTTTGTAGTGAGGTTCTAGCCTGAATGAATGTATTAATCATCGAAGTTGTGAACCTTGGTCGAGATCCTTACAAATATATTTTCAAATTGGACCTCAAATAATTTTCTCAATCACCCCCTGTACACAGATACTGAAATTGTAGTTAATTACAAAATTAATACTGAATTAACACAAGTTTAATTGAGAAGTATTATGTACCTCAATAGGCTAGATTATTATTGATGGGGAAGCTTTATCTTAGAGCAATCGATTTTCTAAATCTTTAGTGCAATGACACTCTTATGGAATGTGGAATTAGGTATGCTAGCTAAGGAACATTCTTTAAAAGGCAGAGGAAACTCAAGACTCACATGTTTCCAATCAATATAAATGTTTAAATCACTTCTCTAATTTTTTCTATTTATGATCTTCTTAAAACTTAACTTTCTAAATGCATTGATGGGGAAATAAAGATCTTCTAGGAACTAAAGGCTAATCATGTTTAATACTTACAATTCTCTATTTTTATCTAATAATTTAAAAAAGATTGTACAAGTGTTTTCAAAGAGCAACACTTGTCACTAACATCATAAGGAGTATCGAATGAGACTTACCACTGATCCCCCAACACCAAATTCAAGAGAAAACAAAAATCCACTACTAAAGAGATAGTAACAATGATCATCCCTAGTCTCTCCCTTATCACAAAATGATTACCATCAAAATTTGCATTTCCAATTGTGTCATGTGTGTTGAAGCGATAGTAACATTTTCACTCTCTTACCTAATGTCTCCCATTTCTGAAACTCCTGGGGAAGGGCAAGGCCATCTTCTCAGTACTTCAAAATACAATGAGTTCCATTTTTTCCCATATTGATAATCGTTGACTTAAAGTATAGTCAAAGTATTGACAGCCCATAGGAACTCAACCTTTGAACATCCCATCTATAAATGACCTCATAAAGAAAGTTCAATAAACCCACATGAAACAGTGAAACAAAAGTTGCATACCTATGAAGATGATCAGACTGCAGGTGATCAATATGTCTCAAATCTATATTCAGTTCTTTTACTATGCATATAAATGGTTTGTTATATAAAAGACTTATATCCACCAAATAAATAATCATTTTCTTACTATGCTATCCTTATCCTTGGTTGATCTCTAGTAGACCATTTCTTAACCATCCTCTTTCGATCTATAGGTCACTGTATTAATCTAGTTCATCTTGTCTCTACTCGAATTAATAAGAATTGGCAATCTCAGGGATTGCTAAAAGAGGAATGGGTCCAAGTGGAATTAAAACATAATAAATAGTGTATTACAAAAAGGAGAATGGTATGTTCTTCGCAATCTACTCCCTTATACATTCTATCAATGTTCCACATTGAACCTGATAGAGAACATCACAACACATAACTAGCAACATAGAACATACCTCCTAGCCACCTCAAGAACATAAAATTTCAAAAACCAAAGTGCACAAGTTTAAATTCAAAGCCTCAAAGGTCAAGAGCACAACAAATAAAAATAAATAAATAAATACGAACAAAACCCACATTTGATGGAATCACAAAAAATCTGGTGGCTAGATAGTTACAAGCTGATTCAAGCTAATCCTTCATCACCATTAAGGTTGAAAATAACATATCCAATTGAAAACCAATTTACATATACAAAGTTACTAATATTACTCACAAAGAGGGAGTAGAAGCTACACACTACCTTGCATCCAAGGTGTGCTAAAGAACATAACCAAACTCTTGGAGATCATATAATCCTAAATTTACATAATCTAGTAGTAACACATTTCATTAACTTATGAAACATTTACCAAGTTCCATGATTTTTCTTTCCAAAAATGACATGCTAGATATGCTTTCCAACAATATAATTAAGATCCTTCCATCACACGCTGCAAGTTTCAACATCACCCGAGATGGCATTGTAGAATGAAAATGGAATGTGATCTCCAAAAAGTGAGAGAGGTTATTGTAGGTCTCTGCAACACGATCCTGTAGGAATTGGAATCTCATCCATATCTTGCACGAGCTTCGAGATATGCCCCATTACCCAGGTTGGGGATAGGGTTTACCCAGCCACTCAAAGCTAATGGAGCAGACAGTTTGATCCCACGACAAAAGATGAGAGATATTTGGCAGGTGGCAACTCTGTACTTGCCAACACTGCAAGTTTCAGCATCACCCGAGATGGCGTTGTAGAATGAAAATGGAATGTGATCTCCAAAAAGTGAGAGAGGTTATTGTAGGTCTCTGCAACATGGTCCTATAGGAACTATAATCTCATCCATATCTTGCATGAGCTCTGAGATATGCCTCATCAAAGATTGCAGCCCTGTGGCATTTAGTGACCCTTAGGAACATTCCAGTTCAGCGCGCCTGAGAATGTTTGAGCACTAAAGGGGACAAGATGAGGTTGGGGATAGGGTTTACCCAGCCACCTGAAGCTAATGGAGCAGACAGTTTGATCCCACGACGAAAGATGACAGAGATTCGGCAGGTGGCAACTCTGTACTTGCCAACACTGCAAGTTTCAGCATCACCCGAGATGGCATTGTAGAATGAAAACAGAATGTGATCTCCAAAAAGAGAGAGAGGTTATTGTAGGTCTCTGCAAGATGGTCTTGTAGGAACTAAAATCTCATCCATATCTCGCACGAGCTTCGAGATATGCCCCATCAAAGATTGCAGCCCTGTGGCATTTAGTGACCCTTAGGGACATTTCGGTTCAACTCGCCTGAGAACATTCAAGCACTGAAGGGGACAAGATGAGGTTGAGAATAGGGTTTACTTGGCCAACCAGAGCTAATGGAGTAGACAGTTTGATCCCACGACGAAAGATGAGAGAGATTTGGCAGGTGGCAACTCTGTACTTGCCAACACTGCAACTTTCAGCATCACCCAAGATGGCATTGTAGAATGAAAATGGAATGTGATATCCAAAAAGTGAGAGAGGTTATTGTAGGTCTCTACAATACAATCTTGTAAGAATTGGAATCTTATCCATATCTTGCATGAGCTCCAAGATATGCCCCGTCAAAGATTGCAGCCCTGTGGCATTTAGTGACCCTTAGGGACATTTCGGTTCAGCGCACCTGAGAATGTTTGAGCACTGAAGGGGACAAGATGAGGTTGGGGATAGGGTTTACCTGGCCACTTGAAGCTAATGGAGTAGATAGTTTGATCCCACGATGAAAGATGAGAGAGATTTGGCAGGTGGCAACTATGTATTGGCCAACACTGCAAGTTCCAGCATCACCCGAGATGGCATTGTAGAATGAAAACGAAATGTGATCTCCAAAAAGTGAGAGAGGCTATTGTAGGTATTTGTAGCATGATCCTATAGGAATTGGAATCTCATCCATATCTTGCACAAGCTCTAAGATATGCCCTGTCAAAGATTGCAGCCCTGTGGCATTTAGTGACCCTTAAGGACATTCCAGTTTAGCGTGCCTGAGAATGTTTGAGCACTGAAGGGGATAATATGAGGTTGGGGATAGGGTTTACCTAACCACCTGGAGCTAATGGAGTAGACAGTTTGATCCCATGATGAAAGATGAGAGAAATTTGGCAGGTGGCAACTCTGTACTTGCCAACACTGCAAGTTTCAGCATCACCCGAGATGGCATTGTAGAATGAAAATAGAATGTGATCTCCAAAAAGTGAGAGAGGTTATTGCAGGTCTCTGCAACATGGTCTTGTAGGAACTAGAATCTCATCCATATCTTGCACAAGCTTCGAGATATGCCCCGTCAAAGATTGCAGCCCTGTGGCATTTAGTGACCCTTAGGGACATTTCGGTTCAACTCGCCTGAGAACGTTCGAGCACTGAAGGGGACAAGATGAGGTTGGGGATAAGGTTTACCCAACCACTCAAAGCTAATGGAGTAGACAGTTTGATCCCATGATGAAAGATGAGAGAAATTTGGCAGGTGGCAACTCTGTACTTGCCAACACTGCAAGTTTCAACATCACCCGAGATGGCATTGTAGAATGAAAAAAAAATATGATCTCCAAAAAGAGAGAGAGGTTATTGTAGGTCTCTACAACATGGTCCTGTAGGAACTAGAATCTCATCCATATCTTACACGAGCTCAGAGATATGCCCCGTCAAAGATTGCAGCCCTATGGCATTTAGTGACCCTTAGGGACATTTCGGTTCAGCACACCTGAGAATGTTCGAGCACTGAAGGGGACAAGATGAGTTTGGGGATAGGGTTTACTTGACCACTCAGAGCTAATGGAGTACACAGTTTGATCCCACGATGAAAGATGAGAGAGATTTGGCAGGTGGCAACTCTATACTTGCCAACACTGCAAGTTTTAGCATCACCCGAGATGGCATTGTAGAATGAAAATAGAATGTGATATCCAAAAAGTGAGAGAGGTTATTTTAGGTCTTTGCAACATGGTCCTTTAGGAACTAGAATCTCATCCATATCTCACACGAGCTCTGAGATATGCCCTATCAAAGATTGCAACCCTGTGGCATTTAGTGACCCTTAGGGACATTCTGGTTCAGCGCGCCTAAGAATGTTCAAGCACTGAAGGGGACAAGATGAGGTTGGGGATAGGGTTTACCTGGCCACTTGGAGCTAATGGATTAGATAGTTTGATCCCATGATGAAAGATGAGAGAGATTTGGCAGGTGGCAACTCTATACTTGCCAACACCGCAAGTTTTAGCATCACCCAAGATGGCGTTGTAGAATGAAAACAGAATGCAATCTCCAAAAAGCGAGCAAGGTTATTGTAGGCCTCTACAACATGGTCCTGTAGGAACTAGAACCTCATATATATCTTGCATGAGCTCTAATATATGCCCCATCAAAGATATTTGAATTCACAGTGTTTAATGAGAATATAGTTGAGGCTTGCTTTACTTTTCTATGTTAAGTTTGGCTTTCAATTTTGGTTTCCCTACTTATCTATGTGAAAGTTCCATTTTCATAAGTAACATGGATGCAATAATACTAAATTAAGTATAGGTCCATGGTTCTAGAAGCTTCACATAGCTTCTCTTCAACTATGGATCTTGTAAGCATTGTACCATGACTATTGGTGTTGTGAGAATATACAAAGCATATATATTGTTTGACCAAATGTCTTCAATGAACATGAACTATATGGAAGAAGAGAAGACATGTTGCAAAGTCTTTGAAAATTTTCTTCAAGAAATGTAAGGAGCCACGGGTGATTCATCCAAATTATTTGGTAAAATAAGAGGAGGAATGAATCAACCTTGATGATAGAGGTAAATGCTGAATAATATTTATTTAATCACATTGTTTGAAAAAACTTCAATGACCTTTAAATACAATTGAAAGAAATGGAATTGATCTCCCTTACTCATGTAGATGAATAAAATTGGAATTTAAAAAAGAGAGAGACATCCACCATAAAACCATGCAATCATGCACTTCTTGATGGGAGTATCATAAGTTCATTGTTAGATGGATATGCCAAATTTGGAAGAATTAAAAGGAAAATATGTTGATTGATTGAATATAAAACCAAACATGTGGAATATTTAAAAATATATCATGGGGCTATTAATAAAATCAAACTAATAGAATCAAACTCTACAAACATGGGTATTCAAACTATGAACAAAGAAAACATCATTATTGAGGTTTTAGCATGTTGCGCAAGATAGGGTCTTATTGAAGCCAGCAAGAAGCATCATTGTATATAGTGTTTTATAGGCATAAAATTAAAGTGGCATAAAACCATTCACATGCAAAAACATCTAGAACATGTGATAAAATCATACATTCAAACCATTCATGTAGCCATAGTCACAAATTTCAACAAAGAATTCAACCAACATAAAGGTGCTAAACTTTGTAAGCTATGGATAACTATTGATCTTTAAATATAAAAACATTTGTATGGGTCTAAGGTAATATGCATTATGAAATTTCTTGATTTTCCGAAATATTATATCTTAGAATTCACAATCATCAAATCTTAGCATCCAATCAACTAATCCAGTAATACAAGCATCAAACCAATGTGATAACAAAAAATCAAAGTTGATTCCATAAGGTCTAACAATATCATATAATTCATTTATCAATAATTTGAAACATCATAAGCATATGTCTAATAATGTCATACATGAAATATATGTAAAAAATGACATACATAGAAAAAATTATACATAACATATGCCCAATAATGTCATATAGGTGTAAAATGTACATCATTAGATATATACTCTTTCCAACTAGGGGAACAAAATAAATCCCTAATTGTCTTTAATTGCCAACAAGTGGGAGATGGTGTATGTAACGAGGTCTTCCTAACATGCTCACTAGTCCATTAGTCTAGAATCTTCTGTAACTCAACATGTTACAATCAAAATTATATATGAATTTTATATTGAATTTCAGTACTAATGAAATTTTAATGTAAAATCTTTCATGCCTTATTCATTGGCTTAGAACTAGTGAGTGCAATAAGGACTCGTTGATCAATACAATGATGAAGATGTAAAGGAATCTCTGATGTCAATAGCTGAAAATGATAATACATGAGACTCAAATGCAGTTATGAAGAATACACATTTTCTTTTGTCTCCATATCAAATAAAATATTTTGGTACCTCTGTGAATGTAGTATGACATCCTTCATTTTATAGTGTTGATCCCAAAGCTACAACACTTATTATTTATTACACATGTATGTAAATCTGTTAAGCATCAAATTCAACACCTTTGTGTGCAAAATAATGCACTATATGTTAGAGTAATGAATTTATTTTCTTAGTAATTAAATTATATTGATATAATTACTAAGTTACTGATTATATTGATATAGTTTACTTATAATTCCTTTCGATTTACAACTAATTGAAATGATTTCCCCAATTTTCCATCTAGTCACTAGAAAATTGGATTTGTTGTCTCTTTCTCTTAAAGAACCGGATCTACTAGTTCATTTGGTCTAGAAGCCTTCCATTGAGATTGGGGTTTTGAAAGGTTCAAGGGTTGAGGAACTTTTTATAGAATATCTTGAAGAAGGAGAGATCATGTATAATGGTTTTGAGGAAGGCTAGAGTTCCATCCAGATGGTGTTGCAAAATGGCCAAGCGGAGGAGGAGGTAGAAGAATAAATAGAATAAATGCATGAGAAGGAGGGTCATGGGGGCAATGGAAAATTTGGGGAGGGAAGCAATTAGAAGAATGGGTCAAATATGCTTCTCAACTAGAAGGAGAGTATTGCATTGGACACTGATACTAGTCTGCCTCATAGCAAGATCACCTTGTTAAGGAGATCTCTACCAATCAGAATTTTACCTATAAGCCTACAAGACTTCATCCCTTGGTAGTGGTAATGGTGGTAATTATGGTTGAATGTGTTTGAAATAGAAAAAGAAACGAAGGGTCTTTTGCATGACACTATTCACTCATCATAGGTTGTATGGATTCAAACCCACAACCTAGCTTTTATACCATTATACAAATTACAAATTACAAATTATAAGACTATGCCTTTCATGATAGTCGCATTTTCATATTGGCAAATGAAGAATGACTTTTGGAACAAACATAATAAATACTTCCAAATACAAATGAAGCCAATGTATTGTATTATAAGCTCGAATGCTAAAGACCAAGCCCAAACATTTATTAAGGTGTAGCATTTATAATTGTCAAGTTCATGTGAAGAAGTCATTGTTCATATTCTCATTGTTGTGTAATTTGATGATAAGAAGAATACAATGATATAGAGGTTGATAGTGACTTAAAACTTTAAAAAATTCAATCAATGAGAATTTTACATTGAGGGGGGAGTAATAATCAATGTTTCATTCTCATTGTTTGACAAACTCTTATATAAAGAGGGAGTAGACAGATGATATGGTTTAGTCTTCTTCCGAGAATCTTAGTCATATTGGTTCAGAAGGATTCATGATACAACTACTATACTTAGCGTGACCAATTGATGCTAAAAACCTTAGTATTGATGCTACAAACATTAGTATTGACATAATTTAACCTCTGCAAGTCTAGGCATAAGATGATTAGCATACAATGGTACTTGAACAAAGAACACTAATAAATATTGAGGATGTGAATTGATAATACCATTTCGCAAATGATTTTGGCATCTCACCCTTTATCACTTGTGCATCAACTTTATTAGCCCTCTTATTTGGTGACCTACAAATGGAGAATTAGCACAGTAAAAAATCTAAGATAAGATTTTTAAAAAGGGTCCTATTAAAGAATCTAATATAAATTCAAATAATGTATCTAGTTTCTAAACAAATCAAAACTAAATCTAATCACTTACACATCATAACAATATGGTCCACCTTAGTCATGTGATAGTCTTGGGGAAGAGGTTGTAACATTGTATTTGGATCCAATTGATCACTTTTTCTCTCTCTCCCAATTCAATCTAATGAGCCAACTGGATCTGCTTGACATTTTAATGTCTCAAGTATTGCCTCATGGTCTGACTCGCGAACTTTCCAAAGAATCTTATTATGTGGTTTTCCACCATATTTTATCAAGTGGACATTTGATGCGACAACAAGGTTTGAATAATGAAGAATCTTCCTCTTTGTTTGCCAATCCTCGAATAACCACAAGTTAGGATTCTTCATAGGATATCGTCTAAGCCATGTGCCTGTTACAACCACCGCACTGACATGGTACTCTAAACCTTCACCATCTATAACCGAGTGATCCAATTTTTTTTTGGCTTCAAAACAATGACACAAATAATAATATGTCCCTTCTTCATTGTCTTCAAGTACAATAACAGCAAAAACATGGCCTGCAGTGACAAATGTACAAAATGTGGTCATTAATTCATAAAATACTTGGGTAAAAGTTATAAAGTTACATATTAAAATTACAAAGAGATATATATATATATATATATATATATATATATATATTACCAAGTTGCACTAGATCTCACAAGCGATCAAAGTCAATAGATGAATCCATCTCTACCATTTCCAGTGCTTGTGGGGGATGATAGGTGTCAATTGGGTCCAAAACCCGTATATCCCATTTGTCCACCCATTTAGTTGACTCACAATCATCCCAATTTTCCTCTGCACATGATGGACAATAGCATGCCATTTTTTGTGTGTAGATACTCCATGAACCTATATCAGAGCTTCTAAAAGAGTGTAACTCACTAGATCTTGTTAGTGTGCAACAATCCTGATATGGTGCAATGTTAGTATTATCTATCAACCAAAAAAATTTACGAACTGTAGACTCACCTTCCTTACCTGGACCCATTGTATCGTTACACCATTGGACGATGGATTTTGCATCTATCAATATTGCTCCATCTTTGTACTTTAGTTGTTCATGAGCCAAGGCTCTTTTAACGCATGTGCCTACACCATTGTGCTCTCCCTTACCATGACCAGCCTCTGTGAAATTCCACATATATTGAATTCTACGCAACCTGTGCATCTTGCTCAACCAATAGAACATTCGTGCATTCTTGAATTGAGATGCACAATTGTCTGACCAAATAATGTGTTGACGATATGATATGCCCCTGTTAGCCAAATCTCTATAAAATAGTTGAAAACAACCATGTACAAACTCTGTAGAATGTGATCGATCATCACTGATGTAAAAATGGTACTCCCTCAAAATCTTCCTATCATCCTCTGTACTTGTAGGTGAATGCATGAATGTTACGTGAACAAATATGGAAACCTATTGAGATGTATAAAACTTTGCTTGCACCTCATTTTGTGGTTGTAGTGTGTAGTTCTCTGCAAAATCTACAACCGAAACAATGGTATCCAATGGAAACGTATCCTTGCACAACTTTAATTGCAAATCCAACCATCGAGCTCTATGGGTATGCCTTGCATACTTGTACATAATCTTTTCACGAAAAATCTTCATGAACTCATACACCGGAATCTTTTCAATAACTAGATCACATCTTTTACCATGTTCCCCAAATTTTAGAGCATATGTCACTGTCTTGAATTTTTCATAATTTACTATTTCATTTCCAATTGCATGTGTACTATCCATATGTTCACAAGTTGATAAAAGTTGCAAAGAACAACAAAATAAGCACATACCATCCAAGCATGATGTCTTCTAAAATTGTTTGCCGTCCCCTATTTCACATAAAATGTTGGATATGAATTCCCTTGAAGATCTTGGTGGCTCTTTTATGTCACAATCCTGCAAAACAAATTGAGAATGCAAAACTACGCATATGTGCCTAAAAACATCAAAATGGTTAGAAAATTCAATATGTATCCTACAACAACAAGTTGTGCGTGTGTGATTTATTTTCACATAAAAAGGTTTACCCATCTCAAAAAATCTTTGACTTATTCGAATTTCAAGATACATACCAATAAATTTTGCAAAAAATTGTGTCTGAGTTGAGTCCAAAAAATGTTTCGCATGTGGCTCGCGATTTCGGCTACCAATTCTCCTTCTTACAACATCTCTTTGATTAGGAGAAACACTTGTGTTATTTTTTTAAAAATCTTCGATCAATGATTTCAAGGCTTCACTAATTTCTTTATCCTTTCGCAGTAGTCTACCGCTAAATGTCCATAACTCATTTTTTGTTGAATCTTTGAATCTCTCACGCCTTAGCATGGCTCTCCTTAAGGTACCTCTACCAATTTTTAATGTTTTGCTTGTCTTTCTCATGAGTTGAGCTTTCTTCATTTGGCTACTTACTATTGTTGATGTGAGTACTCATCTTGTGATATTACTATCTTTCATGCATGATTTAGAACCCACTTTGTCATAAGCACTTATTAGATTCTTTACAATATTTTTTTCATTTGAATCATCCATCGTTCTTAGCCCAAGAATCTTCATGATAGTCCTAAATTTCAAATTCCTCATCATTCCAACAAATAATTGGCATTGACCTATAATATTTAATTCTTCAAAAAATAATCTCCACATATGATTAACTTTTCTTTGACAAGTATGCTTGGTAATCTTGTCAAGCATTGATTTCAAAATGTTAGTATCAATATCAATCAAATATTTTGGTTTTCTAAAACGAATTCTAGAAGGTGTTCTAATCTCTTCAATTCTCTCAACATTTTGAACATCAATATAAGGTTGAGTGTATTGCGTACCTTGAACCGAAGATGATGTGCCTTGGAAATAAGATGTAAAAGATGGAATATCACCTACTTGATTTTGTTGATGTTGTGCTTTCAACATGACATGATGGAGTGTGTATATCATCGGATCTATAAATTAGTGTCTCTTCAACATGAGAGGATGATATGACTTCAACATTGGAAGATGGTGTAGCGGATGATATGACTCCAACATTCAAAGATGGTGTAGCAGACGATATGACTCCAACATTGGAGGATGGTGTAGCTTCACAATTCAATTGTCTTCTTGAGTGTAACAATCTCATTCATTCTCTTTGTCTTTCTAATTCTTCCTCCTTGTTTCTTTGTACTAGTGGTTCTTGATCCTCTTCGAAAGTTAATTCTTCATCATTGCTTTGCAATTTTCTTTGTTCACATAATAATTTCATTTTATCTCTTTTAATTGTCAAATCTCTCTCCCTATCTGCATTTGTTTTAATCTTTGGTTTCTTCCTTGGCATGATGATGATTTCTACATGTCAAATTATTCAAACATCCGAATTACTTAAAATGTGTAAATTAAAAATTATTCAATTACATATAAAAATTATAATTATTTGAACGAATACACAATATATATCAAACGACTTGTCAAATTTCTAACCATTTCAAAATAACATTTCATTTAAACATACAATTTTCAATGAATTCACTATATATTACATAACATATCAAATTATAATCAAATTTGTATCTATATATCAACAAAAAATATTTAAAATGGATTGCACTAACCTTTTCTATTAAAGGAATATTCAACAATTCTTCAAATCACGTATCCAATGATTGAATTTGGTGCTTGCTAGCTTCCAAAAGTGTTGAAATAGTGTTTGCTAGATGTTGAAACCCGTGTTTTCTGTTGGAATAAAAGAGAGCATAACAGACCAAAAGTTAAAAATGGATGAAATGGGCCCCAAGGTTGGTTTTTGACCTTTTTTGGTGATTTGAGATAGTGCGTACACACTACAGCACATATGCACTATAAAGCGCGTACGCACTATAGTGCATACACACTATCTCAAAACACATCACTCCCCATCCTCCCTACTCTCTCTCCCATCCCCTCCCTCTCTCTCTTCCTACTCTCTCCCATCCTTTACTCTCTCTCACTCTCCCTCTCCCACCACCTACTCTCTCTACCTCTCTCACCCCCTCTCCTCTCCCATCCCCGACTCTTTAGATCTCTCACACACACTCTTATACCCCCTATCTCTCTCCCTCTCCCTCTCCTACCACCTAATTTCTCTCCCCCATCCCCTAATCTCTCTCTTCTCTCCCATCCCCTACTTTGTCTCTCTTACACACATTCCCATTCCCCCTCTCTCTCCCTCTCCCACTGCCTACTTTCTCTCCCCCATCGTCGTACTCTCTCTACCACCCCCTACTCTCTCTCACACTCACACTACTACTACTTACTATCTCTCTCTCTCTCAAGTTCTCTCTCTCCCTCTCTACTCTCTCTCTCCCCCATCTTGTACAAGCTCTCTTTGCCTCTCCCACTCTCTCTCCCATCACCTACTTTCTCTCCCCATCCCCTGCTCTCTCTCTCATCTCCCATCCCCTACTCTCTCACACTCTCACACTCTCCCCCATCCCCTACTCTCTCTCTCCTCTCCCATACCCTACTCTCTCCCATCCCCTACTCTATCTCTCTTACACATACACCCCCATCCCCCCTCTCTCTTTCCCTCTTCCACTGCCTACTTTCTCTCCCCCATTGTTGTACTCTCTCTCTACCACCCCTTACTTTCTCAAAACACATCACTCCCCATCCTCCCTACTCTCTCTCCCATCCCCTCCCTCTCTCTATTCCTACTCTCTTCCATCCTTTACTCTCTCTCACTCTCCCTCTCCCACCACCTACTCTCTCTACCTCTCTCACCCCCTCTCCTCTCCCATCCTCGGCTCTTTAGATCTCTCACACACACTCTTATCCCCCCTATCTCTCTCCCTCTCCCTCTCCTACCACCTAATTTCTCTCCCCCATCCCCTACTCTCTCTCTTCTCTCCCATCCCCTACTTTGTCTCTCTTACATTCCCATTCCCCCTCTCTCTCCCTCTCCCACTGCCTACTTTCTCTCCCCCATCGTCGTACTCTCTCTACCACCCCCTACTCTCTCTCACACTCACACTACTACTACCTACTATCTCTCTCTCTCTCAAGTTCTCTCTCTCCCTCTCTACTCTCTCTCCCCCCCATCTTGTACAAGCTCTCTCTGCCTCTCCTACTCTCTCTCCCATTGCCTACTTTCTCTCCCCCATCCCCTACTCTCTCTCATCTCCCATCCCCTACTCTCTCACACTCTCACACTCTCCCCCATCCCCTACTCTCTCTCTCCTCTCCCATCCCCTACTCTCTCACACTCTCACTCTCTCCCATTCCCTACTCTATCTCTCTTACACATACACCCCCATCCCCCCCTCTCTCTTTCCCTCTCCCACCGCCTACTTTCTCTCCCCCATCGTCATACTCTCTCTCTCTACCACCCCCTACTCTCACACTCTCACACTCTCTCCCATTCCCTACTCTGTCTCTCTTACACACACTCCCATCCCCCCTCTCTCTTTTCCTCTCCCACCGCCTACTTTCTCTCCCCTATCATCATACTCTCTCTCTGCCACCCCCTACTTTCACACTTTCACACTCTCTCCCATCCCCTACTCTCTCACTTTCATAGATATACACACTCTTATCCCCCCACTCTTCTTCTTCTCTCCCATCCCCTACTCTCTACATCTGTCACACACACTCCTATCCCCCCTATTTCTCTCCCTCTCCCTCTCCTACCGCCTACTGTCTATCTCTCTCAAGTTCTCTTTCTTCCTCTCTCTCTCCTCTCTCTCTCTCTCTCTCTCTCTCTCTCTCTCTCTCTCTCTCTCTCTCTCCCATCCCCTACTACTTTCTCTCAAACTCTCACACTCTCTCCCATCCTTTACTCTATCTCTCTTATAAATAAATACACATTCCCATTCCTTCCCTCTCTCTCTCTCTCACAGTCCTTGTCCCACTACCTACTCTCTCCCATCCCCTACTCTATCTCTCTTAAATGCTTCCATTCCACCTCTCTCTCCCTCCCACTCCCTCTCCCACCACCTACTATCTCTCTCTCTCTCTCACTCTCTCTCCCATCCCTCTACCATTTCCTACTCTCTCTATCTCTCTCTCCCCTCTCTCATTCTTGACTCTCTCTTTCACACACACACACCCATCCCCCCTCTCTCCTCTTCCATCCCTTACTTTTTCTCTCACTTGCTCTCCATCTCCCACTGCCTACTCTCTCTCTCACTCTCACTCTCACTCTCTCCCTCTCCACTCTCTCTCTCTCTCTTTGCTACCCTCTGGTCTCTCTTAAATTTTTGCACTCTCTCCTATCCCCTACTCTCTCTCTCTCTCTCTCTCTCTCTCTCTCTCTCTCTCTCTCTCTCTCTCTCTCTCTCTCTCTCTCTCTCTCTCTCTCACACACACATTTCTATTCCCCCTGTCTCCCCATTTTCCACTCCCTCTCCCATTTCCTACTCTCTCTTCCATCCCCTACTCTCTCTTGAGCTAATTTGTCTTCCCCCTCTCCCATTCCATGCTCTCTCTCTTTCACACACATGCACTCCCATCCTCCTCTCTCTCAAGTTCTTCCTCTCCCACTTCTTCTCCCATTGCCTACTCTCTCTCTCCCCCATCCCCTACTCTTAATCTCTCTCTCTCAACCTGTACTCTCTCTCACACTTCCTCTCTCTCCCATCCCCTACTTTAAATCTCTTTCCCCCATTCTGCACTCTCTCTTTTCCACCCCTACTCTCTCTCACACTTCCTCTCTTTGCCACCTCTACTCTCTCTCCCATCCTGTACTCTCTCCCCTCTCCTATCCCCTACTTTCTCTCTATCTCTTTCATGTACACACATAGCTATTCCCCTATCCCCCCCCCCCCAACCTAGTTCTCTTTTGTAACTTACATCTTAATAGTGTGTGCACCCTATAGCGTGCACACGCTATTTAGAACTAAGGTTTAAATAGCGCGTGCACGCTATAGCGCATGTGCACTATAGGGTGCACGCGCTATTTAAACCTTAATCAAACCCAAGCCTAAGGCTTGGTTTTTCCTTGGAGATCCAACCCAAAGGTTTGGATTTGATGAACAGGCCTGAGATGTGTTTTCCAGCAAACATACAAAAAATGATTTTTTTTTCTTTTGTGCTCCCCTTCAAGATTTCTCGTGGTTGGGTATCGATAAGATCAGGTTACATAGCATTATAGGTCTTTGTGTTAGCTATCTAACCATATAATTTATTTTTAATTTGAACTATTTCAAGCCTTTCATCTATAATTTCTTTTGAATGTATGTTCATTTTTTGTCAAAAACCACCACGTACTAATTGGGCTCTAGATTTTAGCTTGTTCATCAAATTTTGTAACAACTTAGTTTTTTAGAAACTAGACTCCATTCTACACACTTTGAAAAAAAAAAGTTTTGATTTTAGATTAGTTTTCAATTATTTCTAGGGGGATCACACATATATTTCACATTTTTGGGATGTGTCTAGTTAAAAAATTCATTAAAAAAAATATATACATTATAAAATTACCCGAAAAATCTAGGATAAACTACATAGTGTTAAGTAACTTTTGACCAGAGCGATTAAAAAATTTCAAAAAAAAAGTTAAAATTTTAGGGGGGGCACACTTTGTACTATGTTATGTTTTTTTGGAATAAACAATACCACTTTTTGTGGCCCCCTTTTTTGAGGACCTAAAACTAAACCATTTTGAAAAAAATTAGTAGTTTAGAAACTAGATTCAAAGGACTATGACTTTTTTTTTGTCATATCTGAAAATTTTGAGCGTAACTATCTTCAAATTCTTGTTGAAGTTCAAAATTTGTAGATTTCAAGAAAAAGGTGTCCACTTATACCCCCCTTTTGGCACCACAACTTTGTGCACTTACCCACATAGGTTATACACATAGAGCTAGATGGTTAGACGGTCAATTCAAGTTGTGTAAGGAAACTTTTCCCTTGGGAATAATTGTGTTGGTCGTTGGATTTTTTGAAAACTATAAACTAAAACCTCAAAATAAAGTGCAACCAATGTATTACAACTCTGTAAAAATGTCAATTTTTGTATACATAGCATTTATTCATGCACATGATAGCATAGAGGATGATAGAAAAGTATTAAAGAGTATCACTTCTATATCAGTGATGATCAAACTCATTCATAAAAGTTTGTGTAGAGATTCTTTAGAGTTTCTATGACAATTTGAGGGAAAGAGATGAAAGATACATTCAACATATCATATGGTCAGACAATTGCACCACACAATTCAAGAACGCAAGGATGTTCTATTGGTTGAGTAGGATGCATGTCAAAAGTGGATTGTAAAAGTTTAAGGATTTCATTGAGGTGGGACATGTAAAGGGAGAGCATGATGGTGCTAGAGAATGTGTGAAAAGAGCCCTTAGTGGAGAGGAATTAAAGTACAAAGGTGGTGCAATATTAGAAAATGTTGAAACAATTGTCCAATGGTGAAACTCTATGATGGGGCTAGGTAGTACAAGTAAGCCTATGGTTTCTAGATGTTTTTAGTTGATACATGAACCTAACATTGAAAATGTGCCAGGTTGTTGTCCACTTATAGGATCAAGTGAGATGCATTTATTTTGAAGTTAAAATGCAATGTCACTAACTATTCATACTAGAAAGCTTGCATGTTTTTTCTCTTTGTGTATGCATCATTCATGGGATGAATGTGAATCAAAAGAGTGGGTTGACCAATGGTCTTATAGACATTTGCATCCAATTGATTGATATCAACTTCCTACAACACTACAACTCAACCAGGTTGAAGCATCAACAAATTTTGAGCATGTATCTGACCTAGTTGAACCAGGTACTAAGTTATCAATTTAATACTTGGTTAAAATGGATTACTTTCAATTTTTCCATTAACTTATCCTTCTATATAATGCAGGTCATGTATATGCAGTTATTGCATATCACAATAATGATGAAGGAACATATTACTTTCAATGTCAATGTATTGAGCCCAAAAATAAACTAATAGCTATAGTTATTGATGGTGAACATATTGAGTGCCCAATAGGATCCATTGTTGTGATAGGCACATGGCTTAGGAGGTAGTATATTTTTTTCCCCTTCCATGAAGATCTCTTTAATTCAATTTGTCATGTATAATGTATCAATTTTGACTTTAAATTGTCTTTACAATTAAATGTAGGTACCCTATCAAGAATTCTACCACATGGTTATTTGAGGATTTTGAAACACACAAACATATTCTTCATTACTCTAAATTTATTGTTGCAACAAATATTCAATTGATACTGTATTGTGGTAGGCCTTTTAAGAAAAAGTTGTGGAAAGTATGTGAATCTGATCACGAGGAAATACTTGATACAATTAAGTTTAGAGCTGATCCAGAATGTTCCCTTGATTGATTGTGTGATAAATACTTGAATCATTCTACATATGGTAGGATAATTTTGAAAATTTTGTATATATGCTATGCAAAATGTTGCAACTCCACAGTGATGTGCATATGTAGATGCCAAATTTTGTATATGAAAAAGAGAAGACATATAAGATGTCCATATTTTTATGCCATATTTTGTATAAAATTATAATAAGAGATGTCACATGTGCATATTTAGATGCCAAATTTTGTATATAAAATTGATAAGACATCTAACATGTGCATATTTATATGCCATATTTTGTATAACAATCCAATAAGAGATATCACATGTGAATATTTAGATTCTAAATTTTGTATATAAAAAAGAGAAGACATGTAACATGCTCATATTTAGATGCCATAAACGTTCTTTTTTGTGGGTTTGATGATATCCTTAAAAAAATATTCAATTATCTTCAACTTATATGGATTTAGATGGTTGTCCTCTTTCATTTTTCTCCAAAATTTCCCAAAACATTAGGAAAATAAATCAGAGATTTGGATACCTATTTGGCTTCTCTACAACATATGCAAAGTTTGGATAGGGTTGTTTTGGACCGTATTCTTTCTACCACACTATGTCACCCCTTTTTAGGCTAAAAATAGCCCTTTGATTAGCACAAGGCATGGTAATGATGTCATCATGAGGTCAATAGGGTCTACAAAGAGTTAGGGTTAGGTTTTTACCATAGGTAAGCATTTTGGTTAAGTTTGAGATTATAGGAAGGTCATTTGACCAAATTGGTGAAAAGTTGCAAAAAATGTAAAAGTTGCATTGTGCAACTTTTCAACTTTCAAAAGTTGCTTAAGAAAATTTTGGCAAGAAAGTTGCAAAGCATTGAAGAGGAGTCCTAAATGGTTAATAACCACCCAACCACCCAATATAAAGCATGAGAAGAGAAAAATTGCATAATAGTGCAAAAATTTGTTAAAAAGTTGCAAAGTGCAATTTTTGCAATTTCTTGCAAAAGTTGTCAAGAATTTACAACCAAGTGAAAATTTTGGTTGGAAAATTACCAAATGACCTGGAGGAGTGTATATGTGTTGGAGATCATGATGCAAAGGCTAATGAAGGATTTTCAAAATCTTTTTAGGAGAATGCTAATATTTTCTTTTGACCTTACTCTTCCTTCCAAAAGAATAAACTTTGGGCCCTCAACCCACACTATAGACCTATCAGTGGTAAATTAAATCATTTCATACCCTTACAAGACTTCACAACCTCAATCCTCTTCCTCATCTCCATATCCATGCATTCATTTATGGTCCATGCTATATAGTTGCCTTCAAACCAACCAACCCAACACCCCTCAATCTCTCTAGTAGGTGTTCCTAACTTCCAAATGTCCTCAATACCTTCCAAATAAAATATCCACTACTCCCCAATTGATAGGTTTCAATGGCTAATCACTCACAACCATATTGCCCTTTTCTAGGATTCTCCTGCTAGTCCTGCCCAGCGAGAAATTTGTAGATTTCTCCAATTTTTCCCAAAATACTTTCCAAAAAATATTATATATTAAAATACCCTTTCCAATTTATTAAAAATATGTAGAAATAAACCCCACTTTTTTTGTAACATCCCTTCCAAAAATTGTTGGTTTAATTTTAGATTCTAGGTCTACTACCCCACATTTTCAAAGAAACTCCCAAACCTTTCCACTTTCAACACTATCATGAAATAGATATAATTAGAGGAATGTGCATCCAGTTTGACTCTATGACACCTCTAGATATGAAAGTCCCAATTTGGACCCCAAAAGTCTAGGGCTTGCTCAATGTCTGACCTCCCAACACCATGCCTCCAAAATGAAAGTTGTTACACCATAGTTAGACTATTATATGATGTAATCCATCATAAAAACACCCCCTCCAATGGCTATATCTTCTAGTGCTACACCTATGGCTCCATTTCATGACCCCAAAAGCACTCCAAAACATGATCAAACTCCACCAAACACTCTCCACCTGAGAACTCTCATTCTTTCTTGCATTCACATTGTATATTTAGATTGGTGTAGACTTAATCCCCCTTATTAAGTAACTATTCCTACTAGCACTTCCTTCCTCTAGAACCCTAACCCTTTCTTAGGATCTTTCTCTCACCCTTCCTTGGTTTCTACTAATGTTGTAGATACCCTCCATTTCCTTGTTGGCCTTGCCTAACACCTTTGCTCACAACTATAACCATTCAAAACTCACTATCTTCAAATAGGGATAATTAGACCTATTTACTTTAGATCTATTAACATTTTTTATTCCATTTCTCCAAATTCTTCCTAACAACCTCATGGAAGATCTTAGGAATCTAAAAGCTATCTCCCAGCACTTCAAGAATCCTAATTTAGGACTATTTTAGGACCCTTCATAAGATTCCTAGGAACTATTAGGTAACCTCGTATCTTAGTTGCCCATCCCTAACAACTTTTAACGTATTGAGAAACTTTTGGCTCATTGAGAAACTTTTGACCAACTTAGGACCTAACGAGCAATTTTGGCTTTTCCTAGCAACTGCATGTAAGGTCCCTCCTTGTATGTACTTATTAAATATAAATTTCTTTGTTAAATCCGTTATAAGAGATTGGAATGGATATGAAGTAATGTTTTATGGTTTAGATGTCCTAATAGAAACTAAGATCAACTGATACATTCATGTTTTAAATACTTGGTGATTTGAAAACTACTACATTATCTGGACTATTTAAACATTAAGTTGCACTAACAATGAGATGAGGTGTTTTACTTGATGATGATGATGTTGATTATGGTAACTCGATGATTAGGTTACATGCATTTAGATAGTTTAGTATTCCTTATTGGTGATGTTTATGATATTTAGGTATATGCATGCCTAACGATGATTATTCTAGTATTTTAATCTAAATTAATGAATAAGTTATGTTATATTAATTATGTAATTATTAATGATTAAATGTGTGTAGAAATGAGAAAGGGTTATTTAAATAAAAGTTGATGTTTTGATTAATGTGGTTATCCAAATGTGTTTTAAACATATGCATGTGATTTTTTTTGAACTACTAATGTGTGAATTCAGTGTGTAGAATTATTAGCTAGGAAATCTAATGGAGAATTGAAACTTGACCCTATGTATAGTTTGTGAAAAGAAAGGTTGAGTCTAATAGAAGATGTAGACCCTATTGTTTCGTATTTTATTTGTATTGTAAATTAAATGTGTGTATCATTCTATAATCATAAAGTGTTTAGTGTTTTGTAACACTGATTTTATAGTATCACTTGACACTCATAATCTGTTTATGTATATCAGCATGATAATTAGGGTTAGCTAAGTAACCTAATAATTTGAGATGAACTAGGTTAGTAACCTAAGGCTAATTAGTTGGTAATCAAGATTAATTACCCTAATTAGGGTTTAGTGGTAAGTTTGCATTCCTAGGATTTTTAGAAAGTCTAAATATTTTAAACAAATTAAGAGGTCCTAAAATGGTCCTAGGGGCAAAAAATTAATGAAAACTAAGTGCCTAGGAGGTATATGTATGGGTTGGGGGCATTTTCCACACCTCTAGACCCTTTTGTTGACTTTGGTGACCACCCAAATATCTCATTTTTACTTTAGTGCGAAAATTGGAACTTCACCATGAGTTTGAGAAGTTTATACTCCACCATAAAGTTTTCCTTAATGATAGGGTTAAGTTAGAAGACCCTAAAAGTCCTTAGTCAAGTCTAGAGTTATTGCAATTTTTAAGTGGTTGAGTTAGGAGCCTATTTAGTTGCAAATTTGTGGGTTGAAGAGTGTTCACCCAATCTCTACATTTAGAGAGAGTAAAGTTAGGATTGAAGGAGGAAGAAGGGATAGCTCTTCTTAAAAATTTTGTTGCCATAACAATTTGTGAAGGTAGGAATCCTTCAACTTCATGTCTTCATGTTGTGTTTTCATTGCTTAAGTAAGCTTTATGCATGTGTGTGTATTTTTATGTAAGATGAAATATGTAAGGGATGGGATTGTTGGCATTATTCACCCTCAGATAGGATAGAAGTGGCCATGTATGGGAGGAGGGCTTCAATTGGACTCCAGGAAGTGTAGAGTCTCTCCTCATGATGAGGAGAGGGAGAGAGTAGGGTGATATGGGCCCCTACTCATCAATACTAACCATGTTGTATTTTAGAAATTGAGAAGTGAAAGAACAAAAGTTCTTGTGATTATAGCCTCGAAAGGGGTATTTTTTATGGTGTTGTGATTGACTTCTTCTACCCTAGAAAAATATGCCTTCTCCCTAGTCTAATTCATTAATGAACCTATTGTAGAAACCTGGAATGGGAGTGTTTGGTTGTTTGTGTCCTTGTATTAAATATGTTTGTCTCTTGATTAGTTTTCATTTCTCCATGATTACCTTGATGTAAATTGTAGATTTCGTAGTGGCTACCTTGATATGGAGCCAAGTAGGAATTCATAGTTGTTGTTTCAATTCAAATGTTGGGAGATTTCTCCTCAAGATAATAATCCTATTGTAAAAACTTATTGTTAACCTTATTTTTGAAATGATTATGATCTCCAGTTTTCTTCTCTAGTTCTTTATTGAGAGAGTTCTTGAATCAGATGTTTGAATAAGAAGTGGATAGACCACATATGTTAAAAAGAAAATGATGATTTTTCTTCCCTATGGAATTCTCATGATTCAAATTTGTGTTTGTATGGTTTATCGTTATTAGTTACAATGATGTTACTTAAGTTTTGCAATTTGATCTTGAATGTGGAGTAGAGGAAATTCAAGTTATATGATTGGTTTATCACTTTGTATTTTTCATAATTGTTGAAAAGAGAAATATTCCTACATTAATGTATAAACATAACATCAAACTCAATGCTACAATTTAACCTAGATATAGATATATATGTGTGTGTGTGTGTGTGTGTGTGTGTGTGTGAGTGTGTGTCCCCTTGCCATGTAAACTAAATAAATTTGAAAATCTAACACTTAGGGAAAAAAAAGAGACTTAAGAAAAAAACCATCTTTCTTGAGTAAATTGCTCTCTGCCCTTTGTATGGAAAAAAGAAAAATTAAATCCTTTTGTGAATAGAGCATATTCCCTCTAGATTCTTTTAATATCCCTTGTTTTTATTTAATTAATATCATAAATTAAATAAACTATACATACATACATACATACATACATACATACATACATATATATATATATATACTATCCTATGTCTATCCTAAACACCTAGTAAACTTTACTAATTATACACTAGTCAATGCAATTAAGAAGGTGACATCACCCCTCCACCCTCCAAGGTAGTGCACTTTTCCTTTCTGCTGGTCCACATGGCTAGGATTGGGCGCAAGGTTTGGACAAGAGACAAGCAAGCCAACACACAAAAATGGGTTAATTAAGCAGTTATATGCACGATCTTTTGTTCCCATCTCATTCTCTTGCACTCCTACCAACATGTTGCCTCCATCCTATTTGAGTTGATCATCCTTGGCGGGTGTGCTATGTGTGAGATGGCCTTGCAGGTCTAAGTCAGCATGAAAAAGCTTTGGGAGGGACCATATGGAATGATAGGGGGGTCTTGGCAAGTGACCAGGTGGTGTGGGGTAGATGGGTAAGGTTAGGGGTAGTTAAAGGTTGGGTTAGGTTAGTATGTTTGATGTGATTGGTTAGTAAGTGATGAAGTTAGTTAGTTAGTTAGGTGTTATGAATTAGTAAAGGTTAATTATTGTTAAGTGATTAGTTAGTAAGTAAGTAAGTAAAGTTAATAAAGTAAAGTTAGGATTTTGTTAGTAGATGATAAGGGGTTAGGTGTTAGAATTAGTTTAGAATATTAAAGTAAGTTTATTCTTTTAACTAAGGATATTTTATTATATATTTTATTGTATATATAAAGTAAGTAGATCTAATTAGTGTTAGATGTTAATTTATGTTTTATAAAATTTATATTTGAATTTAGTGTTAGTGAATAGTGTTTTCATGAAAAATGTTTGTGTCCTTATTTATATATTTAATTACATTAAATGGAAAGTGTTAGATGTTAGATAGGTTTAGTATGTAGTAAAGATGTTAATAATACGTTTTAAGATTTTTGCAATATAGTAGAGCATGATTGAAAATATGTTATATCTTATCAAGGGAATTATTTTTATAATGATTTTATAGTTATAATATGGATTTATTTATGGGTTTAGTAAACTCAAAGTTGCATTAGGGTTAAAAGCTTTTATGTCAAAGGCTAGTATTAGTTATTAATGGATAAATGTTCTCTTAATCAAAAAGGGAAGGGTAGGATTGGAAATGGACTAGTTATAATTTTATGTTATTAGTCTTTTGTTGGGATTTAAATTCATGTGGAAATTATACCATTGGGATATTTTGCATTTGAATTTTAAACCTAGAAGGTGGTTAGTGGATTGGGCAGTATTATAACTCAACTTGACTAGGTAATGTAATATGATGGGTCGGGTTATGATAGAAGATGAGTTAGATAAAGTAAATAGTTTAATGATAAATGTTTTAATATTTTAATTAGTTCTTAATAAGTAATGATAATATCCAGATTAAGTATCAGTATGTTGTGATGGATTAACCTTTAAATGTAAAATTAGATTCTCCTAAGGATTGATCAAGTATAGTGTTAATGTAACACCCTACCAAGGGATCCAAAAGAATTAACCTAAAGTTTTACTAAGTTTACCAATCTTTTTCTTTTCTTTTCCCATGCACGTTTATTGAATTATTAAATTACTTTATTTAATTTTCACTTGACTTCTTTTTAAATTAATTTGTTAAATTTAATCTCATGCACGCTTCATGCAATCATGAAACTTTTAATAAATTAATTTTTTTTCCACTTCTTAATTTATTTTTGAACATTTAATTGATAAAATATTTATTAACTTAAATAATAATAGTGTTTAGCATTTATTTAAAAATGAACTCTAAATATATTATTATTAAATTAATAAATATTATCACGTTTTAAATTAAACTTATAATTTTTATCTTTAAATTAAATTCTTTTTATTTAGTTAATTTCCCAATTAATTAAATATAATTAAATATTAAAATATCATAATAAATTTCCATTAAATTAAATCATTAATTTAATTATTTAGTTTGACTTAATTAATAGAAAAATCACCAAAGACTCATAAAACAAAATACAAAAACCCATCATAGAAAAATACATACAAAATCAAACTAAGGGGTTATAATCACGAATTAATGTCATTCAACGCATTTTGAGGGTAGTCAACTCAAAAACTTGTCCTAATTTTCTAAGACAAATGGTTTAAAGGTTTAGGATTTGGACTTAAGAATTTATCTCCCCTCTCTTTCCATTGAGATAATGTGATAGGGTACACTCTTCCTAACAATTTAGGGAAGTCGATACCCAATACCTGCAACCTACATAAAATCCACGCATGTACAAACACAATATTCTAAGCTAAACAGGCAATGGTAGGAAGTGGTGCATCGTGTAGATCCTAACTAGCAGGTGACTATGACTCCCTTCCTTAACCACATCAGAAATGCCATATACAAAGAAAACATACATGCACACCATACACATGCAGTATGGGGTAAGTATACATAAGAAGACACATAATAATCTAGCTAACTAATCATCATCAATAATTGAAATCACTGAATAATCATCATGCATACATGAATTATAGAGTACCAAGTAATCTCATCATATATCAACTGAATCTGAAATAATATTTGATAATCTAAAAGATAGTGCTACTAATCAACAAGCATAAATTGGCCTAAAAGAGTTCAGCAATAATAATAAAATGGAAACTAGGGGCAAGCATTACAGTTAAAAGTGATAGCATCATAGTTGACTTATGAACTTGGAAACCCTAAAATGTAATTTGAATTGGAAGTCGTACCTTTGTAAATTGAACCTAAATGTTCATCGATCAACTCATTCAACTCGAGCTAAGTGTTCCTATAACACTAGGACTTAGGGTTTCAAACTTGTGCATTGTGTTGGAATATCGACTCTACATCTTTATGATATGCATTCAAAACTCACTTTAATTCTTTGTCACCTTTCCATAACCTAAGCAATATAGCATGTATTAACATAGTGGATTATTAATCTTTTTAAAAAAAAATTGTTGGTGTGTTTTTGCCCCATTTTTTGGGCATGACATCACACCTGCTCTGTTAGCTTGGGTTGGTCAAGTTTAGGCTAGGACCAACCTCATTTTAGCTACAATGTCCCTTTGATGGTATTGGCCACACTAAACAGAAGCATCCCTAAGGTTCTCTAAGTACCATCAGGTTCCGTTCTTTGATTGGGCATTTCTATGAGCTCATGCAAGGTATTGACAAACTATTAGGTGCTATGGGATCACATTATCTAGGACCAAAACAACCTATCTTGGTTTTTAGAGATTAGACTTTGTTTGGATTTGGCATCTGTATCTTTCCTATTGCCAAAAGTTGTAATGTTTCTTAATTAAAATGAGCAAGGTTATGTATATGTCAAACCATTGGTCCTAGGATCAAATAGTCTTCTCTATTAGCTCTAGTTGCTCAAGTTTAGGTTAGGATCAACCTCATTTCATCCATAACATCCCTGCAAAGGTATTGATCACACTGAATGGAAGCATCCCTAAGGGTCTCTAAGCATCATTGAGATGTGATCTTTGATTGAGAATTTATCTGAGCTCATGTGAGTTATTGACAAACTATTAGGTGCTGCAAGATCACATTATCTAGGCCTACAATAACCTATCTCAATTTTTGGAGATTCAAGTTTGATTGGATTTGGCATCCGTATCTCACTTATTTCCAAAAGTTGCAATGTTACTTAGTTAAAATGAGCGAGGTTGTGTATATTTCAAATCATTGGTCCCAAGATTGAATCATCTACTCTGTTAGGTCCATTTGGTCAGGTTTAGCCTAGGACCAAGCTCGTTTCAGCCATAACATCCCTCCGACGATATTGACCACACTAAATGGAAGTCTCCCTAAGGGTCTCTAAGCACTATTGGTCATGATCTTTGACACAAATATAAAATCATGACATATTTCCACTTCTCATGTCTTATTGCATCAAAATAAGTGACATATGATTACATGTTATAATGAATTTGATAAACATGTTACATTTTCTATATAAAACAATGAACGTTCATGTGTTTGATTAATTCCAAGAAAGTAAGTTGAAATAAAAGTTTGTATGCACACATTAAATAGGTTGGATGGAAATCCAAGTTTAATGTATATCAAAATGAATAATATATTATGTCATATATCAATCATATAGTTACAAAAAGATGTTATGTCTCATCGGTACAATACAAAAGTTGAAACCCTGAAAAATGTCAAATGTGTACAATAGAAATGTTGAATATGCACAATATAAATCTCAAATATATACAATACAAAAGTCAAATACCCAAAAAATGTTGAATGTGTACAATAGAAATGTTGAATGTGCACAATACAAATCTTAAATATATATAGTACAAAAGTTGAATATATGTCAATGTCATGTGATGACCACAACTACATATGTATATCACTATCAATATCTATGACTGTGCAGGATCATCAAAACTTAGGCTCTTTGATGTAGTTTGTGGCTCGCAAAGTGTCTGCAAAAGAAAAAATAAAATAAACTATCAAATATCTTATCTATGAATAATATGGAAATAACCATAAATTGGGTTCTAAATTGTGGATGGTTAAGGTGTTCATCACCTCATCCCTTTGTCCCACAATTGGATTGAATGATAATAGCAATGGGCTCATTCATCGATGGGTGGGACTCCTAACAAAATGATGAGGTAGAGTGACAATGGGAGACACAAATACCAATGAACCAATGCTCATGGGAGGCACAACCACTGATGAATTAGTGATGGTATGAGACATAACCTGTATGGTAAGTGATAAAATATTAGCATTATAGAGTGGCATTAGGGATTCCAAATAGAGTAAAAAAAAAATTAAAAACATACTCCAACCTAAGCTAGATCTCCCATGCTCACAGGAGGTACAACCACTGATGAATCAGTGCTAGTATGAGGCACAATCTGTATGGTAAGCAATAAATTGTTAGCATTATAGAGTGGTATTAGAGATTCCAAATAGAGTTTAAAAAAAATTTAAAATGTACTGCAACCTAAGCTAGATCTCCTGTGCTAGCAAGAGGTACGACCACTGATGAATCAATGTTAGTATTAGGCACAACCTATATGGTATGTGATAAAATCTTAGAATTATAGAGTAGGTGTTAGGGATTCCAAATAGAGTAAAAAAAAATGTATTGCAACCTGAGCTAGATCTCCCATGCTAGCAAGAGGTACAACCACTGATGAATCAATGTTGGTATGAGGCACAACTTGTATGGTAAGCAATAAAATGTTAGTATTATAGAGTGGCATTAGGGATTCCAAATAGCATTAAAAAAAAAAAAAACATACTGCAGCCTGAGTTGGATCTCTCATGTTAGCAGGAGGCACAACCACTGATGAATCAATGCTAGTATGAGGTATAGCCTATATGGTAAGTGACAAAATGTTAGAATTGTAGAGGGCATTAGAGATTTCTATCACACACACAAGCAATCCAAATTGAGATCACAAGAGGGCTTCAACTAAGACTCTACATACGTATCTCTAGCCTCTGTTGTGTTTGACCCCATCTTTGATGTTCAGGACTCCTAACACAATGAAATGGGAAAGGATTTGCATGAAGTCTCAAAGAGTTTCATAATAGGTAAAAGATAAATAACACATGTTAATAAGACAAATTGTTGATAATTACTATAAACTGAAAAGAAAAGAAAAACATGTACTCATTTTTAAATACAAATTTTTAATATTTATATAGAACAAATGCATAATATAACCTAAAATTTATGAGAAGAAAAATATGAAATTTTACCTCTTCTATTGCCTCAACATTGATAGTCTCAGATGCATTCATCAACTCTATAAAACTATATTATTTCTACATATATGCAACAAACAAGTCAACATGTATTCATAAATATTGAGTACATGTATATACATTCATTCATAATAAATTTCAAAATATAAACTTGACTCGTATTTAATACCTTTTTTTGTTTTAGTGTTCTTGTTGATTTATTTCCCTTTCCTCCAAACCTCGAGCTATGTGGAGTACCCTAAAGAAGAAACAAATATAACATAAGAGGAATCAATAAGAAACATCATAAGTTCAACTCAAATTGTAAACTTGATAGGTGTGCAAGCTATGATACCGCATAGCTCTCAAGGCCAAAGTTAATGGCAGAAAGCATGGCATCAGCAATTTGAGAAATTTCAGCCCTCAACAAGCCCTATAAAATAGTAAAGAGTATTGTTATAAATATGAGTTAATGTTGTAAATGGAAAGAAGGAACAACAACAACAACAAGATCATAGGATGACCAAAAATGTCCCCTTCTTGGTGGAAGGGGGTCTTGAATGACCACTACATGTTCCATAAGGTCCCTTGTGTGGGGAATGGTGACTCTTTGCAAGAAACTTTAATGGTGGATTCTACCGCTATTTCTCATAAACTATCTTTTCCTTGCATCTTGATGAAGGATCCTCCTTTGGCCCCTTCTATGGTGGTAGCTAGTTCATCCCTAGATTCTACTATCCCACTTTTTGGTGTGGATTCTTCTGCTATCTCTTTTAGTCTGTCCCCTCCTTTGGCTCCTTCTGTGGTGGTAGCTAGTTTGTCTCTAGACTTTGTTGTCCTAATTTCTAGTATGGACTTTGTTAGTGCCTCCATTTGTCCATCCAATTTGGCTCCTTCTGTGGTGGTTTCTGGTCCATCTAATTCTATTTTTTCAATTTCTGGTATTTTTGAGGTAGTTCCTTCTATGGTTCCTTTTCTGGGTGATGTTGTTCTATTTCAGGCTTCTAATGTCACTTTCTCTTCTGTGGCATGTTCCCTAGTTTTTGGAATTGGCTATGATGGTGCTAATTTTAAGTAGCAGAAGGCTACTAGTTTGGTGGAGGATGGATGGACTATAGTAAAGGGAAAAAAGGTCAAGCCATCCAATCTCTCTTTTGATATGGCATTATGGTCTAATAAGAAGGGTTCCAAAGGAAAATTCTGATGTGGTTGTTTGTTTGGTTCTCCTAATTTTTGGCATGTTGGTTTCTGTACTATCTTTTGGCCTTTATTTCTTTGAAGAGTGTCTCTTCTTAAGGTTTTAGAAACCCAGTCAAAACCTATTTTTGTGGCTGTAGTTTTTTTTTTTATTTGTGTTGCCACCTTGCTCACCTTTTATTTGGTGACTTGTTTCACCTTTAGTGGTTGTTTCATTGAGGGTTTTAGGTACCCTTCAAAACCTATTTGGGGTTTTAGGTGCCTATTTAAAACTTGTTTGTGTGGCTGATGAGTAATATGTTATCTACGATGCCACCCTGGTCACTGTATCTTGTTGGGTGACCTGTTTCACCTTAGGATTGTAGTTTTGTTTGGATTAGGCTTCTTTGAAAATTTATTGATTTGCAAAAGGTTTTAGGATCCCTTCAAAACTTGTTTTTCTTATCAAAAGCAAGAAGATCATAGAAGGGAAAGAAGATACAAGAAGAAATTAAAGGATGATATTGGAAGGATAGTTGAAAGATAGGAAAAATTGGGGCTCAAAAAGACTAGAAGGCCTAAATTAAAAATAGAGAGACCGAGAAGGAAAAGAGAGATGCGAATGAACTCTTGGTGCCTTGTCAAGAAATAAAAGTGGAGATTCGTGATCTTCACACTCCTACAAGATACTTGATGTGATATGGGGGTTCTTTAATGTGGATGGGTATATGGAGGATGAACTCATGAGGTTCATTAGATGGTGTTAGGGTATGCTTGGAGCAAGATATATGGATGCGAATTGGATGGATTTGATGAATTTGGGAGGGTTTCAATGATGCTAGGAGATGGAAAGGTATTATTGTACTTTTAAGAATATCAATTAAGAAAAAATATTTCAAAGCCAATGTATTATTGTACTTTTAAGAATATTTAAAAAAGCATTACCTTTGGTGTTCTTGCTCCTAGTCTCACACCTCTAGCAGAAAAAGCACTATGTGTTGTTCTCATACTCACCCTGCATTGCTTATTGTTTGAACATATCAATCTAAAGTGCTCTATAAAATAAATAATATTTACTTTTACGATATTTAGGTGATTAAATAATATCATGTAAAAACTCATTAGGTTCATTAGATGGGGTTCGGGTAATGCTAGGAGCAAGATATATGGATGGTAATTGGATAGATTTGATGAATGGGAGTGTTTCAATGATGGTAGGAGATGAAAGAGTATCTATAAGAGGGTTGTTAGTGTCATACCAATTAAGAAATAATAATTTAACTATTATGTATTATTGAACTTTTAATAATTTTTAAAAAACTTTACCTCTGGTGTTCTTGCTCCTAGCCTAGCACCTCTAGTAGAATGAGTCCTTTGTGGTGTTCTTATACTACTTGTTGCACCTTGCATTGCATAATTTTCACATATCAATCTAGAGTGATCTATAAAATAATTTTTGTTTACTTTTACAATATTTATGTGATTAAATAATATCACGTCAAAACTCAAACAAACAAACCTATGTATCATGTCCACCAAAGACCATCGCCATCAAATCATATGTGAGTGAAATCCCCACCTCTGTATGAATAACAAGTATTCCCACAATGTACACATGGATGAGATGACACTCCATCCTAAGACAACTCCATATCTATCCCATCACACATGTACTGACAACTAAAACAAAAAAGTTGATTGGGCCTCAAAGACTATAATGATGCACATGATGATGATGCAAGTGGTACAAGTAAGAATTACATCGGTGGTGTAGGTGACACAAGAAAAGATGACACTAGTGGTGTAGGTGACACAAGCAGAGATGACACTAGTGGTGCAGGTGATCTTGATGAAGTTATCATAGGCTGTGATGACCAAGTTTCCATAGGTGATGATGATGGAGTTGTCACCCTAGTGCCATAGGTGATGATGATGGAGTTTTTGCATTTCATGATGATCCTAAAGGTGCATATGATGATGGTCGAGGTACCATAGGAGAAGGAAACCCACCTAACTATGAACCATGTTGAATGATAACATATGTCAGTGATGTAGCCACAGGAAGTGTTTGTAAATCAATAGACTCATTTACAATTGATGGAAGAACAACATGAGCATGGTTTTTCATGTTGTGGTACCACCCTACAAGGCCTAGGTCTATCTTACATAGAGCCTCTCCCTCTACCCTAGAACTGACCAATGTCAAAGTAATTTGGCTTCTCACCAAGGATGAACTCACAATATAGCTTTCTCAAAAAATATAGGCACCTCATAATTATTACATAGTGGTAGGTCATATACCATATACCACCTATCTCAAAAACATGATCCCATCCTAGTATGAGTTCACCAATGAATAACAAAAATTTTAGCTGTGTGTAATAGGGAGTTGCCAAATATAGGATCGGTAAAAAAAGAACATATAGTACCTTTCTTTATGTCTTTATCTCTCACTTGCTGATATGATAACCAATTGGCATAAAATGCATGACAACTATCCCTCCATATACCCCATTTTATAGCCTCCCTAGACACCTCATTTTCATTTTGGGTCATTTGTTCAAGTGTATTTGCTAGAGTTGAGTGGTGAGAAAGTGTAGATGATCAAAATGTTAACCTCATAATGGTTTTTGACACTTGAGTGCCAACACACTTAATCATATTCCACATTGGATGCCAAGTACATCATGCATGCCAAAGTGATCTTCATGTGCCGAGTAGTTTTCAGATACCGAGCGAAGATCAGATACCGAGTGTTAACAAGTGCCGAGTGTTAACAAGTGCAAAGTGTTAACAAGTGATGAGTGTTAACAAGTGCCGAGTGTTAACAAGTGTCAAGTAATATAAGGTGCCGAGCTATCCAGGAAACAGCATGTGCTGAGTATTAACAATACTTCAGGAGCCGAGTAACTCAGTATACCAGCATAAGAGTTTGTAATTGCACAAACTATGATGCAAACAGTTTTCACAGCCGACATAAGGTAAATCTCAAAGGATTTAATGATGAGATCAAATCTTTTATTTTTCCTATGCAATTTAAATGCAGCCAATAAGAAAAATGATGAAGGCATGCAACCAATAAAAGGAAGACAAACAATAAGCGAAAAATGAAGATTGAATATGGATCGTAGATCCATACCTAACCCTTAATTCTCAAATGTCTTTATAAGGAAGATGAAATTTCATTGTAAAAGTAGATGAGAAGTGTGAGAAGTCATACAAGGTTTCACAAGGAATTCTATTTTCAAAAGTGAGGATTATCATATCATACAAGGATCCAGATCAGAGAAAGCAGAATAGGTACCTGCAATTAGCAATCAAGGATTGTAATCAGTCAAGTTTATTGTACCTAATACTCTCTAGCAATTGTATTAGAATGAAAATCCTATGGTGATAGGTTAGCTTAACAGCTATTTCGATAAATCCTTTAACTAGGTGATGAAATCCTTTAATAGAGTAACACTTCATGTTAAGTGTTTGAAATCCTCTAACCAGGTCACTATTGACACAGTGTAAAGCCTTTAACAGGGCATGCCTTTAACAGGGCAAACCATCAGAAGTGGTTGAACAATATTGCTATAGTAATTTTTGTGTGTATCATCCCCACCCCAGTTTTACCTTCTTATTCCTGGAGGGTTTCTGGGTTACCAAATTCCAGTGTTATGATTTATTGATGCATGTGTTTTGTTACATATTTATTTGATGTTTTTACATGCATGCAATTTACTTTCAGTTAAAATTTTTATTGGCTAAAGTGTGATAGTTATGATTCACACCCCCCCCCCCCCCCTTCTCATAAGTACTCTTTCCATATTTGAATATTCCAACAATTGGTATCAGAGCTTAACTAGGTTCTCATAAGGCAAAGCCTAACAGCTTGGAGGAAAAGATCTAAAGATGGAAGCTTTTAAACTTGGAAAGATCATTGAAAATTAGGTGATAGATGTGCAACTTGCTCTGCATAGCTTGGAGGAATTCAGAAACAAGTTGAGAAACTCATTAAAAAAAAGGAAAGACCTAGCCATAGCTGAAAATGATATACACTACAAGGAGATTGATACCACCAACATATTTTCCAGTGGAGACACTAAAGAGTTTGATGCAGCAATAGCAGAACTGATGGAGAAAAATAAAATTCAAGTAGAGGAGATAAGATCTCTCAAGATGGAACATGAATCACAGGCCATAATGATATGTGAAATTACTGAACACAAGAAAAGAGCAGTTGAAGATAAAGTGATGTTGGAAAATGACAAAATAAATCTTGCAAACAGACTTGAAGAAAAATGTACTGAACTGACAAGGATCTCAAACATGCAGATGGATACACTTGCCCAAATGATGAACCTTCATCATGAACTCAATGTAAAAGATATTGAGATCTCTACCTTGAAGATGCAGAATGAACAAATGCAGAATGAATTAAATAGAGAAAAAGAGGTAGCAGAGAATCTCAATAAATCAAGTGAAGCCATCAAGTATTTTGAATAGTTGCTGAAATCACCAAAATCTGCCCATGATACATCAGGACTAGGATACAATAGCACTGAAGTTCGAGAATCATCAAAAAGTGTTGAACAAAGAAGTGACAAAGGTAAGAATTCAAAAACCACTTGTCATTACTCTAATAAGAAGGGGCATACAGCTAATGTGTGTAGGAGTAGAAGATTCAATCAATCAAACATACCTAAAAGTTTCTGTCACAAGTGCAACATGCAAGGACATATGACACAAAATTGCAGATCCAATGTCACAAGGACTTAGAGATTTGATGGACATTGCTATAATTTCAAGAAGTATGGACATAGGGCATTTGAATGCAGATCAAAACCTATGTGGACACCAAATCAACCAGCAAAAATAGAAGGGAATGGAAGTCATTATCATTGGGATTACAACACCAGGTACAATTGTCACTATTGCCAAGAATATGGACATATACCACAGAACTGAATAAGAACACATTTCAAAGGGAACTACAAAAAATAGTTGAATCAAACTACATGTTTCAGTTTTTGAAAATTGGTCATATCAGCAGAAATTGTCCTACAAGATCAAAGGCACCCAAGACTGACTGAAGAGAAAAAAGGAAAACAAAAGATTGATATCGAAAAGATAAGGGGGCAAATGAATAAGACTTGGAAAAAGAAAGATGAGTGCAACACATCAAGTGGAGGGATCACTTCATCCAATGGGTCAAGTGATCACACTTCATCAAACTAAGCATGAGAAGTACATAGGACTGATATATAAAGCTATATCACACATCAGTCCCAAGACAAAGAATCTAAGCAAGGTATAAATCCACATGAAACAAGATGTCAAGACAAAAACTAAATGTTGTTGCCAAGCTGTCTTTGGATGCCGAGTTAAAATAGATGCCAAGCTCCCAATAGCGATCGAGCTGATAACTGATGCCGAGTTGAAAAATCCAATGGAAGCCAAGTAAAGTGGAAGTATAGTGGAAGCCGAGTTAGGTCAAAATTTCTTTAGAAGCCGAGTTGGCAGTTGAGCATTTAATGTGATGAAATTAGGGTATATTATCGCGATTTCAATCAGTTTTTCTCATCGTGATCAAGAAACAAAAGAGAAGAAAGAGAGTTGAGCGACTTCATAGCAAGAATCTAGTGTCTCAAGCAGATTGCAACCCCATTCAAGACATTTTTCATCGATCTAAAGGTATTTTCGTTTGTGCCGAGCTACGTAGTTTCATACCCATTTGTTGTATAAACCCTAGTTCAAAGAAAGTCGAGGAAAAAGAGTCATTTGAAGTTCAGTTAGTTTCAAATAAAGTCAAGCAACCTAATTTTTGTCCCATTCTCAAAGTTACCTACAAAAATGACCCAGCCGAAGCTCTCTCCCACATTCCCCCAAAAGTAGTAATGGTTCAAGATGTGAGGAAATGTTACAATTGCAAGATAGGAGCTCTAGGAGACATGGAAATTAGACAAGCATATGATAAATAGTGTGTAGATGGAGTTTTGAAGGAAGAATTCAAAATTGTAGAAAGAAAGGGTTTGACTCAAGTTTTAAGTTTTCCCACCATATTCAAAACTGAATGGGTTAGACTTGTATTGAGCAGAATCCATGGTGGAAACTTATGGTTAGAAGATATTCCCATCAAACTAACAAAAGAAATTATACATAGAGTAACAGGGTACCCAACCCTAGATCGGTACAAAACCTTGAGAAGTGAATCAAAGGAGGTAATTGAAAAGAATACTGGTGCACAATGGAACAAAAGAGGAATGACAATTCATACCATACAGGATCCACTAGTAGAGTTTGCTGTTAGAGTCATTGCCCGTAAATTCTATCAATCCAGTAGACTCAATAGTGTACCATGCATTCCAGTAGATGTGGGTTACAAATTGGTGAAAAAAGATCATACTTATGATCTTGCAGAGCTACAATTGCAACAGATCAATGAAAACCTAGCTGCCATAAGAAGAACAAAGGGCACACAATGAAAATTTGGAGCAATCCTAGTTTGCATATTCTTTTATGTACAGAATGAATTTCCTTCTTTTGGTAAAGTAGCATGGAGGAATGATAGAACCATCATTGCACAAATTAATGAATATATAGAGCAAATGGGAGAAAATTTTGATACTTTGATGACAAGCTATTTTGAGGATTTCAAGAAATCCATGAAGCAAAGATCAAGGATACCAGCTTCCTTAGTGGAAAAACATACTAATGACATATGTTTCTTAGTTGACATTGATTTTACCTACATTCAAGCAGTAATTCCAAGGGTAAGATGGCTAAGGCCATTTGGATACAAAATCAATATTGATGAGGCATCTACAGCAATAACTGCATTATTGGCAGAGGAAGCAAATAAAAGTGCACCACATTTTGGCACTTATGATGTGGTAAGATCAAAAATAAACATGGAATTAAAAATTGCTTCAACATTGAAGAAGAAAGAAAAATTAATCAAGAAGATTAAGAAGAAGTTTGGCAAAGAAATTGAGGTTGAGGCAGAAGAAGAAGAAGATGACAGTGAGGATGAAGATGAGCAAGAACAAGGGCCAATGGAACTAACTCAAGGTCTTGGAGAAGACAAGGAGGAAGGTACAAAGGAAGAAGAAGCCAAGGAAGCACCAATTGAAGCTGAGCCAAAGAAGAGAAAGGCAACAGAACAACCTTCAGCCAAGTCCAGATCAAAGAAAGCTGCCATGCCATCACTACAAAAGCCAACAACACGAGCATCAACAAGAGCCTCTACTCAAAAGGCTAAAGAGGAAGTTACCAAGAAGAAATAAATCAAGGAAACACAGGAAGAGCCAAGGAAAAGAAGAAGGTATGTGGCTCAACCTGACACTGATGAAGAAGAGCAAACAGAAAAGGTATGCAATTCATCAGTTGATACCTTATGTAAAAATATTGGAAGTGGTGACTTGAATAATTTAAATAAAGTTGATTTTAGTAAATTTAATAAAGAAGAACAAAATAAGATAGAAGAAATAGTGTATGGAATGATGGCACAGTTCCAGTACACTCCACTTGAACTAGATGGTCAATTGCCAAAAGAATTGTCAAAGATTGTAGAAGGCAGATGGCATTTTTGTTTGAAAATGGAGAAGGAGATGACAGAATCAACCCTAGCTAGTGTATTGCCAGATTTGAGCAGGGAACAAGTTAGCAAGGCAGTCAAAAGGCATAATAATAGGTTTACACCTAAGTATAGGGCATTCTTCATACTCCAAAACAAAATGGAAGAGATTGTTCAAAGAATAATGAAATCATGGAAGAATTTGTACAAAAGGATTGAAGATTTTCTTGAGGAAGAATACAAGGAAGAAGCCGTTGTACCAATAGAGGAGAGGAGAAAAAGGAAAGAAGAAGAAGAAAAGAAAATAGAAGAAGGAAGAAGGAAGAAGAAAAGAAAGATGGAGAGGAGGAAGAGACACAAAAATAGGACAAAATGGCAACAGCTGAGCAAGAGCAGCAACCAGATCAGAGTGTGCAAGACACACAATTGCCACCTCCTAGCCCTCCACAAGCATCCATCTCACCTGCAGACACTATAACTATTATTAATGTTCCTGATACTTCTGGTCAGAATGTCAATCCACTAATTGTAGAAGATCTAAAAATAATTCTTGACCAATCAACACAACAAGCAATATTGTGTACAAATCTAGTATTGGTCAGTATAGATGAATTGCAAGAACTAGTAGAAAATACAGTCAAAGATAAGGTGAATCCACAAGAACCACCTTCTATCACAACTACTAGTAGTCAATTCGAAATACCAACAAGCATAATTGATGCTGCAAGACAAAAGCAAAGTGCAGCTGAAGAAAAAGGAAAAGAACAAACAGGACAGACTATTACATCTGATCTTATAGCACAAACACAAGGTGCACTTCCACAGATAACAATAATTGATCATGGTAGTTAGAAGGAGGAGGAAACAGTGAAAACCCCTAAAGAACAGGAGGCAATACAAACATTAATAAATTTTCCTACCTCAGGAACTCCTTCACACCAGCCACTGCAAATTTTTGTACCATCATCCAATACTACTAGAGTTGCAAGGGTACTTCACTATGGAGACCCTAAATTAGATGAGGAGATAGTCATACCGAGCTATGACTCAAAATCAATAACCATTGATCAAATCAATGAGGTGCAGGATGCACTGAATAGAATGAAAAGATAGGAAATACTCAGGAAGGAGTATAAACATAAGCAAACACTTTCTGAGATCAAGGACATCTTTATGAATGCCTTCAGTTTGCAATCACTAGATGAGTCAAAGCATATCGCAGAGCAATTAACAGATATTGTTGACCAGGTGACAAATGAAGACCTAGAAACAAATGCAAAACTTATGGAATGGTCAGAAAGAAAATTTCAAGGGAAAGTGAATGAGAAAATATCAAGACAAATTACACTTTCACAAGTTGAATTGGAAAAGCTTATTGACAAAGTGAAGAAGGTACTTGAGAATATATTCTCATTGTACAAAAAGTTGTGTGATTTTTCATACTTCACACAAGAAACAAGTCAAAAGATACTGAGCTTGGAAAGAAATTTAAACATTTCAAGCATGCAACTACCAAGTGATCCAGCTCAAAGTGAGAAGCATTTTTCTCAATCGCTTCACACTCACAAAGAAATAGCTGTCTTAACAGCAAATGAGGCTAATATCAAGGCCAAATTAATACAGCTCCAGTCCTTCATTACCCCACATTTAGAGATACTCCATAAAGAGAAAGTATATGTTGAAACTGTACTCAAGAAAGACCCCAATCTTTCTACATTAGATGGACTTATTCATCTTGCTGCCGAGACTGCTATCCAGCATAAGTCATTGGAAATTGCTTTGAACAATTGGGATGCAACTCTCAGGATGATTATGGAGGTAAACAGCACATTTTTGGCTAAATATGGTCTTAACCCTTAAACATTCTTTGACATAAGTGTCAAAAAGGGGGAGATATAGATTTAAAAGGGGGAGATACAGATTAGTAGGGGGAGATATAGACATTATGAGATGAATTAATGGGGGAGAACAAATACAAAGGAGGAGCTTGTTATACAGATAAGGCACAATCAACTCAGGGGGAGTTACAAAATTTTTGAGGTATATCTTGTTGGATTGTAAGTTAAAAATTTTGATCAAGTTTTCTTTAAACTCTGTATATACCAATCAGATTAGTAAGGTCAGTTAAGTGTTTTTGTCACTCATGTCAAAGGGGGAGATTGTTAACCTCATAATGGTTTTTGACACTTGAGTGCCAACACACTTAATAATATTCCACATTGGATGCCGAGTACATCATGCATGCCGAAGTGATCTTCATGTGCCGAGTAGTTTTCAGATACTGAGTGAAGATCAGATATCAAGTGAAGATCAGATACTGAGCGAAGATCAGATACCGAGTGTTAACAAGTGCTGAGTGTTAACAAGTGCCAAGTGTTAACAAGTGTCGAGTGTTAACAAGTGTCGAGTGTTAACAAGTGCCGAGTGTTAACAAGTGTCGAGTGTTAACAAGTGCCGAGTAATATAAGGTGCCAAGCTATCTAGGAAATAGCATGTGCCGAGTATTAACAATACTTCAGGAGCTGAGTAACTCAGTATACCAGCATAAGAGTTTGTAATTGTACAAACTATGATACAAACAATTTTCACAGCCGACATAAGGTAAATCTTAAAGGATTTAATGATGAGATCGAATCTTTTATTTTTCCTATGCAATTTACATGCAGCCAATAAGAAAAATGATGAAGGCATGCAACCAATAAAAGGAAGACAAACAATAAGCGAAAAATGAAGATTGAATACGGATCGTAGATCCATACCTAATCCTAAATTCTAAAATGTCTTTATAAGGAAGACAAAATTTCATTGTAAAAGTAGATGAGAAGTGTGAGAAGTCATACAAGGGTTCGCAAGGAATTCTATTTTTAGAAGTGAGGATTATCAGATCATACAAGGATCTAGATCAGAGAAAGCAGAATAGGTGCCTGCAATCAGCAATCAAGGATTGTAATCAGTCAGGTTTATTGTACCTAATACTCTCTAGAAATTGTATTAGAATGAGAATCCTATGGTGATAAGTTAGCTTAATAGCTATTCAATAAATCCTTTAACTAGGTGATGAAATCCTTTAACAGGGTAACACTTCATGTTAAGTGTTTGAAATCTTCTAACTAGGTCACTACTGACACAGTGTAAAGCCTTTAACAGGGTAGGCCTTTAACAGGGCAAACCATCAAAAGTGGTTGAACAATATTGCTGCAATAATTTTTGTGGGTATCATCCCCACCCCAGTTTTACCTTCTTATTCCTGGAGGGTTTCTAGGTTACCAAATTCCAGTGTTATGAGTTATTGATGCATGTGTTTTGTTACATGTTTATTTGATGTTTTTACATGCATGCAATTTACTTTCAGTTAAAAGTTTTATTGGCTAAAGTGTGGTACTTATGATTCACACCCCCCCCCCCCCCCACTCTCATAAGTACTCTTTCCATATTTGAATATTCCAACACACAACCTATTGATCATTTAGGTTATGAGCACTATTTTGTGAGAAGCACTTTATGAGGACCTCTGGTGTAGTAGTTAAATGATGTAACTATATGCATGCAAAATTTATAGGAGGTGGTGGTTGTTGAACGAGAACATTGAGTGGAGGGTTTTGTGGTTGTGTCACTAGGGTGGAGGGTTTTTGTGCTTGTGTCACAACATGTGGATTATTTTGTGGTTGTGTCATGATAGGTGGAGGGTTTGATTGTGTAGGAGGTGATCTTTCATCTCTCCCTCATTTTCTTGGATTCCTTGATGCATCTATATTAAAAAAATGTAAAAACAGTTGCAAAACTTATAAATTACAAAACCATATTACAAAATTTGATTAAAAAAATACATAGACAATGAATAGAATGAAGACATACCTCATTTGTGGGGCGCCCTGGATGGAAATGCAATTTTAAAATATTTTTTATGTTAAACCCAACTAGGTTTTGATGTTCTCCTCTGTACTCCACACTGATGTTGCCATTTTAGGGTATAAAAATGCCCTCAAATGCAAACAACATATAAAATATACAGTTTACAAAATCCAATCAATTTTTTTAAAGTATAATGGCCAAGCTTGGATACCAAGCCTGGCTGACATTACACCTTTAAATAACATGATCGAGTTATTGAAATATTTTCTTTTTTTGAGGGGCATCCACTTTTTTGTACACCAACTTGGTTGATGGGGACACAACCCAACAACCAGAATAGACACAATAGAAAGGGGGAATTATATTAACTAAGAAAATAAGCTGGTACAAATAGTGCAGAGAAAATAAACTCAAAACATGCCCTGCGGGCTTACAATAGCATAAATCTGGAGAATATTTCTCCTTTTAGCACCTCCTCTCAAGCTCCAATCCGAACTGCCTTTTACAATGCCAAAATCTCCTTAAATAGACCCCGAAGGGTTAAGGACTAGGAGTACATTCTAGAAAGTGCTAGTAGGCATCCACCGACAAAATAGAAGGTTCTGGAAGCTGCGTTAGAAGTCGATGCAATTCTAGAAGAATCCAGAAACGGTAGCCGAACTTCCGGAAGGCATAACTTTTGAACCATAACTCCGATTGACGAACCGTTTACATTTTCGAAAAGCTCTTGAAGCGCTCTATAGCCCTATGGACCAGCTTCGCTCGTCCTCCATTTTTTGACCCTTTTTGAGGTCATTTAATGCCCCAAACCTGACTTCGAAGCATTCTTAGGAGGTCTCCAAAACTCGAAAAATTGCAATAACTTTCAAACCGTGGGCCCTTTTGACCTGATTCTTTTTCTGGAATGCTCTAAATCTCAATTACATTCATCTGGCCAAGTTGCACCTTCTAGGTCACCAAAATGATGGTCAAATTGCATGCTCCTATTTTTTCAGGATTTTCAGATGCACTGATAGTTGAACTATGAGAGTTGGAACCTTTATTTGGGCCAAATGGGTATCCAAAAATGTAAAGACATAAAACAGAAACTAAGTCTAAGTACATTTTTTTGGGTGACACAGGATTGCCCTTATACCTCTGGATGCTCCTGCATCAGACACCCAGGGTAGATTGAAAAGTGACCCTGTCACTTTATGGATGGTAGAGGAAATCCCAAATGGGAAACCTCAGCTGCTGAAATCCAAGTTGAGTCCTCGATCGGCCGTCCTTTCCATTTTACCAAATACTCTTCATATTGCCTGTTTCTGGTACTCCTACCCACACGATGATCTAGAATGTCTTCTATCTCCTCCTTCTTAGAAGCAGGAATTGGACATGGCTCTAAAACCAGCTCCTCATCTGCACCATCATCATGATACTCTGTTAAATCTACAACATTGAAAATGGGAGAAATGTGAATACCATCTGGCAGCTCCACCTCATATGCATTTCCTGAGTTATGTTTCTTCAAAATTTTGCAGGGGCCAAATTTCTTCATTTTCAGCTTGTTGTAAGTACCAACAGGAAATCTTTCTTTCCGTAAGTGCACCATGACAAGATCCCCTACTTGGAATTCCTTATGTCTTCTCCTTGCATCAGCCCTAGCTTTATACTCTTGATTCATCTTGATAATGTGTGCTTGAACCTCCTCATGTAGACACTTGATGTGTTCAGCAAATTCCTCAGCTTCAGCACTTGTTCTCTCCCCTTGTTCTATCTTCCTCAATTCTGGTGCAGTCCTTGGGCTATTCCCATATACAATTTGAAATGGTGATTTTCCAGTACTCCTATTTACAGAGTTATTATAAGCAAACTCTACCTGTGGTAGAATCAAATCCCATCCCTTGGGCTTATCTCCAACTAAACATCTCAGCAAATTGCCCAGACTTCTATTTACCACTTCTGTTTGGCCATCAGTCTGTGGGTGATGCGTGGAACTAAATTTCAAGTCTGTTCTCAACTTCTTCCACAATGTCCTCCAGAAATACCCCACAAATTTAGTATCTCAGTCAAAAACTATACTCCTTGGAAGACCATGTAGTCTTACCACCTCTTTGAAAAACAAGTCTGCAATATGGACAGCATCATGAGTTTTGTGGCATGGAATGAAATGTTCCATTTTGGAGAACCTATCAACCACCATGAATACTGAGTCGTTACCCCTTTGTGTCCTTGGCAATCCAAGAACAAAATCCATACTTATGTCCTCCCATGGCCTTGATGGAACAGACAATGGCTGATATAGGCCAGTATTTTGACTAAACCCCTTGGCAACTTGACAAACCTGGCAACTCTGTACAAACTTCTTCACATCCTGTGTAATTTGAGGCCAAAAATAATGTTCTCTAAGAATGGCAATGGTCTTATCCCGACCAAAATGTCCTGCCATCCCTCCACTATGTTTCTCCTTAATCAAATTTTCCCTCATGGAACTCCTTGGAATGCACAATTGACTACCTTTGAACAACATGCCATCCTGAATCAAATAGTCTAACCACTTGGTTCTATCTACAGCAACAGGTTCTTTACAAGCTTTCCACGCTTCAGCAAAATCAGGATCCTTGGGGTACAAATTCTTGAGTTCTTCAAACCCAACTACTTTAACCTGCATTGTTGTAAGCAACAACTGTCTCCTACTTAATGCATCTGCAACCCTGTTAGATTTTCCACTTCTATGCTTCAACACAAATTTATAACTCTGCAAGAATTCTACCCACTTCATATGCCTCTGATTCAATTTACCTTGGCTATTTAGGTACTGTAATGCCTGATGATCAGTATACAAAACAAATTCCTTTGGCAATAAATAATGCCTCCATTTCTTTAAGGCCTGAACTATTGCATAGAACTCTTGATCATAAACAGAATACTTCTTCTTTGCATCATTCAATTTTTCACTAAAATATGCAATAGGCTTACCTTCTTGGCTTAATACAGCCCCAATAGCGCTACCACTAGCATCACAATCCACTTGGAATACTTTTCTAAAATCTGGAAGTGCCAACACAGGCTGTTCAGTCACCTTCTTCTTTAGCAATTCAAAACTTCTCGCGGCTGCTGCAGTCCATTTGAACTCTTTTCTATCCCCTCTTATTGTATCAGTTAGAGGTGCACATATGCCACTGAAATTCTTAATAAACTTTCTGTAAAAACTAACCAGACCATGAAATGATCTTACCTCAGTAGCAGACCTTGGAGTAGGCCATTCCAAGATGGCTTTTACCTTCTCTGGATCCATTTTGAGACCTTCAGGTGATATAACAAATCCCAAATAGACTAACTCCCTTTTTGCAAAGACACACTTCTTTAGATTAATTAACAGTTTCTCTTCCCTTAGCCTTTCAAGGACACTACGAATATGCAGTAAATGTTCTTCCAAAGTCTTGCTGAAAATTAAAATATCATCCAAATAGACAATAACAAATTTTCCCAAGAACTTCTTAAGTACCTCATTCATGAGCCGCATGAAGGTGCTTGGGGCATTCGTCAATCCAAAGGGCATTACTAACCACTCATAAAGACCCTCCTTGGTCTTGAAGGCTGTTTTCCACTCATCTCCTTCTCGAATCCGTATCTGATGATAGCCACTCTTCAGATCTATCTTTGTGAAGTACTCAGCTCCACTCAAGCAATCCATAAGATCATCCATCCTTGGCAAAGGAAATCGGTACTTGATGGTTATCCTATTTATAGCTCGAGAATCTGTACACATCCTCCACTCTCCATCCTTTTTTGGTGTGAGTACTGCAGGTACTACACATGGACTCAGGCTCTCTCGAATCAAGCCCTTCCTCAACAGCTCCTGAACCTGTCTATTTAGCTCCTCTGTTTCAGTAGGAGTCATCCTGTGAGCAGCCTTGTTAGGCAAACTAGCTCCTGGAATCAGATCTATCTGATGACTGATTTGCCTTATTGGTGGCAATCCATCTAGAACATTATCAGAGATAATATCTCCAAATTCTCCTAGTAAATCTGAAACTTCAAATGGTATTTCACTACTACCTTCTTTATCTTTCCTAGGAATCAAAGCATAGCACATACGCTGATGTTTCATGCCATCTAAAAACTTCCTTCCATCAGCAAGACAAATCCTAGCACTGCTACATACCTTTTCACCTTCCTTTTTCATGGGCTTCAATTTGTGGCGAACTCCATCCTTTGTCAGAGAGTATGTGTTTGCATGTCCATCATGTATTGCATGTCTATCAAACTGCCATGGTCTACCCAACAATAGATGGCAAACATCCATCAAAATAACATTACAGAGGACTTCATCATGGTAACTACCAATTTTGAATTTTACTAAACATTGTTCACTTACCAGGATCTTATGATCATCTTTTACCCAAGAAATCCGATAGGGCTGGGGATGTTTCTCCCTCTTGAGCTTCAGCTTAGAGACCATCTCTTCGGATACCAAGTTATTAGTGCTACCACCATCAATGATCACATCACAACATTTATCCTCACACTTGCATCTGGTATGGAACAAACTCCTCCATTGTCCTGGTTCATTTTCACCACTTAGTAGGACTCTTTCGTTTACCAAGGCCTCTCCTCTTTCTGCATCCTCTGAATGTGATGATTGTGCATCCTCATCCACATGAGCAACCCTAGCTTGGCCCTCAGCTCTCCTATCTGTCCTTCCTTGTCGTTGAGGGCATTCAAAGGCACGATGACCTTCTTCATTGCAATGGAAACAGGTACCACGGAAGCCTCCTCTTCCTTGCCCACGTCCTCTACCTCTTCCTCTTTGATTTCCAAAATCTTGATCACGGGAGCGATTGAAACCCTCATTCCTCTGGTTCCTGCTAGTACCCTCATCTTCATTTTTCTTTTGAGTTTCATTGCGGCCTCCAGTTGATCTACCGCTTCCCCTTCCTCCTTGACTACGCCCTCTTTGTCTTCCTTCAAACCTTTTACTCAGCTTCTCTTCAACTCGTAGGGCAAACTGGTATGCTTCTTCAACGCTGGTCATTCTTACCAGACTTAATTCCTCCTGGATGCTAGGTCGTAACCCACTGATATAACGAGCAACCTTCTCCTTATTTGCTTCTACATGCCCCGCTCTAATCAAGAGTCGGTAAAACTCCTCTGTATATTCTTGGACTGATCTTCCTGCTTGCTTTAACCCATGCATCTTCTTAAACAGATCAAGCTCGTAGTCCACAGGAATGAACTGCTTCTTCAATTTGTCCACCATGCGATCCCATCTTGTGATCTTCTCCTTTCCTCTTCTAAGTCTTTCCAGTTGAATCTCTTGCCACCAGATTTTGGCATGGCCTTTTAGTTTGGCCTTCGCAAACTTAACCCTATCTGGGTCCCTTATATCCTCATACTCAAAGTATTCGTCCAGTTCATTGATCCAATCGATCAACTCATCTGGTTTCAAATTTCCCGAAAATATACCCACTTCAATTGTAGGTCTTTTCCCAAACCTAGAAATGGCCCTAAAAAGCCTTTCCTCTACAGGATTCAGAACTTCCCCGTCAACTTCCATTACTTCCTCTTCATTGTCATCCTCACTATTGTCATCTACGGCAATATTTGCTCCTCTACGAAGCTCCTCTTGCAATGCTTGTACCTGTCTCTAGAGGGCTCTAACCTCCTCAGGATCAATAGCTCTGGCCCTTCCACCACACTCTCTTCATGGAGGCATCTTCTAACTCGAACCCACAACCACACAATCCTGGTGCAAACTGCCTCACGTTCGGCGATCTGTCTACACACTCAGGAAAACCCGCTCTGATACCACTTGATGGGGACACAACCCAACAACCAGAATAGAAAAAATAGAAAGGGGGAATTATATTAACTGAGAAAATAAGCTAGTACAAATAGTGCAGAGAAAATAAACTCAAAACATGCCCTGCGGGCTTACAATAGCATAAATCTGGAGAATATTTCTCCTTTTAGCACCTCCTCTCAAGCTCCAATCCGAACTGCCTTTTACAATGCCAAAATCTCCTTAAATAGACCCCGGAGGGTTAAGGACTAGGAGTACATTCTAGAAAGTGCTAGTAGGCATCCACCGACAAAATAGAAGGTTCTGGAAGCTACGTTAGAAGTCGGTGCAATTCTAGAAGAATCCAGAAACGGTAGCCGAACTTCCGGGAGGCATAACTTTTGAACCGTAACTCCGATTGACGAACCGTTTACATTTTCGGAAAGCTCTTGAAGCGCTCTATAGCCCTATGGACTAGCTTCGCTCATCCCCCATTTTTTAACCCTTTTTGAGGTCATTTAATGCCCCAAACCTGACTTCGAAGCATTCTTAGGAGGTCTCCAAAACCCGAAAAATTGCAATAACTTTCAAACCGTGGGCCCTTTTGACCTGATTCTTTTTCTGGAATGCTCTAAATCTCAATTAGATTCATCTGGCCAAGTTGCACCTTCTAGGTCACCAAAATGATGGTCAAATTGCATGCTCCTATTTTTTTGGGATTTTCAGATGCACTGATAGTTGAACTATGAGAGTTGGAACCTTTATTTGGGCCAAATGGGTATCCAAAAATGTAAAGACATAAAACAGAAACTAAGTCTAAGTACATTTTTTTGGGTGACACAGGATTGCCCTTATACCTCTGGATGCTCCTGCATCATTGGTTCACACACCTAACAGTATGAACACATACATGATCGAGCATCAAAGCATTCAAGTGCTGAGTAGTTCAGTTTTGACATATAAGTTTTTAATGGCATAAACACATATGTAAACTATTTTTGGCTAACTCTTTCATTACATTTAATATTTGTAGAGCTAGATAAGAAGTTGATTATGCATCATTATAGAAGGTAATGATCCCAAGGTGTACAATTCAGCCAATCAAAAAATGGGATATAAATGGAAAAATATGATGATGTGTAAGTCATCAATCAAGATCTAGAACCTTCATAGAACATCTATTTAAGGTGGATTATAACCTTAGAATCAACGAGTTGTAGAGATGCATAGGAGTGTATGCGCATGTGAAGGAGTATAACATAGTCTGAAAGCCAGAGAAGATAGAGAGAAATCAGAGCAATGAGGACTGAACAAAGTTATTAGATTAGGAGATCATATCAGAGATACAACAAAGAGGAGACCCAAGATCAGCTTGCAGAGAAAACCAAGGACCAGGTACTGAATCAGTTATTGTTAATTGAGATAGGATAAATCCTTAATAGAGTGGTCCTAACAGGCCTATGTGAACCTCCTAACAGATTACTTACTTCATTGTAAGTGCAAAATCCTTTAACAAGGTGAGATCTAACAATCTCTTAATCTTTTAATGGGGAAGACCTTTCATGGGGTAGATCATATCTTATGATCAACATTGTAACCTTAAAAGGTTAACTTTATTGTTGCAATAGTGAAGACTTGTGGGTTTCATCTCCCCACCCCAGTCTTACCTTCATCTTGAAGTGTTTCTGGGTTACAAAATTATTGTATTATGTGTTGAACTCTTTATGGATGTGATGTATTTCATTTATGTTTTAGTATTATAGTTTTATGGTAGATCTAATATGTGATATGAACTAGGTATGAATTTAAGAAATTGGTTTTGGTAATCAAAAGTTTAAGATCTTGATTAAACCCAACCCCCCCCCCCCCCCCCCTCAGTATCTTGTTTCCCATATATGTATTTGAAAAATTGGTATCAGAGCTTAGTTCTCTTATCAAAAATCCTAACAACTTGAGAGGATCAAATCATGGAGATGGAGATGCATAAGTTGGAAAAATTCATTGAAATTTAGATGATTGAAATCTAGATCATGTTGTAACAATTAGAAGCAGCAAAAGAGGAGCTAAGAAAAACCCTAAAAAGAATAAAATAGATAGCCATTCAACTAAATGACACTCAATACATAGAAGTTGACACTTATGAACTATTGGACAATGTAAAGATTGGTAACAATGATGGAGTGTTGACAGAACTGCTAGAGAAGAAGAACACCCTAGTAAAAGAAGAAAAAGATCTCAAGATAGAACATGAAATTCAATCAGTTGCACTATGTGAAGAAATCAAACAAAAGAAGAAAGCAATAGAATATAAGCACATAGATGAAGAAAACAAAAGGAAGATGGCTAGAAAATTTGAAGAGAGATCATTTGAAATACAAAAGCTTACAAATAATCAGCTGGATATGATAAATCAATTAGTAATTTAAAATCAAGAAGAAAATAGAAAAGATGTAGAGATCACAAATCTAAGGCTACAGAATGGGCAATTGAAAAGTGATTTAAGGCATGAAAAGGAATTCATGGAGAGATTAAACAAACCAAATTAAGCAATTAAGCACTTTAAAGACATGATGAAGTCACCTATAAAAAGGACAACTCTAGACTTGGATACAACAAACAATCTTCATCTACTGAAGAAGGAGAATCATCCAAAAGTGGAGAAGAAAACCTACATGTCATTATTGTGGGAAAATTGGACACACATCTAGCATTTGCAAGAGAAAAAATGGTAAGCAAATTCCTAAACCCAAACCAAGTGGTAATTGTTTTAATTGCAAGAAATAAATACATCAAGCACATGAATGTCGATCAAAGAACAATAATTCAATCATAAAGGTGTCTAATTTCCAAGGTCATTGCTACAATTTTCAAAAGTATGGACATAGAGCTCGTGAGTGTAGACTAAAGAAAAGGGCAAACTAGTTACCTGAAAAACAAACTCACTTAGCAAGGAAAGGAAATTCCTATAATTGGGATTATAATACATGGTATAGTTGTCACTATTGTGGAGAGCACGGACACATTCCAAAAAATTGCATCAAAACATATTTCAAAGAAAATTACAAGAAATGGTTAAATGGAGAGATAGTATGTTTTAGTTGTCTCAAAGTTGGACACAATAGTAGAAACTACAAAACTAGAGTACCAACACCAACACTAAGTAATGGAAGTGACAAACCCAAAGGAAAGAAGATATGGATAGAGATAATAAGAGATGGAAGCAAAAGAACAAATGAAACTCTGATCACCCAATCCGATGGATCAAGTGATCACACCACATCTCACTAGAAAGAAAGAAGGTATGTAGAAACTTGTTATATTTTACATCAATTCCTAGCATAGAAGTGATGAAAAGTCATATCTGCATAAATAAAGATGCATTAAGAATTGTTAGTAATAGATAATCATAAATTACTAAGCATGATCAGTACAATTTGTATTGATTGAGTCTTGCAATATAGATCGAATGATCGAAGAAGATAACACATTGACCAAATGAATTAGTTATAACCGAGTAAATAACCTTGATCGAGCAAAAAATGGAGATCGGGCTAGTTGTCATGCACTAATCAAGTACGAAGACATTAGTTGCAGACTTAGAATACAAATTTTGAAGGTATTTATCAAAATTGGACATTCATTTCATTCACCAATGATCAAAGAGCTCATGAGAAGAATTCATGGCAATCAAAGTGACTTCAGTGAAAAAAGAAAAAGGATCTTAGCAAATTATCAGCAAATTTGTGAAACAAAGTAAGTACCACTCTCAGTACCAAATTAAATATTTAGTGAAGATATTTGTGAAATTTTTTATTAATACCCTAGTACGAAATGGCATCTAGAAGTGAAATGGTGAAGGATAGTAGTGCACAAATTATTAGGAATGATAAGAGTCCTCCACCCAACTTCAAAAATTCAGTTAACATTGAAAACATTATTGATGATATTGGAGCTTTGTCATCAATTCCGCCCAAAGTTTTGACTGTTCAAGATTTAAAATTGTGTTATTGATGCAAAAGAGAAATCATAGATTTTGAGATTAGAGAATCTTATGAGAATTTTTTATGTTGATAGAATCCTCAAGGACAAGTATAAGATCATTGCAGAGAAAGGGCTTACCTATGTCCTAGGATTTCTAAAAGTTTTTAAAGTCAATTGTGCTTAGATGCATTCATAATATGAAGCTATTTTTAGAAGGTGGACCAATCAATATTAACAAGGCTATCATTTGCAAGGTAACTAGCTACCCTACCTTGGACCGACCAAAGAGAACTAGAAGTGGAACAAAGAATAAAATTGAGAATCATACCAAGGCAAAGTGGAATGGTCATGGGATGTCAGTTGAAGGAATTGAGGATCCATTAACTTAATTTTATATTCATGTGATTGTACATAAATTCTATCAATCTAGTCTATTGAATAGCATAACTTGTGTTGCAGTGGATTTGGGCTAAAAATTTGTAAAGAAGGATCATTTTTGTCAAGCTATAGTTTCACTAACTTACAAAGAACCTAGAGGCAGTGAGAAAAGAAAAGAAAACCTCTTGTAAGTTTGGATCCCTGTTAGTTTGCATATTTTTCTATGTGAAAAAATATTTCCCCACTATTGGAATAGTCACATGGGATAGAAACAAAACAACTATGGAAAAATTGAGTGACCTAATAAGCATATTGGGAGAAAATTTTGAAGCAATCATGGACAACTATTTTGAAGAACTTAAAGTAAAAATGAGGAATAGGATGAGAATTCCAAAATTAGTTGTGGACAAATACTATGATGAAGTATGTTTCATTGTAGACACTAATTTTGTGTATGCATAGGCAGTATTACCGAGGGTAGAATGGATAAGGCCAATGCTGATGTAACCTCAATATCATCAAACAATAAATCAGAATTTGACACAAGACAAATGTTTCAAAATAACATAAATCTTCATTAAAATAATTTGCAACTCTACTCTGCCTCTATAATGGAAAAAAATGCCTACTTAATACAAATCCAAAAATTACCATATTTGGCAATTTTTTGGGAAAAATGAAAATTTCCATTTTTGGTAATTTTTAAAACTCATCCTATGAATCCTTATTTTTCCCAGGAAAAGCCCCCAACTAAGGCAAGACAAATTGCAACTAATCAACGAAATCAAAGATACTATTTCAGATTTATTACAAAAACAAAATTCTAAAAAATTGAAAAAAAACACTAAAATCTAGTTTCAAAGGTCAAGATGAGTTTTCAGGCTCTCAGAAAAATGTCAAAAGGGCCACCTATTGAGCTGAGCTCATTGGCAATCCACATAACTCCTAGTGCAATCACCTATAAAATTTCAGCCAAAACCCACATCTGACTTAAAAGTTATGACCCCCAGAAGTAAATCTCGACTAAAACCCAAATCTGAGTCAATAGCCTTGACCCTCGGATGCCCCTGTAACATTCTCCCCTGCTTGAAAAGAACAAAGCTCCTATGAGTTATGGTCCTCAAACTGCTTCCTTTTAGGCTCATCCAACTTCTGTAACTCCTATTCCATAATCCAAGTTCTATATGTTGGTGCCAACCCTTCCCACTGCACAAGATATCTATTGTAGTCACCCTGACGAGTCTGAATAGTCTTCTTGTCTAGAATTTGTGAAACCTTTTCTCTCTTTTTGATGGGTATGGTGTGTGTCTAGTCTACCTCATCCTCTTTTTCAATAGAGGTATCATCACGGTGGAAAGTATACAAATCAGAAATATTAAACATAGGAGATATATCAAGACCACTTGGGAGCTCTAATTCATATGCATTATCATTAATCTTCTTCAAAATCTTGCAAGGACCAATTTTCTTATATTTCAATTTATGATAAGTCCTAGTAGGAAACCTCTCCTTTCTGAGGTAAACCATCACTAGATCCCATACATTAAAAACCTGATACCTTCGAGTAGCATTTATAGAAGCTTTGTACTACTCATTGTTGTCTTACAACTTTTGTCTTACAATTTCTTGCAATTGGTGGAGCTACTCTGCAAAGGCTTCTCCATCATCACTGACTCTAATCACCCAAAGGAAGCTACACCAAATTGAGAGCACCCTGAGGGTTATGTCCGTAAACAACTTGAAATGGTGGCTTACCAGTTGATTTGTTCACTGAGCTGTTATAAGAAAATTCTACTTGAGGCAATGCCAAATCCCATTGTTTGGGCTTATCTCCAACAATACATCGCAATAGATTACCCAAACTATGATGGACAACCTTTGTTTGTCCATCTATTTGTGGATGGCAAGCACTACTAAAATGTAATTTTGTTCCCATTTTCTTCCATAACATCTGCCAAAAATGACTCAAGAACTTGGTATCTTGGTCAGAGGTGATTGTTTTAGGAACCCTATGCAATCTGACTATCTCAGAAAAGAATAACTCAGCCACCCTAGTAGCATCACTAGTTTTCTTACAAGCAATGAAATGAACCATTTTTAAGAATCTGTCCACAACTACAAAAATAGAGTCATTACCTCGCTATGTATGTGGCAATCCCAATATAAAATCCATACTCAAATCTATCCATGGTCTAATTGGTACTGGTAATGGCATGTCTAATCTAGTGCTCTAGGAGTGCCCTTTGGCATAGTACTTATCTACCACCAAAGTTATTATTTTATCCTTCCCAAAATGCCCAGCCATACCACTACTATGAAATTCCCCAATAAGATTTTCTTGTGTTGAGCCTATAGGAACACATAGTTGCTTTCCCTTGAATAAGTAACCATCTTGTAGTAGATAATCACCTTGAATAGTGTATGCATGTCCAGGTATTAGATTCTTCAACTGATCAACAACTTCCCAAAAGTCACTATCAGATTCATACAAGTCTTTGATTGCATCAAAGCCAACCACCTCTATTTCCATGATATTCAGAATAACAACTTGCCTGCTTAAAGCATCTGCAACTTGATTCTGTTTCCCTGATTTATGCTTTAGAACAAAGGTATACCCTTGTAGGAAAGAGACCCACTTTGCATGTCTAGTGTTCAATTTCTTTTGTGTGTTCAAGTATTTTAGAGCAATATGGTCTGTAAACAACACAAATTCTTTGGGTACTAGATAATGCTTCCAGTGCCTCAAAGCTTGCACAATTGCATAGAATTCTATATCATATGTAGAATATTTCTTCCGTACATCATTCAATTTTTCAATAAAAAAGGCAATGGGTTTACCTTCTTAGCTAAGTACAACACCAATGCCCACACATGAGGCATCACAGTCCACATCAAACACTTTTTCAAAATCTGGCAGTGCTAGTACTGGAGCTTTAGTGACCTTCTTCTTTAGGTATTGGAAACTCTCTTCAGCCTCTTTGTCCCATGAGAACTCTCGACCCTCAGTGCAATCTGTCACCGGTCTACAATGCTGCTGAAATTACAAATGGACTTTCTATAGCAAGTAGCCAAGCCATGGGAACTTCTCACCTCGGTGATACCACATGCACTAGGCCATTCAAGAATGGATCAAACTTTCTTTGGATCCATCTTGACACCATCTGCAGAAATGAAAAATCCTAGAAAAACCAAGCTTTCTTGCATGAACCTACACTTCTTTAAATTAGCATAGAGCTTTTCTCTCCTCAATACCCTCAATATTATCCTCAAATGTTGTAGATGTTCTTCCCTTCCCTTACTAAAAATTAGTATATCATCAAAATAAACTACTACAAACTTACCAATGTAGGGATGCAACACAGTGTTCATGAGTCTCATAAAAGTACTAGGTGCATTAGATAAACCAAAAGGCATAACCTTCTATTCATACAAACCATCCCTAGTTTTGAAAGTTGTTTTCCACTCATCCCCCTCTCAAATGCGGATCTAATGGTACCCACTTCGTAGATCAATCTTAGAGAAATGCTTCACTCCAGCAAGAACATCCAGCATGTATTCAAATGTGGGATAGGAAAATGATACCCGATGGTTATCCTATTGATGGCTTAACTATCTATGCACATCCTCCATGTTCCATCTTTCTTTGGAGTTAATAAAGCTAGGATAGCACAGGGGCTCATGCTTTCTTGTACTAAGCCCTTTTCTATGAGCTCAGTCACTTGTTTGTCTAGTTCTGCATGTTGTGTCAAACTCATTCTATATGTTGCTTGATTGGGAAGACTTGCTCCTGGAATAAGATCAATATGATGTTGGATATCTAATTTTGGGGGAAGTCCATCAAGTAGCTCCTTTGAAATGACATCTAAATATTCTTCCAATACTGTAGTTGCTTCCGGTGGTATAGTCAAGTTTTCCTCTTTCACCTTTTGTACTACCAATGCATAACACCACCCTATCACTTTCATCTCCTTCACAAGTTCCTTTTCAAATAGCATACTTTCAGTTTTTTCATCACCCTTAAGAGGCAATAGGACTACCTTAGATCCATCCTTCTAGAAGGTGTAGGTATTATTTTCCCCATTATGAACAACCTTTTGGTCATACTGCCAGGGATGACCCAAGAGGACATGGCATGTGTCCATCAGAATCACATCACACCATAGCTCATCCTTATAGACCTTCCCTATGGAAAATTTAACAAGGCATCTCTTATCTACTGTGACTTCACTTCTCTTTTTAAACCATGCAATCTGATAAGGACAAGGGTGCTTTTCACACTAGACATTTAGTTTATCTTACCTCCATCAACAATTACTTGAAATACCTTTCCCCTTGAGGTACACCTTTTCTAAAATATGTTGGTCTTGAGCCATGAATCATCTGTGCCTTTCTCCTCCACATCCTCCTTAGCTGGAATAATCATTGCCCTTCTCATCATGAGGATTTCTCCCATATCTAGAGGTACTTCTTGTTTAGATTCATTGTCAGCCTAGGCTAGGTTCACTCTGGATGGTCCTCCTTGATTTCTATCTTGCATGTTGAAATTAGAACACTCAAAATCCATGTGGCCTTCTTCTCCACACCTAAAACAAGTGAAAGGCCTTCTCTGATTTTCCTAGCCTCTTCCACTTCCATAGCCTCGACCTTACTGAAACACCCTGCCTCTTTCTTGATTTGGAGGATCTTGTCTAGCGTCTATAATTTTTTTAGAACCTTGAAAACTCTCTCCCTGACCATTATTAGAACCTCCCTAAAATGGAGTTGATGTACCCCTTTGACCACCTCTATTCCTCTGGTTATATTGCCTATTCTGCTTTTCTTCAGCCTTAAAAGCTAATTGGTAGGCTTCCTCTATACTGTTAACATGATGAATGCTTAGTTCATCTTGAATAGCGAAACTGCTCATTATTTTCTTGATGCTCTATGCACATGGATGGCTTGTAGAACTCATTTGTATACTCTTGCACTGAAGACAAGTTTTCCTTCAAATTTTGAAATCTACGAAAGAGGGTTTGTGAATAATCCATGGGTAAGAATTTTTCTCTCGGCTTTTTCTCCATCTTGATCCATGTCCTAATCTTCTCCTTGTCATTTCTAACTTGTTCCTTTTAGAGGTGATCCCACCAGATCATTGCATGTCCTTTTAGTTTTGTGCATGCAAAATTCATCTTCTTTTCTTCTATCATGGGCTTCCATTCAAAAAAAATTCCCATCTCATTCAACCAATCTATTAGTTCTTTTGGCTTAAGAGTACCAGCATAGTCTGAAACATCATTTTTTATTGCTTCACTCCTTCCTTCCAAAGCCTTGAGAACTCTATCTTCGTAGCTCATTTCTCCCAGTCTCTCATCTTCATTTTCTCCCTCTTCATCAGATTCATTTCCTCTTTATATTTCTTGATTATCTAGCTATTCATTGATTCATTTAATCTCCCTTTGCATATCTAGTACAAATATTTGCATCGGCATGATGCCTCCTCTCCCTCTTTCTCTTCCTCTCCTAGCCATCTTACTACTTTGATACCAAATGATGTAACCTCAATATCATTAAACAATAAAATAGAATTTGACACAAGACAAATGTTTCAGATTAACATAAATCTTCATTAAAATATTTTGTAACTCTACTCTACCTCTACAATGAAAACAAACACCTACTTATTACAAATCTAAAAATTACCATATTTGGCAGATTTTTGGGAAAATGAAAATTTCCATTTTTGGTAATTTTTAAAACTCATCCTATAAATCTTGATTTTTTCCAAGAAAAGCCCCCAACTAAGGCAAGACGAATTGCCAACTAATCAACAAAATCAAAGATACAATTTTGGATTTATTACAAAAACAAAATTCTAAAAAAAATTTTAAAAACGCTAAAATCCAGTTTTAGAGGTCAAGATGAGTTTTTAGGCTCTCAGAAAAATGTCAAAATAGCCAACTATCGAGTTGAGCTAGATCGGCAATCCACATAACTCCTTCTAGTGCAACCACCTGTAAAATTTCAGCCAAAACCCACATCTGAGTTAAAAGTTATGACCCCCAAAAGTAAATCTCGACTAAAACCCACATCTGAGTCAATAGCCTTGACCCTCGGATGCCCCTGCATCAAATCCCCTATGAATTAAATGTAGATAAGGTAACTACAGTAGTTATTGTACTTCTAGTAGAAGATATAGATACTAGTGCCGAGAAATTTGGCACATATGAGAGTTTAATTACCGAGCTAACTATTGAATCTGGCACACCTAAAGTAGGGAAGAAACAAAAGTGAAAGGTTGCCAAGGTTGACAAAGAGGAACAAGGAGAAGGGTTAGGAAAACCCATGGAGGTCAAGGAAGGGAAAAGGAAAATAACTGACAGTTGTGAAGCCAAAGGCCACCAAATAGAAAAAAGGTTGTTATAATAGAACCTTAGGTAAAGGCTGAACTCGAGAAGGACATGCAAGAAATGATGACACCTTAGAGGCCAAAGGGCAATGTGATCATCACTATAAAAAGGTCATCATAGCTTGTTGCCGAGATATTAACTGGAATTCCATCAAAGAAGAGAAAAACGGTTGTAAAATGAGCAATGTTGAAGAGAAAACTGATCGTTGCACAAGAGGAGGAGGAAGATGATGAAAAGACCAAGTCTAATGAAACTAGTAAACTTCAAGTAGTAAAGAGACTCCCTCTAATGACTGTGGATCAAGTATGTGCAAAAATGATAGAATCAAAAAGTATTTTAGGATTCAAAGACATTCAGTATGATTCTTTGAATAATGATTATCAAGTTAAGATTGAAGGCACAATATTTGACATGATGATCAAGTTTAGGTGCACACCCCTGGAATTGGGAACTGGATTTCTAGTGGGATTGTACAAAAGAGTGGATGCCAAGTGGAAATGGGCAGTGTCCACTAAAAAGAAAATAAGAGAGACAAAACTAGCACAAGCTATGCCAGATTTGGGGAAGACTCATATGTCTATAGCCCTAAAAGATTTTGTAAAGAAATTTATGTTGAGGGATAGGGCATATAAAATTTTGACAAATATAGCTCATGAAGTTGAGAAAGATAGTATTTGGATATGGAAGGAAGCATTTGGATTTCTTACTCCATCTACAGATATGAGGGAAGGTCGAGACGCCATAGAATTTGAAGATGACTATAAACAAGAAGTGGCCAAGATGACTGAGGAGATTCAACAATGTGTCAGTAGGTGTAAAAAAAATGAGATTGTCATAATTGAAGATTAATCTAACACCCCTCCACCTAATCTGAATATACTAATAGAAGAGAAAATTCTAGGTTTAATGAAAGACTCAAACAAACTTTGTACTAATCCAATTTTGTTGAATATCTAAAGCTTGAATGTAATGTCCCCATCCTTTTAGCCTCTCAATGGAGTTCTTAGCCTTTCATGCTTTGAAGGCTAAGTGGAGATATAAGGTGAAATAATTAAATTAATTTCTTATAAAGTCATTAAATAATTTTAAAATTAAAAGGCAACTTTATATTTAATTAATTTAATTAAAAAGTGACTAAAATAATATTAAAGCATAATTCACTAAAATAATATTATATTATATGGAAAAGGGAATCTTCGAGAAGCACAACTAATTATTGTTGGAAAGGAGGAAGCTTCTAGAAAAGTGCAATAAAATCATATTTTATGTTCTTCTAGAAGGGGTGAAGGAATAGAATAAATAGAGGAGAGAGTCTCATTGTAGGGCATCCAAATTTGATATTGACATTTGCTTGTGCACTTGTGGAGCCAAGGGTTTCTGTATGACATTTCAATCATTGAGAATGATAATTCTCTTTGATTGGCAACTTTGAGGCTACGAAACTATCAACTAATATTGGCGTGTTTGTTGGAGGTAATATTTTAGTCATCTCATTGAAGCTTATTGAGTTTTTGTAGCAATTCATGAAGAAGATACACTTCAGATTTAAGGGTCATTTGATGCCCTAATTTTATCTACACTTTGGAAGGAGTTAAGCAGCTAATTCGGAGGCATATTAGGAAGTTTAAACCATTTGCTACAGTGTCATTGCTACAGGAATTGTGAATAGTGTTATTGCTACAGTGGTCATGAATAGTATTGCTACAATGCTATGAACAATACCACTACAGTGCATGAAAGATTCTTATTAGTTTTAAAGGTGCCTACCAATCTTAGGTCCCCTTCATTTTATCTTCATGTTTATGCATTATCTGAAAATACATCTACATGGTTCTATATGGACAGTCTAATTAGATTGTTGAAGGCATTGTAACCTGATTTTATATCAAAAATTTTATATCAGCAAAATATCAATTTTGAAGTTTGAAATATAATGTTAGTTTGCATGCCCACTGTTTGGAAAAATGTCACTTGGTTGTAAGTGTTAATTTGCATTGAATAGATGTCATATATTGCATCAAGAAAAAACAAAAAAAGAGTTGCATTTCATGTTAAGTGTAGACTAAGCAAAAGAGAAGTCATTTTTAGTCATCCTATGATATTAGAAGTCATCTTTCTTATTCTGAAAACAAATTGAAAATAAAATCAGTCATATATCCCTCTGTTGTACAAGTGTTTGACAAAATTTCTAAAAGAAAATATAGCAAGTTTCAATTAGATTTGGATGGGGATATTACATTGAATTCAAGAAGACTGGTGATATTACTAGACATAAGTTACAGAGGCTACAAGTGTCAAGAAACTTGGTAAAGCTTTTTATTGTATATACATCATTAACTTGTATGCCAATTTCACAAAAGGAGGCAAAATTTGATAAAGAATCATTCACTAAATCGGTAGAAGTTGAAGTGAAATACAAAGAGCAAGAGGATACTTGAGCTCTTATTCAATTGTCAAATGCAAAGTTTGCAGAACCTACAAATGTGACACATATGCAACAATTGATTTCTACACCAATGCAATAGCCAAAGTTGAGATCGAGTGAAAAGGGGAAACAAATGCAATCATCACTACCAAGTGCTACACCCTCAGGATGTCAGGTTATGATTCATGTAGGTGAGGAAGATGATGAGTCAGTGAGTCTTGATGAGGTAATTACATTATCTAAGTATGATTTGAATAATCTTACACTAGAGAAAATGAAAGAATTGCAAATCTTGTTGAGTCATAAGGCAAAACAAGAACAACTGAAAAGAAGACAGGTACTACATACTATCAAATATATCTTTATAGATACATTTGGAATCATATATGTGAACAATTAGCATATACTTTTGGACCAACTAGTGTATGCAGTTGGTCGAATCTAGATAGATGACATAGAGACAAATGAAAATTCACTACAATGGTCTAAGAGAAGAATGTAGTATAAATTGTTATAGAAAGTCTTATAGGAACTTGTACTAAGACAAGCTAAGATTTCTACATCTATTACACAGTTGGAAACAATTTTGAAGACCATCAATTCTTTATATTCAAAATTGTGTGATATTGATTTCTTTACAGTAGATACTACATGATCATTAGAGCTATTACATCCAAATGTTAGAGAGAATGTTATTACATTGGGAAAGAATGCAAGTTCAAGCTTATCCTCTTATAGTGAACTGGCATTCAGTCAAAAGAGGTTAGGTGAGCTCATAGCTAAAGATACAGAGATCAGGAAAAAGTTGACATTGATTCAACTTCAATTATTGGTACATATAGAGATAATTCAAAAGGTAATCTCTGTTGCCAAGGACTTTTTGAAGAAACAAACAAATTTTTCACATATTGCAAGATTCATTGACCTAGCTCTCGAGCTAGAGATTCACTTTCAAATTTTGGAACAAGTATAGGAACAATGGAATCAAGGCTATGCCAACAAATTGTGGAAAGTCATCAACAATTCTTTAATAAGTATCAATTAGCCCCACAAGCCCCAAGCTCCATTAGTGACAAAAAAAAGGGAGAATGAAATAATGAGAAAGGGGGAGATATGAAATAAAGGGGGAGATATGAAATAAAGGAGGAGATATGAAATAAAAGAATAGATATCAGAATGCACAAATTCAAACTATGGTCTCAAGGGGAGTATTCATTTTTGAACGAAATGATTTCATGACAAAGTGTTTTTGCCACTAATGTCAATGGGGGAGATTGTTGATCTCTAAGCCTATGTTGTCTATTAGTGTTCAAACACCTAACCATTTACAAGGCAATATTAAAAGGTCATCACTACAACTGAGCTATCTAATAAAGGTCAAATATACAAAATTTATACCAAGCAAGATAGTGATTGTCGAGTACTCAATAGTGACTGAGAAGATGTACATGCTCAGCAATATAGTTGAGACCAAGCATATTGAAAAACTATCAAGAGACAAGAAAATAGGTATATGAAGCTAAGTAATAGTATGAAGGTTTATACATAATCGAGCATTAGAGCATTCAAGTACTGAGTAGTTCAGTTTTGACATATAAGTTTGTAATGGCACAAACACATATGTAAACCATTTTTGGCAGACTCTTTTATTACATTTAATATTTGTAGCACCAGATAAGAAGTTGACTATGCATCATTACAGAAGGTAATGATCCCAATGTGTACAATTCAACCAATCAAAAAATGGGATATAACTGGAAAAAGATGATAAAGCGTATGTCATAGATCAAGATCTAGAACCTTCACAGAACATCTATATAAGGTGGATTCTAACCCTAGAATCAATGAGTTGTAGAGATGCATAAGAGTGTATTCGCATGTGAAGGAGTAGAATGAAGTTTCAAAGACATAGCAAACAAAGAGAAATGGGAACAGTGAAGGACTAAACAGAGTTATTATATAAGGAGATCATATTAGAGATATAGTAAAGAGGAGACCCAAGATCATCTTGCAAATAAAACTGAGGGTCAAGTACTAAATTAGCTATTGTTAATTGAGATAGGGTAAATCTCTTAACAGAGTGATCCTAACAGGCCTATGTAAACCTCCTAACAGAGTCCTTACTTCAATGTAAGTGCAAAATCCTTTAACAAGGTGAGACCTAACAATCTCTTAAACTCTTAATGGGGTAGACCTTTCACAGGGTAGATCATATCTTATTATCAAACATTGTAACCTTAACAAGTAAACTTTATTGTTGCAATAGTGAAGACTTGTGGGTTTCATCCCCACCCCAGTTTTATCTTCATCTTGATGTATTTTTGTGTTACCCAATCATTGTGTTATGTGTTGAATTCTTTATGGATGTGATGTATTTCATTTATGTTTTAGCATTACAGTTTTATGGTAGATCTAATATATGAGATTAATTAAGTATGAATTTATGAAATTGGTTTTGCTAATCAAAAGTTTAAGATCATAATTTATTCCCCCTCTTAGTATCTTGTTTCCCATATACATATTCCAACAATATCTATAGCAGATGAGTATAGGGGAGCTAATGATTGGGCTACCACAGATCTCTTGTACTGATGGTGTTTGTCAAGGTTGTGCATTTGGAAAACATCACAGAGATCCTTTTTTGTCAAGTAGATCCACACCTGCTAAGGCACCATTGGACTTGATACACAATGATTTATGTCATTCCCTATTCCATCCTTTTTCGATTCTCAATATGTGCTTACCTTCATAGATGACTTCTCTAAATGTACATGGATGTACTTGTTGAATTGCAAGTCCGATGTCTTTGATTCATTCCAAATCTTTAAGATATTTGTGGAGAAGTAGTCTAGTCTTTCTATTAGGCGTATATGCACTGATAATGGGGGGATATGTGAATCAGTCTTTTAGATTATTTTGCACTAAGCATGGTTTACAACATCAGTTCACAATTCTCCACACCCCTTAGCATAATGGGATTGCAGAGCACAATAATAGGACATTACCGAAAGATGGTCAATTATATGATATAGTCTTGAGCTATAAGTTCTTCATTTTGGGATGAGGCTATCAATTGTGCCAAGTATATTTAGAATTGTATGCATCACAAGGCATTGTGACATTTAACTCCTGAGGAGGCTTGGACTCATCTCAAGCCTGATGTTTCTACATTCTACATTTTTGGTAATAAGGCTTGGGCATTTATTCCAGATGCTTAGCAGAAATCCATGGAGAGGAAGAGATGACCACTCATATTTGTTAGCTAGTGTGAGGATGTGAAGGCATACAAGTTGTTTGATCCTGATTCCAGAGATGTCTTGTTTTTGTGAGATGTTCAATTTGATGATCATTATCCTCTGATGGAGCCTCCATCACCAGCTTCTCCCTCACTACCCAATACTTCTTCTACTCCTCCACATTGCATCCTCTAAGGAAGATCTTGATATTGGTCCCCCTTCACCACCTCTACTAGTTGTTCAGAAAATGCCCAAGTGGGCTCATGCTACTATTGATGCAACAGGACCTATGGTAGGTGATCCTTTAGATTCTTGTCGCAATTGTGCTTAGACTTATGGTACTGAACTATTGATTCGTGTCATTTCAGATGATCCATAGATTTTTTCATAGGCAGCAAGACACTTAGAGTGGGATAGGGCTATGGATGAGGATTACTCTTCTTTGATGAAGAACTGCACATGAGATCTTTGTCCTCTTTCGAAAGGAATAAAGTTGGTTTGGTTTCAATGGGTCTATCGTACCAAGTATATTGTAGATGGTTCTATTGACAAGTACAAGGCACATCTTGTTATAAAGGGATTTCCACAGGTTGAGGGCATTGTTTACTCTGAGAACTTTGTTCCTGTTGCCAAGATGAATTATATTTTCCTTGTACTCTCTCTTGCAGCTTCATAGGGATGGACAAATTTTCAGATGGATGTGAAGAATGTGTTTTTGCATGGAGACCTTCATGAGGAGATCTATATGGAGTAGCCTCATGGTTTTGTGCAGGACTCTTCATTGGTATGCAGGCTTCAGAGGTCTTTATATGGTCTCAGACAGGCCCCTCAGGCTTGGTATGAGAAGATGGATTCTTTCTTGTTTGCTTCTCAGTTCACTTGGTGTCATTATGATCCTGCAATTTAGATTCAATGTCATGGGGTTGACTTATTGATACTTGTGCTTTATGTAGATGATCTCATCATTATAGGTAGCTCATTCTCCATGATACCGAGTGTTCAACGAGCCTTGAGAGAGAAGTTTGAGATGACATATATTGGACTTTTGCACTATTTTTTGGGCCTACAGGTTGTTCAGTCTTCGAATGTGATAGTCATACTCTAGCAGAAGCATGCTCTTGGTATTCTTCAAAGATTCAACATGCTTAATTGCAAGCCTACTCCCACACATTTTGAGTCAAGTGTAGTTTTATCTACCACTTGTACTACTTTTATAGTGGATTCCACTTTATACAGACAGCTTGTGGGTAGTTTGTTGTACCTAACACACACGTCTTGATATTTCCTTTGTGGCTGGACTTGTCTCTCAATTCTGCCATGATCCACATGAGAGTCATTGGCAAGCTTTCAAACATATCTTGAGGTACATTAGGGGTACTACATGTTATGGCATTCACTACACATCAGAGGATCCTCACATTGTTGGTTGCATAGACTCAGATTGGGCTTGCGATATTAATGATCACAAGTCTACTTCTTGATTTTTTTTTTTTGTCTTGGTTCTAGTCCTATCACATGGTCTTACAAGAAGCAGCATGCTCACGCATTATCATCTAGAGAAGCAGAGTACAGGGTAGTTGTGCTAGCTAATCAGGAGGTTTTATGGCTTTGATAGTTGATGACAAATTAAGTTTGGATTTCCTCCTGATAGTCCCACCTTTCTTTAGTGTGACAATCAGAGTGCTATACACATTTCCCACAACCCAATTGAGCATCAACTAACCAAGCACATTGAGCTTCACATGCACTTCATCGGGCATCTAATTCAGGATGGCTCTCTGAGCTTGGAGTACATTCCCACTACTAAGTAGGTTGTAGACATCTTCACTAAACCTTTTGCATCCCCACAATATCTTCAGTTATGATCTATGCTTGGGGTGAAGGAAGTTGTCCTCAGGGGGTCTTAGTGATGAGTCCTTCCTTCTTTTCTTGCTATCTCTTTTTGAAGTAGGGTTTTTCCCATGTAGTTTTCCATGTTTCTCTATTTCATAGAAATTTGGTTGTGATTGGGTACCTCATCAGGCCTTGTTGTCGAGACCCAATTTTTCTTTCAGCATTGTAGTTTCCTTGTTTTTAATGTATTGTTTGTAGCTACATTGTTGCTCTTCTTGGGGGGGGGGGGCGGGGGGGGGCGGGTATTAGAGCAAAGCGTTAATTTAATTTAATCTATTAAATTATCTTTACTCACTTCTTAAGATTCCCCTTTATGCACTTGCATTTCTATTTAATAATTAATTAGTAATTATTAAATGTCATTTACCTCTTAGGGTTTCCCTTTTAGGTTTTTCGATCTTCTTCTATAAGGATTGATCTTTTGTAAATATCTCTTATGTTTTCACTAGTCTGATAATATAATTTGCATATTCTCAAAGGAAAACCCTTGCCTCTTCTCTGTTGTTTCTTCTCTTGACAAGTTCTTGCATGCAGTTGTTCTTTGGGTTTTGTGGATTTGTATTGCTCAAATCCTTCAATATATTGAATTCGTCAATCCACCCACAATATAAATTAATTATGATCTCCTTCTAATGCCCAAAAATCTTCCTTATACATTTTAAATGCATGTTTTTGTTTACATAGTATGTTGTACATAGACATGAACAATGGAATGATGGAACATGTATTAAAATTATTAGATACATCTCATACCACACAATTGGTGAGAATTGTATAAAGATTAATATATTGAATTCTAAGGTTGTGTAGTCCAATCATATGGACAACTTAGAATTTAAACTCTTAACTTGTACAATATAAGAAATTAGAATTAAATTTTACACTTTATTGTCAAATGATTTACCATTGAGGTAACATGTTAATTCATGCATTGTAACTATGCAAGTTAAAGAGAAACAAAAACAAAAAAATGAGTTCCTTCAAACTTCATATTTCATTGATTAATGGTATAGCCTCGAAAAATAGCTCCAAGGTGATATGTATGCTCATATTTTCAAGATCAAAAAATATAACAAACACCTCAAACTATAAGCTAATACTTCTTCAAAACATTCACAAAAGGAAGCTTTCGTGTTTGGTTAACATGAAGGTAGATCATTGGGAGGTGGAAGTATAGATTGCCCAGGACCAGGCCCATTCTCCACCATGATTGCAGTGGCTAAACCCCATGTTGTATGTATTTCTAGATGACAATGAATGAACCAAACACCTATAAAAACACAAAGAATCGTGTTAGAATTATGGCATTCTAAATTTGCTTCAAAATAAATTTAATTATGCACTTCTCCCAAACCCACTTTACACCAATGGGCAATTTACTTGAAAGGAGAAAAACCATATTGCTCTAACCAGACCACTGATAACACAAGTCAAGATTTAAGATCTAAGAATTTGGGGGTACTAGATTTAGGGTTTAAAGTTTAGCTACTTTAGACATGGAACTCATGGACAATATATTTGAAAGAAAAAAACTCTATATTGGTCTAATCATACACTAATAGCATGAGTGGGAATTTAGGGTTTGGGATTTCAGAGTGTAGGGTTTTAGGTCTTAAAGTTTAGGTTTTAATCTCTTTTTTTTAAATCAAATTCCACTGTTCTAACCATACACTAATAACATAAGTAAATATCTTGGATAAGTGATTTTGAGTTGAAAGTGTAAGGCTTTAGGTTTTCATAGGATTGTAGGGTTAAAAGTTTAGGGATTTGGGGTATGTGATTCAAGGGATGTATAGTTTTAAGATATAAGGCTTTAATCATTTTTTTAGGAAACATATTGCTCTAACCATACACTAAAAACATGAGTAAGAATGTAAGGTATGAGATGTTGGGGTGTAGGATTTTGAGATCTAAAATTAACAATTTTAATTATGATATATTAAAATGATAAATGTTATTTTTTGAGTCAAACTATGTTTCATGAGTAGAGGTTCCCATAAACTCATCTCTCATGAAAATGAATGGAGCATGTATCACTCATTGCATCTATGTGATATATAAATACTCACAAGATGAAGTAAAGAAGTGAAATTGTATAAAGATATTCTTTAATGGACATTGCAGAACATTTTTTATAATTAATGTTATCATATTTCTACAATCCATTTGAAATGTAAATCTATGTTTATGGATTCGATTGTGTATTTTTTTTTCGCATCAACGTTTCGGATCACTCTCTTGTGATCCATCATCAAGATAGGAGAATGCAAGAATAGTGAGATATGCACACCAAGCCTCACCGAGATGAACTAAAAAGAAAAAGATGGACAAGGGAAGCACAAAGAACAAGGAGACTCTTCCTTTCCCGCTCTTCCCCCTCTTTGTCTTTTTAGTCGTTATGGGTGAGACTTGGTTTGTGTATCTCATTATTCTTGCATTCTTTTATCATGGTAATAGATCTCAACGTTAATCCTAATAAACATACACAATCGAATTCAGAAACATGAATTTACATTTTCTATAATCATTTAAAAAAATAAAATATTTAAGAATTTTCAGATCATGTACTTGATTTCATACCTGGATTATCAGCTTTAAACCGCAAAGCCGTCCACCCTGCACTGGGCACGGCAACAGTATTACGCAGAGGAGGATCCACAAGATTAAACCCCGCCCGATCCCTCTCCGGATCAAAGTTCCCAAATCCATTTCCCACAACATAAAAATTAAACCCGTGCAAATGAATCGGATGATTCTCAAAGCTTATCAAACTCGTATCTTGCAAAACAATCTCAACATTATCATTGAAATTGACGACGGCAATCCTCGATCCAAACTCAGGATTCATGTTAATACTGATCAAATCGTCCGTATAATTGAACTTTCTCGGTGGCTTTGCCGGAAAATCCCTTGAAAAAACCCCACTCATATTATAATACGCCGCCTGCAACAACGCCGTCAACGGACGGACAAATGACTGGTTGTTCATGGACGCCACGAATCTGCCGCCGTAAAATCCTTTGCAAAGTTTCCCCTTTGGACAGTCTTGTAACCCTAGGCCGATCGTGAAGAAGAACTGGCGGTCGATTTTTTCCGGGACGTCATTTGACGGAAAGTCTCTGGAGTTGAGGCTTCTGAGACTTGCCGTGAATTTGGTGGCGAAGGCTGTGTCTCTCATGACGGGAAGATTTCCCGTCGGGACTGGATCGTTTTTGGCGTCAATTGACAGAGATGGGCTTGAGTAGAGCCAGAATGCTGTCGTCATTGTTTCGTCAAATGGGACTGTCGACGTCACGTATGGCCTGGCTGCCACGCTGTACTTTGCTGGGCGCTGATTGGCTGTGACTAGGACGTTCATTGTTTGGCCAGGTGTTATCATCACCGCTTCTGTCGTGAAGGGTTTTGTGTAGGTGGCGTCGATCTCGACAACTGTCATGCTGTGGTTGGCGATTGCGAAGAACAGCTCGTCGTTTAAGGCTGCGTTTATGAGACGCAGCATGTATGTCTTGTTGCTTTCGACCCTCTGCACAAAGGTGTCTGCACAATGGTAAGGGGATTTAGATTCAACTAGCATGTATAATACGTCAAATTACAGAAAAAAAAAATAAATTCATAAACCTAAGGGAAAAACAACTTGTTAAAAAAGTATGTTTTGAACATATAGTTGTGATATCGTTATCAAGATCTAATTATGTAGTTTTCAAGTTACATTTATTAACTCATATTTTAAGCATTGTGGCTTACATGAATATGTCTCTTATGAGAATAAATGGAACGCTTAGCATGCATTGTATCTAGGTGATGCTCAAAGCAGGTTGGCCTTCTTCATACTATAACTCAGTATGATGACTTATTGAAAGGGAGGTTGTCATTTCTAATTAGATAGTTTTCAAGTCAAGATCTAATTGTGTAGTTTTCAAGTCAAATTCATTGACACGTGTTTTAAGAGTAGTGGCTCACATGGATCCATATTTTATAAGAATTAATGGAATGCTTAGCATTCATTGCATCTAGGTGATGCTCATAGAGGTGAAGCATTGGGCCTTTCCTGAGGTCACCCATCTCATTCCTTTCATCTTGGTGATGCTCACAAAGGTGAAGCATTGGTTCTCCTTAGGGCCATACATCTCATTCATTGCATATAGGTGATGCTCACGGAGGTGAAGCATTGGGTCTTCCTATACGTCAATCTTTCATGTACTAAATTCAATATGTAATGACTTATTGAAATGAAAGTTGTTTTTTACATTTTTTTTTTATGACATAAATAAGAACAATGGTCCCATTATGCTCTCATTATTTGATTATGAATTAATGTAGATATTTTTAATACATTTATTTTTAAAAGGGGGAGAAATACTAATGAGTTTGTACTAAATTTGTGATATAGGTTAAATAGGCAGTTTGACAAGTAAAATAATGTTAATTTTATGTTGGAAATTTTTATTGTTTATGATATTAATGTTCTAGGTGAATTATAATAAAAGCAAGGGAATTGTAATGGAGGGAATAGACGACAAAATTGTTTAATAATATTTACATGTGAAACTATCATTTAGTCTAATTAAATAGAAACCTCTAAACTAAATTAGACATCATAAATACTTCTATGTCAAGAAAAACACCTAGTTTGACTTGAAAATATTGCATACCTAAATTCTAGTAGCAATATCATCATTCAATCTATGTTCAAAAAACTAATATAAATATGTAAATAGTAATATATCTATGCCCTTTAGATAAATAAGCATAAGATAACAATTATTTATAAGTTTCGACTTTTAAACTATATATTATTCATTTGTGCAAGTGTATATTTGATAATAATTTTTAAAATTAGCTATTAATAATAAAAGAGGATTGTGATATTTTTGATATTGTTATCAAAATTCAATTTGACTTGTGTAAAATATATCCTACTTATTAAAGAGGATTGTCGAAGGGGTTTATCTCAAATTGTCAAAGCAGTGGATTACCATTATAGATTATTCAAGTGATTGTTTGTGGGCTTCCATTTAGTGGCAAGATTGCTACTTCTAAGCTCTTTGTGGGCCATCTAGTTATGGTAATTGCCTATAAATGTGTAGTTAATTAACTCGTTGTGTTTGTTATCTTTCTTACATATAGTTGGTCACTTTAGGGTGTTTGTATTGGTGTGATTGGATATGTATTATCGATTGGTTGTTTGCCTACCTCAACTAGAATATGTTGAATTCTATGTTAAAGAAAGAAGGTCCCTCATTGTATTCTTTGCCAATTCAAAGCATACCTAAATAATGATACTTTATCATTAAAACAAAATAATGGTTTACCACATCTTTATATGTAAACATATAAACTATTATCTCAATTAATAATTACACTACTACAAAAAAAGGAAAATAGTATACCTTTCTTCGAGCAAGGATAGAGAGGTCCTGGCAAGCCATTAATAGTATATGCTTCAGATACATTAGGTCCTCCACCATATTGAATGGTATCTTTTTCCACTCCTAGAACATCTTCATCCCACCACTCACCTAGTTCAAAAAAAGAAAGTAGGAGAACTCAATTAAACAACAATTGGTCAAGCTTCAACAAAAATGTATAAAAAGGAGATTTCTTGGAAAAAAATATGAAGTTTGAGAAAAGGTGAGAAAAATGGAGTTCTAATATATTATTTCAGTGGACTTCTATTTAGATTATTGGAAATCATACATAAATACAATTAATACCTAATATGACAGGTACTTCCAAATCAGGTTTGGGAAATGGATATGGAATTGTTTTCTTTGGATAAATGATTAAAGCGCCATGTACAGATGCTCTTTGCCATGAAAGGTGAGCATGCCACCAAAGAGTTCCTCTCTGTTTGGTGACTCTAAATTTGTATGAGTATGAATGCCCTTTTTGTATTGGGCATTGTGTTACATATGCAGGTCCATCAGCCCATCCTGTTCTAAGTTGTCGAATTCCATGCCTGCAATGCAAGTTCCACAACATAGTTTTTCTCTATTTAGCATAAAATAGAGTAAAATTTTGATGTATTTATTATTTTATGCATTTGTGTGAATTTCATAGAATTGAAGTAATTTTATAAGAAGTCATTTATCATCCCTTTAATTATAGATTTTTGTTAGCCATCAAAATCACTAATTTTATTTCTTTATTTATATGTTTTTACATATATTATCCTATAAATCATCCTTTAAGGACATATAAAAATATTGTTTAAAGCATGAATAGCATATGAATCAATAGAGTACATAGAGATTATAATTGCATATTTGAATGATAAATAAATAGTAATAGTTTAAAATAAGATCATTGCAATTAGTTTTAGATTAAATAGTTCCTTGAAAGTTTACAATATATTATATAGTACATGAGTTGAAATTTTGACCAAAACATTTAGGCTTAGATTCAATGTGCTTATGGTGATTGTTAATGTGTTTATACAAATTCATTATGTCAACAATATTGTTTTTGAATTGTATTCCTTTTTTTATGAGATCATTAGGAAATGCCCATTACTCTATGACAAGTTTTTCTTTCACCATCATATCATGTCAAATATTCTCATAGAAATTGGAAGTAAAGGTATTTTATGCCCCCATATCACCACCCACATAGTGAATCTTAGAATCTCACCACTCCATTTCAACCATTTTTAGCAAAACTCCTATTTCTAGACCCCCGCTCCATTTTAGTTGTTTAGCCACCAAATTTTGTGGTCTTTGCATCACTCCACATTTTCTCAAGGGTGTGGGTAGTCCCCTCTTGATTAGTAAAGATTCACTTAGTTTACTTGCCATATTTTAGCTGAATTTTCACAATCTAAGAGCAAGCCTAACTAAAAGATGGTGGCAATATTACTGGTATTAGTTGAGAGTTCATGGAAAATGGTAAAAATTTGTCAAGTTACGGATTGGATAACCCTAATGAGAAAAGTTCCCATCCTATACTAGTGTTGTCTTTGTGGCATTAATATATTGGCTTTTACTTTTTTATGTTAGACTGATAACTCATAGTTGTTTCTATTATTTCCTATTTTGAAACAATATGATTGTAGAGTTCCCAACTTTAATAGATCACAATCACATTCCACCCACTTATTTTAAAAATTCCTAGACATATACTTCAATGATTAATTTTATAATATTTAAAATCAACTATTTATACTCACATATAAAGTCGAGTTGTTTGGCCTTTAAGTTTATAAACTAGAGGGATAGCATTTGAATTACAACGGCTATCTAAATAGACTATCTTATAGAGAGGGTAAATCAGTATAATGGCTTATGCTAAGGAGAACATAGATTGAACTATTTGCAGACAAAAGTAAGTTAATAGAATAGAAAAATGTTGAGTTTAAATGAGATCTGCACTCTCATTCTTTGCAGCTTCTTTTACCATGGAGAAGTACTAAACAAAATCAAGAGCCTTGAGGAAGTTAACTAGAAAGCCCCTTGTTCAACCAATATAAAATAATATGCCACATGAAACTTACCAGTGCAGGGTAGTATTAGAGTTGACATGGTTAGAGACCTTTATAACGACATTATCACCCTCAGTAACTGCAATGGTTGGTCCTGGATATTGCCCATTCACTGTTAAAATAGATTTAGAATGGCATAGTCTGGTGATATTAGTATATTGCACCTGCAACAACATAAAACCAATAATAGTTTTAAGTCAAATTCAATAATTCACTTTTGAAAAGAAAACAACAACAATCTAATCCTCAAAGTGGGTTATATTCATCTATGTATATGCATATAGTTAGTCTGTAGGATCATTCAATCTAAGTAGAGTAGAGGATGAATCTCTATCATCTTCTCTTATTGATTTTGATTAACTCCGTTTTAATGGCTTTCTATATCCATCAAAACTTCAATAGCAAAACAGTAAATAAGTCTCTCCTCCAATCATAATAAGTTACAGAAATTGTAATCCTTAGCTGATGCACAAAGTAATGAAACAGTACAATCGAATATAACTTGAAAATGTATCCTAAAGCCTACTGATTATATTTAAACAAATTAAAACTTCAACCATGAAGTTAGCCTTAAAAAAGAGTATAAGATTACATTGAAGTGGAAGAATTTAGTGTTTTCAGTGGAAGCAGAGCTCATCAAGAAAATAAAGACCAACACTGCTACACCATATTTAAACCCTCTGGTTTCCATTTGGTTGCCCTTCTCACTTTTCCTCCTTTTTGCTTGATATCCTTTGCAAAACAAAAACAAAAAGCTAAACCACTTTCTAAACTGGTTATAATGGCAATGGCAATGAAGTTCTACTTTGAACTATAGCATTCATCATGACTGCCTCCTTATATAGGAGGCCTTCGGAATGATGTGTCCCAAAATACTATTTTTCTCCTACCGATTAAAATTCTATTAGTTTGAAAGGAATAAGGGTTGGTGTTGATTCATGTATTCTGTCTTTGTGCTTTTAATGTGTTGGATGATAATTTGGCTACTGACAAAATGGGGTGATGAAGTATATTTGAGAGACAGCTACATAGAGCTATCCTCCACCATAGACTGTCCTGGAATCGTTTGATTATGTGGAACAGCATTCAATGCACGCTTGACCTTTTGTCCAATTGTAAAATCTATTTTTCGAGATGTTTTTTGAGTTAAAATTACGTATACTACCTGTTTTCTTTTGGCCATTTTCAATTAAGGGTAATTTGTTATATAAATATATTATTTGGTGATTTTTTCTTTTTCTTTTTAATGGAGGTTCGGATTTATGAGCAAGTTAATCTAAGAGAGGCATGAAGTTTGATAATAAACTAATTTACCGAGGGTCGTCTCAGAGAATTTTTGGTATTCGATAAAAGAGCACTAGTCTATAGGTTGAAACCTCTTCAGCTATATCCATTGCATCAAATTGGGCACCATCCTGCCCTCGTTTCTTATGATGTGGGAGTCTTACACTTAACAAGTCTTAATCTCTAGTGAACTCATTCGGAAGCATTTGGAGGATTTCGGAAGCATTTGGAGGATTTCCTTGTATTGGAAAGAATAGAAAGTTTTTAAGTTCAGTCATTTAGAACTCAAATTTTTACATAAGAATCTCTAATAATCTCTTGATTGTTGTATTCATACTACAGATAAAGATATAGAACCCAGAACTTGAACTGCCTAAAACAGCGGCCTAGATTAATGAAAAGATAATTGTTTCATAGTCCTTGTTAAAACCTACAGAAATCAATTTTAAAATCAAAAAATGATTTATTTGAACATGAAAAGCTATAAACAATAAGATAAATTGTTTACTAATAATGTTTTTTTTTTTTAAATTATTGGAATAAGAATCTAAGAATTACAAAGCGATTAAAAGCATTAACTACAGAAAAGACAACATTGTTACAGCATAATCACTTGACTATGCTCAGCACATCAGACTAGACCATCACTACAACAATGCTGGAAGAAAATGAATCATGTTTTGCGCATGTATTACTACTTTTTTATTGATCCGTCTCCTAACTGTTTTAGATATTCTCTCCTTTAAAAAATCCTAAACGTTAAATCAAATACAACATCATTGCTGACCATTTTAGATATATGACATGTAGAGCAAAGATGGGGGTTGGTGGAAGATGGGAGAAAAACAATATAAAATTGAGTGATAGCTAAAGAAAGCTTCCGCATTGAATTCTTCCTCTCACCAACCCAAAATTTATCACTTGACCATCCAAACAATCTGACAAAAAGGCAATCTTCTGCACAACTGCCAATTTATTAGAGCAAATATAAAAAAATATCCATCTTATGTCTAAAAATGAATACCACCGATTTCTACTCCTGTATTTGTCATTACAGAGACGTTTAACAATTCTTTTTTAAAAAAATTGTAGACTTCAAATCCCTCCTACAGAAAAATACAATAAGATGGCGTCAACTTATAATATTATGATAAGGCTACAGATCATGAAAGCATCTTTTACTTCAAGGATACTTCAACTGTTCCTAAATTCACTTTGTAATATCTGAATTTATTCAAATGTTAAGCTTTACTTTGAGTTCTCATGTATTCGTTTAATAAAAAGAAAATTCTAGAGCTTGTATATTATTATATTTTCATTAGTTAAGAGGTAAAATTGTAGTAATAACAATGGGCAAAATATAATATAATTAATAGATTAACAAAAATTATTATCTCTAAATCTAATTTAACTATTTAAAAGTAAAGTTTAAAAAATAAAATTATTATAATAAAGAATGGTATTATAAAAGTGAAATTTAAATTTAAATCTAGCTCTTAATCAAATAAGAAGACTAAATTAAAGTAACATAAAAGTAATTATAAAATAAATAATGCAAAAAAAATTTAAAAACTGATTTATATAATACAAAATAAATAATAATGAGGTTATGAAGGTTCATCTCTCTTCAAATCTAAGATCATGGGTGAAATTGATGACAATAAAAAATTGTTGGTTGAAGATTAATTATGGTAGAGTCTTCAAAGGCAATCTCAAGTAGTGTTGTGATCATGAATCATACTTGATAGGTAAGCGCACCAAGATGGTATACAAAAGGGTTCGTATTTGTAACCATTTTACAAAAGGGTTGGTATGGTAAAGAACAAGATAGAAACATCTGAAGAACTAAAGGTAGAAAGGAAAAGACAAAGGGTGTATAAGAAAAGTCTACCTGAAATGAGAAAAGCCTATGGTTGATGAATGCTCTTGTAGACCTTTAGTTCCCCTCGACACATACCAATCTCCTCAAGCATTATAGTTGAACCAAATATAGGTATCAATGGGCTTTAGCCATGTATTTGACCTAGTACAACAAGGTATTATGATTTATTACTTCATTTTTTTAATTTTATAAAGGCCATAATAATGGTTCCCACTTTCCATCATGAATAAATTCCATGGAAAGCACGATTTTTTTTTCTAAGGGCTTCAAATGAAGCCTACTCTTTGAATGAATCTCCCCTAGGGCTTAGTTAGAAGCCTTGGCCTTAGGGGCTTCATTTGAAGCCCCTTGTACCAATCGACTTGGAGGGCTTCAAACGAAGCCTCTTGGGCTTTGAATGAAGCCCATAGGGCCAATAAATGGTCAAAAAGTGGGCCATGGGTGGTCCAATGTACTTCAATTCAACGCAAGAGCTTCAACCATTCAAGGAGATTCAAATATGAATGCAATAAAGGTTTTAGAGTAGATTAGAATCATCAATAAGCCCATTTGTAAAGGCTCAAGGTTCATTTGGTAATCTTATAAACCATGAACCTTTGAGACCTATAAGGCCAATGAATAGGTCTAGAATAGTCAATATATCCTAAGGAGGGTTGAAAGACTATAGGATAGGTCATAGGAGGTTTAATAGGTCTTAGGAGTTCACTTTTTGCATTATTGCAAAAATGCAATAAAAGTTGCTTTGCAACTTTTCATTTTTTTGTTTAAAAGTTGTCAAAAGGAAAAAAGGGGAGTTTCAACTATTTGAAACCAATTCATAGATAGTTGATTGGTTGGAGAGGTGTATAAAGCCCCAAGACAACCTCCCCTAAACATATGGTTGTCAGATGTACGAATTTCTTTCAAAATCAATAAAATTTCCTTTGTTTTTGGCTCAAATTTACTATTTTTTTGCATTCTACACATGTGGTACAGACTGAGAAGGAGGGAAAATGTTGGGAAAAGTTGCTCCTATGATTTAACTTTCTATTACACTTGGTTTGATCAAATTTGGAGGTGTATAATGCGAGTTATAAAGGTTTTATTGTTGATAACCAAGAAACCCTTGAAAATGAGGGTTTTGTGCAATTTAAATGTATAGTTCTCAATTGTACGGTTGGAATGGCACAAAGCCTGACCCAAAAGGTAGATTTAGGAGTCTTCTTTCAGATTCAAGAAGTTTTGGTTGCAAAAACAAAGGGAATAAACTATGCTTGCAAGCCCTAGACTAAATCTAATGGTGGATTTAGTCTCAATTCACTGGTATTTGCATTAGTTTGAGAACTAGCGATAAGATTCTAATCATTTGGGAGTGGATTTGTGATCAAATTAGACCTTTGAAGAGTTCTTAAGACCTATAGTTGGTTTATGCACCCATTCCATTGGTCTTCCTTTGAAAACCAAGCCAAATAGGGCCCTGCTTGGACTGTGTACCTAGGCTTATCCTTGGAGTGTTGGAATGAACCAAGACTTGATCTTTTGGCATGTGTTTAGGGTTATCAAAAAACTTCAAAATCCACCCCCATTTCATTGGTTGAGGTTGTTATAGTTACAAATTCATTGAAGATTGCTAAGTTGACCTAGTAGCCCTGTTTGTGAGCTTATTGGTAACTCATTGCAGCAGATTGGTGAGTGATTTTGGAAGGTTGTTTGTGATCCTAGGACTTGTTAAGGAACTTTATAAATCATTTACAAACCTTGGCAATTGGTTGGAGTCAGTTTGATGAACTTTGGTATTGAGGGGCCTAGTTGGTTGTAGGCAAGTTGTTTGTAGTCTTCCATGTGACACTCTGCATCAGTTTGGTATCAAAGCACATGGTTGGATCTTGTGGAAAGTTTTGTGACAAAATGTTAGAGGGTGAAGAAGGTGAGAGGGAGATCCCTTTGAGGATCACCAATGTGGAGTTGGCTAAACTTGTGAAGGAGCAAATGGCAGGGAGTAGAGTAGTGAGGGAGGAAAATAGGAGTATGAAGAAGGAGTTGGAGAAGTTAAAAGGAAAAATGATCAAAGGAGATGTTGATAAATCAAAGGAAGAGGAAGTTGAGAGTGAGCCTTATGAAGAAGAGATTCCAAGGGATCAAAGACCACTCTTACAATCCTTGGAAAGAGTTGGGGTAAAAGGAGGAGACTTACCTAACTTCCATGGAAAATTGAATCCAGATGAGTGCATGGATTGGTTGGAGGCATTGGACAACCACTTTGAGTGTGATTAGGTCCCTGCAAGCCAGAGATTCAAGTTGGCAAAGACAAAACTCAAGGGTCCTACCCTTAGTTGGTGGAACTTCTTGCAAAGTGAAAGAGAAGATAAAGGAAAGGAGTAGATCAGCACATGGAAGAGGATGAAGGTAGAGATCAGGAAGTAATTCATTCCTGAGGACTATGAGGTCCTAATCCATCAAAAATTACATAATCTCAAGCAAAGAGATATGGATGTCAGTACATACACCCAAGAGTTTCATAATCTAACTCTTAGGGAAAAGGTGTATGAGACCAGCAAACAAAAGTTGGCCAGGTATATAAATGGACTCAAATATAGTATCCAAGACAAATTGACTCTAGTTGCCATTGAATCAGTCCATCAATGTTTCAATCTAGCCTTGAAGATTGAAGAAAAACACAAGAAAAGAGGAGAATCAAGTAGAGGAAGAGGAAATAATTCCAAAGGGAGAGGAGGAAGGTTTCAAGGGAGGAACAACTCTTTTAAGGAAGAAGGGAAGAACCAAAACTCTAAGAATGAATTCAGCAATAGGGGCACTTTCAGAGGTAGGAGATCTAATAACAATAGAGGAGGAGGAAATGGTAGAGGAAGGGGAGGCAATGTATTCACTAGAAAATGTTTCACATGTAACCAAACAAGACATCAGTCCTTTAGGTTCCCTCAAAAACTTGGAGACAATCCTAGGCCGGGAGATAGGAGGGTCCAATTGCTGCAAGAGGAAGAAGATGGTCAAAGTATCTCCTCCTACCATTCCACCACTTCAAGGCCTGCATATCTAGAGACTAGTGAATGTTTGATGTTGTAGAGAACACTTTTGAAGGTACCCAATCCTAGTGAACCACCACAAAGGAAGGCCCTATTCCGGACAACTTGCAAGGTCAAAGGCAAGGTATGTAAAGTGATTGTAGATTCTGGATCAATAGATAATATAGCATCCAGGGAGATGGTTAACAAGTTAAATTTGCAAAAGCTACCACATCCTTGTCCCTATAAGGCATCCTGGCTTACTAAGGAGAAGCAAACTCTTGTTAATGAGCAAGTATGGATAGAAGTCACCATAGGGGAATATGTAGAGAAGATTCTTTGCGATGTCATGGATATGGATGCTTGCCACCTCTTACTAGGGAGACCATGGAAATATGATTTCAAAGCCAAGCATGTTGGGGAAACCAATGTATACACCATAAAAAAGGGAGGCATAAACTATACTATGAATCCCTTGCCTGATGATGGAAAGGTACATCATGTGGTTAGTAATGTTGCCTTGGTAGGAGAGAAAGAATTCATGTAGAGCTTAAGGGAGAAGGAGACTCCATGCTTTGCTATAGTATCCAGACCCAAAAAGGAGATTGTAGTAAAACCTCAAGACAAATCTAAGGATGGACAATGGTGGGAAAGTGTTGGCCCTAAGGAAGTGAGGAACCTTTTAGAAAAATATCATGGGATTATTATAGATAGCATTCCAACTTCCTTACCACCTAAGAGAGAAGTTAGCCATTGCATTGATCTTATCCCTGGCGCTACATTGCCTAATAAGGCTGCATATAAACTGACCCCAGAGAAAAATGCAGAGATTGCAAGGCAAATTGAAGACTTGTTGTCTAAAGGTTTGATTAGGAAAAGTGTGAGCCCTTGTGATATCCCTGCTATTCTTGCACCCAAAAAGGAAGGTATTTGGAGGCTTTGTATGGACTCTAGGGCAATCAATAAGATTACTATAACATATAGGTTCCCAATGCCAAGGATGGAGGATTTTTTGGATTGTTTAGGTGGAGCCAACTACTTCTCCAAGGTGGATTTGAAAAGTGGGTATCACCAAATTAGAATAAGAGAGGGGGATGAATGGAAAATAGCTTTTAAAACCACAGAAGGGCTCTATGAATGGCTTGTCATGCCATTTGGGCTATCAAATGCACCTAGTACCTTTATGAGGCTCATGAATGAGGTCCTCAAGCCCTTTTTGACAAAATTTTTGGTTGTCTATCTTGATGACATCCTAATCTTTAGTAAGGATAGGGAAGAACACTTAAGGCATACAAATCAAGTTCTAAGAAGATTGCATGAAGAAGCGCTTAAGATAAACTTGGAGAAATGCACTTTCATGAAGGAAGAACTTGTATTTTTGGGTTTTGTCATCTCCAAAGGCTGCCTTAAAATGGACCCCTCCAACATAGAAGCCATTCTCAACTAGCCACCCCCTAAAAACCCATCAGAGGTCAAAAGCTTTCATGGACTTTGCAACTTTTATTAGAAATTTGTTAAGAATTTTAGTGGGATTTGTGCACCTATGATAGACACCATAAAAAGGGGGAAGGAAATGCCATTTTGTATGGACTGATGAAGCAGCAAAGGCATTTGAAACACTCAAATAAAGGATAGTCCAAGTACCTATTTTAAGGTTTCCTGATTTTAATAAGATATTCACAGTAGAATGTGATGCCAGCACCAAATCTATAGGGGGCGTTTTAAGTCAAGAAGGTAGGCCATTGGCCTTTTTCAGTGAGAAACTAAATGATGCAAATCAAAAATATTTAGTTTATGATTTAGAATTGTATGCAATGATGCAATCATTAAAAAGGTGGAGGCATTACTTACTTCCAAAGGAATTTATTGTATTCACTAACAATTAGGCTTTAAGTTTTTTGAACAGGTAGGATAAACTTAGTCAAAGGCACATTAAATGGATGCAATTTATGCAGGCCTATACCTTTTTAATCAAGCACAAAAAGGGTACAGTCAACAAGGTTGTTGATGCTTTAAGTAGAAGGAATCTCATGGGGCAAAGTGTAGAACTTGAAAGTGTGGGAATCTCTATCATGAAGGACATGTATGCTACAAATGAAGATTTTAAAGAAATATACAAGGTATGCCAGGAAATGGGAGATAAGTACCATACTAATTTTGTAGAGTGTCTAATTCAAGAAGGTTTATTATTCAAAGGTGGGCAGCTTTGTGTACCAAGAGGGTCTTGCAGGGAGAATATAATAAAAGAGAAGCATTGTGGGAGTATGTCTGGGCATTTTGGCTTAGATAAGACCCTATAACAAGTGAAGAGATTTTACTACTAGCCTAAAATGTAGTCAGAGGTTAGAAAATATGTTGATGGTTGTTTGATTTTCCAAAAGGCTAAGGGACACACTTCTAATGAAGGGTTGTACACTCCTTTACCTATACTATGCAAACCTTGGGATTCTATTAGTATGGATTTTGTATTAGGATTGCCAAGGACTAAATCAGGGCATGATAGCATCTTTGTAGTTGTTGAAAGGTTCTCAAAAATGGCACACTTTATACCTTGTAGAACCACACATGATGCATCCCATATAGCTGGTCTATTCTTTAAGGAAGTAGTTAGATTGCATGGCCTACCTATGTCCATCATATCAGATAGAGATCCTAACTTCCTTGGGCACTTTTGGAGAACATTGTGGAAGAAATTAGGGACAAATTTGAACTTTTCATCAGCTTATCACCCTCAATCTGATGGGCAAACATAGGTTATCAATAGATCCTTAGGTAACTTGTTGAGATGCTTAACCCAACAACATGGAGAATCATGGGATACCATCTTATCATAGGTAGAGTATTCATATAATGATTTAGTAAATAAGAGTCCAGGTTTGTCCCATTTCCAAATTGTATATGGAAATCACCCAAAGGGTATCCTAGAACTCAAAGACATTAGGGATATGGAGAGCAAAAGTGCACAAGCACAAGATTTTGCACAAATTATGAAGGATATACAAGATCAAGTAAAGGATAGATTGCAAATTTCATTAGCAAAATACAAGGAACTAGCAGATAAAAAGAGGAGAGAACTTCAGTTTAAAGTAGGTGACTTAGTGATGATACATCTTAAGAAGGAAAGGCTACCAAAGGGGCAGTATACTAAATTGTTCATGAAGAGAGAAGGGCCATTCAAAATACTCAAGAAATGTGGAAACAATGCCTACGAAATTAATCTTCCAGCAAACATAGGCCTTTCTCCCATTTTTAATATCTCTGATCTTTATGCATATAAGCCACCCACTGATGTTTTTGATGTAGGAATAGGTTATAATAGCAGCATTGATGTTTCTTCATTACCATAGGCCACTAAACCACAGATTGAGAACATTTTGGATAGGAAAGTCACAAAGAAAACAAGGAGAAGCACCTATTACTCCTACCTAGTCAAATGGAAAGATGGATTTAATGAAGATGCAACTTGGATGACCCAAGCAGAGATTGAGAAGGTGGGATATCAGTTTGATACAATACCAACTCATGGGACTAAGTTTTTCAGAGAGGGGTAGTATGGTGCAGTGCACTTTAATTCAAGGCAAGAGCTTCAACCATTCAAGGAGATTCAAATATGAATGCAATAAAGGTTTTAGAGTATATTAGAACCATCAATAAGCCCATTTGTAAAGGCTCAAGGTTCATTTGGTAATCTTATAAACCATGAACCTTTGAGACCTATAAGGGCAATGAATAGGTCTAGAATAGTCAATATATCCTAAGGAGGGTTGAAAGACTCTAGAATAGGTTATAGGAGGGTTGAAAGACTCTAGAATAGGTTATAGGAGGGTTAATAGGTCTTAGGAGTTCACTTTTTGCATTATTACAAAAATGCAATAAAAGTTGCTTTGCAACTTTTCATTTTTTTGTTTAAAAGTTGTTAGAAGGCAAAAAGGGGAGTTTCAACTATTTGAAACCAATTCATAGATAGTTGACCGGTTGTAGAGGTGTATAAAGACCCAAGACAAGCTCCCCTAAACATATGGTTGTTAGATGTATGGATTTCTTTCAAAATCAATAAAGTTTCATTTGTTTTTGGCTCAAATTTACTATTTTTTTGTATTCTGCATATGCGGTATGGACTGAGAAGGAGGGAAGATGCTCAAAAAAGTTTCTCCTATGATCTAGCTTTCTATTACACTTGGTTTGATTAAATTTGGAGGTGTATAATACGAGTTATAAAGGTTTTATTGCTGATAACCAATAAACCCTTGGAAATAAGAGTTTTGTGCAATTTAAACGTATAGTTCTCAACTATATGGTTGGAATGGCACAAATCCCAACCCAAAAGGTAGATTTAGGAGTCTTCTTTCAGATTCAAGAAGTTTTGGTTGCAAAAACAAAGGGAATAAACTATGCTTGCAAGCCCTAGACTAAATCTAATGGTGGATTTAGTCTCAATTTACTGGTATTTGCATTAGTTTGAGAACTAGTGATAAGATTCTAATCATTTGGGAGTGGACTTGTGATCAAATTATACCCTTGAAGAGTTCTTAAGACCTGTAGTTGGTTTATACACCTATTCCATTGGTCTTCCTTTGAAAACCAAGCCAAATAGGGCCCTACTTGGATTGTGTACCTAGGCTGATCCTTGGAGTGCTATAATGAACCAAGACTTGATCTTTTGGTATGTGTTCAAGGTTATCAAAACACTTCAAAATCAACCCCCATTTCATTGGTTGAGGTCATTATAGTTAAAAATTCATTGAAGATTGCTAAGTTGGCCTAGTAGCCCTATTTGTGAGCCTGTTGGTAACTCATTGCAATAGATTGGTGAGTGAGTTTGGAAGGTTGTTTCTGATGTTAGGAGTTGTTAAGGCACTTTATAAATCATTTCCAAACCTTGGCAATTGGTTGGACTCAATTTGATGAACTTTGGTATTGAGGAGCCTAGTTGGTTGTAGGCAAGTTGTTTGTAGTCTTCCCTGTGACACTCTACATCAATGGGGGTTTCATTTGAACCCCCTGGGACCACTAAGAGGCCAAAAATAGGCCAAGGGGGTTCATTTAAACCCCTTGGGGTCACCCAAACTACTCCTACGAGGCTTTGAATGAAGCCCACTTCGTACGAAGCCTCTTTAAGGGCTTCATTAGAAACCCACTTTATTCAAAGGTCCCAATATAGAAATTTTTACAAACTTCCTAAATTTTCTATCAATTTTTTCCCTTTTGAGGGCTAAATAGGTCCATTTTATTAAACTAAATATATCACATTGTTTTACTCTTAATAAGCTTTCTATTGACTATACTTTTAATATACATCAAGTTTTTATTGTCATTTTTTTTGGTAATTTTATTAAATATAGCTTGTTTGGCCATTTCATAAGTCTTTGTTTGAAGCTTTGGGAAAAATAGAAAATGGAAGAATTTTTTTTTTTTAAAGATGTTCATCAAAGGTATGTGTGTTACCTTTCTAGAAAAATAAGAAAATATCCATTTCAATTTATACAAAATGAATTATATCAATCAAAATTAACCTATGTCTAATTTATCATTGATGCCACTTTACCATCAAATAAAATCTACAATTTTTAACAAATTTGACTGAAACCAACTAAAATTTCCACGTGTTGATGTTAAAACTCTAGCCTTGAAAGAGTTTTTTCATTATCATATTTTGAAAAAAAAGTTATGTTGATCAAAATAACCATCACTCTTTTAAAATATTGATCCTTAGTATTTTTAATTGATCAAGCTCAATCAAATTCTTTAGCTATGCTGAGTTCAGGCTGCAAGTGCCGAGTATATGGGTTCCTTTTAGGTGCCGAGTTGGCATTTTGATAAGTGGTGTCGAGTTCTTTTGTTGTGCCGAGTTCTTCAGGCTTCGAGTGTTGAGTTCTTCAGTAGTGTCAAGTATACAAGATCCTTTCAGGTGCCGAGTTGGCATTCTAATAACTGGTGCCAAATTCTTTAGTTGTGCTGAGTTCTTCAGGCTTTAGGTGTCGAGTTCTTCAGTAATGCCAAGTATTCAAGATCCTTTCAGGTGTCAAGTTGGCAATTTGATAACTGGTGCCGAGTTCTTTAGTTGTGTCGAGTTCTTCAGGCTTTAGGTGTCGAGTTCTTTAGTAGTGCCAAGTATACAGGATCCTTTCAGGTGCCGAGTTGGTAATCTGATAACCGTTGCAGAGTTCTTTAGCTATGTTGAGTTCTTCAGGCTTCAAGTGTTGAGTCCTTTAGTAGTGCTGAGTATACAGAATCCTTTCAAGTGCCAAGTAGGCATGAAAGTAATTAGTGTTGAGTTATTGAGTGCTGAGAAATTGAGTCTTTAATTCAGATGCCAAGTTTTTTTTAGTGTCTCTAATGCTGAGTTATGCTTATCAGATGCCAACTTACCCTATTTTTAAGTTGGTGTCATATGAAAAATTTAATGTCGCATGCTTTTATTCAGAGCATTTACACTGACATGTCCTCCAAAGTACAATTTTCAGGATTCAAATCTTTTATTATCTGATGATATTCAATTTTGATGTCATGTTGGTCGATTGCTTCATGTGAACAAATCTAAATATTTAAGGAGTAATGTTTGTAGTGCTATTTACAAGCAGGATTAGGACGTCACTGGAGAGACTAAATGACAAGTTACAATTTGATTATTTAATAAGTCTCATCGCTTCATCTCTAAAAATATCTGCTAATGCTAAATTAGGCAAATTCAGTCTATAAGCTAAGATTGTGTTCAAATATGAATTTTGGGTGGGATATTGATTTGGCCTGCACAACATGTGATATGCAACATCATTTAGTCATGCCAAAAAAAAATTGAATTTGGCTACAATCGGCCTTAGATGAAGTTGTGCTTCCTAAGCACATAACGAATGAGGTACTGAATCAAATGTTCACTATGAACTCACACTCAGTTATTTCAGCCATTCGGTGCATCATTGGTGAGGAGCTTCTCTGTCCCTTGGCACTTGTGTTTTTATATCCCTCCCAGGTCATATCTATTTTCCTATCTAATGCCATGGATCTTCTACAATCTCCGGAGTTAATTCAAGGCTTGGCTCATAATGTAATTCTGCCACATTTCTTACTGGATTATAAATTGGAAATGGCCATGCAGAAATATGATTTATGGAATGGTATGGCTTTAGTAGGTGGTCTGTTTTCACATTTTCGAATCCTGCAAAAGCATGAATATTATATTGTTCTTGAGGCGATGAAGAATTCTATAGATAACTATAATATCAATTATTTGAAACAATCTTTGCCTTCTGATCCACGGTTTTTGGGTGAGCGAGTGGTGGAAAGAATCTTTTCAGTTGGAATGGCCATGATTAATTTGCAGTCAAATCCTAATGTTTCAACCCCCACTCAGAATGCATTGGCAGTAACTCCTCAACCATTGGAATAGAATCGTTGGGATTCAATTGGTGTACCTAACTCTGATTTAGATTGGCTCGTACATAACTCAGTTTCATGATTTGGCTATTGAATTCTCTTTTTTGGTCTCTGGCTCTTCTGTTTGTGTTCTTTTAGTTTGGGTAGAATTGCAAAGCAATGGTTCATCTCGGCAATTAACTCTTTTCAATTGGAGATATCTCTAATGTTGAAGCTCTAAGTCTATTTGCTGCCAAACTTATTGTATATGTATTATGCAAAAGCTTAGAGTGGGTTATCTTAAGATGGGTGATAACCTTTTGTAATTATTTGCTTTTAATATATACATACATGTACACTTTAGGGACGATGCTGGGTTTTCTTCTCTAATTCTTTCCCAGTTGACCTCGTTGAATCAGATTAATAAATATTATAGTAGCTTGCCACATTTTCTTTAAAAAAAAAAAAAAAACTACATGTATTGGTCCTTGAATGACCATAGTTAACAAATTGCTATATGTCCCTATCAGAACCTATGATTGTGGTGTAGTGTCAGAATTGAGCCTCATTGAAACATCATGTTTCTTTGAAGATGGTTGCACAACAATGGTCCAAATTAGAAATGTGATTACTTGTGTTAATAATAGTTCAAAACTATCAAAATAACTAAATTGAGCTATGATTTCTCTAACTTCTAATAGATTGTTCATTTATCCCAGATTGTGGATTTTTCAAATTATTTATCTCTCATTCATCACTCATCCTAGATCAATTGATTTGATAAAGGGTAAGAGCCCTACTATAATCTTGTAGGGGGTTGGGGTATGTGTAGTATGAATTGTTTATTACCTCGTTCCTTTTATTTTTGGCTAATATAAAACCTTCAAGTTATGGTCCCCTTTGATAATCAAGAGTTATACTATACTAATGATGAGGTACAACATTCTTTTTATGACCAAATCATGGAAGGTCTATAACACATTAAAATGAAATTGATACAATTTAATATATTATTATTGTTGAAAAAAACATAAACTAAACTTATATATCTACTTACATATAATTGTATATGTATAGTATAAAATGAGTGTTTATGTGTTCCTCTAATGGTTCTCATATTATCATAGCAGGGGCCATTGGCGATGGTGCCACCATCACTTTTGTAAACCCCATTTCTTTCTATATAGAAGACAAAAAATATAAGACCATCATCCCATACGAACATTTTTAATCACTGTATTTAGTCAAATAAACATCACAATGATGATATAATAACTCATATAAACATTTTAAAGTATCGTTTCCATTAAAATAATTTTCAATTATGTTTTCTAGATCACTTAGTCTTAAGGAAAAGGATGACATAGGTTGCACCTTGTCCCACTTGGTGTACCCAATGAGTAAGATAGCCCATCAGCATATAATGTTAAAATTATATTAAATAACTATAATTTAAATTATATGCAGATTCAATAAGACTTTCAAAATTGTGTATGTGAAAAAGGCTATTTTATACCTTTATTAGGGGTAGCATATGAATGAATGACATTTGGTCAATTGTCATCAATTATTAAACCAAAAACAAATATTACATTAGTAAGTTAATATATCTTATTAAAAATTATTTGTATATAATATCTTATTATATTTTGACATGTTATAAAAAAATTCTCTAATCAAGATGCAACTAGACAAGTTGTAGCAGTAATGGTTGATGATGTATCACCTTTTGCTACTATATCCCAAAATGCATAAATGTTTGCTTAATATTTTTAAATTTGATCTATGATTATTTACATTTGGAAATTAAGTATCAAATAAATAAAATATTATAAAATAAGTTCAACACACCTATGTGTCAATCCTATATAACATAAGTTAAGATTCAAAGCCACATGATCTAACATGTGATGCTCATGACTACCACCAATCCCATAAAATCTTGAGTCACAATGCACACAAACATGGGAGATAAAACTATATGTATGTGCATTGGTATCTCTCGCAAAGCATACGTGGAAATAATTGGGTCACATGTTTCTAAAGCTAGGCATACTAGAGGTAGATGACAGTCTAGCCACTACACCATAATATGGAACATAAGGTCTGGATAATCGTATGTTATGTTCAATGATGTTGTCATTCAATGTGGTATCTTCTTGAAGATTTTATACCTTCATTGACTCCTTCAAGGATATTGGAACCATGACATGAACAATAGGTTCAACACGATACAATCAAGGATGAAGGGACCTCAATAGATTAGTCCAAGCATGTAGAAAGAGTAAACATGTAGTGAAAACAAAAAAAAAAAGGGATAAAGAGAATTATGCCAAATTTTCCATTATTCAATAGGAAATAAAACTACAATCATTTGACACCACACATGCCTTCAAAATTGTCAAGCTATAACTAGGTAACTTGATTGAAATCTATGATTAGAGACCATAGACACAATTTTAATGATATATATCCTTTCCCAATTATTCCACACTTTAGAGATACATTACATCAAAAAAAAAAGTCATTACAACACTCAAGTTGGCCTTAAGATCCATTATATTCCCCGAGAATAGGAAACATATTATAAGAAATAGGTCTTTTCCCAAATCATAAGGAACTTATGACATAAATTGTTTGAAAGATTTTAGTTCTAGATTTAGGTCCTCATGTGATCCAAGAACATGGTTAGATATTACATTGAATATTGCAAGTCACAAATCTCCATCGCACATCCAAATTCCATGATAAGGTCCAAGAACATGTCATAAAAGAGATAATGAATCATAACTCAAGAACATAGATCCAAATAAGTTGCAAACCTAGGGACATGGTCTAAGATAATTCATGTAGATTCTTTGATCATTGCAGATACTAAATCAAAGACATAAAGAGTCATTGGATTCATCTCCCAAACTTTACAAACTAGCAGAGTTGCATAAAGTATCTAACAAAAAAAAATTTTGTTGATTCAAGATTTTTCTAAGACCAAGATGCTCCTAGATTAGACACTTGAGGTTGATAAGAAATTGATTCTCTCACTTTCATTCTTTAGAAGAATCAAGATGATCCGACTCAACTAGAGAATCCATGAAGAATCTTCAATTGGTATGCCCTTTTACTTAATTAGATACCGTGTACTCTTTACCTCTTACATACTTGTTCCAACTAATTCATTGAATATTCTCTCTATCTTGTCCAACTCTTTAAGATAGTGTTATTTAATATATAAATCATGATCATAAATCCAATATTCTTCATGATACTTATACAAATCTGCAATGTTGAATATGGGTAAAATATACATATTCTCAAGTAAATCCACATCATAAAGCATTTTGGAAATCAAATTTATTCAATATCTTAGAAGGTCCAAATGTGCTCATCTTCAATTTATTATAAGTCCCAACTAAAAATATTGTTTTCTTCAAATGAACCATAACTTTATCTCCTACTAATAAATCATTATGTCTTCTAGTCCTATCATCCTTCTCCTTATACTTTTAATTCATACCTTCCAAATTAGTCTTGACTTCTTCATGTATTGTCTTCATAATATTTTCAAATTCCTCTTCTTAAACACTCCTTTTATCATCCTATCTAAGATCCCTTAACTCTATAACTTTTTTAGGAATCGTATTGGTTGCAAATGGTGTCTTTCATGTGCTCCTATTCATTGAAATATTATATGAAAACTTTTCTTGTACTAAAACTAAATCTATATTACAAGGCTCATCTCAACCAAAATAATCAAAAATTTCCTTAAACTCTAGTTCATAGCCTTTTTTCCATCATTTTGTGGATGAAAAGTAGAACTATACTTCAAATCGCTTTTCATTTTCATCCAAAGTATCCTCTAGAAATACCTGACAAATTTTTCATCCATGTCTAAACCTATATACTCCTTGGTAATTTATGCAACCTTAAAATCTCCTTGAATAATAAAAATTAGCTATATGTATTACATTTGATGTCTTATTACAAGGAATGAAATGTGCCATATGAAAAAATTTATCTCCCACCACAATATAGAATCTTTATCTCTTTGAGTCTTTTGTAATCCAATCACAAAATCCATACTAATTTCCTCCCAAGGTACTAGGTACCGTAGACACCTAAATCTGATCACATTAATTTGTAATTAAATTTAGTCATCTTCTAAAATATATTTAATTAAATATTAAATATTTGATTATTTTAGTGCTATCTCCTAATTAATTAACTATAGCCCAATTAATAAATTAATAGAAAACCAATAGTCTAATTTATTAATAAAACCCCCCTTCCTCTAATAAATTAAATAAATGTAAAACCCATTTAATTTGAATTTCCAAAGCCCCTCTCTATTTAGTTAATTAAATCCCTCCACCCACAAGCTAACCCTTCAACCCAACAATTACCCAAACTCAATTTATGCACAAATAATTCATCTTTTGATTAAATAATTTATTTAATTAATTGAATCGCATGCACCAATAACTCCTCTCTTAATAAAATAGATCATTTGTTTAATTAAATCTCATGCACCAATATTTCCTCTTTTAATTAAATAATTTAAATATTTAATTAATTCTCATACACTAATAATTCCTCTTATAATTAAATTATTTATTTATTTAATTAAAACTCATGCACCAAATATTCTTCTTTTAATTAAATAATTCATTTATTAAATTAAGCTCATCCACCAACCTTTTTCTCTAGCAAATCCATCCACCTTCCACATCCTCTAGTTAACTTATCCACCTCACCCACCTTAACTGAAACACATCACCACCTCTTCCATGTCTAAAATCTCTCTCCAAATCACTTGCATAAATTAAGGAATTATTTATTCTTCCTAACTCAAGCCCAAGTTCACTCCCATGCCACATCTTCCTAGTCCACCTCTAAACACAAAAATCCATCTTCTCTACCTATCTCAGTCGACTAAAGCCTATATCACACTTCACTCAATTAACTATTCATGAGGAATTATTATCTCCTCTTCAGCCAATTGCCTATAAATTGAACGATTTTCTCCTCACAAACCATCCATCTTCTAAGTAGAATTATTATATTGTTTTGAGAGATGATTACTTTCAAAGCACTTTTTGGCGATTCATATTTTTCATGCATCCATCTATCAAATTCATTTATTGTTGAAGCTTGAGCACCATATTTGAGCACACATCCATAATCACGACCATATCTACACATCAAGGAAGTTGTGGAGATACAAGGTTTGCATGTTCTTGTTAGAAATCTTAATTGGACACCAAGATACTAAGAAGGGGGGTGAATCAGGATCTGTAATACTTTAACCATTTCAAAAATTCTAAATGGTATTCACTACATTTACCATCTCATATCCAATTTCTTATGCATACATAACTTATAATAAAACTATAATAATAGATAGATGTAATCTATTAATTACATGCATGAAAATTAATCACATGACAATGATTTTGGTTACCTAGAAACACTTCAAAATGAAGGTAAAACTGGGGTGGGGATGACACGCACAAATCTTCATTATTGTAGTAATAAAGTTAACCTATTAGGGTTACAATGTTTGGCCATATCCAATGATCTACCCTATGATGGATTTACCATGTTAAAATATTTTGAGACTATTAGATCTCACCTTGTTAGAGGATTTCACACTTACAACAAGGTAAGGAATCTGTTAGGAGATTTACAAAGATCTATTAAGATCACTCTATTATGAGATTTACCCTATCTCAAATCTATTAAAATTAATGCAGTACATTATCCTCAATTTTCTCTAATAAGATGATATTGGATCTCCTCTTTCCAATCTAATCTTATCTTTGATATGATATGGCTCTTCTATCCTTCACTACTTGACTAGGTCGCTTGCTCTATTCTAGAATAATCGAATACTTTTGCTTCTTCTACAATGTTCACACATTCACACATGAACCATATGAATATCATGCTTTCTTCTTTATATCACCATATGCTTCTTCATCTATATCAAAATAGGTCAAGTTCTGCCCTATTTAAAGATTCCATAAAGAGTTTTCTAGATGCTTCCATGTTTTGTGTCTTTATCTGATTTGATCATGAAAAAATATAGGGATATGTGATCCACGTCATAAAATCTATAAAACTCTTTGTAACAAACTCTACAAGTATTAAATATCACATTCATGTCAGCTTGAAATGGTTTACCTCAAAGTTTGCATCATTCCTCACTCAAATGTAAATTATGCATTGCTCGACACATACTATTTCTGATACTTGACACTCACTATTTATGTTGTTTTCACTTGGTCTCTATTATGCTTGGTACCTTCTATATAACTCAGCTTCAACATACTTGAACTACTCAGTTAACATTACACTTGACTTACATTGAAAATATGTGGTGACCACATACTTTCTCAGCTCCTATAGAGCTCAAAATATACAATTTTATATACATGAATCATTGACATTAGTGGCAAAAACAATTTGTTGTGATTACATCGTTACAATGCTAATATGAGTATTCCCCTAAGTCTATGACTTAGTCAAAAATAAAACTTAAAAACTTTAACTTATGTCGAATAAACAAATAATGAATAATATATACATGTGACTTTAAATAGTCTGATTAGTTAAGTGTTATACCCTAATTGTCTTATGTATTCTACTTTCCTTGATGTCCTTCTAAACTCTAATTATACTCCCCTTTTTCTATTCATCTCTTCTCCTTTCAAGATATGATAATTATTACATTTCCCCTTGTTTTTGTCGCTTATGGCTACTGTTGGGATTGAACGGGTAGAACCAAACCATGTTTTTCAAGACAAGGTTTGTGTATTTGGGTGATCATAGCAAGTGCATGATCCCAAAAGGTTCTTGTTGATTCCATAGTGGTATTTTGCGACTAGAGCCTAGCTATCAAATTAATTAAACTATCAGCCATTGAAATATTATGATCTTTATTGATAAGATCTTGGGCTGATTTGATTTCCCTTTTCATAACCTCCAAATAATATATCAACTTTATTTGAATAGATATAAATTGTTATCTCATGTTGTTGTCAACTTATTATAGGTAAGGGTGCTAGATTTAATTGGCTACAAAATGGTGTCTCTTGTTGTCTCTATGTTAGCTTGAATCTATTAGATGTTAGCTTGAACATCACTTGTAAATCTTGGAACATCACACAAAATTGTGTACAAATGTTGTACTCTTTGAAGTAGTTCAGTTGAATTCTGTACATGTTCTTGTAGTTGCTCTTTTTTCTCAAAAATTATTGTAGAAACTTTATCTATGACCTTATTTTCAAATTTCTTTGCTGACTAATCCATCAACTTTCCATTGGATTCTATATCGCCATTAGTTAGTTGTTAAACAATACTTAAAAGCTGGGAAATTATTGGGGTTTCCCATCAAAACTATGAGTATCAAATACCTCAACAAAAATATCTTTAACATTATGCAAGACTTTCCTTTGTTGATGTTCATGCCTCAGTTCTTCATCTTTCTTCTTCTTCACCAAAACTTCTTGTAGCAAAATTGTTTTCTCGAGAGTGAGATTTGTCACATCCAATTTGGCATTTCAATAACTTCAATATCTAGAGAGAGCTCCTTTATTGCTTTCTTTTCTTGAGAGGTTGAAGTGATGTTGCTTGACACTGCTTTGGGAGATTGTGAGGGGGTATCACCACTCATTCATGTCTATAAATCAATGCTCAAGACAATAATAGTAGCACTCAAAACTATTTTATTTTCCTCTATATTTACCTCAATGTAAGATTCTGACACTTGTGGTCCTTCTTGAGCTTTTGTAGAAATGTCTACACTATTATCCTTATCAGGTTCTTCTACCTTTGGCTCCTCCTTGTCTATCTATGAGGGCCTTTTTGGAGTGTCAGTAGTGTCAGCATGAACTAGTGAAATGCTTCCTTGCAGACTCAGTAGACTTGAACTCATCTCATCACTTTAATTATCTAGAATAATATCTCAGTGTCTTTTAATTTTGTTGTGAGACCAAAAATACTCTTCCAGAGCAACTCATTCTACTAAATTACAATATCACTTTTATTTTGTAATATCATAAAAATTCTATACTTAGGAAAAAAATTGTTACTATATCTCTCCAAAATGTTTCTTTCTCATCTTGTGATAGATCAAGCATAATCTTGACTAATGCATTAGTTCTTATGCTTTTCTCTTCTACTTCTTCCTGTTGTCACCTTCTTTCAAGTATGTCATACAAATATATAGGTATATTCTTCTCTACTTCATTTGGAGCTAGCTTATGATTTGCAATCATATCTATCATAACCTCCTCAACTTTTGTTCTATTAGTATAATCCAATGTGTCATATTTCACAAATTTAAAATTGGATAATCCTGAGGATTTTCTAAGGTTGGCACATACCTCATCAATAGATTTTTTTTCCCTATGAGTGGTCCCTTGACAAATCTTCTTCTCTTTGGTTTTGATCTACTAGACTCGGTAGTCTCTACTACTCTTTATTTTGTAGTATGCTCAATAGTAGTTGTTGCCCTGGTCCTTGGTTTGGTAGATGGTGGAGGAGAGAGGGGTGTCACCATTGGCTTCTTTTTAGTTCTTTTAGCCTTCTTGCTAGGTGGTGTGGCAACCACTAGTTCCTTTTACTTGACTCCTTCTTCCTCTTCCTAATCACTACTACCCTCTTCATTCTCTCCAAAACCTTTTGTTATCTGCAGAGGTTCCTTTCTCTTGCCTTGAGTGCCTAGATTTTCCTCTAGGTCTTCAATAATTTTCTTTCTTTTCTTTCCCTTGGAAGATATTTTGATGTCTTTAGTAATTCTATCCTTAGCTTCTTCATTCTTCCCAAAAGGTTCAACATTAGTATCAATGTCTTCTTTCAATAATGCAACAATGTTTGCATTCATAGTCTCACTACCAATTTCATAGTCAAATGTTGTTAACCATGCCTTCCTTGGCTTGATTTCTTGCACATATGTGTTATATGTGTCTACCAAGAAATATACATCATTATAATGTTTGATTACCAGTTCCTCTGGTATCTTCATCCTCAATCTCATTCTCTGTCTGAAATCTTTGAAATATGTATCCTTAACATTCTTAAAATTCTCTTCTAATTCAATTATATACTCATTGATTTGTCTTGTGACAAGTCCTCCTTATTCTCAAATGGTGTTTCCAATACCAAGAAAATATTTTTGAATGTACAAGAAAAATACATATAACAAGTGAACCAAACTTACATATTGAATTCTTTGCCTTCTTGATAGTTGTCAGGTTTTTTGCTAGTTATAGCTTCTACAACTCGGCAAGATCATATTCATGATCTTTCATGACTATCTTCCATGTTTGATCCACTACCATACATGGTGCACTATTCAATCTACTAGATTTATAAAATTTGTGAGCAATAATTCTCACTGCAAATTCGATCAATGGGTTAGAAATGTTTGTGATGGATAACCCTTGTCCATTCTGACACCTGTGTTTGCTTCAACTTCTTCAATTCTTAAACTTCACAAGGTATTCTTCTTATCTGATGTAGGATAACCAATAACATTGTGAATCAAATTCTTTGTTATTTCAACTGGTCTATTATGTAGCCAAAACTTCATGTCATGAATCCTGCTCAACACAATCTTGATCCATTTGATCTTGAAATTCCTTGGGAACTCTAGGGAACAAGTTACCCCTTTCTTCTTAATGATTTTGAATTCATCCTTCAAAACTCCTTTGTCACATAATTTATCATATGCTTCCTAAATTTCATAATCTCCCACTTCTCCAATCTTACACGTGTAGCAACTTTGTACATCATGTATCATGATTACCTTGGGTCATATCAAAGACAACACACCCATTGAGTCACCTCTCATTGCAAATTTAGGAATAACATGAAATTTGGGTGGAGGAAAAATGTCACTTTTCACCAAATGAATCTTACTCACTTCTATTCCTTGACTCTTTCTTGTGGGTGATGAAGCTACCATTTTCTCTTTGTTAGGTTTGCAAACTTTCTTTCCTCTAAATCACTTGGCACAACTCAAATCTTCACTTGGTCAAGTTTCTTGTCTTTGATTTTCTCTTGAATCATCTTAAGATATCTTGTGTCTTAAATCTCTATGTGCTCTCAAATTTTGTATGCAAGATATGAAATAATGGCTTCAAGTTTTGATAAATACTCCCTTTTTCTCAATTTAGGGTCTTCATTAATGTTGTGTACTTAAGTAGGTGGAAGCTAGTTGTCTCAATGAACATTGGTGGCTTTGAACTAGGTCTTCACTCTATAGCTCGATCTCTTCCATCTAGCTCAACCTCTATACTAGTTTAGCTTATGAAGTACTCAGTTCATATTGCAATGCTCAGTCAATATAGACAATTTTACTAATGTCTAGAACTATCTTTGTATACAATTATTTTGCATTTATCCTTTCATAAATCTCTTCCTGTGCATCTTTACTTATGAAAATATGAACTTTAGCACATTTCATGTTAGTAACTTATGTAAGATGTATTATTAGATATACAGTTCCAAACATATCTTTCTCATTTAGTTTCAGATGATGTGATTACCTTCTCCATTGGTTTGGATGACCTTAACTCCATTTGTTCCACTACTTCCATCTTATGTCTTTTTCTTGCATGTTTGATTCATCTCCTTCCTTATTTGATTGATGTCCACTTTGTCTTTACCATTGGTGTTGTGATTTTCTTGAATCTCCAAACTTGTGACATTTGGAACATGCATTGTTAGGTGAATGGTTTTGCCTTTGATTAGTCCAATGGGATTTTTTTTGTGATCTACATTTATATGCTTTCTATCCATACTTTTGACAATTTTAGCAATAGCCTTCAAATCTAGTTCTAGTAGATACATTCTTCATTCTTGGCCTAGACTCATGTGTTGGTCCTTCAATAGTTTTGACATTTGAGTGTCAACACACTTGATCAATTTTGGTATTGAAGACGAGTACACTATGTATGTCAAGCCACAGTATGTGCCAAGTCAGAATTCCAATAGGTGCCAAGTGACTTCAGGTGTCGAGTAACATATAGGTGCCAAGTCACAGTTGATGTTAAGCAAGTCAAAATACTTCATATGCCAAGTGAGCCAAAATCATATATGTGTCGAGCAAGATAAAGTGTAGATGTCGAGCAATCCAAGATAGTATGTGTGTCGAGCACCAGTAGTCCAATATGTGTTGAGTAACACAGAATCAACATATAAGTTTGTTCCCTCACAGACTCAAATGTAAACTATTTTTGGAGCTGACCTAGAAGGATTTCAAAGGATAAAAAGAATAAGGATGAATCTTTTACATTCCCTATATGATCTACATGCAGCCAATCAAAAAAATGGAGAAGGCATGCAACCAATGAGAAAAATGCAAGTAATGAGCGAGAATTTGAGATTCAATATGGATCATAGATCCATACCTAACCCTAAGTCTTCACAATCTTTAAAAGGAGGTCAAAAAATCCATTAGGCATGTGGATAAGAATAGTGTATGGGGAGATTATAATGAAATTCAAAGTGAAAGTGTAGAAGACTTGGAGGAACAAAGCAGCAATTATACATCCAATTGATCATAACAGTACAAGGGATAAGAGCAGAGATCATATCAAGCAAGGGTCACATTAGAGAGCAGATTAAGTTCTTGAATCCAGCAATAAATGATTGCATACTATTAGGTTCATTTTTCTAATACTTTCTTTCCATTTTATTAGATGTTGAAAATCCTATGTTGATAGGTTAGCTTAACAACTATGTAGGAGAACCTTTTAAAAAGGTGATTGAAAATCCTATTGTATTAGGTCGGTTTAATAGCTTATTGTAAATTCTTTAACAGGGTGAAACTTCATGTAAAGTGTTTGTAAATCCTCTAATTAGGTCAATATTGGCATAGTGTAAAGCCTTTAACAAGGCAGGCCTTTCACAGGGTAGACCATTAGAAGTGGTTGAATATTTATTGCTGCAGTGATTTTTGTGGGTATCATCCCTACCCTAGTTTTGCCTTCTTATTTCTAGAGGGTTTATGGGTTACCAAATCTAGTGTTATTTGTTCTTGCATGTGATTTACTTCATGTTCATTTATATGTTTACTTGCATGCAATTGGATTTTCAGTTATATGTTTAAATTGTTGAAAAGAGTTAAAAGTGTGGTACTTCTGATTCACCCACCCCCCTCTCAGAAGTAATTTTCCCATTTTGGACATTCCAAAAATTGGTATTAGAGCAAGGTTCTCACAAGGAGAAGCCTAAAATCTTAGAGAAAAGATCTAAAGATGGAAGTCTTCAAACTTGGGAAGATCATAGACAATCAGGTGATTGATGTGCACCTAGCTCTATGCAAAGTGAAAGAAGCCAGAGAAGAATTGAGAAAATCCTTAAAAAGAAGGAAGGAGATAGCCATTTCTGAAAATGACATACACTACAAGGAGATTGATACCACACAAGTGTTTTCCAATGGAGATTCCAAGGAATTTGATGCAGCAATAGTAGAACTAATGGAGAAAAATGGAGCACAAGCTGAAGAAATTAGATTACTTAAGCTTGAACAAGAATCACACGCCATAATGCTTTGTGAAGTAACTAAACAAAAGAAGAGATCCATTGAAGACAAGGCCATGACAGAAGATGGCAAGAGAAATCTTACCAGTAGAGTGGAAGAGATGTCAATTGATTTTGAAAAGATTTCAAACATGCAGCTAGACACCTTAAGTCAGATGATGAATGCTCATCATGAGCTAAACATGAAGGATATTGAGATTTACACTCTGAAGATGCAGAATGAAAATTGTAGAATGAATTGATGAGAGAAAAGGAGATAGCAGAAAGCTACAACAAACCCAATGAGGCTATCAAGTACTTTGAACAATTGATGAAATCACCAAGGGCTAGTAATGATACTTCAGGACTTGGCTACTCTAGCACTGAACAAGGAGAATCATCTAAGACTATAGAAGAAAGGATTAACAAAGGTAAGAACACTAAGCCTACTTGTCATTTTTGTGTTAAAAAGGGACGTACCTCTAATGTGTGTAGGAGCAAGAACAGTCATCAGCATGATAAGCCTACAAATGCAAGCTTTTGTCACAAGTGTAAAAAGAAAGGATATCAAGCATATGAATGTAGAACCAAGACTATGAGGACACTAAGATTTGAAGATCACTGCTACAACTACAAAAAATATGGATATAGAGCATTTGAATGTAGATCAAAGCATATATGGACACCTAATCAGCCTACAAAAGGAAACAACCATGGTCATCACTACAACTGGGATTACAATACCAGGTACAACTATTACTATTATCAGGAGTATGGAAACATTCTTGAAAATTGCATAAGGACACATTTTAGAGGGAGTTACAAGAGATGGCTAAGCCAAACTACATGTTTTAGTTGCTTAAAGAGTAGTCATATCTGCAGGAACTACCCTACAAAGTCAAGAGCACCCAAGATAGAAGTCAACAAAGGAAAAGAGAAGGTTGATCTTGAACAAATAAGAGGGGAAATGAACAAGACTTAGAAAAAGAAAGGTGAATGTAGAACATCAAATGGGGAGATCACTTCACCCAAGAGGTCAAGTGATCACACTTCATCCAATTAAGCAAAAGAAGAGTGTATAGGACTGATATGAAAAGTTATCTCATACATCAATCCCAAAGAACAAAAGAGTACTATAGAGAAAAAATCAGCATGAGAAAATATGCCAAGCAAAATTTTGAAGAAGCTACCAAGTTACTCTTAGATGTTGAGTAAAGCTCCAATGGATGTCGAGTTTCTAATAGTTGCCAAGTTGATAGTTGAATCTGAGTGAAGTAGAAGTCTAGTGGAGGCTGAGTAAATGAAATACAATGGGAGCCAAGTCATACTAAATCCTTCAAGTGCTGAGTTTATAGCTATATGCATGATGCATTTAATGCTAGGTCTTTGATAGGTATAAGGTTGAATTTTATTCATTTCTATGCCATTCGAACATAGAGCAAAGTCAAGAAGAAGGAAGAAGTGATCAAGCAGCAACCTAGTAGCCATTTACATGGATTCCAATAGGAATTCAAGATGAACTCATCAATTTAAAGGTATTTATCAAGTGTCAAGCTACGCAAAGTTACAATTTTTAATACATTTAAAACCCTAGTTCAGTAAAATGGCCTCTAGTTCAAGAAACCCTAAAGAAAAGGAAGATCATGAGATCCAACTAATTATCAATGAAGTCAAATAGCTCAAGTTTAGGCCAATCCCTGAAGTTGTCTATAAAAATGAGCTAGTTGGTGCATTATCTATTATCCCACCTATGGTTGTCATGGTTCAAGACGTAAGAAAGTGCTACAACTACAAAATTAGTGCCATATGTGATCTAGAAATCTTCCATGCCTATGATAAGTTGTGTGACAATGGAATATTAAAGGACAAGTTCCAAATTGTTGAGAAGAAGGGTCTACCAAAACCCTAGTTTTTCCTATGGTGTTTAAGACAATGGATTCACATTGTTTTGAGTCAAATTCATGATGGATGTGTGTGGCTAGAGACAATACCTATCAAGACTACCGAGAGAATAGTTTATAGGGTTACTGGACTCCCAACCCTAGATTGGCCAAAGACCTTGAGAAGCAACAGAAAAGAGGTTATTGAGAAGAATACAGGTGCAAAATAGAACAATAGGGGAATGACCATAGATACTGTAACTAAACCCCTACTTGACTTTGTTGTGAGGATAATTTCACATAAATTCTACCAATCCACCAAACTAAACAACATACCCTACATAGCTATTGATGTGGCATACAAGTTGGTGAAGAAAGATCATACCTATGATCTGGCAGAGCTAATGCTTCAGCAAATTAATGAAAATTTTGGAGCCATAAGAAGATCCAAGGGAGCATAGTGTAAATTTGGATTAGTATTAGTCTACATATTCTTTTATGTGATGGAAGAATTCCCTTTAATTGGTAAGGTAAACTAGAATTCCAACAAGTCCATAGTCACACAGATAAATGAGTTCATAGATCAGATCAGAGATAACTTTGAGGCTTAGATGACTAGTTATTTTGAAGACTTTATGAAGCAAAGAATGAGAATACCAGTCTCATTAGTATAGCAATATGTCAATGACATTTTTCTTGGTTGACATTGACTACACCTACATCCAAGTAGCAATACCAAGGGTAAGATGGCTAAGGCCATTAGGATATGAGTTTGATGTAGATGAAGCCTCAACAACAATCATAGCATTTCTTGCAGAATAAATTGATAACGCAGCTCCTCACTTTAGGATATATGATGCTGTCAAGTCCAAAATTGAGACTGAATTGAAAACATCCTCTATTATTAAAAAGAAAGATAAAATGGTAAAGAAGATAAAGAATACATTTGGAGCAAACATTGCAGGAGAAGTAGGTGAAGAAGAAGTAGAAGAAGTAGAAGGAGATAGTGAGGAAGAAGGTGAGCAAGGGCAAGGCCTAGTTGAGCTAACACAAGGGCAAGGAGAATACAAGGAGGAAGGTTCCAAGGGAGAAGAAGATGAGGAAGCATCAACACCTACCAAGAAAAAGAAGAGAAAGGCAAAAACTACACCTATAGCTCACCCTAAGCCTAAAAAGGTTACCAAACTAGCTCCAGCAACAAGGGCAACCACAAGAGCATCTACTCAAAAGGCTAAAGAGGCATCAAAAGAGAATAAGAAAGCCACTACATAACCTACTGAAGAGCCCAAGAAAAGAAGAAGGTATGTGGCACAGCTAGATACAGATGATGAAAGGACAGAACCAAAGGACATTAGCTAATTTAAAGTGGTAAGTCATCCTCCTAAATCTGCAATTGATAAACTATGTAATAAGATTAAAAATGTATATTTGAATGATTTAAATTCACTTAATTTCAATAAACTTAGTAGGGAGGAGTAGAATAAAGCAGAGGAATCTATGTATGCCATGATGGTAGAATTTAAAAACACACCTCTAGAGCTTGACAATACTATGCCAAAGGAACTATATGAGATAGTTGAGAATAAATGGCATTATTGTCTAAAGATGGAAAGGGAGATCAGAGAATCTACCCTAGCACAACTAAAGCCTAACATGACAAAGGCTCAAATAACCAAGGCAAATGAGAAACATAGTGGCAAGTTTGCACCCAAGTACAAAGCCTTTTGCATTCTTCAAAATAATATTGAAGATGTTGTGAATAAATCCACACAATTGTGGAAAACAATTTATAAGATTACTAACGATAAGGTAGAGGAAGAAAATAAGGCAAAAACTAGTGCAAAAGAGAAGGTAGAGGAAAATAAAGCAGAAGAACAGAAAGGAGAAGTAGAGGCAAAGGAAATAGAGAAGAAAGAAGAAGAAAAGAGAGATGAGGAAGAAAGAAGAGAGGAAGAGAATAAGGAGAAAGAACAAGAAGAATTAGCTAAAGGAGAAGAAATGGCAATAGCTTATCAGCAGCAAGAATAGCAAGAAGATGAACAGAGTGTACAAGATACACAAATTCCACCTCCTAGCCCTCCTCATACAACCATCACACCTACAAAGACTATAACCATCAAGGATGTTACTGACAAGTCAGCTTAGAACATCAATCCCATTACTGCAGAGGATCTCTCCAAGATCCTTCACCAATCTACTTTATAGGCACAATTGTGCAAAAGCCCTGTATTGGTGAGTGTTGATGAATTACAAAAGGCAATAGTAGCACCACAAAGGGAAAAGGTGAAACCAAAGGTACCACCTTTCACATACACAACTACTAGCATTAAGATTTTGATGCTTCCACCACCACCTTCACCAAGTGCAACAAGTAATACTGATCAAATGCCAAGTGTAGAGGAAAGGAAGTTAGATGAGAAGGAGGATATAGCAAAAGAAAAGGAATAGGCTACCATTCAAACATTAGTAGAATTACCAAAGACTGGCACTCCTACAAAGACCATTTAGAAGCCAAGCACTAATACTATCCCCTTGCAATTTTCAACTCTAGGCTCGAGTTCAACAAGAGTGGCCAGCATACTTCACTATGGAGACCCTAAATTAGATGAAGATATTGTGATTCCTTCCTATGATTCCAAAACTATAACAATGGCACAAATGACTAAAATGAAAAATGCATTAGATAGAAAGATGAGGCAAGAAATACTGAGGAAAGAATTCAAACATAAACAAGCACTTCATGACATAAAGGACATCTTCATGGATGCCTTTAGCTTGTAGTCACTAGATGAAGCCAAGCCAATAATTAAGCAACTATCAGACATAGTTGACTAAGTGACAAATGAAGACCAGGATACCAATGTCAAACTCATGGAATGGTTAGAGAAAAAGTTTCAAGGAAAAGTGAATGAGAATATATCAAGTGGAATTGCACTTGAATAGGTAGAGTTGGCCAAGACAATAGATAAGGTCAAAATTGTCCTTGAAAACATTTTTTCATCATATAGGAAACTGTGTGATTTTTCCAATTTCACACAAGAAACTAATCAAAAAGTAATGAGCTTGGAAAGAAACTTGAAAATCTCTAGCATGCAATTACCTAGAGATCCAGCTCAAAGTGAGAAGTATTTTGCACAATCACTTCACACACAAAGGCAGTTAGATGTACTTACATTAGAGGAGGCCAATATTAAAGCTAAATTGATGCAAATTTAGTCCTCCATAACCCCTCATTTAGAAGTCCTCCACAAGAAGCATGTGTATGTTGAAACAGTCCTAAAGAAAGACCCAAATCTTTCTACACTTGATGGACTTGTACACTTTGCTGCAAAGACTGCCACCTAGCACAAGTCACTGAACATAGCTTCGAAGAATTGGGATGCAGCTTTGAAAACAATAATGGAGGTAAATAGTAATTTTTTGGCTAAGTATGGTATTACTTCTTAGAACCCTTTGACATAAGTGTCAAAAAAAGGGAGATAATAAGATAGGGGGAGAAATGATAATAAGGAAAGGGGGAGATATATGTTTTAAAGAAGATAATAGAAGGGGAGAATACAATTTTGATAGCTAAGGGGGGAGATACAAAATTGTGGCAATCATATGGAAAGTTGCTCTGATATAAAATGTAGATACTCTATAAGCTTTGATAGATCAGATATAGAGACACAAGTGCAGAATATAGGAATAGGGAAAACGAAAAAGAGTATCAAGCACATCAGCACAGAATTTTGGTTTCAAGAATGTCAAGGCACAATCAGCTCACGGGAGTTAAGGTATTTTGAACAAATTTTGAACAATTTTGAAATTTTGTGGACAAGGTACTCACAAGGACAAATTAGTAATGTTTAGTTAAGTGGTTTTGACACTCATGTCAAAGGGGGAGATTGTTGGTCCTTAGATAGTTTTGACATTCGAGTGTCAACACACTTAATCACTTTTTGTATTGAATCTAAGTACAGTATGTATGTCAAGCCACAGTGTGTGCCGAGTCAGAATTCCAACAGGTGTCGAGTGACTTTAGGTACCGAGCAGTATATAAGTGTTGAGTAACATATAGGTGTTGAGTCATAGTTGATGCCGAGCAAGTCAAAATGCTTCATATGTCGAGTGAGCTAGAATCATATATGTGCCAAGCAAGAAAGAGTGTAATAGGTGCCAAGCAATCTAGGATAGTATGTGTGTTGAGCACCAGTAGTCCAGTATGTGTTGAGTAACACAGAATCAACATACAAGTTTGGTCCCTCACAAACTCAGATGTAAACCATTTTTGGAGCCAACATAGAAAGATTTCAAATGAGAAAAAGGATAAGGATGAATCTTTTACATTCCCTATACAATCTGCATACAACCAATCAGAAAAAAGGAGAAGGCATGCAACCAGTGAGAAAAATGCAAGGAATGAGCTGGAATTTGAGATTCAATAAGGATCGTAGATCCATAGCTAACCCTAAGTCTTCATAATATTTAAAAGGAGGTTGAAAACTCCATTAGGCATGTGGATGAGAATAGTGTATGGGGAGATTATAGCAAAATTCAGAGTGAAAATGTAGAAGACTTAGAGGAACAGAGAAACAATTATACATATATTTGATCATAACAATACAAGGTATGAGAATAGAGATTAGATCAAGAAAGGGTCACATCAGAGAGTAGATTAAGTGCCTAAATCCAGCAATAAAAGATTGCATACTGTCAGGTTCATTGTTCTAATACTTTCTTACCATTGTATTAGATGCTGGAAATCCTATGTTGATAGGTTAGCTTAATAGCTAGGTAGGAGAACCTTTGAAAAAGGTGATTGAAAATCCTATTGTATTAGGTGGGTTTAATAGGCTATTGTAAATCCTTTGACAGGGTGACACTTCATGTAAAGTTTTTCTAAATCCTCTAATCATGTCACTATTGACACAGTGTAAAGCCTTTAATAGGGCAGGCCTTTCATAGGGTAGACCATTAGAAGTGGTTGAACATTTATTGCTGCAGTGATTTTTGTGGGTATAATCCCCACCCCAGTTTTACCTTCTTATTCCTGGAGGGTTTTTGGGTTACCAAATCTAGTGTTATGTGTTATTGCATGTGATTTACTTCATGCTCATTTGTATTTTTACTTGCATGCAATTGGCTTTTCAGTTATATGTTTAAATTATTGAAAAGAGTTAAAAGTGTGGTACTTTTGATTCAATTCCCCCCCTTACTCTTAGAAGTACTCTTCCCATTTTGTACATTCCAACATCATGTATTTGATGCCCTTGCTTGTTTCAGTAAAAACAATAACCATTAAACTTAGGTTTAGGATTTTTCATACCATTTTTGCTTCGGCAGATGTTTATAGTATGACCACATTTTCCACGGTGATAACATGTTGGTTTTCCCTTTGAATTTTCATTTCTCAATTCTTTATTTATGGATGATTCTCCTTTCTTATTCAATGAATGTCCTAATCTAGTAGTACTTCCAAATGACCTCATAAGTTCTTCAAAGTACTTCATTGCTTCATTTGTCTTATTGAATCTTTCCACATATTATTTTTTAGTTTTTAGTAGATCCTTCAATGATATCATATGTGTTATTTCCACATTCTTTCTGTTCAATTCTCTTTATTTGCATGCATCGGTTGATTCATCATGTCAATTTGAATGTTTGTGACATTTTGTACATAAAATATACTTTCTTCAAGTATAGTTGTCAATGTCCTTTTTTTCTTCCTCGGCAACAATCTTGCCTTCCTCAACTTTATTCTTCTTCTCAGTTATTTCGCACAACCTTATTGATTGAATCTCATGTTCCCTTTTTGGTCCTCTAATTTCTTCATTCAGGAGTCTGTTCTTATCTAGTAGACCTAAAGTTGTTACATCATTTGAATTTATTAGTTCAAATAGTCCTTCATTTTCAAATTCTTCACAAGAAAATTGTTTGTCCTAGATAGAAAATTCCTTTCTCATCTTTAGGGACTTCTTTAGATCTTGTCTATTTGTATCAAGTTTTGGTAGTAAGAGTTGGATGTCAATAACCTTCTTGTCAATTGTTTTGTCCAATCTGAAAGCCTCCATCTCCATGATCTTTACTCCAAGATGTTAAACTTCTCCAAGAAAACTTAGCTATGATATCAATTCTTTAAATTCTTTATTAGACACCAAGATTCTAAGGGGGGGGTGAATTAGGATCTATAATACTTTAACCTTTTCAAAAATTCTAAAATATTTACCATCTCATATCCAATTGCTTATGCATACATAACTTATAATCAAATTGCAATAACATGTAGATCTAATCTATCAATCACATGCATGAAAAGTAATCACATGACACAATGATTTTGGTTGCCCATAAATACTTCAAAATGAAGGTAAAACTAGGGTGGGGATGACACCCACAAATCTTCACTACTACAGTAATAAAATTAACCTATTAGGGTTACAATGTTTGACAATATCCAATGATCTATCCTATGAGGGATCTTCCCTATAAAAAATATATTGAGATTATCAAATCTCACCTTGTTAGAGGATTTCACAATTAGATCTTCTCTTTCCAATCTAATTTGATATATGATATAATATGATTATTTTAGCCTTCACTACTTGACTAGGTTGCTTTCTCTATTCTGGAATAAAAGAATAGTTTTGCCTTTTCTACAATGTTCACACATGAATCGTATGAATATCATGGTCACTTCTTTATATCACCATATGCTTCTTCATCTATATCAAAATAGGTCAAGTTTTACCCTATTTAAAGATTCCATAAAGAGCTTTCTAGACGCTTCCATGTTTTGCCTCTTTATCTAATATTTTCATCATAGAACATAGGGATTTGTGATCCAAGTCATAAAATGCACAAAACTCTTTGTAACAAACTCTACAAGTATTAAATATCAAATTCATGTCATCTTGAAATAGTTTACCTCAAAGTTTTCATCATTCCTAACTTGAATATAAATTATGTGTTGCTCGGCACATACTATTTATGATACTCTGCAGTCACCTTTTATGTTGTTGTCACTCGATCTCTGTTATTCTTGGTACCTTCTATATAAATCAACTTCAACATACTTAAACTACTTGGTTAATATTACACTTACCTTACATTGAAAATACTTGATGACCACATACTTGCTCAGCTCCTATAGATCTTGAAATATATAAGTTTACAATTATGACTCAGCCTATATAGAGTAGCTTGGTCATAATGATAATCATTTGACTCAGCCTAGTAAATGACTAAGTGTTTGACACTAATAGAAAACAACAACAGTTAAAGAGATCAATAGTTCTATTATTTGGTTTCCTTTTTGGTCAATCTATTTGTTTTCTTTTTTATTAGTTTGTGAATGCTTAGTTTATTCTTTGCATTCTTAGCACACTAGTTTTATTGCATACAACTACAAGAAAAGGTGTATACAAACCCACATTGTGACTACTTCCTACCTTTATAAACTTGACTAATTTAGAAACTTTGAACAAATTTCTAGACACCCTTATGAATATGTAGCCAATAATACCTCTCACTTACCAAACTTACTATCTTCAAAACACCAAAATGACATGAAAGTCCTCTATATGTTTCTTATTAATCATATTATCCCTCATTGATCCCGTAGGTATGCATAATTTGAACTCCTTTGAACAACATATCATCCTAAATAAAGTAATCTATCTACTTACTTCCACTAATACATTTGACTCCATTTTTAGACCAAAATTTTGGAACATCTATTAAAATGTTTTATATTATTCAAAAAATGGAAGGAAAATTTATTATTTTTTAAATCCATGCCCATGTTGGTCAAAATTTCAACCAACATGAGCTTAACATGTTAAAATTAAAAAGAGTTTCAGCCTATTTCATTGTTTTTTTTTTAACACGTGCATGGGAGATGCACAAGCACAAGAATTGGTAGGAGAAGAGGCAAGAATCGAGGAAGAGGTGAGGAATCTAGGTACTTATCACATTTTTCTACCATTTTTTACTCCTCCATCTTTTTCTTGTGTTTCTTTCATCTAATTTTTGTATTTCATGATTACATTTATTCCATGATCATCCCATATTTCCCTACCTACATCTTCCAATTCTTGAAAGATAAAAAATGAGGAACTATAAAAGACATACTGAGGAATTTTTATCAACTTGAAACTAACCTTGGGTTTGGTAAGTCTATGTAAATAACTACGCATAGGAGCCCACTATATGCAACCGCTGAAAAGTGGAAGCCTATGAAGTAGATTCAATAGAAGAACACCATCTCTTCTTCTCTTTCAAAGGGAAGACCCATGTGTATGAAAAGTCTCTTGAGGAACTAGAAGCAACCTACTATGTTAAAGAAATCTACTTGTCAAAATATCTCGTTGAACCTGTCCTTTTAAGTACCAAATGGATTATTCCCACAAGAGTACTTCCACAGTCCATTTCAAGGTGAAAAATAGAAGAAAGTTGATACAGCCTTACACCTAAAACATGGACACCAACATGATTTTATGTTTGGGACAGTTAATAAGGGGAGAGATTTTATGTGCTACACATTCATATGTTCAATGGGGGGCAAAAGATTACTAAATAAACCATCCAATCATCTCCTATTATTTCTAGATTTCATGAAGGAGGAGAGATAGTGAAATGAAGGAAACTAAAGCATATAGGCATCTCAGTGTATAGAAACCTCTATCACTTAATAGAATAAAAGACTTGATAGCATCTTTTATTGTGGTATTTAATAGTATGAAGAAAGAAGAGGATTAAGAAGTGCAAAGAATGCATCATAGGCAGCCATGTTTATAACGCAAGATGTTGACCAAGGAATTGATGAGATAATCTATAAGAATACAAAATAATAGTTTGAAGTTGAGAATTCTCATTTATAGTCTCATGAATCTCATTATTTGGCATTATTCAATTCATCGTTATAAATGAACGATAAAAAAATTGATATACAAAATGCTGAAATATTTTGTGCAAAAAAGTTCAATTTGGAATATATAAAAATTAAATTGAAGTATCTATATTATTGTTGTAATTATGTGATTTATGCACTAGTTTATGATTGATTTACAAATAAAGAGACTTCAAAAATATAAAGATAATTTTTCATCCAAATATTTTCCTAGATTAAGTGTTAGGAATATGAAAACTTCAATTGATTGACATGTCAAGTGGCTAAAGTATTTCTAAGGTGGTAGGGGAAATATCTAGCCCTAACCTAAATGTACAAAAATAGGGCCTCATATATATCAAAAGAAGATTCCAATCAATCCATGGAAAATGTTTTGGCCCGTAAGACCCCCAGCTCCCTAGTGCATAAAATTAGTTCCCCAAGCCCTTCCATAAGACCCTACTCTTAATATTAGTTGGAAGTAAGATATTCATAATGATCTCATTCTAAATTGGTTAGGACTTTGATTTTTAAAGTTAAAGTTGTAAACTGTACAATTATTAATAGTGGTATTGGAAAGAATGAACTATAGCTTAGTCTATATTATAACTACTAATATGCTTCATTTTCAAACAAATGCAAAATAGATTCAACATTCAACGTTCTCATGATAAAACACAAAAATATATGATATAATAAAACTCACCTATAGATAAATAACTTCACAAAATGACTCATAATAGTAATTCAAAACTTTGTAATAGAATTTCTAACTACTAACTATGTAAGACTAAAGTTGACATGGCTAACAACATGGATCTGATTCAAATATTATAACAACTAGTAGCATTCAATTTCATACAAAAGTATAACAACTTCAACATTCAATTTTCTCTCATGATAAATTAAAAAAATAGATATGATGGTATAAAAATCACCTGCGCGTAAATACCTTCAAAAATACTCTTATTTTATTCTCTACTTCCAAACTTTGAAATGGATATTTTCACTGCCAGAATCTAGAACTACAGTTGGCATGTCTTACAATAAATTTTAAAACCAAAATTGACTAAGAAGTCTATTATCAATTTAAATTTTAAAACCATCAATTTAAAGTCTCCCACTAATTCTATCTACCTCTTCCATGCATAGCAGCTTCAACATTCAATATTCTCGTGATAAGGAGCAAATAAATGTGATCTAATATAAAATCAACCTACAAGTAAATACTTCCACAAAGTGAGTAGCAATCATATTTAATAGTTAAAGTGATTCACAGTTTTATTTAATAGTTAAAGACTTTGTAATAGAAATTGTGAATGCTAATAAATCTAAGAGTGGAGTTGACAATGGCTTGCAACAGATTTTAAAACCAAGATCTAAATAACAACTCTATCAATTTAGAGCCCAACAATTTAAATCCTTCCACTCATTTCAAGTTCTTCATGCTATTTCATAACTATAATATTGCAGAGAAATTATGTGTACTCACTAGGTGCTCAAAGTGAAAAAACCCTTGAATAAATTTATGAAGCATTGTTTTCTATGCCCTATCCAAGCATATTAAATTTGGAGTTTTATAGTTCATGAGACATAAATCAAAAGTAATTGCCAAATCACTAGCCAGGACTCATAAAATTAGTAAGTTTAGGAACATAAACTTATGCAATAATAAAATTATTAGAATCATTGAATTATGTTGTTGTTCATCACAAATAAGCTTTTGTGCTTCTTTTATCCAATGAACTTCAAATTCCTTAGGATGCTAGCAATAGTCCTTTAAGGATCTTATGTAAAAACAAGATTACACAACCTGGAGAACTACCTATAGGCATGCTTCCTTTTCAGTCTCATATTTATCATTGTATCATTTCTTTTCTTCTACATTCAAAACCTTCCACTTTTCTCCCATAATTGTTCCCATGTCTTTAAATGAGATATTTTCATTCTCTAATTTCATCTATACACAAAATAACAAAACATAGTTGGAATAGTAGCATGATTAAACACTACTCATGAAATATGTTCAATAAAGATTGACTCTAAAATTACATAGTTGAATGCATATAAAATATCATATTTATGTTGATAGATTGCAAACACTCAACTTCATGTAAAAAAATAAGGGAATAAGCCAAGGAGCTGTATAAGGTATAACTATAAGGAAAAACACTTGCTAAGGTTTTGAATGCAATGCAGCAAGTTAAGCTTGATCGAATAGCCTTTAATTTGATGTAGTATTAAGATGGATTAACTTTCATCCTATGAGCACTATCAAGATATAATAAGTGCTGAGTGAACCATTCATTCTCATGACTGATGGGTTCTTATCTACTAATGAAGAAGATCATATAAATTTGATGGTCAAAATAAATATTATCCATGTTGAGCAAAGTAGGTTAGTAGGAAATAGTGCTTTGAGTTCCATTGAGAAGGGAGATTTTGTAGGTTGGAGAGGAGGATGATGACAATGAAAGGGTGGTGAAGTCAACTAGTTGAGTAGAAGTAGGGGGTAACTGGTGTAGCCTCTTAATGAGGAGGAAGAAGAAATTTTGTTTGCATAATGGTTGGAGGATCAATAAGCAAAGATTGCTCACCTTGTTTCTAAACCTAATGTTGCAAGTGATCCTATTATAGATGGAGGTCTTTCATTATCAATAGGATGGGATAGGGCTTGTAGATAGACTTCTCCCTTCCACGAGTTGTACTAGAAGATGCATTACAGCATCGACACAGAGGAGAGGTCTTGGCTCTATCAACTAGCACAATTGTTGAGGTTGTGTTCACTTTGGGTTAGGTTAACCTCTTTCCTCTTCTATGAAGGTAGAGAAGGAGCTTATTCCTCATTATACTTATCACATTTTTCTGCCATTGTATCTTGATTTGATGCACCCTAGAAACACTAGTAAATTTAGCCCTAAATTTTGATGAGAAAATGTCAAATTTGTGATTAGAGTTGGTCAAATAGATGACTAAACCTGTCATCAATCTTTTTTAGTCAATTTTTTGTCACAGTAATTATGCATCAAATTTTTGACACAAAAAAGGTCGACTTACCAATGTGAGTTTGGTCAATTTCCTTAGTCTAGCCTGAACTCTTCTTTCCTCATTTGCGTCCATCACTGGTTGAAATTTCAATGTACACCCCTTGACTTTTTCGATGGTAAATCCAAACGTTCAATGGAAAAAAAGACCAACAGTCATCAAAATTGTGACCAAGATCCCTTTCAACTATCATCAAAATTGTGACCAAGACCCCTTAATTTTCTATGGTGGTACCATACATGTGACAACAAAGGGAAGACATTTTGGTCAAAATTGAGACCAATACTTGGTAGAAATTTAGACAAGCTGTGCCAATTATTGGAAAAGCTTTGCTCTCATAGGAGCCTTCTAAACTGCACAAAATTGGATTCTAAAGCATAATTTATCAGTGTGAGACTCAGGGTCTCGTGTACATTTCTACCTCCACACCATTGTTTCATTCATATCACATGATTTGTTTCATACAAAACAATGGGAAGGAGGAAGAAATTTGCACGATATCTTGAGTATACATCGAGAAATTGTGCTTTAGAATCAAATTTTGTGTAGTTTAAAAGGCTCTTATGAGAGCAAAGCCTTTGCAATAATTGGCACAGCTTGTCTAAATTTTGGTTCTTGAGACATCATTTCTTGTGAATACTACAAAGAAAAATAAAATTAGGAAAGAATTATTTATCATGAATGAAAGTCAATAACACTAACTAATCTCTATTTTTCAAACAAATAAATATGACAAAAAAACTTATAGTCCCAATCACATCATCATAAGAGTGCATATATAAATATAACCCCTTATTTGGCTACTTGTTGATCAATTCATTGGCAAGAGCATCCAGGACATAATATTAAAATGCAATCAATAACTGAGCCTACTTGTAGCAATTGAACTATACTATAGAAACAAAAATTTCCTTAAAATTGACACCTCACTAGTTGTAGTTCATTTGCATCCATAATGGCTTCACAAAAGTTGAAAGCTTACCATTTTTCAAGAACACAAAAGGCACTCGTAGTTCAGCTGCATGAATAAAAGTAAAGTTATTTGAATGTTCAAAAAATGTGAAACTTCCACTTAATAGATAGAAAAGCCATAATTCCTCAGTATACATCATCTTTGATGGAATGTTCATAAGTGAATGATTTTCTCTAAAAGCTCAAACTTATGCACAAAGAAGCACCATGTTCTTGAAGATATATATACAAGTTAGAAGATTGATATATTGAAAGGAGAACAATGAGGGCAAGAGAATATCATCAATATCGATTATGGAGTTGCAGATAGGTAAGTGATAAACATAAAAAGGTAGTACAAGGGACCATTTTCCATGTTCTAATATGATGAACTACCTTGGAGCTAGTTCTAAACCTTGATTGCTTAATGTTGGATTTGATCCAATGGTACCATTATCTAGAGGAGGTCTCACACCCCACTTTCCTGCTAATTCTGAAGGCTCAATGACATAAACTCCTCTATCAATCATTCCAAGAGCGAACTAACTTGGGTCAGATGGATGTGATGCAATTACTAGAGGATAGACACTACATGAATAATCAAAGGATACATTTTGAGTTAAATCATAAAATATGAGAAGGCTATCGCATGAATATACCACACTTGAAATGGGAGTAGATAGAGAATCATGAGGTGTCCACTATAGTACAAAAAAATGTGATATTAGTTTACACTCATATAGAGAAGGTCGCTTATATCATTATCACTTACTCAATTTGAATTCTAAATTGCTGACAAAGACTTACATAATGCAAATGGTCAAACTTAAAAGCATCATAAATAGCAAGCTAGCTCTCGTGAACAACCAACAAGTGAACTTGATCATTATGAAATTGTACTCTTGTATCCCCAACTGGTGGTGATGATCTTCCTATCTAAACTTGTAAAAATTTTGACTTCCACTTCTCCCATCTATCAATGCTCCAAAAATAGAGCTGCTAGAACATTGGCCAAAAATTTAGTAATTTGAATATATAAATATGTGAATGTACAAAATGAGATGGCAATGGATATACAAAATGAAGAAAAATCTAGGCATTGGACCCAAAAGATACCAATACATTCAAAGTGTGTGAAAATGCCAAGCCTATAATTTTCTTTTGGTGGACTTTAAGCTTCATTTTTACCTGGTTAGTTTTAAAAAGTTTTAAAAAGACACAAGTTAGAATGTCATCATATTGAACAACCCCAAATACTCTTCCTATAAAATAAACACCAAAACAAAATGAATAGAATGAGGACAGTTCACTTTGACCGTGTATAACATTTTTGCATCGACTTTGCAATTCATATTTTAGAATCTATAATCTAGATAGTGAATTAGTGAAAAAGAGAATTGCCACGATGTATCATTTAGTATAGTGAGCTTGAAAAGAAACAAAAAGTCATGCTCGATCATAAATATAATTTTGGAGATGCCTATAATCAAGTCTACAAGCTTTCCAATTTAAGATACAAATTAAGACTTTTTCATATGAGTGTGGTCAAGTTTATAATGGATCGGACAAGATAATGAGCTAGAAAAGAGAAAAGTTATGATAATAGATAAAGCTATGATTTCTAATTCTGAGTTTACAAAAATACACAATCAACTCAAAAAATGAAAATTCAGAGTGAATAAAGATTATGTTTATAAGTAGTTTACTTAGTGTACACTATTTTTTCTCAGAGTTTAATGAATTTCAAAGATTTTGATATGATTTCATAAATCTCTTTTGCATCAATATTTATGAGTTATTAACAAGCCATTATGGCAATAGTGCATACTCCATTATCTATCATGATCAAGATAGGAAGTTAGAGAACACGAAAGTTGTGATGGTAGATCATAGAACATGATCTAAAATATTGATAGGAAAAAATGATAAAATTAACTGAATCTGAAAACAAATTAGGCAGTCTTACTTTCTTGGTCTACAATAAAGATTTTCAAAGAGTTCAAACACCCATCAATATAATGAATTAGAAAATAATAATAATACTAATGATGGATTGTAAGAACATGGATCATACTCTATAATGCATTATTGAAACAATGATCTAGAAAAGACAAGGTGATAATGGATCATAGAAAACATTAACATGGATAAAATATATGCAAACAATTTCAAGAATATTCAAATTCAAAATAAATTTGGCAGTAATACTCTATAGATCTACATTAAAGACCTTAAATATTTGAATTATATCTATATTGAAGATACTGAGCTAGATAAGAAAAGTTTGATGCATAGATCATAGAATTTTGATAGTGTACGATGTGATGCATCAAAATAAGAAATCACAGAGGAAGAAAGTTATACTAATAGATTGCAAGAACAAAATCTAGAAACCTCCCAAAAAGAAATCAATAATGTACAACTTAATTCATCCAAAATTTGAATCAAATCAATATTCTGTAGAGGTGCAAATTGACTAGTTGTGAAATAGAGAAACTATTCTACTAGCTTTGCCAAACTGGTTTTTCCAACTTATTTTCAAGTTCTTCCAAACAACTCTTTAAACACATTAGGGTTTTAGATAACCTTTAAAAATTTATACAACATATATCAAGTTTAACAACATTTATTTTGAACCAATACCTAAGACCAAACCCTACTACCCCTTTCAAGAGTTCCAATTAGGCTACTTTTACAAAGAAAGTGTACTTTCATCTTGCAACCAAGTTCTTAAATTTTGGACAATGTCTCAATTTATTTCCAAACCACATATTCTTGCACTGGTTTACTTAACCATACTCATCTTATGCATTAACTCCCAAACCCTCACTATTAAGCCTCAAACTAGGGCATCATCAAACTAAGCTTCCACTTATCTTCAAACCCACCTAAAGGACCCCTCACCATGTCCATAACATAAATAAAATCTATCATAAAACAATACCTTTGTGTGGACAACTTGACCAATCCAATAGTTGCTCGCACATTCCATTTACCTTTCTTGAATATTTTCTCTTCTCCCTTGGTGATCATCACACAACCCCTATTCTTTCTGCACCATGTGAGTATGGTTATATTACATTGATTGTAGGCCTATTCTGCAATGGATAGTGGTGACATATAGTGGGATGACCATTATTCCATTCAAAACTTAAAAATGAGGTTGCCCTTCCTATGGTTCCTTAAATCAATCAACACATTACATTGAAAAGGATTGAAAAATGAACTTAAATCAATGCAAAGGTATGCAATAACATTGTTTAATTGCAAAAAATAGAATCCTTAATAATTTAGAAATAGTTAAACAATACACCATGAATAATCAATAAAAACATTCATTTTATTCAAAATCAGGATATAATCTGTTAAGGGCAATCTTGAAGTCATTAAATGGTTGCTTCCTCCCAATCCTCTACTATTCATTTTTTGTAGTTTATGAGACCTTGTAGAGTTTAGAAAATTGACTATAACTACCCATCACATTAACAAATGATTAAAACTTCAATTAGGCCAACTAGACGTTGATATTCAAATTCAAACTTGACAATTTCTCTCCAAACACAAACTTAATTTAATGACTTCCAAACCAACAAAAAGCCTTGTTATTTACCAATTTTACTAAAGGTGCCCTATCAAGGACTCATAGACCCAAAAAAGTACACATTTTTATCATTTGGTCAAAATTGACCATTATTACATATTTTACAACATTAGGTTTGCTAACTCAATTATAAAACTAATTACGTCTTTAGGCCATTTAAGGCCTATTTACATCATTTTAGGTCCCTTGGACCTTGGAGAACACATTCCTTTCCATTTTTCCTACTTAGGTCTCTAAGGATCATTAGGTTCTTCTATACCATCTAGGAATATGGCTTGTCCTATGACTTCTATTGGTAATGACGATTTAAGCAATTGTGACAAAACTAATCAACATGTTAACTAATAAAATCACAATCCTTATTGTAAGCACCCATAACAATGACCTTTCATCTACAACGAACAAGCATGTTACTAGAAACCAATGAGAGAAATACACTTATTCCATGTTAGGGACTAATAAGGAAATCGTGCTTGATTTTTTAGCATCTTGGAAGTCTATAGTAGAAAACATAATCATTTCTTTAATCAAAGTGACCTAAGGTTTGTTGAGAAAAATGTGTCTTAACCTTGTGACTTTTCTAGATAATTCTAAAAATGTATCGTCACATATTGGTCACTAATTGAGATTTAAGGGTAGCTCTTTGAAGAACTACAAAATAATGGTGATTTATTGCATAGAATCCTAGGTTAAAGCTGGTAATAGCATCTATGGACTATCTTCATTATAATTTTGAAAAAGTACATTTTTACCTGACAAAAGAAAAAATTTATTCCAAGGCACTATTGAGATCTCTCCTTCTACAGTGAGGGGTCTATAACAACTTGTGGTCTAAATTCTAGCTTAAGGTAATTTGTGAGTAGCTTTGCATACATTTCATAATGGGTTGTCATTCAAAATCCCCATTTATCCTTAACTTGTCTATAGAGGTTAAGATCCATGTCTGGAATAAGCAATCCATCTTCATAGCGGGAATTACATGGAGTACAGGAAGCATCTAGTGCTGAAAACACATCTAACATTTCTCCATTCAAGCACTCTTACAACTAATGAGAGACAGTATCAAAATAGGAAAAGTTGAGTGAATTATTTCATTGATCTAACCTGTTCGACTCCAAGACAAGAGAGAATTAAAAGTAATTGTAACAAGCCAACCACCAAACCAAGAAACAAAAGACACCAAGCTATGAACATTGCCCTTCATATTTATAGGAAATATCTGCATCAAACCAAACACAAATAAATCTATAGATTATGAAATTCATATAAATTGATTACCAATATAAATAAACCATTGATTATTGATATAATTGCTTTTAATATTTGGAAGGTTGGGTTCAGTTTTGACTAATGTGACCTAAAGATTAAAGTTCAATTACCATAATTTCATTGTACGATTGTCTTTTTAGTCTATATTAGTGGTGTAAAACTTTTGGAGAACACTTGCAAGTTCCAAAACTAATTGGTTTACTAAATTGCTTTATCTATTTTGTAGTTAAGGATTTGTTTTAAATTAATGTGGCCTAGGGATTAAGTTATAACCCATGTTTCAAAGCTCAGTTATTGATAGAGAGATTCTATAGTGGCAGGGTACATGCATCTGTAGCCAGGGGCAGGCATTCTTAATGATCCAAGGATTACACCAAGGTGTTAAGAATGATTGAAGTGGGATATAAACATTAAATTCCTTAGAGAATGAAGAGTTTAAATGAAAGAATGATTTAGAAGAAAAACTCTCTAGATATTTTCAAGGTGGGTGTGGATGAGGGTGTATAGAGGAACTAATCCATAAGACATTGGGTCTTCTCATTAAAGAAAACTCTCTTTATAATGATCATGAGGTCCATTCTTCTCAAGTCTAACCTTCGGTAATCAAAAGAGTTGGGTACTAAGCTTAGAAGAAATGATAAGGTAGGAAGTTTTGATTCATTAGTGTTTACTGATAGATTGACTTCATCTCTGCATTTTCTTCTTAACCTAGTCAATTCACTTTTCTAATGAGAACTAACCTCAGACATTGTAACCCATGGAATTCTACCAACCCCTAATGAAAATATTGCAATATAGGCATGTACAACATAAATACAAGAAGATGTTATAAACAATAATTTTTATCAGAAATGGATACTAAATTATTGAGATTTGAATAAAATATTGCCTAGTTAATGATGTAATACTCACCAATGGACAAATCAGAGCTAGCCTACTCCTAATCAACTGTAAAATAGATTGTGTAGAGTGTTACTATAGAACAAGGTAGACCAAAATAATTCAAACTAAACATCATAATTTTGATGTTCTATCTAATTGTCATTTGTTGTAATTTATGTACTTGGTAATTATGTTAAAAAATTGGCTGCCAACTTGTGGACTAAAGTAACATTAGAACTCAATTATAAAATAGAAAATATATGCTTATCAACAATAGTTCCATTTTAAAACACATTGACACAACAATGGCATTCCCTTTATAGTCTTAGATGATTTAACAAGAGAAATGGCTACTTTCTTTTGCATGAAAATTAGGTAAATGAAATTAAATCGCATTAAATTGAGTTAGTGAACATAAAGTGTTATAATGATAGGAAGGTGTAATTACCAGTATGTAGAGTGACAATCCAACAATAAGGCAACTGATACTCATTCCTCCTGTAGCAATCTGAAGAAAGTTTTCTTTATTATTGTTCAAATTAATACAAATTAAATGTCCTTATAATAGTCTATATTCAGGACCTAACTCATACCGTTAGAAGTGGTCTCCTACCAAATTTGTCCATCAACAATGCACCTACTACTATCTTTGGCACCTACCAAGCACCACTTTCTAATTAATAAGTAAGACAAATGTGTTTGATCATTGAGAGGAACTAAATACGATATTCTTATTTGGAATTGACCATTGTTGGCACTTGAACTATAGCAGTTGTAACTGATGTTGTCTAACCTGAAGAATAGCCTACAACAAAGTCCAAATTAATTATATTACATTAAAGTCCAAAAGTCTTTTGACCTCTTATGAATTCCTTCTACCTGTAATTTTGACTTGATATTACTTTTTATGATCTTGTTGTTTCTTTATTCTATGGGTTTGAACTCTATCCCACTTTATCTAACCAAAACAATTATATTACATCTAAAATAGAAAAGAACACATTTATATCAGCAAAAATGAAAGAGAAACATCTAATATCCTAACGTAGCTTCACACCAGCAGCCTCAAAGATTGCACTAACGTAAAATATAACACCATTGATTCCACCAATTTGTTGGCATACTTCTAGGCCAACACCAACCTAATATAGAAAATACAATTGTTAAGTTGTAAAGGAGGACTAGATAAATAATTAAGATTCAACAAACAAAATTTCATCAAGTACAATACATATTATGAAGTTGTAAATGATGAATGCATTATTGGAAGGAACTATGGATGAGTAGATAAATTATGGAGAACCAACAAATCGTTGAGTATATTGCTTACAATGATAGTAGGAGCATAGTTTTTGTGAAACAAATAAAGTATTTTGGTCTTGGGCAGATTTTCCAACTCCTCTATATATTCCTGTATAATATATTCAACAGATTGATAACCTAATATCAGTAGCAATCAACTATTTTTTTAACATCTTCATTGGCACTGATTAGCTCCAAAGTTTTACTCAAATTTAAGCTTAAATTGAAATTGGAAGTTGACTTAGTTGATACCACTGAATGAAAAATATATATATTTCTAGAATAGACAAAGATACGCACCAAAATTTATGTTGCTTCATATGACACATCACATTGGCTTCCCATAAGAGCTTGTAATGCTTCTTTAAAATCTTTATCATGATCAGCCTTTGCTTGGAATGCATTGACAACAAACGTATTAGAAAAAGCACCACATTTTGAACATGTTGGGTTTTTTTATCAGATATTTATAGTTCTTAGATGGTCATTTTAAAACATCTCACATTAATATGAAAATTGAGCATGGAAAATAAGACAATTTTGACTATTTAATACTTTTAGTTTAGAAAACAAGTCATAAATTATGTTCTTATAGTTAAAGAATACTTTGACTTAAGAAAAAAACCACACAATATTAAAACATGACATCGTGCTTTAAAAGCTAAAAAGGTACCTATAACGAAGAACTTCATTTGGACTTGCTAATTGGTTGTCACTATTAACTATAAGCTTATCTTTAAAGTTTGAGCTTCACTTGGTTTAAAAAATAGTTTAATATTCTCTACTAAATAAGGCCAGCCACGTTAAGGTGGAAGCTCATTTGGCCTCTCCCCCCCTCCCCACCACCTAACGTCACTCTAAATTCCCCATTAACATTTAATAACATTCATTCATCCATCCATTTTTGAAATATAGCATTCTGTCATTATAATCACATGATAACATTCATTAACACATAAAATTCATTAACACACAACATTCATGAATAATTCATTATCACAAAATTCATTAACACGCAACATTCAAGATTAAGTCATTCATGAATAATTCATTAACACAATATTCATTAACACCCAACATTCATGAATAAGTCATTAACACATAAAATTCATTAACACACAACAATCATTTCTTTTTGGCTTTCTTGCTTCTTCTTTTTTCATGAAATTTCTAAGAGGAATATCAATGTCTTCATCATCCCCCTCCTCTACTAGTTCTAACACATGTCTCCTCCTCATCTATTGAGGAACATCATGAGGTCGTTGCACCAAAGGGGGTTCCGCCACAATAACAAGTACTTCATGAGTTAAATTCACACCAATTTATATTAGTGAATTATGAGTTTTTATTTAAGTAAAAGAACTATAAATCAAAAAATTAATGTAAAAGAACAAAACATGGATTTTCTTTACCTGAATGTGCAACATGAGCTACCTACTGATCAGTCTAAACATCTTCCGGCACTCGTTCATCAGCACAACATGATTCTATATCCTCTAAAATATACACAAAAAGGTTACACCAAGTTCAATTAAAGATGTTAAATTGTATTAATAATTACATAATTAGTTTTAAATATAAAATGAGCACCTCCATGGACACTATGAGGCACATCAGGGGCTTCATGATGCGGTGTATGATCTTTGTCATGATTAATAGGCTGCATTGCAATGTCATGCACATTATTATCAAATAGATTGTTGCTCAAGTATTCAATTTCTATTATATTTTTTGGCATATTTACCTATGCACATGATGCAGGAGTCTGTTCGATTGGGGCAATGGAAGCTTGTTGTAGGCATTCAGCCACAGCTGCATAGCCTTGCTTGAAGGCAATTCTTTTATGTTCTTCCATGTCCTCTAGATTAAAATTAGCATTTTAAATTTTTTTATTAATTAAAAAAATTATTTGCATTTTATAAATAATTTTTCTCTACAATTCATTTACTGCTACTTACAACTCGTGCTTTGATTTTAGAATATCCCCCAGAGCCAAGTTTGTGGTACCCAACCTTTTCTAGCTTAGCCTTTGTTGCCTTTGATGTGTCCTGCAACCTATGAAAATTTTGAAATATGTTAGATGATATAGATATAAAGATCAGTACTAATTAGTGCATTATTACATTAATGTACTAGTAGTTAATACTATTGCATACCTTCTCACACTTGTTGGTTTAGTTTGTCTTCAATCATCTGCCCCTTTCTCCTTTGCATCCAAAATGAACTCATTCCATTCCCTCACTATAATAAAGGGAGGACGCTCGTACTTTAGGTTTAGGACGAGACTCTTTCTATATGAATCCCTCACAACCTTAAAATGTTTGCAAGCTTTTTGTAACATTTTCTTATGATCAAAAATACTATTACCAAACTCATGCTCTAAATCTTTGATGAGCTGATCTTTTAATTGTTTATCTTGAAAGTTCCACCTTTTAAGAAAAAACAAAAAATTGTTAGATATAGCTAGTAAAATAAAAGACCCGAATGAAAGGAAAAATATTTCACCAATTAATGATATGAAAAAAAAATAGTGGGATAAAATTAGTTCACTTATGATGTTCCACCTTGTATGTATGGTGGGCCCGAATATTTCCAGTGTGAGGTCATAAAGCTTCCTATAAAATGTATCATTTCCTACAAAAAAATGTCATGGGATAATCAATCCAAAGCTTCTTATGAATAAGTAAATGCATATTACAATATAAAAAATAATTATTTAAAGTACCTAGAATATTAGGACATTTTAAAGGCATCGATTCATCATTTCAATCAACAAAAATGTTTGCATAGCTCTCGTGCTAGAAACACAAGTAGCTCCAGGAAATGATGGTGAATTATCACCAATACTTGCACTATGATCTATCTCTAGCATAGCAAATGGTGCATCTCCTACCATAAAAAAATAATCCACTATGTGATGCACCCAAGATAAAAGTAAAAATTATCATCTCATAATTAACACAAAACCAAATATAGAAAAACAAGGATTTACTAGCTAGACATCCCCTTGTTGCCGACATTGTAGTTGGCAATCTTGTATGGATGTCTGTCAACCTCCTAGGAGTCTCCTGCACTTGATGACATGAACAATACATTGTTAACAAAGTTTGAAATAATAAAAGTAAGAGTTACCTTAAGAAGTTTTTGAATGTTTGAAATTAAAAATTCCTTGTAACTTGTCAACTAAAAAATTATTTTACCAGTGGCAGTCAGAGCTCTACTAGTACTAGCCTCATTGCGTTGTCCTTGACCAGGTTATGGATCATTTGCCAAAAAATCATGTAACAAGAACACATATTACATATTTTACTTTACAACATAAAATATTTTAAAATATAAATCTTTATTGAACTTTTGTTATAACTAAAGATTCATTACTACTTACTTCATAATGACGAGCTTGCTCTCTCAAATCAGATAGCCTCTTCATCATCTCCTCAGATGGAATATTTGCTTCATCCAAAGTTCTCATTATTTCTAAATTATTTTTTGTTATTTTTTTCTTCAGCATTATTGTTACATTGGGAGTTTCTACAATATCATCATTAGAAGGGGTAGCTAGTGGCTCTGTACCTACCGCAGGTGCTTTTCCCTTATCTTGAACATCAAATTGTGAGAGGAATATCAGTAAAACTATCATAAAAACTTAAAAACCATAAATAAAATAATGTAATAATAGAAAAAAAATCAACTATCTAATTTTTACAATTTCAATAAGGTTTACCCTTGTTGAAGAATGGGTGGAAGCAGCAACCTCGTGGCCTCTATCATCTGTCGGATCCATATCATCCTGTCACAAAGATTAAACATAAAAACTTTAGCTAACTAAAAGCAACAGACAGCAAAAAAAACTTATTAACAAAATGGTATATAGTACTTACAACCCTCATGATAGTAACTTTGTTTGTATCTATGCGATTTAAATGGTAATCTATTAGCAATTCTTCCCCTGCATTTATTGATTTTATTGCACAAAGAAAAACTTCATTCCCCTCACGCACCTCAAATATGCAATTGGGTTACTTACTAGTTGAGGAAGGTCGCATACTATTTATAAAACCTGCAATATTACCTATTTCTTTTGGTCTCCCATCAATGCACATAGAAAATCTTTTACTTTGATCATTTTCTTTATATTGTATATAATTAACTAATAGTGCATACCTATGCATACTTTCTTTATATCGAACAATCTACATCCAATCACTATAATTGTAACATGGACCAACATACTTGAACAATTTGACAACTTTGTTGTAACATACCTTTATCCCATCCATGGAAAATAGGCCCAAACCATGTAATGAGGATGAAGCAATGCGATATATCCTCTCATTAACACAAAAATTTGTGTTAATTGGAGGTAGCTCATTGGGTACCCATTCTTTCTCAATGTGTGTGTACCGAAAGGGCACCTTGATGTCACCTTTGGTCTAATCATCATTAGAACATGACCCTCCATTAGCAAGGAAAAATTGCATGCATTTATCAATTTTTTTTTTAATCTTTTGATCTCTAGTTGATCTCCCTATTTTAGTCATACTACATGTAGAGCTTTCATCTACCATTTCCTCATTTCCCTCATTTGATGTAGCTAGATCTGACAAGTACCTATTTGGTGGCACCTGCAATCCATCAAATGGAAATTTGGTAATATATTATTTAAATATATATAGAATAATCAAGTGGTGACTCATACATGTAGTTCTTCCTTGTCTATACGTGAGAGATATAAAATGTAGTAAGTTGAAAGTGATTATACAATTATATTTCTATACAGACCTTCTTTGTCTATATATACATTATATGATTATATAATATTTCTATTTATAACATACATGGTCAATGATAAACAAGAAGAATATAAGAAAATTATGTCTATTTATTGAATTATACCTACTGATCCATGTCACTATGCACGATCCAGGCCAAAGGGGTCAAATTTCTAGCATATGTTAATCATTTATCTTAAGTTAGCTAAAAATTGCATGATACGTGTATGCTACAAATAACTTAGAAGACAACATGAACAATATGCAACATCGTAAAAATGAACAAATTTACCTTATATATGGAATGCAAGATCGTCAACAGAAGGGGTGACGATGTCTGTAGTCAATTGACTATTTGCAAAAAGGGTGATAATCAGACACAATATAGACAATGATAATTATAAATAACATATGTTGTAATCATTAGAATTGAACACAATAAATATGTAATCATATTTCTTGCATATGTTAATCATTTATCTTAAGTTAGCTAAAAATTACATGATACGCGTATGTTACAAATAATTTAGAAGAAAACATGAACAATATGCAACATTGTAAACATGAACAAATTTACCTTATATATGGAATGCAAGATCATCAATAGAAGGGGTGACGATGTCTGTAGTCAATTGACTGTTTGCAAAAAGGGTGATAATCAGACACAATATAAACAATGGTAATTATAAATAACATATGTTGTAATCATTAGAATTGAACACAATAAATATGTAATCATATTTCCTACATATGTTAATCATTTATCTTAAGTTAACTAAAAATTACATGATACACGTATGCTACAAATAACTTAAAAGACAACATGAACAAATTTATCTTATATATGGAATGCAAAATCTTCAACAGAAGGGGTGACAATGTTTGTAGTCAATTGATTGTTTGCAAAAAGGGTGATAATCAGACACAATATAAACAATGGTAATTATAAATAACATATGTTGTAATTATTAGAATTGAACACAACAAATATGTAATCATATTTCCTACATATGTTAATCATTTATCTTAAGTTAGCTAAAAATTACATGATACGTGTATGCTACAAATAACTTAGAAGACAACATGAACAATATGCAACATCATAGCCCCCACAGGTTAGGTGAGTTGGTCTAAGGTTTGTGGGTGATCCCCATGGTCTTGGGTTCAACTCTCCTGCCCGTCATTACCCCACCACGGACACTTGGGGGAAGTGCTGGTTATCCCGTGGTCTAAGGGATTAGTCTCGCTCCAAGCTCGCCCCATAAAGGGAACCCGCTAGGCTTGGATTGCTGGGATACCCTCCGAGAACATATATATATATATATATATATATGCAACATCGTAAACATGAACAAATTTACCTTATATATGGAATGCAAGATCATCAATAGAAGGGGTGACGATGTCTATAGTCATTAATTATCTTCTTCTTCATCATCCTCATCATCATCAACATCATCACCATCATCATTGCCATCATCACCATCATCATTGCTATCACCATCACCATCATCACCATCATCATCACCATCACCATCATCATCATCATCATCATCACCATCATCATCATCATCATCATCATCACCATCATCTTGATCTTCATCATCTTCTTCTTCTTCATCATTTTCAATATCTTCTTCTTCTATAACATTATACTTTATCGGCCTTCCTCTTGGATCATGTCTAACAACAAATAACCAACCCTATTTATGTGGAACCTCTGAGTAAAACACTTGCTCACATTGACTTGGAAGAACATAGGGCTCATCTCCAATTAGCTCAAATGACCTTGTATTAATCATTGTAAATCCATTATCATGTTGAATAACTGTTCTATCTGGATCATTTTGATTTAGTCATAACCTATACTATTTGACAACGAATAGAACTACTTTGAAAAAGTTAAAGTCAGACTCAATTATATCATCCAAGATTCCATAATATTAATTTTGAAATTGTTGAGAATGTATGTCATTTCTAGATGATATATTGGTGACCTTGAAAACTGCAGTTATCCCAAAATCACAAGTTTTCTTTGTGTCATCCAACTTTTTTATGCAAAATTTGTGGCCATGATAGTACATAGCTTTGTGGTGTTTGACCTGCAATTTTTGAAGCATGCGTAAATTATTTGCATCATGAGTTGATATGAAACATATGTCAAGTTATGATCATTAATAAATTTCTACATACCTCTCCACCTCTTAAACCCTTTACTAGTTTAACTACCATCGGCGTAACATTGGAATCTCCATTACGATGAGCTTCTGTAACCAATGAAGCAACACCTTCCCATGTTAATGAGAAACCATTTTTTTGACATCGTTCAATCCATACCATCACCCAATCAAGATTGTTCACAATATACAAATGTATTGCATCCTACTCTAGACCACTTGTATCAAAAAAAATACACCAATTATGAATAACTTATATTGAAGATTTATAAGAATTAATTAACTACAATAACATCTTAGATTTACCTCTCACTTTCCTCGATCTACCTTTGCCCATCAAGTAATCCCCTTCAAATTTGTTAATTGAGTTGGGATCCCAAATATGAGCTACATGGATCTTTGTTGCAAACTTAGGAAGATATTCACTAATGTACACCATGGTCTGGTATACCATATATCCCTCCACCATAGAACCCTCAAGATGTGCTCTCTATCAAACCAAGCCTTTCAAAAAATTTAAGTGCCTCTCAACCATCCACATTGACCTGGTTGGTATAGGTCCACACAATTCAATCTCTTCAACTTGATGTATGAGGTAGTGTTCTTGTGCATTCAAAAAACTTGGAGGTAGACACTTTGGCATTTCACACATAAGAAGAGGAATTTTTCTCTTCCAATATTTTATATCTTCTTTATTAAGTTCTTAGATGACAACCACCTCATGTATTTTCCAAGATCATATATAACCTATTTGACATTGTTGGCAAAGTGGTGTGGGAGAGATAGAGGTAGAACGTACTACAATATTTGTAAAATGCTTTTGTCAATATTTTATAAAAGAATGCAATTAAAACTACATGCAGTATATAAATATATAGTGAATACAAAATAACATGAATTACCTTAATAAATGTACGCCAATCATGTGTTTTTAACCATGGCCCAAATTCACTTTTCTTTGATATGAGATCATTTGTGTTCGCAGCAAATCCTGTGGGAAATCATTTTTTTTTATGACCTCTTTTATAGAATTTCTCTACTACTCTAACAATAACCAACTAAGGGCACTTGTATCAATGCGATCTCCACTTTTATTTGATTGAATGTCATTTTTTATTGCATGGTTGGATTCTTCAATGTCACTACAAGTTTTGACAATTTGGTCTTTGCCACACCTTCCATCCAACATTTTCCATAATGTTTGTTTACATTCTTTCCAATATGCATAGGATCAAACAAATGCACAATTGGGAGTTGCTCATAGTATGATAACCTAGTAAATTGTGTCCTTTTGTAAGTTGGTCATTGATGCCTTGATGACCTTCACAAGCATCAATTACATCATTAGTAAACAAAACCCAATATCAAAATATAAATTTGAAACAAAAACCATCAAATGAAATGACATTACCTCGACAATTTATTTTATTCTATGCCAACTTCCATAGGTGAGGTTTCATTCTCTGTGGCTTTGACGTAGTCTCTTCTTTCCCATTGAAAAGATGATTTTTGGTAATTTGATACTTATGATTTCTGTGTAGAAAGTGTCTATTCTCATCGAACACCTACTTTCTTAAACTTTTTGAATGACGAGATTTTGTCTTTGGACCACAAACTGGACATGCAAATTTTTCCTTTTCCTAGAGACCTACAAGATCGTGTATAATTGGATTAAATGTGTTAACTTTGTGTTGTCACTATAACATACCAAAAAAGACTTGTTAAGAAGAGAACATACCACAAAAATGTGTTAGCCCGGGGGCATCATGTATTATCCATACAAGCATTGCATGAAATTGAAATTGTCTTTGTCCTATTGGTCTACAGATGTCATACATAGTAACCCCATTCCATAATACCATCAACTCGTCGATAAGGGGTTCAATATATACATTGATATCTTTAACTTGGTACTTAACTAGTTGAATGAACAAAAACATTACATAATTATTATGACCATTTTCATGGATTAGTAATAATTAATTAATTTAGATGACCATTAAATCAAAAAATACCTATAACAATCAGTGTCGACATTATGTGCTCTCTCTTTATGGACAACAAAGGAGGTATGCTATTGTTGATAACAAAAATAGGCTATACTGAGTAAGTAGATCTCATCTCTCCAAAAGGATTGACACCATTTGCTGCCAATAAAAGCTTGATATTATGAGGTTCTTCTTTAAAGTGAGGCCATTTTTTCTCTATTTCCTTAAATTTTGAACCATTTGTAGGAATTTACATAATGTCATCTTGACTTCTATTGCGTTCATGGTAATCCATAAATTATGCCAAGCTATTGCACTTGAATAATTGTTGCAGACATGGAATAATGGGAATATGTCAAAGAACCTTGCGAGGCACCTTTTTTGTTAATTGATCTGATTGATATCTACTATTATGAAGAAAAGCGCATTGTGTTGCAAATTCATGTTGTTTATGATATATAATATGATCATTCGGACATGCATGTATTGTTTGATACTCCATTCCAGTATCTTTCATGATGGCAAATAATTCTCGGTATGAGCAAGGTAGAATGTTTGATGGTGGTAACAAAATCTCACCTATCAACCTACGACAAAAAATACAATTTGTTAATTTCAAGAATATTAATTACTACACGAACCTAATGTTAATTCTAAGGGAACTATGAGTAAAATAATGAAAGAAGATGACATACCTTATCATGCGTGTCATTGCTATGTTGGATAAACCATTCATAACCTTCAAGTTCACCAACAACAATACAATGGCAAGAAGAGTTGTTTCAGAGACTTCATATAGGGACTTGTGTGCCTTCTCAAGTATAGGTACATCAAGCTCTACGTCAACATCATCATCTTCATCATCATCATCTTGATCATCGTGATCATCATTATCATCATGTTCTTCATCATCATGGTCTTCTTCCATGGTATCATTACCTTCTACCTCAATATTCACACCTCCATGTTCCCTCATTTGGAAATCTGCACTCTCTGAATTTTCATGGTCCATAACATGAAACTCAGGGATGTTTCAAGACCTATATGAAAATGATGACCTTATATTAGCCATGACCATGGTGTCATCATCAAATCATGTCTTATGTAATTTATAAATTATTAAAATACATACCAATGGATGATATTCATTTCCCCCTTTAATGTGACCATGTTGCCTACAATGTTCCTCAGTTATTTTGATTAGATATCTTCGAGTCTTTAAGCCCTTACAATTTTTGCAAGGACAACAACATTTTCCATCACCTTTACTTTTTAAGTGAGACCACAGTCTAGCAATTGTCTTCCCATTTTTTTGTGTGTTGATATCATCAGACATGGTCTTTCTTGAATGGAATGACTCATTGGTGGAAGAAGGATGATTTGTTTGCAACTTGCAAATGGAGTAGTAAGAGGAAGACACATATAGAAATGAATAGTAAAGTGAGACAGATAGAAAGAGGTATAGATAGAGAGATAGATTGATAAAGAGATAAAGAAATATATAAAATGAAAAGAAACAAATAATTAGTTGACCTTCCATAACTCTACCTCTACCTATTGCACTTGCTACATACAAGCACTTCCTGAGAAAATGTGCAACAGCAGCCAAGAAGGGAATAGAAGAGTCCATTTGGCTCAAGAGGAGGATGCACAAAGTGACCAAGGGGCAAGAGGAAATGTTGATCCAGAGAGACAAGAATCTCTAATGTTCAATAGAACTGTGCTAAAGATTGTCACAGAGCAAGAACCTCCCCAAAGAAAGACATTATTCAAAACTCTTTGCAAGGTAAGCGATAAGGTCTGCAAAGTTATTGTAGATTCTAGTTCAACGAATAATATAGCCTTAGTTGAAATAGTAGAGAAACTTGGATTGAAGAAGTTGCCTCATCCTAACCCTTATAAGTTTTCATGGGTAAATAAGGAGCAGCAAGTCATAGTAAATGAACAAGTTCATGTTTAATTTCAAATAAGGGAGTACAAAGACAAGATTGTCTATGATGTTGCAAAAATGGATGTTTGTCACCTATTGTTAGGTAGGCCCTAGCAATTTGATGTCAATTTTAAGCATGATGGAAGGAGAAATGTTTGCATCATCTCCAAAAATGGGAGGGAATACACCATTAGACCACTACCAAAAGATAGGAAGGAGATCCAACATGCATCTAGTGTGATGATGGTTGGAGAGGAGTTTTTGAAGACCCTCAAGGTGAAAAACACCCCTTGCTTTGCCATAGAAGTAAAGCCAAAACTTGGAGAAAAAGGAAAGGAGTTACATCTATGAACCAAGTAGGAGTTAGGACATATTTCATTGTCTTGCCAAACTAATAAACCTCTAGGGTGAATTGGAAGGGAGTTCAAGCCCTAAAATTCTATGCCCTCGGCAATCTAGATAGTTTAGCTCGGGGGTGCCCATTTCTTTATAGGCAGATGCAAAGGATGATCTGGGAACAAAGGATGGTTCGGCTAAGAAAATTGCCTACATTCTAGAGTGGGGTCAGCCCAAGATATTTTGGAATCTTCAAGAACCTGGTAAAGGGTATCTGGGAAGGTGAAAATAAATAAGTATTTTTACAGCTACAAAGGAGGAATCGAGAGCATTATAAATAATGAAGAAGAAACTTAAATCCATATGGCTTCACCTCTATTTACAATTTGACCTTTCTACATGTGAAATATGACAATATATAAAATTTCCAGTCACATTTTCAATTTAAAAAGAACACCAAATATACCTTTGGTATAATATCTTCTTTAGATTCTTCACTATCAGATTCTTCAGAACTGTAAGCTCCTGTGCAGAAAAAAGATGAGATGTACTAAGTAATTTTTGATGAAATTTAGTTTCTTTATTATATACTAAAGACTTGGCTTAACCATGGAGTACCTCATCAAAAGACTCGTCCTCACTTGATTCTTCTTGACCATTTTTTTGAAGCTACAACTAACCCATTCTTCACTACAACTGAGTTATTCTTTCCCAAAGCACTTGGTTTTTTATGTGTTTCCTGTCATGTGCTTTGAATAATATTAAACACAAATTTCTTATCTCTCTTTCAAAAACTACAAAAAAAATTTATAAAATGAAAAATGTCATGATAGTAAAGCAATATTTAAAGATAAAAAATAAATATCTATTAATGTCATGCTAGAAAAGTACAATGAATGTCTTCATCATTTAGAGAGCACCAATTTTTTTGTTTGATTTTCAATTTGAAATAAGGCATTTCAATTAACCATTTGTTCACTATTGAACATCAAAATTCCATAAGCTTATGATTCCACTGAAACATGATTATGTTCTACAAATAATTATCCACAACAAAATGACTAACCTCCTCAGAAGAAGAATCCTCATGCTAGAATCTTTTGCTAGCAACTTCTTTGCAATGGAAATATTTTTTCTTATAGGATGCTTCACCTTTATCTATAGAGAATTAACACAAAAATGAGTACCATAAAGTCAAAACATATGTTATATTATCAATATGATCCCAAAAAGCAACAAAATAAGTGGCATTCTTCAAATCTGGTATTTTTTTCAACATAAATGTTCTAGTTTGCTCATTTAAAATCTTATTAGGAGGTGTCTCAAAATAGTTAGAAATGTTATTGAAACCAAACTTGACCCTTTAGGAGTGATCATGACTTTCCAAGTCATCAAAGTGAAAAAATTACAAAAATTGTCAATGACAACTTTGATAGCAATATTAAAAAGTCACCAAGAAATGGTTGGGGATTGATGAAGAAAGTTGGTGATTGGACAATAGAGTTATATAAGCTCATTTGAAATCATTTTGAGGGGTTGGAGTTCCCAGTGTATGAAATATTGACTAATAAAGCAAATTGTTTGATGAATCATTCCAAGTAATTTCTTAGTGCATTAATTAACTTCCCATTTTATGTTTTGGTAGTTGTAAATAATTTTTTTTCTTCTTGGCTAGTTCACTGGCCTAGGTAGAGTAGTTGGTGCAAGAACCCCACACACAACCAAGCCAATGGTGCAGCTTATGAAGACCACAAAGACAGCTAGAGGAAATCAGGGAATTAATTGACAAGTTATAAGAATTAGACTAATATGATGATTCAAATATTTTTAATGTCCTTCATAGGACTAAATGAAATTCTAATGGACTGTCATTGTCCAAGCACAAATAACATTGGAGTGTTTAGAGTCTAGGAATGTTAGTAATTATAAAAGATCAAAATTCGATGACAGTTGTATTAGTTTTGAGTTAGTTTTAGGCATTACTATTTTTTTTTTTTTGAGTCTCTATTATAAGAGAGACAGTCAAGTGTACGGACAGAGGAGAAAGATAGCAATAAGAAAACTCTATTCTTTGCAATTGATTTCCATTACTTTGGATCTTCAATCGATTGGTTTGTATTCAAAAGACTTTGACAATGTTTTATGCATGAACTACTATGTTTTATTGATACATTTCATAACATTTTTGGCTTGTTGTCATACCAATCTTGACTTAAAATAGTTACTCTTGATTTCAATTTTTTGTTGCAGTAACACCTTACGTAGAATGAGGATCATCCCATGAACATGGAGACCTAACCTTCATGGGATGAAATTGTTAACATGTATTATAAATTTCTAATAGTGCATATGCAATTTTGTGGAGTGTAGAAGTGATCACAGGTTGAAGATATATTGGAATTGAAAGCCATATACAGCAAGGAATATTCTGCCCGAATGTGGAGTGAATCCTATGTTGGAAAAACATATAAACATATATAGCAGGGAATATTTTGTTGCTTTATGTGAACTCTACTTTGCAGATTCTCAAATATGATAATAAAAGCATTCAAATTCGATATGTGCTTCAATCTTTTAGTGAAGCTTTCAATACTTAACTCATAGTTGTTGGAGGGTTTGGAGGTCTTTGAGCTCCCATTTCTATCTTTTTCTATTTTAAACCTTACAAAGATAGTGCAAATGTATACACTTTAGAGAAGTTGATGGAGGTCATCTGAATTATCAAATTCCTATTAAAATGGAGTTCAATTTATTACGATATAAGGTAGTTGACTTCATGTGACAAATGCATCTATGATGACAATAAAATACTTAAGAAGAATTCATTATAGGTAGTAATATAAGAAAGACAATAAACTTATAAAGTTTAAATCTCATATCAACTACAAATTATACTTACTAAATAATGCAGAGACAATTCTTCTATAAATTGGGCAGAGCAAGCTTTTGAATAAATTATACTTTGAAACAAGGAATCACCATTTTGCCTACAATATACACCAAGCATCATGCACTCCTTGAATTTAACACAGAGTTTCGTAGAGGAGAAGCACTACAAAAGAAAATTAATAATTCCATATTAATTGCATAATACTTACTACCTAGCACAGAGGAAGCTCTTCTGGAAAAGTTCCACAAACCTCAATTAAAACTTTGTGAATGGCCCATTTCCTACTACATAGACTCCTTCAAGTTAAAAGGTAATCATCCAAGTTGATTTGATAAATGCACCATCAATTATGTACAAATAAATATAAGCTTGAGATTTAATATAGAATATATACAAAAGCCAATATAACTCCTATTAATTTAATAAATATACTTACCCATTAGTGATCTACTTGTAAAGGAAAATTTCATATAAATCCTAGATCAACCTTCTTTGCAGGGCATTCATCAAGTTTTACGCTAGTACATTACTATGCGCCAATCTATCAACTAGTTTCTCCTCTCTCAAATTCTTCATGTAATTGCACAAGGATCCATAGTTCATGCATATTTTACCATATCTATGAAAATCTCCCTAATAGAACTAGGATCTTCTCTATGGAGACTAAAACACTCAATACAAGCTTAGGGGAGAGTACCAAAATCCCCAATGTGGCATTTAGCTATTGGATTAAAATTTGAGGACCTAGTTTTATAGGTTAAGAATTTGTTGGAATATATTATGTAATGGGGTTGGGGAAGGGGCCTATTTTATTCACCTCACAACTTGGTAAACTTGTTGGAATAAAAATTCTTACTACTTGGTGGACTACACTATTTCTCCCCCCACACAAGTTAATTTATATTGGGGCAGACACCATTGAGGTAGTCATTGAAGAAATCAATGAGCTACTCTCCTTTTCTAAGGCACATATTTATAGAGACCTTTTACTACATTGGGATAAAGAAAGTTTTTTTTGATGGGGTTCTTCTTCCCATCCATCCCAAGGTTTGGAGTATTGATGTTTAAGGAAATGGGAGAACTATCATTGATTTTGGCACCACCTTGACCTACATTGTAGAGCCTACATACCAGATAATCCTTGTAGCATTTAGAATGACTATTGTATCTGAGAATAAGACTTGTACAAAGCTAATTTGATCTATGAGTCAATGTCTCAGGTATTGCCAGACTCAAATTACCAAAGCTTACAATTATTTTCAAGGGTGGCACAATATTTAATTCTCCTCCTTTAAACTATTTCATCAATGTTGTTAATGACAAGTGCTTGACATTATATGGTGTCTCTTCTCTATTCTTGGTAAGATTTTGTAGTAGAACTTTTTTATCATGTATGATAGGGAATTTTCTAGACTTGATTTTACTCATATTGATTGTCCCACATCTTAGGATGTACATTTTTCTTGAGATTATTGCCATTTGAAGTGCTATCACTATAGATAAGTATTTATTTTCCTTTGATTCTGACTATGCTCTTTAATGTACATTTGCTAGCCATAGCATCTGTCAGACAAGAAGCTTGTCTATTACACTTGATTTTCTCAGTGATTATATCTATATGCCAAGTTTGATGAAAAAGAAAACTAAGAATAATTTGGAGTATTGGAAAGAAAACCTTCATAGTGACTCAAGGACAATGACAAAGTGCAGCACAGGATTCTTAAAAATAAGAGGACAAGTTGCAGAAGGCATTGTTTTCTTTTGCTTCAACGAAAAATAGCCCCACATACACATTTTCTCAACTTAATTTTACCAATTCCAAAAAAAGAATTATATATTACCTCTATTCAAATTTCAAAGGACCAATAAATTTTAATGTATTTCTTAGTTGTAAGAAACTAGATAAAGATTTATTTTATCCTTCTTAGTTTATTAATAGAAGCAAACCTGTTATTATTTGTTATCAAAAAATTATATTAATATGAATGATAGAAACAATCATGTCTATAATGATCAAGAAGGGAAATCATCAGCAAACTAGTCAAAATGCAATAATTACCATAAAAAAATGTAGGGATGTCGAGAACAACAAACTTCAGCAGTTTTAATATTACTAATGACATCAGTAATGGAAGGGATATTTATTGAAGATACAACTTATTTATATAATTAAGTCAAAACTTTCATCAGAAAAATTTCATATTGCACAAGATATTAATCAATATAGTAAGCATTGGCATCTAGAGAAAGATGTGAATCAAACAATTGCATAAAGAGCAACAACTGGTATATTCCAAAAGTTGCTACCACTTACTTGTAAAGGATACATTATGAGATTTGATCTCACATCTGGAAGGGTATAATCAAATATTATTTTTTCTTATTTATCCATACTTGGATTGCGCAAAGTGAATAGAGGCTCCATTAAGGTAATTAGTTGAACATATTAAAACATCAAGAATGACACCAAAAGACATCACCATTTGAATTATTATATCAGATAAGAGATTACCCTAAAGTAAGTGGTTTGATCAAACCAAAACTGTAGAAATCATTACACATTTCTAAAGGAATATTAGGAATGGTAATTATTGTTATGTCATCATGAGTAATAAGGAAGGGATCAATTGCTTAATTTACATAGTAATGTCTGAGATAGCCAAATAAAGTTCTTTCCCTATAATCTAATTATATATATATATATATATATATATATATATATATATATATATATATATATATATATATATATATATATATATATATATATATATATATATATCAACATGATATCCTTAACCCTAACATTCTAAATTATTATTTATACAAAACTACAACAAATCAAACCATCAGCTATGCAGTACCTAGATGTACCTAAAATTGGCACGGAGAAGATAAAATACTTGGATAAAGTACTACTACCATTCATATATCAACCCAAAATGAAACATTTAGAGACATCTCTTTACATTCTCCATGTGAAAATGATAACTCATTATTGTTAAGTTTAACTAATTTCCTGTTTGATTTAGAGGGGATTGCTGCTAAATGAAGGGGAGAGGATCAATTCATAAGGTGATTGTTGTATGATGTATGTGTGCAGTAATGATGTTTCCCTATGATCTATTATGATAATCATGAACTGCTATCAGTTCACTATTGACATTAGGAGAGAAAATCAGTTCACTATTGACATTAGGAGAAAAAATTGTGAAATCATAGTGTCCTAAGATAATTCATTTGTTAGGTTTAATGCCAGATCAGAGGCATGACAATAAGCTTCATCACAATATAGTAGATTACTTAGACTCCCAAATACACAACTCAAACCACATAGTAGAACTCATAATGTATACTTCAAACAAAATATTAGAACAAGCCCATCATGTAAACTAACTAAACGGAGCAAAAAATGAAAGCAAAATCTTTTTAGGTGACAGAAGATTGTTCAACCACTATGATGGTCCTACATCACTAAGTCACAAGTGAGCTTTATGAAGCCACTACAGGACCTTAACCACATCCTAAAATTGCAAGTAAAATTGGGAATTGAATCTGAATATACAAGTCACAAGGACGTCTTGCATATTGATGTTGATGTTTATTGACATGGATGAAGCTCTTTAGGAGAAAATGCTTGTGAGATACAGTGCTTGCTTCTAGATTATTGAGCCAAGGAGCAAGTTCATGGGCTTGTGAAAAGAATTGAAGCTAGTTTGAGCATATTCAGTCTGATAAGGGACTACGGTTGTCTAGAAGATTGAGAAATCTTGTTTATGATTGCACTAATTTGAAGTGTATGAACAAAGTGACAAAAGATTCATCAATATCTTCTTCACAACTCGAAACCATTTTAGAAGACAAAGTAGCTATGGATATTCTAGAATATATTTGAGATTAATACAATAGAAAACCTTGTGATGATGATATTGAGCCAAGGCCAAATGCCACCAAGTACTCTCAATATTTTAAAATATGATATGAAAAGCAAAAGGTGCTCCATATAAAAAGTGAAAGGTACTCCATAGGAAGTTTAAGAAGGATTTAATGAAATAAATTTTGGACACCCACTTTTTGAAAATAAGAAATGTTAAAATTGGTATTGAACATACTTCTAATGGTCTAATTTTGATCACTTTTTGATGGCTTCTCTGTTTGGACAGCTTGTATATTTGTAGCAGCTATATTCTGATATTCATCTAGTTTGTCATTCTTGTACACTTTTTTTTTGAAATGAGAAAATTCCTATCATAGAAATTGGAAAGGACAATATGTGTAAGCTAATTGTGAGATGGCCTCAATGTTGGTGAAGTTTGACTAATGGCAATTTAGAATTGTGGTCAACTCCATGGAGAGATCATCAAGGTCTTTCTAAATTAGTAACATACTCCTCCCTCTCTTCTTAAAGAAAATGAGATTGAAAATAAATTTATATTATTGCTCCAGTAGGTTATAGTTGATTGAGTCCACTATGTAGATGCCAAGGGTTTGAAATGTTGGCATTTTTGTTAATTCGGAGTTTTAAAACTTTTATTGACGTATAAGAGTTAAGACATGAACGTTGTTTGGCAGACTATATTTGGACAAAAAACTCTCGGCACAACAAATTGAAATTAAGGACACCAATCCCAAATTTATATTGAGGGTGAAGGAAATGAATTTGAGAAAGTTAATGCACCAACATTTGATACTATATATAGAATCATCCACAAATGCGAGGGTTTCCCTAAGGCATAAGGTAACCACCATAACTAGGGCTTCATATCTAGGGCTTCTCAAACTATGCCTTCCCCCAATCAATCCCCAATCAATGATTGTTTGAACAAGAAGGTATCAACTCACCTATTCATTAGTTGTGATGTGAAGCTAGGAAAGTTCCTGTATGCTCGAATGACGACTGACAGTTCTAGTTTAGGGCTGCAATAGATGGGTTTCCAAATGCTCCAAGGATTAAGAATGCACTAGAAATCCTCAATTATCCATGGAATGATGTTTGATTGGTATGGCACTCAAGTGAAGTGAAATGCACTCAACTGACTTGCCGCTCAAGTGAAATGCTCCAATGAAATGTCACTTTTTTTTTTTGTCTTTATGTTGTCATGTTGGTCGCAATTGTGACCAACACAAAATAAAAAGAATTGGTCACAATTGCGATCAACCTGGGCATGTATTAAAAAAAAACAAAAGTTTCCTTTATAATGAAAACCGACCAAGCCATTTAAATTTTTTGCTCGAAAGTTTAGGTCAAAATTTAGGGTTAAATCTACTAGTGAAAACTTGCTTAGCTTCTCTAGCTTGTTCATGTACCCTAATAGAGAAACTACTTTGTACTTGGCTCTTGCTATGCCATTTTGGGAAAAAAAATTCAAGGTTCTAAAGCTCCATGGTCATATATGTAAGCTTCCACACTGCTCATTCATTTTTCATTTTTAATAGATTCAAATGTGATTTCTCTTGATGACATTAAATTGGTATGTATAGTTGTCATCCTTGTCTATGCCTTAAAGCCCTCATTTTCCCAAGGTCATTTTTTATCAGGCTTGCATTTTGCACCTACTCACGAATATTTTCAACTTTGTTTTATTCTCTCAACCAGTTGTGTATGAAATTTAAAAGCTAGTATAATGCCTAACCACAACCTATGCATCTCTCGTTGGGAACCATATCAAGTCATCTCTTCACAAAGCTTGCATATTAGTAGGTCATTAAGTTGGCTTTTTTCTTCAAAGTGTCGAAGGAATTTCCAATGGATTGGTGATCCTATGTCAATATCACCTTGAACTATACCTTTCCTCATTCAATCATGAGAAGAATTTGACACAACCTTTCTCTCCAAGGCTTCAAATATTTTCATTTATGATGTTTATCTGTCAACTCTACATCATTTTGCAATGATATAATCTATATGCATGTAGCTTTTTGAAATTCTTTTATTGCAAAGTCTAAAAATTATTTTCGTCTGTATTTTAGATTGAATTCATCATTATTACCTTTGAAAGTGTGATTTCTCATTCTGGCTCATATTAACTAGAAAATTATAATAAATGTGAGTTTCCTTGTAAAATTTGAAATTTAAATAATTTCTACCTTTTTTAATATTTATCTGAATGATTTCAACATGTTTAAATGGTGATTGCAAGGGGCAAGCCGAGGAACTACCAAGATAGAAAACAAGGAGGCTAGGAGGAAGCTAGTAAAAAGGTGTGAGTAGTAGGAAAGTTATTTTTATGCTGATTTTGTTTGTTTTCATTTTCTTGATTTTCAATAGTATCAAATTATTGCATAGGTGCACACACATCCCACAGCGTAATTATATTACATTTGAAATATCAGTTTCTAAATTTCTAAGTTTATGAGTATAAATATTGTTTAATCTCATTATAATAACTTTGAGCAAGAAGCTCACATTCTATCATAAGGCCTTGTAAGATTTATGATGTTATTGAGCTATGTGGAATTTTATGATGTTACTCAGTCGTATGGAATTTTATGAGGTTACATGCATTTTACGAATAGTTCATGACCACTCATTTACTTATGGCTTCACTCATGACTATTATAAGAAATTTGATTTTGCTATTATACCACTAGATGACACTTCAGTTGTAATTGCACATATTGTTTCATCACACAATCGCACATTTTGTTTGGAGTGTCATGCTTATAGTTTAGTTTCAATTGCAAACCTCATGCTTATAGCTGATTGTTAGCATTGACAAATATATATTCTCTGGGATTGCTTTCACATTGACATTCTATTTTTAAATAGATTTCTCATTTAGCGATATCAGATTTCCACAATTCATATCAATGAATTATTATTTTTTCTAGGTTTGATTGTACAATGGTAATGTTTTAGATGACACTATATGATCCAAAATATGACACTATATCACAATAGATTTTTGTATGTAAATGCCAAGCATATTGAATTTTCTAGTTCCAAAAGCCTATCCACAAAATGTTCCTAGATTAGTTCCTATTCCTAGCTAGCCTCCTGGGATTGGTAAAACCATAGACAATGAAATATCTGATTAGACTTAGTTTGCAATCCTTAGGATAATAACCTTCAGCAAAAATGATAACTGTCTCTTACTCTAGTCTCAAACTGTACAAACCTCTTAATAAATTGATGAAAATATGATGTCCTTGTTGAATGATTTTCAAAAGGTAATGTCCATCTGCCTAGAGCAGACATAGATCACATCTAATTCATATTTCCTTTTATATCTTACTGAAGAGTATATATTTCCTCAAGAAAAACATTGTTATACATTAATATGTTTCGATCTTTTAGTCATATTCATTAGTTGATGCATTAATCACATTAGTCATTGCTATCAGGATTAGTCAAGGCATGATGCTGATAGCACCTAAGTAGCTTTCACCTTGTGACATCTTTTTGGGGCATTTTGCAAATAATTAAGATACTTTGTCTATAACTCCACATTTTGCAAACATCTAGGCCTTCTAGAAATTATAGGATCATTTTAGTTACATTTGAAAACATTAATCAGCAATTTCCATATGTGTAGATATAAACATTAACTACAACATGTCCAATTTATTTGCAGATATATTTTCCTATGAAGAAAGACCACGCCTAACAATATGAACCCAAAACAAAATAATGAGACAATGGCTACATTGTGGTCTCATTTCTGAAGAAAACCTAATAAATGTTATTGTCCTTGCAAAAAGTGTAAGGGCTTAAATAATTGAAGAATTCTAATCACAACAGCCCAGAGTCATTGTGGGCAACATGGTCACATTGAAGGGGGCCACTATTTTCATCCATTACTGAATGTGAATTTCCTACTGGAGGAACATGGAGATGTGAATATTCAAGCTGAGGATAACACTCCCATGGAAGAAGATGATAATGTTCCATAGGACATGATTGAAGAAGATGGTCTTGGGGCAAGTGATGAAGAGGCTCACAATGATGATACTAGCAAATCTAATAATGATGATGAAGATGATCTTGATATACCTTTACTTGAGAAGGCACACGAGCCCTTATACGAAGGCTTCCAAACAACTCTACTCTCGGCTATAGTGTTGTTGGTGAACTTAAAGTTTATGAATGGTATATCCAATGTAGCAATGTCATGTATGCTAAGGTATGTCATTTTTGTCATCTTCAGTGTTAGCATATAATTACTATTCATTATATTAACAATGCATATTTGTTGTTGTAGGTTGATAGGTGAGTTTTTTGTTACCACCATCAAGCATTTTGGCTCTTTCATATTGAGAATTATCTACCATTATGAATCAGATTGGAATGAAGTATCAGACAATACATGCATGTCCCAATGGTCACATTCTATATCATAAACAACATGAATTTGTAATTGAATGCCCTAATTGTCATATTGGTAGATATCAGTCAAATCAAATAACAAAAAAGGTGTCTCACAAGGTTCTTTGGTATATTCCCATTATTCCACGTCTTTAACGATTATTCAAGTTCACTAGCTTGGCACAATTTATGGATTACCATGCACGCAATAGAATTCAAGATGACATTATGCAAATGTTTGCCAATGGTTCTACATTTAAAGAGATAGAAGAAACATAGTCACACTTTAATGAAGAACCTTGTAATTTGAAGCTTTCATTGGCAGTGGACGATGTCAATCCATATGGAGATATGAGATCTGTTTACTCAGTGTGGCCTATTATTTTTATTAACAATAGCATTCCTTACCCTTGTAATTTTTGTTATTTTTGTTATATTATTACCCTTGTAAGTATTTCAATATTCTTAGCTTCTTTGAGGCATTCTATAAAATAGTTCACATGCCTTACCTATGATTTGACATTTTGCATGCATCATGCACTCTCTAATCCAGCTAATGATGTATTACAGAGAGTGATCTAAAATGATGATGCTAAAAAACACGCACAATCAAATCCAAAATGAACTTGCATTACAAATGGATTGTGGAAATGTGATATTGTTAATTTTGCATGCATGTCTACTAAGAAAATCACAACTTAAACATATATATAATAGATTTATATATGTTTAAGTTGTGATTGTCCTGGTAGACATGTATGCAAAATTAACAATATCATATTTTCACAATCTATTTGTAATGCAAGTTCATTTTGGATTTGATTGTGTGTATTTTTTAGTATCATCATTTTAGATCACTCTCTGTAATCCATCATCAGGATGAGAGAGTGTAGGATGCATGCAAAATGTAAAATCATAGGCAAGGCATGTGAACTATTTTATAGAATGCCTCAAAAAAAAAATTAACCAACCATTGGTCAAAATTTTGACCAATGGTTGTTTCCTACCAAGCAGTGGTCAAAATTTTGACCAATGCCTGGCAGTTTCCCACCAAGCATTAATTGAAATTTTGACCAATGCCAGGAAGTTCTTGACCAACCATTGTTCAAAATTTTGACCAATGGTTGGTAGTTTCCTACCAAGCAGTGGTCAAAATTTCAACCAATGCTTAGCAGGTTCCTACCAAGAATTGGTTAAAATTTTGACCAATGCCGAGTAGTTTTCGATCAAGCATTGGTTAAAATTTTGACCAATTCCTGGTAAAAATTGCACCAGGGCTCTGGAAATTTTTTGACCAACCAATAAGTTGGTCAAATTTTCGATGAGAAAAACTTCGACCAATTGGTTGGTCTAGATTTTGACCAACCTGAGTCAAAATCTTGACCAATATTGGTCAAAAATGGGGTCAAATGTACTAGTGTTCATTCAAATACAAGTTCCTTAAAAGCCTTTCATGCTTATGAAAAATCAATATTTTCCTCATACAAGTCTTCAATTCATCAAACCCAAGTAATTCCACTCTAATTTATGTCAACAAATTTCTTATCCTTCTTAATGTATCAGTTTTTTTGGTTAATTGTCCACTCGTATTCTTCAACACAATCGTATAAATCTACAAGAACTCAACCCGTCTCATGTGTCTCTAATTTAATGTTTCTTTATTGCTCAAATATTACAATGTTTTATGATCAATATATGATACAACATCCTTTGGAAACAAGTAATGTCTTCACTTCTTCATAGATTTAACTATGGTATCAAACTCTTGATCATAAATAAAATATTTATGCATGTTGTCATTCACCTTTTTATTGTAAAGTGAAATAGGTCTACCTTCTTGACCTAACACTACTCAAATTGTGTCCCCACTTGTACCATGGTCTACTTGAAATACCTTATTGAAATCCAATACTAGTTGCTCAAAAAATTTCTTCTTCAATAGCTCAAAACCCTAATATTCTCTTGTATCTACCTACAATCCTTCTAAATACCTCTCATGGTCTCTACCTTGGGATTACAAAATAAATTAAAATTCCTAATAAATATTTGATAGAAACTAGTTACTCCATGAAATGATTTGCCTTCTCTACCACTCTCTCATGTAGGTCACTCCACAATTTCTTTAACCTTCTCAGGATCTTCCTTCAACTCTTTAGTTGAACTTACAAATCCAATATATTATATCTCTTCCTACATAAAATAATATTTCTTGATATTGATCAATAACTTTTCTTCATTTAATCTTTGCAATACTTGTCTTATACGAAACAAATTTTCATCCCTACTTTTACTAAAAATTGGAATATCATCCAAGTAGACAATCATAAATTTACCCTTAAATTTATTCAATACTTTACTCATAAACCTCATGAAAATACTACGTTTATTAGTTGAACTGAAATAAATAATTAATCACTCATAAAACCCCTCATTAGTTTTAATTATAGTCTTTCATTCATCATCTTCTCTGATTTTGGTCTAACGATAACCACTTTTCAAATAAATCTTATTAAAAATACTTTTCTCCACTCAAATAATCCATTATGACATCCATCCTAGACAAAGGAAATCTATACCTCATTGTGATCTTTTAATGGCTTTGGAATCAGTACACATTCTCTATTCTTCACTCTTCTTAGGTGCTCATACAACAAGCATTGCACAATGACTCAAACTTTCTTTGTTCATACCTTTCCCCAGTAACTCTTCTAATTATTTATTCAATTCATTATTTGTACGTGGAATTTAGTGTCATGTCTTGTTTGGTAAAATTTCTCCTAGAAGAAGATCCATACAATGAATAATACTCCTACAAGAGGGTAATCTAGCAGGTACATTATCTAAAATGATGTCTTCAAACTCTATCAACAACTCTTTTATCTACTTATATTGCTTATCCATATTTCTTGAATCTGGTTTTCTCGTAATCAAATCATAACACATACTCTTCATTTTCAAACCATCCAAGGATTTCCTTCCTTCAACTAAGGAAATCCTTATTGTGGTACAATTGTCATTCTTAGGATCTCCTACCAAATGTAACAATACTTGCTTCATCCCATTTTCTACTATGGTATATAACTATTTAAACTACGATCATGTATTTCTTGTCTATTGTACAAGTCCAAGGTCTACCCAACAAGATATAAAATACATCCCTTGACATAATATTAAAAAAAAAAATTCATCATCATCATAAGATCCAACATTTAATTGTATAACACATTTCTTACTTACCATTACCTTATATAATCATCCTTTATCCATGTAATATAATATGGATTTGGGTGGTTTATCTTTGGTAAGTTAAACTTTGTAACCAATTCCTCTAATGCTATATTATATAAACCCTCACTATCGATGATGAATTTACAACACTTTCTTGCAACTTAACATATTGTCTTGAAAACTTTATTCATCAATATTGGCTATTGATCAAGTTCCTCATTATACAAAGCTCCTCTAACCAACAGGTCTTCTCTGTCTGCCAATTGATTCCTAGATCCAGGTAAATCTTCTTCAATGAATGCATTCCTACTACTACTATAAGTTTTCTTCCTTATATTTCTCTATGTACACTCTAATGACCTATGACATTCTTGTCTAAACTTGAGACAAGTTCCCTTGAAAAAACTCCTATCCTCTCTACTCTTCTCTATAATTATTACCTCTAGGGAAACTTCCTCCTCTTACTCAATACAAACTCTCTTCTTTCCATTCCAATTTACCCTTGTTTAAATCTGAATAAGATCTTCCTCTACTAGTAAATGTCTTACCTCTTTGAAATCTTCCACCTCTTCCTCTTTGTCTTTGTTCTTATTTCTTATTCAATTTCTTGTCAACCTTTAGGGTAAACTAATAAGCTTCTTCAATATTTTCCATCTTAGCTAGACTAATATCATCGTAAATAGATATCCTCAAATAATTTAGATATCTTACAATCCCCTCAACCTTATCATCCATATGTCTAGATCAAATATTCAACCTATAGAATTCTTCAATATACTCCTTTATAGTAGATTCCTTTAGCTTTAGGTTTTTCATTTTCATCAATAGACTTACTTGATAATCACTAGACAAGAATTTACCTTTCAATATATTCACCATCTTATTCCATGATTTGATATTTTATTTTGTCTCTTCTGTCTATCTATTTATTTACAGGTCATAATGATGCATGTCCTTTGAATTTAGTACTAGCAATTTTCACCTTCTTATCTTTTTTGTCATTCATATTCAAAATACTTTTCCATCTCATTAATCCAACGAAGTAATTCATCTTAACCTAGCTTACCATCTTAATTAGGAAAATTAAAATTTTGTCTGGCGTTTATTCTTGGTTAAGGATCTCAAAAATATAATATCTCCCTGTTCAAGTATAGGTTTTGTATCTCCTATAATTGCTTCCTCAATTTCTCCATCACTCACATCTTCAATAGGGTTTCCTCTTCATTCAACAATTTCTACTACTTCAACTCTAGCCACAATTGTTTTAAGATAGCCATAACTGTAGGACCTACATATCTTCTTCCATGAACCATTTTCTACCCTCTACAACTTCTACAATTATAGGTTAGATCTTGATTCTTCCACACTAGCATAAATCAACTAGGGAATTGTAACCCTTGGTTCAACAACTCAATTCCATAAGAACATAGACCAATTATGACACCACTTGATGTAATCATGAATGGAGGAACCTCAACAGATCATCCAAGCATGTAGTGAGAGTAAATTTAGAAGAAGAAAAATGGATAGAGAGAAAAATGTCAGATTTACCTTTATTAAATAGGAAATCAAACTACAATCACTTGGCAACACACACACCTTCATACATTTCAAGCTACAACAAGCCTTTTTTTTAACAATTTGTGATTAGAGACCTTACACCAAATTTTAATGATATTTATCCTTTCCCAACTACCCTCCCTTCATATATATATATTTAATAACAAAATATATAGGCATTGTGACACACAAATCAACCTTAAGCTCTATTACATTCCCCAAGAATAGGAAATGTATTACAATAGAAAGGTTTGGTCCCAAATGTTAGGTAACTTCTAACATAAACTATTTGAGAACATGTAATTTGGATTCGAGCCCTCACATGATCACAAACCTAGTTAGATGTGTCACTTAAGATTGCAAGTCATGGATCTCCATCACATATCCAAAGTTCATGATCAAGTCCAAGAATAGATCTAAGAACACGTCATCCAAGAGAGAACAAATCATAATTCAAGAAACATATATCCAGATAAGATATGAATCTACTGACATGATCCAAGACATATTTTGAATACACTTTGATCATCACATATTCTAACTCAAAGACATGAAGAACTACCTGAATGATCTCCCAGGTTGCACAAACTGGCAAACTGGCATAAACTAGAAACATAATATTTTTGGTTGATGCAAGATAACTTTGAACCCAAGATGCTCCTGCATCCAAAAACTTCAATTTTTCTATGCTAACTCCTATAATTTTTTTACTACCATTTAAATTAAAATAGTTTCCAATTGTCTTTTCTTGATCACTTACTCCCAAGGAAGAAGATATCTTAGGTTGCACCTTGGCCCCACTTGGCATACCCTACAAGTGTAAGATAGTCCATCAACATATAATTTTAAAATGTTAGATTAAATAATTACACTTGAAACGATACCCATATTCAATAAGAGTCTCAAGCTCACATATGTGAAAAAAGATATTGTACAACTTTCTAGGGGTAGCATCATGAACCAATGCTATCTAGTTTGTTTTTATCAGTTGTTAAACAACAAATAAATATACTTCTAGTAAGTTAATATATCTTATTCAACATTATTTTCCATACCAAGGTCTTATTCTATCATGACATGTTATAAATATTTTACCTCTTATGAATATGCAATTAGAATAATTGTAGTAGTAATGGTTGATGATGTACCATCATTTGTCACTACAACCTAAAATTCATAAATGTTTGCATCATTTTTTAATTTGATCTATAATTAAAAGTATATTTACATTTAGAAGGCCCATATAACATGTGGTTCAACAAGTTAGGATTCAATGCCACATGATCTAACATGTGATGTTTATGACTGTCACTAAGCCCATGACATCTTGAATCACAATGAGCACAAATATGAGAGATCAAACCATCTGCATCTACTTCAAAATCTCTCCCAAAGCATAGATTAAATAATTGGGGCATGTGTTCTTTAAGCTAGGCACACCAGGGGTAGATGGCAGTCTAGCTATTGCATCGTTGTATGGATCATGTGGTTGGTATAATGGTAATCCATGTTGAATGATGGTGTCATTCAATGTGGTGGGTGCTTGACGATTTTATACCTCCATAGATTCCTTTGATGCTTCTAAACCATGACATGAACAATAGGTTTAACTAATAGTGGACCCAATTTGGGCAATTCAGTACCAATTGAGCTCCTCATTTATCCAAAGAAAACCCTTCACCCCTAATCTAGAACTCCAATTCTAAGATAAAGTAAATGGCAATAAATACACATGAGACCTAAGATTTTTTTGAAATTATGAAATCTTATTAAAAGCTAAATACCTAAAACCGTAGAATAATGATGTAAACACTATGGTGGTGTAACATTAGAAGTGTTGAGAAACTATGCAAATGAAAGTAACCTCTTGTTGACCTTAATGTAGGTAGTCTAACAATATGTATATATTGGAGCAATCAACCTAGACTAAATTAATTAATTATCTTAGGGATAACTTAATGTTAAATCTTAAGTTAGTAAAATAAGTAGAAACAAGGTTAAGATGCTTAGCTCTAAATCAAAATGGGGAAGGTGTAGCTATAATATTGTAATTATTTATAAATGTATTAAGATTAAAGATGGTTCCTTTCTATCTATACTCTTCCTCAAAATCAAAGTAGTCTACAAACTCTAGGAGATGTTGAGTTACTACTTCCATGTTATTCTAGTTACCATATATCTAATCTATGGCTCACACATCTAATTTGATACAATCTATTATTCTACTTTTTGGTTCATTTGTTCCTTATTTATCACTAGAAATCAGGAAATGACAACATATAGAAACATGTAGAAGATATCAATTTATAGTAAGGAATTTTTTTTTTAAATCAACTTCCTTGATAAGATCAACTTTGTAGCCGTAAAAATAAATGAAAACATAAAATCTTAAACATACAAATATTGTAGAATAATATAATTTGGAGACCATCTTTAAGTGTTCCAACCGAAATATCCTTAACATGACTTTCTCCAATAAAAAAAATACAAATAAAATAGAATCTTTTTATGTGAGAAGATATAGACCAAAGAAAGAGTACCATGTAAAACCATTGAATCCACCTTAACAAATATACATTATTTATCACTATATATACTAAATTATATCCCCATGCTAAAACTAGAATAAATGCTGATGGAAAATAACGGTATTTAACTGATTGGATGGAGTCTAGCCAAATAACCAAGCCAAATACAAAGTACAATGGGTTAGAAGAAGCCATTCCCAATAGCATCTATATGGATCTAAACCCCAACAAAAATTATCAATGATATCAATCATAAAAGACAATTCTATTGTCTTACGATAAAGATCACGAGGTTGATTTTTTATCAGCCTTGAGCCTATCTTGATCTTATTCCAAGATGCTCTTCAAACCGAAATGACCCAATTTGTTCGATAGCCTTGAAAATAACATCTTGTACTTTAGTTCAAATGGGGATAATATTATTGTCATGCTTTGTATTCTCTCCACAAAAGATGTGCACTGCTTTCAATCCCCTTCTGTATTACGTGCAATTATGTCAATGAACTTTTCTTTATAAATATGTTATCAAATTCAAGTAAACTTCTTTGAATGGTCACAACCATCCAAAGGTTTTTATCAATGCAGTCTCTGAATTCAACACAAAGGAACGTGCATTGAATGGTCTGAAATTGTTTGGTTGGTGGCCCTTGGACTGTTCAAATATGACATCCAAGAAATCAGCATGAAGACTGTATTGCCATCTGTAATTGAGGACAAGGATATGCACAATATCATGATATTTGTTTTGCCTGGTTTGTCATTTTATAGTCTTGTCTAACCATGTTGCTCTATTCAGTCAACATCTATTAGGGAAGGGTATTGGGTAAAATGTAAACTAAAACATAATTCTTATCGAGGGGACATTTGGAAGTTTGAAAAAAAAAAATTGTTCTTTTGATAAGTATTATTTTTTTGATGGGTCTTTAGAGAAGAGTATATTAGTCTGTTGTAATTTTGATTTTGTATATTCTAAGTTTACAATAGTATATTAGATTTTAACAATTTTTTATACTTATATGCAATTTAAGTTTGTAATTATTGTTTTGACTTTTGGGTAGTTAAAAAAATGTTGTGAGATTTGTTAGATGGAGGCGTCAAAAAATGAGCACTAACAAGTATTGTTTGATGTCTTGTCCAATGTCTACTTAAAAATGCACTACAACCACTTCAAAATTTTGCACAACTAATCTACTACATATTCTTCTAAGAACCAATACATTTACCAATTTCTATGCACAAGTACTTTACTAAGCATGTGTTATAGACATTGTTAAAATTATACGACTCATCCAATTAAAGTCTATAAATTTCAACTATTAAGACTACATGAGGATAGTTACTGATATATGTAAAAATATTAACGAACTTTAAATTATCATTTATTTATTTATTGGTTTATTTCAAGTTAGTAATTGGAGGGTCGGAAGAGCAAGGAGTGAACAATCATTGGAACATGTGGTCACTGACCCCTTCCTCTAATTGTATTGATGAGTTTTTGTTGATGTTTTGTTGTTTGATTTGATAGGTATAGTCAAAAGTTATTTTTTCAATTTCCAATCAAAAGTGGTTTTTGAATTTAAGATTTACAATTTTTTATTGATAAGAGATTGAAGTCAAGATTCATTATTATTATGTGATGTTATTAATTATTATTATTTATTAAGCTTGTGTAGAGTCGAAACCAAGACCTCTCATATAAGAGGCTCACAATTTACCATTGTGTTGTAGGCTCTTTCCTAATTTAAGATTTACATTATTTAGAGAGGATGATCTTATATATTTTAATGTGTTATTTATTGAATTATATTTAATAAAAATTTAGTTTTATGGTTGAATTAGTTTTTTAAGCAATTTTGATAGGTTGATTTGACAAACTCATTTTGATATATACTTACCATTTTAGAATTTGTTTAACATAATGGGATATAGATGCCAATATATAAGAAATTCAATTGTGTGTGAGTGTAACTGAGGAAAAGTTGAATTGATTTTATAATAATTTATTTTTGGGAAAAGAGAAAAAAAATAAGTAGACATTGATGTCTGCTTTTAGATTAAGAGTTTTAAAGAATAAAAATATAAATTGAAAATATCTAATTAGCTAGAGAAAATTGTAAATTATTTTATCTTTTAAAATTGACCTTTGGAAAATACAAAATATTAGGAAAAAAATAATGAAAGTCAAACATTGCCATGTATAGTAACAAAATTTACTACATATTGGTTAGTGTTTAAATAGCATAGAAGTGTGTATTCTAATTCAATATATTAATTTTTTAGTATTAATAACATAAAATTACGTTCATTAATTCATGATATTATATATTAATTTATTATTTTATACAAATTAACAATACATACTCTAATTTACTATGGTTTGAAATGATGACTTTAATAGATGTTTCTAACATAATTTTTCATTCTTCTAGTGCATGTACTAGCCCAATACCCATTGTAGTACTTTAGTATGCCTTATTAATCTACCAAGGATACATTTTTGTTACATTACATTCAAAACTTTATTTTCCCTAAACTAGATGGTTTTAGTATTTTGTTGATGTTGTATTGTTAGAAAAAAGTGTCTAGAGCATAAATTTCAAAGTTTCATTCCTATTTCATTTAGGATGCAATCATATGTAAGAAACTTAGAGGCATATTTATCTTTGATAATCATTAAAATCTAGTGAGGGATATTGTATTTATTCTAATATTTATGTGGTCTCTCTATTTTCTTATATCAATCAATCTCAACTTGACAAGGCAAACATCTCTATTTTACCTATGATGTATGTCTAGAGTGAATAATCCACATATAAATCATATATCTATATGTGAATATGTTATACCATATGTACAATATTTACTTTTTTAAGCATGTTACTTATATCTTGTGGGATTACTTCACACATACATCAGTTAGTCCCGTTACATCAAGATAAACTAGCATAATTGAAATGTGGTTCACTAACAAAGCTCAAAAGCATATTACCTCTTAAAAAATGAATGTCAATGCATTCCATATATATTGTGTGTTCCATCATTTTCCCAATCCACCACCATTTATTACTAAAAATAAGCATTATGAACTAGTCGATGTCATCACTGGAAATAACATAAATGTAACAACATGCACAAAACTTGATGTTATTTAAACAATTACTTAGTAAGTACATACACAATGACAAACTAGCAGTAGGAAATAGATACAACAAAACTACTTGCATCTTCTCATTGTGTGTTTTATTTTAGCGTATCCTAGATATAAAAGGATTATTGATGTATCTCATACTATATCGTGGATTTCATCATTTTCTTTGTCCTATGCACTAGTCATAATTATTGGAAAGTATCATATACTACTTCTGGCCATCATCAGAAAAGGACTAAGTTTGTAATAAAATTCATCAGATAAGGTTATCAATAAAGTTCCCACAACCCATTGAATAATCAACTTGTTTAATTGAAACCACTTCAAAAGGATTCTCCAAACTCAAACGCATTTTCTTAACAAGTCTTTTAGGCTATTGTCATACCTCCAATAGACACATGTCCTTTCCATCCTTATCCAAACATTTCTACCCATCAAAAACCTCTTCCAACTCATGCACCAAACATTTTTTACCTTGATGATAGGCTTTCAATAGTCCTACTTAATCTGTACTAGCCCATAAATAGTCATCTCAACGTTGATGAACTTGTACCCCTTGTAGTTCTCATCCTTAGATTCCATCAATCCATCCCCTAAAAAATTATGTCCACCATCTATTGGAATATAAAGTTGATGTTATTCATGTTGTCATTGATGTCAACATATCTAATGCATAGTTGTAGTTTTGATGTATGGAATGATGTGTATTGATAACCTTTTCATGTTGGTAAAGGTGTTCAACAAAGGATGTTCTTTAAATTTTTAGCCCTTTTTTTTGTGGTGGTTCTATCTTGTGCAACATATGGTGGATCCATTGTTTGGATTAGTTCTTATTTGGAGCATGTTCATTTGTAGTTGTGACCATGTGACCTTGTAGGTTCAAACAAAATATATGTACATGCAAGGGATTTTGAGAAATAGCCCATCAAAATTCAACATTTGTTTAAGGAACTTAAGGGATAGTGTCACTATGTTATGGCCTGAGGTATTTGGGAAACTAGAAAGAGAAATATAACCATTTGTAGCATAAACCTACCTAATCAAATGTATTAGTATTAATAATTCATGCCCAAGATGAAAAAAATGAAATTTAGGCTACTTTGCGCCTTTTCATTGAATGACTAACAATTTTTGCACCAATAGAAGAATTATTGCCTTAAGAAAATGGCTCTAAGTTTGAAAAATATAAGATAGGTTATTGTAGAGGGACCTTACATGGCCCTATAGGTTCAAACATAATGTTTATGTGTGCTAATATTATAAGGAAACAATCCATCAAATTTTCAACTGTATTTTGAACTCAAGGAAGCTAAGGTATAGCGTCACCAAAGCATGGTCATGGCAAGTTGGAAAGATATAGGACCATGCCTAGAATAAAGTCGCCTAACCAGATGTGTTGGTGATAATTATTTTAATCTATAGTGAATAGAAAAATAAATTGGCTACTCTATAACTATTCATAAATGCCTCTAACTATTTTTGTGCCAACTAAAAAATTAACACCCTAGAATTAATAATTTCAAAAATTAATAAAAATCTTATATATGTAAGATTAAGTTAAATAAACTTATATTATTGTTATGTGTTTAAATAACAATAGTTATGTATTGCACATTCAAAAGGAGTGAATGGCAAAGAGAACAATGGGAGGATGGAGAAAAATAGCAAGATAGTGACAAATGAAGCAAGAAGGACAAGCCTAAAATGGTGATGACGGGTCTTGTGGGGAGATCGGCATGAGAAACATGATCATTTAGCCTTCTAGATTCTTGAATTTTATCCCCTGTAGTCATGTTCGCAATCAATGGGGTTACTTGAGAATAGTTAGCAACACAAAAGGTGGCATTAAAGTCATAGACAAAGTTTTGGAGACAACACAAGTTGGATCAGACTTAGCTTGTAACAAAGGAACATTCAACCTCAAATGACAATAGAGTAGTTAACATCTTAATCGATTCTAATTCTTGGAAGTTGTTTATTCAATATCTAAAGGAAAAATCCTTTTTCATGAAATGAAGAGGTGGATGGCCAACATTTCAAAACATTTAGCACTAGGTTGACTTGGAATGGGGGAATCATGTTGCAATCAAAACCAGTGCGAATAGATTTTTCTTGATTATCATGGGAACAACCCAAGAAAAGGATTGGGTTTTGTATAGTGACACATTCCTGATGAATGGATTTGGTTTCTTTATCAAATGTTGGATTCTACAATGTCCCCATTGTTTGGAACAATATTTATCTATAAAATAAATGTTAGAAATTAAATAATAAAAATTCTAGATATAGTCTTATACCGTCTATCTTAAATCCCAACCTTAAAAGTGTCTCTAGATCGGATTTCCTAACCCTTAGTTATTTGATTGTGTTCTCTAGAGTGCACCCCTTAAGGTTCATATATGCATATGTTGGTATCATCAGAAAATTCTAGTCATTATAAATTAATCTCGAGGATGATGATCAGATGGAGATAATTCTCATATACCAACATTATAGAGATTATATCGATTTAGGTAGTGTTGACCAAATGTGCATTACACTCATCTCTGATAATGACACTAATCATCCATCTCTATCATGTCAGCCAAGTGAGTAATTATACCCATCTTTGATACTGACAATAAAAGTTTGTATTCCACATCCATCATGTCAGCCAAATAGGAGTTTCATCCATCTCTGATACTAACACTAGAAGTTTGAGTTTCATCTCTTTCATGTCAACCAAATATGAACTTAACACATCTCTGATACTGATATGAAGAGCTTGATTTACATCCCTTTCATGTCACCCACTGGAAATTTTACCCCATCTCTTATACTAACATGAAGGGTTTGATATCATTCTCCTTAACCATAATAGATAATATTGATCTTTCATAAAAATATCAAATAAAATCAATAATTATGCTAAGAGGCATATATAATGGGAGCAACAATTCCTAGCATGAAAATATTCCAAGGAATAATCTGTGTAAGGAAAAAAGATTTGGTGAGAGTTACACATTAAATTCACTTTTAAAAATAAATTTAAATAACAAATGCCATTTGGCATTCACAAAAATGTTGAAAACCAAATTAAAATATGGAATGTCATTTGACAATCATAATGATTAACAAATAGAAATAGAAAATAAATTTGATGGAGTTGCAAACAAAATTTAGTTTTAAAAATTAATTTAAAATAGAAAATGTCATTTGGCATTCACAAAAGTGTTAACGGCCAAATTTAACTATGTAATGTCATTTGGCAATCATAATTATTAACAAATAGAAATAAAAAATAAATTTGATGGGAGTTACAAATGAAATTTATATTTAGAAATGAATTTAAAATAGACAATAAGAAAGAAAATGGAGCAGTTACAGAACATTCCTAAAATAATAGCTAGACGAAATAATAGGAAGCCAAATGGAGGCTAAAATATTAGGCCCGAAAAAAATAGGGGCTGAATAAATAGGGCTTAAATAATTTCATTAAAATTTAACTATTAAAAAAAAAAAAAAATTGGCATGTACATTCATGCTTGTTTTTTTGGAGAGGTGAAATTTTAAACAAATTCGTGGAATGTGAAGAGACATCCATTGGGGGATATGAGGAGCCTCTCACAAGTTATAAAAAAGGCTCATCCTGCCTTTAGTTTGTGAGCCTGCGTCAGTGCCTTCTCAGGCCTCCTCGTGAGCCCGAGCCCTAGCCCTGTTCCTGCCATATGTTGTGGGCCATGCCAGGGCCTGTTTGTGAGCTATGTGCGATGGTGCCAGTGCTGTGTGCTGCAGGACCATTATTGCAAGTGTCGCACCATTACATTTTTCATTACAGAGTACCGGGTGCATGAGCCATTTGCCCCACACAAACCTTCACGTTTCCATTGCACCAAATCACTTTGTACAGGAGAATTGCAGGGTCTTATTCTTGGAGCAGTGGAATTTGCAAGTCAAGTTGTTGGAATAGCATTGGAATTTCGCCTGGCTTTATTGCTTGATTTTTGTGGCATTTTAGTTCATTGCAAAGAACCCACAGCACCCACTAGATTCTTGAAACCATTGGTTAGTCGTTATTTCAAGTTGTAGTTGAACTATTTGCCTGAATGTCTCAGCAACGTATGGCACTAGTTAGCATGACAATTGTTTGTCATAATGTCTGAAATTAACTATTGCTACTGGATCTTATCGTGATTGCACAGGAAGTGTTTGACAGAATATCGATCCTTTTTCTATATTGATTTTGGGTAGATTTAAACACAAATGGTAGACCTTGGTTTGTCCGCTTTGAACTACTAACCTGACCCAATCACTGTCCAATAGCTACTTGACCACATGAAGAAAATAGAGAGTGACAATGCAGCCCTAAAGGACATTGTTGTTGACGCATCTTCGCTCTCTCTTAAGCTTTGTGACATGGTGGTCAAGTTAGAAGCTGACAACATCATATTGAGGGATCAAATTGGGAACCTGACGGCAAAACTCACAAATCTCAAATAGTCAACTAAATCGAATATCAAACATTTCGCAAATACCTTCATCTCCGAAACAGCAATGCTGAAATCCAATATTGAGGCAATTATAGAACAACTTCTTGAATTGGATAAAATCAAGGATCAGCATACCGAAACGGTTGTGGAAATGGAACAGAAGGTGAAATCATGGGCTTCACTCTACATCAATACTGATACTACTACTCCGAGACTAAGCATAGACAAGATTGTTCAAGGTAAGATTGATGACAAGAGAGTGCGACGGGTACGTGAGCTCAACTTGCGTGTTCGGGGTCTTTCACCCACTTCTAACCCTACTGCTATTGGGCATGCATTTCTCTATGAGCAACTTGGCATCTCGGACATCACCTTAGATAGATGCTAGTTTAGTACGAGGGACATCATTTTTATCAGATTCTTCTCTTTTTCGGATAGGCTTCGTGCCTTTAGAGCGAAGAGAAAGTTGTTCTCTCTCCCCTCAAAAATTTATCTAGATGAAGATCTTACTAAGGCACAAGTTGCAGAACTTAAACAGGCTCGGGGTATTGTGGCAAAGGCTAGACATGCGGGAAAATGGGTTGTTATTCAAAATCTTAAGGCAGTGGTCCATGATTCTCCTCCTATTGGTTGGGTAGAGAGGACAACCTCCAAATCAGCGTGACAGTTCTGACAGCAGTCTGACAAGACGAGATCTTCTTCTCTTCTTGTCAATTGTTGGAATAGTAATGGCTCTTTATGGTCATTACCTGGTCTTTTTCAGGATGCGATGGGGTCTTCAAGTATTTTGGCCATTACTGAGACTCACAAGAGCCCTATGCGTCCTCTTCCATGTTATCATGGTTCTCAGTGGTTGTCAGTGTGTAGGGATGAGGTTCGGACATCTAGTGGGGTCCGTGGGTCTGGGGGTGTTGCTTGTTTGGTTTGAAATGATATTTTTAAGGTTGCGTCGGTTGTTCACTCTGATGCCTTTGCCAGATTTATGTGGGTCTAGATTGGTCAGCAGAAATATAGACAGAGAGATATTTTTATTGATGTTTGTTATTTTCCTCCGACCTCTTCTCCCTATGCTATTCATGACCCGGAGGATGGCGATCCCTATTTTGACCTTCAGGAGTATTTCGCAGTTTGAGGCTTTAGGAGATATTGTTATTCTTGGTGATTTCAATGCTCGTACCAAGGATCGTCAAATCCCTTTACATGATCGTGGCTCTAATTCAAACTGCATTTTTGAGTTAGATCTGACTACTATGGGCCTGCAGTGCACTTCGGAGGATGTTCTTTGGCCGTTCTTTGTTTATGGTCGCCACCTCCTCCAGCTTTGTGAGTCTTCTGGGTTGTTGATTCTGAATGGTTTGTCCTTCCTTCCTGGATCGGACCTCTTTACCTGTTGGCCGCACTATGGTGGTGCGAATGTTGTTGACTATGTCATTTCCTCTCCTCCTTTAATTTCTTACATTCGCAGTTTCACCATTTCGCATCTTTCGCTAGCCAATCATGCTCTTCTTAGCATTTCTATTTGTGTTTCACCCCATCCTTCCCCGCCCTTGCTTTGCCTGACTAGTACCTACTCGCTTCCATTACCCTAAGAGTGATGATGAGCTCTTTACTTATCACCTTAAGCGTCTTTTGTCACCCGCTAGTTTTGATGACTCGCTGGTTGCCTCAGACATGTTTGATTCGCTTGCCTCTGCCATATGGGATTCTACTCTCCTTTCTATTCCCCATCGTTCCCCTCTCTCTCTCTCACAACTAATCGTTGAAATACCTGTCCTATGAATAAATAGTTTGATGCTGACTGCAAAGCTTTCCATCGCTCTATTCGTGTCGCCTTTGAGGCTTAGTCTCCTGCCTTTACCCATCTGTGCATTTCTTATGTGTGTTTTCTTCATCATAAGAAATGTTCATTTGCCTCTTTTCACCCTTTGGTCCACGCTTATCCAGAATCCTCAGATAGTCTGGCATACCCTTTTCCCTCGTTGCTCCCCCCCATCCTCCGCTCTCGACTATCGTTCTCTGACCTCCCATATCACGACGCTTTATGACATTCCTGGGCAGCCTCCTCTCTACTCCACTCCACCTCCCCACTGCCATTTGTTCACCTATTCTAGCATTATGGAGGCCATCAGATCTTTGAGATGCAGTAGAGCAACTGATGAAGAGGGTTTTCAGGAAGAACTTTTCAAACTTGGTGCTTTAGTTCTTGGATCTTACCTTCCTACACTCTTTAATAGAGTGGTTTGCACTGGGTTTCCTGATTCCTAGTCTAGACATGTTATTTACCCTATTCACAAGTTTGGGCCTATTTCTGATCCAGGAAATTATAGAACTACTATGGTTGGTCATACTTTTGCCGAACTTTATGCCACTGCTCTGAACACCATGTTATCTAGTGAGCTTGATAGATGAAGATGTTGGGCGAGAAGTTAGGCTAGCTTTTGGGCAAACTACTAGACTATGGATCATGTTTTTACAATGCGGGCTATCATTGAGGAGGCTAGACACCACTCTCAGAAGGTCTATTGTTGTTTTGTGGACTTCTGTAAGGCTTTTGATTATGTTCCTAGGTTGGCTTTATTTCAGCAGCTTCAGGAGATTGGGATTTCAGATATGTTACAGACTGCTATTTTGAGACTTTATGAGAAGGTTACTGGTAGGCTCAGAACTCCAGAGGGCTTTTCTGATCCGATTCAGAGCACCATTGGCGTGAAGCAAGGTTGTCCTCTCTCCCCTACACTATTTGGCTTGTATATTGATGAGTTGGAGGATTTCCTTATGAAATCCTCTCAACCAGGAGATGGGTGTTATTTACATCAAGTTCTGATCTCTATTCTCCTCTTTGTTGATGATGTCGTTCTCTTGGCCTCTTCTCTCGATAGCTTACAGAGACTCCTTGAAAGTCTTGCTTCTTTCTGTACTCAGAGACAGCTTGTGGTCAATTTATCTAAGACACGGGTTATGGTCTTTAACTATTTAAAGACCTCTCATCTCCATTTCTTCTTCCAGGAGGAGGTTGAGATTACTCCCTCTTACATGTATCTTGGTGTGAAGTTCTCGAGACCACGTTTCAGTTTGAGACCTGCTATTCAGTCCCGAGTCAGTAAGGGTATGGGCTCCCTGGCTTTGTTGGAGAGACAATGCTTCAGGCATCATTTTCAGGATATTTTGTCCAAGTTGTCCCTTTTTGACTCCTTGGTTTGTCCGGCAGTCCTCTATGGTTCTGTGGTTTGGGGACCTTCTCTTATTGCTTCTGATTGGGCTTCTATTGAGTGGGTCCAGACAATGTTGTTGCATCGTATCATTAGGTGTCACAGATTCACCCCTCACAACATTGTTTTAGCGGAGTTTGGTGCTCATCCTCTCAAACTTGTCATTATTTTTTACTTGATTTGGTTTCTTCATCGGCTTCGTGGTTTTATGGAGATAGGTGCTGACCGACATAGATACTATTTTTTGGCATATTGTTCTTCGGTGGAGATTATGAGATCTGACACTTCTACTAGATCAAGATGTTGGTACGCTCAAGCCACCTCTTTGTTGGGTTGGATTGGTATTGAGATTGATCGTCTTCCTCCCTATCAGTTTTCGTTGGATGCCCCAGCTCATCTTCTTCCCTCTCGTCAGGAGTTGAATGAGCATGTCATATAGGATATCTATAGGCAGTATATTACCACTACTTGGTGTCATCCCCTAGGTGGTTTGCGACCTAAGATGGCCTTCTATACTGAGCATTTTCTTGTTATTCATGATGGTATTGTTGTTCGCCCTACCTATCTTTACCGGCGTTGGAATCATGCATTACGGTTCTCTTTGGGCTCTTTTAGAGTTGGTTCTCATCGTCTCAGGGCTCAGACTAATCACCATATGGATCAGGCTGATCGATTATGCCAGTTATGCACTCTAATGGAGGCTAAGATCGAGACTCACTTTATATTTCTTTGTCCTCATTACAATGAGATCAAAGGGAGATTCTATTGCCTTTTCAAAGATTGTTCTTCTCTCTCGATGTTCTTCAGTTATATTGATCAGCGGTGTTTAGCACTTTATCTTCAGGAGGCCACCCATCTTCGAGAGAATATCGTGCAGTCCTTTCATCAAAGGCAGACTTTTGATCAGCTCGTTACCACCTTTTTCTCTCCTTTGTCTCCTACGCCGGGTTTGAAAAGGCCTTCCACAACTTCACATTCCAAATCTGTCAAACATTATACCAGTCTCTACAGGTAGCATCAGTCCTATAGGGGTTCTTCACGGCATCCGAAGACTATGGATTGTCCACGGATGTACCTCTCTATTACAGATTTCTTTGTGACAATGAAGGACCCTTAGTCCTTACGTTGTCTTTCTTTCTTCTTGTTGTTTTGTTTCATTTTCAGTCATCGTTTGGTGCCTTTGCTTGGCTGGCTCTTCTGTTTGTATGCTCAGTCCCATAAACCGTTTTGGTTTTTTATGGACATTAATAATTTTATCTTATCTTATCATCACTTCACTTTCATTTTGTGTTTGGAAGGAGGAAGAGGTGGAGATTATTGGAAGAGTTGATTGAAATTTTAGAGAATTTTTTTTGCAAGTGAGATTTCTATTTTTATTTTTTTATTAGTTTTACATTTATCTTTAGAATTAGTTATGTAAATTTAGATTTGAAATTAGTTTTAGTATTCTACTTTGATTTAGATTTCAATTTCAATCAATTCCATTTAGATTTAGAATTGCATTCACAATTGTTTAGATTTGCATATAATAGTTTAGACTTGCATGTTTAATTTAGATTTAGAATTGCATTCAAAATCTATTGGATTTATATATTTGATAATACTTTTCATTTGCATGTTTTTAATGTACATGTTTCAAATTAGTTTTAGATTTTCATGTTTCATATTAGCTTTAAATTTGCATATTTCGAAATAATTTTGGTTTGCATGTTTTAAATTTGTATGTTTCATTGTAGTTTTACATTTGCATGTTTAAAAAAAAAAAAAAAATTCATGTTTCATAATTAAATGATATCATTAATGTGAATGGCAATGTCATCATAACAATGAAATTTATATTTTATTAAAGTTAAAAATTTATTTAAAATAAACAAATCTTATATTTAGTTTTTATTTATCATTATTAAACTAGATTATATATGTATTTTATTCAAGTATTTTTATTTAAAAATTATGTACATAATTTTTACATTTGTAATGTTTGAAAACTGGAAGGCAATGCCACCATATTTCAAACATTACAATCTAAATGTTTCATTCAAAATAGTTTTGATTTTTATTTATCTCAATTTGAACATTATTCATTTGAAAGAATTTATGTTAATTTCTTATACTTTTTTATCCTAATTATTTCTATATGTTGATGTTTGTTTATAAGTTTGCAGGTTAATATTTGAGTTATGGACGCCTTGAACAGAGAATCAAACATTATTGATACTAGCCTAACTACTTTAGTGGTGTCAAATAACTTCTTGGATACAAAGTTTGATAAATGCCGAAAAATAATTAAATATGGAGAATGCAATATTGTCAATTGACTATGTTGAGGAAATGGAAGTAATGCAGATGAAAGATGCAGAAAAATTCATGTGTGACATATGCAAAGTTGGATGGGTTTCCCTCAATGACAAAATAAGTCTTTCACAATCATTGTTCAAATAAAGGCTACAATACAATCCTAATCATTGAAGAATATGTCATGTACTTGCACCATTACAGATAAATGTTATGTATCTTGTTCATTCTTGTCTCTGGTTTCGGACATTTACTTCTTATAATTACTTGTATTAAGAGTTGTATTTTTTTGTTGTTCTATGTAACTTTCATCAAGAAGAGAACAAGAAAAAAAAATTACAAAAGATGTCTTCAATGGTTGTGGCTACTAAATATGCTAATTAAGCAATAAAATCATTCTACATAGATGTCCTTCGTGAGAGACATGCTTATTAATTATAATTCTTAAGCATTGCAATAAAACTTGCATTAGCATTATTAAAAATTCAACAATATATAATGTTCTTACATCATCATGGAGAGATATTTTCCATAAAATTGATTCTTATCTATTTTTTCACACTTTTTACATTATCTAAATAGTTGTGTTGGGACTTATAATTCCCCTTTCATGAACAAGATACAATTTGAAATATTCCACTATAAGAGTCATTTTTAAAATCTATATCCCAACTTTGATCATAGTTCTACTCCAAATACTTCAACACTAGACCTAATTCTCATACTTCACATCTCCCTTGTTTTTTTTAAATGAAATTGTAAACCTTAGATCCTAACTCTATATGTAATTGTACTAAGCATTTAGTGAATTATATACCTAACCTTAACCCTATATCTACTACTAAATAGAAATAACCTTAACTCTCACCCTAACTCTAACTCTAACCTTAACCCTAGATCCCCTAATTCTAACCTTAACTCTCACCCTAACCCTAACTCTTAACTCTAACTCTAACCCTAGCTTTAATTCTAACCCTAATGTTGACTTTGATTCTAACCCTATCTCTGACTCTAACGCAAACCCTAACTCTAGCTCTAATTCTAACCCCAACCCTAATTCTAACCATAACCCTAACTCTAACACTAACTAAACTCATCTCTATCTCTAATTCTAACCCTAACCCTAACCCTAACCCTAACTCTAACCCTAACCCTAATGCTAACTCTAACCCTAACCCTAACCCTAACTCTAACTCTAACTCTAATTGTAACCTTAACTTTACTGCTAACCCTAACCCTAATTATAACCCTATCTGTAATCTTAATTTTAATCATAACGCTAACCCTAACTCTAACCCTAACCCTAACCATAACACTATCCTAACTATAACATTTTACGTAACAAAATCCTTAAAATAAAAACAAATTAAAGTTGTGCAAATAAAACAACATATATAGAATTAAAATATAAAATGTTGAACAATAATTTTATAGCAACTTTATACAACTATATTTAATAATAAAGTAATAATTTGTTCCTGACTATAACCATCTAGATTTCTTTAAAAATGTCTTCCATGATGCATGCTACTAGCTTTTATATATATACACCGAGAGTCATCCTTCTCGAGGCACCTATTTTATTTAAATCCTAACCTACAAAAAAAACCATAGGATTTGAATTAAAATATGTGCCTCAAGAAGGATGACTCTCAGCATATTATATATATAACTATATATAAGCTAGTCCAACTCCAATGCAAAGTTTGCCTCCATTTTGAAAATCCGCTCAAATGCTTGTGAAAAATGAGGCCCCTCCCTACTTAAAAACACTCCCACAAAGGATCTAGAAGCGCACATTTCAAAATTTTGATGAGTGGATCCTTTGTCACGCAGAAAGGATTGCTTATGCATGAGTGTCCTTGCTATTAGGGGTTAATAATTGTAAATCACTCGTTCAAAAGGAGGCGAGTAGAAATTATTGAAACTTTAAACACACCATCCTTAATCAAATTTAAGAAGCCTAGAGTCTTCAAAAATGTTGTTTTGGTTCCCATAAGGGGCATTGGCTTCTAGGTTGGCCACTTTATCTGCCACCACATTTGCCTCCCTCTAGACATGGGAAATCCTTAAGTCCTCAAACTCCATGTAGAGGCACTTAATATGGTTAATGTGTTTGTCAAGATGTCAGGACTCCAATTTGCCTTTCTTTATCCCATTAATGATAATCTTCGAGTCTCCTTCCAAATGCACTTGCTTGATACCCAACTTGACTCCTAACATAATGGCCTCTTTTGTTGCTTCACATTCTGTCACATTGTTGGTCCCATCCCTTAGTCTTTTAGCAACAAAAGCTACAGAGTTGCCTTCATGATCTTGTGCAATACATCCGCATCCAAAAAAATTCCTCAGGTAGCCCCATCAAAATTTATTTTTATCCATCCTTCTAATGATTGCCAAAAACACCTTTCCTTCCTTTGTCGAGGATTAACCCTTGAAGGCCCATTAACAGGCCATAATATATATCTTATTTTAATTTCATGAATTTTCCTTGATTAAATATATTACCCTGTGAAATATCATTTATTTTCCCATGGGATGTAATTTTTGCATCATCCAACACAAGCATATAAAATTGTTTAAATTTTTTAACTGAAAAGCAATAGCCATCCCCAAAAAATACCAACATTTGACTGGAACGAGATCTCTAATTATATGCACAGTACTCTGAAGTTACTGACTCGTGATCTAAAGATAATAGCAATAGTGCTCGTCCAACTATCATGGCAAAAGCAAAACTAACATTGATGAAAAAACATAGTTGAAGCCAAACGCCTACAAACGGTAGTGCTCATTCCCTGACATGGTCACATTTCCTGCACATTTGACTTCAATAGAAAATCAGATTGCAGTACATGATAATTTGACGGCTACAAAAACTTCAAATACTTTGCAATACATGATAATTTGAAGGTTACAAAACTTCAAATGCCCTACATATGCTGTGATGAGTACGAGGGTTTGTTGATAAATTTATATGCAGTTCCATTTTTATTGCAGCCTGACTAATAAAAGATGCACTGTAACCTAAATGAATTAGCTACACAAAAAATGAATAATACAGATGTTTCCAAATGAAATGCTATGAATATCGAGGACACAGAGACAGCAACCTGAACTGAAAAAAAGCCAGGCAACTTTTTGTAGTACCGTAGAAACTCCGTGCCATGAGTACACATGCATTGGCTTCCACAATGCTTTCTTACAGCCAAAAGATGAGAATGGCCTTTTATGTGAAAAAAACAAAAACCTTTAATCACCAAGAAATTTTTGCTTTTTAGTTGTGTTCATATACGGCCTGATCACCCATTCATTCTGAACTTCCATTTGATCAAGTGTTCCCAGTTTTATCTGCAGTAGACAGAGGGCGACATAAGGAAAACAAATCAAGAGTCTACAATTTCCATTGCATATTCAGAGCAAAGTTTGCTTCCACTGTCGCATTTACCATTTCATAGATATGGGCAATCCAAAGAGGGAAAAAACACCGCTAAAATATACCCTAACAACACTCCACTCAAAAATTGTGGGACTGATATTTGATTCAATCCTGATTTCCTCATTGTTCTGACATAGGTGAGCAATCCAACAAAAAGTATTAACATTGCTAACATTCCCCATAAATGCTTCATAAATTTTAATTGTTGAGCTGATATTTAATTCAACCGACTGCTTCAATTCTTACATAGGTAAATGTGTAATAGACTCTCCCAGATTAACAATTATTACTAAATCAACAAAAAGGGAAACTTGTTTTCATTGTAGAACTATAAGAAAAACTTATTAAACCGCTGAATTATAGAACAGACATGAAAGCTTAATCCCAAGTCCAAGAAACAGTAAAATAATAATTTCAATAGCAAGCATATCTTGAACTGCAGGGTAAATCTAGACAGAAAAATATACCAAATTTGACAATTCCATTGTTACCATATGAAATGAAGAAATTATTACTTGTAATTGCAGATAAGAAATATCAAATATATGAAAGAGCAATGAACAAGAGCTACTATCCTACAGAGGCAAATAATTCAACTAAGGTGTTGGAGCTCATATGCTGTCATGCATAAAAAATATTCTATGATTGCCACTCGTTTTAAACCTGCATTAATTATCTATGTACCTATACATGTGTAATCACATATAAACACATTGTGTATTCATAGTCAGAACAATAGCTGCCAAAATCATTTAGGGAATGTAATGTCCCCTCCTTGGGCAGTTTTGGCTACCAGTGGAGGTTGGCCTATAATATGGTTCTCATAGGCCAGATGATTGAATATGGGACCCACAAAGGGGCTTATGGAGTCATTTGAGGGCTTTATGAGCCAGTTTGAACAGTTTGTGAGGGCTTTTCTTATTACTGTTTGTTAAACCCTATTTCATAAAAGGGACATTACAAAACGGTAGACAGGTATTCCCTGTACACACTGACTATACCCAGCCAGGATAACCAGAACATCCCAGGGTTGAACATAGGCATAGAGGGGGAATTAGGCCATAATGCTAATTCCCACAAATCTGAGGTAAATCAATGTGGAATGATTATGAAAAACAAAAATTATAGCTGTTAAATACATGGAGGCTCTGCCAGATGTAGTGAATCATTGGCTAATAAGAAGACCCCATACAGATGGTTGATTCCTCGTTTTAGTTCTCCCCATGCCCCTAATTGGACAAAAAATGATAAAATCGTCCCGACTGGTAGAGGCGGATTAAAGCTCACCAAACATATGAGGAAGAAAAGAAGGCGGGTGGTCTCCAAATCATCCTCTAAAAGGATTCTTACAATGAGTGTTCCTGACTGTAGTCACTGTTGAACTTAATAGCTGCAACATAGATCAGTGTACTTGTGTTGATTTTCTCTGTTGGTACCTTCAAAGTTCTCAGTCCTCTATCCTCTTTGTTCGACTGTTGTTTCATCAGCTTTCAGTTTGAGAGACTATTTCTGTTGGCACTTGTTTCATGGTGGTTACTCTGCTTCCTAATTTCGATGAGTTCTATGGCATCGCGTTATGTCTTCATCTATTTCTACTATCCGACATAGCTTCATATTTGTCATTGACTTTGGGCGACTCGGCATCGCTATTATTGTTCTTGGCATCGTGCGAACTACTTGTATTGCTGGCAAAGTTTTGCTGTTAGTAAATATGAATGATAACGGTTGAATTTTTAGCGTTGCCGACTCATGCCATGTCAGCATCGGTTCATTACCACCATCAGTTATTGTTTTCACGTGTATAGTTATTGTCCCTTACTAGATAAGTTTAAATATTGGGACAATCACTTCAGTTCCTTGCAATTAAAATATAAAATGTAGGATATGCACCATATCACTCTGACACAATTATGGACAATGATGTGCTGCAATGTCTGATATTGCAAAATATATATATGCAATAGTATACTTCCTTTGACCAAGCAATATGGATATGTAGAGATATTTTCAGGAGCCAATAGTTACCGATTCTGATATTTACTTGTGTACTTGTAATGGTGGTAGGGTTTGTGATCTCTATCTCTATGTGCTTGTGTAGATACAATATTATCAATGACCTTCAGCAGATAAGTAAATTTGTATTCATCTTTGCCTAAGACGAAGAGAAGTCATTGATGATCTCTACACTAGGAAATATGGACTTCACTCATGATATTATCCTCATACACAAACAACAACGATAATGTGTAGGTGACTAGAATTTGCTTTCTTGTATTACTGTTCAGTCATTTCAGTACATTAGCTTTATCTCTGATTCGTATTCGTTAATCTTCTAACTACACATTTCCTTGCTGACATGATTATACTTCTAACAGAGATAGCTGGAGGTTCCTCTCGCTGGTGTTAAATTTATATTTATGCATTCTACTGTGACTGCTATCCTTTAGTTCCAAATTTGTGGTTGCTTCATGCTTACCTACTATACATCCCAACATTGATTTTTATAACTCTTAACAGATACGCAATTACCCCTATATGTTCTCAAGTAACATTTATGGTTGACCTATATCAATCAAGATAACTATTATCGCCTACTATCACCAATCTGTAAAACTAAAAATATCCCATTGCGTGTGTTGTGTGTTGGTTGTCACTATGTGTCTGGATGCTGAATGCGACGTCTTTCATGGCTATTGACTTGCTCTAGATTGCCTGTTTGATCTTCTACATTTTGTGATGTATATGTGGATGCACTCTCTGTATTTGTCCGTCATGTTTCTACTAATGGCCTTGCGTTAATGATTCAGTTGCTTATTCCTTCACATGAACTGCGAAGACTTGTTGAGGTGAGATTCCTATTTTTTTGTGTTTGATTATCCTCTCACTTGTCTGTACTATCTCAGCGTTATTAAATCTGCTGCCAGGCGTTTTCGTTCTGGTTCAATAAAATCAGGCCTTCCGTGCTTTGCTTGTAGTGTGACTATGCTTTGCTCCTTTTACACAAGTTTGGTGTCTTTTCCTTCAGCGCTGCTTCCTCTTGTTGATGACTTATTATTATATTTTATGACTATTTGTAATGTCCCCTTCTCTGCACTAGCCTTAATGGCACCTAGTTGGTCTATCTTTCCATCCGGATAGGCTAACAGTAGTTGGTCTATCTTTCCATCCGGATAGGCTAATGGCACATGTTTTAGAATGCCAGCCAGTCAAAGGAGTTCGGGTTTCAGTTGAGGAGATTTAAATGGGAAATCCTAAGGTTTTCATCACTTTATTTTATTGGATTGAAATGTAAAGTACTTGATTATTTGAAATCACTTTAGGAAAAAACAACTTAAGTGACTAAAAGACAAAATAGTGTTTTATCCCACATTGCTAAGATGTGGGTATCTCCCCACCCTTCGAGTGATAAAAGGAAGCTTTTTGCATTGGGATTAGCACGATGAATATGATAAATATTAGCATACTGCTACAACAGTTGCTTTAATGTGACTGGTAACTTGGAGGACGAAACCCCTCAAGTTATTTGAGGAAGTTGGACGTCACCCCAACTACTCATTCGGAATTAACATACAGTTCTCAGAAACTAGTGCATCGGCTTTTCTCCATGGTTTATGCACAGTGGACGTGCCGGCTAAGGAGGTGAGATAACGGCCAGTAAAGACATTGCCGGTGGGCAGTGAGAGCAACCTTCTACAACAGTCCGAAGGAGTTCTACAGCGGAATACAGGGAACAGCAGTCTACAGGCACAGTCGGAGCCTTCAATCATGTGCTCCACCTTTACTTGGCATCTCCCTCCTATCGCTGCTGAAGGATGTTGTGAGGAGTGGGGTAATCTGTGGATGGAGATTGACCGTGTGTGGGAGTCACACTAATCGCAGCAGGAATCACTGCACACAGGAGTACACGGCAGCAGTTGTTATTCACTCCATGTCAAGGAGAGAGACAGGCTCTTGGTCACCATTAGACGAGCAACTGGCAGTAGTCCCCTTTTTGCCAAATCACGTGGATAGTCACCTACAGCAGCTAACTCCAGAATATCAGTAGCTTACAGCAGACAATCAACTCAGGTCACAGGATGCAGATTATCTTCAGTGGCTAACTCCAGGTTCCGCTTTTCTTATTTATTTCTGAAGATTGTAATCTCGTGTGCAAATAATGTATTGAATGCCATTCAGTATCTTATCATACTTTCAGTTGGACTGTTGTATTCAATATTAATCTGTCAACATATTTCCAAACTTTGCTGTTGTGTTGGAGTCCTAAATCATTTATATTTTATTATACTAGAGTATACATCAGAAGTTCGGACTTCCTAGTGATTTTCATTGTTCAGACAGTGTTCATGCACCAACCGTTTGACGAAATGTCATCAGCACAAGTCTAAAGCAAAGTAACAAGAATCGGAATCGGATCGAAATCGGCAAGGCCGAATCAAATCGTGAATCGGCCATGAATCGGAATCGAATCGGCCATGAATCGGAAAATTTAAAAAACCCTTGAAACTTAGTAACTTATTTCATAAACCCTTTATCGCTGATTCGATTCACCGATTCACAAAAAATCGTTTGGCTTGAATCGAATCGCGTGAATCGCATGAATCGCCGTGATTCTTGGAACTATGGTCTAAAGTTTCTGACCAGTTTAGGTACTCGTCCTTCCGGGGTACTTCATGGGTTCTCTGTGGGTCCTTCTGTGAAAGACCTATAGTGAACCTAAGCATCTAGGAATTACCCCAGGGCGTTAGGTCAGTTTATGAATGTATTTCTGATTTGTTCATCAGCATGTTTTTTCTATCAACATTGGATACTGTCTTGCAACAGCTCGGTAATATTATTCAAGCCATTATTGTTCTATGTAATGCCCTTAGTTTATGACAGTAGTGAACAGAAATCTACTTCGATTCATTTGAAGATCAAGGAATGATTTTTTTTATTTGTAGATTTAAGGACATGACTGCTGATAGATTTGTAAAAGCCAGCCAATAGTTATGTTTGTTGAACATGTTCATGTTGATGTCAATTGCCAATGCATGTAATCTGAAACTATATTAGTAATACAATTAATTAATTTATAACTTTATTGGCCATTATGAATTTATGAGTATCACTCTTCTTTTATATTTGTAACTTCAATGTTTTAACATACATACATGCATACATATACGGACCAACCCGAACCCACAAGGGAGGAAAAATTGTCGTACCCATGTACCGAACCCCGTATCCGTACCCGAATCGGCAACTTAGATTTTATTTAGTGAATGTTTTATTTAGTAATAATTATGTAGTATTGTTAAATTCTCTTTAATTAAAAATATAATGAATAATTATATCTAATTATTTATTATTAATTTGTTTAATCTTTTATTAAATCAATCTTGGAAATGGGGACATTACAAATTAGCATAGTGAGTGAGAAGTTACTTTTCTCTAGCCATCTATACCATGTAAAATGTGGAGATTCTAAATATAGACTGGTTGTGTCTACACATTTGTTCATTGATACTTTGTTAATGTCAACCAATTGCTCCATCTAGGAGATCAAACTAATAGATTTCAAACCATTCTACTTGTACACCTGATTTATAGAAAATGTAGCTCTTGAATCTTAGTATTTGATTGTCAAGAATATTCATTTTTTGCCCTGATCTTTATCCTTCATTCTCCAAGATACTCTCTCTGTGAAAAATGATTGATAGCAATGAGCAAAAAAAAAAGTTATTGATATATGCAGGTTGAGCTGATTAACATATACCAGATTTGTAATTGAACTTTCTAGTAACTAATGAAACATCAAAAATCAAATTACACGAATAAGTAGTTCTACAATGTACATGGCCACCAGCTACTGTAAAAAGGCCTTCGATATCATTGCACAATACAGGTAAAGTTGGATTCGTGCAACAAAAAGAAGCCACATAACTGCAAATATTTTCTGATAATGGATCTCTAACGCTATGGAATAGAGTTAACTTTCTATGAAACTTAGGGAGGCTAAGAACCTTTGGTTGGATCTCTTTTGAGACCTCTCAAATCAGTTTGTTTCCTGAGGTCTGCCGGGATTTCTTAAAATGTAGTTCGATATCAGTATCATGCACTTATTCATTTCTGAAAAGTAGATATTTCGAATTTATCATTCTTTATTTATAAATCTAGTCAATCTTTTTACTTTCTGATACTTATGCAGCATACTTTCTTCCATAGTTGGCATAATCGCCGAATAATCGGCAAGTTTCTACTAATCGCCGAGTTTTTGGGACTGGCGAGTTTTTCCCAAATTTAATCGCAAGAAAAAATCGCCGAGTTTTTGTGAAAAAATCTCTGACTAATCGCCGAGTTTTTGCAAAAAATCGGCGAGTTTTTCAGAAAAACTCTTTTAAATTTTTATTTTATTTTTTTGTTTTTGTTTTTTTTAATTTAAATTTTTTTTTAATTTTTTTTTTTCGTTAAAAACAAAAGGCAAAAAGCCTATATATATTATGTAAGATAGAGAGTTACAATATGCTAGTAGAGCTAGGAAGAGGAAAATGTGATTGTAATGATGTTTTTACTTCTAGTTTGACACAAATTATTTACTATTATGCTTCCCGCCATCAGCATTCAGAATGAGAATGTGATTTTGTACCCACTATGCATTTATATATATCTAAACTCCTACTTCTTTCTTTTGTATTCTTTATAATGAACTCATTAGATGCATCTTCTCATTGAAATTTGCAAAAAAATGTATTTTGAATTAAATTTTAGCGGTTTTTTTAGGTTCCCGAGTTTTCCCGAGTTTTTTTTTAAATGGCCGAGTTTTTCCCGATTAAACTTTTTTTTTTAAATGGCCGAGTTTTTCCCGATTAAACTTTTGGGGGGCTCGGGGAGTTTTTGGATTTGGCGAATTTTCCAACTATGCTTTCTTCATTCTGGTTGCAACACATTTTACATAGTATGCCTATTCATTTTAATAGGTGTTATGTACTGGAGTATTCCCATACATGTAGATTAAATGCAAATTATAGGTTCAAGTGTCATAGTGTAAACAGTACTGATGTTGGTTTTATACACAAATTAATGTGTTTAAGTGAAACTGTGAAAGATAACTATGTTGGATACAAGATGTAAACACATATACACCACACTGCTATTTTAGAAGAGTTGAGTTTATGACTCCCTTCTCATTCTACCGAGTACAGTAAGCACTAAACAATGGACAATAATGTATCTTGTGAATGGAATGATTGTAATATCAAGAAGACAAGCATGTAGAAAAGAGAGCTATATCCAACCTGGTAAAGACGTAATTCGAAACGTGGACCAACTTCCTTGAGTTCAATTGATTTTGGACCTCCAGGTTTTTCATAAACATGATGCCTGTAAGTCCATAAGCTAGGTCAAAAGCTATTGAATAATGAAGTCATAAGTACATTAAAGGATTCAATAAAACTAACCACTAAATATTTATAATTTGGTTAATAAAACTATAGACCTGCAGATATAGGTAATTGATGTCAAAACCATACAAACAACACATCTGTATTGTTCAATAACAATCTATTTATATGGATTTACAAATCTCTAGACCTCGGGTTTTGAACTTGTTTTAAAGAATTTAGAATAAGAAATGCGGGTGAATCTAGCAACCTGAATGGAATCATTTATCTGTACAGAACTTGCCCTGGATCAATCTTGTTCATGGGACTCATTTTTGTAGTGAAAATATGTAGATCCTTCAAAACCAAAATCCATTTTACACAATACCTTAAAACAGAAGCAACCAATAAAATCTAGAAGTTTTATAACATATTAAAAAAACTGACCTTATGTAAATGAAATTCATGCATTCTTAAATTAAATTTGCAAAAGCAAGCACAGTATTTAAGCCGGAATGGACAGCATCTGTTGACCCACAAAAAAATGTCCTGCATCTTATAGTGACATGACCACCCTACTGACAAGCAAGCAATCTCCAATCCTCTGCCTTCCAAAAAAATGTTTTTTTCTGGGTTCAAGTAACCTATACCTGGTCAAGCAATTGCTTTTGATGTTTTTGTATCTTCTGTACACCCAACAAATGGTATTAAGAAAATTCAAAGATATATTAATGTCTTCTTCTTATTTATTATTGTATATCTACCTCCCATTTCTTTGCCTGCTGTATTTTCTTACCTCAGTGTTAGCTGAACTCTTATTAGCTTCCTACGCCTTATTTTTACCGTCTCGTGCTTTCTTCTCCTTCATGTTTTTATGTTTTAAAATAGATTTTACTAAGCTGTGATAGGTCCATAGTGGAAGATATTGTGAAATTCTTGCATGCAAGTACAATTTCTATCATTTTTATACTATTTTCTTGAATTTGTGTTGTTTTGGTTGTCTTATCATATCAATTTAAAGTTGAAATCTCATTAACTGCCTAGATCTGCAATTTTGCATTTGAATTCATACTTGACCATTTGCAATTTCACATTGAATTTCATCTCAAGGAAAGGCAGGTCTCTAGGATGGAACTGGAAATTCTCAATGTGTAGTCTGATTTTTTTATTAGAGCTTAAATTTATCCTCAACTTCTGAACATTAAATTCCCTCAGTTCTGATCAAACATTTGAATGCCTCTTCATTTTGCCTTAGCAGCTTTTATCTCAAAAAATTCTCAAGGTCAGATTTCCAGCTTGGAGCTGGAAATGAGCAACTTGAATTTACCACTTCATCTCTCAAGAATTATCTTTAAAATTCCTTCGACTTTGGATCAAAATCCTTCATTTTCAATGCCTCTCTCACCTTGAATTGGACTTCTAACTTGACTTGGTCAGTTTTACCTTAAAATGCCATGCCTATTTTAGGTTGAAATTCAGCATTGAGCCGGAAATGGCTGAGGGGTAGGTTGGATTTCCAGCTTGGAGCTGCAAATGAGCAACAATTTTCACTTCAATTTTTCAATCTCCATTCAGAATTCCACTTTTTTCTTCTCAACCATCTTTTCCTCTATAAAACTTGACTTGTAAACTCAAACATTTTATCTCCTGTGGAAAGACTTCTTCATTTCACATCCCAAACCACTTGATTCTTGCAAATTTCCTCTACACATGCTGGGTGGATGTCAGAGATGGAGCTGGATGTGCTCCTCAAGGAGGTTGAAAATTCACCAAGAAGCTGGAAATGAGCTCCCAAGGAAATTGGAAATTCACTAAGGAGTTGGAAATGGAATCTCAAGATCGGAAATCAGAAATGGATGAATCTTCTCTGCTTTTCACTTGTTCTTTCTTGAATTTTCTTGCATTTTCCACCTAAGGACTCGGAAATTTTCAATTGTTCCTCACTTGTCCATTTAAACTCTGACCTCCACTTATCATTTTCAACCTCTGTTTGAATTTCGAATTGCACATAGCAACATTTCAGAACACCTTCAGTCTTTAATTTTAGTGAAATTTTCACACCTTTAACCTCAATTCCAACTTTGGCAAATGCAACTTTATTCCTCATCCTCGGACCTTTGCAATTGGAATTTGATCCTTGAACAATTATTCACTTGACAACTCCAGCTAGGGATTTTGACTCTACTCACCCATTCTTAGGAAACTAGGGAAAGCAGAAAAATTGCCAATCTAAGGATTTATAAGCCAAACACTAAGCAACTAATCAAAAAAAAGAAGGGGTTTTCATTTGCAATGGGGGGTGTATCTTTATAACACAATAGATATTATAAAAATCTTGGAATACATATCCTTTCAAGGATGAACCAATGAGAAAATTCATCACAATATCACATCAAATACCTTCTACATGTCCACTTGTGAATGAGTCAAGTTGGATGAACTTGAACATGTTCATTTGGAATCCTTTAATTGGTTAAAGATGACCAAAATTTCACCATCTTGCACAGTTCGCGAAGTGTTCTTGTTTCTTCATCTAGGTTTCAACACCACTTCATCATCATCCTAAAGAAGCCTCTGCATCTCTAGCAATATCTCTTAATACTAAATATTATTCAACCTTTGATTGTGATGGCTCATATTCCCAAATCGAACTTCATGAATTTCCTTTTTTCATTTTCATCCTTCATCATTTTGGAAATTTTCTCATTAAATTGTTCTTGAAATTGCTCTTGCCTTGATATCTTCAACTTCTCGTATCCATTGAGTCCTTCATTTTGATCCTTGGAAATCCAAGGTCAATATGGCTTTCTTCATTTGTAGAACCATTCATTTCCTTATACATCTTGTATTCTTGTGTGAATTTTGTCCTGTTCATTTCCATATCATCATGACAAATGTCTTAATGTCGCCTTGAGCTTGAACTTGTCTTTAAACACCACTAGTCCATTTTGAAGTGTCCTGCTTGGGATTTCCTTGGTGATGATGAACATTTTAAACCTTGAATTTCCTCTTGTTTTCCAAGGTGGATTTGAGACATAAAGGTGGAAATGCAAGATGTTTGGGACACATTTTCACTTCTAAAATTTCTTCCTTCACCCTTTAATCTTCTTCAATTTTGAGCGAAATCTTTATCTTACCCTTTCATTTTACCACAAAATATTGATGCTCTTCTAGGGTAGGTTTGAAGAAAAAAGCTGGAAATCAAAGCTTGAGACAACCTTTTTAACTTCTTCACTTTGAATTTTCTTCTTTGGATGCAAATTTAACTTGCCTCACCAATTTCATCTCAAATTTGTGTTTTCCTTAGGCGGGATTCAAGAGATCAGTTGGAAATGTTATTCTCCTTCAGCGCATTTAAGAAGGTAGGCTGGAAGTGTCATCATGCTGGGCAGAATTCTCAATACAAGATGGAAATCATGCTAAAAACATGGGGGGTTTCGAAATATAAGCTGGAAATGAACCTTGGAGGTGGCTGAATTTAAGAGATAAGGCTGGATTAGCCCTAGACTTCAGCGCAAATCCACCATGACACTGGACAATGGTGAATCTTGTCTAAGGCATGCAAAGGTGAAGTGCTCGTATGGTTTCCAATTGGAAATGTATCCATCTTGCAAGAATTGAAAGATTTTTCATTTTATCTAAAATTCTCAAGCACTTTTCACTTCCAAGTTCTTCATTGGCATATTTTGGACTTAATTAACACACTTGGGTTACAATCCTTAAAACAATTCACCATCTTTTATCTAGCTTGTACTCTCAATTTGACTTGATCCTAACTTCCCCATTTTCACAACTCATCTTCTCCTACCACAACTTGGCATCCTTAAGACCTTGGGGATTACTAATTCTAACAAGAATTAAACGTCAAATTGCAACCTACACAATAATTTTGCAACATTTTTGACAACTTTTACTCTAAACATAATCTTCACAACTTCACCCTCAATTTCCAACTCTCGCAATCACAACATTTCAAATCCATACTTCTCAGACATGGATTCCACAAAGCAATTGTTTTCTCAACGCATGCAAGGATTGAAAGAGGAACTTGGCCTAAAGGCAATTTCCTAAACGAAATCCTCCCTAAGCCCGGATTTTGTAATTGACATACAATTCTTATGAAATTTCATCATTCCACACTTCAACCTAGCCTTACAGAGACTCGAGCCACCTATTCCTTATTAGTCGGGAGACTAAGAAACCCGAAAAATGTTGCCAACCTAAGGACACTATGCAAAACACTAAGCAACTGAACGAGAAAAGAGGATATCCCCATTTACAATGGGGCATGTGTGTATATACAACACAACACTAGTGCCAACTCAAAAAAAAAATGTTCATGAACATTTCAAAAAGATAAAATCCATACCTTAAAATCTACCAAAACAATAAACAAACAAAATATCAACAAATATCAAACAAAATAATGAATAGACCTTAAGCCTAATTAGAGATGACACATGTTGGGTAATGTTGTTAAACATGGTAGAGCCTCAAGCTTCGTACTTGGGACTAAAAAAATTTTGTGGTCTGACTATCTGACTTTGAATCTAACAAATTTGAAATCAATTTATTGCTTTTGATGCCTTCTAATTAGAATAGTGCAATACATTTCGACCTAAGAAGTTCGAAAGCCTATCACCATTGCTTTAACCCTTGAATCCCAAACCCCTAGAGGCTGCAAAAAAGTTCCAAACACCTATAATAATGTGTAAGAATTCAGGAGAATCCAATCACATGAACTTAGACCTAGGTGAATGAAGACAAGTTACAAAAGTTGCAAGAAAATAAGCAAATAATCTAGACCACAAATAACAAATTCCAATATTGAGGATTAAAAGATGTCATACGAATAAATTATGTTTAATGTTGGATGGCTCTGCTACGATCGCTGGTGACCTGCGAGGCTAGGGCCCACGTGCCCTAAGCCTGTCTGTCAGCGGTTGTTCCTGCGTTTGGAGGCGTGGCTCTGGTTGCCGATGATGGTGGTGGGTGTTGCGGCAAGGTATGTGGGTGAAGTGTGTGTGGCTGGGCAAGGTTTTGGGCGGACATGTGGGGTTGGGCTAGCTAGGGCTGGTCTTGGAGAGGGGGATCTCCATTCTATGATGGTGCTTGGTGCAGGGCTAGGTATTGGTGGTTGTGGGTTAGTTTTTTCAGCTTGGGGTTAGCGTTTTTTGGATCTGGACATGGGGCAATCGGAGCTCCCTACGTCTCAAACTTTATCGACCGATATGGAGATGGTTGATTCCTCCATACTGATGCGAGTTGGGGCTAAGGGCCAGACTGATAATCTCACATTTGGAGTGAACGCTTCATTGTCAAAGGGTTTTGTCCGCATTAAGAAGATGAATGGGTGTTTGGAACGATCTGATGATCGACCAGTATTGGTTATTCAACCAAAGCAGATTTTAGAAAGTGCCCCCAGAATAATTTTTCTCAATCATTGAATTCCATTTTGCCGACCCCTAAGGATGTTAAGGGTAAGGCCCCTATGCTAGAAGGTACTATAGACAAGAAGGGTTTTATCCCAGTAAAGCCGCGTAATAAAGGAAAGGGCAGAAGAGAACTTGAATGGACAGACAAAATGATGACACTTTTAACAGGTTTAATGTTTTGGATAATTTGGTTCAAGAGGAAGGCATACCAATTGAGTTGCCCTTGGGTGATGTTTCTTTTCAGGGGCCTCAGGTGGAGGAGGTTAGGAATTGTGCCCAGGTACCTGATGTGGATCAAGATCAACCAGTTATTTTGGAGGGATTGAATCGGGAGAAAAGTTGTGATGTTCCTGGTGGATCACATCCTAGAGACGGTCCAAATATCATAGCTTCTCCTCCCCCTAGCTAGAAAGGGGTGCCTGACACCACAAAAGGTTCTAAAGTTGCACCCTCTTTAGGCTTACATCAAAAGCCCTTTAAAAAAGGGACCGCAGAGAAGTTTGTTAAGAGTGGAAGGAAGACTGACCAAGAGAAGGTTAAGATGATGGGACGGACTTTAGTTGAGGCAGGGTTTGTGAAACCCATTGACTCCCACTTCTCGCAATCTTCCAAATGATTATTCTCCCTTGGAATGTGAGGGGGTTGAACAGCATCCCTAGACAAAAGATTGTTCGTAGATTGATTGATTCTTAGTCTCCAGATGTTATTTTCATTTAGCAAACTAGGCTTTTAGTTGATGAGTTGGATAGTTGTGGGCCAAAGTTGTAGCCCCAGGGTAGCTAGTAGGGAGTGGGTGCTCAAGGTAGCTCGGGTGGACTTGCTTGTCTCTGGAATCCTAGGAAGGTGACTCCTCTATGGTGGATTTCGAGTAGGTCCTCTATCTCTTTAATGGCTTCTCACTTTGAGACAGGAGAAAGGTGCTTATTTTCTAATATTTATGCTCCTAATGATTTGGTGGATAAATCTCTTATGTGGTCAAATATCACATTTGTTCGCTCTTTAGATCCTTTCCTTCCTTGGATTGTGGCTAGAGACTTTAATGCTGTTACTAGTTTGGAGGAAAAGAGAGGCAAGATTGCTCGTTTGGGCCCCTCTTCTAGTATGCTTAAAGATAAAATTGGTTATTTGAATCTCATTGACGTTAAACCTGGCTCTGGTACTTTCACCTAGAATAACAGAAGGAGTGGAACAGAGGCCATTTCAGAAAGGCTAGATAGGTTCCTTGTTTCTTGTTTTTGGATGGATATTAGATGGTCTACCAAATCAGAAATTCTTGATTGGAGAGGTTCTGGCCACTAGCCTATTAAGCTCTCTGTCACTCCTTTTAAGACTACTAAGAATCCTTCTTTCAAGTTTCAGCTGATGTGGCTCAGGGATCCCTCTCTGCAAAATCTTATGATAACCAAGTGGCATAAGGGTAGGCCTCCCCATGGCACCTCCATGTTCACCTTTGAGAAGAGGCTTCAGCATGTGAAATTCAGGCTTAAAAAGTGGAACAAACAGTGTTTTGGGAACCTTCAAGACCAGTTGAGGGCAGCCCAGGCCAGGCTAGACAATGTCACATGCCTGATCAGAGGCCAAGGAATGATTCCGGATTTAATTTCTAAAGAGTCCTCAGCTCTAACGGCATTAGAGGAATGGGAGTTTCCTTTGGAAGCAAAAGTCTCGGATGGATTGGCTGTAGAAGGGAGATAGAAACACTGCTTTCTTCCATCACTTCTCTTGTTTCTGCTTTTGGAAATCAACTCTTCTCCAAAGAGGCGATTTCTCTAAAGGCCATTAGATACTTTTCTCATCTTTTCTCTAAGGAGGAACCTTGTGCATTAGTGGAGACAAGGAGTATTTTAGATTGCATTCCCCAACTGGTGTCTAACAATATGAACAGGAATCTGTTAAGACCTATTGTGCTTGAAGAACTTGAGCAGGTGGTTTTTGGCATGAAGAAAGGTAAAGCCCCGGGCCTGGATGGTTTTCCCATTGAATTTTTCCAAGAATTTTGGGAGATTATTAAATTTGATCTTCTTGAAGTAGTCCAAGAATCTTATCAAAACAAACAAATGCTCAAGTCTTTGAATGCTACCTTCCTGGCTCTCATTCCCAAGATGGACGAGGCTAACAGTTTGGATCAGTTCAGACCTATTGCTTTATGCAATGTCACTTACAAAATTATCACCAAATTGATTGCCAAAAGACTCAAGCCTTATTTGGCCACTTTGATATCTGAGGAACAGGGAGGCTTTGCGAGTGGCAGACAGATTCTTGATGGGGTGGTTATTGCTTCAGAGGCTATCCACTCTATGGCCACGTCTAAGGAAAAGGCTATGTTTATTAAGTTGGATTTAGCAAAAGCATATGACCGGGTCAGCTAGGAGTTATTGGGTCGTGTTCTTCTAGCTTTCGGATTTGATATGGAATGGGTTGACTGGATTCTCAGTTGTGTGACTTCCCCATCTTTTTCGGTTCTTATTAATGGAGAACCCACAAATTATAACACAAATGGTTCTTCTCGTGGGAACCCTGGGCAGGTTGGTGTGGGGGGGATTGGGAGAGATACAAATGGTAATGTTATTTTTATGTTTTCTGTTTACAAAGGATTTCACTCCAATAACGTGACGGAGACCTTGGCCATTAAGATAGCTATTGAGTAGGGATGCTCTCTAGGGTGGAGGAAAATGGTGTGTGAGTCAGATTCTCAGATTGTTGTGGATATGATAAATAACCAGAGTGTGGATGATTCTAACTGGCAAATAGCCTCTATTGTCAGAGAGATTCTTCATTTGAGCAGCTTTTTGGATTGGATATCCTTTTGTCATATTCCTAGGGAATGGAACAGCGTGGCTGATGTCTTGGCAAAATGGGCATTAGAGAAAGGAGATGGATGGGATATTTCAGGAAGGGATGATCTTCCTGTTGATTATATTGGGACTCTTGAGCAGTTAGTGGAAAAGGATAGAATTTAACTGTTCTTGGGTTTTGTTTTGTTCTTCTAGGCCTATGGCCTTCTGTAATTTGGATTTGACTGAATAAATTTTTACCCCTTTTTCCAAAAGATGTCATACAAGAAAGTCCCTACAAGTATATAGGCCTCTAGGATACATGAATCAAGGAGATCATGCCCAAATATCTAATCCCTTCCAATTAGAAGGTGAGTTAACTTGGCCTTACTAAGAGATCAAAAGTATAATTGCTACAGAATGGCTCAATTAACTCAACATGACTAACACAAAGGTGATCTTGACTGAACAAATTTGGCACCTAACTATTGTCAATCAAATATTGATAAGGCAATGGTTGCACTTGTGTGCCTCAAGTCAAAGTGAACATGTGCTATTATAAGCTACCCAGGAGGGAATAATTAATGCCCTAAATAAACTTAATAGGTCCAATATTACACCAACCATAGTATAGCTTAACCACTAGATAGCTTAACTTTAACAACATATAATTAAGGGGAAAGACCTATTAATAATGTAGTGATAAGGAGTTTAGTATAATGGTTATCCAAGCAACACATTGAGAATAACACACTGTGACTTAATATTATTACAGTTCCACAATCCATAGAGATAGTTGCAAATATTTTTGGGTACATAGTATGGAGTTTTCTTGTCAATGTTTTAGATCACACTCTTTGATCCATCATTAGGATAATGGATGTGAAGTTGCAGACCTCACTACGAAAAGAGAAGGGAGGCACGTGGTTCAAAAGAACGGGAATGATAATAAAATACAAGGAAGACCAAAAGATTAAAACAATTAAAAGTATAACAAAAGAAATAGCACTAGATGAAAAGAGTGAAAATTATCAAATTGCTAAAGAAAAGAGGAAACAAGGAAACAAAGAAAAGATACAGATAATAAATAAAGAAGGAAAAAAATGGTAATCAAGACAAAAGAATGACAACGAGTACAAAGTAAACCAAAATTATTAAATAGATGGTAAAAATATTTAAAAAGAATCAAAACAAAAGGAAGAATAAAATTCCTAACACGTGATATATATATATATATATATATATATAAACAAAAGCTAAATAAAAAATCCAAGGAATAGTGTAAAAAGAAATTAAAAATATGAAACCAAAACAAAAGAAAGAAAACATAAACTAGAAAAAGAATATGAAATAAGAAACAAATGAAGACATTTATTAAAAAAGGCAAATAGAAGGAATATTAAGTAATATATAAAAAGGAGTATATATAAATTAAAAAATACAAGGAATGGAAGCAAAATAAATTACAAAACAAGAAACCTAAACAAAAGAAAGAAAACATAAGCTAGAAAAAGGAATAAGAAATAAGAAACAAATAAAAGTCAAGAATTAATAGAAGGATATAATAGAAAAATAAAGAAGAAACTAATCAATATATAAAAAGGAGTAAATATGAATAGGCATATGCTTAGGCATTAGACTACATATATAGATGTACAAATAAGAATATCAAAAAGTACATATAATATATATTTGTCTGTGTGTATTGTATGTATGATGTATCTTACTAATAAAGGAAAGCTAATGGATATAATCGGATAAAAAGGAAAAAATATAAAAAGGAGAGAAAAAGACAAGAGGAAGAAGAGAGGTGAAAACAAGCAAAAGAGGTAAGAAAGAGATGAAGAAGAAGATAACAAGAAAGTAGGAAACAATTAGAGAAAACATGATATAAATCCAAAAGAGAAGGCAATAAAAGAAGAGAGAGAAGAGAGAAACTAACAAGAAAGAGATGGGGAGGAGGAGAATGATAAGGACAGGGAGGGGGTGTACAGCAAAGACCACACCATGATAAAGAGAAGAATCTATCAAGCTAAGGGTTAGAGAGGGGGGAAGAAGGAAAATGAAACAAGAAGGAAGCAAATGATTAATTGAGGTTGGATAAAAGAGGATGCAACAAAGCCCTCAGACTCCAACCATCATCGAGATGGATGGTAGGCTGATTGAATATTTCAATGGCTTCCTTGAGTTTTTTATTTAAGTTGTCATCTTTGAATAAGATTGGGGAGCTATCCACGCAAATATGGCCTTTGGTAGAGAAGAAGTGGTCTACTAGGGCTGAATTGAAGGTTTGCTCATGCGTGAAATCTAAACCATGTTCTTTTGATTCTAGTGCAATGAGTGCCAAATTCACCTATGTAAGGAGTGCCACAAGAGCAAATAACTTGCAGACACAAGCATCTTAAAAGATGTCTCTATGACCTTTTAGAAGAGGGATGTGATTTTCCAATGGAGAAAATGGCTTGAAAGAACATCAAAGACCTTTTTTAAGAAGAATTTTAGCAATTGTTTGGGAATTGCCTTCAATATAGGGAACGGGACGTGGGGTTGCGGTTTGGTTAAGGAGTAAAAACACAACTTGTCTTGGTTATAGGCTCTAGAAATTTGTCTGCTAGAGTACCCATTCAAATTGAAGAAGACTAGACAAAAATGATCCAGCTCTTGGTTAAGATTTTCCTCATCATAAATGAGATACGCTCTCATGGCAAGGGTCTTAAGAATGCCAATTTTTTGGCTAGGGTGGGTTTTGAGAAGAACAGAGAAGGTAGAGTTCGATGTGGGTAGCATTGCACAAAACTTGTCAACCTAGAGAGCCATCTAACTTACTTATGAGAATAATGCCTATGAACAAGAATTGGCTGTTGGTCCTTGGTGAAGGAAATGCAATGGGCTATCAATTAAGATGGGCATGGAAGTTTTCCAACTTCTCAAGGCCAAGCTGCCAATAAATATTGGGGTCATCCACATATCGAATCCACAACCTTGGTTTGAGAGAAAAGGAAGAAAAAAGCCACTTCTTTGAAGTGCCTCATGTAAAGGTTAACGATTACCGGAAAGTGAGGAGAACACCCTATCGACCTTTCTCGTAGATGAGTCTTGGAAAGAGGAAAAAAATATGGATCTCGGGCATAACTCAACAAGGGAGCTATTTCATCATTAGATTTTCTCTTGACAATCTCAATAACATCTAGAATGGGATGTTGGGGAAAAGTGAAACCACATCAAAGCATACAAAGAGATCATTGTTCTCAAATCTTTTATCCTTAATAAAATCAACAAAATAGGAAGAATCTTTGATGTAGGACTCAGATTTACCAACAAGACGAGTGATAGGTATTTTTAAAATTTCTTTTATTTATGGATCATGGAGTGTGATCGGAAACGTTCATTAAAAACCTCCAACACAATCTACTTAGAAATATTTGAAATTACATATGAATTATCAACTCAAATATAAAGGATATCAAAGGTTAAAAATCATAGCATCATCGTCAATGGAATTACCAATATAGAATTGAAAAAGATCTAAACCACTCCCATAACCTCAATAGGTTCTTAAAAGAAGCTTTAAAACTTGTAACAAAATCTGAACACCTTCCATCACAACACGGAATGACAATCCATATACAAAGTTCTAGAGATATATTTTAATACACACATGACAGTTAACATTCAATCAAGAAACAACTGGGTGAAGACCTTGAGGCTTGTTCTTACCCATTAAAACTTGTCAGTAATAAATTCAATTCAAATTTTGCTTGTAGACATTCCTACCATACTCATGCAGAGATGTTGGGTACAGATACCAGTATGAAGAAATGAAAGACTCATGAGTAAATGAACAAAGGTATGGATATATCATATGCAACTATAGACAATGGATGATGTGGACATGTAAATTGGGATGCAGTCCTCAACCTTGTACAAGAGTTTCCTGATGACTGTTGTTTCACCAATAAAAACCTTAGTGACGGATATAGCTTATGACTCTCAACTTTATTGGTCTCCTCAAAGAAAGGAAATCAATTCTAGAAATTGAAAAGAGATGAATCATCACTTCAGTCACAATCAGCAACAATAGTCGGGTAAAAATCTGCTATATGAGTTGATATTTCTTAAGTAACTACTGCAAATTCTTTAGTTATTAATACAGAATCACAGATGCAAAAGAATTCTAAAAGACAATAGACTTACAAAGGATAAACTTTGATTATGATTAAAAAAATGCAACTGAAACTTAGAGCTCATTAAAAGCAATTTAGGGGCCAGATGTACCTGAAAGATATGTAATCTGACTGGTTTGCAAATGTTATGATGCGCTTTGAATCAGGCTTAGGAACTGGAAAAAGATGCTTCAAAATGTTTGAAGTTCTTTCTCCAAGCTGTATTGAACACAAACAATAAAAATAAGACAATGTAGAAAGGATGCACAAGGAAGGACATGACATGAAAGATATATTTCAAATGTAAACTGCAAAGAGAACCAGAAATCAACAATTGAAAAAGAAAATGCCATCCAGCTTTCTAAAAGATAATAAAACGCACCAACCAGGAACATGGATAAAGAAAAAAATCAAATGCATTAGATATCACATCAGGTGCCAAGAATGTAACTGAATTAAAAAAAAGATATTTCATATCTATCAGAAATCTGAAAATTATTAAGGAAGAGAGGGAAACACGAAGATGATACAAGAGGGACGTCGTGCTCAGGAAAAAATCCCCACCCTATTATAAGAAGAATCAACAAACAAAATAAAATTTTGAAAGAATATCAATTTTGGCAGCTGCTAACTAGTTAGTTCTAAAAACAAAAAATAAAATGCATTTCACTTGTGAAAACAGACCATACAGGAAAGTGGAGCAACCTTTAGAACTCATGGGTTCTCCATGACACACAATTTGCTTTAAGTGTATGGATCTGTTGAGCCACTACTGTAACAAATTCCAATTTTTCCTTTCTCCTAGGTAACTTAAAATGCATAGACATTATAACTTAATGGTATCTAATCCACAGAGATAAGTAAACTGTATACACTATAAGTGATTTTCATTCAACTGAAAAGCAAAAATTTGTCATAACTAGAATCACAATACAGACTGCATTGGAAGACAGGAACAAAAACCAACATTAATAATTAAAAAAAACTATCCAGTAGCAGCTTCTAATACTTCAGAAAAATACAGAGAACAAAACAACTGTCCAGAATGGAAAACTTATGATGCCAGTTACATAGACATGGCAAATACAAAATCCAGAATCCAATCAAGCACACAAAAGTGGCCATCTTCGAGGTAAGGTGAAAGTATCAACAAAAAAGAAAAGAGAACTTTCATACTAAAAAGTTTTGAATACCTTGGTGGAGAAATTATGAAGAATAAGATGAGGATAAGCCTCTGACATGGTTCCAACAGCCTTTTTATCTTTGATATCATGCCTTGTCACCTGTGAATTCAAAAACATTAATGAAATTTAATCCTCTCTTTATTAAAAATTCAACTTATGCACGTAAGGCCAATTTCATATATTCAGAAACCATACAGCATACCACATTGTGCAATCCAAAGTAAGCAGTTGGACCAAAGGGTAAATGGCACACAATTAACCCATCGGGTTCCCCACGGTGCTCGTGGACCATAACTATATCTGTAAACTCGTGAGAGCGACAGGCCTCCACTATTTCAGATATAACCTACAACACAGTTTTTGTTTAACATACAGAAGAATATGTGGGAGATGATGCAAAAAATTCACGAAATTACTAAATCTATCATTCTTTCCTTTTCTTATAATAGTAATAATATATATGTTTTATAACAAAAGATACAATGCAAAAGTGGGCCAGAGTGAATGCAAGAATCTAAATAGCACACATCTCAAAGAGAATGAAGATTAGACTGAACCAAACTATTTTAACATAGTAAAAAAATTCACCAGATTTTCTAGTGAGAAATAACACGTCTTAAACCTCAAAATCCAAATTAGAGACAAAAACATGTAAATTCTATACCATTAGTAGCATTATACTATAGATCTTGCAGACAAGAAAAAATTGTGTTTTACTTTGCACAGTCAGCTTCTTTAGATTATTACGTAAGATAATGAATGTTTTATTAAACGAAGATCATAAATGATCTATATATACAAGTATACACAAGAATGTTTCTATAACGAACAAAGAGAGAAATAGAAACATTATGAAGGGAGAAAGAGAGTTTCCATATTGCACAGAGAGAGAATATGAAAACATAGGAGAGGAGTGACAATTAGAAATAAAAGTAAATCTACACTAGAGAGAGAAACAAAAATAGAGAGATTTAATCTAATACCCCTCTTAACAGTCAATCTAACTTCGAAACAAAAAACTTGCAGGTGAATCCTCAAAAGGTGTAAAAGGAAAACTCAGGTTGGTCAGTGAGCTTTGCATGTTTTGCAATATTGGCCTTCCATTGTTCAAAAGCAATGTGAGTCCTACATTCTCAAATCACATGACCAAATTTGTGGCAATAGTTGCACCAGATTTGCTTCTTCTTAGAGCTATCTTAAGACTGAGCAAATGACTAAGATGGGCCTTTATCCTCTTCAAACGATCCTGTTGCAGAAGTTTGGTGCACAAATCTAAAAATTTGAGGTTAACATTAGTTGAAGTAATGTTGAGTGTCTCAATAAAGTGCTCATTGGATGGTGGTAGACTTTTTAGAGAAATGACCACCATATCCTCTTCCTCCATTGTACAGCCAATGGCCTCAAGCTAATCTATGATGTCCTTAATCTTTAAAAGATATTCCTGTAGGGCATTTGCTCATCCATAATAATAGAGAATAACTAATTCTTTAGAAAGAAAGCTCTACTTTTGTTTGATGTCTCATGGAGATCCTTCAGTGCATTTCAGATCTTTGCAGTTGTCTTGTCAGATGGCACTTAAGGCAGTTGATCATCAGTAACTGAAAGCTTAATAAGCATAACTACTTCATGATTATGCTCATCAAACTTCTCTCGAGTAGCATCAATTGTGGTAGGCCAAGTCTCTGTACCAAGAACAATCACCTCAAGGCAACAATACTCAAAGATTGTCATCATTCTCAGCTTCCAGGTGTTGTAGTTCTTCCCATTGAATCGTTGACTGCCTTCCAAGAGAAGATTGGTGAGAGATACCACAACACACTTTTTATGCATAAAAAAGTGAATATCTTTAAAATAAAATAAAATAAAAGCACAAATTTTGAGGTAGACTGACGGAAGATCCAAAAAAAATGAAAGGACTCCTAGAAGAGAGCTTGAAGATATTCCTATAGAGCATTTGCTCATCCATAATAATAGAGAATAGCTGATTCTTTAGAAAGAAAGCTCTACTTTTGTCTGATGTCTCATGGAGATCCTTCAGTGCATTTCAGCTCTTTGCAGTTGTCTTGTCAGACAGCACTTGAGGCAATTGATCATCAGTAACTAAAAGCTTAATAAGCATAACTACTTCATGATTATGCTCATCAAACTTCTTTTGAGTAGCATCAATTGTGGTAGGCCGAGTCTCCGTACCAAGAACAATCACCTCAAGGCAACAGTACTCAAAGAGTGTCATCATTCTCAGCTTCCAAGTGTTGTAGTTCTTCCCATTGAATCGTTGACTGCCTTCCAAGAGAAGATTGGTGAGAGATGCCACAACACGCCTTTTATGCATTAAAAAAGTGAATATCTTTAAAATAAAATAAAATATAAGCACAAACTTTGAGGTAGACTGACCGAAGACCCAGAAAAAATGAAAGGACTCCCAGAAGAGAGCTTGAAAAACCTAAAAAGAATCTAAAATTAAATTATGAGTTCGTAGACTCAAAAATTGAGGCACGAAAAACATGCACCCAAAAAACAGAGACCTTCCCAGTTGAGATCTATAAAAACCCTCCAAGGAAACAACAAAGTACTTGACCCTAGCCATTTATGGAAAAAAACAAAAAATTGCAGGTTTGACTATAAAAAAAGGTGGAATCAGCAACTTTTGGTCGTAAATCAATGACAACGGGTTTATAAACCCTAGATGACCCAATAGCAATAGAAATCAGCCATGAAACAGGTCAAAATGATAAGAAACTGGTGGCACAAACTAAAGAATGTCCAAAAAAACTCAATCACCGCTAGTTGCAGGTCACGGGGGTAGCAGAAAACGGCGCGAAGGCAGTGGGTAACAGCAAAAATGGGACCAGCACCAAACATGTCTGCAAATGTCTACTAAAACCACGTCCAAAAAGAGCAGAAAATCGCATCAAAATGCAAAGAAAATGGTCTCAAAAAAAAAACACCTAAAAGGATTGAAAAAACGCGAATTCTTGCAAAGAAAAAAAATTTAAACACACCCAAGCAAAGGATGTTGAAAATCTTGAGTTTAAAACTTTTTGAAGAAATTAAAGATTTTCAGAACCTTTTTTGATAAATAACTCAAAAATTTTCAATAGTGAAATTATTATTTTTTCGAAAATAAATAGCTCTGATACCATATTCTGGTAAAATAATGAATGTGTTATTAAAAAGAGATCATAAATGATCTATATGTTGTTTTCCAAAGGATATCTGCAAATGTACTAAGCACTGCCATGTATTTGGTATGTGTTTTCCAACTGCAGCCTCCCCTTATATTTATAAGAGAGTGAGAGAATAGACATGTCCCTTCACGGGACATGTCTGTTCATTATTATAATTAAACTCTTATATATATATATATATATATCTTAATGTAATTTATCCGAGTTAAGATACAAATCATCAACACTATATATATAAGTATACACAAGAATGTTTCTATAATTAAAAAAGAGAGAACTACAAACATTCTGAAGAGAGAGAGAGAGAGAGAGAGTTTCCATATTGAACAAAGAGAATATAGAAACATAGAAAAGTGAGCATTAGAAATAGAAGTAAATCTACAAAAGAGAGAGAAAGAAAAATGGAGAGATTTAACTCTAATAAAATAAGTTACCAAATTCTCTCCAGCAACCCTCAAAGTCTGGTTCAACTCTGTACAAAGTCTAGTCGTTATCAAATTCTCCCCAAATTCGCCTACAAAGCCACAGATTCACTGCAAATTCTGTCAAAGGAATCTGGGCAGAACTTGAAGCGAATTTTGAAGAATTTGCAGCCCAGCAGCCAAACCTGAGCCGAATTTGGTCTGAAACAATTCTTTTTTACTTTTTAAAAGTGGTTTTTAAATTTTTTGCCTAATTTGGTCTATTCGATCCTCCCAACCCTAAAAGTGACCAATAAAAAGGCCAAAAAAGATGGTTTATATGCCATTTATGTGTTTGTGAGTGAAAATGAAAACTTGCTTATAGAGGAAATCCAAATTGACAATTGGTGAAGTCCGAATTGAAGATTATAGAGGAATTCCTTTAAAAAACAATGATATTCTTTGAATCCAGGACTTTTAAACTTTTGATCTAGCTTGGTTAGAAATCCTCTAAACCAATATTAAAAAAATCAGATAACAGCACTTATCTTTTGATGATTCCTTTCATTCTCAAACTGTAACTTGATATGGAAATATGTCCCATGCATGCGACCAAGCAAGTGTATGATGTTGTATGTATGACTAACTGATGCAATTAATATCCTATTGAAATGAAACATATATATGGTGGTGTATTTTGCTATGTTGCTTTACTATTAGCAGAGTGGTGTATGGACTTATTTTTTGTTGCATACACACACACACATATGTATTTTTAAAAACATATGTTTTGGTACGGATGAACCCAAAACGAATCCGAACCCAACCCAAAAAATATTTGGACAAATTTCAAACTCGAATCTCGAACCCGCATCCGTACCAGAATCTGAACCGGCAACTTAGCTAATAAAGATTGGATGGAGACAACGAAAGACTCAAAGAAAGATTGACAATCTTACAAAGCTCTAGAGATCAAATAAACACAAAAATTAGACGGCATCTTTCCCAGCTCTATTACATAACGTATATAGCCCTAGGACAATTCAAAAAAATTATTTAAGTTATGATCAAATTGTAGATCCATAAATAAATGCAATTTTCAAGAAAGCCTATATAGCAAATCTAATGGTAAGTGATGAGTTGCTGAATAAGTAGATTTGTCTTCAGAAATTCTCTTGGGCACACTTGTCTATATTGGTAGAATTGGCTGCAAAATAGGGATGGCGAAGAGTAAACTACTGTATTGGTTAACTTGTCAGCTAGAATGAGATTTGAAATGTCGTTGGATGGACATAGGACATGTTGGGATGCTGGTGGATTTTTTCAAGATTACTCTGATTTGAGCCCGTGGTACAGTACCACCTGGGTGTTGACACCTGACCAACATTTTTGGATCTGGGATCCCTTCCCTTCAGTTTTCTTTAGTTTATTTTAAAAAAGGCTTACACAACACAGGTTGCATGGAATAAACCTCAAGCTCCTACAAACATTTGAAACTTAATTACTGGAAAGCAGTTTTTTTCTAACCTGATCTTCCAGACAGAAGAAAACACAAAACATAAATTAATTACTTTGCGTCACAAGTGATTTCCTATCATGCTCTTCATAGTTACAATTTTGATGCTGCTGGAAGGCTTAACTGTGTGTGTCTTATAATTCTGGCTTCTCCTATAAAAAATGCATGGAAACCAATGATGGTGTATGAAGGACTGTAAAGCATTTAGGATGTCAATAGCAGAATAAACACACAGATTTTCATAAGTACAATATTAGTCACAGAAAAAAGGCATACAAATACAAGCTCTTTATTTTAAAACCAAAAACTTTGAAACAAAAACAATAAATAATTAGATTACGTACTGCAAGAAAATCAAAGACATAACTAACCTGACCACCTCGGTTGATCCTTTGTGCATTAGGAAATACAAATTTTAGTTCCTGCAACCAATAAATGCTGTATGAATGCATACCTGGCACTTTCTACCCCAAACATCATCTCTCGTAATAAACAAACTGAATGCATGCAGGTTGAAACAGCTAACCTTGACAAATTGTGTAAGCCGACTGCTTGGGTTCCGAGAAGTACTCAACAAAATCTTTGGATCCCTCTCCGATGCATTTGCATACTCATCATCAATAGATGTTTTTTGCACTATTTCATTCATAGCAACATCCATTAAAAAAAGGTTTTAATCCACTAGAATTAAACAGAAGAAAATAGAACAGAGCAAAACCATCACGGTTATTTAACTAAACAATGAAATAACTCTTCTGACGTAAACTTATTTGCATGGTACATCAGCCAGATATTACAAAAGCTATAAGTGTAAAAATGAAAAGAAAACATTATTGAAGCATGCAAATTTGAGATAAGTTGCTGAGGATCGGACGAATAATAACTAGACATCACATAAATGGTGTTGGGAGAGCACTTAAATATATTGAAACCTTGAATTAGCGATATAATTCACTGTAGGAACATTTTCCATTGTGTTTTCCTTTTTATAGATACAAGAAAGTATGATTGATAAAATAATAAAAGTTTATAGAAATGCCATTCCAAGCATTCACCACAATTCATTTATCAACTTTCCAAAATATTCATAGCCATTGAAATCCAAATCCAAGGCCATTAACTTTCTAATTGATCCCAATAATTGGGCTGTACTATGTTTTTTGTTGCCATTATTGCTGCATCATTTTCTTCTTTCAAATATTGAATTATTAATTGGCAGAATTGAACTGCGAACAATAGGATGAAAATTATTACAAGAAGAATGATTTCCAGAGTCAATGAAGCAAAAGATTTTCAGAGTCAATGAATCAAATATTGTGATAACTGATGCAGGACATATGACAACTAGAGAATTCATGGGAAGATGAGGACGTAGCTTTACACATTTGGAAAGTTATGGAGGAAAGAGATCTTGTAGCTTGCAGCGATGCGTTGTGAATACTCATGGGGTTTATAGCATTTTCTTACAGAGGTTTTCTCCTAGCAAAACTGCAGTTTGCAACTTCCATTGAGGAAGAGATGCCAAAACTATCACATACAATACATGAGCTCTGACTAATTATAATGAGATGTTTAAGCTATCATTCATTCATGTGCTCAATGGTGTGGTAAAAACGGTGTTTCAATATTGTAGCAAGGTGATGGAATTTGGAAATCATGCAATAGCTGGGGATTCACCTTTTTCATTTTATGCTTATTGGTAATAGTGGCAGAAATCACTGTTTCCTATCATTCAGCCATTTCTGCAGCTTTTTCTCTCAAAATATTACGATTTTCAATCAAACTAACTTGTGTCAGATTTTACCCAAAGTTTCCCCAAATTTTCACCTGTTTTAAACCACGTTAAATCTCAAAAAAAAAAACTGGCACTTAATCACCCGACCAAATCCACTTTTCTCTATCACTGTGCAGCATTTTATTCCAAATATCCCAAAAAAAATCTCAATTGAATCCCAGTTTTTTGAAAACATTCTTATCTTTTGATTTGCCAAGATATTACAAAACATTTTTTGCTACTAGGATTGGTCTTTACTATTATTTTAAATAAGGCAGGTATTATTTTATTATTCAATCATACCATATTGTTGGCTAACAGATTTGCCCTTCGATGAAGATAACGTAATGTCCTTATTCCTAAAATAGGATTTAATAATGAATCAATAAAATTAATAAAAATATAATCTAATAATTATTAATAATAATATATTATTTATTAGAATAAATATAAATAATAAATTGAAAACAATTATTGTTATAAATAAATGATCAAGATAATAGTCAAACAATATCATGTTGCTAATAGCAAACAAAGACATGATCAATTATGACGATATAGAAGTGGACATACTCTGAAAAAGCAATGCCATATTTAATAGATAATTAAAGAATCAGTCAGCATATGAAGTGTGCAGTCGGCGCTGATAAACAATAGAGTTCACATCGATTAACCTATTCCTTAAAGGAGATAACGATTAGTATGGGAGTTAACAATTATCTTATTATGCTGAAAAGTCACTTAGGATTGACTACTAAGCGCAAAGAATATGAAGAGTTACTAATTGGGGAATTGGACATGGATGTTTAAAACATATCATTCATAATAACCAAGAAGTCGTGAGTTATTGAGACATCAACAGTTGGAAGAACAAATATGTTAATATCGTTTAAACATTAACTCATGGCAGTGATTATTATAAAGAGCCAAAGGGATGAGATAGGCCTTCAGGTACAAATGTACCTCATCCATCATAGCTCTTTGTTTGGGACACGGCTATCCTCCCTACAAAATGCACTGTTGACCAAATTTTAAAAAATCAAAAACACAGTGAATTTTTTTGAAATTTTCAGCATTTGATCTTCACGATCTGCATATTTTGTGATCAAAAACAACAAAAAAATTGAGAAAAATTCAGTGTTTTTATGAATCTGAAAAAAAAATATGTTTGACTTTTTTTTTATCTTTAGTGCAGTTTGTCTGGAGATTAACCAGCACCCTTTGTTTGTATCCAAAGATATCTCAAAATAATTCAGGGGGATATAGGAGAATGGGGAATAAAAAAGAATACCTATTTATATTAGACATATAAATTGCTGCTTTACATATTTATTATTAAATGGAAGAATCAAACTGAAGTTTATACATATTTACATTAGCCATATAAATCGCTGCTTTATATATATTGTTAAATGGAAGAATCAAACTGAAGTTTATCGGGCATCATCTCCACTTCACAGGGAATGGTAGGCCGATATATATATATATATATGGAATCATATCAAAAGAACAGATTATTAAATAAATTCGATATTGATCTATAGATGAGAATCAGAAAATCATTATATATATAGATAATAATCAACATGCTTTATTACTTCATCGATGAGGATGATAAGAAAGAAATTATGAAAGAATATTCGATATTGGTCAAATGGATCAGAAAGGCATCGATCTGGGAGGATCATCAAATAATAATAATAAACTCAGAAATATATATATACACATTATATCTATGTGTGTGTGTGTGTGTGTGTGTGTGTATTGATTGATAATCAAAATTACATGTATATATACTCGGGCCCTATTAGTATTTTCAATCTGAGAAAAGAAGGTAGAGATGTGTCCAAGGAGAGGCTTGTATAAATCCAAGCAAATGGATATTATCCCAAAAGAGGGGTAGGGTTCAGCATTCTATAATCCTTCATGATACAGACTTGGACCTGTAAACTTCGAGGGAATCTATTGTTGGTTTCTCGGCAACTTGGATAGCACCTACTCCTTCCGTCGCCGGAATAGTTGTAAGGAAAGTGTAAATGATAATAATTTATACAAATAACTTAAAATCTAAAAACATAAATAACTAATCCAATCAGTGACCATTACAACCCAAAACCTAATTGAGAAAACTAGGATAAATTATGCTAAGTCCCAACAGGGGACATTACAAATAACAATTTTGACTCTAGCCCTTTTAAACAAAGCACAAATATCATCAACAGTTGGGTAAAACATAAACGATTTCCCTCAATATTAAAAGGAACAGCCCCTTTACAAGATTTCTCAATGAATGAAAACTAAAATAACAATTCATAATACTTTTAACCAGAAAGTATAAAGGCTTTACTGATATTCATCCAACCTGCAATGAATACAAAATTTATCTTCCACATGAGCAATTTACTCATAAAATACACAGATTCCATTCACCCAAGGAAAAGGCATACATCCATTTCATTTTCAGTAGAACATCATATAAATCATAAAACATGCAGGCATGTAATCCACCAGATATAGCATAAAGTCCACTGAGAATAAACTTTGGAACCCCTTTATTGTCTTTGAATTAAGTATATATAGTCTATGCTTAATTAACTATAAATCTGGAGATCAATTAACTCCAGTAAAGAGCACAATTTAGTTTGTAAAACTGTCCTCAAATAACCATAGAAAAAGATAACTGTCCTAAACTGAACTGGCAGGGTAGTCGCTCCAGCTCATGTTGATTTGGCCTGATGAACAGGAGGGGTATGTGTCGCCTTCCACTCTTTATATGCATTAACAAGCTCCTGAACTGCCTAGAAGTTTGGACTTGTGATGTGTACGACATGTCATCTTCATACCTCCTCCTCCCTCCTGATTCCGTCAGCTTGGCAACACGTTTCGGCAAGTGGCCTCAGTATACACTAGAGCTTGCCCCGAGAACAATTGCAAGGGTATAGCTGATAGTTGCAATGAGGTCAACCATTTTGAAAATGTGTAAGCAAGCTAGAATTGCATGGTGATATATTTTTTAATATTGAGTGATACGGTTGGTTACAACTTTCCTTTGTTTGTGCTTAATTGATGCATGTAAAGCTTAAATTCTTCTAATCCCTTCACTGATATCAAACGGATGAACTAAATTGTTGTGATTGGAACTTTGTAGTTTTATATTTCAATACAGTATTTTTGTTTTGGGGTTGTCAATTTAGAATGAATAAGGAAGCATCTTGTAAGTTACATTTTCAGATTTAGCCCTCCAAATTCTTGGAAAAAATGAAGCGCCTAGGCCAGAAATCCCTTGTGCACTTGGTGTTACCTGGGTGTGTAGAGCTATTGTCACTCAAGAAAAATTTTGGTGATTTGTGAAAACACTACCTTATGATGTGTCTGCTACTAATGACATGAGAGTTAGGATTTTTCTTGATTCTAGAAAGCTTGAATTGGAGGACTAATCATCTAGAGCAAAGTAACAAGAATCGGAATCGGATCGGAATCGGCAAGGCCGAATCAAATCGTGAATCGGCCATGAATCGGAATCGAATCGGCCATGAATCGGAAAATTTAAAAAACCCTTGAAATTTAGTGAGTAACTTATTTCATAAACCCTTTATCGCTGATTCGATTCACCGATTCACAAAAAATCGTTTGGCTTGAATCGAATCGCCAAATCGCGTGAATCGCATGAATCGCCGTGATTCTTGGAACTATGATCTAGAGTGATAAAACATCTACTATTTTCAAAAGTATCAACATTAGATGGATCTTATGGTGTGTTTACTACCGATGAAATGAAATTTAGAATTTTTCTTGATTCTTGAGAGCTTGAATTGGAAGATTAATCATATAGAACAATAAAACATAGAACTCATATTTTCAAAAGTATCAACATGATATGGACCTTATCGAAACTATTTGCAAAATTTAGCATTTAATTCCAAAAAAACTAAAATATTTCACAAAATGACAACAGTGGCAGGGGTAGTTGCCGTGATTGTGTATTCAGATTTAGAGGAATATGGGGGAAGACCTGATCAATTCTGTAAGAAATGTGTTAGTTTGAAAAAGAAAACTACTTTTTGTTCCTCTGGAATGGAATTTTAGTCATCACAAAATATGCCTGAATATTATTTTGTATCAATCTAGGAAAGTTTGTGACTTTTTTGACAGAGAACAAAGCCTCTCTATTAGATTTCAAAAGCACTTTAAAAAAGCTTGAGTTTTTGGACATTTGCTTAAGGAAAAGAAACATTATTTTTTTTAAATATATAGTCTCATTTTATCTTCAAAACAATAAACAAAGACTATGTTTTGGGCTTGGAAAATGGGGTTACTGTTTCGTATCTTTGCATTGTGAAATCGTTTAATACTCTAAACTTAATCAAATGTTAATTTAGGATTGTGATGATGATTCAGATTTGAGCTATAAGTGTTCCTGCTTACTCCTTGTAACTTTTTTTTTAAAATCTTTTTTTACAGTAAATTTTATTATTTTAAGTGCAAACTTTTGAATTTATTCTTGAATGTATTAGAAAAAATTAGATTTTGATATAAAGCGATGGGTGGGAGAGCAAGCGGAGGGCAGAGTTTGAATCTGAAGAGAGGTGCTAGGGTTGCAAATGAATTTGGGGATGGAGAAGCAAATGAAGATGTTGGGTGGGCACCATGCTGCTTCTGCAGGCCCGCTTCTGTTGGGCTGGTCCTTTCTTTCGGTCTGCACACCTCTGATGGAAAGCGCATTCCTGGCGCTGGCTTCTCTTGCTACGCTAGTGGGTGGGCTTTGTTGCGAGTTTCTGGAGTCGATGGAGTGGGTGTTGGTGGCCGGGAGTGGATCGTTGGTGACCTGGTGGGGCGTGGGGGGTGTGTGGATTTACTATTGTAGGTTTTCCTTGGCTTGATGCTATTTTGGGCTTGGAGTTTGACAGAGCCATCCATGCATGTGTGGGGCTGTCCCTCTTGTGGCACCTGCTTTCTCTCTCCTTCTTCGGTGGGAGGTCTGGTATACTTGGCAGTGAGAGTCTCTCTAATTTTATCAGGGTTAAGCTCGTCCTTAGGCCTTGCTGGCCCCTTCAGGAGCCTCTTAGTCTTAGGGTTGGTTGCTGCTACTATTTCTCCAGTGCTTAGTACTTATTGAGGTGGTGATTTTCTGTGCAGGTGAAACTGTTAGTGGTAGGACGAGTCCTTATCCTTGTTCCTCACTGGGATGATGGGAAGACTCGGGAGTGGTTTTATCTACAGATTCTCTTCCTCACCATCTTCTTTCTGAGTTGGGATCGCATACTTTTGTGGTGGAAGGGTGTCATTTTGGAAGGATGGGTATGGAGAAATTTTTTCTCACTCGTGGATTCAGCTGGTTTTAGTACATGGACGGGTGTGGAGAAGTTTTGACTCCCTTATGGTATCAGCTGGTCCAAGTATTTGTACTCTCGGGAGGATGATAATTTCAAGATTAATGATTCTTGTTATAATGCGGGATTAGGGGGTGGTCCCTCCTTTTTCCCTTGATCTTGGGGATCCTGTTGGATCCTAGCTTGCCCTTTTGGGCATCTTTTTGCGGCCGATGCTGCTTATTTCCCATCTTCTAGCTGTTGTCTCTTGGTTGGCTTCTGCCTGGCCTTTTCATTCTGTTTTGTTGTTGAAAATCTTTCTGCAGAGTTTCATCTATGTTGGGTTTCAGATTCCTTTCAAAATCTGGTTGTAATGGGTTTCAAGGCCCCATCAAAACCTGTTTTCTTAATCAAAAACAATTAGATTTTAATAATTTTTGTGACTTTTTTCAATTTTTAATCAATGAAATAATACATTCCATGTTCAGAGTCTTTAATCATTACCAAATTTCCCAAAATTCATTTTTGGAATTCAAATATTTGCCTATGTAGTATAGTTTTGAGAATTTTCAGTTTGCATGCTTAGAGCTGCAAATGATTGGAAGCAAGTAGAAGAAATATAAGCATATGTTGGGCATTGTTTGTTTGAATTAAGAATCTCTTTCAAAACACAACATTTCTGAATGATATCTAGGAAAGAATTTTTTTCTCAGCTTGTCTAAGCCATGTGGATTTGACTGCACAATCAACATTCAGATACGCCACTGCTGAAGTGAAAAGTAGATCATAGTTCTCTTCCACACACTCTCAATCCAATCTGCGGCACAAGAATAGGTAAATACTAAACATGTAATTATCTGTCCAAGGAAATTCCATGCACAGTGTTTCCAAACCATGAAATTATTACGAGGTAATTGGTAAATACTTGCTTATTAATAACAGAGACCGAAAGGTCAATTTATACAAAAGGAAGAGACGATGTTTCCTTAGGAAACGATCGTAAAGAATAGAAACATTCTATTCCAGAGAAAGCAAAAAACGAAAGCAAACTAAAGCTAAAGATATTTACAAGATAACCATTAACTAATAATAGACGTCTTATCTATTATTGTAATACCCTCCCTTAATGGTTAATCTATCTAACACACCAAGCTGTCCTCTGAATTTGACAAACTTATCAGGACCAAGAGGCTTGGTGAGAATGTCTGCAGTCTGATCTGAGGTAGGAACATACTGCAGATCTATAGTCCCGTCTTCAACCAGCTATCATATGTAATGACAATGAACATCCACATGCTTGGTTCGTTCATGGAAGACTGGATTCCGTGCTAACTTGATAACGCCTTCGTTATCAACAAACAGAGTAGTCGGTCCTGTTGGTGACATCTGCATATCCCCAAGCATCCGACGAAGCCAGACAGCTTCACATCCTGCCTTAACAGTCCCTCTATATTCAGCCTCTGTAGAAGAGAGAGAAACTGCCTGCTGCTTCTTGCTGGTCCATGTGACTGCACCGGATCCCAAACTGAACACATATCCAGATGTTGACTTTTTATCATCAACAGAGCCTGCCCAATCTGAATCTGTGAACCCACTGAGTTTAGGATTAGAACTCCGAGAATACAGAAGTCCATAATCAGAAGTGCCCTTCACATAACGAAGCACACGCTTTGCTGCCATCCAATGATCAGCCTTAGGAGCTGTCATAAAGCGTAAAATATAGCCGACTGTGAAACTGATATCAGGCCTAGTAGCAGATAGGTAGATGAGGCTGCCTACTAGTTGCCTATACGTAGTATCATCAACGGAAGGAGAATCAGACTTGGCTGATAACTTGAGACCTTTCTCCATAGGTGTAGATGCAGGTTTGCAATCCTGCATTCGGAATTTGTCTAACAAGGCTCTAGCATATTTGGACTGAGAGATGAATATACTAGAAGACTGTTGCCAAACTTCAACAACTAAGCAATAATGCATGAGCCCAAGGTCAGTCATATCAAAAGACTGGCATAAGTGTTGTTTGATTCCCTGAATCAAAGATGCCGAACTGCCAGTGATGATCAGATCATCCACATAGATAACCAGAAGGATGATGTCACTGTCAGTAGTCTTGATGTACAGATTTGAGTCTGAAGAACTCCTCTTGAAGCCTTGATCACTGAGGTACGTATCAATCTTGATGTACCATGCCCGAGGGGCCTGCTTCAAACCATAGAGAGCTTTTACCAATCTGAGAACCTGATGGTCTTTACCAGCAACCTTGAAACCAGGAGGCTGCGTCATGTAGACCTCTTCATGGAGATCACCATTCAGGAAAGCACTCTTTACGTCCATCTGATGGACCTTCCAGCCAAACTGTGCTGCCATGGCTAAGACTAATCTGATGGTGCTCATCTTTGCAGTAGGAGCAAAGGTCTCCTCATAATCAATGCCTTGACGCTGAGAAAAGCCCTTTGCCACTAAACGAGCTTTGTACTTATCCAAAGTACCATCTGATTTGTATTTGATTTTGTAGACCCATTTGCAGCTAATGGGTTTCTTCCCTGGGAGAAGATCAGAAAGGACCCAAGTGTTGTTCTTCAGCAGGCTCTGGTGTTCAGATTGCATGGCCTGTTCCCACTCTGGAATTCCTTTAGCCTCGGAATATGTTTGAGGTTCAAACACACTGTGAATGTTGGCCATAAGAGCAAAGTTAACAGAATCTATAGTTTTGCTCTTTTTCCGAGTAGTTCTCCCATCAATGAGCTCATCATCATGAAGATCAGCAAGTGTCTTAGCCCACCACTTAGGCCGGAGAGGAGAATGACCAACAGTAGTACTAGGAGATGCTTGATCAGCAGGATCCTGATCAGAAGAATCTGGATCAAACTCAGGTGAAGCATCTTCAAAACGAGGTGATCCTGCAGGAGAAGTCGGAGGTGGCTGTACAGGTATCACTGGCAGGACTGGAGCTGTAGGAGCTACTAGAGCCCTCCCATCAGGTGGACCTAATGGAAGCCGAACTCCCAAATCATGAACCTACATAGGCTGGTCTGCTGGATCAGGAACAGGAGAAACAGGCATGAATGGTCCTTGCTGCTCATCAAAGACTACATCGCAACTGTATATGAGACGAGATGTCTCAACATCAATAAGGCGGTAGGCTTTGTGAAGACTGCTATATCCAACAAGCATCAGTTTCTGAATCTTGGCATCCAACTTGGTGCGTGAAGCATCAGGGATCCAAACAAAAGCAAGAGAGCCAAAAACCTTCAGGTGACTGATTCTGGGCTTGCGACCTGACCAGGCCTCTTCCGGAGTTTTACCTTTGACCGCCACTGTGGGTGACCGGTTCAACAAATAAACTGCAGTGTTAACTGCTTCTGCCCAAAAACGCTTCGGAACATGTCTGTGTTCGAGCATGGAACGAGCCATCTCGGTGATTGTCCTGTTCCGACGTTCAACTACACTGTTCTGTTGTGGCGTGTGGGGTGTGGTGAACTGGCATTGGATGCCATGTGTATTCAAGAAGCTGGAGAAAACATTAGAACAAAATTCCCCCCCATTGTCTGATCTAAGAGTAATAATAGATTTCTCGGACTCCTTTTCAACTAAGGGTTTAAACTTTTGAAATACAATAAATGCATCGGATTTCTTTTTAAGGAAATACACCCACATTTTTCTACTGAAATCATCTACAAACAACAGAAAATACCTGTACCCAAGAACAGAAGGAGTGGCCATAGGGCTGCAGATATCAGCATGAACAAGCTGAAGTACTTGAGAAGCTCGCCAAGAATCGCCATTGGGGAAAGCTGTGCGATGTTGCTTCCCAGCCTGACATGCGTCACAAACTCCAAGGTGTTGGGTTTGAATCTCTGGCAAACTAAGAACAAGCTCATCCCGAGCAAGTTGTGAGAGATAATGCACATTTAAGTGCCCATATCGTTGATGCCAAAGTGTGCTGATGGAAGATCGCCGAGCAGCCATAGCTAAGTCCTGAGAATCACCAGAATCAGTAAGTCTGAAAAGACCATGATCCTTAGTCGCCCGATCAGTGATGGTGCACTGATGTGAACTGAAAGTGACTGCCAAGTGTGGAGAATGTCGCAGCAACTGACTAACCGAGAGTAGATTTAGTTCCATCCCTGGAACGTAGTACACATCAAGGAATATGAGCTTCCTCCCAACAAACTGAATTTGAATGTTGCCTTTACCAACAACCGTGTACTCTTCTCCACCACCAAAGATAACAGAATCTGAATAAGGCTGGTAGTCAGTAAACCAGTCTCTGCGGTGAGTGAAATGTCGAGAGGCACCTGAATCAATGTACCAGGCAGATGACTGTACATGATCTGCAGGTCTTTTAGCCATGAAGGCATAAAAGGCAGATTCCACCTGCTCAGTGTGCTCTGCACTATTCGCTTTGGGTTGCGAACCTAATTGCTTAGACTGGGCAGCTAAGCGTTTCCGACATGCAACCTTCATGTGACCATACTTGTGGCAATAGTTGCATTGAATGTTCTTCTTTTTGGTACCATCGGATGCTGGAGCAGAAGACTTTTGCTGAGATGGTTGCTGAAACTTGCCCTTATCCTTCTGAAAGGATTTCGCAGCAAAGGCTTGCTCAGTGGAGGTGGAACTGGAGCTTAAACCGAACTATTGTTTCCACCGATCTTGCTGAAGTAGCAGGTTGCAGAGATCAGTGAACTTTAGATCAACACCAGTAGATGTAATGTTGAGAGTCTCGATAAAATGCTCATAGGAATTTGGTAAACTCCGAAGAGTGATTACCACAATATCCTCTTCCTCCATCTTGCGACTGATGGCAAGTAACTGATCACGGATTTCCTGAATCCAATTCAGGTGTGCCTGGAGCGAGGTGCGCTCATCCATGACAATAGAAAACAGAGTGTTTTTCAGAAAGAAGGCTATGCTCTTGTCGAAAGTCTCATGAAGACCTTTTAGATGTGTCCAGATTTCGGCAGCTGTCTTACCGGATGGAATCTGAGAAAGCTGGTCATCAGCTACGGATAGTTTGAGAAGCATTACTGCCTCTCAATTATTCAAATCCCATGTATCTTGATCAGGACCCGGAGAAGTCGGACGCTGTGTAACACCCAGAACAAGTTGATCAGTGTTTCGATATTCGAAGATTGCAATGATGCGTTGCTTCCAGGTTCCATAATTGTGACCATTGAATTTGGAATTATGCTCGAGCAGAATATTTGTCAGAGATGCCATGGCACGTTTTTCAATGAAAAACTATGAAAATCTGTGAAGGCACGTTCTTCGAAGCAAAAATACGGAAGACCCAGAAGAATCAGAGAATGACCCAAAAGAGAGCTCGAAAAACCCAGAAGGAATCTGCTGTCGTTTTCTGAATCTGCTAGCTCAAAAATCGAGGCACCCAGAAAAAACGGACGACAACCCAGTTGAGCTCTCGAAAAACCCACCAAGAATCTACAAACAAAAAAAAATTTCGACCCCAAAAATTAGGGTTTCGAAAAAAAACGGCCCTAGCTGAAAAAAGCTTGAAAAAACTTTAGATTTCTTGATGAAAAATGGTCGAATCTGCTTCCCAGAGCACGATGACAGACTGAGACGGCTAAGAGCATGAAGATTTGATATAGAAACATGCAGATTTTCACCCCAAAAACGCGAGTCTTCAAAAAATGGCCACGATTTCCACGCGATTTGCAGACCCGTAATTCGGGAATTTCTCCAAGCAGAAAAACCCTAGGTGGGTTTTGGAGAAATTAGCTGAAATAATTTTGGAAAAATTTAAACAAATAATTTCAAGAAGAAATTATAAATTTTTCCGAAAAAATTTAAGTATTTAGCTCTGATACCATATTACGAGGTAATTGGTAAATACTTGCTTATTAATAACAGAGACCGAAAGGTTAATTTATACAAAAGGAAGAGACGATGTTTCCTTAGGAAACGATCGTAAAGAATAGAAACATTCTATTCCAGAGAAAGCAAAAAACGAAAGCAAACTAAAGCTAAAGATATTTACAAGATAACCATTAACTAATAATAGACGTCTTATCTATTATTGTAATAGAAATATGCAAAGTTTCAATATTTGAGAGAGAGGCATCCCATAAGAAAACAAAATGCCTCATCTTTGGAGTGTTGGCCACATGGGGTTCCTCTGTGAGCTTCTCTAGACACTTTTCCAAGGAATCATTGCTTGCAAAAATCAAGAAGAGTTTGTGATAATGATCAGGATCGGCAGTGTGCGTAGTTTTCTTAGAAAATTGTTTTGCCATAGAGAGTGCTAGAGTGATTATCCAAAGCATATAGATGCAACAGAGTTTGAAAATACTCATTGTTTTATGTTTCGAGAGCACGTTACATTTACAAAAAAATTGGACAAACTACAAGGATCATTGTTCATCACCTAAGAAATGAAATAACACACAATCAAAGGGTTTGAAGAAAACCTCAACAAAATTAATGTTCCAAAACACCATTTTGAATGACGACATGAGCAAAATCCATGATCATGAGCCCTCTGCCATATACCTAGACTTTTTCCTTATTGAGAGACTTCAGCTTCTTGCTGAATACATCTGTTCTTCTTGTTGGCCCTAGCAGCATTTCCAGCTAGCTCTGGTACTTATGTCACCGGGTACATGAGAAGGCATAGCAGTTCTATAGTCGGCAAAGATGGTCAATTCTAGAGAGAACTAGTGGATCCGATTTGTCAGTGAGAAGTTGTCCAAGAAAGCAAACCAGATAGAACTTCAAACCAATCTGAAACATACCTGCTATTAAACACCATTAATTTGTCAAAGAAATATGATTCTAATGTTATTCTGATGGTGAATTCAAACAAAGATTTATTCTACAGTATCTTAGATGTTGTTTGACAGATCCAAGCTGGCTCCCAAAATAAACAGTCACGATATTACCAGCAACCAAATTTACAATGCCAAGCAAGTGCATGAGACTAATCCGGTGAGCTTTGCCCTCATGAAAAAGCTTATCGGCTAATAAAGCAAGGATTTAATTCTTGCTATCTTTGAGAAATCCTCCACTATCAAAGCTTTTGCTTACCTTACTTTTTCAAGCTCCTCTTTAAAAGCTCTGAGTATGACATTTGTGTCTTTCTCCAAATTATCATCTTCTTTGACATATGCCACATTAATGCACTAAATAGCATCAATCATAAATTGAAGGAGGTCATTTAATTCTTTTTCCAATTTAGTGAATTCGGACCTCCCCTATTTCACTACTGAGTTTGTCCACTCTATGTGCCTTTTATAAATATACAGGGTATCATCGTCAAAGTTTTTGACTGCTTTCTTTGTCAAGAAGTTAGAGATTCCATACTTTTGGACCTCTGTCACTGTGACACTATAGTTGGCCACTTAGTTTCATCTCTTTCCCATGCCAAAGCTTGTGTCTGTAGCTCATTAATGGATGCAGTAGTATCTCCATACATATTCCTGGAGTTCGTGATATACTTGTTTCCTTCCCGTATTAATCCTTCTTGCCAACCGTCGTACACATCCAACACCATCTTTCCTCTATGAACTTAATTGAGGAATTTTTTGGTGGTTGGTGACTTTGGATCAAAGGACATGGGATCTTGGGCGATTGGTTGTGGGCTAAATCTGCGGATAGCATCTATGTACTCCGTCATTTCCTCTGTAAATTTAATTGAGGAAATTTTGGGTGGCTAGTGACTTTGGATCAAAGGACATGGGCTCTTGGGCAATTGGTTGTGGGCTAAATTTGTTGATAGCATCTACGTACTCTGTAATTACCTCAACGTTTGTTTCAATTCATGCTTATCCTTTTCGTCCTTCCATGACCTACTCAACATTTGCCTGGCAAAAGTTGTGAAGTAATGGTTATTTGTCGTCTTGGACACAACTTTGAAGTCCACCTTCTCTACTTCTAAGTCTTTAACAGATCCTTTGTTAGTAGCTTCGCATCTTGAGCAACCCAGTTCCATGTTCCATCAATATGAATCCTAGAAGTAGCCTTTTAGCTTTTTTGTTTTGGGAGTTTTACCCAAATACCTGCTGACCATATCGTGTAGTGGTAGAGATAGTGGGACCGCATTCCCTTTCTAGCTAACTATGGCTTCCATGTTCCAGCCATTTGGTAGTAGCATCAAAAGAATCTTTGTCAGGGGAACTTTATTTTGGGGTTGAATGAACCGTGATCATTGAATCAGCAAGGTGCATTATATCATCAAGATCAATGGTGTCGCCTTTTTGATATTTTGTATCTGCTTTAGGAGAACTAGCACCTTAATCAGCCATTTCCTTATCAATCTCCTCACCCAAGTCCAAATCTATAACAACCTTGTCAATAGGTTCTTTCATTTTCCCTTTGGTCTTTGATATGATAGTTCGAGTAGGAGAAGTGACTTACTATGACACTCTTAGACTTCTTGACAACAGACCTTTGAGCTTTAGTTTTAATAGTACCTACATCACAGATTTTAACATCCTCATTAGAACAAGAAACAAGGGATGAAGGTTTATGGACCAGTTTTAGGTTTTGTTGTTTATTTGTTTGGGCTCTCTTCAATATTTGCTCTTTTAACCACTTCTGCATTCTCCAAATCATGTGGAAAGTTCTCATCTCAATCTTATCCTTTTCAATACCAGTCCAATCCACTTTTGGAAGTTCTCGTTGCCTAACTTGCTCATTTGTGGATCTATCAAACTACCCTTATCCTCTTCTATACCATTGACATCCTTTTCCAAACGCAATGAAACAATTTATTGTAGGGAAAACCTACTCCATAATCGCCTTCTTACTTCCATCTCATTCGGATAGGTTTCCCAATAATCCTCCATATGAGGCATTGGCAGGAATTGCCCTCCTAACTCTAGGTGTTCCCAAGCAAAATAACTATTGTCAAAATTGGGTCTTGCCTTATAGTATTGAAGAATGAAATTGTTTGTCTACTTCCAAATTTAAGGCATCAGAAAATTGATTTACATTTACAAAGTCCAAGTTCAAGTTCAATAGGAAAGGTGATACCTGATCCTTTCTTTCTCTGGCTAGAATACCTTGCTCATATGAATGAGTTGCCAATGTAGTTCAACCAATACAAAGCAATCCAAGGCATATTTGGGTAGCTTCACATGTTCACTTTCAAACCCTCCCCACTCAGATTACGGTGAAGCATAGGAATTCGATGAAGAAACCACCATAGGTACTTGCAAACTACATAGCCTGCTCAAGCATCCTTTTGTCTAACTTTATGACCAATTTGTGAGTCGTCTGGTTTGTGAAAATGTCGTTTTCTCTTTTATAATTCTCGTAACGTCTCTCTCTTTGTAGATGGGGGTAATAGTCATAAATCCTTGTACTTTCTGTAAATATTTTGTGGTGCAATCACCCACTCTCTTGAACAAGCCAAACAATAGAAGAGATACGAGGTCATGTAGAAACCTTGGTTACCCACTTGGCCATTTTTCAATTAATCATGCATTTCCTCTACTATTAGTTCTCCCCAATCAAGAAATTCAGTGCCTTCCAAAAATTTTGGATAAAGAAATTGTTACATCCCAATTTTTGACTTAGCTTGAAATATAGACGTTTAGGTCACATGAAGTCAATTGGCAGTTTAATTTGATATAATCTGGTGAAATGGTAAGTTACTTGGTCATTATGATTTCAAGTGCAGATGACATGTTAGTTGATCGTTAATCGCAAATTCATCAAATCAGGATGAAAGGTTAACTATTATGATTATTTATAATTTAATTACAGAGAAATTTCTTGCAGGGAGCATGCCGAAGGGGTGAAGCATTGTCAGAAAAGAATTAGGCAGGGTGTCACCATCACTGGGCAGGCAGACTTGCAACAGAAGACATCTGTGGAATTGCATGAGTTATTTTAATAAATAGTTTAATTATAATAATTAAACTATTATTTAATAAATAATTAAATTTTTCATAAAACATATCTTAAAGAATTTTAGAATTATCTTTTGTCATAGTATTTCTAATAATTGTTTAATGATCATTTAAATTTGAAAGTTGTATTTTATAATAATGTTCGGATTTTAACAATTATATTATTATAATCTTCAAATTTATAATTTTATAATTCTATTCTCTTCCTTTCATTATTCTTGTTTTTAACCGATTATTGTTGGCATGTTTAATAGAATTTATGTTTTTAATTCATTTAGACTTCTTAGGAATTCGAATGGTTTTACATCTTTTATGTTTTGGAAGCCACAAGGTCAGATTTTTGGCTTATTTCTAGACTTCCGTATTAGTTCCAGACATTAAAAACATTTCTTTTTTTATTTTTTCGTAGTCGATTTAATTTCTTTGGTCATCTTGGATTCAAATAGTTTATTAATCTTTTGGTAACCAGCAGAAACCAAAGAAATTCGGTTCTTCTTCTAACTGCAGGAAGACGTGAAGTCAGTCTTTTTATTATTATTTAACAGTTCCTTTTTGACTGCCAGCGGGGGGGGGGGGGTGTTCTTTCTCTTACGGCATCTATTCTCTCCTCCTACCAGCTTCATGAAATCTGAGCAAACAAATTTCTTGAGAGCATCAAAAATATATATATACATCTTTGTATTCTGAGTTGAGTCGTCTTTGCATTCAGAGTTTAAACGTCCTTGCAATCAGTGTTAATACGTCTTTGCATCCAGAATTTAAAAAACGTCCTTGCATCCATAAACAGCTGCTATCTGTGGAATCTGAAGGAGGTGTTGAGTCCAGTAAAAGTATTTCATCCGCAGGGTCAAGTCACTGCAGTAGTCAAGAAACCGACCAAGCATTTAAAAGAGTCATGTAAGCCATTTATCATAATTTGTTGTTCTTATTTATTGCCAAGTTCGTAAATATCTATGTTTTTAGATTCTACGGGATTCTCAGTTTTGTTTTTCTTTTCTATAACAACAGTAGTAGAAGATAAGGATATTGTTATTATACAGTTCCATTGAAATGCAATGGGATGAGAGATAAGTTAGATATTTATACATTTGTATTCTGATCCTAATAATGAAAACCATGCCATACAATTTGGCAAATATATGTTGGAATCAAATTATAACTAAATCCCAAGTTGTGAAAGTACTAAGTCAAAGACAAATTCTGAACCCACCTTCTTCCTTTCAATCTGAAATGATTAGAGAAGATTCTTATTTAATATCTCTTGATAATCTTTGTTTTTAACTTAGAGTAATAACCTTGAATAAGCTACAATAAACTTGAATAACAATCTTGATCATAACCTAATTCATTCTTTTCTTTCTTAATGAGATGATAAATGAATCCACACCAAGGAATGTATGTGGTGAAGAAGTTGTAAGTATTTTTGTGATCTCTAATCTGATTACACCTAGGAATCACCGGTTTGGAGGCCTGAATAAGGTGAGGAGGTGAAAAGCTTTACATTAGTATTCATATAATGACACATAAAACATTTCTATAGCTTATGCAAGTTTCACTCAGGAAGAATGTTGTCAAGAATATAACACAGAATGTGAAACAATGATTGAATGTAATCTTCTTGAATAAATAGAACCATCTGTTCTGAGAATTCTGGATACCTGGGGACTCATCCGATTGTGTAGCCGAGAAGATGGGTGACAAGGTGTGAAAAAGGAATCATCATTAATATGATCCAGTACCAATTATGACATTTAAATAATTAACATTTAATATGAATTAATTAAAAGCTCATGCATTTTCCTATTATGGTGATCTCCTGCTGCCAAGTCGTATGGCGTGATATATATCTTGATGCTCAGAGAATGGTAAGATGTTCCTTGTCAATTCCGGGTAGGGAGGGTCTTTCTCGTTAGAGATCGTGTGGGGATAAGTTGTGGTCCGAGGTTGGGTGGTAAAGCCCTTGACAATGTTTCACGTTCTCAAGTTGTCAAATGTGCATCAAACAGAGATAAGTCATGCCTTCAATTGTTTTATCGAAATACAAGTATTATCATTTATATTATGAAGAGGTAAGATCGAATTGAATTAAATTCATTGTTATCATTATTTTACACCTGAATTGAGTTGTGAAAATTGTTTTCATTTATATGAATATTGAATATAAGTATTTATCTAATCTTGAGAAACTGTCACAGATAAGTAATCGGAAGAGAAAGAAATCCGAAGCCCTAATTGATTGGGTGATAGCTGGAATCTTAAATGATACAGTGGTAATGGGAGCCCTAGATTAAATCCGTCGTCGCGGATGCCCTAAATTGAATTTGTGGTCACGAAAGCCCTAAGTGGTACACTGGTTTCAAGAGCCCTAAATGAATCGATGGTAATTGATGCCCTATTGGTGGTAATTAGTTGTATTCATCATTTGATTTTGAGATAGCGGTTTTTAGATAATAGTCGAGTTGTGAAAATTGTTATAGTGTATTGGTGGACTAACCCGGGTGGTTGCAAAAGCATACTTAGATGATTTTCAGTCTCATTTTTCCGAAGTATGTGATTTCAATTTCTGAAGTAGTTTCATTTAATGGTATTTCAAGTAATTAGATAAGAAATTTTGTTTAACTGATTTTAACGGTAAATCTTCTTCACATGAACATGAATGATGTAACTGCCTTCCTATGAAATCTAAGTTATAACTGTATTCTATGCTTATGTTAGATGTTAATTTAGACCTGGGAAAACTGGTTGTTACAGAAATACATCTAGTCTTGGAAGAATAAAGCTTGGTTTGAACCTCTTCTACACAGCAATACAACCAAATCCCTATCATGCAGCTTCGTACTCTCTGGCAAGAGGTCTAGGTAACCTAGAACCATCCTAGAATTTTAACAACCAATTCCTGGCCATGATGCTTCTATATTGCAACTTCTCGAAAACAGTAGAACCAAACAATGCAATAGTATAGTCTGAATAGGCTGGCTTCATAAGGATTTTCGTATCATAATGGTTTTCCTATTGATAGATACCAACACATCCCCATTGACCTTCCTAATGCACTTCTGACAGGCATCATATCTATTTATACATTTGTGGACCAATTCAGGGCACAACAATAATGTATGAAAAGTAGCATCTTTAACAAGTCCATTGTTTAAAAAAAGAAGACTCTTCAAGGTTCCTAGCTCTTTCCTTAAAATCTTCCAAGTCATAATGGGCTAGGGAGGCATCACCTCATTCAGGGGAAGAACAAACTAAGCTAGACTCATTTTCAAAAACTCGGAAAGCGGTTCTCATGATTCCAATTACAAACCAACCGCAAGATCTCCTCAAATAGAACAAATACTTTTGAAAAAGCACCAGAAATGGGAGAAAATAACTGAAAATCTTCTTCTTCAATCTGAACTCGCAATGATTCCAATTCTGAGAAAGCCCTATTACCTCTTCTTTCATTTCTTCCATTTGCCAAATTTGTGCCCTTTTTAGTTATCAAATGAGCCTTAAATAACCACAAAGAGTAAAATTCTAGAGATAATGATATTAATGTCCAACAAGAGACCAACAAAGGGTCCAAGGGACTGGAAGATTACACCAAGGATGAGAAACAACCCAACAGGAGCACCAAACGATGTCTGAAAAGGAGCGAACAAGAAAGCAAATAAAGGGAACAACAACAGACGAGAGAAGGACTAGAAGTCCTTTCTCAGTAAAAAAAGAAATCCAACACCGAAGGATAAGGCCCAGGGCGACCAGGGGTCCAGGTCCGTCTCTAAGCAACACTAGAGATAGGGTGTCGTTGTCAAATTAATGCATAGCACATTTTCCCCCCTAGGTGAACATTAATAACTTGTCATTTCAGCATGCAAGCTTATCAAATAATCATTACATTTGTTTCTTAGAATCCCAAAATTTATATTTTCTAATATTGTCTAGAATATTCTTTCCCATGGGCTACTTCTCTTCACAAACAAGCCCTCTTTCACATTCCGCATTTCAAGGACAAGTGGACCATTGACAAATGACTCTGTGATGACTTATGGACATTGAACCGGTTGAACTTCTTTAACCTTTGAAGAGGTTCAAGTTCAAGGTTCAACACTCCCATTTTTTCATAAAACTGATACTTGACGTGAAATTCTCAAGGGGTGAGGGGGAGGAATACTTTAAAAGGACATGACGCTAGAACCAAAGAGAACTTATATTGATCAAAAAAATAGCTATACAGAGATTAAGACAAAAATAAAAACTAGAGGTCAAGGTAACACAAATAAAACCATCTAAAATGATAATATTGAAATGTCCTGGGGCTTCTATCACTGTATTTTTATACATATAAATCAGTGTTTCTTTGAAATATTGTTGCAAGTGTTTTAACATTTTTCATATATTGTATTTACAATAGAGTTTTAAGTTTATGAAAGCTGTTGATGAGAGTTTTGCACACCGCCAACATTGAGTAAAATATGCCAAGTATATTTATCCTTTCTTGAACAACAAAATCTCAAGTGCTACATCAGATGAGACAACCCCTGTAATGAACCATTCTGACGAACACTCCACTATGCCAAAGAATAATGATTTTTGTCTCAAAAGTTTTTAGTTTTTTTTCAAAATTTTGCAATATATTTATCGTTTGTGTGTTTTTGAATAAGAAACAATGCAAGGTAAGAAATTGAAAATACAAACTTCCAAACAACTTATTAGTTCAAATTTGAATGCTAACTTGCAAAGACTGAGAATTTTATTTGATATTTACAATGAAGCAAGCCTTATTTAAAGACAGAACCTGGTGTTGTACAGCAGCTAGTATCTCCGCCCAATTACACTGCTGCAGAAGATGAGTCCCAACGCACAGCAGAAATGATGAAAGCAAAGGCCACAGTTCCAAATGCCTGACAAGGGATGTGAGTGCTGCAGATTTCCAACATGGCCACTAAAATATGCGAACGCTGCCTTATTAACAGAGATCACGGGTCATAGAAATTGAAACCCTGCTCACCAAGAGATGATCACAGCCTTAAGCCTAAATGAATATGTGTAGAATTAACACCAAACTCCACATAAATGCCTCTAAAATTTATCAGAAAAACCCCCAGCTGGTTCTAGCAATGATGGCTTCAGCCAATTCAGTATCAGTTTGTAGCAGCAATAGCACAATTCATTGGCATTCCCAACCAATTCAAAGTGCATAAGGCTAAGAAGAATTCATAATTCTTTCAGCATCAAATCATTCAAACCCTCATGGCTCTTCAGTTCACAAATATCACAAAACAAAAATGCATAATGAGATAAATCGATCCTCAGCAAAGCATTGTATTTATAACTATAAATTCAAAAGCTTCTCCCAACTCAACGGCTAGTCTTCTTGTGCACACTTTTTCACTAAAGAGGCTTCTTGGTCACACCATTCAATTAGAACATCTAACTTATTTAATTAAGCCAAACTTAGTTAATTACTTCCATTATGCTCTTATTGTCAAAGCTCTATGAAAGCACTAATATAACCTGACCCAAGGCGTCACTGCTAAAAATAGAAACCAAGTCCCCATAACTTACTATAAATAGTAAGTCGACCAAACAGAGACCCTCAAATCCAAATGTTAGCTCACGAGGATCACAATGATGAGCTAACATACCCAAACTCCCGAAACCTGCTAAATTGGGGACATTACAACCCCAAGGTTCGTAATGTCAGGTCCTGACAATGCTTGGATAATGCAGTAGATAAATGCAATATTGCTGGCTTCACAAGGGGACTTACGCAAATGTTCTTGGACAGCAAACACAATTCTTTCTCACCATAGACTTTCACTGATCTAATAGAACTCCTTTCAAATAAACTGAAAAAGGGAAAAGGGGTTAAGAGAGGGTCAACTCAAATAGTAATTCTACTTTAAACTAATGAATAGCTATTCTCCTTGACTGCTGGAATCCACAGAACCAAATTATGTTTTGCTTAAGTTAATACAACTAGACACAATCAGTACAATCTTCAGCGGTAACACGAATAATTTTCAGATTGCTAAGCATCTATCAAACACATAAAACATGCAACAATAATAAACAAACTCAGCAATTGAATCAGATCTCATAAATGGAATTCAAACAAACCATGTGTTACAACATGCATCAACAAGCTGCAAATGGTATGAACTAACAATTCCACCACATCAAATAAGATCACTTTTCATAAATAAAATTGAGTTGAATTGAAATAAGATTCGCCTGTGAAAAAGTAGAACCATGCACATTCACAAATAAACACGAGTTTCACCAAATTAATGAGAATTCTGCATTAAGCAAAAATTCATAAAACCTTCTTAAAAAATGGGGGGACCCATGGGCCTTTTATAGTTTTTACAATTTGAATCAATGGCCTAGATCAAATCATCCCAAGGACCAAGATTTTACTTCTAGAAGCTTCCTGCTATTCAAAATAGTACTTTCTACCTGGCCCTGCTAGAAGACAGAATAGCTTTACCTGCCCCCGCTAGAAGACAGAATAGTAGATAGATGCCCCTGCTAGAAGACAAAATAGCTTTATCAAACCCCACTAGAAGACAAAATAGCTTTACGTTTCCCAAGGTGTCAGCTGGAAAATTGACAATCATTTTTGACATTATAGAATTATTATTTTATTTGTCAAAAATGTCATTTACAATGAATAATACAACATTCTATTCTTTGAAGGTCAGATTAGGCTACTTGTCTCTTCCAGCAGCTCTCTCCTTTTCCACATATCCTTTGAATCTTTCCAAATATTCGGCTCCATTTATCATGTGAAATGTCAGGAACAAGCCGAAGCCTGAATTGGTAGCTGTCCACAAGCCTATCGAATTCCATGAAGTCAATATCTCACTTCTCCTTGTTCTCATTGTACTTATCAATAACTGCATATTTAGAGGACGCCTGTCTCAAAAAATGTTTTGAAAATCGTGAAATAAGATAGGGAGATGTGGTTTACTGGCTCCTGAACTAAGTACGTCACCCCAAGAGGGGAATTTGTTCCATCGTCAGATATTTCCAAATCTTGTACACTGAGAGGCAATTTGATTGATCCAAAGGGGGGAATTGGTCCATCATTGGATAATCTTGCCATTTGTGGACACCCCAAGGGAAGAATTTGTCCATCACTGGATATTCCTAACACTTGTGGGATGTGGGCAAGTTTGCCATAATGTGAATATGACATGCTCTCAGGCTTAGCTAGGCTGGGTAGTTACCTGGCACCTCTGAAGATTCCTACCACAAAGATTGGTGTAGCCATACTTATTATACAAAACTCATTATGTGCTAGATACTGATGTACATTATTTTCTTAAAACATTAATGGCTAGCAATGTTAATTTAGGTATTCTCTTATTGGAATTGTCACTTATATGTAACCAGGTGAAACTACAATTTGGGGACATTACACTGGATTTAAGGTTGAATCTCCAACAACCTTCTCCATCTTCTCTTGCTGTTTTCCAATCACAGGTTCATCTTCAGCCATTTGCATGTTTTCTTCAACAGGAGCAAGTGTCGAGGTGTGCAGCTCTCCTTCATCTCCTTACCATCTCAATCCGATTTCCAAGTGATTTTCCTTTTCTGTATAGGAAACATTAACTGAATATTACTATGTGCAGTCTCAAGCACTTTATTTATTTCTTCCTCTATCAAATCCTGCCTACTCTAGAACATCTGACATCACTTCTTCAAGACCTTCAAGCTGTAAGAATGGAATTGTGTCCTGGGGAGGAGCCTGCCTCTGGTATGTGCTAGGTGTTGCAGCTCATAGAAGAAGGCCTTCATTCTCCACTGAATCTTCAGAGATATCAATCACTTCTACCTGTGCAAGAATGGCAGGTATAAGGTGGCAATGTTCATGGCTGGTTCAAGTAGTGGAATAGGTAAAGGAACATGCTCATGAATGATGAGAATCGTAAGTTCAGTGGCTGTGTGTGATAGAGGTAGAAAAAGGTCAAATCAAAGGAAGGGGCACCATATCCTGATCAAAAGTAGTATTGACCTCCTCAACGACTGCAGCAGACCTAATCCTCCTTGAATCCCTGGACTCCCTTGACTTTTCTGTGGGATGCCTTTCCACTGCTGTCTTTTTTTCTCTTTCACCTCTTCCTCTTTTCTTTGCTCTTCTGCCTGAGGAACTCCAACTCTCTCTGTATCTTGTTCTCCATCTGATGATTGTGATTCCAAGTCTCCCATGATATCATAAGTGGAATTGATGTCATCCCTTGTCAGCCTGATATCTTGACATTCCAGCCATCTCCTTATATAATCCAATGTGAGCTGGGATATGCTTTCATGTCTGTAACAATTTCTTGAGACCAATCCATAGCAGGCAGTTTCTTATCCTGTGTCCTGTCATAATCACAATGCTGTATGTGATCTCCATCGTCCTACACTTGATCAGAAACCATAGTTCAAATAACCTGATTTGTTTAACACTCATTCTCGAATATGAGTGTCTCCTAATGTCATAATCATCAGCACAGTTCACCCAGTACTCCTATCGCTCATACTAGTGCGTATTTCTTCTCAACTTAACATGATTCCTTTATGACTCAATTGATCAAAAAAGTTCATTACAAATTTGTGAGTTTCATTCTATACAACCCTGGATTTGGGCTTGAGTTTGCACCCATGACCTCTTCAGAGAGTGACTCCTTTCTGTTGTTTACAGTTTCACTAGGTTCAAAAATGTTACATCTACAGTTTCATCATTTCAGCACTCTATTTCAGTTTTCCAGAAGTTCTCTATTGCAGTTCCTTGCTGTTTCGGATTTTATCAATATAACACAGATTTCAAACATTGCACCAGTTCAGAAATTATAGCATTGCAACTATGTATTGTTGTAACCTCTTGGCACTTCACCACCCATTCATGGGACCCTCTGTTCACAGGCACGGCAGGTAAGGCACAGCAGGAAGTGAAAATGGTAATAGGCATTCCACCGTGGACAAGCCAGATTATGTGGAGCACATGTCAACAGAGTCAATGGACTATTCCTTGAATGATAATCCATGACAAGCTGAAAAGCCCGCCCACTGCTTGGTCTTGGGCGCAATATTGGTGTGATGGCGGAATCCACTATCGTGGATTAATTCCTTGGAGACCTCTAAACCCCAATTTCCCTTTCATGCAGAGCACAAGTCAACCAAGTTGAGGGAATGGTCAAACAGGGAAAAATCCCCAAGGCCCTTGAAAATGTGGTCTCCATAAAACGTGGAGAATAGTTTTAAGTCCATTGTGGAATGTCCATCTTGGATGGAATCCACGACCCCATGAAAACCCCGCCCTCCTCAAGGGAATGGTCAAACAGGGAAAAATCCCCAAAGCCCTTGAAAATGTGGTCTCCATAAAACGTGGGGAATAGTTTTAAGTCTGTTGTGGAATGTACATCTTGGATGGAATCCACGACCCCATGAAAACCCTGCCCTCCTCAAACTGCATAGCACAGTTTTTCCTATGCCATGGATTTTGTCCAGCATGGATAAAATCCTTCACCCCTTGAAAGTCCCGCCCTCCACATTTTCTGCAGCACAATTCCACGGTAGCCAAGGAAAGTGCTTGAAGGAAGTAAAATCCACAATGACCACAAAAGCCCCACTCTCCTTCATGCCTTGGGCACACTTCAGTCTTGCACATGGATTTTGTCCAAGACACACAAATTCCACGATATCCCCAAAAACCCACCCAAGAGGCCTCCAACGCACACTGCCAAGTTTCTTTCCAGGACCGCTTATTTCACTATCCAAAATTTCCAAAAAAAACAGAGGAAAAAATCGAAGAAAACTGAAAATTTTGATAAAATCTCAAAGGATGGAGAAATCCATGAAAATCTCAACAAGTGAAAATTATACGGGCAAAAATTGAAAATTTTGGAAATTTGGAATATTTTTCTTTAGAAAAATTTGAACCCTAGAAGTTTGGAAATTGTGAAAGGTGAAATGTTTGAGAATCACAAGATTCGGAAAATTTTAAAAATCTCTAATAATGAATAATTGCTATAAATTCCAAAATGTTGTAAAAATCCCAAAAAATGTGAAAGTGTCAGATCCAAGAGGGCAAAAAAATGAAAAATTGAATTGTAAGAAGTTCAGAATCTTTTTAAGAAGATTAATGGCAGAAAATCAATCAAAAAAGAAAAAAAGCAAAAAAAAATTGGAGATTATTTGGAAAAAAAAAAAAAGATAAATTTAATTATTATTGATTTTTTATTACTATTTAATTACAAATATTTTGAAAGTTAAAAAAATGACTTTTTGGGAAATACATGTGATGCACAAGATGTTTTTTGGATTTACATAAAATTAAATATTGATTTTATTAATAATTTAACTAAGTTACTGATTTGGAAGCGGATGCGGGATGCAGGGTTTTTTTGTTTTTTTTGGGGGCGCAGAGGGGTGACAAGGTGGGGGGAGGCAGATGCATATGGATCCTTGTATATATATTTGAAAAAAAAAAATATATATATATATATATATAAGAATAAACAAAACTTAAGAGCATCTCATAGATACTACAGCTTCTAAATACACTAACAAATTATGTATTGATCATATGCAAATAAGATACACAATCACAACCTGCTATATCTCCAGGAACTCAAAACTTATTAAACATATATCTTAGACATTCAGATTCTTCGCAGAACAAATCACGCAGCAGAAAGTTCCTAACTTGGGACTCCCCAAGAACCATATGCTGACCAAAGTCTTATTTTCTGCGATGAGCCCATGTGTAGATTGGAATATCACACAATTTCACAGATAGACAGAATAACCCAATTGATACATATAAGTAAAACCTAGATCATACCATTCATACCACACTACCAATAGTCTTCCAAAAGAGACAGATGAACTTCACTGAGGAATATGAAAGGTTTGTTGTTACATTCATAACTGAAACAAATAAATACAAAGACAGTGATTACGATTTGTACGCCAACACCATCTTTTCCCTCTTTAGATACCAAAACCATCAAGTAGAAATGCACAGAACTCCTTGCCTAGACATGTCCGCATCTGAGTGCCTGTGAGTGGCATCCACACGCACCAGCTTCCGCATCCAGTGTTGCTGAGGATGAATCGGTAACTTCGATATTTAATTTGATTTGTTTTGTTTAAATAATCCAAATATATATATATATATGAGGGAATTGAAAAATAAGTGATTTTTTCTTGCATTAAATCAAGAAATTAAATAAATATTGATTTTTTCCAAAATATCAAAATTAGATAAATCATGACACAACTTCCTCATGAAGCTAAAGGCATCAAATTGGCATCTTTTTTGAAAAGCGGGAGAAAAACAACAAGAAATGGCACAAAATCATTCCAAAATAGGGTCTTGGAAACGAAGTAAAGCAACTGCCTAATTTTAGGCCGCAGTTTTAATGGCAACTTTTTTATGAAGGTCTATATAAGAAAACATTTTATTCTCTCTCTCACAGAGATTTGAAGAATGTAGTGAGAGGCAAAAGGTCAAATTCAAAAGGCATTTCTGAGAGAGAGAGAGAGAGAGAGAGAGAGACGAATTTGCAAAAAGATTGTGAACTTCAAACTTTTTTCAATGAGATGGAGAAATTTGCATGTTCCTTGAGGAAAGCATAGAAAGTGAATTTTGAAGAAAAATCCAGAGTTCCAAAGTCTTCTTCTTTTGTAGGAACTATCTTTGCTACATGCTACATTAATGCTTTTTGCATATTCTTATGTATGAATGTTTTCTGTTTTGCAAGAAGGAGGAATGGCAGAACCTCAAGAAACAGGCAAGACAAGAGGACAGCTTATAAAGAACGAGAAGAGAGGAATCTACCCCAAATCCAAGATCATGTCAAAATGGTTAAAAATTGGAGAACTTAGCAGCCTCGATATGAACAAGTTCAACTAGAGGATGTTTGGAAACAAAGACCATCATCCTACAGACCTAGCCACCAGGATCATGAACAACAGAATTGTTGCTACAGGCCTCTTGCCTTTCAACATCCGGAACTGATTGTAGATTGAGCCAAATATTACAGTCCTAGAGATAGAACAATCAAGGATTCAGAAGGAAACATTCTTGCACATTTTTCTCCAACATCTATATCTGAAGCATTTGGGATTCCTTCACCCCCGAGTATGGTGACAAAAACGCAAGAGCAAGCACTCAGAGTCTACACTGCTAGGATGGATTGACTTGCAGAAGGAGTATAGTGACATGGTCATGATGCTTAGTAACCAAGCATCTGCATGCACCAGCTTCCACACCTAGGGTTCCTAACAACGAATTGGTAACTTACAAAAAATTAAATTTGAGGAAATTGAAAGAGAAGTGATTTTTTCTTGTATTAAATCAAGAAATTAAATAAATATTGATTTTTTATTAATATTTAATTAATTTAATTTTCCAAAAAAATGAAATTAGAGAAATTATGACATAGCCTCCTCGCGAAGCTTAAGGCATCAAATTGACATCTTTTTCAAAAACCAGGAGAAAAACAAGAAGTGGCACAAAATCATTCCAAAATAGAATCTTGGCAACAAAGTAAAGCAACTACCTAATTTTAGCCCACAGTTTTAATGGCAGCTTTTTTATGAAGTTCTATATAAGAAACCATTTTATTCTTTCTCTCACAAAAATTTAAAGAACAAAGTGAGAGGCAAAAGGTGAAATTCAGAAGGCACATCTGAAAGACTGAAGATTTTTCCCTAAATAACGTGAAGATATTCAGAATCCTTGAGGAGAGAGAGAGAGAGACAGAGTAAATCCTCTTGGATTTTGCAAAAAGATTGTGACCTTCGAAACATTTTTCAATGAGTTGGAGAAATTAGCATGTTACTTGAGGAAAGCATAGAAAGGGAATTCTGAAGAAAAATCCAGAAATCTTGACAAATTTCTGAAGTCTTCTGTAAGAATTATCTTTTTGTATTAATGCTTTTTGCATATTCTTATGTATGAATGTTTTTTGTTTTGCAAGGAAGATTGGCAGAACCTCGAGAACAGGCGAGGCTAGAGGACAGCTAATAAGGAATGAGAAGAGAGGATTCTACTCCAAATCCAACATCATGTCAAAATGGTCAGAAATTGGAGATACAAGCCTTGGCGGCCTCGATATGAACGAGTGCAACTGGAGGATGTTTGGAAACAAGGACCATCATCCTACACACTTGCCACCAGGATCATGAACAAGGAAATTGTTGTTGCAGCTAGTTTCCCTCTTGTTCAACATCCAGAATCGATTGTAGAATGAGCCAAAACAATCAAGGATTCAGAAAGAAACATTCTTGCAGATTTTTCTCCAAAATCTATATCTAAAGCATTTGAGATTCCTTCACCCCCGAGTATGGTGACAAAAATGCAAGAGCAAGCACTCAGAGTCTACAATGCTAGGATTCAGTTCTGTAAAGAAATAAATAATAAGAAATGGTTGAAAAAGAATAGGTACCATTATTCCAAGATTCCCAAGGAGCTAGTATGGCTTGACTTGCAGCGAGAGTATAGTGACATGGTCATTATGCATAGCCATATCTTTGGGATGTCTCATTCCTATAAATTTGAATCTTGGATGTCGTACTCTATTGAGCAAGTGACAGGAGAAGGCAATAGGATAGATTGGGCTAGACTCATAAGTGATAACTTCAATGAGCAACTGATAAATCTGGAGCACACGAGAAAGCTTAATATGAGCTTCTATGTCATCTATATGCTAGCACAAAGGATGAAGTACGATGGACTGAGATGCAAAGGACCAATTGGGAGCAGAACCAACACCTAAAAGTTCAAGAATGCTACCCACAATTGCATTTGTATTCTAGGGATGATTATGTAAGAGTTAATAATGTCTTTTCCATGTGCAAAGTCAAGACCCTGCAAAAGAGGTTGAATATGAGATTTTCTATTGGCACAATGAAATCAGTGGAGGATTACGGAGCTTGGTTCATTCAATTCTCCACCTTTTCATCCATTCTAGTTCAAGGATTTTCTTTGGAGCCATTCAAGCTTCCAAGGTACCCAACGAATAAGATGATAGTTGAGACTTACTAAGCAACTCATAGCTTATGACAACATTTAGAAAGGGAAGAAGAAATTCGGATTGCGTTTCCCAATTTCCATACAAGAAGGAAAAACCGAGATGTACCCATGTCTGCAAGCAATAGTGAGATCATCAGATGAACTTCACTTCTTCCAACTTCCACTTTATTTTTAAAGATCTGATTTTAATCCCTACAAAAAGATCAAATCAGTAGCAGGATCAAAGTGCCAACATAAAGTTCACCTCGAGGATTTTTGGGCCAATGTTGCAGATGAGCTCGAAGTTAGAAAAAAGATGTATTCAAGATTGTCGTTAAGCATGGTTAGAGCATGCAACATATTCCAAGTTCCTAATTAGATGGAGGAGGGTCCAAGCATAGTGCACAAGGGATTTTGTCCAAAGAGAGTAATTCATCCATGGAAATGGCAGAGGAAGGAGGTCACAGATCTTAACCTACTATCAAATCTAGTCTTGGATTTTACTAAGTGGTGTATTGAGTGTAAACTCAATAAACTAGTTGTGCCAGAAGATGGATTCATGTATCAATTGATTGGTCATCAACCACTTGGGGATGAATGACCACGGCAAATACCTAAAGCGAATATTGAAGAAAGGGAAACTCCATCAGAAAGTGCACAAAATAGGAAAGGGAAGGAGGTAGGTCAAGGAAAGAAGCCCAAAAGTAGGCCAAACATCCAAGAGCCTCAACAAATGAAGTAGAAATTTGGATGTGTTCCTTCTTCGCCGAGTCGCACTCCTAGTGTTCAAGAGATAGAAACCTTTAAGAGACAAGAAGTGGGAACAAGCATAAGGAGATTTGAGCGAGAAGAAAATTTGGTGAGCCCAGTACAGGAGAAGTTGAGTATAAATCTCTATGGAAAAATCTGCACAAAGGAAAGGAAGATATCAAGATATGGCTATGGAAGAAAGTCTCACTGCAATCTTAGAGCAAGAAATGGAGGATGAGGCTGGTCCAGAAGAGGAAGAAGTTATTACGGCAGTAACACAAATTCCAACTATAGAAGTCGTAGCTCATGACATGATAATGGATAGTCTAGGAAGTGAAGAGGAGATCAACATTCAAGCAGTCCAAAGGAAAGAACAATTGGTGATCCTAGGAGACCAAAGTATACCTGTTCCAGAATGGTTAAGGAAACAAATTCAAAAGAGTCAAGAAAAGGAAGTTGATCCGGCAGTTAAATTGCAAGAAAATTTGGACCGAGCCAACCTGTTGGCCTGGTTTTTCACCTTGTATAATTTTGCTACACTCAGTGAAAAACCAATAGTCCTATGTCTGAATTTTTGAGGTGTGTCAAAACCCTAGGTGAAATTATTAAAGATTTTCTTGAAACCCTTATTATTGTGCCCTAGTTTTCAAAATCATGGAAAGTAGTATTTTATAAAAATGCGCAGGAAGCTTTTATCCTAAGTTTTCACTCTTACATTTTCCCATTTTTATTTGTAAGTTACTTTTCCAAAATTTAATTATCCTTTGTTGTAAATCTTTGTTTTAAACTATGGTTTTACCTTCATTATCTCCTTAATATTTTCCCAAGGTATTTTAACCACTGCAAGGTTTATATTTGATAACCGTCAATCTTTTAAAGATCAACGGATAGCGCTTGCCCGCATTATGAAGTTGCTCAACCTTTATGAAATGCAGGCAAGCGCCTACTTGCCACATAGCATCCTATGTCATTGCCTTTTCAACGCGCCGCAAAAGCTTGAGATGTCAATATATTCTCAGGAATGTCAAAAAATTGTCAGAGCACGTTGGAATTCGAGCAATTTCATTGGTCGAGTTGAGCAGTGGGGTCACCTTTTGGTATTATAACATTGCATTGTTGATCTTGGGAAGATCTACAGTAGGCGTATTACCACTTCATGGAGATGTGCGAAGTTTAACTAATGCAGTAAAGCGCCCTAACGACACGTGTATTCAGTGATGTGATGCCCCTTAGTTTAAAAGAGAAGTTGAAGTGCTAAGTGTTCCATTTATTCTCATGAGAGATGGATTCATGTTGAATCACTACTCATGAAACATGGGTCATCGAGTTTGACTCAAAATCACACAGTTAAATCCTGATATTCATATCACAAGTTGAAGTAGTTTAAAAGGCATGAGATATATGCATCATTGATCTTGGGAAGCTTAATGGACAGCGCATTCTCGCAATATAAACATGCTCGAAGTTTAACTGAAGTAGGGAAGCGCCCGCCTTCCACATGTACTTGGAGGAGGTCATGCGCCCCCGGTTTGAAAAAAGGTGATAGTACGATCAATAGTTGGCAATTGTCAAACACGCTAGATAAAATACATCATTCCATTGGTTGCTTTTGCTAACTGGGTCATAAAAGGCATGATATGTGTGCGTCATTGATCTTTGCAAGATCAACGGAAGGCACTTCACCACAATATGAAAATAACTGAACTTCAACTAATACAGGAAGCACCTAATTGCCATGTAGACAAGTGGGGTCGATTATTCAGAAGGTTGCTTAGTCATGCCAGGGTGGAAAGCATATTGACATCATACACGATGATTAGTGGAACAATCTGTGTTTGTTGAGCTGGAAAGTGATTGTACCAGTGGGCCCGTGATTTTGAAGCCAGAATTATAAAGATAAAAGAATTTTCATGATCGTCAATCTTTAGAAGATGGACGATCAGCGCTTTACCACTTCGTGAAAATGCTCAAACATTATGAAATGTGGGAATGCGCACTACTAACACGTGGCAATTTCCAAAAAGGTTTATACAGCCATTTTGAGTTCAAATCAAGCCGTCTGATTCTTCATGATCAACGGTTGAATTTTAAACTTCACGGCGCAACATAGAATCTAACTATTAAAGCATTAAATTTTATCAATGATGTCTCGTGTGAGCTTAATGCTGTAATAAAATTCCCAATTCTCCATTATTGAGTAAAAAGACTGCAGAAATTTCATAGCACAATGATTTCCAGAGGTAAGGGCAAGATTTTTCAAGGTTTCAACACGTTGCTAAGCAATTTCCAGCGAAGAAAAGGCAAGAAAAAGCGGGTATGTCGTCTGAACTTCTGGAAAATTGAGAAACTATAATTGCATTGGGGTAAACTTCAAAATGCCTCCACGAAAGGATTTTTCAAGAAAAATTGATTACTTGAAGAGAGCAATTCATGATAATTTCTGGAACAAATGCCACAATCAATCAATGAATTAGCTAGGGGAAGAGAGCTGATTCCGAAAAGCCCTAGGTTACTGGTCGGTGAGGGTTTCTATGATAAAGCAAACTGGTTAAGGGATGCAAAAGTGTCTATCGGAGGGTTAGAGCTTTTTCAAAAATGGTTTGCAGAAAGGAAATTAGATACTCCAGTAAATAATGTGTGGGAATTCGATATAGGCAAATTGATTATTTCATAAGTTTTCTCTGATGATGATTTGCTAGTAGTAATGGCAAAGAAATATGACCCAATCACCAGAATTATGAAGAACCATGTGGGTGATAATCTCTTTAGGGTTTCACCTAAACTAATTAGAGAAGTTTTTACGCTGAACCCTAACCATGTTGTTCATGAAAAAATAGACATAGAAGACCTCTAAGCTAGATATGATGCACAAAGGATGTATCTAAGAGGGGGACCATTGCAGGAACATTTTGTTAAAATTAGATCACTGCCCTTGGTTACACAAAACACACCCGAGCCCTTATTGGAATAATATTTTAACCCTAGGGCACAAGCCTTATATTTTTCTCTTTGTAAGATCTTTGGTGTGGATGAACAATATCACATTCCAAGCTCTATTGTCCTTATTAATGCTCAGACTTTTCAATATGGAATGAGTTCAATTCTTGATTTTGCTACTTACTTGGCTGAAGAAATTAATAATAGCTTAATTGGAATAGCAAAGGCTAAGGTTGACAAGCCCTTCTGCTAGTATTCTACGCTAATGTATATATGCTTATACAAAGGAGTTACATTTTTCTCTAAGGAGATGAAATTGGAATTAGAAAGAGATGGAGAGAAACTCCATGTTCAATCATGGAGTGCAAACATGACATGGCAGGTAACTGATGCCAGCTTTGTCAGATTTGATAGATATTTTGCTTCAAGGCTCAAAAATGTTGTTGATAGGGGATAGCTGAAATATCCCCTCTACTATATGGGTCAAAGAAGAGCAATACTGGATTGGGACGATTGTCAAATACTTATCAAGAAACCTTCAGATTGTATTATGAAAGCGCCAAAATGATGTAAATAAATCTACTAGCAATATTCATGGAAGAATCTTATTGCAACAATATTCATTACTGATTCAATAACTGAACATCAGAGCCCAAATGGAATATAGATAGGTAAACAATATCTAAAGAACCTGATTTTGCATTGGCAATAACTTTCTTCAATGTTCTTTATCCATAATGCGAAGTGATCCCTTTGACAACTGGTGGCAGATCAGAAAAAATTGCAGAGACGCCCCCTCTTCCAAATCACATCTGTGGAACGAACCTGTTGTTTGTTGTCTCCATGAGTTTATTAAATTTGTCCCGAAGAAAATTGTTGTTGCCGCCAATCCCTAGGTGATCTGCTATTCGAGTCTGTGTGCGTTAGTTCCCCATAGTTGATTCCGCAGTCGCTTCAGACAATCGAATTGCGGTTGGGTTAATGATCACTTCCATCTCCTGTGGCGAGCTATACTGGTCTACAATTAACTTCCCAAACTCAAGATGCAATGGCGAATGATGGTCATGTTTGAGTATTCAACCTTCGATGGGTCCTGTTCAGATACTCCTGAACCGTTGCATTTGGCACTTCCTCCTTGACTAGAGGATTTGCCCTGAATCCGACGGTTGCGACCCACGATTATGTATTTTCCATATGATTGCTTTGCTGAAAACGGAAGACGGAGTTTGGATTGGTTATTCTCCTACGCGATCTGTCCTCCTTTCAATTCTATCACCAAAAATTGCCCAATCTTGGTGCGGTCTGAGACGTTTGGGGATTCGGGTAAGACCAATTTGATACTTCCTCTGCAAACTGGCTGCTTTTATCGCCGGGCCATAACAATTCAACCTCCCCTTTGCTGAATCTGTTTGAGAACGGTAAGCCGGCAATGACTTTCGGCCCTGCCTAGGGAGTTGTTTGATTAGTGTTGCGCTTCCACTAATTCCTCCAAACCTGCCACGGACATCACCTCCTACCTGATCCCTTAGTGGTCATAAATCAGCCTTAGGCCGCAGATCTCTGTCCAGATGAAGTAACTGTGATATCACTTCCAAATTCGCAATAATTCGGATGATATCTCGCACCCTCAAAATTGCTTATCAATGGGAGTTATCGTTCCCAAAGATAGTCTGAGAATTTGCAGACCAATGGCTACAAATCGCTCCCAAATGGAATAGAAATCGAATCCACAACATCGCTTGCTTTCAATGGGAGCCCTATGTCCTCTATTTATCTCCTTTGCTGAGAAGTTTTTGGAAATTATCCGGAATCATCTTGCACTACAAATATTAACTTTATAAAATTAAATAATTAACTTTATAAAGTTAGAATACAACCTTTATTTAATATTGGAATGAGTAGGCCCCGCTTACTTAATTGGAAGACAAAATCGACCCTCTTCCCATAATCATTTGCCTACGAGAGTCAATGATAGGCAAATCCCTTATTATAATTATGTTGCTAAGAGAGGGACATGACAGTCCGCCCTTCCAGATATTGCTTGCCCTCAAGCAATCTCAGAGCTGGATGCTGCAAAATGGTCTCATTCTCCCAAGTAGCATCTTCGACTGGTAGATCCTTCCATTTAACCAAATATTCTCTGATTACTCTTCGGCGGAGCTGTTTTTCTCTGCTTCCTAAAATGAATTCCGGTACTATGATCAATTTCCCTTCATCATCCAAAGGCGGCAATACAGCAGAAGGTATCACATTCTGTCCCAATGCCTTTTTGAGACGTGATACATGAAATACATTATATACTTTGCTGTCTGCTGGAAGCTCAAGTTCATAAGCCAATTCCCCTATTCGCCTAATGATCCTGAAAGGTCCATAATACCTGGGTTTAAGCTTCTCTGACCCACTCTTTTTGAGAGTAGATTGTCGAAATGGTTGAAGCATTAAGTAAAACATGTCGCCCACCTCAAAGCTTCTCTCCGTCCTCTTTTGATCTGCGTATTGCTTATACTGATTCTGTGCTCGAGCGATGTTATCACGTAGAGAGCTAATGATATCTTTACTTTCTTGCAGTAAATCCCCAGCACGTGGAACCCGAACATCACTCATCAATAAGTCAATGAAACTGAGTGTATCATAGTCGTATAATGCTCGAAAAGGTGTCATTTGGATAGATGTGGAAAGTGGTGTTATAGCAATACTCACACAAATAAATCCATCTTACCCAAGCCTTCTGCTGATCAGCTACGTAATTCCTCAAGTAGCCTTCCACCCATTTGTTTACTATTTCCGTCTGTCCATCGGTTTGCGGGTGATAACTAGTACTGGGTGTGAGCTCAGTACCGCATAATCGAAACACCCCTTGCCAGAAATGACTCAAGAATCTACTATCCCTGTCACTGACAATACTGCAGGGTATCCCGTGTAACCTAAAAACCTCCCTGAAGAATACTTCAGCTACCTGTGCTGCAGTATAAGTAGTGGTGATGGGAAAGAAATGAGCATATTTTGTTAGCCTATCCACCACCACATAAATGCAATCACGTCCTTGAGCCTTGGGCAACCCGGTAATGAAGTCCATGGATATGCATTCCCACTTCTGACACGGAATGGGAAGTGGCTGTAGCAGCCCCGCTGGAAAAGTGTGCTCCTGTTTATTCTGTTGGCAAACGGAACACTCACGAACATACTGCAAAACATCCTTCTTGAGTCCTTTCCATGTAAACCGTTCTCGCACTTGTCTATATGTTTTAAAGTATCCGGGGTGACCAGCTATAGGTGAATCATGAAGAGCTCGCATAATGAACTGCCTCACCTTCGATCCTGGGACTAAAAATACCCTGCTCTTGTAAATAATCAATTCATCCACAAGTGTATACCTGGTATCAACAAGTGTCCCATCAACTATCCTGGATGCCCATGAATCTTTGGCATATTCTGCAATAATCAGATGCTTCCAATCCTCAGAGATCTCAATCATTGAACTAAGATGTGGTCTGCGTGACAAGGCATCTGCTACCACATTCTGTGTGCCCTTAACATAAAATATATCGAAGTCATATGCCTGTATCTTACTGACCCATTTCTGCTGCCTATCATTGAGATCCCTTTTCCTAAGGAAATGTCTTAAACTGTTGTGGTCAATTTTTATGCAAAATTTGCCACCTACTAAGTACTGCCTGAACTTAGCTAGTGCATGCATGATAGCTAACATCTCCTTGTCGTAAATGCTGAATGATCTCTCTGGCCCACGGAGTTTCCTGCTTTCATATGCAATTGGGTGTTTATCCTGCATTAAAACAGCCCCAATACCATCTCCTGAGGCATCACACTGGAGTTCAAATGGTTTCAAGAAATCTGGCAATGCTAGTACCGGACATGAAGTCATGATCTCCTTGAATCTGTCAAAACAAGCCTGTGCCTTTGCTGTCCAAACGAAAGCTCCCCTTTTAAGCAAATCTGTTATAGGGGCCGCGTGTCGTGAATACCCGCAAACAAATCTGCGGTAGAAGCCACATAACCCAAGGAATCCCCTTAACTGAGTTAGGTTCTCAGGAGTAGGCCACTCCACAATAGCACGAATCTTATCAGGATCCATCCGTACTCCTTCTCGGCTGATAATATGACCTAAGTATAACAACTCAATCATTCCCAAATCGCATTTGGATTCTTTGGCATACAAGGACTCTTCTTGCAAGATCTTCAATACTGTTTCTAGATGCGCCATGTGCTCCTGCCATGTTCGACTGTATACCAAGATATCATCAAAGAATACCAACACGAATTTTCTCAGCTGATGATGGAAGACCTTATTCATGGTGGACTGGAAAGTGGCTGGTGCATTGGTCAGTCCAAATGGCATTACTACAAACTCAAAATGTCCACAATGGCACCTGAATGCAGTCTTCTCAATGTCCTGTTCTCTGACTCTAATCTGGTGGTAACCTGATCTCAAATCAATCTTACTAAAGTAGCATGCCCCATGCAGTTCATCTATTAACTCATCAATCCGTGGAATAGGATACCTATTCTTAATGGTTTTCTTATTCAGCATCCTGTAATCTATACACATCCGTAACGAACCATCTTTCTTCTTAACCAAAACTACTGAGGAAGCAAAAGGAGACTTACTAGGTCTGATGTGTCCCATTGCGAGAAGCTCCTTGATGGTTTTCTCTATCTCATCTTTAAGCCTTTTGGGATGCCTGTATGGAGTGATCATGACTGGTTTAGCACCTTCTTCTAATTCAATGATGTGCTCGATCCCTCTATCAGGTGGTGTACCAGGTGGAATATCGCTGAATACCTTACTATACTTTTCCCTCAATATCTGTATGTTGGGATGATATTCTGTCTTTTGTTGTTCCTCCCGTGTAGGCATGAGAGTACACATGGCTGCCCATTCAAGATCCTCATGTCTCACCAATCTTTCCAATCGTCTAAGAGAGATCGTTCGGATATCACTATTCCGAATAGCTCTCAATACATGCTGCCTCCCATCTACTTCGAACTTAATCTCCATGTCCCTGAGTCGGAAGGTAACTTCACCTAATAAACGTAACCATGTCATTCCCAAAACGATATCCAAATCACCCATATTGACCACGTGGTAATCCGCTCTGAACTCATAATTATTCAGGCGTAAAGGCATGTCTCTGACTATCTTGTTACACTTAAGAGTGTATCCGTCAGCAACCTGTACTCGAAGACCTTCGAATTCTTCTGTCTTAATACCACGACGCTCAACCAATCTTGCATCAATGAAGTTATGTGTAGCTCCGGTATCAACTAATGTAATCACCTTCTGTCCTGCTAGGACACCACGTAATCTGAAAGATCCTTCCTGTTGAATGCTAGACAAACGCCCTTGCTGTAGATGCAATTCAGGTTCTTCTTTCTGTTCTGACTTTCCTGTCTCTTCCTCAGATTCTGAACCAGTGTGTTCATCCTCTTTTGCCGCACTGTCGGAATCTGATCCTTCGTAATATGCCCACATAACTCTATTGGCTTTTCCTTTTGGTCGCAAGGGACAATCATGATCCCTGTCATATGGACCTTTGCAATAGAAGCATAATTTCTTCCTTCGCAAGTCATTTAATGCCTCTGTATCTAGGGGTGTGGTAGATTTCCCTTTGGTTTCAATGCTCTTCCCTTTATTTTTATCAAACTTCCTATTGTCTTTGAAAGAGGTAGTACTCCTGGGATTGAACCGGCTAGAAGGGGCTGTAAGGTCCATACTACGTGCTTTCCTCATGGCTTCCTGCAGTGTTGGTGGGTCAAATGCCTTAATCCATCCCTTGAGGGGTTCAGCCAATCCTTCTGTAAATAAGATAACTAACCTCCTTTCCGATACATCTGGTACCATGACTGACAACCTTTGAAATTCGCTAATATAAACCTCTAAATTGCCGAATTGTCTTAACTGAGCAAGGTCGCGAAAATAAATTTCTGGATCCTTCTTATCAAAACGCTCAACCAATCTATCCACAAAGTCCTGGTATGATGTTACCTGATTGTGCTGTAAAGTAACCATTCCATGTGACCACCAATCATGAGCTGCGCCTTCCAGATGCAAGGTGGCATACCTGATGGCATCTATTTCTGACATAGGCCTTAACGCTAGAAAGGTGTCCAACTTATGAATCCAAGCTTGTGCTGTCATCTGACCACTCCCATCGAAAAAAGGCAAAGTAAGTTTACTGACAGCTCGTTGTAACTCACTTTCATGACCTCCTCTAGGTCTCCTATTCTGGCGGCTATTCCTCATATGTTCTCTTCTTTGGTTTAGATATCGATCAAAGTTCAATAATTCACGCACATGCGGGGGTAATGCTTGCCATTCTGCCGTAGCAGCCCTAAGATCATCCTGGAAATCTTCTGGTGCATCGTCTTCTCCCATCTCCTGAGCCTCTTCCCTTAGGAAGGTGGGACGAGTAGGCCTATTTGCTGTCCATGATCTGCGCCTAGGAGCACCTTGTGATGCTGCCACACTCCTATCATCGTGATCAGATGTGCCTCTTCCTTGATCCTGAATCCTGGGCTGAATAACTCTTTCCATTATGGTAGTCAAAGCCTGTAGTGTCTGAGTTATTTCTTGTTGTCCGGTAGTCATGGTTCTATAAAATTCTCTGGTTTCATCATCGTCGACTCTGGGAAATCTTGGCAGACTCTGTCTTTCACCCATATCCCTGTTCTTGAATATGGTTCTCGAGTACAACTCCGGAAATTAAAGTACTTTTACCCAATCAGGATGGCAAGACTACTACTCTGATACCACTGAAATATCCCCTCTACTATATGGGTCAAAGAAGAGCAATACTGGATTGGGACGATTGTCAAATACTTATCAAGAAACCTTCAGATTGTATTATGAAAGCGCCAAAATGATGTAAATAAATCTACTAGCAATATTCATGGAAGAATCTTATTGCAACAATATTCATTACTGATTCAATAACTGAACATCAGAGCCCAAATGGAATATAGATAGGTAAACAATATCTAAAGAACCTGATTTTGCATTGGCAATAACTTTCTTCAATGTTCTTTATCCATAATGCGAAGTGATCCCTTTGACAACTGGTGGCAGATCAGAAAAAATTGCAGAGACGCCCCCTCTTCCAAATCACATCTGTGGAACGAACCTGTTGTTTGCTGTCTCCATGAGTTTATTAAATTTGTCCCGAAGAAAATTGTTGCTGCCGCCAATCCCTAGGTGATCTGCTATTCGAGTCTGTGTGCGTTAGTTCCCCATAGTTGATTCCGCAGTCGCTTCAGACAATCGAATTGCGGTTGGGTTAATGATCACTTCCATCTCCTGCGGCGAGCTATACTGGTCTACGATTAATTTCCCAAACTCCCGATGCAATGGCGAATGATGGTCATGTTTGAGTATTCAACCTTCGATGGGTCCTGTTCAGATACTCCTGAACCGTTGCATTTGGCACTTCCTCCTTGACTAGATGATTTGCCCTGAATCCGACGGTTGCGACCCACGATTATGTATTTTCCATATGATTGCTTTGCTGAAAACGGAAGACGGAGTTTGGATTGGTTATTCTCCTACGCGATCTGTCCTCCTTTCAATTCTATCACCAAAAATTACCCAATCTTGGTGCGGTCTGAGACGTTTGGGGATTCGGGTAAGACCAATTTGATACTTCCTCTGCAAACTGGCTGCTTTTATCGCCGGGCCATAACAATTCACCCTCCCCTTTGCTGAATCTGTTTGAGAACGGTAAGCCGGCAATGACTTTCGGCCCTGCCTAGGGAGTTGTTTGATTAGTGTTGCGCTTCCACTAATTCCTCCAAACCTGCCACGGACATCACCTCCTACTTGATCCCTTAGTGGTCATAAATCGGCCTTAGGCCGCAGATCTCTGTCCAGATGAAGTAACTGTGATATCACTTCCAAATTCGCAATAATTCGGATGATATCTCGCACCCTCAAAATTGCTTATCAATGGGAGTTATCGTTCCCAAAGATAGTCTGAGAATTTGCAGACCAATGGCTACAAATCGCTCCCAAATGGAATAGAAATCGAATCCACAACATCGCTTGCTTTCAATGGGAGCCCTATGTCCTCTATTTATCTTCTTTGCTGAGAAGTTTCTGGAAATTATCCGGAATCATCTTGCACTACAAATATTAACTTTATAAAATTAAATAATTAACTTTATAAAGTTAGAATACAACCTTTATTTAATATTGGAATGAGTAGGCCCCGCTTACTTAATTGGAAGACAAAATCGACCCTCTTCCCATAATCATTTGCCTACGAGAGTCAATGATAGGCAAATCCCTTGTTATAATTATGTTGCTAAGAGAGGGACATGACAATAGCCCTAGAATACCACAATCTCTATTAGAGTTGATAAGACCTAAAGGCCATGCTAAAGGGTTGTTGGTGAGCCATAATTGGGGAGATATTATTCCATATGTTGTGTCCATTGTTTTCAAAGTTTATGGTTTTTTGGGAAAACCACATGTGTTACCATACCAAGTGCCTTTGAAAGTAGGGATTGCTGAATTGTTATGGCAAATTGGATCAGTTTAAGAGAGAGATTTGCTAGCTAAATCTAAAGGTACATTCTTTCCACAGATTACTATTGTTCACAATTTTGTTTTTGTTAAAAAGGGATGGAGGAACTTGGGGAAATTCTTAGATAAGTATCAAATGACTCAATCCCATGCCCGTTTTGTAGACTCAAAGGAATTTTATGACCTCCTTAGAGAAAGGAGTAAAGCTAAACTTCAGAAGCAAATTGTATATTTTCCTGAGGATATAATTAGAACTAGATTCTCACTGCAAGAACAAGAGCTCAAGAAGGAAAAATGGATAGTTTACAGTAAAGTTCTAGAATTTATAAATGCGTTTGAACCTGACTATGATCCCCTATCAGATAGAAAGTATTGGGGTATGAAAATAGATATGCTAATGGACAATTTTGCTGGGATTATGCAAACATTGAATGAGAAGAAAGAAATCATAACACAAGCATACCCAGACAAGGCTATTGAGGTGGAGAGGAGATTCACAAACAAAATGATTGTGACCCCGGGGCAATATACATTGCAAAAAAGAGTCGGGTATGTGGTGGCCAAGAATGTACAGTATGTTCCTCCATACAAAAGGCCAAGGTCTAAGAGCCCACCTAACAAACATGCTCCCAAGAAGCAAAGATTAGAGCAAGGATCATCTTCTCATGTTGAAGAATATTCACCTACCCAAACTCCACTCGAGATAGATGATGAAGCATCTTTGAGAGAACAGCTAAGACAAATTGGAGGGGAAAGGAACATTGTGGTCACAACTACTGACATTGAAGGGGTACCTGAAGAACCTCATATGCCATCATTTGAGCTTACTATTGGAGATTATAGAGGTAAGGAGATAGACCCTGTAATAGCAAAGGCTGCCCCAAAATTTATTGATGATGCAAGTTTTGTGAAATCTAGAGCCTTTGCCAAAATTTTATGGAGAAGAAATATTGGTAATTTTGAAAGTAAATGTAAATTAATTAAAGCAGAGCAACCTAGTAAAATGGACTTTGAAATTGAAGAAGTTAAAGCTAACTTCATGGAGGAATTTGCACAAATAACCCCTGAAGGGGGAAGGCAACTATAAAAGGACTCACGAGTTTTAATCCTGCCTGAGTGGGACATCACCAATGCTATGATATTTGATTATGTCAGGAAAGCAAAAGACACTTAGTTTAAAATTGAGGAGGAGGTCTTGCAGGCACACAAGGGATTGAAATACAGTAATGATCACCAAGCATTGGTGATATGGTCCATTGAAAAAAGGGACAAAGCTAGGATGCAGGAAATTTCAAGTGTTGAGCATACAGGTAGCCTGATGGTGCATAGAGCAAAGGAGGTAGACAGTGAAAAAGTATCCAAAATGACTAGGGAAATGATGGACTTCAGGGTTGTGGTTCCTGAGAAGGATAAAAACAAATTCCTAGAGCTCAATGCCAAGTTTGAAGAAATGCTGAAAGCATATGAAGAAAGAGGAAACAAATCAGCTAGAAGCTCAAGTGGCCCAAATGGACAAACAACTTGGAAAGAGGAAGATAGGAGAATCTAGCAAGCCCCAAATTGCCTATCCTCGCCCCCCAGTTGAGCCATTTAAGTCTACCCCTATTGTAGAGCTACCTGATACCCCACAGAGGCCAGAATTTTACACTGTTAAGGAATTTGAAGAAGAAAAGAGTAAACTGTGGGCGTTACATGTGGAGCTAGATATTCAATATGAGGATAGGCTAAGGAAAGCTATCATGTATTTAGTTGATAAAATTGATTGGCCAACTTTCTATGAGCAATTAGCAAAGATAATAAATATATGGGATGAGCTGAAAGCAAATGATGATGCCCTAAAGCTAATTGTCAACAAATGGAGTAGAAGGAATAAAAGTGTTACTCTTTTGTGTTTTTTCTGTTATCAGTTTATCCTATTAGTATATAGAAAAGACTTATGATTTGACCAATGATCTCTCAGAGTCTGATGATAAAAGAATTGTACTGCAAAAGAGGATCATAAATTATCTTGACAAGTATAAGAGTATTAATTTTGAACTCTTCCCACATGCCATAGATAAAAAGGATAAGTTGAAAAATAAAGAGGAATGGGCTCAGGAATCAAATGACCTATTATGCCTTCGAATGAATAAGGTCATAAATGAGAAAGGAAATGCATGGTGGGCAAATACAACTCAAGAAGTTGTAAAAGTGCAATTATTTTATGATTCTTTGAGGACAGATTTTATTGAAATTGATAAATTAGGGGAGTATGTGATGAGGAAGAAGCATGAGATTCTGAATTTAAGTTGGCCAATGACACACTTTTTGACAAGTGGAAGGCAGATTTTGTTCATGCAAAACAGTTGGAACTTGATGAAACTGATGATGATGAAACTGATCGAGATGAAGTGCAAATAATTGACACATCAGTTAAAGCAAAAGAGAACAGGGGTAAGCAACCAACTGCAGTTACCAAAACAGAGGTCCAAACTGATAATATGGCAGTAGGAGAATCAGATGTAATTGTGGTTTTGGCAGTACATGATGACGTGGATGGAGAGCCTCGAGTTGAAGTAACTCTACAGACATCTGAACCAAGTCCATCACATGCAACTTCATTAGTTACACCATCCGAGGGATGCCAACAACCTTGAAACCAATCATGAACTTCTTAGCAACGAAAAGTGCAGCAGAAAGTGGTCCCCACAAAAGAATATTTATGATGTAAAGTTTTCTGTTGCACTATTTTTTGTCTTTTATGGCAGTTGCGTTGTCAATTTTTCTGTCTTAAGGATAGTTGTCCGTTTCTCCATGCCTAAAGTTTGTTGCATCTCACACTATATAAGTGAAATTCCAAGGCTAGAGAAGTGGTCCTATTTATTGTATAACTTTTAGTTCAATTAGTCCTTTTCGGTCCATTTTTTCTTGATGTCAACTCTTTGATGTATTTTTTCTGCAATTCTGAAAATACATTAATTGTCCATGATCATGGTGTCTTATTTTGAGTTGTTATGAGTATTATCCAATGTTACATAATTTTCAAAGAGAATTAATACAAAGATGAACTGTCCCCATATCTTTTCTCTCTGAACCTTGTGTCCATTTTTATTGGCTAGTTATTTTGAGATTGTATGAGCAAAGCTTGTTCAATTTAATGCAATTAGGATAAGTTGTATGTCAATTCATTATTGCTTTTGATTCAATGAATTGAGTAAATGCTTCAATGAATGTGACAGGGTCTCTAGGCATTAAGAAGGATTTACGTAAGAATGAGTTTTAGGGAGAAGTGTTGATGATATTGATTGTAATGCAGTCAATTAGGTCAAGAAATTGGATAGACTCTGAATCCCAATGAATGAAGCACTAATCAACTATTTTAGTTAGCATATGAAAAGATCATAGATAGATGTCAACTAAACATCTAAAAATCAATATCAATTTTACTTTAAATGTATGAAGAATATCAGAGCTGGTCAGCACTTGTTTACATTTAAACTTCAAGTCTTAGTAAGCTGCTATTGCTCAGAATTATTTGTAGATCTAAGAAGAATTGTGACCAATCTCCTATAAGGGATGAATATTGTTATAAAATGTCATGGAATGAATGAAATGTGAATGTAGCATGAAGTTGTGAATCTCTTTATCCCTCAAGTGCACCTGCCTTGGTTTTGCAAAGCCAAAAGAGTAGAAAATCTTTCATGATTTTGTTGAAGTTGGGTCTAGATCTGAAGAACATATAGTTGTTTATAGGAAGTAGCTAATCCTAGGTTATTGTGATCTTTATCATCTTGGTATTAAATATTTTGTTCCTTAGTAGTGTAAAAACACCAACACAACCAATCCAAAAAACGAGAGAAAGCAAAAAGGTTTACTAAGGTTGCTAGGGGAGAATCAGGGTCTAGAATTTTGCAGATCGCAAATCCTATAGTTGACAAGGGTCAGAATTAGATTAATCCAGATGAGTACCACGTCACGAAAGTCAATCTTGGTTGTGCTTCCCGTGAGCAAATAATGGAGGAATTTGATGAATCCACTCAAGCTCTAAAAGAAAGGATGAAGAAGTTGGAAGAAGGATACCAGAAACAGAAAAAGAGAAATCTAAGCCTTGTGTCAGTACATTAACAATTTGCCTCGTCCAGTGCGAGAGGAAGTTCCATCATTTGTCCCTCCAATAGGTGTTTCAGCTAAAGCAATAGAGAATGTTGACAAGATCAAGTGAATTGCTCAAGGTGCAAAGGTTTGGGTTGAAACAATTTAGGAAGAAGCCTCCAAGCATGCAGAAGAATTGGTAAAAGTGTATAGTAGGGCGTTGGTTGTACTCTCCAAAATCAGGTGCATGGAGGAATCATGGGAAGATGAGCAAATTTACCAAGATGAAATGATTTAAGATATTCAAAATCTAATGGATACCCCAAAGCAGGCATTGATTGATGGTGGATTTATTGGTGAAGGGGATGTTTATTACTTACTTTGATGGTATAGTGCAGTGATCACAGCCAAGGAAATGTTTGAGAGCTTACCAAGGAATCCACTCAATGGAAAAATATGGTTTGACAACATCAAGCAAGGGGTGTCCAATACAGTTGCATCCTTGTTGTTACAGAGGTTGGTAGAGGATGAAATGACAACGGACAATTTGAAAGTCAAGTTGAAGGAGTTCTTTCAGCTAGATGTTTTTAAAAGAGATGATTTTGACAAATTCCCCGTCTTCTCAAATACCATGCACACCACTCGAGACTTATTACTTTTGTGTTTTCCAAATGCATTAATTCCTTTTCTGTGTAATTATGAGTTTGTGAGCTTGTTTGTTTGTTTTTTAGCTGCATTTTGCCAACTCTTGGGTCCAAGTCAAAATTTGCAGCTGCCTAATCTGATTTTTTCTGCATTTTGCCAACTCTTGGGCCCATGTCAAAATTTGCAGCTGCCTAATCTGATTTTTTAACTTTGTTATGGACAAACGGGTAACCGATATCTCAGCATAATGTTTGTGGGTCTTGAAAATTACTTCCACTCATAGATTGGCATATTTTTACGTAGGTGACTTTTTTTCAAAATTTGGAATGATTACAGGTGCATAATTAATTTTAAAAAATCCTAAGAATTTCCTATTTTTCATCATTTTCTCTTTTCCTAAGAGTTGTTGATTTTATATTTATTAATCTGTGTATGTCCGTCCTGACCTATCATTCTCCCCTTCGGGAAGCTCATCCTTGCTCCAGAATACTGACATGAAAAATCCTTAGCTCTCATAACAGCTCTGTATAAATGAATCTGGAAAAGCTAATTTCCGAATTTAAATTCACAGGACTTGCCAAGAAGCTAAAAAAAATTGTGTAAAATTTTACATCATATCCCACGCGCTGCCACAAGTAGAGCTTGTCGAGTAAAAGAAACACCGTCCAAGGGATTTGGAAATGCTCATAACAGAATTTGCATGCTCATCAACTAATGCTCAGGAACCTACGCTTAGGGTTTATGTCTTTTTTTTTAATGTAACAATTCACCAGTGTGTTACAAACTTAAAGAAGAAGTAAGAAGAGAAACCACTGCTCACCGGCTGTCTGATCGTCTTCTAAATCGATTTCCCTGCGCAAATCCTGCTCTTCGTTCCTAAGCTCTGTAGGTATAGGCTTCCCTTCTGCAAACAGACAAATTACACACAACTTTTAGCGCAGCAAATTTACTCGAAGGAAAATTCTACTACGATTTTCAGACAAAAATAAGTTCGCAAATTTAAAGAACCTAAACAATATTAACCGAATACAAATCAAATAAAACTTGCCTTCCAATGCTTGTCTAATTTTACGTTTCTTTTCATAAAGCAAGCGTTCCTTTCCTTCCAAGCTTTTGCGATACAGGTACTCGCGCCTCAATCGAACATTCCTGCGTAACATCCTTTTGGCCGATTACTTGCTTCAGCCTCTGTATTTCCACCGCTATCTTAAATCTCTTTCACTAACTTGATAGAGTTTATGTAGTATTGTGCAAAACAGTGGAATGGCATTGCAGGTGTCGCAGCAAAGGTTTAGGGTTTAATGAAAGTAGCTCTGGTTTTTGTTTGAAAAAAGAGTATCTTTGATTTTATTTTGTCAAGAAAGTATAGCATTCATTGCTATTTTTAATTAAATTGTTCAATCATGATCATTTATTTTTCAAATTCAGATTTTATTAATTTTTTTATAAAATATTTATGTCTTGTGCTATTGGTTGCAGCTTTTATATTTTTGTTTTCAAACTTACTTTTTAAGCGATAGGCTTATATGTGAGAGCTTTGCTCCGAGTTTTTGCTAATTTTTGCCAGCCAGTTTTATAACCTTTTGCTGACAAATCCTCATCTAAATATTTCTATTTCTAATGTTATACTTGTTTCTTTGAATTTTCCCTCATCTCAGAGTTTTCATGTTTTTTCCTTTTTCATTCCAAACTTTTTAGCTTGACATGTTAAATTCGGGCAAATGTTTGGAGCTTTCAATTTGTTCATTTGTCCATTCTGATTAAAAGCTTCTACTACTATGGTAATGGCTTGAAGGGTTCAAGTCCCTATGCATCTGTTCCTCTATGTGATGAGTTTTTGAATCCTATATCATAAACTTTTATTCTTTTTGCTTGAATTTCTTAGTTATTTTGGCTTCACTGACTGACTTTAGAAGGAGGGTGCACAATTCAAATTGAGAAAGAAACATTAGGCATTGGAACATTGATGCTTGCACTTCTATGTAACAAGGCTATTTTTCCTATGTGCATCCTCATTGCTATTGCTCTTATGTCTCATTTTGCCAAGTTCCTTGCAAGTCGAAATTGGAGCCTTGTAAAGAGATGTTAGATAGTGTTTTACATTTTTCAATTAGGGTTATTGGCAATTTCTTATTAGAGTTTTTAAGTCCTATTTGAGGACCTCCTAAAATTTCATTGGGGATATTTGTATTTTCTCACTAAAAAAAGGAAAAACTTTATAGTTTTAAATATATAGTATTAGGGTTTACAAAGGGTTGATTTAAGATTAGTGCTAAAATTACGTAATACACTAAAATAATTCTAGAAAGATTTTATATCTATTTTGATTTCAGTTTTAGATTTATTCTTAAATTTATTGCTGATTAATTTTTATTTTTATTTTAAAAATTAATTATAAACTGTAAATGATTTGCATGTGAAATTCAAAAAAGAAAACAAAAATTTGATTATAAATATTAAAATATCAAGGATTTTTTCAGAATGCTAAATACATAAATATTTCACAACTTAAATAAAATATTGGTGTGAGCAAAGGGATATAATTAAACTAATTAATGTTTTAACAAATAGTATTAGGATTTATTAAGGGTTAATAGTTAGAGAAATATTTTCACCTATCGACTCATCGTTGTACGTACAAAAAAGTACAACTGCTAGTATATTTTGGTTTCCAAACTTTATAGCTACAAGACAATTCATGCAATAAAATAAATATGTAAGCCAATATATTTTTTGACAAGTGGGACAATATTTTTTTTTGACAAGATGTGATGGGTGTTTGTTATTATTATTATTTATTTTGCAATAAAGGAAGTGCAATATGAGATTATGTAAATGTGAGATGAGGAAAATAAATTTTTATTAGTAAAATGTTTTATTTAGAAATGAAAATAAAGTGAAAAGATACATGTTCTAAGTAGAATAATAAAAAAGATGGGATTTTTTTATTATTTGCATATATACTGAGAAAATAAAATATTTTAATTAATTAAAATATTTTTATCATAGATCAAGGTTTTATTTAGAAGCGAATTGCAAATGGATTTTTTTTGCAATAAAAAATATTTTTTTCACTTTGAAGATTAAATGTGAAAACTAAGAATGCAACTTCAAAATATTATTTTTATAGAGTTTCCATATGTTTGACATTTTAAACATAGAATAAAAATTTACTATTTTTTTCACAAAGCACAACCAAAGATAGATAGTAACTCTTATTTTATAACGTGAACTAAATAAAAGATTTGATTTTATAAAAGTCATTAAATGCTAATAAAAATATTTCAGTGTTAGAAAGCTATTTATTATACTTTTTCAGCTATAAAATTTTAATATTTATTATATTAATACTTTGATCAAAACTACTAATGTAGCGCTTGCCCCTAGTTTACATTCAGTTATTATTGCCGAACTCTTTTAGGCCAGTTTAGGTTTATGCTTGATGATTAGTAGCATTATCTTTCAGATTATCAGATATTATTTTCATACTCAATTGATCATATGATGAGACTACTTGGTACTAGTTACTTCATGTATGCATGATTATACCTTGATGGTGACTCTTTACAATGATTTCAGTTATTTGATGATGTTAGTTAAATGAATTATGTATACGTGTTTTCTATGGATACTTACCCCATACTGCATGTTTAAGGTGTGCGCGTATGTTTTCTTTATGTATGACATTTATGATGTGATTAAGGAAAGGAGTTGTAGTCACCTGCTAATCGGGATCTACACGATGCACCACTTCCTGCCATTACCTGTTTAGCTTAGAATATATGTGTTTGTACATGCATGGATTTTATGCAGATTGCAGGTACTGGGTATCAACTTCCTTGAATTGCTAGGATGAACGTACCCTATTGCAATATCTCAATGATAAGAGAGGGGAGATAAATTCTTGAGTCCAAATCCTAACATTTAAACCAATTGTCTTAGAAACTTAGGACAAGTATCTGAGGTGATTACCCTTCTGAATTTGTTGTATGACGTAAATTCGTGATTATAACCCTTGAGTTTGATTTTGTGTGTTATATTTTATGATGGGTTTTCATCTTTCATCTTGTAGGTCTTTGATGATTTTTATGTTAATTAAGTCAAATTAAAAGATTAATTAATGATTTAATTTAATGGAAAATTATTGAGATAATTTCATATTTAATTATATTTAATTTATTAAGAAATTAATTAAATAAAAAGAATTAAATTTAAAGAGAAAATTATAGTTCTAATTTTAGAGCGTAATAATATTTATTTAATTTAATAATAATTTATTTAGGAGATCATTTTTAAATAAATGTTAAATATTATTATTACTTAAGTTAATAAATATTATATTAAAAATGCTTCGAAAATTATTAAGAGAGAGAAAGTAATTATTTAATAAAGTTTAATTGCATAAAACTTATGCATAAAATTAAAATATAATAAATTAATTAAAAAAGAGAAAGAAAATAAATTAAATAATGATATTTTATATTACATAAAGTGTGCATGACTATCCAAAAAAGTTAATAAAGAGTTAAAGGGTTGTGCTCAACGAGTTCCCGGGGTGATCACACAATCAGTACCCCGATTTTAGGAGAGAACTCCATATCAAAGACTGAGAGTTCTTTTTGTAGGGAGGACTCGGAATTTTGGAGAAGGGAATTTACAAAGAGAAGAGATTTCTCTCACAATCTTTGGGTGATTGTGAATTAGCATCAAAACTAGGTAGAGCCTCATGTTTTAATTCACCCAGTGAATTATGTAATTTAATATTCTTGTCTTCATCGTGATTGTTGAATTGTTTTCCAAATTATGTTGTAATGAACCTTGCAATCTTTCATTTGAATTTAATAGTATTCATATCAATTTCTTTTGTATATGTGAGGACTGAAAATTGGTAAAACCCTCACTCTGTAGATTTAAAAGTTGTAAATTAAACCAAGAAGGGTTTTGAAAAGAAATGGAAATTTTAGATTGAAAATTCGATTAGTTTATCGTATTTCCCTATCAGAGTACTGTTAGAACTTTTATTAAAAATATATATATATATTTAAAAAAATTACATTTTTGGAAGGGGGGATTGTTTTAAAAACAATTTTTTAAAATAAAATATAAATTAAATTAATTAAAATTAAATTTTAAAAATATATGTATAAAAAGTTTTGGGTGGGCGGGGCCACCAACCCCCCACTCACCATCCTTTATTTTAAATAGCGACAGACAGTGCTATTGTGCATAGCAGTGTTGTTGTACGTACCAGCAATACAAAGTACTGCTATTTGCGACAACAAGATTGCTACAACAGCTGAGCTGCCTATGGCAACCAACCTTTAATGGTTGGTCGTGTGGGCCTTGAACACTCATTAAAAATGCATTTTTTAATTTATTTTAATTATAATTTATATTACATATTATTTGTTAATAATTTTATTAATAAAATTTATTAATTATTAATTAATTAATGTTATATATATAGTTTTATTTTTAATAATTATTAATTAATTTAATTAAATTTAGTTTAATTAATTTTAATTAATAATAAATATTATTTAATAAAGTTTTAAATTTATTTATTATAATATTTATTATTAATGATTTCAATTTTTAAATAAAATTTTAATTATTTTATTAAATAATCAATAATTGTTATTTTAATAATTTAATGAATAATTATCTTTAAATTATTTTAAAATATTTAATTATAATCAGATAAGGGTAATTTACTTTATGTTCGAATATGGGAAATGGGTTAAGCTATAAGGGTAAACTATAAATCTCATCTATTCGAAAACTTACATTGAAACGAGAACTTAAAATCTTACTATTAACTTAAACTATGTGTTTTCAAAATCAAACCAAACTATGAAACCTACATTGTTAACTGTATGTTATCTTATGTTTTGGGTTTGGGTTAACTAGTGTGTTGACCAATCTTAGGACGTCTACCAAAGGCTTGGGAGTTCTGTGTTTATGATGTCATTATGATGATTTTATCTTGATCTTTTAGACTCAAACATGGTAATATGTCTGGTATGCTCTATGATGAGTTTGGATTTAATGTTCGTTATTGTTGTTAGTGTTCTTGTTTGAAACTTAGATGAATGGTATGACATATTTGACTTAACCTTTGAGTCTTTAATCAATTACTTTTGGGATGTTTTCCAGTTGCTTGTAAAGGACTGAGGGGTTATTGTGAATTAACTTTTTATGCTTTCCAATCACTTGTATAGGGCTTATGTGAAAATTGTGATTCTTTGATTTGTATTTTTATGTGCCTAGAGTAGGTAATTTGCATGTTAAGTTGGGAAGTGGCTTGTAATGGAGGTCGGAGCCCAAAGTGGCTGCCAGGGTAACCCATTGTAAGTAGTTAATAAGTGATAACACTACACTAAATGAGAGTAAAATTGACCTAATAAGAGTCTTTGTTTTCCTCGCCCATGCCTCGAGTGCTAGTACAGACAAGGATGGAAGTAGAGAGGATGCTTGGTTGTGACCATGCATCGTTAGTATGCCTTGTTAGTGTGAAATGATACTAGTGCCTCATAGAGTCACTAGGGGGGCCAAGGATTAAAAGACTAGCTAGGTAACCCTAGAATTGGTTCATGTGATGACACTTGCCCACTAGCAGTATAGATTCCCTACATGTCTTTGTTTGCCTTTGGGTCTAGATGTTGATTTATCTTGGAACCTTTGAGTTAGATTACTTTTAGGGATTACCTTGACATAGATATTACTTTTGATTTTTGGGATTGATATCATGTTTGGGACTTGCTCAACTATCTCCTCAGTACAGTGGGAGTGGACCTTTTTGGGTTACCACGAGGTCAGGTGGTAATGCTTTTTACTTTTACCATTGAGATTCGTCCGTAGATGTCATGGGTGGAGTTCCTTGATTGCATTTCCTTTCATTCTATCTTTGTGTATTACGATGGATGATTATATTTTTATGATGGATGATTTCACTTATTGTACTATATTTAATTTCATGGATCCGAAAGGGATGACGTAATCTATTTCATAAATGTATATTCTTTCAGCCTTTCATACCCTATGACATGTACAGTGGATGATTGTGCATTCTAAATTTATGCCAAGTGTCATTCAGAACAAATGTATGTTATTTAAATGGACTGGACTTGTAGTTATTCGTTTATGTGGATGTGTTATTTATTGGGTTTAGTATTATTAAAAATTCAAATGTGACTCAACGTCTTGGGATCCTTAACAAATGTAATATATTATGTTTGATTATGTATGATTATATGTAATTGCTTCTGCTACTTTATGATTGTTGTACATGTTATTCTTTTAAAGAAAAGAAATTTTTTTTTGACAAACTTAGTAAAACTTTAGGTTAGTTCTTTTGGATCCCTTGGTGGGGCATTACAACTAAACTACTATTGGCAAGAACTAGACACATTGCATCCTTGTTAGATCAAGTTTATTCTTTTTAGGACTATTTATTTTAATGAAGAAATTTGAAATCTCAATTAATTTATTAAATAATATTTTTACATCTAAAAATTAGAATTAAAATCTTTTAAAAAGTGATGGAAAAATATTTGTAGAGTCAAATAATGTATTTTTAGTTTCTCATACGTAGCCAAAATACTTACGTATTCGCATAGACAATTATGTTAGTCAATCTATTGAATTTTTTGAACATATGTATATAGTCTATGTTTATATATATATATATATATATATATATATATATATATATATATATAATGTTAAAAAAAGTTAGTTATCTTTATGTTTATTAGTCGAGAGCAAAAATAGCAAGGGAAAAAATTATTACAAATAAATACATTAATTTTTCAAACTCCTCCATAAAGCAGTTACATTTATAATATTCAAAATTTGGAAGCTTCTCGTGTATGCCCAGTAAACTTAATTCTACAAAAAAATCTGTATACTCAATGTAGTTGTTGATATTCTACATAATTGTACTTAATTAGGATTATGGAAAATTCTGACACACATTCATACCTTGCTAGATTGGCAGTTTGCTCATATGGAACCACCAAGTGGCCCTATATTGAGTTCCTTAAGTGGCTAACATCCTGATATTATACGAATTCAATATCAGTAGTAGAGGTGATGACAACTTCCTCTTTTGAAACACTCAAAGAAACCTCAGCCATTCATAATGCACATTCTAGTTCTTAACTATCACCAACAACTTGAGATTTAAAATAGTGAGTAGCTAAAACAATAACCATCAGTTCTCAGATGCTAATATATTATGTAGTTTCTAGTGACCATGTATCTTTTGAGCATGAAAATACGCTTAGTGATCTCTAGGCCAATTTATTCTTATACAGAAAATTATCCCTTAAACAATAAATCAACAAATATTTCTTGGAAAGCATCTAACATTGTTTAGTGGGAAGCTTACATATGGCATTGCATTTACTTTGAGTGATTTGGGTTTTTAATTAATCTTTGTCAGTAAGCCATATTGTCAGCTAATTCCATAGAGATATTGCACATCAAAGATTTCAAATTGGGAATATATTCAGATGCTAGGCACGCGAAATAGAGATGTAGGGTCTAAAATTGTGTAGCCGTATTTTTTTAAATATGACATCTTTGCCTTGTTGATTCATGCTCTATTTTTTTAATGACAACTATTAGTATTCTGCATTTGATGATCTCTAGATATATTAGTTATTACTCTTTTGCAAGACTGTATAGAAAGCAATCTATATAAGACAAACTATGTTGATGTTAACTAATTTGTTAATCACATGCAACATTATACAGAATGTTCAAGATGAAAAAGATCCTAATGAAACCAAAATAAAATTGGTTTCATGTTGCTTATGCACTATGTCTTGTTTATTTTACTTGCTTCTACATGATTTATTAACCTTATCTATTTTGTCATGCCAACATTATGACATGATTTTGAGAGTGAAAGGCTCTTTTCAATTTGTATAGCTCTTGCTTCAGTTGCAACATCCACAAGAAAAATGGCATGAATTGTCTTCATGTCATCTATAGTCAGATTTAGAGAGACAAAGGATATTTTTTTTTTAAATTTTTTTTTAAAATTTTTTTCTTAGTAAACAGCCTAAGCCTTGATTGATTTTATTAATACAAAATAATTAAAAAGAATTCCCCCGTTCTGACAGGCACAGGTAGGAAAGAACAGGGAAAGAAAACCTCTTGTCTTGCCTGGGACCTTAGTCTTATATTATACATTAATAAAAGGGGCATACCCTAGTGTTAATTTAAAATGGATATGTCGATCAATACATAATTCATCCAAATAATCTCCAGATTGGATGGGGAGATCATTATCTGTCTAAATTCACCAACACCATCAAAAGTTAAAGGTTAATGAAAAAATTAAAACTAACTATAATGTGCTACCAAGGGAATTATTATCAATAGATACATTCTATGTTAAAATAGTTTAATAAGCTTAACATTTTGATTCAGTTGTTGTTTTAATTGTTTATTATTATTATTCTTTAATCTGTCTTAGCTTAATTATTTTGATATATACTTGAATGGATTTTACTGATGTTTAAGTTATAATGATGGGAGTATATTTGAAAACATGCAGCATTATTCGTTCAAAGAGTGGCTTTCTGCATATTAAAGGAATAATATTAAAAAATTTAAAGAGTTAGCAGGATCCTAGATGAATTGCAAACCAAAAACCCATAGATATTGTCAGAGACGTCACTTCATATCTCTCATAAGGATTTTAGATATGATTATTGGGGTGAAATCTGAATTACTTCGTGCCCTGGTTAAGGGGTTATATCAATCATAAATTTCTAAGTAGTTGACAACTCAACAACATATTACAAACAAGAAGCAGATTTAAAACTAAACACACTTTCCACTAGATATATATTATTAATATGTATAGTAAGCATCATTTTCCGTCTCATCAAAAAAGAAACTGACAAAAGGTAGTAAACCACAGATTTGCCCGATTTAGTCATATGGAAAAAGTATCAACAAAGGCACTCAAGCTTAAAACAGAGTGCTACTAGTCAAAATATGGCTCATGTTAATATGCCAAATTACCCATGTCACAATTTAGTCAAATTTTTTGAATATCATTATAATTTCTAATGCTTCATGCATAGAACTCGCCTTTGATCATGGGGGAAATTCATAAGAAGACCTTCCCTTGTTGGTTTTTTCATAATTTGGAAGACAGAACTCCACATTTTCCATTTCATTGAAATCCACTTTCGGATGGATATATGCATCATATGCCTTCAGATAATCAATTAGCCAATCCCTTCTCGGAACTTCAATGATGCCTCTCCATCTTAACAGAAATTTGATGCTCATCTCCATTCTCGGCCATTCCTTGTAGAACTGGATATTATCCCTAATGGTCATGCAGGGACGTTTCGGGCTCCTTGCCAGCTCCTGGCTATTGCCTTTGAGTTCCATGTATGCCTCTGGAAGAGGGATGCAAAGTCGAGCGTCAATGTTGGCAACAGCTAGTTCCAAACCCACCAACCAGCAAGGGTCGAAAATGTTATTGGTAATCCTGATAATGTCCCATTTCTCAATCCCCGCTCTTACCAAACATCCTACCCAGAGCCCAACTATGTCACTGTTAGTTCTCCATGAGTAGTCGTAACTAAAAATTCCTTCCCCTAAAGCCCTACTGACAGCTATTCGACTCATGTCATCTATGGGCCTCAGAATCCTATTCCATCGTTCTTGCGTAACAGGCCCATAGAATGCCATGGTACGATTTTCATAAGCATGAAACAGACTAATGTTGGAATCCATTTTTCAGTCTATACCCCTAACAGATTTGCTGCTGAAAACGAGAACTAAATATTGAAAAAACCCCAAACTACCTGATAAATAGGATGATTCGAAATATCTAGATGTCTAATAATGAAGAGGCATGTGCATGATTAAAAGGCTCCTTTCCAATACATCATAAGGTGATTACTAGGTAGAGTTGAGGGATTTCCCAACCATGATTGATTTGGTACGTGTGATATCCCACTATCATATCAAAGAGTTTTATAAGGGAATGATAAATCCAACTTGATTTTAGGGATCTATTAATTATTGAAAGTTAATGAACTAATACCATCGGTAACAAGATTGGCCAGTGTGTCGGCCTCTTTATTTCCTTATCTGTAAATATGAACAAATCTAATGTCTTTGAATACTAAGAGTGAATTCATAATTACTTCTAGTTTAGAGTTTAATACCCGATTTGGAGTAGCTCCTTTCTTGAGAGCATTAATAACAATTTGGGAATCCCCTTCTAGTATTTTTTTTTAATTTTTAATTTAATGCATAGATTAATACCTTCTTCTACAGCTTCCAATTCTGCTATATTATTAGTGGTCATATCTAGTGGTTTTGAACTTTTAGCAATCCACTTACCTTCTTCATCTTTAATGATACATCCTATTCCTGCTTTCCCAGGATTTCCTCTTGATGCCCCGTCAAAATTTAACTTCTTCCATCCAGGAGGAGGAGTCTCCCATTTACATGTTAGTCTAGCTAGATCATTTTCTTTTTAAAAGTTAAGGGCGGATTAATTAATAGTGGCCATAGTTTTTTCATTTCTGCATCCCAGTCAGAGAAGGATCCTTCTTCTTTGAGTCTCTTTCTGAGGTCACTATTCATCACTTCTAAGATTGCTACTTCTATTTTGGCTAATAAGGCTTTTACTGGTAGACATTGGTCTAACAAGATTCAACGGTTGCGTTCTTTCCAGATTTCCCACATAAATATTGTCGGTGATATATTCCAAAGTTTTCCATATACTTTCTTAGGGTTTTCTTTCGGCCATCCCATTAAGTGATCTTCCCATTGACCTGCTAATGGGGATGCCCAGTTGAGTTTCCTTATTAGCCATCTCCAACATTCTTGAGATAATTTACATGAGTATAATAGATGTTCTACATTTTCTTCTTCCTCTCTGCATAGGGAGCATCTAGATGGTCCTTCAAATCCCATTTTTCGGATCCTATCTTCTATTAATATTTTCTTTTGCATAGTTGTCTAGAGAAACATTCCTGCTTTCAAAAGATTTTTTGAATCCCAACATAGATTCAGAGGAAGGGTGTTGATATCCCATTGTTGAGAATTTGTTATCATTTTGTATCCTTCTCTGACTTTGTAGGTTCCATTCTTTGCTACAGCCTAGATAAGTTTATCCTCTGTTTCTTTATATGCAATAGTCCAAGATTTTAATAACAATTCTAGTTTGCTTCTTTCTTTTGTGTCAATGTTATACTCAGCGATAGATTTCCATCTCCATTTCTTTCCCTGCTCTGATCATATTCCTCTAAATAATCTTTAACCTTGGTGCCCCATGTGGATTTTAGTAGATTTATAGTTTCAGGAGAGAAATTGGAACTTGTCAATGACGGGTTACCATTCCAAGAATATTCCCAAAACAGTGCTTCCTCTCCATTTCCTAAGTCCAATGTTAGGTATTTAGAAATCAAATTGCAGTTTGTTAGTAGAAAGTTCCAACCAGCAGATCCTTTCGGGGGGGAAGTGATTCTAAAAAGTGAGGTTTTATCTAAAGGATTTAGATATTTATTATATATGATTTTTGCCCATTTTCTGTCTCTTTCTTAATAAAGTCTCCAGACTTGTTTCACTCCTATAGCTTTATTCTGCCATTCAAGGTTCTTGATGCCTAATCCTCCATAATCTTTGGGTTTACAAATCTTATTCCAGCTAATTAATGTTTCTTTTTTCTTTTCCTCCAATCCTTTCCAAAAAAAATCCCTCAATTTGCTTTCCAATTTAGAGTTGATATGTTTTGGAAGATAAGAACATGACATTTGGTATGAGGGGATAGCTGCCAATACTACTTTAATTTTAGTTGCTTTTTTGCCTTAGTTAACCATTTATCCTTCGAAGAGTCAATGTGATTGTCAATTTTCCTGAGGATGTGCTCCCAACCCGAATTGGTTTGTTTGTTCTTATCGAGGTATATCCCCAAATATCTGAATGGGAATTTACCTTTATTCAATCCTAGTTTTTGACAAATTTGGCTTTCAACTTCAGTATTAGTATTTAGGAAGAAAATTTTAGATTTTTCAGCATTAATCATCTATCTAGATGCATTTGAATAAGTATTTAGTATGTATTGTATATGATTTTCCTCTTCCATGGAACTTATTCTAGCTAGAATTATGTCATCCACAAATTGTTGATGGGTAGTGTTTTCCACTCCCTCGGTGACTTTAACCCTGGTGATCGTCATTTCTTGTTGCGCTACTTTGATAGCCCTTCCAAAGGCTTCCGCCATGATAATAAATAAGAAAGGTGATAGGGGGTCTCCTTGTCTGATGTCCCTTGATATGTTAAAGAAACCTTCTGGGGTACCATTAAGAAGAATATAAATTTTGGGGGTAGAAATGCATTGATATATAATGTTAATCCATCTTTTGGAGAAGCCAAACACCTCTAAAGTTTTACATAGAAATCTCCAATCTCCCTTGTCATATGCTTTCTGAATATCAAGTTTGAGTAGCATACAAGCTTCTTTATTTTTTACTGTTGAATGGATAGTTTCTTGAATAATAGATATCCCGTCTAGAATAGATCTGCCTGGGACAAAACCAGTTTGTTCTTCTGATATAAGTTTTGGCAAAAAACTTTTGATACGATTAGCTAGAATTTTTGAGAACACTTTATAGATAGTGTTGCATAATGCAACAAGTCTGAAATCTCTTGGGGCTATACTTTCTTGCTTTTTAGGAATAAGGGTTAAGAAGGTGTGATTAATTTCCGTTAAGATGGATCCACCTTTACGGGTTGCTTCTAGGGCTTTCCACAAATCCTCTCCTATAATGTCCCAACATTTTTGAAAGAAGAAGGCTTGAAAGGCATCAAGTCCAGATGATTTATCTGGGTTCATACTAAAAAGTGCACTTTTCACCTCATTTATGGAGAAAGATTCATTTAGAAATTTGTTGTCCTCTTTTGAGATTAGCTTGGGGATATGCTTAATCATTTCCTCTTGAGCACATTTGTTAGATGAGTCAAAATTGTTAAGTGTCTTGTAGAAATGTTCAAAAAGGATTCCTGCAATTTCTATTGGGTTTTCGGTTTGCTCCCCTTCTAGGTTTCTAATTTTAGCTGTATTGATATAATTTCTATTATTAATGGTGCTGTTGTGAAAAAATTTTGTATTACGGTCTCCTTCCAAGAGCCATTTTTCTTTGGATTTCTGCCTCAAGAATATTTCCTCTTTTGCTAGAATTTCTTCATGTTTGAGGGTGTATTCTTTTTCTAATCGATATGATTCATTATTCATTCCTTTCACAATAATTTCCTTATTTAAGCTACTCATTTTTTCTTCAATGTCTAATTTTTCTTGGAATATATTTTTAAAATGTAACTTGTTCCAACTTTTTATCTTTTGCTTTAAGTTTTTTACTTTGGAAACCAGGCAAAACATTCTTGATCCTTCAAACTGATCCTCCTTCCACCAATCTCTAATCTGGTCCATGAAGCTTCTGTCCATAAACCACATCTTCTCACACTTGAAAGGATTTCTGCTAGGTTTATTCTGTTCTTTGATTTACAATTTCACTGGAAAGTGGTCGGATCCTGCCGTAGGTAAAATTTCTACTATAATCAAATTGTCCATGTTTAGTTCACCTTTTAGAAGGAATCTGTCTAATCTTTAAGCAATGTGACATTCTCCTTTTCTACGATTATTCCAAGTATAAACGCCATTCATGGTTTTAATGTCCAAAAGGGAGTCCTTCTGAATCCAGTTTTTAAATCCTTCCAAGGCTTTATTGGTGTGGTTAATTCCACCCAGTTTTTCATCCAGATTTGCAACCGCATTGAAGTCTCCACCAATAATGGTTGTTTCCTGTGTTATTGATTTAAGGAAATGGCTAATCTCATTCCAAACTGACAATTTATCTTCTGTGGAAGTTGGTCCATAAACATTGATAAGTATTAATTGTAGGTTTGTTTTTGTACTAATAGCTCTCATTCCCATCCAATTTACTTGAAGGGTGAGTAATTCCATATTGGTAAATCGGGGATTCCAAATTATCCCTAATCCTCCTGAAGCTCCTTGGGACTACTAAAAAACTGATGACCATTTCCCCAATTTTTTATTCATTTTCAATCCTTCTTCTTTGTTAAGTTTTGTTTCTTGTAGTAATATGATATCTGAGTCAAATAGGGTGAGGTTACGCTTTAACAAGCATTTTTTGCTAGGGGCATTGAGACCCCTGGCATTCCAAGTTGTTATCTTCATTACTCCTTGGGAAGGCACTTCCCCTTCCCATTGTTTAGTATATCTGCAATCTTTATCTGATTTTTTCACTTGCCCTGTTACTTCTCTAAGTTCTTTAAGTGATTTCCTTCATCATTTTTGCTTATTTTTTCCACAGATTGGTGTTGTCAATCCTTCTTGGTTCATGGCAATACCTAATTTGTCTAGATTCTGCTCATCAAGTATCTTCTCCACTATAGAAGAAACTTCCCCTTCCTGCTGATCCTCTGCAATTATTTCTGTTATTAATAATTTACTTATCTACTGGTTTTCCTCAGTTCCTATGCATTTTTCATTTCCTTTGTTGCCTTCTGTGTTGGTGGGAGTATACTATTTTTCATAACCCAGCATCAAATTTATATCTTTTGAGCTTGGATCTATTTTACAAACTAATCCATTCTCCTCTTTATCCGAAGCAAACATGTCTTTCCCATTGCTAGGAGTTTTCCAAAATTTGTAACTCTTTTTCTTTCATTTCTTTCTTATGGTTATATTGCTCCACTGAACTAAGTCTTCTAGTGGAATGGCTACTTCATGTCCAATATCATTGTTTGGTTTGACCGATTCTTGCCTGGTTCCTAAGATTTGTTCCTCTTGGTTTTCTGACTCCTGGTTTTTTAGATTAAGTTCAATCGATCCACTGTGAATCAATTCTTCCTCCAAATTTTTTACCTGCACTTGTTGTGCACTTGTTCTCAATTTGTCTTCTAATTCAAAAATTAGTATCTCCTTCCCTTTATGTGCCTTATGTGACTGTTCTGCTAATAGACTCTGATCTATTAGATCATTCTGAGCTAGCAAAATTTAATGTTGCAGCTGATTTAATTTGATTATATTTAGTTCCATTTCTTCAACTACCTCTTTTTCTTTCTAACAGTCCATGCAATTCTTGAATTTGTTTAGTGAGTGCTGATAGCTAATTTGCTCTTCTATTTCTGTCTCCTTATATTTATCCCCTTTTTCTTCATTTGTAATACAAAATATCCCTTCTTCACGAGATATCGGCTTGATTGCAAGATCTATTTCCTTTCTTTTTTATGTTTTGCCTACATCCCTTTTTGTTTTAATGAGATCTTTGATGTTATTGGTAATTTTTAGTTTAATCAAATTAGCATCTACTAATTTTTGTACTTCTCCTGTATATTCTTCAAATTTAATTTTATATATGGATTGATTCGTTATTATCTTTCTATTTATAACTTAATTTTGTTCAGATTTAATCAAAACCCTTATTCTACTAACTTTACTAGGTTATCTTCAAATCCAATTACATTCCCTAATGAGTTACAAATTTTATTAATGGTTACTTCTTCCATTAATTTGGAGGGGATTTCTTTACATTCCATCCATTTAATCATTTCCAAATTTCCTATGAGATTTTTGTGGAAATTAGGTTGCCATTTAAAAAGTTTAATATGATGTCCTTTATAGAATAGCATATCGAACTTCATAATTTCCTCCTTGTCCTGTTTAGTTCTACATAAAATAAACCAAAAATTATTTGCAAATGAGTTTAGGGTACTTACCTTGTCACCCCAAATCATGGAAATTTTGCATACCAACCTGGATCTCTTCCTTGGCGGACCATTTCAATATACATATATATACCTTTATCCTCGCAATCCTTCCATCTTCTTTCATTATAGGGATTACTTATAATTATTTCTTCTTCATATGTGTTTTGATCAGTGACATTTTGTTTATGGTTAGCTTTATTCCTTCCTCTGTTTGTATGTTGTTCCATTTTTCGGTGCGGTGGTATGTATATTGATTTTTTGTTTTCATTGATGGTGGGTCACTTCTTTTCCTTCATGGGCTACTTTATTGGAACCTTCAGATTTGTGGGGGGATTTCTTGACCCTTTTCCCAATGGGATGGCATTAACTGCTGATATCCATCAAGGTTGTTTGGGGAGCTCTATCTGGAAGGAATTCTCCTTAGGTCTAGAACTAGGGTTTGGCTCTGCAGATTTAGATTGATAATTGAAAGACTAGTGCATTGAAATTTTTCCTTGTCTTGCTTCTGATTTTTGTCATGTGTGAGTTTGACTTTTTTGATTCCTTACTATTTGCCATCCATTTTTTTTGCTATGTGATTGATCTTCGCTGATTTCCTTGTTTCGATTTGTGTGTAACTGTACAAATGTTTCGAAGCTATTGTTAATAGCTTTGCCATTTCCTTCTTCATTTAGTTTCGATTGCATGAGGATTTCAAATTTGTTTCTGGTTGCCAAGGGGGATTGTAGAGTAATCTTTCGTTGATACGCTGCTAATTTCGAAAAGGGGCGACTGAGATTGGTGTATGATTTCGCTTTTTTCGTCATGATTTCAGAGCAGAGCTTTTTATATAACTTTTATTTAATATGAGACAAAGGATATATTATTGTCCAAGAGGATCTATGATTGTCTAGGTTCTTGATCTTCTAAGATTTTTATACTTTTTAAAGAGGGATAAATGATTTTTCATATCAAACTATTATTCAATGTTGTTATAAATGAGTGCACCTCATCTCAACTTAAAAATTCAACAAAAACACCCTTTGGGCTTGAACCTTTACGACAAGAATACCACCACTACAATTTAATCATTCAAATATGCCAATACCAATAGTTTTTGTTCAAATGAAGCTTTGTTACTAAGACAAAGAAACATCCCAATCCTCGATCCCTTGAGAATGGAGAAAATGAAATTGATAATTAGTATCTTACAAGAGTAAAAATAAGAAGTAAAAATATAATTTCTAATATAATTTTTAGAACTAGGTGAATGTCTTTTGTCTTCAGCTTCCACATAATGCCTTGCTTAAATTTGATGTTGGGGCATTGAGCTTGGATTTTTATGGACCTTATGGTTTTCATGATTGGGGATGTGTTCGAGGCATATTGAAAAACCTTCTCCTAAGTGCACATAGAATTTGGAATTATCATCTTGAAGTTAGAGCCATTTTGGTGATTGATGGTTGTGTGTTCCTAATTTACTAGTAGATTTTGGAGCTTGTATTTATAAGCTTCAATCCAAGGGAGTTGATGTATATGAGAAATATGTTAGCAAGTAATACTAATCTATCAAGAGAACAAAGCATTAACTAGCATAAAAACCATAACATATATGAGAGACAAAGTGAAAACCCTCAAATGAGAACCAATGAGAATGGTCACTTGATTTAGAGATGAGTCTAGTATGTGGATGTGGGATGTATGCTCAAAGTTCCCAAAATAGCTTCAATGGAGATGAAAATGGCAAATTGGTAGCTTTGTGAGCTCTCAATTTGGCATTATAAGGGTATGGTTAAGGCTTTTGCTTCTCAAAACTAGCATTATAACTTTAGCTCAAAGGGTTGTGATGAAATGGCTTGGGAGGGGATTCAATTTATAGGCTAAGGGCTTGAGGGATGGAGGGCTAAGATGCAAGGATGGAGAAAAGCTTAAGGAGGGCTAGGATGCACTCAAAGGGGAGCACATGGATTGTGTTTGTTTAGCACCAATCAGGGAGTGACACATGTCACAGGGTGAGTGGATGGAGGAAAGGGGATGGATGAGTCAACAAAGGAGGCTCAAGGGATAATATCTTCATAAAGACCCTTCATTATGGCTTGTAAGAGCTTGTAAGAGTCTTTATGGCTTTTGTAAGAGCATTCATGGCTTGGTGGTTGCGATGTTTTGGAGGGAGTTGAGATTGTTGACTTTCCTTGGCTTAGGAAAGTCTTAAGCTTACTTAGGGAATGTGACAACATTAGGGGGTGGATTAGGCTTGGGTTTAGGATTAGATTAGGGATGTTAGAGATTTGCAAGTGGATGGCATTCATGAGGGTGGGTGAGTTAGTGGCTAAGCTTGGTTAGTATGGGTGGATGGGGTGGATTAGGCTAAAAAAGGGAGAATTTAGGATAGGTTAGGGGTTATTAGATTTGAGGGTTTTATTTATCAAATAGATTTACTTGATAAATGGGGATTTTGGAATTAGATAGGAGAATAGGATTTAATTGATAAATAATAGGTTATTTGATTTATCAATTAGGACTATACATGATTAATTAAATTAATCAGCTAGGGGATGGCAAAGGATTAATTAAATAGGAATTTAATTAATGATGCCTTTAGAGATGGCTAAATTAGATTACCAAAGCGGTGTAATCAAATTTAGGTGTCTACATTTTGCTCCTCTTTGACATAGTGTTGAGACAACACTATTTCAAAGAAGTTCGAATGAAGAAGACACGAGGAAGATGTTTTAGCAACAAGGTTGCCCCAGTCTCGGATAAGAAGAGGAGAGACTAGACTTAGATGATGCCCCCTCAAGAAGGCGGCGAAAAGAGAAAGCAAGGCTCTATAGCTTTTTGAAAAGTACAAGAATCCGAGATGAGCAGGAGACTCATATTGGCTTAAGAGAAGAGGCTAAATTAGCTCAAACTCTCACTACGAGAGAATGATAAAGGAGAATCAGAGGCACAATAGTAAAGCAAGCTTAAGACTTTCAGGATTGGGGGGAGGATGAAGGAGCAGAGCGCTATAAAAAGGAATCTAGGATAGGGAGATGGATGAGGGGATTATAAAGTGATGCAACAGGATTTCAAAGAGTCAGATTGGCGGAAGATGGGTTTCGAAGATCCCTAGGACTAGGATTGTGGATCTCGAAAGATGAGGCTTGGTGGATTGATTGGATTGGTGGATCCCTAAGACTAGGATTGTGGGTCCCTAAAGCTAAAAGTGATGATTGATTCAAAGAGATACAGTTGCACAAGCTGGGGTAGGAGAGATAGATGCTGGAGATGGATGGGGGATAATGGAGATGAAGGGATTCCATTGAAGCTTTTTGAGCAGGGAGATACTTCAAAGAGAAGTACCACCATGTAGTTGAGCACTAGATTTGCTATAGGACTGTTGGTTAATTGCCAAGGTTACCAAGAACATCAAGGCCTTTTCACCAACTATCCAGAGGACTGACGAACTGACTCAAAACAAACGCGCAAGGATTGCCCCAGCATCACACATGAATCTCGAAAGAATTAGAGTGGAACCGACACTGGGTAACCCACAAGCAGAAAAGAAAAACAAACAAAAGACTTGATCAAGACCTTACACTCAAATTGCCCCATTCGTAGCATACCATGATATGGAAGATCATGGCAACCTTGAGGAGGGAACAAAAAGGTTGCTTGGAAAAGATACTTCAAGACCCAAAAGGGAAGATTTCAAATCAAAAGAAAGTGAAAATCCAAAAGAGAACCATTTGCCAACGAGATGGGTAGGACGAGGTACTAACGGACCAAGATCAAACATGAGGAAAGCTATATCCTGCAAGGATCTATTGGAGAGAACCTAAGCTAATGGTTCTGGATGATGCGTCTGGCAAGCTGAACTAAGAAGGATAACACTTTGGTGATAGGAGATCTAGCTAAAGGATGCATTGGAATAGCTAACCAAGGGTTGTGCGATGTGTGCAAGATGCTGATCAAGGAGGAACTGACACAAAAGCTGGATAGATACAATGGTACTAAACTAAAGAGGATTTACAAGCTGACTGACCAAGATATGTTACAAATGTACAAGGTTGTTCACGTTTGGGGTTTGTGAGATGGAAATGTTTGTGAAGGTTGGGATGTCTGCAATAGTTGATAGGCGGATAGGTAGATGGTTTGCGAAAAGCGTAAGGAAAATGGGATTCTTTGTGTGCATGTGATAGGATACAAGCTAGGATACAAGATTATTTACAAGCTGGAATATGGTACAAGCTTTGGACAAGATTTGGATATACAAGCTATGATACAAGGAGGGATACAAGATTTACAAGCTGAGGTATAAGATCTACAAGCTGAGGTAGAAGATTTACAAGCTATACAGGAGGTATTTACAAGCTCCAATAGATTTTGGATATTTGGTTGGAACAACAAGGGAACAAGCAGGTGTGTTATAAGATCGTGGGTGAATGGATGAAGGATAGGATAGTGATAGATAATGGATTAGTCTTAGTACACAAGGCGCCTAAATTACCAGGTTTTCAGTAAGGTACCTATCCAAGGCGCTTGAATTGCCAAGTTTTCACCATTGCACGCTTATTTCTCTTTATTATTTTATTATTTTTTTTTTCAAAAGCTGGGTATACCAAGAATTTTCAAGCATAGAAATTCTTGAGATGAATGATGTTAGTAGGATCATTCAAGAGTTCTCCTTTCGGTGTAGATAGTTGATAGGCTCCGGAGCCAAAGGATGCAGTGAGAACATAAGGACCAAGCCAGGTAGGCTCAAACTTGCCTTTCTTTTCTCGATCTGCTTGGACTTTCATGTTTTCTTTGAGGACCATGTCACCTGGCTGAAAATGTCGTGGAAGCACCTTCTTGTTGAAATTCCTTTTGAGACGAGTTTGATAGACTGTGAGATGATCATAGGCTTGTTGTCGCTTCTCATCTAAGAGATCTAGCTGGGTGAGCCGAGCTACTCTATATTCTTCATCTGATATTTGTCCTTGCAAAGATATGCACAAGGAGCAAAGTTCAACCTCTATAGGTAGTACCACTTTGGCACCATAGACTAGGGAGTACAGAGTTGTGCCTGTGGAATAACGAAAGGAGGTTCGATAGGCCCATAAGGCTAGATTTATTTGTAGGTGTCAATCACGACCAGAATCATTGACAACTTTCTTTAGGATTTTGAGGAGGGTTTTGTTAGTTGCCTCTGCCTGACCGTTACCTTGTGGGAAATAGGCTAGAAAAGCGGTGATGGATGTGGAGGGAAGTGCATAATTCTTCCATGTTGAGATTTTCAAAGTTACCTCCGTGGTCGGTGAAGATGGTGGATGGGATGTCGAAGCGGCAAACAATGTGGTACAAGATGAACTTGGAGACCTGAACTCCTGTAGCTGAGACTAGGGGGACTGCTTCCACCCATTTAGTGAAATAGTCTGTAGCTGTCATTATCCATTTATGTCCATCAGATGAGAGGGGTGTGATAGTTCCAACTAGATCGAGGCCCCAACAAGGGAAAGGCCAAGGTGGTGCAATAGGCTGTAGATCCTGTGCTAGAGCGTGCACAAGATTTGCATGCTGCTGACATGGGAGACACTTTCTAACAAAGTCACAGGAGTCTTCTTCAATGGTAGGCCAATAGTAGCCTGCTTTAAGGATTTGTCATGCTAGGACAATACCACTCGTGTGGGCACCGCAAAGTCTGGAATGTACTTCTTTTAACACCATCGCAGCCTCGTTTTGGTCTAAACATCAAGAGAGAGTATCGTGATAACCTCGACGATATAGGGTATTGGCTATGATAACATAGCGGGTTGATTTTCGGATGAGGTTTTGTTGCTGGGTACGTGTGAGGTGAGGGGATATGATACCATTGTTAAGGTAAGCATGAATCTCATGGTACCAAGGGGATTGGGGACCAACCAAGATACAAACATGGTTTGAGTCATCATTCACATAGGCAGGTGTGAGGAGCTGCTCGACTAAAAACTCATACTGTGTAGCTACTTGGGGAATTTCCAAGAGCGAGCCGATAGTAGCCATTGCATCTGCTGCTTTGTTCTGTATTCAAGGCACTTGTGTATACTGAAGCTTTGTAAAATGCTGGGTTAGCTGATCAACTAGCTCTTTGTAGGGTAATAGCTTTTCATCTTTAGTTTGATATTCATTTAGGGCTTGCTTAATGATGAGCTGAGAATCACCAAAGATTTGTAACCCAGTGATGTTCCATTCTGTAGCTATCTTTAATCCTGCTATGAGAGCCTCATATTCAGCTATATTGTTGGTGCTAGGGAATTGTAGTTTAAAAGCTTTTGGAATGTAATCTCCTTGAGGTGTGACCAACAATATTCCTACCCCTGATCCACGAGATGTGTATGAACCATCAAAATAAAGCTTCCATGGGGGTTGTTCTTCAATTAGGCAAATATGCTCATCTGGAAATTCTGTGATCAAAGGATATGCATCTATTAGAGGTGCATCAGCTAGATGATCTGCTATAGCTTGCCCTTTGATTGCCTTTCTATCCACATACTGGATGTCAAATTCGCTAAGGAGCATAACCCATTTGGCCAAATGGCCTGTAAGTGCTGTTCTGGAGAGCATATACTTGAGAGGGTCAATCTTGGAAACTAGTTGGATGATATGACTTAGCATGTAGTGGCGAAGCTTTTGAGTTGAGAAAACAACTACCAAACAAGCTTTTTCCATAGGAGTGTAATTGAGTTCATAACCAACTAGGGTTTTACTGATGTAGTAGATGGCTCTTTCTCTGCTGTAGTCATCGAGCTGTGCTAGAAGTGCCCCTAGAGCAGTAGGTGTTGCTGATATGTACAAAATCAGGGGACGACCAGGAACTAGTGGAACCAAGATAGGGGGATTGATGAGATACTTCTTGAGATGGTCGAAGCTGCGCTGACATAAAGGATCCCACTTGAAGTTCTCATCCTTCTTCAGTAAATATGAAAATGGTGTACACTTATCTGCAAGCTGGGAGATGAAGTGCCGAACAGATTGAAGCTTTCCCTGAAGAGAATGAAGTTGTCACAGTGTTTGGGGAGGAGGCATGCCTAAGATAGCTTTGACCTTCTTGGGGTCGATCTCTATACCTCGTTTAGAAGCTATAAAGCCTAGAAGCTTTCCAGATGTGACCCCAAAGACACATTTCTTGGGATTCAGCATGAGATGATATTTGGCTAACCTATCAAAGACTTTCTCCAGGTCAACAAGATGATCCATGAAGGTATGAGACTTGACCAAGATATCATCCACATAATCCTCCAAAATGCTATGGATGAGATCATGAAAAATGGCTGTAATAGCTCTTTGATAGGTAGCCCCAGCATTCTTTAGGCCAAAAGGCATCATGTTGTAACAAAAGGTTCCCCAAGGGGTAGTGAATGTTGTCTTATGTTGATCCTCTTCTGCAATCTTGATTTGATTATACCTAGAAAATCCATCCATGAGGGACAAAATTTCATGTCCAGCTGTAAGATCTACAATCATATCTATGTTGGGCAAGGGAAAATCATCTTTTGGACAAGCTTTGTTAAGATCTCTGAAATCAGTGCAGATTCTGATGTCACCGGAAGGTTTAGTGACGGTGACCATGTTGGAGATCCACTCTGAGTAGTCGATAGGTCGGATAACCTTAGCAACTAACATTCTTTCTAATTTAGCTTTGACCAATAATGCCACCTTGGGGTGCATTTTTCTAAGCTTTTGTTTGACAGGCTTGATCTTTGGATCGACTGCAAGATGATGAACTACAAGCTTTGGATCAAGCCTTGGCATGTCCTGATATGACCATGCAAATCAATCAATGTTCTCTCTTAAGACCTCAAAGAGGAGGTCAAATTGGTCTTGTGATAGGGATGCAACAATGTGAACAAGTCTGGGGATCTCTGAAGAACCGATGTTGACTTCTCTAGTATCCTCAATTAGAATAGAAGACACCTTTGGTCAATTATCTTAAGGAGGTAATGCTAAATCCTCATGTTCTACATGTGGCTCTGGATGTTCTTGCTGAGGGGTTCTCTTCACTGCCTTAGCTAGTCCCGAATTCACCTTAGTTCCAGTTTTGGGTGTATTAGAATTAGGTTGGGGATTTTCTCCAAAATACCCCTTGGGATCTAGCTTGTAGATATAGGCTGAATCTGGCTTTGTTTGCTTATGAGGAGTTTCGGCTCCCATGAATCTCAAAAGCGCTTCCTCTGATGTGAACTCATCAATGTGTATGACGCTTGGTTGGTCCCAATCTATGAGTTGTGGATGGGCGAGTGGTAGGTCAATGAGGTGGATGGATAGTTCTTGGAGAACAGAGTCTCCGAGGGAGATTTGGTCTAGGATATCGTCATAGGCTCTCTTTTCAACTTCCTCAAGAATGTCTTCAATTTTGACAAGGTCGCGGTGAATGTTCAAAAAAGCGTGACCGTCTGTATTGGTGCCCTCAGTTGTGGGTATGCCAAAGCCAAGACCTGACTTCGATTCCCACTTGTGTGCGTCGATGGGGCACTGCATGCCTCTTTCTTTGGGTCCTAGACCACCACCTTGATAGTTCCATTTGTTAGTGATGAGCTTATGTTCTTGGGGATACTTCTGGCTGAAGTGATCAAGGCGTGCCTAATTTCTTTGAGGTGCATCCTTATGTAACCAATTGTTGATATCCATAGTGAGCTCCTCATGAAGAGGGATTTTTGAGGATACAGAGGTTGTTGGGCCAAATTGTTTGTATCGAGGAGGTGGAATCTCCTTAGCTTTATGATATGTCGGTCATCCATGGGCATGTGGATCAAGTGGGAGTGCCTTGACAACAAATGCATTTGACAAACTATACTCTCCACAGCCTTTGTTATTGATCTTCACGGTAGACAGGGTGGAGGCGAGGATGGTTTTTGGGTCATTACAAGTGTGGGATGAGCTAGCGATGGATGTGCCGATATCAATTCCAAGGCAATGGTTTGTATATGAGGCTTCAACCGCATTGCAGTAAGCAAAGGGTTCTGGATTGACATAGATGGTTACCTCAGTGCCCTGATGCAGAAATTTGACGCACTGATGGTAAGTGGATGGAATGGCTTTCATGGCATGAATCCATGGGCGACCGAGGAGGATGTTAAATGGTAGGTTTAGATCAATAACATGGCAGAATGTCTCTTGGATGATTGGCCCAACCTTAATTGGCAGCAAAATAGTTCCTTCTGTGGTTCTTTCCAAGTTGTCATAAGCTTTGATGGTGATAACCTCACTGATGATATTTGCCTCAATATACCCAGCTTGTTTTATAAATTTTAGGGTGCAAATATTCAAGGCTAATCCATTATCTATCATTACTCTTTTCACGGCAAAATTGGATACCATGATGGCTATGCGAAGTGGAAGGGTGTGATCTGACTCGACCATGGGTATGTCGATGATTTTGAAAGATAGGGCACATGAGGAGGATAGGTGTCTAACAAGATTACAAAAATTAGTAGCATTGATATCTGAAGGGACATGAGATTCTATAAGAGCACTATCAAGGATGTTTTTGTACACAGGACTAGTGCGGAGAAGGTCTAAAATGGAGATTTGGGCTGGCATGTTCCCAAGGTGTTCCAAGATATTGTACTGGCTTTTTGATGGAGTTGATGGTGCTGGTGGAACGGGTGGGCCTACGATGTTAAATTGCGCTCTTCGAGTGGTGACTGCACACTCATTGTTTGGTCCTTGGATATTGATAACATTGACAAAAGGCTCTTTCTCGGATATACAACCTATAAGGCTACCATAGTCTATATAGGATGAAGTGTGGTCATTGTTCTTCCCATGCTGTTGGTTTGGCTGGCGGTTGTTGGTGTTGTTGTTGTTGGCTTGGATAGGTGCTTTTCCAGGATTTTTGTGGTTATGTGGAGGAAAAGCATTTTGATAGATTTGTAAGCTGCATTGGGAGAGGTTTGGGCACCAACGGTGATTTCTTTCTGATCAATGAGGTCCTGCACATAATCCTTCAGTTTCATGCATTTGAGGGTAGTGTGACCTTTTACCCTATGAAATTTGCAGTACTCATTATCTTTGTACCATGCAGCTTTAGATTGGCTTGGGTCAATTTGCTAGGTAGGAGGAAATTTGATGAGGTTTTCCTTGACTAATTTCTCAAAAATGACATCCAATGGCTCACCAAGGGGTGTATAGTTTCTAGGTGTAGGTTGGAATCTGGGCTTTTGTCCTGCAGCTACATTGATGGCATTAACTTGATTGCTAGACCCTTGAAAGTTGGGTCTTAGATTGTGGTTTTGATAGCTTTGGTGGTTTTGTTGTTGGTAGTTGATAGCTTGTTGATTGTTTGGTTGATATGGTGGGTTGGACTGGTTTTGAGAAGGACCAACAATATTCGCATGTCTGGTGTCAGTGACGCCATCTGTTGCAACGTGCTTGTTTTTGTTCCAATACCTAGACTTGTCATTGGAATGTGATTGATTTTGGTTGGCTTCCTTGTAAATCTTGACCACACCATCTTTAATGAGTCCTTGCTCAAGGATCATTCCTTTCTCTTTGATGTCTTTGTAGGTCTGTAAACAGTTCATGGTCATGTGGTGAGCCAAGCTAGGATGGGCATTATCAATAAACATTTTCACCAAATGACGCTTTGGCAAGGTGCAAGATATGCAGGTGGTAAGGGTTTTCCATCTTTGTAGATATTCGGGAAGGCTTTCTCCACCTTTTTGCTTAGTGTGGACAAGATCAACTACTGATAGCTCTATTTCAACAAGATGGGCATATTGGGCTACAAATGCCTCAGATAATTCAGCAAAATTTTTAATTGTGCCATATGGTATTCTATAAAACCATTCAAGAGCTGGTCTGGCCAAGCTTTTGGAAAAGAGATGCAAGAGGAAGACATCATCGTATGCCACTTCTTGGCAGTGCATGTAAAATTAATTGATATGTGTGACAGGGTCTCCTTTTCCTCTGAATTTGTCAAATTTGGGTGTCTCAAAATGCTTAGGAAATGGAGTCATGGTAATGGCTCTATTAAATGGGTAAGGACGCACATGCTCAAACTTGAAGGTTTTTGGATCATTTCCTTCCTAGATGTTCTTCAAAGCTGTCTTCATGGCTTCCCATTCTGCATTAATGGGTGATGGCTGGGGTGCCCCCAATCTAGGAGTGCCCTGAGGTAGGTATGTGCTAGATGGGGCAATGGAATATGGATGGCTTCGAGGTATGGGCTGGTAGGGATTGTACATGGCTTGGGCAACTGAATGGTGGATGATGGGTTGCTAAGGTGGAGGTGGCACATATTGCTGCATGTGTTGTGAAGCTTGCTGTTGATATTGGATTTGAGGTTGGGATTGAGGAGGATAAGCTGGCTGTGGGATAAATGGATTGCTTTGTGGAGGTAAGGTATAAGATGGTTTCGAAGCTTGGGGAAAGGATCAAGGAGCTTGTGGAACTTGGCTATGGATTTGAGGAGTTTCACCAATACATGTGGGTTGTGCCCCCATTTGGGAAGGTGTCTGCATGGAAAAAAGAGGCCAAGTAATTGGTAGTTGGTGGTGGTGGATTTCCTCCTAGAAGTGGCATAGAAAAATAGTTGGTAATAGGAGGTAATGGATTAGTTGGTGGTGGGAATTGAAAGCTTAGAAATGGAACTAATGGGGTTTGATAGCTTGGTGGCTAGATTTGAAAGCTTGGTATAGTGGTGGCAGGAGCTTGGGTCACTTGAGAGCTAGGCAAAACATTGGTAGTAGCTGGTGGGGTTTGATAGCTTTGTGGAGTGAGGGTAGTAGCTTGTGGATTTGTGGTTGATGGCACTGAGCTCCAAGGACCTAGTGGAAATGATGGAATTGTGTTCTGAGCTAAGGTAAACAAGCTAGGGGTGATGAAGGGTTGATTACTTGGCCCCATGGGTGGAATCCCTGTTGTATATTGTTGAGGTTGGCCAAAGATGCTAGCACTGATTTGGGAGATGGGAAGATTTGGAAGGCTGGGTTTGAGAGCAGCAACAACAATAGTGAAGGGAGTGAATGATGAGGTCTTTTGGGTGAAGGGGGTTTGGGATGGAGTGGTATGGACCAATGGTGGAGTGGTGGTGGCTGGATTGGCTTGTGGAAGGGAGATTTCAACTTGAGTGGAGGCTAGTATGTTTGGGTCAGTTGGATCATATGGGGTGGGTTGAGGCTCTTCTTTTGGCACATATTGTGGATAATTCAAATTATAAGAGCCTATGGGTGGTGGGAATTGTCCAAACAACGGGTGAGATGGCTCTAATAAGGGGGGAGGTCTTCAAAATTCGAAGGCTCCAATGTTGTCCCTTCAAAAGTTAGCCATGATGGTTTCCTTGTTTTTGTCTATAATGGCGTTCACCAATACTACATTTCCTGGTTGGTTCATGAAGGCTTCAATGTCAGTAGGTGATGGTATAGCATTCTCTGGGCTGAAGGATGGTTGAGTGCTCAAAGGGAGTGATGCTATTGGATCCAAATGATAGGGCTCCATTGTTTCTTTCTTTTTCTTGCCTAAGCGAGTGACGGGTGGCATGAAAATGCAAAATGTTTCCTAGGGATGAGATGCAACAATGCTGATGGATGCAAAAGAGGAAGGCTTTTCTATGCAAATGATTTCCTAGGTTGAGGCAAAGCTATATGACAAAACCTAAGGAGGATTGGGTTGGGGATGCTAACTTCAAAGATATGTTGCCAAAGCACGAAAGGTCTGCTTTCCTATGTGCAAGCTTGGTGGTGATTGTGTCAACTTAAGGATAGACTGATGATCTTTTAGGAAGAACATGAGATTGACGACTTGTGGATCCCAACCTTTAGCTCAAGGTGATGAGGGATGACAAGTGACAAAGCTAGATTACCCTAGACAAAGCTCTGTCAAAGGGATAGCCTTGGTGAGATTGATGGATTTGGAAGATGTTAGGAATGGCAAACTTTTGGCAAAAGTGACAACAATTTTGAAGGCTTCGATGTGAAGATTTTGGATTGCTGGCTAGATGGTTTGATTCTAAATGAGATGGATGAGCTAAAATGCTTAAGGGGAAGACTAAAGATGGCTGGCTTTCCTACAAAGATGACTCTAATGCAAAAGTGAAGCTTATGCAAGAAGATGTGGAGAAACAAGGGGGTCTAATCATAGAAATCATGCCTAGTTGGTAAGGCATAAGCATTGTTAACTCCTAGATGTTGGTTAAATTGGATGGTGCAATCTAACCAGGCATCTTGAAGGGCTTCGTCAGCAGCTTTGTCGTCTGCTTTGTGGAGTTTGGCAATTCGAGGACTTGGTGTTAGTTCTTTTCTCTTGGCTGAAAGTTCTTGGTATGCTCGAGATGGCTTGAGTTTAACTTTGTGGATCTTTTGTTTGGGTTTGGGTTGTTCTGACACGAATTCTTGAATCTGCTTAGCTTTGAGAGATCTTGGTTGTTTTTCTTCAACTTGTTCAACTTTTGGAATAGGCAGTGACTACGCTAAGTGTGCCCTAAGCTAGGATTGACCAATTTTGGCAAACATGCATTCAATAAGTAAAAGACCAAGCAATAGATAGAAACAACCAGATAGAAGTTTTGATTCCCAAAATGTGATACTTGCGCCAAGGAGTGTGTGTGTTCTACAAATGTTTTGATCAGTCACTTCAAACACATTAACATCCTAGATGGTTGTCTGCAAGGCTGACAGTTGGTTTAGCTAGGGAGTCCTCGATATACTCAAGGTACGTGAGGCCCAAATCCGTAGATGAAACCAAAAAGATGTCACACAGCTGAGAGGAGCGGTAACCCACTTCTCCTCTTTCACTTCTCAAGGCTATAAAGTTCTTTGAGGCTTAGCCCGAGTGACAAAATCTTGATCCCAAGAGAGGTGTCTTTCGATTCACCTCCCAGTTCTTATACTCCGCTGGAACGCTAGAGTTGAGGTCGTCCAAGGGGTGATGAAATCTCCAAGCAGGCCTCCTAAAAGGAAACAAGGTTTTGGATCCTAATCTTATGCACCCAAGATGGGCTCGAAAGACGACAAGAGGAGAGAAGACTTGGATGACCTTGGGCTAAAAAACACGCTTGTTCTTTTTACCAACTGACTCTTATGTGTGCTGATCTAGACTTTGCAAGCACTCATGTTTAAGAGACAATGTTCAATTCTAACTTTGAAATGTGCCAACAAAGCAAAATCGAGCAAAAAATAAATACAAGAAGAAGAGTTAGGGTCAACAAAAAAGTAAACCCGCGCTCCCGGAGGCCCTCCACGTCAAGTATCGATTAATTTTCTTTAAGGCATTCAAGAGTTGGTGTGATTTTGTTTTTAAGCCCAAAACAAAGATGTGTGAGATTCGATTTCAAGCACGCGCCCAGAGGCCCTCCATGTCAATAGTTGTTCAATTTTAAAATTCAAACTTGAAGTGTGATCGATTTAATCTAGAGTTTTGGGCATTTAATAATTTTGATAAAGTTAAAGCAAACGTTCAAGGACCAAGTGAGTGAGTTAGATTGTGGAACATTTAACACCTTTTTCAAGTAGACCCATCCCCATAAATGGTGCTGAGATTGCAACCAATGGTTGAATTGATGAGTGATTAGAAAAGAGGTGAGTCCAAGGAGCTACTCAAATTGATTTTTGCAAATTTGTATTTAACTTAATGAGGTTTCTTAAATGTCCAAAAATCAAACTTTGCCTAAATTGCATGTGGAAAAGAGATTTGTTTTGTTCAATTTTAAAAGCTCCAAATGAAGTGTTTGATATTGCAATGGTTAATTGATCTTTGCATTCAAGATTGAGTTGTTTGTTTTAAGCATGCATTCCAAAGAAAATTGATTTTAATCCATGGCATTCAAGAGTGTGTTTTGAGCAACATTTATTCAATGGAACATGTGTTTAACCATTGAAGTTCATTCCATGAATAACCTAAAAAACATGATTAAGTTTTTTGCTCCAACCTACAATAAGACAAAAAAAGAAAAATGATTAGTCAGCCAAAATCTTCAAAAAGGAAAGCTTAACTATGAGAAATTTTTTTTGAAACTTTTTTTGTTGTTTTTCCTATGCGTAAAAATGCTTAGAATGGTCTATATCCTACGAAACCACTAAAAGTCAAATTTTGATTTATACTCTTTTTTTTAATTAAAAAAAAACTTACAAAATGCAGAAATATAGATTTTAAAACAAAAACGCAACATTAACAGGGAGAGACGACAGTTCAATAGGCGGAGACGCCAAAATTCGGAGACGTTGATTTGCGGAGATGCCAATCTGCAGAGACGTCGAAACTCGTAGACAACGGTCTGATGAAGAAGGCAGCTGGCGGCATCGAAGACGACAGTTGACAGATTGCGGCGGCGGAGACAACAGTTTGACTGTTGGCGGCAGCGGAGACGATAGTTTGACGGCTAGCGACAGCGGAGACGACAGTTTGTGTTTTGAATAAGAAAATTGGCTAGGTGGAAATGAATGTTAGAGGCAGAGACGATGATAAAAGCTAGGCAGAGACGCTAAAACTTGGAGGCGTTGATCTGCGCAGACGACAGAATTCACTTCAGAGATGACAGTTCAGGATTCGGAGGTGACAGTCGTCCAGTCGGAGACGTCGATCTGCGGAGACGACACTGCACAAAATTGGGTTTAAAGCACGTGGATTTTCTTCAAAAAAAAATTGAAATTTGATTTTTGAAGCTTTTTTTTTTTCTCCCCAATGCTTCCTTTAACCTGCAAGAACAAGATTAAATCCTACAACACACTCAAACAACAAGAAACATTAGATTATTAGCAAAAAATAATATATAGATAGAAATAGATGACTAAATGACCTATAGTGGGGTCCCACCGGGCGTGCCAAAATGTATATGAGAAAAATGTTAGCAAGTAATATTAATCTATAAAGAGAACAAAGCATTAACTAGCATAAAAACCATAAGATATATGAGAGACAAAGTGAAAACCCTCAAATGAGAATATGAGCCATGGAATGGCTCTCCCAATGAGAATGGTCACTTGATTTAGAGATGAGTCTAGTATGTGGATGTGGGATGTATGCTCAAGGTTCTCAAAATAGCTTCAATGGAGATAAAAATGGCAAATTGGTAGCTTTGTGAGCTCTCAATTTGGCATTATAAGAGTATGGTTAAGGCTTTTGCTTTTCAAAACTAGCATTATAACTTTAGCTCAAAAGGTTGTGATGAAATGGCTTGGGAGGGGATTCAATTTATAGGCTAAGGGCTTGAGGGATGGAGGGCTAAGATGCAAGGATGGAGAAAAGCTTAAGGAGGGCTAAGATGCACTCAAAGGGGAGCACATGGATTGTGCTTGTTTAGCACCAACCAGGGAGTGACACATGTCACAGGGTGAGTGGATGGAGGAAAGGGGATGGATGAGTCAACAAAGGAGGCTCAAGGGATAATATCTTCATAAAGACACTTCATTATGGCTTGTAAGAGCTTGTAAGAGTCTTTATGGCTTTTGTAAGAGCATTCATGGCTTGGTGGTTGGGATATTTTGGAAGGAGTTGAGATTGTTGACTTTCCTTGGCTTAGGAAAGTCTTAAGCTTACTTAGGGAATGTGACAACATTAGGGGGTGGATTAGGGTTTAAGATTAGATTAGGGATGTTAGAGATTTGCAAGTGGATGACATTCATGAGGGTGGGTGAGTTAGTGGCTAAGCTTGGTTAGTATGGGTGGATGGGGTGGATTAGGCTAAAAAAGGGGGATTTAGGATAGGTTAGGGGTTATTAGATTTGAGGGTTTTATTTATCAAATAGATTTATTTGATAAATGGGGATTTTGGAATTAGATAGGAGAATAGGATTTAATTGATAAATAATATGTTATTTGATTTATCAATTAGGACTATAGATGATTAATTAAATTAATCAGCTAGGGGATGGCAAAGGATTAATTAAATAGGAATTTAATTAATGATGCCTTTAGAGATGGCTAAATTAGATTACCAAAGTGGTGTAATAAAATTTAGGTGTCTACAGTTGGCATGTGTACTCTTGGATTTGGATCATTGGATAGCATGTGGACCTATGTCTAAGTGTTTGTATTCTTATGTGCCCTTATGAGTTAGTTATGCGTTGTAAACTTGGAGCCTGTCCTAAGTATTTAATTTATGTTATGTATTTAATGTTTGTAGCCAAGCTAACTTGTGGCTTTAGGGTCTATTTAATGTCTATTATGCTAGGTCAACTTATGGCTTGGTTTAGTATAAGTAGAGGGCCTTGTGGAGTCTAAAGTCATTATTCATCCGGCATGGAGAAGATGAGTAGTGGAGAGGAGTGAGGTTTTACAGAGCTAGTAGCTAAGTGATGGCTTAGGAAACAAGGAGGTTTCTCGATGGCTTGCAAACACAAGTTTAGATTCTTCTTGGAGCTCTCTACTAGAGTGTGGATCTAGGCTAGCTAATGGTTTGGTTCATATGAGATCTTGCTAAACTTTTATTGTAATTGTTGATGTATTTGGTCGTAACCCAGAAGGCCTTAAAGTCAGGCATGTTGGATGAAAATCTTATTATGAGAATTGGAATTGTGTGGATCTAAATCTTTGTGTTGTTGTTCATATTCTACTATGTGGTCATTTTTTGGGGGCTAGGACATCTCCTTTGGGGACTCTCTTGCCTTGCACTATGTCAGGTGGTATCAGAGTGAGTTATCCTGAGTGTGTAGACAGATCAGGCAGTTTGCACCAAGACCTATGGTGAAGTTTATTAGAGCAAAAGCTTGATTTGGTTGATTTATTGCAAAGGGTTTGCGAAGATCTTAAAAGATGCCTTAGAGAAGATTGGACCCTAGGATGATTGCAAAGCTTGGTGATGTGGTAGAGAAGAATATTTCAGAGATGTCTACTCGGTTGGAAGCTAGTTTGATTAATCGAGTTAAGGAAGGGATAGTTGAGTTTCGTAGAGATTTGTGGAGTTGAGGTCTACCAATCTGAAAGTGAGTCATTTGGCTAGTTAGAGGAATTGTTTGAGAGAGAAGAGGGCATGGCAAGGTTGAGGTTGGTTTTGTTGATCAATTTGTGAAGTATGATGCAAAACTTGTAGAGAAACCTGTAGTTGTTGTTGAAGAGGTTCCTAATATTGTTGATGCTAGGATGGAGATTGGTTTTCATGATCAGTTGGATGGATCTGACATGGAAATTGTAGAGCACTTGGTCATGGATAATCAAGTTGTTTTTGGTGATGAGTTACATGTTGTAGAGCATCTTGTTGTGAGTAATGAGATTGTTGAGGATTTACATATGGATGGGGATTTGCATATGGTTGTTGTAATGGATCTAAATTCATATGTTGCTACTAATGTGGATTTTGATGTTGATGGTGTGGATCACTAGTTGTTAATGTGGTTGAGGATCTACATAATACTACATATCTATATTTTCTTGATCTTTCTATGGTTGACATGGTTGAGGATTTACATGTTGCTCTTAATATGGATTTGGGCTTACATGTTTCTAATTTGGTTATGGAGTTACATGATGTTGATGACATGGTTTTCAAATTGGAGGATGTTACTATTATTGGTTGTGATCAGTTGCAGGAATTAGTGGTGAAGCATTCTGTTTAATTTGCTCTTGGGAGTGAGCATGTTAATTGGGTTGCTAAGATTCGTTTGATTATGGTGTTTGAGTGGATGGAGCATAGATGGTTGAGTTTTAGATTTGTTATCTTATACTTGATGGATTGGAAGCCTTTGGTGAAGATGAAGCTAGTTGTAGAAATTTCTTTGAGCATCAAAGTATGGGACATACTTTTCTATCTATGTAGGGAGTCTGATGTAGGTCCATCAAGCTTCAATTTTTGTGGACCTTATGGTTTGTGCGATTGGGGATGTGTTCAAGGCATATTGGGAAACCTTTTCCTAAGTGCACATAGAGTTTGGAGTTATCATCTTGGAGTTAGAATTGTTTTGGTGATTGATGGTCACATGTTCCTAATTTATTGGTGGACTTTGGAGATTGTATTTCTGAGCTTCAATCTGAGGGATTTGGTGTGTGTGCTCTTGGATTTGGATTGTTGGATGGCATGTGGACCTATGTCTAAGTGTTTGTATTCTTATGTGGTCTTATGAGTTAGTTATGCAGTGTAAACTTGGAGCTTGTCCTAAGTATTTAATTTACGTTATGTATTTAATGTTTTTAATGAAGTTGACTTGTTGCTTGAGGGTGTATTTAATGTGAGTGTTTATTTAATGTCCATTATGCTAGGTCAACTTGTGGCTTGGTTTAGTATAAGTAGAGGGCCTTGTAGAGTCTAGAGTCATTATTCATTTGACATGGAGAAGATGAGTAGTGGAGAGGAGCAAAGTTTGAGCAAAGCTGGTAGCTAAGTGTTGGCTTAGGAAACAAGGAGGTTGCTTGATGGCTTGTGAGAAAAAGTTTGGATTATTCTTGGAGTTCTCTACAAGAGTGTGGATCTGGGCTAGCTAGTGGTTTGGATCTTGTGAGATACTGTTGAACTTTTATTGTAATTATTGATGTATTTGGTCGTAACCCGGAAGGCCTTACAATTGAGCATGTTGGATGAAAATCTTATTATGAGAATTGGCATTGTGTGGATTTAAATCTCTATGTTATTATTTATATTTCGATGTGTGGTTGTTTTATAGGGGCTAGGACATCTCCTTTGGGGACTCTCCTACCTTGCACTACGTAAAAATTGTATGTTTACGAAGTGTTGGACTCAAACAAGACCAAGAAGGAAAGATTAAATGCAACAAGAGATGGACAAAAAGAAAAGAAAAGAGAGACTTATAGAAAAAACAAAGGAAAAGTGGGTTCAAATTAAGAATGAGATGCAATAGGGTACACTTGTCTTTCCACATTGGCCTTTCTTACTATCACAACCACATTAAAGCACCACCATTGCCCCATAACCACTGCCGCCATCTGCTCTAATTGAAACCCTCCCCACATGCATGTATGAAATCAACAGAGAGTACACATGAGTTCTCCTATAATTGTCATGCATAATAGAAAGATGCATTACTTCTTATTTAACCTTTTTTATTGTTTTTTAAAAATCGGTAAATGGTCAAGGCCTTGATTATATTTATTAATAAAAATTGATAATTTACAACAGTATTTCTCTATTCAAATAAGCATTGGAAAGAAATAACGGAGAAGAAAACCTCTAGTCTAGCCCGGGACCAAAGTCCTTTATTATTACATCATAAAAGGGGCATACCCCAGTCAAATTGCTTCATATTGTATGATTACAAAAGACGAGATTGTAATACAAATTAATACAATCATCAGGGATACTGAAATGCAACTAAGATTAATTAAGTTGAGCCTTTCCAACTATTGTACTTTAAACCCTTCCATTACTAAGCTGAGCGCTCAACCTTGCCTTCTTGATTTAACAATTAGATTGGTTAGTTATAGAACTGCGTACATCTTTTTAAGTAATGAATCCTTGGAAAAAAATAGCTACTACTTTTTCTTTTAATTATTTGAACTATTTCATACAATACTAAAAAAGGCATACATCATAATAATTATTTTTATTCCTTTACTAACATAATCCTTAAAACATCGAAATTATTAATATTGAATGCCTGCCAAGCAATACCTTTAACCTTGTATTTTTAAAAGATGATTTTTAACTTTTCACTACTGTACTATGTTATATTAGTTCAATATGCTCATTAAAATTCCTTTGATATTCAAGTACCAAAATGAAAACCTACATTTCCTCTGAAAAGCCAAATGAGTTAGTCTCAATCTGCCATGAAGACACAGATAACAACTTTAGCTAATCTCGAAAAGAATCATCAGAACTTAAATATAATTAATTGAATAAATTACTACTTAATACCAATCAACACCTCTGAACTCAACACCTCAATCCCAAATGCCATTCTTAAAATTTTGGCATTTGATCTGACCTAGATTTTGAATCCCAGCCCGAAAGATACATTCATTTATGTCTAATAAGCTTGATCATCGAGATGATTAGTTATAATACTACATTGATTTTACTTAAAAGAAATGACTAAATTATTACCTTTGCCTATTGAAATATTGCTGCCTTCTTCAATACTAAAATAAAACTTACTGGCTTATCTAAATGAATAATTCCCCTACTTTATAAACTAAATCCATAATGTTATCAATAAGAGTACCAAAAACATTAAAATTTTAAAATTATGATGTTATCTAAAATCTAGCTTATTATACTAAGCTAAATCTAAATTCTGAGATCTCATTACCATTCCTATGGAGATCAAAAACCATTTTAATACCTAAGTTGCCTCTTGTGAGCCACATGAAAGAGGTTCAACAAAAATGACAAACACCTCATAATTATACCAAAAGGAAACCAAATACAAAATAGGGTTGGCTCGAAGGCCATTAATGCCCTTTAAGCCTTCAAAAACCTAGATCCCCTGCCCATTATACCTTTCTCAAGCATTGGGAAATAGAAATGAGATGATACAAAAATACAAACTAGCAAATCCCTACAAATTAAGGGTTTTAAAGCCGAAAGCCCTACTAAGTGTACAAACTCATTTAACCATAATGCTAGATAGTTTTGAGTAAAATCAATAATCTATAATTAGAAAACCAAATGCCATACCAATATTTACATAATGGTTCTACAAAGACTACAGCATAAAGTATAAATATCAAACTTATAACAGATAAAGAAACCTGATACCACAAAGACTTGAAGCCACCAAAAGAGTAAAAAAAATCAAGCTATTATTATAAAATTTGATCATTATGAATTTAGATAATACATTTATTTGCACATATCTGATGATTTAAGAGTAGTCCAACTTTCAGACCTAGAGCAAGATCCATCATCGACCTTTGAATCTTTATACATCCAAACCAAAACCCTAGTAATAAAAAACTTAGTAGAAAATTGTCTAAAACATTATAATAAAAGCTTTAGGTATGTAAGCTAACAACATATTGTCACTAGGGAACTCTTACAAAAAACTCCCAGTCGCTGGAAGAGTCAAAAATACAAAAACCTGCCATCATCGTTGAACAAAGCAAAACAAAATTCTGCACCAGAAAATCATGAAACAATTTACTTCTTCCAGAACACCATAATAACTTCCACAGTGTCATTCAGTTTTTTTGATAGGAAATGTGGGGGGAATTTAAATGAAGACCTCTCTTTGCTAGATTTCTCAATATTGGGAGTGCAGAAGTCCACCATATCTTATCCATCATGATCCTTCTCCAATGAAGGAGGATGTGGAAAACGATTCCATCTTTAGCTAGGCCAGATTGAAAGTTGACAAATCCCTAATAATCAAAGTAGGCCTCCTAGTTATATTTGCCACAACTAGACTTCCTGAAGGATGATTCGTATACATCTTAGGAAGGGGCACACATAAAATTTTGTCCAAGCTCATTATGACTTCAATAATACCTTTATACTAGACAGAATTGAAAATAATCAGGCATAATCTTACCATAGCCCATTTGGAAATCTTGGTTTTGGCCATGCATCCAATGAATGTACCGATAATGTCATTGTAAGTCCTCCAGGTGTATTCATAATTGAAGAGGCCTTCACCAATTTCCCTACTAACCATAATCTATGTCATCCCATCAACACGCTTGAGTATATGATTCCACCTCTCGGGTTTTATGTTACCTCAGAAAGCCATAGTGCGAGCCTTGTTAGTGTGAAAAAAATAGATATTTGTATCCATGTCTCAGTCAAAAATCAATTGACAAAGACATAGCACTATAATAAAAGGGAATAAGCCAAACCCGCGAAGTTTCTAGAAAACCCTCGATTTTCCAGCTCTAACTAAGAAAGAAGACACTGACTCAAAATAATGATACAGACAATCATTTAAGGGCAATACATACATCACTATAATAACAACGAAGCCTAAATATCTATGAAGGCCTAATCATAATCTGATAATATAATTTTGATATTAGTAAAAAGAAACCTAAGAGAGATAGAATGCCATAATAACTTCATAAAGACCAAAACCCAAGCCACCTGTCTGCTCTATGACCCATAGTGGGTTAAAGAGAAAAATGAATTAAAGTTTATTAAAGCCCCCCTATCGCTTCTCCTAATCTATGGTTTAGCTTGATTAGCTATCCTTATTAATTCTTATGGAAATACTAGGTGACCTTACTATGACCATGAAACTAAAAAAATTCATAATTACAAGTTAAAGTTTTAAAGCTAGTCTCTAAAAACCAACAGATGATCTACCTTTTGATTGCCTTCTCAAAAGATATGGCAGATCCTGATATCTTCAAACTTATCCAGTAGATTTATAACTTCTTCTAACTTAGAGTTGAGGACCCAATTTGGGGTAGCTCTATTCCTAATTGCATTTAATACAATCTGAGAGTCACCTTCAATGAGATTTTGGATAAACCTAGAAACTGATAGAGATTCAAGCCTTCTTCCAGTGCTTCAAGCTCTACCAAGTTATTAGATGTTGGACTAATAGACTTGGATTTTTTAGCAATCCACTAACCTGTATTATCATTGATAATGCATCCGACACCTACTGTCCCTGGATTTCCTCTAGCTGCCCCATCAAAATTAAGTTTTATCCATTCCTTCAGAGGGGGGTCCATTTACACCATTCCCTAGCCTCCTTTCTTTTCTTCAGATAGACAAGAGGAGGATTGATCAAATTGGTTTAAAAATTTTTAATTTGGCCATCCTAGATAGAGAAGGAGCCTTCTTCTATTCTTGTTCTCTTGAGATGAGAGTTAGCTATTTCAACTATACTAGCTTCTATTTTTTGGATTAGCTCTTCTAATTACCACTCTATATCACAAAAAATTCATCTATTCCTTTCTTTCTAGACTTCCCACACAAGAATAGAAGGACAAATATTCCTTAGTTTACTATAGATTCCCTTGCATAGATTAGTTGGTCAACCTTTGAGCAGATCAAATAAAGAATTAAGAAAAGGAGAAAACCAACCTAACCTCTATCTAAGCCATTCCCAATAGACTCGAGAATACAAGCAACTATATAATAGATGATCAACATCTTCACTGTCATGCTTACAAAGAACACATCTTGAAGGACCTGCGAAACCTAATTTATGAAGTCTATTTGCTGTCAAAATCCTATTTTGGAATGCCACCCACAAGAAAAATCTTGCCTTTGGAAAATGTGTAGGGTCCCCACAAATTTTGAGTGGGATTTCCACCTCATCCCATCTCTTATAATTTATCATTGCTTTATATCCATTTTTCACACTATTCTTACCATTGTTTGATGCTGCCCAAATAAGTTTGTCATTCCTTTCAAGCTATAACTTTCCTGTCTTGAATAATCTTTTCATATGCCTTCATAGTAGCTAGATCAATCCCTACATCTTTTAGAGGTTTCCAAATCCATCTCGGATATCCTTGCACAGTGATCTTAGTTTTGTAGTTGCTCACTTTGCTACCCCATAGATTAATTAATTTCCCTTTAAGGTCTCCTAGGACTAGACTGCTATCTAGCGGGGGGTGCCTATCCCAGGAGTCTTCCCAAAAAAGGGCTTCATCCCCTTTACCAACATCACAAGTAAGGTATTTTCCCACAAGGTGGTGACACTTGACCATGAAGTTCCAACTTTTTGATCCTTTAGGAAGGGTCTTCATCCTAAATATCGAAGTGGGATCTTCTACCTTCAAGTATTTATTATACATGATCTTGGCCCATTTGTGCTCTCTTTTAGTGTAGAGGTGCCAGACTAATTTATCACCAGAGCTTCATTTTTCCATTGTTCCTCCACATTCCTTAGGTTTGCAAATGTTTTAGATTATGGTAAAAGTAGGTTTTGAAGGGGCCCTGAAACTCTTTAACAGCAAGAGAAAAGATATAGCAATAATAACCACCATGAAAAATAGTCCTGAAACCTACAAAAAAAAAACATCAAAATCAGGTTTTACAGGGACTTGAAACCACAAACATAGTCCAAAAAAAGTACCCAAGTTTTACAAGGACTTGGAATGTCAAATATAGTTTAGACCGAAAACTAGTAAACGTGACCAAAAACAAGAACCATTTACTACAACCAGCAAATAGGACTAGAACAGGAACAAAACCAAACGACAAGACCCAAAGTTGCTATTGCAGCTCCATAATCATCTTGATAGCCTCCTTACCAATCACAACAGTATCTTGGATGGAGTCAACAGTCGAAACAATAGCAGCTTTCAGAGCTATCTTCCTCAAGCTTTGCCTTGTTCTCTTGCTTGGATCCTCAGAAGATATAATTTCTTCATTAGCTCTTTTGGCAAGGCTTGCAGTGGCATCACATAAACTAGATGTAACCTGTTCCATCTTTGTTCCACTTTCCTTGATAAGCATTATGAGATTTTGCTCATAGTCTTTAAGTTTATTTGGGATATCTCCCATTTGCACCTTCAATTGGTTGATTTTGGCATGATCAGTATCTTGGTTGTGTTGCAAAGTTTCCACTTTCTTCTTTAGCCCCATCAATTCATTATAAATCCATGAATCAACTTGTAGAATGGAGTCAGATTTGAGCTTGGCAGAATGTAGGAAGGAAAGCTTGGTTTCCCTCTGTGGAGAGTCACTGGTGTCTTTTGCAATCTCATGAGGAGGGGAACCAACCTTGTCGATATGTTCCTCCTTTTCCATCTATTCCTCATCCCTAGTCTCAATAGGGTCATCATTGTGAACAAGGTCCTCCTTATCTTGTCCCTCAATCTCCATAGCAGGTGAAGTAGGCTTAACCATATGATCCTCCTCTCTCATATCAACAGGATTCTCAACTAAATTTTCTTTGTCTTTATCACTTCCACTAGAAATAGTCTGATTGCCCTCATTATCAGAGTTACTCTATTATGAGTTTCCTTCACTTTTGTCTTCCTCATTCCCTTTCTCATTTTTTCCCATGGTCTTCAAATACCCTTCCAAATTGGAATTTAAATCCCCAACATCCATACCTTCCTCTTCCTTAGGGATATCATTCTCAGGGCTTTCAGTATTCTCAGACTCAAAATCCTCTTCCACAATTTGTTTTTGAGAATCAGAGGGTTTGAGTTTAAGAACCTTCTCTTTTCCTTTAACATTGTCCTCCTTCTTACTCTTTTTAGAGTGAGAACTCTTTTGTTTGTCAATAGAAGGAGTGGAGGCTATGGATTTATTTTTATAGTAACCCTCTATGAGGAGTATTAGACCTTTGTGCAAAATAGGATGAGACTCCTTCTTCTTATGAGCATGCAAACTTTGAAGCAAAGAAAACCGTAGATAGAAAGGGAAAGAAAGTCTATCCTTATGCCTGAAATGGTTGAGAAAAACAAAATAAAATTTACGGACTCTTTTATTTCTACCATCAAGGATGAAATACTCACGGACACAACATAGCACATCCCGCCAAATTTCTTTTATCTGTTCCACATCAAAGAAATCTTCATTCTTTTCCAGTTGTTTATCCTCACCATTCGTCTTTGGAAATTTTTGGTAGGCAACATTAAAGATACTGGTTTGTTTGGTGAACTTAATACCAACCGTGGGGAGCCTTGTGATCTTAGCTATGAAGTCCTCCATTTATTTCACAGTGACTCCATGAAGAGTGACCCTGTCATCAGACCAATTTTTAAAAAAGGCAGTCGTGACATGAGGTTTAAAACCATGCAGATGCTTGAAGTAACTGATCACCTTCCCTTTCTGTAAAATTTTCCAAACATCCTTCTGAGCCTTCCAATCATCACACTTTTTAGGTTCTTGCTTCTGTGGTTCACCCCCCATTTGCAGAGAACAGAAAGAGCCTAAAACCAGAAACAACCAAATGCAAAGAGCAAATAGGTTAAAATGAAACCAGGTTTTCATCACTTCAAATGAAGCTCACTTTTTTGATGATACGTGCAAAAGCCACATTAAATTCACATGAATGTACTTCCTTGGGGAAGGTAATCTGATAGCCATAAGGCCACTCCATAAAATCATTAAATTTCTAACCTTGGCAAAATCTTTCCCACTTTTGAATGAATGGCATCATAATTAATAATAGCTTTTAGATCAACGTGCTTATTTAATTCATCAAGCCACCTCACCTTATACCCCGCCTGAACAACATGGTTGGCTATCCAGTCAACAACTCTATTGGCCTCTCGATATGTATGGGATATGACCACTTTTTCAAATTTATGAATTAGGGATTTGATCTCCTTAACCGTAGCCTCTATCAACCATGAAATTGAGTTTTTATTATTTAGATTATTAATAATATTCAATGAGTCACCTTCCAACCATAATTTAGGATAACCCAAATCAACAGCTAACTTCATAGTATAGAGGGCAGTTGTAGCTTCAGCAATATGGTTATTAGAATGACCTATAGGAACTGCAATAGCATTTATAACATTTCCCACATGGTCTTTCAAGACACCTCCACATCTCACTCTTCTCGGATTGCCCTTAGTAGCTCCATCAAAGTTCCCTTTAATCCATCCATTAGGAGGAACATTCCATTTTATTATCGATCTTGGATTATCAGTTTTCAAGTTAGAACCTTCAGATCTCAAAGGATTATCAATTTGAAAGGTTTGATCAGTTTTCCTCTGAGTTTTAAAATTCTCCCTAATGGCTCTAATAATATTCTAACCAAGCACCCATCTTGGCAATTCTTTATTTCTAAATATTCTATTATTTCTTTCTTTCCAGATGCCCCACCAAAGATGAGGAAGAGTTAATTTCCAAAGAAATTGAACATCAGGATCCTTAGAAGGGCATTTCCAACTTTTAAAAAAGAATTCAACATTGTTTTGATGGACCCAGGTCATACCCCAAAAATTAAGAATCTCAGTCCAAACTTGCTAGGTATAAGAACAATTCAAAAACAAATGATCTCTATCTTCAAATCCATTTTTGCATAAATTAAACCTATTAACCATATTAATACCTCTTTTTTGCAAATTGTCCAGGGTCAAAATTTTATTTTGAAGTAGAATCCAATAGAAGATATTAATTTTTGGAATGAGACCCTTAATCCAAGCATAAGACCAAAAAGCTTGGTTACCCTTTTCCTTAGAGACGAAGATAGTGGAGACTTTAAATTGGCCACTAGGATCATCATGCCAAATAATCTCATCCTCAAGAGAAGGATAAAGAGAGACAACATTGAGAGATAATTGGATGTTATTAAAACCTTGATCAATGTCAGTCAAGTTCACCCAGGAATCATTTTGCCAATAATGACTAACTAATATGCCATATCTCTACTTGCATAAGTCAACTTGAGCCTTGTCTTGAAAATCTTCAATCAAGGGATGATCCATAACCAGACATCAAAATCTCAGCTTTATCCTATTTCCAATTTTCTAGGAACACCCTTTTCCAAGAGTTTTCTTAGTCCCCTGAACAGCTCTCCATATGGAAGAAGGATGAATAACATCAGGAGAAGAGAGGAAATCAAGAAGAGATTTAGAATTGAAGTGGTACTTATGTTTCCATATGGTACTCCACTCTTTGTTATCATGGTAAAATCTCCATCCTTGTTTGGCTAAGAGAGCTTTATTCATACTTCTAATTTTCTTGATTCCCAATCCACCTTCACTGATAGGTTTGCAAACTTGATCCCAAGCAATTAAAGGCATTCTCTTTTTTTCCTCAGTGCCAGTCCATAAAAAATTCCTTTGAATTTTATCAATAGACTCAGCAAATTTTATTGGAATTCTAAAAAGACTTAAAGCATGAGTTGGTATGCTTTGAAGACAAGCTTTGAGGAGAATTAATTTACCTACCTGACTTAAAAGATTCCCTTTCCATCCCACCAACTTCTTGCTGAATTTATTAATAAGATCTTCCCAAAAGGAATCAGGAGCCTTCAAGCCTAGAGGAAGACCCAAATAAGATGAAGGGAAAGATCTTATAGAACATCCAAGGATATTAGCAATTTTATTTTGTCTAGGGATAGGGGTGTTGATAAAGAACACAACACTTTTATTCCAGTTTACCAATTGGCCTGAGGCAGAAAAATATAAATTAATAGCTTGCTTCAAACTTCTGGCTTCCTTAACTTCAGAATTTCCCATGAAGATGATATCATCAACAAATTGACCATGAGAACAAATGATAGGATGGGAAGACGGTTGCAAGCCCTTAATAACTCCTCTTTGGACCAAGTCCCCAATGTAGCTCCCCAAACAATCAGCCATAATAACAAAAAGGATGGGGGATAAAGGATCACCTTGTCACAATCCTCGAGAAGGATTAAAGAAATGAGAAGAGCTTCCATTAACTAGAACAACAATAGAAGATGTTGAAATCAACTGATGAATAAGACCAACAACCTTATGGTCAAAGCCAAAAGCATGTAAAATGTTTGAGAGGAAAGTCCAATCAACTCTGTCATAGGCCTTAGCAATGTCTACTTTCATAATGAATCCCTAATTGTTAGAACGTGACAAGGAATGAATATTCTGATGAGCAGAGATGACAAAGTTAAGGATTTGTCTACCTGGGATGAAGCCATTTTGTTGATAAGAAATGATCAAAGGAATCACAAGGAGTAATTTGGAAGTGAGAACTTTGAATATAATTTTATAGAAAGAATTACAAAGGTTGATTGGTCTAAACTGATCAGGAGAGTCAACTCCAATTTTCTTAGGAATCAGGCACAAAAAGGTGGAATTGACTTCCTTTAGCATCTGTTTAGCTCCATAGAATTCCTTCACAACATCAAAAACATCTTTTCCAACAAGTTTCCAAAGTTTCTAGAATAAAAACATGGGAAAGCCATTAGGACCAGGTGCTTCATCTCCTCCCAGAGAACAAATAGCTTACAAAATTTCATCATCCTTAGGAATTGAGCGTAACACTTTATTCTGTTCCTTCAAAACCAGTGGAGGGATCACTCTAAGGAAATCAGCCTAATGATCCAAATTAATGTTGGGATCAACAGTCATTAGATTAGAGAAAAAAGTCACCATTTCTTCCATGATGTCCTTATCCTCAACAATCTTCAAGTCTCCCTTTTTTAGATGTGAAATGTGAGTTTTGGCTCTATGCTTCAAAGTGGAAAGATGGAAAAATTTGGTATTTTTATCTCCTTCACTCAACCATAATAGTCTTGATCTTTGTATCCAATAGATTTCTTCTTTAGTAATGATGTCATGATATTGGGCCAACTTTTCTTTTTCTTCTATAAGAAGGTCAGGAGTATATCCATCCTTCTGAATTTTGTCCTGGGTTTTTTGAATATCCTCCTTCATAGCCGATTTATCCTCAAAAATATTCCCAAAGCAGTTTTTATTCCAAATTTTTACTTCCCTTTTGACATTTTAAAGCTTAGAAGCAACTCTAAAGAGAGTTGTACCTTCAATATCAATACTCCACCATTCTTCCATTTTACTTTCAAACTGTGGGTACTGCATTCGCATCTTCTCAAATCTAAAAGGAAAATTCTTCATAAAAATAATCTTTGCAGGAGTGAAAATAAGAGGAAAATGATCCGAGCCAATTTTTTGGCAGGCTTCCAACTTATAGATAAAATCTTTTGTCCAATCAGTAGAGATAAGAGCACGGTGTAGCCTTGCCTGAATACACTCATTACCAACTCTCTTGTTACTCCAAATAAATTGAATTCCATGGAGATCCATATCCATTAAATCCTCTTTGTTTATAAACTCCATTAAGTCTAGTCTCCCTTCCAACTGTGTAGTATTACCTCCCATTTTCTCATGATTGTAGAGAGGAATATTGAAGTCTCCCATAATAATCCATCGTCCAGAATAATCCTTACTTTTAAAATTGGAAATAGAATCCCAAACCTTTTTCCTTAGGTGCTTAATGTTGGGAGCACATATATTCACAATATACCAATCCTCCTTTTGGTCAACACTAGTAACTTTTGCTATCATAAGATATTTACTAGCAATCAGAATTGTTCTAGAATAAGAATTCTTCTTCCATAACATTAGAGTTCCCCTTGATTCACCTTCTAAACTACTGGCATTTATAGAATAATTTTTAAAAGCTTTTATCTGTTCTACTTTCTCTTTATTCATCTTAGTTTCTTGTAGTAGAAGAAAATCAGGCTTCTGTTCTCTAACAAAATTCCTAACAACGTCAAGTTTATGAAATCTATTTAGCCTCCTAATATTCCAAGTAATGATTTTCATTTCTATCTTTTAGGGGTAAAATCCAAAATAGTTGCTTGTCTACCATCAGCAATATTCTGCATACTTTCTAACTCTCTGGTTTTCTTAGAAGTTCTTCTTCCAAGTTTGTTTGGGGAACCAACATCTGGTTTCACCTTGGAATGTTGATCTGCTCTTTTTTCCAAAAAAAATTGAGGTAGAAGCAAGAGGTTTCACTTTAGTTTGCTGTTCTATTTTATTGCTTCTAGTCTCTACCCCCTTAATGTTGCTATTTTTTTCAGCCCTTTTTCTTTAATTTGGTTTATACTTTGAGTTTTCTCTATTTTTCTTTTACAACTTCTAGGAGAGGAGGCTCATTCATAGGAGAATCATTATCATCCTGAGAATTTAAAGGGTTAAAAACCTGAATCTCCCTGGACTAAATATTATGAAAATCTCCCTCCTCAAATTGATTTCCAGATTCAACCAAGATTTCTCCTTCGTCAAGCACGATCTTATCATCTAAATCTCCCCATTGATCTTCCATCCTTTGATAAATAACAATTTGTTTTGATAAATCCGCCAGATCATCTATTCTTTGTTCAGGCATTATGGTTTCTAATTGCAAACCATTCCCTTCTTTTTTAGAGTTTACTTTTACAGTATCAAGCATAGAAATAATCCCTTCCTCATGAAGATTCTCAATAACTTTATCTGCCTCTGAATGTGGAGGTTTTGAATCTACATTCTTCTTCTGCTCTTTGAGATGAGCTTCTTTGGGTTTCCACACTTTCTTTTGTTGAACCTTAGTCTTTTTCACTTCCTTTTCACTGCTAGGGTGATTTTTACTTTTGGAGGGATAATTTTTAACCGGATGACCCTATTTCTTACATGCATAGTTAGAGTTTGGAAGATCTCAAAAATAATTTCTTGATTTTTTTTACCAAGCTTAGAAATTAATTCCACCTTTTCTAGAAGATGGTTTAGATCTGCCACTTTAACATAAAGTCTAGTACTTTGAAGTTTGGTTCTAGTAGCCATAGCATTATCCAATGCCACCAGTTCACCAAAAGAACTGGCAATACCTTTAAACATGTACTCATGCCAAAATTCTAAAGGGAGTCCAGGGAGTCTAGCCCAAATCAGGGTAGTTAAGAAAAAAGAATCTGATAAATCCATGTTAGGCTCCCATTTTTCAATAGTGAGAGAACATTTTCCAAAAGACCACAGTCCTCCACAAAGAACCAAATTCATGTCTTCCTTATAGTTGAAAATAAACGAGAAGAAACCATTCAACATGGGTGCAATATCAACCTCTCCTTGAATAACCCATTTTCATTTAACCATTTTTCTTAGAGAATCTAAATCCAATCTTGACCCTAGAAATTTACCCACTAGGGTGAAATCCATGGAAGATATAGAAAAATCAACTAAAGGGTCTGGGATAACAACTTGAAACTCACCTTTCTCCTAGCAAGACTTAGCAGTAACCGACGAGAAAAATGATTTACCAGTAGGTTTCTTGCCAAACAGGGAACACCAAGTCCTTTGTTCTAAGAACCCTACCTTCAGCCCTTCTGAGGACTTTACCTTATTAGATTCAACATTATCTTTCTCCTTCTTAAGATCTTGCCAGGACGCATGAAAAGCAGAGGAGGAATCCAAGGGAGGGTCATGGACCCCACAACTTGTGTCTGATACACATGAAGACTTTCCATTGTCCACATCAGCCAAAGATTTTGTCCCATCATTCTTCTTAGATCCCCCTACAGTTCCTCCAGGGTTTATACCTCTTTCCAGATTCTCCCCAACTAGTTTCCCGCCTTCCTATGAACCAACTAATTCAAAAACTGTGAGAGCACTCATAATTCCTTTCGTAAAGCAAATGTTGTCCCATTTAATAGTGGCCAATTTTTTGGATTCCTCGCAATTGTTCCATAAAAAATTCCTTAGATTAGCTCCTAACTTATGATGAAGATGTTTGGGAATAGGGAGACAAGATAGTGGATATGTGGGGATGGCCGTCAACACTAATCTTATCTTGGTACTCTTGCCAGCTTTCGTAAGCCACTTGTCTTTCCAACAACTAATCCTAGCTTCTAGTTTCTCCATTATATTATACCATACCTTGTTGGACTTAACACCCTTTTCTAACTCAATGCTAAGGTACTTGCATGGGAAAGAACCTGTTTTATATCCCATAATATGACATATTTGTTTTTCCACCTTAGGATCCATATTAATAAAATATATTTCTAATTTTGAATCATTCACTTTCTGACCGAACGCCTTCATTTAACTTTCTACGATGGACTTTAAAGCCCTCACTTCCTTCACTGAGCTTTTGCCTGACAGAATTGTATCATCTGCATATTGCTGGTGAGTTATATTAGGGATATTCCTCATGATGGTTATACCTTTAATCTTTTGATCATTATGAGCCCTTGTAATGGATCTCCCAAAGGCTTCAACCATGATAATGTATAAAAATGGGGATAATGGGTCTCCTTGTCTAATTCCCCTCGAAATATCAAAAAAACCTTCGGAGGATCCATTCACAAGAATAGAAATCCTGGTAGAGGATATACATTTGAAGATGAGATTAATCCATTGATGGGAGAAGCTGAATGCTTCTAGTGTTTTACAAAGGAATTGCCAATCCACCATATCATAGGCTTTTTGGATATCCAACTTCATAAACATACATGCCTCTTTGTTATTTTGGGCTGAGTGAATAGTTTCTTGGATGGTAAGAATACCATCCAGAATAGATCTACCCAAAATGAAACCTATTTGTTCCTTGGAGATAATCTTCAGAAGAATTAATTTTAATATGTTTGCTAAAATCTTTGAAAAAATCTTGTAATGGTATTACAAAGCGCAATTAGCTTGAAGTCTCTTGGACTCTTGGGCTTTGACTTTTTGGAGATCAGAGTAAGAAAGGTATAATTAATTTCAGATAACAAGGATTCACTCTTTCTAGAGGCTGTAATTGCATTCCAGAGATCTATCCCAATAATTTCCCAACATTTCTGATAAAAAATTGCTTGAAATCCATCTAGACCTGGTGATTTATCAAGATTCATGTTGAATACGACTGTTCTAACTTCTTCTAGCATTATAGGACTGTTTAATGCTTTGTTTTCCTCTGTTGAAACCAATTTAGGGATTATTTCAAGCAAGTAGGATTGAGCCTCTTTGTTTGACCCTTCAAAATTATTTAATATTCTTTGAAAATGATCCACAAAAATCTCCAAAATTTCATTTGGTTTATCAATTGATATACCCATATGGTTTTTAATACTCGATATTTTACTTTTGGTTCTATTATAGAGGGTATAATTGTTTTGTGAGCAATTCTTTTTCTAAAAGATATCTATCATTATTCATGCCTTTCTTAATGATTTCTAAATTTAATTCCTTTAGCCTACCTTCAATGTCCAATTTTTCTTTAAAGATGTTGTTGAAGTGTTCTTTACTCCATCTGAGAATCTCTTCATTGAGCATCTTCATTTTAGAGATGAAGATAAACATCCTAGACCCTTCAAAATTACCTTGTGACCCCACATCTTAAAATTATCTAAAAAACTAGGATCTAAAAACCACATTTTTTCGCATATAAAAGAACTCCTAGCAGGTTCATGAGGCTCATAAAATTCAATTCTAACTGGGAAATGATCAAAACCAGCAATCAGAAGAATCATAGATTGAATATTTAAATTATTAGCATCTAGGTCTCCTTTAACGAAAAACCTATCTAATTTTTTTGCAATATAAGTAAAATCCTTCCACTTATTGTTCCAAGTATAATTCCCATTCTTAAATGGGATGTCTATCAAATTGTGGAAGTCACACCATTTTTTAAAGTCGTTAGAGGATTGGGGAATCTATTGTGAGCCCCCTACTTTTTCATTTAAGTTTATAATGGTATTAAAATCTCCTCCTAACAAGATTAGACTATTCTGACGACTCTTCAAAAAATGGCTGATTTCTTCCTGTACTACTCTTTTCTCTATATTGCTAGTAGGACCATAAATGTTAATTAGGATAACTTGAGGTTGGATTGCATACTTATAACTAAACCACTAATCCAATTATTATTCATACATAAAATTTCTAAGGTTAGTTTCCTATGATTCCAAATAAACCCCAAACCCCCGAAAGTGCCTACGGATTCTTGTAAAGAAATATTCCAATTGCCTAACTGCTTGTCTAGTTCAATACCTTCTATCCTGTTTAGTTTTGTTTCCTATAATAAAATAATTTCAGATTCAAATAATTTTAGATTTTTTTTTAATAATATTTTTTTGCTAGGGGCATTTAAGCCCCTAGCATTCCATGTAGTGATCTTCATGGCTCTTTGGGAAGGATCTTCCCCTTCCCTATGTTAAAAAGTTGACTAATTTTTTGCTATTTGCATGCCTAACCATCTACTTCTCTGAGTTCCTTGAGGGATTTTCTTCCTCTTTTTGGTTTTGTTCTACCAAAAATTAGGGGATTTTACCCCTTCTTGGCTCATCATTATGCCAAGTTATTCCAAATTCTCATGTGCACCTTTGATTGTTTCTGTTTGAATGCTCTCCATAATCTCTTCTTCATTAACCAGCTCCTATAGAATCTATTCTATTAAAATTTGGTGATCAAAGGATGTTCTATCCTCAAAATTACATAACCTTCTAGCTACCACATCATTAGTGTCTTTGTTTGACCAATTTTCTTCTTCAAAAGATAGAAGGTCCCTTCTGAGATCTTTAGAAGTATAGTTGTGTCCTCCCAATTGTAATATCTGTTGTAGTAGTTCTTTTTTTGAAATACTACACTTGTCTTCATTTTCCATGTCAAATACCCAGATCAATTCCTTTGAGAGCCTTTCTAGATTTTCCTTATCATCCTCTTTTAAGGCTACCACTTCAATGTTTTCCTTCTCCTTCAAATCTTTATTTAAGAAATCCTAAAAGTCTAGCATAAGGATGTCTTTAGACCTTATTCTTTCTAAAATTTTTGTCTCAGTATTGTCTTCAGAAGACTCTCTTTAGGGTTGGAGTCTGCCAAAATTTGGTCAGCCGCTTTAGAGACTTCTTATCAGGATGTGGGACCTCCAATGATAGATCTTTGGTTTGCTGCTCTTGTGCCTTCAAATTATCTTCAATATGTTTAATCTTGTTGGAAACTGAGTCTCCTCCATGTAGGGATGAGAGTTCTTTTTCATCAGTATCTCTAAGGGAATTTTCCATGTTCTTAACAACCACCATGTTATGTCTTGATTCCAAATTCCTCTGTCCATATATAGATTTTGTAGAGCCTTTCCTTTTGTATTTTTTGTTGTTAATTACTACACTTTGTATATTGGGATGCTTGTATAATTTGGGGAACTTTTCCAAACTCTTGGTGGACTCTTTCTACTTCACCTTATCTAGTGAATGCAGTTTGTTTGTGCTCTTATCTGTGCTAACTTGGAGATTTTCTTTGTTGTTCTCTTGAGACCTCACAATTTATTTCTTTTGATTTCCATCAGTTTGGAGTGTCTATCTATTATTGCTCTCTCTTGAAGCCTTATTTGACTTTTCTGTTGATTCTTTGCCTGAATGATGTCTTATGTTTGTTAATACATCTTCCCCATCTAGGCATTCCTCTTGCATTAGTCTCTTATATCCTATTCTGATCATGTGAAAGGAGACATTGAGATCTGAAGTAGCTTGTTGTATTCTGAAGGATGTTTTCTGCTCATCATCAAGCTTGATAATCTCTGTAACTTTGTCTTCATATCTTTGAAAGTTTAGTTTGTATATAGATCTATTGGTGATAATTTTGATTGGTTTGAGAATCATATTATTTACTTTACAATTGATTAAGAGTTTTATTTTTTATAGCACTCAAAGGAGGCATCTAAACCAATTAGGTCTCCCATTGAGCATCCAATCTTTTTGATAATACCTATTTGATTTAACTTTGGGGGAATAGGGTTTATAGAAAACTAGGTAGGAATTAAAAATTCTAAATTATCTTCATTACAACTGGGCATCCAATTAAAGAATTTAACAGCATAGCCCTTGAAAAAGTAGACAAAATTATCAAGAAAATCTTTTTTTACAGCCTCCTCATAGCAATGAATGTAAATAAGTTTGTCAGAGTAGTGAGAAATATCTACCTGATAGCCGCAGAAGTCCTCCAGCCAACCAATTAAATTATGTAACTCTGCTTTGGGGCCATTGCATAAAGAAAACAATCCAAACCCCTAGCATTCCTACCAACAATCTTCACTAACTTGGTTGCTGATAATAATAACCAGATCACATGGATCTGAAGGGAGGGGACAATGCGGTAGATGGGGGAAAGTCGAAGATTGAAAGGGGGGGTGATGAAATGGCATCATGTGATGATAAGGGACATAAGTTTTCGAAGAGTTAGAAGATAGGAGTCCCTAAACAGGGATTGATGGACCATTGGGGGATGAATGGAAAAATTCATTTGTTTTATAAAAATAGGGTTGAGGTTGGACTTTGCGTATTTGGTTAGATTAAAAAAATAAATTTGTTTAACTAAGCTACTAGTAGAGTGAATCAGAGGAGGACCACTGTATGGGAAATGAAGCGAATGGGGATGTTTGCCACAGACATTGGCTTCCTAGTTAGCAGTGAATTCCTAAACATTGCTCACCTCCACCTCTTGCGTGCAATCTAAAGTGTTGAAAGGGTTTGAAGTCTTTACTGGAAAGAATGAAGAAACTTGATGATTATCTACCAAAGATGTCGGTGCTTGCTTGCTTCTGAATGTTGTTTTCTTGGAACTATTGGCTGGTAGTGACTCAGGGCATGATTTCAAAGGCCCTAATTTTTTTGATTTTTTCTATGTTCGATTATATGGATAATATGCTTTTGAATGGAAAATATACGCATTTTTAATTTTTCTTCTTTTTGCTCTGCTTGCCATTTTTCCCATTGTTAGTATTCTCTTTCTTTCTTTTTTAATTGTTAATTATTCCCTCTATTATTAAATTCAATTTTACACATTAGTTAATTTAATTTATTTTATTTTAATAAACTCATAATGAAAATTCATAGTTTGAAAAATACATCCACAATCACTAAAACAATCTCATGTGGAATTCATGTCCCCTCACAATCATAACAATACTTGTTATATGCTTACTATCTTTTCTAAAACTCTAATTCCTAGTCAATTTATAGTTTGACAACCATAAAAAAATAATATAAATGTTTTCATCTTTAATTCATCCTTCTTCAAAGTATATCCTTTTTAGTGAGAAACTTTGATGCTTTGTGTCTGTTGTTAACAACAAGGAATTGTTCTCACATGAAGGAGAAATTATTACATCTATGCAATTTATTATTTGGTTTTCTAATATTTTTACTAAATTTGTAATGTTCTATTGGTTTTCTACTATTTGTATTATATTTATTTTGATTGAATTTAATAACTAATAAAAAAGTTTCATTAAACAAGCCAAGAGGATAGTAGTACTATTCTAAATAAAAGTGCAAATGTATTTTTTCCTTAACTCTTACAAATTAAAAAATTTTAATCATAACATTTACTTAAACATTAGGTGCATTATGTATTTTATAAATAACACTAAGTGAAAGAAAAACTATAAATGCATAATCACATTACTTAACTCCTTATAAATATAAATGTAAAACTAATCACTTAATCCTAAGTTTGTATTGGGTTCCTAACGTCACTAATTAAAAAACATAACTATAACATACATATCCATCAAAATACATCTATGGATTCATTATGAGAATCTAAAATGTTGATTCTATTATAATTCTAGGTTCATTTTACAGCACCAAACACAAATATTCCTAGGTTCTTTCTTTCACCATAACATTATCATTATCATCGTATAATCATCTAATCTACTAGCTCAATTTATCATTATTGATACCTTAGTACACCTTCATGAAATAAATTCAACTTACAACAACATCCTATCTTACATTGTCTATCATTACACCTATGTCATTATCACATAAAGTTGCCAATTTTAGTTAACAATATATCTAACTATAACTTACATGTTTCATTATTCCCATAGTATTAACTTTAACTACCACATAGATGACCAACTCTAACCAAAATTTAATTATTTCCTTAATACATGACCATTCATTAAGTACAATTGTAGTATCATACATTCTAAACTATAATTACATGATTTATCATTACAGGTACATCATTGTTACGATTACATTATTCTCCTCCAAGAAGTATAAAAAATTGCATCAACATATACAAAGATACAATATTTTATTTTATTTATGTAGATAATTTTCTACAAATATAATAACACTCACATTTACTTATGTATGTTCCAAATGCATAGTTGAATGACTTATAAATATGAGAAGAGGAGACATGTCTCATGTAGAGACATGTATCTCTAATTAATCATTATTAGATTATATATTAATAATATATATAATATAAAATTATATATAAGAGTATTTGTCTAAATGATTATTGACCAATAACCATAAAAGAATTTTCTCTAGGTCAATTCAATCTGACTAAAGCTACAACCTTAACACTCCCTCTTAGTTAGGGAGGATTATTATAAAACACATTATGCTCTCAAGCATTTATTGAGATGTCATCTCAATATGATATTCTTGGAATGACATATTTAAGGATATCCATCAAATAAGATATAATTTGAATGATGTTATTTCATCAACACTTCCTCTTAGTGAGAGAGAATTTAAACAATAAAACCATCACACAAAATGGTGATCTGATTATGAGCAATCTTATCAATCTCACATTCTTGTGATATGAGAACTAACATCAACACCAAGATTCCTATCAACAATAATATCATATCCTATAAAGATATGAGTTATCTGATTTTTGAGACACTTTAGGACAATACAGAATGAAGTCTATCAGATAACAACCTTGATCTTAGGGACAACAAAATAGTCTCCATTATGAAGAGTATCACAATCCTTGCACACTCTGAGACATCAATTTAATGTAGTATATTGTGATATGTTATTTATCATGATCTATGAGACAACAAATTAATGTAATCTATCATGATAATAGATCAAGAGTTCAAGAACAACAAATGTAGTATCATGATCTTTTACACATTTTGGGACAACAACTTATTATAGTCTATCATGATACGTGTGTTATCGTGATCTCCAACACATTTTGGGACAACAACTTAAGGTAGTACATCATGATAACATGTCAAGCCATTGTTAAGAATGTCACCTTACAATCGTGACCACACAACATGAACATCGATGAAAGATCATCACCTCTCATAATGTTTTCCAAGAAAATCATGTAGAAACTCACATGATATCCACCATGAACCATGTTAGAGAGTGGATCCAACATATGTGCTCCTAGATCATAAACAAGAAACTATTCTAGCTTTTACAAAAGTAACAGGCGGGATGGGAGCAAATGTTCAAAATTCAAATCTAGAGACGGGTGGGAAGTCACAAGGAAGCGGATCTCGAACACCAGGCACGCAGGAGGGGATCTAGGCAGGTAGTAGAGAGGAGTCAGGTGATGAGGACCCATGTGAGGACATACCAAGGAATCTCCCAACAAAATGGGCCTCACTCTTTGGTGTCAAGCCATCTGGTAAGTCCTCTTTCCCTATGGTTAAGGTTGTGTCAGGTCTGGAGAAGGGTTCTTGCATGATTGCTATTCTAGACGAGATTTTTGACCATAGTATTGCCTCCATGACCTCTATGCTTGTTGGGAAGTTTATTGGCTCGAGACCAAATATTGATGTGGTTCGAGCCTACACTTTGAAAAAATGGAGCTTGAAAGGTCAGGTCAGTGTCACTGCAATGGCTAAGAGTTTTCTCTCTTTTGAGTTCACATGTGAAGAGGACATGGCTGACATTCTGTGTGAAGGCCCCTGGAGCTTTGGTGCTACAAAAGTGGTTGTCTAAACTAGACTTAAATGAATCCTTCTTACAAAAAGCTCCAGTTTGGGTCAAACTCCTTGAGCTACCATTGGAGTTTTGGAATGAGGATGTCTTTAAGGGTGTGACTTGCTCTTTCAGAGAGCTCCTCTCCATCGACCCTATTACATCTACTAAGAGTAGGCTAACCTATGCGAGGATCTGCGTAGGTATTAGGGAAGGGGATGATATGCCTGAAGTGGTTTGTTTTCAGTCAAAACTTGGCATTCATATCCAATAGCTAGACTATGAGAGTGTCCCTTTTGGGTGTTTTCATTGTCTTAAGACAGGTCATAAGGCTTATCAGTGCTCGAAAGCTAAGATTGCTAAGAAGAAGAATCCTCCTTCTTCTCAATCGAGGGTGAAGAAAGTTTGGAAAAAGAAGCCCACCAATCAGGGCCCTTCTCTAATGTCCCTAAAGGCAGTAGATGCTCCAAAGATGATCAACCAAGAGTCTTAGGGCATGGGAAGAACAAAACGGGCATTAGTCAAGTCAGGATCGAGTTCCTCTTTACCTTTATATGCCTCTCAATGGGTTGACAAGGGCCAAGTTGAGGAAAGGCTCTTCATGCCTGGAGAAGCGAAAGGTAAGACTGCCTCATAGATAGGTTTGCAGGAGTCTGGGATGGACAATTTCCGTAGCGAGGAAGAGCTAGTTCTCGGTTCCATGGAGGAGGAAAAGGAAACATAAAATATGGATATTATCGTCTTTCAGGACCCAAAGGAAAACTTGGTCTCCACCAAAGAAGGAGCGATCAGAACAGGTAATAATGAGGACTTGGTGAAAGATTTGGACCAAAGAGTAGATCTTCTCAACACCCCAAAGAGTGGCCACAAGGCGTCTAGATCCTTGAAGTTTGAAAAGATGGGAGAGATACCCAGTAAGAAACAAAATAGAGTTTCGTTTAAGGCTTCTCCTGCGGTGACCAGGAGCAGCTACAAACCTAATGTGGGCTCTACTACTAGAGTAGGTAGAAAATCAGAGAGGGAGTCTAGAGAGGAGGAGACCAGAAGAAGCTTCATGAATGGGTGCCAAAGTACTTTGAAGGGTTTTCCTAAGAATAAATAATGAAGATCATCTCTTGAAACATAAGGGGCTTAAATGGTGCCCATAAATAGGAAATTATTAGGAATCTAATTAGAGACCAAAGACCTGACATTTTGATGATCCAAGAAACAAAAATGAAAAAGGATTCTTTGAGAAATTTTAAGTTCAATAACTTGATGAGCGAGGAGGCATCGGACTTTGATGGAGCCTCTGGGGGTTTGCTGACATTATTCACGACAAATTTGTTCAGGGTGGAATCAGTCTTCAATGAATAAAATTCTTTTTTGTAAAGTGTTCCATATTCATTCCAATGAATTTTGGTTTTTGCTCAATATTTATGCTCCCAATAACAAGAGAGATAGAAAGTCCTACTGGTCTAGAGCAGAAGGGCTGGTATAGAATAGTAACATGAAGAAAGGAATCATTATGGGAGACTTCAATACCCCTCTTCTGGACAAAGAGAAGAAGGGTGGTCTGCCTCAGGACTGGGATAGCAAGCATGACCTTTCTAACTTCGTCAATGGATTGGCTTTTTTGGATCTGGATCTAATGGGAGGTGACTTCACTTGGTCCAATAAATGCATAGGAAAGGATTGTATTCAGGTTAGACTGGATAGAGTTCTCATTTCTCCTAATTAGCTGCAGACTTCCTCTTGCAAGTTAGCACCTTTGCCTAGAGTTCGATCTGACCACTCCCCCATCTCCCTCTTGATAGTTCCTTTTGATCCGTTTAGACCTCCTCCCTTCCATTTTGAGAAAATGTGGACTTCCCACCCTGACCTTTTAGCAAGAATTAAGGTCTAGCGGAGCATAGATGTGGAAGGCACTGCAATGTTCAGGGTGGCTAGAAAACTCAGCAATGTTAAAAGGATGGTTAAAGCTTGGAATAAGTTAGATTTCTATCATTTATTCTCTCTTAAAGAGGATCTCTTTGCAAATCTCTCTTCTATCCAAGCCTCCATTCAAGAAAATGGGTATGATGCCTCGAATAGGGAAGAATAGCTATCCATCCTGTCTGATTTACATGAAATCATTAGCAAAGAGGAAAAGTTCTTGACGCAAAGATCTAGAATCAACTGGCTCAAGGAAGGAGACCAGAGCACAAAGTTCTTCCATTTATCCACTCTTAAACATAGAGCTAATAATAGGATTTCAGGCTTGAAGAAAGACCAACGTGTGCTGACAAAGGAAGAAGATATATCAAATGAAGCTATTTCTTTTTTCTCCTCCCTGTTGTCTTGGGAGCCTTTTCTCTCTAAAGTGGACTAGGATGACATTGTTTCTTGTATCCCTTAGATCCTCTAACCGCACCATAATTATTTGTTGTGGGCCATTCCTTCTAATTCTAAAGTTAGAGAAGCTCTTTTTTCTCTTCTTGCGGATAAATCTCTTGGACCCAATAGTTTTCCCACCTTCTTTTTCCAAATGTACTGGCCCGTCATTATGAAGGATGTTGTAAAGGTAGTTCAAGAATTCTTTGGAGCCAAAAGCATTCTGAAGGAAATTAACTCTACATTCTTAGTTCTTATTCCCAAAGTGCCAGGAGCTAACACTCTAGATAAGTTTAGACCCATCAATTTATGTAACTCATTTTATAAGATCATCTTGAAGGTGCTCACTTCGAGGTTGCTCAAGCTTCTCCCCCTGATTATCTCTTAGCAACAATCTAGTTTTGTCCTAGGTAGACATATTTTAGATTCGATTCTTATGGTGCATGAAGTGATTCACTCTATGGAAGTTGGAAAGAGAGAAGGGATGTTACTCAAACTAGACATGTCCAAAGCTTACGATCTGGCGGATTGGTCTTTTTTGGAGTTGGTGTTGAAGGCTTTTGGCTTTGATGTCAAATCATGTAAGCTAATCTCCCAGCTGGTTACCACCCCCTCTCTAGCTATTTTAGTGAATGGATCCCCCTCTGATTTCTTCAAACCTACCAGAGGCCTATGTTAGGGGGATCCTCTTTCACCTATTCTCTTTATTATCCTGGTGGAATGCATTGGCAGACTCATGGAGAAGAAAAAGAAAGAAGGAAGGATCAAAGGTCTTAAACCTTCTTCCAAATGCACCCCCTTTATGCATCAGCAATTTGTTGATGACACTATTATGGGTGGAGAGGCCTCGGTCAAGGAGGCAAAGGCTATGAAAGACACTTTGGACACCTACTCTAGAGGGTCGGAGCAACTCATCAATTGGGACAAAAGCTCCATTTTCTTTATCAATACCCTAGAGGAAAGACATAAGAGAATCTCTAGAATCCTGGGATGTCAGGTGGGGAAGTTTCCTTCTACTTACCTTGGACTCCCCTTGGGAATGTCCCCATCTGACTCCTTCTGGAATGGCATCATGGAAAGGTTCAGTAAGAAGTTGGCAGGCTGGAAAGGAGCCATTCTTAGCCAAGCTAGAAAATGTCAACTAGTTAAATCCATCCTCCAAAACTTGCCGATATATGCTCTGAGCCTTTTTACTATACTGGTGAAATATGCTAAGAGGATGGAGAAAATCCAGAGGGATTTTTTATGGATGAGAGATGAAAGGAATAAAAGGTACCCCCTTGTTGCATGGGACAAAGTTTGCCTCCCTAATAAGAAAGGAGGTATGGGAATCAAGAAGCTCATTCACCTCAATAAGGCCCTCCTGGCAAAGCAAATCTGGCGCATCTTTAGTAGCATGGGGGAATGGAGAGACACTATGGTAAATAAGTATATAAAAAGTCCCTCTATTCAATTCACCCTATTTCGTAAGGATATCCCAAGAGGCTCTGTTGTTTGGAATGGTTTCTTAAAAGCTAGGGGCTTGGCTAACTCAAAAGTCTCCTGGAAGTTGGGTAATGGGGAGAACATTCTGTTCTGGTCTGACTATTGGCTTTCTTAGGGCCCCCTTATGAACAAACCCATCTATGGTTTATGGGCTAATGATTGCATCAACCTTTTTGGGCACAAAGTCAGCAATTACAGGATCGATCTGGGGTGGAGGGACCTTTCCATTATCTCAGAGGACCTCAAACCAATCATGATCATGCTCAATTCCTTATCCCTTAGCAATAATAAGGATGAACTAGTTTGAAGGGATAATGCCAATGGGCTCTATTCGGTTGCCTTTGGGTACTCTACTTTATGGAGCTTAAAAGAGTCTCCCCCTTGGTCGAGGGCTTGGTTCCCTGGCCTCATGCCAAAAGTCAACATTTTTTTTGGTTGGCTCTTCAGGATAAAACTCTCACCTAGGAAAATCTCATCAAAAGAGGTCACATCATGCCCAATAGATGTGTTTTGTGTAAAGAAGAGTCGGAGATAGGTAACCATATGTTCATTCATTGTTCTTACTCTAGGACAGTTTGGGGCTTCCTCACCTAGGAATTAGGCCACAGCTAGTGCTTTCCTTCTAACCTTCTAGACTTTTTCTGTCAATGGCATGGCATGTTCAATGGTTCCACCTTGTAGGAAATTATCTCCTGGATCCTACCCCATTTTTGTTGGAGCATATGGAAGGAGAGAAATAATTAGATTTTCAGAGATAGGGAGGAGCCGACTTTAGTTGTTGGGAGAAAGATCTTCAGTAACTTAAAGGAAAACTTTTCTGTGAGGAAGGGGGGTGATTTTGAGATTGGAGGCAGGAAAAAGGAGAAGGTAAAAGACAGAGCAAGGAAAAGATAGGAAGCCAAGTAGCTCCTCCCCCCTGAAGGCTAGCATAAAGCCAACTTTGACAGAGAATCCAAGGGCAACCCTGGATCCTCGAGTAGTGGAGGTGTGATAAGGAATGAAAATGGAGATTGTGTTGCAGCTTTTTCTCTCCTATTGGGATTCCAAAAAAATCATTTTGCAAAAGCCAATGCCACGTGCAATGTAGTTAATTTGGCTTTTGAAATTGGGGTTACCAATTTATGGCTCAAAGGGGACTCGAATAACATTATAAAGTGCATCAATGGTAATTCACATCCATCATGGATGATTGCAAATCTTATTGATGATACTCGTGTGACCCTCACCAAATTTAATAGAATCCACGTCACTCATACTTTCTAGGAAGCAAACCCGGTAGCCAATAGATTTGCGAATATAGGGGTCGACACAAACCAAAAAATGACTTGGCTTCCTGAAACTTGTTTGTTGGTAGACGTTAAAAGTTTGATCGACTTGGACAAAATCCAAGGAAGTACGAATAAAATCAAGCTATAATTATGAATATGAAGGTTTTAAGAAATAAGGGTACTTTTCAAGATGGAAGCATGGGAAATCGTAAATGCAATTTTCCATTATTGATTAATCGACATGCTTTGTGGGTTATTTTTCACAATCGCTTCTAGGGCAATAGCAGGGTTATTTTTCTCTATTCATTGCTAACTCTCAGAGGTCCATTTCAGACAAAGAGTGAAGAGCACATGAGTAAAGTGGGTGTGTAGAAATGGTAGGTGAGAGATGCAGAAAGGAGCCGGTGGGAGATTTTGAGAAATGGAGAAGTAGGTTGAAAGTGTGGGAAAAGCTTGAAGAAGGTGGGGTTACCAATTATATCATGAAGCTGCATGGATTCGATTAGGAGGTGACCAAAAGTATGGTGGGGTCCTGGAAGGATGGCAGGGTGAAGGTGAATGATGTCTACTTTTGGATTATGGAGGAGGTGATTGCGACTATCACTAAAATCCCTATCAAGGGTTTTAAATTCTTCAGGGATAAGAAGCTCTCGGCCAATGCGGTTAAGGACTTTGTGGAGAGTGAGAAGGAATTGAAGGCGCTGAAAAAGATTGACACCTGCTATGTCCCTGACTCCATGAAGAAGCAATGGAGGTATGTTCTGAAAGCTGTTATCAAGTACATTACTTTAGACCCTAGGTTCGACAGAGCTCGTACCCACCACTTTTTTATATTGAATCATTTCCAGAACAATGCCAAAATCTCCTTTCCTTATTATTTGTTAACCTCTATGAGCAAGGTGGTGGACAGCTTCAAAAAGAATCCCACCTCAAACTTGGCTCTGCACGAGGGGTTTCTGCTACTTATTCATGAGCACTTCAAGGCTCAGACTATAAGTATCGCTCCCCCTCAAGTAGAGAATGTGGAGTCTAGTAGTTCTAGTTACTCCTCTGACTTGGATGAAATATAGAGCCTCAACTTTGAGAAAGGTGGGATCTCTTCTTTGAGGAAAGTAGCAACTTACCAAGCTAAAAAAGTGCCCTCCCCCATTACCCCTAGTAGAAAAAGCCCTAGGGATCTTAGGCAGAAGCCTCTTGAGAAGGATGAGGAGGGAGACAGTGATGATGAGGAGGATCCAGAGTCTGAGGAGGTGGTTAAGGAGATGCAGGAGGAAATTAAGGAGGAAAGTGGAAGGAAGAAATGCAAGAAGGAGAGTTTGGAGGATGTGCGCTCTCAGTTTGAGGAAGTGTCCATGCTGCCCCTATCTCCTATCCATCTCCAACCTGAGGAGCAGAAAGAGGAGAAAGCTAGGTATGCAGAAGGGGAAGTGCAGACCAATGATAGGAGGAAAGCTTGGATAAACTTCAATGTCAAGACTTCCAAGATGGGAATCTTCAGGGAGGCCATGAATCCCCAAATCCTCATGGAAAATCAAGAAGAACAGCGGCTCGAAGAACTCATTGACCCGACGATTGTGGCTATTTCAGACAGAGCCAGGGAGACAGGGATGAACCTCCTGAATAATGCTTGTAATAGTATGATTGACAATTTTAGATCAATCAAATGGATTTTCCACGAGCTAGAGGAGGTCAAAGATCAGGTGAAACATTTTGAGGCAATAAGGAAAGGGATGGATGCTAACAAGAGGACAGATTCGACTGATAGGCTCAGTCTGGCAGAAAAAAGGATACATAACCTGGAGAACTACAATCACAACCTAGGGAATCAGATGTTCTCTTTGTTAAGCTCCATTAACAACAACATCATCTCTCTTATGGGTTGGATCAAATACAGAGAAATGCAGAATGATGAGGAAGGAAAAGATAGGGATGAAGCCAGAATGGAGGATGACTCTGCAAAGGATAACTCCATTCCTGATCAAGACCAGGGGAACCAAAGGGCACAATAGTTGGAAGTGGAGGAGAATCAACTGGCCTTCGAGGCTGCTCAGGTTATGCAAGAGCTGGAGCGAAAGAACAAGGAATAACTCTCGCCTGTTCTTTTGTTTCTCATTGTCTTTTGGCTTTTTGTTCTGGCTTTAGGCCGTGGTTTAGCTTGTTTTTTTTCCTGGTCTTTTCTCAAAACTCTACTTTTTGGCTGGGCTTTATGCTTATTATCAACCTTTGAACTTATCCTTTTTTTGCTGGGCTGTCACACTTATTATCAGCCTTTTATGTTCTAACTTATGGGTTTTAGGATCCTTGTAAAACCTGTTTATCTAATAAAAAACATATGTGCCCCTAGAGGATGGAATAAAGGACTTTCACCTTAAACTTATAACTCCTAGAGGAAAATTAATTATAATGAATTTTACCTCAAACTTTTCTTTCATAGAGAAGAACTCATTAATAAGAAATTTCACCTCAAAATTCTCCCTCTGAACAAATATTTTGGGAAGTCATATCCTCTAGTTGCTCCCTTAGAAGCTCTATTTGTCCAAGGATGCCTGAGATAAATTGTTAGACTCCCTCTAAATCTTATATCAACCTTCCAACTTTCAATGACAAGTCATCACTTCCTCATGATGTATATAAGAGTAGTTCCATAAAAATCATGTAGTCACATAGATATATATTTAGACTCCCTCTTAATGTAGAAGGATACCCATCATCTCAACCATTAAGGATATTTACTTCAAGAGCCTTACTTTATCCAGCATGATTGCCATATGACTAATGAATTCTATATTAAAACTTCTTTAGAGCTACTATCATAAGATTGATTCTACACAATATTTGGTAACATGTAAAGTACCAATCTTCTTTTCTTGTGATAATTTCCTTAAACATAAAGGAAACAATCAAGGTAAATGGATTTTTATGGTACATATAGAAATACAATTAAGAGAGAATATAATGAGTAGATAAATGTAATATTCAAAGCTAAGAAATACTTATATGCACATGAATGGAACATCTCCCCTTTAAAGATGGTTCAAGTGGGAATGGAACATTGTCATCACCCACCTCCACCCCCCCCCCAGAATGTGAAGTTTTGAATATTTTATCATCAACAAATTTTCATCACATCAAATATGGAAAACTTTAACCCAATAATATCTTTATTATATGTGGGCCTTAACATGTGATATTTTATTAGTAATCTCCACTACATGTCTACCGACATCTTCACACATTCAACATCCAAGACTAAGTCTGGAGTGACCTATTGATATAAAGATCACATATACTCCATACTGTAGGCAAATTGTTTCCATGAGAAACTCTTAGATTAGTAGAATGAGGAATGACTCTAAATTATAGTGATCACTTCACCTATGCTAAATTTATTAATCATAGGGAATTGAGATCCCTATGCTTATTTTCACTCCAAAGTGGAACTTGGAATGATTGTAGTTTTGAAGATTGTAGCAACATGTGATCATGATTAGTGGAAATATATATTTGATGCATCTCCATGGTTATATACAATTTTGTGCAAGTGTTATTTCTTTCACGACTTATCATTGAGATTAGTTTAGTAGAGTGATCTCATTCCACACATATTGTGGCATATACTGATCATACTCTTTCATCCTTGAAAAATAAGAGCTTGCAAGGTTGAGCGCAAAATCTAATCTGGGGTCATGGGGTTGAGCCCTATCCACTGCTATAGATTTAACCATAGTCTCCTTTCTCTAGAAATTCACATGTCCAACCCTAACCCTTACATAGCCTCCCACATAAGCATCTCCACAAATTCATCATGAAAATCAAAGTGATCCTACATCAAGGATAAAAGTGATGGTCTAAGAAAGAAGTAGAGGTGTTGATCAAGGTGAGAAAAACATTCGAAGATAGGTTTCATAAGGTTAAGCCAAAAGAGAAGCTTTCTCAACCAAAATGACCACCATGGGATTTAGTCATAGCCTTGTCCATATTTTTTTTGTGTTTTTATTAATTGTGCTTCTCATTTTCCTTTCACATTCCATATTTATAGATAAATGAAAGGATTTGTAATGAAAAACACATATCTTCATGCTACATAATTTTAAATTCCCAATCTTATAATGACAATCAAAACTTAATGATTCATGGTATAGAACAAAGGTGGTTTTAAGCATAGAATTGGATCTCTGCATTTATTCAATTTATTGAATAAGGATAACAAAATATTTGATAAAAGATCCTCCAAGATCTTTAATTTTATTTCTCTATGTGGCTCCAAGATGGGCTTTCTGTGTGCAACATAGCTCCTCGCTGATAATTAGAGGTGAAATCCAAGGTAGAAGGATTTTAAAGGTGACATTTTGGGGACCTACTCTTCATTGCATACCTTTTATACTCAGCGAAACAAATCAGTTTGAATAGTTTGCCCAAACATGTGAATACATTAGAATCTCCACTAACCTTTTCCTTCAGCATACATGTCTATTAAACCCACAACAACATCAAAGTGTTATTAGATGAATATTATTAAATGAAAAATGAATGAACAAGTGATAATAGGTGAGGTAAATCCCCATAGTTCTAGATGGAAAGGGCTCGTCTATCTTGACACAAGAATAGTGCGAATTTAGATGTTTTCATGAATGCCAATACATGATTTCTACCAAGGCCTTTGAATTTTTGGGACTTTAGGAATCACATGGTGTATTTATAAATCATCCTAAGCACTTGTCGCTATCATAGACATGTTGAAATCTTCATTTAATGAGTGGAGTACTTTAGAACTAGAAACAACCAAAAATACATCCTTGATCTTAGAAGAACACCATATAAGAATTCAAATTCACAACTCATAGTGCCTTGTAAATTTTAAAGGGATCTGCAAATGTACGATGTTCAAAATGTTGACTAAGAACATTTTGGAAGATGTCCTTTGTGCTAATGTGTTCTTGTGCATTTGAAACTTCTTTTTCATTGTCCTATTTGATGAACATATCATTTGGTTAAAAATCATCTTGGATTAAGGTTAGACACTATATTTTCTACCAAATGATAACATTTCTTGATGAAGGGTGCTCCCCTTAATACCAAAAGTACATAACATAAATAAATAAATAAATAAATAACAACAATTGGTGAGAGAAAAATATGGGCTTCTTATTATCACCATAAATGCAGTATTACAAAATTTTGAAATAAAATACGCAAACCCACATGGGTGCCTTCCTTACAATAATTTGCAACACAGAGATGTGAACTATCACCTAGAGTTGTCGTAGACAATGTACGGGCATTTCTTAAATCGATATTTTTACACCACCCAAGAAATTTCTAGACATCAAACCCTAACCCTTGAGATGAACTAACTCCAAAATTACATATAGAGTCGGCTTGATACACCTTTGGCACTTATTTTGGAAATTTTGGTCAACCTAACTTTAGAAGGCCATAACTTTTGAACCATTGCTCTAATTGGTTGTTATAACCACTTTTCAGAATCTTTGACTTTTGATCTATAGGGCCCAATTGGTACAAGTTCCAATTGACCCCATTTCAGAGCTCATCTAGGGCCTCTAAGGTCTTTAATAGTGAACCTAAAGTTTTAATGCCAAAATTTCACACCAAAAATCCATAATAAGTCCACAAATACTCATGATTATGAATCCCTCCCTTTTTGTTGCCGGATTTGTCATGAGTATGGTCATTTACTGCGGCAGTGCCCCCGTAACTCGAGTTTCAAAGGAGTGGATCGGTCTACAGCTGGAAATGCTGGTGGTTTGGAAAATACTACAGGGAAAGGACAATCTCAAATGGTTAATACTACCAAGGGGATGAATCCACAAGATGCTACAAGTACAGGTAAGGCTCCAATGCAGGATAAGGATGGATTTACCCCTGTTCGTCCTTGAGCTAAGGGACGTGGTCAAAAGAGGCCTTTGAAAGAAAGATTATCTGATTCAGGTTTTAACCGTTTTGAGGTGCTGGATAGTATGGTTCTAGAGGAGGGTATTCCTCCTCCTATCTCTTCTAATCCAGCTTGCCCAGATGAGAGATCTGTTCCTAATGATGCTTGTGGGGCATCTCAAGTTGTAGTATATCAGAATTGTGAGGTTCCTGTAGCTCCTGTGACAGCGGCTCTGGTGACTCCTGCAGTGTTGGAAGATGATGATGTTGTTTTGGCTGACTTGGTTAAGGATGTGCTACCATCAGGTAAGGGCAAGGGATCTCCTCTCCCCTTGGGGTTGCTGCCTCGACCCTTTAAGCGGGCTTCTTCTTCTCCCCCTCTAAGGAGTGGGCGCAAAATAAACCAAGAGAAGATTAAACTCACAGGAGATATATTGATTGAGTCTGGTTCAGTGAAACCTTTGGATTCTCATTTTCCCAAATCTACCCAATGATGATTATTCTCTCATGGAATGTAAGGGGGTTGAATAGCATCCCTAGACAAAAGGCTATTCATAACTTGGTGGTTGATCATAGTCCTGATGTTTTTTGTATCCAAGAGACTAAGCTCTCTGTGGAGTCTATGGTCCAACATGCCTCTAGTATTTGGTCTCTTGGCCAATGCTAGTGTGTTGGGGCAATAGGCAGTGCTGGTGGTTTAGCTATATTTTGGGATCCTCAAAAAATTTCTCCTCTTGGCTGGATGTCTTCTCGCTCAGCTCTCTCTATGGTAGCTTCTACTCTAGACTCAAGAGAGGTAATCATGGTTACTAATGTGTATGCACCTGTTGATCTTGTGGGAAAGGAGGAACTTTGGGAATATATTCAATATGTTAGAAATTGTCATCCTTATCATCCTTGGGTGTTAGCAGGGGACTTCAATTCAGTTTTAAGTCTGGAAGAGAAGCATGGTGGTTTGGCTAGATTGGGGCCTTCTTCTGCTCTTCTTTGGCAACACATATCTCTTTTGCATCTCTCTAATGTTAAGCCTTCTAATGGCCTCTATACCTGGAATAATCGCAGGACTGGTGCTGCTGCTATCTCAAAACGCTTGGATAGATTTCTTGTTTCTTGCTTCTGGCTTAGTGGCACCCTTACTATCTCTTCAGAAATCCTTGATTGGAGGGGTTCAGATCATTGGCCAATCAAATTTTCCGCTATAGGGGCTTATGTTCCGAAGCATCCTCCTTTTAAGTTCCAGTTGATGTGGCTTCGTGACTCCTCTCTTCATGACTTTGTTTTTTGTTGGTGGAAAGATGGTGCCCCTGCATATGGTACTGCAATGTTCTCATTTTCTAAAAGGATTCAATATGTTAAAAGGCAGCTCAAGATATGGAATAGGGAATGCTTTGGGAATCTTCACTTTATGAAGAGGCTTGCTCAAGAAAATCTTGATGTCATCACAAGGGAGATTAGAGATCGAGGTTTCTCGGAGGATCTTGGCCAGGCTGAATCCCTTGCTTCTAGAGCTCTAGAAGAATGGGAACTTCGAGAGGAAATTTTTTGGAATCAAAAGGCTCGAGTTGATTGGCTCCAGGAAGGTGATCGAAACACTGCCTTTTTCCATAAAACAGTGCAATCTCGCCGGAATCAGAGCACTATCTCTTCTTTGGTTAATTCTCAAGGTATCCAACTGAATTCCTTGCCAGCTTTGTTCCAGGAGGCTATTTCGTACTTCTCTACCCTCTTCTCTGAGGACTCTCCTCCTGCTGATAATGAAGAAAATATTATTTTGTCCTGTATTCCTTCCCTTATCACTCAGGAAATGAATGATTATCTCATGCGTCCTATCTCTTTGGAAGAGCTGGAGGTGGTGGTCTTTGGCATGCCTAAGGGGAAGGCTCCTGGTCCTGATGGTTTTCCAGTTGAATTCTTTCAGGAATTTTGGGACATCATTAATCATGATTTGTTGGAGGTGGTTAAAGAATCCTATGCTAGCAAGTAGATGCTTTGAGCTTTGAACTCTACATTCTTGACTCTTATTCCTAAGAGAGAGGGTGCTAATCAGTTGGAGTTTTTTAGACCAATTGCCTTATGTAATGTGGTCTACAAAGTTATTACTAAGCTAATTGCTGAGAGACTGAAAAGGTGGCTTCCCATTATTATCTCAGAAGAACAAGGTGGTTTTGTTGTTGGAAGACAAATTTTGGATGGGGTGGTTATTGCTACTGAGGCTATTCACTCTATGGCTACTTCAAGGGAGAGAGCCATGTTTGTTAAGCTGGATATGGCTAAGGCCTATGATAGAGTTAAATGGAGCTTCCTAAGGAGTATTCTTCTTTCTTTTGGATTTAGCTTTGACTGGATGAGTTGGATTATGAGTTGCATTACTTTTGCCTCTTTTTCTATTCTTATTAATGGTCAACCTTCACAACTATTTGGTGCTTCTAGAGGCCTCCACCAGGGTGACCCTCTCTCCCCATATCTATTCATCATCATGGCTGAAGGCTTGGGCAGATTCATTAAGCATCAGGTGTCCCAGAATTCTATTCAAGGCTGGCGGTGGGGTAATGGCTTACCCTCTCTTTCCCATCTTCAATTTGTTGATGATTCTACTCTTGCTGGTCTTGCTAGGATCAAGGAAGCTGAAGCCTTTTGACATGCTTTGGACGTTTATTTGGTAGCTTCAGGCCATAAAGTTAATGAGCACAAATCTTTCATTTACTTTTTTAACACTCCTGATTCTATTCAGCACAGGATTGTTGGTATCCTACAGTTTCAGATAGGTTCACTTCCTATGACTTATCTTGGCATTCCTATTTCTGTTTCCAGGTAGCCACGTCTCTTCTGGAAAAATTTGATTACCGAGCTTCAAGATAAGGTAAATCATTGGACTCATAGATGGCTTTCTATTCCTGCCCGGGTTACTCTTCTTCAAGTTGTTATCCAAGCTCTTCCTACTTATAGAAGCATGGTTTATGCTGCACCTATTTACTTTCTCAAGGAGTTTGATGCTCTTTCTCAACAATTCCTTTGGAGTGGTAATTTGCGTAGTACTAAATGGAGCTTGGTTAATTGGGCAACTGTTTGTAGGCCTAAAAAGGAGGGTGGTCTTGGTCTTCGTTCTGCTCTATTGAGTAGACAAGCTTTGGCTGCTAAACTTTATTGGCGATGGTGCTCTGGACAACATCAACTTTGGGCTCGTATTATCACTCATAAATATTTTCATGGTGCTGATCCTTGCTCTGTTTCTGCACTTCCTCTTGAAGGTCGTGGCTCAATGGTTTGGCATACTTTGAAGACAGGTGCGATGTTGGTGAAGAGGGGTCTGTTCTGGATATGTAAAGGAGGTTCTCAGGCTTTGTTTTGGTCTGATGCTTGGGATGGATTCCCTTCCATTTTATCCATATACCCTCATCTTCAGCCTCTTTGTGACTCTTTTCTTGCCGCTGGATGGGATAAAGTCGCTCATTACAAGACTCGTTATCAATTGGGACCTGTTGTTGGTTATAGATGGAAGCATTCCTCTAATTGGCCTCCTGGAGGTACAGACATGGATCGTCAGGAGCTTTCTCAAATTTTGGCCTCTAGAGAGTGTTCCTCTTTGCTTGGTCCAGATGTATTGGCTTGGGGCGGTACCTTGTCTGGTAAATATCATGTCTCTGCTGGGTATCAGGAGATAACTAGACAATTATTTGGGGATGCTGAGGTCCCTTGGTGGAAGCAAGTCTGGAATAAAGTTTCTTGGTCCAAGTGCAATTTTTTCATGTGGCTAGTGGCTCACAACCGTTGTCTTACTTGGGATAATCTTTGTAAACGTGGATTTCAGGGCCCCTCTTATTGTGTTTTGTGTGGTAATGGAGAGGAGTCTGTCTCCCATCTGTTCTTCCATTGCTCCTATTCTACTCAGATATGGCACCTTTGGTGGAGCGCTTGGGGTTGCTCTTGTCGGCATGCTTCCTCTTTGCCTGAGTTTTGGGCTCGCTTGGGTAGTGCTCCCTCCAAGTCTTCTTCTCTCCATGCTGCTTGGATTGCTGGCCCATCTTTCATGCTTTGGCATATCTGGTTGGAGAGGAATCGTCGCATATTCCAAGATGTTCGGCTTGGTGTTTTGCATCTTTGGTGGAAAATATCACATTCTCTCCAAGAAACTATTCTTGTGAAGTGTGAGCTTGATGGGGGTATGGATCCGGTTGATCTTGCTATCTGTAATCGCCTCAATTTTCATCTGCAGGATGGGGTTGTGGCTCATAGGTTTCCTTTTATGTCCAGGCAGCTTCACCATTAGAGGAAGGGTCGGGTTAATCGGGATGGGCATTGGACTCCTCCTCCCTGTGGAGTTCTAAAAATTAACACTAATGGTTCTTCTCGTGGGAATCCTAGTCCGACTGGTATTGGCAGAGTGGCTCGTTGTAGTTCTAGGAATGTTAAATTTTTCTTCTCAATTCATAAGGGTGATTATACTAACAATCTCATGGAAGCTCAGGCTATTTTGTATGATTTAGAACAATGTTGCTTGTGGGGATGGAGTAAGATTATTTGTGAGTCTGATTCCCAGGTGGTGGTGAACATGCTTTCTTCGCAAGAGCTTGAGGACGTGAGTTGGCAGCTGGCCACTGTTGTTAAGCAGATTCTTTTCTTCTCTTCCTCTTTTCAGTTCATTAGGTTCAAGTATATTCCGCGAGAATGGAATAGACCTGCTGATTGTTTAGCCAAATGGGCTTCTAGTCATGATCCGAGTTGGAATGTTAGGGATAGGGGGCAACTTTCCTTTGAGATGGTGCAAGAATTTGATGATCTTGTTGCTCAGGATCAAGCTCCTTGTTGATCTCTCCTTGTTGTATTCCTTTCTATCTTAATAAATTTTTACCCCTCTTTTTGCCAATTAGAAGATCATGCCTTTTCACTATCTTGCACAATTCAAACTTCTTCATTTTCATCTTCTTTTATGTACCTATTGGAAAACACTTATTTCTCAAATAAACCATGTCTTCATCTTTGATCTAAAAATTTCTTATACCTCCTTTTCACATCTGCTTTAGATTTATACTATGTATTCATCTTAATAATGTACTTCCTCACCTCCTCATGGATATTCTTCAAATGTTTAGGAAATTCTTTTGCTTCGACACTACTTATTTCTCCTTTATCCAATTGCCTCAATTTAGAAGCATTTCTAAGACTACTCCCATATACAATCTAGAATGATGATTTACTAGTACTCCTATTAATAAAATTATTATATGCAAATCCAACCTATGGTAAAGTCAGATCCCAACCTTTTGGCTTATTGCCAACCAAGCATCTCAACGAATTCCCCAAACTCCTATTCATTGCCTCTGTTTGTCCATCAATATGTAGATGATGTGATGAACTAAACTTTAAATCCACCTTCAATTTATTCCACAATGTACACCAAAAATACCCAACAAACTTGGTATCTCAATTGGAAACTATACTCTTTGGCATACCATGTAATCTCACCACTTCTTTGAAAAATAACTCTCCCACATGAACAACATCACTAGTCTTCTTGTAGGGAATGAAATGTGTCATTTTTGAAAAAAAATTCAACCACCACAAATGTAAAATTATGCCTCATTGTGTCCATGATAAACCAAGAACAAAATCCATGCTAACATCCTCCCACAACTTCTCTGGTACAGGCAATAGCTAATACAACCTAGTATTTTGCTTCACTCCTTTTGTCATCTGACATACTTTGCAACTCTACAAAAACTCCTTCACATGTTGTTGCAAATGTGGCTAGTAACAATTATCTACAACCAAAGAAATGGTCTTATCCCTCCCAAAATGTCTAACCAATCCTCCACTATGCTTCTCCTTGATGAGATTCTCTCTCATAGAACTTTTGGGTATGCACAAATGACTTCATTTAAAGAACATACCATCTTGGATTATGAAATGCAACCACTTTGTCATGTGAAGTGTAACAGGTTCTATACAAGCCTTCTAAGATTTTCCAAAATCAAGATCCTATGGATACAAATTCTTAAGTTCCTTGAACCCAACTACCTCAATTTGCATCTCTGTCAACAAAATTTGGCTTCTACTAAGAGCATTTGCAACTTTGTTACACTTCCCATTCCTATATGAACCAAAACAAATGTATAACTATGTAAGAACTCAACCCACTTCAAATGTCATTGGTTTGACTTTCCTTGACTATTCAAATATTGCAAAGCATGATGATCAGTATACAAAACAAACTCCTTAGGAAGAAGATAATGTCTCTACTTCTTCAATGCGTGAACTATAACATAAAATTACCGATCTTAAACATAATATTTTATTTTGGCATCATTCAACTTCTCATTGAAATAAGAAATAGATCTACCTTCCTGGCTCAAAACAACTCCTATTGTAGTACCACTAGCATCAGAGTCTACTTCAAACATCATGTTAAAATCTAGAAGTGCTAAAATAAGCTTCTCTGTAACTTTCAATTTCAACATATTAAAACTCTTATCTACTGCTATAGTCCACTTAAATTATTTCCTATCCTTTCTCATTGTTTCATTAAAGGGTCCACAAATACTACTAAAACCTCTGATTAACTTTCTGTAGAAACTAGTTAGTCCATGGAAAGATCTTACCTCAGTCACACTCCTTGGAGTAGGCTATTCAAGGATAACCTTCACTTTCTCAGGGTCCATTTTCATACCTTCTATTAAAACTACAAATCGTAGGTACACTAACTCCTTCTTCACCCTAAACCTATCAAACACCTTATGAATATGCATTAAATGCTCCTCCAATGTCTTACTAAAGATCAAAATACCATCTAAGCAAATAATGACAAACTTACTAGAAACTATTAGGATTGACCACAAACATAAATAACAATTACATACAAATATAACCAATATCAAAAAATAGTAAATCACATAGAAGATAACACTAGACACCAAGATTTAACATGGTGCACCCAATCCCTAGGCTACATCCACCAAACAACAAGTCTAATATAATTATTATGCAGTGATTACAACCTAATTATAATTTGTAATCCCTTACAACTCAATACCACCACAAGAAGCAATTATTGCATCGCACATTATGAAATCCCTAACCCTAAGTCATTTTATACAAGTATTTTTTCTATTTTAGGGTTAAAATTACTTATAACATGTCACCCAAAAATGTCAATAAAATAGCCCCCCAAAAAAATTCTTGGGGGCTCTGCCCTTGAAACCCTGCTCGAGGCCCGATACAACCTAGAACCCTACCGAGGAATTATGGAGTGTGTATAGTACTTCCCTGATTAGTCACCACAAACTAACAATCTCCCACTTAGAGACTGATCTTGTAGCAATGTCGCTACTCCACAAGGCTCCCACTAGAATATCAAATCACCTTGGACTCAGTTGTTCTTTTATTCTATTCAGTCTAGAAGACCAACCATAGCTAAAGAGGAGTTCAACTTCTTCCTTGTCACTACTTTTGTAAACATATCTACTAGATTGTCATTTGTAATATCTTGTCCAACTTCAACTATTCATTATCCAAAACTAACTTAATAAAATGGTACCACAACTGTATGTGTTTTGTCTTTGAATGCATATCATAATTCTTTGGAAGATGAATGACACTTTGGCTATATGTAAACAAATAATTATCCCTCTATGGGTGTCCCAATTCTTCTAGGAAGAACTAAAGCCATATCATCTCCTTGGTTGCCTCTGTAACAACAACATACTCTACCTCTATAGTGAATAAAGCATTCACCTTATGTAACTAAGAAACCCAACTCACTATTGCCCCACCAATAATAAATAAATAACATGTAGTACTCTGCTTGGTGTTAATATATTCTACCAAATCTAAGTCAACATATCCCTTTAAATTAATAGTAGAGCCCCCAAAATGTAAACACTTACTAGATCTATTTAACTACATTCCAATGCTCAAGCCTTGGATGACTCATATACCTGCTAATGACTCCCACTGCATGTGTAGTATCTTGCCTTGTACATACCATAACATACATGAAGCTTCCTATAGCTAAAGCATAAGGTACCTTGGACATATTATCCTCCTCTTCTTGTATATTTGGACACATTTCCTTAGTTAATTTCAAATGACTAGGTAAAGTTGTGTTGATAGCTTTACCATTCTCCATGGAGAAATATTACAACACCTTCACAATATAATCAACCTGAGATAATGCTAATTATTTTGTTCTTCCTATCTCTACAAATTTTCATGCCAAGAATTTGTTTTGCCGCCCCCAAATCCTTCATAGAAAATGAATGTGCTAATTGTTGTCTCAACCCCTTAATGTGATCCATGTTAGACCCAACTACAAGCATATCATCAACATATAAAAATAAAATAATATAGCTTGCATCATCCAACCTCTTAGAATAAACACAATGATCTGAATGACACCTACTATATCCATGCTCATGCATACAACTATCAAATTTTAGATACCATTACTGAGGTGCTTGCTTCAAGCCATATAATCTTTTCTTCAATTTGCACACTAAGTTCTCATTACTCTTGACCTCAAATCCCCGTGGATGTGCCATATATATCTCTTCATCCAAATCACCATGCAGAAAGGTCATTTTAAGATCAAGTTGCTTCAAATGCAAATCTTCGATAGCTATAACACTTAAAACAATATGAATAGAAGTCATTTTAACAACATGAGAAAATATCTCATCAAAATAAATACCCTTTTTCTATACAAATCCTTTTACAAATAACCTAGCCTTAAATATTTTCTTACCGCTATCCTCTTCTTACAACCTGTAAACCCACTTATTCTATAAAGCCCTTTTACCTATAGGCAACTTACATAAATCCCAACTCTTATTTTTCAGCAAGAAGTCAATTTCTTCTGTCATCACAAACTCCCATTGAATCTTAGTACCCACCTGTACAACTTCATCATAACATTTAGGTTCACCAACATTAGTTAGTAAAATAGAGTACAAAGAGGGAGAAAATATTTCTAGAGGTCTACTCAACCTTGTTGACCATTTAAGATTCACTAAGGTGTGTGATATTTGTTGTTATAGTTTGCAAATAATGAGAAACTATTGGAAAATCATCTTTTAGAATATCATCAAACACTACATAATCATTCTCTTTATTCTCATTCTATTGCAATAGATCTTTGTACACCACTTTCTCATTGAATATGACATCCTTGCTTCTTACAATTTTTCAATTTTCAAAATCTCAAAGCCTATAACCAAATTCATTAATGTCATAACTAAAAAATATATATTTCTTTGACTTAGCTTCTAGCTTGGTTCTATTTTTAGAATCTATATGTGCAAATGCTTCACAACTGAAGGTATTGAGAAAGAACAACTTGGCTTCTTACCAGTCTATCCTTCCTCTAGAATACCATAGCCCAAAGGAGTAGAGGGGGCTCTATTAATCAAATATACAATAATATTGACAACCTCTATCCACACATTTAAGGGCAACTCAACATGCAACCTCATGCTCCTTGCACACTCCATTATTGTCCTATTCATGTGTTCAACCACTCCATTTTCCTATGGAGTCTTTGGAACAATTTTTTGTTTGCAAATACCATTAGTGGAGCAATAATCTTCAAATTCATGACTGCAATACTCACCAAAATTATCAAATCTTAGACATTTTAACCTCTTACAGTCTCATTTTCAACCAAGCATTTCCATTTCTTAAAAGTTTTAAATACACTTGATTTTTGTCTAAGGAAACAAACCCATACTTTTATAGTTTTTGTTGGAAATATAAGAGGAGTAACTGATAGGGGAGGGGTGAATCAGTTACCACAAAAATAAATCCAAGTCCCTTAGATATGTACACAAACTTTTTCTTAACAAACCAAATTCTTGCTCTGCTCGATTAGAACTAGATATTGATTGTAACTCTAGGTAACAAAGTAATTATGATATATTAATGTGTATTAACCTTTAGCAACTTAGTTTTAGAAACATAAACCATAAAAAAAAAAAATGAACACATGAGATACCAAGATTAATGTGGAAGCCTAATTTGGGAAAACTACCAATGCAACTAGTTACAAATTTTCAGTCTTATGAAGTGAGCCTCGCTAGGAACCAACCTTGTTAAAGGTTACAAAACACATGGTGAAGTGTGATCTAGATTTGAATCACCCTATTATGAGTGACCTTGTTATAGGTCTTGGACACTTCAATCTAGAAATGCCACCTTCTAGAGGATTTACAAAATGACTGTTAAGCCAACTTTATTCTTCATTGCTACAATTATTAGAGAGTAATAATGATTGAACTGATAGGTGAAGCAACTGACTTTGTAGATTTAGATCATTGTTCTAGCTTGACCTCTAGATCCTTCTTGATCAAAATATTCTTTGCAGCTCAATCTTCAAACTTAAACACTTTGTCCTTAATTAGATATCCTTCTCATTTTGCTTCTCTCATCTTTTTTCCAATTACTTCATTCAATCCACAACTTGACCTTGCATATATATGATACTCAATGTCAAGTTAACTTGAATACCCTTCCATATAAACATTTAACATCTATTAGTCAACTTATATTAACCAAATAATTAACAAAAGTAAATTATTGTTAGTCGGCTAATACTAGATTGAACACTCGGTTAATATAGAACTTCCTTCAATGACTGACCAAACTCAGTTAATATTATCTACTTTGATGACCAACCAAGCTAGGTTAACACTGACTTTTTTGTTGACTGACCAAGCTTGGATAACCTTGAATTCTGCTTGGTTGATACTAGAATCTCCTTTGGTGCCCAACTGAGCTTGGCTTCACTAACTGTGCTTGGTTAAAGTTTGACATTTGTGTAACATCAATGACAATCTACAATTGAATAATTATTTTCAACAATCTCCCTCTTTGACATTGATGGTAACACAAAATGTCATTATGTAAAGAGAATTTAGAGAAACACCGTGATTCATAAGATTTCATAATATCCTTAGTTTGATTATGATTCTTCATCCATGAGAGCTCCCTCTAAGATTCTCCCTTTATCATCTATCTTCAAAATTTGTTCATCCATGAGAACTCCCTCTTTCTCTTATACAAATTTCTCTCTTATTTTCTTATTTGACATGAAATCAATCTCTCCCTCTTTGATCTCAAATGCCAAAGACTTTATGTAATGAAATTGCAATGTATCGATTCATATGCAATGTGCTCTAACAATCTTGCATCAACTTGATAGTTCCTCAATGAAGCTTGGTTAATGCATCACTAACCTACACTCCAATGAGCATCAGATAGGGAAATGACCCCTAGCTTACCTCTTAGATACAAAAATGCATCCTTAGGTAATGGCTTGGTAAATCTATCTACTATTTTTCCTTGGTGTTCACATACACCAATCTCACGTATTTGTCCTAAACCAATTCCCTTAGGAAATGATATTTGATTGCAATGTGTTTTGTCTTTGAGTGCATCACTAGATTTTTTGATATATTTATTGCACTTGTGTTATCACAATAGATAACTACTAGTTCCTTGATTTCTTCCTTCATTCCTAACATTAACTACTTGATCCATATTATGTTAGAAAAAATTAACTGCTACAACACCATACTCTGCTTATGCTATGGATTGAGAAATACAATTCTACTTCTTGCTTGTCCAAGACACCAGCCTCTTTCCAAGAAAGAATGCTCCCCCACCAGTACTTTTTTTCTCATCAATGCTTCCTGCCTAATTTTCTTTAGTAAAGGCTCTTAACTCAAGGTTTCCTCTTGTCTTGTACCATAGTCCATAGTCTTTAGTTCCTTCTAGATATCTCATAATTCTTTTGACTGCCATCATGTGATTTTCTTTAGGATTAGCAAAAAATATTGCAACTATGCCTACCACCAGTGCAATATCAGGTCTTGTGTGAACCACATACTAAATTTTCCCACTCATTGATCTATAAGTAGTCTAGTTGACCTCCTTTGAATCATCATTCTTTGAAAGCTAATGTCAAGTAGACATAGGTGTCCCAATTGGTTTGTAATCTTCCATTTCATTTTCAATGTTTCCCTAATCTATTTTGATTGAGTAATGAATATCCCATACTTCATATGATTAACTTGTAGATCCACAAAAAATTTGATTTCTCTAAACATAGACATTTCAAATTATTTTCGCATTTCTTCAGAGAATGATTTACATAAGTTATTATATCCTGTAAATAAGATATCATCTACAAATTTTTTTACAAGCAATATCTTGTCTTATGGTCCTTCCTTGATATACAAATTTCTATTATCATTTATATTTTCAAAACCAATTTTTACTAGATATCCATTAATTCTTTCATACCATGCTCTAGGAACTTGCTTTAATCCATAAGGCTTTATGAAGTTTACATACCATATTTCTTTGGCTTGGATCAATGAAACCTTCAGGTTGTTCAATGCATACTTCTTCCTCCAAGACTCCATTTACGAAAGTTGATTTAACATCCATTTGATATACTTTGATTCCCATTTGTGTTGCATATGCTAGGAGTATTCTGACTTCAACTCTTGCAATAGGGGCAAATGTTTCCCCATAATCAATACATTCTTCTTGAACATAACCTTTGCATATAAGTCTTTCCTTGTTTCTTGTTACTCATCCTTTCTCATTCATCTTATTTTTGAATATCCATTTTGTACCAGTCACATTTTTGTCCTTGGGTCTAGAAACAAGAGACCAAGTTTTATTCTTTTCTATTATCTCAATTTCTTCATTCATAGCTTCTATCCAACTTTCATTTTCTAAAGCATCTTTTACAAATCTAGGCTCAACTTCACTAAGTAAACATGTACCTTTTAATTTGTTCCTTGTCAATATGCCATCTATTTTTGCTCCAATTATTTAGTTAGGTGTATGATGCCTTTGGACAAATTTTGCAAGCCTTGGATCTTTCTTATTTGATTTTGAGCTTGCTTCACTTGGTTCTTCAAGATATTTATCCTCTTGCTTAGGTTCCTCTGGCTAATCTGGCTGTAACTTGGGTTGTATTGCCCATGACTTGGGTTACACTATCTGGGACTGCAACTTAGGTTGAACTAGATGATACTTGGGTGCCTTTGTTTGTGACTCAAGCTAAATTGTTAGTGAATTGTTGGGTGCACTTGGTTGTTGATTGGCTTCATCCTTCTAAGGTAAGGTTTTAGGTTCTTCTTCATAATAGAAAAATCTTCTATAATCTCCAGGCTCTTTGCTACTTTGTTCTTTACTTCTTTCTACAAACTCATCAATTTTCACATGTGCACTTTCTATGACTTTGTGAGTAGAAAGATTTAGACATTTGTATGCCTTGTTTTTATTTGGGTACCCTAGGAATATTCTTTCATCACTTTTTGTATCAAGCTTTCCTTTCCTTATATCTTTCAAGATATAACACTTGCTTCCAAATACTCCAAGATAACAAACATTGGGCTTATACCCATACCACAATTTATAAGGTGTTTTGTTTGTACCTTTCTTCAATTGAATCGGTTCAGTGTATGAACTGCTGTGTTGATTGCTTCTCTCCAGTATTTTGGTGCAACATTCTTTTCTAAAAATAATGTCCTTGCACATTTCATGATGGATCTATTCCTTCTCTTTGCTATTCCAGTCTATTCTGGAGTTCTAGGTATTGATAAATTTCCTTTGATTCCTCTTTCATTATATAACTCATTGAATTCATTTGAGATGAACTATCCTCTTCTATCTAATCTCAAACATTTCAGATTCTTCCCTATTTCTTTCTCAACTTTATCAAAATATCATTTGAACTTTTGAAAAGCATCAGACTTATCTCTTAAAAATATTACATTCATCATTTTGGAATAGTTATCAACAAATAAAATGAAATATACATCTCCACAATAGATTTCCACACCAATTGACCCACAAAGATTAGTATGAACTAGTTCCAAGACTTGTTTAGAATTGTAGGACTTACTCTTGAAACTTCTTATACTCATTTTACCATTTTGACACTATTTGCACATGCCCACCTTAGGTTTCTTCAGATAAGATATGCCTCTTACTCTATTGTTCTTGCTTATGGAAATTAGGTTATCAAAGTTAAAATGAGACATTCTTTTATTCCATAGCCAACTTTCTTCAACTTGAGCTAAAAAATAAGAACTTTCATTTAGATCTAGGTAGAACAAGTTTCCTTTTATTTGATTGCTAGTTCCAACTAGTTTTTCTTTTCCATCCAATATTTTAGCTTTGTCATTCACGAATTCAACATTGCATCTTATATTGTTCAATTGTGCTACATTAAGGATATTATGTCTTAACCCCTCAACCCAATAGGCATTCTCACATTTGATTTAATCAATTAATGCTATGATTCCTTGTCCTTTAACATAACATGGTTCATTGTTTCCAAATCTAACACTTCGACCATGATATTGTTCCAAGCGTTCAAATTTATTTTTATCATCAGTCATGTGATGAGAGCAATCACTATCTATGATCCATGTATCATTTTTTCTAACATGAGAGATGAGTGCCATTTTTCATTTTCACCATCATTAGATTTATCTTTAACAACAATATAAACTACTTCATCTTCATCATTATCACTATCATCATTTTTTGTAACATAACGTGATTTCTTATCTTTGCCTTTGAAGTCCTTGTAGCTTTTGAAGTCTTTCTTTCCTTTGAACTTGTTGAATTTATTTTCTTCTATATCTTCCTTATTTGAATACCTTGCTTCAATGTGGCCAACTTCCTCACATGAGAGACAAATCAATAGAATCTTTCCTCTAAAATTTCCTTTTCATCTTGGTGCCCTTTTTTCTAGGAGAGCTTCAATGACCTAAAGATCTTCATCTAAATCATGTTCATCTTCACTATCAACTTGTTTACCTTTTAAGTTTCCTCCTTTTCTACCAAGGGTTAGTTTTTCTTTGAATTCAGATTTGAGATTGTTGGAAGGAGCATAGTTATCAAAGTTATCCAACTCAAAAGTAGTCAATCTTCCCACAATAGTATCTAGGGTTAAATCATGTGTTGGGTTACATCTCATTTCTTTAATAGCTAAAACTCTAATTGCATAGATAGGAATAAGAGTTCTTAGTACCTTTTTGATTATTGTCTCATCATCAATTTTATCTCCTACAACTCTAATTGCACTTACACTTTCTTTGACCCTTTCACTCTTTTGGATGATGTTCTCACCTTCTTTCATTTTTAATTGATCAAAATTTCCTTTCAAAATTTTTTCCTTAGCTCTCTACACATTTTTGTCACCTCCAAAGACTTTCTTTAGCTTTTCCCACATGTCAAATGTAGTAGGACAATCCTCAACTTCATCAAATTTAGAATAGTTCTAAGTAGATGCAATATTAATCATTATGATATTGTGATCCTTTGCTTCTTTTATTTTCTCTACTGTCATAGGCTTGAGTGGTGGCACATTTTTTTTTTTCTTCAAGTAGAATAAAATAACATCATGGATTCTTGATACATGAAGCTTCATCAACTCTTGTGATGTTGAAAAATTTTCTCTGTTAAGTTTAGGAATCTCCCTTCTGTAAGACATCCTAATCTTTGGCTTAGGTCCTTAAAACCTTTTCCTGCAAGCACCAATGCTCTGATACCAATTATTGGAAGTATAAGAGGAGTAACTTAGAGAGGAGGGGTGAATTAGTTACCACAAAAAAAACTCCAAGCCCTTAGATGTCAACACAAACTTTTACTCAATAAACCAAATTCTTGCTCTACTCAGTTAGAACTAGATATTCACTGTAACTCGATTAACAAAGAAGTTTTGATATATTAATGTGTATTAACCTTTAGTAACTTAGTTGAAGAAACATAAGCCATAAAGCAAATAACGTTAACACATGAGACACCAATTTGGGAAAATCACCAATGCAACTAGTTACAATTTTCCACTCTTATGAAGTGAGCTCTATTAGGAGCTAGCCCTGTTAAAGGTTACAAAACACATGGTTAAATGTGAACCTATTAGAGGATTTGAATCACCCTATTAGGAGTGGCCTTGTTAGAGGTATTTAGACACTTCAATCTAGAAATGCCACCTTGTAAGAAGATTTACAAAATGACTGTTAAGCCAACTCTATTAAGAGATTTCTTCACCGCTACAATTGTTAGACAGTAAAAATGATTGACATGATAGTTGAAGCAACTAAATTTGTAGATTCATATCACTATTTTGGCTTGATCTTTAGATCCTTCCTGATTAGAATATTCTTTGCAGTCAATCTTCACACTTAGATACTGTGTCCTTAATCAGATATCCTTCTCATTTTGCTTCTCTCATCTTTTTCCAATTACTTCATTCAATCCACAACTTGACCTTGCATATATATGATACTCAATGTCAAGTTGGCTTGAATACCCTTCCATATAAAAATTTAACATCTATTTAGTTGGCTTGTATTAACCAAATAATTAACAAAAGTAAACTATTGTCAGTTGGCTAACACTAGACTAAACACTCAGTTAGTAAAAAACTTTATTTGATGATTGACAACTCGGTCAATACTATCTACTTTGATGACCAACCAAGATTGGTTAACATTAACTTCTTTGCTAACTAACCAATCTTTGTTAACCTTGACTTTTTCTTGACTGATACTGGAATCTCGTTTGGTGCTCGACTAAGCTCGACTTACACTAACCATGCTTGGTTAAAGATTGACATTTGTGTAACATCAATGACAATATACAATTGAATAATTATTTTCAATAGTTGCATCATCAATAAATATAACATATTAATGAGAGCCACCAAGGGAAGATAACTAAGCTAGTCCCCATACATATGTATGCACAAACTCTAATTTCTTATTTTTCTTTTCCTTCTCACTCTTCACAAAACTCACTCTCTTTTGTTTTCCATACACACAACTTTCACAAAAATCTATATTGACACATTTTAGACCTGGTAAAACTTTCTTTGAATGAATTAATTTCATACCTTTCTCACTTATGTGCCCAAGTTTGTAGTGCCACAACATTGTATCATAATATACAACAACTATTTGTTCTCCTTGCTCAACTACAACAATTATTCTTGAGCATTCATTTTTCTCTTAAACAATTAAAGTAATAGGAATAGTATGACCTGTACAAAGATATAAGGTACCTAATTTCACACCTTTTTCTAATATAAGAGAACCTTTTGAAACCTTCCAATTTTTATCATTAAAAGTAAGTACACAACCCTCATTATCAAGTTTCCCTACTGAAATTAAATTCCTACTCAGCCTTGGAACATATCTTAGTATCCAATGATTCCCATTTTGCAACTTAATCTTAACTTTCCCCTTTCTAACAATCTGACAGTGTTCATTATCACCCAAATAAAAATGCCCAAAATTCCCTTGGATATAATCAAGAAAATAACCTCTATGGGGTGTAGCATGAAATGAAGCCCCAAAATCTAAAACCCAAGAATTATCAACACTTTCTAAAGAAAGAAGCAAAACATCCTCTTTAGATTTGTTACTTACCACATTTGCCTCCTAGTTTCCTTCTTGTTTATCTTGTTCATTGTTCTTTCAAGTCCAAAAATCTTTCTTCTTATGCCTTGGTTTTCCATAGTACTAACAATGTCTTGGTTCTTTGGATTGAGACCTCTTCCCCTTTGATTTTCCTCTTGATTTCCCATGATTTTCATAATTGATTCTTCTCTCAGTCGTTTTGCCTCTACTTTGTGCATTCAAAGCACTTCCTAATGTAGATGTACTTGAGGTTTTCCTACAAGTTTCCTTACTTAGAATAACACCAATCACATCATTAGATTTTAGGATATTAGATCTAGAAACAAAATTACTCACAACCTTTCTAGATTTTAGGAAAAGAACACAAAATCAAGGGAGCCCTAATTTCTTCATCAAAATTGACATTCACAGAAGATATCTAACTAGTAATAGTATTCAACTCATCTAAATCATCTGCAACAGATCTACCTTCTTCCATCTTCATATTAAATAAATTCTTCATAAGAAGTACCTTATTTGAAGTGGAGGTTTTTTCATACAATTTTGCCAGGGTTTGTATCAACTCTTTTGTTGTCTTCGCTTTTGTAATGTCAAATGTCATCGATGATGCCAAGCATAATAGAATGCTTCCAAGTGCTTTTTTGTCTAAAATGTTGTGGTCTCCATCTGTCATAGTTTCTTGTTTCTTGGTTTTTCCTTCTAATGGCTTCCATAAATCCTTCTTATAAAGATAATCCTCCATTTTCATTTTCCATAATTGAAAGTTTTGCCCATTAAACTTCTTAACCTTTAGCTTACCCAAGTCTACCATCACTCCCACTCAATCATGAAACTCCCACTCAACTGTGAGACTTTCCTATAGAGGATAACTAAAAAACAACTAGGCTCTGATACCACTTGTTAAGCTTAACCAAAAACATAAATAACAATTACATGTAAATATAACCAATATCAGAATACAATAAATTGCACATAAGAGAACACAAGACATCAAGATTTAACGTTGTTCACCCAGTCCCTAGCCTAAATCCACCAAATGATGAGGTTAATATTATTATATTTTTTCTGCTTTAGGGTTAAAATTAGTTACAACATGTTGGCTCAAAAATGTCGATAAAATAGCCCCAAACCCCACTAAGGAATTCTAGAGTATGTACAATAATTCCCTAATCAATCACCACAAACTAATAGAAAATCCTTTAGTACCTTACTCACAAGCCCCATGAAAGTGCTCAATGCATTAGTTATCCCAAAAGACATGACTAACCACTCGTACAATCCTTCCCTTCTTTTGAAGGCAGTCTCCACTCATCTCCTTCTTTGATGCGAATTTGATGGTACCCACTCTTTAGATCCATCTTTGTGAAATATACTGCTCTACTAAAAAAATCCATAATATCATCCATCCTTGGAAACATAAATCTATACTTGATAGTGATCTTGTTGATAGCCCATAAATTGATGCACATCCTCCATTCTCCATTATTCTTTGGTGCTAATATTGCTGGTACAACACATGGAATTAGCCTCTCTTGAATCAAACCCTTCTACAATAACTCATGCACCTATCTATTCAACTCTCACTTTATGTTTGTGTCATTTTGTGCACTACCTTATTTGGAAAACTATCTCCTGGGATCAAGTCCATTTGGTGACTGATCTTCCTCACTAGGGTAACCTATCAAGTACATTATCTAACATAATATCAGGAAACTCTCCCAACATATCTAAAACTTCTACAAGTACCTACTCTACTTCTTCTTTACCATCTTTTGGGATTACAAAAAAACACATATGTTTGCACTTCATACCTTTGAGAAACTCATTTCCATCAAAAAAACATATTATAGTAGTACTACATACCTTTTCTTCTTTCTTTTACAATGACTTCAACTTGTGTTTCACTCCATCCTTTCTCAGAGTGTAGGTATTTTCTTGCTCATCATGTATAGCATGTCTGTCAAACTACCATGGCCTACCCAACAACATATTACATATGTCTATAGGTATGATATCACAAAGCACCTCATCCTGATAATTTCCAATCTTGAAATTCACTAGGGACTTCTCATTGACCATGACCTTTTGGTCATCTTATACACTTGAAATATGGTATGGACATGGGTGTTTCTTATTAAGATAATGGATGTTACATACATATTATTACCTTTGGATCAGGTGTTTGTGCTTGGCATTTCAGTTGGTACAAGATTTTATGATTCTTATGTGACAAGTTGGGTGGCTTTCTCTTTAGATAGCTTCTATGTATGTTTAGTGGTAGTGGCATAATAAGAGGTGGGATTATTCATGTTTAAGATGTTTGATGCTTTGATTTTGTTGTAGGTGCCAAGATAGAGCACATAGTGTACTTTGATCCATGATATTTCATGTGCTAGGAGGGATTGTTTCCTTGATCATTTATGTGGCTATAGATTGACCCTATGCAATGTATACAACAAATGAGAGATTATTAAGATAATAGGTGTTGCACACATCACACAATATTGTTATATTGTATTATTTTATTTTATTATGTAATGTTGCACCCAGGAACACCTAGATGGACATGCAACATGGAGAGATTACCATGAGATATAATTGATGAGTTGTATTGTAATATTGTGATAATTTTTGATGTAATTATTTAATTTTGGGGAAAATAATTAAATGTCCAATATTAAATGTAGGGTCAATAGGTTAGGTAGCACATGGTTTTAACACATGATTTATGTAATGCCACTTGGTGGTTTTATGGGAGGTGCTACTGTATAAGTAACCACAAGGGTAGTTTTAGAGACAAGACAAAAAGGGAAAAAGGTGAAAAGGCAAGAGTCAACCAGGACAAAAAGTTAGCCAAAGGGAGTATTTGTGAAGGTTGGAAACATAGCATGGAATGTGTTGCATTCTTGCTTGTTCACATGGATTATTTAGTTGTGACTATAGAATTAAAGGCTTTCATGGTTGTATTGCAATGATGTTTTTTGTTTAATAATACATGGTGATGGATACTTTTGGAGGCTGATTTTTTTCCCTCAATGAGGATTTCCTAGGGTATATATTGTGTTACATTTTTGTCAGTATGTTGTATATTCTCTTGCATGTGGATTCCAAGTGATTTTAATTCATCTTTATTTCAGATCTATTATGGGTTATGTGGAAACGATAGTATTTTTTGTTACAAGTTTCCTTACATTTTTGCCTCTTGAGATTTAATTTTGTGACCATATTTTTTGACACTAGATTTTTATTACTTCCACCATCAATGATCACATCACAAAACTTATGTTCACATTTGCACTTGGTATGAACCAAACTCCTCCTTTGATCAGGTTCATTCTCTCCACTCAATGAGACTCTCCTATTAACTAGGACTTCTCCTCTTTCAACATCTTCATAATGGAATGATTTGGCATCTTCATCAACATGTGCAACTTTGGCCTAGTATTCTATTCTATGATCTGTCCTTCCTTGGCAATGGGAACATTCAAATGCTCATTGCCCTTCTTCTCTGTAGTCAAAACATTTTCCATGAAAACCTCCTCTTCCAACTCGTTGCCCTCTTCCTTTGAAATCTCTATTTTTATGATCATGGAAACAATTAGAATTATTCTGCCTATGGTTTTGATTAGTACTGCCAACCTCATCCTTGTTCTTGTGATCATCATTTCGACATCCATAAGACCATCTGCCAAATCTTCCACTATGATCTCTTCCAATATTCTTGTTATCAAACTTCTTGTTTAAATTTTCATCCACTCTTAGGGAAAATTGGTATGCCTCTTCAATACTATTCATTTAGACCATACTTAATTCCTCTTAAATGGTTGGCCTCGACCCATTAAATTAAGAAGCAACATTTTCTTTATCAACTTCTACATGGTTGGTTCTAATGAGAACTCGGTAGAACTCCTTGATATACCCTTGAACAAATTTTCCCACTTGCTTTAACCTTTTTATTTTCTTTAGTAAATCAAGCTTATAATGTACCAGAATAATTGATGACTTCAATTTAGTGATTATCTTATTCCATCTGGTGATTTTATCATTTCCTCTTCTATTATGCTCCAATTGAATCTCCTACCACTAGATGTTTGCATGACCCTTTAGTTTGGCCTTCAAAAATTTGAACCTATTAGGGTCCTTAATATCTTCATACTCAAAGTATTCCTCTAATTTATTGATCCAATCGGTCAACTCCTCTAGGTTAAGATTTCTCAAAAATGTGGGAACCTCAAACTTAGGCCTTTTTCTATTCTTGGAGATGGCTTTGAAACATATTTCTTCTTCTAGGTTCAGAACTACCTCTTCTTCAACATTTTCTTCTTCTTCACCTTCTATTAGAAATAATAGTGCACCAAGATAACTTGGGGGCAGGGGGGGGGGGCAGTGGTTAATCAGTTATCCAATAATTAAAACATTTGTCTTCTATACACAAACTTAACCATTCAATCAAAGTAAACAACAACCATACAAAGATGCACATAGACAATTATACTATATATGTTGACTATGGAGACCTTTGATTAGAGGGAAAACTCCGGTGGGAATGACACCCAAAAGATGATGTACTAATATCAATATTCCTTGTTAGAGAATAGACCCTGTTAGGAGTTTGTTACAACATTTAGTAAAATGAGTTCCTATTAGGAGACTTTAAATCCCTGTTAGGAGATTCCAACCCTATAAGAAGTAGTGGTATAATGTATGCAAGAAGAACCCACTGCCCAAACATGCAATTTCAACTATCTGCTCAAACAAGTAATTTATTGGTATCTTCTTCTTTCCTCTGTCCTTTCCTTTATCTTGTCAACCAGACCAATCACTGTTAGACCTTGTAGACTAGGTCACGAACCTTGGATCCAAATACCAAACCCTGGATCACTTAGCAAAACCTTGGCAATGAATTTTCCTTCACTTCTACACTACTCTGCTCAACTTCGCATCCTCTGCTAATTTTTGAACATTCACAATTCACATCTTTGATATCACATATCATGATAAAGGAAAATGTCCTTCCTTTATATCGAGTCCATAAAACAATTTCCTGAGTTGGCTATTAGTCCTTCTCAATTAATTATTATAGGACCTCACTAACAACACACTGCACTTAGTGATAACCTTAATCTTCCACCTAACTTAAATATCTTTCCATACATGCAATATTATGACAAGCTAGCTTAGCCACATCATCCTCAACATGTCTTCATGTCCTCAACCTCAATCATCAAGATATCAACTCTGCTAGGAGATATAACAAGCTTACTAGAACATGCCTCTGTAAACTCTATCTCAAAACATACATCATTAAAACTTACATAACTTCTTCTAGACTTATCATTTTTGCTTCCAACATTAACTAGCATATATCAGATACTCAAAAGTATCTCCCATAACCTCGGGTGGTTAACATGCTCAACTAGCCATCTCTACCAACTTAATCTTTCCATTGTTCTTCTATTAGATACCATAGAAGGCATCAAACATGCTATGTTGACATCAATGAAAAACTCAGTCATGAATGCAACATATCATCATCAAACCAATCTTCAAACCTTGCCAATCTTCCAATCTTGCCAATCTTCCAACAATCTCCCCCTTTGGTATTGATGACAATAGAGATGAGAAACATCTAGTTCCAATAATTACAACAAAAGATAGACAATCTTCAAATCCTCTCCATCAATCATACCCCCCATTGATATACCTCAATGTGCTTAGTACCAAACTATTATTACAAATACTATGCTTATGCCAAACATCTTCCTGCAATACTTCTCCCCTATTGTATAATATAATATTTTGCATGCCACACTTCTCCCCCATTGACATCAATGTCAAAGGTTTCTGCAACCAACATCTCTGCATCAAACTTTGCAACAACTGATACTTACTCAGTTTGAGTGTCAAAAGACACTGTTCAAAACATCAATAAGAGTCCTAAATGACTATGTCCATCATATATACTCCCCCATACAAGAAGCATCAACATTTAGACTAGACAAACAATGATGCTTTGTTATCCTAGATTGATGCATTCTTTCATCTTCTACTCTGATGTAGGAAGGGGCATAAGCCCAAGCATACCTTGCAAATACTCAAAAGTCTCTTTGGGAAGAGGCTTAGTGAATATATCTACAATATGCTCTTTAGTGCTCACATACTCCAATCTGATTTCCTTTTCTGCAACCTTTTCTCTCAACATATGATACTTAATAGAAATGTGCATAGTCCTCAAATGCAATACTAGATTCTTAGACATATTTATATGCTTGTGTTGTCACAATGTATAACAATAGGTTCACTGATTTCTATCCTTATATCCTTCAAAATTTGCTTCATCCAAGTTACTTAATTACAATTATTTGCTACTACAACATACTCTACTTCTGCTATACTTTGAGATGTACGATCCTACTTCTTTCTTAACCAAGAAACCAATCTTTCTCCAAGAAAGAAGGCTCCTCCATTGGTGCTCTTTCTGTTATCCATACTGCCTACCCAATCTGCATCAATATAAGCACTTAGAGTAAAATTATTAGATCTATCATAGCATAATCCAAAATTTGAAGTTTCTTTTAGATATCAAAATATCCTTTTCATTGCTGCATAATGTGCTTCTCTGGGATCAACCTAGAATCTTGCAACAATTCCAACTGCATTTTCTATATCCAGCCTTGTGTGAGTCAGATATTGCAAACCTCCAATCATAGATCTATACTTCTTCTGCTCAATAGTAGGTGTCTCATCCTTAGTAGATAACTTTTTTCGAGTTACCATAGGTGTTCCAATAGGTTTACATGTTTCCAAACCAAACCTTTTTAGTAAATCCTTCAAGTACTTAGTTTGAGAAATAAAGATTCCTTCTTTATTCTATACTATCTGTAATCCTAAAAAATATTCGATCTCTCCTATCATACACATTCCAAATTCTTTCTTCATTTCTTCTGCAAGCTTCTTCATTTCTTCATCATTTCCTACAAATATGATATCATCAACAAATATTACCAAGATCATCAAACCATCATCACTTTATTTAGAATACAGATTACTATTTGCCATACCTTTGCTATATTTGAGCTTTGTCAAATGCTTGTCCAACCTTGCATACTAGCTTGTGGGTGTTTGCTTCAATCCATATAATGCTTTCCTTAGTTTGCATACAATGTCCTTGTCATCTGTCAAAGGACATCCTTCAGGCTTCTCAATGTATACCTCTTCTTCAAGTTCTCCATTTAGAAATGCTGACTTGACATCCATCTGATATACTTTGAATTTCTTCTATGTTGCATAGGCTAAGAATAATCTTACTACTTCTATTCTAGCTACTGGAGCATAAGTCTCCTCATAGTCTATTCCTTCTTGCTGTGAGTAACCGTTACATACCAATCTTGCTTTGTTTCTTAGAACTTCACCTTGCTCATTCATCTTATTTCTGAGTACCCATTTAGTTCCCATCACATTCTTATTTGCTAGTCTGGGGACCAATTCCCATGTCTCATTCTTTACTATCTGATCTAATTCCTCTTTCATAGCTTGCTTCTAATAATCATCTTTGAAAGCTTCATTTGCATTCTTCAACTCAACTTGAGATATCAAGCACAGTTCTTCATTAACTTTGCTTCTTGTCATCACACCTTTATCCTTGCTTTTGATGATCTATTTGGATGGGTGATTCTTTATCATGTTCTTTCCTGAAGTAGGAGTTGTTATCTCAACCCTTGGCTCTACTAAAGCTTCCAAGATTTGTTCCTGTCTTTGCTCTCCTTCATTCTGCGAATTATTTTTAGTCTCAAGAAATACCTCATCATTCCTTGGCTTAGGAACAACAACATCATCATCTAAATTGTAATCAACCATTCTCTCTTGTACTCTAAATTTCTCATCAATTCTCACATTAGCACTTTCCATAATAGTCCCAGTTCTCTAATTATAACATCTATAAACCTTTCTTTTTAATGAATAACCAAGAAATATACCTTCATCACTTCTAGCATCAAACTTACCAATGTCATCATCTCTCTTTATGTAACACTTACTTCCAAATATTTTGAAGTACTTAACTGTAGGTGAGTGACCGAACCATAGTTCATAAGATGTCTTGTTTGTATCCATTCTAACTTGAACTTTGTTCATAGTGTAGACTACTATATTCACTACTTCTCTCAAAAATGTCTTGGATATATTGTTCTCTACTAACATAGCTCTAGCTACTTTTGTTACAAATTTGTTTCTTCTCTCTACAATGCCATTCCATTCAGGGGTTCTTGGAGCTGATAACTATCTCTTAATTCAATTTTCCTCACAAAACATGTTAAACTTTTTGGAAGTAAATTCTCCTCCTCTATTTGATCTTAAACATTTTATCTTTACACTAGATTCATTCTCAACTCTATTCTTGAATATATTAAACTTGTCAAATGCCTTAGATTTCTCTTTAAGAAATGCAACCCACATCATTTTAGAAAAACCATCAACAAGAATCATAAAATACCTTTCACCATAGAATCCTGTAGTCTTTGTAGGACTGCTGAGATTTGTGTGTACAATCTCCAACTTCCCTGTAGTGTTAAACTTCTTGCTGGGAAAAGAAGTTTTGTTATGCTTTGCCAAAATACACTCCTTGCAAATTGTGTTAGTAGGCTTTACAATCTTTGGAAAATTTCTAATAGAAAACATTTTACTAGTCCTCACAATACTATTAAAGTTTATATGATAAAATATCTTATGCCATAACCAACTATCATCTACCTTTACAACCAAACATGTCATTTCAATAGGATTCAATTGAAATATATTACCTCTAGATCTGGTTCCTGTTCCATTATCTTTCCATCTTCATCTCTGATCATGCATGTCTTTTTTGTGAACTACAACTGATAACCTTTGTCTACTAGTTGTCCAACACTCAAAAGATTGTTCTTTAAACCATCAACAAAGTATACATCCTTAGTATTAGTTTTACCACCAAGAGTTATAGATCCAATACCTTTTACTTGACATGCTGTATTGTTTCCAACTCTGACAATTCCTACATCCTGACTTTTGAAATCAACAAACTTGTTCATATCACCAGTCATATGATGTGAACAACCATTTTCAATTATCCAATTATATTTGTTCTCAACATGTGATACCAAAGTTACCTTCTCTAGAATTTCCTCTTTAATTGCCACAAATCCAATTTCATCATCACTAGCACTTAATGCTTGATCATTAGAATCATTATCTTCATTTGCATACAAAAAATCTCTATCTTTTCTAGGCTTATGATTTCCCTTATACTTTTTCTCCCTTTTAGGACACTTAGATGAATAATGACCATATTCATCAGAAGTCCAGCATTTAAAGATTTTCTTACCTCCCTTCTCTCTTCTTACCAAAAGGGCTACTGCTTCATCAATCTTTCTTTCTTCTTCAAATTTGCTACTTCTAGAAAAATCTTCTCTAGCACTTATGCTCCCTGATAGGTTAGGTCAAACATTCAAGGCATTGAAAGCTATCTCTATTCTGGTTAATTATCCAAACTATCTAAGTTCATTCTTAACTTCTTTGAGTCTTCCAAGCAATGTATCCTTAGTGAAATCTTTGGTACAAGATATCAACAACTTTATCATTTGAACTACTGGCTTGAATGGTGGTGTTAGAGTCTTCAATATCTTCCATATAACCTCACCATCTTTTTTGTTTCCTCCTTGAGCTTTAATATGTTTAAATTTTTTTGATATTCTGCCTATATATATTCTTACAGATTCATCTTACATCATCTTAGGATCTTGAAACACACAAATCCAAATTTTTAGCCCCAACTTCTTATAGTGTGCATCACCCTCAAAACTATTTTCCAAAGATTTCCAAATTAAATGTGGATTAGGAAGTGATTTTACCTGATTGTACTCAATCTTAGGAAGTGCAATCAATAGTGCTTCCCTAGCTCTCATGTCACAAATGAAAAGATCTCTTTCTGCCTTGGTGCAAGTTTCCAAATCCTTTTCTTCAATGATTGTCTTCACTGATTTTGGTAGGTTCCAATATCTTAGACCCATACACGAAAAATGTGTCTTCATTTTTTCCTTCTAGCTATCATAGTTTGTTTCGTCAAACTTCATACTATCTTTCCTAAACATGTTCACCATGGATCTCCGAAAGCTGTTAAACATTTTCTTCAAGGACCTGATGCTCTAATACCAATTGTTAGAAATAATAGTCCACCATGATAACTGAGAGGTGGGGGGGGGGGGGTGTGAATCAGTTATCCAATAATTAAAAAATTTGTCTTCTTTAAACAAACTTAACAATTCAATCAAAGTAAACAACAACCATATAAAGATGCACATAGACAATTACACTAGATATGTTGACTATTGAAACCCTTGATTAGAGGGAAAACCCCAGTGGGAATGATGCCCACAAGATGATGTACTAATAGGAGTCTATTACAACATTTAGTACAATGAGTCCCTATTAGGAGACTTTGAATCCCTATTAGGAGATTCCAACGTTATTAAGAGTTGTGGTACAATGTATGTAAGAAGAGCCCACTACCCAAACATGCAATTTTAACTACAAGAAAAGCTCACTGCTCAAACAAGTAATTTACTAGTGTCTTCTTCTTTCCTCTGTCCTTTCCTTTGTCTTGTCAATAGACTAATCATTGTTAGACCTTGTAGACTAGGTCATAAATCTTGGATCCAAATACCAAACCTTAGATCACTTAGCAAAACCTTAGTAATGAAGTTTCCTTCACTTCCACACTACTATACTCAACTTTGCATCATCTATTGCTTTCCGAACATTCACAATTCCCATCTTTGATATCCACACATATCATGATAAAGGAAAATTTCCTTCCTTTATACTAAGTCCATAAAACAATTCCCTAAGTTGGCTATTAGTCCTTCTCAATTAATTATTATAAGACCTCACTAAGAACATGTTACACTTAGCAATAACCTTAATCTTCCACCTTGCAACTTAAATATCTTTTTGTACATGCAATATTATGATGAACCAACTTAGCCACATCATCCTCAACATGTCTTCTTCATGTCCTCAACCTTGATCATCAATATATCAACTCTGGTAAGAGATATAGCAAGTTTACTAGAACATGCCTCTATAAATTCTATCTCAAAACATACATCACCAAAACTTACATAACTTCTTCTAGACTTGTCCTTTTTGCTTTTGACGTTGACTACATATACTAGATACTTAGAGGTATCTCCCATAACCTTAGGTGGTTATCATGTTTAGTACTAGCCATCCATACCAACTTAATCTTTCCACTATTCTTCTGTCAAATACCACATAAGACATCAAACATGTTTTGTTGACATCAATGAAAAACTTAGTCATGAATGTAACATATCATCATTAAACCAATCTTCCAATCTTTCTAATCTTTGAAAACCTTCATCCTTACTTTCATCTCTTACAAAAAGATTTATCCCTCTACACATCTATTCTACCAATGTTTATACTTGTCTTTGGAGGGCTCTAAAACCCTCTGGTGTAACACACGTGGCTCTTCCACCACACTCTCTTCATGGAGGCATTTTTGTGCTTTAGTGGAAATTGCCTTACAATTGGCAATCTATCTACCTACTCAGCTCAAACCACTGTCTTGGTGTAACTACCTTAGAGTCGGTGATCTATTTACACACTTAAGAACTCTTGGTTTAATACCAATTGATGAAGGGGGCTTCCCTTAATACCACAAACACTAACAAAAATAAAGAAATAACAACAATTGGCGAGAATAAAATATGGGCTTCTTATTATTGCTACAAATTTGAAATTATAGAAGTTTGATCATTTGCAATACAGAGCTATCCTTAGACAATGTATGGATATTTTTTAAATAGGCATTTTTAAACCACCCAAGAAGTTTATATACATCAAACCCTAATCCTTGAGATTGACTAACTCTAAAATTACATATAGAGTTGGTTAGATACACCTTTGACACTTATTTTGGAAATTTTGATTGACCCAACTTCAAAAGACCATAACTTTTGAAATTTTGCTTCGATTGGCTATTATAACCGCTTTTTGGAATCCTCAACATTTGGTCTATAGAGCTCAACAAGCTCCAATCTACCCCATTTTTGAGCCATCTGGGGCCTCTAAGGTCTTTAATAGTGAGCCAAAAGTTTTCATACCAAAATTGCACACCATAAATCTATAATAAATCCACAAATACTCATGATATGGTACTAAGCCTTAATTGGTAGGCTGATATATCCAAGATGAACATCCATCTCTAAAATGAGGACATTTTGAGCTCCTATGACTGACTTACTAAGTAGCAAGCCTTCACATACAACAAATCTACACTGTGACAACCCTTATTCAAGAAACAAAAAAGAAAATATTTTTGGGTGATGCAAGATTGCTTTTACACCCAAGAAGCTCCTGCATCATTGCTGATAATGGCTTTGGAGATGAGTTCATCAACACAAGAGATTATTCAAAAGTATTTTATCCACCTACATAACATATCATTTCAAGTAGATGCATCTATTATTTCTTGAGAACTTTAAAAACTAAACTTCAATCCAATAACACATAACAAATTTTGATTGAATTTCTTTATTTGAATTCATAGAACATACTATGATGAAGGTTACTAAATGGGTGGGATCAATTCTCTAACTAGATATAGGGCTCAATTCTTGTTTATCGTCTATGCTCACAAATTGATTCTTAGTCTGAAAATTTTGAAGATATAACATATTATATCTAAGATACATAATGTCCACTCTTGCATGTTTGCAGATGATTACTACCATAGATTTATTCAAAACCAAATATATATTTGATTTCATATTGTCTAAAACAATGATCTTACTCCTTGACTTCCTTTACTACCTATTAATTAGATGTATCATATTCCTTGGCTAAGTGATATGTTGATCTGCTGAGTATATCCACCATAGTTGGGATTCTCTATTCATCAGTTTGATTAGGATATAGAATATTTAACTTGTAACCTTGCAAAATAAATTATGGTTGTTTCATGATGTGCCTATTTGAAACAATAGATGCATAATATTCTGATTGAATGGCTAGACAAATATCATCCCTTAAGATTTTTTTTTGTATATTCTTTCATGAGTATGTTTGAAAGTACTTTAATCATTTCCATATTTTAGAGGTTTGGTGAAGATCTTGACAATGATCTACACCTAGAATACACAATGCATCTATACTATGTACTCAATGTCCTATATTCTTGTTAGTAATTCAAATAAAACTCCTTGTTCATGTGCAATAGTGTCATAGATTTATTTGTGCATTTACTTTTGGAAGACATATGAAATTCTTTGCCAAAACTCCATATTGTTGTATTGTCACATCACTGACTTGTCACTATTATATTTTAAATCATATTAGATGCAATCCTACACTCATTAAGCTGATTTATTCCCAATACTATTATCATAGAGGTCAAAGTATACTAGGACTTCATGTGATGAGTATTCAATACTTCATTATGTATGATTGTGGGTTGTTTCTAATTATTGCTATATGCAATTATAATCTATCCTTCATTTTGCCTATTACAAGGATCTTAGAGTGCTTAATATATGATATAATCTCCATTTCTATATTTGCAACCTGACTCTAATACCATGTTGATTTCTAGAGATTGTTTTATGCAAATGTAATAACACTCCCATTTACTTCTCTGTGTTCTAGATGCAGATTTTAATGAGACATGTCTTTATGGTTAATCATCATCAGACAATAAATTTTATATATATATATATATATATATATATATATATATATATATATATATATATATATATATATATATATATATATATATATATATATATGAGTAGTTGTCTAAGTGATGATTGACCATTAACCATAAAACAATTTTCTCTAGGTTAGTTCGATCTGACTGAAGCTACAACCTTTAAAATTTCATGATATTATAACATATACCAAATATATATCACAAAAGTAACAAGAATGAAATAATTGAAACAAATGATCCATCTAGACAACCACAATATCTCGATAGAGAGAGGTCACTACCACCAAACCACATGGAACCTAAAAGCCCACTCCCATCATCCCAAGGACACAAACCAAGGCCCTAAACAATATAACCAAACTAAAAAAAGAAAAGAAGAAGGGAGATGATTAGATCTCTAAACAAGACAAGGAAAAGTGAGATACCATAAAATAAGGCAAATTTGACAAAGATAAAGCATATAACTAAATGTAAAGAGACTCTAGATTAGATTAGGTTGAGTCTCATCACATAACCCTCCCCCTTGGATTACCTCAATAGTCTCTCCAAACCTCATCCCAAGTGAAGACTCATGTGGAACTAAACAACCTTTTGTAAAGGCAAGGAATGTTTGATAATGCTATCACCACATGCATCTTCTCTCACTGCCATCCTTAGCCTATATCAGCACTTAATACATAGACAAGGCATCAAATTTCTTATTAATTTGAATTCTTGCCACTTAATTAATTATTAGGATATCACTTAATTAATAATATCATCAATGGGTTACCCTAATAGGCACTTAGGGTCTTGGTTGCCATTAAATCATTCATCTTACCATGCACCTAGGTCTCCAACTCTTAAGTTTAAAACCATTAAACATATACATAAAAGAATCATATATACATTAAATTCACCATTTTGAATTCCATACAAAATTTAGAATCAACTTAGTCTAATTTAGAGAATATATGCATTACTCTCCTCTTAAGGACAAGCCCTAAACCCCAAACAAGATTCAAAATAGAATAATATTAATATAATATAATTAAAATATATTAAGATCACGTGAATTAGGAATCATACTATCCTACATAGAAAATAGGACCAATAAAATATAGTATAAACAAACCTAGTAGTCTTTGGTATGCATTAGAAACCATGATTGTCAATTTATGACTAAAACCCATAAATTGTACACTTGTTTAGAAAACTTGTGTACTTGGATCTATTTGTGGTGCATTCAATTTGGTCAATTTATAGTGCACTTGGAAATTGGAATAACACGGTTGAACAAAGTTCCCAATGTGGCATCAATTGGGTCATGGAAGCTAGGATTGAGACCAATTTGAGATCTCCATTTTTTCCTTTAGAAATCCACACAAGCTGAACCTAAGACTCATAAAAGGAAAATTAAAAAAAATCTCCCCAAATAGCCTATTGGAAAAATTAGGAAAACACAACATACATTTGCATCAATTTTAGAAAATCATTACTAGATTACAATGAAATGGAAAACACTTATTTTAGACATCATCACAATACCAAAAATCATTTCAAACATCACATAACAAGCAATTAGAATGAGTTATTCAATCCATTCAATCCTTATCTAAGGTCCTACAAAGATTCAATTGAAGAAACGAGAATATGGGAAACGAAAGAGAAAGAAATGCAAAATTGAAAGTGTAATAACCAATCTTCCTACAATTTTAGCAATCTCCAAGCCAAAAAATTCCCATCCAATGCCAATAAACACAAATCAACAATGAAAAAGTTATCTAGAATAATCCTCTCTAAAAACAAGAAATGAATCCAAGAAAACTCTAATAATATCTCCGCCGAAAGTTTCAAATTCTTGTCCCCCCAAAATCTCTAGCCATCAATATCGAACTAATGGAAATCAAAACAATAAAAATATCTCCAAGAAGTATGGTAATGCAACCAATTCCAACCAAACTAATGTTTATTGATGAAACATAAAGCACATATATACTTATTATAAATAAGATATGTGTAATATTTTATAATAATAAACATGTATCAAACAAATAATATATATCCTTAAAATATAAATATTAATTATACATGTAATATATATATCCACATTAAAATACATTCACATATTAATAGAGGTTATTAAATATTATAATCCAATGCTCGCATAAACAAAGTCATTAATTACACATGATACACACATACACACACAGATTAATTATTTATATATTTAATAACCGCTTGGAATTTAAATATCAATATAGACCAATTTAAGACATTAATCATATTGAAAAATAATAATTAATATTTCAATGATCCTCAAATGACCAACTATAACAAGGTAAATAATCACACTTCCTAAGATACAAGAAAAACTAGAAATAGAATCGCTTGAAAAATAATGCAAAATCAATTCTATAAAATCATCATAATCACATGCTCAAGACAAGCCATACTTAGTCAAGTAATAAATGGGTAAGGATATATCATTATGATAATTTAACTAATATCTCAAGATCATATTTGTTCTCCAATCATAATTATGGTAAGGGCTAAGTTGAAGTGAGCCTTAATGCTATCTCCCCTCATTTACCATTGAGGTATATAAAGGCACCCTGAAACTTGTGAAGCTAAGTGAAGATGATGTCTGGTATGTACAAATTGTATCACAAAGATAAAGCACGTTCACACACACACACACACACACACACACACACACACACACACACACACACACACACACACACACACACACACACACACACACACACACACACACACACACACACACACACACACATCTCATATCAAGCACTACATATAATTAAGGGAAAATGAGATATTGTGTGGGCCTCACAAGTTAGAAATACAACTTCATTACTCACAATAAAAAAAAATTGTGGAGAAGATCATTATTCATCATACACAACTTCAAGCAAATACATATCTTGATCATAACATCAGCATAATCACAAGCCAGGACAAAAAAATATTTATACATTAGCAATATAAGCACAAGCATATGTTACTTCTACAAAGAATCATATTGCCTATTAGTTTCAAAACTTTGCATAGGAATTGAGCTACTATATTGCTTGAGTAGGGAAGGAGGAGTTAAGTGAATATTGTTAAGTATACCAAATCTCAAGTATTCACTGAGAAATTCTACTTTTACCAAGCTAAAGAGAAGTTAGAATTTATCGAGCACATGAGTTGATTGAGCTACATAGAGGACACTGAGCAAAAGTTTATTGAGTGTCAATAAGTAAGAACAAAGTATTTATTAAATGATACAGAGACTACATTAGAGTTTGAATTGGCACAAATTCTAATGCAAGATGATTCTATCGAGTAAGGAAAATGGTTTACATGAATTGAAGTAAAGATTTGAAAAGATTTTATTGAAAAATGTGAATTGATTATTGTTGATTACAAGGTTGGAAGGACCAATGAAAATAAATATGTAAAGGAAGGATAGGATGGATGATTCTAGATTTGTTGATCATGATCAAAGAATAATTCTAGAAAGTTCTAAAACCCTAATTTGGTCAAGCCATGAAACAAAAAAAGAAAATTATAAAAGGAGTTGTAAGAACAATTTTGAAGTTATTGTTGGTTAGATTTTGTTGGGAAGTAGTATTGTTATTGAGGAAATAGTGAAGTATTTTGTTTCTATTGAGTAAGGATTGACGAGGAAATTTAGTACAGAGGTCAAAGTTCAGAGATAGAGATAGAGACAGATTTGAAATGAATTGCAAATCTATCACAAGAAGGTGATAATTACATAGTAGAAGAGAGATCTAATCAAACAAGTAAGTTGCTATTGTAAAGATCATTGATTCTATTGTTTAACCATTTTAATAGTTTTCTAAACCCATTAAAAATGCAAACTTAACAATATTATATGTAATCTCTTAACTAAGGACACACTTGGGGAGTGTTATAAAATGCGTATAGAAGGTAGATCCTTACAAATATTATTGTATACTCTTAATCAAGCAAGTCATTAGAAGTGACAAATATTGTAGCCCTAACAAGGAAACCTCTTAATCCAAAAGTGATAGATTTGTGGATAACATCCCCATGTAGTTTTCCCTTACACCAAGGGTTTCTATGATACCAAATTATTATGATATGTGTTATGTTTCATGGGTTTACAAGTTCTAGATTTTGAATGTTAAATTAGTTATGCTATTTTAATTTATAAAGTAATGTGGTAAAATACTAGTGATTACCGAGTTATAGAAGGTGAAAAGAGAAAGGTTTAAATTTGTTTGAAGGTGAATGTTTTAGAGGATATTGATTCATCCTCCCCCCTCTCAACATACCATCTATCCTTACTATTCCAATAATTGGTATTACAACTTAGCTCTCTTGATTGAAGTTTTCATCATTTGTGAGTAAAAGATCAAAATCATGGAGAAGTAAGTGCTAGGTAGGAGTATTGAGAATCAAATGCTGGAGTTGAGGAAGGTGATCAATCAAATGATTGAAATAAAGAAAAACCTAAAGCATTCATTAAATAGAAGAAAGGAAATTTATCAAAAAACTAATGAGACAACCTACCAAGAGATAGTCAGACAAGAATTATCTTATGGAAACATGATTAATGAATCTACTGCTGCTATAGCTGATCTACTAGAGTAAAAAGTACATCAAGTCACAAAAAGGGGAATAGGTAGTGCAATCTACAAGGATGTGTGAGGTAATATAATAGAAAAGAAAAACTAAGGATAACAAAAAATATTGAAGAAGAGAAGAGATAAATTATTGCAAGAATGAATGCTAAAGATGAAGAGATTTCAAGATTGACACAGAGCCACTATGACATGACAAACAAACTACTTGGTACAAATCATGAAATTGATAGGAACATAGAAGAAATTTGTGAGTTATGGATTGAAAATGAAAGATTTAAGTGTGAACTAAAGTTTGAGAAATAACTAATTGAGAGAATGAAGAGATCACAAGAAACTATCAAATTATTGGATGAACAACTCAGAGGACAGAGGTGATTGAGAGACACATTTGGCTTAGGCTATACCAAGCAATCTACAACCAAAAAAGGTGAATCATGAAAGCAAGCAGAGAAAAGAAATGTGTACACTAGTCCAAAGTCAAAGAAACCAACATGCTATCATTGTGGAAAGCCCGAACACAGAGTAAATGTATGCGAGAGAAAAAATTGGTAAGAGCAACGCCACTCCCAAATTTGATGGTTATTTTTATCATTGTAATAAGTATGGACATAAAGAATTTGAGTGTAGGCATAAGTTTATCCAATCACCTAAGAAGTATGCATTTAATGGTTACTGCTAAACATGCAATAAGTTTGGACATAAGTCACAAGATTATAGGTCGTTAATGAAATCATACTGGAAACCAAGGAAGTAAGGTAATGAAATCAATTAGGATAGTAACACATTGTATTCATGTAGTGCATGTGGGAAGTATGGTCATATTTATAGGAATTGCTTGATATTACACTTTGGAGGAAGATATGATAATTGGAGAAATTCTGGCATGACATGTTATCATTGTCACAAGGTCAATCATCTAAGCAAGAATTGTAAAATTGAGTGTCAACACCAAATGAAGGAGATCCAAAAGGTAAAGGCAAGATAAGTGTGGATGAAACTTGTGAGTAGATGAATAAGACATGTAGAAGGAAGTCAACAAAAAATGAGCCATCAAGTGAAACCAATGGGGACATCTCATCCAATGGATTAGGTGTAACCACCGACTCCAACTAAGAATTATGAAAAGGAAAGGAACTGAATGACTAAAGCTTTATCCTACATTAGTTCCTAGAGTGAAATGGAAGAAAGTCCACATTTTAATAATATATGATGCACAAGGATAATACATAAAGTCTAGAAATATTACAATCAGTTAGCTTTATTGAGTATGTCAGCTACTATGTGCCAACATAGTTAATCGAGTTAGTAATACTAGAGGTAAAATGATTCTTTACTCGAGCGTGAATTGAGTTTACTGTGTTAATCAAGAAGTGATGGAAGTGTGAAGTCACCAGGAAACTAATGGTAACTAAGTTCATTAAAGAAGACAGAATGTGGAGTACGATACATTTAATGCACCCTAATGGTCAAAAAAGGCAATATTACAACATATATAATAGGTTTTCAATTTTCATTGTTTATCCTACATTTTGAATAGCTAAGAGAGAATTCAAGAAATTTGAGTGAAGAATATTTTGCCAAAGATTTTTAAGGAAGATTTTATCAATGAATTCAAGAGCAAAGTGAGCTGAAAGAAAATCAAGTTTTCAATCAAGTATTTTCTAAAAGCCTATCAAGTAAAAATGGCTTCAAGCTTTGCCAGTGCAAAATGATAGACCAAGGCTAAGGTGAATCTTGTGTGATTGATTCAAAATGATGCATATAAAGATCCAAAGTATAAAATGTACCTAGAAATAACAACCAAAATAGACAAGGTGGGTGCCCTATCTGCAATTCTACCTAGGGTTTTACTTGTTAATGATATTCGTTCATTTTATCACTGCAAAAATGGAGAAGTCAGAGATCATGAACTTCGTGAGGTATATGGTCAAATATTTGTTGGTGATAAGTTAAAGGATGAGTTCAAGCATTTGGAGGCAACTAGTCTCATACATGCCCTACATTTCCTAGAGGAATTCAAGGTGAACTAGATAGGGTAGTTTTCAGTAGAGTGCATGATATCACATGTGGCTAGATGCACCTGCCAAAATTATGAAGGATGTTATTCACATGGTTACCAGATATCCTATCATAGAAAAAGTTAAAACCATCCAGACGACTCCCAAGAATGAAATCAAGGAAAACACAAAAGCCCAATGGGATAACATAGGAATTAAAATAGATACTATTACAAATTTGGAGGTTAAATTTGGTGCGTATGTGGTGACATACAAGATATTTCAATATAGAAAATAAAATAATGCTTCATGCATGGCTATTGATATTGGTTATAAAATTGTGAAGAAAGGTCATAAATATGATATTACTAAGCTACAACTCAAGTAATTGGAAAATAATATGAAGACCATTTAAGTTATAGGAATAAATACATGCAACTTTGGCTTACTTTTGGTATGTACTTTCTTTTATATACAAAACTATTTCCCATTAGTCAGTCAAGTCAATTGGAAATTGTATACCCTAGTTACTACCAAATCGATGAGTATATTGAGGCACTAGGAAATAACCTCTAAAGTGTTATGGATGATTATTTTGAGAATTTCAAGATCAAGATGAACCAAGGGTTCAATATACCCCTACTCTATTTAAGAAGTAACATGATGATGTATGTTTTCTTGTTGATACTGATAATACACTTGTTAAAGCTATTTTTACCGAGAGTTGCATGGTTAGAACCAATGGATTATGAAGTAAATATATATTAGGCTACTAAGGCCATTGAAGCTTTACTAAATGAGCTATTAGACAAAGATGATCCAAGACTTGATACTTATGAGGAGGCAAAATAAAAGATAAAAATTAATATTGTTGTTACTAAAGTTGAGAAAAAATCAAAGAAAATTTGGAGTGCACTAGAGAGCACATTTGGTGGTGATGAAATTGATAAAGCCTTAATGATTATCAAAGGAAAAGGAGAACATGAAGTAGGAGAAGATGGGAAGGGAAAAGCTATAGTATTGTTAAGCCATAGTCAAGAAAAGGAAAGAAAAGACTAGTAACTACCCATACAATTCTCAATGCTACAAGATCTAGAACCTGAGCAATATAGGAAGCCACACCTACATTGAAGAAGGTTATTATAAAGATTAAAAAACTTACAACACCACAGGTAAAGACATATTTGAAGAGAAAGCAACTCACTGAGTCATCTAGAAAACAAGCCAAGACATCTACAAAAAGGAGAAGAAAGCTAATAGTCAAAGATGATTTAGATGATAGTGAACGAAAAAAATTTGATGAGCTAAGTCATACTCAAGTTGCTACTTATAAAAGGCACAAAACTTATATGAAATTGTTCATGCTCCAAGTGAGAGTAGTGGCCTAGGAACTTTTAAATATTACAAATATCAAACAATGAGTGATTAAGATGAGAAGAAAATTGAAGATGCTTTGTTTGTCATGATCACAAAATTTAAATATGCACCTATGGAAATCAGAGACCAAATTATTAAGAACTGAGAAAGAGATTTGAAACTAGTGTTTGAAGAATATGAAATGGTATGGAGACAAGTTTATAACACAAAGTATCCTAGTGAAACAATTGATGTTGATTGCACACAAACTGAGAAAGATAAACAATTGATGTTGATGACACACAAATCAATAGATATATTGAACCTGATAACAAAGAAGATGATTATATCAACATTACCCCACAATATTTTGCAGATACAATATATGAAATGGTGGGAGACATAGTTGGGAACAAATAAAGTGTAAAAATCTAATAGATGTAGTGTCAACCGAGCCACAAAAGAAAGTTGAAGATATAATAGCAACTACAAAACTATTACACACACATACTTGGATTTCAACTATTCATCCAACAAATTAGATATTTTCCCAAGCCAAAGGAATAAGATGTTAATGATATACTAGTCGGTTCCTTACATATGCTAGCAGACACCATAGTGAGTATCGAGGGACAACAAATGATTGAAAATATTGAGTAACAAGCACAAGGGGGAAATATAATACGTTCTAGAAATGAGAATTTGATACTAGACTTGCTCAAATTAGAGAAGACTCCATGGAGCACAATGCAAACATTTATGCTACAAGTGATCTAGGACCAACCCATGGACCTCTGAGTGAGGGAATGATTAGGCATGACTAGCTGATACTTGCACAAGAACCTAAGACTAGAGGATTTACTTTCTTAAATAAAATTTCAAGTTTTTCTATTGATCCTATATTATTGCAAACAATAATTTTAAGATAACCCAAGGTCAAAGTGTAGGAAACACTGAGTGTTGAGGATTAGAATAATGGAGAAAGGGACACAACACTTAGTATGGCACTTGTACCATTTGTGCCACAAATATCTAATGTTGAACAAGTCAAACAAGGGGATGCATCACAAATAGATACCAGGATCACATTGTGAAATTTGGGAATCTAAGTTCCATTATCACAAACTATTTTGTCAAGCACCAACAAAGGAAAGAAGCTAAAAAGGAAGAAGAAGGAGTCACATACATTTTGGTCCAACCCAACCACTTTAGATGAAGAAACCATTATACCAAGTTGGGATCTAAATACTTTGGATGATGATTGAATGGTTATTTATACATAGTTATGTGAAAGAAAGAAGAACAAGCAAGGCTGAGGAGAGAGTACAAACAAAAGAAAGTGCTTCATGATGTAAAATATATACTTTTGGAAGAAACACTAAGAATTGATATGAGTGACAAAGTTCCCTTATTTGATCAACTTGTTCAAATTCTTGATAAATTAAATGATCTAGATATTGATACACACTCACTTTTAATGCAGAGGAAAGAGAAGAAGTTTTAAAATAGAGTGTTCGAGAAAGTCTCTACCGAGATTGCTATTGAAAGTGGGTTTATCCACTTCTATTGTAGAATTAGAGACTCTTGTTCAAAATGTTTTATTATTATTTCATAAATTGTGTGATATTCATTTATTAATAGAGAGGTCAAAGATAAATTGAGGGAAATAGATGAAGATATGAAGTCTAGTGTAGATGAACTAAATAAAGACCCTCGTACATCATCACTGCACTATACCCAAGTGAGATTTCTCATAGTACTTTAGCATATATTTCTATAGGAGGAGAGAACTTTGAGAATAAAAACAAATGAAATTCAAGCTTTTCTACTACCTCATTGGAGTTTATGAAAACTCACATTAGAGATGCAAAGGTTCTCATAGCTACCCCAAGTTTTTCAATTACTGATTATGATTGATCTTGTGGCCAAGCTTAAGGTTGAAAAGAAGATTTTAGAGCTGATAAGGTCCAACTGGAACAATACTTTGGAGATAATATTGAAGAATCACAAAGATTTCTTGGAACATTTTATATTATCCCTGAAGTAAGTCTTTTTCTATGTTAAGAATTCTTTTGATAGAAGTGTTAAAAAAGGGGGAATATATTACACGTGTTTGTTTGTATATATTCAGAGTTATAAGGAGATACTATATGTATACTACAAACAAAACCAATTTTGAAAAACAAAAGCTAGATTGAGAGGAAGCATATGTATAGGGGGAGAATTTTGTATAAAGGTCAAGTTATTTGTGAAGATAATGTTTTTGACACTAATACCAAAGGGGGAGAATGTTACTTCTACAAAGAATCATATTACTTATTAGTGTCAAAAATCTTCATAGCAACCAGGTTACTATAGTGCTTGAGTAGTGAAGGAGGAGTTAAGTGAATATTATTAAGTATACCCGAGCTCAAGTATTCACTGAGAAATTATACTAATACTGAGTTGAAGAGAAGTCAGAGTTTACTGAGTACATGAGTTTATCAAGCTACATGGAGGATGCTTAGTAAATGTTTATTGAGTGTTAGTAAGTAAGAATACAATATTTATCGAGTGACAAAAAGAATACATCAAAATTTGTTTTGGCATAGATTTTAATGCAACATGATTCTATCGAGCAAGGAAAATGGTTTACATGAATCAAGGGAAAGATTTGAAAATATTTTATTGAAGAATGTGAATTGATTGTTGTTGATTACAAGGTTGGAAGGAAAAATAAAAATAAAGATATAAGTGAAGGAAATGATGGATGATTCTAGAATCATTGATCACGATCACATAATTTTTTTAGAAAGTTCTAAAATCCTAATTAGGTGAAGCTACCAAATGACAAAAGAAAATTATAAAAGGAGCAGTGAAGAACATTTTGGAAGTTTTTTTTGGCTAGAGTTTTATTGGGAAGCAGTATTGTTGTTGAGAAAATAGTGAAGTATTTTGTTATTGTTGAGTATGGATTAATGAGGAAATTCATTATAGAGGCCATAGATTAGAGGCAAAAATATATTTGGAATGAATTTCATATCTATCACAAGAAGGTGCCAATTATGGAGCAAAAGAGTAGTCTAATAAGGAAAGTGAGTTTCTATTGTAAATATCATTATTGCTATTATTTAATCACTATAGTAGTTTTCTAAATCTATTAAAAGGGTGGACTTAATAGTATTATATGTAATCTCTTAACTAAGGACACACTTGGGGAGTGTTGTAAAATGCTTATAGAAGGTAGATCCTTACATATCTTATTGTATACTCTTAATTGAGTAAGTTGTTAGAAGTAACAAATATTATAGCCCTAACAAGGCAATCTTACTATAGTAGTGATGGATTTGTGGGTACCATCCCCACTATAGTTTTCACTCTGATGAAGGGTTTCTACAATACCAAATTATTGTGTTATGTGTTATGTTTTTTATCAAGGAAAATAGGCTTTAAAAGGGCCCTGAAACCCAAACATAAAAAATTAGTCTACAACAGAGTGCAAAAGGCTACAAACTGAGCCCAAAGGAAAAAAGAAAGAAGATCTCCCTAAATAAAGATACAAACATAAATTAGACTAGGGAGAGATTCCAAAAAACTAGGGCAACCCAAAAAAGGCCAGGGTCCTCAAACGACATCTCTCAACATTCTAGTTGCATTGATCTCTAGCTCCAACAGCTTGCTTGCTGCCTCCTTCATCTTAGAAAGCTCCTAATTTGGGGCTAGGGTATCCTTTTTCCTAGTGCTAGATTTGGTTCACTTCCTTGCACCTTCATCCAAAGTCCTATCCTTTAAGCTGTGGGTGTCAGGGTCCTGCTCCTTGGTAATGCTCTGATCGTCCACATAGTGGATGAACTTCTTGATGTTCTCATTGTCCTTGAGGATGCTAGATCTCTGCTCAACTATACCTTGAATTGTCCTATCCATCACATGAGTTCTGTTGCTGACTTCCTCCACCCTTCTGTCCATGCTTTCTTCATCCTTGTTTACCCTATTCTTTAAGCTATAGGTCTCCCTTTCTAGAGTGCTCATTTTGTGTTTGAGGTCAAGGATTTCATGGAAAAGCCACTTAGTGGTTCAAAAGCTATCCACCACGCTATTCTTTGCATTGTTAAGGACATCCATGTCTGGGTTCTCCTTAGTGATTTTGCTGAGGATAACTAGAGCAGGATTGATCAACTCTTCCAGCTGGATTTTGCCCTCTTCATTTTCCTTGACTTGAGTTCTGATTAGCTCCTATTTAATGCCCATATTGGCTGAAGCAGAGTTAAAGTTCCTCCACACCACCTTCCTATCCTTCCCCATGACCAAGCATCTATAGGTACTAGTGCCAAATTCCTCATAACCTTGTTCGAGTCCCTCCCTATCAATGGGGTCCCCTTCCACCTTCTCACTCTCCTCCTCCTGTTTGTCCTTGTTGTCATCTGGGGTTTGCCTTTTCTGATTCCTTGACACCATGGCCTTCTTCTCTTTGCTTGTCAAAACTTTGATAGTGATGATCCTCTTACTATTCTTTCATTCCTTAACTTCCCCTTCCCTAATTCTCTCCTCTTCCCTAGCACTTTCTTCACCCATCCATCCCTTCAACCCATTCATTATAACCCCTGTCCAAAGAAGTGTCAATGTCATGTGTGGGCTCAAGGTGCACAATTTTCTCATTGCTGTTAGTTTTGAGGCCTTTTTCCCCTAAGCCATGCTACGAGGACTCAAAGTCCTCTAAATTTGTGTGCATCTCAAGGCTTTCCTCCATATCCAAAGGCAAATAAGTCTCCTTAGACTCATCAGAATCCTGTTTTCTTTTCTTGCCCTCTTTCCTATCTTTGACTTGTTTACTAATAGTCCTAGCTTTGAAGTATTCATAGATTAACAACAACAAGCCCTCATGGAGCACTGTATTTCTAGTTTTCTTTTCTTTATACTCATTAATATTATCATTCATGGATGAGTAAAGGTAGAAGGGGATAGAGATTTTCACCCCATACCTAAAATTATTGAGGAGCACGAAGTTGTAAGTGCATATGCAATCAAACCTAGTATCCAGAGTAATATATTTGATGATGGCACAGAGCACAAATCTCCATAGAGGCTTGATAGAGCTTGGGACATAATGGGTACCTTTCTTCATGAGTGCATCTTTCTCCTCTTAGTTATTAGTAAACTCCATCACTGCTTGCTTGGAAACTTTCTAGTCTCTATAGAGTTTCTTCCCAATAATAGGGATGCCAGTTATCTAGGAGATAATTTCTTCCATAACAAAGAACTCCACCCCATCAATTTTAACTATGCCCTCATTCCAGTTTCTAACCATACTTTTGGTTACAGAGGGTTTCCATCTATGGAGGCATTCAATATAATTCATTATTTCTCCTCTCCTCAGGATGTTCCACACCTTGGATCTTCTTCTCCACTTCTAGGCTTCATCCTCTTGTTCCCTCCTATGTCTTTCCCCAACCCTGGTGTTCTTCTCAATGCAATCTTTGTAGTCAATATCAAAACCCTTCAAAACTTGCAAACCTTTGGCTCTCCTCATTTTCTTACACCTTCTTTTTGCCTTGTGAATTTGCTTCCCACAATCAATACTTGACATAGGTTGATGGATATTGTAGATATGGGAAGTACAAAAAATATTGTACTTCCACCTCACAACTTTGCATATTCCCCATAAATCATTGATTATCATATTAAATCCACACATGTTATTATTGACCACAGCCCGCAACTTACTAAGTTTCATTATGACATTTAATTATACCCAATCTACCCGAGATATGATCCCTTTTGATGACCTCATTAAACTCTAAGTAGATATCATGTCCATCCGTCCACTTAGCCACTTCATTATACCTGAGTGCCCAATTTGCCAACCTATTTATCACATTGTTGGCCTCACGATACTCATGTGCCACATTGGCTTTTTCAAAAGTTTACAGGTACTGGATGCATTCATTAATAATATTTGCAGTAGTCCAAGTAGGATTGTTCCTCCCATTGAGGTAATCAATTATGTTTTTAGAGTCTCCTTCTAGCCAAAGGAATTTCACTCCAATTTATTTTTCTAGCTTGATTGTCTGGTGCACTGCAATGGCCTCTGCATAATGATTAGTTTGAATCCCAAGGGGGCCAGCGAAAGCAACAATCCCTTTCCCATGCCCATTTCTTATGATTCCACCAACCTTGGCCTTTCCTAAGTTGCCTTTTGCTGCCCCATCAAAATTGGCCTTAAGCCAACCCTCAGGTGGGAAAGACTAGCTACAACCCTCCCTTTTGTCTTTGACCATTGTATTCAGAGGGGGGATGGGACCTTTAATGTTGGTGTAATTTTAGATTGTGAATGTTAAATTAGTTATGGCATTTTTATTTACAAAGTAATGTGGCAAAAGACTAGTGATTATTGAGTTACAAAAGGTAAAAAGAGAAAAGTTAAAATTTGTTTAAAGGTTAAAGTTTTAAGGGTAATGATTCACCCACACCACCCCCTCCCCCCATCATTATATTAATCCTTACTATTCCAACAAAATAATCATAAGGTATTGTAATACATGCCTTGTCCTTATGTCTGAGTTTGGTTTGTGATGGTGCTTGACCTTGTGTGCCTTGGTCATGTGTGTGTGTTTGTATTTTCATGTTTGATGTTATGGTTTTTAATTCATTTGATTGATTTACAATAATATGAGTATTGACATGACATAACAATTTATGGTAATATTGCATATCATGTATTTGTTGGATCTCAACTAATAATTAAAGTGTGAGCAATAACCTAATACTCTATCAATAAGTTAATATGAATTTAATTAATATTAATAAAGTTAATATGGTATGATTTAACTATATTTTAATGATGGAATAGGATAATGATAAATTATCAGTTAATTTATGTTGTAATTAAGTATTCAAATTAATGTAATGTAATTATTTTATGGGTACAATATAATGACTTGATTATGTTTTAAAATACTAATAGTTTTTGATAAGAAAAACAAGTTTTATAGGGATACTAAAACCCAAATGCTAAAACAAAAAGCAAGGCTAATAATAAACATATAAAGCCCAACCAAACATTGATAAGTCATACAACTGATAATAAGCATTAAAGCCCAACCAAACACAAAGGCCAATGAAAAGGCCAGTTCAACTTACATCGAAAAAGCCAGAACAAGAAAAAGATAGCTTGACAAAAAACAATAGTAAACTAACAACAAAAGATAGGAATAAATAAATCATGATTACTCTTTTGTCTTTCACTCAAGCTCTTGCATTGTCTGAGCTGCTTCATAGACTTTGTGAGTCTCCTTAGCAATCTACTCCTAACTCTTCTGGGCTTCCTAGTTTAGGCTGCTAAAAGAAATTTCAGTCACCATCCTCTTCCACCCTGGTTCTTTCCCTATCCTTGTCCTCACTCTCATCCAACAGGCCTCTGGCTTTTAACATTCCAGTAAGGGACAAAATGTTATCATTGATAGAGTTGGGGATGGAGATCATCTGGTTCACCAGATTGTGATTATAGTTTTCCAGGTTTAGGATTCTCTTCTCAGCTAAACTGATTCTATCCTCCTTATTCTTATGATTTCCTGGACTTGGCTCCTTCCTACTATTTTCCATTTGGCCAATTTTTTCCTTGACCTCTTCTAGTTCATGCTAAAGCCATTTGATTGACCTAAATTTATCAATCAAGCTATTATGATTATTATTCAATAGATTCATGCCTATTTCTCTAGCATTATTTATTATTTCCATCATAGCTAGATCAATAAGTTCTTCAAATTGAAGCTGGCCCTATTTTCCTTCTAGAATTGGGGATTCATTGTCTCTCTGACAATCCCCATCTTGGATGTTTTGAAATTAAAATTTCTCCATGCATTTTGCCTATCCTTAATAATCACTTCTCTGCCCTCTCCTCCAATTTTTTCCTTCTCCTACTCCTGGGGATGAATAGGGGAAAGAGAAATAGTAGAGATATTTGGCCCTGACCCCAATAGCCCCTTAGCATCCATCTATTTTTCCTCTTTCCTTTTCTTTGCAATTGGTTCCTCCCTCTTAATTTTCATCTCCTCCTCCTCCTCATCTTCAGATTTTAAATCCTCCCCTTCCTCATTGTTTTCTTCATCACCCTAGCTTGTAATTTTAGGCCCATGTCCTCTAGGGCTCTTCCTGCTTGGGATAATAGGTGAGGGCAATTTTTTCTCCAACTCTTTGGCCTTCTTTCTAGAGGAAACTTTTTCCTCCCCCTCCAAGTTGATACTTTCAATATCCTCTGAATAAGAGGAAAAACTAGAGCTACCTGAGTCCTTAGAGGCATCCACACCAGGCTAAGGGGATTTGCTTAAAGTCTAGGCTTTAAAATACTCATAAATCAACAACAATAATCCCTCATGTAGGGCAAGATTCATACAGGGTTTTTTCTTATATCCTATGATAGCCTTGCTCATAGAAGTAAATTAGTAAAAGGGGAAAACAAATCTTCATACCATGACGAAAATGGTTGAGAAAAACAAAGTGATGGGTTCTCACTCGGTCAAATTTGGTATCCAATGAAATATACTCTATAACAGCTCATAAAACATACCTCCAAAGTTATTTCATGGAATTCATTTCATAATATGTTTCACATTTTACCAGATCATTCCTCTCCCCTATTTTCTTTGCAAAATATTTGACCACATTCACTGACAGCTTCTTGTCTCTATAAAATTTGAAGCCCTCCACTAGAATTTCAGACATAAGAGCAATGACTTCCTTTGTGATCTAAAAAGAAACTCCATTCACTTTAACTCTCCCATCCTTCCAAGAGTTCACCATACTGTTAGTAACATCTAGGTCAAAGTCATGGAATTTAGCAATGTGATTTGCTATACCTCCCTTCTCCAATTTCTCCCATACTTTTTCCCTTTCTTTCCATTTTTTTGCTTCCCCCATAGGCTCCTTCCTACTCTATTCCCCCACCATTTTTGCACTCTCCACCCCTACAATTCTCATAAATGCCAACCTCTGCAAACCCTTCTCAACCCTTTGAAAGCTTTGGTTTTTGCATCTCTAGGAAGCGCCAAAATATTTTTCTATACCCCACTAAAAAAGGTGGCTGAAAATATTGACCCACAAAATGTGTCAATTTGACACTGATAACCTCACCTCCTAATTGCATTTTCCATAAATGACATAATTACAATAACTCACACCCCAACTTTCATAAATTAACATTATTACAGTAAGATCTCCACCATACTTCCCTGGATTTTTTCCAGATCGATAAGACTCCTCACTTTTGCCAGAATATTCCCATCTAAATTCCAAGTCATCACCTTATCTTGCTTGACTACTTCATTGGCGACCTAGTTTTCCACGGGGTTAGCTTCCTTATAAACATGGGTGACAAGGATACATTTGAAATTTTGGAGGAGATTTTGGGTCTCTTCAATTAAATTAGCAATAGTCCAAGAAGGTTGACTAATTCCTTTAATACATCTTATAATGTTATTAGAATCCCCCTCTAACCCTAATTTTTTGATCCCCATTTCAAAGGCCAGTTTAACTGTATGGCAAGCAACATTGGTTTCTACAAAGTGGTTAGTTTGCAAATCCAATGGATGAGAAAAAGCCACCACCCCTCCACCAAAATTATTTCTTATGATTCCTCCACAACCCAAAGGTCTAGGGTTACCTTTTGATGCACCATCAAAATTTTCTTTATGCCATCCCTTAGGAGGGATCAACCATTTCACATCCTGTCTTTTAGACCTCCTATCCTTTTCTTTCTTGTTCTTATTACCACCATTTTCAATATCTCCCCCCTTCCTTACCTTACAGTTTTCCTTTATGCTTCTATAAATCTTCTCTCCTAGAACATAAGCAGGTTCCTCTCTATCTCTGAAAATTCTATTGTTTCTTTCCTTCCAGATTCCCCAACAAAAATGAGGCAAAGTCCAGGTACTTAAATCCAACAAATTTGAACCCTTGAACATACGTATCCATTGGCAAAAGAAATCTAGTAGATTACCTGGTTCACACCCACTTACCCCAAAATTTCTTGTTATGTTGTCCCAGACCTCCCTTGAGAAAAATTAATGTATAAACATATGATTGACTGATTCCATCTGATTCTTATAGAGGATACACCTATTAGGCATAATATGACATCTTTTTATCAGATTATCCCATGTAAGATTTTATCTTGCAAGGCCAACTAGTTAAAAATATTAATCTTTGGGGTAAGCCCAGGTAACCAAGCTTTCACCCAAGAGGGTTTCTCTTTTTTTCTCCAAAGGGAATTGTAGCTCAAAGCTATGGAGTAACAACCATTAAGATTGTCACCCCATATAACTTCATTGCTTTTGTTATTAATAACCATACCATTCAACATAGTCATGATCGACTTGAGATCCTCAGAGATAATAGATAGGTCTTTCCATCCCTAGTCAGTTCTATAATCACTTACTTTTAAACCAGATTGCCTTATACAATCATTAGTCCACATTTCAAATGTAGGATCATTAATAAGAGGTCCTTGTAATAGCCAATGATCAGTCCAAAAGAGAATATCCTCCCCATTCCCCACTTTCTAAACAACCTTAGCCTTGGCCAACTCTCTTGCTTTAAGAATACCATTCCAGATAACAAACCCTCTCAGGATGTCCTCATTGTTTAGCAAAAACTAAATTGAAGGTCTTCTAAGATACTTATAAACAAAGACATCTCTCCATTCCCCAGTACTATTAAAGATGCACTAGATCTATTTGGCTAGGAGAGCCATATTATGATGCTTTAGTTTCCTGATACCCAATCCACCATGACACTTTAGAAGACATATATTATCCCAAGCCATAAGAGGATATCTATTCTGCCCTTCAAGACTTGACCACAAAAAATCCCTCTAAATATTTTCCATTTTCTCTAAAAATTTAATTGGAATCCCAAAAAGGATCAAGCCATACATTGGGAGGTTCTAAAGAGTAGATTTAACCAAAAGGCATTTGCTGGCTTGACTAAGAGAAGTCCCTTTCTAGCCCACTAGCTTCTTACTGAACCTGTCAATGATCCCTTTCTAGAAGGAATCAAGAGGCTTAACACCCAAGGGGAGTCCAAGGTAAGTAGAAGGAAGCTTTCCCACTCCACAACCAAGGGTTTCCACAATTTTCCTTTGCCTATCCTCTGGAGTATTAATAAAGAAAACTGAGCTTTTTTCGTAGTTAATGAGTTGTCCAGATCCTCTAGTGTACAAATCAAGAATCTCCTTCATTACCTTAGCCTCCTTGATTGAAGCTTCCCCTCCCATAATTGTATCATCCACAAAATATTGGTGAGAAAAATGATCACACCTAGAGGATGGTTTAAACCCTTTTAGCCTTCCAACTTATTTATTCTTCTCAATTAACCTTCCAATACATTTCAGCAAAATAATGAACAAAATAGGCAAGAGGGGGTCCCCCTGTCTAAGTCCTCTCAAAGGTTTGAAAAAAAATAGAAGGAGAACCATTAACCAAAATTTCAAGAGAAGAAGTTGAAATTAGTTAAGATATAAGCTTACAAACTTTTTGATTAAAGCCAAAAGCCTGGAGCACTAAACCAAGGAAAGTCCAGTCGACTTGATCATAAGCTTTTGAAAGATCTAGTTTGAGAAGCATTCCATCTCTCTTTCCAACTTCCATTGAATGGATAATTTCATGCACAATTATGATCGAATCCAAAATTTGTCTTCCAGGGACAAATCCCATTTGTTGCTGAGATATGATCAAAGGAAGAATTCTAATCATTCTAGAGATTCACCTTTGAGATTATCTTGTAGAAAGAGTTACATAGCTTGATTGGTCTAAATTTATCCAAGAAGTTAGCCCTAGGAGTTTTAGGAATGAGGACCAAAAAAGTAGAATTAATCTCTTTTAGAATACTTCTAGCTCCAAAGAATTCTTGAACAGCCTTCACAACATCTTCCATAACCACCTGCCAGTAAATTTGGAAAAAGAAGGTAGGAAATCCATTTGGGCCCAGGGACTTATTTGCTAGCAAGGAAAAAAGAACTTCTCTTACTTCCTGAGCATTAGGAATAGCCGTCAACATTTTATTGTTATGGGGTTGAATAATTTGTGGAATACATGAGATAATCTCAGTTTGATCCAACTTCGATAACAAGGGGTCCTAGGACAAAAGAGAGTAGAAATAAGAAACTGCCTCAGCAACAATTTCATCTTCTTTTGTCAACATATGCTGCCCCTTTTTTAAAGTAGAAATTCTATTATTAGCTCTATGCTTTAGAGTAGAAATGTGGAAAAACCTTGTGTTCTGATCCCCCTCTTTCAGCCAGTTAATTCTAGATCTTTTCTTCCAAAACTTCTCTTCCTTATAATATTATCCAAGTCAAACAAAATAGACAACTCAACATTTTTGTTCAAATCATTGTACCCTTCCTTTTGAATAGTATCCTGAATGGATGTGTGTTTAACAGATAGATCATCTTTATCATGAAAAATACGACCAAAATCTATCTTATTCTAGACTTTTATCATTCTTTTCACATTGCTCAACTTCTTCACTACTCTAAACATGGTAGTGCCTTCCGCTTCTATCCCCCACCAGTGATATATCTTATTCAATAAGTCAAGATGTGAAGTCCACATCTTTTTGAACTGAAAAGGGAAGTTCCTTCTTGGTTGTAAAAAGACAACTAAGAGAGATATAGGGGAGTGATCAGAGCCAATTCTGGGAAGAAGAGATAGCTTATAGGAAAAAAATTGCAACCAGTGCAGAGAGATTAAAGCTCTATCCAACCAAACCTAAATACACTCCCTTTCAATTATTTTATTTGACCAAGTAAAAGCTCCTCTTGATAGATCTAAGTCCAAATAAGCCATGCTATTTATGAAATTGGAGAGGTCCATTTTACTTTCCCAATTAGGTCCAAACCTCCCTACTTCTCCTCATCCACTAATGGAGTATTAAAATCCCCCATTATAATTCCTCTACTTATGTTACTAGTCTAAACCAAATCATAGACTTTGGACCAATAATTCTTTCTCTCCCTTTTGGAATTAGGAGCATAAACATTCAAAATGAACCAAAAATCATTGGAGTACACATGGAAAACTTTACATAGAAGGATATTATCATGATTATACAAGGTAGTGAATCTGAACTACTTATTATTAAAAAGGGTCAGCAATCCTCCAGATGCTTCTTTAGAATCTGAGGCTTCCCCACTCATGTTATTACTAAAAGATATTTTACCCAAACTCTCTTTCTTCATCTTAGTTTCTTGAATCATCAGAATATAAGGTCTCTAATCTCTAATCATATTCCTAATTATTTCTTGCTTATGGGCTCCATTAAGACCCCTTATATTCCAAGAGATTATCTTCATTTAAAATTAGGGGAACACTCCAGAAATGTTCTTTGACTCCCATCCACCAAACATCTTCTAGTCTCATCTTCTCTGACTTGGCTAGTATGTCTTCTTCCTCTCAATCTTGACCTTATTCCCAAGTCTAGTTTACTATGACTCCTAGTCTTTTTTGGTGAAACTGGGGAGGGTTCCCAATTTCTTTTCTTTTTAGGCTTTGGAGATAAGGATTTTTCCTTTTCTAATCCCGTTTCTAGATTGCATGAGACATTTGGATCCTTCTTAGGAGACAAAGGGAGAGCCAAGACATCCTCTTGATTTTCCCTCACTAACTCCCCTTCAAGAGAGGCTTTTCCCCCCACTTCTTATGTTTGAGTATCTGACACCATCATTTCCTAAGGTTGACTTTCCTCCTTAGCCCTGGAGTCCTCACTCATAATATGAGTAGTAAATGAATTTGCCCCATTTTCCTCCTTATCTTTTAAAAATCCATGATTTTCCTTCTTCGAAAATCCAAGATTCATTGTTACATCTTCCTCCTCTCTAACAGATACAACAACTGTCTCATCTACCTTTGATTCTCCAAGGACTATCTATTTTCTTCCATCAATAGGGACTTCCACTATGTTTTCTAGATCTTCCACTATCCTTATTGACTCTATAGACCCATTAATATTTAGTGCTAGTTTAGCTAGCACATCCACCTTTGTTCCTGACAGGACATCCTTGTCTACTCTAGAAGTCATGCTAGCCAAATTATTTCCTCCTATGATAGGAGCGTTAACCTCAACCTTCTAGTCACCCTTGAAGCCCTTCCTTTTCTAGATCCTTTTCTCCTTTCCTTGGGAATGGAATGAAATCTTTTTTTTTTCAACTTTAACCTTTGGGCATTGATTTGCCTTGTGCCCAAATTTTAGCTAATAAAAACAAGCAAAAGAGATACTTTCATAAATGAGCTGCTGAGTATGTGTTCCCAGCTTAGAGTGAAAGCTCACAAATTTTGGCATGTCATCCCCTTCTCTAACTCCAATACATATCCTTGAATACGTTAGTCTGCTTCTAGAAGCTATAATTGGGTCTATTGACAAAAGTTCCCCAAAGGAATTTGCAACTCCCATGAACACATCCTCATTCTAGAATTCCAATGGTAGCTCTGGAAGTTTGACCCAAATCAGTGCTTACACAAAGAAAGATTCATTAAAATCTAGTTTCAATGACCATTTCTAAAGCACAAGGGTAGATCGACCTATACTCCAAGGTCCTCCACACAGGATGTTAGACAAGTCCTCTTGACAAGTAAAATCAAAAGACAACAAACCTTTTGCCATAGCCGTAACATTGACCTATCCTTTAAGCTGCTATTTCTTTTGAGTGAAAGATCTCACTATGTCTATGTTTGACCTTTACCAAATAAACTTTCCCATTAGTGTAGAAGCCATTGAGGCAATACTATGATCTACCAACTCATCCAGAATACCAATCACACAAGACCCCTTATCCAAGATAGAGAGAATGTTAGTCAAAGGGAAGGAAGACTTACCAAAGGGTTTAACACCAAAAAGAGATGACCATTTTGCTAGAAAACTAGACCAGTCCACTTTGGGTAGCAAAATAGATTTTTCTGGACCTCTACACTTATCACCTGGGTCCCCATCCCCATTCTTCATTTCATGTCCAATATTTGCAGTCACCTGACACTTAGCAAACCCCTCCTTTATTCCTAGTTTCTGATTTCCTCCTCCCTATGGAATCCTACCCAATACAGGTTTCAAATTTTGAAAAGGCACACTACCCCATTGTTTCCCCTAACCGCTCCCACTCCCACTCACCATTTTGATATCATTAGGCAGTTATTTGTATTTTAGGCAATTGGTGATATAATTGAGGCAAGGTAAATTAACAATAATATTTTATTAATAATCCAAAAAAATTTCACATATATGAAATAAGCATTTATGCATTGGTATATTTATGTGAGAAACTACCCATGAAATTCTACACAGAAGAAAATACTATCCCTATGAGTAGTTCATAAAGTAAAAGAGCTACCTATAAGACTTCTAAGAGTTCTTACTCAAACATCTTACAAAAATTTTCATTAAGGACACAAACAATCAATATAAACTCTAAAAAAGATATATTATAAGAAATGAATTTTAAATTCTTATAAAAGAATTGTTAGAAAACATTATAACATAATCAATATATTTTATTTCTCATGTCTTCTCTTTTTCGCTATGTGACCTTTCATTGATTTGGACAAGTAATAATCAAGAAATCATAAAGTCTCTTGTGATTTCATTTATGAAGCTTGGTTTTTAGTATTGTGTACTCTTTTTTTATAATGAAATTCAGAGAATTTAGAGTGGTAATTGCCTAGATTTAGACAAAGTCTTGGGAGCACAAATCTACGACTTTCCAAATTGCATCAAATATTTCAAGGCATCATTGAACTCTTTTAGTGATAATGTCCCCACAATCTAAACTCTAACAATTTCCTCAATCACTTTCATGCTTATGCAAGTGAGTCAATTTTGCTAGAGTTACTGAGTAGGTCATTGTCCTTGCAATGATAATGTTTTATTTTGTATTAATATGTTTCTTGGCTACTTGATCTATGTTTAATAGTTCTTGAATGTGGCATATATATAGTTAACTTGTAGGATCACTAGATAGAGTATTTATTTTGGTTGGAAGGCCATTTTATAGTTTTTAAGAAATTGTTATACTTCCAATCTATTGTTTTTATTTTAACATTTATGTTGGGGATTACCTATGTTCATCCACTTGATAAATTGTTCAAAGACCCTATCCAATGGGACCGATGTAGGGGTCGATTGAATTCTTGATGTGAGTGCAGCCCCCCCCACATATATCTAGATTTGGAAATGGGCCCATACTAAATAAAATCCATTCACCTTGTAATGAATAGTCTACAATGCAAGAGCAATGTGCAAGACAATTGCAATCATGAGAACTATTGATTTGTTTTGATCATTTTCCTCATTCAATTTTGGTCATTTATTAATATTAACAAACACCATTTTTTCCCAGTCTAATGGGCGATAAGCCAAAATAAATGTCATATGTTCTTGACAAGTATTTTTCCTACTAGATATTAATTGAGGAAGAAAGACATATTGTGGTTCATTTGGACACTAATTTTAACTTAAATATCAAGAGCTAAACACAATTGATTTTTTTGATTATTTCAAAATAAAATTACTTATACACCTATGGCTTTTAAAGATGTGATGTATGAAGAACTTGTGAAAGATAGTAATGGTGAAGAGGTGGGGGTTAGGGCTTTAATAGGGCCATAGAGGCTGATTACATAGGAAGAACTAGAATGCAACATGTTAAGATGGAAGGGATTTTATAGAAGGCATGTAGGGTTTGATTACAGTGTGAACTAAAGGTCTCGATAATCATTTAACATGCACATATATGGTTGACCCTCCTCATGATGGAAATGATTTCTTGAGAAGGATCATCATATTAATGGTAAAAGGTCAGAGACAACAACAAATGGGCATAGGAGTTAGAGAAATGATGAGAAATATCCCCATCTAGTGACTAGGTTTACATCTTTAAATCTTGGAGGGAAAGTGGATTTCAACACGATTGCTTAGAAATTTTGGAGGCCAATGATTGTAAAGAAGTAGGAGTAGGAATCGATGGTTGATCATGTCATGGTAAAATGGACATCTAATGGTTTGGAGGTTGCAAACTAATCCCATATAGAATTATTAACTTTTCTATGTAACCATGCCTTATTTTTGAAATGGGTTGGGATGTGGTCAGCTATGAGAAAGTTGAATTCTTGGTGTGACAAGTAATGGGGGGATTATGAAAGGTTTTAAAATATTAGAAAATATCTTGGTTATGATTATGATGGAGGTGCCTATGATGGACACTAGATTCTAAATAGTGGCCCTTACTTTATGGAGGGAAAAGGGTTTTATGTGAAACACTGTGAAATGAATTTTAATCCAATAAAGGAGGTCATCTAGACATATCCTATATGAGTAGGTCTACAAAATATTCCATTGGAATATTGGAACAAGGATTCATATAGGCTTATTGGAGATACATTAAGAAAGTTTGTTAAAGTGGTTAAGATGGTGGATATTGTTTCCTTTAAAATGTTCCCTTCATTATGCATCCAATGGAATGGATGTACCCCTTTCCTGAAATGATTGAGCTACGCTCCTCAAAAGGAGTTTGGAGACAAGAATTTTCAATTGAAGAAGAGTTGTTGGTTTTTAAGACATGTTTGAGTGAAGATCACAAGTCTAGAGAATGTGTCATAATCGAGAAAGACAAGGATTTAGAGTAATATTTATAATTATAGAGAGTGATAAGTCTTTTAGACACTCATTTGAGACATGCAAAATTTGCATACATAGAGCACTTAGCAATGGTGATAACATGGGAATGTGATATTTAGGGTTTCAAAGGATTGAGTGTATATGAAGGGAGAAAGGATGGTTGGTCTTTTGATGTAATGAAGGAGTGATATTCTAGGTTGAATGATGAATCTCTTAGGATAATGTTAGCTTGGGATGAGGATCAAGAAAGGGAGGTCTTAGCTAGGTAGATATTAATATGAGAGGATGATTGGTTGTGCTATTATAACCAATAGAGCATATGACTACTAATCAAGCATTGATGGTGACTCAAGCGCATCAAAATGTGCAGTCTAATGAGAGTTCTCTTAATAAATATGTCAAGTAGTCCTTGAATTTGGAGGAAGAGGAGAGAATGAATGATCACTTGTCTAGTAGATTGGGAAAGCATGATAAAGAGACCCATGAAGTTTCCACAAGAATGGAAGATATGAATAAGGATGGGTTGGTGAAGGTGGTTTACTGATGGAAAACACTTTCAAGGACATTCAAATTTTGCCAATTAAGAATCTAAAGTCTTCTTTCAATTTGGTAAGGGACTCTATTAGAGAAATAGCTGAATTTGATTCATAGATATAGTTAAAGGGTGATCCTAAAGAATGTTTATTGGTCTTAGATGATGATATAATGATATGTAAAAAGAGAAATCTAGCCCAAACTATTGTAAAGGATCCTAAAGTCAAGGTTCAAGAAAAAGAAGAAGAATGTCAGACAAATAAGTCTTTGATTCAATTAGTGGGAAATATTGTAGGTCAAAGAAAACTAATATTGGAAAGAAGTTATGTCTATTCCTGGAATGTCAAGGGCTGTAATTCCCCTGACAAGGTCTACTTGATCAAGAGAGACTTGACCTACTATTACTATAAGAGACTAAGATTAAGAAATAAGACTTTAAAGTTATGAATACATGTTTTAATAGCCAAAAATATTCTCAGATGGTGGCTTAGGGTGCCTTAGGAGGACTAGGGGTACTTTGGAAAGAGGATTTAGTAGAGATGGTTGTAATACAACATAAATAACAATGATAGTAGTTGAAGGTTGTACTAAAGCAATTAAGGGTTGGTTTTAACCTCATTAATGTACATGGACCAATTAAGGATTGACACAAATGTACCTTATGGAAATTTCTTTCATCTTTGTTGACCGATCTATGTGAGAGTAGATTGTGTTGTTGGGTGGCAATTTTAATGCCATTCTAAATCCTACTGATAAGAGAGGTGATAGAGGTTGGATGTCAGATAATCAAGAATATTTCAACCAATTTATGGTAGATAATAGCTTATTTAATATCCCCTTTAAATGTGAGGGGTTCACTTAGACTAATCGTAGGATTGGCTTTGTTAATATAGTTGAAAAAGGTGGATAGGTTCCTCTTAGCTACAGATTGGGTTAGTTTTCACTAGACACATGAGGTTGAAATTCTACCAATACATGGTTCAATTCACTTCCTAATAGGTCTATATTTGCAAGAGGACTCTTCTTTGCATAGATGTCACTTTAAGTTTGAAGCTCCAGGAAGATAGATTAAAGGACTAAATTAAGCATTAGTGGTTATCTTCTTTGGTGGTGGAAGGTAATATAGCTTTTATATTCTTTAAAAAATTGTAATTTATTAAAGATCAACTGAAGGTTTAGAACATGGAACACTTTTAGAATATTTTCAATCATAAATTAAGATTAGAGGAATCATTAAAGGAGCTGTATGATAAGGCTATTGAAAAGGGACAATCGAGGTGGACTTTGAGTAGGAAAAATCTCTTAGTATGGAATATGTTGAGGTTCTACTCAGGGAAGAGATCTTTTGGAGGCAAAAGTCTAAGGAGACATGCTTGAATAAAGGGGACTACAATACAAATGTTTTTCATAATTCAATAAAAATGCATGTGGTGCATAACAAGATTTATTCTATAAAGGATGGGGATGGTCATGAGCTCCAAGATCTAAAGGAAATAAATGAAGAGGCTGTGGAATTTTTTAAAAGTAAAGGAAATTGAGAAAATATAGATTTTCTAGTTGTTGAAGATGTTTTAAGTTGTATCCCATACATGACTTTTGAGGCACATAATAAAATGCTGATTGGTCAGGTTTCTATGGAGGAAGTAAAGAAGGATTTATGGGGTTTAAGTAGGGATAATGAGCTAGGTCTAGAAGGCTTTTCAACCTTGTTTTTCAATTTTTTTGGGATTTGTTAGCTATGGAAATTTGGGTAGTGGTTGAGGAATCTCATAGAGGATGACTTTATTTTGAAGGATTCGAAGAACACCTTTATTTCTTTGATTCCTAAGAAGAATGAAGTGGTAACCTTTGAGGATTTTAGACCAATTTCTCTTTGTAGTACCTTATATAAGGTCATTTCAAAAGTAATGGAAAATAAATAGAAGTAGGTTCTAGATAGTATTATATTAGTTGAGCAGATTAGTTTCTCCTCCAGATGCTCCATCTATGAAGGGGTTATCATAACACATGAGATGATTTAATAAGGACTAGAAAATTGGAAAACATGATGGTGAAATTGGATATTAAGAGGGCCTATGATGAGGTGGAATGAGTGCTTCTTCTTAAGATCATTGAAATATTTTGATTTGACAAAAAATACATAAATTGGGTGAGTAGTTGTATTTCCAACCCCCAATTTTTAGTTTTCGTGAATAATAGTCCATAGGGGTTTTTTGAATTGGAGAAAGACATTACACAAGGGGACTATCTCTCCCATTATTTATTTATTTTTTTGGCATAATTTATTGGAAGGTTAAATTTTCATAGGTGGTGGAAGGTATTAAAGTTGTTTCACATCTTCAATTCATGGATGACACCTTTCTATCATAGGAAGTCATAGAGAGAGAAGCTAGAGTCATGAAAAAAATCTCATTTGTATGGACAGGTCTTAGGGAAAATAATCAATTGGAAAATTTTTTTGGTGTTCTTTTTCAACACTCCTAGTATAAACAAAGGGCAATATGCAAAATTTTAAACATAAGAAGTAGCTATCGACCAAGTAGATATTTGGGGATTTCTCTATTTCAAGGAAAGAACAAAACTAATTTATGGAAGGACTTGGTTGAGAATGTTTGAAGAGATTGGAAGGATGGAAAGGGAGGTGGCTTACCTCAGTGAGGCATATTTTGATGTTGATTAAATTTGTGGTCTCTATTGTTCCTATATTTTCTATGATGTGTTTGAACATTCCAAAAAAATTTGATAAATTTAATTGAGTGAAAGATGAGAATTTTTTATTGGAATGGTAATAGTGAGGAGGATAAACTTATTTTGTTGGCATGGAAGAAGATTTGTAGATCTAAAGAGTATGGAGGTGCCAGTCTTTGAGATTGAAATTTAATGAATATAGCTTTGGGAGCCAAGCTTGTTTAGAACCTATATAAATGTGTAGACTAATTGTAAGTGAAAATTCTTAGAGAAAAGTACCTAGATTTAGGGCAAGTAGAGAGAATTTTGACTATTAGAAATCCCTTGGTGGGTCAACCATATGGAATTTTATTTTTTCCTACATGCATGTTATTATGGATCATATTTCTTGGAATACTGGTGATAGTTTAAAAGCTAAATTTTGGGATGACTCTTGGAATGACTACTTGATTCTTGGTGAAGACCAAAGGTATGTAGAACATAAATATATCCTTTCTGAAAGATGGGGATAAGATAACTAATTATTTAGAATGGAAGGATGATCCTTTAGGTAGGGGGTGGTTGTGGAAGGAAAGTAAGGTAAATTAGTTATCTAAACAACAACAAGATATGTTAAGTAGTATTTTAAAAGTAGGGAGGTATGCAAGGTTTATTAGGGTAGGCAATGTTTTTTGGTGTGCTTCCTCCTTAGGGGAATATTTAGCAAAGTTGGGGTATGGATTGGTAGCAGATGGTAAAGGGGTTAAATTTGAGGCTGATGATTTGTGTTTATATAAGGACTACCTTCCCAAAGCTGGCTCCTTTACTTGGTTGCTTGTTCAAGGAAGGATTCTAACTGGTGAAAGACATAAGATTGAGTATATGTTACTTGACTAGATGTGTCATGTGTTAAAATAATGAGGATTTTGTAGATCATCTTCTTTTAAATTGTTTGGAAGCTATAACCTATTGGAATATGGTTAGATCTAAATTAGGATTGTATGGCCATTGGATTCCAAAATTAAAATACTTCTTTATTAGTTGGCCAAGGGCTAAAATGAAATCAAGTTTTTCTGGTATATGGATGGTTATCCCTTTGATTGTTATTTGAGAAATTTGGAAAGAGAGGAATAGATGCATTTTCCAGGATAAAGAGGATTCATTGGATAGATTGTTGTGATGTATTGATCACTTGATTGAGGAAGTAATGACTGCAACTACTTTAAGGATTGGTTCTTCTAAGCTTCTTTTTACAAAATAATATAGGTGTGTATAAAAACATTAGCCAAGAATAAAAATTAGAAATGAAAATTATTGGAAGATAGGTTTAATTGGGTTTTTTTTGATGAGATGGCGTGTTGGTCTACTCCTTGTTCGGTGTGGGTTAAATAATTTTTTTATGGGGCAGCCAAAGGGAATCCTAGCTCTTTTGGTGTAGGGTGATTTATAGGGATCATAATGAGAGTATTGTGGGTTTTGCACCAAAGAGATTAAGGGATGCAACTAACAATGTAGTTGAAGTAAAGGCTTTTTTGATGGTGGTGTTGAGCTATCATTTTGTACAATGCTTAACAACAGGAATCCTTTCGAATTCCTCTCTTGAAAAGCTAATCTGAGGATCAACTCCAAAGTTTTGAGAGATCTTGCAACCTACTGGAATCCACCCAGTTGAAGATAAATGTGAATGTTCATGAGGAGGCCTTTGCTAGTTCTAAAATGATTTAGATAATATGTATGATCTACTTGTTATCTCAAAAAGAATAACCACACAAAAAAAGAATATATTTTTGTATTTTTCTATTTCTATGATGAATGCAATCTAATAATGCAACTATATGAGTTCCTAAATTAACCAAGGGGTTAGCAAAGTAAATAATGAAAATAAAGTGACAAGAAATTTTAAGCAAATAACATGAAAGTAAATCCTAATGGACATAAGCTATAGAAACAACACATCTATGAGTTAAGGTTTTGAAAAGATCGGTGGGTAACCAATGAAAATAGGAGCAATGCTTCCTTAATTCCACTAATGCAATCATCAAAGGGAATTCAATAACTGTAAGATGTTTCACTTTTCATTAAATCACAAGGCCACAGAAAGTGAGCTCATTTGAGACAAAAATTATGTAGGAACAATATGATGATCTCTTCTCGAACTAAGTACATTAGCAAAATTTGTAAACCTATAGAAAACACCATAATTTAAAGATTGCACAACCAAAAATAATGCAATAAACTTTTAGCTCAATTATGTTCCATGAACATATATTCACAAAATATAACACACTTAGGCAAGAATCACTACACTCCAAATGTGAGCACTAAAAGCTTATATTATTGCAAAATAACAAAAACTTTGATTACATGTTACATTCCTATATTTATAAGAAATCTTCTCCTCAATTTATGTTGAGAGTGAGAGATATCTTTATTCAATCATATGCTTCTAAACTAATAAAAAAAATCTATTTACGTACAAACTAACTATCTAACTGGTGCTAAGTAGGACTTCATCCATTTTATATCATTAATTGGATGCATGAGCCTTTGCATGTCATAAAAAAAAGAAAGCATGAAAGAATTAAAAAGATAAAGTTTTTGTTGATGTAGAAGTGTTTGGAAATGCCAAAAATAGAAGCTCCATCGTCACTAGGCATCCATAGGAGTCAAATTACTATTAGAATGTATTTCTGATGCATGGAAAGCTCTAAATTTAGAACTAGTAGTTAACTATTAGTGCACCTTTGAATTCCTCAAAATTTTTGAGAACACTAATGAAAAAAAAATGCACCTGCGCACTAGCACACTTGGTACACCTGCGAACCTGGGCACCTTGGAACCAGGCTCCAAAAAATGCAAAATTTCACTAAGTGTCAAAATTGAAATTCTAGCTTCTAGGTTTTGTTCCTCTTTATACAAAAGCTATATTTGGGTATTTTCCCTTGAATTTCTTGATTATCTTAGTGACTTGAGCCACATATGGAAAATCTAGGGCTACATATTTGTCTTTCACTTTCTACTTGTAGTTGTCAACTTCGATACGGGTCTCTGCAAAATCTCTGAGTTTTACATCTAACTCTAACAAAGCCTCTTCCATCTTGAAAGTCTGCTTGCTATCATAATCATTAGTAGCCTCCTCAAAATTTCTCTATAATTTCTCCACTACTACCTCTACTAGTATTAATTTTTCCCATGTATCATCCCCAAAAATACCTAAAAAAGCATCACTATAATGCTTCTTAGCTTCCAAAATTTTCTCTTGGGCTTGGTCCTTGAGCCTATGAGTCTCTGCATGTAATGTCTCCATTACTTTATTACCATCTATGATATTTTTGATCCAATCATCAATCTTATCTAACTCCTCAGTTGTATATACACCCATCACCATTCGATACCTTTGGCCCTTAATTGCTTGTAATGCTTGCAAATCCTTGCCCTAGGTATGTATCTCATCCATTAGACCAAAATCTTGATTCAAAATGGCTACTAGCCTATCCGAATTCTCCTGCATAATGTCTAATAGCTTCAAATTTCCCTAAATGATCTGCACACCCTTTTCCTCAAAACTTTCTTGCCATTGCTGACAAGCTCTAAAAAATGGGTCCAACTGCACCATCCCCTTATATCTTCTTTCAATTGCTGTGTTCAAATTTCCTCAGGGTTTGTGGGATCTAAGGGGCCAACAAATTCACTTAAATATCCCTTTATGATTTCATTTCCCCCCTGAAATGTTATTAGTTCCACCCCATCCTACTCCAAGCTCCTAAATATCTCCTTCATACATGTTGTAACCATTAGCTTAACAGTATCCAAGGTAGGCTTCCCAAGCATGACCTCCTTGATCTAATAATCTCATGGTGTCAATTCTTCAATATTTGAATGCAAAGGAGAGATAGCCACATGTGCAAACAAGTCTTGGTTTTGGTCACTCATAATGAAGGCTATTGCCTATGCATCTTTTGGAGGTGATTTAGGCTTCATCAACATTTCAATAAATTCCATTCTATCCTCCTCCTCAGTGGTGAATTGTTGTTTCTTATTTCTTATTACTTCTTTTCTTAGCCACCTTGGGATATGCTCCAATGGAGATTTTCCTTTCGAGGACAAAGGATTCTACACAGCTATACTCTTCCCCTTATCACTCCTTTTTGGAGTCTTCTCCTTCTGTGAAAGATTTGCACTAAGAATCTTTGTATCTATAAAGCCCACAGTCCTCACCTTAGTGTCTTGGGAAGTTTGTTGAGGTTGTTCACTTATCTGCCCTTCTTCTGACACTTCCTCAATGGATACTTGTTGTGGCTCTTCTTCCTATTCTGCTCAAACTTGTTCTTCTTCATTGTTAGGAGGAAAATGTTAGTTTGTGGTGATAGATTAGGGAAGTACTATAAATAATTCATAAATTATTTAGGATACAAATACTTGTCTAAAAGGGCTTAGGGTTAGGGATTGTTTCATTGTGGTGATGCAAAAATTGGTTCTTGTGGCAGTATTGAGTTGTAAGGGATTATGGATTATAATCAAGTTGTAATCAATGGATCATAATAATATCAAACTTTCTTTTTGGTGGACGTAGCCCAGGGATTGGGTGAACCACATTGAATCTTGGTGTCTTGTGTTCTTTTCTATGTGATCTATTATTTTTTGTTATTGGTTATATTTGCATGTAATTGTTATTTCTGTCCATGGTTTAATCCTAATAAGTGGTATTAGAGAGAGGTTATTTTTTTAGTTATTCTCTGTAGGAAAGTCTTATGGTTGAGTGGGAGTCTCACGATCAAGTGGGAGTGATGGCAGACAAGGGTAAGCTAAGGGTTGATAGGTTTAATGGGTAGAACTTTCAATTATGGAAGATGCAAATGGAAGACTATCTTTATCAGAAAGATTTATGGAAGCCACTGGAAGGCAAAATCAAAAATTAGTGATCTATGTCAAATGATGATTGGGATATTTAGATAGAAAGGTACTTAGAAGCATTTAATTATGCCTGGCACCATTAGTGACATTTAATATTACAAAAGCAAAGATGACAGAAGAATTGATGCAAACCCTAGTGAAACTATATGAAAAGCCCTCCACTTCAAACAAGGTATTTCTCATGAAGCATTTATTTAATATGAAAATGGTAGAAGGTGGATCTATTGCAAATCATTTAAATGAGTTTAATACTATTACTAGTAAGTTATCTTCTATGGGTATCAATTTCGATGAAGAAATTAGGGCTCTCTTGATTTTGTGTTCTTTTCCTAAAAGTTGGAATGGATTGGTAATGGCTATGAGTAATTCTGTTCCTGGATCTAGTAACCTAAAATATGATGATGTGATTAATGTTATTTTGAGTGAGGAAACTCGTACGAAAACCTTAGGTGGATCTACATTAGGAAGTTCTTTGAACACAAAAAGTAGAGGTAGAATGACTGAGAGAGGAAGCAATTCTAAGAATCATGGGAAATCAAAATGAAAATCAAAGGGGAGGAGGTCTCAATTGAGAGGATCGAATGACTACTAGTACTATGGGAAACCAGGGCATAAAAAGAAAGATTATTGGAATCAAAAGAAAAATAAAGGAGATAAACTAGATGGAGACAAGGAGGAAAATGTGGTAAGTAACAAGTTTGAAGAGGATGCTTTGCTTCTATCTTTAGAAAGTGTTGATGATTTATGAGTTTTAGATTCTAGTGCTTCATTTCATGCTACACATCATAGAGGTTATTTCATTGATAATGTCCAAGGGGATTTTGAGCTTGTTTATTTGTGGGGGGGGGGGGGGGGGGTGGGTAATGAACCCTATCAAATTGTTGGAAAAGGAAATGCTCAGATTAAGTTGCCAAATGGGAATCATTGGCTACTACATGAGGTTAGACATGTTCCAAGGCTAAGTAGGAATTTAATTTTAGTAGGGCATCTCAGTGATGAGGGTTGTGTAGTTACTTTTAATTATAAAAATTGGAAGGTTTCAAAAGGTTCCTTTGTAGTAGCAAAAGGTGTGAAAGTAGGCACCTTATATTTTTGTACAAGTCCTATTGTTCCTTCTACTTTAATTGTTTTAAAGAAAAATGACTATTCAAGAACAGTTGCTGCAATTGAGCAAGGAGAACAAATAGCTACTTTAAGTTCTAATACAACACTATGGCACAACAAACTTGGGCACATGAGTGAGAAAGGTATGAAAGTACTTCATTCAAAGAATATTTTACTAGGTCTAAAATGTGTTAATATAGATTTCTATGAAAGTTGTGTGTATGGAAACAAAAGAGAGTGAGTTTTGTGAAGAATGGGAAGAAAAACAAAAAGGAGAAATTAGAGCTTGTGCATACCAATGTATGAGGACCAACTTAGGTATCTTCCCTTGGTGGCTCTCATTATTATGTTACATTCATTGATCATGCAACTAGAAGAGTATGGGTTTATTTCCTTAGAAATAAATTTTATGTATTTCAAACTTTTAAGAAATGAAAATGCTTGGTTGAAAATGAGACTGGTAAGGAATTAAGATGTCTCAGATCTGATAATGGTGGTGAGTATTGCAGTCATGAATTTGGTGATTATTGCTCCACTAATGGAATTAATAGACAAAAAACTATTCCAAGGACTCCATAGGAAAATGGAGTGGTTGAACACATGAACATGACTACAATGGAGCATGCAAGGAGCATGAGGTTGCATGCTGGGTTGCGCTTACACATGTAGGTGGAGGCTATCAATACTACTATATATTTGATTAATAGAGGTCCCTCTACTCCTTTGGGTTGTGGTATTCTAGAGGAATCATGGACTGGTAAGAAGGTGAGTTATTCTTTTCTCAAAACCTTTAGTTGTGAAGCATTTGCTCACATAGATTCTGAAAATAGAACCAAGCTGGAAGCTAAGTGAAAGAAACATGTATTTGTTGGATATGAAATTAATGAATTTGGTTATAGGCTTTGGATTTTGAAAATAATAAAATTGTAATAAGTAGGGATGTCATATTCAATGAGAAAGTGTTGTACAAAGATCTATTGCAGCAACATGAGAAGAAAGAAGATGATTATGTAGTGTTGGATGATACTCCGAAAGATGATGTTCCACCCATTGCTCATGATGTGTAACAACTGCAACAACAAATACCACACATACCAGTGAATGTTAGATGATCAAAAAGGAAAATTAGACCTCCAAAAATATTTTCTCCCTCTTTATATTCAATTTTACTTACTGATGCTGGTGAACTTGAATGTTATGATGAAGCAATGCAAGTGGATACTAAGATTCAGTGGCAGTCTACAATGAAAAACGAAATGGACTCTTTGCTAAAGAATAAGACATGGGATTTATGCAAGTTGCTTGCAGGTAAAAGATCTTTATAGAATAAGTGGGTTTACAAGTTAAAAGAAGAGGATGGAGGTAAGAAAAGATTTAAAGCCATGTTAGTTGTAAAAGGATTTTCACATAAAAAGGGCATTTATTGTGATGAGATATTTTCTCATGTTAAAATGACTTCTATACATACTATTTTGAGTATTATGGCTATTGAAGATTTGCATTTAGAGTAGCTTGATGTTAAAACAACCTCCCTTCATGGTGATTTGGATGAAGATATATATATATATATATATATATATATATATATATATATATATATATATATATATATATATATATATATATATATATATATATATATATATATATATATATATATATATATATATATATATATATATATATATATATGTATATATATGGCTTAGCTATGGGGATTTGAGGTCAAAGGTAAGGAGAACTTAGTGTGCAAATTGAAGAAAAGTTTATACGGCTTAAAGAAAACACCTCGGCAATGGTATCTAAAATTTGATAGTTTTATGCATGAGCATGGCTGCAGTAGGTGTCATTTAGATCATTGTGTTTATTTTAAGAGGTTGGATGATGACAAATACATTATTTTATGTTTATATGTTGATGAGATGCTTGTAGGTAGGTCTAACATGGATCATATTAAGGGGTTGGAAAACCAGTTAGCGCATGCATTTGCTATGAAGGATTTGGGGGCAACAAAAAAAATTCTTGGTATGAAGATTTGTAGAGATAGGAAGAATAGAAAATTGATGCTATCTCAGGTTGATTATGCTGAGAAGGTGTTGCAATATTTCTCTATGGAGAATGCTAAAGTTGTCAGCACACCTTTACCTGGTCATTTGAAGTTGACTAAGGAGATGTGTCCCAAGACACAAGAAGAAGAGGATAAGATGTCTAAGGTGCCCTATGCTTCAACTGTAGGAAGCTTGATGTATGCTATGGTATGTATAAGGCCAAATATTGTACATGCAGTGGGGGTCATTAGCAAGTATATGAGTCATCCAAGAATTGAGCATTGGAATGTAGTCAAGTGGATTCTCAAATATTTGAGAGGAACATCTAATAAGTGTTTACATTTTGGGGGCTCTACTATTGATTTACAGGGCTATGTTGACTTAGATTTGGTAGGGGATATTGATACCAGGTAGAGTACTATAGGTTATGTCTTCACTATTGGTGGGGTAGCTATGAGTTGGGTTTCTAGGTTATAGAAGGTTAATGCTTTATCCACTACAGAGGTAGAGTATATTGCTGCTACCAAGGTAGCCAAGGAGATGATATGGCTTCAGTTCTTCTTAGAAGAATTGGAACACCATTAGAAAGATAATTATTTGTTTATAGATAGTCAAAGTGCCATTCATCTTGCAAAGAATTCAACTCTACATTCAAAGACCAAACACATATAGTTATGATACCATTTCATTTGATCAGTTTTGGAGGATGGATAGTTAAAGTTGGACAAGATACATATAGATGACAATCCAATAGATATGTTTACAAAGGTAGTAACAAGGGAGTAGTTGAACTCCTCTTTAGCTTTAGTTGGTCTTCTAGACTGAACATGAATATAAGAACAACATAGTCCATGGTGGTTTGATCTAGTGGGAACCCCATGTGGTAGTGGTATTGCTACAGGATTAGTCTCCAAGTGGGAGATTATTGTCTAGTGTGGAGTTTGATCAGTCCCCAAGTGGGAGATTGTTAGTTTATGGTGACTAATTAGGGAAGTACTATACATAATTCATAAATTCTTTAGGGTTTAGGGCAACATCCCAAATTTTTTTTTTGGGCCATGGCCAATGTATGGCTGATATTTTGTAATCCTAAAGCAACATAAAAATACTTGTCTAAAAGGGTTTAGGTTAGGGATTGTTTCATTGTGGTGATGTGAAAATTGGTTCTTGTAGTGGTATTGAGTTGTAAGGGATTATAGATTGTGATCAGGTTGTAATCACTGGATCATAATAATATCAGATTTTCTATTTGGTGGATGTAGCCCAGGTATTTGGTGAACCACGTTAAATCTTGGTGTCTTGTGTTCTTATCTATGTGATCTATTATTTCTTGTTATTGGTTATATTTGCATGTAATTGTTATTTCTATCCATGGTTTAATCCTAATAGCAAAGGGGTCACTAATCTCTTGTCTATAAAGAATGTGACTTGTACTGAGGATAATGGAGCCATCTCAGGTCCTTGTGGTTTGAGTGGTAGCTAACTCCAATCCTCCTATTGAGGTTGATTGGTGTGAGTGTCCCTTATCTTATCCCTAACCAATTTAGTACCCATGGGCATAAAATCAAAATCTCACATTGAAAAGATATCAGTGCCCTCTATATCCTAATCATCCATCCATTGTTGGATTTCATCTTCTAATGTTGTAGACTGGATGGGTTGCTCAGGAATATATGGAGGTGTGATGGTGGAGCTTCTTCTCCTTTTCAACTTTTTAGCTCTTGCAAGACAAGTCCTTTGGTTCAAAGGTATATTAATTTCTTCATCCTCATCATCCTCTTCTTCTGCTTCTTCTGGAATAGATTTGGGGCTAATGGGAAAGGAATCGCTTTCTTGATCACCTTTTGCCTCCTCTTTACTAGAGTCTTAATATTTCTTCTCTTCTTAGGTGTGGAAGGGGAGGCTTCTGAGGTATTTCTTGTATTTCCACTTCATCTCCTCATCCTTGCTTAGCTGGTGGTACTTGAGGATTGTCTTGGGTCTCTGTAGTTTCAACATTTTCTGACCCTTGCACATTTTCTTCTCCTTGTTATAGAGTTTCCTAAATTTCTCCCTCTTTTGTCTTAGCTTGTTGAGGAGAATTAATCTTCCTTTTTCCCTTACCTTTACATTTTTGTGCTGAATAATACCTAATTGGTCTATCAAGTTGGTGCACCATTTGTAGTCTTACTGGTGACTGGGCTATAAATGTAGGCACTGTGACCTTTGCTCCTTGACATTTAGTTGGGTAGGCTTGAGCATGGAAGATCACTATTTTAGGGATTGGATCAAGTTTGAAAGGTCTCATAATCTATTGTTTTTTCAGTTTAATGATGTGCCTTACCTTGTGATTAATGTTTGAGTTCTCTTCTTTATCAATCTTGGCATTGATTATAGGTCTATTACCAATCTTATCCCTATTGAACAATGGGTTGAGAAGATCCTCTATATCTTGTTGCACAATCTTCAATGGAATCTTTATCTTTAAAGCCTTCTCTACTAGATACAAAGTCATCCTACAATAATCCCTTATGTGGACATCATAGTCATTTGTTGCATTCATCCAGTGATCATCAATGGCATCTTCGTGGTTAAATTGTTTACCTGCTAAGTATTGTACTATCCCGATGTTATCAAAATATGGCCGAGGGGAATCATACTCATCCAAGGGATATTGATCTCATTCACACTCAAAAGATGGAATATCTTGTCTTCGATCCACCTTGAAAGTTCCTATAGTCATAGGCCATGTCCAACATATTTTATGTTGCTTTCTAACTCTATCATATGCAGACAAGAGTTGTCAAGAGATCTCCAGGAGAATAAGTCTATCATTAGGATACCTCAGGAGCTTCTTAGGGTTAAGAGTTGTACCCACTACCCTCAAATATGTAAATGTTCAGAACTAGATATAGTAAGCTCCGACTTCTGATATTTGTGCAACTACCTCTTTGCATAATCCCCCTCTATAAATGAGATTATCATGAATATGAAATCATCATTTATAGTCCTATATTCCTTTCTTTTCTTTGAAAGCTTCTTCTATATTAGTTGAGGGTATAAAATATAGAGCCAGGAGTTTGCATCTTGCATACTACCCTTCTTATAGAACCCAAGATAATCTATTGCTCTTGTAGTTAGTAGGTATACCAAATATGAAGTCATATAGAATTTTTTGTTATTCTTCACTACTATTAGCTGCTCTCCCAAGTCCTCACTGAGAATGGAGGCCCAACCAATTAGCATCTTTGTCATCTTGATAGTCTTAATGAAATTGACCATCCATATTTTCAAATGCCCTAAAGTGGGAAAACCCATGACTCTGCTCAAAAGAATGATTGAATATCCAATATCATCCTTCATATAGCCTCATGTCATATCTACCTCTCTTGCCTTCTGCCCTAGAGGAGTCTTCTCAATGAGGTATGATGACTGTATAATTTTAGAGGCTTCCTCCACATGTTCCCTATGTGATCTCTCTACTTGGTGGTAGGTTAATCTGAGAAATTGATCCACCCTTGGTAGATGGAATACCTTCTATGTTGTTAGGTCAGAGATCCAAGAAAATCTCTCTAGTTATGCTTTTCATGACCCTTTGTTTCAAAAAATATTTCTCTATGAGCATCATGATTAACTCTGAGGATTGCACTAAAGCTAGAAGTGATGCTGTATTAACAAGCCTTGATTAGATCAATTTGAAAACTATGAGGGACCTCTCGGTTAGTTTATTATAGAATGTTAGGAATGCACCCAAATATGTATGGCCTAACTTGGTATCCCAAATTTCTGAGTACTAATTCTGAAATCTTGATTTTGTCAGCACACCCTGGAACTTGAATACCACTGGCTTTGGAACCATTTTCTTGGCAAGGAGATGCCATTGAATCTGCACAAAAAGCATGTCCATTAGCTCAAAATTGAAGAAAAATGGATTAATGATAGACCCTAGATTAACATGACCAAAACCCTAAAAAACCAAACTGTCCAAAAAACCTAGCAAAAACTCAAAATTTTAACCCCTAGAATGCCAAAAAAAATGGTATACTTGATAGGTGTGCCTAGTGTGCCTTATTTTTGGCATATTTCATTATATGAGGTGGTGTGGTAATTCACACCTCATTTTGGATTTGGGCATATGTTTCTTTTTAAGGTGCACATCAACACAACTAATGAGGTGCGCAATAGGTATTTTGTTAAAGTTTTTTATGTTTTAAAACAAAAATAGGTGAACATCGGTGCATCTATTTATGGTGTTATTAATGTATTTTTATTTTTTTGTGTAGGGGGGAATGAAAGCAAGGGTACAACTCAGAGGTACATAGTTGTGGGTTTGGAGAACTTAGAATGAAGATAATGAATAAAGTGTGAAGGAGAAGGGGGTGGGGGGGTTATATAGACCCTACCCACCTTTGGTGTTGCATAGGTGTGCTGGTGTGCCATTTTGTTTTGTAAAATGACTAATCTCTTTGAAACTTTAATTTTTGACAATCGATTTTCTTAGTTAGGACTTGGACATGAACTAGGACCCTAGATAAAACCTCAAAAAGACCCAAACCCCAGACTAGGGTTCTGGAAAGTCAAAAAAAGAAGTAGGGGGTCCCCATTTCCCAAAAAAATGGGGCATGCATTGTGAAACCACAACAAATAGCCCTGAAATAAAGGAAGAAATGACAAAGGCATTTCTTCATCAACAAACATTCTTCTGACATGTATCATACACCAACCGAATCTTGAAAAAAACAAGCATATTTCAAGTTACTTTACTATTAAAGCTTCAAAATCTTGAACCTCCAAGTTTAGTGTTTGCTTAGTTTATTTATTTCCTTCGACATCTTAGGATGTAGTCTATCAATTTTTTTTGACAACTTGGAAACAATCTCCACCCCATCCAATCCATTCATCGAGAATCTTTACGAAAGCTATTTGTCAATCCTTTGTCTAACAAGATGAGAGAATCAGTTATGAGGGCTCTTAGTGGTTTGTCATTTTTCATTTAAAGTCCTATGTAATATTTTGAATATTTGCTTCATGTATCTTACTGTTGGTGTAAATACGTACTTTACTATTTACACTTACTTAAGTTTACTTAGGTTAATGCATTATTTAATTATATTGCATTATTTAATTATTTTTATTTGTGAGACACTTAGGAGTTTGCACACCTTGTGATTTTTCATGTTGACAACACAGGAGTATGCACCTCTATTTGAGCACATGGTGTCTACAACACTATTTTGTGTGTCCCACCCTTGTAGGCTTATCCTCTCATCACTGCACTTACTTCTGTGCTTAATGGAGGATAATCCATATCTGGTGGATATGTGCTTGGTTGTCTGACACTTCATGGTGCTAACTTCTATGCATTCTAGAAGCTCTCCTGTAGCCTTTATAATTAGGCACTCCTAGTGTACTCTTGAATCAAGTATTGAATACATTGTTATTCTGATCATACTCTCTCCATTTTTGGTGTACAATTGTGCTTGTGTTTGAGTTCTTAGTTCTTGGGTGAATTTTTCTCTTAGAAAAATTCTTACATGGTATCAGAGCTTGGAGACTTTCTCATCACATAGCCGTTAGAGACCTCTTGCTTGCTTTGTCACTTCAGCCTGAATTTGGAGTGCTGTAGAAATTGGGAGTGTCCAGCACTAGATCTGACCTCTCCATTGCATCCAGAATGCTGAACTGGTGAAAATTGACTATAAGCATGCCTACCTTGGCCCATAGTCGATCGTGAGGCAAATTTTTTTTGCAAACTGGCACTCGAAGGCATCGATTTGCAATTGGGTATGATTATTTTTATTGATCTAATAAGTTAATTTTCGGATCTAAATTCTCTGTCAATTTTTGCTATTTTCGGAATTTATTTTTCCAGTTAGAAAAAGAAATTTTTGTTGCAGAACTGGGCCATCAACCCCCGGCTTGCTATTTTTGGTGGATATATATTTTATTTTGGTAGGGTTTTATTTCATTCTGTGGGCTTTAATATTATACCCGCGGCCATCTATCCAACCAGCGAAATTCGGTGATGCCGAACCAAATCTAGCGGCCCCTCTACTGCCCAGGACCAGCCAAAAATATCTAGCCGGCTCACAATTTTTTGCGGTGGTAATTGACCACCGACAGATCCAATGGACTAGCCATTCAACACATATTGGCGAGCTTTGGCTTTATTGTTTCGTCTATGGCATGTTGTTTTTAAATAGTGCCTCCTCCAAAACTCCCACCAATGTGGGAATAAAACCCTCCGCAGACAGCCCCGTCAGCAAGCACAGTACGTGACACATCATATCCGATGTAGATGACACATCAACCGGTACAGTCGCTAAGTCTACAGACACGTGTTGCCACATTAGCGTGCACAATCAGCATCTGACTGTATATCCATGTCAGATCCACCTCCGTAAGCGCCTAGTCAACAAATCTATACGCTAAGCTAGAGGCCACATAGTTTTTTCATACAGTACAGATTCGTACAGTCCATACTACCACGTCAGCACCACATCATTGGTGGCCGATTTTTTTTGTTGACGTCATTTTTTGCTGTGTTAAAATTGACAGCCGTCTGACCGTCATTCACATCCATTTTTAAACTATGTTGACAACCGTTTGACCATCAAATTGAACTGTAGACACCAAAAATCGTCCCAAATGACTATATTAATCTAATTAATACTAGTCACATTCCTCTACTTATTTAATTAAATAAGTTCATTTTTGCCTAAGTATTTAAATTTAATTTAAATACTCCTAGCTCTAATGTGTTAATTTAAATTAACACATGATTCTCTACATATTCCTTTTTTAAATAAATTTTATTTATTTAAAATCTTCCATATTCCCATTAATTCTTGTAGACCTTGATTAAATTAAATTTTATTTAATTTAATCTTTATCCAAATCGCCCAAAAGTATGTGCATTCATATGAGTTGTCATCACATGGGTCCATATACCTTTTAAGCACATGTTGTCTACACCATAGGAACCTTCTACACACACATGCCACCTCATCAGTCTTATCCATCTATCTAGAATGTGAGATAAGGAGCTTAGTTGTCAATCCTTATCCTTATCTCTTGTGCTTAGTTGTCAATCCTTATCCTTATCTCCTAGTGGTTTCTAAGCACATTCTAGATGCTTCCTCTATCTATTTTAAATAGATGTCTTGTCTCAAGTTTTCCCAGTGGGCTAGGAGTCATTAGAAGTCATTATCATCCATTAGGTACCATTAGAATTTCTTATCATTGCATCATCATTCTGTCATTTTGATTTCTCATATCATCTAGTCTAGGTACATATTCCATCACTCACACTTGCATTCACACATCCAAGAGATTCATCCATTGTTGTGTTCCTAAGAGCATACCAAACATACTCTCCATCTAAGATACACCAACAAGGCTTCTTATGGATGCCTTTGTTGAGTTGTAGAGGTGGAATGGTCTTTGTTTGTCATTTGCTTATTCATTTGTTCATAGTTTGAGGTTTGCATAATCTTGGTTATAATTTTATGCAATACATTTTGGCACGTTCGATGGGACCCACGTCCCTGATCTCACTTCAGAAGTCCACTAATAAAACTTTTTGTAGTTCGGATTAGCATTTTATCGTCTCTGATAGTCTCAGTATCTTCTGCATTGTGCATCTATGCATATCAGCATCTCCAAGAACAAGCGTCTGCGCCGTCGCCAAAAAAATCAGCTTCTGCACTCTGCATTTTGGCGTTTGCGCTCTGTATTTTGGCATCTGTGCTCTACATTTTGGCATCTGCACTTTGCACTTTGGCATCTGCGCTCTACACTTTGGCGTCTGCGCTTTGCATTTTGGCCTTTGCGCTCTGCACTTTGGTGTTTGCACTCTGTAGTTTTGCATCTGCGCTCTGTACTTTGTCGTCTTTGAGTTTTAGCGTCTTTGAATATTAGCGTCTGTGACTGTTGAAGTTTAAACTAATGGTTAACTATTTCTTGAGCATTTTGTGAGTTTGAAAGTTGAGGATTTATGTTAGAAGACAAACTAGAGTGTAAAAGGCTTGGTCACATTTGAAATTGAAGCATTTTAAACGGGTACATTTAGTATAGAGCACATTTGGATTTGGGCCTTAAAATGAAATCACATCCAAAGCCTTAAGGAAAATTAACTTCATTTCAGCATTTCCATTTTCAGCATTTTCTTTTAGTATTTTATTTTCTACTATTTAAAGTTGGAAAGAACCTTGTATGCTCTAAACACGTGTGTCTTCAATTAGAGTAGCAAACTTAAATTTTTGTGGATAACGAACAAGTGTCTTTTAAACCCCAAGTCCACTCACGTATTCTCTCCCCTCGCGCCTTTGGGTGATCTTGGGTGCACAAGAAATAAGTGGACTTGTTTTTATTTTTCTAAGAGGCCTGCTTGGGGATTTCATCACCCCTTGGGACGACCTCAACTCCAACGTTCTAGCGCAGTATAAGAATCAGGGGGTGAATCGAAAGACACCTCTCCTGGAAGTGTAATATTGTCACTCTTGGCTAAGCCCCAAAGAAATTTATACCTTTGGGAAGTGAAGGAGGAGATTGGGTTACCATCTCCCCCCGGCTATGTGGCAGTATTTCCTTTCATCTACAGATTTAGGCCTCACGTACCTTGCGTATATCGAGGATGCCCCCTAGTTGAGCCTTGTACAGCCTAGTTCAACCTTATAGGACTGTTGGTGTGTTTGGAGTGTTTGAAACACATTTGTATTGTACATATTTCATTGTTTGCTTTTGCATCTTAAACCTAAAAAATTCAAAAAAAATCATAAAAGTTCAAAAATCCAAAAAAAAATTAAAAACATTTCAAAAACACAAAAAACACCTCTTCTTAATCATCATTCCAAATCATTTCACATCACATATTCCTTCCATCCAAGACATCGTTCCCTCTTACATATCTTACCTTCCTCATTCAAAACGTTGCTTGACATCTTCATCCTCTTTATTTATCTAAATCATTTCCTTGTCATTCAATCGCATTCCTAATCTTCATCCTAGTCATGATTCATCATTATTCATATTCAATTTCCCTAGTCAAGCTCATCATGCATTCTTAATTCGATCCTTCAAATCAGCATTCTTCTAATCCAATCCCTTGTCAAATTCAGTCATCCAAGTCATAATCAATCTTTCAAAAACTTCATTCACATCTTCTTCTATTTCAATTTGACATCACATATTCTACTTCGGACATAGGAGCATTGTCTTATCATTGGACTTTCATTCAAATCAAACATTCACTTTATTTGCATTATCATAGGGTTCTTATCAAATCAAATTGAACACTCATCCAATCCAAATCCAAACAAAATCAATATCAAATCAATTCAAATTCAATCAAATCAAATCATATCAAGTGCAATCAATTTCAAATCAAATCAAATCAAAGTCCAATCAGCAGAAAGCTCCTAATTCCAAGTTCATATTCCCTCTTCAAATCTTTTCATCACTTTTCATCTTGCATCCATGGATTCAAATCCGCATCTTCTAATGATTGAAAATATTGCACGACAACATGGTCTCGTACCTCCTCCATATCAAATTCCTTCTCAACACTTCAATTCTAATCTATCTCATGTTCATCATTCTCCTACCTTTGACAAGGGAAATCTATCTCCTTATCCTTCATTTGTAGACAATTCCATCCATAGCCAATATAATTCCTTCGTCATAAATGACTTTGCCATAGTAATTGAGGAACTAAAGAATACACTCTTGGACAAAATAAGTCCGTAGAAAAAGGTCATTTTCTTTGCTATGTGTCCTTCATTTTCTAGCTCTCATATCCCTCCATACAATTCCATTCATGGCCCACACAATGCCTCAGACATAAATACCCTTGCCAAGAAAATGGAGGAAATGAAGAATTATCTCTCATATTTCAAAGGCATTAGTTCTCATGTCCCATCCAATCCTAATCCTCCATGTTATCCCCCTTACTATGAACCTAATCCAAATCCTTTATCCATAATTCCACCTCCACAAAATCCTAAGCCTATAATAACATTATCCTCTAGTCCTCCAACTACATCATTCCCTAATCCTCCAACAACATCATCTCCTAAGCCTCCAACAATGTCATCCCCACCTCGTCAGGGGTATTTCACATCACTTTTGGCTAGATTGAAAATTCAGCATAATGTGAGCCAATCACCCAAAGCCACACCTCCAGTTCCATCTCAAGACCTTCCTTCAAAGCATGATGTTATTGATTCCTCTTCTCCTCTAGATCTGAGCACTTCTCCATCCCATCATTCCACTATCCCTCAAGATTCATCCATCCCTCCTAGTCCATCTTCTGATTCCCCTCCTAATCAAGATCAAGACATTACACCTACCACACACATTACCGATTCCATTCCATCTCCAGCATTAGCATCCATAGATATTCCCCTTCATGAAAAAGTTTCTTCACTCCATTCACTAATACTCCTCCATGTCAAGATCAAATTACTCCATCTCATGATTCCATTTCCTCCATGCCCACATATGATGATCCACTTACCATGTTATATGATCTTCTTTCACCACATGATTCCATTCCTTCCTCGTCCTCATATGATTCTAGTCCATTTCATGATCCACTCCTTGAGCTATATGATATTCTTTCATGTCAAGATCAAAGTACTCCATCTCATAGTTCCACTCCCTCCATTCCATCTCATGAACCTATTCCATCTCACAATCCACTCGTTCCACTCAATGATCCTCTTCCAAGTCAAGATCAATGCACCCCTTCATCCATATTTCATGATCCCTCTCCATCTCATGATCCTATTATTCCTCATGACCCCCCTCATAACCCTACTCCTTCACATGATCCTATCACACCTATCCAATCTCCTCATGAACCCCATACACCTAGACTCGCATCTTGCATTGAGAATACTAAGTATCCCCTTAAAAAAATAATTCCTCAAGATGTTGCTACACCTTCCACTTTTTCCAATTCCAAAACTCTTCCTTCCACACCTAAAACTTCTCCTCCTTCATCTTCCAAGTCCATTTTAGGTCCTTATAGTCCATCCATTCTAGGTTCTTATAGTCCATCCATTCTAGGTCCTTATGTTCCATCGTCAAACTCTTCTTCTCTTCCTTCCATATTAGGTCCTTATATACATCCTTCTACCTTATCCACGTTTTCCAATTTATCCCCTCATAGTCCTAGTAAAGATCAACAAAGGTGCATGTCCTTGAATTTCTTCCAATGTTCACCTTCCATACGTTCTCCATCTTATTTACCTTCATGCACCCATACCATGGCCAATGGAAGCAAATTGGATGCCAAAGAAAAAGAAAACAAAGTCAAAAATCCACAAAAGTGTAAGGATCAACATGTCCCATCTAAGCGACATGTTCAAGAAAAGAAAAATCAGATCCAAAATGCAATCAAAAAGCCACAAAGGCTAAAAATCAAAAGTGCAAAAGTTATGTGGATACCAAAGCTACTTAATGTAGTAATGAATCTCAAAGAAAGATTCCAAATGACATCCAATTCTGCTAATCCAAAGGCTTCCCTCCTTCATAAATTCTCCCAACCTCCATTTTCCAAATCCATTTTGGGTCCTTATACATCCAAATCCGCCATCCCAACTCTATCATCTCCTTCATCCATTTTGGGTCCCTATATCCCAAAATTCCAACTTTCTCCTACACATCCTTCACAATTTACTCCTTTCCACCACCCTTCAAGGTGTGTGCCAATGAAGATCTTTCCACTTCCTTCACAAGTCTTCCAACCTAGTATCCATCAACCATGTCTTCCTCCTACCTACTCAACTCCCTTAATCCAAACTTTTTCATAGGTCATTGTCTTCTATTCCCCAATTCACTTTAGCATTCTTTTCCTTACCCTATCAACATCTACGAGAAAATACCAACAATTCCTTGAAAAAAAAAAAAAAAAAAAAACAAATTAAAGAAGCATAAATATCAAGGGATACATCCATATACCTAGATGTTTGAGTCCTCCCTTCATTTTCCTACTATGTATCCATTGTCTTCCACTTTCACTTACCTATCCATTAACTTCCCTTTTTCCACTTGCACTCTACACTAGGGGCAAGTTCCATCCATATTGTTCTTCCTTACCTATCTTCCATATTCCATGTATCATCCATTGTCATTCCCATCTTTGATCTTGAAATACACTTTCCATTTTCCCTTGCGCTTCATCCATACAAACCTTCTATACATATCCTTTCATGCTCCCATCTTACTGTTCATTATCCTTTGGTGTCCATTATCCATACATTATCCTATATACTTCCTACATTCTTCCATATGTTTGATCTTGACACATTATCCCTATCTTGCATTCCATAGTCCTTGTCACGTTCATGTTCATACATCCCTTTTCCATCCATATGCATACATATTCCCATCCTCTTTTCATGTTCATTCATATCTTTTCCATCCATATCCTTCATATAATTATCCCTCCTCCATATCCTTCGTATCATTATCCCTTTTTCATGCCTTCCTTCATTCCACTTTCATACCCATGCTCATAATCAATACTAGAGGCACAACAACAAAAATGCTCATACATGCTTAAGAAGAGCACATGCCTTCTCTTGCTCCATATGCGAGCTTTCACACCATCCGTCCATTTTCATGCAATCCTTCCCCACCATTATTTCCTTCCATTTTCATATCTTTGGAATGGGGCATTGTAGGTCACTTCTTTGAAATATGGTTCTTGGTTCCCCATTATCTGACACTATATCCTTTGGTCATCCATATTATTCCTCCATTCATATATCTACCCAACCTTCCTATCCATTTACAAATACCGTGGCTCTCCCTTGTCATTGGTCTCAATCCATTCTATTCCACATTCATTCATTCATATCAAATTCAATCCAAATCTTCCACATTCATTCATGTCTATCTCCCAATCTATTCAATCAATTCATTTATCCTCTAATCTCATCATATTCTCTTCTTCCAATCACTTCATTTCCATAATCAATTCCTTCATTCTATTTGCATCTACCTTGATCAAATTTCTAGTCTTCCATTCAACACATTTTTACTCTAACAAAATATTTATTATTTTCATAATAGATTCCTTCCATTCCATTCCAATTCAATTCATCCATTATCTTATCTTATCTTATCCATATTCTCACCACACTGAGCTTCCATCCATAAAACCAACCTCATCAAATAGTGATTGCAAACAAGCTTACACAAATTCACATTTAGACTCAATGGTTTGAGAACATCATTCCTTTTACTGTCATTTCCAGAAACCAATCACAAATATCTCATATGAACTTCATAGTTTCTCCACCAGACCCCTCTCCATATTGCTTTTCAGTTTGGCAGCCTGACTTTGCGAGCTCATAACTTGGACATACGGACTCCGATTTAGGTGTAATTTTTTTTGAAATCAGGTAAAATTTCCTGAATTTTCTAGTGGTGGTGTTGTTTTTGGCTTTGGTGGGCAAATTTTGTAGAATTTGCATTTTTTGGTGACTGTACTTGCATAATCCTGCCTTTTGCAACTTCAGAAGCTTTGTACGGGCACATCTGGTCATATTTTTAGGTTTCATTTTTTTTGCAAGTGCGTATTTTTTCATCTAATTTCCAGATCTGAAGTTAGATTTTAGGATTGTGTGGACAAATTTCTCACTTTTAGAATTAGGCCTTCTTTGGCATTGCAAAGCTTTGATTTTTTTCAAATTTTTTGTAAAACTAAGCTACAGTGCTTAAGTGACAGATTTCAGCCTTATAAGGCAGTTGTAAAAGCAAAATCAGAAAGTCCACTTTGTTCATTTTGACAAGTGGCTCATTGTAAACGCACTACTTATAAAGTGCCAAAGCATCTTTTTTTGGGGGGCTCTTTTGATTGAGTGAAAAGGGGGGGTGTGTACTGTGTTCTTGTGTCTCTTTTTTGTGCTCTTTCATTTTTGCATCATGGGTTTTAAATATCCTCTTCTAACTTCACGCAACTATTCTACTTGGAAAGATATTGCATGGAGTAGATTAATGGAAAAAGGATATAGTTTATATGTTGATGGTACAATTACCAAACCTACTGATGCTAAAGAACTCATTGATTGGACAAATCTAGATTGATAGGCTTTAGGTGTAATTAGGAGTTGTGTACATGGGGATCTTCTCTTTCACATTAAAAATTATTCAGAATCTAAGGAAGCTTGGGACAAACTTGAATAGTTATATGGTAAAGTGGATGAAGAAAAGGAATTTCAGATTGAGGATGATCTACTTCTCTTAGATCCTAAGCATTATGACACAATTCAAGATTATATCATCAAAGCCAATGAGTATAGGTCACTTCTAAAAGATTGTGGAAATCCCATTAAGGATGATAGGTTGATACATCACATCCTAAAGAAGCTACCTTCTGAGTATGCTAACTTTGTTTTGAGTTTTAATACTCACAAGTTGACCATGGGATCTACTTACCAGAAACCTTCCTTTAATGGATTTGTAGACATGTTGATTGTTGAACAATCTCACTTGGTGGATTTTGGTCTTCTCAAGTCATCTAAGACCAAAGCCCTAGTAGCTAGTGATGATCATAAATCTAGTCAAGGGGGAAAAATAAACAAGAAGAAGAAGCAGTGGAAGCAGAAAACACAATCTAAGACACAACATGACTCCTCTCAACAAAGCGGTTCTTTTTCAACCAAGAAAGGAAGTAATGAAAAGAATGAAAAAATCTTTTGTGCATATTGCAAAAAGCCAAATCATGATGAGCATAATTGCAAGACAAAAAGAATCGATGAGTTAGAAAATCTACTCAAGAAGAATAAGATACAAGTGCCAGATACTTCCAAGGATTCTACTCCTAACTCTTCAAAGGGTAAAGGTCAAGCACTTATGGCAAACACAAATTCTTCTTCGAAATGGATACTTCACTCAAGTGCCTCCTACCACATGGGTTCTTCAAAGCAAGACTTTTCTTCATTGAAGCAGTCAAAGGTGCCACACATCTTCATGGGAGATGATGCTAAAATGGAAGTTGAAGGGAAAGGACATGTAGAAATGGAAGATGGGGAATTCAAAGATGTTCTCTATGTTCCAAATCTAAGCTCTAATCTCCTCTCAGTTTACCAAATCACTCACCTTGGAGATGGTCATAAGGTTGAGTTCCTTCCCGATTCAGTGATGGTGCGAAGTCTCAAAGATGATTCATTGGTAGCAGTTGGGAAAGTCAATGATGATAGGAGGATTTATTCCTTCTCCCATTTTATGCCTAAGAGTTCTTCTCAAGCCTTGTTAACTCACTCTAATTCAAACAACTTATGGCATGAGCAGTTTGGTCACCTTGACTTTCGCTCTCTTCAGCAACTTTTCTCAAAATGCATAGTCAAAGGTCTACCCAATATCAACTTTTCTAAGGGGGGGTGTTCATATTGTTCAATGGATATGCATCTCAAGGAGAAGTATGATAAAGGGAAGTCTTCTTGAGCTCCATTTGTTCTTTAGCTAGTTCACATGGTGTTAGCAAGACCCTTTGTAGTGACTTTAGTCAGCCAAGGCCGCTACATACTTGCATTTGTTGATGACTTTTCAAGATTCACTTGGGTCTTCTTCCTTCATCATAAGAATGAAGTAGTTCATAAACTTCAAGACTTCAAGGCTCATGCTGAAAACAAGTCAAGGAAAGCCATCAAAGTACTTAGAGTGGACAATGAGAACATATATGTTGACAGAAGACTTAAGAACTTTTGTAGAATTGAGGGGATTGATCTTCAGAACTCACTAGCATTCAGTTCATACAAGACAGATGTTGCAACAATGAGGATTAGAACTCTCCAGACCATGGCAAGTTGCATGATAAAGGCCAAGTCTCTTGATCCTACACTTGAACTTGATGCCATTAGCAGTGCTACTCACATACTTAATAGATCTCCTCATCCAGCCTTAGATGGCAAGACTCCTTTTGAGGCATGGTGTGGCAGAAAACCAGTTGTGAGTCACCTTAGAGTCTTTGGTTGTCCAACATGGGCTAACCTTTCTTTCAGGAGTTGCAAGGCACCAACATCTAGGCCTTCTATCTTTATTGGTTATGAAGACCATGCAAAGGGTTACAGACTGATGGATCCTGAGACACATGAGATTTTTATGGAGAAGGATGTTCACTTTGAGGAAAGTTCACCGAGCTTACCCTCTACTCATCTCTGCACATCATACACAGTGGAAACTGATAGTGACACTAGCGATAGAGCTTCAACAACTTTAGACACATGGGGTTCTGTCGGCAGTTGCAGTGAGAGGTCACATCAGTCCAGTCCATGTGCTTATATTGCCATAGTGAAAGGTCCATCTCAGCATGGTACATCTCGTCTTCCAGCTCTAGCATCAGTTAACTTGGGAGACAGACTTGAGGACTTACATCTTCTCGTTGATGATGATTCTTCTATAGTTGTTGTGAGGGCTCACTCTGACCCTCATGTCCATTCTCTACATGATCAATCTTTATAGGTTGGTGTGATTGTGGATCCTTATGAACAACAATTAGTGGAGGTCTCTTTGTCAGTAGAGGAGACAGATGGTTCAGTGGAACAGGTTCAACAAACATCCTTGCCAGATTTGCATTCATTCTTTTTAGCATAGTTGGAAGAGGTGAACTTTAGCATCAGTACAAGGATACTTGAGTAAGTTTTAGGGCCAGCATACATCTTCACGATAGTACCTTGGGCATTATTTCTTCCTAAGGGGAGGAACACCATTCTGCATTCTTGGACCAACTTCTTCATCGGAGTGGCATTCACCTGTTGGCATTCTTCTTTTGGGGGGGGAGCCTATTCTGTCTCTCTTCCTTCTTTCATTCTCTTTTGTATATATTGGATGTATGTTGTAATGGGGGGGTCTTGATTACTCCATCCATTGATGCATCCTCTTTTATCTCTCTTTTTGGGGGAGGGTTTTTCCCATGAGGTTTTCCCTCTTTCCCCGCTTTATGGGAGATTGCATTTTCATTATGTACATGGGTACCTAACATGGCCTAAGCTGGGACCCATTATGCATCTTCATACTAGATCATAAGCTTACAGGCATTCCCCTAAGTTGCACGTAAGGGGGGGGGGGGGGGTGTTGGTGTAAATACATACTTTACTATTTACACTTACTTAAGTTTACTTAGGTTAATGCATTATTTAATTATATTGCATTATTTAATTATTTTTATTTGTGAGACACTTAGGAGTTTGCACACCTTGTGATTTTTCATGTTGACAACATAGGAGTATGCACCTCTATTTGAGCACATGGTGTCTACAACACTATTTTGCGTGTCCCACCCTTGTAGGCTTATCCTCTCATCACCGCACTTACTTCCATGCTTAATGGAGGATAATTTGTATCTGGTGGGCATGTGCTTAGTTGTCTGACACTTCATGGTGCTAACTTCTATGCATTCTAGAAGCTCTCCTATAGCCTTTATAATCAAGCACTCCTAGTGTACTCTTGAATCAAGTATTGAATACATTGTTATTCTGATCATACTCTCTCCATTTTTGGTGTACAGTTGTGCTTGTGTTTGAGTTCTTAGTTCTTGGGTGAATTTTGCCCTTAAGAAAATTCTTACACTTACAATGTCACCATTTGATTATTTGGAGAAGCAATATTTTGGTACTGGATAGCTTATTTAGAGTGCATATCCTATAATTAGATTACATTTCTTAGACTTTGCAGAATCCTTCTTTCTTAACACCATTCTTTTCTTTTTTATTTTCTTTCTATATCTTGACCATGCTTAGACTGTGTGGCTAAGACATTGGTGTCATTTCTTGGATTCGATCTTTGGTGAATATCCTTGGCATTCCTCTTTTAAGAACTTTTATAAACTCTTACGCCAAACAATGATCTTAGCAATTCCTTTGAGAAGACCCTTCTATTTGAACCATTGAGGTTTGGATTATTCCTTGCTGCCTTCAACCTCGGTTTGACAACTCTTGAGATAACCAATCTTTAAATTTGCAAAGTACTGAGAACTTGTTGATCTAAAATTATGAATTCAAGATTAAAAGTTCCCTGTTACTACAAGTAACATCCATTCCTATGTTGGTACAAGAAATGAAATCATAAAAAATGTTTTGACAAAGAAATACCTCTTCCTAGAAATTGAAACCAAAAATAATGGTTAGTAAAATATGTCAATATAAAATCTTGAGTGCACCTACCCCTTGTATTGACACAACTTTGAAAACAAACACATGACTAAAAGAAAACACACAACTAAAAAGAAACACACTTGCAAAAATAAATACACTTGCAAAAAATAAAGACACTTGTAGAAATGAAATATATATTTTTTATTATTATAATTTTTTAAAATATTTTTTTTGAATCTCTTAGGCTTCAAAGTAGTGCTTTAGAAATTGCCCATTGATTGGCAATGAAACTAATTCCCCCTGTAAGGAACTCAGCCTAAAAGTGTTTTCTCCCAAAATTTTCATGATTTGATAAGGACCGATCCATAAGTGTTGAAACTTTGTGTGGCTACCCGAATTTTCTTTTGCTTGTCCGAGAGTAGAAAATTTTTAGATATCTTGAAAGGCTTTATCATGGCCCTCTTATTGAACCACCTCTTGATGACTGCTTGATGTTTTTCCATATGCTCCAAAGAAGCTATCCATCTTTATCCATGTCTAAAAGATTCATCAATTTGATTTGTACTCTTTCAACATCTTCAACATACCCACTCATGAATTTTAAAATAGGAATTTTGAGGTTAAGTGGAAATACTGTCTCTTGTCCATAGACAAGTAGATATGGAGATGTCCCCAAAGCATTCTTGACCCTAACTCAATTTGTCCATAGCGCATATTTGAGTTGTGTATGCCAATCTTTAGGATTATCCTTCAACAAATGTCTAATTACCATGATCAAGGTCTTATTTATAGATTCACCTACACCATCACCTTGCGAATAATAGTTTGAAGAGAATTTGATGATAACCTGATTTTCTAGTGCCCATTGAGTTATGAATGCTGATGAAAAAGCCAATCCATTATTACACACTAAGGAGAATGACATCCTGAATTTAGTAATAATGTGTTCCTCCAAGAAGTTTGTGACAACCTTAGCAGTGCAATTTTTGAATTTCTCTTCTTTTGTCTAGTGTGAACAATAATCAGTAGCTGTGAGAATAAAAGTGTGCCCTATTAATGGTGGTGGATTTACTAGACCAATAAAATTTAGTCCCCACTTTGTGAAGGGGTGTATCTTGAACATTGGTTGTAATGGCATTGCAAGATGTCTTTCTCTATTAGCACTAGTTTGACAAATATGACAAGTACGCACATGCTCAAAAGTATCTTTGAATATTGTGGGTCAGAAATAACCCAATATTAAAATCATATGAGTAGTTACTTTTTCTAAACCATTCCCTATACCATACTTATTGTGAAAATTTTCCAGAACTTCCTTTACTTCCTATTGCCACAAGCATTTCAGGTAAATCCCTTCATAGTTCCTTTTGTATAATTTTCTATCATGCAACATGTAGGATTCACACTTCATTTTGAGTCCCTTATGCTATGAACTATTCATCCAACTGGGATACTAATTTTGTAAAAGATATTAAACAATATCTTGGTGCCAAACATTTATTACACTCTGACCAATATCAACTTGAGATACTACAATCCTTTTCTAGATCATCCATATCTATTTCACCATCAAACTAGAATTTATTTTCATCTTCTATTTGATTGTCTACTATCATTTTTGATAATCCTTGGTCTCTTACTAACTTCATGGGTTGGATCTCTAAATAAAATTCTTGAAGGATTTCCATCCATTTCCCTCGTCTTTCATTGAGTTCATTTTACATTAATAATGTCTCAACTACTAGATCAAGCACAATCGCATATACCTATTCCTTAATATAATGATGGAACTTGTTCACCGCTTTTATTAAGACAAAATATTGTTTTTTGAGATTGGAATAGTTTAACTCAACATTTTTTAGGGGGCAGCTCATAAAGGTAATGGGCCTTTTATCTTCCTTTTCCTTCTTCTATGTGAGAATCCCAACGCATGAATATTCTGAAGAAAAAGAGTATATTTTGAAAGGTATTCCATAGTCTAGACTTACCAATACTAGGGCCATGGAAATGGCCACTTTGATATCTTTAAAAGATTTCTTAATCTCTAGAACCCATTCTATCTTAGCTCCTTTTTTGAGTAAATCATTAAGGGGATGAACTATCTCTGCAAACTCACTTATGAATTTGTGTACAAATTTTATCTTCCCAAAGAAAGACTTCAATTCTTTTCTACTATGGGGAGTCGATAACTACATAATGGCTTCAACTCTATTAGGATCAATGGAGATTTTGGTTTCAGAGATGATGTGTCCTAGGTGTTTCCCTTTGGTAACTCCGAACAAACATTTCTTAGGATTGAGGGACATGCCGTATTTACAACATCTATTTAAAAATTGTCTTAGATTAGAAATATGAGTGCTTTAATCCTTTGAAAAGATAGTTAAATCATCCATGTAGATGACTATACACTTATTTATCAATCCCTTAAAAGCTTCATCCATGGCTCTTTGAAATGTAGCCCTTGCATTAATCAATCCAAAAAGGCATTCTTCTGTAGACAAAAGTTCCCCATTTAGTCATGAATGCCATCTTCGACCTATACTCTTCATCGATCATGATTTGATTATCTCTCATTTCTATGTACTCTCCCTCTCTATCTCCATCTCCATCTAGAATTATCTCTTCCTATATATATATATATATTTTAGCATGAATGTTGATGGTATTCCTTTGGGGGATTATCTTGAGCATTGGAGATTTGGTTAGCATGAATGAAATATTGCATTCATGTCTATGTTTGTCATTGATGTCAACATAGTATTGTTTTTATGAAGATTGTTATAGTAGCAGATAGAGAATGGGTCGTACAAACAGTGTATTGAGGACGAATTCAAGTGTAGTTGAGGATATTTTTGGTCATTTTCACCCCCCGTTGACCCCATTGTTGATAACCAATTTGAGAGATCTTCAATGGGATGGATTCTTGTTTTAGGTTAACCCACTAAGTTTGGTGGCTAACATTTTGTGTTAGTTCAGTCCCTTCATTGACCGAGTTGACTCAATTTGTTCTTTAATCGAGTTGTAGTTTCTTCTTTTGTCGAGTTAGCTTGATTTGTTCTTGGTCGGGTTGACCCATGCAAATGACATCCAATAGATCTCATGTTTCATGATACATATGCCCATCCTAATAAAAGTATGAGATATTGCCATGCATCACCATTCTAACATTTCTTCATGTTGTGAAGTCTCTATGAGGCTCTGAGGTCTGGAATTGTGCCACATGGAAAAGGGTCTAATGACTCATATTTTCATGTGATACCTACTCATCCTCATGAAAACACAAGATTGCACCATGTATGCTGAGTGCTCCAAACAAGTTGGCTCTGGTGGACCTATGAGTGACAAAGTTTTGTTGTTTGTTATTGGTCCACATACTTCCATATCAATAGTTGGCAGGTTCTAAAGTTTCATATGCATGCAGATGAGATATTTTTGTGTGTCACCATTCTAACGTTTCTTCATACTGCATAGTCTTCACGAGGCCTTGAAGTCTAGAATTTTTCCACGTGGTAGAGGGTCCCATCTTTGAGGTTTAACTTAGATCAACATGCACATGCACAAATTGACAATGGAGATTCAACAAAAGATTAAAATATTGTCATCCGCTCTATCAAATGATAAAACATAAGATGCTTCCACGTGTCACCATTCTGACATTTCCTCACACAAAATTGTTTCTTCAATGCTTTGAAGCCCATAATTGTGCCACACTGCCACACATCACCATTCTGATGTTTCTACATGCTACAGAGTCTCCACAAGGCTTCAAAGTCTAAAAGGTGACTAAATCTCTTGTTGGGGAGATTCTCATGACATCTGGGCCATCCATGTTAATGGAAGATCTTCATTGATGATCAACATTCAATTATGGGAAAATCAACAATTCCCCCATGGTTAACTCTTTATTTTGTAGCTATTTGGATTCTTTTGGCTATGCCACACTATCAGGGCCATTTCTTCAATACGAAGTGACTTCTTTAGCTACGCTTGCATGACACCATTGTACTCCATGCCTCTTTAATGCATGAAATGATTAGATCTTGGAGATTTGATCTCTTACAAATAAATGCATTATTTATTTCTCTTCTTGCCACTTCCATTAGTAGGACACTCCATGATCATATTTTCTTCTGATACTCAGTTACTGCTCTCCTTTGCAACTAAACTCCATTATGGCTGGAGTTTAAACTCATGGTCATATTTGAGTTGTGCCTAAACTCTTTAAAAGATAGTTGCAAATATTTCTTAAGGGATATTCTCTACTTGTATTTTGTAGCAACATTATTCTATGCAACTTTTTCCTTCCATTAATGAAATTCCTGCTTCTTAATTCTTCTTGTCATTTTATTATTTGTGCATGTATCTTACCTTATATTGAATGTTTCTTTCCTACTTCTTAGAGTTATATGTTGTGTTTAACATTTTGATGATTTTTGTACTATGAAGATGTCTTTCCTTTCAACATTTAATTAACTCCAAACTTTCACATGAGTTTTGAGAGGGTAGAATAGGGTTAAGATTTGTGTATTTGGGTATCTCATTCATGTGTTGTGCATTCATAGATTGTAAAAATAGTTCTATCTTGGTGTATCAACTCACTTTCCCTTTCAATGTTTTATCTTCTATTCTCCTTCTCCCTTTTCCTCTCAAGCAGTAGTTTAGGTGCACCCTAATAGTAAGAAAGCCAACCTTCTCTAGAGATCTGACCTCAAAGTGCAAGTCCCACACTTGAAGGTCATTTCCATGTTACACAAGGTTTCTTGAGGGTCATACCTCAAGTAGGGGTATAGAATTTTGTGTTAATATTTTTTAGTACATTTGGTGGGACATATTTCAACTTCACCAGTTCATTGGTCAACAAGTTTGAAGATCCAATCACTGAGAAAATGGGTGTTTTTCTTGGTGCCATCAACCTTTGGAGGAACTCATTCAACACCATGGAGACTCTATGCATCTATCAATTTCAACAGACCAAGTGTTGGTATGATTTTCAATTTTAAAGTCTCTTCAGGATTTTTATGAAGGTGGTTTTTGAAATGCTTTATCATAGATCCCCTTCATAGAGATGCCTCCCAATTTACCCCATACCATGAAAAGGCTATTCCTTAGTCCTTCCATCCTCTATTTCAACCACAACCTGGTTATGACCAACAAGATTACCTAGATCACAGGAGGCCGATTTTACTTCAAAATCTTCACAATATTTTTGGACACGAATGTGTTGAAATTTCCCTATCCAAGTACATCATAGTCCAAGAGTTCTAGGAGTAGCAAGAGAGGAAAAATAAATCAAGCCCATATGTAAATTCCTCCTTAGGTCTAGTATCCCTTGCAATATCAAATGAATAGCTCACTCAGTTTCCTATGAAGCCTTATAATGATCCCAAGGCCAAGCTAGAAAAGCTCTACAATTGTATAGATGGTTTGTGCCTTGGATTTTCTAACTTGGGAAGGATTTTTTATGAAGTTCATAATCCTTATGAGTTTTTAGATATTGGAAATTTTCTTATGTTATAATCCTCATGAGCTCTTGGATTGATGTGGTGCATAGCAACAAGGAGATATGGATATCTAACCCTTATGCATACTAGGTGGTGTCTAAGGTAGCATATGTTTTTAAAGAGGCTTAGGAGGCTCTCTTCCATTTGTAGCACAAAAAAAGAGAGTTAAGATAGAAGAAATATGAGCAGGAGGCAAGGCTCAAGCTTTCCCAAATGCAAGAGGTTGAAGCTCAAGAACCTCCAAGGCATAGATTTGTTAGCTTCAAACAAAGCAACCCTCCTCAAATTTCCACTTCAAGCTTCCTTGAATGTCAACCTACACTTTGGACACCTCCACATGTTGATGATGGTGAGCCCACACATGATTATTGTCCCTCCTTCATTATTGATGAAGTGGACACACCTTTTTCCACTTTAGAGTTAAGACAAGAGAAGTTGCCAATTGAGGAGCATGTGTTGCAGCAAGGGGTCATGGAGGAAAAGAACAATGAGGCTGTTCCTATTCTTGAGGAACAAAATTTGGCTTTTGAGCCTAGGGTGGAGCTTGAGGACCTACTGCAAAAGGAAGAATAGATAGACCATGTGTTATAGTAGGAGGTCTCCCATGATATGGTGGACAAAGAAACATTTCCTAGGCTCCCCTAAGTAAATGAGGTACATGTTGCTGCTCATACACCAACACATACTTCAGAGGGAGAAATATTGTTACAACAGCTAGAAGCATAATGGAGGCAGTTTGAGGTAGAGCTTGCAAAGTAGTTGGAAGCCAAACAATAAGAGAATGAGAAAATTATTAAAAGGGAGTTGGCCACACAAAAAAAAGATGTGAGAAAGAACTACAAGTGAAGCTAATGAGCATGTTGTTTGCTACAATGAAGACACCAAAGGAGGTACATTTGGCTCTTTCTTCCACACCACAAGAGCCTACAAAAATGCAAGAGATACAACCTCTTATTTGCAAGGATTCACATGGGCTTAGGGAGGAACATGAACAACAACAACTCCAACAAGAGGATAACAAATTACTAGCCACACCATTAGAGCTAGCCCCTACTGGCCATAAGGATTTGGAGGTTACAAAGCACAACATAGTCAAAGTTGATTGGCTAGACCAAGCACCATTAAGAGGATGCCTCACAAGGCATCTAGCTTTGCAAAAATGCATGTTTCCCTCAGTCATGGTCATTCTAGAGCATGAGGGAGAAGAAAAAGCATGTTTTGCTCAAAATTTTGATGTCCCAGTGCTAGAGAGCTTCATTATTCTTAGCATTGGGAAGGTGTTTCAAAATACAATAGTATGCTTCTCATACTTGTTGATCTATCTAGGTGCCCATGTGCATGGGAGAAAAAATTAGCTTGTAAGGAAGGGAAACTATTTCAACAAGCAAGTCAATGGATTTTTTTGTAAATGCCTATACATATTAGAGTAGGTGTTCTCAACTATCCAAGAAGTGTGTGTGCACATTTGCTCCCTTTTCTAGAGCTATCTAGAGCTTTTCGGAGCTCCCTAGAGCCCTTTTGTTTTTTCTAGTTGCAAAATTTTGGTGAAGTTGCAGCTGGGATAATACATCATTTTCTTGCTGATGACTCCATGCCCAATGGATAGGCCATTGATCTTATGATTAACAGGCAAGCATCCCCTCTGAGTCACCAAAAATATTGACCATTTTTTCCCCTCACTCAGCCCATCACTGATAACTAATCTGAGAGATCTTCAATGGGCTAGCTTCTTATTTTAGGTTAACCCACTAAGGTTGGTGGCTAACATTTTGTGTTAGCTCAGTCCATTCATTGACCAAGTTGACTTGGTTTTTTCTTTAATTGAGTTGCAATTTCTTCTTTTACCTAGTTAGCTTAGTTTGTTCTTGGTTGGGTTGACCCATGTAGATGAGATCTGATGACTCTTATGTTTTTGTGATACAAATGCCTATCCTAATGAAAGTGTGAGATGTTGCCACACATCATTATTCTTGAATTTCTTTACATTGAAAAGTCTCTATGAGGCTTTGGGGTCTAGGCTCTCATATTTTTGTGTGATACTTGCTCATCCTCATGAAAATGTGAGATTGCAGTACATATGTTGAGTGCTCCAAACAAGTTGGCTCTAGTAGGCCCATAGGTGATAGAGTTTTTTATCTATGATTTTTCCATGTACTTCCATATTAGTAGTTGGTAGGGTCCAGAGTTTCATACACATGTAGATTAGATATTGCTGTGTGTTACCATTTTGACATTTCTTTATGTTGCAGAGTCTTTGCAATGCCTCAAAGTACAAAGTTTTTCCACATGGTATAGAGTCCCATCTCCAGTGCTTAAGTTAGCCCAACTCACACATGCATAGATCGACAAAAGGGATTCAATAGAAGATTAAAAGATTGCCATCCATTCTATCAAATGACAAAACATAAGATGTTTCCATGTGTCACCATTCTGATGTTTTGTCACACATCATTGTTTCTTCAATGCTCCAAAGCCCAAAATTGTGTCACATTGCCATGCATCACCATTTTGATGTTTCTTCATGCTACAAAGTCTCTACAAGGCTCCAAAGCCTAGAATTTCATGACAACTATTGGATCTGGCACATATTGGAGTCTCCTCATTGCATCTTAGCCATCGATTGGAGATAAAGAAGATCTGCATTGACAGTGGTGAATTAATCTCTTTTTGGGGAGATTCTTGCAACATCTAGGGCATCCATTTTAATTGAAGATCTTCATTGACCACCAACATTCAATTTCAATGAAATTAACTATTCCCCCTATGATCAACTTTGCATTTTGTGATGATTTGGCTTCTTGCAGCAATGACACACTATTAGGGCCAATTCTTCAATGTTGAGTGACTTCTTCAGCTATGTTTGCATGATGCCATTGCACTCTATGCCTCTTTAATGCATGAAATTATTAGATCTTGGTGATTTTATCTCTTATAGTTGGATGCATTTTTTCTTGCTCTTATTATCACTTCCATTAGTAGGGCACTCCATAATCAAATTCTCTTTTGATACTTAGTTATTGATCTCCTCTACAACTCAACTCCATTATGGTTGGAGTTTGAACTCATGGTCATATCCAGGTTATGATTGAACTCTTTAAAAGGTAGTTGTAAATATTTCTTAAGGGTTATTTTGTCATTTTATTTTGCAACAACATTATGCTTTACAAATTTTTCCTTCCATTAATGAAATTCCTCCTTCTTACCTCTTCTTGTCATTCATTATTTGTGCATGTATCTTGCCTTATCTTTAATGTTTCTTTACTACTTCTTAGAGTTATATGTTGTGGTGTTTAATCTTTTGATGATTGCTACACTGTGAAGATGTCTTTCCTTTCAACATTTAATTAACTCCAAACCTACATGTGAGTTCTGAGAGGGTAGAATAGAGTCAAGATCTATGTATTTGGGTATCTCATTCATGTGTTGTGCATTCATGGGAAGATATTGTAACCACAATCCTATCTTGGTACATCACCTCCATTTCCCTTTCAATGTTTTACCTTCTATTCTCCTTCTCCTTTTCCTCTCAAGTAGTAGTTTAGGTGCACCCTGATAGTAAGGAAGCCAACGTTGAATGGAGATTCGACCTCAAAGCCCAAGTCCCACACTTGGAGGTCATTTCCATATTACACAAGGTTTCTTGAGGGTCATACCTCAAGGAGGGGTGCATAATTTTGTGTCAACATATATGTTCTACATTATATCTTGATGAAATGGACAAGTATGAATGCAAAATGTCAAAGACACACGAGAGTTATTCAAGAATTATAGAGGATAGTGTGTAGATAGAGTATCTGATAAGTAGTTTTTCATATTTGGATTGTATTTCTTAATAGGGATAGAATTGTGATAAGTGCAATTAGAAATTGAAAGTAGATAAACTTATGATGATGCCAGTGAGTGCACATAGTTAGAGGTCACACTTGTGAGAAGTTGTAAAGACTGCGAGTCAACAATATTTTGTAATTGTAAAAAGATGTAATGAATTGTAATATCTTAATAAGGTTCTATTATAATTAATTAGGAAACCTCAAGGCCAACTCAAGGAATTTTTTTGAGGATGTGGTATAAAGGAAGACTATTTTCCTTGTGATGAAGTATCAATTTTCAAGTAGTAATTGTGTGATATACAAATTACTTGGTAAATGAGAGTAAGCAATCCAAGAGATTATTGGATGCGAAGTTCATGATCTAGTATTGAGATATGAAAGAGTTTTCGTCTAGTCAAGAGGATAGAGAAATTTGAGTTTATTCATTTCTATTGTTTTTCAAGGAATAATACAAAGATCAATTAGACAATGAGTTTGGTTGTCTTGCCCCTAAAGCTATTTGGACAGTGGGTCCTTCTACCTGTTGAGATAACAGTTGTTGCACACATTACATAATATTGTTATATTGTATTATTTTATTTTGTTATGTAATGTTGCACCTAGGTGGATGTGCAACATGTAAATATTCCTATGGGATATACTTGATGAGTTGTATTTTAACATTGCAATAATATTTCATGTAATTATTTAATATTGGGGAAAAGAATTTAAATTTCTAATATTAAATGTGGGGTCAATGGGTTAGGTAGCAAATGGTTTTTATAATACCACTTGGTGGTTTTGTGAGACTTTCTACTATATAAGCAACCACACGGGTAGTTGTTGGTGTAAGAAGGCAAAAAGGGAAAGAGTCAAGTGGGACAAGGCTTGATAGGTTAGTCAAGGGAGCATTTGTAAAGGTTAGAAGCATGACATGAGATGTGTGGATTCATGCTTGTTCACATGGATTACTTGGTAGTGGCTATGAATTTGAAGGCTTCCATGATTGTATTGCAATGGTGTTTTTGCTAAATAATAAATGGTGATGGATGCTTTTGGAGGCTGGGTTTTTCCCTCAATGAGGGTTTCCCAGGGTATATCTTGTGTCACACTTTTTGTGGATATGTTGTCTATTCTCTTGCAAGTGGATTTTAATTACATATTTATTTCAGATCTATTATGGGTTATGTAGAAACAATTATATATTCTTTCTTGCAAGTTTCCTTACAAGTGGTATCAGAGCTATGGTTTTATTATTGTAACCCTAGATTAAATCCATGAGAATGCATGAGAGTATAAAAGAAAGGGCATGATATATGAGTTGATTATTGTAGATATGAGGGTTTTGGATTTACTATAATGATGGGATGTTGGTAGATTTTAGGCATGTAATATTGTTGGACAAAAGGATTTTTTGAATTTTTCATTTAAATGAGGGTTTTAGGGGAAGCTTGTAGAAATCACCTCCTGGGCAACAATAGACCTCACCATTGGATCTGAGTAGATGTTTCCATAAATCTTGATATATAATATGCCCTAGTTCAAAAGAAATGAAAGAGATTTTTAGTTTCAGCCCATGATGGTTGCCAGATTTAATCTTGTAGAAATTTTTGCCACAAAATATAAGTAAAAGTAAAAATCATAATGAAAATGGTAAAAAGACTATCTTAGTAAAATGGCCATAAATTTCTCTTAGGATATTAGATTTTAGACTTCTTATAAGCATTGGAAAGCTAATTTAGAGCACTACAACTTGGTGTAGGCTTAGTTCTATAATTTTGAGTTTTTTAAGGTTCTAAGAGCCCAAAAGTCAGATGTTATTTATTTTGAGCACAAATTAGGGCATAACTTGGGCATACAGAGTCAGATTTTGGACTTCAAGTAGTTAAAAAAAAGCTCTAAGATAGCTCTATAAATTGGTTTAGATTTGGTGTAGGTTTAGCATGATTTATTTGATGATATATTAATCTAAACAGTTTATGATATATATTGACTATGGTAACATTATGAGTTTATGACATTGTATGTTTGGAGATTTAAGATTTGATGTCATTGTATACTTAGTTCATATTTCAAATTGGTCTCATGATGACATAGTTATCAGTATTTGGATTGGATATGTATGATGACTTGTTGGGGCTACAAGTTGTGCAGTGTTGTAAGTAGTCTATACTTATAGGTTGCATTTATAGCTTGGTTATGGGTTGTCTTTGCCCATTGATATTTCATTATTGATGCATATTCAAATTGGTGGTTTGGATTTGGGTTATCTATGCCCTAAGTCACATGATTTGCTATTTTTTCTTTGTGTAGAAGGGATGAGATGTTGTTACCAGGTATACTCATGGTAGAGGATTATGGTTGACTATTTTATACTAACATATTGGACATATTTAAAGTTAGATGCTTAGTTCATGGATGTGATCATGGTGTCATGGATTTTGACATGACATGATTGGATATACAAGTAAATCCTTGATGTTCATTGGTTTGGATTCTTAATTTGGTTATGGTGGTATATCTTGTTGGTCAAGAATCATGGTTATTTGGTTTCCTTTGAGGAGCTCATGATGTGCACTTTGAGTTCTTTGATGGTTTGATTCCTTGGTTGATTCTCATGGTTAGAGGATGATTTTTTATTATTATGTCATGGATAGCTTGGATACACAATTTAGTGGGAGCTTGTGACAGTGATGAGGTGATAGTGCATGATTAGTTCCTGGTTTGATTTATATCTTCTTGGTTTGGAGATCTTGGTTTCACTTGGTATTGACACTTTGGTTGTGTGAGTGTAGACCTAGTAGATCTTCATGTAGGAGATGGATATTATGATGCCATAATTGACTTGGTACCATAGTTGAGTGGGAGTTTTTGGAATTGATATATTTATTAAGTGCTTGTAGATGTTGGAGATTTTTCCTAGATCATATTGTTGCAAAAGAGTCTTTGACATTTGCATGGTGCACTTGGTTATCTTCATGGTGTGCGAAGATGTTTAGATTTTGAGGACTCATGGGGTTCTTGGTTATCTTCATGGTGTGTGGAGATGGTTCTTCATGGTATGTGGAGATGGTTTTCTTCATGGTGTGTGGAGATGGTTGCATCTTGAGGACTAATGAGGTTCTTGGTAAAGGTGTGGTTCATGTTTTCATTTGGCATGTTATCCTTGGTATGAGGATGATTTCTTTTTTATGTCATGGTATACTCTTGATATTGTAGAGCTATAAAATTAGTGCTTAAAGGAATACAATGGAGAACCAAAACATTCAAAACAATAGATTTAACTCACATATATGATTAGAAAAAAGAGAATCAAAGTACCAAAGTAGCCTAAGAACATGCAAACCTCTTAAACTAAGCAATCTTCCCTTTGATGCATAGACGTGTCCATAAGAATGAATGTATGCTCAATGACGTTGCTCAATCTTCAATGAAGGATATGATTCAAAATGGATTTGTGGATGGATTTTTCCATTATGATGGTATTTTGATAGTCCTTAGTCTCTCAAAATAGCATTATAACATTAGCATAGAAGTGGATGATATTTGTGAAGGGAGAGTGTTTCATTTATAGGCTAAGGGGTAGTGAGATGGAGGGCTAGGATGCAAGGAAGGGGAGATGGTTAAGGAAGGCTAGGATGCAAGGAGAAGAGAGCACATGGATTGTGCTTCTTCAAAGCCCTAGCCTTGTGACAAGTGTCACATTGGATAGGGAAGATGGTCAAGATAGGTGGTTAGAGGAAGTTATGAGGGAAGAAAAGGGGGGATGAGTGTGGAAAATAGGTGTAAAAAGTCTTTAAAGAGCCTTTAAGGCTCTTGAATAGGAATGCAAGACTTTAAGGGTGGAATTTTGACTTTAGTTTGGTTTAAGACTTTCTTAACCCTTGGTTAAAGTTGTGCACATGTCTAAGGAAGGTATTAGGCTTAGCTTAGGATGAGATTACGAGGCAAGTGGTTTGGATAGGTCAAGTCTTTATTTGAATATATTAAAAGAGGATGTTAAGTCTTTGTTTGAATATTAAAATGGAGGATAAAGTCTTTGTTTGAATATTAAAATGGAGGATAAAATCTTTCTTTGAATATTAAAATGGTTGGTGGGTGGAAGTTTTAACTTTAAAATGGAGGATGAAGTCTTTGTTTGTATATTAAAATGGGAGGTGGGTGGAAGTCTTGACTTTGGCTCGGGTTAGGAATTCTTAACCTAGGATTAAGGTTGTGCACATGAATAGAGTGAGGATTAGGCTTGGATTAGAGGGGGATTAGGGGGCAAGTGGCTTAGATTTGATGGGATGGGTTAGTTAGGTGGCTAAGTGAAGTTAAGATGTGTGAATGAGTTGGATTAGGGGCTAGGATAGGGTTTAGGGAGGCTTTTAGGATTTCAGATATTTTATTAAATGATTTATTTAATAAAACAGGGAAATAGAATTAAATTGAATAGTTATGAGGATTTATTCAATTTGATAGAGGAATAGGGATTTAATTGATAAATTGATTTTGGGTGATCTTTTAATTTTTTCAATTGGATTATAGTTAATTAAATTAACTAATTAACTACGGGATGACAATAGATTAATTAAATATTAAATACTTAATTAATGATGCCTTAGGATATGACTAAATAGGATTACTTAAGTGATGTAATCAGATTTAGGTGTCTACATTTTTCCCCTCTTTGAGATAGTGTTGGAACAATACTATTTCAAAGAAGTTTGAAGTTAGACGACATGAAGAAAACTTTGAAAGCAACATGATTGCCCCAGTCTTGAATAGAAGAGGAGAGAGTGGACTGTGTGATGCCCCCTTAAGAAGATGGTAGGGAGAGAAGGTGAGGCCTGATAGCTTCTTGAAAGGTACAAGAATCTAGGGCGAGCAGGAGGACTGAGAGTGTTGAAGAGAGGTGGTTCAAGGAAGCATATACTCTTACTATGGGAGAGAAAGATAGAGGAAAACCTTGGGCATAAGGAGAACCAATGGGTAAGAACACTGGCTATAGGGAGAGGGGGGAGGGTGATTGGTTTTCTAAATTTGAACCTAGGGAAGTGATTTGGAAGATGGGAGATTTGGGGAGATTATGATTCATAGATTTATGATTGGTGATGACTAAGATTATGATTGATGCAGGAGCTATGATTATGATTAATGTAGGAGCTATGATTATGAGTGATGAAGGAGATATGATTTAGGATTGATGAAGTAGCTATGATTATGATTGATAAAGGAGCTATGATATTGATGACTGAAGGAGATATGATTATGATTGATGAAGGAGCTAAGATTATGATTGATGAAGGAGCTGTGATTATGATTGATAAAGGAGCTATGATTATGATTGTAATATTGATTGGATGGGATGCTTGGATAGGATGGAATGTTTTGATAAGATGGGAGTATTAAGTAATCCATTGAAGCTTCAGCATGTGAGTGTTCCAAAGGGGAGCACCACCACGTAGTTGAGCACTTATTTTGATATAGGAATATTGGGAATATGCCAAGGTTACTAAGAACATCAAGAACTTTTTACCAATATTACATAGGACTGACATGAAGCAAACACGCAAGGATTGCCCCAACATCACACATGAATCTTGAAAGAATCAAAATGGAAATGATACTAGATAAATGAAAAGAAAACAATATTTCCCAAGTGCACCATGTAACCACAAGTGATCACATGTTTGGACTATGCAAGGGTCATATCCAACTGACTCACAAGCAGTAAAGAAAATGAAAAAGACTTGATCAAAACCTTGCTCTTGAATTGTCCCATTCATAGTGCACCATGATATAAAAGATCATGGCAACCATGAGGAGGGAACAACCCAAATCACTTGGAAGAGATACTTTAAGAACCAAACATGAAATACTGAAAAGAAAATAAATCGAAAGAAAATGTAAATCCATGAAAAAGTAACCTTTTGCCAAAGAGATCGGTAGCACTAGATACTGAGGGACCAAGATAAAATGAGAGGAAGGATGCATCCTACAAGGATCTATCGGTAATATCAAGGACTAGGATCAAATGGGACATTAGAACTATTTATGAAAACATTTTAATGACAAGGGATCTCATATGAGGATTCGCAAAAGCACCTAACCAAGAGAACTGCAAATTTTTATTTGTATTTCATTGTTTTTTTTTTTGATCAAGCATGAATTGACGTGAAGAGATGAAAGATATACAATGATAACAAGCAAAGGACTGACATGCAAGGATGTTATAGTGGAAAAACCAAATTATTTACAAGGGATTACCATACAAAAGTTCAGTGTGATAGGATAATGGCAGGAAAGACGAAGATGAGAAGGTTAGCAGAAGAAAATCTAGGGATGAGGAGATAGTGCGATGAAAAGTGTGGGATGAGAAGCTAGTGGAAAGGGATAGGATATAGCATACTATTACTATAGGGGAGGTGAGGTGTGGAAAGGATGGAGGTACTTGCCAACTTGACTATTATGATGGTGGGTAGTGAAGCTTGTTGCCAAAGATATGGATAGCATTTAACAGAAGCGATGGAGAATGTTGTTGGTTATATAAAAGGTGAGTGAATTTGATGAAAGCCCAACAAAAAGAAGTGTTAGCTGAAGCATAAGAAAAGTGTGAATGAAGAATTAAGCTGTGAGTGAAATACCAATGGCTGATTCATAAGAGCAGAGGTAGAAAATGGAAGAGGTGATAGAAGGAGGAATGAGGGGATGGAGTGAAGAGGAAAATGAAAGCCAAGGAGAAAGGAAATGGTTGCGAGGGTAGAAGTGTGGTATAAAGTGGAGTGAACAAGAAGGAAGAGAAACCTTGCCATGTCAAAGTGTGCGATGTTGTGATCAGGGAGTGGTGGAGGCTAGCAAAATTAATTCAGCTCAAAATTAGCCAAAAGAGGAAGAAGAAGATCTGACCTTGTTGCAATTGTTAGTAGAATGTGCGATGCAACAAATAGAGTTGGAGGAAAAAGAGAAGGAGACAAAATTACCAAGTGTGGGAGTCTTGTTAGAGGAAGGAAGTGCATAAGATGAACCATCTTTAGAAGAGACTCTTCTAGAAGAGGAACAAAGATCCATGATTCGACCAACAATAGTCTTATGGAAGAAGGGAAAAAATAGTTTACGGGATATGATGCAGAGCTCTAGGGAAAAAAGGGTGACCCTATGTTGTCTGCATTTCAACCATTTTGAGCATTGCAATCCAATGCTGTAGTACAAGTGGCTCATGATGCAGCAGTGGTGATGGAGAAAGCATTGGTAGAGGAAAAAGAATGGGCTGACTGGGCAGAGAAAGATGCAAATTTCTTTCAAGGCCTAATTGAAAGAGCATGAGAGGATGGTGCATAGACAAAAACTGAGTACCTAGGGATGATGTTAATAATGGAGCAAACAAGTGTGGAGACCATGGAGGCAACTTTGGTAGCTGGGAGAGTGGCGATGGAGAGATGTGAAAATGAATTAGTGCTCCTGCAGTCACCAGTAGAAGCATTCAAGGAGTCAGCAGTGTAGACTAATAGTTTAGCACGGAGGTCACAAGAGCAGCTAAATGCAAGTAATGCATGCTTTACATGATACCAAAATTATTTGAATACAATGAAATATGAGAGGGAGTCAATGAAAATGCTAGCAAATAGATATGAAAGAGAACACGATATTACATAGGGGACAACAACTATTCTAGGAGCAGAAAGACTACGAGTAGAAATGAAAGATGTCATGGAGTAGTAAGTGAAGGTTGCATGAGAGACATCATATTACATGGGATTATATCACCAGGTAGTCCCTTTGGAGAAAAGGAGAGGAGTTGTATACTCTGAGAAACATTTTATGGAGCAAATAAACACCCTTTTGAGGCATGGTAACATCCTGATCCCCATGGATACACTTTGGGCAGGTGTGAGGATGACTCCAGGGGCATCATCATTTGTAACTGGGTCTGAAGGAATGCCATTGATTGGACACCCTATCTTGCCACCTCCCCTAGGGAGGCTAGAATAAAAAATCTGCTAAACATTATTAGTTAAATGGAATGTTGTTGTTGCTATAGTAGGAGAATAAAAGGTTTGTGCTTGTTGTTGTGGCAATCAAAGGGACAATGAATGTTGTTTGTAATGCAATCTCATGTTTTGTTGTTGGGATTTTATGGAAGATATATGGATGTTTTTGTGTTTTTGTCAAATATTTAAATGTTTTTGGGATGTTTGATATATATTTGAATGTTTTTGTGTTTTTGTGATAAATAATGAAATAGTTTGACTCTTGTAAAAGTGGGAACAATACAATCTGTAGAGGAAGGGTAACCATGACTTGTAGGTGAGAATGTCTATGTAGATTTAACAATTATGATAGACAATAATAAAACAAAATGTGGGGATGTTTCTCTAGGTGTGTGATGAGATGAATGCTTATGAAGCTTGGGAAAAGGCATTGGGACCTATGCAAGGCTTGTGATGGCCAAAAGAGGTCAAGAAGGGCCTTGAAAAAGGTGTTTGGGCCTAAAAAGATGTCTCAGGGGCCTGAAAAAGGCATTTGAGCCTAAAAAGGCATCTCGGGGGCCTGAAAAGGTCAAAATACGACCTTGAAAAAAAATGTTTAGGCCTAAAAAGGCATTTCAGGGGCCTGAAAAAGGTGCTTGGGCCTATAGGCATTTTGGGGGCTTGAAAAAGGTGCTTGGGCCTATAAAGGTATTTTGGGGGCCTGAAAAGTTCAAAATAGGGCCTTGAAAAAGGCGTTTGAGCCTAAAAAGGCATTTCGAGGGCCTGAAAAGGTCAAAATAGGGCCTTGAAAAAGGTGTTTGGGCCTAAAAAGGCATTTTGGGGACCTGAAAAAGGCACTTGGGCCTATAAAGGCATTTCAAGGGCTTGAAAAGGTCAAAATATGGCCTTGAAAAAAAAGTTTAGGCCTAGAAAGGCATTTTGAGGACCAAAAAGGACATTTGTACCTTGAAAAAGGTATTTAAGGCCTAAAAAGGCACTAGAGTGATCCAAAAAGGACACTTGGGCCTTAAAAAAGCATTTGAGGCACCTAAAAAGGCACTTTGGGGGCCAAAAAGGACATTTGTACCTTGAAAAAGGTATTTAGGCCTAAAAAGACACTAGAGTGGTCCAAAAAGGACACTTAGGCCTTGAAAAATCATTTAAGGCCTAAAAAGGCACTAGAGTGGGGAGCCAAACTCTCACACTTACGCCTACTTATTCTGTGCCTCTAGCTATATGAGGATGAAAGAGTCCGACGGATATCTAGGCTTTCGAGACAGGATTGATATATTTGTTGAAGGTGGTTAGACTAATTGTGGTCACTGCAACTTAAATAAGTCTAAAAATCCTTCTTGATTCACATTAATAATGGCTGCATGGAAGGAAGGCAACGGTCAAATTTGCGACATCTCTTCTGCTATCCGAGTTGTGCTAGATTTTCCTAAGCCCAGAATTATGTTTCAGGACATTACCATGCTTCTTCTTAATATCAATTTTTGAATATCAAAAATTGAGAGGAATTTTGGGGTGGTGTTAATGTTTCAAGCTTTTATGGCCATATTTGGCAATTATGACCCCTTTTGAGTGCTTTGGAATTTTATTTTATTTTTGATATTTGAAGACAATTTTTTGAAAATTTTAGGTAGTTTTGGGTGATTTTTGAATTTTTTTGGTAAGTTTGGATGATTTATGATTTTTTTGGTATTTTTGGATGATTTATGATTTTTTTTGGTATTTTTGGATAGTTTCTCTGTGCACCACAAATAGGCAAGCTATTGCCTTGCTAATGCCCATCGCTGTGTTGGCTATCAGTTCTGTCTTTCCCTCCATCCTTGTGGGTTTGATTTTGGGGTGATTTGTGCATAATCCTTTGGCGATCTGATGGAGGACATTAAATGAGCAAGTTTGGCTTGATTTTCTAAATGTAACAACGATCGGTAGAGGAGTGATGGGGTTGGTTCTCCTTTTGTGGTGTGAGGCAACTGGCATGGACCTTGCAAACAGTTACAACTCCAAAAGATTCTCTTCAAGAGTTCTATGTGAAAGGGTTGTAAGTCTATTGGTTTCTCATTGTGAAGGTCTATGAAAGGTTTTTGTCTCATGTCAAGGTCTTTATTGTGGAAAGTAAGGTGTGTGTGAAAGGGTTATGAGAGAAGGAAGCTTTTTTTTTTTTTTTTTTTTGATAATTTTGGATGATTTATGAATGTTTTTGATTTTTTTTTTGTCAATTTTTGAATTGGAACTAGGATGTGAGTGAGATAGCGATGCAGGATTTTGCTGTAAGGCTAAAAAATATACAAGCATAAATAGGAAATGGGTGGATGACTCAGGAATGGAGGATAGAATATAGTTGTGCATATGATAGGAAAAATTTTAGGACGAGGAAATAGCATTGATGCAATATGGTTATTGTTACATGGGTATGATACACAAAATTATTGATTGCATGACAAGGATGTGGTACATAGAATATTATGGCTTGGTATAGGTATATGATATAAAGGCATGGTTTTAAGGATAAAATACACTTGATATGATACATGTGGTAAGGTACAAAGATGGAATAGGTATGCTAACCATGGTAGAATATGTGATCTAGATAGGCTTTCCAAGCTGGTGTCATGAGTTGTTGGAGTGCGAGGAGGGAACTCTTGGAATATCTTGGAAAATGGGGAGATGGGCGATGAGATGTAAAGGGGTGATACTAGATATGTAGGTCATTGATAGATAATGAATAGGCCAAGTACACCTACTGACTAATTGTTAGGTTTTCACTAGGGTATCGATCCAACGTGCTTGAATTGCCAAGTATTCACCATTGGACAATTTTTTTTTTCTTTAGGCATAGAATTTCTTGAGGTGAATGATGTTAGTGGGATCATTCATGACTTCACCTTAAAGTGGGGATAACTAATAGGCCCCTAAACCAAAATATGCTTTGACCACCTAAGGACCAAGCCATGTGGGCTCAAACTTGCCTTTCTTTTCTCAGTCAGCTTGGACTTTCATGTTTTCTTTGAGGACCATGTCTCCTTCTTGAAATTAGCATGGATGGACTTTCTTGTTGAAGTTGCGCTTGAGGAGATTCTGGTAGACCATGAGGTGGTCATAGGCCTGTTGCCTTTTTTCATCAAGTAAATCTAGTTGGGTGAGTCTAGCCACTTTGTAATCCTCATATGATATCAAGCCTTGCAAAGAAATGCATAAGGATGGGAGTTTAATGTCAATAGGTAATACTGCTTTAGCACCATAAACCAGGGAGTATGGGGTTGTGCTTGTGGATGTACGAAACGAGGTGCGGTAGGTCCATAAGGTGAGGTTGATTTGTAAATGCCAATCGCGGTCAGAATCATTGACCACTTTCTTTAGGATTTTGAGTAGGGTTTTATTAGTTGCCTTTGCTTGACCGTTACCTTGTGGGAAGTATGGGCTAAAAAAATGGTGATGGATATGAAGGGAAGTGTACAGTTCCTCCATATTTAGGTTTTCCAAATTACCTCCATGGTCAGTGAAAATGGTAGCTAGGATGCCAAAGTGACATATGATATGATATAGGATAAACTTGGACACTTGAACTGCCATAGCAGTGACAAGGGGAACTGCTTTGACCCACTTAGTGAGGTAATCAGTGGTGGTGATTATCCATTTGTGTCCTTTAGAAGAAAGTGGTGTAATAAGACCAACAAGATCAAAGCCCCAACAGGCAAAAGGCCATGGTGATGCAATGGGTTGCAAGTCTTGAGCTAGAGCTTGGATCAGATTAGCATGTTGTTGACAAGGTAAACATTGTTTCACAAACTCACATGCATCATGTTATAGAGTAGGCCAATAATACCCAGCTTGAAGGATTTTCTTTGCTAGCATTATCCCACTCGTGTGCGCACCACAAAGTCTAGCATGTACCTCTGTGAGAGCCATTGTAACCTCATTTTGATCTAAAATTTAAGAGAGAGTATCATGATAACCACAATGATATAGGGTTTGGGTGATGATAGTGTAGCGGGAAGCTCTACGAATAAGGTTTTGGCATTGGGTTCATGTGAGGTGAGCAGATATGATACCATTTGGTAGGTAAGCATGAATTTTGTGGTACCATGGGGATTAGGGACCAACCAAGATGTAGATTCATGTTGATTCATCATTCTCATATGTGGGTTCATGCAGCTGCTCAACCAAGAATTCATATTGCATAGCTTCGCGCAGTATTTCCAAGAGAGAACCAATAGTAGCCATGGCATCTGCTGCTTTATTTTGGAGTCTAGGTACCTGTATGAACTGGAGCTAAGTAAAATGATCCTTTAATTGATCAACCAATTTCTTGTAAGGTAGTAGCTTATCATCCTTGGTTTGATATTCATTTAAGGCTTGTTTGATGATAAGTTGAGAATCACCGTAGACTTGTAGCTGTGGGATATTCCATTCAATGGCAATTTTGAGCCCTGCAACAAGGGCTTCATACTTTGCAATGTTATTGGTACACCAAAACTATAGCTTGAAAGATTTAGGAATATAATCACCTTGAGGTGTGACCAAGAGTATGCCTACACCAGAGCCATTAGATGTATAGGAGCCATCAAAATATAGCTTCCAGGATGGTTGTTTTTCTATCAAACAGAGGTGTTCATCTAGGAACTCCATAATGAGGGGGTGGTCAGCAACCAAGGGTGCATCTACCAAGTGATCTACAATAGCCTGGCCTTTGATGGCCATTCTATCAATATATTGGATGTCAAACTCACTGAGAAGCATAACCCATTTTGCCAGGCATCTTGTGAGTACTGTGCAAGAAAGCATATATTTTAATCAATCAATTTTTGAGATTAGCTGCACAGTATGACTCAACATGTAATGGCATAGCTTTTGGGTGGAAAATACCACTACTAAGAAAGCCTTCTCCATTGGCATGTAGTTGAGCTCATATCCCACTAATTTTTAGTTGATGTAATAAATAGCCCTTTCCTTCCTTGCATCATCAAGTTGTGCTAGAAGAGCACCTAATGCTATGGGAGTAGCTGTGATGTACAATATGAGTGGATGCCCTGCAACTGGTGGAACCAAAATAGGTAGATTAGCCAAGTATTCCTTGACGAGCTTGAAGTTATGTTGGCAAGCAAGGTCCCATCTAAAGTTTTGATCCTTCTTGAGCAGGTGTGTGAATGGTTGACATTTATCAACAAGCTGGGAAATGAACCATCTGATTGATTGGAGTTTTCCCTGTAGAGAACGAAGGTGTCTGAGTGTCCTAAGAGGAGCCATTTCTATGATTGCTTTGACCTTTTTAGGGTCAATCTCAATTCTATGTTGTGGCACAATGAATCCCAGGAGCTTTCTTGAGGTGACACCGAAGACACATTTCTTTTGATTTAGCATGAGATGATATTTTGCCAATCAATTAAACACTTCTTCAAGGTGAAATAAGTGATCAAGAGCATTGAGAGACCTTACTAAAATATCATCCACATAATCCTCAAGAATCTTATGGATTAGGTCATGGAAGATGACCATCATGGCACACTGATAGGTTGCCCCAACGTTCCTTAGCCCAAATAGCATCATATTGTAGTAGAATGTGCCCTAAGGTGTAGTAAACATTGTCTTATGCTGATCTTCTTCTACTATATGAATTTGGTTATATCCAAAGAAACCATCCATTAGTGACAAGAGTTCATGACCTATGGTGAGATCCACAATCATGTCGATATTTGGTAATGGAAAGTCATCATTCATACAAGCTTTATTAAGATCCCTAAAATCAGTGTAGATTTTGATATCACCGTAAGGCTTGGTAAGAAGTACCATGTTATAAATCCATTTAGAATAATATATTAGGCGAATGATTTTGGCCTCCAACAATTTTTCTAACTCTACTTTAACCAATAAAGCAACTTTGGGGTGCATCTTATGGAGCTTTTGCTTAACAAGCTTGGCCTTGGGACCTATGACCAAATGGTGTACCACTAGCTTGGGGTCCAACCCTGACATGTCTTGATATGACCATGCAAAAAGATCCACATTCTCATGGAGGACCTCAATGAGAAGATCTACCTACTCAGGTGGTAGAGAAGTTGCAATGTATGTGATATGTGGTGTCTCTGTCAAACTGATATTTACTGGCTAAGTTTCCTCTGTCAAAACTAAAGATATAGGAGGCCTATGCTCTTGTGGGGAAAGGCTGAAATCTCCATCTTCAGGCACCTCAGAGAAGTTTTCACCATCAAATACATCCTTTATTTTTATTTCATTTTTTGAGTTATCTAATGACACTTCAGAGGAGTTTTCGCTAGAGGACATATTTCCTTTGATTTTTTCCTTTTTTGTTTCCTTTTTATTTCTATTTTGTGACTGGAGATTTCCTCCTCCCTGAAGTAACCTATGGGATCTAGCTTGTTGACATATGTCGATGGTGGTGGTGATCGTTTATTTTTCATTTTTGCCCCCATGAATTTAAGGAGCGCATGCTTGGTAGAGAATTCGTCAACATGAACAACACTTGGTTGGTCCCAATCTATGAGTTTAGGGTGAGCAAGGGGTAGGTCTATGAGATTTAGGGATAGTTGGAAGAGCACAGAGGCTCTTAGGATTATTTCATCAAGGAATATATCGTCATAGGATTTCTTTTCTACTTCCTTAGGAATATCTTCGACCTCAACAAAGCTATTTTGGATGTTTGTGAAGGATTGGCCTTCCTTCGTAGTGCTCCCAGTTGTGAGGAATCCATAGCCTAAGCCTTTGGTTTTCTATCCCTAGTGTGCCTTTATAGGCTTTCTCATACCTAATTCCAAATGGCCCAAACCACCTCCTTGATAATCCCATTGCTCCACAGCCAAGTGATGTGACTAAGGATATTTTTGTTTAAAGTGATCAAGAAGTGCTTCACTTTTAGGAGGTGGCTCCTTGTATAGCCATGTGCATTCTCCTTGTATAGCTCTAGTGCATTCTCCTCTCCATCAAGAATACCCTTGGTAATAAATGTGGTAGGGCCCATTTTTTGGGTTCGAGAGGTGGTTTCTGGTCTAGGCCCTTGATGTGTCAGGCATCCTTGAATATGGGGATCAAGTGGTAGAACATCAATAGCAAAAGCATCTATAAGACTATACTCACCACAACCTTGGTAGTTGATCTTAACTGTGGAAAGAGTGGAGGCTAAAATGGTGTCTAGATCATGTAGGTGCTAGAGGAACTAGCCATGGTGTGGCCAACTTTGATCTTAGGACAATGATTGGTGTATGAAGCTTCAACTGCATTGCAATAAGCAAAGGGTTCAAGATCTGCATGGATGGTTATCATAGTGCCATTATGTGGAAATTTGATACATTGATGATATGTGGATGGAACAACCTTCATGGCATGAATCCATTGGCAACCGAGGAGGATGTTGTATGGAAGGTTAAGATCAACTACATGGCAAAGTGTTTCTTGAGTTGCTGGGCCAACTCTTATAGGTAGCAAGATGGTTCCTTCAGTGGTGCACTCCAAATTTTCATATGCCTTGATGGTGATTACTTCATTAATGATATCTGCCTCAGTGTATCCTACCTATTTGATTAACTTTAAATTACATAGATTTAAAGTCAATCCATTATCTATCATGACTTGTTTAACAACAAAGTCAAAAACCACGATGGCTATGCAGAGTGGAAGGATATGATCTGGTGCAACTATTGGGATATTAGTGGTTTTGAAGGATAAGGCACATGATGCTAAAAGATGGTCAACCAAGTTGCAAAACTCAGTGGCATTTATGTCAGAGGGGATGTATGACTTGTGTAGAGTACTATTGAGGATCTCTTGATAAAGTGGGCTTGTTCATAAGAGATCCAAAAAGGAGATTTGGGTTGGCATGTTCCCAAGGTATTCCAAGATGTTATATTGGGCCCTAATGAGGACAATTCTAATGGAGATACTCTAGATGGAGGTGGTCTTGATGGTGCAAAAATACGTGGGCTAGCCATATTGAGTCAAGTCTAACAAGTAGCAACTGCACATTGGGTATCTGTGCCCTTAATGTTAATGACGTTGATGGATGGATCAAAGTGTGATATGCAACCAATAAGGCTTCCATAGTCTAAATACACTAAGGTATAGTTTTGAGACTTGTCTTGATTATCTCCTTGTTTTCCTTGAGTATTGTTCAATTTGTTAACAAGAGGGTTTACAGGTGCTTTTTCTTGGTTTGTGTTATGAGGAGGGAAAGCATTTTGATACATCATTAATCCTGCATTAGGTGAAGTTTGTGCCCCTATTGTGATTTCCTTCTGATCAATTAGGTCTTGGACATAGTCCTTGAGTTGCATGCATTTGAGGGTGGTATGTCCTTTGACATGATGGAATTTGCAAAACTCATTATCTTTATATTGGGATGCCCTAGATTGGTTTAGTTTCAAGGGTTGTGTTGGTGGATGTCAAATAAGATTATCCTTAGCTAGTTTTTCAAAGATTGCATCAACAGGTTCTCCCAACGGGGTGTGTACATGAGGTTGTCTCTAAACACGGGGTTTAGTACCTGCCAAAAGTGTGATAGCATTACTTTGATTATGATGAGTAGGTATTTGTTGATTGTTTTATATGGGTGATGAGTGATACACAGGGGGTTGCTGCTGACAAAACATGGCAGGAACATTGGTAGTTGCCCCAATGATATGAACTTGTCGGGTGTTAGTGGCACCATCTGTCACCATGTTTTTGTTTTTATTCTAATATCGAGTTTTGTCATTGTTTGGTCCTTGGTCCTTGGTTTTTTCCTTGTAAAGTCTAATAACACCATCCTTAATGAGGCCTTGTTCAAGTCCCATCCCCTTTTCTTTAATGTCTTTGTATGTTTGTAAGTAGTTCATAACCATATGATGGGCGAGACTAGGGTGTGCATTGTTTATGAACATTTTGACAAGATGACACTCAGGGATGGTACAAGAAATCTTGGTCATGAGTATTTGCCAATGTTGCAAGTATTCTACAAGGCTTTCTCCCCCTTTTTGCTTAGTATGAACTAGGTCCATGACAGATAATTCAGTTTCAACAAGATGGGTGTATTGAGCCACAAAGGCTTTAGAAAGATCAACAAAAGTTTTAATAGTGCCTTGAGGGATACGACAAAACCATTCTAAGGTTGGGCCTCCTAAAATTTTGGGAAAGAGCCACATGAGGAACACATCATTATAAGCTACCTCCTGACAATGCATACAAAATTCCTTAACACGTGTGACTGGATCACTTTCCCCCCTAAATTTGTCAAACTTGGAGATCTCAAAATGTTTAGGAAATGGTGTTATCGTGATGGTTTTGTCAAACAGGTATGGGCAGTCATTCTCAAACTTGAAAGTTTCAAAGTCTATCCCATCTTTGAGGGCTTTGAGAGCATTTTTGATCTCTTCCTATTCAAAGTTTATAGGTGGGGGAGCAAGTGCCCCTAGTGTAGGATACATGCCAAGATCTGAAGGTTGATATGGAAAATCTTGGTTGCCATATGGCGTCCGTGGAAAAATAGGTTGCACAGCTAGTGGGATGGATGTTATGGGTTGTTGGAATGTGTTTTGGGTATATTGCTGCATCTGCTGAGAAGTTTTTTGGTGGGGAAGATAAGTATGAGGCTGTTGCCCTATGAGATATCTTTGTGTGGGAACTTGAGCATACTGCTAGTGTGAAGACTATGGTTGAAAGGGTGGTAAGGTGGGTAATGCCTATGCCATGCTTTGAGAATACATACCATGTCCAATATATGTGGGTTGTGCTCCTTCTTGAGAGTATGACTGATTATGAACAGGTGCAAGATAATTAATCTACAATAGAGTATTCATCATAGGGAACTGCAATGGTGGAGTGGTTTGGCTATTTCCCAAAGGTGGCATGGATAAATAGTTGGTAAGGGGTGGTAGTGAACAACAATGTGAAGTGGTGGATGAAAGTTTTTGAGGGGTGGACATGGCTACAGTGCTAGGGGGAAGACTAGTGATAGGTCCTTGTGCTATAGCAACATTCCAAGGTCCCAAAGGAAATGAGGCTGAAGAGCTTTGGCTAGCTACAAAGGGGTTGATAGTGATGTTGGGTAGGATGGAAGATGAGGTATTTGACCCCAGTGGTGGCATTTGAGTAGTAAATGAACTAGGTGTGTTGTGAGGTGGAAGTGAAAAGGTAGTGTTGTTGGATGTAAATGGAGGATTTTTTGGAGTAGGGAAATGAGTGGTTGAAATAGAGGCAGATGATACACATGAGGTTAGTTGGGATGTAGTATGTACTAAGAGTTGAGTGAGGATGGGATGGGTGTTTTTTGGAATGGGAGCAAGCACTTGGGTTGAGGGTATATTCAGGTCTGTAGGTTCGGTCTGACATGGTTGATATCCTTTGTTGAGTGAAGAGAAAGGATTAGTAAGGACAAATGACTCTGCAACTATTGGTTGCCAACCAAACAGAGGGTGTGTAGGATCTAAAATGTCAATAGGTGGTGGATGCCCAAATTCAAAGGAACCAACACTATCCCTTAAGAAATTTTCCATGATGGTTTCCTTGTTTCAGTCTATGATGGCATTAACAATGGTGGCATGACCAAGTTGGTTCATGAAAGCATCAATGTCTATGGAGGAACCTATTTCGTCAGGGATTTGTGGTGGCGGATCTGGTGGCATCATGGAAACTATGAGGTATGGTTGAACTCGAGATGTGTTATTACTATGACTAGGATCCATGTCCTTTTTCCTTGTGTTCTTACCAAAATGAGTGGTGGGTGGCATGAAAGGATGATTTTCCTAATGATGAAAATGCAAAGAGGGATGATTCTAAGTGTATACGATACTTTTAGGAATCTAGATGTTATGGTGCTACGTGGAGGAGATTGTGTTTCCTTTAAGTGTGAACTTGAATATGTGGTGGTGATATCAAACCCTATGGTAGCCTTGTGACCATTGGTAAGACAAATGGGATCAAGTGTGTAACCCAACCTTTTGCTTAAGGTGATGTGGGACACAAGTTACAGTTTATCCTAAACAATGCTTAGTTTAAGGACAACTATGATGGTGAGATGGATGGAGATTTCTTTAGAGAGACAAAGCTTAATGAGGTGATGTGAAAATGTTTCTAAGTGTGGAGCAACTAATGGAGGATTCTAGGGTATAATGATGCTTGATTTGGAGGATTTCTAAAAACCTAAGGTTGATGATAAAAAGTGGAGGAGATGATTCTACCAAATGTTTAGATGGGATGAAGAATTAACAAAGAGACTAAACCTACAAGGAGACAAGTGCATAAGTGTGTGTGGAAAAAGATGGACCTAATCAAAGTAGTTAACATGAGAGTTATTGATAAGGCCATGGTTGACACCTTGTCAGAGAGTTAGGTTCTGAATCTTGTAATCCCACTCGGTTTGTAATGCAACATCTACTCTGCCTTTCTTAATTTGGTCTAGCTTGGCAATCCTTGGGTTGGGGGTATGTTTTTGATTTTCTACTTCTATATCTCTGTAAACTAGTATTTGTGGAAGTTTAGCCTTTTTGAACTTAGCCTTAGGTTGGCTTGACATGAGATATTTCCAAGAGATTTTGATCACAACTATGGGGTTTTGGAGGTAGTGACTACACTAAGTATACCTTCTAGACCTTGGGTTGGAACATAAATCAATTAAGAAATAACAAGTTTTGGATTCTGTCAGGATTAATTTGGCTAACTATCTTCTAGGCAAGGAAAAAAATGTGTCATTTTTGGTCAAGTAGATTGGTAGCAAAAAGGTATTTTGAAAAGAGAAACTTTTGGATCTTTTTAGAGAAAAAGGGGTTTGTTGGTAACTAGACTTTTGTGGGGTATTTTCTAGGTAATAATTGTAGGCAAAAAGTAAACTAAAAGTACGATGTTGCTAGTGGGCTTGCTAACAACCATTTCTTATATATGAAGGTGAGGTCTCTCAAAGATAAAATTTGTGATATTTTCGATCAAGTAGGGTAAATGGCAAAGTATTTTTGAAAAAGAGCAAGACTTTGGGCCAACAAAGGATTTATAACTTAGGTTTTTCTTAGTGATTCTTGTGTTTTTGAGGGAATAAGTAGATCATTTTAAGACAAATGGACAAATTGGACTAGTGAGACAAGCAGTTGTTACGAATGGACTTGCTAACAACCATTGTTTTGAGATGACAAAGGTGAAACTTTCTCTCTTCTAATACGAGGATACATGAGAAAACAATTTCTCAAAGGACAAAGCAACTTTGAGAAATACAAATAGTTGATCTCTTTAGCAAAATGATTTTTTTGATAGTAGCCATTGAATTGTGTATGTTCGACAATTTTTTTTCATAGGTCTTGAGCACAGTTTAAGACAGTTCAAACACACACTTTATCCCTATAGTCAGAATTTGATTGTCATATGCTATTTAATGACCCACAGCTTGATGTCTCCTAGTTCTAGTGCAATATTTCCCTCTAATCGAAGGGGTGAGTTGATACAAGAGTTGATCGACAAAGGATACACATCAAAGAACCTTCAAGGCATGATAAATAAAAGTTCCCCTTCTGCCGGAACAATGACCTTTGGAAATGAAACCCAAGTGGCCTTATGCCTCTACCAGGGGAGCACAATGGTGAGTAATCTTGAGGGATGCTATTTTCCTTGCACTATGAATAACATACCATGAAAGAAAAGTGAGATACTTTAGAATAAGAGGGTTGTAAATGGGTTTGTGGAGTCTTTGCAATGGTTGTTACTGGCTGTGATCCACTTAAGGGTCTATTCTAGACATGCTAAAATCATGGGAAAGTTTTCCCACCTTAGGCTACCCCCAGAAACATGCCGCTTGAACTGAAGAGATGGAATGAGAAGGTTTACCCTTCCCCTCATTTATATATCGGCCAGACTATTTATCGATTTGAGCTTCTCACCAAAGGGGACACGCTTCCCAGAGGTGGATGAACTCACTAGAAGCACTCCTAGGTTGTTGCGGATGATCTTGATAACAATTTTTGGTACATGCATCACATATTTTAATGGTCTTAGTTTGCATGAAAAGAGAAAAGTCTAAGATGCGCTAAAAGGCACAATCTCAATACACGCAAGACACTTGATTCATTCTATTTGTGAAGCTTTTAGATTCTCTATCGTACAACTTGAAGACATATGTGATTAGCATTCAGATGTTCATTCTAACTTGACAACATCGCCAACAAAAGTAAAATTGAGTCAACAAAATTAAATCATGCACATGAAAGCTTTTAAAAAGGAAGGAATAAGAACATTTTCACTTTAGAGCATTCAAAATTGAATGAAGTTCATTTTAAGCACCAAAATTGAAGTGTGTTGATTTGCAATGTTCTTTAATACCCAAAATCAAATATTCATCACATTCATTTTTTTTAACCTTTAGCATCCAAGATTGTGTTGATCATGCATTCCAATGAAAATGTTATATTTTAATCTATGGCATTCAAGATTTGATTTTAGCAACATGCATTCACAGACAAGTGTTTAAATATTCAAGTTCATTTTCCAAGAGCATTAAACCATGTAAGGAGAACCTACAAGAAACATGTTTAGTGGTTTCATAGAAGTCTTCAACCGACAATGCATGAGTTAGCAAATATCCTTGCAAAAATCACCAAAGTTCAGTCATTGATATTGAAAATAAGTATCTAAAAGGCTACAAAATATGATAAAAACCAATACCATCATGACGGGCTCAAAACTAGCTTTCCGACGATATTTCATTTTCTACAAACAGAGTCTATATGCTCAATTTATGAGAAAAATACCAAATGTTGCTTCTCAAGGCTTAAAAAGGCATGTAGAAATGATGTCGTGCTGACATCATCAAAGTGAAAATTTAAATTTCATGGCCATATGGCTGTCATAGGCAAAAAAAATGACCTGCTAACATGGTAGTTCCAATGGGCGTGGACTATGCATGATTAGATAGTGACTTAATATGATGATGTTTTATTGAAATGGCTAGAACCCAATGAATGAGTGTAGTGGTGTTGGCAGTCTTCAAAGGATGTGGGCTATGAGGAGGCCGTAAGAGGCGTTGGAGGTAATGACAAAGTGTGGAAGTAGCAGCTTTTACTCTAAAAAGATAGGCACACATTTTACACTTTTTTGAATTAAAAAAAATAAAAAAAAATACATATATATGAATATGCATATTTTTACCAAACTTTCAGAAAAAAAAGGTGTACCCAAATTTTTAATTTTTTTTTAAAATTAAAAAAAAAAAAAATATTAAAGAAAATTTGAAGAAAAGAGAAGGGGAGATTTTTTTAAATTAAAAATAAAAAAATAAAAAATAAATTTTGCCTTGTGATTGTGGGGGTCCCATCGAGCATGCCAAAATGTAGAGCTGTAAAACTAGTGCTTAGAGGAATATAATGGAGAACCAAAACATTCAAAACAATAGATTTAACTCACATATATGATTATACAAAAGAGAATCAAAGTACCAAAGTAGCCTAAGAACATGCAAACCTCTTAAATTACGCAATCTTCCCTTTGATGCGTAGATTTGTCCGTAAGATGGGATGTATGCTCAATGACGTTGCTCAATCTTCAATGGAGGATATGATTCAAAATGGATTTTTCCATTATGATGGTATTTTGATAGTCCTTAGTCTCTCAAAATAGCATTATAACATTAGCATAGAAGTGGATGATATTTGTGAAGGGAGACTGTTTCATTTATAGGCTAAGGGGTAGTGAGATGGAGGGTTAGGATGCAAGGAAGGGGAAATGGTTAAGGAGGGCTAGGATGGAAGGAGAAGAGAGCACATGGATTATGCTTCTTCAAAGTCTTAGCCTTGTGACAAGTGTCACACAGGGATTGGATAGGGAAGATGGTCAAGATAGGTGGTTAGAGGAAGTTATGAGGGAAGAAAAGGGGGGATGAGTGGAAAATAGGTGTAAAAAGTCTTTAAAGAGCCTTTAAGGCTCTTGAATAGGAATGCAAGACTTTATGGGTGGAACTTTGACTTTGATTTGGTTTAAGACTTTTTTAACCCTTGGTTAAAGTTGTGCACATGCTTAAGGAAGGTATTAGGCTCAGATTAGGATGAGATTAAGAGGCAAGTGGTTTGGGTAGGTCAAGTCTATATTTGAATATATTAAAAGAGGATGTTAAGTTTTTGTTTGAATATTAAAATGGAGGATAAAATCTTTGTTTGAATATTAAAATGGTTGGTGGGTGGAAGCTTTGACTTTAAAATGGAGGATGAAGTCTTTGTTTGTATATTAAAATGGGAGGTGGGTGGAAGTCTTGACTTTGGCTTGCGTTAGGAATTCTTAACCTAGGATTAAGGTTGTGCACATGGTTAGAGTGAGGATTAGGCTTAGATTAGAGGGGAATTAGGGGGCAAGTGGCTTAGATTTGATGGGATGGGTTAGTTAGGTTGCTAAGTGAAGTTAGTATGTGTGAATGGGTTGGATTAGGGGTTAGGATAGGGTTTAAGGAGGCTTTTAGGCTTTTAGATATTTTATTAAATGATTTATTTAATAAAATGGGGATATAGAATGAAATTGAATAGAAATGAGGATTTACTCAATTTAATAGAGGAATAGGGATTTAATTGATAAATTGATTTTGGGTGATCTTTTAATTTTATCAATTGGACTACAGTTAATTAAATTAACTAATTAACTAGGGGATGACAATAGATTAATTAAATATTAAATACTTAATTAATGATGCCTTAGGAGATGACTAAATAGAATTACTTAAGTGATGTAATCAGATTTAGGTGTCTACAGATACATGTTTATAGTGTTGACATGTTATAGCATGTTCATATGGAGCATGTTATCTCTTTGGTTGAGATGGTTTAAAGATCATGTTGTCATGTTTATATTTCTAAGGTCATGTTTGGAACTTTGACAATGATCTTGGTTTAATTTCTTGGTATTGATTACATTGATCATAAGTTGGATACTTAATGATATTGCTATATTTAATTTGGAGTTAGCGTGGATTGATTAGTTATAGGTGCTCATGGATACTTAGAGATGGTGGTGATGCTGATTTCTCTTGGATTAGAGAAGTATTTGTTGGGACAATTATTTGGTTTCAATAGGAATTTTGAGGGGAATTCACCTGATATGGACTTGAGAGGAGATTGTTCTTAGATGATTCTTGGTTAGAGACTTCGATATCTTGATGAGCATTCTCATTCCCCACTCTTGGTCTACTTGGTGGTTTGCTACTTGAGAGGTATGGCCCATTGTTTCTCTCAAGTGCATTTTATTTATGCTTTTCTTTCATGAATATGGATCTTGAGCTATCGTACATGAGTTAGTTCTAGAGGGTTCATTTGAAAGATGGTTTAGCATTGGTTATCTCCATTTGAATATGTTGTTATGCTGGTTAAGTTTGGAAGATGGTTTTATATTGGGAATATTCCTTGGATTAGGAATGGTTTATGAGTTTGATCTTCTTGTGGGAGGTTTACATCTATGATTAGTTATATGGTATGGTTTGGGTGTTGTTAGGGCTTCTTGTTGGGGTTTTATGGATGAGATCATACTTGCACAGTTCACATCTAGAGGTGTTTGTACAAGGACATGATACAAGTTATTATTTTCATGGTTTCTCTTTGGTCTTGGTTATCTTTCTGGATGTTTAGTTTTACTTATTTTGGAATTGAGATTGGTTAGATATTATGATCACTAGTTTGTTCTCATGTATGTCATGTGAGAGATGACATGGTTATTCCTTTATCTCTTTCCTCTATTGGTTGTGGAGAGCTTGGGAGACTGTTGGAAATTTTTTTATGAGAATTAATCTTGTAGGTTATTGGTTTATGTGTTGTGGATGTCCTTGATACTACTTGGATTCACTTCTTTGAGATGTTGTGAGTGGATTGGTTAGATTTGACATTATGTTTTGCAGTGGGAGCTTCTTGGTATATATGTGGTAGGTATTTTTTTTGAAGCTTATGATTTTAGGTTATATATTGGATATATTGATGATGTGAGATTCACTTGGTGTACCTTTGGAGGTATGGATAGTTGGATGCATTTGGCACTTGCTATGGGTTCTATTTCAGCTATGGATATTTGACAACTACGGATACATGTGTTTACCTATGGATCAAGTTTTTGTGCTTGGAATTTTAGTTCGTACAATATTTTATGATCTTATAATGTGATAGGTTGGGTGGCTTACTCTTTGAATGGCTTCTATGTATGTTTGGTGGTAGTGACATAATAGGAGGTGAGATCATTCATGTCTGAGAAGCTAGATACTTTGATTTTTTTGCAAGTATTAGGATGGAGCACATAGTGTACTTTGATCCATGATGGTGGATGTGCTAGGAGGGATTGTTCCCTTGTTCATTTATGTGGCTATAGATTGACCCTATGCAATGTATACAACAAGTGGGAGATTGTTGAGATAATGGGTGTTGCACACATTGCATAATATTGTTATATTGTATTATTTTATTTTATTATGTCATGTTGCACCTAGGTGGATGTGCAACATGTAAATATTCTCATGGGATATACTTGATGGGTTATATTGTAACACTGTGATAATATTTTGTGTAATTATTTAATATTGGGTAAATGAATTTAAATTTCCAATATTAAATGTGGGGTCAATGGGTTAGGTAGCACATGGTTTCTATAATACCACTTGGTGGTTTTGTGGGACTTGCTACTATATAAGTGACCACAAGGGCAGTTGTTAGTGTGAGAAGGCAAAAAAGGAAAGAGTTGACTAGGACAAGGTTTGATAGGTTAGTCAAGGGAGCATTCATGAAGGTTAGAAGCATGGCATGGGATGTGTGGATTCATGCTTGTTCACATGGATTGCTTGGTAGTGGCTATAAATTTGAAGGCTTCCATGGTTGTATTGCAATGGTGTTTTTACTAAATAATAAATGATAACAGATGCTTTTGGAGACTGGGTTTTTCCCTCAATGAGGGTTTTCCAGGGTATATCTTGTGTCACAATTTTTGTGGGTATGTTGACTATTCTCTTGTGTGTGGATTTTAATTACATATTTATTTAAGATCTATTATGGATTATGTGGAAATGATTATATATTCTTTTTTGCAAGTTTTCTTACACTGCCTTCTATAACTCCTAATAGGGTTAGCACAACTCCTAATAGGGTTGGAATCTCCTAATAGGGATTCAAAGTCTCCTAATAGAGACTATGTAATATCCACACCTAGGGTTAGTTTGAGACAAGTAATACATGAAAAATAAAGGTCAGAATCATAGTAATAACAAAAATAACTATATTATTCTACCCTCTAATTTAACCCTAATCCTAAGGACGTCTCCAAGTTAGGTCTCCTAGCTCATACCTACTTTTTTGTTTTCTTGGGAGCTCACCCCTTAGGGTTCTTCTTGGATGGGTATCCTCTATCCAAGGCTACACACATATGCATATGTTGACATTATCAAAATATTTTGGCACATCAGTTATCGACCATGGCAAATAATGGAGATCTCAATATCTCCATGCTTCATGCTTTGATATTGGTTCTCATCCATGGAAGACAATGGATATATTTAATATCTCACTTGCTCCATGCTTTGAGTTTCATTAGTATCCATGGTGTTAACCCCATGAGCTATCATAATATTATCCACATGTATGATTCATTAATATAAATAAATTTATAAACATAATTAAATAAATATAATCCATAAACATACCTTTCTTACCCTCTTCTTTTCCAAGAGTCACAACCTTTCATAATACAAATCCTTTGAAAAGTCGAAAAGTCACAACACTTCATTTCTTTGGAAAAGTTCCAATACTTTATAATCACAATATTTTTCAAGAGTTAGAACTATTCATAATTATGACACTTTTGAATATTCACATGCTTTCAATATCATTGATACCTTTTAAAAAATTCACTTCCTTATTTTCTTCATATTACTTGTCTCTTCCATTTTTTTTTTGAACTCGTCTTCTCCTCTCCCACCCACTCTAAAATAAACTCTCCTCCCTTTTATATGCTAATTTTAAGGAGTTATGTATATTTATTAAACATCTCTTTAATTTTCATTAGATTTAGTTAATTTATATTATTCTATTTTATTAGTCCCTTGTCATGTCCCCTTTTCAAATAATTAAATATAATAAACTTTGCTAAGGCAAGCAGGCTCCAAAAAGGTGAAGTTTCGGCAAAAGGAGCTAATCTTTGGAAACCAATAGACTAATAAATAAAAATTATTATTAAATTATATTTTATTAACCCCTCTTGGACGTGAGTTAGGGTTATGCCCTCTTTTAAGAGGTTTGGAGGCATTTTGGGCTCATTCCAGAACTTGATTTTTGCTCATTTCTTTGTTGTTCTTTAGAGGCTGCCAAATCTGTGGAGAAGGAGACCCAAGAATGGGAGTTTGAAAGTTTCCAGGAAGGCTAAGGATGGAAGTTTGAATCCATTCCATGTGCATGCTCATGTAGAGTTTTCCTTTGTGCTGAACAGTACAGATTTGTGGGTTTTCGGGTGTGTTTTTTTTGTAAGAGTTTGGTGTTTCAGGTTGAGTATTTCATATCAGTTTGGGTTGCTACTGTATTTCAGACTTTAGGATGTTAAAATAAATTTGAATATATGTATTGGGATGTGGTTAAACTTCTGAGATAGATTATTAGTATTTTTGTGGTGTTTTCGAGCATTTTTGTGCTAATTTTGGGAGCCTGATGAGCATGGTTTTTGTCCTACATTTGGGAGCTGTTGTGTAAATGCTATATAGACCTAGAAATGTCATTTTGTAGGCCATTATGCTGCTGAAATTTCTGTAAAAATTTTCATTTTCATATTTATTAATGATATGTGAAGTTCTGAAGTTTTTGACACTATTTTGGACATACCCAATTTGGGGTCTATTGAGAAATTGGTAGATCTTTGTAATAGTGGTTGTTTGATTTTGAAAATCTGATTAGAGGCTTGAAATATCAAAAAAAATCAGAAAAGGGCCATTTTAGTGGTATCAGAGCCATGATCTTGCTAGCTTGAGGGTTTGTAGAAGTTTGCATGTCAGTTTTGACAACTACCCAGATCTTGCATGTCATAATTTATGGTTGCATGTTGCTTCTAATTAGTTGCATGTCAAAATTTATGGTCGCATGCAACTAAGTGAAAGAGAAAAGAAGATATTTGTAGCGAGAAAAGAATAAAGAAATTTTGATCAAACCTCTAGATGAAAGTAAAAGTACAAAATCCAAGGAAGGGAAAAAATGGCTGATCTAGATGAGATGGCAAAGAAATTCATCCAAGACATCCAAAATACTCAGAAGCAAATAGTGGATAGTTTGGCAGAAACTAGAGAGGCTTTGTAAATATTGACAGAAAAACTACAAGGAGTTGCATCTATTAATGAGAAAGGGAGCACTTCAGAGGAGCCAAGAAATCTGAAATCCACACCATCTAAATCAACCAAAACTATTTTCTTGCCTGCAGATGAGCCACCAGTACCAAATCCAGCCATTAATCCCGTGGAAGAGGTTACAGGTAACTTGATTGCATTAAGAGCTACTTACAATGGCTTAGATGATGACTTTCATAGTTTAGTTCCTTTTAGAGAATATGTGGATATGATGAACACTTTGATGCCCAAGAAAGAGAACAGGAGGGAGCATGACATAAGTGGAAGAGAGCTCAAAAATAAAATAAGCAAGTTTACAACACCTACTTTTGATGGAACAAATAAAATTTCAGCTAGAGCATGGCTACAAAAATTACAGACTTTCTTCACACTTAACCCCATGAAGGAGAGTGATGCTGTTCAATTTGCAAGTCTACAATTGGAAGATGCAGCCTATGATTGGTGGTATCATGGAATGACTACTCAAGGTCATGATCAGGTAACTACATTTGATGATTTCAGTCAAAGAGTGATAGATAGATTTGACCTCAAGGATGATGAAGAGTACTTTAAAGAATTGTCAAAGTTGAAGCAAACCAAATTAGTTAATGAGTATATAGAAGAGTTTCAAAAAGTGGCTATTATGGTACCTGATATGAGTGAAAAGAGGATTGTTTATCTTTTTCTTGATGGTTTAAAAGATTCTGTTAAGGGTTTGGTTAAGGCTTTCTCACCCTCAACCTTATAGGAAGCTATCAAAAGAAGCTTGCAACTTGAAACTTGCGTGCCTATGAAATCAGTCACTAATCAAAAACTCCCAAATCTTTGGCAACATAAGGGAAATTTTCAGAAAAAGACTTTCTCAACACTACCACCAAAAGATGTGATAGATGTGGCAAAAAAGAAGGTAGATGAAGAGACTAGGAGTGAATTACGAAGGAAAAAGCTTTGTTTTACTTGTAGAGAACCATGGGTTCTAGGACACAAATGTTTGGGGAAAGGTCAAGTGCACTATATTGAAGTTGCTTCAGAATATGATTAAGATGAGCATGAGGAATTTCATGACACTAAGGAGGAGGTAGAAGAAGAAAAAGAAAAAAAAATCAGCAAGGATGGCACTTTAGCAGCATTATCAGGAGTCCCAAGATACCATCCCTTTCGAATTTGAGGGGTACTAGCAGGGAAAAGGTTGACAGTTCTTCTTGATAGTGGGGCAACTCACAATTTTATTGATGAGGGATTTTTCATGAGGGCTTAAAGCAGAAGATTTTGAGGGATTCAATGTTACTGTAGCTGATGGATTCACTATGCCTTGCACACGGGTGTGAAACAACTCAAGATGACCTTAGGAGATTATGAGTTATGTGATGACTTCTATGTGGTTAGCATTGGGGAGATGGATCTTGTATTGGGTGTTCAATGGTTGCACTTTATTGGAGGCTATTACATGAACCATCAAACTATGGAGTTTAAATTTCATTCCAATGGGAAAGAAGTCATATTGAGAGGCTTATCGAATGGAGCACCTAAGGAAGTCTCTGCAAAGAGGATGGAGAGGACTTTTCGAAGAGGACAAGTAGCATGGGCAGCAGGAGTCATAATCCATCCAACAAGCTCTCCAAAGAATCAAGGTAATTTCCATTTTGAAATTCAAAATATTATTGATAAGCATAGTATAGTTTTCAATGACTTGCCTCCAGGATTACCACCAGATAGAAGTTTTGAGCATGTTATAGAGTTAGAATAGGGTGCCAAACTAGTTATAACAACCCCATACTGCCATCCAAGAGGTTATAAGGAAGAAATTGAAAAAACTATTAAAGAACTCCTGGACATGGGATTCATAAGGCCTAGCTCTAGTCCATTTGCATCATCTGTGGTACTTGTCAAAAAAAAAGATGGTACAATGAGAATGTGTATAGACTACAGGGCTCTAAACAAGAAGGCCATAAAAAATAGGTATCCCATACCACACATAGATGAACTCATTGATGAGTTACATGGAGCTATATACTTCTCAAAAATTGACTTAAGATCAGGGTACCATCAAATCCGAATGAGGAGTGAAGATGTGGAAAAGACTGCTTTTAGAAGTCACTATGGGCACTTTGAATTTCTTGTTATGCCATTTGGCCTCACTAATGCACTTTCAACATTCCAATCTTGTATGAATAAGGTATTCAGCCAGCATCTTTGAAAATTTATTTTGGTATTTTTTGATGATATCTTGATTTACAGTAAAACATGGGAAGAGCATCTAAAGCACATAGACACTGTTTTGGAAATCTTGGAGCAGAAATCCTTCTATGCTAAGCTATCTAAATGTGAGTATGGTTTGATAGAGATCCTATATTTGGGACATATTATAAGTTCTAAAGGAGTACAGGTTGATCAACAAAAAATCTAGGCAATTTTGGATTGGCCTCCACCCACTAATCTTACACAGTTGAGAGGTTTCTTTGGGTTGTGTAGCTACTATAAGAGATTTGCCAAGGGATTTTCTCAGCTTGCTACCCCCTTAACTAATTTGACAAAGAAAGGAGCTTTTGTTTAGATAGAAGAGGTACAAAAAATATTTGATAAGCTTAAGGAGGTAATGAGTTCATGCCCTGTGCTTGCAATTCCAGATTTCTCTTTACCTTTTGTTGTTGAATGTGATGCTTTTGGAGAAGGTATAGGGGCTATCCTAAGTCAAAGGGGACATCCAATAGCATTTGAGAGTAGAAAACTAAATCAATCAGAGAAAGGTTACTCCATCTATGATAAGGAAATGTTGGCAATCATGCATGCACTTCATAAGTTTAGACAATATTTGGTATGTGGGAGATTCATTGTAAAGACAGACCATAATAGCCTTAGGTTCTTCTTGAACCAAAGGGATTTGAATGATCGTCAACAAAAATGGGTAAGAAAATTGCAAGCTTATGATTTTGATATTGAATACATGAAAGGAAAGAATAATGTGGTTGCTGATGCTCTCTCAAGAAAGGCCACTTTGTGTTCCTTAACATCTATCTTTGTTGATTGGAAAGTCTCCATAATTTCAGAGTATGCTAAAGATTCCTTTGCCACCAAGATTTTGGATAAGTTAGTGGATGATAACATGTACAAGGTTGTTGATGAATTGATTTATTACAAGAACATGATCTTCTTAGTGCTAGGATCAAAAACTAAGGACAGGATATTGAGGGCCTTTCATGACACACCTTTGGCTGGTCATCAGGGATACTTCAAGACATACAGGCAAATTTGAGAGTAGTTTTCATGGAAGGGTATGAAGGAGGATGTCCTTAAACACATTAAGGAATGCATGGTATGCCAACAAAGCAAGAGTGAGCAAAATTTTCCTGTAGGGTTGTTGCAGCCACTTCCTATTCTTGAACAAAAATGGGAAAGTATTTCCATGGACTTAATCACTGGGTTGCCCAAGGTTCAAGGTAAGGATTGCATATATGTAGTGGTAGATAGACTAACTAAGTATGCACATTTCTTTCCTATCACATCTGATTTCAAGGCATCACAAGTGGCCAAATTGTTCTTCAAGGAAATTTTTAGATTACATGGCTTGCCTAGAAACATTGTTAGTGACCGGGACAGTAGATTCCTTAGCTCTTTTTGGAAGGAGCTCTTTCATTTGGCAGGAACTGAACTCACTCCCAGTACTAGCTATCACCCTCAAACAGATGGACAAAAAGAGATAGTTAATAAATGGATAGAGAGATATTTGAGGAACTATGTTTCAAATCAACAACATGCTTGGATGAAATGGTTACACCTAGGGGAGTATTGTTACAATACATCTCATCACATGTCTATTGGTATGCCTCCTTTTCATGCTCTTTATGGTTATGATGCCATTTCCTTTGTTGATCTAATACTTTCTGATAGTAGAGTACCTGCAACAAGTGATTTTGTCAAGCAAAGCCAAGACATAATAAGGTCCCTCAAGGATAATCTACAACATGCACAAAACCAACAAAAGTTATATGCTGATAGGAAAAGGATTGAAAGATCTTTTGAGGTGGGAGATTTGGTATTTGTTAGGTTGAATCCATATAAGCAAAGCACCTTGAAGAGGAGTGGGGCAGAGAAACTCAAGCCAAGGTTCTACGAGCCTTATAAGATCATCAAGAAGGTAGGAGAGGTAGCTTATGAATTGGAGCTCCCACCAAACAAAAAAATACATAATATTTTCCATCTATCTTGCTTGAAGAAGGTTCTAGGCCAAAAAACCATAGTATCTACAGAATTACCACCTCTTGATGATGAAGGGAAATTATTTTTGATACCTGAAGAGATTTTGGATACAAGAGAGAAAAGATTGAGAAACAGGAGCGTCATAGAGCATTTGGTCAAATGGAAAGGATTACCACTAGAGGATGCAACTTTGGAAGAAGCACATATTATTTAGAATTCCAACCTTCATTTCTTGAGGACAAGAAATATTTAGGAGGGGAGGACTTTTCATGTCCCCTTTTCAAATAATTAAATATAATAAACTTTGCTAAGGCAGGCAGGCTCCAAAAAGGTGAAGTTTCGGCAAAAGGGGCTAACCTTTGGAAACTAATGGAATAATAAATAAAAATTATTATTAAATTATATTTTATTAACCCCTCTTGGACGTGAGTTAGAGTTATGCCCTCTTTTAAGGGGTTTGGAGGCATTTTGGGCTCATTCCAGAACTTGATTTTTGCTCATTTCTTTGTTGTTCTTCAGAGACTGCCAAACCTGTGGAGAAGGAGACCCAAGAATGGGAGTTTAAAAGTTTCTAGGAAGGCTAAGGATGAGAGTTTGAAGCCATTCTATGTGCATGCTCATGCAGAGTTTGTCTTTGTGCTGAACAGTGTAGATTTTTGGATTTTCGGGGTGTGTTTTTTTTGTAAGAGTTTGATGTTTAGGTTGAGTATTTCATATCAGTTTGGGTTGCTGCTGTATTTAAGACTTTAGGATGTTAAAATAAAGTTGAATATATGTATTGGGATGTGGTTAAACTTCTGAGATAGATTATTAGTGTTTTTGTGGTGTTTCCAAGCATTTTTGTGCTAATTTCGGGAGCTCGATGAGCATGGTTTTTGTCCTACATTTGGGGGCTGTTGTGTAAATGATATATAGACCTAGAAATGTCATTTTTTAGGCCATTATGCTGCTGAAATTTCTGTAAAAATTTCCATTTTTAGATTTATTAATGATATGTAAAGTTGTGAAGTTTTTGACACTATTTCAGACATACCCGATTTGGGGTCTATTGAGAAATTGGTATATCTTTGTAATATTGGTTGTTTGATTTTGAAAATCTGATTAGAGGCTTGAAATATCAAAAAAAATCAGAAAAGGGCCATTTCATCCCTACCTTAAAAGGCAAGAGACTAAAGTTTTCAGCCTCTTTCCTTATATTAGTTCATTTATTGAAACCCTTTCTTTTTCTAGTTATAACATTTTAGACTATAGTTTGAAAGATTTTATGAAATTATTTCATTTCATATATAAAAATCATTTTTTTTAATTGGTCATTATTGTTTTCACCAGTGGCCTTTTGTTTTTTCTATAAAAAATATTAGGATAAAGATGTAAACATGACAATTGTCATTTTAGCGAGAGACCTACACATCCACTATTACAATTTTCCAAACACGCTATACTTGCAAAGAATAGAATTTTTTTTTAAGACATTCCTTGCATGACATGAGGTGTAGGTTTTTTTATAGAGTTAGGTATATGAATCTTTGTTCCAAACAAAAAAAGGTTTTCATACAGGCACATTATAAGATGACACAATTGAAGAAAACATCACCCGCTCTTTGTCACATCCTGTGCACTCAGATTGTATGTGTTTCAAGGTAAAAATAATTTTTTTTATCTCATTCTAAATAGAAATTCTTATACTCTATCAATATTAAAAAATAATGTCATTCTCATTCTAGGTTGAAAAGATATTTTTAAGAAGCTTGCTTCCTCTGGAGTAGTGGCTCTAGCATAATCAAGACTTAGGTATCTGCTTTTACTTTCTTCCTATTGTTGCATAATTTCTTAGAGTGGATGTAATGATTTTCCAATTTAGCTTTCTTATCAATTTTTTAAAATAAGATGAAACCCTAAATTTGATTTTATTTTCCCTTAACATTTTCATTTTTCCATTCTAGAATTTGAATATGTGTAGCCTATAGTAGTTTATGCTGCAACACAATGCTCTAAGGGGAATAATTGAAAATGTCTCCCTATTTTAAAAAGTATTGACACAAGAATTGATAAAAAAATTTCTTCAATCTACTTCCACATATATGTATGCAAATAAACCCTATTAAGCCACTCGTCTTCCTCTTTTGTAATTACATTGACATTTCTCTAGGAGTATACAAAATGAAAATCCCAATGCTATGCATTCCTGCCATGGTGCTGTGTTAAAAAATGCCAGTTGCAAGTGAGATGCATTGATGGTGTTCATCAATTCCTTTAGATCTTGAAAATTCTTTTTTAAAGAAAAGTAGAGTTAGATCTGTTGAATTGGTTGTGACAAAATTCTAAGATCCATTGAATAAGACAATAAGACAATTATAGAGGAAATGTTATTGTTTATAAATGTGACTATGGGTGTAGAGCTAGCCAAAAAAGTTCCCACATGTGTCTTCCATATGTACACAATCCATTACAATGTTTTATGCTCTTGTAATTTATTTCGTGTGTGTCTACGATGAATTGTTGCGGATTTAGATTGTTCATCTTAAGCTTAGAACTATTGAGCCTAATTGGCTTAGGCTCCTTGTTTTGATGCACATTAATTTTTGTTTGATGCTAAATGTGTATATATGTTCCCACTCAATAAGAATTCTAAAACCCTTCCCAAGTTCTATTAGGTTAGATTTGATTGATTATTATTGGTTTTCAATGTTGGGCTTCGAGTATTGCATGCTCTATTTTTCCATGGTTTCTATAATGGGCTCTAGGGGATGTGTTTTTGAGCAATGAATTTTTGTTTTGGTTTTTTAAGGTTGAAGTGGATTTTCTTACATTATGTTTTGAAATATTAATTGGTTTTTCTTTGTAATTTTTTAATTTTTATTTTGGAATCTGCAATGATTGAGGCGACCATCACACTTATTATTATTCTTTCCATCAAAATTGGACATTTACTGGATTAGTTTGAGGATAAAGGATAATACTCTTTTGATTGTTAGTCTCAAGAATACAAAGGCTTTGTTTACCACTATTGACATTAAAATTTTGAGCTCATGTTAGGTCAAACATTTGGGCTTACATGTTGGTCCTTAAAGCAAAAATTGTTAGCTATTTAGTTATAACTTCAAAGGCAAAATTAATTTTGAATATTTATTGCTCACCACTTCATTGTTTCTTATCATATTTTTTTACCTTTTTTTTTGCCTCATGTTAGATCAAACATTTGGGCTTACATGTTGGTACTTAAAACAAAAATTGTTAGCTATTTAGTTATAACTTCAGAGGCAAAATTAATTTTGATTATTTATTGCTCTCCACTTCATTGTTTCTTATCATATTTTTTAAAACCTTTTTAAAACCATTTTTATCTCCATAGACAGATTTGCTGCATTAAAATGAAAAATAAATGTTTTCAAAATTACAAACTTATAAAAAAGAGTCTCTAATAGTGCATATAATCAGATGGCTCACAATATCTACAAATTGTGCTCAGAAGTTGATAAATGAAATCTTGCATAAACAAAAGAATATGATCTTGCATAAACAAAAGGTTATGAATATCTTGAGCTAATGAAATTAATACAGTAAAATCCATCATCATTACAGTTTACCTTTGGATAGCATATTAAAAAATATTTGATCAATAATTTTTTATTAATCATGGGTTTTTAGTTATATAATAATAATAATTAGTTCTTGCCCTTGTCCATAAGGTATTCAACTTATGTTCCCTATTATTCATATGCATTAATTTGGGGAACCCCAAAAATTTAAGATCTTAAGATTGAGGTGTGTTTATTTAAAAAGAAAAATTAAATAGTCTAAGTCTTTCCACAAGCACATCCTCTAAGGGTTGCAAGCTGCTTCCAATTGCAAAAATGTTTTAAAGCAAAGGACTATAAAATTATAGTACACTATCTTTTGGAAAGCAACTCTAAAATTTTTGGCTCTTCTTTTGGTCTTAGTCACAATATTTCATAGGCCAAGAATTGATAAAAGAAACAATTGAAGGAAGTTCTTTCATGTGATTTGAAATTTTTCTTATATATATTCTTCTAATTTTGCTTCTAATTGACAATTTATCTAATTTCTAGTTTTGGAGGAATTTCTTATCGAACCCTAAAAATTACATAGATTTTTTCTATGATTTAGAATAATCCCTAGTTTGAGGTTAAATTTATTTGTACTCTAGTGTGCATCAAGAGAAGTTTTACTTTTCATTACTACTTCAATTGAAACAGAGCAAATGAAAGGTAAATCAATTTGACATTTAGGACTATGACTTCTAAAACCCCACTTTGGTAACATTTCTATTAAAATGGATTTATGAAAATGAAAGTTATTCCTTTACAAAAGGACTCTTCCTTCCTTTCTAATTCTTCTTATTTTCAATTTGTAAGATTATGAGTACTCATAAATTTATGCTTTTTCTTGTTTATTTTCTACATATCCATAATTAAAAGAGAGTAGTAATTAAGAGGCTAAAATGCAAACAATCTATAATATACAAATATGTGATGCACTTTCTAACTTTTTAAATCCAAAAAAACTACAAAAGGATTATAGTAGATTTTCTTATAAATTTTTCAAGATTTGAATCTCTTATATTTAGATATTTCAAAAATTGAACAAGTGGTATAAAAATTAAAAAATTTAAATTAATTATAATTATAATTATTATCATGTGATTTTTTCTAAAAAATAAAATTATTTAATAAAGTATAAAGGACACATTATTAAAAAATATAAAAAATAATACGTTAGAACAACAAAATGGTAGAAATCTCTCTAACTATTCTACAATTTATAAATCACTTAGCTTCTGAATTTTCTATAAATTATTAAATTCTAAATAAAATATATAAATTTATTTTATGACAATTGTAAGTTACCCATCATGGCCCAGAATTTTTCTTTCTTAATTACCGAAATGTTTTAATTTGTTTAATAATTAGTATTCAATTAATTTTTAACCTCTTTCATTATTAAATAAATATTTAATTTATATTATAATTATAATTATAATTTTATACTTTTATAAAGATAAACCCTACAATATATTTAATCTATTTATTATCATTTAACTTATTTTGGTGTTATTTTACCTCTTGATTTTACTTTTCAATGTTCCCTCTCTTAATCTTTACCTTTCACCTTCTCATCTCTTAATTCCAATCACGTTAAATGGTAATCTATGTTGTCTTCGGCGGAAGGCAACTGTGAGAGGATGATTTAGTTTATTACTCAACTAGGATTCTGTTACTATGAATATTCTACGAAAAGTGTGCATATACACTTAGAAGTGCACCTTTCACTTGTTCTAAAATGTATTTTCTCTCTATGTTTCTATATAGGTATGGCACTTAGTCTTCCCTCATCGATTCTTATTTATACTAGTGATTGCACATTTTTCCTTTACATAGTACAAAGATGTATAAGCAAGTATTCCAATATTAGGATCAAGAATAAGCTTCCATCTTATGCTAATATCATTGGCATGCCTATTTCATGTAGAAAACCATGGCAGGGGAACCAAAAAGCCGTAGAGGGATCCCTACCCAGTCATGCAACTAGCACATTGAAGCAAGATCACCCAAAGCTGAAAGCAGATGAAGAACCAATGTTGATTAATGAACTACTTGTGTAAGTTATCAAATGCCTAAAATTTAAAAGGAAAAAAAATCTAGCTCAGCCAATCCAATGTCTAGAAGTGGTAAAGAAAATTGAGACCCACAATGGTAAGGGAAAACCCTTATCCATTAGGGACTTCCCCTTTGGCTGTGGGTGCATTGCTCCAGTAATTTCTAAGGAGACAATTACTGAATACAATAGAGTCTGTAGTGCCATCAAAACTAACTCTAGCATCGACAAAGAAGAAGAGCTTGAAAAGGAATTTGAAGAAGAGATGACTCTGTTATAGTCAACACCAAATTGAACTAAGTTTACCAAAATGAAGAAATATTAGTAATCACTTATGAACACTTTTTTCTTAAAATTTGTTTCCAAAACAAGACTATATATTCCTACTAAGCACTGTATTCATCCCAACACTAAATGGTTAAATGCTATGGAGGTCTATTCTGCTATGACTTCCACAAAAGAATTCATTCCTTCCATGTTGATGTTGTTAGTAGAAACCTTCTTCTAATGTATTCATGCAAAAAAATAATTTAGAAGTGAAATGGTAAAATCCAATAATTCGAGCTGCTTAGCAGTATCCTCATTTATATCATGCATTACTTTTGTATAAATGTCTAAATATGTCACTAAAAAAAACTTCCCCACTGATCTACCTTAGATTTCAATCTAGAAAATTTGAAGTCCTCTGCAGACAATGATTTATTTGTATAAGAATATTCCATGATTAATCCTTGTACTGATTGAATCCATCCTTGAACAAATATTTTAGTTTTTCTATATTTATTTAAACCCAACTTAGTGAATATATCCTTTAGATGAAAATAAATCCCCACTTGGCCACATTTTTTCTTATTCAATTTAAGAACAAATTCAAACATTCTAATTGACTAACTCAACAATGACTAATCACATTTGAGCTGAACTTAGTCTAATCTTTTACTATACAAGATACATTGGCCAAAACTTATATGAACAAGGGCTATATGCAACTCAAGTTCAAATATTCTAATTGACTGACTCAACAATGACTAATCACATTTGAGCTAAACTTAGTTTAAAATTTTACTATGCAAGATACATTGGCCAAATCTTAGATAAACAAGGGCTTTGTGCACCTGGAGCTCAAACATTCTAATTGACTGATGACTCACTACTAGTACCATCTCCAAAAGGCTCTCTGAAATAATACCCAATGTCATTAATGCAAAGTTGGAGCTGAAGAAAAGAACATGTCAACCATAACATCTTCTCTTTTGATGAAACATTTTGATTTTTTTGTATAATCAATGTCATATTGATACAATTATATTGATTTGTACTTGCCAAAAGAGATGCTTACTTTCTTCGATTCCCTATTTTCTTTAACCATTTTAATTACTACAACCATAATCATAATGAGAAGTATGTTAAACTTAAGAGTACAACTAAATTCTCCTATGTGATAAAGTTAGGTTTATTTAGTTTTGTTGGTTTTTATCTATCCTAACAGTTAATAAAAGTACAAAATAAATGGTAATCCAATTAATTGAGTGGTTTTCTAGAGGGGTTTCTATTTATTACTACAAAATTAGAGTTAAATACAATTAAATTGGATGGATGTTTTTATTCTTTTTATCATATTTCTAATTGCTTATACATTCTCATAGTTATAATGCTCTTTAATAATAAAATATATTAATTACTACATTATGATTGTATGTTGATGTAGAATTCCCTTTCCCAAGCTGACAGCTTCCTCATTGTACAGGTGTTGCAATGCTCATTATGAAACAAGCAATTGTGCTCTCATATTTTTCAAGGTTTGCAATCACTTGTCAATTGATCTTGCTAAATTATTCTATCCATTTTTCTACCATTCATTCCATTGGTACCATTATTGCATTATAGGTGCTCATATTCCTTATGTTCATCCATTTCCTTATTATGTCTATGTGGCTTCCATAGTGACAATAAAAGTAGGCAAACTATTTGCAGAGTAAGTTGGCATCTATAACCAATAGGCAAAAATGTTCCCAAGTATTGCTCACAAAATAGGACACACCCTTGATGACCCAATTACAGTGGAGAGATATAGACCACATGACCAATCAAACATTATATCAATTGATGAGGCCCTTGAGAAAGTACACTACTTTTATATTAATACATTCAACTTCAAAGTTGGCATTTTCTTATTTGACACCATCCATGTTTTACTTCATGGTCGATACATGGCCAATGAACTTTGCAATGGGATTGTCAACCACTTCTTGCATAACCTTCATAATGGTTGTGTTGAAGCTTTATCTTCTTACAAGAATTAGTTGCACCCATAAATGCTTTATGAATTACATAGGATTCAAGACAAACAAACATACCTACTTAGAATGAGGGTTTCTGCAACAGAGGTTAACAAACATGGCAAGGTAGGCTTCTAGGGTGACATATTTTGTATACAATGGCTTGCGCATTGGTTGAACATATCCATATGTGTTTGGTCCTCAACCCGACAAAAATGATATCTTCATTTCAACAAAGGTTCATCTCATCTTCTTATATCAATATTTTTTCATGATGCTAACCCAATAGTTGGCCACTATGAGCCTATTTTCTCAAGAGTGGGCACACCCATTGAGGTCCGAAAAATGTAAATAACACTCCCAAACATAGATTATGATGTATCCAACACCTGGGACACAATTGTGAATGCATTTGGTATACTTGGCCTTAATCAAGTTTTGACATTTTCCACTTCATGTGGTGAAAGCATGTTTGCTGCCGTAGCTTTCTTGCTTGAAAATCGATTCGATGCAATATCTTTATGCTTGTTTCTAGCTCAATCTTTAACAAATGCACTAAAAGTGAGTGGAAAATTTGCACTACAATGTTTCCAAACCCTCCAACAACCTCCCACAATGCATCACAACCTTGTCTAATTGTAGTTGCTACTATCGAAGCTCAGACTGTTGTATGCTAAAATTGGCATAGAGGGTTATGAATTTTTCTTATTATGGATTTTACACACATTTGATGCAACTATAAATGAATGGTAAGAAAATCCACTACACAAAGCAAATTTATTTAGCCACTGCCACAAATCAAGAAAGCTCATCAACTTAATTTTCTTCAAAACAAACAAAGGACACTGTAATTGCAAACCACTTCAAGCAACTAAACAATTACTAGATGACATGAACAAAAGCCCAATCATGCCAATTGAAGTTATGCTTGAGACATGTGTAGTAAAGAATTCAAACAAATCTGACTCAATATGTGTTGAAAACACAAAATTTTTGAAACAATTTACAACAAATATGAATATAAGGCATTCATTACAAAAATTGAATGTATCAATATGCAATATGGAAATATACCAAACATCCATCAACAATGTTGATGGCAATAGAATAAAAACCATAATTGGACAAAAAAACTCATGCTCATAAATGAAAAGAAGATGTCCATTGTATAAGACAAGACCATGCCATCAACCCAAAAAATAATTCCACTCAAATCCAGAGAAAAAAAAATCAAAAAAATCCATTAACCAATACTTGAAAAGCATTAAAGACACTCCTACACAATCATGTACTTTGTGTGAGATGTTATATTTCCAAAAATACATTTACAAAATCAACTCAACATTTATTCATGCTCTATCCTTGCTACTGGTTGGTACGAGTGAAAAAAATTCCATTAGGCCACCCCATTTGTAAGAAATGTGTAAAAGCCACCACAATTGGAAAGATCCCATCTTTTGAAACTCCATGGAACATCAGGCACAATTATAATATTGATGTTGTCTGCTACTTGACTACTTTAGAAGAAAGACTTGTCTCCCTTTGCATTTCATTTGCATAGATTAGACAACTAGGATACAAAAGAGCACAACATGGCTTGAACGGTACAATCATCAATGTCCCTGTGGATTTTGACAAGGTCCAAGTAGCCCTTTCTAGGTAGATTAATGAAAATAAAATAGTAATAGTGAGGTTAAAACATAAGCTACAATATGAAAATGCATATGCACAAGGCAATGTTAAGCTCTCTTGTGTGATGAATGCTTTAATAGTCCTATAAAAGACTCCCTTGTACATGCAAGAAAAAAATTCAATCAACAAAGATTGGGAAGTCCTTTTTGTCAAAAATAAAGAGCACAACCAAGTGGAAATTGACACTAAAACAGACATGGATAACACCTTGTTTGACCTCAAAGATGAACCTATTACTGAATCACTCATACATTGGTTTAATGATCCCCATTCAATCAAAGACCTAGACACAACTATTATTGATATTGCACCATTAGAAGGGTTTAAGCCTCTAATAATATTCCAAGATGTCTACTTGGAGGAAATGAATTCCCTACACTTTTCTATGGATTTCCACAACTAGAGGACATAACTAAAACATTTACCTATCCGAAAATAACAAAGTGGGAGCTCATGCACAAGGATAGAGACTTTGTCGCCCATATATCTAATATTTTCTTTAAATCCATAAAAAAAATTATTCACCAAATAAATTCATTGTCATGGGTTTGCATATGAAAAGCTAAACTAAAATGTAGAAAATTATGTGCTAGAGATGTGCGCGATCCTACTAATCTTGAGAAAATATTATGAGACCCCTTAGGGTTTAGATCCCTAAAAAGCATTTGAACATGTCCTAACTATTTGGAAAACACTCAAAGAAATATATTCTCTATGATAAGACAATTGGGGCCTCCAACTTTCTTCGTAACGTTGACTAGTGCTAAATACCTTTGGGAGCCATTATGCAAAGCATTGCAATATCCCTGTATTCTAGAATAGACTAAACAAAATGAAACTATAGAAGATAAAGACTTGGATTTTGAAATTAGAAAAAACCTAGTGCTATGCAGTCACTACTTCAACCGTAGGGTCAATGCATTTCATAAGATAATGCTAAAAAATCCTAAACTATTTGGCAAAGTGTCTAACTACTTTTTTGTCACTGAATTTTAGAATCAAGGAAATGAACATGTACATGCCATGCTCTAGTCAAAAAATGTGCTTGTATATGGGTATTGTAAAGATCATGAAATAGATCCCTTTGTGGATACATAGGTCTCATGTGATTCCACATTGCTAGTTGATACTCTAATGAAAATGAAAACACATCATCATATACGAATATGAAAAAAATACAAGACCTCTAGTTACTGATTTAGTTTTCCCTTCTCTCCCATGAGGAAGACAACCATATTGTAGCCCTTTCCAACTACCAATGGTGAGATCAAAGATAGGGAAAAAATATTCTTTAAAGAATTAGAAACAAAATGCTATACAAGAGATGTAACTTTTGATGTGTTTCTTCATGCATTCCAAATAGAAGAAGTAGACTACCTTCAAATGTTATAATCAACATTGTCACATAAAGTTGTCTTGTTAAAATGAAATCCCATTGATGTATGAATAAATGCATTCTCTAGAGAAGTGTTGCCATTATGGTATGAAAATACAAATACATATTTGATACTAGATGCATATGCTATTGCATCCTACCATAGCTCATACATAAGTAAGCAAGATATGACACTATCCCATGAATATTGTTAGGTACGAGAGAAAATTACTTATGCTTACAATGAGAAGCCCCAATACATAAGACAACTAGGGAACACATTTCTAAACTACCAACAAATGTTTAGTCGATAGGTTGTCCACATTGTTCTCTCATTGCCATTAACTTGAAGTTCAAGGAAAACTATTTTCATCAATACCACACCTCTAGATAATAGAATCTCAATGTTAAAATGGCCTACACTATTAGCTAAAGAAAAAGATGACTCATAAAACATCATGTTCACCTCCACAATCAAAAAATACACACAACAATCATAAATATGAGAAATATTATCATTAGCTAAATATATAGCATTCTACTCTTCTAATTCCACACAACCATGCAAAAGAGAAAATCCATTGATTATACAATATGTAAAATACAATCCTCAGATATATTCCAAAAGATATTTTAGGGAAAAAATCTTTCTATATGTACCATTCCAAATGAAAGAAGGAACCTTATTACAGGGGCACAAAACATGGAGTTCAACATTTGACACAAACAAAAAACACATTTCAAAAAGTGAAAAAAATGTTTACTCCTCATGTTGATAGTAAATCGGGAGATATCGATAAAGCCATAATAGAAGCTAGCCGCAAAAAATACAAATTAATAGACATTGGCCAAGACAAGTCAAGAAATGAAGTAGAAAAATATGAGATAATGCTCAACCTCAAATATGCAAAGTATTCCAAACCATTAAATAACAACTATAAATCTCAATTCTTAAAAATAGCCCACCCATTCCTACTTAGCAATGATGACTATTTCAATTTGCGATGACAATTAAATAAAAAGCAACACTCAATACTAAAAGACATGCTAATGAAAAAGTGACTTTCCCCTAATAAACCAATGCACTCATTCCTCACAGGTAGAGCTAGCACTAGCAAAACTTTCACAGCTAAAGTCATCTTCAAAGTGATGGTTTGGATATATGATAAGCAATTAGATAGTGATCTCTTCAAAGTAAAAGGCGTCATTGTGGCTTCGACAGGAAAAGCCACATTTAATGCCAATGGGATAACTACACATTCCATCTTTCACCTTCCATGCAACTCTTTCAGGATGCTACCACTAGATTCAAACACGCTAGACAACCTTAGCCAAAAGCTAGAATAGTTGAAAATATTGCTTATTGATGATGCCTCATTAATTGGTGCTAAAATGTTGTACAATATAAATAGAAGACTCTATCAAATCAAGCATATGCTAATGAAACCCTTTGGTAATATTGAAATTATATTCTGTGGTGACTTGTACCAAGCCCAACCCCTATGTGATTCTTGGATATTTGAACAACCAAAAATCAATAATGATAATGTTCCATATATATTTTGGTTCAATAATGTCCTTTGCTTTGAACTTCTAACTGTAGTTAGGAAAACAAATACACACTTCATTTCCATTTTAAATCATGCTAGAATCTCTCAACAAACTGATGAAGACATATCCTATTTGAATAGAACATGCTTGAAGCCCACTCCCACTAATCCAAGATTGCCATACTTATTTCAAACAAATTCAGCCATTGAACACCACAACAAGAGAATACTTGACTACTTACCTGCTAAACTCCATGTATTTGAAGCTGTAGATAAGAAGGACACTCTAGTTGACAACATTGTTTACCAAGTTGACAAGTATTCCCTACCCAACATGATCTACCTAAAAGAAGGATCTTTGGTTGAGCTAATCACTAGAAATTTGGACACACAAGATGGTCTAGTTAATGGTGCTGATAGTATTTTTAAACTGCATATGCCTAACGAACAAGACATTCTATGGATTCATTTTAGTGACCCTAAAATTGGGAGATTATAACTGCAAAAAATGCAAAGGCTTTACACAAACTCTACTTTTCCCTTTTGGACACCAATCATGAGAATAGCTAAATGAGTCAAAACAACACCAAAACAATTACATGAACACAATTACCACTTTAACTAGCATGTGCATGAACTATTCATAGAGCACAGGGCTTGACAATAGATGTAGTTGCTTTTGACCCTTTCAAAGTCCACCAACATGGCCTCTCTTACACTACCCTATCTCATGTACATGATATTCATTCATTGCATCTCATACATAAATTGGAACACAAAAATTTTAAAACATGCAAAAAAGTCAAGAAATAAATGCAATGTTTACACACATTGGCCCATTGCAAAATTCAATACAGTCTTCAATCAACACCAACAGACTATTTCATACTATGTTTTTTGAACACTCGAAGATTCTCATTACATGTATTGGACATATCCTATGATCATGAATTTCTCCAAGAAAATGTTCTTTGCCTCCAAGAGACAAGGCACAAAGTTCATGGATGTATTGATTCCCTAAACACCAAATTCAACTACCACTCATCATCATCCATTCATGTACTCCTAACATGTTATGCACAAACAATTACACTGATAAAACATGATAGTTTCACAATAAAACATCTTGAATCTACCACAAATGATCTTCTATATCTCAGACATACCTTGCACATCACAAATCTCTACTTCATTCCTGGTGCACCCATTAAAGAACTACTAGATCTAATAGAGAAGATTGCAACCACACTATTACCCAATTGAAAACTCTTCAATGTTGGAGACTTTAACATTGACATGCTACAATAAAAAAAAATCCCAATCCACTCTTATCAAGTTTATGCAATACCATAAGCTAACCCAAGTTGTGAACATGCCAATAACACAAGCTGGCACTTTGTTGGATCAGATATGGATACAAAATATTGACCCAAGTATTCCCATTTTCACTCCACTAGATGCTTGTTGGTTAGATCATTTGGCTGTATCTTTGTGGCTCCCCCTTGAGCACAAACAACACTAATAAGCTTTAAAGTATGGAAATTCACCACAACCTTGGAGTTCTTCTGAGAAATTATTTATCTTCTATCCTATCTCTCAAATATGTTGTGTGCCTCTTCTTGAAAATACATTTCAAAAAAATAAATAAACATTAAAAAAAATATTCTTGTGTGTACAACTACCTTTTTTCCTCTATAGAGGTAACAAATTATCATGTGTTTATATCCTTAACTATGCCCTTCATCATTCATGAAATTCTTTCCCTATTTTGTTTTACTATTTTGCAAAAGTTTATCAATTTTTTAGATTATGAATTTATGTATGACTCTTTCTATTGTTTGCAATACTTTATACCATGAATTATACTTTTAAATAATACATGTCTATAAAATGCTCAACACTTTCTATTATACTCTTCCACCATCACATTTATTGCTTATTCAAGTTACTAGGCATTGAATTATACTATCATGATTTCTCCCCCATATGTGAAGCTCTGTAATATTTGAAACTATCCACATGTCAGAAGTCATTTTGATGGGTCACACTATTTCCTACCTTCTATAGAAATGTGTAGATTTAGATTATGCTTTTTTACGTTTTTTCCATTTACATCAGCTTGCCCTAGTAATGTATTGCAATATGATGTTCTTCTTTGCTACTGGAATATTGATTTCATAGTGCATAACCTTATTTCCTCTCTTGTTTATAAGGAAACTAAATCAAAAAATATTTTAGTTGCAAGCTATATCTTATTTAGACATAGTCTTTAGTTATGGAAAATGTAAATTTCACATACTTCTGCATAGATGGTTCACATATTTTTAAATGAATTGATTATTTACTCATATCTAAAAAGCCTGAAAGTCCACATAGTTTCTCTCTCTATAGTCTTTGTGCTTAGTATCTTCCAAACATGTTTCACTGCTACAGAGGAAGGTTATCGACAAAGCCACAATGGATGAATCAAAAGAAAATGAAGTAAACACACAACGATATTGCCATTATATAATTTGAGTTCTACCATAATTATTTAATATTTTTGTTACATACTTTATTTAGTGCTTACTTGATAATGCTCACTTAAGACTCAATTATGTTATGCATTTGTTCAATAGGTCGCCAATGCCTCTACATAAAGGAAACTACCTAGCTGATGGAGAAAAGTATAGTACAAACCAACAACAAAAAGCAACTGCCATGTCCCAAGCACATTCTATAGAAAACAATAGCGTACTCTATAAGAAATAGGCTAACAATGACTCAAAGTACCATCAACTAGATTCAAAATTATTTTTTCTTCATTCTTCAGTCAATAATATTTTCTACCTGACCTCCAAAGATTATATAATATTAAATTGTAATACTAAATTTGTTACATGTTTGTCAACAACCCATCCACATCTTCAACTAAAGTTGTTTCCCAACTACAAGACCAAAAAAGGTAAACATTATACTACAACCCTCTATTTCTCCTTACAACTCTACCCAGACTGCTTGATCTAAAATGTCTCATCTTTCTTGCATATTGGCTAAAGCCACCACAAATTTTCCCATCAACCATAATATAAATTTGCACATCCCTCTCTACACATGCCTTCAAAGGTGACATTCTTATCACTTATGGACTAACCTTAGAAAAAGATTCTAACAACTCATCAAAACCACAAATTTCTCATGTCAACCTCGTAGAAAGACTAGGCAAAACAAAAATCACTACCAATGTCACCAATAAACAAATACAAACATACCCTTTGAAGCTCTTGCCTAGTTCAAGTGTATGCTTATCACATTTCACAATTAGAAAAAGAGGCTAATTTGAAAGAGGCAATACTGAATATTGTCTCCTAATCACTACAAACACATCTATCCAAACCATTGGAAAAGTTTGCAACCACATAAGCTCATGACCAATACTATCATTTCTTGCCAAGTATAGCGAAAAAATCCATACCCTTTTGGAACATTAGCTATTCTTGTTGTAGGCCATTATCAATTAGAATCTAAAATTCAGCTCCATATTAAAGATGGAGAAAATATATATGACACAACTATGGTAAGATTGTTGCAATAAATACCAAGTAATTTCTTCCTACTATCATGCTTTAAACTTATGCCTATGTTTCCCCTAACAACTTGCATCTTTTTGCAGGTGACAGTTTTAGACACCCATGCTGCAATATACACAATGCTGAAACAAATACTAGCCTTATCAAGGACACCCATTCTCTTCCTAAAAAATGTCATCCAAAGTGGACCAATCAGTTCAACTCTAATAAAGTCAACTCCATCAATATTTATTGACCTGCTAAATGATGCATGTTAAAAAGCTTCCCTATAAAATTTAGCTTCCTGCTACACATGGGCTAGTATCAAGATCAATTAAACTTTCTATCTCACAACTACTCTAGAATTTAACTACCTAGTTCAAACTAACATAGCCTTCCTTACATTTTTTGCAACTTTTACAGATATCTAGCATATTAAAGCCAAAGAATGCATATCTCCCTCTATACCAATTACTTTGCACCACCTGCAACCACTCAGCTATATCAATAGAACTACCAGAAAAAAAATGTGGCAAACTGTCTCACATGTGCAAAAGACACCACATTTGCATACCGACCTTCTCTACAATGCATTGTGGAAAGTGACGAAGGTTTTTCTAATTGCATCATGAATGGAAAACTTCTTGAACAACACTTTTTGGAGCTTGCAAAAATACCGTTCCACAATTATGAAAATGACATGTCCATAGTTGTCCACCTATTACTAACATTTTAGATTTATAGAACTTTTACAATAGTAATGAATGATATCATACAAAGTATTGTAGAGGAAGTGAACAATGTAATTTAAACACACTACCTTGCTTCTCTTCTACTCCATAGATTTATATTACAACACTCTTGTCTCCCTTGCTTGCACAACCTCACTTTCTCTCCCTTGACTTGCATGGCCTATGAGTGCAATAGGCTCCCATGCTTGAAGCCAATCAATGTTACACAAGGTATGAGTAACGATCCCACTCATACTAAATACAACTCAACCCATAATTCATCACAAATTTGATTCTCTACTCTGTTTCACAATCATAGTAGGACATTTCAATTTTTTTAAAAATATCATATTTATTAGTTTCCAGTTTCAACTTAGAGTTAGTCATCAACTTTGAATTTTGGATTCTAAGTGTTAACCATTTAAAATTTAATATTCTTTTGATTAACTACATTTACATTTTTAGAATTATACATCTACAATTTCCCCCTCCCTCTTCCATTTTTTTTTCTAGTATTAGGAACATACATGAATCTTGGATTTGATTTATTGATCCCTGTACTAATTTGATAATGAACTCTATAAGAAATTAATATTTTTCTGCAAGCTCCATGCTTAGTACTTATTAATCTATTTAGTTTTACTAAACATCCTTCAACACTTGTGAGTATATTTCTATCTATTTAATGCATTAGTATGATCTGAAACAAACTTGACAATTTTTTTCATCAACTAATATTGACACATTTAAGGAATTTGTACTGAAGACCTTCACAACACATACCTGGGTTTTTAAGAAGAAAACTTCAAAATTCTATAGCATCTTTTAAGTTGAGAGAAAGTAACTAGCTTCTCTTAACCAATCAACTATTTAGCATGTTAGATTTAAAACTTGGCCATTTTGTGGATAAGAAGCATTCATATCACCAGGCTTTTAGAGTTGAGTTTACAACTGAATATTTAACAAAATACAGAAGAGCAACATAGGAGGGCATATCATCATAATTATTTTCAATTTCTTGCTCATATAATACTCAAAATCCTCTTTTTATTTACATCACTAGAATGATTTAGTTCAATTCAAGAATAGATTAAAGATTTCTATGCAGCTAACTTGTAATGATGGATGCTTTTAAAAAGAAAATCTGATATATTTACTAGCTTGTGTTGCCAATGTTTGATCAAGCCCTTTTTAACATTGGCAATTATCTAATCAAGCCAATGTTAAAAATATCCAAGTTCCTCACCTGTGCTTCCACATTTTGCATGCATGTTTGATAGCGTTATTCAAATAAGTGCTTTCTTAGATTGACTGTACCAGTGATGATGTTCTCTCCAAAACATGTCTCCAATGGTTTCTAACACTAGAGTTGGCTAGATACCAGTTTGGAGGATGTAGAGATATACCTACCATGTTTGGTCTTTGCTTCCAAATTTTGTCTACATAATTCCTCATTTGTATTTCCAACTCTTTCTTACATATCTACTAGGTAGTCAATTGTCTTACATTAATAATGTTGATAAATATTTTAATAGTTGGATAAATAATTCACCCTCCCTCTCAGTTATCTTGGTGGACTTTACTTTCTATCTATATACATATACATACATATACATACCTCTCTCAACCTCTCAACCTATCCCTCTCCCTTCCTCCCACTTTATTTCTCTTTTTATTCCCTCCGCCCCCCCGCCCCCACCCCCGCTCTCTCTATATCCCACACCTCTATTTTACCTCATCTCTTTTCTATGTCCCTTCTCTATCCTCACTTTTATCATTCTCTTTAACTCTGTCTCATAGCTCTATTTCCTTACCCCTCTCTATTTCCCCAGTTAAAACTTTATTATCTTTGTGATTTAAATTTTTCTTCCTTCAATTGTGTTTGGATGCATAGATGATCTAAAGCTATGAGATTTCCAATAAGAGCTTTGTTGAACAAATGTAACCATTTTCCATATAGTTTTCCTATTGAATTCATGTACTAAAGGTTAGGATTATGTTTTAGGATTATAGTTCAAATCATATTTAGGATTATGATTTCCACAATTATTTTTTATAATTAGGGTTTATAATTATAGCTATGCTGAATGTTTATATTATATTATAATTATACATAAGGTTTTGAATACGGTCAATATTTCAAGTTAGGGCTAGGATAAAATTAAGGTTTATGCCATGGTTAGGTAGGGATTGGGTCTAGATTTTGGGTTATGATACTGTAGATAAATAGGGCTTGGCATGCGAGTTAGGGTTTTCAATAGGATTTAGGGTTACAATAGGGGTTACATAATGGTTAATATTGTAGTTAGGTATCTAGTTTGAATTAGGGTTAAGATTAAGGTTAGATTTATAATTATTATTTTATGGTTAAAGTTATATTGTAGGTTTTTGCAAGAAGTTTGATCCAAATTTAGGATTAGGATAATGTTTTAGGCTTATTTTAGGATTATAGTTATAGATGTGTATACAATTTAGGTGAGGATCTTAATTAGGATTATGATAATAGCCATAATTTATTGAAGGCATAAATGCAAGCTATCGATTTGTTAATGTAAACTATATGAGATGATTTCACTAGTTAAACATATTAACTCTAATCCATTAAACACAAGAGAAAGAGGGGCTTCCAAACATAACTCTCAATACAACTCAAGTTAGATTAGCACAAACCAAGTGAGACAAAGGGACGTAGAAGTATGCAAGAAAGTATTCTTTCATGCAATTTTGATTCATCTTAGATTTTTTATGTGAAAGTAAATTAATTAGAGTGAATAGTTTAGATTGATTAAGATTGCAAGAAGCTTAAGTGGTAACTAAACACATGAAATATCAAATCTAAAATATCTAGGTAAGAGCTATAGAAAAATAGATACCTTAAGAGGGGAAAATAAATAGATGGAGAAGAATATTGATTTTATACCACCTATAGTTCCTAAAATAGAAAAATGTCTACATTATCCAACAAAAGCCTAAAAATCTAATCTAGGTTAGACTTTGATTTTTCCCTAGTACAGTTCAACTTCTACAATATGTATTTGTATAAGTTAGCTTTTTGTGTATAGGCCAACCCAATTGACCTATACTTGGCTCCCAAAATTCTATAGATAGGTAAACCTCTTTGAAATGGGTGCTCAAATATATATTGAAAACTCTAATCTTAAACTTGTAAATAAGAAAAAAATGATTTTATTTGTTGGGGGAGGGCTTGCCTTTGTCAAGCCCTAGAGTGATGAATCAACCTTCAAATTGAAATGTAAATGATAAGGAAATACTAGAAAGTAGTATAAATGAATATGAAAATGTAAAATATAATTATCAATGTAGATGAAATTGCATTAAGTATGTGATCAATCATGTAATGCATCGACCTTGACTAAATACAAAGAAACCTAAAGGAAATCATGCAAGTCAAAACCTCATGAATGTGAATGCTTATAATTTTCCTAGATAAATAATTGAATAAATTTTGATGGAAGAATGAATAATTCCTTCTTGAAAGTAAAACTCTATACCTTCATGGAATTAGGAAGAATGCAAGAAGACTTGGACTTGACAAATGCTTGAGATCTTGAACATGCTTTTAGTCTTTCTTGTGTATACCACTTTTGTTCATATGATATCCTTATGTATGTGAATAATGTGAAAATTAAATTCCCAAGATCCATTAAATACTAGTTTTTGGTATAGAAAACTAAGCGAGCCAACTATAGCACCGAATAAAATCAATTAAACACTTGAGGAGATCATGGTCCTGAGACCAAAAAGGGCTTAGGTATAAGTTAACTAGGTCAACTTATACTAGGTTTATCCAAAGGATAGATAATATCTAAGTCTTGGGATGGTCTAGTAAGAAACAATGTTTTTGAACATACTGAAATATATGGCCAAAAAGGTGATAAAATAACACCTATAAGGGAAATGCATAGAAATGAGCGATGACCTAAAGATTTGAGAAAGATTAGAAAAAGGGAAAGTGACGAAAACCACACTAATGAGGGATAAAAGGTCTCAAAATAATTGCTTCCATTTTAAGATGATAAATATAACCCCCACTTTAGTGGAAGTGTAAATCATACTCTTTGTATAGGAATATAAGATGAAGAGACAAGCAACAATTATAAATAGATAGAATGTCACTAAGCTCAAGGACATAAGCCCCCAAACCTAGGATACTAACTCCATTCCCATGTAAAAGAGTATAAAACCAAAATAAAAGGAAACAAAGGAAAATAAAGATATTACAACAAAAACAAATGACTTAAAAAAGAGCTTAATATAAAACCCAAATCAATTAGTGAAAGAGACCTCAGGTAAAATAATATCTCACCCACCAATATCAAATCTAGAAGGCTATTACAAAAGAATAGAAGATCACATAGGAAAGAAAAATGCATAAAAAAAGAAGATATTCCCCATGATTCTATCCTACTAACATGAAAAAAAAAGAGAGACAGAGGGAGAAAGACATGATTATCTTACTCAGTAAGATTTTTTGTTTTATTATAAATCACAAAAAGGAAAAAAAAAAAGATGGCATTGAATAGCTTAGAAGGTTTGTGTGCTTGGTAGTCAATCTTGTGCACCCTTCGGTGACTTTTGCATGCATGAGTATGTATGTATGTATGTATGTGTGTATACTCATGCATCAATTTCTTGGTATCACCACATGTAAATAGGTTCATACTCTCTATGGATGGAAAAGGGCTTTTTATAAATAGATCTCTCTCTCTCTCTCTCTCTCTCTCTCTCTCTCTCTCTCTCTCTCTCTCTCTCTCTCTCTCTCTCTCTCTCTCTCTCTCTATGTGTGTGTGTGTGTGTGTGCGCGTGCGTGCGTGTGTGTGTGTGTGTGTGTGTGTGTGTGTGTGTGTAAATTTGCTTCCTAGGGATGGACAAGGGTTAGTTATACTCATCATTGAGTGGCATGTTTCAATGTAAAAGTAATAGTACATAAAAAATAGAATCTTGTAGAAGGAGGGCATATGTTCCTCACTCCTTATGATAACACAAGGAAGAGAATCAAGGATAACTTCCTTTAACAATAAGGATATATCCTTAAACAATGTATGCCACACAATTATAAAAGAGTGTTGACTCTTACAAGCAAAGAAAATAGATAATTGCAAAATTATATTTCACTCATGATAAGAGACCCTTGAAAGGAAGATATATTATTGGAAAAACATTTACTTTCAAGAGGAGTGCTTGAACAAAGATAACATCTTCAAGACTTTTAGAAGAGGGGAGACCAAAAATGCACCTATTTATCCCCCTATGTCTAGGTGAAATAGGGATCCTTTATGAATGATGATAAGTTTTGAATCATATCATACGAGACAATGCTTATAATGAACATAACTTTGCAAATAAATAAGAGGTGATGATCAAGGACATGTACCTCTTATTTATAAGAGATAATCCTAATCATTACAATAATCCATCATCGAGAAATAATGTAACATGATAAAAAAATTCCACTGTACTGAGGAAATTTGATCCTTAGATAAAGAGATAAAGAATGTATAAGATACCTTGCCCCACAAGTGTAAGGGAAAAATACATCAGGGATATAAAGTTCTAAAAAATGATCATGCATAAAGTAAATTATAAATAAAAAATGATGCTATAGATGATTATTCGAATAAAAAACACTTAAATCCAAGACACAAAAAATATTTTTTAAGAAAAGAATTAAATCTTGCATGAAATGAAGTATTACATGATGAAAATAAGAATGTATCATAAAATAATGCATATCCATAGAGATTAGATGAAAGGATAACTTTTTATACCTACTTAGTAGTCACAAAGGGAACAAAAAATAGATAGCAAATCCTTAAATGAAAAAATAAATACAATATATGCCCTACCTAAGAAATATTTTATCAAAAAGATGCACTTATAAGGACAATATTGCACTCAAAATGTTAATCCTTATGTAGCACAACAAATTTATGGAAGAGAGAACACTGACTATAAAAGAATGCAAACTATTCATTAGGGATATTGGATTAAATAGGAGAAAAAGGGGAAGAAGGTTACACTATCCCTAAGTGGTTTCAATTATACTATACATGTCATTTCAAGAAAACATAAGATTTTTCTTGGAATGTTAATCCTTATGGAAAATAATAAAATATATGAAAGAAAAGATCTCATCATATAAAATGAAAACAAGTCAACCAAAGGAGAAAAAATAATTATAATATAGATATAAAGATGAAATAGGGACCTTGCACCTTAGGTGTGAAGACAAGAGAAATGACTATTATGTTGCTCACAAAGTAGGACAATGAACCTATAAAGGGAATGCTCACAATGTCACATAGTGAAGATCAATGCAATAGGGATATAAATTTATTAAGTAGAATGATCATGAAAGATATACCATTCATCATCACAACTTATTTGAAACATACCATAAGTAATGAATTATTTATGTTGAAAATAGTAACATGTATGAGTCTTATAGAAATGAATTTGATAAAACATGCAATGTTGGGATTTTTTAATATAATGAGAAGATTTAGGTAAAACTAGATTTAAATGTAACAAGTGTACCATCTTAAAATGAATGCACTTCCATTTTAAGAACTTTTGGCATCATTTTCCATAATTCCTCTCTTGGACCATGGATGGAATTTTGCTCAATGTCTCTTTTTCTCTTCTCCTCTTCCATGTCACTCTTATTTGTCATCTCTTTCTTTTTGGCATGGTCTTCTAGGTATTATCTCACTACCCTTTTGACCATATCAGTATGTTTTCTTTCTATTCTCTCTTGAGACTTTCTATGGCCTATTTGACCTATCTTCTAGGATTGGGTCAACCTAGGTCAACCTATTCATCCTAGGTGAACCTAGTTTAGAACTAGGTTTATCTAGTCCTTGATGATTATAGGGTTCAAAGCCCAAAAGTCCTCAAGTTTTCCAATTATTTAATTGTACTCCCTCATTGGCTTGAGTTTTTCCTATCAGAAAAATAGTATGAAAGGAGTCTTGGAGTTTCATTTTGATATCTCATCTCAATAATTTCTCAATTAATTCAATCTCTTTCTCTATAGTGAAGATTTTTTCTTTTCACATTCAAGGTGTTCTAGCATTCAAGCATTCAAGAAAGAAAATTTCTTAAAGCATTAAAGGATCTTTTGCTAGCATTTCTGCTTCAAGATATAGCATATTATTGGCCATAAAGGGAGGAGATCTACATTGGAGAATTCATTATTTGATTCATTCATGCACATTAACATCCATGAATCCATGATGTGGCTATGGGGGATCCATTGAAATTGTGGAGATATCCTACATCCTTCATACCAAATTCAAGATCTATAATACAATAAATTTACATACATTTAATAAAGGTGGATCCTAACGTTCATCTTGTTTTATAGTCATTTACATTTATATTTCTTAATTACAGTTAATTCCTTAACCCATGGCTTGACCAAGGCAAGCCCTCATCAAACCCCAACCCCCAAACCTTTCTTTTCTATGTTGATATGTAGGTTGGGAGCAAAAAGGATTATAGATATAGAACATATAGTTCACAAGATTTCTGGAGTCATCAATTCTAAAGTTGCAAATTACAACAATCTAGTTGTAGAATATTGTTTAATGTCAACCTAGTCCTTTAGTCTTAGATTCTAGGGAGATTTTTTGGTTTTGTTCCTTTTGTCGTTTCATTTCAAGATTCAATAATGAAAGCTTAGATCCAAAAGTTCTTGAGAAAAAATACCATCTTCCTCTATGCATTATTGGAATTCTTTAGAATAAATGAGAAGGGGGTGAATAAGTTATCCAAGATCCAAATGTACAAATAATTTTTTTCATATCTTAGTGAACCCATATCCATAAAACATATTCATTATGCATGCATCCATTAGATCATACAATCACTTAAACTTGTAGGTTACTATCAAATTAACTTTGCAGAAATGTGAGCATGAAACATAACATATTCAATAACACATTTGACACAATGATTTTACATGGAAACCCAATTTGGAAAAACCACCAATGACATGCTACTAATTCTCACTCTTCTATAGTGATGCCCTGTGAAAGGTCAACCCTATTAAAGGTTACAATGCACATTGTTAAATGTGACCTAGTTAAAGGATTACAATGACCCTATTAGGAGTGAGACTTGTTATAGGAATTTAGATCATTCACTTGGAATGCCACCTAGTTAAAGGATTTAAAAATGACTATTAGGTCAACCTTAATCCAAAGGATTTACCCTAGACCAATACAATGATTAGAAAGTAACAGTAAGACTTGATCTAATAACAATTTACAACACACTTATAGATTATATATCTCTATTTTAGTCCTCCATTCTACTTGGCTTTCACATAGTTCAACTCTGATAGCTTGTTCACCCTTCAAGCATCCATACCCCTAAGCCTTCTTGCTTTTCTTGCCAATAAAAATCTCTTCTCTTAGGTCATTGAATGAAGCAATATCCTAGACTCCTTGTCTTCCTTAGGTTCTCACACATGACAACCTTTGCCTCTTACTAGTCATCTCTATAAATAATTTTTTTAGATATTTTTCCATTCATCCTCTATCATCCATTTTAGGGTTAGATAGGATTAGGTAAGATTCAATGAATCTACCCATCTTTTCATTTTATTCCCTTATAGAAACTTCTCCTTTAATCATCTTTGAATTTTCCTCAAAATAATTTACATGTTGATGATGATATGTATAACCTCAAACATCAGTATGAACAATATAGAAAAGAGATATTTAAGATGTAAAAAACATCAAAATGAGAGGTAAAGGAATTATTTTGTTTACAAAATAATTACTTGACCAATTAGGGATGACATCCTTTATGTTTACTATAAGTTGGGAAAGTTTATTTTGGTCCTAGCTGACCTTGCAGAAATTTGTGAAAAGGCATGGTATTTATGCAAAGATGTCTTGCCAGATTATTTGGAAGTGACATGCAAAAGCTGTGAATGCAAAGTTTTGTATCATATGCAAAAGAAAATTTTTGATAACCTAATTTTGTGATCCAAGATCAAGCTAAGGACATAGATCAACTGAAAGAAGGTACACCATCCATACTTATTATTTGAGGAACTTTAATTACTTGTTTGGATAGTGAGCTCTTCTTGTAATTGAAAGTGCATATTTGGGCAGTGAGATTTTCTTGCACATTGTACCACAACTCCTAACGGGGTTGGAATCTCCTAACAGGGATTCAAAGTCTCCTAATAGGGACTCATATGTACTGAATGAGTTTATAGACACCTAATAGGGTCCATCCTCTAACAAGGAACATATATATTAGTACATCATCTTGTGGGTATCATCTCCACCAAAGTTTTCCCTAGTTAACAAAATATGGTGTTATGAGTTCTCTCTATGCATGGTTACTTTTACTATTCGAAATTACTTGTTTACTTTCTTATGCATGGTTCAAAGTAGTTAATAATATCTAGTCAGTGACAAAAGTTTGTAGACTACTGATTCACCCCCTCTCAGTATTCCCTATTTCTAACAATTGGTATCAAAGCATAGTTACTCATCACTATGGCTATGGAACAATTGATGAAGAATCTTGAAGAGGAAATTGAACAAATTGATCTCCTTAATACAGAAAGAGATAAGCTAAAAGATAGATATGAAGACTCCAAAGCATACATTGGAAAATTGAAGGACAAGATTAAACATCTCAAACCAAAGCCCAAATCTTTTGAATCTAAAACTAGTGATGATAAATATTCAAAGCTGAAAATAGAGTACAAGATCTTGAAGTATGAATTGAAGATTAATAATCTAAACTTGAGTTTGAAGAATGATCCTAGCAAAGTTGAATCTAATTTGAAGACTGAAAACTTAGATCTTAGAGTAAATCAAGCAAAGAGGACATCAAAATTTAAACATTAAAAGTAGATCATGAAGATCTTCATAAGTACAACACTATTTTGAAAGATGAAATAACTCAAAGAAATCTATAGCTTGAAAAACTTTATTCTAGTAGAGAATAAAGTTTTATCAATATTCATCAAGATCTTGAAGCATGAACTGAATAAACTTTTGTCAATATTCAACAAGATCTTGAAGCATGAATTGAAGATTACTAATCTAAAGTTGAGTTTGAAGAATGATCCTAGCAAAGTTAAATATGATTTGAAGACTAAAAACTCAAATCTTAGAGTGAATTAAGCAAAGAGGACATCTGAATTTAAACATTAAAAGTAGATCATGAAGAACTTCATAACTACAACACTATTGTGAAAGATGAAATAAATCGAAGAAAGCTACATTCAAGATTCTTCATCTATTGTTCCATAGCCATAGTGATGAGTAACTATGATTTGAGAATAGTTGGTATCAAAGTACAATTACTCATCACTATGGCTATGGAACAATTGATGAAGAATCTTGAAGAGGCACTTGAACAAATTGATCTCCTTACTAAAGAAAGAGATAAGCTGAAAGATAGATATAAAGACTCCAAGTATACATTGAAAAACTGAAGGACAAGATTAAACATCTCAAATCAAAGCCTGAATCTACTGAATCTGAAACCCCTCTCAGTATTGCCTATTTCTAAAAATCAGTATCAAAGCACAATTACTCATCACTATGGATATGGAACAATTGATGGAGAATCTTGAAGAGGCACTTGAACAAATTGATCTCCTTACTAAAGAAGGAGATAAGCTGAAAGATAGATATGAAGACTAAAAATTATACATTGGGCAACTAAAGGACAAGATTAAACATCTCAAATCAAAGCCTGAATCTACTGAATTTGAAACTAGTGATGATAAATATTCAAAGCTGAAAATAGAGTACAAGATCTTGAAGCATGAATTGAAGATTACTAATCTAAAGTTGAGTTTGAAGAATGATCCTAACAAAGTTGAATATGATTTGAAGACTAAAAAGTGCATGTTTGGGTAGTGAGCTCTTCTTGCACATTGTACCACAACTCCTAACAACATTGGAATCTCCTAATAGGGATCCAAAGTCTCCTAATAGGGATTCATATGTACTGAATGAGTTTATAGATTAGTACTCTACTGGATCTAAATACACAATTGGTACTATATATATTAGTACTAAAGATTCTTCATCAATTGTGCCTCTTCAAGATTCTTCATCAATTGTGCCTCTTCAAGATTCTTCATCAATTGTTCCATATGTCTATTCAATTCTTGTGGGAATCTAGAACATATATATTAGTACTCTACTAAATCTGAAACCCCTCTCAGTATTCCCTATTTCTAACAATTGGTATCAAAACATAGTTACTCATCACTATGGCTATGGAACAATTGATGAAGAATATTGAAGAGACACTTGAAAAAATTGATCTCCTTACTAAAGAAAGAGATAAGTTGAAAGATAGATATGAAGACTCCAAAGTATACATTGGACACCTAAAGGACAAGATTAAACATCTCAAATCAAAGTCCGAGTCTATTGAATTTGAAACTAGTGATGATAAATATTCAAAGCTGAAAACATAGTACAAGACTAATCTAAAGTTGAGTTTGAAGAATGATCCTAGAAAAGTTGAAACTAATTTGAAGACTGAAAACTCAGATCTTAGAGTATCTATGATGAGTAACTATGCTTTGATACTAATTGTGTATTCAATTCTTGTGGGATGATACCCACAAGATGATGTACTAATATATATGTTCCTTGTTAGAGGATGGACCCTGTTAGGTGTCTATAAACTCATTCAGTACATATAAATCCTTGTTAGGAGACTTTGAATCCTTGTTAGGAGATTCCAACCTTGTTAGGAGTTGTGGTACAATGTGCAAGAAGAGATCACTACCCAAAATTCATGAGTTATTACAGAATTAGTACCAATATATATAGTACCAATTATGTATTCAGATTCAGTAGATTACTAATCTATAAACTCATTCAATACATATAAGTACCTATTAAGAGAATTTTAATCCCTATTAGGAGATTCTAACCCTATTAGGAGTTGTGATACAATGTGCAAGAAGAGCTCACTACCCAAACTTCATGAGTTTGAGAGCTCACTGCCCAACCCCTTATGCAATAACTCATGAACTTGCCTAATCAACCTCTTCCTTACTATCTTTATGAATTATAGAAAAACACATATGGTCTTGCTTCATACCTTTAAGAAACTCTTTTCCATCAATAAAACATATTCTGGTAGCACTACATACCTTTTCTTCTTTATCCTTCAATAGCTTCAACTTATGTTTCACCCCATCTTTAGTTAGAGTGTAAGTATTTTCTCACGCATCATGTACAATATGCCTATCAAAATTCCATAGCCTACCCAATAACATATGACATATGTCCATAGGTATGATATCACATAGTACCTCATCTTGGTAGTTTCCAATCTTGAACTTCATCGAGCACTACTCATTGACCATGACCTTGTGGTCATCTTGCACCCAAGCAATATGGTATGGACACAGGTGTTTCTACCTCTTCAGTTTCAACTTAGTGACCGTCATTTCTAACACTAGATTGTCAATACTTCCACCATCAATTATCACATCACAACACTTATCTTCACTTCTACACCTTGTGCAAAACAAACTGCTTCTTTGATCAGGTTCATTCTCACCACTCAGTAGGACTCTTCTGTTAACAAGGACTTCTCCTCTTTCAACATCTTAAGAATGTGAGGATATGACATCTTTATCAACATGTGTAACTCTAGCTAGGACTTCAGTTCTTTGATCTATCCTTCCTTGGTGCTGGGTACATTCAAATGCTCTATGCTCATCTTCTTTGCAGTGAAAACATTTCCCACAAAAGCCTCCTCTTCCAGATCCTTCTCCTCTACCTCTTCCTCTTTGATCTCTATTTTTGCGATCATAGAAATGATTTAAATTATTTCCCCTCTATTTTTGACTACTACTTCCAACCTCATCCTTGTTCTTTTTATCATCATTATGACCTCCATAAGATAGTCCACCAAATCTTCCACCACAACCTCTTCCACTATTCTTATTTTCAAACTTCTTGCTCAGTTTCTCCTCAACTCTTAGGGAAAAATAGTATGCCTCCTCAATACTACTCATTTGAACCAGACTTAGCTCATCTTAAATGCTAGGCCTTAACCCATTAAGATAATGGGCGACTTTCTCCCTATCAGCTTTTGCATGGCTGGCTCTAATAAGAACTTGGTAGAACTCTTCACTATACTCTTGAACATATTTTCCCTCTTGATTCATTCCATGCATCTTCTTCAATAGATCAAGTTCATAATCCATAGGAATGAATTTCTACTTCATTTTAGCTATCATCGGATCCCATCTGGTGATTTTGTCCTTTCCCTTTCTATTTCATTCCAATTAAACCTCTTGCCACCAGATCTTTGCATGTCCCTTTAGTTTTTCCTTCAAAAACTTGACCCTATCTAGATTCCCAATATCTTCATACTCAAAGTACTCCTCTAGTTCATTGATCTAATTGATCAGCTCTTCTATGTTAAGATTTCCTAAAAATGTGGGAACCTCAAACTTAGGTTTTTTTCCAATCTTGGAGGTGGCCCTAAAAAGCCTCTCTTCCTCTAGATTTAGAACTCCTTCTACTTCTATATTTTCTTCTACTTTTTCCTCATCCTTTCTTTCATCTCTTATAGGAAGATTTATTCCTCTTTGCATTTGTTCTTCCAATGCTTGCATTTGCCTTTGGAGGGCTCAAAAACCCTCAAGTGTAACACCTACAACCCTTCTACCACACTCTCTTTGTCGAGGAATTTTTGCGCTTCTACTGAAACCTTAGTACAAACTTCCTTACAATAGACAATCTATCTACATGCTTAGCCCAAACCATAGTCTTGGTGCAAACTACCCCACAATTGACAATCTATCCACACACTCAAGAACTCTAGCTCTAATACCGCTTGATGTAGGGGACTACCCTTAATACCATAAACTCATAACAGAACCAAAGAAACAAAAACAAATGTGAGAACAAAATATGGACTTCTTATTATTGCTATAAATGCAAAATTACAAAATTCTCAATTACAATATGCTAACCTGAATAGGCACCTTCATTACAGTAATATGTAAGATAGTGCTACAAACTATCACCTAGAGCTATCATAGACAATGTTTGGGCCTTTCTTAAATATGCAATTTTATGCCACCCGGGAAGGTTCTAGACATTGAAACTTAATACCTAGGGCTAACTGACCCTAACAATACACATAGAGTCGGCCAAATACATCTTTAACAAATTATTTTTGAAATTTTGGTAGCCCAACTTCTTAAGGCCATAACTCATGAACCATTGCTTTGCTTGGCTATTATAGCCACTTTTCAGAAATGCCAACTCTTTATCTATAGACTAAAAATTGAGCTAGCACCCTTCTGTCGAGTTTTTGGATCTCATTCAAGCACTCTAATGTCTCCAACGGTGAGCCTAAAGATTTTTCTACAAATGTTTCCACCAAAAATCTGCAATAACTTCTCTGATACTGATGCTTGAGCAATGAGATTTTTTATGGTAGGTTTACAACTCTAAAATGAACCTTCCTATAGAAAATAGAGTTGGTATGACAAATTTACTAAAAATAGTAAGTTTCCATTAATAGTAACCACCCTATCTACTAGTCCTTATTAAAATGGTAAAGACTAAAAATAAAATATTTTTGGGTGATACAAGATTTCCCTTGCACCCAGGATGCTCCTACATCAATGGGAGACAATGTAGTTGACATTTTTGCTGACCTTATTCATGAAGTTACTAGTATTAGCAAATAAGGCAGTGTACCTCTTGGTGAGAAATTAGTTAAGAAAAAGGTTGAAAGTTATACTAAGGCAGTTTATAATGGTAAGGCAATGGTGATCAGCACCATCAGACAACATGATGTGAGATTCTTTAGTAGAATCATTGCATATTCTATTTTTGCAAGTTCTAAGAGTGATGAGTTGTCAGTAGGCTTTATCTATCTAGTGTATAAGATTTATTTTGAGAAAGAACAAGTGAATTTGAGTGAGATTTTGAGAGTACAACTCCTTGAAAATCTAGAGAAGATTAAGAGAACTAAGAATGGTGTATTTAGATTTTAGTCACTAATCAATCATATTTTCTTTCATGTACTTAAGAGATTTCTATTTCTATTAGTTACAAAGATTATAAGTAGTAAAAGATGTACTATGGATAATATAATAGATGTATGTAGAAGGCATCCTTTAGATCAAATATTGGATAGTGGAAACTTGATTATGAGAACATTCCAGAATGAGATGAAATAAAGATTCAGAATTGCACCTACAATTGTTGACAGATTTAACGATCATATATGCTTTATGGTAGATATAGATCTAACACATATTGAAGTAGTAGAACCTCAAGAAACATTTATTGATCCCTTCGATTATGAATTAATTGATGATGTATCTATTGGTTACATTGATCTATTATTGAAGGACAAAGCATCTTACAAATTTGGAACATATGAGGAGATAACTTAGTCAGCTTACCAGGCATCCTTGGATAAAGCATCTCATAAGAAGATTGATATTATAATGAAGAAAGCATTAACTAAGGATGGTATGTTAGAAAGTGAATCATAGATAGTTAGGTAAACTATCTTTGGACTAAAGAAAATTGGTGAACAAGGTGTGATGTATGTAGCACCTCTATCACTTGGGCAAGCATCAAGTGTATCTATTGCAATGATTCCTACATAACAAAGTATTCCATATACTTCTATAATAGTCAAGAAACCAAGTAAACCCAAAAGGAAGTCTAAAAGGTTAGTAGAAGTTGAGACTCATAAGATAAAGAGAGTTTAGCAACTAGCTAATGGACCTAAGAAAAGGAAGAAAACATTGTTGACAATTGAGGACTCTAGTGAGGAAGAGAATGAAGAACAAGAAAGTCAAGAGTCTATAGAGAACATTAATGGAAGTGACTGACATATTGTACAACACTGTGGTAGCCAAACATATAGAATCAAGCCCCAAACAAAGAGCCAAAGTAGTAGTAAAATCAATTGATGATGAATTTACTTATTTTTTGAATGTTGCAAAATCTAAGGCTCAAATTTCTTGTGATGTTAATCTTTTTAGCACTATTTGTCAGAACATAAAGAATGATTTGCTGAGTCTTGATACTTATATCAAGGAAGTCTGAAGATGTCAACAAGATGACAAGGTACTGTACATCAAATGTACTTTATCTCACAAGTTGACTAAAGTTTTGGATAATAAGATGGAAGGGAAGATGAGTGAGCTAGTAGCTCTAACAAGTTAGTTACAACAATCCTCTGGTAGAGTTGATGATTTTGAAGGACAAGTTGTTAGTGTTCACACTAACATTAGAAAATTGCAACTTGAGAATTACAAATTTTGAGAAGATTTTTAGATTTCAGAGAATTGATACCTCTAAAACTATTATCCATTGAGAGACAATTGGAGGAATGTGTCAAAGCATCATATGCCTTATGTGCAATTCTCACTATAATTGAAGCAGTCAAGGACACATGGGAGAAAGGTATGGATAGTCTAAAGGAAAATTTTGATGATTGTATGAAGCTGATATTAGCTTGAGGCAACAAGACATAAATTTTTGATAGTTTTTGACAGCAATTAGTAGAACTTTTTGACAATTTTTGGACATTTTAACCTCTGTCATTGATGTCAAAGGGGGAGAAGTTGTATAAGAAATTTTTAAGTAAGTTATGTATTTTGTAGTCATGTCAAAAGTGGGAGAATATGTAAGATGAAGAATTTTTCATAGCTAGTAAGTATAGTAATGTTGTAAGTTTTAATAAAGTTTTTGATACTTAGCCAATTTTCCTACTTTGTTGCCATCAATGCCAAAGGGGTAGATTGTTGACACTTGGCTATATGTAGCTATGTAAATGTTGTCATTGATAACAACACATAATGTACATGCTTACAGTAAACCTCAAAAATAAAGATACTTAGTTTATTGGTACTCAAAAAATTGTCCAAGTATGGAAATGGTTTACAATAATGTATTATTTTATGTATAACTTGTTTATATGATAGATGTACATGCTTATAGTAAACCTCAAAAATAAAGATACTTAGTCTTTGGGTACTTAGAAAATTGTCTAAGTATGGAAATGGTTTACAACAATGTATTTTTTTATTATGTATAACTTGTTTATAAAATGTTATTCTTGAGAAAGAAGATATATGGGAATAGTATACATGTTGATGATGATGTGTATAACCTCAAAAATTAGTACAGAAAGTACAAAAAATAGATATTTAAGATGTACAAAACATCAGAATGAAAGGTAAAGAAATTATTTTGTTTACAAAATAATTACTTGACCAATTAGGGATGACATCCTAGATGTTTACTCTAAATTGGGAAAGTTTATTTTGGTCTTAACTGACCTTGCAACAATTTGTGAAAAGGCATGGTATTTATGCAAGGACATCTTGCGAGATTATTTGGAAGTGACATGCAAAAATTGTGAATGCAAAGTTTTGTATCATATGTAGAAGTAGATTTTTTATAACCTAATTTTGTGATCCAAGATCGAGATGAGGTCATAGTTTAGTTGAAAGAAGGTACAACATCCATAATTCTATATTTGATGAACTTTAATTACTTATTTGGGTAGTGAGCTCTTCTTGAAATTGAAAGTGCATGTTTGGGCAATGACCTCTTCTTGCACATTGTACCACAACTCCTAATAGGGAGTCAAAGTCTCCTAATAGGGACTCATATATATTGAATGAGTTTATAGAATCCTAATAGGGTCCATCCTCTAACAAGGAACATATATATTAGTACATTATCTTGTGGTATCATCTCCACTAGGGTTTTCTCTTGAACAGGGTTTCCCTAGTTAACAAAATATGTTATTATGAGTTCTCTCTATGGATGGTTACTATTATTGTTCAACATTACTTGTTTATTTTCTTATGCATGGTTCAAAGTAATTAATAATATCCAATTGGTGGCAGTAGGTTTTAGAATATTGATTTACCCCCCTCTCAGTATTCCGTATTTCTAACAAACCATCTTCTCATTCAACATATGTAACACCCCAGAGAGTGACTACAATAAAACCCTTTTCTCTTGATCTTAAATAGGTCCATACATGTTTAACACATTAAAATTTGGTCCTGATTGCTTTGATATCACTTTAAACCATTGCCAGTGTTGTACCTACTACATCGTTAAGACCAAACCCAACTCCTTCCATATAACACACAAACCTCTTGAAGATCACATAGATCCTAACCATGAACATTTGAATCTATTGAAATTTTCATTCACAACATCAACGTAAACATTTTTAATCTTAGTTTCCTGCAAAAGAACAAAATATGGCCTCTATTGATCAAGACCTTGCTTGATCAAGACAATTTGAATCAAAACATTAATTTCTACAAAATCTTTTCTATTCTCCCCCACCTTAATCTTATGATCTTTTCCATCATTTTGTAACCAAGTTCTTTTCACCATTAGCAATTCATTCTCTAAGAGGCTCAGAAAGACCTCTAGTTATTCCTCTTCCTCATTCTTCTCAGAATCTATCTCCTCTAAATCTTCAGTAGGGCCTTTATTTGGGTTGAAGGAGCCTTCTGAATTCCAATTGGGGAAATTTAAATATCTCTTATCCAGTCCTCCTGATGTCCATCATCAAGTTTCCTAGGCATTAGGAAACCTTTATCCAAATCTTCTAGACATAATAAGAACTCTTTCTCTAGCTTCTTCATCCTACCTAAGGACCTAGCCTCTCTTATTAGTGCCTTTTCCTAGTCCAAACCTTTCTATGGGTTTCCCAACATATTCTCCACATTACTCTCTCCTTGTGTGTTTGTCTCTCTATTACAATATTCCCAACCAATCCATCTTTATCCATAACGTCCCTTAGAATTCCTTCCTCCTTAGCCAAACCATCTCCTTGCACATCCTTTCCCTCATCAACCTTTTCCTCCTTATCTTCTTCTAAGGTTGAAACATCCCTAAATCCTCCATCCTACACATGTCCCAACCCCCTCCTCAGTTGATCCAATAGTATGCTTTAGCACTATCATACATGTCTCATTTTTCTTCCATTCCTAACCTTTCTTTACAAATGACTTCCTTTTTTTGAGAAAGAGACTTTGGGAGAGCTGTAACCCTCTCAAAAATCTTATTTTCCTCTAGCTCCTTATGTTTTAACATGTAATCACAAGCTTCTAAATCATGATCCTCATGTAAGAAGCTCACACACACCCATAACTCCTCTTCTATAGATAAAGCCTATCTCCACACCCCTCCTAAGGAGTATATCTCCATAGTCTCTAGTAGAAGGTGATATGTATTCTAAAGAATGAAAGGGTGAGGACAAATTTATAAGGAAATATTGTCAAATATTTCAAAGGCTTTAACAAAGGATCCTAACTTGTTCCCTATAAGTTGATAAGAGTTCTCATTCTAATACTTTTGAGGGAGATTCCACAATCTAATCTATATAGGAGATGTTTGAATAGCCTCCTTCATAGAATCAAAATTTGGCTCCCATTGCTTCATATAAAAACCTTTTGCATCTAAAAAGTAGGGAGGAGAATTTAGGATCAAATCTCTATCATGAGAACTATAAACTATTATCATGCAAAAACCATTTTTTGGAGTTTTAAAATCTTTGACTCAACCCTAGTTCCTATCACACTAATATTTAACCTTCCTAATCACTACAAATTCCCCTCCCAACTTGAGAAAAAAGGTATGAATTTAAAAAAAACTTTCCAATCCCAATCATGATCGATTTCAAATTTCAAGTTGTTTACCATGCACTGCACCTCCATAGGATTAGCCATAATTTCCCCCATCTATTTTTTCATAACCTTTGGTCTCCAAAACTTTTGAGCCATTGTGCTAAGGTCCACTCAACCACCAGATTTGTTTAGGTGAATTGTTGCATGAGGTTGGGTCTTGTAGGTTATTTACGTCTCTCCCATACCCATACTGACCCAATCCTATCATCTTAGGTTGTTTCACCAATCTATTTTCTAGACCCCTATGCCATCTTCCAAAATCCTTCCTACTCCTTTATGAAAAGGTCCATCAAATTTTTTAGTGAGATGCATAAGAAAAACCTTTTTATTTCTGGAACAAACCTCTATTTTCTTTCTAACAATCCCTCTTGAATGCACCATGTGCATGGATGCCACAATGTTCCTTAAGCCCTAAACCTCCCTACTACACCATTTCTCCAATACAAAATTTAATATTGACTCAACCACAATTTTCTTCACATTTTCAACTTATAGTAAATTCAAGGTTTATTAGACAGATGCCAAGTTAGCATTTTTTAATGGAGAACTAAACAAATAAGTCTACATTGAGAAATTGAAAGGTTTTAGGCTAGAGGAAAATCTAGATGTAGTTTTTAGGCTAAAGAAGGTCCTTTATGGATTGAATTAGACACCCATAGCATGGTATGACATGATGGGTAGATATTTCATCAATTGGGGATGAACATACAACAATATATACTTCATAGTGACATTGACATAATTTTGATTATTGTAGTTTATGTGGATGACATTGGAAAATATGATTTGTGCAAGATGTTTATTGAGGATATGCAAAATGAATTTGAGATGTCTATGATTGATGAAATGGAATTCTCCCTTGGATTATAAGTGAGTCAAAACATCAAAGGTATTTTTATTTCTCAATCTAAGTATGTGAAGGAATTGTTGAATTTTCTTTGGGTTGGAAAACTCAAAGCCAATAAGTACTCCCATTGCTACTAGTTGTAAGTTGGTTTACCAAAGGTAGATGCAAGAAAGTATAGATCCATGATTGTATATTGGTTGTCTATAAAATCATAATCAATTTTCATACTTTCAAGAAAAAGGCTAACAAAACCGCAACTGTTCAATTTCAATAAGCTAGAAGTGACATTTTTATTTGGAATTTGAAAATAAAGTAAACTGGTTAAATTTGTAAAAACGGATGAAGTTTATGATTATAATTTTTAATAGTTTTTTTGAAAAAAATTTACATGTTATTTTTTTAATTTCCAAAGATAAATTTTCAATTGTTAAAAAATGCAACTAACATTCTATGCAACTAACCTTTCCCCCCTAATTTCAAAATATGTTATAGATCACATATATAAGTAGTGCCTAAGGAAAAAAAATTGATCTTCAACCTATACTTTCTTTTTTATAACAATTCAAATTCAAAATCACCTTGAATCGACAATTTTCATCTTGCACCATATTTTTCATAACAAAACTATCCAAGTTAAAAAAAACATTCTTGAAGAGGACTCTCTCCTCTAGAAAACCTTATGTTTTCCAAAATTTTCTTATATGATTTACTATTTTTGTCTTTCTCTAAATCAATATATTATCATTTTTTAAAATGTGTATCTGCAATATTTTTCAATTACAATAGACTATGTCTCATTAAAACACTATAAATTCTATATGAAGATATAACCGACTCTTAGATCTTTACAAAATGATATTTTTGTATTTTTAAAAAAAATATGACTAAAATTTATCACTTTTCTGTCTTATTTTATTTCTTTTGTAATTGGACCCAAAGTGGTACAATACATGCATTTAATAAACATTTTGAATTGGAAAAGTTAAATAATTTATCTAACTTATCTAGAATGAATTTAGAAAGACCATATGTTTTACCAATAGTTATTTTTAATTTTAAATACTCAAATTGAGTTGCATTGATAAGTTAGCCTAAAATGTGACTATTGATTATGCTTTTACCCTTGTATCTATCTGTGTCTAGACATATAGCCTATGCAGTATGTCTGGCAGCCAGGTTTCATCAAGAACTAAAAGAGTCTTATGTGATGGTAGTAAAGAGGATCTTTAGGTACTTAGAAATGACTTAAGATTATGGTTTGTGGTATCCAAAAGGATCATATTGTACATTGAAAATGTACATAGATATATATTTGGTTGGGATCTTTGTATGATGGGAAGATAACCAATGGGAGAAACCTTCTTTCTTGGCTCTCAATTAGTTTCTTGGTCAAGCAAGAAGTGAGATTCTATAGCACTTTCAACCACTAAATTAGAATATGCTATAGCATCCCAGTGTTGTGAAGGAGTCTTTAAACAATATAGGGATTAATTTTTCTGAACCAACTCATATGGTGCATGGTAATTCCATTTGTTATATGTCAAAGAATCTACTATACATTACAAAAAAAAACATTGGTATTATATATTACTTTATCAAAGAGAAATTTAAGATTGGAGGAAATAAGTTAGAGTATTTTTCCAAAAAAGGAGATCATATACATATTCATTAAACATTTTTCTAAGGATACTTCTACATATCTTAGAGGGAAGATGGGCATTCTCCCCCTTCTAGGTTCTCATTAGCATGCACATTGTCTGCATTAGTATAATAGTTTTATTTTACATAACTATATCTTTTATATTAGTATTGCTGTGCTTCCTTTTAGGGGCAACAAAGTGTGTTTGACATGAAGAGAAACTATCTTATCTTCCTATCCCTTTTTCATTGGTATTGAAGGGAGGGAGTTTAGTATAGTTCTAGTAATCTTTTTTCTATGATTTTTAATTGATGATGATTTCCAACAATAACAATGGGGAGATTGTTAGTGTAGACACCTTAAAATTCAAAAAGACCTTAAAATTGGAAAGGACCTAAATTATGTGAATTTAGATCAAACAAAAAAAATTAAAGACAAAATTAGATAAATGAGGAAAATAACAAACTTTCAAAACAATTATAATGTCAAGCCATTTGAGTGATTAATTAATTAATTACCTAAACCCTTTATCAAATTCAAAAAGACCAAAATCAATTTCAAAGAGGAAATTCAATTCATAAAATCAAAAAAGAAAAGATAAAGAGAAAAAGTTGAAAATAAATGCAACATGCAATAAATAAACTAAAATAATTTATCCTCTCAAAAGTAAAATCCACCCTTTTTTGAATTTAAAAGAATTGAAAATCCCTATTTAGCCCACAAACCAAGTTTGTTGGATTTTTCCTCTTGGGGTATTGTTAGATATTTTTAGTTTCACTCTTAGCCCTAGTAAAAGGTAAAACCCAGATCTTTACCCCAACTCTATTTTGAAATCCTATAAATAAAAGGGAAAATCAAAAGAAAAAGGACCCCAAGTTTTATGCATCCTTACTATAGGCATATTAGAGCTATCATTTTGATTACCTATTTAGCATCATTGTTATAGATATTTTAGTATCATTTTAGCATTATTTTAGTATAATTTAACATTATTTAGCATTGTTTAGTCTCTTACATACACATATTTTAGTAGTTTAATATTCTTATCTTGATATATCTTGCACTTCATATAGATCTCATATAGACTTCCATAGATCTACACTAATAGCATAATCCCATTCTAGAACTATCAGTAAGTTGCTGGTCTGAGAGTAGTTTTAGCAGTTGTAGGTAGGAAGACATGAGATATTTGTAGATAAATTATTGAGCTATTTTTTCTTGGGTCTAGCTTAGTTATTTACTATTCTCACTGCATTCTACACCAAGGTCTCATGAATATGCATTTCCCCTATACACAAATTGGCACCCACCATGGGGCTTTGTTTTAAAGCCTAATTTTTATTTAACTTTTCATGCTAATCTTTGACTCTCTTTGTAGATCTATATATTATTCTTATAGCTTTTGTAGATCTAACTTATTTTAGGCTTAACATTATTTGAGAAGACTCATAACACACACAACAACCTTTTAAAGATGCTTTTGAACTCACAAATACCAGATCAGAGATCTTCCTAACATTTTAGTGCTTTGAACTTTGTTTTGACACTTTTCAAATATTTTATTTCACATTTAAAGTTTTCTATAATATATTTGAAATATTCTATATCACTTTTGAAATATTTTACAATGCATTTAAATGATCCTATAACACATTTGTAATCTTCTTTAGCGCATTTGAGTTATTTTGAAGTGCATATGAGAATTTTGTAACACATCTAATTAGACCTAGAATTTGTCATTTCTAACTAAAAAAATTGATTTCAGGCTACTTATAGGTCTTTTCTAAACTGAATAGGAGCTTCTAGATCATTGACATTGTAGAAAAGGAGTGAAGAAAACTCAAAAATGTTCGTAGCCTTTTGCTAGCTTTGAATTAGGTAAGCCTAAACCCTCCTGGCATCTAATACTTAAACTATGACATTTTCATTTTCAAACTTAGGTTAAGCTAAGAAAAGCTATAAATCTCAGACTTAGTTTTAGGCCTATGCTCTTCACTCCCAAGAGTGAATCAAAATGCTAAAAATGCCTAGTTTGTTATAAGGATTAGCTAATGAATGAACAAAACACATAAATTAATTAAGAGCCTCCTTCTTTTCATAGATTAAGGGCTTTGGAACTAAATACATCATGTTTGGTATGTTTATAAGTCAAGATAGTAGGGATATGCTCTCACCCTTATAGGGTGATCAAACTCCCATACCTATTTCTGATTTCGGTCTTGCTTACTTTTTCATAGGAAGATTAAAATGTCATAGAAAAGCATACCTCCCGACATTCACCTTCGCTCGGTTGGTGAGATGAAAATGCTTCCAACTTATATTCTTAATGGAATGTAAGATGATTGTGTTCAAAATATATCCTTCCTTTAGTAGTCTCAAAAGAGATTGCACCAAACCTCCCTCATGTTGGTGGGAAGCTCTCTTTTGCAGAGATATAAATTTGAATATAATTGGATAAATACTAAAACCTCATAGCCACTAGCCTTAGTAAGCCATTATTAGGAATTCATTTTGTTTACATTCTAGATTTGTGCATGGAATATTTTGTTTTTACTATTGCTGTGATTGAATGTGCTTACTTTAACACAAGGTAAATAACTTAAGATTGCATAATTTACAAGCAAATTCAAATAAAAACTACAAACCAACCCTAAATCTATGTTAGGATAAACCATGGACAAAAATAAAAACTACATGCAAATATAACCAATAATAGAAAAATAATAGATCACACAAAAATGAACATAAGGCACCAAGATTTAACGTGGTTCACCCAATCCCTGGGCTACGTCCACCAAACAGCAAGTCCGATCTTATTACAATCCAGTGATTACAACTTGATTACAATCTGTAATGCCTTACAACTCAATACTGCCACAAGAAGCAATTTTGCATCACAACATAATGAAAAAATACCTAACCCTAAACCCTTTTATACAAGTATTTTATCCATTTTAGGGTTACAACATGTCGGCCTTATGTCGACCATAATATGTTGGCTACAACGTTGGCCACGACCCATAATATATAAGTATGTACATACTTTCTTGATCAGTCACCATAATCTAACAATCCTATAGTACTCCGCCTAGTATCAATATCCCCTGCCAAATATGAGTCAACATAGCCCTACAAATTAGTAATGGAGCCCCCAAAGTGTAAACACTTATTGGATGTTCCTCTCAAATATCTGAGAATCCACTTGACAACATTCCAATGCTCAAAACCTAGGTGACTCATATACCTGCTAACAACTCCCACTACATGTGCAATATCTGGCCTAGTACATACCATAACATACATCAAGCTTCCTACAACTGAAGCATAGGGTACCTTGGACATCTTATCCTTCTCTTCCTATGTCTTAGGACACATCTCCTTAGTCAATTTCAAATGACTAGGTAAAAGTGTGCTGACAACTTTAGCATTCTCCATAGAGAAACGTTGCAACACCTTCTAAAGATAATCAGCCTAAGATAGCATTAATGTTCTGTTCTTCCTATCTCTACAAATATTCATACCAAGGATTTCTTTTACTACCCCCAAATCCTTCATAGCAAATGCTGAGCTAACTGGCATTTCAGCCCCTTAATATGATCCATGTTAGGCCCAACTACAACCATATCATCAACATATAAACATAAAATAATGTAGCTATCATCATCCAACCTCTTAAAATAAACACAATAATCTGAATGACACCTATTATATCCATGCTCATGCATAAAACTGTCAAATTTCAGATACCATTGCCGAGGTGTTTGCTTCAAGCCATATAAACTTTTCTTCAATTTGCACACTAAGTTCTCCTTACCTTTGACCTCAAAACCCTGTGGCTGAGCCATATATATTTCTTCATCCAAATCACCATGAAGAAAGGCTATTTTAACATCCAACTACTCTAAATGCAAATCTTCAGTAGCCACAAGATTTAAAATAGTACGAATAGAAGTCATTTTAACAACAGAAGAAAATATCTCATCAAAATCAATTCCCTTTTTCTGTGCAAATCCTTTAAAAACTAACCTAGCCTTAAATATTTTCTGACCTCCTTTCTCTTCTTTCAACTTGTAAACCCACTTATTTTGTAAAGCCTTTTTACCTATAGGCAACTTGCATAGATCCCATGTCTTATTCTTTAGCAAAGAGTCCATTTCATCTATCATTGCAGACTCCCACTGAATCTTAGTATCCACCTGGATAGCTTCATCATAACTTTTAGGTTCACCATCATCACTAAGTAAAATAGAATACAAAGAGGGAGAAAATCTTTGTGGAGGTCTAATTTGCCTCATTGACTATCTAACATTCACTAGTGTGCGTGGTATTTTTTATTGCAGTTTTTGCACATCATGAGGAATGGTTGGAACATCAACTTTTGGAGTATCATCCAGCACTACATAATCATCTTCTTTCTTCTCATGTTGCTGCAACAGATCTTTGTACAACACTTTCTCATTGAATATGACATCCCAACTTCTAACAATTTTAAGATTTTCAAAATCCCAAAGCCTATAACCAAATTCATTAATGCCATATCCAACAAAGACACATTTCTTTGATTTAGTTTCTAGCTTGGTTCTATTTTCAAAGTCTATATGAGCAAAAGCTTCACAACCGAAGGTCTTGAGAAAAGAATAACTCACCTTCTTACCAGTCCATGCCTCCTCTAGAATACCACAGCCCAAAGGAGTAGAGGGACCTCTATTAATCAAATATATTGTAGTATTGATAGCCTCCACCCACATGTGTAAGGGCAACCCAACATGCAACCTCATGCTCCTTGCGCACTCCATTATAGTCCTGTTCATGCATTCAGCCACTCCATTTTCCTGTGAAGTCCTTGGAACAATTTTCTATCTACGAATACCATTAGTGGAGCAATAATCTTCAAATTCATGACTACAAGACTCACCACCATTATCAGATCTAAGACATTTTAATTTCTTACCAGTCTCATTTTCAACCAAGCATTTCCATTTCTTAAAAGTTTGAACTACATCAGATTTTTGTCTAAGAAAATAAACCCATACTTTTCTAGTTGTGTCATCAATAAATGAAACATAATAATGAGAGCCACCAAGGGAAGATACCTGAGTTGGTCCCCATGCATTTGTATGCACAAGCTCTAATTTCTCCTTTTTGTTTTCCTTCCCAGTCTTTACAAAAATCACTCTCTTTTGTTTTCCATACACACACATTTCACAGAAATCCATATTAACACATTTCAAACCTAGTAAAACTTTCTTTGAATGAAGTACTTTCATACCTTTCTCACTCATCTGCCCAAGTCTGTTGTGCCATAGTGCTATATCATAATCTACAGTAGCTATTTGTTCTCCCTGCTCAACTACAACAATTGTTCCTGAACATTCATTTTTCTTTGAAACAATCAAAGTAGTAGGAACAATATGACCTGTACAAAGATATAAGGTGCATACTTTCACACCTTTTTCTACTACACGGGAACCTTTTGAAACCTTCCAATTTTTATCATTAAAAGTAACTACACAACCCTCATCACCGAGTTTCCCTGCTGAAATTAAATTCCTACTCAGCCTTGGAACATGTCTTACCTCATGTAGTAGTCAATGATTCCCATTCTGCAACTTAATCTTAATTTTTCCCTTTCCAAAAATTTGAAGGGGTTCATTATCCCCCAAATGAACAAGCCCAAAATCCCCTTGGACATAATCAATGAAATAACCTCTATGAGGTGTAGCATAAAATGAAGCACCAGATTCTAAAACCCATGAATCATCAACACTTTCTAAAGACAAAAGCAAAGCATCCTCTTTAGATTTGTTACTTACCACATTTGCCTCCTTGTCTCCATCTGATTTATCTCCTTCATTTTCTTTTGATTCCAACAATCTTTCTTTTTGTGCCCTGGTTTCCCACAGTACCAATAGTCATTTGGTCCTCTTGATTGAGACCTCTTCCCTTTTGACTTTCCTCTTGATTTCCCACGATTTCTAGAGTTACTTCCTCTCTCAGTCATTCTACCCCTGCTTTGTGCATTCAAAGAACTTCTTGATGTAGATCCACCTGAGGATTTCCTATGAGTTTCCTCACTCAAAACAACACCAATCACATCATCATATTTTAGGGTACTAGATCTAGGAATATAATTACTCACATCCATTTCAGCTTTTAGGCAAAGAACACAAAATCAAGAGAGCCCTAATTTCTTCATCAAAATTGATACCCACAGAAGATAAATAACTAGTAATTGTATTAAACTCATTTAAATGATCTACAATAGATCCACCTTCTGCCGTTTTCATATTAAATGAATGCTTCATGAGAAATACCTTGTTTGAAGCAAAGGGCTTTTCATACAGTATCACTAGGGTTTTCATCAACTCTTCTGTCATCTTTGCTTTTATAATATTAAATGCCACTGATGGTGCAAAGCATAACCAAATGCTTTCAAGTGCCTTTCTATCTAAAAGATCCCATTCAGCATCTGACATAGTTCCCTGATTCTTGGCTTTGCCTTCCAATGACTTTCATAAATCCTTCTGATACATATAGTCTTCCATTTGCATCTTCCATAACTGGAAGTTCTGCCCATTAAACCTATCAACCCTCAACTTCCATTTCTCTCACTCAACTATGAGACTCCCACTCAACCGTGAAACTTTCTTATAGAGGATAACTAAAAAACAACTAGGCTCTGATACCACTTGTTAGGATAAACCATGGACATAAATAAAAACTACATGCAAATATAACCAATAACAAAAAAATAATAGATCACAAAAAAATGAACACAAGGCACCAAGATTTAATGTGGTTCACCCAATCCTTGAGCTACGTTGACCAAATAGCAAGTTCGATCTTATTACAATCCAACTTGATTATAGTTCGTAATCTCTTATAGCTCAATACTGCCACAAGAAGCTATTTTGCATCACAACATAATGAAAAAATACCTAACCCTAAACCCTTTTATACAAGTATTTTATCCATTTTAGGGTTACAACATGTTAGCCATATGTCGTCTACTAATTATGAAGTATGTACAATACTTTCTTGATTAGTCACCATAATCTAACAATCTCCCAATTGGGGACTAATCAGGCTCCACACTAAACAACAATCTGGTCAAAACACTATTTTATACCTTGACTTAGTGCCTTTAAAACCTAAAATAATGCATTTATGCACTTCCATAAAACATTTACAAACTAAAAAAATACATTTGAATAGACTAACAACACATTTGATCAATAAAATATCGCATTTGCATTTAAAACAATGGTTCCATACTTTAGAAAAATGCCTGGTATAGAGAGATATAATATGTTTTGGTTCATAAAATAGCACATATAAAAATTTTTGTAGCACATCTGGGAGAATGTATAAAATAGTGGCTACTTACACACATAATATCCCAAAACAAAGAGCATATTTGAATACCCTTTTCCTCCTTCAACATTCTACAAATTTGAGGAATTTTGAAAATGACCAATATCTTTAAGATCAAGCAAGAAATTTTTCATCATCCAAGATGATCCTACCTAGGTATTTCATCCAAAAAACACCATTGATCTAACCTTGTACATCAAGTCAAACAACAAAGGACACACATCCTTTCACCACCTAACTTCATGGAGATGAATCTATCACCAAAATTTTGTAACCATTAGTATTGTTAGAACTATTCGAAAGAAAGCTTGATACTTCATTATACCTTGGTCTAAAAATTATCCCCACATCATAAAAATGCAAAAGGATTAAAGGGTTTCTATTCACCTCTCATGCCACTATCCAAAACTAGTATAAGTGCTACATAAAAGGAATAAAAAAGATTCGCAACATGAGTAAGTGCTAAGATAGAAAAAAAAACTACAAAATATATGCAATTCTTGAGCACCATTGACCCTATAATACTCATTGATTTCTCATTAGCCACCATTGTCGAAGAATCACCCTCAATTAAACAATATGATTTAGAACCCACTAATGAAATGGGTTCATCCCAAATTTGGAGCAAGAATTGTCTTAAGTCAAAGATCAAATACTTTCAACAAAACCTAGAGCTTGTCAATGTAATGGAGAAACTACTAGAAAGACATAAAGTGCATTACATGCTATCATTGACACAACAAGGTGCAAAGTTACACACTGATTTTGACATATCTAACCTCAAGAGGGATCAAGAGGATACACCCTTAGAGGTCATTACCCAAAAACTCCAAGATCTACAAATATAAAAGGAAAAGATGAAATGAGGGAATTTCCAACTAGTCAAATTCAGTCTAGAGAGGATATGTCCTCTTCTATTTGATAGGAATGTCATCTTGACACCTTTTTCCTAAAATATGCAAATACCTGTTGGTGTAAATAAGTATTTACTTATTACACTTTACTTAATTTTACTTAGATCAATGTATTATTTTATTATTTCTTAGTGTAATACCCCAAAATTGGTTCATTGCCATGATACCAATTCTGGTCTATTTCTAATAATTTCTAAGTCCTATTCTAATAGGCAATTCTCATTCTGCTATTCGCTACTTGACTTAATTTTCAGATGCAGAAAACCCTAATCTGCATTCATCATATTTCTTATTTAATTCCTATAGTACACACTCATATTAGTCGCATTAAACCTACTTGATTTAATTATAATTTAATTATTAAGTATTTATACTTTAATTAAATTAAATTATATCCTAAGGCTAATGTACTATGGAATTAGATTTATTTAATTTAATAAATATGCCTATCTTGATTAATTAAATGTAATTATTTAATTAAATGGGAAAGGTATTTCTAATTAATTAAACAAAATTATTTAATTAAATGGAGTACTTACTTCTAATTAATTAAACAAAGTTATTTAATTAAATGAGAAGGTATTCCTAATTAATTAAATGAAGTTATTTAATTAAATAAGAAAAGTGTCTCTAATTAATTAAAGATTATTTAATTAAATAGAAAAAGTAATTATGAGAGCATATCTCATTTTATTAAATTAAATATCTCAACAAAATCTCTCTTTAGTTCAAAAAGGGAAATTTCCAGTTCACTATTGATCAAAAATGAGTTAAATCAGTTAACTCCTTTTTCTTGTCAAATTAAATCAGTTAACTCCTTATTTTACTCAAATTAAATCTGTTAACTCCCTTTAATTTGGGAATCTCCCTTTATGACTGAACCTCATCTTCAATCTCGACCGTTGATCCGAATTGATCTCAACCGTTGATGGATTTCAGGAAAGTCTATTTAAGAGACCCTCATCTCTTCATTTTAGTGGATGAATTTTGGAGAATTTGCATCGAATTGCTGCTGGAATTCATACTCACATTTGCTCATATTTTTACATACATCTTGCATTCCTAGTTTAGATTCATCTAGCTTAATAATGCATACATTTTTAGTTTAATGTCTTTTATTTCTTAGATTAATTGCTTGTACTTCATCTAGATTACTTGCACATTCATATAGATTAATTTCATTTCAAATCCTTCGTTCTTAGAGGGTGTAGTTTCTTAAACACCTCAAATCTGAAGATATCTAACAAGCAATTCCCTTTAGATAGAAGGCAATAGGTCGCTTTGCAGGATAATTTTTGGATGAACAATCCAATGTTCATTCCAGGATGAATCTGCATATAATGACCGTGTTGAAGTGTGTGTGTTAGCAGAGGCCACATATTCACGCATACATTTTTGGCGCCCACCGTGGGGCTCAAAAGTCAATTTTTTTGGCCTCTTTCTATTTTTAAAAATCATTTTTTGTTCTCTGTCTGTACTGTTCCGTACAAATTTAGGAATCTTCATGCGAGACTATTCATTTTCATGCGAGGATCCAGAATCTTCGTGCGAAGATTCTTTCCAAATCACGCGAGAAAGTTCTTGGGCGCATGAAACTTGTTTCTTCGCACGAGATGAATATAATTTTGTGCGAGACAAAAATAACTTCGCGTCGGCTCAGAAAAATTTTGCGCGAGATAGAAATAACTTTGTGCAAGCTCAAAACAGTTTTGCGCGAGACAGAAATAACTTCGCGTGAGACTCTGCTAACAGATGCTATTTTTTGCATTGATTTTTGTGTTTTCTGGTTTTTTTGCTAACTGCTCAGTATTTTTGGTTTTTCTGTGTTTTATGAAATTTTGCAACAACAATACAAAAAAACAATTTTTTTGAGTATAAAACAAATTTTGACTTTTGATGTTTTCATAGGTTTTAGCATTTTCTAAGCTTTTTTATGGGTAGAAAAATGAACAAAAAAAGTTAAATTTTATTTTTCCATAGTTAAGCTTCAGTTTTCACTAACATGTTTTCTCTTAAGCATCTTTATTTCCATTTTTCTGATTTTTTTGCAGCATAACAGTGGTTTGCAGGACAATTGGAAAAGCATGATAAAGTTGCTAAAAAAAGGTAAAACATCTACTAAGTGCATTGCGAGGATTACCAGGTAATCCTCTTTAACTGATAACACTTCATTTGGAGCTAAAATGAACATCTCTTGTGTCAAGCTTGTGTTTATTTCCTTCCATGTTCTCATTTTACGACACATGCATAATTTGATACTAGGTTGTGATCTCCATTAGTTTTCATCTAGTAGGCTTAGTTACTAGTCATAGATCTAATTAGCTATCTTGGGTTATTGGACTCGCTAATCTGTCGGCCCCTTGTTCCACCTTGTGGTTGCAAGATCAGCACCACGTTAAAGGGGAGGGGTCTACAGAAAAGAAGCATTAAATGCTCCACTAGGCAACCCTTTTGTGCTTTCTAGAACTCACTAGTTTCTGAGTTGTGGACTCGTTTTGGCTTATGTGAGGGGTTAAATGTTCCACATCTTTGGACTCACGTGGCATTAGTTAAAGCGTTAAGTGTACCACCTTGTACTTTTTGATTGCTTTTGGATAGATTTGCTTTTGGAAATTAACATCTGTACACACATAGTAATTAGGCCCCCATGAACACTATTCATGGATCTTGAGGGAGTGGGTTCCTAGTGAAACTCCTCTCTAAGATGGATTCCTTGTAGGTGGGGAGGATACTTTGAGCATCTTGTAGATAGATGAATCTTCAACTTGTTGATTGAGGCATCCTTTCTCCGAAGAGGTTGATAGATCACTGGGAGTTGATATCATAGATCTTTAAGAGATACTCTTAGTTTAGCGTGTCAAATTAATCTGTCTACTTTGATTGGGCTAAAAGTGAAAAGGTGTCAAAACCTTTAATCTGGAAGCTAAGTCCCCTTGTGGTATACTATTGTGAGTCAGTCACCTTTAGAGAGGGTTAACCGTAGCAGACAATCCCTCTATAGGGAAAACTGCGTTGACAGAACCTCAAGCGATAATAGCCATTTTTGCCATGGTAGTGACAACCGCTGTATAAATGTCCTTTTGGAAGAAATCTCCATGGGTGTGGTTCATTGTGGCTTGTCAGATCTCCCTAGCAGCTCTTGAAGATTAAGTTCTCGGACTGTGTCAAAACCTCGGTGTATCGGGATTAGAGGTCACCCCTGTGAGTCATAAAAGTTGTAGAGTCAAACCGTTACTAAAAACCTTAGAGAGGCCAACTTTTATTTTCTAGGGATGTATGCGTGATTGCAAAACTCTTTGAAAACATACACAATTAGCTCTCTTAAGAATCAACGCGTACTAAGTCACTTGATTGTTCATGCGCAAGGTTGCTTTTGCCTTTGCTTATTATTTTCAAACATGCTTGATATCACCTGCTTGCTGTTCTACGTTCCTATTTATCTTCTTGCTTACTAAAACAATCAAATTTGTTGTCTGTTAAATTGAACTTGTCTCAAAAATTTTCCCAATCTGTCTAAAAAGTCCAAAAATCTTGCCAAAATCAGTCGATGTTTTGAAACTGATCTGCTTTCTCACATGAAAATTTTTTCAATCTCGTGTGAAATCATTTGGTCCTCATGTGAAATCATTTTGTCCTTGCGTGAAATTAAAATTCTGTCATGAATCTTCGCGTGACCTTGTGAGCTTTCTTTCACAAAATTAAAAACTATCACTTCGCGCGAGCCATAAAACTTCTTCGCGTGACCTGTAAAAATTCTTCGCATGGCCAATAAGGTTTCTCATGTGAGATTTTGTGTTAGCATTTCCATTTTTGGTCTGATCTAGCTATCTGTGATCTGTATGCTGCCCTTTTCTACATCCTTTTATTGCTCTCTGTCTGCAAACAATCCCAAATAGTGGCATCCTGCTTAGCTAATGACTTGCGATCCATACTTTAACTAGTCTTGTCTCTCAGTTATCTTTCTCTTGTCCTTTAGTGCTTGTTGTACTTTGTGTCATGATAGTCATAATCTTTGGTTGTTCTAGCCTTCAAATCAGACTATTCATACCTTAGTATACTACACCCTTATCTTGCTTTTCTGAGACTACATTCTAGTGTGGTCCTTGTCTAAGCTGCTACTTTTTGTCATTTTCTATGACTGTGACAACTTGACTTATGTTCTAAAACTTGGCTGTCACTACTTGAAACATAGTACATCAAAATGGCTAACAACAAATGTGCTAAATCCAATATTCCTAGTGAGGAAGAAGGGATTCTTATTGCAAACATGAAGCAACAAATCCAATCAATGAGCACTCAACTTCAAAGACTAAAGGAGGAAGATGACACATCATCGAACAAATTCTCCTTGCGATATTATTTACCTTCCTATAATGTTGAGTCCAAGCCATCTCAAAACATTCTGCAAATACCCAAGAAATCTAGAAATATTTTTGAAGAAAAACCTTGGGAACCTAAACCAAAGTGTGACTTCACCCCTTTGGGAAGATCTTATGAATCAACCTTGGAAGAACTTCTTGAAGAAAAACTCATTACTTTACCTAAGCTCACTTTGGTGGGAGTTTCCTTTATGAGTAACTATTGTGTCTATCATAGACATAATTTACATAAAACTTCACATTGTAAGGAGCTGAAAAACAAGATCCAAGATCTTTTTGATAATGGTATAATTCAAAAATCTAAGCTCTCAACTACTAAATATTCTACTCTTAGGAAGGATCAACCTCATGAAACCATGTCTAGTAATGGTTCAAACACAACTTCTACTTCCTCCAACATACATCCACCTTCTAAATTGTCTAATCTTTCTAACACATATTCAACAAAAGAACCCACTACTCCCCCAATCGACTATGTGTACCCTGAATGACTACCTTTAAAGGAAACTCAAGCTAATCTTGACTTAGTTGCAAACCTCTCCCATACTACACAAAGAAAAGATCCAAAACTTCTATGTGTTGCTCCTCTTATTATCCCCAATCCAACTATTCCTCCATTGTCCCTTCAAGAGCCTGTTATGGAGACTCTAGAAATATATTTGAATATAGAGTTAGATACTTCCTCATCGTTGGATTTGGTTTCATGTCAAGAGGACCACTTAAATGATGAAGAAACAAGTGTTGATCAAGACCAATATTCCTTCATCCCCTTTCAAGTCTTCCAAGATCTCGTGCCTCCATCTCAAGAGCCACATAGTCCTCCATCTCCCATGTCATGCACCTCTACTAAGCAAGATCAAGATATTCCTTCCACCATCCCTAAGGAGATTATAAAAGACCAAGAGAAGGATACTTTTCCTATGTTACCTAAAATTCCTTTTGAAGAGAAAAGTGTTCCCTCGCTCTCTTATTCTACCTCGCTACATTCACTTCCAAACTATGCTCAAGCTTTAAATAATCCTATCAAAGGTATTGCTCCTATAACAGTTACTCATAAATCTATTGATGAATTTGGTCATATTGCTCACTCTAAAGATGCTGATACCCATACTCATGGTCCGTTAACATCTTCTAAATCTATCCTTGGTCCCTACCCATCTAAGCTAGAACCTTCAAGTCTTCCATCCATATTGGGACCTTATGTTCCTCTATCTCCTACTTCCACCCTTAGCTCATTATACATTCCTCCTACCCTACCCCAAGATCAACAAAGATGCACATACTTGAACTCTTCACATTCACCTTTCCACCTAAACCAGTCATATTGGCCTCGTTCATCCACAAATCCCAAGTCCTTTGGAAGCAATTTGGATGATCAACTCAAACACAGGTGTATGAATCCATCCTCAAAAGTTCACTATGTCTCCTCTAATTGACATGTGAATGTCAAGAAGGAAAATATGCAAAAGAGACTGCAAAGGTCCACTATTGAAAGAGCTCAACCAAAGAAAGTATGGGTTCTTAAATCTGTTATTGAAGAAATGCATTCCAAAGCATCTAATGAAAAATTAAAAGCTATATGGATTCCCAAGTCTCTTTTGAAGGACTTGAATATTGAAAACAAATCAAAGTTGACATTCAAGCTTCCAAAGGCTTCCACTCCATCTTCTTCTCAACATCTTCCTAAAAAGGTTTCAAAACCTTCTACTCCACCATCCTCCAAAATGGCTTTGCTACCTCATATATCTAAGCCTCAATCTATTTTGTCCATATTTCTTCCATCATTCCACTACCCTTCAAGGTGTGTGTCAATGTTGATCTTTCCTAATATATCATCCACCCTCATGAGATCCTCTAGATCTTATGCTTGCTTGCCATCCTTGCTTGTTTCAATCTTCCAAAACCAACAACCTTATCCTCCATCTACCTCTCATTTTTCTATCATTTCCCTTCCATTACCTTATTAGCATCTTTGAGTGTACCTTGCTATGGCCTTAGCTTATCATAACTTATCTTTCTTATAGGAGCACTATTCAAATTGAAGAAGGCTTGAATTCTTTCCAAAAACTCTAAAAATCCAGAAAAAAGAAAAAAAGAAAAAAAGAAAAAAAGAAAAAAAGAAAAAAGAAAAAAAGAAATTGCCTTGGTGAAAACCTGGAAACAGGCGCCTTGGTAGCAAAAGTAAAGAAAAATAAATCTGTCCTATGGTGAAAACCACTTCTTGTGGCACCTTGGACAAGTACCATGATGAAAACCTAGTAAACAGGCATCATGCATAATTCTTCCATCCATGACATCCTATCATGATCTTGCTTATCCTTCAGATGTCCTCATTCCTGGAGTCATTCACTCATTACCTCCATAAAAAACTTTTTTGTCCTATTCAGTTAACCCTTTGGTCTTGATCAATGAAAGAAAGAAGAAAACTCAGTTCTTAGCAATCTCTTGACATGGTCATTTTCTTGGATTACTTACATGATACCCTTCATTACACCATGAGCTTATATTGTTATATCTTTTTCCCTAGCTTCGGTAATCTTGTGAAGACTTTCCTTGAGGGTAACATTCACTACTTCATACTCCTTGCTTATCCATCTCCACTTACCCACCATCTTGTTACTCCATCTGATCCTACATATTTTCCTACACCTTGCTAGACACTGGAACAAAATCAAGGTAATCCTTCTTGAGAGCTAGTAATCTCTAAAAAAGTTCTAAAATTTTGCAAAAATCCTAAAAATCAGAAAAAGCCTTGAAAAAAATTGTTACCCTGGTGAAAACCTAGCAATAGGCACCTTGTTAACACCAAAAAAATTGAAAAATTAAAAATACAAAAAAAAAATAAAAAAAAAGAAAAATACAAAAAAATTGAAAAATAGAAAAGTGCCATTGGTGAAAACCTGGAAATAGGCATCATGGTAGCAAAAAAAAGAGAATCTTGCCAAGAAAGTGAAAACTTGGTAAACAAGCACCTTTTGATCCCAATGCTCCATCTTGCAGCGCATCTTCTGGCTATTCTGTACAGTCAGTTTCGCTTCCCTACTTCCTGCTCATGTATCCATGGATTGAGTCTTGTCATAGATCGGGGGCATTCCCCCTTAGTGTCGCTCTTTTTGAGATTCTCCTCATAGAATCTCCTACACGACAGTCACCAGTCATTCTGACTGCATCTACCTATTGTCGCTAGTGTCACTCTTTTCGAGATTCTCCTCATAAAATCTCCTACGCGACAATCACCAGTCATTCTGACTGCGTCTGGCTATTGTCGCTAGTGTCCCTCTTTTCGAGATTCTCCTCATAGAATCTCCTACGCAAAAGTCATAGTCATTTTGACTATGTCTACCTACTATTGCTAGTGTCACTCTTTTCGAGATTCCCCTCATAGAATCTCCTACGCGACAGTCACCAATTGTTCTGACTACATCTTCCTACTATCGCCAGTGTCCCTCTTTTCAAGATTCTCCTCATAGAATCTCCTACGCAACAATCACTAGTGGTCCTCAGTGCATTTGCCTACTATTGCTAGTGTCACTCTTTTCGAGATTCTTCTCATAGAATCTCCTACACGATAGTCACCAGTCATTCTGACTGCGTCTGCCTATTGTCGCCAGTGTCACTCTTTTCGAGATTCTCCTCATAGAATCTCCTTGGTTACAGTCACTAGTCATTCTGACTGCGTCTGCCTACTGTTGCCAGTGTCACTCTTTTCGAGATTCTCCTCATATAATCTCCTTCGTGACAGTCACCAGTCATTATAACTACATCTGCCTACTGTTGCTAGTGTCACTCTTTCCAAGATTCTCCTCATAGAATCTCTTTCGCAATGGTCACTAGTTGTTTCAGCTATGTCTGCCTACCGTTGCTTGGGTCATGTCTCAAGATTCCTTTATGGAAGATCTCTTTTGCGTTAGTCACCAGTTGTCCTGGCTATGTCTATCTACTATCGCTTAGTCCTTCTTAGGTTCTTCATCGTGAAGATTCCTCTTTGACCTCAGTCACCAGTCGTTCTGACTGTGTTTGCCTACTGTTGTCACCCTACTGAAGAGATTTATTTCAAACGTATTTTGGAAATTGACACTTGACATCAATCCAAAACATTGAAGTCAAAAAAATGATATACTTGTTTGGATATGCTGAGCATTTTCTTTTTTTACTATGTTTTTCTTTATCATTTCCCCTCAAGCAACTCGATGATGTCATCTTTGACTAGAGAAGTAATGATTGGGGGCATGATCTTTTCCTTTGCTTTCTATTTGTGGTTTAGTTCCAATCAGTTGATTTATTCCTATAAGAGGGGTGTCCACTATAAGAGCCTCCATCTCGTATTGGATGGCCGTGTGTACTTCGACTCCTTTTATATGAATATGCCAATAACATTCGTTGGAGTGCACTCTTCATGCTATAGTACATATTGATACTCATCCTATTAAGTGAATGTACAGGTCACTGTGAGTATATCTAGCACACTTTTGTCTTAGGTTACGAATGCAAGGGTCGTTGCAAACAAAATGAATACTGAATACTTAGCATAAGAGGAATCTCCCGTGTGTTTGGTGTGCCTGTCATGCAAGCAACATTTAGGTCATCCTAGCATTTATGCTCTGATGCTTATATTAACTTGCTACATTAAAAGGGACAAATGTTTTGGTCATTCTGGCTTCTTGTGCCTCGAATGCTTACATTTAATCTCAACAAACCAATAACGTACATTATATTCATATTTCCATGATTGCAATGTCAGTGGAATTGTATAACATATGAGCTTTATTTTATATTCGGTGATGATTAAATATTGAGGCTTGGTAACCAGACCTAGGGTTGCATTTAACATAGTCTTGCATTACATACTTCACTTGCATAAGCATGCAATTCAATTGCAAATCAACTTTCACCTTCTTTGATGAGGGATTGCTGATCTCTTCAAAGTATCATGTTCTTTCACGAACTGCACAAATGATTGATTAATCACCCTCTTGGCTACTTTGGTTGCTCTAAACCCATTTTTCGGGATCGAATTCAAAATATGACATACTTAAGTGGCTCAAAATGCATTTTAAATTTTTTTGTGTGATCCAAATATTTCTAATACTTTGAAATTCTTGGAATCTTTTCAACTCAAACTTGGTCTTTTCGATCTCAAAATCACTTCGGATCAACCTCCAAATTTCTTCAGACCATTCTGATCTCTTCATATTTCTTCAGATCATTTTGATCTCTTCATATTTCTTCAGATCATTTTGATCTCTTCATATTTCTTTAGATCATTTTGATCTCTTCATATTTCTTCTGATCGTTCTGATCTCTTCATATTTCTTTAGATCCTTCTGATCTCTTTATATTTCTTCTGATCATTCTGATCTCTTCATATTTCTTCAAGATCATTCTGATCTCTTTATATTTCTTTAGATCATTTTTATCTCTTCATATTTCTTTAGATCATTTTGATCTCTTCATATTTCTTCAGATCATTCTGATCTCTTCATATTTCTTCTGATCGTTCTGATCTCTTCATATTTCTTCAGATCATTCTGATCTCTTTATATTTCTTCTGATCGTTTTGATCTCTTCATATTTCTTCAAGATCATTCTAATCTCCTTATATTTCTTTAGATCATTCTGATCTCTTCATATTTGTTCAGATTGTTCTGATCTCCTCTACATTCTGCTGAATCTCAAATTTTTTCTATATCTCATGGTATACTGCTTCAAATCATATTTCTAGTGTGTCATCTTTCAAATTTACTCCTGAGGGGGCAGGATGATTACATCATTAAATACTTATTTCTCGGGGCATCTAGTTCCCATCTTATGTCCTTATCACTTGGGGCATCTTGTTCCCTTCTATCTGGCATCTTTGCCATCTATCTTATCTTTTCATCAATTGATCAACCTTATAACAACTCTTCTCAGGATTCAATAGACAAGTATTGGGATAGTCTAAACCTCAACTCCTAAGGATCAAGCCTCGTTTTGGGGATGATTCTATGACTCATGATGGGACCTTGTTATCTTTTATCAATCTCAAGTATCTAAGTGTTCTATCTAGATCCTTGAAGGTTAAGCTCCGTTCTAGAGATAGTCTTCTAAATGCTATTATTCTTAGGTATCTAGGTGTTCTATATGGATCCTTGAAGGTTAAGCTCCATTGTGGAGATAATCTTCTAAATGCTATCAATTTCAGGTATCTAGATGTTCTGTCTAGATCCTTAAAGATTACGCTTCATTCTAAAGATAGTCTTTTAAATGCTATCAATCTTAGGTATCTAAGTGCTCTACTTGGATTCCTTAGGATTAAGCTCTGTTCTAGAGATAGTCCTTAAAAGCTTATCAGTTGGTCTCCGTGTCATCAACTTTAGAACCAATCTCATCTTTGCATCATGCTTTCTGATTTTCTTTGAATTGAACGTGCTGCTGGCACATTCATTCAAAGAGGGGAAAAATGTAATACCCCAAAATTGGTTAATTTCCATGATACCAATTCTGGTCTATTTCTGATAATTTTTAAGTCCCAATTCTCATTTTGCTATTCGCTACTTGACTTAATTGTCAGATGCAGAAAACCCTAATCTGCATTCATCATATTTCTTATTTAATTCCTATAGTACACACTCATATTAGTCGCATTAAACCTACTTGATTTAATTATAATTTAATTATTAAGTATTTATACTTTAATTAAATTAAATTATATCCTAAGGCTAATGTACTATGGAATTAAATTTATTAAATTTAATAAATATGCCTATCTTGATTAATTAAATGTAATTATTTAATTAAATGTGAAAGGTATTTCTAATTAATTAAACAAAATTATTTAATTAAATGGAGTATTTACTTCTAATTAATTAAACAAAGTTATATAATTAAATGGGAAGGTATTCCTAATTAATTAAATGAAGTTATTTAATTAAATAAGAAAAGTGTCTCTAATTAATTAAAGATTATTTAATTAAATAGAAAAAGTAATTATGAGAGCATATCTCATTTTATTAAATTAAATATCTCAACAAAATCTCTCTTTAGTTCAAAAAGGGAAATTTCCAGTTCACTATTGATCAAAAATGAGTTAAATCAGTTAACTTCTTTTTCTACTCAAATTAAATCAGTTAACTCCTTATTTTACTCAAATTAAATCTGTTAACTCCCTTTAATTTGGGAATCTCCCTTTATGACTGAACCTCATCTTCAATCCTGACCGTTGATCCGAATTGATCTCAACCGTTGATGGATTTTAGGAAAGCCTATTTAAGAGACCCTCATTTCTTCATTTTAGAGGATGAATTTTGGAGAATTTGCAAAGAATTGCTGCTGGAATTCATACTCACATTTGCTCATATTTTTACATACATCTTGCATTCCTAGTTTAGATTCATCTAGCTTAATAATGCATACATTTTTAGTTTAATGTCTTTCATTTCTTAGATTAATTGCTTGTACTTCATCTAGATTACTTTCACATTCATATAGATTAATTTCATTTCAAATCCTTCATTCTTAGAGGGTCTGGTTGCTTAAACACCTCAAATATGAGGATATCTAGCAAGTAATTCCCTTTAGATAGAAGGCAACAGGTCGCTTTGCAGGCTAATTTTTGGATGAACAATCCAATGTTCATTCCGGGATGAATCCACATACAATGACCATGTTGAAGTGTGTGTGTTAGTAGAGGCCACATATTCACGCATACACTTAGGTGAGACACTTAGGAGTTTGCGTACTCTTATGAGTTGTCATGTTAACAACATTGGAGTAAGAAACTCTAATTCAGCACATGGTGTCTACAACATTGGAGTTTGCATAATTAACTAAGTTTTCATGTACACAACATAGTTATTTACACTCCTATTTTAGCACATGGTGTCTACAACATAATTTTGCATGATACTCCTTTGTAGGCATATCCTCTCATCATTGCACTTACTCCTATGCTTAATGGAGGATAACCCACACCTAGTGGACATGTGCCTAGTTGTATGACTTATCATGTTGCTAACTTCTAAGCATTCTAGATGCATCATAAAAGAGGCACCTTTAGTGTACTTATCATATTAATTCATATCATTTACATTGAATTGAATATCATATCATCATTCTGATCATATTATTTTGGTCTACTATTGTGCTTAGGCCTAAGTTCCTTGGTCTTGGGTGAATTTTTTTCTAAGACAAATTCTTACATGGTATCAAAGCTTGGGGAAATTCTCTTCACATAACCATTCAAGACCATTCTTGCTTTAGCACCTTGACCCAAATCGAGAGAATTCATAGATATTGGGAGCATCTAGAGCCAAAGTGGACCTTATCATTGTGTCTAGAACATCCATTGGTGAAAATTGACTATAAATTTTCCTATATTGAGCCATAGTCGAATTTGAGGCAATTTTTTTTTGTAAATTGGCACTCGAAGGCCCAATTTGTAGAACTGGTATGATCATTTCAAATCTCTAAATTTAAATTTCAGATTTGCATTATTTTCCAAATTTTTTTGACCATCAGGCTAGTAGGAGAGATTTTTTGCAAGCAAATATTGGAGCTTGCTAGTGCTAATTAGATATTGGCATCATATTTAGAAGGTCAAAAAACCCCAAATTGATTTTTGTTTCATCAAAATTGGACATCTGAAGCCAAATCTAGAGCCATTTGCTTTTTGGAGGCGCGACTAGTGATTCAAAAAAATAATAACAGAGGTGATTTTCAAAAAATGACATCTCCCTCATACAAACTCCTTTTTTCGAGCAATTTTTTTTTTTTTGGGGGTAGAATTTCATGATCTACACATTGGTGTAGGTGGTTTGAGATCTTTGTTCTTGAATTTTTCTACTGCTTTCAAATCCCAAATTTTTTGACTTCAAATGCTTAGTACGGGCTCATCTAGACACATAATTAGGTTTCCTTTTTTTTGAAAGTGCATAATTTTTTGTCTACTTTCTAGATCTATAATTAGATTATAAGCTTCTATGGACAACAATACTACTTTTAGAAATAGGCCCTAAATTGGCAAGTGACTATAAAGTGCATGAATCATCCATTGGGGAGGTGGGGGGGGTGTTTCTTTGATTCTCTCTTGCATTTTGGGGGTGCATATATTCATTGATTTCATGGAGGATTTTTGTTCCCCATATCGGGGTGGTCTTAGACCAAGATTGACAAAGAGGAGTTATCAGTAATGGAGTACCACACTCATTGATAATCTAAGGAGAGAACATTTGGAAGTATTTCCTTATGTTCCAACGACCTAATCTCTTCGATTGGTCACATAAATAATCTACCACCTATTAAAAGACTTTTTGATATCATTTATTTTAGTCTCTTTTTCTTCTAATTTCTAAAAAGTCATTAACAAGTTATGGTATTCTTATGACATTTAGATGTGTCTTTGGGAAACATTTGGAGATCCATGCGTCCCTCCATTTCCAGAAGACATTCTATCTTTAGTCACTTCAGTACTGTTCCTCCAACTCTAGATGAGATCCCATCTCCTGATGCTCCTATTACTACTACTAATTTAGTTCTAGCCATAGATGCTTCTAAATTAGTGTAGTAGGAAATACCATGCCTTCCTACTTTAGCTTCATGGGATGAATTCCTTCTAAACATTATAGGTCTATTCATGGAGTCTCACATTGAAGATGTGGGAGACATCATAGATGATATTTGTCTTCTCTTTGTAGAGGTGAGTACTTCATCCATTGCCACAGTAATAGGTCTAGCATAGTAGGGTACATCTAGTCTTCCAACTCCAGCATCAATGGATGACTTGTTGATAGATATTTTAGGTTTGTTTGTGGAGTCACACATAGTAGATTTGGGAGACATTAATGATGATATACATCTTCTCTTTGATGAAGAAGATCCTTTTTCAATTGTTACGAGGGCCCACTTTGACCCTCATGTCCATTCTCTCCATGATCAGTCTTCATAGGTTGATATGATTGTGGATCCTTATGTACAATAGTTGTAGAAGGTCTCTTTCTCATTTGAGGAGACAATTGGTTCTTTGGGATAGGTTCTACATCCATCCTTGCTAGATCTGACATTGTTCTTTTCAAAAACATTAGAAGGGGTGATAGTTAGTATCGACACAAGGATAGTTGAGTAGGTTTAAGAGGCATCATTGATCTTTAGGATTCTTTCTAAACACTAGGGAAGCATCTCATCTATACCTTTGCCATTGTTTCTTCCAAAGGGGAGGAACATTATTCAACAGTCCTGGATCAGCTTCTACATTGGAGCAACTATAACTAATCAACATTATTCATTTATGGGAAGGGACTATCTTGTCTCTCTTCTTCTTCTCTTTTATGGGAGGGACCTTTTCCTCTTTTGGGATTGTGTTCTTCTCATACTTCTCTATTATATATACTTGATGTATGTTGTAATGGGGGGGAGGGGGGGTCTTGATTACCCCATCCATCCATGCATCTTGTTTTTTTCATCTCTCTTTTTGGGGGAGGGTTTTTCCTATGAGGTTTTCCCTCTTTCTCCACTTTATGAGAGATTGCATTGCATTATGTACATAGGTAGCTAACATGGCCTAGTAGCTAGGACCCATCTTGCATTTCATCCTAGCTTTTGTAAGCTTAAGTACATTCCCCTAAGTTTCACTTAAGGGGGTGTTGGTGTAAATAAGTATTTACTTATTACACTTTACTTAAGTTTACTTAGGTCAATGCATTATTTGATTATTATGCATTATTTTATTATTTCTTAGGTGAGACACTTAGGAGTTTGCATATTCTTATGAGTTGTCATGCTGACAACATTAGAGTAAGAAACTCTAATTCAACACATGGTGTCTACAACATTGGAGTTTGCATAATTAATTGAGTTGTCATCTAGACAACAGAGTTATTTGCACTCCTATTTTAGCACATGGTGTCCACAACATAATTTTTCATGCTACACCTTTTTAGGCTTATCCTCTCATCATCACACTTACTCCTATTCTTAATGGAGGGTAACCCACACCTAGTGGATATGTGCCTAGTTGTATGACTTATCATGTTGCTAACTATTGTGGTTCTACAACACATGCCCCATTTCCTAATCAAAATGGGGACCCCCTACTTTATTTTGGGCTTTTAGTTTGGGATTAAAGCCAATTTTGAGGTCCTACCTCCCCCTAAGTTCACATTCTAGGTCTTGGTGGAGAAATATTATCAATAAAAATCAAATTATTAAGAGGGGACAAGTTTAAAAATGAAAAATTTAAAATTGCATACCTATGCAATTTTTTGGGTGTGCTAGTGCACCATAAACAAGGCAAAAACAAATCACCCTTTGGTGATGCATAGATGTGCACCTATGTAGCTGCATAGATGTGCACTGGCACACCACACAAGGTGGGGTGAGGCTATATAAGCCTCCACCCCTTCATTTCCTCCTCACCTTGTTTTGTTTCCTCTTTGTCAAGAGACTTGTTCGAGTTGATTTGTGCTTTATGCTCCCTTTGCACTTTGCATCACAAACATTTGAACTTGACACCCGCACAACTATGCACTTAATTTGGTGTGCTTCCCCAACACTTAGTGCACTTGTCTTACCTATTAAATATGCAATACCACACCTCCTTAGGTGCACCCTTCAAGTTCCTTCCACCTATGCCTAAACACACAAAAAAATAATTGAGTGTGCATCGGTGCACCTCCTCTGATGCACCAGATGCACACCAAGCTTCCTCACCTAATACTTAGAAAAGGATCTCTAAATTACCAAAGTGTAGATGCACACTAGCACATGTACTTTGGTTCCCTAGTGCACACTCATGTATGCAAAGCATTAACTTAAAAACAAAAAACCAACTTAAAGTTTGGTACACATTTGGGCACCTATCATGGTGTGCAAGTGTACACCAAATATTAACTCAAAAAAAAAAAAAAAAAACATTGGTGTGCATTTGCACACCTAATCTGGTGCAGAAGTGCACATCCATAACAAAACATGAGAAAAATAAGGTGTGTGTGCACCTAATCTTGTGCACTAGTGTGCACCTTATATTCAAAATTTGTTTTTTTAAGAAAAAGAGGATAATAGGGTGTTATCATGCATTTAACTTTTTAGGTTTTATTTAGGATGAGACTAAGTGTTATTGTAATTTTTGATTTTGAGCTAATGGACATCTTTATTTTTTTGTGCATATATAATGGCATCTTGATTAGGTGAGAAAATGGCACCAAAACCTATTGTGTTCAAATTCCAAGGCATGCCATCAAAATCAAGGTTCCAAGATGACTACTCAAAGATTAAGGAGACAGATTTGGGATACACCATTTTGGGGGAGTTCCTAAGGATATGTAACAAGCCCATTGAGAGATTGGCTATGATTTCTACCTTAATCTCATCAGGGTTGGTGAAGGTAGCTTCATACCCAACATCTATACAATCCTTAGAGTTCATAATGACACTTACACAATACTTTGTTCGTAAGGAAAGGGTGGTGAAAGGTGTGACTGGAGAAGTTGTCCTAGACCTCTAACCCAATAATATTGAAAGGCTATTCCATCTTCCAAGGGCTTATCAATTCATTAGATTAACCTATGAGTTAGCAAAGAGATGGTATAGAGAAAACCTAAATGAGGCTACTAAGATCATCTAGTCCTATTATCTTATTGAGAAGACTCCTCTAGGGAAGTTAACAAGAAAGGTGGATATGACAAGAGGATACATGAAAGAAGATATTAGATACTCCATCATTCTTTTGAGTAGAGTAATGGGTTTGCCAGTAGCTAGACACCTGAATGTCTTCATGATAAACTTCATTGAGACTATCAAAACAACAAGGATGCCACTTTACTAGGCCACCATGTTGAGTGAAAATTTGTGTGAACAATTGGAGGTAGTGAAGGACCAAAAGAAGTTCTACATGACCTCATATTTGGTGTATCTTTTAGCTACAAGGGTGACAAACTATCCTGGATTGTACAAAAGAGGTAGCACGCAAGAACCTAATGCTTGGCCATATATCATCTACCCTTAGTTGGTAAGGAAGAAAATCTTGGAGTAGAGTAAGAAATACATAATCGTGAATGATGTAGTCATATTTGCTATCATTCGATTCATAGAGGGAGATTATGCAAAATGATTATTTGATGATGTAGTGGTGCAAATAAAAACACTTGAAGCTTATTATATTTAGTTTAAAACATTTACATACCTAAGGGTATTTGGTGCCACTGTCAATCTGAAGAAGCTCCCAAGATATCATTGTGATAGACTCATTTTTCTAGAGATTGCATGACAAATTAAATTCACATATGACAGAGTCAGGAAACAATTTAGACCATGATGGACATGGCCTCTAGTCATAGGACCATATCAAGTCAAGCAAAAGTAGGATATTCCTTCTTTTGAATGGGAATGGGATCAATATCCCCTTGATGAGTACAATTCTCCTAGGCCGTGCCTTGATAACATCAGGAAAGTCCAAAGTATGATAGGAAAGGAATTTCAACATGAAGAAGCCATTGAAGATCATTGGATGAATGCTACAAATGACTACAATGTTCATATCAGGGGTTATTATAGGATGACTTTGTATATGGGTGAGAAGGCTCTAAATATAAACATTTCTGAGGAGATAATGTAGCAAGACTCAAGGGAGCTACTTGACCCTCTATTCAACATAGATAAAATTGGAGAGAGGCCTAATATAAACACTGAAGTTGACAGGGAAGAGAATGATGACATTAATCATTGAGCAAGGCACATCATCAAGATGATACAATATTGGATCAATAAACCATTTCAACTTGATCCAATACCTGAAACTATGATTTTCCATGCATAAGCCAATCCAGTTAAAGGAAGAGGGAAGAAGGTCACCATCCCTACCTTTGCAGCCCAATCACCAATAAGGCTAGAAATGATATACCAACTAGATAGACTAGTTGGATACTATCACCCTTTAGAAAAGAAAGGAAAGGGAAAAAGAAAGAGGAGTACTCGTCAAAGAGCCAAACTAGAAGAGGGTGAAATTCAGGTGCATCCTCAATAGCGAAAAGAAAATGTGCAAGGGCTAGAAGATATTGGAGCTTCTTAAGTCTAGCTAGAACCACTATTGCCACCAGCTACACCCAACCAAGTAGAAGTAGAGGTTGGAACTGAGTAAGTCTCTCCTCCTTCATAGATAGAACCAACATCCCCTTCCACCTCTAAGAAATAGAAAAAGTTCAAGACCCCCATGAAGAAAAGGCAAAAGGTGATTAGATTAATGGTTCCTTTTCCATCTTTCCAAAAACCCATTCCTAAAGAGGAAGAAGAAGAGGATGATGAGGAGGAAGATGTGACATTGCAGAGAAGAACCCAACTAGCAAGAGCCACAAAGCAGGAAAGGAGGAGAAGTTCCAATGTGACACTGCCATTAGCCCTAGAAGAACCCCTAGAAATAACTACTTTAGAGGATGAAGTACAACAATCAATTGATGAGAAGGATGTAGAGGGCACTGACATATTCAAAATGTTAGATTTTGACTTCATTCTTGTAGGAATATATCTAATTTTGGATAAGATCAGGAATACCCCAAGAGGTGAGCCCTAATAGGAAGATTGGACGCAGATGCTGCCAAAATGATAGGGTCTTTCTCTTAATCCTTCATCCCTAGTATAAGTCATAGTGGTGGATAAAGGCTCTATTAGTCCTTTGCCTCCAAGTTCTAAAGAAGAAAAGGTTCAAAAGGAGCCTTTATAAGAGTAGGAATGACATCAAATGGCAACCGATGAAGTGTCTAAATAGGGAAAGATGGTTGAATATCCTAAGCAAGCCTCCCAAGACATTGAGGTTCAAACTATAGGCTCTATGAAAATAGAGACCACTAAGGGGGAGCCATCAGAGAAAGAAAGAACCCTGGAGAGGAGTGACAAGGAGGAAGTAGTAGCTGAACACACTCCTTCATCTTCAAGAGGGGGCCTTTAGTAGAAAGAGTTCCAAGGTGGTTGAGGAAGGAAATGATGAGAAATAGGAATCCACAATTCTTTGTCAATGAAGAGGATATGATCAAGTTGGTCGAGGTTTTGAATAAACCTAAGTCCCCATCAAAGGAAGCAAGAGCTTTAGCATTCATTAGAGTACTCAGAACCAAGATTTATTTGCTCAAGTGGCTATCCCTCCTTAGGATATAGATGTAGAATACTTAAGCCCATAGGACTATCAGATCAGAGAGGTCATGCTCGGGAAGCCTACATTGGATATCGCCAGATTGACAGTTACTATGGGAATAAAGGAGGTCTTCAAAAGCTTAGAGAAAGAAGGGACCAAAATTAGAACACTTCATAGGAAAAATGAAATCCTACGAGGATATTTAGCTAAAGTTGTTGGTCCCCTAGATCTCAATCACCCCAAGGAGACTCTCAATGCTACACTCAGAGAAGGGGGAGGTGTACATTTGGATCCATTTTTGAAAGCCTATCAGTAATGGTAGGAAAGTTTTGAGGAAAAGGGTGTCTTAATCATCTAAGGAAATATGAAATTATTGCATTCTAAACAGGAGAATGTAGACAAGATGGTAGCAATTTTGAGGCAGGATTTCAGTATAATGGATGAAGTGTAGGCATAGAGTAAGGATTTATAGGTATTACAGGCTATTAAAGGGTAGAGGTATATGATTTTGGTAGATGTATATATAGTGGAAGAGTTAGATTTAATTGATGATTGGATTGAGAAGATATAAAATAGCAATAAAGTAATGGAAACATTACATGCAGAAATCCATCGGCTCAAGGACCAAGCCCGAGAGTGAATTTTGGAGGCAAAGAGGCATTATAGTGATGCATGTCTAGATATTTTTGAGGATGATGAATGAGAAAAATTAATGTCTATAGAGGTAGTAGTAGAGAAGTTTTAGAAATTTTTTGAAGAAGATTCTAATGATGATGACATTCGGTAGGCCTTTAGAATAGAAGAAGCCTTGCTAGAGTTGGATACAAAACTCAAGGATTTTTTTGATACCCATATTGAAGTAGACAACTACAAAAAAAAGGTCAACGATAAATATGATTCTTTAGATCTACCAAATGTAGCTAAGATTACTGAGATTATTGAGAAATTCAATGGAAAACATCCAGACATAGCTATGGTATGAAGAGTGGCAAAACCCATAAGCCAAAATTTTAGTTTTGACACTTAGTAAAATTTTGAGTTTTTGGACCTTTTGAGGTGTGCAAGTGTGCAGGTAGATAGGTGAGGTGGTGTGCTTTTCTGGAGGTGCACTGATAGTTAACTACCAATTCCAAAAATAGAATTTTCCTTGCATTGGAAGTGCATTCTAACGGTAGTTTAACTTTGATAGACACCCAGTGAAGGATCAACTTCTATTTTTGACACTTCTAGACACTTCTACTTTGACTAGAGGCTTTCTTATTCTTTTTCTCTCATAAATTCTTTGTCCTATGACATGTAAAGGCTCATGCATCCAATTAATTATACAAAAATGGATGGAGTCCTACTAAGCACCAGTTAGATTCTTAGTTTATTTTATTAAATTAAAAGCATATTATTGCATGAAGATATCTCTCACTCTCAGCTCAAATTGAGGAGATGATTTCTTATAAATACTCTATTGTAATATGTAATTGAGGACACTATTATTTTGCAATAAAATTATACTTTTGGTGCTCACATTTGGAGTGTAGTGATTCTTGCCTAAATGTGTCATTATTTTGTGAATTTATGTCCATGGAATTGTGATTGAGCCAAAAGTTTATTTCTTTGTTTTTGGTTGTGTGATCTCTTTTAGTTCCAATATTTTCTATAGTTTAACAAATTCCATTAACGTATCTAGCTCGAGAAGAAATCATCAAACTATGCCTACATAACTCTTTGTCTCATATGAGTGCACTTTCCATGGCCTTGCGATTTGATGAAGAGTGAAACATTATATGGTTATTAAAGTTTCCCATTGATGATTGCATTAGTGGAATCTAGGAAGTGCTTCTCCTTCTTTCATTGGTTACCCACTGATTGCTTTGAAAGCTTAACTCACAGATGTGTTATTTTCTATAACTTATGTCCATTATGATTTTACTTTCATGTTATTTACTTTAAAGTTCTTGTTATTTTCTTTACTAACCCCTTTTCAATTTAGGAATTCATACTAGTTGCATTGTTAAATTGCATTCATTGAAAATAGAAAATTAGAAAAATATAGTTTTTTTGTGTGTTTGTTTTGAAGCAGTGAGCAGATTGTACATCTCATCCAAAATTGAAAATGAACCAGCAAAGGCCTCCTCATGAACAAAAACATTTATCTTCAACTGTGGATTCTAGTAAGTCATAAGATCACCCAGAACCTTGGAGTTGATTCACAAGATCAACTTTTCAAGAGAGGAGTTCGAAATAATTCTTGCCGTTAAGCATCGTGCAAAATGACAACTCAACAGAAGTGGTCCTAGAAGGAGGGCCAATATTTTGATTTTTGGAATAGAAGAAAAATCTACCAAAGTTTTGAAATTATACGCTTTTTGTGAGTTTAGAAAATTTTCTAAGTTTTTCAAAAATTTAGGTGCACAAAATTCTATAGTGTGCCTCATGTTGTGAGAAAGTGTACTTCTACAAAGGTGCACTTTTTTCAGAGTTGATGCAAACTATAGTGTTTTGATCCAGAATCCCTATTTCAGCAAGTGTTAAGATCTTCACCAAGTGCACATGAGTTTCTTGTTCTTACCCATTTTTGCAAACCATGTAGTGATAAAGGAATACCTCAAATTCAACCACTTCCATTGGACATTTCATCATCTTCTTCAACTTTGCCTCCACTCCAACCACCTAGGGGACCACCACATATTCCAATAGTTCCACCTCCAAAACCACCACCTTTAGGTATACCAAATCTTCCAATGGCCTTCCTTGCAAATGCTGTAGACTCACCAATCAATTTGAGTGGTGCACTTCATGACCTCCCTAAAAATCCTGAGAAGTTTTGCCCAAGATTCATTTATGGAGAAACATGAATTGTTAGAGACCACATTAAAGTATTCAAAGAAATTTGAAACCAAAAATAGATTGCAAATGAGGATGTGGTCCTTCATTTATTCCCCTACTCTTTGGGGGAAGTTTCCTACAATTGGTATGTCAATCTACCACTTGGATGTATTGGAGATTGGGAAACCTTTGAAAAATTGTTCTTAGAACAATTTAAAACTTTTTTCAACCCAGTAGTCATACATCAACAATTCATATCGATCAAAAGGCATCCAGCTGAGATAGTTTTGCACTTCAATCATCACTTTCATATGGCATATCACAGATTGAAAACACCATATACTATACTAGTTGAAGAAACTATTCAGATTTATCTAAATGGTATGGACCATCTTACTGCTATCTTTCTGAGAAGGCTTCCTACAAAAAATATCGATACATTGGAAAAGGTCTTCATAGAAGCAATAACTTTTACTAAGCAAGCCAATCCTAATAGAGGAGGATTGATGCTTCCAACCCAAGCTATTATGAAAATGCTAACATACCCTGTTAGAGTACCCACCATGCCTAGTCAATTCATATCTATGAATCTAGTTCCATTACAATAGGCACTAGCTCCACAAAACCTTGCTCAAACATATCCAGGGTATGAACCTCCGAAGGCTGCCTTCTTTGAGGAAAATGTAGTAGTACTCATTGAAGCAGAAAATAACTTTATTTCCAAATTTGGTCAAATGAAAAAGACTATGTCAAAAATGAACAATGAGTTGACTCATCTAAGGTTGTCATAGGGCTAGAATAATAGTTTTTAGAGGAACAATGCTGGACCCTACAACAATAATTATGTTTAAAATTATAACATGAACTTTAGTGGGAACAATAAAAAACAAAAATACGGTAAACGATAATGGAGGAAACAACTTCAATCCTCTTGATCCCAATAATGGCTTCCAAAGATAGAACTGATATTGGAATACTCATCCAAATAATAGAAGCATTCCTACAGACAATAACAACAATAATGTTTAGTATACATATATCAATCAATATGATGATGGTCAAAATGAACCTGACAACAATGGTTCATACTAGATGGAAATCAAGAAATAACTCAAAATTCGTAGGTAAATAACAATGTTCCTCTTGTGCAGTTTAATGCTATGTTATTAGAATCCTATGATTCTGCACAAATGCCACAAATAGAGTAGTCAATCAATGAAGAATTCTCATTTCCATTTAGCCATAAACCTAACCTTTTGCATGAAGAGATGTTTTCTTTTCGCAATGACAATCAGAATATGTACAACTTGAGAAGTAGAAAGGAACCCCTAACAGATGGAATTCCCCCAACACTACAACTAACTCCTCCTAATCCAAGGGCAAGCAAAAATTTGACACTAGTTAAACCACCATATGGAGGAAAAAAAATAAAAAACAAGTGAATGCACCAACAATATTGAAAAATTCTACTTGGTCTATTGAAAATACAGTGCGGTGGAGGACTTGACATGAACAAAGGCCAATGTGTCCATGTTTGACATGTTGGAAAACTGTCCACAACCATGAGAAGCCCTCATGAAGACTTTGGATCATACAAAGACCTCCCACAATGTGAATACTACCCCTCAAAAGATTGTATCACAACAAGTTATGTTCTAGAGGCATTGCCCACTATGTTTAAAGACAAGGTAGAGGTGCCCCCATTTTTTCTTAGCATCAGGATTTATGGGAAGAATCTTCACAATTGCCTTATTTATTTAGGAGCTTCATGCAATGTCATGTCATTGCATCAACCTACCAACCGAATAGTGATATATTTGGACAAAATAGAGGTGAAAGTCATAGGTGTATTAAAGGATGTGCGGATACAGTTAATAGCTAACCCATGAATTCAAGATGTCATTGATATACATGTGGTTGATATCCTAGAGACATACAGATTTATCCTTAGTAGAGAATGGACAAAGTGTCTAAGGGGATGATTTTCCATGGACTTCACCCAACTTTGGTTACAATGGAAAGGTCTCAAAAATCAAATCAAAATAGATATAGAGCCAAAGTTAAAAAAGATGATCATAGAATACAATGATCCTAATGAGGTAGCCTTCTTAAAAATTTTTTTAGGCTCCTATAAGGTGATGCTTTTTTATACAAATTCAACTAGAAAACTAGATGATCAAGATATGCACCTAATAATTTCAACCCCGAAAGATGAGGTCATTACACAATTCATAGATCATATGATGGCTAATTTATAGTATTTGGGAGAAGAAGCTAACCCCAATATCCTCCTCCTTCCAAGATTTTTTTGATTACATAAAGTTATCCATTCAAACTTCAAGTGTTCATTACATCAAGAAGCAATTGCTAAGGTGTTAACACAAATGGTGGGAGTAAAGAAAGTCAATGACCCACAAAATGAACCTACAAAAAACCACAGTCTTACAAACAAAACCAATGTTGTTTAAGAGATTGAAGAGGAAACTAAAGATTTGAATGCTTCATATAGTGATACCTCTTCAAATGGTAGAGGTTTGTCTTCTCCTCTACCCTTAATGATGCAAGTACAAAGAAGAAGATGGTACATAAAAGGCTATAGGTGGACTTTGATAGTAATCCATCCTAAACCCAAAGTGGATGAAATCAAAGAATTGATAGATGAAATTTGAGATAAATAAGAAAAAACATATGCTCCCAATTTCAAAGAATGACGATCAAAAATTAGTAAGCCCACCTTGCAAAAGGTTACAGTGGGTACCCAAGACACAATCCTTCTGAGCTTAGGTAAGAGAAAAATTAAGGAAAAATAAGCATAAGGTTAGAAAACCCAAGAAAAGCCAAATTTGGAAACTTTGCTTCAATGGTTCCAAATGCAAATTAGAAGCCGATGTAGGTATTGAGTTAATTGGTCCAAAAGGTGAGTCTTTCTATGCATCATATTGATTGCAATTTAGATTTACTAACAATGCTACAAAGTATGAAGCATTGATTCAAGGACTTCTTTTTGAACTTGAGAAAGGAGTTACAACTCTCATAGTTAAAGGAGATTCTCGGTTATTCGACAAGTAAAATCACTATATTTCTGTAATGATAAGAGGTTGCTTGCATATAGGAAAAGGTTATGGGATCTACTAGATGATTTCAAATCTTTGAACATAAAGTCTATTCCAAGAAGGAAAAACATGGTAGTAGACACCCTTGCTATTTCAGCAAGCACATTACAACCAGTTGAAGGAAGAAAGTTAAAAAAAATCTCAGTCGAATTGGTTAATGCTACTCTGTCTATCCCTGATAGTATCAAAAACTTCCAAGTTTTTCAAGATGATCAACATATTCTAGAATTTATCATGTGTAGTAGCCACTGTAAGGGACAAGAAATAGATGACACCCCAAATGATGCACTTGAGGATATTGCAACTCAATATGAAGATGTAATCTTGAATTCAAAAACCAATACTATTCCTAAGGGGATGATTGCGCTAGTGCAAATTTTTGATGATAATGAATCAACATTTAATAAAAGGACCACTGAAGATAAAGGAACTAAGGAATGTAGTTCATACAATTTAGGAACCGAAGATGATCCCAAGATGGTAGGGATTGGAAAATCATGTAGTTTACAAGAAAGGGAAGACATGCTCAAACTGCTCATGGAATATAAGGATGTCATCACCTGGAGCTATGAAGAACTGAAGATGTATGATCCTTAGATTATTACACATGATATTCCACTCAAACCTACTGCAAAACCTTTTTGAAAAAGGAAAAGACCCATTAATCCAATCCTCGAGCCTCTAATAATGTAGTCAAGAAGTTGTTGGATGCAAAAATTATTTTCCCTATGTCATTCTACATGGGTGGCTAATTATAGAAAAGAAGACCAGAGAGATTTGACTTTGCATAGATTTTTGCAATTTGAGCTTGGCATCTCAGAAGGACAATTACTCATTGCCCTCACTAGATGAAGTCTTACAAATTGTGAATGGTTCAAAAATGATGTCTTTCTTGGATGGATATTGAAGCTATAATTAGGTAATGGTAGAAGAAGAAGATAGACTAAAGACATCCTTTACAACCAAATGGGGAACCTTCACCTATAGGAGAATGCCATTTGGATTGATTATTGCAACTTAAGATGAAGATGGAATCTTGAATTTGAAAACCAATACTATTCCTAAGGGGATGATCGAGCTGGAGCACATTTTTGATCATAATGAATCAACATTTAATAAAAGGACCATTGAAGAGAAAGGAATTGAGGAATGCAATTCCTACAATTTAGGAACCGAAGATGACCCCAAGATGGTAGGGATTGGGAAAGCATGTAGTTTACAAGAAAGGGAAGACATGCTTGAATTTCTCATAGACTATAAAGATGTCATCACCTAGGGCTATGAAGAACTGAAGATATATGATCCTTGAATTATTATGCATGATATTCCACTCAAACCTAATGCCAAACCTTTTTGACAAAGTCAAAGACCCATTAATCCCATCCTTGATCCTCTGATAATGAAGGAAGTCAAGAAGTTTTTGGATGCAAAAATTATTTTCCCTGTGCATCATTCTACATGGGTGGCTAATTTAGTTCCTATATGAAAGAAGACCAAAGAGATTCAACTTTGCATAGATTTTCACAATTTGAGCTTGGCATCTTAGAAGGAAAATTACCCATTGCCCTCGCTAGATGAAGTGATACAAATTGTGAGCGGCTCAAAAATGATGTCTTTCTTGGATGGATATTCAGGCTATAATCAAGTAATGGTAGAAGAAGAAGATAGACTAAAGACTTCCTTTATGACCAAATGGGGAACCTTCACCTACAAGAGAATGCCATGGATGTAGGGGCTACATTTCAACATGCCATGGATGAAGATTTTAAGGGATTGATTAATAAATGTATGGTTATCTATATGGATGACTTCACTATCTTTTCGAAGGATTGAACTACTCACATTGCTGATCTGAGACTAGTGTTCAATAGGTGTTGTAAATATGGAATATCTCTCAATCCCAAGAAGTGTTCATTTGGGGTCACTAAGGGAAAACTCCTAGGTCATGTCATTTTTGAAATGGGTATCTCCATTGATCCTGATAGAGTTGAAGCCATTCTAAAAATATCACCCCCAACAGTCAAAAGGAACTCAAGTCTTACTTTGGGAAGATAAATTTTGTGCAAAAATTCATAAGTGGATTTGAAGAGATAGTGTGTCCCCTCAATGATTTACTCAAAAAGGGAGCTAGAATGGAATGGGTTCCTGAGGTAAAGAAATCATTCAAGGATATTAAGGTAGCCATTTCCATAGCTCCAGTATTGGTAAGTCTTGATTATAACCTTCCATTTAAGATGTATATTCCTTTACTTTAGAGCATTCATGCTTAGGGATCTTAAACTAGAAAAAGGAGAAGGAAGATGAAAGAACTATTGCTTTTATGAGCTATCCTCTAAGAAATGTTGAGTTGAATTATTCTAACCTTGATAAACAATCTTTTGCCTTGGTTAAAGTAATGAAGAAGTTTCACTACTACATACTAAGGAGTAAGGTGTATGCTATTGTACCTAATCCGATAGTAAAGATATTGTTGATGCAAAATGAACTTGGTGAAAGATGAGGTAAATAGATGGAAATATTGTAGGAATTTGATCTAGAGATCCAACCCAAGAAATTAGTCAAGGGTCAAGGATTATCAAGAATGATAGCTGATAGCTAGACTGGTGATGAAAATAAATTTAAGTTTGAGAAAGAAATAGATATAGAATATTAGAAGAAAATGATAGTATCTCAAGTTAACATTGGTCAAGGTGTAGTAATGGATGTATGGTACCAAGATATTGTTTACTATCTCCTATAGAATTAGTTCCCCAATTGGATGAATAGTTCATAATGTAGATGACTTAAAATGAAGTGCAAGTCCTATATGTTGCAAGATAACAAGTTGTACAAAAGGAACTATGAATGGATCTACTTAAAATGCTTAGGACGTGAAGAAGCGAAAGAAGTCCTAGAACAATTTCATGACAAGTATGGTATGGGGCATAGTTTGATAGAAGTAATTGTTCATATGATTTTATGATTAGGTTATTGTTGGCCCACAACATTCAAGGAAAATTTTGAGCATGTGCATTCTTGTCATGTTTTCCAAACTAGTGCTAACAGATAAAGACACCCGATAATGCCGCTACAACCCGTATACGAGGTATGCCCTTTTGCAAAGTGGGGTTGGATTTCATTGGTCCAGCCAATCCACCACCATCTACCAGACACACCTACATTCTTACGCCCACTGATTATTGTACGAGATGGAGAGAAGTAGAAATTTTTAGAAATTGTACTGCTAAGGTAGTAATGAACTTCTTGGAGAAACACATTGTTACTAGATTTGGGATGCCATTCCCCCTTGTGTGTGATAATGGATCTAATTTCACATTGGTATTCTTGACTCAATGGGCATTTGAAAATTAGGTTATCATCAATTTTTCTTCAAATTACTGACCACAAGGGAATGGGGTAGCTGAATCTACAAATAAAAACTTGATCACAGTAATAAGACATTTGATAAAGGAGAATTCTAAGGATTGGCATACACAACTCAAATATGCTTTATGGACAAATTGAGTGAGGGTCAAGAACACTTTGGGGACTTCTCCATATTTTCTTGTCTATGGACAAGAACCAGTATTCCTGCTCAACCTCAAGATTCCTATTATGAAATTCATGAGTGGATATGCTGAAGATGTTGATAAAGTACAAATAAGGTTGATGAATCTTTTAGAGATGGATGAGAAATGGATAGCTATAGTGGAGCACATGGCTAAACATCAAGTTGTCATGAAGAGATGGTTCAACAAGAGAGCCACACTAAAATCCTTTAGGGTTTTTGACCTTATTCTACTTTAGGATAAGGTGAGAGAAAAGAAAGGTAGCCACACCAAGTTTCAATTCTTATCGATTGATCCTTACCGAATAGTGAAAATTCTTAGAAAAAAATACTTTTAGACTCAGTTCCTTATAAGGGGAATTAGTTCCCTTGCCAGTCAACAAGAAATTTTTGAAAAATTATTTTGAAGCCTAAGAGATGCAAAAAATAAAAATTAGTTAGCTTTTATTTGTGCAAGTGTTTTTATTTTCTTCAAGTGTGTTTGCTTTTAGTTGTTTATTTTCTTTTAAAGTTGTGTTAGTCCAATGGGTAGGGTGCACTTGGGATCTTATCTTAAGATATCTTACTAACTACTCTTTTGGTTTTGATTTCAGGAAGAGGTATTTCTTTATCAAAACATTTGGATCATTTTGTGTCTTATACCAACTGAGCAACGGATGCTGCTTATAGAAATAGGGGAACTTTCACTCTTGAATTTAGGGTTCTAAACCAAAAAGTTCTCAACGCTTTGAAAATTTAAAAAAAATTTGATTGTCTCAAGTGTCATTAAATTAAGGTTGAAGATAACAAGGGCAGATCTAAACCCTTCTAGTTCAAATAGAGGGGGACTTCTCAAAGGATTTCTAAGATCATTATTTGGCGTGAGAGTTTCTAAAAAGTTCTAAAAGAGGAATGCAAGAGATGTTCACAAAAATATTGAATCCAAGAAACAACACTGATGTCATGGCTACACAGTCTAAGTGTAGTCAGGATACAAAAGAAAAGAAAAGAAAAGAAATAAAAATAAAAAGAAAGAATAGTGTTAAGACTGAAGGATTCTAAAAGATCTAAAATGGCAAAAAGATACACTTTCAAAATGAAGTATCTTGTACCAAAACATTGCTTCATCAAATAGTGACATTATGGATTACATTGAGGAATTATTCAAAAGGATTTTCTGGAAAATTTAAAAGAAAAGTGACACCCCACTAAGAGCCCTCAAACTAATTCTCTCATTTGTTCAAGCAAAGGATCAACAAGTGACTTGCATAGAGATTTTTGATGAATGAGCAAGGAAGGGTGGAAGATTGTTTCCAAGTTATTAGAAAACTTTGATAGACTACATCCTGAGATGTCAAAGGGAATGAATACATGAATCACACACAAATCTTGAAGGCTTTTGATCCTAAAGTTTTGACTATGAAGTCATTCAAAATTTTCTTGGAATATTCAAGATGCAATTGGTGTTTGACAGATGTTGAAGGAATGTTTTCTAATGAAGAAATGCCTTTGTCATTTCTTCCTTTTTGTCTAGGCTATTTGTTGTGGTTCCACAACCCTCACCCCATTTCCTAATCAAAATGGGAACCCCCTACTTTATTTTGGGCTTTTAGTCTAGAATTCGAGCCAATTTTGAGGTCCTACCTCCCCCTATGTTCACGTTCTAGGTATTGGTGGAGAAATCTTGTCAATAAAAATAAAATTATTAAGAGGGGACAAGTTTAAAAAAGTAAAATGTAAAATTGCGTACCTACACACTTGTCTAGGTGCGCTAGTGTGCCATAAACAAGGCAAAAGTACATCAACCTTTGGTGATGCGTAGATGTGCACTTGTGCAGCTCCACAGATGTGCATTGGCACACCACCAAAAGTGAGGTGAGGCTATATAAGCTTCCACTCCCTCATTTCCTCCTCACCTTGTTTTGTTTCCTTTTTTCCAAGAGACTTGTTCGAGTTGATTTGCACATTATGCTCCCTCTGCACTTTGCATCACAAACCTTCAAACTTGACACCTGTGCAGTTCTACACTTAATTTTGTGCACTTCCCCAACTCTCAGCATACTTGTCTTGCCTATTAAATGCATAGTACCACACCTCCTTAGGTGTGCCCTTCAAATTCCTTTCAGCTGTACACAAGCACACAAAACATTAATTGAGTGTGCACTGACACACCTCCTCTAATGTGCTAGATGTGCACCAAGCTTCCTTACCTAAAACTCAGCAAAGGATCTCTAAATTACCAAAGTGTGGGTATGCACTAGTGCACCTACTTTGGTGTGCTAGTGTGCACTCATGTATGCAAAGCTTTAACTTAAAAAAAAAATAACAACCCAAAGTTTGGTGTGCATTTGCACACCTAACATGGTGTGCAAGTGCACACCAAATCTTAACTTAAAAAAAAAAACACAAAAAATTGGTCCGCATTTGTGCACCTAATCTGGTGTGAAAGTGCCCACCCATAACAAAACACAAGAGAAAAATAAGGTGTACACTAGCCCACCTGATCTTGTGTGCTAGTGCGCACCTTAGATTTATTTTTTTTTTTAAAGAAAAAGAGGATAATAGGGTGTTTTTGTGCATTTAACTTTTTAGGTTTTTTTCAGGATGAGACTAAGCATTATTGTAATTCTTGATTTTGAAATGATAGAAATCTGTCTTTTGTCGTGCAGATATAATGGCATCTTTATTAGGTGAGAAAATGACACCAAAACTAGTCGTGTTCAAATTCCAAGGCGTGCCATCAAAATTAAGGTTCAAAGATGACTACCCAGAGATTAAGGAAATAGATTTGGGATACACTGATTTGGGGGAGTTCCTAAGGATATGTAACAAGCCCACTAAGAGATCAGCTATGATTTTTGCCTTAATCTAATTAGGGTTGGTGAACATAGCTTTGCACCCAACATTAGTACAATCCTCAAAGCTCATAATGACACTTACACAACACTTTGTTCCTAAGTAAAGGGTGGTGAAGGGTGTGATTGGAGAAGTTATCCTGGACCTCCAACCCAATAACATTGAAAGGGTATTAATGTAGAGAGAGATGGTATAGAGAACACCTAAATGAGGCTACTAAGATCATCTAGTCCTCTTATCTTATTGAGAAGACTCCTCTAGGGAAGGTAACAGGAAAGGTGGATATGACAAGAAGATACATGAAAGAGGATATTGGATACTCCATCATTCTTTTGAGTAGAGTAATGGGTCTACCAGTGGCTAGACACCTAAATTTCTTCATGATAAAATTCATCAAGACTATCAAAACAACAAGGATGCCACTTGAATGGGCCACCATGTTGAGTGAAAATATGTGTGAACAATTAGAGGAAGTGAAGGACAAAAAGAAGTTCTACATGACTTCATATTTGGTGTATCTTTTAGCTGCAAGGGTGACAAACTATCCTAGATTGTATAAAAGAGGTAGCATGCAAGAACCTAATGCTTGGCCATATATCATCTACCCTTAGCTAGTAAGGAAGAAACTCTCAAAGAAAAGTAAGGAATACAAAATTGTGAATGATGCATTCATATTTTCTATCATCTAATTTGTAAAGGGAGATTATGCAAAATGATTATCTGATGATGCAGTGGTGCACGTAATAGCACTTGGGGCTTATTAAATTTAGTTTAAAACATTTACATACCTAAGGGTAGCTAGTGCCTATTGGAATGTTCAAAATGGGAAGAGTACTTCTGAGAAGGGGGGGGGGGGGGTGAATTAGAAGTAACCAATTTTTATCCTTCCAAGCCCTTATTAACACATAACTGAAAGTAGATTGCATGCATGTAAAAATATAAACAAATATGAAATGAAAGCATGCATCAACACATAACACACAGATTTGATAACGCAAAAACCCTCTAGGAATAAGAAGGTAAAACTAGGGTGGGGATGACACCCACAAAAATCACTGCAGCAATCAATGTTAAACCACTTCTAATGGTCTACCCTGTGAAAGGCCTACCTTGCTAAAGGCTTTACACTGTGTCAATAGTGACTTGGTTAGAGGATTTACAAACACTTACACGAAGTGTCACCCTGTTAAAGGATTTACAATAGGTTGTTAAACCCACCTAATGCATAGGATTTTAAAGACCTTCTCCAAAGGTTCTCCTACCTAGCTATTAAGATAACCTATCAATATAGAATTTCAACCTCTAATACAATTGTGAGAGAGTATTAGAACATTTGACTTGATTGAATGCAATCTCAAATTTCTAGGTTTAGGTACTAGATCTGCACTTCTCATTCTAATCCTTGCTTGGTCTGATCTCTATATGTGTTCCTTGTTCCTTGTCCTATTTTGATCAACTTGATATGAAATTGTTTCTCTATTCCTCTAAGTATTTACTTGTTCACACTAAAATTTTGCTATAATTTCCCCATACACTATTCTTAGCCAGATATGCAATGGGTCATTTGACCTCCTTATAAAGAATGCAAAGACTTAGGGTTAGGTATGGATCTATGATCTATATTGAATCTCAAATTCCCACTCAAATCCTTGCATTTTCTTCATTGGTTGCATGCCTTCTCCATTTTTCTGATTGGGTGCATGCAAATTGGATAGGGAATGTAAATGATTCATCCTTATCCTTTTTCTCCTTCGAAATCTCTCTAAGTCGGCTCCAAAAATGGTTTACATCTTAGTTTGTGAAAGCAAAAACTCTTATGCTAATCCTGAGTTACTCGACACTCATTACATTACTAATGCTCAACATGATTTGATTCATGGATTGCTCAACATCTATTACTTTCCTGGTTTGCTTGGCATCTATTACTTTCCTAGTTTGCTCGGCATCTATTACTTTCCTGGTTTTCTCAACACCTATTAAACACTATATTGCTTGGCACATGTATGTTCTATATTGCTTGGCATCTGAACATTTTTAAATTAGTTGGTACATTAACATTTCTTGGATCACTCGACACATACTACATTCTAACTTGCTTGGCACCAACTGTGGCTCAACACCTATTGAAATTCTGGCTCGACATACATTGTATACTTGACATATATAGTGAAAATGGTTAAGTGTGTTGACACTCAATTGTAAAGACTATTCTTTTGATGAACAGTGCCACTAATAATCTGAAGAAGCTCCCAAGATAACCTAGTGATAGACTTGTTCCGTTGGAGATTGCATGACAAATTGAATTTGCATATGATAGAGTCAAGAAATAATGTAGACCATGTTGGACATGGCCTCTGGTCATGGGACCATATCAAGTCAAGTGAAAGTAGGATATTACTTCTTTTTAATGGGAATGGGATCAATATCCCCTTGATGAGTACAATTCTCCTAGGCCGTACTTTGACAACATCAGGAAAGTCTAGAGTCTGGTAGGCAAGGAATTTCAACATGAAGAAGCCATTAAAGATCATTAGATGAATGCTACAAATGACTATGATTTCTGTATTAGGGATTATTGTAGGATGACTTTGTATTTGGTTGAGAAGGCTCTAAATATAAACATTCCAAAGGAGATATTGCAACAAGACTTAGGGGAGTTGCTCGACCCTCTGTTCAACATAGATAAAATTGAAGAGCAGCTCATAATGAACACTGAAGTTAATAGAGAAGAGAATGATGAAATTAATCATTAGGCAAGGCACATCATCAAGATGACACATGATTGGATCATCAAACCATTTCAACTTGATCCAATACTTGAGACTGCAATTTTCCATGCACAAGCCTGTCCAGTCAAAGGAAGAGGGAAGAAGGTCACCATCCCTACCTTTGTAGCCCAGTCACCAATAAGGCCATAAATGGTATACCAACTAGATAGACCAGTTGGATACTATAACCCTTTGGATAAGAAAGGAAAGGTAAAAATAAAGAGGACTTCTCCTCAAAGAGCCGAAACAAAAGAGGGTGAAATTTAGGTGCCTCCTCAACATCGAGAAGAAAATGTGGAAGGGCTAGAAGATACTGGAGCTTCTCAAGTCTAGCCAGACCCACTATTGCCACTGGCTATGTTAGTAAAAAGTTTTGTCCTTCCAAAATTAAATACAAAAAAATGACTCAAGATGCCCAAATAGAAGAACAATTGCCACTAACAATTGGAAATACTATCATGAGATTGATAGCTTTCCTCTAAATTGAGAGGTATAGCTCCCTCTTAGAAAGATATTCAATGAATGTGATATCTATTTATGTCTTTAACCTGAATACATGAAGGGTTTTCTAGACATTCATCCATCAATATGGAATAAATGCAATTAATAGATTGATAAACTAGAAATGAATAAAAAACTAGTAAATAGCCACATTACTATCTACCATGTTTCCATATGATAGAGAAAATTGAAAGAGAGAAAGTTGTAAACATCTTCATGAAAAAGCATGAATACATAACCATAAGATTACATATATCACATCTAACATAATAATAAAGAACTACATCTAAAATAGAAATAAAAGGACTTCAAAATTCTTTCAGATCAGAAAAACAAATGTATATGATTGTAAAATCTAACACACTTATGTCCCTCTTTATTTCAGAGACATGATAAAACAATAATAATATTGTTCAATCCCCTTATTACAATCAATCTGCATAAAAATGAAATTGCTTCCCCTAGTTCCAACCATAGCTATCTTCTTCCCTATTATAGCAACTGCAGAACTTCTATGGCTGAAAAAAAGAACCCCCGTACCCTCCTCCTATCAAATATTTATCTTTTTCTTTCATTTTGACCGATGTTCCTTTTCAGTTATAATAACTGATTCTTTATATTTCTTTTATTATCATCCTTAACATAACTTTATAAAACTTGAAATGTTTCACACATGCTATAGTTTTAATGATAAGGACAAAAACATAACCCATTAGAAAATAAGCCCATATAATTCTTTAGGAGCATAAAAATCCAATGTTGATCATACATATTACGCTCTTTTGACTACACAACTACCAGGATGATAGAATTGATGTTATTAAACTCACTCCAGGCAAGGGATAATACATCTGCATATCTCTTTATTGCAGTATTTTTAGACACTCTTTTTGAATTCAAGCCTTGGCAATCCCCAAAATGTTTGATCCAAGTCTTGCAAAAGATGATGAAATTGTATTTACCTCTACTTGTAGTAATGATCCCATTTCAGTATCTAGTATATAATTTGAACAATGCAGACCAAGGTGTATTTCTTGTCTTATGTTATCTTGTAATGTTTTAGAATGAATGTCTAAGAGTGAAGCTATGAAGTCATCAATCTTCTGCATCCCAGATAGTGACTCTTGCAAAAAGACTCCATCCATGCTTACTCTATCCAGATCTTGGTATAGATCTATCCCAACCACAAAGCTATGTAGAGAAGTCCACAAAAGGGCACTCGGAGGGAGATCTTTTGCTACCTCAAAAGGAGGAATAACATTGTTTTGATCAACTTCTGACAGCTTCTCATTGCCCCGAGTTGCCATTATCTACAGCTTGAATTATTCTGTAGCTTGAAATGAGAAATTATGAAAGAAGCCACCCGGACCATATACAAATGTACAATTGATGTAATCCCAAGCTTGGGCATGTTCTCTTTTAATCAATGCTACATCACATCACTCTCTATGGCCACATTTTGTTAAATAGATTGCACAATATTATCTTCTATACAAACTCGATACTTCCATTCTAAAATTTCAATTCCTCCCACCTTGTCATCGAGTTTTCTCTATCTTAATTGTACAATGAGTTTGGGATATCATTCCAATAGACTTCCTAAACATTAAAGTCATTTTATGAAAATAATATACATATTGATGTTTAGATAGATTCTCAAATTGATATTTGCATGAGCAATTGGGGTTTCATACATCTGTATCAGTCAGCCAAACTGTGAGCTCATCACCTGTCATTATGCATGTTGCTCACCACCTTTGACATGTCTGTCAACTTTGATTCCTTGGTGCATAAAGCAATGATGATTCTTATCTACATTTGTGGGTTTTGATATGAAGGGCTGCTCACCTTGGAATCAATTATTCATTTATTTGGTTCTATATTCACCAGTACTTTTCATTGACAGTTTCTTCTAAGCTCATGACCTCATGAAGAATCGGCCCTATTGCTTCTATTGATTTCAGTTTAAATGGTGTGCATTGATGCATGATATCTTGTCTTGCTTTCATATTGGAATTTCTTCATAACAATCCTGATTTAATTTTTATTTATTATTTATTTTTTAATGTGGTATGACACATACCCTCTTTTAAGAAACATAACTTGTTTATGTATTCACTATCTAGATTCTTCATTTGTAACCGAGTTTTGCAACCATATGATGGTAACATGACTTTTCTTACAATCTTAAGATAATTGGGCATGATTGTGTTTTCATATTATCCCCATTATTAGAGCGTCTAAATAAAAATTCTTGATTGAAAATGTAGAATGTGAAATTATGTAGCTTAGCTTTTCCTTCTGACTCAAGCTTGGATATATGAGATTTCTAAACAAGAGTTTAGGAAAAAATTTAAAGCATTGAATAACCTTGTACTGGTGAATCTGAGTTCTGAAACTAGGAATTGGTACCATGGCCTTACACATTTTGAGACAAACCTTGAACTTGGCACATGCGTCATATGGTTCACTGCCATTGCAAACACTTAGTCAAACATTCCTCATGCATCTTTTGTTTAGTTTTTTACAAACAATATTGGTGTTCCCCTAATGAATCCAAACATAAAAATTAAGCTTCTAAATTTGCATTCTTTCGAATTACTGAAACTAATTTGAGCTTGAAACTTGAAGTTGAAGTTGAAGTTATGAAATTGATGGTTCAAGTTCAACTTACCCCCCCACAACACTATTTTCTTCACAAGTCACAATATATAAATATTCATTAGCGAGTCAACCCAATCAAAATTTCCTTTATGGACCTGACATGAAAGTTTAGAATGTGGGTATCAAAAAGCATGGTAACAACTGGCTCTGACAGGGGATGTGGGCCATGAGGGACACAAAGAATCCAGCAATCTCTGGTTGAGACCAGTGTCTAGCAATTGGGAAAAAATCATGGGAACAAAGGAAGGATAATTTTTGCAGAGATAGGTTGAAAGGGGAAAACACCAAAACAACCAAAGAGACCAACAAAAAAAAGCAAACTAACAACATAGCCACCAAAAACTCAGAGAGAATTTTTTTTACAAATGTACATAGGTGAGAAGAACTCACCACTAGACCAGAGCTAAGGAAAAACTTAAACAAAACCATTCACTGGCTATGAGAAGAAAGAACCCTTCCTTAACAACAAGTTGTGCCAGTATGGCATAGACCAACACCTCCATTTGGAAAACTCATCTTCTTGGTATCTCAGACTGATCATGCACAAAAACCTTATCCATTGATTGTCACATGTTCCAAAGAGCCACTTTTCATCATAAAATTCTGAGTTTTCCTGGACATTCTGCAAAGAATTTTTGACTCCTTTTCCGACAATCCACTAGAACAAAACTTGCTTAAAAATTTTCAAAGAAGGGATTATGTCATTTTTAGTGTACATATCCTCGGGGTTAGCATACAAAAGAGGCTTTTCAAAATTCAAAATACCTCCAAGACAAAAGTGAACCTTTTCAAACATAGGACCAATTTTAGTTTGGATAAATATGTCACCCTTAGCTGACAACAAGTTTGAGAAACCTTTACTTAAAGTAGAAGAATTGAAAAGTTTTATATCTAGAGTTTTTATGAGAGCAATACCTTCATTGTTTGCTGAAAAAAAGTAGGACAATGCTTCTTCACTATGAGGCAATGTGTTTTTTGAAAGCTTCACTGGTATTTGTGGCTCTCCATGTAGTATATTTGTTTCAACATTCTCTATTTCAAGAGAAGATAAATAATCCTTCACACCTAGAGGTGATTCTTGTATTAGGAAAAGAGGGTTTTCTCTAACAATAATATCTTCTTGGAACCCCATTGAAAGGTATAATGGGTTAAGCTCATTCCAAGTCCACTTATCATCCATCTCTTCAAACTTGGTTTTTGTTTCACTTGCTGATCCATCAATTTCCTGGAGAGTATCTCCTTTACCTAAGCATGTGAGAGGTTCTTCTATTTGATAACCTTTGTTGTCATGAGTAAGCATGATTGTCTCTAATTCATGAACACTGCCCAACTGGGGTCTAACCTTAGGCTCTAAATCAGCATTTGAACACCTCATAAGAATGTAGGAGTCCTCTTGTGTGTCAAGTTGTGACCATTCTTCAAGATAAAAAGGGAAATGAAATAAAAAGGCTTCATATTCTATCTCTCCATCACCTTGAAAGATGACTTTCATTCTTTCCTCATGAATCTTTCCATTTTCATATTGATCTAGCATGCTTTCTTGATTAATGTTGATTGCTGAAATTGCATTTCAAAATTATTTAGAAGAAGATTCAAAGATTGGGTGAGAGGTATCCCTTGGTAAGCTTGTATTTAACTCATTTTCAGCCAGCTCTTCCTCTATAGGAGGCATACTTATATGTTTCATAGAATCATCTGATTAGGAAGTATGCTTGCTATTATTCTCATTGTGTGAACAGTAGCATCTTGTTATATTAGAAGAACTAGTTTGTTTAGGTGTGACTCTTTGAGAATCTTCATCATAATAGTCAACATGCAGGTGATATGATCCCATTGTATGGTGAGGATTGTTTTCAGATAAAGGAGGTATTATGAAATCCTCTACACGAAAGACTGATGTAATTTGATAATAAAAAATAGAGGGTGTTGGTTTTACTTTTTTGAAGACAAGCCTTCTCATCTTGGGTTTTGCCTCCGGATGATATTGCTATTCATAGAGGCAAACTTTTTTCTATAAAGATTTATTACTTGCATGCTCATTTTTTAATTTCAAATATGGACCTAAGACTTTTGCAATGTTTTGTTGTTGAAACCAACCAGATAAAACTAAATCATCTTCAATTCTTATAGCTTCTTGCTTAGCAATTTCAAAGTCACATACCTTACTTCTTTTGAGATGAAATTGGACTTTTGAATGTAATGCTGCAATAAATATTGACAACAGGTTATCTTGGCTTGGCAGGTCAACTTGTGGAATTTTTGCCAAGGTTCACATGAATTGATGCACAAAGCTTCTTATTTCTTCATTCTCTCCTTTTTGAATCTTGAAGAGTTGGCATAATAGGTCACCCACATTAACTGTTGGTTTAAATCTTGCAAGAAATTTATTTTCCAGCACATGCCAACTAGTTATGCACCCATCTTCCAAATTTTGAAACCAAATAGTGGCATCATCAACAAAAGATTTAACAAATAGATGTACATACACATCTTCTTCCAAAACACCAAGAATCCCACAGGCTGTTTTGAATGCTCGAACATGGCTGTTCGGATCTTGATCACTTCTTCTAGCATACTCAGGAAAATATTTCTTTGATCTGACAAGCATGAGTGTGAAATGAGATGGACCAAAAGGACCAAAATGCAGCTGCCATGATTGAGCTATAGCCAAGACCATAATTATACTGGGTTTCTTTTAAAAAAAAGATCAGAGTCACTAACCTTCATCCTTGGGGAGGTAACCTTCAAATATCCAAGGAAAGTAAAGCATTGGAACTTCACTTTCTTTCCCCAGCGAAGTCGCCAAAAACTGTTAGTAAATAGTTTTGTCCTTCCAAAATTAAATACAAAAAAATGACGCAAGATGCCCAAATAGAAGAACAATTGCCACGAACAATTGGAAATACTATCATGAGATTGATAGCTTTCCTCTAAATTGAGAGGTACAGCTCCCTTTTAGAAAGATATTCAATGAATGTGATATCTAGTTATGTCTTTAACTTGAAGACAAAAAGGGTTTTCTAGAAATTCATCCATCAATATGGAATAAATGTGATTAATAGATTGCTAAACTAGAAATGAATAAAAAACTAGTAAACAACCACATGACTATCTACCATGTTTCCATATGATAGAGAAAATTGAAAGAGAGAAAGCTATAAAAATCTTTATGCAAAAGCCTGATACATAACCATAAGATTACATATATCACATTCGACATAATAATAAAGAACTGCATCTAAAATAGAAATAAAAGGACTTCAAAATCCTTTCAAATCAAAAATACAAATTTATATGATTGTAAAATCTAACACACTTATGTCCCTCTTTATTTTAGAGACATGATAAAACAATAATAGTACTGTTCAATCCCCTTATTACAATCAATCTGCATAAAAATGAAACTGCTTCTCACCAAGTTCCAAACAAAACTGTCTTCTTCCCTATTATAGTAGCTGTAGAACTTCTATGGCTGAAAAAAAGAACCCCTGTACCCTCCTCCTATCACATATTTATCTTTTTCTTTCCGTTTGACCGATGCTCCTTTTTAGTTATAATAATTGATTCTTTATATTTCTTTTATTATCATCCTTAACATAACTTTATAAAACTTAAAATGTTTCACACATGTTATAGTTTTAATGATAAGGACAAAAACATAACCCATTAGAAAAGTAGCCCATATAATTCTTTAGGAGCATACAAATCCAATTTTGATCATACATATTACACTCTTCTAATTACACAACTGCCAAGATGATAGAATTGATTTTATTAAACTCACTCCAGGCAAGTGATAATGCCTCTGCATATCTCTTTATTGTAGTATTTTCAGACACTCTTATTGAATTCAAGCCCTGGCGATCTCCAAAATGTTTGATCCAAGTCTTGCAAAAGATGATAAAAATGTATTTAGCTCTACTTGTAGTAATGATCCCGTTTCAGTATCTAGTATATAATCTGAACAATGCAGACCAAGGCATATTTCTTGTCTTATGTTATCTTGCAATGTTTTAGAATGAATGTCTAAGAGTGAAGCTATGAAGTCATCAATCTTTCGCATCCTAGATGTGACTCTTGCAAAAAGACTCCATCCATGCGTACTCTATCCAGATCTTGGTATAGATCTATCCCAACCACAAAGCTATGTAGAGAAGTCCACACAAGGGCATTCAGAGGGAGCTCTTTTGCTACCTCAAAATGAGGAATAGCATTATTTGGATCAACTTCTAACAACTTCTCATTGCCCCCAATCACCATTATCTGCAGCTTGAATTATTTTGTAGCTTGAAATGAGAAATTATGAAGGAAGCCACCCGAACCATACACAAATGTATAATTGATGTAATCCCAAGCTTGGGCATGTTCTCTTTTAATCAATGCTACATCACGTCACTCTCTATGGCCACATTTTGTTAAATACATTACACAATATTATCTTCCATACAAACCTGATACTTCCATTCTAAAATTTCAATTCCTCCCACCTTGTCATCAAGATTTCTCTATCTTAATTCTGCAATGAGTTTGGGCTATCATTCCAACAGACTTCCTAAACATTAAAGTCATTTTATGCAAATCATATACATATTGATGTTTAGATAGATTCTCAAATTGATATTTGCATGAGCAGTTGGGGTTTCATACATCTTTATTAGTCAGCCAAATCGTGAGCTCATCACCTATCATTATACATGTTCCTCACCACCTCTGACATGTCTGTCAGATTTGATTCCTTGGTGCATAAAGCAATGATGATTCTTATCTACATCTGTGGGTTTTCATATGAAGTGGTGCTCACATTGAAATCAATTATTCATTTATTCAGTTCTATATTCACCAGTACTTTTCATTGACAGTTTCTTGTAAGCTCACGACCTCATGAAGAATCGACCCTATTGCTTCTATTGATTTTGGCTTAAATGGGTGGATGGATGCATGATATCTTGTTGTTCTTTCATATTGGACTTTCTTCATAACAATCCCAATTTGATTTATTATTTATTATTTATTTTTGAATGTGGTATGACACATACCATCTTTTAAGTAACATAACTTGTCGATGTATTCACTATCTAGATTCTTCATTTGTAACTGAGTTTTGCAACCATATGATGATAACATGACTTTTCTTACAATCTTAAGATGATTGGGCATGATTGTGTTTTCATATTATCCCCATCATTAGAGCCTCTAAATAAAAATTCTTGATTGAAAATGCAGAATGTGGAATTATGTAGCTTAGCCTTTCCTTCCAAATCAAGCTTGGATATATGAGATTTCTAAACAAGACCTTAGGAAAAAATTTAAAGCATTGAATAACCTTGTACTGGTGAATCTAAGTTCTAAAACTAGGAATTGGTACCATGGCCTTACACATTTTGAGACAAACCTTGAACTTGGCACATGCGTCATATGGTTCACTGCCATTGCAAACACTTAGTCAAACATTCCTCATGCATCTTTTAATCAATTTCCCACTAACAATATTGGTGTTCCCCTAATGAATCAAAACTTAAAAATTATGCTTTTGAATTTGCATTCTTTTGAATTACTAAAACTAATTTGAGTTTAAAACTTGAAGTTGAAGTTGAAGTTATGAACTTGATGGTTCAAGTTCAACTTACCCCCCCACAACACTATTTTCTTCACAAGTCACAATTTATAAATAACCATTAGTGAGTCAACCCAACCAAAATTTCCTTTATGGACCTGACAAGAAATTTTAGAATGTGGGTATCAAAAAGCATGGTAACAGGCTGCACCTAGCTAAGTAGCAATAGAGGTTGGAATCCAAGAAGTCTCTCCTCCTTCACAGATAGAACTAACATCCCCTTCCGCCTCTAAGAATAAAAAAAGATCAAGACCCCCATGAAGAAAAGGTAAAGGGTGATTAGAAGAATGGTTCCTTTTCTATCTGTCTCAAAACCCATTCTTTAAGAGGAAGAAGAAGAAGAGGAGGATGAGGAGAAAGATGTGCCATTATAGAGAAGAACCCAACTAGCAAGAGCCACAAAGTAGGAAAGGAGGAGAAGTTTCACTATGACACTGCCATTAGCCATAGAAGAACACCTAAAAATAACTACTTCAGAGGATGAAGTACAATAATGGGTTGATGAGCAGGATGTAGAGGGTGTTGACATATTCAAAATGTCAGATGTTGACTTCATGCCTATAGGAATAGAGCTAATTGGTGATAAGATTAGGGATACCTTGAGAGGTGAGCCCCAATAAGAAGACTGGACATAGATGCGACCAAAATCACAGGGTCCTAATCTTACTCCTCCATTCCTAGTACAAGGCATAGTTGTGGATAAAGGCTATATTACTTTGCTTCCTCCAAGTTCTAAAGAAGAACAGGTTCAAAAGGAGCCTTTACAAGAGGAGGAACCACAACAAATGGCAACCAATGAAGTGTCTAAAGAGGGAAAAATGGTTGAATATCCTTAGCAAGCCTCCCAAGGCACTGAGGTTCAAACTATAGGCTCCATAGAAATAAAGACCACTGAGGGGGAGCCATCATATAAAGAAAGAACCCTAGAGAGGGGTGACAAGGGGAAATTAGTAGCTGAACACACTCCTTCATCTTCAAGAGGTGGGCCTTCAGTAGAAAGAGTTCCAAGGTGGTTGAGGAAGGAAATGATGAGAAATAAGAAGCCAGAATTTTGCACTAATGAAGAGGATATGATCAAGTTGGTCGAGGTTCTGAATAAACCTGATTCCCCATCAAAGGAAGTGAGAGCTTTGACATTCCTCAACAGTACTCAGAACCAAGATTTATTTGCTCAAGTGGATATCCCTTCTCAAGATACAAATATATAAGACTTAGGCCCACAAGACTATAAGATCAAAGAGGTCATGCTTGAGAAGCCTACATTGGATACTATCAGATTGATGGTTACTATGGGAATAAAGGAGGTCTTCAAAATATTAGAGGAAGAAAGGGCAGAACTCAGAACACTTTGTAGGAAAAATGAAATCCTACAAGGATATTTAGCTGAAGTTGTTGGTTTCCTAGATCCTGATCACCTAGAGGAGACTCTAAATGCTGCACTTAGAGAAGGGGAAGGTGTATATCTGGATCCATTTTTGAAAGCTTGTCAGTAATGGTGGGAAAGTTTTGAGGAAAAGGGTGTCTTAATAATTTGAGGAAATTTGAAGTTATTGCATGCTACGTAGGAGAATGTAGACAAGATGATAGCAATTTTGAAGTAGGATTTCAATATAATGGATAAAGTGTGGGCACGGAGTAAGGATTTACAGGTATTATAGGCTATTAATGGGTAGAGGTATATGATTTTGGTAGATGTGTATATAGCGGAAGAGTTAGATTTAATTGATGATTAGATTGAGAAGATAGAAGATAGTAATAAAGTAATGGCAACATTACATGTGGAAATCCATTGGTTCAAGGACCAAGTAGGAGAGTGAATTTTGGAGGTAGAGAGGCATTATAGTGATGCATGTCTAGATATTTTTGAGGAAGATGAATGGGAGAAATTAATGCCCATAGAGGTAGTAGTAGAGAAGTTTTAGAAGATTTTTGAAGAAGCTTCTAATGATGATGACATTTAGTAGGCCTTTAGAATAGAAGAAGCCTGTCTAAAGTTGGACACAAAACTTGAGGATTTTGTTGATAACCATATTGAAGTAGAAAACTATAGACAAAAGGTCAAAGATAAATATGATGCTTTAGATCTATTGGATGTGGCTAAGAATACTAAGATTATTGAGAAATTCAAGGGCAAACATCCAAACATAGCTCTATTATGAGGGGCGATAAAACCCAAAAGTTGGAATTTTAGTTTTGAGACTCAATAAAATTTTGAGATTTTGATCCTTTTGAGGTGCACAGGTGCATAGGTACGCAAGTGTGCAAGTGCATAGGTATGTAGGTGAGCTGGTGCATTTTCTAGAGGTGCACCAATAGTTAAGGATCAAATATTAGACCATTTGATCAACTAGCCTCTTTCTTGATTGCACAATACTCCTATAACATTTAGAGAGAGGTTACCATGATTGACTTATGCAACACTGGTGAATCTCTCAAAGTTTTCTTACAAATATGGTGGCATACCTTTGCTAGGTACCATTGGGACATCCCAGACAAAGAAAAACCTGATATATTTTTCAATAGCCTCTCCAAACCTATGAATTATTGGCTACAACTTCAAAGTCCTAAAGATTTTAAAATAAAATTGGAAAATGTAGCCAAAGTTGAAGAAACCTTACCGAGCAATGATATCATTAAACTATCAAAAGATGGCAAAGGTTTCCCTAATAATTCTTCATAATACCATAACTCATTTGATTGATCAAATGATAAACATAGATAATGGTTGAAAAACAACAACAAAACATGGTAAATGATAGAGTGGTAGAAGAAAACAATGTTAAACTATAGCTTTACCCCTCTGCAAACTAACAATCTCCAAATTTCAATAACACCAATATGCATACTCACCAAAACACATAAAGGTAAGACAAAATTCATATATTCTATTAATGAAACACAACTACTCTGTGAACACAAAATACTCCCAATCAATAAGTGATACACAACCAATCCCCTCCACCAAAAGGGTATAAGTCTACCAATTTACCAAGAGTATACACTCACATAGGTGAAACATATGAAAGAGCTTTACAAATTTTGTTAGGCATTGATTATATTATCATATTACTAGAAGCTAAGCCCTATGAAGCACAAGTCAAACCTTCATGGTGGAATGAAAAACATTTTTGTGCCTATCATCAAAATTAGGGGCATCTCATCAATAACTACTATGCCCTTAAGAGAGCCATTCAAAAATTTATTGATGCAAAACCATTGAAGTCCACACTAATAGTACCAATGAGGATCACATGACCTTTAAAAATCCCTTCATGAGTGATGGGGAAGGAGAATCTTCCAAAAATAACCAGAACAAATCTTCAAATGACAAGGTCAACTATGCCCACAATTATGATAACACAATCAACATGATCTCTGGATTCAATGATGTTGTCAATGTTATCATTTTCAAAGATAAACACAAGAAACAACCCTTGAATGCTTGAGGCCAAGCCTCTAAAGTGGTCCTGCCAAGGGCAACCACTAGTTTAGATCAAGCAACCACAAGCTCTGCCATGTCTAAATATAGTTTGGTTAATCAACTACTAATAACCCCTACACATATATCCATCTTTGAATTGTTACAAATATCTATGGAGCACAAAGAGACCCTAATCAAAGCCTTAGTGACAAATTATCTTTGATGTTAATAGGTTCCAAAATATAGTAAGCAACCTCATTGTACCACATTATGTATCCTTCTTAGCACAAGCTAACATGTCCATCACCCATCCCCAAAACTCCCCATTATATATTGAAGAGTTTGTACATAGAAATAGAGTAAAGAGAGCTTTGGTTGATGGTGGGGTTGGTTTAAACATCTATACACTAAACTTGCTAAGAGCACTGGGATACATAAAAGATGTCATTGACTCTAAGAAAAAAATTACAATTAAGGCTTATGATGATGAGGAAAGACCCTTTAAGGGCACGGTCATTTTGCTCATAAGGTTTAGCCCAATTGTGAAAGAAACTATTTTTCAAGTTCTAGACCTAAAGTCAACCTATAATATCCTATTAGGAAAACCATAGATCCATGAAATGCAAGTTGTTCCCTCTACTTACCATCAATGTTTAAAATTTATAGGTATGTGTCAAAATGTAACTATACATGGGGATCAAAACTATATGCAATATTGCAATCCCCTTGTTCCACATAACTAGGAAGAAATAACCATAACCACAAGAAACACCAACCAATCTATACCAGTATAGGCTTCAACCTCCACAATTTAGGGCTAAATGGATGCCCATCATATAATTGGTGAATTCTTGAGCCTTGGGTACCTTATTTTTGAGATAACAAATCCTCCAAATGTGGGGACTTCATAACCATATAATGCTTTGAAAGGACTCATCCTTATAGACATGTGATATGTTGTATTGTAAAAGTACTTTCCCAGATGTGGCCATTTGATCCATGTAGTTTGATGCCCTGTGACATAATTTCTTACATATCCCTCTATCTATTTTTTCATGATTTCTGTTTGGCCATTATTTTGTGAGTGATAACTGGCGCTAGGAGTGAGTAAGGTTTCGACCAACTTCAAAAATTCCTGCCAAAATTTTCTAGGGGACTATCTTTCTTGGTCGCTTTCTACATTTAGGGGCAACCCATGAAAATGAAAGACTTCTTTAAAAAATATTTCTTCTATTTGAGGTGCCTTATATTTTGTAGAAATTGGAAAAAATGAGCAAACTTTGTGATTTTTAGACTACTACATTGATGTTGTCTTTCCCTTGGATTTTTGGTAGTCCAGTTATAAAATCCATAGATGTAGTTTCCCACTTTTGATTTGGGATAGGTAGAAATTGTAGTAATCTTGCCGGGTGGGATTTTTTGACCTTATTTTGTTGAAGAGTCATACATTCTTGCACATATTTTTGGACATCCTTCTTTAAGCCTTTCCATTCGTATCTTTCCTTTATATTTTTATATGTCTTGTAAAATCCCAGATGACTAGCTAAGGAGTTATCATGGTATTATTTCATAACTCTTTCTTTCATTTAGGATTTTTGGGTCAAATATATCCTCCCTTTGTAGAAGATAATGTCATTTGAAACCTTGAAATCTTCATTTGGTACCTTCCCTTCTAATATTTCAGTTGAAAATTTATCCTTGACACAATATGCTATTATCAAGTCTTTCCAATTCCTAGAGATGCTCAAAATGATGTTAATATGAAACCTTCTTGATAGTGCATATACTACTCCATTATTAACACCGTTAACATATTCAATATCCAAATTGTAGGCTTTAATTTTTCTTACCCACTTCTGTTGCTTGTCATGTATATCTTTTTGATAAGAAGAAGTGTAGATTGTTATGATTGGGTTTGAATATAAATTTTCTACAAACCAAGTACTAACATATTTTTTCCAAGGTGTGCATTATTGCCAAAATATTTTTTTCATAAATGGAATAATATTTTTCAACTTCTGTGAGTTTGTAGCTTTGAAAGGCTATAGGATATTTCCTTTGCATTAGCACCACTCCTATGCCTTCTCTTGAGGCATCACACTATATTTCAAATAGTATGGAGAAATCTAGTATTAAGCATAAACTCATAGTGACTTTTAGTTGTTTGAAGGCTTGTTGTGCTCTTTCATCCCAAGTAAAAGCTCCTTTCTTGGTTAAGCCGGTAAGAGGTGCTGCAATCTTTGAGAACCCTTTAACAAAAATTTGATAGTAACTACATAATCCCAAAAATCCTCTAACTTGCATAAGATTTCTAGGTTTTGATCATTCTTTAATAGATTTTATTTTTTCTTCATCCACACTTACTTCTTCTCTATTAATTTTGTGTCCAAGGTAAAGTATTTCTTCCAGCCTGATTTCACACTTTGAGATTTTAGCATATAGAGATTCTTTCTCTAGAAATTTAGGACTTCCTTGATGTATTCTAGGTGCTCTTCCCATGTTCTACTATAAATACGATTTTCATCCAAGAATATGAGTAGGAAATTCTATAGCTACTATCTAAAGGTGTGGTTCATACAAGATTGGAAAGTAGCCAATGCATTTGTGAGACCAAAGGGAAGTACTAGGAATTAAAAATGTCCATAAGGGCATCTAACTATTATTTTTGGTACATCCTCTTCTTTCATTTTGATTTGGTGGTATCTTGGTCCCAAATCAATCTTGGAGAAATAGAAAGTCCCATGTAGCTCATCCATAAGCTCATCACTTTTAGGAATAGGTTATCTATTCATAATAGTTTTCTTGTTTAGTACCCAATAATAAATGTACATTATCATAGTTCCATCTTTCTTTTTGACTAATAGTATTGATGATGCAAATGGGCTACTATTTGTTTATATATGTCCTATTTCTAAGAGATCCTTGATAGTTTTCTCTATTTCCTCTTTATATTTGTGTGGGTGTTTATAAGGTGTAGTGATTACAGGTTTTTCTCCTTCTTCCAATTCAATGGGGTGCTCAAAACCTCTTTTAGGGAGAAGTCTAGGGGGTATATCTTCAAACACTTTTTTATACTTCTTAAGGATGGGTTGAATCTCTACATGGAATGTTTTTTCTTTAGTGGGATTATTATCCATGATCATACATTGGGCTATTATCTCTCCTTGGTCATGTTTTAATATTTTATCCATTTATTACATGATACCACCTTTTCTACTTTGTCAGACATTCCTCTCAAGGTTATGTCTCTTCCTTCATGTTTGAAGCATATTTCTAGATTTGGTCCATCCATGGTGAAACTTCTTAGTGATTTTATCCATGGCATTCCTTAGATGATATCATTTTGTAAATTTTCTACATAAAAGTTTCTTTTAATTACATGTCTGTTAGTGGTGATTTCCACTTGTGTAACCATCTTTCTACAATTATCTAGGGTGTCATTTGCCAACTTGACCCTAAAACCTCAAAAAGCTTGAGTTTTTAGACTTCTTTTTGCTACCAAGTGTTTGCTGATAAAGTCATGAGAAGCTTATGTATCCCCTAATGCAATTAATTTTTGTCCCTTAAGCATGCCTTTAATGTAGAAAGGCCTATTCTCATCTTGGGATATGACTACCAATGTTCCTTGTTCTAATTCCTCCAATCTTACTTTCTTATTTGTTTCTTCAATTTGATTCACTTACATCTTTTGCATCAATTACTCCATCCTCAGGGTTCTCTACATTTAAAGCATATATATTTTTGGATTAACTCTCCCCTTTGTGGGGATTTTTGTTCGATGCTCCATGGTTTGTTACATAAGTAGCATGCTTTATCTTGGTTATCTCTTTTGGTTCCTTCATTCTAGGGAAAAGTTTTGGAGGGGAAGTTTTAGTTTTTTTCCTTATTATTTGATTCAACCAATTTTGCTTTTCTTATACCTTCTTCTATATTTTGTGGCTCATGGGGCTTCACCATAATTTTTATGGGTTCTTTAAGACCTTCTATAAACATGTGTGTGAATCTCTTTGGAGACAAATTAGGAATCATGACTAAAATTTCTTGGAATTGTTTAACATATTCATGTAATGTCCATATTTGCTTAAGGTGTGTGAACTCTTGGAAGTACCCTTCAGTATCTTTCTTCTCAAATTGATTCATGAGTTTTTGAGAGAATTTCTCATAATATTTCACATCTTAATGCTCTAATGAGATATGTCCTTGGGTCCAACAATCATGTGCTGCTCCCCCCAAAAGGATTATGGCAAACTGGAGGTCCTCTTTTTTAGTCATGAGTTTTAGGATGAAGAACATATTTAGATTTTCTAACCATTGATGGGATGACATTTCTCCTGATCCATTAAAAGGTTGGATTGCAACCTTTCTTATTTTGTAATTGAATTCTTCATTCACATAACCTCTTGGCATTTCTCTTTTCTTATTTGCACAAAATTCCCTAAAAGAGATTGCTTCTCTAATGTGTGGTTCTAAGGAAACATATGCTCTTGCAATTGTGTGCTAAAATGTTGACACACTTCTATGAATCATTATATCCAAGATTTCTCAAGAATGAGATCTCAAATGGTGACTCATAGCTCTCTATTCATGGAGTGCAAGGGTTTGTAATAGAGGCCCTCATTTTGACCTAGGTTGTGCTCATGCAAGTACACCATAAAATGAGAGATTCAAAGAGGAAAAGAAAGAGTGCTAGTCTCCATGATCATCAAATATGCATGAAAATGAAGATGTGAACTAATCTAAATGATAATAGTGCAATACAATGCAAGAAAGGAAATCTAATCTAATCTATGAAATAACAATGCAAGATTAATCTATGAAAAATAATATGAATCTTATATAATATGAAAATGCAAGGATGAAACATGATGAAAAGAGTCATGGATGCATGAGATAAGAAGAAAATAATAGATAATTTGCAATGAAGCTCCAATGTCCAAACCGTAATGCTCAAACTCCTCCAAAATTGCTCTCCAAACCTGCATCATAATAATACTATATCCACTAACCTTATTCTTATTATTATGAAATGAGAAGGAGAGGACTCCTTATATAGTCAAGTTTGGAGGTGGGAGGCTTCTCACAACCAATATGGGATAATAGGGTTTAAGCCATGTGAGACAAAATTCCACAAAGAGGAAAAATGAGTGTTTGATAAGAAAGTGGAAAGAGGAAAAAAGTATCCCACTTAGAAATATTTGCATTTAAGTGTAGAGAAAAATGATTTTTATTTATTTTTATTTGTTTTATTTCTTTTTTTCATCACAAAGAGATATTTAAGTGAAAATTTATTTATTTAATTACAAGAGGATTTTCTTTTAATTAAATGAAATTATTTATTTAATTAAAAGATAATTTTTATTTTAATTAAATAAGACAGGATAAAATGATCAAACCTTAGGAAATATTGAAATAATTGAATTAATTAGATTAGATCAAGGAAAATGAATTGAATTGGTTTTGATAAAATATTGCCAGACATTGATTTAGGAAATTGATAAATTGATAAATGGGGGCCCATAGTCTAGGCAACCATTTTAGGGTGCATACAACAATATCTTCAGTGATAGTTAAGGGTTGCTCTATTCCTTCCTCCTCTCTTAGGTTTTCTCTTCTAGGTAGGAATGTAGGTTGGCATAGACTCAAACTTGAAGTTACATTATTAGTTTTGGAATAGATGGAACTAGTTTCTCTCCCCATGTTTGGTTGACCCCTTAAAATATAGATTAAGTTTCCTATGTTTTGTAAGGCTTGCAGGAGGGCCTAATTTGATTTATCCATTTGTTTTAATGGAGTTTGATTGGTTTGGTTAGTTTTCTCCATGTATGATCTCACTTCATTTTCTAAGTCATTCATTGTGGTTTTCATTCTCCTCTTGTAAGTTTGCATAGGCCTTTACTCACAAGATGACAAGATTATGCTCTAATACCACTGTAATGTCCCTTGTAGTGTCCCCTTTTCCTGGATCAAAGTTGAGTTCTACAACCTAAAATTATTTGTTGGTTTGATGTAAAAAATATACAAATGCATTAATCAAACTGAATTAAGTAAATATTAATCAAGATTCTACCCTTGCTATCCTTCCTAAATCCTTCAGGAAAGATCCTTCTCGAATCACCTAATCCTTTGGTGAGAATTATATCTCAATTAGGTAATTGCAATAGAAAGAGTGTCCCCTTTAGGCCTCTTTGGGATCCTTGATAATATTACTTCATAGAGATCCCACCTCTACCAAGTCTCTAATCTTTGACTATGCATATGACTAACTAGTAGAATATATATTTATATTCTCTGTAAGGATCTCAACATGAATCCTTCTCTGAATTCCTATTAGGAATCTCAACATTTGATTTGAATCCTTTACATAATGAGTTTCCTTATTAAAAAACTAGATATTCAAATCAAATTCTCTCTACCAAGATACTTCTTGGTTTTCTATGACCTCTCTTATTATGTACCTCTATTATTGTAACTATTAACTCTCACTCAACTATTTGCTAACATTGTTATGATATCATAGACTTATATGCAATTTTTTTGGAGCTTTCCTCTATCTTAAACATGGGAGTCTATATACTTCACTATCTATAAAATTTCCTTCCTTTTTGATCTTCCAATGTATCTATCAGGATTGTGACGGCTTACTTAAAGTTTGGTATTGTATAATATTTCAAAAAGAGTGTGCTTGATCCTCTAAGGATTCCTCTTGCGTGGATGTGACTATATCTCAAATTTGGTTCTAAATTTGTTTAAAGACACTAGGTTATTACAAATTCCTTTTCCCAAAGATGATAATGGTTCCTTTATTGATGAATTCCACTTGGTTTGAAACTTCTGTATTATGTATGACAACATCTGGTGTTGATGCAAATGGTAACAACACTTAGTTTCTTTGATACCTTCAAATGTAATTAATTATGATGCTGGAGTTATAAATGAAATTCTCTTCTTCTTCAATATCACTTTAATAAATTCCAATACCTATTTCTTTCTTTGCCTTCCCTTTGATTTTTATATTTATTAAATGTGAATGACCATGGATTTTGGAGTATTTGCTTAAAATTATTTAAAAATGTCATTCCTTCATTTGAGTGTATTTACAAGGATATGAAAGCTTCTTATTATATATTATAATATAATAATATATTATAATATAATAATATAATAATATATAATAATATAATAATATATAATAATATAATAATATATTATAATATTTTTTGGTATTTATTTATTTAAGCCTTTATTATATTATAAAATAATAATAATATAATAATATATTATACCATTTAATTATTTAGTTATTCCTTTAGTAATAAAGGAATAATTAAACAATAAGAACACCATCTACAGTCAACATTCATTGTGAATTTCCTCTATGACCAACGTTCAAAAATGTCCTCTACAAAAATCTCTTGGGTCTTTGGATTCTCTTTAGGAATCATGGCATCCATTTTAGATGCCCTATTTTTTATAATTCTTATAAATAACTCATTTGGTCACATATCATTCTTAGATGATCTCTGATAGTGTAAATAATTAATTATTATTACACTTTACTTAAGTTTACTTAGGATAATGCATTTTTATATTAGCTGTCATGTAGACACTTAGGAATATGCACAGACATATGAGTTGTCTTGTTGACAACATAGGAGTTAGCAACTTATTTGAGCACATAGTGTCTACAACATCTCTTTATGAGATACACCTATTTAAACTTATCATCTCATCATTGCACAAACTCCTGTGCTCAATGGAGGATAATCCACTCTTGGTGGACATGTGCTTAGTTGTGATGTTTATCTCTTTGTTGACTCTTAGTCATCCTAGTTGCCTTTATATACAGGCACTTCTAGTGTGTATTAATATTAATCTCATATCCAATAATCTAATATCCATTATCATCTTGATCATTATACCACTATTTTTTTCTCTTGTGCTATCTATTGTGCTTCTTGATCTTGGCATTGAATTGTTGCCTTAGGAAAATTCTTACATGGTATCAGAGCCACAGGAGTTTCATTGCATAGCCATTGGAGAGATTATTTTGCAAGTCAAGATTAGAGCTTGCTGGTACAAATCAGATATTGTTATCACATTCAGAAGGTCAAAACCCCCCCAAATCAACTTTTGTTTCATCAAAATCAAACATTTAAGGTGAAATCTAGAGTCTTTTGATTTTTGGAGGTGCAACGGCGGTGATTCAGGAAAAATAATTATAGAGGTGATTTTCAAACAGTGATATCTCCCTCATACAGACTCCTTTTCTTGAGCAATTTTTTTTTGTTTTGGGGTAGAATTTTGTGATCTACACATTGGTGCAGGATGTTTGAGATCTTTGTTCTTGAATTTTTTTGTAAATTGCAAATCTCAATTTTTGCAACTTGAAAGGCTTAGTTTGGGTTCATCTAGACACATATTTAGGTGTTATTTTTTTTTGAGAGTGCATATTTTTTGTCTAGTTTCCAAATCTAGTATCAGTTTGGAGTAATTTTGAGTAGACATAGTACTTTCAAATTTTGGTCACATTTTGGCCTATTGGCACTTGTAATTAATTAGATCCTTGAGAGGTCTTATATCTTATCTTGTTGAGTCTAATATAGCTTCATATTTTTTGTTGTAACAAAAAAAATTAGAAGTCCAATTAGGCCCTAAATTGGCAAGTGGCCATTGTAGTCACACTAAATATAAAGTGCCAAATCATGCATTAGGGGAGGTTTCTTTGATTTTTTTTTTTACATTTTGGTGGGGGATACATTAATTGATCTCATGGAGTCATGTCAAAAGTGTCACTTTGGTTTAAGATTCAAATTGACAAAAAGGAACTATAAGAAATAGAGTGCTTTGATGATTGATCATCTAAGATAATATATGGAAGTGCATCCTTATCTATAATTGAAGATATTTCCACCTAATACTAATTGGGGACATCTTTCTCTTCTTCTTCACTTTGTGTATACCAATATGAGTAAGGAATTTTTTGCTCCTCTTAGTAAGGTAAGCAGTCCTCATGATGTTTGGATGTTTCTTTGGGAAGAATATGAAGATCCACAACTCCCTCTATTTCTAAAGGACATTCTACCTCTAGTCACTCCTATTGTGGTACCTACAACTCTAGTTGAAATCATACCTCTTGATGTTCCTATTGCTTCTACTGATCTAGTTCCAACCATAGATGCTCCTGATTCAATGCAACAAGAAACACCATGTCTTCCTATTTTAGCTTCATGGGATGAATTCCTTCTAGACATTGCAATGTTGTTTGTGGAGTCTTACTTTGAAGATGTAGGAGACATTATTGATGATATCCATCTTCTCTATGTCGAGGAGAATTATTATTCACTTTTTGTGAGGGGACACTCTGACCCTCAACCACTTGATCTTTCTTTTGAGACTAACATGATTGTGGACACTTCTTTTTAATAGTTAAAGGAGGACTATTTTACTACAAAGGAGACATATCGATCTTTGGAGATTCTATTCCCTTTTCCTCAAAGATTATATCTTTTGAGGATTCTTCCTACTAGTTGGGGAGCATTCTCCAATACACCTATGACACCACTTCTTCCTACAAGGAGGAACGTCATTTAGTTTTCATGGTGTAGCTTCTTCGGTCATTAAGGAGCTTCTTTCATGGGTGTGTATTCATCATTGAGGGGAGGCTATATTTCTTCTCTTCCCATATCTTCCTATAAGAGTGATTCCTTCTCTTTGGAGTTTTATTCACTTTCATACTTGGACATGTTACCTTGTTTTCCACCTTCTTTTGGGCATCCATCATATTGGCTTGTGGCATCTACATTCATCAAGGACTTGTCAACATATGATCAGACTTAGAGGCAACATCTATAGCATACTACATATGGATTCCTCATCCATCTTCCTATCCACAATGAGAAGTATACTTGCACCTATACTTGGTGTATCTTCTTCCTAAAGGGAGAGATGTTGTTTGTAGGCATTGGATACTTTTTCATCTTCATGACATCCTTGTAGGAGATTATTCAATATGGGGGGATACCATCATGTATTTTTTCTTATGGGGGATATATGCTTGCATGATGTATGGGGGGTCTTGATTACTCCATCATTGCATGCATCCTGTACTACTTCTCTCTTTTTGGAGGAGGTTTTTCCCATGAGGTTTTCCTTCTTTCTCCATTTTTAGAAAGATTTCACTGCATTGGATTGCATAGCATTATATGTAGAGCATTGCATTTGTACATGGGTACCTAACATGCCTAGTAGCTAGGACCCACATTGCATCTTGTACTTAGCTTTGTGATCTTAAGTGCATTCCCCTAAGTTGCACTTAAGGGGGGTGCTAGTGTAAATAATTAATTATTATTACACTTTACTTAAGTTTACTTAGAATAATGCATTTTTATATTAGTTGTCATGTAGACACTTAGGAATATGTATTTTTGTATACAATTGATTAATTAGGTGTTGTCTTTGATGTTACACAAATGTCATAATCATTATCAGTCAGTATATAGCAAGCTCACTTGGGTAGTGAAGATAGTTCTTAGTGTCTACCAAGTGTTCCTGTGTTTTTCTAGTTTAGAAGGTAGTGTCTATTGAGTTCACTCGAGAATTGAAGGAAAAGTTGTAGAAAATAAGTGTTAACTAAGCTCACTTGGGAAATGAAGGAAGTTAGATGGAACCAGTGCTAACCAAGCTCACTCGGTTGCCAAAAGATTTTTGTAAGTTTTTAGTATTAACTAATCTTTTGTTGGTTAACAAAGGAAATCATTTCAAAGTTAGTTTCTACTAAGTAGATCAGCTAATGAAGGATTTTTTTATTTTGTTGTAATAAGCTTAATTGACTTATCTATTGATTCTAGCCAACTAAGGTGATGAATATTAATTATTGTAAGTTGTATTTGAGTTGACTTGAAAAAGTGGAAGGTACAAGTATATGTTCAAGTTGTGATTTCAAAGAGTGTGAAAAAGTGAAAGAGAATGTGTGAATTATGATGATATGATTGAAGATCTATTAATGAGAAGAGGAAGCAAATCTAAAGGATAAACATAATATCCTTGTGGTGCAACAAAGCCATATTCAATTAGAAAGGATCAAAGTACAAGACAAAAAAAAAGATCTAAAATTAACAAATTAGTTGCAATCAAATCAGGTCATCTCATTGTTACTCTCTAACCATTGTAGCAATGATCTAAATATCCTAACAGAGTTGGCTTAATAGCTATTTGCAAATCCTCTAACAAGGTGTCAATTCCATTGAATTATTCTCAAGACCTCTAACCAGGCCACTACTAATAGGGTGATTAAACCCTTTAATAGGGTCACACTTAATAGTGTGTTTTGTAACCTTTAACAAGGTTGGCTCCTAATAGGGTTCACTTCAGAAGAGTGAAAATTAGTAACTAGTTGCTATTGGTGGTTTTTCCCAAATTGGGATTCCACATTAAATTCTAGTGTCAAATATGTTCATGTTATTTTTTTTTATGTGTTTGAAACTAAGTTATAGTAATGGTAATCATAGATAACATCTAAAGTTTATATGTTAAGCATTTACCAAGCTCATTTAGTTATTACTGAGTTGCAACATTCTGTATGTGTTTATCGAGCTTCAACAATATTCAGTTATCTATTTACATTTTGTATTGACATCTAAGGGATCTGGGATTTATTTTAGTAGTAACTGACTCAACCCTCCCCTCTTAGTTACTCCTCTTATATTTCCAACAATTCTTAGACATATGAGTTGTCTTATTGACAACACAAGAGTTAACAACTTATTTGAGCACATGGTGTCTACAACATCTCTTTATCAAATACACCTATGTAAACTTATCCTCTCATCATCGCACAAACTCTTGTGCTCAATGGAGGATAATCCACTCTTAGTGGACATGTGCTTAGTTGTGATGTTGATCTCTTTGCTGACTCCTAGTCATTCTAGTTTACTTTATATGTAGGCACTTCTAGTGTGTATTAATCTCATATCCAATCATCTGATATCCATTATCATCTTGATCATTATTGAGATTCTCATTTGATCACTATTTTTCTCTCTTGTGCTATCTACTAAACTTCTTTATCTTGGCATTGAATTATTACCTTAGGCAAATTCTTTCAATCTCAATATGTTCTTTATGATTTTATAGATATTGCCACAAATTAAATGTGTTTTCCTTCAAGATATTTCAGACCTTAACTGAATCATGATGTCATCATTTTCTCTCTCTTGTGATTATGTGATGGGAATCCCTTTAGCTATCACTTATTTAATGATTGTATATCTTCTACCCTACAAGATGGCAAGATCATGCTCTGATACCACTGTAATATCCCCTTTTTACAATATACTCAAATTGCAAAAATTATAATTTCACCTTGTATATTCTTTATGTTTTCTTCTCTCTAGTTTCTTAACCTGAGATATATGAAGACCCTTGTAGTCTACTATATATATCTTTCACAAAAGGTTACAATTGACTTCTATTATAAACTCTTAACTTCTTTTTTCTAGAAATTTTTTTTATATAATTCCTTCTCTAAATCTAATGTATGTAACTATGCTTGATTAATGAGGAATGAATCAAGTTGCTATAGGATAGTCTATGTCCATTATGCATTATGCATATTTCCTTGGTTTGATTCACTACCAAATTCTTATTTGAATGGACCAAAGTATTTACTAATTATTTGCTAAATTTTTTGTTTGCTTTTCCCACTATACATATATATGTATCTTCCCTTGTTTAATCTTGGTTGATGCTTTTGACTATCTGATATTGATTGTTGATTGGAAATTTTCTTTTCCTCCCTCTAACACCATCAACAGTAACAACTAGTTCAATGAAATGATCAAAATAATGTAGTCTTGAATATATATGCCAACTCTATGATTTTTGAATGGTGATGCATATTTGTATTTAGATATCTCATGATGATCTTTGTTTCTGACAATGAGACAATTCTCTACCCTTTATTCCCTTATTGTGATTTAATGTATGATATTTCTATATAGACCTACTATTCTATCATTTCTCACTCATGGACTGCTAATTTAGATTGTCCTTTCACTATTATATCAGATATTTCTCCATATATACTCCTTTGTAGGTAATAACAAACATAGGTTATGATTTTATTTATAAGTTTTCATGATGCATGATAATTGATACCTTCCCTCAGAACCTACTCATAATCAATTATAAGCAATCCTCCAATTAATATATTGGTTAACATCCATGTAATAACTTAGAAAAATCTATAGAATTGATTTTGGTTGATTCATAATATGGATAATATTATATTTCAATGACTAGATGCTACTACCTAAATCTCCTTCCATCATTGTTTGGATAATTTTCAAAACAATGTTCTCCATGCCTTCTATGTAGATGCCTTTATTGGAGATGCTAGTTATCAAGTTTGACATGAATATATGCTACCTCTATTATTGGCTGACTATTGAGTCATATAAGTGCTGAGTGATAAAATAGGTGCCAGTGGATTCCCTTATATTCTTGTTTTTTGTTAATTAAATGCACTACCAGATATATTCTCAAGATACTTCTCCAAATATTTCCTTCTAGTATCTAATTGCTGCTATTTAATAATTATATTTAGACTTTTCTTCCATTTTTACATGTAAATAAATTTTAAAAACTTCCTCTATCAAATACCCTCCATTTATTCTTATTTTTCCCCTTTATTTATATAAGTGTTTAATACTTCTAAGAGACACACCTCTTGTCTCCTTATATAATAAAGTAAGATTAATTATGTCTTGAATATAATATCATTGTCTATTTAAAATTATAGATTATTTTTATTTTTATAATAATTGTAGGATATTGATAATATATAATTTGTTAATGATATATCATTATTATGTTATTTTATCTTTCTCTCTTTCCCTCTCTCTCTCTCTATATATATAATTTAAATAATAAAATATATTACTATTATTTTTAATTTGTTTAATTTTATATTTTAAATTCTATTATTATAGAAATCTATCTTAGAAATAGGGGAATTGCACAACAACCACTCCTCCACAATGACTAAGGGAAAAGAGAAAGTGGGTTGTTCTAGTTCTTCTTTCCCATCACCTCTTCCACCAAAAGACTCCAAATAAAAACATCATGAAGAAAATAGTTTTTTAATGAAGGAGTTTGAATGAAAATGAAAATTTCAATGTAAAGGGGTAGGAGAATATTTATTTTCTTTGTTTAACCCACCAATATCTCCTAAATCTCATGGCAGACCAACTTCAACTGCCTTGCTAAACCCTACAATGAACACTTTGTGAAATGAAGTGGTATATCTCTGAGCACCAAAGAAGAGGAAAGCAAGAGGATACAAAAAAATGATATTTCCCCCCACCTTTTTGGAAAGGGTTATGACTTAAAAAATAAAATGGGTTACTTGGGTGAAGGTCCTTTGGGAAGAGGCACAAGCATTTTCAAACTACTAGCAACACATTTAAGGTCAAATAAATTGAAGATAGGGGTAGGCTATTCAGAGAAAGAAACTCAAGGTTTTCCACCCTATCCTAAGCCACCACCTCTTGATAAGTCATGACATAAATATGGATGGCCATCCTCTTTCACTTTCATTTGGATACCAAAAGAAAAAGATGTCATAGATCAGAAGGCACCTGATCCAAAGAATGTAAACTTATCCTTCCCGAATCTCTACCTTATAAACAATCCATATATGGATGTCACTAATAATGAGGATGACGATGAATCCACTAAGTGGAAACTTAATTCATTATTTGAGGAATCTACCCATGACAAAGAATGTGATGCAATTCATATTTCCACACATAGAACTACCATAGAACATGAATATCCTTCTATCTTAGACTTCACTTCACTACAAAGAGTCAATTCATGCTAGAATGATTTAGAAGTAGGTATGGAAAAAACACATGATCTTCAATCATATGATGGTGATGAAGCTAACAATTTATTCTAGTTCCAAACCCTATTTTTGGATTTATTTTTGGTGGAAATTGAAAATAAATATAGTGAGCAGCTCAAAGACTCTAGTTTCCTAGATAGTTTAGAAGGATTACACGTAATAGAATTACTTGATATGATGTATGAGATATCAAATGAGGCCATGTATTTGAATCTAGCCAAACTATATCTAAACCCCAAGTCATTATCCTTGACCCACACTAAGTTTATTAATTGGGATACAATTGAGCCTCATGACATCCCTAACTTTGACACTAAATGAGACATTTTTATATACCTCAATGTGGTTGAACCATTTTCAAGACTAGAATCAAGTAAAGTGCCTATGAATAGGTCAAGTATCAACTATATCATTCACACAAAATAGGTCAAGCATAGAAGAGATCTAGCAACTCAATAGAAAATGAAAGAAAATAGAAGTGATGTATCTAAGAGTGAAAACCCAATTGTGGCATCCAGTGATGAGATAATTGATACTTTACCTAAATATTCAGAAGATAGGTCATCTATTCTAATTGAGCCAATAGATAAATTTAATATTGGGACAAAGATAGATCTCAAAATTATTAACATTAGATGAAAGAAGTGAGTTCATTCACTTCTTCAAGGAAAGAAAAATTATTTTTTCATGGTCCTATGTTGACATGTTAGGTCTAGATCCTAATCTAATTCTCAACCATCTTAATATTTCTCTAGAGGCTAATCTAGTCAAACAAAAGCTCAGAAAGATGCATCCAAATATAACTCTGTTAGTCAAATCAAAGTTGGAAACATTACTCCACACCAACTTTATAATGCCATTGGCATACACTTCATGGATGTCAAACATTGTGTCTATTTCAAAGAAGGATGGTAGCGTACAAATCTTCATTAGTTTCCACAATGTCAATAGGGCATGTCCCAAAGATGACTTTCCATTACCAAGAATTGATTCCATTATAGACCTAACAACAAGACATTTTATGTTCTCTCTTATGGATGACTTCTGTAGTTATAATAAAATATAGATAGCACCCAAAGACTAAGAGAAAACAACCTTTACTTATGCATTGGGAATATTCTATTAGAACGTCATGCCCTTTGGTCTCAAGAATTTAGGAGACATAAATAAATGAGCTATGACCACAATATTTCATGACATGATGCACACATTTATTGATTATTATTTAGATGACATTCTAGCAAAATCTTGTACCTGTCAAGATTATCTTCCAATTCTAGACAAAATATCTACCCATCTAGAAGCTTTTAAAGTTAGGCCAAATCCTAGGAAATGTGCTTTTGGGGTACAATCTAAAAAACTCCTCGGCTATACTTTCTCCACCAAAGGGATAGAGGTAGATATAGAAAAGGTACAAGATATTTTTGACATGAAACCTCCCAAGAACCTGAGCCAATTATGTTCCCTCCAAGGAAGAGTTCAATCAATTCAAAGATTCATATCTCAATTGGCCAAGAAATGTGTGCCCTTCACTCACCTCCTCCACAAAGATGTAGTTTTCAAATGGGATAGTTAGTGTCAAGAAGCTTTTGACCTCCTCAAAAACTATCTAATGAATCCACATATCTTGGTGCCTCCTACTCAACATAGACCTTTGTTTTTGTATATCTCCCTAATAGAAAAATCAATAGGAGCCCTATTGGCACAAGAAAATGAGAAAGGAAAGGCACAAGAAATCTTCTAAATTAGTCAAACTTTGGCTAATTATGAGCTCAATTACACTTTCATTGAGAAGGCACATTTGGTATTAGTTTATGCTTCCCAAAAACTATGTCATTTCCTCATAACCCATAAAATAAATCTCATCACCAAGATAGACCCTCTAAAGTACCTTTTGAGTAAAACAACATTAATAGGAAGGCTAACCAAGTGGGTAATGATCTTGAGTGAGTTTGACATAGAGTATGTTGATAGGAAGACCATCAAAGGATAAGCCATTGTAGATCATTTATTTTGAAAGCTTGAATCATATCTTAGTGGATTTTCAAATACACACATTCTTCATATAGTGTCAGTTACATGGAAGTTTTATTTTGATGGTTCTCACACACATCATGGATTAGGAATGGGTATACTAATCATCACACCTCTAGGTGTCACCATTCCAAAGACATACAAACTATTGTTCCCATGCATTAATAAGATGGAAAAATATGAAGCATTGGTTCTTGGCCTCAAATTAGCACTGGAATGGAAATTAATGGCAATACAAGTCTATGGAGACTCCCAGTTGGTCATCAATCAGGTCAATAACACATATAAAACTAAAGATGAAAAATTGTTTCCATACAAACATTTGGTCAACACACTCAAAGAATGATTTGTTCAAATTACCTTTGAGAAGATTCCTAGAGATAAGAATAGGGTGATTGATGCTATGGCTAATTTAGCCTCTTTGCTCCAACTACCAAACCAACATGAACACTATGAATTCTTGGTAGAGGAGGTTGTTCAACATGCATTTATTCAACCTAAATCCCACATTGTTTTCTTCCTAGACACTCCCAACTCCCCTTGGTACGATTCCATTTCCACCTACTTGCAAGATAACCTTATTCCCACTAATCTATCTAGAAACCTTTTGAGCTGTCATTTTCCATGATGCTTAATGTTAGGAATCCTTTTGAAATCCTCTCTTGAAAAGTTAATCTAAGATCAACTCCAAGGTTCTGGGTGATCTTGTGACCTACTTGAATCCAGTTAGTAGAAGATAAATGTGAGTGTTCATGAGGAGGCCTTTGCTAGTTCAAACAATTTGGATAAGATGTAGAATATACTTGTTGCTTCAAAAGAGTATAACACACAAAAAGAAATATATTTTTCTATTTTTCTATTTTAGGATGAATGCAATATAACAATGCAGCTATATGAATTCTTAATTTAACCAAGGGGTTAGCAAAGAAAATAACGAAGATAGGGAAACAGTAAATTTAAGCAAATAACATGAAATGTAAATCCTAATGGACATAAGATATGAAAACAACACATTTGAAAGTTAAGCTTTTGAAAATATCAGTAGGTAACTAATGAAAATAGGAGTAGCACTTCCTTAATTCCATTGATGCAATCATCAATGCGAATTTAGTAACCATGAGATGTTTCACTTTTCATCAAATCACAAGGCCACAGAAAGTATGCTCACACGAGATAAAAAGCTATGTAGGGACAATATGGTGATCTCTTTTCGAATTAAGTGTGTTAGAATTTTTTTTAGACCCATAGAAAACACCAAAATTAAAAGATCGCATGACCAAAATAATATAATAAAATAATTGGCTCAATTACACTTCATGAACATACATTCCCAAAATATAACACACATAAGCAAGAATCACTACACTCCAAATGTGAGCACCAACAACATATATTATTGCATCAAAATAATGGTAGCCTAGAATACATATTACATTCTTGAATTTATAAGAAATATTCTCCTCAATTTTTGTTGAGAGTGAGAGAAATCTTTATGCAATCATATGCTTCTAAAAAAAAAAAAATCTATTTATGTACAAATTGACTCTCTAATTGGTGCTTAGTAGGACTCCATCCATATTTTCCACTAATTGTATGCATGAGCCTTTACATGTCTTAAAACAAAGAAAACATAAGAAAATAAGAAAGAGAGATCCTTCAATTGATGTGGGAGTGTCTAGAAGTGCCAAAAATAGAAGCTCCATCTTCACTAGGCATCTATCAGAGTTAAACTACTGTTAGAATACATATTTGATGCATGGAAAGCTCTAAATTTAGAATTGATAGTTAACTATTGGTGCACCTTTTAATTCTTCAGAAAATTTTAGAACACCATTAAAAAAGCATATCTGCACACCTGGCATAGCAGTGCACCAGTGTACCTTAGAGGTAGGTTTAAAAAATACAAAGTTTTACCAAGTGTCAAAATTGAAATTCTAGCTTCTTAGTTTTGCTCCCCTTTATACTAGAGCTATATCTGGGAATTTTCCCTTGAATTTCTCAATGATATTAGTGACTTTGGCTACATCTAGAAAATCTAAGGCTTCATATTTGTCTTTCACCTTTTGCCTGTAGTTGCCAACCTCGATACAAGTCTCTACAAAATCTCCTAATTTTACATCCAAGTCTAACAATGCTTCTTTTGTTCTAAATGCTTGTCTAATGTCATCATCATTAGTAGCCTCTTCAAAAGTATTCTAAAATTTATCAAATACTACATCTATAGCTAGTAACTTCTCCCTAGAATCATCCTCAAAAATGTCTAAACATGCATCACTGTAATGCTTCTCAACTTCCAAAATTTGCTCTTGGGTTTGATGCTTGAGCTTGTGAATCTCTACATGTAATGTCTCCATTACTTTATTGCCATCTGCAATCTTTTCAATCCAATCATCAATCTTGTCTAATTCCTCCACTGTATATACTTCCATCAACATTTGATACCTTTTTCCTTGAATGGACTGAAGTGCTTGCAAGTCTTTCCCCTAGGTATGTACTTTATCCATCAGACAAAAATCTTGATTCAAAATGGCTACTAGCCTATCCACATGTGTAACAACCTTATATTTCCTTGAATGATCTATACACCCTTTTCCTCAAAACTTTCTCTCCACTACTGATAAGCTCTCAAAAATGGGTCCAACTATACCATACCCTTATCCCTTCACTCCATTGTTGTGTTTAAGATCTCCTCAGGATGTTTAGTGTCTAAGGGACCAATAACTTCACTCAGATATCTAGTTAGGATCTCATTTTTCCTTCAAAGTGTTATCAATTTTCCCCCCTCTTTTTCTAAGCTCTTGAACACTTTTTTAATTCCTATTGTAACCATCAGCTTAGCAGTAACCAAGGTAGGCTTCCCAAGCATAACCTTCTTGATCTGATAATCCCTTGGGGTCAATTTGTTGAAATTTTTATGTGGAGGAGTGATAGCCACATGTGAAAACAAGTCTTGGTTTTGATCACTAATGATAAAGGCTAATGCCCATGCATCCTTTGGTAGTGACTCACATTTCCTTAGAACTTCAATTAATTCCATTCTATCCTCCTCTTTAGTGGTGGATTGATGCTTCTTATTTCTTATTACTTCTTTCCTTAGTCACCTTGGGATATGCTCCATTGGAGATTTTCCTTTTAAGGATAAAGGAGTCTTCTCAACAATACTTTTACCCTTATCTCTCCTTTCTAGAGTCCTCTCCTTTTCTAAGTGATCCACACTAGGACTCTCTATATTTGTGGAGTCCACAATTCTCACCTCTATGTCTTGGGAAGCTTGCTAAGGTTTCCCACTTATTTATCCTTCTTCCAACACTTCATTAGTGGATACTTGTTGTAGCTCTTCCTCTTGTCTTTCTTGTACTTGTTCTTCTTCATTGTTTGGAGGAAGAGGAGTAGTCAATCCATTATCTACACAAAATGTGACTTGCACTAGGGATGGTGGCACTACTTTAGGTCCTTATGACTTTGGTGGCAATTGACTCCAATCCTCCTATTAAGGTTGATTGGTTGGAGCATGTCTAATTTTGTCTCACACCATCTCAGTGTCCACCGACATAAAATCAAAATTTGACATCTTAAATACATTAGTTCCCTCAACATGCTATTCATCTATCCATTGTTGTATCTCATCTTCTGATGTTGCTATCTAAATAGCCTACTTAGGAATGGGTGGTGACATGATTGTGGAGCTTCTTCTCTATTCTAATTTTGTGGCTCTTGCAAGATGAGTCCTCTGATTCAAAGGTAGATTATCCTCTCTGTCCTCATTATCCTCTTCTTCCACTACTCCCAAGATAGGTTTAGGGACTGATGGGAAAGGAATCACTCTCTTGATAAACTTTTATCTTCTCTTAATAGGAGTCTTAATCTTTCTTTTCTTAGGATCAAAAGGGGAGGCTTGTACCCCTTGTGAAGGCACTTCTTGTACTTCAATTTCAACTTCTCCTTGGCCTTGTTTAGTTGACATAACTTGAGGATTATCTTGAGCTTGTGCAACTTCCACATTCTCTGATCCTTGCACATCTTCTTCTCCTATTTTTGGAGGTTCTTGGATTTCTTTCTCCTCTAGTTCTATTTGTTGAGGATGAGTCCTCTACCTCTTTCCTTTACCTTTACCTTTTTGAGCCCTATAATAACAATTGGTCTATCAAGTTGGTGTACTATTTCTGGTCTTACTGGTGACTAGGCTATAAATGTAGGCACTATGACCTTAGCTCCTCAACCTTTAGTTGGGCAGGTTTGAGCATGGAAGACCACCATTTTAGGAATTGGATCAAGTTTGAAAGGTCTCTTGATCCAATTCATTTTCAATTTAATGAAATTCCTTTCTCTATGATTGATGTTTGCATTTTCTTCCTTAACAACCTCAACATTCATGATAGGTCAGTTACCAATCTTATCCTTATTGAATAGTGGATCAAGGAGATCCTCTATATCCTCCTATACTACCTTCAAAGGAATCTTTATCTTTAAAGCACTTCGTACCAAATAGAGAGTTATCCTAAAATAATCTTGAATATAAATATCATAGTTGTCCACTTAGTTCATCTAGTGATCTTCAACTACATCCTCATGTTAAAATGTCTTGCCAACTAGATGTTGCACTCTTCTAATGTTATCAAAATAGGGTCACGAAAAATTATATTATTCTAAGGGATATTGATCCCATTCAAACTCAATAGATGGAATATCTTTTTTGCGATCCACATTGAATGGTCCTATAGCAATAAGCCACACCCAAGTTATTTTATGTTGTCTTTATACTCTGTCGTATAAAGACAAGAGTTGTCAAGATATCTCCAATAGTATAACCCTATCACTAGGATACTTAGGGAGCTTCTTGGGATTGATAGTTTTACTCACTACCCTCAAATATATAAATGTTTAGTATTGGATGTAGTAGCCTCCAACTTTTGATATCTTAGTCATTACCTCTTTTGACGTCCTTTTCACATAATCTTCTTCAATGAACTAGACAATTGTGAATATGAAAGCACTGTTTACTATCCTATACTCCTTGCTATGCTCTTCAAGCTTCTTTTTTTCTAGCTAAGGATATACAATGTAGGGCCATGCATTTGCATCTTGCATACTGCACCTTTTATACAACCCTAGATAGTCTATCACCCTAGCAGCTAACAAGTAGACCAAATATGATGTCATATAGAATTTTTGGTTGTTCTTAACCACTACCTACTGCTCACCAAAGTTCTTAATAAGAATAGAAGACCAATCAATTGGCATCTCTATTATTTTGATCATCTCAATAAGATGCACCATAAAATGTTCAAGTGTCCAGTTGCTGGAAAATCCATAACTCTACTCAAGAGTATGATTGAATATCCAATATCTTCCACTTTTCCTTCTTTCCACCTTGAAGGAGTCTTCTTAATAAGGAAGACTAGATGATCTTGGAAGCTTCATCAATATGTTCCCTATACCATCTCTTTGCTTGCTGATAGGTTAATCTAATGAATTAATCTACCCTCAGGAGATGGAACACCTTCTCAATATTCTTGGGTTGAAGATCTAGGATGATCTCTCTAGTTATGCTCTTCACTATCCTTTCTTTAGGAATATAGTTTTCTACGATTGTCATAATAAGCTTTAAGGACTGCATTGACACTGGGTGTGATGCTGCACTAACAAGTCTTGATTGGATCAATGTGGAAATCATCAAAGACCTTTTTGTTAATTTGTTACACAATTCCAAGAATGTGCCCAAATCTATGTGACCTAGTTCAATGTCCCAAATCTCTAAATGGTCATCTTGAAAGCATGAATTGGTTAGAACACCTTGAACCTTGAATACTATAGGCTTTTGGACCATCTTTGTTATGATGACGGCACTATTAAATCTGCACAAAAAGAGTTTCTATTAGTTGAAATTCAAAGAAAAAATGAATAAATTCAAACCCTAATACTGACACGAGAAAACCCAGAAAAAGCCTATGATGGAAAACATAAACAAGCCTAATTTTATGACCCTTTTTGCAAAAAAGGGTGCACTTGGCGCACTTGGTGCTCCTTTTTACTTGGAAAACCTTTAATATATGGGTGTGCAACAATGCATGAGGTGTGCTAATGCACATGATATGAACTTAATCACAAAAAGGAATGCTTTACTGATATGTGCACAATTGCGTACCTAGATAGGTGCACCACTGTGCACTTATCATTAAAGTGTTAGTGTTATTTTTTAAAAATGTTTTTTAGTTTTTTTATTGAAACAAAAAGGTGCATATCAATGCACCTAGGTAGGTGCATTGCTACACACCTTTTTGGGTGTTTTAAACATTATTCGTTAAGGTGACTGTAGGAGAGGGTGAAGCAAGGAGGTGATGCACACTTGTTGAAGTGCGAGGGTGTAGCTTAGGAGATGGAGAAAGAAAAAATGAAGATAAAATGGAGGAGGGGATCCCTGGGTTTTATAGACCTAGGCCCTAGTAGAGTAGTTGGTGCACATCTGTGCACTTACCTTTTGTAAGTGTTGCTTCATGGGTTTTGGCATGCTAGTGCACCTAGGGAGGTGCATTGGTGTGCCTTTTTTTTTTTTTTTTTTTTTCAAAAAGATGACTTCTACACTAAAATTTGATTCTCAAAGTCTAGGTTTCCTAGTCAGGACCCAATCTTGACCAGAAAACACTAGATAAAACCTAAAAAAGACTTGGACCCCAGACTAGTGTTCCAGAAAGTTGAAAAAATAAAGTAGGGGGTCCCCATTTATAGGCAAAATGGGGTGTATGTTGTGAAACCACAACAAAACCAAAAATGAAACTTTATTTGACAAGCCTCACATTACACTTTGGTAGCTAACACATTGTATCAAAAAGGTCTCATTGGAACTTTATTTAGATGTCTATAAAATGATGAGTCTAGGGCTACTCTATAAGAGGTACATGTAGGTGCTTGTGGGTCACATTCTAGTAGGTTCACTCTAGCTAAAAAGATCTTTAGAATGGCCTATTTATGAACAACTATAGAAAAAGATTCTATTGATTATATCAAAACTTGTAAGAAGTGCCAAATTCATGGTAATGTCATTCATTTACCAACTTAGGAACTCAACCCATTGGCCACACCATGGCCTTTCTACCATTGGGGTTTTGAATTAATAGGCATGATTCATCCACATTCCTCCAATGGCTATAAATGAATTCTTATAGCAATAGAATACTTCACCAAATGGGTGAAGGTAGTGCTGCTCATAGACACCACCAAATTTTTTTTCCTTGTTTATCCTTAACCACATCATTTTTTGGTTTGACATTCCTCATGTCATCCTAACAGATAATACCTTGTACTTTAAAAAACAAATACTTGATGAGCTATGTGAAAAGTCTCATATCATTCACCACTCCTCTTCAATTTTATTATCCCCAAGGCAATAGCCAAGCAGAGGCCACCAACAAAAATATAATCAAAATACTCAAGAGAACTATCAACGACATTGGTTGGGATTGGAATTTACAACTAAATCCTGCGCTATGGGCCTATATGATGCATGCTCAAATGTCTATGGGAGAAATCCCCTTTTCTTTGGTCTATGGAAGTGAAGAGATTCTCCATTTGGAGGTCAAAATCCAATCCTTAAGAGTCACCCTACATAATTTCATGATAGATGAAGACTATAGAGTTGTCCACTTAGAAAAAATGGAATTCCTAGATGAACATCAATGCATAGCCTACAAACACCTCAAATTAGGTTGTCTAGACACTATAACAAGAAGGTGAAACCACATTTCTTTTAAATTAGTGATTTAGTCCTCTGTGAGAATCCTATAAATTAGGTACATTTATAAGAGAAAGGAAAGTGGGAAGCCAACTAGATTGGCCCTTATATCACCACAGAGTCTTTTGGGACAAGTATCTACAAACTTTCTAATTATGATGGGGAAGAACTAGAAGAATGCCTTACGAGCATCCATCTCAAAAAGTTCTATGTCTAAAGCCTTAAGCAAACAAATCATACTTGAAAATATAAAAAACAACTAGAAAACATTAAAAAATAAATTTAAAAAATGGTATAAAAGGAGTCAGAGATAGAACCTTTGAGCTTTCCTCAAACAACACAAGTCCTTCAATGAGGAAACAAAAAATAGAGGCCATGGCCAATCATCCGTGCTAATTTTTCTTGTTTGTGGTCTTTCCATACTTGCTTCAACATCATCTAGTGCACTTAATAGAAGATAAGAAGAAAGGGGTAAGGGGTCTTGAAATAAAATTAATTATACACATACCCAACTGAGGAACACTTATGGATTGCAATTTAGTGGTTTCTTAGTATTAGAAATAGTTTATGTTAGAGAAAACCAACAAAAAAAGGGAAAAAAAAAAAGAGAAGCAGCTCAAAAGAAACATGGAGTTTGATTATGTTTTAAGATACCATAGGCATGAATTATAGGAACATCAGTGCACATCTCAAACTTCTCAAATATATCCTACTACCATGTGATCCCAATTATCCATTTTAGCCCCCATTAATATACATGTGGTCCCAAAAATCTATTTCATCATCCATAAATACACATGTGGTCCTAAGAATCAACTTTTAGCCTCCATAAATACACATGTGTCCCCAAATATCCACTTTTGGTCTCCATAACTCTTCATGCCTATCCCATATGGTCCCACCCTTCAAAAAAACCTCACATCCTTCCCGTTTCCATTATTACTAGGACTAAAATAGTCAAAAACATCAAAAATACCATAAACATGAAAAACATCAAAAATACCAAAAGCATAAAAAACATCAAAAACACCAAAAGCATCAAAAACATCAAAAATACCAAAAACATTTTAAAAAAGTAAAAAACAATAAAAAATAATCCAAAATGTAAAAAATAAAACAAACAAGCAAAAGCATATCAAAAACATGTTTCTCATTTTGCATAAATTATTTATATATATTTCAATCTGATGATCCATTAATTTCATGTTGAGATGGTGTCCACCTATAATTGTCAATCCTTCAAGATGGGTTTGCATACATCAACCAGTTTTATATGAAATCAATGGTGAAGCCTCTGCATTGAAAAATATTTAAAAATTTTATGACAAAATTCTGGTCCTACTAACTCTTAGATAGGTATGTCACTACCTTCCACTTTTCTATTGAAATATGTCTCTGAGCTTGGGAAAATATGGCACAATGTGGATAGCCAAAGAGTTTTTCATATATTCCTCTTCACAACCTTGTATTCCTAAATAAAAATCTAGAAGGATTTCAAGACTTATTTATGTTGTAGAGGCCACGATTACTCCATATCCTTCAAGAAATATATCAATTCTATCTTAAAAGATCTTGTGACCCCATGACTTTGGAACACACTTATAGGTTCAAATTGTGCATCACTCAAATTTCCATAGACATCTATCATACTCTTTCATCAGCATCCAGCTAGGCCACCATTTTTGTATACAACAATAGTGCTTCTAACACTCTATTAGGCTGGCCTACTTCCCAATTGTAGGAAGCAAAGCAAGAGGTTGAATTTCATGTAGATTGAACCCTTGACCCTTGGAGCCAACCATGCCTTAGAATAAGTAAGTGTTTGATAGACCACATTAGCCTCTTGTACCTTTTTAGGCCCTATGCACCCTTTTCAAGAACCAACGCACCTTTTTAAGCTCACACACTCTTCAACTTGACCCATAAGTAAACATCTCAGCCCACACCTAGAGAAGAATCATGACTTTGGTTCTAACTTTTTTGTAAATGCTATCAATATACAAAATATTTTTTTAAAAATCAAGCTTTGCCTACAATTCATGAGTTATCACTTGCTTCTTTTTCCACCTAGTGCACTTCTTCTTTCAAAATGATGCACAAGTTCGTACTCATCTTTCATTGATAGACCACCTTTGATTCTTTTTTTAGCATCTGGTTATCACACATAAGTGAAAGTCAATCTTCCTCTCAATATCCTTTGTTCACACTTTTTGTAGATATCGACAACTTTCCACTCTTGAAAAAATACCAAAAACATCCAAAACATGTCAAGGAAAATACCAAAAAAATTGAGAACTCTAAAAAATGCCACAAAAAATAATAATCACATTTTCAAATACATTGTACATAGACACACAAAGAATGAAAGTTACCCTTTTCATTTTCCATGAACACACTTTTTATTTATCATAAAGGAAAAGGTACAATTACATCCAACACAACATCTAATAGAACACTCATTTTGACCTTCCTTGTGGAGGAGGCATGGTGGGATTTTTGGCCAAGGGCATTTCATTTAGCATCATCCTAGAAGATGAAGCTCTTGGTGTTGATTCTCATTGCATCCAAACAACATCCATTGGTATCAAGAACTTCCCAATGCATAGTTGAGTATTCAACAACTACCTAAATTTCCTATCCACAATCTAGGTCTCTCATTGTTGCTCCAACATGATTGATTGATAATATAGCCCCATATAATATGCAACTTCTTGGTGCACATTTGCAGTCCTTTGTATATCCATGAACACATTGTCCAACAATTTATTGATACATAGTGCAGTGATCACCTATTGAGCCACATCACACTCCCATTGCATCTATTCGGTCACCATCTTCCAATGCTCCACATCATCTTTAGTCTCACAAGGCCATTGCTAAAATTACCTCACTTTTACCTTACTAGTCACCAACCACTCTTTTAGTTGTAATGACATGGTGTTTATTTTTAACACCGCATCCTTAAATGACTCTGACTACACCTATAGTAATAAAAGTTCATTTTGCACACTCTCTAAACTTTCTTGCACCATCCTTAGAGAATCCTTTAATCTTTGCACCCATACTCGCTCAGCTTGAATCCCTACCTTGCTTCCCTCTGCTCATATTTTTGCACTCGTAGCTTAGATTCCAAAGATTACACTTGATCCCATTCTGAATTCAACACCACTTGGAGCCATTTGGCTTTTGTCTATGCTCCATTCTGACAAGCTTTATCCATCAAACCTAATAAAAATGTGACTTTGTGTTCTACATTTTCTGCCCAAACTCTCTCTGTGACCAACACTTTTTGTAGCTCCTCCACTTTACATGTTCCTTGTGCCACACCCTCAGCCTCCAAATTTGGCTTAGCTACACCCAATGCTCCCATCTCCTTACTTGTCGACCCCTATATTAGGATCCCAAGGCTAATCAACTAACTTGCTACACTTATCACCTCACCAAAACTAACATCCTTAGTCATCCTCTTCATCTTTTATAGTGGTCTTTCTAGGAGAGTCTATCTCCCCTACACCCTTAGATAACTATGGTACACTTTTTATTGTCCTGGGTGGGCTACCTTCCACTTGCATCACATGATCACCACCCAGTTCCTCCTACAAGATCTACTATGCTATACTCCCTAACAACATTAACAATACCAACAAAGGAGATTCTCCCACCCTAAATTTTGAGCCCCTAGGATGTGTTTGCACCAACTCTGTCTGACTTGACTCACGATGCTCATGAATTAGTGCATAGAGCTTAGGATGATATACAAGTTCACTTGACATATGATGGACACACTTTTCCCTCTACCCTTGCCTCACTCACCCTCCATGGTTGACATCACCCATATTCACCTACTATTGTGACTAGTCTAGTGAGCCCACCATGCTAAACCTTCTACTCACTTCACTTCTCCCATGATTGAATCTTCCATAGCTGCGATACATATTCCTTTATTGTGCTTTATTTACAAGCACATGCTCATCTATTTATGGTCATCACTCAACATGCATTACACTTTTTTAGCCTTGTCACACATTCACTATATGCAACCCACCCCACTAATACCAAGTACACTCATCTTTGCACTCTGACATTACTGTGCCATGGTACACCTACTCATCCACCACTGAAACACATCTTCCAAAGCAATCAACATGTGTCCTATTGAAAAATCACCACTATTACACTCCATGACTTGGTATGAGAATTATACAATGACTTTAATCCATAGATAACTGAACAAATTTAACATTATTGCACACAAATGTTGGCATAATTATCCAAAAATATTGGATTTTTTACTATCATGTGTTTCTAATACCTTAATGATGTATTTTACTAGAGGGACTGGGATGAAACCATGCCATTTTATTTGTCTTCTACTTTCACTATTTTGATCCAGTGATCCTTTGATTTTTATTTGTTATTGGTGTCCACTTTTAAGCATCTCCTTCAATTGGAAGGCCATGTGTACCTTGAAAAGTTTTGCATAAAATATCAGGTGAGGTTCCTTATCTGGCATGTGTCTATATGTGTGTGTACTAAGCTTATCTCTATGTTTTCTTTTACTGCAAAAGACTTTTGTTAATGGTCACCATATTTTCCATGTATATTATTCTCTTTCTTTGGCACTACTTGACATGATAGAGTATTCATAGTACCATAGTCAAGCTAGTGGTAATTGTACTATGCCCCATTTATTTAGGTTCTTAATTATGACATTTACTTTGCATCTCTTTACAAAATGTGATAATTAGCTACATTCATGTAGATTGCATTTCATCTAGGGTCCCTTAAAACAAATGGTTGGCACACAGATGGGGAATAAAAAAGAAATATTACACAACATCATCCAATGGATTGGTAACAAAACTAAGACATGACATACAATGACCAAAAACAACATCACCATCACAACATGATTTCACCACTTAAGTATTGGGGCCTTTGTTTTTCATCAACACATCACCACATTTTATCACACTTCATAGCTTTATTATCTCACAATATCCATTCCACTAATTGCATTATGTGGCCTTTGAATCTATTCAAGTCACAATTTCCTCTCATCAAATTCATTTTTCATCATTGATCATATTCCATTCCTTCCTTACTTCACATATATCATTAGTTTCATCACTAGTGCCTCAAGAATCCTTTGTGGCCTTTGAATCTTAAACATTTGAGTTGAATTTCTATCACATTACACTCCTTTTCATCACATATTTCATTATTCCATATCCATTTATTCACCCCTTAATTTCATTTAATCTCATTAACCCATTTTTTATCTCATCCTCATTTCATCATTTTCATTAAACTACATCATCCCATATTCATTTCCTTCACTCATCCTCACATGATTTCCATTTCATCTTCATTTTCTCATATTTCATTACATTCATTTTTAATTACTATAATCATCTCCATTTTCATTCCATTAATTCATTTCCATTTCATCATTTTAAGCATTTCATTTTCATTTTCCTATCATCATCATTTAATTTTAATTTCATTATCTAATCTTCCTCTCATTTGCATATTACATCATTTCATATTCATTTCTTTAATTCATGTTAATTCCATCTTCATTTCATCATACTACATCAATTCATTTCAAACATTAACCCATTGTATTTCACCTTTTTCTTTTTATCATTTGCTTCCACTTTTTCAACTTTATCCAACTATAACCATTCTCAATCATTTCCTATTCATTCCATTTAATTTACTTAAATCATTATAATTCCATTTCTTTCAGTCCATTTTCATCTCATTTTCATTTTATATTAATTTTTTACTTAATCCAACATCTTTCTCATTTCATCACATCATTTTATCACATCTTTTCTTTAATTCACTTAATCTTTTCAAATTCATGTTTTCTTAATCCATTTCCAAAATTTTCATCATTTCATGTCATCATATTACAACATTTCATTCATTGTCTAATTTTCATTTCATCATTTCATTGAACCATTTTCATTTCTCTACATTACCATCCATTCCATTATCCTATTTTCGTTATCCATGTCATTCCATTACATTTCATTTCATTCATCCATTTCACTTCTATATTCATTATCTACATATTATTTCACCACACTCAGCATTTATTCATATACACATTAACCACATTAAACATCCACATTACATCCACATATAAGAGCATCATAAAAATAAAACCACATATGCATATTACATAAAATTATCCATCACATCATTGCATACTATCATAAACCATATCAAGTCCATGATACAAAAACACAAAAATCTAATATAAACACAAATATGAGAAGATTGATCTAAATGCTCATATATCAAAAGGTCATCCTCCCAACATTTGTGATACATCTAATAGCCAAAATATACAACACAAATAATAAAAATGGCTCACCCCTATGTCTCATCGCTTGGGCTACTTGTACCATCTATCTGTGTCTGATTAGTTTGTGCCTGATCACTGGGGGCATTCATCCCATATCTTGGAGCTTGATCTAATGCACTTGAACCTTGTGTCCCTAGAATGGATGGGGAAACCTAACTAGTGGTCACCCAATCTGTGCTCCATGGTGGAGGTAGAGGTGGAGGACTTAATGTCATAGATGCTATAAATGCTTCCACTGCACTTTCCAACTAACTAATCTAAGTGCCAATCACTCCAACCCATGCCTTTTTAGGATAAACCACAGATAGAAATAAAAAAAAACTACATGCAAATATAACCAATAACAGAATATAATAGATCACACAAAAATGAACACAAGGCACCAAGATTTAACATGGTTCACCCAATCCCTTGGCTATGTCCACCAAGCAGCAAGTCTGATCTTATTACAATCCAGTGATTACAACCTGATTACAATCTATAATCCCTTACAGCTCAATACCGCCGCAAGAACCAATTTTGCATCACAACATAATGAAAAATACCCAACCCTAAGCTCTTTTTATACAAGTATTAAACCGCTTTAGGGTTATACATATGTCGGCCATAATATGTTGGCTACCATGTCGGCCATGACCCAAATTTTTTTTTTGGGCGATGCCCCGAACCCCACTATTTATGAAGTATGTACAGTACTTTTCTGATCAGTCACCACAATCTAACAATCTCCCACTTGGGGACTGATTAGGCTCCACACTAAACAACAATCTCCCACTTGGAGATTGATCCTATAGCAATACCACTACCACATGGGGCTACCACTGGATCAAACCACCCTGGACTCTACTGTTCTTTTATTCATGTTCAGTCTAAAAGATGAACCGAAGCTCAAGAGGAGTTTAGCTTCTCCCTTGTTACAGCCTTTGTCAACATATCTGTTGGATTTTCATTGGTATGCATCTTCTCCATCTTTAACTGTCCATCCTCCAAAATTGACCGAATGAAATGGTACCGCAACTGTATGTGTTTGGTCTTAGAATGTAGAGCTGAATTCTTAGCAAGATGAATGGCACTCTGACTATCTATAAAAAAATAATTATCCTTCTAAGGATGTCCCAATTCTTCCAAGAAGAACTGAAGCCATATCATCTCCTTGGCTGCCTCTGTTGCAGCAACATACTCTGGCTCTATAGTGGATAGAACATTAATCTTCTGTAACCTAGAAACCCAGCTCATGGCTGCCCCACCATTAGTAAAGACATATAAACATAAAATAATGTAGCTATCATCATCCAACCTCTTAAAATAAACATAGTAATCTGAATGACACCAGTTACATCCATGCTCATGCATAAAACTGTCAAATTTCAAATACCATTGCTGAGGTGCTTGCTTCGAGCCATATAAACTTTTCTTCAATTTGCACACTAAGTTCTCCTTACCTTTGACCTCAAAACCCTATGGCTGAGCCATATATATTTCTTCATCCAAATCAACATGAAGAAAGACTATTTTAACATCCATCTACTCAAAATCAATTCCCTTTTTCTATGCAAATCCTTTTACAACTAACCTGGCCTTAAATCTTTTCTTACCTCCTTCCTCTTCTTTCAACCTATAAACCCACTTATTTTGTAAAGCCTTTTTACCTATAAGAAACTTGCACAAATCCCATGTCTTATTTTCCAGCAAAGAGTCCATTTCATCATTCATTCTAGACTCCCACTGAATCTTAGTATCCACCTGCACAACTTCATCATAACTTTCAGGTTCACTAGCATCAATAAGTAAAATAGAATACAAAGAGGGAGAAAACCTTTGTGGAGGTCTAATTTGCCTCGTTGACCGTCTAACATTTACGGGTGTGTGTGGTATTTGTTTTTGTAGTTGTTGCACATCATGAGGAATGGCTGGAACATCAACTTTTGGAGTATCATCCAGTACTACATAATTATCTTCTTTCTTCTCATGTTGCTGTAACAGATCTTTGTACAACACTTTCTCATTGAATATGACATCCTGACTTCTAAAAATTTTAAGATTTTCAAAATCCCAAAGCCTATAACCAAATTCATTAATCCCATATCCAACAAAGACACATTTCTTTGATTTAGCTTCTAGCTTGGTTCTATTTTCAGTGTCTATATGAGCAAAAGCTTCACAACCGAAGGTCTTGAGAAAATAATAACTCGCCTTCTTACCAGTCCATGCTTCCTCTACAATACCACAACCCAAAGGAGTAGAGGGACCTCTATTAATCAAATATACTACAGTATTGATAGCCTCTACCCACATGTGTAAGGGCAACCTAACATGCAACCTCATGCTCCTTGTGCGCTCCATTATAGTCCTATTCATGTGTTCAGCCACTCCATTTTCTTGTGGAGTCCTTGGAACAATTTTCTATCTATGAATACCATTAGTGGAGCAATAATCTTAAAATTCATGACTACAATAATCACCACCATTATCAGATCTGAGACATTTTAATTTCTTACCAGTCTCATTTTCAACCAAGCATTTCCATTTCTTAAAAGTTTGAAATACATCATATTTCTGTCTAAGGAAATAAACCCATACTTTTCTAGTTGTGTCATCAATAAATGTAACATAATAATGAGAGCCACCAAGGGAAGATACCTGAGCTGGTCCCCATACATCTGTATGCACAAGCTCTAATTTCTCCTTTTCGTTTTCCTTCCAGTCTTTACAAAACTCACTCTCTTTTGTTTTCCATACACACAACTTTCACAGAAATCCATATTCACACATTTCAGACCTAGTAAAACTTTCTTTGAATGAAGTACTTTCATACCTTTCTCACTCATGTACCCAAGTCTATTGTGCCATAGTGCTGTATCAGAATCTATAGTAGCTATTTGTTCTCCCTGCTCAACTGCAGCAATTGTTCCTGAACATTCATTTTTCTCTGAAACAATCAAAGTAGAAGGAACAATATGACCTGTACAAAGATATAAGGTGCCTACTTTTACACTTTTTTCTTTTAAAACCTTCCAATTTTTATCATTAAAAGTAACTACAGAACCCTCATCACCGAGTTGCCCTATTGAAATTAAATTCCTACTCAGCTTTGGAACATGTCTTACCTCATGTAGTAGCCAATGATTCCCATTCTACAACTTAATCTTAATTTTTCCCTTTCCAACAATTTGACAGGGTTCATTATCCCCCAAATAAACAAGCCCAAAATCCCCTTGGACATAATCAATGAAATAACCTCTATGAGGTGTAACATGAAATGAAGCGCCAGAATCTAAAACCCATGAATCATCAACACTCTCTAAAGATAGAAGCAAAGCATCCTCTTTGAATTTTTTACTTACCACATTTGCCTCCTTGTCTCCATCTGATTTATCTCCTTAATTTTTCTTTCAATTCCAGCAATCTTTCTTTTTGTGCCCTGGTTTCCCACAGTACCAGCAATCATTTGGTCCTCTTGATTGAGACCTCCTCCCCTTTGACTTCCCTCTTGATTTCCCATAATTTCTAGAGTTACTTCCTCTTTTAGTCATTCTGCCCCTGCTTTGTGCATTCAAAGCACTTCCTGATGTAGATCCACCTGAGGATTTCCTACAAGTTTCCTCACTCAAAACCACATTGATCACATCATCATATTTTAGGGTACTAGATCCAAGAATAGAATTACTCACCACCATTACCAAGCCATTCCAGCTTTCAGGCAAAGAACACAAAATCAAGAGAGCCCTAATTTCTTCATCAAAATTGATACCCACAAAAGATAACTGACTAGTAATAGTATTAAACTCATTTAAATGATCTGCAATAGATCCACCTTCTGCCATTTTTATATTAAATAAATTCTTCATGAGAAATACCTTGTTTGAAGCGGAGGGCTTTTCATACAGTGTCGCTAGGGTTTTCATCAAATCTTTTGTCATCTTTGCTTTTGTAATATTAAATGCCACCGATGGTGCCAAGCATAACCGAATGCTTCCAAGTGCCTTTTTGTCCAAAAGATCCCATTCAGCCTCTGACATAGTTCCCTGATTCTTGGCTTTGCCTTCCAACGGCTTCCATAAATCCTTTTGATATAGATAGTCTTCCATTTGCATCTTTCGTAACTAGAAGTTCTACCCATTAAACCTATCAACCCTCAACTTACCCTCATCTGCCATCGCTCCCACTCAATCGTGAGATTCCCACTTAACCGTGAGACTTTCCTGCAGAGGATAACTAAAAAACAATCTCACTCTGATACCACTTGTTAGGATAAACCACAGGCAGAAATTAAAAAAAACTACATGCAAATATAACCAATAACGAAAAATAATAGATCACACAAAAATGAACACAAGGCACCAAAATTTAACGTGGTTCACCCAAATTTTGGGCTACGTCCACCAAATAGAAAGTTTGATCTTATTACAATCCAGTGATTACAACTTGATTACAATCCATAATCCCTTATAGCTCAATACCGCCGCAAGAACCAATTTCGCATCACAACATAATGAAAAATACCCAACCCTAAGCTCTTTTTATACAAGTATTAAACTGCTTTAGGGTTATACATATGTTGGCCATAATATGTCAACTACCATGTCGGCCACGGCCCAAATTTTTTTTTTATGAAGTATGTACAGTACTTTTCTAATCAGTCACCACAATCTAACATGCCTCTATGAAACTCATATGAGCATCCAAATTAGATGACTCACCCAGTATAGCTGTCAGTGACATTGGCACTATAGATACCTATGGTTGCACCTATGGTTGTACACTTTGTGCCCCTACAGAGGGACCTTGTACTCATAACATCTATCTCCTCAAACACTAGACATCATCTGGTAGCATGGCCATGTGTTGAACTATCCTTCCCTGATCCAAATCATTAGCCCTTATGCTTAACTCTATACCACTATTTGAGCCTCTCCTGTTGATCCCACCAACTACTGTACTACCCCTACTAGCTCCTATGCCTACTCTTATCACAATCCCACCCCAACCACATACCTCTCTAGGCCTACCACTGCCCATATCCCCTAGTCTCTATGCTGGTAGTTGCCTTTGTACTAGAACCTATGACCCAAATCTCCACAATGACAATACCATGACCCTACCTCTTCCTCCATACCCCCCTTTCCCTTTGGCTCTACCTCTACCATTTCCTCTCCCCCATCCACCCTCATCATCATCACCCTCCCCTTACTTGAGTGCTCCTCAATGTTAGGTATCAACTTCACTTCTGAATTTGTATATCTCGAAAAAGGATGCTCTTTGAACCACTAAGCATAGTCCCCCTCCATCCCAACATCAACCTCATCATCCCTCAATGACCATCTCTAAGGAGTCCCTAACATCTGAATGAAATCCTCTTAGTATGCCTCATACTCCAATGTAGGACCCTATGCTAGTCTCTCTACATGAACACAGGCATATTGTGCTAATCCCTGTGGCATCCCCTGTAGATGACCAAACTATTTGACTACCCTCATGAAGAAAAATCTGTCAATCATTGAGGGGATTTAACCAAGAGAATACCATAGATGAAATAAGTATATCATCTCATCATCATCCTCTACCCATGGCTCTATAAATGTGTAAGGCCTCCACATGACCTCATCAATGTCATCCAATATAAGTCTCTAATACTTTGTCTTGCCTAGATGAGGCTAGACAATAACATCTTAATACACATATATGTAAGGCATGCCCTATGGTCACTTTAGCACACATATAGGCCAAGTAATGGGAAGATTCTCCCATGTCCATATCTATAACAACACCACACCCATTGAAAGTGATGTAGCCCTTGAACATACCAGCTGAGCAAATCATGATACAAGTGGGCTAGAATACAACTCCCCCATGAAAATATCTAGGGTTGGTCAATTGTGTCTTGAAAAATGTGGCCCCATCCAATTGAACATATGCACCCTTGCCTATCTAGTAGGAGAAATCCCCTTATCAATCTTGCCAACACAATGGATAAGGAATCAAATTGAAGCATATGGAACCATGAAACACTATCATCCCAAATATCATCATCTGCAAATAGATCTCTAAAGGTTGTCCCATTATTTGTTTGATCATAATATGCTAGATCTAAATTTTAGGGATCTTGAGAATCCTGTATAAATCCTTTGGCATAATTGTCATCTTCCCAAGTGGAAAATGAAAGGTATTGTGGTCTAAGAGCCACCGCTTGACCACAACTATCAATAATCCTTAGTTCACCCAAAACTAAGGCATCTAGAGCAAATATGTGAATCCACATCTATCAATGATTTGTTGATCAACTATTGTCAATCTACAAATGGAATCTAGTGGCCATAGATATAATCCCAAAACCATGAGCTTACACCCATGTACCTTTTTATCAAAATAATCAAATAATAACATTTATTTTTTCATTCCAAGTGATTATCCTACATCAATCTAAGTCAACATATAGATATCTAGCTAATGGTTTGATCCTCAATGTGTTATTTGTCCCACTCTATATCTTGAGATGGACATGTTAATTTTCCCTACTTTTTTGTTGACTTGGTGGTCAACACCTCCTTTAGGGTTTGTGACATGGCTTAACTACCCCTTGTGGATTTGGGTAAGTTTGTTGTTTGTGATGTTCATTAATAGCTCAAGCTTTTGGTGCAATGACAAACATACCAACAATTGGTATCACAGCCTTGGATCATGAGTTCAAATCTTGGGAGGTGTAATTCATTTTGTTGGTGCAAAATCCTTAGTTGGTGTTGAGGGGGAGATTTTTGACTTGGTGGTCAACACCTCCTTCAAGATTTGTGACATGGTTTAATTGCCTCTTATGGATTTGAGTAAGTTTGCTATTTTTGATGTTCATTGATAGCTCAAACTTTTTATGCAATGGAAAACATACCAACACTTTGTATCCTATGGTGGGAACCTTTTCTATCTATCCAACATATTTGATTGATCCTACATATCACTTTGTGAGTACATTTCTCTATTGTTTAGGTTATTTGTATGAACAAGTTTTCATATTGACATCAACCTTCTCATTATCCATTGGACATCAAGTTTTTGTATCAAATTATGATAAAAAATTCATCCTGTTCATGGTCACCTATTTGGGACCCTTTGACATTTGGCATCCCCTACATTTGACTGATTGACCATCACCCATCAATTATAACTCAAAAATGCTATTTTACTACATAGACACATTATCACATTTCATGGGTGTGCTTAAACATGCATAATCTCTATTTGTTCCAACACATCTAGTATTTACAAATGAGGCACTATTTTTTTTTATCACAAATGTGTTTCTCTTTTCATAAGTGTTATTTAAATCAACATATGTTCTATTCTACTTCATGAAAGCACTACAAGCTATGGATGCACTCTAACACATCAAATATGTGCTCCAACATCACATGCCTAGGATTATCACACTTAATGCTCAAGCCATCAAAAACCAAATCACTATAAGCCAATGTATATGTGCTCAAACATGTAAATGTGCTATAATAATATGCATATGTAGTAAAGTTTTACATTATGTGCTACCTTCTACCCTAGGGCGTATTTATATGTGCTATTTCATGCTACAAATGTGCTATTCCATACCATATATATGCAAAAAAAAATTAAAAGCACTATAGAAATAATTGAATATGCTACAACATCTAGGATATGCATCTATGAATTCATATCACACCAAAAATCATAAATTCCTACAAAAAATTCAAAATTATGAATAATAGAGGTTCTCAATTGCTTACCAAGGCACCATAGTTAGCTGGATGCTCATATATGTGACCCCTCTTGAATATGCACTCTCGTAAGGGGAGCACTATCTTCCCCAACTCGGAGCTCAAAATGGAGGGGGGTGAAAGGGAAATGTAAAAATGCATTGACATATTAGTCAAGTTTTTTATTAGTGACACATACTTATTCAGATTGTGTATAAATACTAAGCTTGTTGAATAGTTTACAATTTTCCCATGCATTTTAGTTGCCACTAAGTCCTTTGGACAAATTCTAGTGGCTAATGAGTAGATTTAGTTAGTGTGAAGTCCAACAGTTTAAACTATACATTTTAGTATATGCCAAGTTAATCAGTTGTTACTGAGCATTGTAATGTCTAGCGAGTTCATAGTTCATGTGATACAAAGCCAATGTTAACCGAGCTACTTTATGCTAACCAAGTGGGCCAACTTTGTAATATCTATGTTAACTTGTATCATGAATGACTTTGTAATTATGTAATTTGGATTGGTATATATATGTAATGTATTGTACCATATTAGAGTGTATGTATGGATGTATATGAATGTGGATGTGAAAAGTTCAAGTTATGAATGTAGCAGAAAAAGAGTGAATTGTAATGGCCATAACAACATAAGGAGAAACAAAGACATATCTATCATAGAAAGGTAATCAATAAAGGAATCTCTTTCAAAAAATCTAGTTGTAAATTGGAGATCTACTACTACTTCATCCTAACAAGTGAACCAGTCAAAATCCTTTAACAAGGTAGACCTAATAGTCTTTCATAAATCTCTTTACCAAGTGCATACTTCATTTTATGTTTGTAAATCCTCTCACAAGATGGACCTAGCAATCCTAATTCTTCCTAATAGGGTAGATCATCAGAAGTGATCAATGTAAGCCTTAATAGACCAACTTTATGCTATAGTACTAAAGTTGCATCTAAAAATGGCCATTTCCAAACTCATGAAAGCTAAGGAGTAACTTTCCCAATCCCTAAAAAGAAGAAAGGAACTTGCAAATCAAATGAATGATCATCTCTACATTGAAGAAAGAATTGAAGATTTTAACCCTCCAAGTAGCTTAGATGAAGCAAATGATGCAATCAAAGAACTCCTAGAGAAGAATGGTTCTCTACAAGAAGTAAGAAAGCTAAGAAGAGAGAAAGAGATTCAATCAGTAAGGTTATTTGAAGTCTTGGAATAGAGAAACAAGATAAAAGAAGAGATGGATGGAAGGAATAATGAAATTCAAAACCAATCCCTTCAATAAGCAAACCTTATTGATCATCTCTCCAATAAAAATGAGGAAATCATGAGTCTAATATTTTAAAATGAAAGAATGAGGAATGATCTAAATTCTAAGAAGAAAATAAATGAAAGAATGAAAAATGATCTGAAATTTGAAAGACAAATAAATGAAAGATTGAGGAATGATCTAAACTCTAAGAAGCAAATAAATAAGAGAATGATGAAATCTCAAGTAGACATGAATCAATCAAATAAGAAAAACCTCTATAGGAAAAAAGGAAAAGCAAGAATTGGATACAAAGAAGAAGGTGGATCCTCCAAACAAGGTGCTCAAAAGAATCAAAGACCTACTAGCAATCATTGTCATAAGATAGGTCATAAATCAAACAAATGTTGGAGCAATGGAAAAGAAAAATTCAATGGAAAATGCTACAATTGCAATCAACATGGGAATATGGCTAATGAATGCAAAGAGAAACCAATATTTTAAGTCAACTATCATAAATGTAAGAAACATGGACACAAGACATCAGAATGCAAAACTAAGACATTGAATCTTGCAAACAAAATTGTGAAAGAAATATTTGGTTGGGACTACAATACCTAGTGTAGGTGTCATTATTGTAGAGAATTTGGACACATTGGTATGAATTGTGTTAAAATTCATATGAGGAAAAGAGATACTACCAAAAGATGTTTCATTTGTACAGAACTTGGTCATCTTGCCAAGAACTATATGAATATTGGTAGAATTGAAGATGAGAAGAAGGAAAAAGTTGATAACATCTGAAAGAAGATGAGACAACAATGGATTCCTAAGTCTACCAAGGATACTAGTCCAATAAATGATGGTCAAGTCACTCAAGAATTGGGAGACTCTACCCTTTCTAATTAAGTTCTCAAGGAACAACTAGAACTAGGCTATCAAAGAAGACATCTAAATCAGTTCTAGTTTGAAGGTGAAAAAGATCCAAATTTGTATACAAGATACAAAAGGATCATTGAGCAAGACTAGTATTAGTTATTACCGAGTTACCTTCTCTACCAAGTAAGGTTGGGTCATAGACTCTACCAAGCAAGGTTGAGAGTAATATAGACACCTATGGTTATCAATTTGTAAAGATGTCGCTGAGTATTCAATGCCATGTAGTGGATGATAGTCTATCAACATATCTATTTTCATACTAAGCATTAATGGAAAAGTTTTATCAAAAGGCATGGAATCAAATTCATTTCTTATCGTGAATTTTCAAGTGCTATTGCGCAGAGAAATTTTCAATGCGATCAAAGCATCTTGAGCAAATTTCCAGAATTTTTTTTTTGAAGTTCTCTCAATCTACCAAGCAAAAATGGCATCCAACAATAGCAAGGTTAAGTGAGGATTTGACATGTTGGTTCAAGGAGTTGAATGGAAAGTGCCAGATTTCAAACTCACTCTCATGGTTGCTAAAACCCTAGATCCAAGTGGAGCTCAATCCCAAATCCCTCCTAAGGTACTTCTTGTTAATGATATTCATACTCATAACAAATGTGTTATTCAAGAAATTGGTACTCTAGAAATGGATGATGCCCTAGGTCAGTTATGTGTAAATGGAGCCCTAAAACTTGAGCATCAACATCAGGAAGCCAAAGGGTTGAAACATATCCCCCATATGCCCTAAAAATTTTAAACTAAATGGATTAGGTTTATCCTTAGCTAGGTGCATAATGGGCATCTATGATTAGAACAACTATATCTGATAACAAAGAAGATGATTAATCAAATCATTGGCCTCCCAATGCTAGCCAAGGCCAAAACAACAAAAACCCTATGTCAGGCAGAGTCGGAGAATTAAACCCTAGCTAAATGGGATGATAGAGGTATGAAAATTAGTAGTGTCACTAATGTAGAATTCAAATTTGGAATTCATGTTATTGCACACAAGATATATAGTTCAAGCTGAATAAATAGTGTGTCATGTGAACTAGTCGATTTGGCATACAAAGTGGTTAAGAACAACTTGCCATATGACATTGCTGACCTATTGCTGAGGTAGTTCAACAAAAACATGGAAAGTATAACAACATCAAAGAACAACCCATGCAAGTTTGGTTCATTGTTTACCTGCCTATTCTTTGATGTACATAAGTTCTTCCCTTCTAAAGGCACTGTAGTCTAGAGAAAAGATGTGCCTGTGCTCTACCAAATAAATGAAGATATTGCTAAGTGTATATGTGAAATTGGGGGCCTCTGATCCTCACATACACTTCAACATGGTCATTACCTGTGAGATCATCCCAAAATAAACATTGTATTGTTTATTCGAAAAGTCTAATAGAGTGACATGTTACCTTCTAACTAGAAGGATTATGCCTTTGCTCTCAGAATGAGAAGTAGGCAACCAAACCTCTAGAAAAAAGGATTTATGCAACTAAATGAAAGTGCAATTAATCTATATGAGAGATGCAATTATTAATCTAAGAAATGAAGAAGCATAGTATGCTAAATGGATGCATATTTAAAATCTAAATGAATTTACGATGAAAGAAATAAAGGTATGCAAATGTAAGCAAAGTGAGTAAGAATTCTAGCATAAATTTGATGAAAATTCTAAAATTCATCCTTTATAATGAGGAATGGAGAGCTTCTTTGATAGAATTCAAGAGGTGATTGATGGTCAAGATTAACCAAAATGGATGGTCAAGATTGAAGAGGAGAGCCAGTCATAAAGGTAACTTTCTCATGAAAAGGGAGGTAACTGGTTGCCTTTGAGTGATAAAAGGAGTTAACTGAGTCCTTTTAAGTGATAAAAGGAGTTAATTGATTCCTTTTTGAGTGATAAAAGGAGGTAACTAAGTCCTTTTTGAATGATAAAAGGAGTTAACTGAGTGCTTGTTGAGTGATAAAAGGAGTTGACTGGTTCCTTTTTTTGAGTGAATATTTAATTTAATAAAATAGAATATGACCTCATAAATGAATAAATTTAACTATTTGAATAATTAAATTCAATAATTTAAAAGAGGAGATATCTTATTAAATTAAATTTATTTAATTCCTTTGTACATTAGCTAAAGAGGTGATTTTAATTTAATTTAAGTAGAACACTTATAATTAAATTAAATTAAATTGATAGGTTTGTGTAGCTAATTTGAGTTGATATTTAGGAATTAAATAAATAATATGATTAATCAAACTTTGACTAGAAATGTTATAAGATGTGATCAGCTGATGAAAAGATGAGATAGATGAAAAATGATGCCAGATAGAGGGGAACAAGATGCCCCTAGTGGTGAGAGCATAAGATGGAAACAAGATGCCTTGAGAAATGAAGATGCCCTGAGTGATGATGACATAAGATTTAGATTGAGTTGAATTTCAAATTCAATGATGTAATCATCCTGCCCCTTTTGGAGTGAAATCGAAAGATGACACACCAAAAATGCGATGTAGCATAGTATGTTAAAAGATACTAAAGAAATATGATGTTTAGAAGAACATAAAAGAGAGTAGAACGATTAGAAGAAATATAGAAGAGATTAGAATGATGAGAAGAATTTAGAAGAGATCATAATGATTAGAAGAATTTAGAAGAGATTAGTATGATCAGAAGAAATATAGAAGCCAATTTGAATAAATCTTGGAAAGTTTGAAGAAAGTGTGATTTGAAAAGATGTCAAGATTCAAAAAGTATCAGAAAAAAATGGACTACACAAGCATTCAATCACGCCAGTCCCAAAATCTGGAAATGTGATTTTGAGTTGTTTAAGTTTGTTAGATTTTGAATTTGATCCTAAAAATGGATTTAGAGCAGTCAAAGTAGCCAAGAGGGTGATGAACCAATCATTCGTGTAGTCATGAAGAAATATGATACTTTGAATAAGCTAACAATTCCTCGTCGCAAATGATCTAAGTGGATATGTAATCAAAATTTGTGCTTATGCAATGCAATCTTATGCTAGATACAGTCTTAAACTCGATGTGACCCTAGGCCTGGTTACCAAGCTTTGATAATTATCATCACTAAGCGTATAGTGAATCCTATATGTCATACAATCCTCATTGACATTGCAATCATAGGAATATGAATAGGACATCTATTCTAGTTTTCTCAGGATTAAATGTAAGCATTCAAGGCATAAGAAGCTAGAATGACCAAAACATTTGTCCCTTTTAATATAGCAAGTGAACATAAGCATTAGATCATAAACACTAGGATGACCAAAATGTTTCTTGCATACAGACGCACCAAACACATGGAAGATCTCTCTTATGCTAAGTAATCAATAAGCATTCTGTCCACAACATCCATTGTCTCTATAACCTAAGATAGAAGTTGCCATATACACTTGCAGTGACCCATACATTCACTTAGCAGGACAGGTATTAGTATTTACTGTAGCATAAAGAGTTCACTCCAACAAGCAAGGAGAAGAACCAACCTCATTGATTTATCCATATAAAAGGAGTCGAGGTACACACAACTGTCCAATACAAGATGGAGGCTCTTATAGTGGACACCCCATGTATATGTATGCCTTAGATCATTGGAACTAAACCATAAACAGAAAGCAAAGAAAAGATCATGCCCCTAGTCCTTGCTTCTCTAGTCAAAAATGACATCATCAAGTTGCTCGAGGAGACATGATGAAGTGAAAATGAAACAAAAAATGAAAAATCTTAGTATATCTAAACAAGTATGTCATTTTGAGTTCATGTTTTTGGGATTGATGTCAAGTGTTAATGTCTAAAACATAGATGAAAGAAATCTCTTCAGTATGGTGATAACAATAGAAAAACACAGGCAGAATGACTGGTGACTGAGGTCAAAGAGGAATCTTCAATGTGAAGAACCTAAAGAGGACTAAGTGACAGTAGACATACATAGCTAGAATGCTTGGTGACTGATGCAAGAGAGATTTTCCATTAAGGAATCTTGAAAAGTGACATAGGCAATAGTAGGCAGACATAGTTAAAACAACTAGTAACTATTGCAAAAGAGATTCTATGAGGAGAATCTCGACAAAGAGTGACACTAGTGATAGTATAAAGACATAGCTGAAACAACTAGTGACTATCACAAAAGGGATTCTATGAGGAGAATCTTGACAAAGAGTGACACTAGCGACAATAGGTAGACACAACTGAAACAACTGGTGACTATGACAAAAGAGATTCTATGAGGAGAATCTTGACAAAGAGTGACACTAGTGACAAAAGGTAGACATAGCTGAAACAATTAGTGTCTGTCGTGAAAGAGATTCTATGAGGAGAATCTTGACAAAGAGTGAAACTATTGATAGTAGGTAAATACAGTTGAAATAGCTAGTGACTGTCATGAAAGAAATTCTAGGATACTAGAGAGTAGTGCCCCCGAGCTGTGACAAAACTCAATCAATAGATACATGAGAAAAAAAGTAGTAAACTAAAGAAGGAAAGAAACTATATAGGGAGCCAAAAGATGCACTACAAGATGGAGCATTGGGAACAAGAGGTGCCTGTTTGCTAGGTTTTCACTTTCTTGGCAAGGCTTTCATTTTTTCTTTTGCTACCATGATGCTTGTTTCCAGGTTTTCACCAATGGAACTTTCTCATTTTTCAAATTTTTTTTGTACTTTTTTTTTTTTTTTTGCATTTTTGAAACTTTTCAATTTTTTTAAATTTTTATTACCAAGTCGCCTATTGCTAGGTTTTCACCAGGGTAATGATTTTTTCAGGACTTTTTGCAATTTTTAGATTTTTTTCAAGACATTTAGATATGTACAAAGAGCTTTTAAGAGTAGATCAACTATAGAACCACTTTAGGTAGAGAGTGTTGATAGGCTCATTGAGTACTTCTCCCTTGGCTATTGAAAACTAGTAAGCACCAGATCCATACACTGTAGTGATTATGTAAGGACCAAGCCAATTTGGTTCGAAGTTCCCTTTTTGGACCCATTGTTGCTAATTCCTAGGATTTTCTCTCAGGACCAGATCAACTAGGTGGAACTCACATGGATTAACTTTCCTATTGTAGCTTCTTGACATTTGTTGTTGATAAGCTCATAGGTGATCTCATGCCACTTGTCGATGTTCATCTAGTAAGACTAGCTCTTGAAGCTGAACTATTCTATAATCTTCATCAGTAATAAGGCCTTTCATAGAGATTCTTAAGGTAGGAATCTTGATCTCTATTGGAAGTACAACATCCACTCCATAAACCAAAGTAAAGGGAATTGTACCTATTGGAGTCCTGATGCTTATCCTATATGCCCATAAAGCTGGATTAATCTAGAGGTGCTAATCCCTCCCAGATTTGCCTACTATGCGATGGAGGATCTTGAGGATTTCCTTATTGGATGCCTTTTCCTGACCATTACCCTGTGGGTAATAGATAGAAGACCAATGTTGTGTGATTTTGAATCTTTCGCATAGTTCCTTGAGGTCTTTGTTTTTGAACTATCCTCCATTATCAGTAATGATGGAGGATGGTACACCATACCTACATACGATGTAGTTTGTGATAAAAAGAGCTACAATTTTTCCATTTTCTATTGTGAGGGGTACTACTTCTACCCATTTTGTGAGGTAGTCTATAGCTATAATAATGAACTTATGTCCATTAGAAGAAGATGGGTAAATCTGACCCACCAAGTCAAAGGCCCATTGTTGAAATGGCCACATTGTGGTAGATGGAATGAGCTCTCTAGCTAGAGTGTGAATTAGATTCCCATGGAGTTGGCATTGCTTGTAGGACTTGGCATACTTGATTTCCTCTTGCTCCATTTTAGGCCAATAGTAACAAGCTCTAATGAGTTTGCAAGCTAGTGTCAAGCCATTTGAGTGGGATTTGCAAATGCCCTCATGAACATTAATTAATGTGCATTTGGACTCCTCAGGTTCTAAACACCTAAGGAGTGTTCTGTCGAGACCTCTCCTAAACAAGTCATCAGCAATAATGACATACCATGAAGCATTATAGATAAAGTGGCATTTTTCATTCCAAGTTAGACCATCTGGAATGGTTTGGTTATGGAGATAGGAGTAAATGTGATGGTAGCAAGACAAGTCTTGTCCTACAATAGAATAGATCATCGTAGAATTAGGGGTATCATAGGCCAAGTAGTGTAACACTTCCACTAGGAACTCATGTTAGAGATCATTGTCAAGCATCTGTAGCAAGGAGGCCAAAGTAGCCATTACATCAGCCACTTTGTTATTTGCTTGAGGAATTTTTTGGAAGGTGATGTGCACAAAATACTTCTTTAGGTCATCAACCATGAATTTGTAAGGGATCAATTTCTCATCCTTTGTTTGATACACATCATTAACCTTGTTTATTATGAGTTGGGAGTCCCTGAAGATATCTAATTGATCAACTCTCCATTCAGCTACAATCTTCATGCCATTAATCAAAGCCTCATATTCAGCAATGTTGTTTGTGTAACTCCATGGCATTATGAAGATTAATCCAGCTCTAGATCCCTGTTGTGTGAAGGATCCATCAAACAACATCACCCATGTTTCGTGTATGAGTGTCAGAATTGACTCGTCAGGGAAGTCAATGTTCATCAGGAGAAGACTCTGCATAGGTGCATCTGCTAGCTAATTTGCAATTGTTTGTCCCTTGATAGCTTTTCGTTCAACATACTGAATGTCAAACTTGCTGAGTATCATGATCCACTTAGCCAACCATCTTGTGAGAGCCACTTTATTGAGCAAGTACTTTAGTGGATCTATTTTAGCCACCACCCATGTAGTGTGGGCAAGCATGTAGTGTCTCAACTTTTGGGAAGAAAAGACAACTGCTAAGCAAGCTTTCTCAATGATGTTGTAATTCTTCTCATAAGGGATTAGTGTGTGACTCAAATAATAAATAGCTGTCTCCTTGTTATCATTGTCCTCTTGAGCTAATAAGATTTCCAGAGATGTTTTAGTTGCTAAAATATACAAAATCAAAGGCTTCCCATAGATAGGAAGCATCAAGATTGATGGATTAGCAAGATATTATTTTATTTGTGTTAAGCTTTGCTCACAATCCTGACTCTAGTTGTATTTGACACCCTTGTGTAAAGTCTTTGTAAAAGGTTGTGATCTACCTGCCAACTGTGAGATGAACTTTCAGATAGACTAGAGTCTTCCTTGTAGGCCTCTCATCTAGCTGATGTTACGGGGTGGAGGCATATCCATGATTTCTTGAACCTTCTCTAGATCCACCTCAATTCCTGTCGTAAACACCTAGTGATTTCCTTGATGTGACACCAAATGCACATTTCTTAGGATTGAGCCTGAGACTGAAATTTTCCATGTGATCTAGGATGGGTACCAAATCTTGCAAATGAGTATTGCATTTTGTACTTTTGACCAAGGTATCATCCACATAGTCCTCCATGATCTTATGCATCATGTCATGGAAAATTGTAGTTACTTTTCTCTGATAAGTTGCGCCAACATTTTTCAAACTGAATGGCATTACATTTTAGCAAAAGGTTCCCCATGCACATGTGAAAGTATTTTTCTCCTAGTCTTTTGGTGTAATTTTTGTTTTGATTGTAACCAGAAAATCCATCCATTAGTGAGTACATCTTGTAGCCCGCTATCATGTTCACTATCATATCAATGCTGTGAAGTGGAAAATTCTCCTTAGGACATGCCAAGTTGAGATCATAGAAGTTAGTACAAACTCTAATATATTTATTGTACTTGGAGATTGGAATAATATTGGATATCCATTTAGCATAATCAATTGTGCAGATAAAACTAACTTTCAGAAGTTTCTCCAATTCTGCTTTGACAAGCAATGCAACATGAGGATGCATTTTTCGAAGTTTTTGTTTATCTAGTTTGATGCTTGGTGTAATGGACAAGTGATGCATGATAAGAATAGGATCCAGTCCTGGCATGTTGGAATATGTCCAAGAAAAAATTATCTTCTTCTCTCAAAAAAAGGCAATGAATTTTTCCTTTTCTTCAGGTGACAATGACTGTGCCGGATGTATCATATGAGGATGTTCTTTTGTACCCAGGTTAATTGGCTATGCTGCCTCTATCAACACTGATGATCACTCTTGAAAGTGACTTGGAAGTACATCAAATATCTCATCCATGGGCACCTTAGAGAGGTTTTCACCTTTGGATACGTCTTTTATTTTTACTTTTTTGGGTTCTAGCACTGCCACAATGTGGTTTTCACCATTAAACCTTTTGCATTTTTTCTTTTTTATTATATGAATGAGATATTTGATGTTAGCTTTAGTCATGTTGATGCTCTGTTCATTGGTGGAAGATGTTACAGGTTTGACAATGTTTAGGTAGTAGGCAAGAGCATAGTCACTCTGGAACATGGGGACTTTGCTAGATGCATTAGGGTTTCAGTCTATAAGCTTAGGATGTGTGAGTGAAAGAGTAGTGACAGGTTTGAATGTATTCATGGTATAGTCATTAAGTGCTTGGACTAATAATTTGAGACCTATAGTGACTTTGTCCATAGGTATGCTCAAATGCCTCTGAGTACTAACATCAGCAATTGATGACTCTAGGACACTAGTTGGATCAAACCCATCCAACCTAACCCTATACATTTCACCCACTTCAATTTTTTTTTCATAGACATGAACTTGGTCAATGTCTTTATCAATGGTTGCTTCTGAAAGAGAGTCAAACTGATATTCCTTAGAATCAATGCTACATGGTGAGAGATTTTAGAACTCCCCAATAGTGATAGGGACATACTCTCCTTCATCTTCTAGATTTTTACATAGGTACTCAATATGTAACACCTGAATAGACTCACCTTGTCTTGAATGGGCATGGTGTGAATTAGTATTGTCCTCAGAAGAATCACTAGTACCATCCATAGTGCTGACATGTGGCACAAAGTCATTTGGCTTAGCAAAGAATTTAGCAAGATCATGAGGAATAGGATAAGGATAGGGATCCTCATCATCAGATTGTTCCTCTTGAGTATCAGACTCGGCTTGCGACCCATTTCCAAATGAACTCTCAGGTTGTGGTATGAATTTATTAGGTCCCAAATGGAAAGGAACCTTCTTAAATGCTAGACTAGTTGTATCATTATTTTTTCAAGCTATTGCCTTGATAGGATCAATTAGGCCATTGTTATTGCACCCAATAGGGATAGTTCCCTTGTAGCCAAAATGCTTCATGAGCCTAAGACCAGGACCATACTTCTCAGGAGTGATCTCACAAGCTTGTTCTATTAAGTCTACTTGATTCTCTTCTTCGTAAAGCTACACAACAATGGCTCTATTTTTGCTTTCATCTTCTAAGGGAATTGTAGCCTTAAAAAAAGTGCCATTATACTTGGTTTGAGGTGTCAACACAAATGGCTTCTTTGCCTCAGATGGTCTTCCATAATGATGGGGAGAATCAGGAAGAGATGTTAATGACAACACTAGTTTGATATGGTACTCACCCATGCTAGTCTCTTTCAAGTTGACTGACTGCTCAATTTGTTTTAGCTTGTTGTCATGATAATCAATAGACTCCCTATTAGTAGGGACAAAATTGTCAATAGCTTTGAGCATATTGTAGGTGTAACTAGTACTGGTAGGAATAGTGACTTCAAAACCATGAAATGAGAATTTGAAGCATTGATGGTATGTGGAGCTCACAATATGCATCTCATGTATCCAGGACCATCCTAGTAGAATGTTATAAGATAAGGGAATGTCAAGGACTTGACAAATGACATCCCTTTCTATAGGACCGATGTGAAGGGGCAAGACCACAAGACCAAGAGACTTTCCTTCAACTTCGTCATACGCTTTGATAAGAATCCTATGGTGAGGATCAATAGAGTCCTTAGTGAATATGTGAAAATGTGGCCTATGCTAACCCACACACTTCAACATGGTCCTTATTTGTGGATTCATCTTGGAATGAACATTGGATTGTTCATTCTAAAATCAGCCGGCAAGGCGACCTGTTGCCTTCTAGCTAAAGGGAATTGTTTGTTAGATATCCTCAGATTTGAGGTGTTAAGCAACCAAACCCTCTACGAATGAAGGATTTAAAAGAAAATGCTACTAATCTATATGAGAATGCAAATTAATATAGAATGGAGTATGCACATTTAATCTAAGAAAATGTAAAAGAAAACTATGCTAAAATGTATGCATATTATGCTAAATGAGATTAAACTAGAAAATGAATATCTTATGAAAATAATGAGCTCAAATGAATGCATAATCTAGCAGCAATTTGATGCAAATTCTCATTCAACCTCTTTGATAAGGAATTAGGAATATCTTAAATAGAATTCTTGGAATCCATCAATTTGTGAAATCAAATCAGATCAATGGTGAGGATTGAAGCAAGATTTAGTTAAAATGGAAACTTCCTTAAGAAAGGAGAGTTAACTGAGCTTTTCATGAGTGTGAGAATAAGTTAACTAGATTGTTTCCAATTCAAGAGAGAGTTCACTTAGAGTTTCCATTTAGAACTGAAGGGTAGAATCAGGAAAGATATTTAATTTAATAAAATGAGATATGACCTCATAAATACCTTTTCTTATTTAATTAAATAATTTCATTTAATTAATTAGAATAGGCATATTTATTAAATTAAATAAATTTAATTCCTTAGTACATTAGCCTTAAGGTATAATTTAATTTAGTTAAAGTATAAATACTTAATAATTAAATTAAATATTAATCAATATGTTTTTAATGTGGCTAATATGAGTAAATACTTTAGGAATTAAATAATAAGCATGATGAATGCAAATTAGGATTTTTTGCATCTGACCATTAAGTCAAGTAGCAAGTAGCAAAATAAGAATTTGCTTAGTGAAATAGGACTTTAGAATTGATTAGAAATAGACCAGAATTGGTGATTATGACAATAAGCCAATTTTGGGGTATTACACTTAGAGTAATTTAATTGTCTAAGTAGAGTAGCAGAGAGAATGTTTAGCCCAACACCATTATCGATGAGTACCCGATGAACACATGTCTAATGTATCATGACCTCAATGTGTAGAGGTTGATTGTGTGGGTGAATCAGTGAGTTATCCTCCTCCTTAGAGAAGGACATAAAGTAGGGTGAGGTCAGATGACCTAGCATAGATTGAAATTATTCAAGATCAAGAGCTTGATGAACATTTGCCTCAGTAAGGGCTTTGTCTAGAATCTGCCTATGAGTAGGCAAGATTTTAAGTAGCTCAAAGATTGTGATTTGAGCATTAGTTCATTTTAATTGATTGAGAACACTATAGCTAGTTGTTGCTAAATTTGTCACGAGTTTTGCACCTTTTCTAGATGGATCAACAAGGGTTTTGTCTTTATGTTGTTCAAGATCAGAAGTAGAGGCTGTGAGGCCTTTGAGCACCAACTTGGCATGAGAGCATGTAACAAAATTGGCATTGTGTTGCGAAGATGTGTTGTCCATTGTATTGGAAGTAGGCCCCCTCAAGACAAATGGTGTCTTGGGTTTAGTGATATCTTGGTTGCCCTTAATGGTAATAACGTCATTGTACTCAAAATCCACAAGTTCAACCATGTTGATCACATTGTTGTCATTAGAGTATGCATAGTTGACCTTGTTGTTAGGTTTTGGTTTTGAGCTCTCTCCTTTTTCATAAGTCGGGAAGGGTTCTTTGAAAGCCTTGTGATCCAAGTTCTTGTTATGTCCATCAACTACAATGTCACCATCATCAATCATGTCCTGGACTTTGTGACATAGGTTTATTTAGTTGCTAGTTTTGTGCCCCTTATTTTGGTGGTACTCATGGAATGTGGTTTTGTTCCACCATGGTGGGCATGGTTGTGGATCATAAGCATGAGAGTTGTCCAATGGTGAAATAAGCTTGTTCTGTAACAAGGTTTTATAAACCACATCCAATGGTTCACCTAGAGGTGTATATTCTCGATTAGGGTATGTAGTCCATGAGTTTCTCAATCTATTCCCAAAGGTATTGTTATCAAAAGGAGATTTCTCAGTTGATGTAGGAGCATCCAGAGGTATAAGGGCAATCTTGTGTCACCCAAAAAAATGTACTTAGACTTAGTTTCTGTTTCATGTCTTTACATTTTTGGATACCCATTTGGCTCAAATAAAGGTTCCAACTCTCATAGTTCAACTATCAGTGCATTTGAAAATCCCAAAAAAATAGGAGCATGTATTTGGGCCATCATTCTAGTAAACTAGAACGTGTGAATTGGCTAGATGAATGTAATCATGATTTAGAGCATTCCAAAAAAAGAATAAGGTCAATAGGCCCCATGGTTTGAAAGTTATTGCAATTTTTTGAGTTTTGGAGACCTCCTAAGAATGCTTCAAAGTTAGGTTTGGGGCATTAAATGACCTCAAAAAGGGTCAAAAAATGGGGGATGAGCAAAGCTTGTCCATAAGTCTATAGAGCGCTTCGAGAGCTTTCCGAAAATGTAAACAGTTCATCAATTGGAGCTACGATTCAAAAGTTATGCCTCCCGAAAGTTCGGTTACCGTTTCTGGATTCTTCTAGATTTGCACCGACTTCTAACGCAGCTTTCGGAACCTTCTATTTCGTCGGTGGATGCCTACTAGCACTTTCTAGAATGTACTCCTAGTCCCTAACCCTCTGGGGTCTATTTAAGGAGATTTTTGGCATTGTAAAAGGCAGTTCGGAGTGGAGTTTGAGAGGAGGTACCATAAGGAGAAATTATCTCCAGATTTATGCTATTGTAAGCCCTTAGGGCACCATTTGAAGTTTATTTTCCTGTACTGGTTGTACTAGCTTATTTTCTCAGTTAATATAATTTCCCTTTTCTGTTGTTTCCATTCTGTTCTTGGGTTGTGTCCCCATAATCAGTATTCTTGTTTGCATTGAGACTATATGTGAGATTAAATGCTGCCTTAGGAGGCTTAGGAGTGACATTGTCAACAACCCCATCATGTACAACTTCTTAGTTCTTGTTGATGTACTTGGGTTTGTCCTTGTTAGAGGTGGAGCCTTGTTTTGTGTAACGCCCCGCCAAGGGATCCAAAAGAATTAACCTAAAGTTTCACTAAGTTTGCTAAACTTTTTTTTTTTTTTTTAAGTAAGAAAGTATGACATACACATCAACAAATAGTAGCGGAAGCAATAACATGTAATCATCGACAAACATACAATGCAAGTTACATTTCTTAAAGATCCCAAGACGTTGAGTCACATTTAAATTTAATTAATTCTAAGTCTAACAACTAACACATACATATAAAAGAATAATCAGAACTCCAATGTCCATAATATACATTTGTTCCGAATGCTCCTTGGCAAATTAATTCGGAATGCTCATTCATCCACTGTACATGTCACAGGGTATGAAAGGCTTAAAAAAATATACATATGTAAAGATCAAGATACAACATCCTCAAATCCATGATACAAAGTACAGTAAAAATATATGAAACTATTCACCATACATGATACATCCATACATCCATAATGATAAAACATCTATCATAAAATCTAACCATCCATCATAATAATCCAAGAACATAGTGAAGGTAAATGCCAATCACGAAAAATCCAGCCACGGTGACCACGGAACGGATCTCAATGGTAAGAGTAAAAGCACTACCACCCGACCATGTGGAACCTAAATGGTCCACTCCCACCGCGCTGAGGAGATAGTCTCAAGTCCCAAATAGGACAACAAAACCTATAATCATAAATACTCTCTAAGTCCAGGAAATCCTATAAGTATGCTAACTCAAGGGTTCCTAAAAAGATCGACATCTAAATCCCAGAGGTACCACAAGACAAGTAGGAAACCTAATATGCAAGCAGGAAAGTGTCATCACAAAAGTCATGTAGAAGTTACCCGAGCAATCCCTTAGGAATCTCGGGTCCCTACTGATCCTGCGGCCACTAGTATCCTCTCGTACTGACGAGGCATACTATGGAATGCAAGGTCATAACCAAGCATCCTCTCTACCCCATCCTAGTTTGTACTAGCACTCATGGCATGGGAGAGAACATACAATTATCTTGTTAGGTTCATTTTCTCTCATTTAGTGTAAATGTTTTTACTTATTAAAAATGACTTACAATGGGTTTCTCAAGGCAACCTCTTAGGGCTCTGACCCCCATTGCAAGCCACTTCCTGACTCTACACATAGATAACCTACCCTAGCTCATGAACTCATAAATCAAAGAATCATAATAAAACCATCTCAGTCCTATGCGAGCAACTGAAAATATCATAAAAAGATAATCCACAAAATATATCAGTTCTTCATGAGCAACAGATAACATCAAATAGTAATCAAGTAATCACGACAGTTCTTTATCAGCAACTGAAGGCATCAATGATAAGTCACAAAATCCAATGGTTCTCTAATGAGCAACTAGAAAGTAATACAAGTATAACTGATCGAGACTCAGAAATGGTTATCAAATATAACTGATCGAGACTCAAAAATGGTTAAGTTAGGTATTCTCAAATACATACATCTCAGCTTCACACAAGGAACTGGAAAGCAATCACAAATAGTAAACACAATCATGTCATAGAGCACTTCATCACATTACCATGGTCAGGTTAAGAAAGATCGAGACCAAATCATCAAGACATCACATTCACAAACCCCGAGCCTCTGGTAACAACCTGAACTGGTCAACTCTAAACCAACCCCCAAAACATTCAAAGTACAAGGACAACATCAAAGTCTCAGAGATTGGATCTGAAAGTATATTATTTAAGTTAAGGTAAGGTTTGTGATTTAGTTTAATGTCGAATTCAAGTAACAAAGTTTTCACAACTACCCTTTTTTGAATAACCCATTTCTATAATAACTTTCATTAAATCAATATCCAAATTTATAATTTAGTCAAATAACATTCATTATTAATTAACTTAATTAAACTAGTTTTAATTAAATTAATCAATATTCATTAGATCTAATTACTTATTTTAATCCCACTAGTAATTGTTAATTTATTAATATTTGAGCAAAATTATTAATAAATTAAAATTTACAACTATACCTATGTAATTAATATTTATTTATTAAATATTTAAAAAGTTTAATCTATTATAAATATTGAATATATTATAATTTTATTATTTAAAATTTTTAAAATAAATAAAATTCGTTTTAAATAATTTTTAAAAAAAAAAAAATTATAAAAAAAATAAAAAAATTGAATACAAAGTTTTCCCCCCCACGTTTATAGCCCGTCGGCTTTGGCCGCAGGCCTGCAGTCGCAGGGCCTGCGGCGACAGGTACTCTGTACTTGCCATCGCAGTACCTGTGACGCAGGTACTGTCGCCTGCCGACAGTGGGGGGGCGGGTACGGGGTGATTCCCTCCCCCCCCCCCACTAATATTATTATATACATTTTTTTTTTTTATAAATAAATTTTTTTTAAATGATTTTATTTTATTCTAAAACAATAAAATAAGTTTTATTTTAACAAAATTAATTTTGTTTAATTCTTTTTTTTTTATAAAAACAATTTCTTCCAAAGGGTAAATATGTAAAATATAAATATATATATTTATATATATATATTTATTTTATTTATTTTATTTATTTATTTATTTTTTTATTTATCTAGAACTTTTCAATTTCATTAAAACAAAACCCTTATCAAATTAGATCTTACTTTCTAAATCAAGAAAACAATGGTTCTAATTAATTCATCCAGTCTCCATGGATACATAAATTATTGACGAATAATTAATAACTTCACAAGATTGAAAGCTTAAAACTTTTATCACAGAGAATTCAGATCTACAAACCCCAGACACGAAGAAGGCAGGAAGGGATAATTTGCATATTTAATGGATAAAAACCACAAGACCCTACCTGATCCTGATGCTATTATGCAATCTCCAGGAATTGTATGCGAAATCGCTCCTCTCAATAACCTTCCCCTTCAAGACTTTCTTCGTATCAGCCTTCTGAAATTTGCTTCCAAAAATTGTCTTCCTCCAAAAATTCTCGTCCAAATTCCTCTCCCCCAAAAATGAACCCCCAAAGTTGTGATAAGAAAATTCTCCTCAATTCGGGGCACTAATTGTGCGTTTACCCGAGAAGACTCTTTGCACCACTCAGTTAACTCCAAAATAACTTTTATTATCTTTTCTAATTCTTTTGCATTCAACTTTCATGCACATTAAGTTGAATTCTTAAATAACTTTATTTAAAATTTCACTTGACTTCAATTCTTAATTATTTATTATTTTAAATCTTATGTGCACTTTTAAGAAATTAAAAATAACATTATTAATTTTTATAATTTAATCTTTTAATTTAATTCTTATATTTCACTCATGTTTAGATCATGCGATCTAGAATTCTTAATAAATTAATATCTTTCAACTTTTTAATCTATTTTAGAACTTAATTGATAACATATTTAATTAATTTAAATAACAATAATATTTAGCATTTATTTAAAAATGAACTCCAAATATATTATTATTAAATTAAATAAATATTATCCTGTTCTAAATATATCTTGAACTTTAATTTCCAACTTTAGTTCTTTTAATTAATTAATTAATTAATTAATTAAATATAAAGATATCATAATAATTTTTTATTAAATTAAATCATTAATTAGTCTTTTTAATTAGACTTAATTAATAGAAAATACACCAAGGACTCATAAAGCAACATACGAAAACCCATCATAGAAAAATACATACCAAATCAAACAAAAAGGTTATAATCACAAAATTACATCATTTGATGCATTTGGAGGGTACTTAACTTAGATACTTGTCCTAATTATCAATTAGGACAATTGGCTAGAGGGTTTAGGATTTGGACTTAAGAGTTTATCTCCCCTCTCTTACCATTGAGACAGTGCGATAGGGTACGCTCATCCTGACAATTTAGGGAAGTCGATACTCGGTACCTGCAACCTGCATAAAATCCACGCATGTACAAACACAATATTCTAAGCTAAACAGGCAATGGCAGGAAGTGGTGCATCGTGTAGATCCCAACTAGCAGGTGACTACGACTCCCTTCCTTAACCATATCAGAAACACCATACATAAATAAAACAACACGCACACCATACACATGCAGTATGGGGTAAGTATCCATAAGAGGCACATGAAATAATAAGCCATCTAACTAATCATCATCGATAACTAAAACCATTGAATAATCATCATACATGCATGAAATATAGAGTACCAAGTAATCTCATCATATAATAAACTGAGTGTAAACCTCATCTGATAATCTCTAAAATAATAATACTACTCATCAAACATAATTTGGCCTAAAAGAGTTTGGCAATCAGATCATAAATGTAGCTTGAAAAATGTAAACTAGGGGCAGGCACTACATTTTGTGTCTTTCTAAAAAGTAAGTTCACCCTTCTTGACCATGAATTCCTCTATGCGGATAGCCTGTGTGACCATTTTCTCAAAGGTGCATGGACATTGAAGTTGGAATCTATACCCAAAATCAGGTAGGAGGTTATCCATAAAGATGTCAAGTTTCTTTGTTTCTAGGATTTTGTGTGAGTATTTAGTTTAAATTTGTCTCCACCTCTGAAGGAATGTGAGGAAAGGCTCCCCAACCTTCTGCTTAAGATTACACAAATCTTAGATGTTAACAAGGTGTTGAATGTTATGAGAATATTGTTGGACAAACAAGTTGGCAATTTCATCAAATTTTTTGATGCCAAGACACAAGTGTGAAAACCATTCCATAGCCTGAGCACCTAGACTTCTTGAGAATAAACGCATGAGATATGTCTGATTATACATTAATTCCATAGAAAAGGCACTAAATTCTCACAAATGATCTTAGGGATCAGTAGTTCCAAAGTATTAATCATACTTAGGTAGCTCTACTCCTCTTGGAAAATGAGGCATGCCTATGCTCTTGTCAAATGGAAATGGACAAAGAGCATCTAAGGTGTATGTTTTTGTGGGTTTGTCTTTCTCATGCATCATCTGAGCTAGTTGGTCTTACATAATTTGTAGTTGTTTTCAGAGTTTAGAAGTTTCAGTTTGCTCTTTAGGCATAGTGATAGTTTCCACATTGAAATGATGGGGGAGCTTAGCTCCCTCTTGGGAAAGTTTGAGAAAGTATTTTTCTTTCTATTTGTTGAGCAGAATTTCCATGACCTTTTGAAAGTTTTTGCCTTTATGACACTTTGCTATGTGTCGAGGAAGTATTTCCATCTCTTCCTACTTTCTATCAATGTCATGTTCTTTTTCTTTGTCATTCCTAGTTTGGTCTTGGTTTCTGCTATGTTCACCATGTTCCGGTTCGTAATCAACCATTGTTGGAATGCATTTAGTTTTAGTATGTTGTGATTGGAAAGGTCCTTTGAAAAAGAATTTAGATATATTGTTTGGAGATGTGGGACCTTTGCTAGTTTTAGGATCCTCTTGATACAAGGGATTCCTGGTTTGTTGGAAGTTTATAAAGAACATTCTATGGACCCAAGATGATCTGACAAGTGAGGGGGATCGTGAAGATTCCTTAGTAGATGAACTAGAGATAGACCATGTATGGACTGAAAAGAAAAATCTACCATGATTAGTACCTCTAGCTCTACCTCGTCTAGATCTTTGGGGATAAGACACTTTGCCACTTCTTGTTTCCATAGTCATAGAAAAGAAAAAAAAGCAAAAGCTTAAACAAGGACCACACTAGAACATAGTCTCAAAAAAAAAGAAAGATAAGGGTACTGTATACTAAGGTACGAGTCATCTGAGTAATGGCTAGAACAACCAAGGATTATGACCATTTTCACACAGAGTATGACAAGCACCAAAGACCAAAGACAAAGTGAACAAGAGACAAGGTTAGTTTGTGTAGGTCACAAGTCATTAGCTAAGCAGGAAGCCACTATTTGACATTTTTTGTAGACAAAGAAGAGGTAAAATGTTGCAAATAAAAAACTAGATTTAGAGCACAAGTAGATACTAAATTTTGAAGCAATTTTTGCAAGTTTCAGACTATTGTGAACAGATTTCAGATAGGCAGTAAGACTATTTTCAAGTTTTGGACATCATTTTGGTTGTTTTGAATAAGATAATTGGTTTCCAGAGAAACACAGGAAGCAAGCAATAGTTTCAAACAACCCAATCAAGGACAAAGAAACTCAAAGGAGTGGGGGATTCTTGAGGTTTGGTTTGTTTGAAAGGTTTGGACAATGTTTAAAGACTCAATAACAAACATGCTTTTATCCCTAAAATAGAAAATTGGTAGAGAAGGCAAAACCTTTGTCCCACAGCTTATGTGCACGTGTGCACCTCACACAGTCGTGTCACCCTCTAGAGGGTGCCTGTGTTTTTAGTGTATTCAAAGGGCTTAATAAAATATATGTTGAATGAACACCCTTGTGGTAGGAGTCAAGTGCATATATCACCTTCCAACACCTAGTTGCATGCCTATGGTGAGTTATATAGGACAGATTCTTCCCCCTCCTTGCACAAAGATTATGCTTCCTTTCAGAGGTAAACTAGGTAGCAACTAACTAAAAGGTTTTTACTTGGCTTCCATTCATACTAATCCCTAGTGGCTTCACAAGTGAAGTTGAGGCCAATAGCCTACACCAGCATCTGTAAGTGCACACTCTTGACTAGCAAGATTGGGGTCAACGCCGACCAGTGTAATTTATAGAGCCTCTTCTTGATATGTGATATCAAAATGAATAAGAGGAAATTAATATGGCTTTGGAGGGTTTCACTCAAGAAAGCTTCTTTATTATAGTGAGGTGGAATCTTCGACGAAAGGAGTGTGCTCACTTGGATCATTCTCGGAGTTTGGATCACTCCAGCAGACCCTCTAAAGGATTGACTCAGATTGGTGGTTTAGATCTAAGGGTCAAAGTTTTTGATTTCCCTCAAGGGGAAAGAGCATACTCCTCTACCTTGTTTCCTCACCCAAACACACAAGACATGTTAATCACTAAGTTAGCTTAATTGATCCCACCTTGTCCTATTCCAAGACTTTGATCCCCTAAAAGGAAATCATCATCTCTTCATTAAAGGCTTTGTTTGGGAGAAGCACTAACTTTCTTGCCTCCCTTAGATGTCATCTTTTAAAGGGTTCTAGGTTTTTGATTTACCCTTGGTCATGACCTCCAAGTGGTAAAGAGCATACTCCCCTATTCCCCTGTCTTGCACCCTACGAAGTTCACAAGCCCTATTTATACTATGTGTGAAAAGAAATAAAAGAAGACACAACATTGATGTGGGTTTGAAATAAATATTTATCATGCATATCTTTGACAAGTGTCATGCATTCACATAGTTAGTATATGTTCCAAGTATTTGGATAAAAGGTATCTTCGTCAAGCATCCTGCAAACCACTGTTAAGCTATTGAATACCATAAATTAGAAATAAAATGCTTCAAAAAACACCATTAGTCAAATGGAAGCTTAACTATGGGAAAATAAAATTTTACTTTTTTTGTTCTTTTTGATACCCATAAAACATAAATCCGAAAGAAATTGCTCTAGAGAAAATTGTTAGTCGAACAAAAATCTTGATAAATTGGAATTTGAAAACCTATATTTCACATTTCTATTGCAAAATTCCATGCAAAATCATGCACAGACCGACATGAAAAAAATGATGTGCACTGCACAAGAATCTGCGCAATTATGCACTTTTTCACTTGAGAAAGTGTAGGGGAAGACGCAAAATCTTCAGGTCTTCATGCAAAAAATTAGATTTCTCACGTGAAAATCTAGAAACCTGTATGGATATAATAATAAAAATGTAGAAAATATAGAAAATGAGGCTAGAAAAATTGATTTTTTGAGCCCCACGGTGGGTGCCAGAAATGTATATGTGAAATTGTGGGCCTTTGATCCTCACATACACTTCAACATGGTCATTACCTGTGAGATCATCCCAAAATAAACATTGTGTTATTTATTTGAAAAGTCTAACAGAGTGACCTATTGCCTTCTAGCTAGAAGGATTATGCCTTTTCTCTCAGAATGAGAAGTAGGCAACCATGCCTCTAGAATGAAGGATTTATGCAACTAAATGAAAGTGCAATTAATCTAGATGAGAGAAGAAATTATTAATCTAAGAAATGAAGAAGCATAGTCTGCTAAATGGATGTATATTTAAAATCTAAATGATATTAAAATGAAAGAAATAAAGCTCTGCAAATGTAAGCAAAGTGAGTAAGAATTTCTGCATAAATTTGACCCAAATTCCAAAATTCATCCTTTGTAATGAGGAATGGAGAGCTTCTTTTATAGAATCCAAGAGGTGATCAACGATCAAGATTAACAGAAATGGATGGTCAAGATTGAAGAGGTGAGCCAGTCATAAAGTTAACTTCCTCATGAAAAGGGACTTAATTGGTTGCCTTTGAGTGATAAAAGGAGTTAACTAAGTCCTTTTGAGTGATAAAAAAGAGTTAACTGAGTCCTTTTTGAGTGATAAAATGAGTTAATTGAGTGCCTATTGAGTGATAAAAGGAGCTGACTAGTTCCTTTTTTTGAGTGAATTTTTAATTTAATAAAATAGAATATCACCTCATAAATGGATAACTTTAACTAATTGAATAATTAAAAAGAGGAGATATCTTATTAAATTAAATGTATTTAATTCCTTTGCATATTAGGTAAAGAGGTGATTTTAATTTAATTAAAGTAGAACACTTATAATTAAATTAAATTAAATTGATAGGTTTGTGTAGCTAATTCAAGTCAATATTTAGGAATTAAATATATAATATGATTAATGAAAATTATGGTTTTCTACATTTGACACCTAGGTCAAGTAGTGATTATTAGAATTAGAATTGCCTAGTAAAATAGGACTTAGGAATAGTTGAATAAACCAAAGTTGGTTAATATGGCAATGTGCTAATTTTGGGGTATTACACTAAGATGGGTGAGAATTACAACAACATCATGGACAACTACCTTGATGTATTCAAGGAGAAAATGAACAATAGGTTTAGGATTCCAAAGAAGTTAGTTGATGATTATAAGGATGATGTATACTTCATGGTGGACAATGGTATATATCCAAGCAGTTAAGCCTAGAATTGTGTGGGTGAAACCTCTTGGCTATGAGGTAAATATTGATGAGACAAAGGATATTATTGAAGCCTTTATCAATGAACCAGTGGATATTATTGAATCCTTTATCAATGAACCAGTTGATCTTGAGGCCCATTATTTTGAAATGTATGATGAAGCCAAGGCCAGAATTGAACTAGAAATAAAGCTCCCATAGATGGTCGACAAAGGAAAGAGAAGAATAACAAAGCTAAAATCAAGTACACCTCTCTTGTTAACCAAGGGAAAAGGTGAGGATGTGGAGGAAGCAGAGGATGAGGAAGAATCCAAGAAAGAAGAAGAACCTTTGAAGAAAAAGGGCAAGGTGATCATCAACAAGCTTGCAAAGCCATCCACTGTAGTCTTCACAAGGAGGTCATGAAAGAAAGGAGATGACAATATATTTAGTAGACCTCCACCCACCTTCTAGGAAAGATTAAAGAAATTGGAAGAAGGAACAGGGATACCAAATTTTAAATCATTGAAATATGAGATCAAAAAAATAGAAGAGCAGAAGCAAGTTGAAGATCTAGTGCTAAACAAAATATGTAAACGGAAATACTCACCAGATCAGATCCCTAGTGAATTACTAAAGAAGATAAAGCCAAGATAGGATTTTGCTATGCAAATAGTCAAAGACATATATGCACAAACCTTGAGGTAGTTACTACAAAGCATATGAAATGCTAAGGTGAAAGAGTCATCAAAGAAAAATTGACTCTAAAGCTTAATACTTGTTTGATTTTGATCAAGGACATTGATCATGTTGTTAGGAATGCTACAAATACTTGGAAAAATGTCTATCATCTTCATAAACCAAGCAAATTTCCAGTTGAAGTAAAGGATGAAGATGATGAAGAAGAAGATAAGTAGAAAGATGAGGAAGAGAATGTTGAAGAAGTGATTCAATTTGATAATGAAGAAGATGAAGAAGATTAAGAGGCTACTAAGGAAGAAAAGAAAGATGATGAGGAGACTGACCCAGTCAAGATAGATGCATCAGTCATTGCCTCACTTCCTCACTCCTTAAGAAAACTATTGACTACATCAAGTGTGGAGTTAGCTTCAACAAGTTTGATTGTGACTACTAGTGACAAATAAAATGTTCAATCACTCTTTGCCCCAACTCAGCTAAACACATCACTAATAGAAGTGACTTCCACTTCATCCACAGAGTTGCAGATTCCTTCTTCATCTACCAAGTTGAGTACTTTAGTTTTGACTTCTCCAATTTTGACTTCTTCAGTTTTGAGTACATCAATAGTAAGCACACCAATTTTGAATCATTAATTTTGGATTCTTCAAGTATTTCTATAAGTATTCCATCGGTTAGTATAGTATCAGTTTTTACTACAAGCCCAAGTATGTCTACCATTGTTTCCATTTCGAATACAAAAGCAATAAGTGTAAGGATAGTTGAGCATAAGGCTCAACCAAGCACAACATTTTTGGGGAAAGGAAAAGAGATAGAGGAAGACATAGATTTAGATGAAGAAATAGTAATCCCCAATTGGGATATTTACAAGTTTACTCTACACCAAATGTAGACATTTGGTGAACTCCTTCAGAGAAAGTCCAAATAGAAAAGATTAAGAGAGGAGAGAGACAAAGAGTATAAGATAATTGTAGATGCCAAAATTTTTTTGACCAAGGCAATAGGAATAGAGGTTGATTCTTCTCAACCTATTTTGTATCAACTAGCAGAAGTAGTCCAAAAATTCAATGACGACATCGATGGACAAGATAAGCTAGTTGAAAAGGCTGAAAATAAATGTAATAATAAAGTGTTGGAGCACATTGCTCAAAAAATAGCCATTAAGAAGTAGAACTTTCTACAATTTTGGTCAATCTTGAAGCATCCTATAACTTCCCTATTGGGAAGCATATGATTGAACTATCAAAAGAGGTACACATTGCACTTCATACATGCAAGCTCATATAAGAAAATTGGGATAAAACCTTGGCAATCACTCACAAGGTACATTCTAAATTCTTATCCCATTTTGGTGTTTCTATATAAATATGATAGAATAAATCTTTGGCATTAGTGTAAAAAAGGGGGAGAAAAGTTACATTGGAGAAAGCCATATGTTATGGGGAAGTAAGACATATACATTGAGAGACACATAGTATGGGGGAGAAATATGCTATGGTGGAGAACTTGTATCAGTAAGACATGTTGATCGAGGCAATAGGAATTGAGGTTGATTCTTCTCAACCTATTTTGTATCAACGAGCAGAAGCAGTCCAAAAATTCAATGAGGACACCAATGGACAAGATAAGCTAGTTGAAAAAGCTAAAAATAAATTTAATAATAAAGTGTTGGAGCACATTGCTCAGCAAATAGCCATTACGAAGTAGAACTTTCTACAATTTTGGCCAATCTTGAAGCATCCTATTCAAATGTGTCATCACTTTAAGGAAAACTATGTGATGTCTCTAAGTGTACAAAGAAAATAAAGGATAAATTGTCCAAAATAGATATAGATCTAAAGGCAAGTGCTCAACAACTAAAACTTGACCCTAGTTCAAACTCTGCATATTTCAAGAAAATCAGATTTTTGTCAAACATGCAAGTTGAATTACTAAGAGAAGAAGCAACGATCCGATCAACATTGATTGACCTACAAAATATGATCCTTCTAATCATGGATGCATGCAAAAACATATTTTATATTCAAAAACTCTTATCCATGATAATAACTTCCCTATTGGGGACCATATGATTGAACTATCAATAGAGGTAAAAATTGCACTTCATACATGCAAGCTCCTACTAGAAAATTGGGATAAAACCTTGGCAATCACTCACAAGGTACATTCTAAATTCTTATCCCATTTTTGTGTTTCTATGTAAATATGATAGAATAAATCTTTGGCATTAGTGTCAAAAAGGGGGAGAAAAGTTACATTGGAGAAAGCCATATGTTATGGGGAAGTAAGACATGTACATTGAGAGACTACTTGAAAGTGATCAGTATGGATTGAGCTTCTATTTCTAGTGAGTGCATGATGATGCTAAGCATTGATAGTGGATGCTGAGTATCAAAACCTCACCGAGTCAGTCTTCAGAACTCGAGTGTCTTCATGTGGGCTGACTTTGTAATATCTATGTTAACTTGTATTATGATCAACTTTGTAATTATGTAATTTGGATTGGTATATATATATGTAATCCATGATAATAACTTCTCTATTATGGACCATATGATTGAACTATTAGTAGAGGTACAAATTGCACTTCATACATGCAAGCTCCTGCAAGAAAATTGAGATAAAACCTTGGCAATCAATCTCAAGGTACATTCTGAATTCTTATCCCATTTTGGTTTTTCTATGTAAATATGTTAGAATAAATCTTTGGCATTAGTGTCAAAAAGGGGGAGAAGAGTTACATTGTAGAAAGCCATATGTTATGGGGAAGTAAGACATGTACATTGAAAGACACATAGTATGGGGGAGAAATATGTTATGGTGGAGAACTTGTATCAGTAAGACATGTTGTATATAGAAAGAGATGTATAGTATACTATATATACTTTACAAAGATCAATTTTGAAAAATCTCAAAAAAATATAGCACTCTACCTACCTAGTACCACGTGGTGATGGATACAAGGTATTCGGTTTTGGCTAATAAGTATTTTTGTCACTAATGCTAAAGGTGGAGATTGTTGACATATTAGTCAAGTTTGTTATTAGTGACACATAGTTATTCAGATTGTCTATAGCTATGAAGCTTTTTAAATAGTTTACAGTGTTTTCCATGCATTTTAGTTGCTACTGAGTCCTTTGGACAAATTCCAGTGGTCATTGAGAAGATTCAATCAGTGTGAAGTCTAGCTATTTAAATTGTGCATTTTAGTATATGCCATGTTTATTAGTGGTTACCAAGTATTGTAATGTCTATTGAGTTCACAGTTCATGTGATGCAAAGCCAGTGTTAACTAAGCTACTTTATGGTAACCAAGTGATTTAGTGTTTTTCGAGTTGCTCAATATCTACTGAGTCACTAGTACAAACCAAGTTCAAGACTTCTTGAAAGTGATCAGTATGGATTGAACTTCTATGTCTAGTGAGTGCATGATGATGCCAAGCATTGACAGTGGATGTCAAGTATCATAACCTCATCGAGTTAGTCTTCAGAACCTGAGTGTCTTCATGTGGGACAACTTTGTAATATCTATGTTAACTTGTATCATGGCTAACTTTGTAACTATATAATTTGGATTGGTATATATATATATATATGTAATCTATTTTACCATATTAGAGTGTATGTATGGATGTATATGAATGTGGATGCAAAAAGTTCAAGTTATGAATGTAGTAGAAAAGAGTGAATTGTAAAGGCCATAACAACATAAGGAGCAGCAGAGACATATCTATCACAGAAAGGTGATTAGTACACAAAGGAATTTGTTTCAGCAAATCATGTTGCAAATCAGAGATCTACTACTGCTTCATCCTAATAGGTGAACCAGTCAAAATCCTTTAACAAGGTAGACCTAATATTCTTTCATAAATCTTTTTACCAAGAGCATACTTCATTGAATATTTGTAAATCTCTCACAAGGTGGATCTAGCAGTCCTAATTGCTCCTAATAGGATAGATCATTAGAAGTGATCAATGTAAGCCTTAATAGGCCAACTTTATGCTGTAATACTAAAGTTTGTGGGTATCATCCCCACCTTAGTTTTACTTTCTATTTGGAAGGTTTTTGGGTCACCAAATCTTTGTGTCAATGTGTTATGGATGCTTTCATGTTTTTAGTTTCTCATGGATGTAATTAGATTAGATGTGATGAATTAATTACTAATTGGATTATTAGATTAAGAATTGAAAGTGTTAAAGTTTTAGAAGTTACTAATTCACCCCTCCCCTCTCAGTAACTTAGTATAGTCTTGAATATTTTCAAAAAAATGAAAAGGGTAAAAATTCTTTTCACCTATTTAACCCCCATTAGAGGCATTTTACAACATTTTTTTGAACATTCTTCGCTTGATTTAATGACTTTAGATCCATTTTCTCGACATGGATATTGTTTAATCACATTCAATGGCATACCAACTATCCAATTCATCTTCCAACTTTTTCATCAACATTTTGTAAAAATAATTTTTTTTTCTCTATATCACACAAATCACCTTTTCCAATTTTATTTTTGATGGGGCAATATGCCTATATCAAACTGGGGCATCAAAATTTCTCAAAAATGTCCTATCCTAGCCAAAATTCAACATCAATCAAAATTAACTAGGGAATCCAAACACATTTTTCTAAATAAAGGTTTCAAAACATCACAATATTAGGATCATACATCAAATTATCAATAATCAGGCATCATATCAGTTCCAAACTAGCAAAACATCGGTGGTTAGACACTCAATCATTAAAATTTGGCTAAAAATTAGAAAATGGAGACATTATTTGAACTAATATGCTTTGCATATTAGCTTAAAGAGGGGAATTTGTAGAAAACTTAAAATTGGCAAAGATCTAAATAATGTGAATTTAGATCAAACAATGAAAACTAAAGAAAAAATTAGATAAATGAAGAAAACAATAGGCTTTCAAAAGAATTATAATATCAACTCGTTTGAGTTATTAATTAATTAATTAGCTAAACCCATGATCAAATTCAAAAAGACCAAAATCACTTTCAAATAGGAAATTCAATTCATAAAATCAAAAAATAAAATAAAAAAGAGAAAAGATAAAGACAAAAAGTTGAAAAGAAATGCAATATTTAATAAATCAACTAAAATTATTTATCCTCTCAAAAGTGAAATCCACCCTTTTTTGAATTTAAAAAATTTGAAAATCCCTATTTATCCTCACAAACCAAGTCTGTTGGATTGTTCCTCTTGGGGTTGTTACTGATTCACCTCTCCCCTCTTAGTAACTTAGTATAGTCTTGAATATTTTCAAAAAAATGAAAAGGGTAAAAATTCTTTTCACCTATTTAACCCCCATTAGAGGCATTTTATGACATTTTTTTGAACATTCTTTGCTTGATTTAATGACTTTAGATCCATTTTCTCGACATGGGTATTGTTCAATCACATTCAATGACATACCAACTATCCAATTCATCTTCCAACTTTTTCATCAACATTATGTAAAAATAAAATTGTTTTCTCTATAATGCACAAATCACCTTTTCCAATTTTATTTTTGATGGGGAAATATGTCTATATCAAACTGGGGCATTAAAATTTTTGAAAAATGTTCTATCCTAGCCAAAATTCAACATCAATCATAATTAACTGGGGAATCCAAACAAATTTTTCTAAATAAAGGTTTTAAAACATCAAAATATTAGGAATCGTACATCAAATTATCAATAATCAGGCATCATATCAGTTCCAAACTAGCAAAACATCAGTGGTTAGACACTTAATCATTAAAAAATGGCTAAAAATTAGAAAATGGAGACATTATTTGAACTAATATGCTTTGCATATTAGCTTAAAGAGGGGAATTTGTAGACAACTTAAAATTGGGAAAGATCTAAACAATGTGAATTTAGATCAAACAATGAAAACTAAAGACAAAATTAGATAAATGAAGAAAATAATAGGCTTTCAAAAGAATTATAATATCAAGTCATTTGAGTTATTCATTAATTAATTAGCTAAACCCATGATCAAATTCAAAACGACCAAAATCACTTTCAAAGAGGAAATTCAATTCATAAAATCAAAAAATAAAATAAGAAAGAGAAAAGATAAAGACAAAAAGTTCAAAAGAAATGCAATATTTAATAAATCAACTAAAATTATTTATCCTCTCAAAAGTGAAATCCACCCTTTTTGAAATTTAAAAGATTTGAATATCCCTATTTATCCTCATAAACCAAGTCTATTGGATTGTTCCTCTTGGGGTTTTATGAGACATTTTCAGTTTCACTCTTACCCCCATTAAAAGGTAAAACCCAAATCTTTACCTCAACCCCCTTCTACAATCTTATAAATAGAAGGGAAAATCAAGAGAAAAAGGACCCCAAGTTGTATGCATCCTTACTATAGGCATTTAGAGCTATCGTTTCAAACACCTATTTAGCATCATTGTTATAGAGATTTTAGTATCATTTAGCATTGTTTAACCTCATGCATACAAATATTTTAGCATTTTCATATTCTTATCTTGATATATCTTTCACTTCATATGTGTGTGTGTGTGTGTGTGTGTAGACTTTTATAGATATGCACTAATAGTATAATCCCATTCTAGAACTATCACTAAGATGCTAGTCTGAGAGTGATTTTAGCAATTGTAGTCAAGAAGACATGAGATGTTTGTAGAGGCATTATTTAGCAGTTGTTTCTTTAGTCTAGCTTAGTTATCATGAATAAGTGTTTCTCCTATGTACATTTAGAATGTGAGGTTGATGGTTGTCATTGATGTCAAGATCATTATCCTCTGGTGCTTAGCCTAGTGCTTATGTAGTGTATCATTTGGTTATTTTACAATTGGATGAGCATCAATTATTTTACAATTTTTTTATTCAGTGATGGTTTGAATTATTCTAGTGGATCATTTTTTCTAGATTGATCCCTTGTGATGTGTGTGATTCAATTCTAATTCCAAAAACTATTCTTAGCATGATTTTTCATAACCATTGGTACTGATGATCATTGTTTCATATTAGTATCCTTGAGGATCATTGTGTTTCTCAAGGTGGTGTGTCCTAGCTCAAATCTATTTTAGCTAATGGATTTTTGGTGTGCATCTAGTGTATGTGTGTGTGTGTGTGTGTGTGTGTGTGTGTGTGTGTGTGTGTGTATTTCTAGATAGATGTAGAAAGTTTGTGATTAAATGTTGTTTATTCACTACATGAAATCTTGTTTCTTATATGTGAGCCTACTCAGTTAGTTGATTCAAGGAGGTTGAGATAATATTAAACTAGAATTGTAAAGAGTTGGAAAAGTTATATTTCTATGGTTCATAATTCATCTTTCATATATTGGCTATAAGCCTATTGGCATTGAGTTTTACTGTACTGACAATGATCCTTTTGTATTTCTAGAGCATGCCCATCATGAGAATTAGCCCAATGGTAGAGTCACTTCTCATATTGCAGTGAACATTTTAGGTTGTTAGCCTTGTTATAAAAATAATCTTATTGTTTCTTTCTTTGAAAAAGGATTATCTTCTTCATGGTTTTCCCCATTTTGAGTTTTCCACATAGATCTTGGTGTTGATTATCTTGGTATTTTTGTGCATTCATGCTTATCTTTGGATTGGTGAATTACTCTTCTATAACTTACAAATATCAAATGGTGGTTTTTCTTTTTGAAGTACTAACCAATAGATCAAAAGTTTTATTAAGTGTTTGGGAATAGATAATTCACCCCTCTCTAAGTTATTCAACTAGTTCAAAACAATAACTTATTTAATGCCCACTTAAATTTATTTAAAATTGTCATTTTAAAATGTTTTAAATTTTTTGTGGCATGTGATTTTAAACTGAACCAACCAAATAAAATATATTGAGCCAAATTATATTATGTCAAGGACCCTCTAAAGTCCCCCATAATATTTTATTTTGATTAAAAAAAGCCATTGATATTAAAAAATTAATTTGGATTGGAGAGGAATTTAAGGTTCTTTATTTATTACCACATAGTCTAATAAGTGTTTTTCTTCCAAAGGAAATAACTTTTTTACATGATCTCAAAATTTGGACTTCATATATTTGTTAGAAAGATGGTTTTGAGCACTAGATGATGGTACATGTTTGTTTCTACGATGTTTGTGTTTCACTAGTTATTACTACATAGTCTAATAAGTGTTTTTCTTCCAAAGGGAATAACTTTTTCCCATGATGTCATATTTTAGACTTCATATATTTTTTAGAAAGATGGTTTTGGACACTAGATGATGGTATGCATTTGGATCTATGATTTTTGTGTTTTGACATGTATTTGGGTCCTAAAAGATAGACATCCTCTTATTCGAATTTTGGTCATAATATTTGCGTCCAATGTAACGTTTTAACTTCAAATAGGTATTGGAGATCATGCCCAATCAACTAGTTCATGGTGTTTTCATTTTACTAGTTTGATGATTATGGAGATTTGTGTGTATATTTTTTCACTTGTTGGCTCATTATATTTGGGGTATAAGTGTGAGCACATTTAGTTAATTCAAGACATGGTACCTTAATAAGATACATATTTTTATATTTATGATGATACTAAGTATTATTAGATTTGGTTCTTCTTGGAATAGGTTTATAGGTTTTTTTAGAGTTTGGTTTTGATGGTGATAGGTACACAAATTTCCTTCTATTTCAAGATATGACATGAGACTTTGAGTCACATGTGGGTAATAGTTGAGTGGAATTAGAACCTTAACATTGATTATGGAATTAAGTATGCAAGTGCATGTTTTGAATTAATATGACATAATAATATTTTTAGTAATTGGTGACAATTTGGTTAGATATCAGGAGGTTGTTACTTATATCCTTTTTTCTTATTTGGTTCCTTGACTATGGGATATGATTGTAGACATGCTTATAAAATCAAATCAAAAGTTGATTTAGTATTCAAGTAATTTGATTAATAGGTTTTCTCTCTTTAATATCTCATTTTTAGGTTGCTAGCATGATGATTAATTAGTATGTTTCAATATCTGAATCTACAAGTTATGCAATTATATGGATATTCCACCCTTACTAAAATATTTTATTTTAATAAGATGACTTAGATGTGGATCATAGTGGGATTAATAAGATGTTGATTATTTATATCCACTAAACTTGACTCACTGGAGTTGTAGACTTTATTAGTTGGTGTTTTTTATGGTCCTTTGTGCATTGATATGTTTTTTCGAGATGAGACAACTTATGAAGTTTATAGTACCTAAGTATTTGGTGTTGCAACTTATAGCATGATTTTTTATCAAAATATCATGATAGCTTGGTTATTCTCTAATTTTAATTTTTAATGGGAGCATTTGATAGTGATGTCTTAGTTTAGAGATATTAATTTCATTTAATGTTATTGACATATCACTTGTATCTATAGACCTAAATGATATTCATTTAGGAGATCATAATCATATTGTCATGTGTGAATCACTATCACTACTCAATATGAGTTTTTGGTAGTGATGTGGATCAACCATTGGATGGTGGATATCTTTTTTATTGCATATGTTGGAGGATATCATAGATCTTGTTGCTATAAAATCATCTTTGACATTTTTTTGTTCTCTAGTAAGAGATGACATCTATATATAATTTGATATGTTGAAATCTTAGAGTACTCAATAATTCCTTGATTAAGGTGTAGTTTTATGTATTCATTTTATATTTTAATTATGGTTTCTATTATGTCATTACTTACTCTTGATTTTTGGTATAGAGATGTGACTAGATACAAATTATTCGATATGTTCAACTAGAGCATGTTATCTCCTAGGAGGAAATGGTTAGATAATGTTGTCACTTTTATGTTCTTGATTTCATGATTGGATCTTTGACATTGATCTTGGCTTGGTTTCTTTATATTGAGTACATGATCATTTTATTGATAATTCATGATAATGTTGTGTTGCATTTGGATTTTGGCCTGTATTGATCTATTAAAGTTGCTCATGTATGCTTGTAAATTAATGTGATGATGATATTTTCTTGTTATTAAAGACATATGCTGTGATGATTGATGGTTATAATGAGAAGATCGATGAGAATTCACCTTGTATGGACTTCATTAGATATTTTTCTTAAATGAGTCATAATGATTAAGATATCTAGTTTAGCAACATCATTTCCCACTTTTGGTCTACTTAATAACTTACTAATTGATAGGTAATTCCCATTGTTCCTTTTAGGTGCATTATGTTTAAACTTAAATTTTCATGGATATAGATCTTAGATATTGTGATTATTAGATATGGATGATTCATTTTGAGAGATGTTTGGCATTGACTATCTCCTTGCATAATTTTTTTTATTCAACATCATTATGTTTGAGTTTGGGAGATGGTTTATTAGCTGAACCATCCTAATAATGTAACACCCATTATTAGTGGCTTTAGGACCCTTTAGATTCATTTTTCGTGATTTTAAGATCCAAATGTCTTTACACTTAGTTTCCTACATCTTTAATTTTCTTTCCCCAAAAGCTTTTTACATTTCCTAACCTAGAACAATCTTTAATTTAGCAAATTTAGGACCACATTGACCAAGTTGGCCTTGTCCCTGGGCATTGCATTTAAGTGGGCTTTAAACCCAATGTAAATTTTTTTCTTCCAAATATTTATTTGTGTTCAAACTAACAATATTGAATCCTAAAATAATCATAAAAGGCCATCAAGGCCTCTCATTTTGATAATATACATTCAACCATAGCAAGTATAAGCTCTTTATAAAACATTCAATTGTTTTGAAATTGGGGATTTTGGATTTAAGATTTGAAGGAAAGAATCCAAACACAAGATCTCCAAGTCTTTATTTCCTTCTATACCCATTGAGGAAAGAAAAACTTCTTTCATTGACACAAATTTCTCTCCCATGAAGGTAAAGTAGAGGAATTAAAAAGATAGAAAGAATATCCATACATCCTTTATTCTTCTCTATTCAAGATTTCAAGAATAGATTCATTAAATCTATGAATTTGTGAAGGAAGATACATGATTGTACAACACATTCCAAGAACATCTTTCAAGAATCTTCATGGATTTGACTGATTAGTACATTCATATATGAGGTTTCTTCATGTAAGGTAAATATGGTATTTATATTGTTTATATTTATTTTCTTGTACAATTTCTATTTCATTTCAAGGTTGATTTCCATACAAGGGATTGAATAAGGAAAATCCCTTTACACAATTTTTCCTCTTTAATTTACATGAAAGAGCATATTTTTAGAGTTTCAGATCTAGAAACTAGGAGTTGTTGAATTGGTTGAAGATTCTTTATAGATCTTATGAGATTTGGAGTCATCAGGACAAGGTCAAGTTTTCTAGGCTAGATTAACTTTCTCGACAATATCCTTTTGATCTATAATTTTTATAGATAGAAGTTATAGGCATTAAATTTCAATTTGAGAACCTTATTTGATTTTGACAACATTTTAATAGTCAAAATAAGGTCTAAAGTTCACTTTACCTCTCCCTCCTTCAAGGCAAGTTCATCCTCTCTATTTCCATCTTCCACTTAGTTTTATACATGAGATCTACTATTACATCTTGTTAATTTTATTTTCTTTTTCATAACATCAAATTCATTTAAATTACATTTGCATATGATTTTACATATCATATGCATCTTAATATCAAAGAAACTCATCCCTAAATGATATTCCATCCTCAAATATTAGATCTTGCATTAACACCCATTCATTCTTTTCGGTTTTGCTAATACGAATTGGGTTTGAGGGTGATTCTTTGGGCACATTTCTAATAAATCAATGACATTTGATTTGGTGACTTATTTTCCTTCATAACATGCTCACTATTTATTATGATTCATCCCAATTATTTCTTGTATTTGTATGGATATTTTCTTTGATCTTCTTGGTTATGAGATGCTTGCATACATGTTGTGATGTAGTGCAAGGTAGTTGTATCCCCAAAGGAGATGAACTAGCACCCAAAATTTACCATTCAACGAAAGAACAACAATAATTTGGAGATTCAGATCAATTATAATACACATTATAATAATAGATTTAATAGATAAATATTCAACATGCTTGGTTGTAAGGCCTTTTGGGTTATGACCAAATACAAAGCAAAAATAAAATAGTAGTTCTATAAGAGCTCACAAGATCCAAACTCTAGCTAGCCTAGACATCAATCTCGTAGAAACCCCAAGAAGAATCTAAACTTGTGCTCACAAGCCACCAAGAAACCTTCTTGTTTCTCAAGTCCACACTTAAATACTAGCTCTACTAAAATTCTCTCCTCTCACCTACTCCATGCTTGATTAATGACTCAAGACATCAAAAGACCCTCTACTTATACTAAACCAAGCCACAGGTCAGCCTAGAAAGTCACATTAAATAAACTCTAAAGCCACAAGTGAGCTTGGCAATATACATTAAATACATGAAATAACTAATTAATTAGGATAGGCTCTAAGTTTATAATGTATAACTCATATGAAAACATCAAAGTATAAGCCCTTAGGAATAGGTCCACATGCCATCCAATTAGTTGAATCCAAGAGCACACATGCCAACTTCCTCAAATCAAAGCTAGCAAATACAATCTCCAAATTTTGTCTAGGAAATTAGGGACACACTACCAATAGCCCTCCAACATGATTTCTCTAATATTTATGCACACTTAGGATAAGGTTCCCCAATGTGCCTCAAAAAAATCCATAACTTCCTAAGCCATAAGTTCACAAATATGATCCTAACGCTCCTGCACATAGGATTTATGACTACCTCAATATGCTCCTACATCAAACACCCTAGGTGCAAACAAAAGATAGTCTTAACAACTAGAAGAACATATTTTAGGGTTTAGTACACAAAACCTAAATTTTTTCTTCGCATACATTTCCTCTACCACATCAATTTTCACACTCTTACCTTTCTTCCACTTCTGCAACCCCTTTCCTACAACTTTCATTATCACATGTATCTTTGGTGCGCTAAAAATCTATTTCCCATACTTATTTATAACCATTGAGAATCCTTCAACTCAACTCGCTTACCAAAATTCAAGTTCTTTCTACCAAGCTTTTCATTCTACAAATAAATTAAGGAATTCTTCCTACCACCCTTCTCATCAATAAACACATTCTTGATAAAATCATGAACTACTCTAAAATCATAATTTCAAGGTCTATCGAGTAATATGCGACAACTATTCATGTCCACAATATTACATAACACTTGATCAACATATTTTCCAATCTAAAAATTCACAAGACATTTCTCCTTTAAGTCTAAAGCATGTTCTATTATAAATAGATAATACTAAGAAGGGGGGGGGGGGGGGGGGGGGGGGTTGAATTAGTATTTTCAATCCTTTTATCCACAACTGAATATTATTAGTTACTTTAACATGTGCATAATAAAATAAACCAATAATGCTGAGTAATGTTAACAACCATACACAAAGAGAGATCATAACACCATATTTTGTTAACTAGGGAAACCCTAACCAAGGGAAAACTCTGGTGAGGATGAAACTCACTAGATGATTCACTATATAAAGAATCCGATTAAGGATATTTACCCTATTAGGAGTCTATAAAGCATGTATAGTGTCTTGAGTTCTTGTTAGGAGACTAGGCCTTGTTAGAAGCCTCAACCCTGTTAGGAGTTGGTAAACCATATAGAAATGTGTGCAAGAAGAGCCCACTGCCCTAACATGCAACTTTAAAATAAGTTCTTCAAGATATAAGTATACATACAATATTGACTTGTTTGTTGTACTTCACAAATCTTTTGATCCATGATTCTTCACACAAGACTGACTATGCACATATCAAACTACATCATATCTTTGCATAACAATTCTTTGCATCATATATCACAATGTCACATTCACTTGTTACTCTCATTTCACAAGATCATATCAACTTTACAATCACTGATTACTCATTATTATCATCATAGTCCTTATCCACTTAACTTTGCAAATGAAGTTCCTACTTATACAATTTTTTAAAGTAAATTCTTCCTTAGTCAGCTCATATGACATCATCAAAGTTGGCTCAACAAAAAATTATAACTCAAAACAATAAATCAAGTTGTTAAACACATTCTACTAATATGCTCTATTCTGTGCTATGTCATTACTACATTACTAATTCCTTCATAACTCAAACTCAGTTGACTATACAGACATGCGCATCAGTATACATCATCATTATGACATCATGCATCTTTGGTCAACTATGCAAGAGAATATTCTAAGGGAATATTTTCTTATCATCAAGACTATCCTACTACTATAACACTCTCTGATACTTAGACAATTTTCTTCTACAACTGAATGAGGCTAATCTGCAAAGCAAATATGTTGCCATAAATGACAACCATAACTTACCTTATCTGATTGATTGGACATATTGCCAATATGTTCATCTTGCAACTAAGTCATCCCATAAGGACATGGATACTCACTCTCTTCAAACCAAGTTTCTAAACCATCTCTTTAACAAATAGGTTATCAATACTACCACCATCCACAATCACTTCCCAACATTTACCTCCAAACTTGAAAAAAGTATAGAAAAAATTCCTCCTTTGAAAAGGTTCTTGTACCTTTTTCCAAACAACACTTGCCAAACTAGCAAGTCCTCCTCCTCATACTTAGGCTCATTCAATGAATCCACATTCTCATTAACCTTAGCAACTCTTCTATCACTAGCCTTATAGGAACATTCAAAAGATCTATGTCCTTCACCATATTTGAAGAAAGTACCCTTTAATTCACCTCTATTTATTCTTCTCTTGTTCTCAACAGGTTTGGTTCATACTCAACAATTTGTTTGTTCTTCACCAAGTGATCCTACTTCTCCTTCCCTCAAGAATTACCTTGATGTCTTCTCTTCAACTTTTCTTCTACCCTCAAAGCATACTAATAGATACTCAACTGAGTCAATCTTCAACATACCAATCTGATCTTGAATATTGAATCTTAGGCCATTAAGATATCTATCCACCTTTTCCTTAGAAATTTCTCTATGTCTAGACTAAATTGTCAACTTGTATAACTCAGTATAATCCTTCATAGACATATACTTCTTTTTCAACTTCTGCAACCTCTTAAAAAATTCATGTTCATAATCAACACAAATGAAATTAGCCTTCAACTTTGTAACCATCAATCTCCACCTAGTGATCTTCATTTCTCCTTTTTATATCTTATCTTTTTGTAGTTTTTTCCACCATAATGCAACAATCTTGTTAACTTAGTTTGTACAAACCTCATTTTTAGTGGGACTCCAATATCCTCTAACTAAAATTATTCTTCCAACTCCCCAATCCAATAAATTAGGTATTTAGGATTCAAAGTACTTGAGAAACTAGAAATATCCATCTTATACTTCAACATTAATTGCGCTCCAAATCTATCCAATTGAATAACTCTATCTTCCACATTTATGGAACCATGCAATTAGTTTTGTCTCCACCACTAGATCCAACAACCTTCAATTATTTATAAGCTTCCTCATAACCATATTTAATACCTACATTCCTAGGTACACTAGATATAGCTCTCATAATCTCAACAACCTTATAATTCTTCATCAACTCCATCTTAGATCTGAAATCCACTTTAACCTTCTCTAAAGTCTCCCCAACATTGCAAAGATCTGCAATCTCCCTAAGGTCTAATATTCTTGGAGGTATCTTCCCAAGATCTTTACAAATCCAAAACAACAATGCATAGATCAACCTTCTTTGATACCCCTTGATGCAATGAAAGGAAAGTGTATCCCTAAAGGAGATGACCTAGCCCCTAGAAAATAACCATGTAGTGAAAGAAAAATAATAACTTCGAGACTTCACATATTCTTATAATAGAATCAATAGATTAACATCCAACATGCCAGGTTGTAAGGCCTTCCTAGTTATGACCAAATATGAAAAAATCAAAATAGTTATTCTATAAGGCCTCATAAGATCCAAACTCCAACTAGCCCATACATAAATCTAGTAGAAACCCCAAGAGTAATCTAAATTTGTGCTTACAAGCCACCAATAAACCTTCTTGTTTCCCAAGCCCACACTTAACTACTAGCTTTGCTAAACTTTGCTCCTCTTAGCTACTCCATGATTAATGAATGAATCAAGAAATCAAAAGACCCACTATTTATACTAAACCAATCCATAGGCTAGTCTAACAAGTCACATTAAATAAACCCTCAAGCCACAAGTTGGCTTGGCAACTAATAATAAATACATCAAATAACTAAATACTTAGGAAAAGCCTCAAGTTTACAATGCATAACTAACTCATATGAGAACATCAAAGTACACACCCTTATGCATAGGCCCACATGCTATCCAACTAACCAAATCCAAGAGTGCACATGCCAACTCCCTTAGATTAAACCTCATTAATACAATCTCCAAAGTTTGTCTAGGAAATTAGGAACACACTACCAAAAACCACCAAAAAGGCTCTAAATCCAACATAATTGCTCCAATATTTATGCACACTTAGGAAAAGGTTCCTCGATGTGCCTCAAACACATCCCCAACCATGCAAGCCATAAGTCCATAAATATGAGTCTGATGCTCCCACATGCAGTATTGCTAACTACCCCAGGTTGCTTTTGCATCATGTTGATTACATGATATATATGTTGGTTTGGTTAAAGGGACTAAATAAGCTTTGATTTGATTATTTCTTCTTGTTTAGTATGAATTTATAGGTTTATGTAGAAGGAAATTCTAGAAGTTTTGATTTTCAATGTTTCTCTCTTTGGTCTTGGTTATCTTTCTAGATATTTAGTTTCACATTACAATGGTTTTGGGATTAGTTGGAGCTATGTGATAATAGATTATGTTCATTTAGGAGATGACATGGTAGTTCCTTTACCCATTTATTATTTTGGTTGTAGATAAGATGGAAGAGTATTTTATGTTTATTATGAGAGTTGATCTTGTGGGTTATTGGTTAATATATTTTCTCTCTTCATTAGATGGTTTCTTTCATGGGATTCACACTCATATAATTTGAGAGGGTAGTGACATATTGTTATATTATTTAGCTATGTGGGTCGAATGTATGTATCATTGTGATATTCCTTGATATTATATGGTCAGACTTTATATGTGATGTTGTTAGTGGATTCATTTCATAATTGACATTACCTATGCAATGCGAGCTTATACTTGTGTATGTGGAAGGTATTGCACTTGGAGCTTACAGATATTATAGGTTGTATATTCCAATGGTATGGGATTTACTTAATGTTTTTTTGTATCCCTTAGAGGTAAGAATAGTTGTGTTGGATAAAATTGTTCAATTGTGTGTTGTCTTTGATGTTACACAAATGTCATATTAGTCATCAAATAGAGTCTACTGAGCTCGGATGGTCAACAAGGAAAAAGACAGAGCCTATCGAGTTCAAAAGGTTAGTAAAGAAGGTTTACAATGTCTACCGAGTGTTCTCAATTTGTACCTTGAGTAAACAGTTGTTACTGAGCTTTCAAGGTTAAATAAAGAAATTTAGTTGTTACTAAGCTCACTCAGTCATCAAAGGGAAATATGGCAGAAATAGTTCTTACCGAGCTCTCATGGATAGCAAAGGAATTTAGTTCTTACTGAGTCAACTTGGTAGCCAAAGGATTTTGTAGATGTTACAATGTTAATCAAGTCAAGATGGTTAACTTAGGAAATTATTTCTGGAAGCAGTAGTTACTGAGTAGGGTTGGCTAATGAAGGATTTCATTGATTTATGAAATAACATTTATTTGTTTAAAGTAATATCTATAGCTGACTAATGTATGATTTATTGGTAAATATAACTTATAAATGAGCTGACTTGATAATCTGAATGGTATATATGAGAAGTCAAGTTGTGAATTCTAAGTGCAAGTGATGGATTTGATGTAATATGAATGAGAAGGAAGACTAATTATTGTGAAAGTGAATTTTGAAGGATGATCAGAGATCATTAAGGAGCAGCAAAAATATATTTGATCAAAAAAGGATCTAATAGTGCAGAATAGAGATCTATAATCAACAAATTCAGTTGCATCCTATTCAGGTCAATTCATTGTTACTTTCTAATCATTGTAGTAGTGATTTCAATTCTCTTAACAGAGTTGGTTTAACATCCATTTTGTAAATCCTCTAATAAGGTGACATTTTAGTTGAATTTTTCTAAAGACCTCTAGCAAGGCCACTCCTAATAGGGTGATTAAATCCTCTAATAGGGTCACACCTAACAGTGTGTATTGTAACCTTTAACAAGGTTGGCTCCTAATAGTGTTCACTTCAAAAGAGTGAAAATTGGTAGCTAGTTACTTGGTGGTTTTTTCCATATTGGGTTTCCACGTTAAATCTGGTCTCTCTTGTGTTCATTTTATTTACTTTTGCATGCATGAATCCTTGAAGATTAGTAACAAGTTAATTTATTGAGTTACAACATTTTTATTTACCAAGTATCTATAGTAACTAATTATTTAAGACATTTAAGGGATCCGTGAAATTATTTTTGTAGTAACTGATCCCCCCCCCCCCCTTAGTTACTCCATCTATAATCCTAGCAATTGGTATCAGAGCTCTTGGTGCTTTCTAGAAAAGATTTTAAGAATCTAAGATAAAGATCAGGATGTCTTACAAGAGAGAAATTCCAAGACCTAACAGGGACAACTCCTCAGCATGGTAGGGATTGATGAGACTTCATCTGGCTTATATTGGTGATTTAGGACTAAAGTACCTTGATGAAAAATATGTAGAGCTTGCTTGTACATTATCTGTCAATGATATTGCTGAAAAGAAGACTCAAAACAACATGATGATAGATATAACATATGCTCTGAGTTATGAAGAATTTGATGACATCAAGGATTGCAAAACTGCCTTTGAAATGTGGAACAAGCTGAAAGAAATCTATGGAGGAGATGATAATGTAAGAAGAGCCAAAGCAAAAAGTTTGAGAGGACAATTTGATCAAATGAAGATGAGAGAGGATGAAAACATTGCAAAATATGTTGAAAGAGTTAAAGCATGTGTTAGTGCAATCAAAGCATCTGGAGGAGATATCAAGGAGGAGACAATTATAAGTAAAGTTCTTAGAACTCTACTTCCTATTTATGTAATCAAAGTCTCTGCAATTCAAGAAAGAAGATGTGAAGAAAATCATAAGATAAATTTAGAGGCCATAGTTGGAAGATTTACTGCATTCGAGCTAGACAACTATGATAATTATATTCCAGCTGCCAAATACATTGAATCAACATTTGAAGCCAAGCTTTCAGCCAAAGAAAAAGGCAAGAAGATAAAGGATCCTCAATCAGATAGTGATGAAGAATTAGAACATAGTTGAAGCTCTGCTAGCAAGAAAATATTCAAGAGGCAAAGGGAAATACAAAGGTAAAGTTCCTCTAATTTATTTTTCTTGTGAAGAAATTAGACATATTGTTGCTAGGTGCCCAAATAAGCAGAACAAGATGATAAGAAAGGTCACAAGTGCAATGGCAAGAAAGACTTCAAATCATTCAAAGATAAAGGTAGGAAAACATGTTTCATGGCTAAAGATTCTAATGATTCTATTGATGAAGAAGAAGATGAAATTGTTTACATTGCTGTAAAAGATGAGTTTGATAATGATGAAGAAATGGCACTCATTTATCATATGAGCAGAAATGATACATGGATTATAGATAGTGGTTGTTCTCATCACATGACTAGTGATCAAACTAAGTTTGAACATTTTGAAGACTATGATGGTGGCAGTGTAAGATTTTGTAACAATGAACCTTGTTGTATAAAAGGAAAAGGAAGAATCTCACTGACCAGGGAACTTGTATGTGATAATGCATATTGGGTAGAAGGACTAAAGCACAATCTGTTGAGTGTGGCACAACTACTCAATAATGGATTTAAAGTAGAATTCATGCATAGAAAAGTAAGACTGTTGGATGGCAAAGGTAAGCTGATTGGATCAAGAACTCAAACAAAAGGTAACTTGTTTTATCTTGAACTTGGTGAATGTTCACGTTTTATTGCTCAAGTTGAAGAAAGTTGGTTATGGAATAGGAGGTTATGTCAGGTAAACTTTGACAACTTGGTAAAAATAAGTAAATTCAAGAAAGTAAGAGGCATTTCTAACATAAAGAAACGTAAGGTTGATTTATGCAAGAATTGTAAAATTGGCAAAATGGGAAAGACTAGCTTTAAAAGCAAGAACTATCAATCTGAAGAAATTCTAGAAATTGTGCATATTGATTTGTGTGGACCTATTGACATTGAAAGTTATACTGGTGAAATTTTTTTCATTCTTTTTGTTGATGATTATTCAAGATTGATGACTGTCATGTACCTAAGAGAGAAATCAGAGGCATTTGAAAAAAATTTAAATGGTATTTGGCCAGAGTAGAAAAGGGAACAAGTAAAAGACTGAAATGCTTAAGGCCTAATAGAGGTGGTGAATTCATTTCACATGAGTTCAATAACTTTTGCATTGAAAGGGGAATCAAAAGACAAGTTTCAACACCTAGAACTCCTAAGCAAAATGGAATAGCAAAAAGAAGGAACAGATCTATCATGGACTGTGTAAGAACCTTAATGATTGAGAAAAGCATTGCTATCAAATACTGGAAGGAAGCTATTAGCACTGCAGTTCATACTTTGAACCAAGAACAACTGAAAAAGGACTCATTCAAAACCCCCTATGAGTTATGGTATGGCTACAAACCCAATGTAAGTTACCTAAAAGTATTTGGAAGCAAATGTTACATTTTGAAAGAATCTAAAAAAGGTAAATTTGATGTAAAAAGTGATAAAGGAGTATTTTTAAGATACTCTTGCAAAAGAAAAGCATATAGATGTTTGAATTTATCTACTCATAAAGTCATAGAAAGTGCACATGTGAAAGTTGATGAGTTTGCAGAAAGAACGAAAGAAGAAAGCAAAAGGGAACCTGAAGATTACAAGAGCTTTGTTTACATTAAACCTAATAGAATGCCAAATACACCTATCAATCAGGAATCTTCAACTCCTGAGTCTTCAGTAACTGATTTGCAGGAAGTTCAAATCGAGCTAATACCTACTGAGTTGCAAGAACTCGAGTTGCAAATAGAAGCTACTGAATCAACACCTACCAAGCTCAAAAAACCAAAATTAGAACTAGAAGTTGAAGCACAGAAGGATAACAATGCAAGTCACACAAAAGACAAGGAGCCTGTGTTAGCCAAGTATGTCAAGAAGCATCATGCACCAGATTAGATCATTGGAGATAAATTAGAAGGAACAATGACAAGAAGTAAGTTGAAAAGCACTTGTTTACTTGCTGATTTTGAACTTAGAAATGTCAAAGATGCATTAGAAAATGAAAGTTGGATTGAAGCTATGAATAAAGAAATAGAACAGATAGAGAAAAATAAAACATGAACTCTTGTACCTAGACCTAAAGACAAGAATGTGATTAGAACTAAGTGGGTATTCATAAACAAGTTAAATGAAGATGGTGTTGGGCGTTCATTTTGCATGAGGTCAATGACATGAATCCATTGCATAATTCCTCTCTTGAAAAGAAAATATTTTTAAGGATCTGCTCCAAGGTTCAGTATTTGTCTTGTGACGTACCAAAATTTGCTCAGTAGAAGATAAATGTGAGTGTTCACAAGGAGGCTTTTGCTAGTTCTAAAAAATCTTTTATCTTAGAATTGAAGTAAATCTATTTGCTGTCTCAAAATATCACACCAAAAGAACAATATTTTTTGTATTTTCTATTTTTCAATGAATGCAACTCTAACAATGTAGCTACTATGAGGTCCTATTCTAACAGGGGGTTAACAAAGAAAATAACAAAACTAAAAGAAAATAACATGAAATCAAATGACTTGAAATTGAAATTCCTAAATGGACATAAGCTACAGAACACAACACACTGCAAGTTAAACCTTCGAAGAAATTGATAGAAAACCAATGAAAATAGGAGCAGTGCTTCCTAGAATCTATTGATGCAATTGTCAGTGAGAATCTTTAACAAATCAAATGATGTTTTAATTTTCATCAAATCACAAGGCCACAGAAAGTGCTCTCATGTGAGACAAAAAGCTATGTAGACACAATCAGGTGATCTCTTCTCAAGCTCATTACATCAACAAAATTCATATATCTGTAGCAAACACTAGAACTAAAAGATCACACATCCAGAAACAATGCAATAAAGCTTTGGCTTAATCACAATCTCATGAATAAAATTCACAAAAAAATGACACATTTAGGCAAAATAACTACACTCCAAATGCTAACACCAAAAGCATAATTTTATTGCATAATAATGGTGGCCCTTCTTACATTTTACAATGGGGTATTTATAAGAAATTGTCTCCTCAATTTGTGTTGAGAGTGAGAGATATCTCGATGCAATAAAATGCTTTTAAAATATTAAAACAAACTAAATATATACAAACTAACAATCTAACTGGTGCTTAGAGGGACTCCATCCATATTTTATTCATTAATTGGATGCATGAGTCCTTTACATGTCAAAAACAAAGAAGAAGTAAGAGAGAAAGTAGGAGGAGGCCATCAGTCAAAGTGGAAGTGCATTGAGGTGTAAGAAAAAGAAAACTGGCCCTTCACTAGGCATGTGTTAGAGTTAAATTTCTATCAGAATGCACTCTTGATGCATGGAAAGTGTTATTTTTTGAACTAGCAGTCAACTATCGATGCATCTATGAATTGTGGAGTTGTAGAGCTATGGAGCTAAAAAATGTGGAGCTGCAGACCTACGTAGTTGTAGAGCTCAAAAATGTGAAGTTGTAGACCTGTGTACTTGCAAAGCTCAAAAAATGTGGAGCTACAGACCTATGTACCTATGAAGCTCAAAAAATGCAAAGTTACGGACCTGCGTACCTACGGAGTTGCACACCTCAATAACTCAAATCACCAAAAAATCAAAGTTGTTAATTTTGAAAATAGTTTTTGGGTTTTGCTAAAATGGGGTTTCAGATCACTTTTTGTATATATTCTTTGCCTATTTTTGATGATTTATACCCTCTTTATAGCCAATCACTTTCATAAACTTGAATTCCTTCTACTTCTTCGATCTAAAATCCTAAAGCACCTGTGTTGAATCTTGCCATTAATAGCTGCATAAGATGAGGAACCTATTCCACTTCATGTGTCCAACCTCTGTATCTTCGACCTTTTTCTTCTCTCCAATTGCCCTATCCTTCCTAGCAAGAAACCAAGTGATCTAGATGATCAAATGTTTGAAACATTTTCATATTTTTTTTGCAAATTTTTCTAGTCATTTTTAAATGGTTTTTTTGGAGGTCTTCTGCTCAAAATTTCAAGTTGAAACTTTCATTGGTCTATAAATTTGGGTAGCCAGAGGCTCACTATTTTAGGGACTAAAATTAGATTTTTAGTTCTTCTTTCCAACGGTGTAAACAGTTCTAAATTTCAAGCTCCGAGTCAAAAGTTATGACCCTGACAAGTTGAGGATACCTTTTTAACCTACAAAAAGAAGCAAAAATTAGTCTGGAGAGATGAAAATCCTTAATTAAGACACACCCTAATGACATTAGAATAAAAAAACACTAAAAACTAGTTGTGCAGTGAATTGTGGCACGCATGGAGTGTATGAAGTGCATGTGTGGCGTGCTTTGGTGTGCACACATTTGAAATGTGTGTGGTGTCATTTCACATGCATGGAGTGCGCGGTATGCATAGGTGAGCATCAGATGTGTTATGGTGCGCATGACCCTTTCTAGCATGCATGGGGCCTTTTGGCACGCATGACCCTTTGGAGCACATGCGTGGCCTTTGGCGCTCGAGCGCACACTGCCCTTGGTGGCATGTGCATGACCTTTATTGCACACGATGCTCGGATGTTTGCAGTGCTTCAACCACGTGCACTACCCTTGGTGGCCCGTGTAGCCCTTTGTCACACATGCGTTTGATATATACATACATATATATATATATATTTATATATTTATATATTTATATTTATATATTTATATATTTATATTTATATATATTTGTTGTGTTTTTTCAAAAAAAAAAAAAATTTTGTAATTTTTTGATTTTTGACTTTAAAATTCAAACTCTAACAAAAATTTCTTCTCCGAACTCTCAAAATGTGAGTCTAGGAGTTAAAAGAAAGCAGGGAGTCCCCATTCCTAGTGAGGAATGGGGCATGTGTTGTGGACACCACAATAGATGGTAAGGTGTCAAGGAACAAAGCTAGACTAGTATGCAAAGGATACTCTCAAGAAGAAGGTGTAGACTATGGAGAAACTTTTGCTCCTGTTGCAAGATTGGAAGGTGTCAAAACCTTACTTGCATATGCTGCATACAAAGGAGTCAAAGCTTATCAGATAGATGTCAAGTCAGCATTTCTCAAAGGCATATTGGATGAAGAGGTTTACATTGAACAACCTAAAGGTTTTGTTGATCTAGACAAGAAGGATATGGTCTGCAAATTGCATAAAGCATTGTATGGTCTGAAACAAGCACCTAGAGCATGGTACGAAAGACTACATAACTATCTTATTTAGATTGGTTTTCAAAGAACTAATGACAACAGTAGTTTGTACGTAAAGGAAGGACTAGATAATAAGATTGTTTTGGTAGAAATATTTGTAGATGATACCTTGTTCACAGGAAATGATGATCTTTAAAAAGAATTTTAAGAAGAAATGAATAAAGAATTTGAAATGTCAATGTTTGGAGAAATCAAATTCTTTGTTGGTCTTCAAATTCATCAAAGTAAGAATGGTATCTACATCACTCATCTAAATACATTAAGGAGATATTGAAAAAGTTTTCTATGGAAGACTGCAAACTAGTTGGAACTCCTATGTGTATTGGATTGAAACTTACCAAGGATGATGAATCAAAGGAAGTGGATCAGACATTGTATAGATCTATGATTGAAAAGTTGCAATATGTAGTGCACACAAGACTAGACATTTCTCTTGTTGTAAGAATTGTAGCAAGATTCTTAGCAAAACCAAAAGAAAATCACATGATGGAAATCAAAAGGATCATGAGATACATAAAGGGAACTGAAGATTATGGATTATGATATAAACTTGGAGAAAATTTGGATTTAAAAATGTTCACAGATGTAGATTGGGTAGGAAATGTTGATTATAGGAAGAGTACAAGTGGAGGAGCTTTCTTTCTTGGAAAGAAGTTAGTTTCTTGGACAAATAAAAAGAAGAACTATACATCCCAATCCATAACAGAAGCTGAATATGTTGCAGCAATAGTAAACTACTCAAACATTGTGTGGTTCAAAGAATTATTGGAAGGTATGAAGCAAGAAATCAAAGAACCTATTGTTATGTTTTGTGACAACACAAGTACAATTAACATATCCAAGAATCCAGTGATGCATTCAAAGACCAAGCATATTGCTATAAAGTATCACTTTGTTAGAGAATTGGTACAAGAAAAGGAAAACAGATTGAAATATGTCCATACAAAGGAACAAATTGTTGACATATTCACAAAGCCTTTACCTAAGGATGCATTCTTGTATCTAAGAGGTAAGTTAGAGGTCATTCCCCTATCTGAAGCTCACTAAAATATAGTTTTAGTGATGCATTAACACGAAAAGAATCAAAGATCTATCAGTTGATGTAGCAAAGTAATGAAGACATTACATATGAATTAGTACATCAGGTACAATGATATTCATTTGATTTGTGTTGGCAAAGAGGGAGAGTATATTGTTATATCCTTCTTAAATTTGCAAAAATAATAAGAGTTTGTCTAAGAGGGAGAGATTATTATGAAAGAGGGAGATTACTGTATTTGAGGAAGAGGGTGAAGTATTCTGTCAGTAAAGACCTTCCTTCAAATTTCATTCTACTATGACATGTTGTGTTGCCATCAATTCCAAAGAGGGAGATTGTTGGATACAATTGTTCAATTGTGTGTTGTCTTTGATGTTACACAAATGTCATATTAGTCATCAGATAGAGTCTATTGAGCTCAAATTGTTAGTAAGGCAAAAGACAGAGTCTACTGAGCTCAGAAGGTTAGTAAAGAAGGTTTATAGTGTCTACCAAGTGTTCTCAATCTATACCTTGAGCAGACAGTTGTTACTGAGCTTTCAAGGTTAAACAAAGAAATTTGGTTGTTACTAAGCTCACTTGGTCATCAAAGGGAAATATGGAAAAAATAGTTCTTACCAAGATCTCATGGATAGTGAAGGAATTTAGTTTTTATCGAGTTAACTTGGTAGCCAAAGGATTTTGCAGATGTTGCAATGTTAATCAAGTCAAGATGGTTAACTTAAGAAATTATTTCTAGGTCGGCCAATAAAGGATTTCATTGATTATGAAATAACATCTATTTATTTAAAGTAATATTTGTAGCCAACTGATGTATGATTTATTGGTAAATATAACTTATGAATGAGCTGACTTGATAATCTGAATGGTATATATGAGAAGTCAAGTTGAAAATTCTAAGCGCAAGTGATGGATTTGATGTAATATGAATGAGAAGGATGACTGATTATTGTGAAAGCAAATTTTGAAAGATGATCAGAGATCATTGAGGACCAAAAAAGATATATTTGATTGAAAAAGGATCTAATAGTGCAGAATAAAGATCTGTAATCAGCAAATTCAATTGCATCCTATTCAGGTCAATTCATTGTTACTTTCTAATCATTGTAGCAGTGATTTCAAATCTCTTAACAGAGTTGGTTTAACCGCCATTTTGTAAATTCTCTAACAAGGTGACAATTTAGTTTAATTGTACTAAAGACCTCTAGCAAGGCCACTCCTAATAGGGTGATTAAATCCTCTAATAGGGTCACACCTAACAGTGTGTATTGTAACCTTTAATAGGGTTGGCTCCTAACAGGGCTCACTTTAGAATAGTGAAAGTTGGTAGCTAGTTACTTGGTGGTTTTTCCCATATTGAATTTTCACGTTAAATCTGGTGTCTCTCATGTTCATTTTATTTGCTTTTGCATGCATGAATCCTTGAAGATTAGTAACAAGTTAATTTACCAAGTTACAACATTTTTGTTTACCGAGTATCAGTAGTAACTAATTATTTAAGACATCTAAGGGATCTGTGAAATTATTTTTGTAGTAACTAATTCCCCCCTCCCCCGCCTCTCAATTAGTCCATCTATAATCCCAACAAGTTGGATGTATTAGGACTTACTAAGGGTGTTTTTTTAATTATGTTCATTTGTTCTTGATAGCTATTGATTCATATTTTTACCTTTGGTTTGAGTGTGTGTGTGTGTTTAGGATATTAGTTAATGTAGGACTTATAATTTGTTTGTGATAGGTTGTGTATTTCTTCTCTTTATATGGTCTTTTATGTATTGTTGGTGTAAATACATATTTACTTATTACACTTTACTTAAGTTTACTTAGGTTAATGCATTATTTTATTATTTCTTTGGTGAGTCACTTAGGACTTTGCATACTCTTATGAGTTGTCATGTTGACAATACTAGAGAAAGCAACTCTAATTCAACACATGGTGTCTACAATACTAGAGTTTGCATCATTAATTGTGTTTTTATGTAGACAACACAATTATTTGTACTCCTAATTTAGCACATGGTATCTACAACATAATTTTTCATGCTACACCTTTGTAGGCTTATCCTTACATCATCACACTTACTCTTGTGCTTAATGGAAGAAAACCCACATTTGGTGGACATGTGCTTGGTTGTATGACTTATTAGTATGCTAATTTCTAGATATTCTAGAAGTGTTCAGAGACCTTTATATACAAGTACTCCTAGTGTACTTTCATATCAATTCAAATCAATATATATTGAATGAATTTCATATCATCATTCTGATCATACTTTTTTGGTCTACTGTTGTGCTTGTGCTTGAGTTCCTTGGTCTTGGGTGAATTTATTCCTAAAGAAAATTCTTACATGGTATCAAAGCTTGGGGAGATTCTCTTCACATAGCTATTTGAGACCATTGTTGCTTCAGCACCTTGACCCAGATCCAAAGAATCTATAGAAATTGGGAGTGTCTAGAGCCAAAATGGACCTTGCCATTGCATCTAGAATGTTGATTCGATGAAAATTGACTATAAATTTGCCTATATTGGGCCATAATCAAAATTGAGGCAAATTTTTTTTGCAAACTGACACTCGAAGGCCTAATTTGCAAAATTGGTATGATCACTTCAGATCTCTAAATTCCAATTTTAGATTTGCATATTTTATCATTTGAATCTCTACTATTTTTTTTGAATCTGCATTATTTTCTGGATTTTTTTTGGCTATTAGGCTAGTAAGAGAGATTTATTGCAGGCAAATATTGGAGCTTGCAAGTGATAATCAAATATTGGCATCATATTTAGAAGGTTAAAAATGCCCAGATCAGATTTTGTTTCATCCAAATCAGACATTTGAAGCCAAATCTAGAGCCATTTGTTTTTTGGAGGGGCAACAACAATGATTCAAGAAAACAATTACAACAACAATTTTTAAACAACAATATCTCCCTCATATGGACTCCTTTTTGCAAGAATTTTTTTTAGTTTTGGGGTAAAATTTCATGATCTACACATTTGTGTAGGTGGTTTGAGATCTCTATTCTTTAATTTTTTTGCAACTCGCAAATCTCAACTTTTTCCACTTCAAATGCTTAATACGGGCTCATCTGGACACATAATCAAAAAAAAATTTTGAAAGTGCATTTTTTTGGTCTACTTTCTAGATCTACAATTAGATTATAGGTTTTATGGATAGAAATACTACTTTTAGAAATAGGCTCTAAATTGGCAAGTGGCTATAGGGTTCCCAAATCATAAATTAGAAGGTGTTAATTACTTATTTCTTCATTTTGGAGGTGTCCATAATTGATCTCATGGAGTCTTGTCACATATGTCAGTCTAGTATAAGACCAAAGTTGACATTGAGGAACTATAAAAAATGGAGTGCTTTGATGCTTGATCATCTAAAAGAACATAAGGAAGTATTTATTTCTCTATATTCAAAGATACCACCTTTATTCAAATATCTTCATCTTCTTATTTGCTTTAAGTATAGAAGTATGAGTAAGGAATCTTTTGCTCCTCTTCTTATGGAAATTTTTCCTCATGATGTTTAGATGGCTCTTTGGGAAGCATATGGAGATCCATGAGTCCCTCCATTTCTAGAGGACATTCTATCTTTAGTAGCTTTAGCTTTGGTTTTTTCCAACTCTAGATGAGATAACACCTCTTGATGCTCCTGTTGATACTATTGATCCAGTTCCAGCCATATATGCTTCTAATTCAATGCAACATGAAACACCATGTCTTCCTACTTTAGCTTCATGGGATGACTTCCTTCTAGATATTGTAGGTCTATTCATGGAGTCTCACATTGAAGATGTGGGAGACATCATTGATCACATTCATCTTCTCTTTGTTGAGTAGACTGTTTCATGCATTATGGAAACTAATCATGACACTGACAATAGTGCTTTAACAAATTTAGTTATGTGAGGTCCTATTGATAGATATAGGAAGAGGTCACAACATAAAAAAATTCCACATGCACATATTGCCATAGTAATAGGTTTAGAATAGCAAGGTACACCTAGTCTTCCAGCTCCAACATCAGGTGATGAATTCTTGATAGATATTTTAAGTTTATTCATGAAGTCATCTATAGTAGATTTGGGAGACATCATTGATGATATACATCTTCTTTTTGATAAAAAAAAATCCTTCTTTAGTTGTTGCAAGGGCTCATTTTGACCCTCTTGTCCATTCTCTACATGATCAATCTTCACAGGTTGATATGATTGTGGATTCCTATGTATAGTAGTTGTAGGAGGTCTCTTTATCATTTGAGGAGAAAATTGGTTCTTTGGGGCATGTTCTAAATCCATCCTTGCTAGATCTAACATTGTTGTTTTTAGCAGTATTGGAAGGGTCACCTATCAACATTGACACAAGGATAGTTAAGCAGGTTTCTGAGACACCATTCATCATCTAGATTCTTTCTACACATAGGGGAAGCATCTCACCTATACCTCTACCATTGTTTCTTCCAAAGGGGAGGAACATTATTCAATGCTCATGAATCAACTTCTACATTGGAGCATCTCTCACTAATCAACACACTACATTTGGGGGGGTGGGGGACTACCTTGTCTCCTTCTTCTTCTCTTTTATGGGGAGGACTTTTTCCTCTTATGGGGTTTTTTCCTTCTTCTCTATTGTATATACTTGATATATGTTGTAATGGGGGGTCTTGATTACTCCATCCATCCATGCATCTTATCTTTTCATCTCTCTTTTTGGGGGAGGGTTTTTCCCATGAGGTTTTCCTTCTTTCTCCACTTTATGAGAGATTGCATTTCATTATGTACATGGGTACCTAACATGGCCTAGTAGCCGAGACCCATTATGCATTTCATGTTAGCTTTCATAAGCTTAAATGTATTCCCCTAAGTTACACTTAAGGGAGGGTGTTGGGTGTAAATAAGTATTTACTTATTACGCTTTACTTAAGTTGACTTAGGTTAATGCATTATTTTATTATTTCTTTGGTGAGACACTTAGGAGTTTGCATACTCTTATGAATTGTCATGTTGACAACACTGGAGAAAGCAACTCTAATTCAACACATGGTGTCTACAACACTGGAGTTTGCATCATTAACTGAGTTTTCATGCAGACAACACAGTTATTCACACTCCTAATTTAGCACATGGTGTCAACAACATAATTTTTCGTGCTACACATTTGTAAGCTTATCCTCACATCATCACACTTACTCCCATGCTTAATGGAGGATAACCCAAATTTTGTGGACATGTGCTTGGTTGTATGACTTATCAGTATGCTGATTTCTAGGCATTCTAGAAGCATTCTAGAGGCCTTTATATATAGGCACTTCTAGTGTACTTTCATATCAATTCATATCAATATATATTGAATGAATATCATATCATCATTCTGATCATAATTTTTTCATCTACTGTTGTGCTTGTACTTGAGTTCCTTGGTCTTGGGTGAGTTTTTCCCTAAGTTAAAGTCTTACATGTATATCCAATAATCATGACATGATGCAAGTGTTGGAATTAAAGGTAGAGTAACTGAGAGGGGGGTGAATCAGTTACTTACAAAAATTAATCCACAGATCCCTTAGATGTCTTAAAGATCTAGTTACTGCTGATACTTAGTAAACATAACAAAAATATTGTAACTTGGTAAATTAAACTATTACTTGTCTTCAAGAAAACATGCATGCAACTGAAAATAAAATGAACACGAGAGACACCAAATTTAACGTGGAAACCCAATATGGGAAAAACCACCAAGTAACTAGTCACCAATTTTTCACTCTTCTGAAGTGAGCCCTATTAGGAGCCAACCTTGTTAAAGGTTACAATATACACTATTAGGTGTGACCTTGTTAGAGGATTTAATCACCCTATTAGGAGTGGCCTTGCTAGAGGTTTTTAGAACAATTCAACCAAATTGTCACCTTGTTAAAGGATTTACAAAATAGTTGTTAAACCAACTCTGTTAAGAGATTTGAAATCACTACTACAATAGTTAGAAAGCAACAATGAATTGACCTGAACAAGATGCAACTAAATTTGTTGGCTACAGGTCTCTGTTCAGCATCATTAGATCCTCCTTGATCAAATATGGCTTTGCTGCTCCTCAATGATCTCTGATCATCCTTCAAATTTGCTTCCACAATAATTAGTCTTCATATCACATTAATTCCACACACTTCCACACACTTAGAATTTGCAACTTGAGCTCTTATACCATTTAGATTGTCAAGTCAGCTCATTTACATGTTACATTTACCAATTAACCATACATCAGTCGACTACAGATATTACTCTAAATAAATAAATGTTATTTTATAAAATAATAAAATCCTTTACTGGTCGACCCTGCTTAATAAATACTGGTTCCAAAAATTTCCTAAGTTAACCTTCTTGACTCGGTTAACATTGCAATATTGGTAAAATCCTTTGGCTACTGAGTGTACTCGGTAAGAACAAAATTCCCTCATGAGAGCTCAGTAAGAACTACTTCTGCCACATTCCCTTTGATGACCAAGTGAGCTCGGTAAGAATTATTTCTGCCACATTTTCTTTAATGACCAAGTGAGCTCAGTAGATTCTATCATTTTGCCTCACTAACCATCTGAGCTCAGTAAACACTATCTTTTGCCTTGCTGACCTTCTGAGCTTAGTAGAAACTGTCCTCTGCCTTCCTGAGCTTCTAAGCTCGATAGATGTTGTCCTTTGCCTTGCTGACCCTCTAAGCTCGATAGACATTGTCCTTTGCCTTGCCAACCTTTTGAGCTTAGTAGACACTATCTAATGATTGATATGACATTTGCGTGACATCAAAAACAACACAAAATTTGAACAATTGTATCCAATAATCTCCCTCTTTGGAATTGATGGCGACACAATATGTCATAGCAGAATGAAATTTGAAAACAAATCTTTTACTGACAGAATACTTCACTTTCTTTTTCAAATACAACAAACTCCCTCTTTCATTATAATCTCTCCCTCTTGCACAAACTCTTATTATTTTGCAAATTTTAGAAAGATATGACAGTATATTCTCCCTCTTTGACAACATATGTCAAAGACAACTCAAAACAACTGAGTAGCATTATACCTAATGTACTGATTATGTCTTCAATTGTTTGTTGCATCAATTGATAGCTCTTCAATTTTGTTTCTGTTGATGCATCACTAGAACTTTATTTTAGTGAGCTTCAGATAGGGGAATGACCCCTAACTTACCTCTTAGATACAAGAATGCAACTTTAGGTAAAGGCTTTGTGAATATGTCAGCAATTTGTTCCTTTATATGGACATATTCCAATCTTATTTCCTTTTCTTATACCAATTCTCTAACAAAGTGATACTTTATGGCAATATGCTTGGTTTTTGAATGCATCACTAGATTCTTGGAGATGTTAATTGCACTTGTGTTATCACAAAACATAACAACAGGTTCTTTGATTTCTTGCTTCATACCTTCCAATAATTGTTTAAACCACACAATGTTTGAGCAATTTACTGCTACTGCAATATATTCAACCTTTGTTGTGGATTGAGATGTACAATTCTACTTTTTTCTTGTCTAAGAAACCAACCTTTTTTCAAGAAAGAAAGCTTCTCCACCTGTGCTATTTTTGTCATCAATATTTCCTACCCAATCTGAATCAGTGAACATCATTAAATCCAGTTTTCCTCCAAGTTTATACCATAATCCATATTCTTCAGTTCCTTTTAAGTATCTCATGATCCTTTTGATTGCCATCATGTGATTTTCTTTTGGTTTTGCTGAGAATCTTGCTACAATTCTTACTGCAAGGGAAATGTCTAGTCTTATGTGCACTACATATTGCAACTTTCCAATCATGGATCTATACAATGTTTAATCCACTTCCTTTGATTCATCATCCTTGGTCAGTTTTGATCCAGTACACATAGGAGTCCCAACTGGTTTGCAGTCCTCCATACCAAACTTTTTTAGTATATCCTTGATGTATTTAGATTGAGTGATATAGATGTCATTCTTACTTTGTTGAATTTGAAGACTAACAAAGAATTTGATTTCACCAAACTTTGACATTTCAAATTCCTTGTTCATTTGTTCTAAAAATTCTTTGCAAAGATCATCATTTCTTGTGAAAAAAGTATCATCTACAAATATTTCTACCAAAACAATCTTATTATCTGGTCCTTCCTTTATGTACAAACTACTATTGTCATTAGTTCTTTGAAAACTAATCTGAATAAGATAGTTATGCAATCTTTCATACCATTCTCTAGGGGCTTGTTTCATACCATATAATGATTTATGCAATTTGCAGACCATGTCCTTATCTGGATCAACAAAACCTTCAGTCTATTCAATGTAAACCTCTTCATCCAATATGCCATTGAGAAATGCTGACTTGACATCCATATGATAAAATTTGAATCCTTTGAATGTAACATATGCAAGTAAGGTTCTAACACCTTCCAATCTTGCAATAGGAGCAAAATTTTCTCCATAGTCTACACCTTCTTCTTGAGAGTATCCTTTGCATACCAGTCTAGCTTTGTTTGTTGATACCTTACCATCTTCATTGAGTTTGTTTCTGAATACCCATTTTGTCCCAATCACATTTTTGTCTTTGGGTCTAGGTACAAGAGTCCATGTTTTATTTTTCTCTATCTGTTCTATCTCTTCATTCATAGCTTCAATCCAACTTTCATTGTATAGTGCATCTTTGACATTTCTAGGTTCAAAATCAGCAAGTAAGCAAGTGCCTTTCAACTTGCTCCTAGTCATTGTTCCTTTTGATTTATCCCCAATGATCTAATCTCGTGCATGATGCCTTCTGACATATTTGGCTAACATGGGCTCCTTCCCTTTTGAATGACTTTCACTATTTTCCTTCTATGTTTCAACTTTTGGTTCTGATTTTGGTTGCTCAGGCTCGGTAGATGCTAACTCAGTAGCTTCTATTTGCATCTCGAGTTCTTGCAACTCGGTAGGTACTGACTCGGTTTGAACTTCTTGTGACTTGGTTAATGAAGTTGAGAATTTTGGATTAATAGGTATACTTGGCATTGTATTAGGTTCAATGTAAACAAATCTTCTATAGCCTTTAGGTTCCTTTTTGCTTTCTTCTTCTGTTCTTTCTACAAACTCATCAACTTTCACATGTGCACTTTCTATGACTTTGTGAGTAGATAAGTTCAAAAATCTATATGCTTTTCTTTTGCAAGAGTATCCAAAAAATATTCCTTCATCACTTTTTACATCAAATTTACCTTTTCTAGATTCTTTCAAAATATAACATTTGCTTCCAAATACTTTTAGATAACTTATATTGGGTTTGTAGCCATACCACAACTCATACGGTGTTTTGAATGAGTCCTTTTTCAGCTTTACTCATTTCAAGGTATAAATTATAGTGCTAATAGATTCCTTCCAATATTTGATAGCAATGTCTTTCTCAATCATTAAATTTCTTGCACAATCCATGATAGATTTGTTCCTTCTTTCTACTAATCCATTTTGTTTTGGAGTTCCAAGTGCTAAAACTTATCTTTTGATTCCCCCTTCAATGCAAAAGTTATTGAACTCATGTGAAATGAATTCACAACCTTTGTCAGATCTTGAGCATTTCAGTCTTTTGCCTATTTTCTTTTCTACTCTAGCCAAATACCATTTGAACTTTTCAAATGCTTCTAATTTCTCTTGGAGGTACATGACAGTCATCATTCTTGAATAATCATCAACAAATAGAATAAATAATTTTTCACTAGTATAACTTTCAATGCCAATAGGTCCACACAAATCGGTATGCACAATTTCTAGAACTTCTTCAGTCTGATAGTTTTTTCTTTTAAAACTAGTCTTTCCCATTTTACCAATTTGACAATTCTTGCATAGACCAACCTCATGTTTCTTTATGTCAGGAATACCTCTTACTTTCCTAAATTTACTGATCTTTATCAAGTTGTCAAAGTTTACATGACATAAACTCTTATGCCATAACCAACTTTCTTCAATTTGAGCAATGAAACATGAACATTCACCAAGTTCAAGATAAAATAAGTTACCTTTTGTTTGAGTGCCTAATCCAATCAACTTTCCTTTGCCATTCAACAATCTTTCTTTTCCATGCATAAATTCTACTTTGAATCCATTATTGATTAGTTGTGCCACACCCAAAAAATTATGATTTAGTCCTTCTACCCAATATGCATTATCACATTCAAGTTCTTTGGTTAGTGAGATTCTTCCTTTTCCTCTTATACAACAAGGTTCATTGTTACCAAATCCTACACTGCCACCATCATAGTCTTCAAAGTATTCAAACTTAGTTTTATCACCGATCATGTGATGAGAACAACCATTTTCTATGATCCATGTATCATTTCTGCTCATATGAGAAATAAGTGCCATTTCCTCATCATTATTAGACTTATCTTTCATAGCACTGTAGACAAATTCATCTTCTTCTTCATCATTAGAATCATTATAATCTTTAGCCATAAAACATGTTTTCTTACCTTTATCCTTGAATGATTTGAAGTCTTTCTTTCCATTGTACTTGTGACCTTTCTTCTCATCTTTATTTTGCTTATTTGGGCACCTAGCTATAGTATGTCCAATTTCTTCACAAGAAAAGCAAATTAGAGGAACCTTACCTTTGTATTTCCCTTTGCCTCTTAAATATTTTCTTGCTAGTAGAGCTTTAACCACTTCAAGATCACTATCTGAATGTTTTTCTGATTCGTCATTACTATCTAATTGTGGATCCTTCATCTTTTTCCCTTTTTCTTGGAGTTAAAGCTCAGCTTCAAATGATAATTCAACATTCTTGGTAGCTGGAACATAATTGTCATAGTTGTCTAACTCAAATGCAGTCAATCTTCCAACTATGGCCTCTAAATTTATTTTAAGATTTGCCTCACATCTTCTTTCTTGAATTGTAGAGACTCTGATTACATAAATGGGAAGTAGAGTTCTAAGAAATTTACTTATAACTATCTCCTCATTGATGTCTCCTCCAAATGCTTTGATTGCCCTAACACATGCTTTAACTCTTTCAACATACTTTGCAATGTTTTCATCCTCTCTCATCCTCATTTGATCAAATTGTCCTCTCAAACTTTCTGCTTTGGCTCTTCTTACATTATCATCTCCTCCATAGATCTCTTTCAGCTCATTCCACATTTCAAAGGTAGTTTTACAATCCTTGATGTCATCAAATTCTTCATAACTTAGAGCAGATGCTATATCTATCATCATGTTATTGTGAGTCTTTTTTTTAGCAATATCATTGACAGATAATGTACCAGAAGGTTCTTCATATTTTTCATCAAGGTACTTCAGCCCTGTATCACCAATAGAAGCCAGATGAAGCCTCATCAATCCTTGCCATGCTAATAAGTTGTCCCTGTTAAGTCTTGGAATTTCCCTTTTGTAAGACATTCTAATCTTTAGCTTAGATCCTTGAAATTTTTTTCTATAAGCACTAAAATCTTTGATACCAATTGTTGGAATTAAAGGTAGCATAACTGAGAGGGGGGGTGAATCAGTTACATACAAAAATTAATCCACAGATCCCTTAGATGTCTTAAAGATCTAGTTACTACTGATACTCGGTAAACATAACAAAAATGTTGTAACTCGGTAAATTAAACTGTTACTTATCTTCAAGAAAACATGCATGCAATTGAAAACAAAATCAACACAAGAGACACCAGATTTGACATGGAAACTCAATATGGGAAAAACCATCAAGTAACTAGTCACTAATTTTTCACTCTTCTTAAGTGAGCCCTATTTAGAGCCAACCCTATTAAAAGTTACAATACACATTGTTAGGTGTGACCCTGTTAGAGGATTTAATCACCCTGTTAGGAGTGGCCTTGCTAGAGGTCTTTAGAACAATTCAACTAAACTGTCACCTTGTTAGAGGATTTATAAAATGGCTATTAAACCGAATTTGTTAAGAGATTTGAAATCACTAGTACAATGGTTAGAAAACAACAATGAATTGACCTAAACAAGATGCAACTGAATTTGTTGGTTATAGGTCTCTATTCAGTATCATTAGATCCTCCTTGATCAAATATGGCTCTGCTACTCCTCAATGATCTCTGATCATCCTTCAAATTTTCTTCCACAATAATTGGTCTTCATATCACATTAATTCCACACACTTCCACACACTTAGAATTTGCAACTTGACCTCTTACTTATACCATTTAGATTGTCAAGTTGGCCCATTTACATGTTACATTTACCGATAAACCATACATTAGTCAGGTATAGATATTACTCTAAAAAATAAATGTTATTTCATAAAATAATGAAATCCTTTACTGGCCAACCCTGCTTGGTAAATACTGCTTCCAAAAATTTCCTAAGTTAACCTTCTTGACTTGGTTAACGTTGCAATATCTGTAAAATCCTTTGGCTACCGAGTTTACTCGATAAGAACTAAATTCCTTCATGAGAGCTTGGTAAGAACTACTTCTGCCACATTCCCTTTGATGATTGAGTGAGCTTGGTAAGAACTATTTTTGCCACATTTCCTTTGATGACTGAGTGAGCTCGATAGATTCTATCCTTTTGCCTCACTGACCATCTGAGCTTGGTAAACACTATCTTTTGTTGTGCTAACCTGTTGAGCTTGGTAGACACTTTCTTTTGCCTTGCTAACCTTCTGAGCTCAGTAGACACCGTTCTTTTCCTTGCTAACTTTCTGAGCTTGGTAGACACTGTCCTTTTCCTTGCTGACCTTCTGAGCTTGATAGACACTATCTGATGACTAGTATGATATTTGTGTGACATCAAAGACAACACATAATTTGAACAATTGTATCCAACAACAAGGTGAGAGAATTCATGCATGAGACAATGATCACTTTTTGTTGTTGTAGGTATCTTGATAGAGAACATGGGGGATTTTGATTCATGATGGTAAATGTTGCTAAAGGGATTGATCCCTTTTTCATATTTGTGCTTACTTTCCCATTATGAAATGTTTAGAAAAAAAAATGGGATAATGTTAGAAAGTAGGTGTTCTACACCTTGCATAATGATTTTTTAAATTATAATTATTTTATTATGTAAATGTTGTACCTAGGAGTATCTAGATAGATGTGCAACATGTTGAAATTCTTTTGGAATGTTCTCAGGGTCACTTGGTGTTGTATTGTAACATTGTAATATAATGTTGATATAATAAGTTAATATTAGAGAAAGAGAATTAATCAAGTACCCAATGTTAAATGTGGGGCCAATGAGTTAATTAGTACATGGTTTATGTAATACCACTTAATGGTTTTGTGGGACCTTGTTTCTATGAAATAACCAAAAAGGGTAGTTTCCAAGGTTATCCATATTAATATTTGTAGAGTTTGATATCATTTATAAGATGTGTAGTTACTTTCTCGATCACATAGAGTGCCTATTTATAGTCAAGACTTCAAACGATTTCATGTATGTATCATCATTGAATAATGCATACATGATGGATGATTTTGGAGGTGGGAATTATCTCATGGGAATTTCCCTAGGGTATATATCTTGTCATATTTTTGTAGGTTCAATGTCTACACTTAAGTAGATAGATCCTGAGTACTTATTTACTTGATTTATCATATGGGTTATACAAGAATTTGCATTATATGAATGTTAGTTTCCAATTAAAAAAATTATTAAGATATTTGAAAGGGATGAAAAATTTTGTTTTGTGGTATAAAAATATGGTGATGTCTCTCTAAAGACTTATACAAATACCTGATGATAGAAGAAATGGTGCTCATGGTCAATTTTTCTTATAATATATATTGGTCTCTTGGGTGAGGAAGAAACAAGATTCATTGTCATTATCAACAATAGAAATATAGTGTATTACAACATCACCTTGTTGAACTTAGTGATGTGGATGAAAAAAAATCCAAGATATCAAGGTTATATATAACTACCCTATTCCTACCATGTGTGACAATACAAGTACAATCAACATTTTAAAGAATGCAATGATACATTTAAGAAGACACACATTCTATTCTTGTCATGTTCTAAGAGAGAAAGCCATTGAGAAATAATTCCGATGAATTTATGTACCTACAAGGATAATATTACTAACATTTTCACTAAGGAATTGTCAAAGGATGCTTTGAAGTGTCTCTAGAAAAAGTAAGGGTTTTTTCCCCTCCTTCCAATTAGATGCATAAAGTGGTGAATCTTTTGAGGAGGATAAATTCAAGGTTTATCTATTATTTATTATATTGGTTTTGTAATAGTATGAGTCTCTATCATCATTAATATCAACAAGATGAGATAAGTAGCTAAAAATACATATAATATGGTAAGTAGGAGGTATTTTCCACAACAAGTCAAATTGTGATATTACTATCAGGATTTAACTATGTAGTTTTTGACTCAAACTCATTGATCCATGTTTCATGATTAGTGATTCACACATGAATCCATATCTCATTAGAATAAATGGAACACTTGTCACTCATTGGATCTAGGTGATGCTCATAGAGGTGAAGCAGTAGGACTTCTTGGGAGGTCACCCATCCCAATACTATTCTAGCTTGAGCACACTTAACTACATAGTTTCCTCCATGATTAAAACCACTTTTCTTGCAACCCAATTTTGTAAATATTCATCAAGTGTTGTGCCTTATGAACCATTCATTAGAAATCCCCTTAAGCTCATCAATTGATAAATAGGAAGTATTTTCCACAGTAAGAAAAATTGTGATATTTCTATTAGGATTTAACTATGTAGTAGGAGATATTTTCCATTTATTCTTATGAGAGATGGATTCATGTGTGAATCACTACTAATTAAACATGGGCCAATTATTTTGACTAAAAAACTACACAGTTAAATCCTAATAGCAATATCAAAATTTGACTTGGAGTGGAAAATACCTCCTACTTATCAATTGATGAGCTTAAGGGGATTTCTAATGAATTGTTCATAAGGCACAACACTTGGTGAAGGTTTTACAAATGGGGTTGCAAGTAGAGTGGTTTTAACCATGGAGGAAATGTTAGAGTAATAAAGTATTTTATTATTAATTAGATCATACTAATTTAATTATTAAGCTGCTTATTATCTCTAGTTTACTTAAGCTAAACTTTGTGCATATAATAATCAATTCTTTTAATAATTATTATCATGCAACCTAGGTTAGATTCCCGTTAGGGCTTTGATCTCCTCCACAAGGATGATCTATCTTTGTAATTCATAAATTCACTTTTGATAATAGAAATTTCTCATTTTCCTCATCAAGAATGTCTCATCTTTGGATCTGGGAATTCAAGCCTCCATAGATTTTTGCTTCTCTCTTCTATGAGAGGTGTTTGTATGTAGGTGATTCTTGTGAGCTGTGGGACTAATATTTCATCAACTTTAACATGGTATCAAAGCTCTAGATTTTCATGCCTATATTCTATTTATGAGAGTTTTGTCTTGGCTTTCATATCTATGCTTTTTCTTTCAAAGGGTTTCATTTTTAGAGGATTTTTATATTGGATCTCAAGGGTGGGGTCACTGATTTCAGGTCTCTTTGAGCCCAAATAGACATCACTATTGAGCTTAGAGCACCCAAAAAACCTTATTTTTATATAAAATTTGTCCAATTTGGACATGGTTAGAATATGAGGCAATATAAATATTGCTCCTAGAATGAGCACATTTCTTGAGGTGGTGATTTTATGATTTTTGGCAAAAAAATTGAAATTTTTTGACACATAAATCATTTTTTTGGCACAAATTTTTTTTTTTTTTGACATGCGAATCAAGGTGCTTTTGCACAAAAATAGATGCAATTTGACATTAAAATTGAGGTAATTTTTGGTACTAGTGGGCATGCTTTCTAAGACATTTTGGCAAAGATTCTGAGGTGGTAAAAAAATTACTTTTCCCTTTTGACTCTTTTTTGACCTACTTGTGGTTTTTTGGCTATAACTTGCTCATACAGACTTCATTTTTTGCAAATGAGATATCATCAGAAAGTTAATTCACAACCCATCATGATGGTTTATTTTATTTGAACTTTTGATTCTATTTGGTTTCCATTTTATGTAGTCAAATTCAAATTTTCTATTTTTCACTCTGAGAGGCATGTCTTGAGACATTTTATTTTCTAGTTTTGCTCCAGGCACATCTCATTCATTTTTATTTTTTTTGCATTATGGTGGATATCTTAGTTGTTTAAGGTTTGGGGATCAATTTTTTTTCTTTAGATGATTTTTCATGAGTTGTATTATCTCATGTATTAGCCTTATGTCCCTTTTAATCTTTGTTGACATCCTTTTCTAGTATTTCTGCAAACACAATAAGATAAAGTGCCACTCTATTGCATTTTGGGATCTTCCACATCTTTGTGTTTTGATGTACTCACACTACATTATAAAGTGACTTGGGAGGTTTCATGTTGGCCATATTTTCCATCTTCCTTTGTCAAGTGAGTTTTCCTTCCACAACATTAGTCTCATGATGTGTCAATGGCACATGCCATTATAGGGGTAAGTGCACCAAGATGGTGTATAAAAAAGTGGACACCCCCCCCCCCCCCCCCCCCCCCCCCGCCTTGCAAAGAAAGAAATATTTTCAATAACCTGATTGGGTTTTTAAAAACCTGATTGAGTTATATGAAATTTCAAAAAGTGGCTAGGCTTGGTTACTAAGCCTAGAAAAAATACATAAAAAATAAAACCCTATTAGGTTTTGAAACCCAATCAAGTTTCTAGGATGAAAAATCTATTCTAAACCCGATCGAGTTTTGAAGAAATAAAAATAAGCTCCACTTTGGTAGCCATAACTTTCACATCTGGACTTTGATTTACTCTGTCCAAAATGTGTTGGAAAATATTGGAGAGATATACAATATTGTGCAACTAAAATAATAGTAGGAAATCAATAATTTTTTTTCCATCTATTATAATCAATCATGGTCTAAAATAAGTAGTCATTATTTTCCAAACATGGGGCAAATAGGTAGGTAAGAGTATCATGATAGTTTTTATCTTTGTATCATCTCTTTCACTCCCTCTATCCCTTTCTCATACACAAAATCACTCAATCATTCACTCCCTAACTCTTACTAACTCTTAGCTTCTCTCATTCTCACACCAATTGCTAACCCCTCTCTCTCTCTCTCTCTCTCTCTCTCTCTCTCTCTCTCTCTCTCTCTCTCTCTCTCTCTCTCTCTCTCTCTCTCTCTCTATCTTATCCCCTTCCCTCTCACTCTCTCACTCTCTCTATCCTATCTCCCCTCCCCCTCCCTCTCTCTCTCTCTCTCTCTCTCATACACACACACACATTCGCTTGTCTCTCTTACTCTCTCTATCTTATCCCCTCTCTCTCTCCATCTTATTTCCCCCATCTCTCTCCATATGTCTCACTCTCTTCATCTTATCCCCCCCCCCTCTCTCTCTCTCTCATCTTATTCCCCCTCCCTCTCTCTATCTTATTTCCCCCCTCTCTCCATCCTAACCCATTCTCTCCATATTTATCACTCTCTCTATCCATGTATAATCCCCTCTCACTCTCTCCATCCTATCCTGCTATGTCTTTCTCTCTCTCTATCTCTCTCTCATCATATCCCCTCTCTTTCTTCCTATCTTCTACTCTCTATCTATGACCCGTAATCCCTAACACCTCCTCTCTCTCTCTCTCTAATCCTTGAAATGGGAACTTCACATAAAGAGAGTCAGAGATAGAGATAGATAGAGAGAGAAAGTGATAAGAAGAGGGAGAGGGGATATGATAAGAGAGAGTGAGAGAGAGATGAAGTGATGGAGAGAGGGACATAGGAGAGAGATTATGGAATATAATAGAGAGAGATAATTAAAGAGATGAATTAATGGAGAGAGGGACATAGGAGAGAGATAAAGGGATATGATGGAGAGAGAGAGGGGAGATAGGATGAGAGAAATATGAATTGGTGGAGAGAGAGGGTCACATGATAGAGAGAGATTAGGGGATAAGAGAGAGAGAGAGGGGATAAGATACTAGAGAGTGAGATAGAGGTGGAGAGAGAGAAAATTTTATATTATGCTTAATTCAAATTGATGGAAAATAAAATTTTGATGACATAGGATTTAGTTATCTATGCCATGTTGTAGATCTCTTCAATATCTTTCCCACTCAGTTTGAATAGAGTCAATCAGATTCTGTATGTGAAAGTTATGGCCTTTGGAGTAAAGCCTATTTTTAGTTCTTCAAAACTTGATCAAGTTTTGAATAATTTGATCGAGTTTTGAATAGCCTGATTGGTTTATTTGAATCCTAGAAACCCAATTGGTTTATGGCTTGGTGATAGCATAGGGAAACAACCCAAAGGCTTTGAAGACTATTTTCCCTCCAATTGTTTTCCTTTAGACATTTTTTCATCTCCTAAGATGAATTCTCATCTTTTCCTTTGTCAAGTTTTCTAATGGTGAAGTGGGTATCTCTAAAAATACTTCCATAATATCACACGTCTTCTTAGCATTCTAACCATATAAATTTTTCTATTTTTGGACAATATTAGCAATGCAAACTCTAATTACTTTTGCCAATGCCTTAGCACTCCTCATAGACATATGTCTACCATTTTTTAAATAAAATTTTATACACTCAACCAAATTCAAAATATATCATATATTATTGTTCTACACTTGATTCTATACACTTTTTAAAACAAAGTTTTCATTTTTTATTATTTTGATGCAAGTTATGCTCAACACATGAACAAGTACCAAAATTTCAGGATGTAGTCAGTTCAATAATTCATAAAAAAAAAATACTCACCATAAAATTACAAAAATATACACAACTTCTAGATATGAGTCTTATCTATTATCCTACCAAAGGGATATGCAAGATACTAAATATAACTTGGTCTTTTGTGTTGCACACAAAAATAACTATGTTATGTTTTCTAAAAATATCAAGGACTATTTTTTGTGTACACAGGGTTTGAACCACCTAATCTTATCCATTTTGTAAAAACTCTAGTAGTTTAGAAAGAAGATTCAAAGTACTACAATTTATATTTTTTATACATCTTGACACTTTTAGTTGATGACCCTCAAATATCTCATCCAAGTTCTAGTTTACCTGATTACAGAAAAAAACTGTCCACTTATACCCCCTTTTTGTACACCATCTTGGTGCACTCACCCATAAGTATTTGTACTTCTTTTGCACTCTTGATGTTCCTAGTTCTTGTTTTTGTAGGAGATATTGCATTTAGTTTCAGTATTCATATCTTACCTCTCAACATTATAGGGAGCCTATGTTGGTTCTATTGCTTTCTTGGTTCAATGGAGTGAGATATATATTCAATATTCGATCCTATGTACTAGGTGATTATAGTGGTTGGATACCTATGCATTTTAGTGAGATGGATAATTTACCATATAAACATTCTTTCAATCCTATTTTTGGAGGCCATAAAGATACCTTCCATTATCAATTGATCATCTCTTTAGACTTATTCTTCACTACTTGGTCATGTTCTATATAATGGAGATTCTTTAGATCAATGGTTTGGAAATATTTGTAGCTTCATGATTCAGAGATATTCTTCATGATCATATTTTATTCCTATTTTTTGGGACATTCCCTCATTTGGAGGCTTCTTTACTCCTTCACTAGTTCCTTCCAACATTATTTCCATCTCTTTTTGGAGTAGGGTTTTTTCCCATATGGTTTTATCTATTTCTCCTCTTTTTAGAAATTTGGTTGTGCTTGGGTACCTCATCAATATTTGTTGTCAAGATCCAAATTTACTTTCAATAGTAATTTCTAAGTTTTTAGCTACTCCCTAAGTTTATCTTAAGGGGGCTATTAGAGTAATAAAGTATTTTCTTATTGATTTAATTATTAAGTCACTTATTATCTCTAGTTTACTTAAGCTAAACTTTGGGCATATAATTATTAATTCTTTTATTAATTATTATCATGCAACCTAGGTTAGATTTTCGTTAAGGCTTTGATCTCTTTTATAAGGATGATCTCTCTTTGTAATTCATTAATTCACTTTTGATAATAGAAATTTATCTTTTTTCTCATCAAGAATGTCTCATATATGGATCTAGGAATTCCAACCTCCATAGCTTTTTCTTCTCTTTTTCTATGACAAGTGTTTGCATGTAGGTAATTGTTGATCTCAGATTGTTTTTAACAATTGAGTGTCAACACACTTAAGTCATTTTCTAAGTTCATGTTGAACTAGTAATGCATGCCAAGTATGATATGTAAATGCAAGACTGTGTTGAGTTGCAATGAGTGTCGAGTCACTCAAGTGCCAAGTAAACAATACATGTCGAATGATTCAAGTGCCAAGCAAATAGTAGATGTTGAGTAGTTTAGGTGTTGAGTCAGAAACAAAATTATAGTATGTGTCAAGCATCAGTAATTTCAAGTGTCAAGAATGACAGATTAGACATATTTGTTTGTGATTGCACAAACAACTACATAAATCATTTTTCAATTGACCTAAGGATAGAATATGATCTTTTGAAGATAAGGATGAATCTATATTTAGATTCCCTATGCAATTACATGTAGCCAATTAGAAAAAGGGAAGGATTAAAAGCAGTAAAAAGGATGAATCTTGACCATAGATTCATGCCTAACCCTAAGTCTTCTAGTCTTCTTAAGGAGGACAAAAGCCTAAACTTCATAATGAGCATGTAAGGAATTGAAGGAGGAGGATAGTGAAGTTTGCATGCAAAAAATAGAGCATTCATGGAGACTTAGAAGATATAGAGAGTGAATTGTAGAATTAGTTTTAGAGGAACAAGGATAGAGGATACAACATTGACATACCAGATCAGAGAAGATCAGGAAAAAAACTGTATGGATTTGATCTTTAATCAGGCTACCAGAGCTAATCACAAAATCTATGTTGAAACATCCTAACAGGTGATTTTAGTTAAATCTCCTAGGTGGAGTAGTTCTAATAAACTGTTGTAAATCCTTTAATAGGGTGACATTCCAGGTGGATGTTTTAAGAGTCCTTTAGCTAGGCACACTTCTAATAGGGTGTTGAAATCCTATAACAATGTGGAACTTAACAGTCCTTGTAAGCCTTTACCAAGGCAGGCCTTTAACAGGGCAAATCATGTATCATGGTCAACACTTTGTAACCATAATTGGTGACACTTTATTACTATATAGTGAAGAATTTTGGGTGTCATCCCCACCCTAGTTTTACCTTCTCATTTGGAGGGTTTCTAGGTAATTATATCAGGTGTCAAGTGTGTGTGTGTGTGTGTGTGTGTGTGTTTACATGTTTGGACGCATTTATTTTACATGTTATTTATAGTTCAGATATTATATGCATCTAATGAAATGGTAAAAGTTTTAATTGTTAAAGTTTGAGCTTTTTATTCACCCCCCCCTCTTAGAAGTGTATGTTCCCATTTTTAATTCCATCAATTGGTATCAGAGCTAAGTTTTTGGAAGAAGAAGCTTTGTATCTTAGAGGAAAGATAAGTTGGGAAAGACCACTAAGAACTAGGAGATTGAGATACATCTCATACTACATCAATTGAATGAAGCTAGAGATGCTTTGAAGAGTTCGCTGAAGAGAAGGAAAGAGATTGCTATAGCAAAAAATGACACACAATACAAAGAGATTGACACCACAAAGCTATTTTTTGATGGTAACTCTAATGAATTCGATGCAACAATTGTAGATCTAATGGAAAAGAATAGAGCACAAGCTTAAGAGATCAAAAATCTCAAGTTGGAGCAAGAATCACAAGCTATACTATTGTGTGAGATGACTAAACAAAAGAAGAAAGCTATAGAAGACAAGGCCATGATTGAAGAAGGCAAAAGAATTTTGGCAAACAGATTAGAAGAAAAGTCAACAAAGCTATGTAGGATCTCAAATATGCAATTGGATACCTTAAGCCAAATGATGAATGCTCATCATGAGTTGAATATCAAGGACATTGAAATAACCACTTTGAAGATGTAGAATGAACAATTGCATAATGACTTGAAAAGAGAAAATGAATTTTTTGAAAGTTTCAACAAGCCAAATGAATTCACCAAGTACTTTGAGTAAGTACTAAAATCCTCTAGATCTAGTAGAGAAACATCAAGATTGGGATACACAAGCACTAAAGAAGGAGAATCATCCAAATCTGCAAAGGAAAGGAACAATAAAAGTAAGAACTCCAAACCTACTTGTCATCATTGTGGTAAGAAAGGACATACAACTAATGTGTGCAAGAGTGAGAATACAAATCAGAATGCTAAGCCTAAGAATATGACTCATTACCACAAATGCAACAAACAAGGTCATCAAGCACATGAATGTAGAACCAAAACCATGCATGCACCAAAATTTGAAGGACAATGCTACAATTGTTAGAAGTATGAACATTGAGCCTTTGAATGCAAATTGAAGTCCACATGGTCATCAAGAAAGCCAAAAAAGGTAAGAAGCTATGAAAACTCCAATAAATGGGATTACAATACAAGATATAGTTGTCACTGTTGTCAAGAAAATGGACATGTTCCTAAAAACTATATTAGGACTCACTTCAGTGGTAACTACAAGAGATGGTTGAGTCAAACCACATGTTTCAGCTATCACAAGACTAGTCACATCAGTAAGCATTGTCCAACTAGGTCCAAGGCACCAAGTTGTGAATTTGATAAAGGTAAAGGCAAGGAAAATGTTAAACACATCATTAATGAGATGAAAAAGACATGGAAGAAGAAATATGCTAGTAGTACATCAAATGTATAAGGGATCACCTCACCTAATGGGTCAAGTGGTCACACTTCATTGAACTAAGAAAACAAGAGGTATGTGGGACTGATACTTAAAGTGTGTTGCATTATACATTAGTTCTAAAATAAATTAGCACTGAAATGATTGCATTATCATGAATTAAGATGCAAGAATTTGTGAAAAATTCAAGGTTAAATCTTCAAGTTTTCATGTTGTTGTTGATCATGAAAAGTCTTTTGTGTATGCCAAGTGAAAAACTAGTTAATGCCGAGTTGCTAGTCAAAGATAGTTAGAGTTGAGTCTGTAGTAGCTACCGAGTGAGGGAAGTCTTTATAGATCGAGTGAATTTAAAATCATGTTGATGTCAAGTTTATAATTGTACAATTACCAAGCATTAAATGTGATGTTTTGAAGGCTACAAGGTCAATTTTCACCTATTTTTTTGTCATAACAATTTTAGAGCAAGAATGAGTAGAGTGGAGAGGTGATTCACAAACCAAATCAAAGCATTTGAAAGGATTCTAGTGACGATCAAGTGCCAGTTCATCAAATTTTAAAGGTATTCTTCATTAGCTGAGTTGTGCAATTTAAATTTGTTAAACCCTAGTTTGATAAATGGCCTCTAGTTCAAAGAATGAAAAGGAGAAAGAAGCTTTTGAGGTTTAATTAGTTAGCAATGAGATCAAACAACCCAATTTCAAGGCCATCCCAAACATTTCTTATAAACAAGACCTATTAGGCACATTATCCATGATTTTGCCTAAAGTCATAATGGTACAAGATGTGAGAAAATGTTACAACTGCAAAGTAGGGGGCATAGGTGACATGGAGATAAGACAAGAATATGATAAGTTGTGTGAAAACAACATCTTGAAGGAAGAATTTAAGATTGTGGAGTGAAAGGGTTTAACTCGTGCCCTAGATTTTCCCACAGTTTTCAAAACTAAATGGATAAAAATAGTTCTAAGTAGAATTCATGATGGATGTCTATGGTTAGATGGCAGACCTATCAAGATTTCAAAAAGAATTGTTCATAGGGTGACTAGTTATCCAACCCTAGATCAGCCAAAGACCCTACGTAGTGACTCCAAAGAAGTAATTAAGAAAAATACAGGTTCTAAATGGAACAAGTGTGGAATGACCATAGATACCATTACAGATCCTTTACTTGACTTTGCAACAAGGGTTATTTCCCACAAGTTCTATCAATCAAGTATGTTAAATAGTGTACCCTACATAGCAGTTGATTTTGGCTACAAAATTGTTAAGAAAGATCATACTTATGATCTTGCAGAGCTTCAACTATAGCAAATAATGGAGAGTTTTGGAGCAATTAGGAAAAAAAAGGGGTGCTCAATGCAAATTTGAATCAACTCTAATTTTCATATTCTTCTATCTACAAAATGAATTCCCATCTTTTGGCAAAGTTGGATGGAAGACAAATATAACAGTGGCACTTTGAGATAGTTATGCCAAGCTATTTTGAAGACTTTGAAAAGTCTATGAAGCAGAGATTGAGGATACCTATTTCCTTAGTAGAAAAACACTACAATGACATCTTTTTTCTTATGGATATTGGTTACACATGCATTCAGGCAACAATACCTATGGTAAGATGGTTAAGACCCTTAGGCTATGAGATCATTGTTGATGAAGCCTCAGGTACCATTATTGCACTCCTAGTAGAAGAGATTGATAAAATAGAAAAAATATTTTGTAACTATGATGTAATGAAATCTAAAGTTGAAATAGAATTGAGTAAAATCTCCACACTAAAGAAGAAAGATAAATTAGTGAGGAAATTGAAAGAAAAATTTGGAGAAAGTGCAAGAGATGATGAAGAAGAAGATGATGAAGAGGAACAAGAGGTACAAGCACAAGAACCTCTAGCTTTAACCCAAGGCATGGGTGAGGAACAAGAAGAAGAAGGTGTCGAGGAAGAGGAAATCAAAGAGGCACCAACCCAATCAACACCTAAGAAGAGAAAATCCAAGGCACAACCTATGACTAAACCAAAAACAAATAAGACTATCAAACCTAGCCCAACAAAGCCAACTACACCAACAACCAAGGCAAGTACAAGTGCTACTACTCAAAAGGCTAAAGAGCAAGCCAAAGAGAAAACAAAGGCTACTAAATAGAAGAGCCCAGTGTAGAAGAAACAGAGGAGAAAATACATTGCACAACTAGAAACAAATGATGAAAGAACATAGTTTGAAGATACAAGTCAATTTAGAGTGGTAAGTCATGCACCTAAATTTGATCTTAAGAATATCTATGATAAAATTAAGAATAATGCAAACTTGATAGGATTAAAAAGTATTAACTTTGAAAAGCTTGGTAGAGAAGATAAGAAATAAGTAGAAGAGTTAGTTATGCAATGATGTCTAAGTTCAAAAACACTTCACTTGAATTAGACAATACAATGCCAAAGGAGTTGTATACAATTGTAGAAAATAAGTGGAATTACTACCTGAACTTGGAGAAACAAATAAGGGAATCAACACTAGTCCATGTGATGCCAGAACTAATAAAAGGGAAAATTGAAAAGGAAAATAAGAAGTATGGTAGTAGATTTGCACCTAAATATAGGGCATTCAACATACTTCAGAACAATATTGAAGATGTTGTGAAGAAATCCACTCAAATGAGGAAATTAATATATGGTCTAACAACAATTAAAGAAGGAGAAGAGGATCCCTTTAAGGGAAGAAATAATGGAGATGAAGAGGAAGACAAGGAAGATGAAATAGTAAAAGGAAAAGATGATACTACTATGGAGGAGACACAAAAGATGACAGATGAGATGGCTACAGTTGAAGAGTAGCAGGAAGAATAGAGTGTGCAGGACACACAAGTGCCAAGCATGAGCCCTCCACATGACACAAGCATGCCTGCAAAAACAATAACTATTAAATATGTTCCTAATAATTTAGCTTAGAACATCAATCCTTTAACTATAGAATATCTCAAGAAGATTCTTGATCAATGCACACTACAAGCTATATTGTGTGATAATCTAGTATTGGTCAGTATTGATGAACTTCATAAGGTAGTAGCTGATATAACAAGGGATAAGGTGAACACACAAGAACCACCTCTACCATCCCCTTCAGCTACTAGTGTTCAACCTTTAACACAAACATTAGTAGACACATCAACAAAGGTTGACACAACTGAAACAGAAGAGGAAAAAGAAACCACAATAGAGAAAACAAGATAGAAAGACACTTCTATACCTACAACACAAACACAAGGTGCCAGTTAGATCATTGTGATTGATGGAAGGATATCTGAAGAAATTAAGGACATACCAAAGGAGAAGGATTAAGATACCACTCAAGCATTTGTAACATTACCAACATCTGGCACTCCTACAAAATCTCTTTAGGATTTGAGCACTAGAGATATACTACTATAGATAATAGCACTAGGCTCAAGTTCCTCCAAGGTTACTAAGGTAATTCACTATGGAGATGCAACTCTAGATGAAGAAATAATGATACCTAAATATGATTATGCAACCATAACATTAGATCAAATATGCGTAATGCAACAAGCCTTGGAAAAGAAGAAAAATCAAGAAATACTAAGGAAGGATTATAGACAGAGGCAAGCATTACAAGAAATCAAAGACATCTTATTAGATGCATTCATCTTGCAAATACTTGAAGAGTCAAAGCCACTATTGGAATAGTTATCACAAATTATGGAATAGGTGAACAATGAAGACCACCTGGACACCATTGTAAAACTATTGGAATAGTTTAAAAGGAAATTTCAAGGAAAAGTGAAGGAAAATATATCTTCTAACATAGCATTGCAACAAGTTGAATTGGCTACGAAAATTGAGAAAGTGAAGAAGGTACTTGAGAACATTTTTTCATTGTACACTAAACTATGTGATCACACACTCTTCACACAAGAAATAAGCCATAGAATTTTGAGTCTATAGAGAACTTTAAAAGTATCAGGTATGCAACTACCTCAGAACTGAGCTTAAAGTGAGAAACACTTCCATTCATTGCTTCAATCACAGAGTCAATGAGCTGTGTTAACAACAAAAGAGGCTAGTATAAGAGCCAAGTTAATTAACATCCAAGCCTCCCTTACCCCTCATATGGAGATACTCCATAAAGAACTAGGATTTGTAGAAACATTGTTGAAAAAAGATCCTAATCTTTCTACATTTTATGGAATATTTCACCTTGCAGTAGAGATAGAAATCTAAATAAAGTTACTAGATGTTGCATGTGACAATTGGGATGCTGATATAAAAATAATCATGGAGGTCCAAAAATCTTTTTTGGATAGATACACCACCATTGTATAGACCCTTTGACATAAGTGTCAAAAAGGGGAAGATAAATAAGCAAGGGGGAGATGATAAAGGAATAACAAGGAGATACAAGTGAATAAAAAGGGGGAGATAAACAAAATAAATCAAAGGGGAAGAAAAAAAAACAAAGAACAACAAATCGTATCAGATAAAGAGTATCAGCACATTGAAGACAAAGAGAATCAGCAAGAGACATATCTACTTAGAATGGAGAACAGGTTTTCGATATAGATCGAGCACATTAACTTAGGGGGAGTTATAAATTTTGAGGTATATAGTCTATTACAAAAATTTGATAATTTTTAATTTTTGTATATAAGTTGAGTTGTGAATATATTATACTTGTGAACGTTAGAGTGATTATGTAAAGTTAAGTGTTTTTGACACTCATGTCAAAGGGGGAGATTGTTGATCTTAGATTGGTTTTGACAATTGAGTGTCAACACACTTAAGTCATTTACAAAGTTCATGCTGAACTAGTAATGCATGTCAAGTATGATATGTAAATACAAGACTGTGTTGAGTTGCAATGAGTGCCAAGTCACTCATGTGTTGAGTCACTCAAGTACCGAGCAGACAATACATGCTGAGTGATTCAAGTGCTAAGCAAATAGTAGATGTTGAGCAGTTTAGGTGTTGAGTCTGAAACAAAATTACATTATGTGTTGAGCATCAGTAACTTCAAGTGTCAAGCATCATAGATTGGACATATTTGTTTGTGATTTCACAAAAAACTATGTAATCCATTTTTCAACCGACCTAAGGATAGAATATGATCTTTTGAAGATAAGGACAAATCTATATGCAAATTCCCTATGCAATTACATGCAGCCAATCAGAAAAAGGGAAGGATTAAGTGGCAAAAAGGATGAATCTCATCCATAGATTCATACCTAACCTTAAGTCTTCTACTCTTCTTAAGGCGGATGAAACTCTAAACTTCATAATGAGCATGTAAGGAATTAAAGGAGGAGAATAGTGACTTTTGCATGTGAAAAGTAGAGCATTAATGGAGACTTAAAAGATATAGAGAGAGAATTGCATAATTAGTTTGAGAAGAACAATGATAGAGGATACAACATTGACATACTAGATTAGAGAGGATTGGGAAGAACATTGTATGGATTTGATCTTTAATCAAGCTGTGAGAGCTAATCACAAGATCTATGTTGAAACATCCTAACAGGTGATTTTAGTTAAATCACCTAGGCAGAGTAGTCCTAACAAACTGTTGTAAACCCTTTAACAGGGTGATATTCCAAGTGGATGTTCTAAAAGTCCTTTAGCTAGGCACACTTCTAATAGTGTTTTGAAATCCTCTAACAATGTGGGACTTAATAGTCCTTGTAAGCCTTTAACAGGGTAGGCCTCTTATAGGGAAGATCATGTATCATGGTCAACACTTTGCAACCATAATTGGTGACACTTTATTGCTATAGTAGTGAAGAATTGTGGGTGTCATCCCTACCCCAATTTTACCTTCTCATTTGGAGGGTTTCTGTGTAATCATATCAAGTGTCAAGTGTGTGTGTGTGTTTACATGTTTGGATGCATTTACTTTACATGTCATTTATAGTTTAGATATTATATGCATCTAATAACATGGTGAAAGTTTTAGTTGTTAAAGTTTGAACTTTTGATTCACCCCCCCTCTTAGAAGTGTATGCTCCCATTTGTAATTTCATCAGTAATTATTGGGAGTTATCTTATAAACTTTTAAAATGCACATTCAAAAACTATATGACTACTATTGCTGCTATCCTTGTCATGTTGACCTCAGCATAGCCAAGGCTGACAATCTTTCACAATCCAAAAAAAAAAAAATGTTTTTGGTGACTGCATTTTCCTTCTTGAAATTTTGAACCATAATCACTACCATTTGACCTCCGTTTGTTTTGCCTTCCACATCACAAGTCCATCTTTCAAAAAAACATGGCATTGTTCTTTACATTGCCTTCCATCACTGCCAGCCAAAAACCCCACTATCCTTCATTCTGCAAAATGGAGCTTCATTATCTTCAAAAACAAAAAGGAGTTCCTTCCATTGCTTTAAAATTTGTGAGATTTCCTTACAGAACTCTTTTTCTTTGGAAAACTAGTTGGGAAAGTGTTCTTTTGTTGTTGTTCATAATGAAGTTGAATATCATTTTTTAGACTTTCCCATGCCTAATGGTGTTCATTGATGTAAGTCTCTCTATCCATCTGCACCCTTGGCCAATTGACAAAGGGAAAAATCCCTTTCTCCCTCCCCTCATCATCATCTTCATATCCTTTGTTAAAATCAAAGGCCCACCCAAGGTGTGCCCACTCTAAAAGCATCTCCATTTTTGGAATTAAGGCTTTTTCAAAAAGAGCCTCCATTACCCAAGCCACATTTTGTTCATGGTCACCCACCTGTAGTCCTCACACCATCAACATTGCCGCTTTGTCCACCTGCACTTTCCATCGATGGTCTAGCTCTTGGAAGAGGGGACCCAAGGTCTCTTGCATCACATGAATGACATCTTCTAATGGGCATTTAACCATTTTTTTGAGAAGTCAATCTGTCACCCTTCTAAACAAGGCTTTTTGTTCCTTCTCTATTTTGAAGGTAAATGTCAGCTCCATTGATATTTCACACTCACTCTATCTTAATTTAGAAATGTGCATTGAGATGCCTGCCCTTCTAATTTAAAGAGTTTTTCCCACACTTTGTTGATGCAACTCTGTCATGATTAAATGCATCAACATTTTATTTCTGAAACCCACCTCTATTTTTGCACATTTTTCACTACCCACACATGCTAAAGGACCAATTAAATCTCCTTCCATCACACTTTTCTGATTGACCCATCCTTTGGGGGAATTTTAATTTAATGTTTCCTACATTTTATTATCATTTACATGGGTGATTCAAATCTACCAAAAACTTTGAATACTCGATCCACACCACTTCATCATTAAATGATATTTGCCCTTTTTTATAGTCTTTCTACCTCTATGTTTCCTTCACGTTTAATATGAGTGATCTTAAAATCTTCAAAATTACTAATTTCTTGCACAATTAGTTTAATTACTATTTGGAGGTGCTATGTGCTAATTTGCAATTTTGATATTTCCTACACTACTATGAGAGAATCACCTTCTAAATGTAGCTTTTTGATTCCCTCTTTTCTAGCTAGCCTTACTGCTAACAGAGCTACTTCACACTCTGTTGTGTTATTGGTGCTTGTGGGTAGCTTTTTTGCTCCTTTCAATAAAATTTGGCTAGCACTATCTCTTAGAACAACTCCAACACTTGAAGCTCTTGGGTTTCCATTCGTTGCTCCATCAAAATTAGCTTTTACCCATCATTCCATTGGGGCTCTTGATTCTATCCTATCAGGCTTTAACTTTATCATTTTGGTTACCAATCCTCCTAAAGGAGATTTAAATCTTATCCCTAGCCATGAGACTTGTAACACACTATCTTCCTTTGTATAGGGCATCTTCATCTCTTGCTTTTTTGTGGTCAAAGCACTTAGTGTCTCCTCAATAGCATTAATAATCCTATTTAAACATCTTCTTAGAGTCTCCTTTTCTCCTTGAAAAATTTTTCTATTACATTCCTTCCATAATTCCAATACAATTAGTGAAGGAGCAACTAACCATATGCTTGAGAGGTTTGATTTTCTTTGCTCCCTTGGCCATCCATCGAAGACCTCCGTTACATTTTGGGCTCTCGGTCCCTGCCATCTCAATTTAAATTGAACCAAATCCCAACATCTACTAGCATATTCACATTGAACCAAAAGGTGATCTTAAGTTTCTTCATTCCTTTCACACAGAGGACATCTTGATGGTCCTATTATGCCTATTTTCCTTAGCCTTGCCGCAGTTAAAATTCTCCCATTATAAGCCAACCATGCAAAAGCTCCTACCTTGGGTAGTATATCCTTATTCTAGCAAAGGTCTTTGGAAATGAAATTTTCACTATCTATTTCTGCCATAATATTATAGCCTAGTTTGACTAAATAATTGCCTGAAAGGGATCCACACCAAATAATTTTATCTTTCTTTGAGCTCAAAAGCATTCTTCTTTCCTCTAAAATGCTCTTCATTTGTATCTTCTATTGTTTTGTTAGCCCCTCCCTTGAGAATTCCTTCCAACACCATTTCTTTCCTTCCAAACCATCCTTTTCTGTCATAGAGTCAGACACAAAAAATTCCCATCTTTCTTTAAAGTAAAATTTTAGCTCATGGAAATTTTCATCTAGCTCCAAAACTCTGTGTCCATTCCAAGAGTCCTCCCAAAAAATTTCTTGTCTCCCATCTCCAATACGCCAAGAAATATGCTTTACAATAATCTACCAACAAGAAAGCATGAAATTCCAAATTGCTAATCCTTTCGGTGGATCTCTCACCTTGAAAATCCTATGGGCTTCATCTGAATCCAAACATTTTCCTTGCAAAACTGTCACCTAGTATAGTTGTGGATTTTAATACATTGCCCATATTAGTTTGGCTCGCAAAGCTCTGTTCATAAATTGCCAATTTTTTATCTTAGCCCCTCCTTTGTCCTTGGGTTTAGAAATCTTTTCCCATGCTAGTAAGGTTATTTTATCTCCTTCATTTGACTCATTCCAAAAGAACTTCCTCATCTTTTGTTCCAAAACTCGAACAACTTTTTTGGGGATATTTAGACACATCATTGAAAAAATTGGCATGGCTAAGATTATTGCTTGGAGCATTAGGATTCTCCCTACTGAAGACAACTATTTACCTTTCCATCCTTCCATTTTCTTCTAACACTTATCTGTGAAATTTTTCTAGAGATATGCTTTATTTTTTCCTTCGAACAAAGGAATCCCTAAATACTTACTAGGTAACATTCTAATTTTTATATTCAAGATCCTACAAATTCTGACTTTTACACATTGTGGGGTGTTGAAGAAGAAAATATTTGATTTATTCTAATTTATGAACTGTCCTAAAATTCTTCCATAAAGTTTTAGAGTTTTTTTCACAACCTTTGCTTCCTCAACATTTGTTATTCCTATGAGAAAGGTATCATCTACAAATTGCAAGTGAGTTAGAGCTTTCACTGTCTTTGTAATTTTAATCCCTTTCCACAACCCCTGTTCTCCTTGTCTTTTCATTAACCTTCCCAAAACCTCTACCATAGTAATAAAGAGAAAAGGGGTCCCCTTGTCTGATACCTTTTTCTTGTTCAAAAAAACCTTAAGGGCTTCCATTTATGAGCACTAAAAAATAGGGGGTAAAAATGCAGCTTTCCACCCATTGCAACCATTCCTAACCAAAACCAAATTTCCTTAAAACACTCAGCAAGAAACTTATGTCTACTTCATCATAGGCATGTTTTATGTCTAATTTAACCATCATGTTTTGTGTTCTCAAAGTTCTGATTCTGAGGACTGCTTCATGTGCCATAATGACACCCTCAAAAATGGATCTTCTTGGTAAGAAGCCACTCTGTTCTTCTGAGATGATTGAGCTTAAGACCTTTTTAAGTCTGTTGGCCATGACCTTGGAAATGATCTTATATACTATATTACATAAAGATATTGGTCTGAACTCTTCAAGGGTCAATTATGTGCCTTTTTTGGCACTAGAGATATAAAGGTGTTGTTGAAATCTTCAAGAATGAAACCCCCTTGCCTTGATTCCTTGACCACTTCCCATAATTCTTTTTGAAAAATAAACCCTAATTTTTGAAAAAATATTGTTGGAAACCCATCTGGGCTTAATGCTTTGTCTCCCTCTAGACCTTTTAAAGCTTCACAAACTTCACACTCCATGATAGGGTCCATCAGTTTTCTATTTTCAGACTCACTAATCAAAGTCAAGATGACACTCAAGACCTCTTCCACCTCATTCAAATTTTTTTTCTACCTGCTGGCTCATTTGAGAGAAAAAAATTACTGCTTCTAAATTGATCCCTTCACTATCTTGTATGAGAACCCCTTCTAGATTTTGAATTTAAAAATTTTTATTAGTTGCCCTCCCTTTTTGACCAAATTATGAAAAAATGTTGTTTCTATCTCCCTCTTTTAACCATACTTCCCTTGATTTCTGCCTCCAAAAAGTTTCTTCTTTGGCAAGGCACTCATCTAGTTCATTTCTTAGAGATTTCTCTTCCTTATAATCTTCTTCAAACATGCCATTTTCAATAACTTGAAGGCTTAACGATTTTAATTTCTCCTTTAAGGCCAATTTCTTATAAAAAAATATTACGAAAGTGTTCTCTATTCAAAATCTCCAATTGGTTCCTAAGAAATTGTAGTTTTTTGAAAAAGATGAAAGCCTTGTTACCTTTCCTTACAACTTCAATAGAAAACTTTATAGTTAAGCATGTTCAAGATGGAATAATACTGGGATTGGTGACCTCCTGAGAAGTCCCACTACTTCACCTTAGTGAGCATCCCCTAGATCCAAAGAGTGCTAAGTTTTCTATTTCATGAGAGATGGATTCATGAATTAATCAATACTCATGAAACATGGGTCAATGAGTTTGACTTATAAACTACATAGTTAAACCCTTATAGAAATATCATGCAATAAAAATATATATGTTTAGATATTCACATGTTATTTGGTGCTTCTTGTGAGTATGTGTTACTTCTAGAATGATATGGTATAAGGAGACAAAGTATGCAAGAAAGAGTATTTGAAGTCCATTAAGGAGACTTCTTCACATATGATCTCCTGCTTCTAGATATATTATTTATGTCCTATAGAAATTAAACTTTTATAATTTCTATGTCCTCAACATTGTAGTTGATATGGCTAGTACTTGTAGTTTGTGACAACATGTCTATCTATTAGGATTGGTCTAGAGAATGATCCAAAATATTGCTTCTATTTTTTTAGTTTAAAAGACATGTTTAAATTATTGATGCAGTGTGTCATTTAAGTTTTTAGCCATTGGTTTGTTCCACATGAAAAGTCTGATATTATATTTTTTGAAATTGTAATTTGTGTTGGTCTTTGATCAACCCAACTTTCTTGTTTGGAAAATATATTCTTTTGGTCCAAACTTGTGCTAGAAGTTGTGTTAAGATTTTTTTTGTTTGTCTTACAATGTCATGTGAAGATCTATAGTAAATTATTTGCATTTGATTATGTTTTTGGACCAATTATTTGTGTTTTGCATTGTTTCTCTAGACATTCAATTTGATGTTGACTTTGTGGATATAGTGGAAAAAAATTATCACAATTGTATTTGGTGGCCAACTTGGTTAGCATTATATTTTCTTTGGTTGGCTAACTTAGTTGAGGCTTTCTATGATGAAATTTCTATATATAGGATATCATTTCAACATGTTGATGAGTCACTTCAATGTGTATCACATGGAAGAGTATGTGTTTAATAAAAGTGTGAAGATCAATTTAGTGATTCACTTTCATTATTATATATGTCATGATATCAAAGTTTTAGACAATATATGTGTTTGTGATATTCGTCACAAAGTTGGTCACCTAGGACAATGATTCAAGAATAGTTTCATGCTTGAAGACTTGTTTATTTCAATCTATGTTATTTATATATCCTTCTAGAAGAAAACTTATCCTCCTTTTTAGATTTGTGCATAATGTAGTCCTAAGGCAATGATATTTAAACTACTGGTCCTTTTTATCTTGTCTCAAGATTGTGTCTCAACTGGAAAGTCCCTTATACCATTCTATATGATTGTGCACCTTCATGTGCAAGTCAAATCAGGAGTGAGCTATTTGGTCTTGAATCAAAAATAATATTGTAATTATTTCCTCATATGGTGAGTTAGATCTCACCATGGTTTTTCCCATCTTAGGTTTTCCACCTAAAATGCTCATGTTCAATTACAAGTTGTCCATTGATTCATATTTCTTTGTAGTTAATTTGATTAAATTGGTTTATGAGAATTTTAAATTTTAAGAGTTTAATTATATGTGCAATACCAATTCAACCCCATTCTCTATTATCTAGTGTATTAAACACTTCCACTAATATAAATATGTCCTTACCCATAAAACTCCAACATGCCTAAAATAGAAATTACAAAAACCATTAGGTTGGGGGTTTTGCCTAAATGAATCTCATCTTATACATCCCAAATGTCTATAAAAGATAGATTTTAAGAAGCCAACATGTAAATGATATATTTCATACTCTCCATATGTGAGACCTTCAAACAAAGAACATCACCATCTTGAATAATTCAATTATTCATTAGACCATTTCTATCATTTTCTATGATGTATGAAAAATGATTTTGAGCTTTCTTTAATCATGTTGAGTTGGGGAAAATAGTGGTATTCAAGTCTCCCTTTTCTATCTAGGTATCTTTGGACTTCTATCTTTAATAACATTCTTCCTTGGTCAAAATATGATTATGTTATGCTTTCAATTATTTTTCTCTCTTATTATCCTCTTGAAAGGTACCACTGATTATCATATTTGGTTGAGTTTTTGTATCTGTTAGAATATTTAGAATAATTCAGAGGGGTGGGGGGGTGAGGGGAGGAGATGGGGTGGGGGTGTGGGGAATCTATTATCCTTAGGTCTAGATGTACCAATTCAACATTTAATAACTTCAAACAACTTAAACAAACTCTTTAAACAACTTGGTCTTTATAGCATCTCATCAACAACATAACATTCTTTAACTCTCTATTATGTATATGTGTTGACTAACAGTAAAATAAATAGCTGTATATAAAGTGCATAACATAACATTCACACAAGTAAATGACACCATGATTTAATGTAGGAACCCAATTTGGGAAAAACCATCAGTAACATGCTACCAACTCTTCACTCTTTTGAAATGATCTCAACTAAGAGCCAACCCTATTAAAGGTTTAAAAATGTAATATTAGGTGGGACCCTATTAAAAATTTAATCACCCTATTAGGAATGGTCTAGTTAGAGGACTTTGGATCATTCCATTAGAATGTCACCTTGATTAAAGAATTTTAAAATGAATGTAAGTTCAACCTTGATTAAAGGATTTTGACTACCATAGTGGTTAGAAAGTAACATCAAATTTGATTTTTAAAACATAACTCACTTTGAAAAGTTAGATCTCCATTTGGATCATTCTAGTTCATTAATTGACCTCCATCATGTTCTCCTTCTCCAATCTTCTTCACAACCCTTCAAACAATCACACTACACTAGTCTTCTCACTTTTCCTCTACTACTCTACTTTTCACAAGTTCTACATAAAAAATGCCAATCAATCAACAAACCACCCCCTAGATAACATCTCTTATGTCTTTTTAATAAGTATATTTTATCTTTTCCCATTTAAAAATCACTATAGATCTTAGGGTTAGGTTAGAAACATTGAATCTATCCATCCTTTTTTCCTTCTACTCCTTTATTGATACTTCTACAAACTTATTTTTGAATCCTTTTCTTTGATCACATAACAAACTCAATTATTGCATTAAATATGCTAGCTCATCTATTTATATCATCCACATGCTTTGACTAATCTAAAAATTCAACTATGTTGGCCTCAAACTCAATTTTTTCACAAACTATTTTTTTTTGGCACTTTATCATCAATGTTTTCTCTTGCTTGGTCATCAATAGATTTCTTGGCATTTATTGTTTACTCCAACACTTGGCTTTCATTGGCTTCCTCGATCTTCACTATGCTCAATAATTACTCCAACTTTCTCAGCCATAAATATCACTCAACTAACCTTTAAGTTTCTTAATCTTATTCCTCAATAGCCTTGTAAAACCATTACTTGATCAAGCTTAGTTTTTTAAACAATTTCTTGTCTTCCCTTCTAAAAATCAACTCAAATATCTTCTTCACTTCATATAATGACTAAAAAATTCATTATCTTGTCAAATACTAATGGATCAAGTGCCCATTGTAATTCTATCATGTACTTGCTCCACACCACTCCTAAAGTTTACTAGTTCATTTAGTTATCACTCTTTTCAAATCCTCTTTATTAATAAACTAATATGGCACTCAAAACAGGTAGTAAATGTCTTACCAATAAGGTTTGACATCAATGAAAACATAATAATTGTTCCAATTATAGTCTCCAACAATCTCCCTCTTTCACATTGATGACAACGCCTCTAGTTACCATGAAAATGAAAAGGCCATCACTTTGTATCATTAATAGATCCCTCTATGATTTGAGGCAGTTGATTAATATCCTTAGTTTCATTCAAATTCTCCTCTTGCACTCACTTACACTTCTCCCTCTAAGATACCAATTGTACATTCTTCAATGCTAACATCAATCAGCCTCTAAGTCTGATCACTAGATGACAAAACCTCTAATCATAGTCTCCCTCTAATATCTACATACATCTCCAACTTCACATGTCTCTCTATTTTGACAATAATAACTTCATATAGATTCTCCCTCTTTCATTTAGATATAGGATGGTAGTTTGAACACATTCTCCCTCTTTGATAACAATGCAAAAGACATCAGTTTTTATTCCTTTTTGTTTTAACATACACATCATCTTCATGTCACTGTTCTGACTAATATTTGAATATCACTCCCTCTTTCATCTTTCTTTATGACTTCTTGCAGATCCATCTTCTCATAGTTTGATCTATTTAGGCAACTCCTAAAGTGTGACTTCTTGCATCAATGTGTAGGATATTCTAATCACAATACTTGATGCAATGATGGATCACTTCTCAACTTGCTCTAGATAAGGAAATGACCCCTAAATTTCCTCTTAGATACTCATAAGAGTTCTTAGGTAATGCATTTGTGAATATGTCATCTATTTTTGATTTTTTGTTCACATATTCCAATCTCACTTCTTTTTCTTGCACCAAATCTCTCAAGGAATGATACTTGATCATAATGTGTTTTGTCTTTGTATGCATCACATGATTCTTAGATATTTTTATAGAACTTTTATTATCACAATATATAACCATAGGCTTAGTGATCTCTTCCTTCATACCTTTTAACAATTTTTTGATCAACAAAATGTTTGAAAAATTGTTTGCTGCAACAAGATACTCAATGTCATGTCCCCTTTTCAAAAAATTAAAAATAATAATCTTTGCTAAGGCAGGCAGGCCCAAAAAGGTGAAGTTTCAGCAAAGGGGGATAATCTTTGGAAACGAATGGACTAATAAATGAAAATTATTATTAAAATATGTTTTATTAACCCCTCTTGGATGTGAGTTAGGTTTATGCCCTCTTTTAAGGAGTTTGGAGGCATTTTGGGCTCATTCCAGAACTTGATTTTTGCTCATTTCTTTGTTATTCTTCAGAGGCTACCAAACCTGTGGAGAAGGAGATCCAAGAGCGGGAGTTTGCAGGTTTCTAGGGAGACCCAAGAATGGGAGTTTGTAGGTTTCCATGAAGGCTAAGGATGGGAGTTTGAAGCCATTCCATGTGCATGCTCATGCAGAGTTTGCCTTTGTGCTGAACAGTGCTGATTTGTGGGTTTTCGGGTGTATATTTTGTAAGAGTTTGGTGTTTCTAGTTGAGTATTTCATATCAGTTTGGGTTGCTGCTGTATATTATATTTTTAAATATTAAAATAGAGCTGAATATATGTATTTGGATATGATTATACTTCTGTGATATATTATTAGTGTTTTTGTGGTGTTTCTGGGCTATTCTGTGTTTTTTTGGGAGCCCGATGAGCATTGTTTTTGTCCTCCGTTTGGGAGCTATTGTGTGCATGTTATACAGATCTAGAAATGTCATTTTATAGGCTGTTATGCTGCTCAATTTTTTGTAAAAATGTCCACTTTCAGATTTATTAATAATAGGTGAAGCTGTGAAGCTTTTGGCACTATTTCTGGCATACCTGATTTGGGGTTTATTGAGAAATTGGTGGACCTTTGAAATATTGGTTTTTTGATCTTAAAGATCTAATCTTAAATATCATACAAAACCAGTAAAGGGACATTTCACTCAACCTCTGTTGTGGATTGAGAAATACATTTTTACTTCTAGCTTATCCATTAAATTAGCCTTTTGCCTAGATTCATAGTCTTCTATTCCTTTTGGATATATCAATATCCTTTTCCTAACCATCATACAATTTTCTCTATGACTAGCATAAAATATAACAACAATACCAATATCTAATGTAATTTTAGGTCTACTAGGTACACCATATTACAATTTGTCAATCATTGAACTATAAAAAGTTTGATTTACCTCAACAGAATCATGATCCTTTTGAAAGTTCATGTCCAATAACCATAGGAGTTCCAACTAGTCTTGATTCTTCCATTCTAAAGGTCTTCAATATCTCCTTAACATACTTTGATTGTGTGATGTAAATACCTTTCTTTGTCTAATAAACTTACAAAATAACAAAGACCTTGATCTCACCAAACATTGACATCTCAAATTCCTTCTTCATCTCATAAGAAAAATGACTTGCACATTGGATCTTGTCCTCCAAATATGATATCATCAACATAAATTTCAGCTAGCAATATTTTACACTCAGATTCACTTTTCAAGTACAAATTGCTATTGTCATTAGTTCTTGCAAAACCAATTTTCACCAAATAAGTGTGGAACCTTTCATACCATGCTCTAGAGGCATGCTTCAAACCATATATTCTTTGTTTAGTTTTCATACCATATTCCTTTTGGTAGGACCAACAAATCTTTTAGGTTGTTCACTATAGAATTTTTCCTCTAAGATTACATTCCTCATTTGGTATACTTTGAATCCTTTGTAAGAAGCATATGCAAGAAAATTTCTCAGTTCTTCCAATCTTATAACTGGGGAAAATGCCTCTCCATAGTCAACTCCTTCTTTTTGTGCACATCCCTTACAAACTAGTCTTGCTTTGTTTCTTGTGACTTCACCTTTCTCATTTAACTTGTTTTTGAAAATCCACTTAGTTTTGATAACATTCTTGTCCTTTGATATGGCTTCTAGTCTCCATATATTTTTCTTCTCTATCTGGTCAATTTTTAGATTCAATGCTTTAATCCAATCTTCATTCTCCAAAGCATCTTTAACAGATTCAGGTTCAACCTCACACAACAAACATATATCATTTTCCAACTTACTTCTTATGATGACTCCTGAATCTTTGATTCCAATGATTTGGTGTGGTGTATGATTCCTCCTTACATATTTTTCTAAGATAGGTTCAGGTCTTTTTTTATCTTCATGTATTTCAATTGGTTCTTCTTTCTCTTCTATTTCAGGTATCTCTAGCTACAACTCAACTTGGTCTATCTAATGTTTGATTCCCTCTCTATGTTGTTCGAATTTTTCTACTGTGACTTGGCTCCTATAGCCCAATTCTCAAAAATCTACTAATGCTCAACAGAACTTTTTTGCTAAACCTCGACAATGCTTGGCCACTGATGCTTGACATCCTCTTTCTATGATTTAGGTAAATTAATAGGTTAACCTTTATAGATGTAGAATTTCTTTTTGGAGTCTTCAAGTTCTTTCTTGTATTCTTCTTCATTCTTTTCTTTGAATTTATCAACTCTAACATTTGCGCTTTCAAAATTTTGTTAGTGTTAGAATTCAAACACTTATAAGCTTTTATCTTAGTGGAATATCCTAGAAATATTTCTTCATCAATTTTTGCATCAATTTTTCCTTTCCTTGCATCTTTAAGTATGTAACACTTACTTCCAAAAAAATTGAAATAATTCACATTAGGTGCATAGCCATACCAGAGTTTAAAGGGTGTTTTGTTTGTACCTTTCTTCACTTAAACTTAGTTTAGAGTATAAATTGTAGTACTTATAGATTCTCTTCAATACTTTTGTGAAAATTTCTTTTCCCTCATCAGTGTCCTTACACAATCCATGATCCATGATTGATCTATTCCTTCTTTCAACTATCCCATTCTATGGCAGAGTCCTTGGTTCACTCATCTATCTCTTGATTCCATTATAATTGTAAACTTTGTTGAACTCATCTTATATGAATTCACCTCCTTTATCTGATCTCAAGAATTTCATACTCTTTCATGTTTCCTTCTCAAATATAGCCAAATACCACTTAAACATTTGAAATGCATCATATTTTTCTTTTAGAAACATCATAGTCATCATTCTAGATAAGTCATCAACAAATAAAATAAAGTATTTATCACCATAATAGCTTTCAACTCCAATAAGACCACATAGACTAGTATGAACTAATTCCAAAATATCATTAGAAGAATAGGTTTTTCTATTGAAACTAGGCTTTGTCATTTTTCTCATTTGAAATTGTTTGCACATAACCTTATTAGGGTTTCTTAATCTCAGAAATCTTCTAACTCTTTTCATTTTACTAATTCTTAAAAAATTATCAAAGTGCACATGACATACCCTCTTATGCCATAACCAAATATTTTCAAATTGTGCAAATAGACAAGTATCTTTTGATAGGTATACATAGAACAAGTTACCTCTTGTTTGATCACCAATAGCATCATGAAATCTTTTCCTTTCTATTTTGAGATTCAATTCAGTAGCCTGAATTGTTCAACTTTTCCATACTCAAAAAGTTATATTTAAAACCATCAACCCAATATGCACTGTCACATTTGATTTTATCATTTAGTTTAATTGATCCTTTACCTTTCATATAATATGGTGAATCATTTCCAAACTTAACACTACTACCATTATAATGTTCTAGCTTTTCAAACTTGCATCACCAATTGTATGATGGGAACAACCACTATTAATTATCCATCTATTATTCTTACTCACATGTCAGATCAATAAAGTTTTCTCATCTTCATCAAAATCATCTTTCATTACTACATATATAAGTTCTTCATCATCTTCATCAATATCACTATCAGAACCATCTTCAACAATGTACCAAGATTTCTTACCTTTTCGTTTGTAGTCTTTGTTATCTCAGTTGTCTTTGTTGTCTTTCCTTCCTCTGTATTTTTTATCTTTCCTTTCCTCCTTGTCATCTCTTTTAGGACATCTTTCTGCAATATGACCAACTTTGTTACATGTAAAACATATAATAGGGAGTTTACATTTGTATTTACCTTTTCCTCTTGGTAGACTTCTTGCCAAGAATGCTTTCAACTCATGAAGTTCATCATCTAATTCACTATCACCATCCACATATATACTCTTTTTTCTTTCTCTTAGATCCATTAAGGGTTTGTTGAGACTTGAAAGCATATTCAACACTAGCAGGTAAATAATTATCAAAATTTGACAACTCAAATGCAATGAGTCTACCAATTAGATTATCTAGGGACATATCATTACCATGAGTGCACCTCAATTCTTGAATTCTAGATACTCTAATTGCATAGATAGGGAGTAGGGTTCTTAATACCTTACTAATCACAATCTCATCTAGAACCTCTAATAGAATTCACAACCTCATTGATTCAACCACAATATTGTGCAATAGTTTCACCTTCTTTCATTCTCATGTCATCAAATTTGCCTCTCAAGATCTCAACTTTAGCCCTCAACACATTTTTTTCTCCTCCATGGATTTGAGCCAACTTATCCCATATTTTCTTCGTAGTAGTGCAATCCTTCACATCATCAACTTTAACATGATTCAAAGATGATGCTAGATATAGCATCATTTGGTTATGTTCCTTCTTCTCCTTCATTTTCTTAGTAGTCATGGGTCTAGGTACTTCAATGTATTCATTTTTCTAGTTAATATGATGTAGAATCTTCAACTCCATATAGATGTAATTTTGTTAGACATTACCATGTTGGGAAGTTCTCCTTGTTCAGCTTAGGTACCTCTCTCTTGTACAACTTAATCTTTAACTTGAGACCCTTTAAACTTTCTTACAAGAACCTTATGCTTTGATACCAATTATTAAAATATTTAGAATAACTAAGGGGGGAGGGGGTGGGTGGGTGAATAAGTTATCTTCAAATCCAAATGTACCAACTCAACATTTAATAAATTCAAGTAGCTTTAAGAAACTCATTAAAAAACTTAGTCTATATAGCATCTCACCAACAACTTAATATTCTTTAACTCTTTGTTCTATATATGTGTTGACTAACTCTAAAATAAATAGTTGTAAATAGGATGCATAACATAACATTCACACAAGTAAATGACATTTGGATTTGATGTGGAAATCCAATTTGGGAAAAACCACCAGTAATGTGCTACCAACTTTTCACTATTCTGAAGTGATCTCAGTTAAGAGCCAACCCTATTAAAGGTACAAAACACACTATTAGTTGCGATCCTATTAAAAGATGTAATCACCTTTTTAGGAGTGGCCTAGTTAGAGGACTTTGGACTATTCCATTGGAAATTCACCTTGATTAAAGGATTTACAAATTACTGTTAGGTCAACTTTGATTAAAGGATTTTGACAGCCACAATGATTAGAAAGTAACAACATGTTTGATTTGTAAGATACAACTCACTGTGCAAATTTAGATCTCTATTTGGCTCATGTTGGCTCATTGATTGGTCTCCATCATGTTCTCCTTCTTTGATCTTCTTGGCAACACTTCAAGAAATTACACTACATCAATCTTCTCTCTTTTCCTCTACTATTCTATTCTTCATAAAAACTGCCAATCAATCAATGAACCAATCCTAGAAAACATCTCTTATGCCTTTGTAAATAGGTAGCTTTGATCTTTTACCACTTAAACATCATCATATATCTTAGGGTTATATTAGATCAATTGAATCTATCCATCATTTTTTCCTTCTACTCCTTTCTTGATACTTCTAGAAACTTCTTCTTGAATCCTTTCCTTTGATCACATAATACACTCAATTCTTAGATTATCTATGCCAACTCATATATTCTTATCATCCATGAGCTTTGACTAATCTAAAAATTCAACTATGTCAGCTTCAAACTTGATTCTTTCAAAAACTATTATTTTGCTAACACTTTGTCATCACTATATTCTCCTACTTAGTTGTCACTATATTTCTTGGCCTTCACTATTCACTCCAACACTTGACCTTTCATTGACTTTACTCATCTTCACTATGTTTGGTCATTACTCCAACTTTCTTGACCATAACTATCACTCAGATAATGCTATTTACTCAACTAACCTTTAAGTTCCTTAATCTTCTGCTTTAATAGCCTTGTAAAAATGTCACTCTGTCAAGCTTAGTGTTTTACTCAATTTCTTGCCTTATCTTCTAAACATCAACTCAATTGTCTTCCTCACTTCTTATCATGATTTAAAAACTCATTATCTTGTCAAAAATTAATTAATTAAGTGCCATTGTAATTCCATCATACTTACTCCTCATCACTCCTCAACTTCACTAGTTCATCTAGTTATCTCTCTTTTCAAATCCTCTTCATCAATCAAATAATATGGCACTCAACATAGGTAATAAATATTTTACCAATAAGGTTTGACATCAATGACAACATAACAATTGTTCCAATTTTAGTTTCCAACAATATCTCCTATCCTATCTTAAATCCTTTTCTTAGAAAATGATTGAAGGTAATTGTTCCAAAAGATTCTTTTCATACTATGGTAGAGTGCTTTTCATAAAGAGAATATTTGTGATCCATCAAAGTCAATAAGATCTTCCCACCATTTTTATCAACAATTCCAAATTTTCATCATTGTGTATCCATGCTTTGTGAAATTTGCATCAAAATTTTGGAGGTGATGCATCCTCAAAAAAATTTAATATCACTAGGAAATGATTAGCTTGGAGATCAACCAAATGTGAGTGCCTATAAGTGTGAGTGATTGAGGCTAGTTAGGCAAGAGCAAAAACTGGTCGAGACTCTCAACTATTTAATGAAATCAAATAGTATACATATAAACTCCATTCCTAGAACAATTTGAATTAACCTCAATTATATATTATATTTGTGAAATCTATTTGAGATTGGGATGTTCATCTAATTCACATAATTTCTTTTTTTGTAAAATGTCCAATATTGTATTAAAATCAACTCCAAGAATACAAATTTCTAATTTGATTTATTAATTTCATTCACAATTATTTCCAAAGGCCATCTCTTTTATCTATGGGTTTAGAGGGTTTGTAAAGATTGTAGATAATTCTAGATTAAAGAAATTCCCATGTACCTTGTTGACATTTCTGACTTGAGAAAATGATGTTGACCAACACTCTAATTTTTACACAAACCCAAGCAAATATCCGCACTAGTGCCTTTTGTAAAGTGGTTAATCCATCCTCTGTAATGCTTAAGGAATAATTATACTTCAGTTTTGTTGACATTATTTCTTGGAGCATGACATATTTTCTTTGTAAAATGTTCAATATTGTATTAAAATCAACTCCAACAATACAAGTTTCTGATTTGACATGTTAATTTCATTCACAATTATTTTCAAAGGTCATCCCTTTTATCTATAGGTTTAGATGGTTTGTAAAGATTGTAAATGATTCTAGATTAAAGAAATTCCCATGTACCTTGTTGACATTTTCGACTTGAGAAAATGATGCTGACCAACACTCTAATTTTTACACAAACCCAAGCAAATATACCCACTAGTGCCTTTTGTAAAGTGGTTAATCAATCCTTTGTAATGCTTAAGGAATAATTATACTTCAGTTTTGTTGACATTATTTCTTGGAGCATGACATATTTGATCAATTAATTGTTTAAGGGGTATGCACAATCACACATTTTTTGATAGGGGCATTAATGTCTCTATTATTCCACATGGGGATCTTTAGTTGTATCTAAGCTTGGAAGGGACTCCTCCCTTAGATCACAAAAAATGGGTTATAATCAACTTTTGTTCTTCATAGAGGGATTCCATGTCTGTTTTATCCTTGTTTTGTTTCCTTCATTTCCTTTGTTTGTTGTGACTTGTGCCTCCAATTAGGATTTTGTATATTTATTGATTGATCCATTGCAAATCTATTTAACCAATCTCATTTGATGTCTCATCCTCCTTAAATTTTTACTTGTTAGACTCCATCATGTATTTTTCCTTATTTTGTTTGAATGAAACAATTGTCCATTTTGAAGCTTGATTTGATCCTCTAGCTTAACTTTTCTTTGTGGATGGTGGGTACTCTTCTTGGAGAGATATGATCTTGTTCTTTGAATACCTCCTTGGAGCTATGTTCCTTATTCAAATCTATAATGTTCCTTTTAGGGATCCACCTTTTCTTTTGGGATCAAAGTGGGGTGGTTCTTAAAAGCTTCAATATTTTTGACATTTGTCTTAGACAATCAAAGTTTAGGATTTTGCAATTCTACATTTTACTTCCAAATCTTGACAAAAATCCAATTTGATCAAATTGGGATCTTAATTGCTATTACTTTAATTCTTGCCCATATTACTTAGATTCACCATTTCTCAAATCAACCTCTAAAATTCTTTCAATGTCATCACATATCTTATTTAAACATTTACCTAACCAACATTCAAATTGTACATTGTATAAAGAATATGTATAAGACTATTTGTTGGACTAGTTTCTAAGGTCTTGAAGTTCAATGCTCAACTTTGTAAATAAAGTGGCAAATCACTATGCATCCGGGTATTTTTCTTCTAGAATGCCTTCTATTTCTTTTCCTATTGCAAAAAATAGAATGAAGAGGTTATTGTAAAGGAAAATAAACATATTGTATGTTGATCAACCCATTCTTTCAACTTTGTCTTAATAAATTTCATCCCAATGAACTTCCCAACATTTCTCAAATATTTCCAATTCTTTAAAATCACTTCATATAATATTAGATATATATATATACATATATAATATTAGATACATATATAAGAAAAAATGTTTCCAATTCTTTAGAATCACTTCAAACAATGTTAGATACATCTATAAGAAAATATTGTTGTGGGTCTTTCACATTCATAACCCTCTCTCCACATAAGCGCCATGCTCTACAAGTCATTCCATCTACTCTCTATTTCACGTCTTTTGCTTGCACCATTTTTGGAAAGAATAATTTTAGAATCAATAAAGGTATCATCGAGATAATTTTTGAAATATCCATTTAACATTTTAAAGAGACCAAGTAAAATCCTATGATATTCATCTTGGGCAGATATGACAGTTCATCTGGGGCCTTCAGAAATTGTCTTATTTGAGTGGGAACATAAAGAAAACGCCACTGTTGTCAGGCAATGTGTAGCAGAGAAATGTATCTGCAGCGGACAGAACGATATTATAATCTAACTGTTTGGTGCTTGCTTGCTGTACACATGTGCAGAGTATTGTTGAAATTTGTGGCAGCTTCACGCAAAGATCATATACAAATTGGATACAATTGTACTATTTGTATATTATTGATAAAATATTTATAAAATTACTTTAGTGAGTAGTTTCCAAGCTTAATTTTTGATTCAGTGTGTGATGTTTAAGGATGATCATACATATTAAGGGTTTCAAGTAAAAGTATAAAGAATATTCTACATCAAGTTTCCACATTTCACTATTCAATCAATATCATGCAATACCATCCAAGATAAGGAGTTGGTATGCATTTTGTCCTTGTTATCTATCACTTACATTTGAACACAATTTTGGTTTCGTATGAAATAATGAGTTGGAGGTGTTCTAGGATGGATGATGATCTCTTAGAAAGTCTCAGTGTTTCACCTCTGTTAGCATTACTTAGATGCAATGGTGCTAATTGTTCCATCCATTCTCATTAGAAATGAGTTCTTGTGAACCACTACTCAAAAAATGGGTCAATGAGTTTGATTCAGAAACTACACAATTGAATCCTAATAGCAATATCAAAATTTAACTTGTCATGGAAAATATCTCCTACTTATCAAGTGATGAGCTTAAGGAGCTTTCTAATAAATTTTTGGTTCATAAGAAACAATACTTGGTAAAGGGTTTGCAAATGGAGTTGCAAGAAAAATGGCTTTACCCTTGGGAGAAAACTTTATGGTAGGTGTGTTTGGGTTGGAGTAGTATTAGGATGGCGATCTCCCAAAAAGTTGCAATTTGACTTGTTGTAGAAAATATCTTGTACTTATCAATTCTATGTATTACTGAAATATTTTTATTTGATAGTTAAATTAAGAAAATCTATTGATCAAGGTAAAAGCCTACAACGCAATGGTAACTTGCAAGCCTCTCATGTGGGAGGTCTTGGGTTCAAATCTACCTTTGCTTAACATATAATAATAATTAATTCCAACAAACAATAATAATTAATCTAGGCTTCGACTGTTTATCGATAAAAAAAAAAGAAAAAGAAAATCTATTGATCTTTAATCCATGAAAAGCTAAAAAATATTAGCTTTAAATTAAAATTTACTCAACAATAAGTCAAAAGAAATTTTAGAAATTAAGAAAAGTAACTACTAATATTACCTTTACTCTCACCCTCAACCCGAACTATTTCAAGAAATTATTCTTGACACAAGAAGCTAATAAAAAGTAGAGGCATTCCTTCTTCCCATTTGAAAATGAAAGGTTTCCTCTATCCACTAAGTTTATCTAATGAATTTTGAACATACTTCTCTATATTTTAGTTTATGTTTTTTCTTATATTTAGTATAGTCATAGTTTGTTTTTGTTTCTTTACCTCAAATTAAAAACTAATTTGTATTTCTATGAAAGATAAATTGAAATATTCGATCTTTTGAACCTCTAAAATTGCCCCCAAAAAAATAAAATCTAGAAATCCTGACATATGTTCCCAAACTTGGGGATGAAAATATCTCCATTCAACATGAATTTTGAAAAGAAATCTAAAATCATATACCCCAAATATTGATGTCAATGGCACATATGGGAAAATCCTTTAAAATTGAAGAAATATGCCCACAACATTTAAAAGATCAATTAAAAAATATTTTTAATGGGTGAAAATAAGCTTTGAAAGACCAATCAAAGTACAAATCTTCACTTGTTAATTCAAAAGAACCTCTAATGTTCATCATTTCTGATGGAACTCCCAACCTTCTCGATCAATTATTCATGATAATAAATTTGAAGCCATATTTTAAAGGGTTCTAGTGGCTTATGAATAGTCTAATCTATTACTAAAACCATGAAGCATTTTTTAGATAATATTTTATGGGAATTGCACTAAAATAAAATAGCTTCTAATAAGAATATAGACAAATTAGTCAGCTTGCTCTAGGATGATATCATATAGAGTGAAAAATAATCTATAAAAGGATCCATCTATCTAAATTTAGAGATAAAAGAGCACCAACCAACGACCTTGATGCCAACAACCACCACTTCGTTCAAAAGGTGTGGCTTTAGTCCCATTTTAGAAAAAAATAATTGATCCATCACTAAAGAGAAATCCTATGTAAAATAAATGGTCATCTATAGATAGATTCACTACAAGAAAAGAAAATTACACGAGTGAAAATATCCTTGACAATTTACACATTCTTTAGAAATTTCCCTAGCTTCAAGAATTGCAAATTCCTTAAGTAGACTTCCACTCATCTAAATATCTTGAGGAAAAAATGCACATCAACGGTGATTTAGAAAACCTACTCACTATAGTAGACCACTCTCACTAGCTAGCAAAAGGTACTAAAATAGTCTTCTTCTCTTAAACAATGCAAATCACTTCTTCCTCTTGTGTGTTCTACTTCATGATCATTCTTCACCATTCATGCCCATAAGAAACTTTCAATCTCATTCATGAAGTTTAAAGATATGCTAAATATACAAATTTTCCCCTTTCTCTAGTCATGTTGAGGAGTTTTTAATTGAATGCCCTTTCACGTAATTGTGTGTAATTTTTTCTTAATTGATAATATTGGAGCTATGGAAGGGTTGACATAGTTAATTATAGCCCTACATGTATATTTGTAATTTGTTATTGGAGGGGAAAAAAAAGATTCCATTAATGTTTATGTGGAAATTTATAGTTGTATTTTTAGATATAGCATTGAAAAAATTATTGATTTTTTTAAAATTATAATTTAAATGTTTTAGGTTTATTAAATTTTTAAAAACTATTTATTTGACTTTTTTTGATAGGTAAGGCACAATCAAATCTATGGTAAAGGTCATAAGGGGGTCCTCTCCCTAAACATAAACCATATAAGCCACAAAGGCAACTAGATGTCATTTTGAGGGATTAAAAAATGAATCTCCAACATGAGAACCACATGGTCTTTCCATTTTAACACCACCCCCATCCACTTGAACTTTTTTTCCAACAATGATTATTGAGAAATTTTAGTTTCCTTCCGAATTAGAATCGTAGTGTATGAGAAATTTATGTCCATCTCAAACAAATTCCATGCCATATTCAAAAAAAATATAAATAGTGAGGATTGAATGATGTTCACATACGCAATTATTTCAAAGGATATTTTTGATAGTCATGCTTCTAATAAGGTCTTTCATTGATGGGGAAACTCTATAGTTGATTGATAGGATTGGTCTTCATGATCATAAAGGAGTTGGTTGAAAGGAAATTTGCAACTATAACAATAACAATTTTAACATAACCCAATAAATGAGTCAAATGGATATATACTTTGAATCCATATGCAAAGAATAGACAAGATGCCCATGAAAATCTGACAAAAGACATATCTTGGGATAAACCTCATGCGAAAAAGAAAAGCCTTCATCATTGATGTATTTTTAAACAATACAACATTAAAACACATCCATGAAATCCTTTTATGAACCATCACCAAGTACTCCACATGAACAACCATGTAACCACACATCTCATGCCATGCTTCTAATCTCCACAAATGTGAACCTAGCTAACCTCAAACAATTTTCTTATAATTGCCTTTATTAAAAAAGCTTTCCAAAAAACCACCAAGTTGTTAAATGTGTAGGATAATTGGGTGGGGGTGATTTAATTATTACAACAAATCTTTGAATCCTCTTATTGAATACAATCCACAAAAATAAATCCTTATTTATTTAACCACGTGAAGATATATTAATGAGAAAACATAGAAAATAAGAAAACACCATACACAATGAGACACTAGATTTATGCAGAAAACCATGTTAACAAAAAAACCACGGAGAATATTAATCCTCAAATATATAGGAACACTTATTAAGGTGATATCGATTAAGGTGAATCTTACAAGAAAGGATCACTACCAGAGGCTCACTACTTAAAGAAAGAAGACCCCCTATCCATATGAAGATTCTAAAAGAGATTAGATCCATAACTCCAACAAAACTAAATGATCTGTAGATACCTTCAACTCACTACTTTAAGTAGCTAACACATGAGAGTCCACACTGCTCAACACAACACTTCACACTACTACTTACAAATAGGGCAACAAATCATTTTTTACACATCCTCATCAAATACACACATATTTGCATAGTACTTACAATAAACTTGCATAGACACATGCTACACCTTTTCCTTATTGATTTATCATTTATTTATACCATCCTTTATTTGTAAAATTTTCCACTATTGTGTATGAATATTAAATAAATACAATTTAAACTAGGTCAACACTAAACATTCCTATAGTAGAAAAGAATGAGAAATGGATTAGAACACATCTTAAGGACCAAAAACAACATAATGCATGTTAAATTTCATTTTGTATTCAATGAATAATGAATTGAGTCATAAACATCCAATATTGGAAAAACCTAGAGAAAGAACACCATCTAACTGTGGAAGCATGTTTCCAAAACTCAAAATCTTGTACCAAATTAATCGAATAAATTTAAGCACATTAAAGCTTTTCTAAAACCACAATATCATAAAACATCACACAATTAAATGAAAACCATGTATCTCATCCAAGATACATAGTCAAACACTATCATACTCAGATAAATATAACCAAATCTACTAAATTGTGATCCAAAGCAAAAAAACTTGAATTCAACATCTTAAAAAACCACTCAACATTGTACTAAAACCTCATCATAAAATTTACAATACTAAGAATACATGAAAAAAAACTCTTAGCACAATTTACTAAAGAATAGTTAATAGTGACAACAACATATTGACATCAATTAAAATCCTATCCAACTTAATCAAAAGCTCATTTTGTGTAATCTTTTAACTATCTCTCCCTTTTTAATTGATGGGATAAAACAAAAAAACAAAAAAAAAAAGAACTATAATGATAAGAATTAAAACAAAATCATACCTTTGTATACCAAACTATCCCCCTTTGACATCAATGGAAAATTCTAGATACATAAATTATTTACTTATTATTCTTATTTTCCCCTGAGAGATACATAATAGCTCACAACTATACTTAGCTCCCTCTAAGAGGAAGCTACCATTATTAGTTTAGATTCAATATTATACATGAAGTTCAACATATTAATGTAACTCCATATGTATCTATCTTTTATAAGGATGATTAGTAACCCCCAATTTATCTTAGGGATATTTAAAAGTATTCTTAGAGAGTGTATGGTAAAAGAAGTGTGAATTTTTTTGTTGCAATTACATACTCAAGCTTTATCTCATTCTCCAAAATCTTTTCTCTCAAAGTGATATTGGATTGAAATGTATTTTGTGTTTGAAAGTAGTACAAAATTCTAGATCTTTGACAAATCTTCACATGTTGATCAAAGGAGCCATTTTAAAATCTATATCTACCACCAGAATGCTAAGGCAAAAAGTGCTACAAAATATTCTAGATGATGACTATTATATTTTGGTCAAATTAACATTAGAGGCAAGCTCAAGTCTGATTACCACTTTGATAGATATATTTTTCATTTGGATGGAATATTGAGATATTAGGGTAGAATGTATGTTTTTGACCAAGTAGGGTTACATAATTTGACTCTAGATGAAATTCATTCATACACCCTTTTCAAGACCATGGTCCTAACATGGGATTGCTATACTTTAGCCAAGACTTAGCATATTTGTTATTGTAAATCATGCTCAGTGTTCAAAATGTTAATTAGTTTTAAGGTTTTTTCCTAGTAGGATTATTATATCTACATGATGTACCCAAATATAAATAAAGACTCATTAATATGGACTTCATTTAGTGATTGACTTTGATTAGGAATCAACATGATGTTATCTTAGTTTTTGTTAAAAAATGAACAAGTTAGCACATTTTATGCTCAAAAACCTCAGGGATGGTTTGCTGGATTTGGAGAAGTAATTTATACAAGATATGTTCAGGTTGCATGAAATGATTAAATCCATCATTTCTAACAAAGATACAAGGATGGATTCAAAGTTTTGGACAACCTTGAATGCTTCTTGGAGAAGCAAAATTTCAATATCAATTATCATAGTTAGATAGATGGAAAGACATAACAAGTAAATTTGGTGGTGGATAATTTTCTTAGGATTCACTGCATCGATTAGTATCACAAGTAGGAAGACAATATTCTCTTAGTGAAATTTGTATACAATAACACTTATCATGCATCATTAGGGATGAAACCTTTCAAGGAACTCTATGGGAAAATAATTTGTACTCCTATCAGTTGGAATTAGATTAAGGATAGGATTGTGATAGATCCAAATATGCTCAAGGAGATGGAGAAGCAAATTAAATTGACAAGTTCTCAAATATTTAGCAAATCAACTAGTAGACACAAGTATTATGCAGATAATAATCAAAATTTTAGGCAAAATCTAGAATGGGAAAAAGTTTTCTTGAGGATGAACACAAATCATAAAATTTTAATTTTTTTGGCAAGCCATCGAAGCTTGTACTCAGTAATAGATATTTCCATTTGATGTGCTCGACCCTATTGTGAATAGACTTTCTCTACTACAATCTCTAGCCCATATTTGTTATATTTTTCATTTGTGTTTGCTTAAGCTTTATCATCCTCACACATCCCACAATCTTGATTAGGGTGCACTAAAAGTGCGCGACCCAAGGGCAGTGCTAGTGGAGCTCCCCCAAATTATTAACATGCACACATATTTCCTTCTTGATTGGATGCATTTCTTCTTGTATGCAAACATTTTTCATTGCTTTATTTCCTCATTTTAATGCTAATTTCCATCCCTTTCATGCTAGATTTAGATTATAAGGCCATAAAATCCTGACCCAAATAGTTATAGATGAAGCATTTCTTTTGATGGCAATGACACAACCAAAGTAGAGCATGGATCATGCTTCTTCTATAAACTAACATCATCAACCATAATCATGCCTTGAATGACAAGGAAAAAGATGCCTAAACAACAACAAAATATACCCATTCACGCCCAAAAAACTTTGTACCTTAGAAAAAATGTAGTTAGAGATAATAAGGGAGAGGTGGCAACCTCCGTGGAGAGATTCCTTTAGACTAGAATACTCAATAAAATTGCCAAAATAGGCCTTGGCAAAGAATCTTATAAAGCCTTGTGAGGAGTGAAAGAATTATAATGCTTCTCCTCAAGCCTTTGGGCCTCTAACCAAATATATTATGAGCTTTCATCATCCTCAAACACCCAACCACAGTTCCTTTCATAGTATTTGTTGTCATAAACATCATTGTTGTTCTCCTCGTTGTAAGTTGAAACATCCTATAACTTCCAATATCTTGTTCAACGTTTAACTTATTGCTCCCACTTATGTTTGTGATGAAGGAATAAGATAATGTTGATTACATCTTCAATTTTTTTGATTTCAAAACACATCACATGTAAAATAAGTGATTATTGAAAAACTTTCAATAATTAAAACGTATATGACTACATTACTTCTTAATGATTATATTTTTTATAAGAATATTATAAACATTTATTTAATATAATATGATTTAATTTATTTTATATAGCTTGTTATATAACCTGTTGTAAAGAAGACTTTTGAATGTCATATGTAAAATTTTATCAAATATATTGACAATTTGTTCTCTTTCTCTAAATACTATACTAATTATGAAAACACTTTCTACCTAAACGTTCTTATACATATTCTATCTTTTAATTTTACATAACAATTTGTCAAATGTCTTAAAAACTATTTCGATTCATTATGTTATATTAACATTTTAATGTTTTATGACACATGTTAGACTCAAATGATATTTGGCTAAAGACCCAACATGATAATGTTAGGTGCACTTATAGAATTTCTATATTCTATGTATATCCGGCCTAAGTTTAATAAGCATTTGTGGGTCAATAATACATTGACCATAGACCAGCCTAGAAAAAATAATAACTTATAGACTATATACTTTCCATACCTTTAATTGAAAACCATTCAAAGTAGAATCTACAATTCATTTAATTTTTTAATTTGTGGTATAGAACAATACCACGTTAGTGATATGATTTCAACATAAATCAAAAGTAGTTTAAGTTTCATGGTCAACGCAATAGAAAGAAATTAGGTCTGAAGAGTTCATTTTGTACTTTTCCCTAGCTATAAAATAATAATAATAATAAAATTATGCCAATGGAACAATTGATAAAATACTAAAGAGATCGATTTGATGTCATATGCACATGGATTGAAATGGCTAACTAATATTTCTCTTATTATTACTAAGCAAGTGGCTTTATATACAGAGAAAATTATGCAAATTGAAGAATCAAATTGGTTATAGTATCATTTGTTTGATTAAGATGGAACATTAGTTTTTCCAATTAAATAAGCAAAATTAGAATATTACTAACTTGTTTGATAAATAGTTGTATTATTACTTGTTTGATTATGACGAGAAACATTAGTTGTGTGTTTTTTTAAATTGTGAGTGAATATGAACAGCTGGTGCTGCCACCTCAATTCAGAGATACCAAAAGCTTACTTCCTTCTAATGGCCAACCAAGCATCTAAACGATTAGCTATTGTTGTATATAAAGAAGTAAATAAATAGATATTTGTTAAATTAAATATAGAATGTTTAAAAAATTAATAGGATGGGAATTTATAGTTAAATAATAGTGAGAGCCGTATGTTTATTATTTAAAGTTCTTAAACTTATTTATGAATTTATAAAATTTTAATAAAATGAATACTTTCATCTTGTCTATTAATCTAATTATTTTTTAATTTACATGAAGACATGTCTCCATCTTGTTCCTTAATTCAATTAACTTGGAATTTTTAATTCAATTAACTTGGAATTTATATGATTTTCATAGAAGATACATCTTTATCTTGTCTCTTGATTTTTATAGAAGATGTATCTCATCTTTATCTCTTGCTTTTTATAGAAGATACATCTCCATCTTGATTATTAAACCAATTAACTTTGAATATATATAATTTATATGGAAGATAAAACTCCATCTTGTCTATTAACTTTAAATTTATATGATTTTTAGAGAAGATACATCTCCATCTTGTCTATTAGATAAAGATTACAAACTAAATTACCTTTTACTTTATATAGTTTTAATAGAAGACATCTAATTTCATTTTTCACTAAAATTTAAATTTTAATGGATTTAAAATTAATAAAATATAAATGAATTTATGTTTTTGATATTAAAAGAAACCAAAACAAGGGGACCACATTAACAATAAACAGTCAACCAATCCCTTCCCTTAACATACAAAATTGAACCCACTAGATAAAGTTCATCAAAATAAACGTACTCACTCGCATACCCTCAAACATACAATGAACTCTCTCTCTCTCTCTCTCTCTCTCTCTCTCTCTCTCTCTCTCTCTCTCTCTCTCTCTCACACTCACTCACTCTCTCTCACCCTTAACCATACTAGTCACAATAAGCATCAAAAAGAAAATGTTATCCATCTACATGATATATGATTAACATTTTCTAAGCCATTATGGCAGTAAAAAGTGGTCATCAAGATAATAAAGATAGCTTTTCCCCTTTAGGGTTGATACTTAAACTAGAAACCAGGATTAGATCCTCCAGCAACATATAAAGAAAAACTAAACAAAAATAACAACATAATTTATCATTATTTTCTCTCCTTGGGCTTAGTAAGAAACATCTAGTATCAAGTCTTTGGTGAGGAAGTTGATTAGCTCCCAAGTAGCTTCCTTGTAGTGCCTGCCCCTAGTTTACATTTTCCTAGTTTATATTTTTGCTATCATTGCCGAACTCTTTTAGGCCAATTTTATGCTTGATTATTAATAGTATTGTTTTGAGATTATCAGATATTGTTTTACATTCAGTTGATTATATGATGAGATCACTTGGTACTCTATATTTCATGTATGCATGATGTTTATTACAGTGTTTTAGTTATTGATGATGATTAGTTAGATGGGTTATTATATGTGTTTTCTTATGGATACTTACCCATACTGCATGTGTATGGTATGCGTGTATGTTTTCTTTATGTATGGTGTTTCTGATGTGGTTAAGGAAGGGAGTCATAGTCACTTGCTAGTCGGGATCTACACGATGCACCACTTCCTACCATTACCTATTTAGCTTAAAATATTGTGTTTGTACATGCGTGAATTTTATGCAGGTTGCAGGTACCGGGTATCGACTTTTTTGAATTGCCAGGATGAGCATACCCTATCGCATTATCTCAATGGTAAGAGAGGGGAGATAAATTCTTAAGTCCAAATCCTAAACCTTTAAGCCATTTGTCTTAGAAAATTAGGACAAGTATCTGAGTTGTGTACCCCCCGAATGCGTCGAATGGCATTAATTTATGATTATAACCCTTTAGTTTGATTTTGTATTTGTTTTTCTATGATGGGTTTTCGTATGTTGTTTTATGAGTCCTTGGTGATTTTTCTATTAATTAAGTCTAATTAAAAGATTAAATTAATGATTTAATTTAATGGAAGATTATTATGATATTTTAATATTTAATTATATTTAATTAATTGGGAAATTAATTAAATAAAAATATTTAAATTTGAAGATGAAAGTTATAAGAATAAATTTAGAATGTGATAATATTTATTTAATTTAATAATAATATATTTAGAGTTCATTTTTAAATAAATGCTAAATATTATTATTATTATTTAAGTTAATAAATATTTTATCAATTAAAAAGTTCGAAAATAAATTTAGAAATGGAAAAAAAAAAATTTATGAAAAGGTTTTAAGTTCACATGATATATGCATGAGTTGAAAATATAAGAAATTAATTTAAAAAGATAAAACAAGTGAATCTAATAAAGATATTTTGATTGCATAAAGTTCACATGAGATTAAAAATTAATTAATTAATTAAAAGAGAAGTCAAGTAAAAATTGAATAAAGTAATTTAATAATTCAATTAACGTGCATGGAAAAGATAAAGGAAAGATAAATAAAAGTTAATAAAGAGTTAAGGGTTGTGAGCAAGGAGTCCTCTCGGGTGATCACACAATCAGTGCTCTGATTTTAGGAGAGAACTCCTTATCACCAATTGAGGGTTCATTTTTGGGAGACACGAATTTTGGAAGCGAATTTTGGAAGAGGAAATAATTTTAGAAAGGAGAAAGTTTTGAGAAGAGAGATTTCTCTACCATCTTCTTGGGTGTTGCAATTTTAGCATCAAAACTAGGTAGGTTCTTGAATTTTGTTCACCCAGTTAAAATTATGTTGTTTAGATAATCCTGTCTTCTTCATGATTGTTGAAATTGATTCTCTGGATTTCGTTGCATGAATCTTTTTCTCTCTTGCTCTGAATCTATGATATTTGTATTGTATCTCATCTATATAATATGATTGAAAGAAAAATAACTCAATCTGAAACCTTGTCCATAGGTAAAAGAAATTAGAATTTAATTTGGGAAGGGTTTGAATTTAAAAATGGAAATTTTAAATTAGAATTTCGATTAGTTAATTGTATTTTTCCTATCAGACTAAAATTGCAAAGGTTTATATATATATATATATATATATATATATATATATATATATATATATATATATATATATATATATATATAATTGTGGGTTTGTTTTATTTGAATTTTATAATTGATAAAATTTAATAAAATAAATTTAATTAAAATCGATAAAAAAAAAATTATTTACATTTGGGAGGGTGTTTGAAACAATTTAATAAAATTTATATTAAAAAATACATATATATTAAATTTACTAAGGGGAGGTTTTGTTTTAAAATATATATATATATATATAGGGGGGGGGGGGGAGGCGAGGCCACCACCCCCCACCTCCCAACGTCTTGGTCGACGTCGTACCTATGTGACAGTCGTCATAGACCCTGCGATAGCAAGGAAACCAATGGCTTCATTTAAGGTCGGTGGGCCTTCATAAACACACCACTTTTTTAAAAAATATATAGAATATGCAATTTTATTTATTATTTAATTTAATTTTGAGTTATTGAAAATTTAATAATATTTAATTTTTAACTTTATTTATTATTTTATAAATTTTAATAGTATTTAATAATTTAATTATTAATTAATGAATTTGTAATATAATTTTATTATTATTAATTTAATTGATAATTAAATGATATTAATATAGTTTTTATAATTTTAAAATAATTAATTAAACTAATTAAATTTAGTTTGATTAAGGTTAATTAATAAAGGAATGTTATAAAAAGAATTTTTAAATTTATTTAATTATTATTATCGATAACCCTGAGTTTACTAAAAAAAATATTGTAAATTATTTCATTGGGAATCAATAAATAATTTAAATAAATAATTCAATAAATATTTTTTCTTGGAGTATTTTAGAAAATTGTCTTAAAATCAAATTGGGGTAATTTTGTTTTCTTTTCGACTATTAAAATGGGTTAAATTGTAAGGTAAACTGAGAATCTTATATACTTGAAAACATACATTGAATGGACAACTGAAAACCTTACATTTAACCCAACCATGTGTTTTCAAAATAAACCAAAACATGAAACTTACACTTTGTTATCTGTATGTTGCCTATGTTTTGGAGTTTTTGAGTTTTGACTTAGTGTTGACCAGTTTTAGGATGTTACCAGAGGCTTGGGGGTTATGTGATTGTGATGAACATATGATATTTGATCTTAATCTTTTTTAACCCAACCATGGTAATGTGATGGTATGCTCCATGATATGTTTGTATTTACTGTTCATTATTGCTTTCCAATGTTCTTGTGTGACACTAAGGTGAATCTATGACCTACTTGACTTAACCATTTTTGAGTCTTTGATCTGTTGTATTTGGATTGTTTTCTAGTTGCTTTTATATGACTGAGGTGTTTTGAATGATTTTTTATTGATGATGTCATGTTATGAAATAATTGACTTGACCATTTTGGAGTCTTTGATTAGTATTTTTTGAGGGTGCTTTCCAGTTGCTTGTAGAGAATTGATGTGATTATTATGGATTATCTTTTGGTGGTTTCCAGTCACTTGTTAAGGACTAAGGTGATATATTATGATTCTTTGATTTGTTATTTTATGAGCCTAGGGTAGGTAATCTATATGTAGTGTCGAGAAGTGACTTGCAATGAGGGTCGAGGACCTAAGTGGTTCCCAAGGTAACCCATTGTAAGTTGTTTAATTAGTGAAAACATTACACTAAATGGGAATAAAATAAACCTAATAAGAGTCTTTGTATGTTCTTTCCCATGCCTCGAGTGCTAGTACAGACTAGGATGGGAGTAGAGAGAATGCTTGGTTGCGACCTTGCATCCATAGTATGCCTTGTTAGTACGAGAGGATACTAATGGCCACATATGGATCACTAGGGGCTTGAGGTCCTAAGTGACTGCCAAGGTAACTCTAGCATGATTCATGCGATGACACTTGCCCTTTTACATAGTAGGTTCTCTATGTGTCTTGTGTGCCTCTAGGTCTAGATGTTGATCTATTTTGGAACCTTTGAGTTAGTTTTCTTTTAGGGTTTCCTGGACTTAGAGTGTACTTTTTATATTTGGTTTGATATCCTATTTGGGACTTGAGACTATCTCCTCAGCATGGTGGGAGTGGGCCATTTAGGTCGGGTGGTAGTGTTTTTTACTCTTACCATTGAGATTCGTCTATAGTCATCGTGGCTGGAGCATTCCTTGTTTGCATTTCCTTTTATTCTATCTATGTATCATTACGATGGATGGATATATCATGTATGGTGGATGGTTTCATTTATTTTATTGTACTTTGTATCATGGATCCAAAGAGGATGATGTATCTTTATTTCTACATATGTATATTCTTTTAGCCCTTCATACCCTATGACATGTACAGTGGATGATTGAGCATTCCAAATTTTATATATTATTTAAATGGACATTGGACTTTTCATTATTCTTTTATGTGGATGTGGTAATTGTTAGACTTAGTATTAAATAAATTTAAATGTGAATCAACATCATGGGATCCTTAAGGAATGTAACCTATTATGTATGCTTTTAGTTGATTGTGTATTATTGCTTCCGCTACTATGTGTTTGATGTCTATGTTATTCTTCTTGTTAAAAAAAAAAATGCTACCAAACTTAGTAAAACTATAGGTTATTTCTTTTGGATCCCTTAGTGGGGCGTTACATTCCTTGCCAATTTCCTCCTTATTCTCTTTTTCCTTTTGAAACATACACAACATTGTGTCTGAACTATAATACAAACCCTAAGAGCATACATGGCTAACTTGGTGGAGACCAGATTTAGGATATCCAACTCTTTCTTAATTATTTCAATCTCCTCATAATTTTCCACTTTAGTATTGGGGATATTATTCATAGTTTCATCCTTGATGTTGGTCAAGACATGGGTGTAGTTGTTAGTGTTATCCTTTTTCCTCTCATAATCACTCTCTTCAGTTTCAATGTCCTCCTCCTCATCCTCCATGAACTTTTCCCCATAGGATTTCTCCTTCATTTTAAGTTTGGTAACAATTCTCTGGCACCTTTTAGGGGTTTCTTTAGCCTCAACATTCGAGTCAACAAAGTAGCTTTTGGGATCAATCTTGGGTTTTGGGGAATCCGTAGAGGTGTTTGTGGGGGAAATTTTAGACTTCTTCCCACATTTATGGGGGGATTCAAAGGGGGCCTCAATGGGCAAAGGGAGTGGGCTTTTAGATTTTTTTATTTTTTCCCTTTTCCATAAAGGGGTCTTCAGTAGGACTAGAGGAGGTGGGGGCATCCTCAACAATTATGTTTTTAGGAGGGCACAATGCAAGGTGAAAGTTATAAAGATGAATGACAAGCCCTCAATGGAGAATAGTAAAGTTCTTTCCTTGACTATGATATTCCCAAAGATATTTAATAGTAAAATCTAATGATTGAAGCAAGTAGAATGAGAAGGATATAAAATCATGGTTGTGGAAGTGGTTTAGGATGGGGGAGTGGTAAAATATCAAACCCCAAATTTTCCTTCAAGATTAAAATATTTCATGATCACAGTGCATACCTAGTCCCAAGGCTTGGGGAGCTCTTCTTTGTTGAACTTGCCTCTTAGCTTAATAAGAGATTCATTCCTCCCAAAAAAAATTCAAAATAGCCTTGTCTGAAACCCTGATTTTTTTTTTCCACTTTTTGCCATCAGTGGAGAGAGTAGTGGCCTACATGATAACCTCTTCATTAACCTCAAAGGTGATACCCCCATAGTAAGCTTAAGTTCATTCCATCTATCAATGAATTGCAAAGACAAGCATTCATCAAATCCAAACATGGCTTGGTGTAGGTCACAATGCTTCCTTCATCTGGGGTCATCCACAACATATCATTATTACAAATGGAATTCTCAATATTGTATGGATCCACAAAGACTCTATTCCCACCCATATTGGAGTCCTCTAGAGTGGTAATGTCAAAATTGCACTAGAGGCAAGAGTGACAAAATTGTTAAACGGAAGCTTAACATCAAAGGAAGTGTTAATAAATGGAAAATGGTGTAATTATAGCCCTTAGTGGTACTCCCTAAGGTAAGTACATGATAACTCTAAGACATGTGTTGAGAGTCTTGCATAGAAATCTAATATTACTTAATGATATATCCACTTGACAAAAGGATCTAGATTGTGTGGTTAAACCTTATGGTTGTAATTAATAATAGTCACATCATAAATATTTCTATTAAAATGTATAATCCTCTTCAATGCAACCCCAATAATAATTTGACCTAACATTTCTAAATAATCATCATCACCTTGTAAGATGAGTCCACCCCCACCCACCTTGAGTGATCCATTTGAAATTAAAGAAAAACATCCTTAAATACCCCACCATCACCATATCCACCCTCCTAGGATAATCTAAAAGTCTAACAACTATAATTTTTTGAGTTATTTATGATTTACATGATTCTTCTCACTCTTAATAAGAGTTGTCACATTACTTGCAAAGAAGGAAAATTACCTCCAACATCTCATCTCATTTATCACGATACCATCAATGACTAAGGAGTCCATAACAAAATTTTGCTCCCTATAAGTATTTTCAATAGATAATTCATCTAGCATGGTCACCATGGGCTAGATGTCAAGGATAATATTATAGACTTTCCAACTATCCCTCATGGTTCCCTTGATCGATTCAATAATTATTTTGAGTCGCCTTCAATTCTTAGCTATCTAACACCAATAGAAAGAAAACAAATTAACCCCCAAAATAAGGTCAAGACTTTAACAAGGTTTCTAGAGGCCAAGAGGAGGTCTACTTGCATAAGTCATAACCATCACACCCTTGTGATCCCTTATTTATCAACCCCCAACATCCATCTCATTGCAAATAAAACCATAAAAGTTTGGTTTTAGTAAGTAAGGGGGGGACATACCATTTAGTAGTTATTCTAGCAAGTTTCTTCACATTGTCAACTTTATAGAAGGGGTTCGATAAATTCCACCTCCTAGCTCGTAGATAATCATAAGGAGACATGGGATTTGTTAGAGTCTTCCAAGATATATAGAAGCATTCTCCAACTATAAATTTCTCCTTTATAGCCACCATTGTGTTAATGTTGTTTTTAGTGTCCCATAAGATCCTATTATTTGTCTCCTTTTATATATTCCAACATATGAGGGCGAATGAATTTCCAAATCTATCAAATTAGTAGATGAGATGAGAAACACTCCCAATTATGAACAAATTATTGAAGGTCCTACTAGAATATACAAGCGATGTTAAATTTCTCTAAAACTTTGTACCAGACCAAGGAGGCAAATTGGAAATAGATAAGAGGGTGATTAGAAGATTCCTCCTCTTTCTTGTAGAGGATACAGTAGTTAGTTGTAATTTCACATGCTTGAGATTATCAATGTTCTAAATTTTTCCATGTAGGATCATCTACCAAAAGAAGTTTATCTTAGGTCAAAGTTGAGTATACTAGACATTCCTCCAACACTTAGAGTCATCAGTAGGGTTGACCAGATAGATGTAGTCTTATTTGACATAGAAAGATTCCGAGCATCATTTATCCCAAACAAAAACATCCTTTGTATGGAAAATAGGAATCCTGATGTCATTTAGAATTTATCTTGGAGTTCATATACTTTTTGGATGAGGTGAGGTGCCTCCACAAGGACATCAACCAATCTTGACTGGCCATTGGAGGGGGTAATGTAGCCATATTCCTTTGTGCTAGAGTCTTTCAAATATATCATGAGGTGGTTAAAGTGGCTATCAACCAAAGGTTTATCCCCAATCCATATATTATCTGAGAATTTAATTTTTCTACCATTTCTAACCTAGTTGTGGCTTTTCACAATGTTTCTCCACATTCAGGACCTAGCAAGGAGGTTTTGACCATACAAACCATCCAGAAAGGAAGAATTGTTAAACTAATTTGATTTCATAATCATGTATCGCTTTGTTATTTCCTAGGTCATAGTCCAATCAATAGTTATGAGCAAGGTTTTTCTTATGTCATTAAACTCACATATTCCTAATCTACACATAGGTTTCTATCCACAAATAGAAACCCAAATAACAAGATTGATTCTATTTTTCTCTTCTATTTATGTCCATATTAAGTTCCTTTATATTTTCTCTAGATTTTCTATCATCCCTTTAGAAATATTGAATAAGGATAAGAAATACATGGTATCCTCTTTAGGGAGGCAACCAAAAGTTAAAAATTTCTAACACTGCTAGATCTTTACCCTTTTACCCTACTAGTTTCCTTTGTATTCTTTCTAGGATAGAGCTATATGACTAGGGTGTCACCTCTGACATCCTCAAGGGGAGTCTTATGTATGTGTCAAGGATCTCTATAACTTGGAAACCAAAGATCCAAATAATTTTTCCTCTAGAGTTTAAAACATTTTTTGAAGAAGTAGGTTTATTTCTCTTATTGTAAGTGATTTGTTGACTAGAAACTAAAGCATAATCTCTCATCAAATTCTTCCACTCCTTGGCCTCAATAACAAAGGATGAACCAAATAAAAAGGTGTCAACCCTTGGAGGGAAGGGTGGAGGAATCTCTAACCCCCTATATTTTTTGAGTTTTGACTAGAAGGGAAAATTTCCTTCTAATGACTTCAACAACCATTATGAATAAATAAGAAGAGAGGGGTCTCCTTGTCTTAAACCCATCCACTCTTTGAAGAAGCCCCAAGGGGTCCCATTAATTAGGACTAAGTAGTGGATAGTCTCGACCACTTCCCTTATAATATTTATAGTTTTTTCATGAAAGAGAAACTTAGAAATAATATCATATAAGAATGTCTAGCTAACCTTATCATAGGCCTTGGAGACATATAGTATCAGAGTCATTTCTGGGCTTCTACATTTCTCCATAGATTGTATGACATCACAAGTGGTGATTATTGCACGCAAAATAAGACTTTTGGGGATAAATCTCTTCTAAGAAGGGCTTCTAAACTTATCCAAAAGGGGATTAGTTTTGTTTACAATGATCTTATAGATATTATTGTACAAGATAATAGGATGAAAGCTAGACATGTATCTGGAACCAAGGATCTTAGGAACCATAACAATATAGGTGTTGCTTAGTTTTCTAAAGAGTTTTTCATATCTTAAAAATTATTTAGCATCTTTGATGAGATCAAACTTCACCACATCAAAAAATTCATGGAAGAAAGTCAAGAGAAAGCCATTTGGGCTTGGAGATTTATAAGCTCCCATAGAAAAGACAATTTATTTCACCTCTTCTTTTGTGACTAGGGAGATTAGTAGCACGTTTTTTTCTTTGTCAAGAATGAAGGGGTTTGGTAAATAATCTTATTCTAGATGATAGGATCCTCCCTTGTGCAATTAGAGTAAGTTTAAAGGAAATGTTGAGAACTTGATCCTCAACACTCATCAACTTCCACTAGTTCCTCATTTCTACCATTGACTATAGATATGATGTTGTTTATTTTTCTATGTTTAGAGGTCAACCTATAGAAGAAGGAGGTGTTCCTACCCCCTTCCTAAAACCATTGACTCCTAGATCAATACTTACAATAAATCTCCTCCTTGGTGATGTTCCCCTTCCATTTATGCTTCTAGGATTCCTCTTGGAAAAGAGTTTACATAGAGAGTTCTCCATTCACAATAGTGTTATACAACTAGGAGAGTTCAAGGCCTCTATCTTTATTTTCTATTTGAAAATATTAGAAAAGGAGATTTTGCTCCAATATTTGGCCCCATATTTAATGTTTTTTAAGTTTTTGGCAATTCAAAACATTATTGAATCCTACATAGGGATGTCCCACCATCTTTGGATGCTATCTTTAAACTCTAGGTGTGAGTGCCACATAATCTCATCTCTGAAAGGGACTAGGCTTGAGACTGATTAATTAGTCCAATTAAGGAGGAACAAAGCATGGTTAGAGACTGTGTGAGGAAGCACATATCAAATGAAGGAAAGGCCAAGATCCCAACAAGCAAATGCCAAAATTGGTTAAGCTTGACTTGAATAAGATGATCCTTTTTTTTGGCCAAGTGAAGGGGTTCCTTTGGCACTCCAAGTCAAGGAAATATTTTTTCCTAATTAATTCAAAAAGATCTAACATGTTGTCATTGTAATCCATAAGATCTCTCACTTTCTCCAAAGAGTAAAGGAGGGAGCTTAAATCCCTATCAATCATAAAAAAAGATCCCTTGTTGTCAAATATGAAATTAGATATTTCCTCCCAAACAAGAACTCACCCAAATCTAGTGTTAGGCGCATATAAGTAAAACATATACCAAGACAAGTTGTATATTTTAAAATAAATTGTTGTAAAATTATGGGATAAGGTAATAGCTCTGTTATCTAACTTACTTAGGTTCCATAGAGTTGCCATCCCACTAGATGCACCAAAAACCTCACAATAGTAAAAGACATCTTCTAGCCAAGTTTTTCCCACAAGACTACATGCAATTCATTTTGACTTCTTGAACAAGTAAAAAATTCAAGTTAAGATTCACAATGTTGTGTTTCAAAGATTATTAGTTTTAGGGTTGTTTAAGTTTGAACTTCATTTTTACTTTTTTGGGTTTCCTCTAGAGTCAATTTCTATCGGCTAGTAATTTCACTAGTTGAATTGCCTTTGTTCTTATAGCTCTTTCTGGTGGTCTCCCCAACTTAGTGTCAACTTTGACGTCCATCTTTTTGGTTCCTCTAGTCTTCCTTTTTGTCTTTTTCCATTCTTTCTTCTCATTATCTATCAATGAAATTGGGGTTGAATTTATATCAGTGGAAAAAAAATAGGTTTAGTGACATCCCTTACTAGTTTAGCAGTGGGAGAGTGGAAATGATCAAAACCTACACCAATAGTCTTAGTTGAGGTGGAATAGAGCTTGTTACCCATTTACCCAAACCCAATAAGTGACCTACTAATGGTTCTAGTAATGTGTGAGCAACCAAAGTCTTAACCCCCATCACAATGCTAATAGATGTCAAGGAGGATGCAACATCCTTCATCACAATTACAACATCTTTACATTCCTTTCATTGGGGGATACCCCCTTCTTCTAGATCTAGCTCATTACTACCCTTTGGGTGAGTAGTGGCATTAGGATCAGGAGTTTTTAAAACATCAAAGATACTATCTATAAAAGGGTAATCAATGATGTTGGAGCCCAAACTGAACTCCATGCAAAAATGATGAGGATAAGTCCCAATTTTAGGTGTATAGAAATCTAAGTGGGAGCTGACCCTTTTTCCTCAATCCCAACACCCAAAGAGGACACCTTCTCTTTCATTTTGGGGTTATTTGGTGTTGGGTCTTTGTAGTAAACACTCACATGACCAACTTAGTACAATGTTGGAAGTATAGGGAGGAATTCTTATAAACTATTGCCTTAGTCTAGACACATCATTTCAACTTGAGAGAGATGAAGTGTAGGAGGGCCAAGTTATTCACTGCCACATTTATATAGAATCTAACACATAGTAGTCTTGATTTTAAATTCATCACTGTATCAGATACCACATAGTTCCCAAAGGAAATACCAATCCATCTAAGGGTTCTTTCATCCCAAAATCCTAAGGAGAGGTTAGGTAAATGAAACTAGATTGGAGCCATCCTATGAGATTCATCATTGGGGTCAAACCTAGGTTTCCATTTTGATAGAGATAGACTATGTCTCCCATAGTACCAAGTGCTTAAAAATATGTGGACTAGGTCATTCTTAGTCATGAGTCTGGAGTAGAAGATTCACCCAACATGTAAGACACACATGCACTTCCTTTCAATTTCCATTATGTGGGCACCCACTTCCTTACCATGTCTTAATAGTAGGTTGATATGATAGGAATTCCCCCACCAAGTACAAGTGAAGGGAGAATACAATGTTGTCCATAATAGCATCTAGGAGGCATATTTCAACGCCATAAATGACCTCATTGATTTGGGGTTGTGGGAAACCCACAACTAACTTAGACTAACCCACCAGAGCATTTTTCCACCCACCACATTGGGGGATGGAGTCATAGTTCTTGAAGTCAAATAAATCCCACCATTATGGGGATTGGAGTTGGTAGTAGGAAACAGAGACAAGCTAGATCTAGAAATGACCTTTGGAGGGGTTAGAGGAATATCCTAATCCTCATCTTGAGATCCTAAGAAAAGTACAAGTTTAGTCCACAAATGGTCACACCTAAGTGGAGTGGGGGATCCAACTTAGGAGGGATAGGACCTCACCAAGGGTTGTCACCATGAATGAGGAAGATTACAAAAGAATTAGGTGGGAAGTTACAGAGTTGTAGAGCTTCAAGAATATTGATGATTAGTCACTATCTAGATATTGTTAAGATATAATGCATAAATGATTTTATGTTGACTTTATATTATTTTTGTGATTTCATTTTGAAATACTTGAAATTGATGTTTCTTAACCCAAAATTTGAAGACAAAATAAAATAGTGAAAAAAAATTATTGTTTGCTTGGTAATGCTCTTCTTTAGGTGACATTAGCAAGGATTTATTAGTCATAATTTAGTTCTCAAATATTAAATGGTTCAATAAAAGAGATTTTATTAATAATAAAAGTAGGAAAATCATTTGTCATTTTTATATCTTATTCTCTAGTCAAGAGGGGTAAGTAAATGCTCTGACCCAAAGCTACCTTGATGGCAAGGACAACAACAAAATAACTTAACCATCAAAACATGCCACTATTGGCTTATCATTTTTATATCTTGATTATGTATAAATTTATAATTGACTATTTGACTTCTAATTTTTAAATAAAACATATAAAAAATTTATTCATTTAAAATATAAGAATCTTTGATAAATCAATAAATCCAACAACATAAAAAATACAATTATATAACTTTATAATATATTTGATCTCCAAATTCCTACAAATACAAAGTGAAGCACAAGTTAAGAATGAATGTGCAGAAAAAAAATTAAAAAGTTGACAAACTCCACACATTGGGTTGACATGTATTGAGGCATAAAAATGATAAAAAAAGATTCACGTAGAATGAGTTACAAGCTTACATTTTTTCATACCTAGCTTCACATACATCACAAATAAATAAAGGAATAAATACCACTAAATAAAAAACTTCCAATCATTTATCTCTACTTTCTCATCCATCAAAGAGTAAATGCCACTAAACTCTAAATTTATGATTATTCACGAAGGTCGATCATTTTCAATAATTTTTAATAAGGTTATCCTAAAGCCAAACATGGATGCTTTCTATCATAAAGAAGTTGGTTAGTTCAGTTACCTTGTTTTTCTATCTTTGGAATTGTACACGGGAGATTGAATCAAAATATTTGTTCTACCTCAACACTTCTTCCAATATAATCTCAAGATTTGAACTCAGACAACTATATTTTATTAAAATGTTAACAATTATCATAAAATCATCATCAACCTACGTATTATAACCACCTTTCAAATATGCCAAAATCAAATTTTCTAAAACCACTATCCCTCAACTTCATTATGTATTTTATTGCACAACATTTCAAACCTCCTTTGATTAATACGCTTCAAGGATCTTGCAACACATATCATCTAGGTAAGCTCATGTTGCCCAAAAATGGCCAATCAAATTTTTAATCTCCAATTTTAAATTAAAGGCATTTTCTTTCAATATCTTTACATTATAAGGCTCATGCATATGAGTATTTAGGATCCCCAATTCATGTCCTATGGATTAATGGGATCTTTTAAGCATTTTTTTTGGTTTGCCGAAGAGCTTAACAACTCTAGAATGAGGCTCACAACTTCTTCTAACATTTTAGGATATAGCCTTTCTCCTAGCACATGGCTCTTTTGGGAGATTGAGCCCCACAAGTATAACTAGAGTTGACATGCTTTTAGGATGGATATTCTTTTAACATATTGACAAATAGAAATTTTGCTATTTTCACTCAGTATATTTTAGATTATAATGTTTCACTTTATTTGAAAGTTTATTTGTTCAATTATTTTTCTATAGGCATAGGTTCAAGAAAGCCAAATAGTCTTAGAGGTGACTTACCTTAGGAGTTGCTACACCATCGAGGTAATGTTCATTGCACTATTGCTAGAGTCCCTCCAACTCTATCCTCCTCTTGTGGCCATTCACTTTCTCCCAGTCAATCCAAGCGAAGGGGCTACTTTTCTTTTTGTTCACCATCTTCTTGATCCTAATCTTCTCTTTGCCACTTTGGTAATCAGAAAAGTTTGTTGTAGTTTGGACAATGATACTCATATTCACCTTCCCTGTGGGTTGCCCCTTCTAGGTGGCCTACTGCAAGGAAATAGGGTTATTGAGTAGTGGTGCTCTTGGATAGCTTACTCATGATTCTTTTAAGTGGTTTCCTCGCTTGGACTTGGAGCTTTTGGCCCATGATAAAGACAAAGATAAATATAAGGAAAAAGACATGGATAAGGGTTGGTATACTTCTAATGCCACTCCAATCCTGTTGATGTATGAGAAAAATTTAGTGACTTGTAACCTTTGCTTCTCCTAACTATTGTTGTGGTTGAACTGCTTTGAAATTTATTTTTTTGTTGTTATATTTTAAATTACTTGTGAGGTGTGATGCTACATCTACCCATTCTTTTTTTTGAGTATGTGTAGTCTATTTTCTAATTAATAAAATGACATACTTACTCATCAATATGTCATTTGGTATATATATACACACACACACACACACACATGTTGATATTATTAAAAATAATAATAAATATTTATAAAATCAAAAGTTTAATAATTTTTTTTTTGATCGGCAAGAGGCCGAAGCCAAGATTGATTATTATTATTATGTGTTGTGATTAATTATTCTTAGTATTTATTAAGCTCAAGTAGACTCAAATCCAAGACTTCCCAAATAAGAGGCTCACAATTTACCATAGTGTTGTAGGCTCATACCTAAAAGTATAATATAATTAAGTATAAAAGAATATTATTTTTATTAAACTTCATTTTCTTAATCTAATAAATGAACCTTACAATAACAGCTAATAAACTCTGTTGCTAATAAATCTTACTATAACAGCTATTAAACTCTGTTGCTAGTAAATCTTAGAATAATAGGGATAAGTTAAGTGAAGGGAAACCCATAAAAGATTCGGAAGAAATAATTACAAACTGAAGACGACAAGAAGAAAACAATAACAGAAATCGAAAAAACTCCTATCGTCAGAGCAGACCAATGAACTCATCCATACTTGAGATAACGTGAAAAAGATGAACAAAGAAGTGTCCGACTTAAAAAACACGATTCAAAAAGCTTCCTCTATGATTATCAGAAAAAAAAAAGATGCAACTGTGAGCTCAAGACAAAGAGAAATGGATGAAATAGTACTGTTTATGCCATTCACAGAAAAAACAACTTAAGAGGATTGTCAGGGAAAAGCTTGCAAGGCCTGTATGATTCATCTTGGAGTTACTTGTTAATCCTTTTATTCTACGAATTTATACCTATCCATCCTCTTTCAAGAGTTCAAAGTATTTGATAACGACATTCTTCTCTGATAGTATTTAAAATAAGATTTTTTTGGGTTGTTGTTGAAAGATAATTAACAAAAGACATTCAAATTGAATGTCAATTTTGTTCAAAATGTTAGAATGTTTACAATTATGACTGATGCTATTGTAGAAAGTCTCTCAGCTTAATAAACAGATTGCATATAATCCTTAAAAAGTTGTATGTAACAATAAGGCCCATTTCATAGACTAATCATCTATTTGTTCAGATCCACAGCAGACCCATGTGTTCTACAGCTCGGAAACACAATTTTAAAACCTCGTTCTTTGGCATTCATTACTGCCTCCAAACATAATTTTTAAAATAAGACATTTAGATACAAAAAGTACCAAAAGAATTCTTATGATCTGAACTTTCACCATCCTCTGAGATTGACAAGATCTATGGGACTTGTAAAGTAATGAGATCATTTACGTTTATGTTTTCAGTGCATCAATTTTATAATCGAGCACGCTGAAAATGAGATTAGCAATCTGTTTCTTGTGCTAGCAGAGGGGCAAATCTGATGGAGGCGGGGGCAATGTTTCCAGTACATTCTTGCCATTCTTGACAATGAAGGCGGTGGACAATCCCCACGTGGTGTGAACTTCCAAGTGGCAATGCATGAACCATACACCTGAAAAAACCATACCCATGAAGATTAGCAGATTGGGCAAGAAAAGGGATCTGAATTGCATGAAAATTGATAAACATTCAAATCTTGGAAATCAATTCCAACATGAGAAAGCCAATTAACATTATTAACAATCCATTTGAAATGTGTGAATTTTATTTCTAGATTTGCATCAACATTTTGGATTACACTCTTTGATCCATCGTCAGAGAATAAAAATTAAGATGAGTGTGATCCAAAATGTTGATGCTAAAGAAACTTACACAATTGAATCCAGAAATAAAATTCGCATAAAATTTCAAATGTTGAAAAGTAATTGGAATGTGAAAACGCTTTTCAATCGAATCTAAGAAGCTTACACAAAAAGAAGACAGCGACTTACCGGGGTTATCTGCTGTAAATCTTATAGCTGCCCAGCCTCCTACAGGAACAGCTATAGTGTTTATGTATGGAGGATCTATTAAATTGAAGATTGCTTTATCTGAATTATAGTTGCCAAATCCATAACCTACTAAGTAAAAGCTGAAACCATGCAGATGAATTGGATGGTTCTCTGTGCCAGCAGTCCCTGTATTCTGTAAAATCAATTGCACATTCGATCCGTACTCAAGAAGAACCACCTTAGTTCCAAAAATAGATTGTGTATCCACACCAAGATTGTTTGGTGCGCCATTAACAAAGTCAAGCTTTTGAAGTGGCTTGATGGGAAAATCAGTAGTATAGTATCCACTGATGTTGTCGTAATAAGCTTGCAGTATAGAAATTTTGGGTCTTACAAATGTTATGTTATTGATGGAAGCTGCAAAAACTCCTCCACCCGGTGCCTTACAGTTTTCAGGCTTAGATTTGCATTTTAAGACATTAAGCCCAACCGTGAAAAAGAGATGCCGATTTATAGTCACAGGCACATTGATGGGGTTTTGATCATCTGCCAAGCTTTTGAGTCCATTCATGAAAGAGAGGCTCTTTTGATTGTCATTGAAGGTTGGCATGTTGGCTGATACAAATGATTTTTGTTGTAGAAGGAAACCTCTGTAGTTAAAATAAGCAACTGCATTCAATTTCTGAAAAGGAATGTTTTTTGCAGACATGTAAGGGCCCATTGTCATGGAGTATCTGTCCAATGGCTGGTTTGCAGTTACCAAAACATTGAAAGTCTGGCCTGGAGTTATCACCAGATAATCTGTAGAGAAAGGTTTGGTATATTCTCCATCAGCTTCCACTACAGTCATCTTGTGACTTGCTATTGCAAAGAAGTGCTCCATGTTCAAAGCTGCGTTGATCAGCCTCAGAAGATATGTCTTATGAGGGATCACATCTATTGAGTATACATCTGCATCAGATAGTAAAAAGCAAGTCAGTCATCAGCAAGAGCCTACAATACAACAACACAACAGTAACTTGTTAGCCTCTTATGTGGGAGATCTTGGGTTCGAGTCTATTTGAACTTAAGACATTAATTTCAACAAATAATAATGATTAATCTAGACTTCGACCCATTACCTATCAAAATGAAAAAACTGTGTCAGTCATAAATGAGTTTTTTGATTCAGTACCATCACTAGAACAGTTGTAAAGAGGTCCCGGATGTCCATTTATAACATAAGCATCTGCCTGAGGAGGGCCTCCACCTGATTGTAACATTTTTTTTTCTATAACTTGAGCATCCTGAATCCAATACTCACCTGCAAGAATCAGATGTCATTTCAGAATATGCCAAAAACAATGTCGAAGAGGTTTCAAGCACGAGTGTGCCCTTATTAGGTTGCTAAAACGTTTCTGTGATGACCTTTGCTGAATGTTAGCTCATAGACTTCATGCCTCGAATGTCTGAACCCTTCAAAAAATAAATAACAGCATTAATGGTTAGAACACTGTACCTAGAACAAGCACATGCTCTTCATACGGGTAGTGAAATGGGTAAGGCACCCCTGTCTTTGGATAAATAACAATAGGGCCATGCACAGTTGCTCTCAGCCATGAGACATGGGCATGCCAAAACATGGTTCCCTTTTGCTTCCATAGAGTGAATTCATAGGCAAAAGTCTGCCCTGCTTGGATTGGGCACTGTGTAATATACGCTGGTCCATCAAACCAGCATGTCCTCTGCTGTCTCACTCCATGCCTGTCAAACAACCACCCATCATTCCTAACCAAAGGAAAATGTTCCGAATAATAAAACTCGAAGGACAGTATAACCAATCCAAAATGTTGATGCAAGAAACAGCGACACAATTGAATCCAAAACATTCTAAGATGACCAGTAAGCATCATACCAGTGGAGTGTCACATTATACGGACTAAGGTTGGTAACCTGCATAATAATTCTGTCTTCTTCCTGACCATATACAATAGGCCCAGGGTACATTCCATTTACTGTGACAATTGTAGAGGTTGCACACAGCTTTGTAATGCTCCTTGTTTGTATCTGCCAATGCACCAATTATTCATCAAACACTCAAGAAGTTAAGATCATTCCTTCAAAAATAGCTCCCTAACTAATCTGATAATAATAAACATGTTAGATTTATGATGCTGATCAATCACTACAATACCAAATCTTAACTGATATACTCATAGACAAGTGACAATGCACTGTTGTAACATCAAAATGCATAAAATTTATTCGTAAGTTTTCACAGTTCATAAGAATTTTTCATCCTTGCTTGTAGAATCAATAGTGTAAAGTTTTTTTCCCTTCATCAACATTTCAGATCACACTCCGTGATCCATCATCAGAATGACAGAGAGAAAGTAAAAGGAGAAAATTTAGCTGCATTGCATTTTGGGTGTAAATATATGGACCTTAAAATCATAGAATCTGGTGGTTGCTCCCTCAGGCCATGCTGCTAAGAACTGGAGGACAATGCAGGTGATGAAATAGAAGCAGATCAAGCCCTTCTGGCCCATAGTTTTCCTCCCTAAAAAGAATTTTATAAAGGAAAGAAAATCTAAGAAAGTTATGTGAACAATGGCCAGAGTTTTTCCTATAACATTATCAAACAGGGGAGCTTTATAATGGCAAAATGGTTCATTCCAGAGGAGAGTAGAGGAATATCTGACAAAACTGTTCACGGAATCTTTGGGAGAGTGTAGAGTGTAAAAGTTCCTTCAATTGATAATTACTTGGCCATACCTTTTAATTATGAAGGATCCAAGAACACAGCAAACCATGCAGACCATTCGATCTGCATACGTCTCTTAACAAGAGGTAAAGAAGATCTTGTTTTATATTAGACGACCACACAAACAATACAATAACTCTTGAATTTTTTTAAGTTGACTGCCGATTCAATTTGTCTTTGAAGGTAGTTTATTGTACCCCACACATTGTCTTGTTATAATATATTAATAATGATGATTTTTAACTGGTTTGTGATTGTGGTATTGTTATTAAAATTTAATTGTGTAATTATTGAGTTAAATTCTTCTATTTATGTTTCATAAGTAGTAATTTAGAAGAATCTATATGTTATGAGAATGAGAGGGACACTTGGTGCTCATTGCATTTAGGTAGTAGTCAAAGAGGTGAAGCACTGGGCCTTTCCAAGAGGTCACTCATCCAACACTACTCTAACTCAAGTGTGTTTAACCATGGAGTATTCCACCAAGGTTAAACCCACTTAACTTGTTACTCCATTAGCAAAACCTTGAACGAATATTGCTCCTTATGAACCATTCATTATAGAATCCCTTTAGCTCATCACATTTTTATAGAGAATGATAGAGCTTCATGGATGGGACTCAATTTTATTGAAAGGGAAAACATATATGTATATTATTTATAAAATTTTAGTCTAAAGTCATTGTTAAGAAGTAGACATGCATCATAACATAAATACCGTAGGGATTGATTGAACAGGTTGATCAGTTTGAAGAAAATAAGATGTACAAGTTGTTTAAAAAATATTCAAAGTAATGTGGTAACATAAATATAATAATAAAATAAATATATAACATGTAACTTTGGATTTCAATACATAGTTTTTTAATAAGGTTTTTTTTTTATCAATATACATAAACTTTACAAGTACTCAAATGAATGATTGAAATTTGGAAAATGAATCATATGCATCACTTGTACAACTTGAAAAGTGATATGTAAACTTGTGGATTTTACTTAGGTCTTCGGATCTAACTTTGATGTATAGATCTAATATATGCTTAGCTCTAATATCTAACTTATTAGTTTCTCTTTCTGTTTATAATATGTTGATTGGTGATGCTTGGGAATAACTTGGGGAGTTTGCTAGGTTGGAGAATTCTCCTTTGGTCAACATTAGGATACCATTTACAACCTTTGAGCAAGATTGAAGACAATTTACTATCATATAGAAAATGCCTTGGATGTTGATTATAGTAACTAATGTAGTAATGATGGTCTAATTATGTGGATGAATGCATTTCGAAGGCTATTACCAAACTCGTTTAAAATGAACTAGGGTTAATCCTTCAATATAACTTCAATGGTGGAAGTGAAATGTTTCCCACTTTGAGTCAGCAGATAATGGCTAGTGGGAATGAATGTATCAATCCAAAAATTGACTTTAAAAATTAAAATTTCTAAGTTACTTTTCACAAATCATAACATTGACTTGGCCCAATACCACAAATTGTTAAAAAATGAATTTGGTTGGAATATATATAGATTGAGGATTGAGATTAGTCCCCATGAACTAGTGTAAATTAGGATAACGTTGTAAAGTTTTGGTTACACGTAACCTTTTATTACAAATTGTGTCTCAGATGCACTTATCATAATATAAAGGCTAATTGGTTCAAAGTGAGACCAAGATGAAGGGGGGAGGATCTAAATTAGAAATAGTTCAAAGAATAATGCCAAGATATCAACATCCAAATTCTTACAAAAGAAATGGGACCATCCATCTATCTCAAATAGATGCCTCACATATTTCAATAATTGTAGAAAGCATTCTATAGAAGATGAGACTTTATGGTAGCCATATTTATATTAAATATTTTATAAGACTTTACTACTACAACTTCAACAACGCCCAACACGCCTCTAGAATAAAATGAATAAGCAATTTCACACCACCCATCACCATATTATTTTGAGCATCACACTTTAAACATTGGAAAGTGAAATCATTATAATAATCTAAGTGGCACCCTTGAGGCTTGTGTTGATAGTGGGTCAACATGCCTCACTAGATTTGCAACATGGTCTAACAACCTCTTGTGTCTTCTATAATTCTAGTGGTTGTATCAGATATTCATAGGTTGATCTTTTAGTACAATGAAATGTTGGAATTATGATATATTTGTCATTAGTGCAAACACTTATTCAATTCTGAATGCTTACCGAGCTCATCACTTAGTCTACAGTGTATACCGAGCATTCAGTGGTTACCTTATAAGTTCAACAGGTAAACAGTTCTCATCGAGCATTCCAGAGGATACCAAGTGAATGGGCAGTTCAGCAGTGTTTACCGAGTGAAGAAGGTAAATGAAGGACTCAGTGTTTACCAAGTGAAGAAGGTAAACAAAGGACTCAGTGTTTACCGAGTGAAGCAAGGTAAACGAAGAAGTTAGTTTCTACCGAGTGATGGAAGCGTAGTGTTTACCGAGTGATACTACATCTACCGAGTCACCTATGGTTACCGAGTTTAGAACTACATCTAGTGATTAGTATGAACCGAGCCTTCACTTCTACTGAGTGCATGACGATGCCAAGTAATGTAGTGGATGCCGAGTATCAGAAGGTCACCGAGTTAGTTCAGTGAACCCGAGTTATTTACTATTGGGCCAACTCAATAATGTTTTGTTCACTTGTGTTTTGGCCGACCTTGTAATTGTAAATATTGGAATGGTATATATGTAATGTATTATATCATTTGCAAGTGTGTGTGAGATATGGATGAATGTATAAAAAGAGACATGTAATGTTTTGCGAATCAGCAGAAGAGCAGAGTCTTCAGCAAGGTCTACAAGAAGTAATAAAGATTCATCAGTCACAAGAGGTGATCTATACTTCAAGGATCTAATCAAAAAATCAAGTTTGTAAGTAGATCCACTGTTTCATCCTAACAAGTGAATCAGTTTTGTAAATCCTTTAACAGGGTAGACTTAACAGTCTTTGTATAAATCTCCTAACAGAGTGCATACTTCAGTTGTAAATCCTCTAACAAGGTGGACCTAGCAGTCATTTGTGCTCCTAACAGGGCAGATCATCAGAAGTGATCATTGTAAGCCTTAACCGGCCAACTTCATACTGCAGTAATGAAGCTTTGTGAGCATCATCTCCACCCCAGTTTTACTTTCTATTTGGAAGGTTTTTGGGTCACCAAATCTCTGTGTTCATGTGTAATGAATGTTTGTTCTTTCAAGTTATGAAGTAGATTAGAATGATGAATGGTTAAAATGCCGAATTATAGAAAAGTTTTATAAGTTACTGATTCACCCCTCCCCTCTCAGTAACCTAGCTTATCTTGAATATTTCCAACAATTGGTATCAGAGCTTTTGTGGTTCTCAGGATAAATTTTGACAGCTTGAGCAAAGATCAAGGACAATGGAGATATTCAAACTTGACAAATCTATTGAAAATGAAAAGCTAGATCTAGAAATGGCCATGGCTCAACTCAAAGTAGCAAAGGAGCATCTTTCTCAATCTCTAAAAAGAAGGAAGGAACTTGCAAGACAAATGAATGATCATCAGTATGTTGAAGAAAAGATTGAAGACCTTTTACCATCAAGCAGTTCAAACGAAGCTAATGAAGCAATCAAGGAACTCCTAGCAAAGAATGGTTCTCTATAGGAAGAAGTAAAGAAGCTTAAAAGAGAACAAGAAATCCAATCAATCAGGCTATGTGAAGTTTTGGAACAGAGAAACAAGGCAAATGAAGACTTAGAGGTAAGAAATAATCAAATCCCTCAGCATGAAAATCTTGTAGGTCAACTATCTAATGCAAATGAAGAAATTATTAATCTAAGATCTGAGAATGAAAGTTTGAGAAATGATTTAATCACTGAAAGAAAAATCAATGCAAGCTTACAAAGTGATCTAAGATCTGAAAGACAAATCAATGAAAGTTTGGAAAATGACTTGATCACTGAAAAACAAATCAATGAGAGAATGATGAAATCCCAAATAGACATGAATCAATTGAATCAACAAAATGAGCAGAATCTTCATAGACAAAAAGGTAAAGCCGGTATTGGATACAATGAAGAAGGTGAAACCTCCAAACAAGGTGCCCAAAGAAATCAAAGACCTACTTGCAATCACTGTGGTAAGTTAGGTCATACGTCAAAAAAATGTTGGAGTAATGGAAAAGGAAAATTCAATGGCAAATGTTACAATTGCAGTCAGCATGGTCATAAAGCTAATGAATGCAAGGACAAGCCAAAGTTTGAAGGAAATTGTCACAAATGCAAGAAGCATGGTCACAAGACATTCCAATGCAGATCCAAAGCATTCAATCCAGCTGAACAAATTGTTAAAACAATCTTTGGATGGGATTACAATACCTAGTGCAGATGTCATTATTGTGGAGAATATAGACATATTGGCTTGAGGAAAAGAGATACAACCATAAGATGTTACACATGTACTGAACTTGGTCATATAGCCAAGAATTGCATGAATGCTGGAAGAGTTGAAGATGAAAAGCAAGCTAAAGCTGATAACATTCAAAAGCAGATGAGACAACAATGGATTCCTAAATCTACCGAGCAAGACAGTTCAAATGATGGTCATGTCACTCAAGAAGTGAGTGACTCCACCATTTCCAATTAGATTTAAGAAGAATTAGGAACTGCATCTTGAAGCCATATCTTAAGCAGTTCCAGAATGAAAGAGTGCAAATGGTCAAAATCAATATTTCAGATTCAAGGATCACAGAAAAGTTATCATTCACCATGGTGCATCTACTGAGCAAGGTTGGTTGAAGATCTTACCGAGCTAGGTTGGGAGTAACTAAAAGTTTTGTTTGATCACCAAGTTGCAAACTTTTACCGAGTAAATCAATGACAGACTGGCAAGCACTATGTCATCTCAGCTACCTTTGTACCGAGCATTAATGACAGTATTTTCATCAAAAGGGTAGAATTCAATTTCATTCTTCATCGCGATTTCAGAGCAAAGAAATTTCTAGTTGCATGCTAGTGATTCCAAGCGATTTGAAGCAAATTTCCTGTGAAGAATTTGTTTAAAGAATTTATCATTCATCGAGCAGCAATGGCATCCACAAGCACCAACAACAACAAGGAGAAAAAGGGTTCTAAAATGCTCGTGAAAGGAGTCAAATGAATAGCCCCAAAATTCAAACTAGTGCCTGCAATTGCTGAATCACTTGATCCTCATGGAGCTCAATCGCAAATTCCACATAAGGTACTTCTTATTAATGATATTCGTGCTCATTTCAAATGTACTATTCAAGAAATTGGTACATTAGATATGAAAAATGCCCTAGGACAACTATGTGTTAATGGAGCCCTAAAACCTGAGCATAAGCACTTAGAAGAAAAAGGCTTGACCCAAATTTCGCACCTACCAAGGAATTTCCAAGATAAATGGGTGAGATATGTTCTGATCCGTGTACACAATGGTCAACTGTGATTGGAGCAACTCGTATTGATAACCAAGAAGATGATTCATAAAATCACGGGTTTGCCTATGCTCAACAAAGACAAAACAACAAAAACCCTAGGTTGAGATGAGTTGCAGAAGAAAACCCTAGCAGAATGGGACAGAAGAGGACTAAGGTTGAACAATGTATCTGACATGGAACTTAGGTTTGGCATTTATGTAATTGCATATAAATTATACAGTTCCAGCAGATTGAATAGTGTACCATGTGAGGCTGTGGATTTAGCATTTAAGGTAGTAAAGACAAATATGGAATATGACTTGGCAGACTTACTATTGAAATAGTTGAACAAGAATATGGAGAGTATTAGGACTTCAAAGAATAACCCTTGTAAATTTGGCTCATTGTTAATCTGCTTGTTCTTTTATGTACAAAAGTTTTTCCCATCAAAAGGATCAGTAGTATGGAGAAAAGACATTCCAATTCTATATTAGATTAATGAATTTATAGCAGAAATGGGTGAAAATTTTGACAAAGTCATGGACAACTATTTTGAAGACTTCAAGGAAAGGATGACTAACAGGTTTAGAATTCCTGTAAAGCTTGTTGAGGATTATAAAGATGATATATGTTTCATGGTTGACTGTGATAAGGTGTACATCCAAGCAGTCAGACCCTGAGTTGCATGGGTAAAACCTCTTCCCTATGAGCTAAATATTGATGAATCCAGAGACATCATAGAAGCACTGGTAAATGAGCCAGTAGACCCAAGGCAACCAATTTTTGGAACCTATGATGAAGCAAAGACCAGAATAGAGCTTGAAATCAAGCTACCTCAGGCTATCACCAAGGGCAAGAGGAAGATAGCAAAATTGAAAACTGCATCTAGATCTCTTATGCTCACCGAAGGAAAAGGTGAAGATGAAGAAGGTGATGAAGAAAAAGGAGGAGAAGAAGAAAAAGAAGATCAAGAATCTGAAGAAGAACCATCAAAGAAGAAAGGTAAGGTAATCGTTACCAAACCTAAGAAGAAGCCCACTACAGTAGTCTCCAAAAGAACAAGAAAAGGTAAGCAGGAACCTATACTAGTCAGGCCTGCACCCACATTTGAGGAAAGGCTCAAACAATTGGAAGAAGGAGCCGGCATCACAAATTTCAAGGCATTGAAATTTGAAACTAGAACAGATGCTGAGAAAATGCAGATAGAGGAACTGGTACTCAGCAAGATGGGTAAATGGAAATACTCCTCGGACCAGCTTGCCTCCCAAATCTCAAAAGAACTACTGGAGAGATTGCAACTGAGATGGGAGTCAGCCACCCAAATGCTAAAAGACATCTATGAGCAATCCCTAAAGAATCTTCAACCAAGTCTCACTGGAGCAGAAGTAAAGACTGCAATGAAAAACCATGAAGGTAAAATGATGATCAGATTCCACACATGTTTAATTTTGATCAAAGACATTGAGCATGTTGTAAATGATGCTACAAACATGTGGAAAAACATCTATCATCTGCATAAGCCCAGTGAAGACCCAGTGGAAATCAAGGATGATGACAGCAGTGACAGTGATGATATTGATGGCACTCCATCCATCACAATCTCACCAAGAGAGTTGCATGCATTAATGGGAGAAGACAAGGAGGAGGAAGGAATGGAGGAAGAAGTTGAAGAGGAAGATAAGGAGGAAGATGATCCAGTAAAAATTGTAGCAGCAGTTATTGCATCCCTTCCTCACTCTCCACCTAAAACTATCACATCATCTAGGTTGGAGTCAGCTTCAGCAAGTTTGATAGCTTCTACAAGTGAGATTGTGAGCACATTTTCCACAACAATTACTCAATCTTCATCGGCCTCCTTCCAACTCTAGGTATCTGAAATAGATGTGCCAAGCACTTCATCTACCGAGTTGACTGTTACTTCTTCAGCTACCAAGCCAGCCTCCTCAGCTCCATCATCTTTAGTCGGTGTAACAGTAAGTTCTACAATTTTGATTCCAGCTTATTCTACAAATTTTTCAGCATTATCTACATCTACTTCAAATCCAGTTCAAATACTACATTACCGAGTGTATCATCATTTTTGGGAAGTATTCCAGTTTTTGATATGGTAAATACTCATATTGGCACTCAATCCTCAAGTCCTATCCCAGTTTTCACTGCTAGTCCTTCCATCTCCACTATTGTGTCTATTCCTAAGGTCAAACTAGTCATCACAGAAGTCAAACAAAAGCAACCATTAAGACTTCTGATCATTGGAAAGGAAATTCTTGAAGATATTGACTTAGACATAGAGATAGTGATTCCAAAGATTGACTATGAAAATGCTACCATTGAAGAAATGAGGTATGCTAGTCAACTAATAGAGATGAAGGCTACACAGAAGCAGTTAAGGTCTGAAAGGGATAAGGAATATAGAATAATTGAAAATGCCAAGAATATAATTACAGATGCTATAGGTGTTGAAGTAGATTCTACTCAACACATTTTGATTCAGTTAGAAGAGGCTTTAAATAAATTCAATGAGGACACCTCTGGTCAAGACAAATTGATTGAAAAGGCTGAAAGGAAATTTTATAATAAGGTGCTTGAGCACATTTCTCAGCACATTGCAATAAAACAAGTAGAATTGTCCACAATTTTGGTCAATCTTGAAAATTCTTTTAATAATGTAACTTCACTTTTTGCCAAACTTTGTGATATTACCGAGTACACCAAGGAGATCAAAGAAAAATTAAATAAAATTGATGAGGATATAAAGGTCAGTGCCCAAAAGGTGCAACTTGATCCCAATTCAAGTTCATCCCATCATTTCAGAATCAATTTTTTGTCAGAAAAGCAGGCAGAACTGTTAAGAGAGGAAGCAAGGATCAGATCTACCTTGATTGATATTCAGAATATGATCCTTCCCATCATGGACACAATGCAGAAACACATTGTCTACTCCAAAGCATTGATCCATGACAACAATTTCTCAGTTGCAGATCATATGATTGAACTTTCAGCTAAAGTTCAAATAGCACTCTCCACCTACACAATTTTGCAGGAAAATTGGGATAAGACTTTAGCTCTTATTCTCAAGGTACATTCTAAGTTTATCTCCCATTTTGGTGTGTCTGTGTAAATACATACTGTTTACTTTGGCATTATTGTCAAAAAAAGGGGGAGAGAAAGTACCAAAGAAGAGATAGAGATATATGTATGCAAATAAGGAAGCCATGTGTAAAGATAGAAATATTTGTAAATACTATGTGCATATTGTATGGGGGAGATATATGTAAATCAGTACGTCAAATTTTGCACATAAGTTTTGGCTCATAACTGTTTTTGTCACTAATGCCAAAGGGGGAGATTGTTGGAATTATGATATATTTGTCATTAGTGCAAACACTTATTCGATTCTGAATGCTTACCAAGCTCATCACTTAGTCTACAGTGTATATCGAGCATTCAATGGTTACCTTATAAGTTCAGCAGGTAAACAGTTCTCATCGAGCATTCCAGAGGATACTGAGTGAATGGGCAGTTCAACAGTGTTTACTGAGTGAAGAAGGTAAATGAAGGACTCAGTGTTTACTGAGTAAAGAAGGTAAATGAAGGACTCAGTGTTTACCGAGTGAAGAAGTTAAATGAAGGACTCAATGTTTACCGAGTGAAGCAAGGTAAACTACCTAGTGATGGAAGCATAGTGTTTACCGAGCGCAGTGTTTACTGAGTGATACTACATCTACCGAGTTACCTATGGTTACCGAGTTTAGAACTAAATCTAGTGATTAGTATGAACCAAGCCTTCACTTCTACTAAGTGCATGACAATGTCGAGTAATGTAGTGGATGCCGAGTATCAGAAGGTCACCGAGTCAGTTTAGTGAACCCGAGTTCTTTACTATTGGGCTGACTCAGTAATGTTTTGTTCACTTGTTTTTTGGGTAACCTTGTAATTGTAAATATTGGAATGGTATATATGTAATGTATTATATCATTTGCAAGTGTGTGTGAATATGGATGAATGTATAAAAGGAGACATGTAATGTTTTGCGAATCAGTAGAAGAGCAGAGTCTTCAGCAAGGTCTACAAGAAGCAATAAAGATTCATCAGTCACAAGAGGTGATCTATACTTCAAGGATCTAATAAGAAAATCAAGTTTGTAAGTAGATCCACTATTTCATCCTAACAGGTGAATCAGTTTTGTAAATCCTCTAACAGGGTAGACTTAACAGTCTTTGTATAAATCTCCTAACAGAGTGCATACTTCAGTGTATGTTTGTAAATCCTCTCACAAGGTGGACCTAGTAGTCCTTTGTGCTCCTAATAGGGAAGATCATCAGAAGTGATCATTGTAAGCCTTAACCTGCCAACTTCATACTGCAGTAACGAAGTTTTGTGGGCATCATCCCCACCCCAGTTTTACTTTCTATTTGGAAGGTTTTTGGGTCACCAAATCTTGTGTTCATGTGCAATGAATGTTTGTTCTTTCAAGTTATGTAGTATATTAGAATGATGAATGGTTAAAATGTTGAATTATAGAAAAGTTTTATAAGTTACTGATTCACCCCTCCCCTCTCAGTAACCTAGCTTATCTTGAATATTTCCAAAATGAAAACCATAGCAATTAACAAGTGGTATCAGAGATTGTTCATAGGTTTGAATACTTGTAGGTCATGACGAGTAACATTGGGAGGTTGATAATTGGTAGTGGGCCAACATACCTCACTGGATTCATGACATGCTTTAACAACCTCTTGTGTCTTCAATAAGCTAGTGGTTGCATTAGGCACTAACAAGTCAATCTTTTGGTGCAATGACAACCATAGTGGTTAACAACTTGTACTTTGATCTAGATCATACATTAAAACATTTCCCACTCATGAGTAAATGATCCAATATAAATTAACTATGTGTATTTTCATGTGGATTGTTAGAGTGTTAGCTTTTCTATTATGTGATAATTGATAATTATGACTTATAGTTTGGAAGTATACACATGACATGCCATATTTTATAGTTTTAATAGTTGAGCTTTTGTAGATAGAAATTTTAAGGTGACAAAGTGTTAATTATACTTGACTAAATTCTTATTTTGATGTTCCAAATTAAAGTGTCAAAGGGTTGTCATGTGTGTCAATCAGAGATAGCATGTAGATGTTTATTGGGGCTTATGAAATGTGTATTGGATAATGCATAGTATATCCCTTATTTTGGAGTAATACATGAGATTTTGAGCCTATCCTATCATGAATTTAGTTTACCTTTGTAGTTGACTTGCATAAGTATTAATCTTATTCTAGGTTGACATATGATAATAACTTTCATTGTAATTCATATATAGTTGGTTTGGGTTAAACCCTAAGACAAACTTAAAATGTTAATATTTAGGAGTGGTGGATAGATGATTATGTAGATGGTGATATGGTTAGTTGTGTATCAATCATTATTAAAGATCATATGCATTGCATCAAGATATTTTGAGGTTCATTAAAGATTAGATAGAATTTGAGTGTTCAACATTAAAGGTCCCCAAAACACTATCTTGTATTTTGTTGAGATTGCTGACTCATGTGCTAATTTGGGCCTTAGTTCTTGGATTATGGGGTTGGTGTGTCATGTAGGTTGTACTTGAAAATGTAAATATGGATTGGACTATTTGATATGCTAGTGCCTACTACATATTGTAAATGACTTTATATTCCTTCCTGTGATGCTAGGTTTGGCCACTAGATCCAAGAATTTATTCTCATTGTTGTTTGTCCCTTTTTAGGTTTTCAAATAAATCTAATGTTTTGATGTGTTGACTTGTGGTTTTGATTTAATAATCTATTTTCTTTAAAAAAATATTAGTGAATCTTTTTATGATGTTTTTGAAAGTTATAAATGGTAATTAATGCTCAATCAAGTTGAAATATACATATATACTAATTCATCCCTCTCATTGTATATGTTTTTTTTACCATTAGTATAAGAGCCAAGTTCCTTGAAAGAATCTTAACAACTTGAGGTAGATTCAGGATGGCACATTCATTTTCTGTAGAATTTTTCTCTTCAAATAAGGAGCCACTTTTTATGGAATGAATTAGGCATTTTGAGAGTGTAAGAATGGAAAACTATTTTATGGCCCTACGGTTTGAAAGTTTTACAATCAATTATGGATGCTTGTGAATTTCCTAAGAACATAAATAGATCAATAAAAAAGAAGGCCTATGAGAATAATGAAAATAAAATCAATTATATTCTATGTAGTTTATCCAACTCTAGACTTGTAAAGATTATACCCTAAAGAACTACAAAGGAAGCATAACACTTATGAAGAAGAACTAGCAAGATCAAATGAAAAATGATTCATAACCACTACAATAAATTTTTGAATTTGAGAACAAAGGAAGAAGAGAATATTTTGACACTCTTTCTTTAGGTTGATGAAGTTGTCAGCTCTACCAAAGGACTTGTGAAGGACTAAAAGATATGATGACTATTAAAAAGATACTCTAATTAATCTCTTCCTCGAGGGTTTAATACCAAGAATTTAAAAATTTGATTTAAAAGAATAGATGAGTTGTATTGTGTTCAAACTTCTTATGAGATGAGGATTGGCATGGCTAAATTCTCAAGGAGAGAGAGAAAACATTCAAAGTGCTCAGTAGGCAAGAAGATCCAAACTAAAATAATGAATAAGATTTGAAGGTAGAACACTTTGTGATAAATATATAGAGAGGGTTCAAAAAGTTTAAATGTAAATTTCCTTTCAAAAAACATTAATTATGGTGATGTAGGACATTTCATGGCTAATTTTCCATATAGATATTCTAACAACAATGGCTAAGAGAATGAGAAGAAGGCTTTATAGAAGGAAAAAAAAAATTCAAATTAGACAATTTTATTTACATATAAGGAAATTTATACATCAAATGATAATGATCAAAGAACTTTCAAGAATGGAAGCCAAAATAATATGTTGATGGCTATGGAAACTACTATAGGTGATGCAGGGTAGATGAAGAGTAAAAAAAACATGAAGAGGTATATGTTTTGGAAGAATTGCACCGTGATAGAAAAGTTCTTAAGATAATATAGAAGAGGATTGTAGAAGAAGTGACAACCAAAGATAAGTTATCTCAGTACCTTGAGAATATCAAGAAGATGGTTATTGACTTCAAAATTCAAGTGGACAAAGAAAAAAGGATAGAAGAATTAATAACAAAAATGTTTTTAAAAAAGATATAAGACTACGAAAGAATTGAGGTAAAAATTATGACCTTTAGAAAGTATATAGAGAAAGTAAACAATTAGCTAAAACTAAATTTTGGAAAAATAAATGAGATCTTATATAATATCACTATAAGTCAAATATTGCCACATATCAAAATTGTCATTGGATTCATAGAGATACATGAGGATAAGATGGCTCAATAGTCCACAAAACTTCTTACTAAGAAATTTGTAGAGAGTGGATCCAATGGTTTAAAATCCAAACCAATAGTAGCAACCAAAGAGAGGAAGAAATTTGATTATACTTTCAATCAAATGAACAAGTAGAACAGGAAATAGATAGAAGATAAGCTTCAAGAGGAGGAACCTATGACACCAACTTCAAATATCCTTTTTTAAATTATATTTTAGTTGCAATGAATTTGATGAAGCTACAAATTATGGAAAGGTTTTGATAAGATGAAATAATTTCCTTACTAGAAATATGTGTATCTTTCTTTTATTTCAATATTATATGTCATAAGTGTGGTAATTTTTTTCATATCATAAGAATTTGTAGAAGCAATCTTGTGAGTCCTCCTAAGCTAGAAATGAAAGTGAATCAAACTAAAACATAAAAGGTCCATAAAAGGAAACTAGAGGGACAAATGTGAGAAAAATCCATGGTAGCTCAAATTTCACTACATGCTAAGAAGGAATAAAATCCATGGATCATCGATATCATTTTTTCAAGTCACAAGAATGGATACAAGATCAATCTCATGAATTCCATGAAATTTTATAGAAGAGTTGTAATTCTTAGAAATAACCTAATTACAATATTGGCAATAAGGTTACTTTGATTCTTAATGGTGGAAATACAAAAAGTTATGATGTATAATATTTAAAAGGTTTGAAATATAATATTTTAAATGTGAGTTATATGTGTAACAAAAGATACAATATTTCATTCAAAAATATTTTTTAAATAAATAAAATTGATAGAAAAGAATTAATTATAGAAGGAAGAAGGACTAACCATGTTTATCATCTTGGCACACTAATTGGACAATTATTTTTTTGTATAGAGGGAAGAGAGTTGGATCTAGAATATAAGGTTGAAAGATATCAACTTTTATGATCTTGTAAGCATTATCTCAAAAGGTCCAATAAGCCTCCATCTACCAATTGGAAACCTTTCCATATAGGAAAGTAGACAAGAACTAAAATTCCCACCAAGAAGTATTTCGGTTCAAAGTCATTGGATTTAAGTAATACATCTATATACGTGAACCAACAAGGATAAGGAGTCCACAAGGTGATAGATATTTCATGATTCTCATTGACGATGGCTTTAGAATGACTTGAATTACTTTACTAAAAGAGAGATTACACTATTTTTTTTTAAAAGATTTGAAACCATGGTAGAAAATGAGACCAATAAATGCTCAAATATTTAACATAAGATAGAGGAGGAGGATTATTTTCTAATAGATATGAATATTTTTTAAGATGCACAAGATCTAAACACAATATTATGCTCCTATGAATCCTTAGAATGAATTTATAGAAAGAAAGAAATTGATTGTTTAGGAGATGTAAAGAATTTTGTGAAGTCAAGTAAAGTTACCAAATATGAAATGGAGATAAGTAAATCCTATATAGATGTTATACATGAATAATTCACATTGGAAATGGAGGTTTAGGAAGTGAACATGAAAATATATAGTTGCATATATCTCAATTACGTATTCCTAGAAAACCCACTCAGAAGATAAAATTGTAAGAGGTTCCTATTGCCCTATAGCTAGCTGATAGTTCCATTGTGAATCTTGATGAAATGGTAGAAGACTTAATCATTGCATTAGATTATTAGGAGTATCCAAATGAATTCATGGTGTGCACCAAGTTGTGGTGGCCAATTTTCTTTTTATTAGTATTTTCTTTCTAAAATCAACAATTTCTGAAGTTCAACAAGAATTTGAAGATAGTTACACTCAAAATTTTAAGATGTGAGAAAAACAAAAGTAGTAGTCCTTTGAATCTAGTTTTTAAAATACTATTTTTTTTCAAAATGGTTTAGTTTTAGGTCCTCAAAAAACGGGCCCACAGAAACTGGTATTGTTTGTCCAAAAAAAACATAACATAGTGCAAAGTGTGGCCCCCCTAAAATTTTAACTTTTTTTTTTTGAAATTCTTTAATCACTTTCGTTAAAAGTGACCTAACACTGTGTAGTTTATCCAATATTTTTAAGGTAAATTTTTAATGTGTATTTTTTTTAATGAATTTTGTAATTGGACACATCCCAAAAACATGAAATATTTGTGTGCTCCCCCTAGAAATGATTAAAAACTAATCTAAAATCAAAACTTATTTTTCTCAAAGTGTGTGCAATGGAGTCTAGTTTCTAAAAAACTAAGTTGTTGCAAAATTTGATGAACGAGTTAAAATCTACACCCCAATTACTACATGCTGGTTTTTGCAAGAAAATGGACATACATTCAAAAGAAATTATAGTTGAAAGACTTGAAATAGTTCAAATTCAAAATAAATTATATAGAGAGAGTAGGGGATGGGAGAGTGTGGGATATATATATATATATATATATATATATATATATATATATATATATATATATATATATATATATAGAGAGAGAGAGAGAGAGAGAGAGAGTAGGGGATGGGAGAGGGTGGGATAGAGAGAGGGAGAAATGGAGAGAGAGACTAGGTGATGGGAGAGGGTGGGATAGAGAGAGATAGAGAGAGAGTAGAGGATGGGAGAGGGGGAGGTGGGAGGAGAGAGAGAGAGAGAGAGAGAGAGAGAGAGAGAGAGAGAGAGAGAGAGAGTAGGGGATGGGAGAGGGTAAGAGAGAGATGGGGATAGGAGACACACACACACACAATGGGGGAGGGAGAGAGAGATAGGGGAGAGGGAGAGAGAGAGAGAGAGAGAGGTGCAAGACACCAAGGCACTTGGTTTATATTTAGGTTTTCATGTTTTTTTCACCTACTTAGGCTATAATAAACAAAATTTGGATGAAAATTCCATTGTTGTCAAAGAAAGACACCATTATGTATGCTTAAGGCACTTTATACAATTTATAAGCAAAAGTTTCTCATTAGGAAAATTTTGGTTTTTTAATGTGTTTGGTCAATAAAGCCTAGGATTAGGTATTTTTATTTATTTTTAGGTATATTGGAACCTTTTCCAAGTCCTAGAAGTGGAATCAAGTGAAAAATGTAAAAAATACACTTTTTGTGCAAAGTTGCATTGTTGAAAGTTGTAAAAGTTGCTCAAAATTATAACTTAGTGGGAAAAGGGTTATAACTATTAAAATCTTGGTTGTAACCATTTAAATAGAAATAGGAGAGATATATAACTCATTTTTGATGTCTAGAGGTCATTAATGTACGGATTGGAAGAAGTTGCAAAGAAGAAATTTTAATTTTGGAGTCATTTTTACTATCATTTGCACATTGCATAAACTGTACAAATTGTCAAACCATATCAAATAGATTTTTGAGATATAAATTTGAATTATCTTTCACCTTATTTTTGTATCATCATTCTTAGTGTTTTCTTGTTCAAGTTATTGCATTTTTAGTGAAACTACATTTTTAGGACAACATTTTGGTGCACTCAGCAAAGATGGGCCTCTAACTACACTTTCCTTGGTTGGAATTTCATGGCCACTTGGGAAATGGTAGTTAGTAGGGTCCTTTTGAACATTCCAAGGTTCCAAAATTGGAGGATGTGTTTTGTGATTTTTTCCAACCAAGCCCTAGTTCAAGTGCCATGAAGGATTTGACTTCTTGTAGTGTGCTGATTTGTGAATGGCAGGAGTTTGGGACTTGGTGAAGGGTTAAGCATTTAGAAATAAGTTAATTTAGTGTTTTTGGTCATTCCCAAGTATTGATTTCATTTCCATGACCCCATTTCCTACTGGTTGCTTTGTAAACCAAGCCTAACTTGATCACTTAGGTCTGTGTTGCTTTGTGAAGGAGAGGGAATGGTGGAGTGGGGCTAGAACTTGGTACTTTGGGGTTTGAAGAAAATTTGAAAATAGTGTTCAAAAACCTTTTTTTTTTTGGGTCTTTTTTGAAACTTTGTGAAGTTAGATCCAAAGAACCATTTCAGGAGGGCTAAAAGGGACTCACAGGACTACTAGGCCAAATTGGGGTTTGAGGCTTTGTGCAAGTGTATGATTCAAACCAGTGGTGTAGCCTATGGTAAATAAGTTCCCTAAGATCATTTAATATATTAGAACCCTTGGGAAAAAATTATAGGGTGTTTTCCTATTATTGACGTAGTTGTGGGAGATTGGTGCAAAACCCATAAAGTGGGCAAGATTGGTTCTTTGTCCTTGGATTCTTGGTGAAGTTTACGAGTGTGTTTCTTTGATCCATTGGAGGATTGAAGTGTGCTAAAACCTTGTAAGAAGGTTGAAGAGTTGATAGCCAGTTGGTTGATTGCAAGCGTGGGAAGCCCATTTGAAGCTTCTTAGCTGTGCTCTCTACATCAAGTGGTATCAAAGCCACTAAGTATCTTTTGGTAAAGAAAACATGGCAGAAGGAGAAGATATCCCTTTGAGGATAACCAAAATTGAGTTAGAAAAGATAGTGAAAGAACAAATGGCTGAGAGCAGGGCAGTTAGAGGAGAAAATAGAGCAATGAAAAGAGATATTGATAAGTTGAAAGGGAAAATATGAAGAGGAGACCATTAGAAGTCTGAAGAAGAAGAAGAGGAAGAAGGAGATAACTTGACTAACATGTCTAAATATTAGAGGATCATGGTAGCATACCTATAGATGGTAGGAAGAAAAGACAAAGGGGATTTACCTATGTTTGATGGAAAGCTAGAACCTTATGCATGCATGGAATGATTGGAGGCTCTAGAAAACCATTTTGAAGCAGAGGAGATACCTACAAATCAGAGGGTGAAAGTGGAAAAATCCAAGTTGAAGGGACCAGCCGTAAGTTGGTGGAACTTTCTCCAAAATGAAAGGATAGAAGAGGAGAAGCAACCCATTGCCACATGGAAGAGGATGATGGCATAAATCATGAAGCAATTTGTTCCAAAGGACTATGAAGTGATGCTCCACAAAAGACTACATAACCTCAAGCAAAAGTACATGGATGTAAGTGCTTATAATCAAGAATTTCATACTTTGACTCTTAGATCTAATTTTTATGAAAATGAAAAGAAAAAGCTTGCATAGCATATTAGTGGGCTTAGATATAATATACAAGATGAACTAACCTTGGTGATAGTAGAATTAGTCCATAAATGTTATCATCTTGCCCTTAGGATCGAGGAGAGACTTAAAAGAAAAGGTGAGCAAAGTAGTAGAGGAAGAGGGAACTTTTTTAGAGGAAGAGGTAGATTTCAGGGAAGAGGAAACTACCAAAGAAACCAAGGGGAAGCTAGTAGCAATCAAGGGGTTAAGAATGATAGCAAAAACAAAGGTTCCTTCAAAGGAAGGAAACCTAATCAAAGAGGTGGATTTGGTGGAAGGGGAAAAAGTGTTTTCACAAGAAGGTGTTACAATTGCAATCAAGTGGGTCACCAATCTTTTAGGTGTCCAAAGAAGCAAGGATCAGTGAGAAGCCCAAGTGAAAGAAGAATTAATTTTATACAAGATGAGGATGTACAAATTATAATTTCTCATGCCAAGATAGTAGATCCAGAGACATGAGAGTGCCTCATGCTGAAAAGAACTCTCTTGAAGGTACCCACTAATAAGGAGCCACCACAAAGAAGGTCATTGTTTAGAACCACATGCAACATAAGTGGTAAAGTTTGTAAGGTTATATTTGATTCTGGTTCAACTGATAATTTGGCTTCTAAGGAGATGGTAGACAAGTTAGGATTTCAAACAATACCTCATCCTTACCCTTATAGAGTGTCTTGGTTGAACAAGAAGCAACATGCCTTGATTAGTGAACAAGTATAGGTAAAATTTCAGATTGGGGAGCATAAAGATAAAATCTATGGGATGTGACTAAAATGGATGCTTGTCATTTACTTTTAGGGAGTCCTTGGTAGTATGATGTAGATGCTAGGCATGATGGGAAACAAAATATTTATAGCATAACCAAGGGTGGAGAAAAACCTACACTATGAGGCCACTCCCGGATGATGGAAGCCATAGGGTGACTAGTGTCATGATGGTAGGAGGTAAATAATTTTTGTAGACCATTAAGGAGGAGAAAAAACCATGTTTTTCCATCATAGTTAGACCTAAGAAGGAAGTCAAAGTTATGCCCCAAGCCAAGAATATGGAACATCAAGTGGGACCTAGAGAGGTCAAGGAGTTGTTGGAACAATATAAGAGTGTTGTTGCAAGTAGGGTACCTAAATGTTTGCCACCATAGAGGGAGATAAGCCATTGCATAGACTTCATACCTAGTGCTACATTACCTAATAAGGAAGCCTACAAGCTTACCCTTGAACAAAATGCATAATTAGCAAGGCAAATTGAAGAAATTTTGGCCAAAGGCTTTATAAGGAAGAGTGTTAGTCCTTGTGTTGTACCTAGCATACTAGCTCCTAAAAAGGAAGGTGCATGGAGTCTATGTATGGATTCTAGAGCCATTAACAAGATAACTATTGGATATCTAGGTTCCCCATGCCAAGAATTGAAGATCTTTTGGATTGTCTAGCAGGTGCAAGTCACTATTCAAAGATGGACTTAAAGAGTGGCTACCATCATATTAAGATAGGGGAAGGCGATGAATGAAAAATAGCCTTCAAGACAAATGAAGGACTATATGAATGGCTTGTGATGCCATTTGGCCTATCTAATGTAGCTAGCACATTTATGAGACTTATGAATGAAATCTTAAAACCTTTTATTAAAATATTTTGTGTTTTTTATCTAGATGACATTCTTATTTTCAATAGGAGTAGGTAGGAGCACCTAAAGCATTCGGAGTTAGTCCTTGAAAGGTCACATAAGGAGAAATAAAAGATAAATTTGGAGAAGTGTTCATTTTTGCAGGAAGAGTAGGTGTTCCTTGGGTTCATCATTTCCAAAAATCAGTTAAAGAAGGATCCATCCAAGGTAGAAGCAATTTTGAATTGGCCTACACCTAGGACAACCACTAAGGTAAAAGAAAATCATGGTCTTGCAAGTTTTTATAGAAAAATTGTGAATAAATTTAGTGGTATTTGTGCCCCTATGATTGATACTTTAAAAGGGGGAAGAAAATGTAAATTTGTATGGAATAATGAGGTAGACAATTCATTTGAGTATCTTAAGAGGAGAGTTACAGAGCAACCAATCTTAGCATTGCTTGAGTTCCACAAGGCGTTCACAATGGAATGCAATGCTAGCAACAAGGTAATAAGAGTGTTAAGCCAAGAAGGGAGGCCTATAGCCTTCTTTAGTGAAAAGCTAAATGAAGCTAAACAAAAGTATTCAACTTATGATTTAGAAATGTACGCTTTGGTTTAGTCCTTGAGAAAGTGGAGGCACTATCTCTTGCTTAAAGAATTTATTGTTTTTACTCACAATCAAACTCTTAACTTCTTGAATAGGCAAGAAAAGTTGAAACACATGCACATGAAGTGGATGGAATTCATCCACACTTACAAATTCTCCATAAAACATAAGAAGGGGACAACAAAAAAAGTTGCTAACACCCTTAGCAGGAGGAATCTGACAGTAAAAGAAATTCAAGTGAGTAGTCTTGGTATTGAAGCCACGAAGAACATGTATGCAGTAGATGAAGACTTCAAGGAGGCATATGAGGTTTTTCAATCCATGAATGAAAGGTATCATACTAATTATTTTCTAAGTTTATCAAGATGGATTATTATTTAAAGGTAATCAGCGTTGTGTACCTAAAGGATCAATTAGGGAGAACATTTTCAAAGAAAAACATTGTGGGAGTCTTTCAGGGCACTTTGGCATTAATAAGACTTTAGAGCAGGTTAGAAGATTTTTCTATTGGCCAAAGATGCAAGTAGATATTAGGAAGTTTGTAGAATGTTGCATGATTTTTCAGAAGGCCAAAGGGAAATCATCAAATGATAGACTGTATACTCCTTTACCTACACCCACTAGGCCATGGGACTCCATCAGCATGGACTTTGTCATGGGGTTATTTAGGACTAAAAGTTTATTTGATAGAATATTTTTTGTTGTTGACAGGTGCTCTAAGATGGCTCACTTTCTACCTTGTAAAAAATCTCATGATGCTTCTCACATAGTTGGTATCTTCTTTAAGGAAGTTGTTAGACTCCATGGATTACCATTGAACATTGTGTCTAATGGGGATTCTAAATTTCTTGGACATTTTTGGAGAACATTATGCAAGAGGCTGGGTACACAACTATCATTTTCTTTAGCATACCATCCTCAATCAGATGGCCAAACTGAAGTTATCAATAGGTCATTGGGTAACCTACTAAGATGTCTAACCAAAGAACATGGAGTTGCTTGGGATGTTGTTCTTCCACAAGCTGAATTCTCATATAATGATTCAATGAATAGAAGTACAAGTTTAACTCCATTTTAGATTATATATAGAGGCCATCTAAGAGGATTCTTGGAGTTGAGATATTTGGGAGATAGTCACAAGATAAGTACACAAGTTGAATATTTTGCAGAGGTTATGAAGGACATCCATCAACAAGTTAAGGATAAGTTGGACCTTTCAACAAGAAAGTACAAGGCACATGCTGATAAGAAGAGAAGGGACTTACATTTTCAAGTAGGGGATCTAGTAATGATTCACCCAAGGAAGGAGAGAATGCCAAGGGAGAAGTATACTAAATTAATGATGAAGAAGAGAGGACCATTCAAAATTTTGAAGAAATGTAGTAATAACGCCTATCACGTTGACTTGCCTACTAATTTAGGGATCACTCCTATCTTTAATGTGATAGATATCTATACATTCAAGGGTCCAAATGAGAATGAGGAACTTGAGGTAGTGCAACAACAAGAAGAATCAAAATTACTACAAGAACTACCACAAGTACCTAAACCTACCATTGAAGCCATTTTGGGCAAAAGGAAAACACAAAAGACAAGGAGGAAAGGATATTATGAATACTTGGTCAAGTAGGAAAATAATCCAATAGAGGATGCAAGTTGTCTTTTAGAGAAAGACATCATCAATCCTGGGAGTAGACTTGAAGACATTCCAACTCAAGAGACTTGAGTTTCTTTTCACTTGGGGGTATAGTGCAGAGCACCAAGGCACTTGGTTTATATGGATAGACAGACTAGATCTAATGAATTTTTTAGATAGAGCTTTGAATTATCTTTTATTTTCTTCTGGCCTCATCATTCTAAGTGTTTTCTTATTCAAGTTATTGCATTTTTAGTGAAGCAAGGTTTTTAGGACAACATTTTGGTGCACTCAGCAAAGATGGGCCTCTAACTGCACTTTCCTTGCTTGGAATTTCATGGCCACTTCAAAAATGGTAGTTAGTAGGGTCTATTTAAATAGTCTAGGGTTCCAAAACTAGAGGATTTTGTTTGTGATTTTTCTAACCAAGCCCTAGGTCAAGTGCCATGAATTATTTAACTTCTTGTAGTGTGTTAATTTGTGAATGGCAAGAGTTTGGGTCTTGGTGAAGGGCTGAGTGTTTAGGAATAAGTTATTTTAGTGTTTTTGGTCACTCTTGAGTATTGAGTTCATTTCCATTATCCCATTTCCTACTGGTTTATTTGTAAATCAAGCCTAACTTGATCACTTAGGTCTGTGTTGCTTTGTGAAGGAGAGGGAATGCTGGAGTGGGGATAGAACTTGGTGTTTTGGGGTTTGAAGAAAATTTGAAAAGGGTATTCAAAAACCTAATTTTTTTTGGGTCTTGTTTGAAACTTTGTGAAGTTAGATCCAAAAAACCATTTCAGGATGGCTAAAAGGGACTCACAAGGCTACTAGGCCAAATTGGAGTTTAAAGCTTTGTGCAAGTGTATGATTCAAACCAGTGGTGTAGTCTATGGTAAATAAGTTCCCTAAGATCATTTAATATATTAGAACCCTTGGGAAAAAATTCTAGGGTGTTTTCCTAGCATTGACCTAGTTGTGGGAGACTGGTGCAAAACCCATAAAGTAGGAAAGATTGATTCTTTGTCCTTGGATTCTTGGTGAAGTTGGCAAGTTGTTTCTTTGATCCATTGAAGGATTGAAGTGTGCTAAAACCTTGTAAGAAGGTTGAAGATATGATAGCTAGTTGGTTGATTGCAAGAGTGGGAAGCCCATTTGAAGCTTCTTAGTTGTGCTCTTTGCATGAGAGAGAGAGAGAGAGAGAGAGAGAGAGAGAGAGAGAGAGAAGAGAGAGAGAGAGAGAGAGAGAGAGAGAGTAGGGGGTGGGAGAGGGTGGGATAGCGAGAGACAGATGGATAAATGTAGAGGGTGGGATAGGAGAGATAGAGTAGGGGATGGGAGAGTGTGGGATAGAGAGAGACAAAGGGGGAGAGAGATAGTAGGGGATGGGAGAGGGTGGGATAGGGGAAGGAGACAGAAAGTAGGGGACGAGAGAGAGAGAGAGAGAGAGAGAGAGAGAGTAGGGGATGGGAGAGGGTGGGATAGAGAGAAAGGGAGAAATGGAGAGAGAGAGAGAGGGAGAGAGAGACTAAGGGATGGGAGAGGGTGGGGGGAGAGAGAGAGAGAGAGAGTAGGGGATGGGAGAGGGTGGGATAGAGAGAGAGGGAGAAATGGAGAGAGAGAGAGGGAGAGAGAGAGACTAAGGGATGGGAGAGGGTGGGAGAGAGAGAGAGAGAGAGAGAGAGAGAGAGAGAGAGAGAGAGAGAGAGAGAGAGAGAGAGAGGAGGGGATGGGAGAGGGTGGGATAGACAGAGAGGGAGAAATGGAGAGAGAGAGAGAGAGAGAGAGAGAGAGAGAGAGGGAGGGAGAGACTAAGGGATGGGAGAGGGTGTGGAGAGAGAGAGAGAGAGAGAGAGAGAGAGAGAGAGACTAGGGGATGGGAGAGGGTGTGATAGGGGAGACAGAGTAGAAAATGGGACAAGGTGGGATAGAGAGAGAGAGACAGAGAGTTTTCACATAGTGTATGCACTCTTTATAGTGCGCACGCACTATATGAAAATGCCAAAAAATGGTTATAAGGAAATTTTGGCTCCCTACTAACCCATGTTCTCTTTTTTTTTTATTCTCTATTATGTTGTTTTGATAGAAAACACGGGTTTCATGCTATTGGAAGATAGCACACACCAAAGTTAATCATTGGATACACTATTTGAAGGCTTTGTGAACATATTTTCTATAGAAAAGGTTGGTGCAATCCTTTTTAAATATTATTTGTTATTATAGAGACAAATTTCATTATAATTTGACAAGTTGTTTAATATATAGTGAATTCATTGAAATTTGTATGTTTGAATGAATTTTTTATCTGGAAATGATTAGAAATTTGACAAGTTGTTTAATATATATTGTGTATTCATTGAAATAATTATTAATTGTATATGTATATGAATGATTTGTTATTTACAAATTGTAAGTACTTCAAATGTTTGAATAATTTGACACTTAGAAATCATCATCATGCCAAGGAAGAAACCAAAAACTCAAACAATGGAAGAGAGGGAGAGAATTTCGGAAATTAAAAGAGATAAAATGAAACTACTATGTGAACAAAGAAAATTGCAATGCACTAATGAAGAATTGTCTTTTGAAGAGGAACATGAACCACCAATACAAAGAAACAAAGAGGAAGAATTGGAAAGACAAAGAGAATGAATGAGACTCTTACACTCAAGAAGACAATTGAATTGTGAAGCTACAACATCTTCTAATGTTGGAGTCATATAATCATCGCATGTTGAAGAGACACTAATTTCTACATCTGACAATGTACACACTCCATCATGTTATGTTGAAGGCACAACATCAACATATCAAGTAGGTGATATTCCATCTTTTGCATCTTATTGCCAAGGCACATCATCTTCGGTTCAAGGTACACAAAACACTCAACCTTATGTTGATGTTCAAAATGTTGAGGGAATGGAAGAGATTATAACACCCTCTAGAATTTTTTTTATAAGACCAAAATATTTGATTGATACTAATACTAACATTTTGAAATCAATGCTTGACAAGATTAGCAAGCCTACTTGTCAAAGAAAAGTTAATCTAATGTGGAGGTTATTCTTTGAAGAATTAAATATTATAGGTCAATGCCAATTATTTATTAAAATGATGAGAAAATTGAAATCTAGGCCCATCATGAAGATTCTTGGGCTAAGAATGATGGATGATTCGAATGAAAAAAAGTCTTTTAAAGAATCTAATGACTGCATATAACAAAGTGGGTTCTAAATCACTGACCAAAGATATTAATATCACAAGACATGTACTTATATTGACAACAGTAAGTACCTAAATGAAGAAATCTTGACTCACGCGAAAGACAAGAAAAAAATTGAAAATTGATAGATGTACTCTATGGAGAGGCATGGTAATGTGTGAAAGAGTGGAAGATCCAACAAAAAATGAGTTATGGACATTTTGTGGTAGACTAATATGAAAGGACAAAGAAATTAGTGAAGCTTTGAAATAATTGATTGAAAATATTTAGACAAATAACAAGCATGTTTCCCCTAATCAAAGAAATGTTGTACGAAGGAGGATTCGCAGCCGAAATTGCAATCCAAATGTGAAACATTTTTTGGACTCAACTCAGACACATTTTTTTGCAAGATTTATTGATATGTATCCTCAAATTTGAATAGCTTAGATTTTTTGAGATGGGTAAACCTTTTATGTGAAGATAAATCCTACACACACAACTTGTTATTGTAGGATACATATTGAATTTTCTAACCATTTTGATGCTTTTAGAAATATATGTGTGTTTTTGCTTTCTAAGTTTTTTTTGCTAGATTGTGACATAAATGAGCTACCTAGATCTTCAAAGGAATTCATATCCAACATTTTATGTGAAACAGGGGACGGTCAAAATTTTCACAAGACATTGTGCTTGGATGGTACATGCATATTTTGTGGTTCTTTGTAGCTTTTATCAACTTGTGAACTTATAAATAGTACACATGCAATTGGAAATGAAATAGTAGATTATGGAAGTTATAAGACAGTGACATATGCTCTAAAAGATGGGAGATAGGGTAAAAATTTTAATTAAGTCATTGACAAGATTCTAGTGTATGAGTTCATGAAGATTTTTTGTGAAAAGATTATTTACAAGTATTCAAGGCATACACATAGAGCTCAATGGATGGATTTGCAATTCAAGTTTTGCAAGGATACATCTCTATTGGATACCAGTGTTACAGTTGTAGACTTCACAAAGAACTGCACACTACAACCACAAAATGAGGTGCAAACAAAGTATTATACTCAACATTTTTCAATATTTGTTCACATAACATTCATGCATTCACTTACAAGTATAGAGGATGATAGGAAGATATTAAGGGAGTACTATTTTTACATAAGCAATGATCGATCACATTCTCTGGAGTTTCTACATGGTTGTTTTCAACTATTTTATGGAGATTTGGGTAATAGAGGCATACCATATCGTCAACACATTATTTGGTCAAACAATTGTGCATCTCAATTCACAAATGCATAGATGTTCTATTGGTTGAGCAGGATGCACAAGTTGTATAGAATTCAATATATGTGGAATTTCACGAAGGCTGGTCATGGAAAGGGAGAGCACGATGGTGCAAGCGCATGCATTAAAAGAGCCTTAGATTGTGAATAATTAAAGTAAAAAGATGGAGCAACATTGATGGATGCAAAATCCATCGTCTAGTGGTGTAACGCTACAATGGGTCTAGGTAAGGAAGGTGAGGCTACAGTTTGTATATTTTTTTGGTTGATAGATAATACTAACATTGCACCATATGAGGATTGTTTCACACTAACAAGATCAAGAGAGTTACACTCTTTTAGAAGCTCTGATGTAGGTTTATCGAGTATCTACACATGAAAAATGGTATTTTTTTTCCATCATGTGCAGAGGAAAATTGGGATGAGTGTCAGTCAACTGAATGGGTGGAGAAATGGGATAAATGGGTTATGGACCCAATTGACACCTATTTTCCCCCATAAGCACTAGAAATGGTAGGGATGGATTCATCCATTGAATTTGACTGCTTATCTGATCTAGTGCAACTGGATCATATATATATCTCTATAAATTCAATATATAACTTTATAACTTTTACCTAAGTATTTTTTGAATTAATGACCACATTTTGTACATTCATTGATTAGCTTTGACCCCTTCAACTTGGATTTGGCCATCTTAACCTTCTGATGCTCTATTATGTCCTCATAGTCAAAGAAACTAGTGAGTGCATCAATACAATTCATTACTTCTTTTGGATCCATCTTCCCACTGTAAATAGGAAGATCAAGTTTGGTGTCCATGGTCCTCCTCTCCATGGATTTCATAGTCTTTAGGAACAACCTCCATTCTGCAAGAATCTCTTCCTCTTCCTCTTGCCAAGGGGTTTCCTTCATCACTCCCCTCCTTCTCAATTTCAGAGTTACCACTGAATCCTTTCTTGACTTGTTCTTTTAGTTTTTCCATCTCTTTCTTCATCTGCTTCCTTTATGAATCATGCTCTTTCACTAGCCTCAGTAGTTCAACAATTGTCATTTTGTTAGGAAGTTCATCATCATTTTCTTCTTTTGACATGGTTGCAACTTTGTCTTTCTCCAAGACCTACTAGTTTCTTTGATACCACTTGGAGTAGAGTCCCCAAATTATATCAAAAAATTTCACTTAGAGGTGCACAAAGCCACTTCACCAATACAAACTAGGGCTTTGACAATGGTTCCCAAAATCCACACTATCTAGACTAGAGCTACTTCAAAGCCTAGAACACCAATTGTAAGGCTTAATAAGACACAATATTAAGACCAAAATTTTTAGGGATGAAATATAGTCTTCTTCAACACTAAGATACAAATCTCAAATGTTTGAAACACAAATTTCTCAAGAATTTCTTTGGAACTGCAAATTACACACCCAAACCTCCAAATAGGGCCACAAGGAGAAATCATAGATTTATGAAGGAAACCTTCTTGTAACTCCACCATATAAAGTATTAACCACCTTGAAACCTTTTAATCTATTAATAAATAACCTTCACCAAGTTAGGACTCCTAACCAATCTCCTAACTCATGTTGCTTACAATTCTCTCCTAACCCTAATGTGGCTAATTAGGTCACTATTACAAATAAATTAGTAGTAATTAAAATAACCTTCCAAAAAAATGAATTGGAAAACCTTAGGAATATTTCAAAACATCTAAATCCAAGTATTTAGGTTTCTACTCCACCTTTGGGCCAAGTTATGTCTTAAAAACCTAAAATTGGATAGTCACATATAGATGTTTGTCTAGAGGGTTTAGTGTTTTCTCCAAAAATCCTATGCCTCTTGATCTAAGACCAAAAAAAATTCATATTACATCCTCCCTCCTTTATTTCCACCAAGGTTCAGATTTTTCCCAGGTTAGACTCTCTGGAAAAGAGAGATTTTCTCTTGAAACCCTAGTTAGGGCCTTCATGTGACTAGCAAGCACACAAAATAGGATATCTCTCGTTCTATCTAAATTGAAGACCTAAAACCACTTGAAAATCCTTCATAATAAATTTGATCAAAGTTTCAAATCCTTCAATGATTCACATGCATTTGTACAAGTCCATACAATTCAAATTTCAGACAGTTTTTGTAGGAAACAACATAATTTTTATTGATTTCAATGCAAAACATACATTATATTCTTCCCCTTTGCAAGAGATAGGTTTCTCAACCTTATTTATAATATTCCCAATTAGTTCCAACTAACAAATATGGTTGTAAACATTGGGATTCAAAATTTGCACTTTTTGCACAAAAGTTGCATCATGCAACATTGACAACTTTGATAACTTTTTGAAAAAGTTGTGAAATGTTAACAAACTCTTCCAAACTTTAATCCTAGACTCTACCTAGGAACCTAGAAAGGTTATGATCATATTATAATCACTAATAAACCTTCTAAACTACTTTTTCCCATTTCTAATTTAGAAATTTCCCATAAAATGACTAAGGTAGACAACTAGGTTTATAACACACCTAATGTCACTTTTCCTTAAATTTGCACATTATTCCTAAAATTGGATTTTAGATCCAACTACTAGCCTAACCCTTTTTCTTTGATCCTCCTAATGCTTTTTCAATGGATGAATTTGAAGGCACCCCTACACCATACTCCTAGGGTACATTGATCTCAAGTCCTCTTGAGATAAGGTCTTGCACAGTTAAGCCATGCTTCTGGATTTTTTGCTCATCCATCCATATAGACTCTTCTTCAGAACATCCCTACCATTGAATCAAATGATTCTTGTACACATTATTCCTAGTTTATTTGATGTTATCTATATCCAAGCTCTTTTCAAGCTTCCTTGGTTCATGAGTTGTTATTTCTACAACATCTTCTGCAAGTTCTTTGAGCTACACTTCTAAATCTGTATTCACATCACCTTTATATGGGCTTAGATCACAAATATTAAATATGGGAGAGATACCAAGATGTGAGGGTAACTCTATCTCATAAGCATTCATTTTATGCTTCTTCAATATCTAACAAGGTCCTACTTTCTTCATGAGTAGCTTGGTATGATTGCCCTTTGGTAGCCTCTCCTTTTTCAAATATGCCCAGACTAAGTCTCCAACCTGCAACCAAACATCTCTTTTATGCTTTCCTTTTTCTTGTTTATACTTCTCTACACTCTTCTCAAGTGCCAACCTCACTGAGTCATGAATCTCCTTCATGCTTTCTTGAAAGTCCTCTCCATGAGCATTAATTGGAGTGTTTGAAGGTAATTCCTTGATTTCTAAAATGCCTCTTGGATTTTTTCCATTCACAATTTGAAAGGGACTCTTCCATGTACTCCAATTGACTGAGTCATTAAAAGAAAACTCTGCTTGGGGTAGGACTAATTCTCACTTGTCTCCATATTACTATGTCAAGCACCTAAGAAGATTCCCAAGAGATTTTTTGACCACCTCTTTTTGCCCATCTATTTTTGGATGGTAGGTAGAGCTAAAACTCAGATTGGTTCTCAACTTCTTCCACAAGGTCCTCCAAAAGTGACCAATAAACTTCACATACCTGTCTAACAGCATGGTCTAAGGTAGACCATGTATCTTGATAATTTATTTGAAGAATAAACTTGCAATTTTTGATGCATCATTAGTACTTTTACAAGGGATGAAGTGGGTTGTTTTACTAAATCCATCCACTATAACATAAATGCTACCATTTCCCTTCTATGATCTTAGAAATCCCATCACAAAGTCCATGTTGCATCTCTCCCAAGGCCTTGTAGGAATAGGTAAAGGTTGGTATAGCCCTACATTAGTGGATGTACCCTTGGCTCTTTGATAGATTATACATTCTTCTACAATCTTCCTCACTTCAGCCTAAATTCTTAGCCAATAATCAAACCTTCTTCCTATTCCAAGGTCTTTTCCAAACCAAAATGTCCTCCCATATTTCCTACATGTTTCTCCCTAATGATGTTGTCGTTCATCAAACATTATGGAATGCATAGTTGGTGCCCCTTGAATAGTAGCCCATTTTGAATCAAGTAGTCTACACATTCAGTGTTATAAGATTTAGAAAAGTTAGAATATGCCTTTTAGATATATTTGAAATCACTGTCATCCTTATACATGTCTTTCAATGAATTGATCCCTACACTTTGGAGTTGGATTTCTTGTACAACTAGATTCCTCCTACTTAGTACATCTGCCACTTTATTGGCAACTTCTTTCTTGTGTTTTATTAAAAAGGTGTAGGTTTGAATTGATTCCACCCATTTCATGTGTTTGTGGCTTGGTTTCTGTTGTCTATTTAAGAAACTCAAAACTTGGTTGTATGTGAAAATGAAAAATTATTTTGGAAGGAGGTAGTGCCTCCATTTCTTCAATGACTGTACTAAGGTATATAGTTCCAAGTCATAAGAGGATTATTTCCTCTTGACTTCATTAAGTTCTTCACTAAAAAATGCTATTGGCCTTCCCTCTTGACTCAAGATAGTCCCTATAGCTAGGTTTAAAGCATCACACTCAATGGAAAATATCTTTTGAAAATCAGGGAACACTAGGATAGGTTTCTGCATTACCTTCTTCTTTAGCATTTGGAAGGCTTCTTCTGGATCCTTGTTCCACACAAACATACAATTTTTCCCACCCATGATGGTCTCAAGGATAGGAGCACACAACTGATTGAAGCCTCTAATGAACCTTCTATAAAAAGAAGCAAGTCCATGGAAGCTTTTGACTTCAATCATGGTCCTAGGAGAAGGCCAACTCAAGATGACTTCTACCTTCTTAGGATGCATTTTTATATTACCTTTTGAGATCACAAATCCCAAATAAATAAGTTCTCCCTACATAAAAATACACTTGTCCAAGTTTATGAAAAGCTTTTCTTCATACAATCTTTTTAAAACCAAGTTAAGATGTTCTAAATGTTCCTCCTTACTCTTACTGAAAATAAGGATTTCATCAGAGTACACTATGACAAATTTTCCAAGAAATGGTTTGAGAACTTCATTCATGAGTCTCATGAAGGTTCTTGGAGCATTTGGCAGGCCAAAAGGCATCACTCTCCATTCATATAAGCTCTCATTGGTTTTATATGCAGTTTTCCACTCATCACCATCCCTAATCCTTATTTGGTGATAGCCACTCTTCAAGTCTATCTTAGAATAGTACCTTGCTCCCCCTATCTGATCTAATAGGTCTTCTATTATAGGCATAGGGAATCCATACTTAATATTGATTCTATTTATTTCTCTAGAATTAGTATATAATCTCCATGTGCCTTCCTTCTCAGGGGATAAAAGGGAAGGTATTGCACAAGGACTAAGGCTTTTTGTGATCAAAACTTTACCTAGGATTTCTTGTATTTGTCTTATCATTTCTTGATTCTTCTCTAGAATCAATTTGTATGCTGCTTTATTAGGCAATTTTGCTCCTGCGATCAGGTCTATGTTGTGACTTATGTCTCTGATTGGGGACAACCCATTTGGCAACTCTTTGGTGACAATGTCTTTATATTGGTCTGGTAGTTCTACAACCTCTTTAGGACCTACATGTCTCAAGAGCTTCACTTCCTTCACAACTTTCTTAGTTATGTCATGCTTAGGGAAAATAACTAGGGTATAGCATGGAGCCCTTTCCTACTTTACAACTTTTATAAACTCTTTTCCATCTACAAATAATAACTTAGGATCTTTTTGTTCTTTTGTAGAATCTAGCAAGGGTAAGATAGTTACCTTTTCACCTTTTTAGTTGATGGTGTATGTGTTCAACCTTCTATCATGTTGTATCTCCACATTATATTGCCAATGTCTCCCTAGAAGCAAATGATAGGCATCCATTGGAACAATATCACAAAGGAATATGTCTTTGTATTTTCCAAGTTGGAATTCCGCCCAAGCTTGCTCCTCTATGACAGATTGTTACTTCTTTGTGAGCCATGACACCTTGTAAGGGTTTGAATGTGGTACCCTTCTCAACTTCAACTTTTTTTCTACTTCTTCAGAAACCAAGTTATCTATAGACCTACTATCAGTCAACATCATATAGACTTTGTCTCCATACTTGTAGGTGGTCATGAACACATTCTTTCTTTGAGGTAGTTCATGAGTGCTCAGAGCATCCAATAGTGTCCTCCTCATCATAAGGTCTTCTCTCTTCTTAGGTGCTACATAAGACCCTTGTGTATCTTCTTCTTGATTATCTTCTCCTCTGACCAAATTTGCCCTTGTATCAGTCTGATTCTTTGCCTTTTCAGGACACTTAGATGCCAAGTACCCTAGTTGGTTACATCTATAACACTTTAGGAGTCTTTATAGTCTCCCTTAAAATCTTCCCCTTGAGTCTCCTCTTCCCCCTATATGGGATCCTTTAGAATTGTTCTGACCAAGGGAGTTCTCCTAACTGGTCTCACCATAGTCTGTCCTCTGCCACTACTTGATCGTCTTCCTCTATTGCCAAAAACTCTCTGGCCTCTTCTTTTTCCATCTTGATCTTGCTTCCTCTTAAGAATTTCCTCCATTTTCAATGCTAATTGAAAGTATTTCTAGACTATGTTAGGAGAACACAGACTTAGTTCATCATGGATATTCATGCTCAACCCTTGCATATACCTAGTAAGTTTGACACACTCTAGATCCACAAACTTAGAATTCATAGTGAGTTTTTGGAATTCCTCAATATAACTTGAGACATCCATCTCCCTTCTCCTTAGACTCTTCCTCTTCTTATGAAGTTGAATCTCATAGTCCTCAGGTACACAGGCTTCCTTTATCAAGGTCACCATCTCCTTCGATGTACTTATCTAATTTTTCTCCATCTTCACCCTTCTTGCTTGAGTGAAATTCTACCAAGTTAGGGTTGACCCCTTCAACTCAGATTTGGCTATCTTAACCTTCTGATGCTCTGCTATCTCCTCATAGTAAAAGAAACTAGTGAGTGCATCAATCCAATCCATTAATTCTTCTGGGTCCATCTTCCCACTGTAAATAGGAAGATAAACTTTGGTTTCCATGGTCCTTCTCTCCATGGATTTCAAAGTATTTAGGAACAACCTCTACTCTACAACAATCTCTTCCTCTTCCTCCTACCAAGGGGTTTCTTCATCACTCACCTCCTTCTCAATCTCAGAGTTAACATTGAATCCTTTCTTGACTTGTTCTTTTAGTTTTTCCATCTCTTTCTTTATTAGGTTCCTTTTTGCACCATGCTCTTTCACTACCCTTAGCAACTCAACATTCATCATTCTGTTAGGAAGTTCACCATTATTTTCTTCTTCTAACATGGTTGCAACTTTGTCTTTCTCCAAGACCTACTAGTTGATATGATACCACTTGGAGTAGAGTCCTCAAATTATATTAAAAATTTTCATTTAGAGGTGCACAAATCTACTTCACCAATACAAACTAGGGTTCTAACAATGGTCCCCAAAACCCACACTATCTAGACTAGATCTACTTCAAAGCCTAGAACATATTTTGTGAGGCTTAACAAAACACAATATTAAGACCAAAAGTTTCAAGGATGGAATATGATATTCTTCAACACTAAGATACAAATCTCAAAAGTTTGAAACACAAATTTCTCAAGAATTGCTTTGGAACTTCAAATTACACACCAAACCTCCAAATATGGCTACAAGGAGAAATCATGGATTTATGAAGGAAACCTTCTTGGAACTGCACCATAGAAATTCTTAACCACCTCCAAACCTTTCAGTCCATTAATCAACAACCTTCACTAAGTTAGGACTCTTGACCAATCCCCTAACTCAAGTTGCTTACAATTCTCTCCTAGGCCTAATAGGGCTAATTAGGTCACTTTTACAAAGAAAGTACTAGGAATTAAAATCACCTTTTAACTAAAAAAATTGGAACACCCTATGAATATGTCAAAACATATAAATCCAAGTATTTAGGTTTCTGCTCCACCTCTGGGCCAAGTTGTGTCTTGAAAACCCAAAACTGGACAGTCACATATAGACGTTTGTCCAAAGGGTTTAGATTTTTCTCTCAACATCCTCTACCTCCTGATTTGAGACCCAAAAATTCTTATAGTACATCTTCCCTCCTTTATTTCCACCAAGGTTCAGATTTTTCCCATGGTGGAAACTCTAGGAAAGAGAGATTTTCTCTCAAAACCCTTATTAGGGCCTTCCTAAGACCAGCAAGCACACAAAATAGGATATCTCTCATTATATCTAACTTGAAGACCTCAAACCTCTTGAAAATAATTCATAAGAAATTTGATAAAATTTTCCAATCCTTTAGTGATTCACATGCATTCATACAAGTCTGTACAATTGAAATTTCATACAACTTTTGTAGGAAATAACAAATTTTTTATTGATTTCAATGCAAAACATACATTAGATTCTTCTCCTTTACTAGAGAGAGGTTTCTCAACCTTATTTATAAAATTACCAATCAATTCCAACTAACAAAGATGGTAGTAGTCATTGGGATTCAAATCTTTCATTTTGTGCAAAAAACTTGCATTATGCAACATTGAAAACTTTGACAACTTTTTGAAAAAGTTGTCAAATGTTACAAACTCTTCCAAAATTTAATCCTAGATTCTACCTAGAAACATAGAAAGGTTATGATCATATTATAATCATTATTAAACCTTATACACTACTTTTTCCCATTTCTAGCTTAGAAATTGACCATAAAATGACTAAGGTAGACAACTAGGTTTATAACACACCTAATGTCACCTTGCCTTACAATTTGGACATTATTTCTAACATTGGATTCTAGATACAACTAATAACATAAAAAAATTCTTTTATCCTCCTAATGTACTTCCAATGGATGAATTTGAGAGTGCTCCTACACTACAAGGTTTTTGTGAAAGAGCCAAAATTGTTCATTAGGTCCTAGGTTGGTCAAAAGTTGCTCAATAGGTTAAAAGTTGTTAGGAATGAGAAACTAAGGTATTTAGTTACCTAATATGTCCTATGAATCTTAACTAGGGACCTATAATATTCCTAGATGGACCCATTTGACTAAAAAATGTAAGGAGCAAAAAATGCTCAAAAGTTGCAAAGTTTCTCAAAAAGTTACTTGAGCAACTTTTGCAATTTTTGAAATGGAGGTTTGGGAAGTTGTAACTACCCATGCTCAGGTGTATGAGCATGCAAAAAATATTTTGGAAGGTTAGAAGGTTTCTAGTCAGATTTCACACTCCTCTCCAATCAAGTAGCATTTTTAAGCAAGTTTTACAACTTTTCAATATTGCAATTTTGAACAAAAAGTGCAACTTTTGCAAAGTTTACTAGATTTCACTTATAGGACTTTAAAAAGTTTATAAATTATTCAAAAACAACTAAAAAAACTTAATCCTAGGATATCTTGACCAAAAACTCAAGAAGACCCAATTTTGCCTAATTAGCAACTCTTGCTCATATCTTGCACAAAGTGTCCTAGGCATACATATCTTTTTCATGTCTCTCTCACTATTCATCATGGGATTGAACTATCTATTCTATTAGCTCCATGTGGCCATGTAAACCCTAGTCCCAAGCTCATCCCATCTTTTTGACCACTCAAACTTCTTGGGCACGCTGAATGGAATTGACTCTAAGAGTCATTGAATGTCATGGGGAAATGATCTTTGACAAGGCATATCTCATAGCTCATGTGAGCTATGGATGCAATTATGGGTGCTACAGGATCATGTTGTCAAAACCTAAAATAAAATCTCTCTCTTTTTGGATATTAGATCCCATTTTTATTTTGTGGCCCCATCTCTAGTGATGTTGAAATGTGTAGTGTTGGCTAGTACAAAATTGCCAACTGGTGAATCTCTCTAATTGTTCATCATGGGATCGAAATTTCTATTATGTTAGCTCTAAGTGGCTATGTAAACCATAGTCCCAATTTTGTCCCATCTCATTGACCACTCAAATGTTCTGAGGCACACTAAACAAAAATGACCCTGAGAGTCAATTAATGCCATAGGGAAACAATCTTTGATGGGGCATATCTCGGAGCTCATACGAGGTATGGATGAAATTCTAGGTGCTAAATGATTGTGTTGTTGAAACCTACAAGAAAATATCTCTTTTTGGAGATTGGATTCCATTTTGATTTTGTGGCCCCATCTCGGGTGATGCTGAAATTTGTAGTGTTGGTCAGTACAAAGTTGCCAACTGGTGAATCTCTCTAACCGTTTGTTATGGGATTGAACTGTCTACTTCATTAGATTTGAGTGGCTAGGTAAAATATAGTTCCAATCTCATCCCATCCCATTGACCTCTCAAACATTCTTGGGCATGCCAAAAAAAATTAACCCTAAGAGTCATTATATGTCATTGAGAAACAATCTTTGATGGGGCATATCTCAGAGTTCGTGTGAGGTATGGATACAATTATGGGTGCTAAAAGATTGTGTTGTTGGCACCTTTAACAACCTCTCTCTATATTTGGATATTTTACTTCATTTTGATTTTGCGGCCCCATCACGGGTGATGCTAAAACTTGTAGTGTTGGCCAGCGTAAGGTCGCCAACTGGTGATCTCTCTAACCATTCATCGTGGGATTGAATTGTCTATCGTAATAGCTCTAAGAGGCCAATTAAACCCTAGTCCCAAGCTCATCCCATCTCATTGACCACTCAAACATTCTTGGGCAGACATAATGAAATTGACCTTGAGAGTCACTAAATGCCATAGGGCAACAATCTTTGATGGGGCATATCTTGGAGCTTGTGCAAGGTATGGATGTAATTTTGGGGGCTATAGAATGATTTTGTTGACACCTACAATAACCTCTCTCTCTTTTTGGAGATTGGATTCCATTTTGATTTTGTGGCCCCATCGTAGGTGATGTTGAAACTTGTAGTGTTGGCCAATACAAAGTCACCAACTAATGAATCTCTCTAACCATTCGTCATGGGATTGAACTATCTACTCTGTTAGCTCTAAGTGGCTAAGTAAATCATAGTCCCAAGCTCATCTGGTCTTATTGATTTCTTGAAAATTCTTGGGCATGCCAAACATAATTGACCCTAAGAGTCACTAAATATTGTGTGTCAATACTTGGAAGAATTAAAAAGATAAAAGAATTTGAACACTTGAAGGAAAGTTTAATGAAGAAAAATGTATTGTACAAACTTGAACTTAATCCAACGACAAACTTCAATGTTTAATGTGGTTTCCTCTTTGGCCCCTCTCATGGAGATTGTGTTTGACATTCTTCTAAGTTGTCTAATTGATACTACTTCTGCTCAAGTGTTTCATGGATAGTCTTGCATTTCTATTTCCTTTTTATATTACTATAGATAAGAATCCCAACATTGTGATTATTTTTCCATGCCAGAAGTCATGGATTCAATAAACATTTTGTGTCCAGCATTAGTTTATTGAGGACTTGACATGAAAATAGTGGACCACTACCAAAAGCCCACTTGGAAACATTTTTCCCTATCACAACTTTCAAAATCAGATTTCTCATTCTATCATTGCCCTTACAAAGATATATTTTGAGGAAAATTGGAGGCATGACAATTGTAGAAAGCCATGACTACTAATTTTAATCCATGGGTGCAAGAAATTATTCCTCCTGTAGTACAATACATGACTCTCCCTCCACACCCATCCACTTTCCCAATTTCCCCTCCAATAGTGAATGCAACCTTGTTGATATCATACAATATTGTTCCAGATCCATTCCAACCACAAATAAATTATGTTCCACACATCATAAATTGTATTGTAGAAATCTCTCCACCAAGTTTCCCTATCATGGGCAGCCTGATTCCTTTTTCTCATATAAATACTCCCTTTCCTAGTGGAAGTATGGTGGAATCATCTAATTGTCTACCCAATTTTGTGGTTTTCCCTCCTCATGAGCAACAAGGTTTGAAGGGTCCTCCTCCACAACATCATTACATAGACTTTGACCCACTTTGACCACCTAGTGTCCCCCCAATATTTATTATGTTGCATATACCTAAACAAGGTTTAGTCAAACCAACGTGATCTAAGCACACTAACACACCACCCAAACTTGACTAGAGTCACAACGAGCCTCAAAGAAACAAAGACACAAACAAAGCCAAAACAAGGGTTGTTAGGTGCCCTGCACTAGGATAATGATAGACAAAATATATCCAAGAACAAATGTAACAACTATTGCTATAGGAATCATAAGAAATGAAATAAATGAAATACTAAAAACGTAAACAAGAAAAATAAGATATATATTATGATAACCAATAATGTCATACATGAAGAAAATGATGCATCCAAATTGTAAGTCTAATAATGTCATGCATCAAATATATGTCATACATCAAATATAAAATTTCATATATACACCAAATGTATGTCAAATATGTCCACTAACATAAAATCCAAGATATATGTCCACTAAAACCTATACATGTGTGTCCATCCATATATCTTCTCCTTCCCACAAGGAGAAGGAAAAAAATCCCTAGAGGTCTTTGGTCGTTACATGGAGGGAGCTGATGGGGATGATGGGGTCTTCCTCACACACTTTCCCATCCTCTTATTTAGGCTCCTCTCTAACTAGAGCTAGTACAAATAAAGTATATATGAATCAATAATTATTATACATTGAGATCAAATATATGTACACACTGTACACTAAGAAAGTTTCACACTCTAAACCCTTCTATCTAAGTGATTCCATGAGTTCAAAATGCTTGGATTCCAGCTTATAGCTCCCTATCCATGGAGTGCAAGGATGTTTTAGATAAATTAAAATGGGCTCTCAACTAAGCCTTAGAAGTGAATTCCTTGCTAGTAAACCATGCAATGGGAGGTTCTTTAAGATAAGATGCAATAATGAAAATGTCCACAAGGAGTTCCTCAAGGATGCAATGAAAATGTGAAGTAAGCTAATGTGAAATGCAAAATGTAGCTATAGTAACCAAGATGAGAGTATTACAAACTAACCTAGTTATACTATGTGATTTAAGTTATTGTAAAGAAGATAAACTATTATGCAATATGATTCAAGCTAGCATGTGATGGATGAGAAAATGAGATGAGAAGTAGAAGTTCTCCACAATAGCTCTTTAAGAATTTGAATGATAAAGCTGCAACATAACATTACTCAAGAGTGTGGATCCTTTTACAAAGGGGAGAGCTCTTTCTTTTAAAGATGTATGGATGGTGGAGATCAAGATCAAATGAGAAATGATCAAGGGTGGAGTTTGAAAATGGGCTTGATCCATGTGCACACACAAGTCAACCAATAAACAAAGAGTTGACTTTGCATGTAAGACAAAAAGAGTCTTTTCTTTTAATTTGTAAAAGAGAAATATGTGCACATTGAGTGGGTTAGAAGAAAGGGGGATTTTATTTAATTAAAAAGGGACATGTTATTTCAATCAAATAATGAACTTAGGATAGCATAGTCAAATTATAGGTTATAACAAATTAATTGATTCTTAGCAATTTGGTCTAGGAAAATGATTAATTAATTTAGCCAAAATATTGAGAAGGGGGATAATAGTCTAAAAAACCATTTTTAGGTGATTAAATTTGCCCCTCTTTGAATAATGTGTGATCGATCTAGGAACATATTACGTCAAAGAAAATAGAAGCCAAGTAGGCATCAATAGAGATATATGATTTTGAAGAATGAAATGTAGAAAGAGCTAGTGAATCCTAAATGTACATCCTGAGAGCGATAGTACTGAACACTAAGGAAAGAGACATTGTCAACACTCAAGAAGAATGTTAATACCAAGAAAATTAGATAGAACAAGAGAAAATGAAAAGATCAAACATATGTTCCTAAGAAATAGATAGTTGTAGTAAGTGATGATAGAGTATTTCTGCCCCCTTGAGATCGAAATCAAAAATGAGGTAAGGGGGATGCAAAAATGAGCTAGATATGAGTATATTGAGGTATAACAATGTCCAAGAAGACATATAGATGATTAAGACCAAAGAGTGACCATAAGGAAATGATAGAATACCCCAGTTTGACTAGGGTTGACCATGAAGGATAAAGCATGAAAATTAGGTCAAATCAAGGAAAAAGGTAATTTAGACATGAACATGTGAATTGAAGTAGATATGAAGTGTAGAAATGATGAAGAAATGAAGATGCCCCAGCGATCATTCAAAGATTAGACCTCAAGGGGTTAGCTAATTGAATAGAAGAAGGTAGAATTTTAAAATGTGATTTTGACTATCAAGATGAACTCAAATTTTGATTTTGATCCTGAAAATGGATCCAGGACATCAAAATTATGCAAGAGGTCAAAAGGTTATATAGATGTGATGATAGGATAGAAAAGAGACAAAGTGAAAGATCAAGAAGATGAAAAGACATGATAAAGAAGAAAGTGATGAAGATATGAAAGTTTTTAGCTGACATATTCAAAAAAGATGAAGAGAGAGCTCTCCCCATATGCAAGAATGCAAGACTAAGCTAGAAAATAAACCTAAAATGCAAATGAATATAAAAAGTGGTTTACTAGAAAGAAACACATAACATCTAGACTCTAATTTCATCATTAAGTGTTTATTAGGGACATCATGAGGTCATACAACCATCACTAGTGTAACTATGAGGATATGAATATGATCAAAAATCCAATCTAAGCATCAAAGATTGTAAGTCAAGATGACTACACGATTAGATTCCCTAAGTTTAATATAGCAAGGTTACCCATGTATCAAGGCATAAGTGCCAAGATAATCCCCAAGTGCGGTCTTGCAAAAATAGTCAAGGATGATACATCTATGAGTCAAAGTGTCAAGTAGGACAAGCATGAATGCTCTAAGCATTGTAGGTAAAAAAAAGTATACTCGCAAGCAAAAAACAAGAAAACATGCCTCATGCCCCCAGTCTTCTAGTCCATGACATCCTCAAAAGACTATTAGGGAGCAAATATATAGCAAAGAAATCATCATAGACAACACAAAAAGTAGATAAAGTTCATCATAGATCTGTTAGTTAAATGTTTAAGTGTGTATGTGTAAGTCACTTGGCCATTTCTTCAAGACTTGATTCTAATAGTGAGAAATATCGCAAAATCTGAGACTATAGATAGACTATCTAAAAAGTGTCAATAAACACTTGATGTCAAGGTAGTAGTGTTGAGAAACATTATTTTGTGAGTTGCCAAAGAAACCCTAATGCATAAGGAGACCTCAAATAGGCTAAGCAGTTGTGCCCTCGAGATGAGGACAAGGAACAATTCCAAGCTAGGAAATGTGTTACAGAGTGAGTGATTGAGACTAATAGACATAAGTGCAAGGATCTCAAGTAGCACCTATTTTCAGGTTTTCACCACTTGGCATATTATTTCAAGACTTTTTTCAAATTTTTTGTACTTTTAATTTTTTTGATTCTTTTGGTGATACATCAAAGCGTCTATTGCTAGGTTTTCACTAAGATGATCATTTTTTAAGGAAATTTTCTAATTTTTAGAATTTGTTAGGGTCATATATGATTTTTTGAATTTTTTAGAATGATTTAGAGAGTACTAGTTCTTGAGCAAGATTACATCATTTCATTCCATTGTTGAGCAATAGGACATAATGGAGTAGCAAGCTAGTAGATAGGCAAAGATGAAGAAGAAAGGAATATGAAGCAAGTGAAAGTGATCCTCAAGGTCTAGCTCCTCAAGAGTAACCAAGCTAGGGAAAGATAGCCATATAGAGAAGGTTTTGGATAAACAATGGAAGTAATGAGCAAGATAGCATGTAGGATAAGTAGTGAAGCCAAAAAATGAGATAGCATATGACATAAGCAATGGAAGGCAATAAGTGAGATAGCATGAAAGTGTGTAGTCCAAGAGAATAGACATGTCAAGAGGCCTAAGAACAATGTTTTTCTTTATTGTGATCAACATCAAGGGGTCAACTAGATAGGGTAGTGATAAGATAACAATAGGGATACAGTTAGATATGAATAATATGAGTGAATGAGAAGGATGGGGTGAGCGATAAATAAGATAGCCAATACGGAAGGATAGCTCAAAATTGTCAAGATCAAAGTGAGAAGAGGGGATAGATGGATGATGGAAGAATTATGCATGATGCTTGTTTACTAGGTTTTCATAATGGTACTTATCCAAGGTGCCATTAGAAGTGGTCTTCACCATAGGATGAATTTATTTCTCTTTACTTTTGCTACCAAGATGCCACAAGAAGTGGTTTTCAACAAGGTATTTTTTTCTCTCTTTTTTTCCTTTTTTTTTGAATTTTTAGAAAGAGCTCGAGATTTTTTTCAATTTAGATAGTGATCCTATTAGAAGGATAAGTCATGATAATCCAAGACCATAGACAGGTATGCTTAAGATGTTGATAGGGTGATAGAAAGGAAATAATTGTAGGAAGAGTATATGGAGGATAAGATTTCATGTCTTGAAAGAATTGACTGAGCATGGATAGCAAGTAAGTGTAAGCTTTAGAGGATTGCACGAGGGTAGCTGAAATATTGGGCAAGATCAACATTGACACATGCCTTGAAGGGTGTTCAAATCATGGAGGAATTATGGAGGAAATGGCTTGAGGTTTAGATGTATGAAGTGGTAGAGTAACCTTGGAGGAAGATGGAGTGGAAAGATTTGGAATCTTTTTATGAAGATGTTTGGAAGAAGATGGAGTGGGGGCCTTTGGAACCTTGAATGTAAAATTTGATTTATTTTCAATATTCAAATCATTCAAGAGAGACTTCACAATCCGTATAGGTTTATATTTTCCTTTCCATACTTTAGAATGCATTTCTTCAATAATGGATTTAGGAACCCATATTTGCTTTGATTTAGCTCTTTGGGTAGTGGACCTTTGTGGTGTCTTGAATATTTGTTCTTTTTTAGTATTCACATGTCGATTAGATGGGACATATTGATCTTCATTTTTCAATGGATTCTTATATTTATTCTCACTTCCAAAAGACTTGGGATTTGTGGATGAATAAGGCTGATATGACTAGTTTAGATGGATAGATGAATAAAAATTCATAAAGGATGAGCATCTTTATTATTTATTTAGTAAAACAAGTTTTACATGGATCCTAAAATCCAAAACTTTTTACAACATATCTAAAATAGAAATATTAAGTAAAGTCCAGCTACAATGCATCTTCTTATCAAAAGCCAAACCCAAATGACAGGCCTACGACCAGGAAACAAAAAACTAGCTACACTAGAAATAGAAAAACTAGCTACACAAGAAAAAGATGAGACAAAAAGAAAGAACTAACTATTAGTTCTCCCTATCAAGAACTTGAAGGGTCTCTACAGCTTCATTGGTCTTCTGGTTGTCTGCGTCCTCGTCATCCTAGCTCTAAGCATCCGTCAGATCCCTGGTTTCTTTGAAATCGTCCTCAGCCTGCCCAATGTCCAAGCTGGTCTTCTCCATATTTTTCTTGCCAAATCTATCACTCATCAATGATTCACCCAGACTGTTAATGTTCTCATTCAGGGTATTCAATGTTGGAATCACCTGATTAGCCAAGTTCTAATGGGAGAACTCCATCCTTTGGACTCTTTGTTCAACCTTTGTGATTCTGTCCTCCTAGTCAACATTATGTCCCTAGATGTTGCAGTTTCATTGGCTTCCATCCTAGCTTCTCTTCTATTCATTGTGCCCATGGTTGTTGCTAATTCTTTAACTCTCTTCCTGTCTTCTTTTCCCCTTAAGGTCTTCAATTTCATGGAACAACCATTTGATAGACCAAAAATTGTCTATCATGTTGTTCTTAGCATTATTCAAAAGATTAAGCCCAGTTTCCCTCCAATTATTTGAGATAACAACTAGTGTAGGGTCAATGAGCTCATCAAAGTGGGCTTTGCCATCATTGTCTTCCATTACTTGGAGATTCGTCAGCTCCCTAACTATCCCTAATTTTGTGGTTTTTGTGTTGAAATTCCTCCAAGACTTCCTCCTATTTTTCATTATCACCTCCCCATTCTCTTTCCCCAAAATTTCTATCTTACTCTTAGATGGAGAAATAAAGGAGCTAGGGCTTAGAGTCTTAGGAATCTGGTCATTGGTTTCTTCTAGCAGCAAAGCTTCATCTGCTTTCCTTTTCTTGGGATTCCTTGACATGCTAGCTAAATCCCCCCCCCCCCTCCTTTTCACTTTCCCTCCCCTTCTCCTCCTCCTTCTCATCATCCTCCCCCTTCTTCTCTTCCTCCAATTATGTTTCCTATTCTTCATCATTATCCTCGTCCTCCTCCTGAAGCTCAAACTTAGGGGGAATGTGGGGTAAGCCTCTGGGGCTCTTTTTGCAGGGAATGCAGGCAAGACGAGTGACTTTCCTTTCTTCCTTAGGGGTTTTACCTTTAGAGGAAGCATTGTCCTCTTCTTTTAATTTTATGCTATGCACATCCTTTAAATCCAAACTCCCAATTTCCTTAGATGCACATCTAGTATCACCGAGGGATTTTTACCTAGTTTGATTCTTTAGATACTCATAGACCAAGAGGAGTAATCCCTCGTAAAGGGTTGGGTTAGCAGTAGGTTTCCTCTTAAAACCCTTGATACCCTTGCTCATGGATGTGAAAAGATAAAAAGGAAAATAGATTTTGATTCCACACTTAAAATGATTAAGTAGAACAAAATGATGTGTTCTGATCCTATCAAATCTACGATCCAAAGATATGTATTCAATAATAACCCTTAAGACATACCTCCAAATCTTTTTAATTGACTCCATCTCATAATACATCTCTGCCTTGACAATTTTCTTCCTCTCATCTTCATCCTTTGCAAAAACTTTGACAACATTAGTCAACATTTTCTTGTCTCTAAAGAAGTTACTCCCTTCCAGAGGGATCTCTGTAAGTTGGGCTATCATCCGCATTGACATGGTGGGTGACCCCATAAATTTTTACTCTCCCATTTTGTCAAGAATACACCATTATCTTGGTGATCTCCACATCAAATCCATGGAGCTTCTCTAGGAATCTTGTGATACTGCCCTTTTCCAACTTATGCCAAACCTTCAATTTCTCTTTCTAGTTCTTCACCTCCCTCGATGGATCCCTCCTACTTCTCTCCCCTACCATGGTTTCCTTAGGTTCAATAAGCCCCCACCTACTCATAGTTCTCTTACAAACTTTGGCCTCCTTCAAAATGTGAAACTTGAAAACATTTTTGAATTTAACACTTTTAATGGTTGTATACAAGACAACCCATAAAGTGTGTTGTACATACACACTATCATGGTTTGAAAAGAGATTTTCGTGATTTTGAGGTATAGGAGAGTTAGGAATGGAAAATTTAGGAGATAAAGGAACATAAGAGGTATAGGAGAGCTTCTATGAGCATCTTTGTTGATCTTGAGGTATAGGAGAGTTAGGAATGGAAAATGTAGGAGATAAAGGAACATAAGGTCCCAATAGGGATGGAAGGTTTTAAGGCTTTAGCTTCAATGGATAAGGACCAAGGATGGATTTTGGAGATGCAAATGGATAGTGAATAGGCATATCAGCATCTTTATAGTGAGCAACATGACCATGGGCTTCAACAGACTCATGAGTTCCTTTGATAGGAGAAACACCTTTGATATGAGCATTTGAATCTTGAGCATAATTTTGACGTGGATATGGAGAAGTAGAACAAGAAGGCATGCTTTGATCTTGACAAGTAACTTTGGATAGCATAGGAAAAGAACTTTTCTCATTATTTTTATTAAGCTCAATGGGGATACTAGAAATGATGTCCTCATCATATTTAGGAGGTGGGTAAGATATAGTATATGGAAGAATAACATCTTGAACAAAATGAAAGGGTTCTTGGTCTTGATATTTCTTGACATTTATAGCTTTTTTTTTTTTAGAGTCCTCTTGACATTGAGCCACTTCTAAGGACAAGGAAGTATAAAGAGAGAATGGAGTAGTTTTCAAAGAAGGCATAGTAGCACATGAAGATTGGGGGTCTTTAGGCTTATTAGCATGGAAAATATTTGTAGCCAAGTGAAGATTAGCTTGAGTTTCTTTTAGAGGTAGCCCTTGAGGATAGGCATAGCCAATGTGGAAAAAATTAGGTTCTTTGTTTGATGAAGTCATGTTGGAAAGCTTTGAAATATTGGGAGGTGCATGAGTTTTGGAAGAAGTGGAGGTATCAAGGAAACCATCACTGGACATAGGTTCATTAATATGATCTTGCTTAAGAGAAGTATCCTCATCACATGAATCATTACATGTATCAAAAATTCAATCATCAATAAGATCTTGAACTTTTTGTTTTAACTCAATGCAATATGAAGTACTATGCTCATTATGTTGATGATAAGCACAATAGATATCTAAGAATGGATTTCCATATGAGCTATACTTAGGCAACGTGATGAGCTTGGTGCTAAGAAGTGTTTGCAAAATGTCAGCATAAGAATATTCCAAGAGAGTAAGAGTCCTCTCAAAAGTATGTCTAGGATCTTCTTGTTGTTTCTTAAGTTACTAACATGCATCCATGTCTTCATCATATTGGTCAAAGGTAGGCTTTTCATGAAAGCTTGGCAAAGCCTCAAAGGAGACATCACTTGCTTGTTCTCTAAAGTGGTCTTTAGATCTAGAAGATGAAGACATTTAATGCCTTGGAGTAGAATATGTAGACCTTGAACAAGATAACCCATGTGTATGTAAAGGTCTTAAGGGAGATTCATTTAAGAATGTAATCTTATCCTCTAACCTTTTCTCAAGTTTATACTTTATTTCTATCATGCGCTTAGAGAGATGAAGGTAAGACAAATCATTTATCTCTTCTAGTTCTTTGTATTGAGCGTATAGATCTTGAAACTCTTTAGTGGCATGGATGATATCATGATAATCTAGATTTGGTTGAGGTTTGGGGTTTGGTAGCACAAGGTTTGAAGCCCATATTGGTAGATATATAATCAAGCATGAAGGAGACTAGAGCAAGCTAATAATGTGACACAAGATAATTTGATGTCCAAACTAGAGAGATAGAGTGTTCACTTGTCAAATAGAAGTAGCAATGAACAAGTGACTTATCAAGAAAAGTGTCCAAGAAGATAATGACACTAGCAACTCAAGTGAAGAGATAGGAAAGAAGCCAAATATCTAGATAGATAGAGCAAGCAAGGTAAAAAGTGAAAAACTTTCCCAACCCAAGAGTGTAGTCAAGAAATAAAGGTAACCATTTCAACAAAAAGAGAACTAGTAAGAAAACATAGACCATGAAGATAAAAATAACAAGAGAACTAAGACCAAATAGTAACTTTAAGCATGTTCAAGCACTAGAGAATTAGAAAAGAAAAGTCAAATGATGAGACTCCCCTTAGCAATAAACAAAAGAAAATGTTTGCACTTCATGTTTTGACTTGGTTGACAAAGTTTCACAATTGTTGATAGCGTAGCAAGTTTGATGTTCGAAGGTAATTTTTTTTCGAGAAAGATAGTGACACATGGATTAGTCTTAAAAAAATCAAGGGACAAAGAAACCTTGCATGATACAAGAATATGTGAGGTCTCAAAATAAATCCCTAGAACTATTGTCATGTGTATGTTCAAAATATTTTCACAGGTCTTTTCACATGCGAGAACACATCAAGAAAGATCTACCTAAGAGTCATGGTTCATTACTCAACAACTTGGCCCACACTAAGTGTCCCTTTTCCTCATACCAAGTGGTTTCCCACAAGAGATATTGGCTTTATCATGGAGATGCCATAATCATAACCATGGGGACATAGATGGTGAGTATAAAATCTTGGGGTGATCCGAGTAGTCCACTAGGATTGATCCTTGCACCAAGAAGTTGAGTGGAAACATAGGGTAGTTACTGAATTAGAGTGTTTAGAAAGGGATTTCATTTGTAATGTTCCTCTTGCACCCAATTACAGGATACCCCACCTTGTGGCCACAAGAGCACCTTAAGCATTCTTGCTTAGCTTTTTCCTCATGGTCATAATCCCACAAGTAATCACACTAAGCTAAGAAAAACAATACACCTACCAAGGTTTTGTGTCCTTGATAGCCTTGAGTTTATGGTGGGTTAGCATAGCTAGATTTGCTTGTCCCTACTTGGGTCATTCCTCTTGGTTTCCCAAGAGCATGCCCTCTAAAGGGTTCTAAACTACACAAAATGGATCAACTTTTGAAAGTTAAGATTTTTTATTCAGTGCAAGGGTGAAGAGCATACTCTCCTATCCCAATCATTTCCCCCAAACACACTAGAAGCTTCAATTATCCCCTTGCTTTCAAAATACAAAGACAAGTCAAGATTTTTGATTCACCACAAGGGTGAAGAGCATAATCTCCTATTACCAAAGAATCTCAATCAAAAGTTTAATGTGCCTATAAAAATTTAAACAACTAGTTGAATGTTGCACATGAAATAAAGGGAAAAAAAATATTAAAAAAACATGATTGGGTTTTTATGCTTTGGGCAGCCCTGAAAAAAAATGTTAGTATCCCTTGTGTATTTGAAGCTTTGAAATGTATTCTTTTCAAGGAAATTATGCAAGTGTTTCAAGGAAACAACCTACAAGCACAACTATTAGTTGTTGTGATATGGTGCCTAATTAGACTTGGAGGTTTATTTGGCACAGTTTTTGCTCCATATTATTTCTACAACAAGGTCAAGGGGAAGTACCCTAAGTGCACTCCCTACCATAATATAGGGTGGGGTTGAGGGGCAATGAACCCAAAGCCTAAAATGCCCTTATATTCTAAAAGGCATTAACTACTATTTTTCTTATTGGATGACTTATTCTAGCCCTAATTCTATAAGTGGAAAAAGCTTGTACAAAAAGGCTTAGGGTTAAGGATTGTAGCTTCTTGTAACAATATTGAACTACAAGGGATTATGGATTGTAATCACTGGATAATAATAATATTGGACTTGTTATTGGTGGACATAGCCCAAGGATTGGGTGAACCATGTTAAATCTTGGTGTCTTGTGTTCTCTTCTGTGTGATCTATTATTTTTTGATATTGGTTATATTTGAATGTTACTATTATTTTTGTCTGAGATTAATCCTAACTTTAGTCCCATGAGTTAGTCTCAAAAAAACAAAAATTTGCAAGATAAACCTCTGTCAAATAGTCACAGTCCTTTAAAATCTGACAAACAACAAGCAACAACCAAGAACTTGACCAAATCACCCAAACAATAAGAAAATTCAAACTAGGCAATAGTTTTTGATAGAAGACTATCATTAGATACTTCTTATTATACTCATGCAATAGGTTTCCTTCATGTGATATTTCTATTTAAGATAGGGGACAAAACTTTCTATGCTGATGTAATAGAGTTCATTAATAGTGTGTGATACTTTTATAAAAAAAAATAGTGCACATAAGTACAAAAAAATATCATGTGATACTAGAAAAGTATCGCTCGAAAGTTGTGACTATAAAAAAAAGGACAATGTAGAAAAAATGTGGAAAATATAAGAAATACAACAAGATTAAGAGCAAAACTAGGATGTTTCGCCCCATAGTGGGTGCCAAAATTGTACTCTAAGAAAGTGTCACACTCTAAACCCTTCTATCCAAGTGATTTCATGAGTTTGGAATGCTTTTATGTCAGCTTAGAGCTCCCTATCCATGAAGTGCAAGGATGCTTAATATAAAATGCTATGGGCTCTCAACTAAGCCTTAGAAGTGCATTTCTTGCTAGTAAACCATGCAATGGGAGGTTCTTTAAGACAAGATGCAAGAATGAAAATGTCCACAAGGAATTCGTCAAGGATGCAATGCAAATTTGAAGTAAGCTAATTTGAAATGTGTTATGTAGCTATAGTAACCAAGATGAGAGCATAACAAACTAGCCTAGTTATAGTATGTGATTTAAGTTATTACAAGGAAACTAAACTATTATGCAATATGATTCTAAGATAGTATGTGATGGATTAGAGAATGAGATAAGAAGCAAAATTTCTCCACAATATCTCTTTAATAATTTGAATGATAAACCTATAGCATAACAATACTCAAGAGTGTGGATCCTTTTACAAAGGGGGGAGCTCTTTCTTTTAAAGATGTACGGATGGTGGAGATCAAGATAAAATGATGAATGATCAAGGATGGATTTTGAAAATGGGCTCGATCCACGTGCACACACAAGTCAACCAATAAACAAAGAGTTGATTTTGCATGTGAGACAAAAAGAGTCTTTTCTTTTCATTTGTAAAAGAGAAATAAGACTTTATATGTGCACATTGAGTGGGTTAGAAGAAAGGGAGCTTTTATTTAATTAAAAGGGGATGTGTTCTTTTAATAAAATAATGAACTTAGGATAGCATAGTCAAACTATAGGTTATAACCAAATTAATTAATTTTTAGCAATTTAGTCTAGGAAAATGATTAATTAATTTAGCCAAAATGTTGAGAAGAGAGATATTATTCTATATTGTCATTTTTAGGTGATTACACACACAAAATTAATTATTTTCTTACTGCCATCAAATAGTCACTCTATATATCCACCTTAAAAGCTCATGGATTATCAGGAGTAACAAGGCACTACAATAATTCAATCAATATAATCACTCAATCATACTTATAAATACCATTTGAAATTTCAATGCTAACTATTATAAATAACAACTAGAACTATGAAAGCTCTTTCATACCTCAATCAATGGATATGAACTAGCCATCGTGACAAAAACTTCACGATCGATGGACTGGCAAAGATAAGGAATATCAGACGTTAATAACTACAAATCATATAATATAATTTACATATTTTTTATAGAATATATTATAATCAAATGAATTAAATTAACATGAAACAAATGTACCTCTATGAAGCTTGTATCATGCCTAGGCTCAAAGTCCTTTGTGAATGTCAATGGTCTAATAGAGAACTAATGCACATGGATAAAATAAATGTCAATCCTTCATATGATTACTTAGTAAATATATGTATTAATTTAAATGATTAAATCAATACATACCTCTTGACTCATTGATGGGATGTAAAATGGGGTCGGGGAATTTGTACTAGGGTCATCAACACTCTTACCCTAAATTTTGACCAATGTTAAGACATGCTAATTAATTATTCATTCACTATACATTCAAAATGTGATCAAATTAGTTTATTATAATTGTAATTTACTATGTGTCAATGCCAAATGTGTCACTCAGAAACTCATCAATGACTAGCTCATCATCCATAGTCTCTCCAACGTGACTTCCAAACATGCACAAGGATCCACATGATGTAGACATGTGGTCATGACACAAAGAAGGCTCCTCCTCAACTAATGAATTGGTGCAATGAATAAGGGTTAGTTTCAAAGCATTGATAGTCCCTAGAGTACTAGTCTCTACATGTTCCATCACAACTGAAGAAATAATGACATGCTCACCTTATGGCTTGATAACAGGTGCCCTAACTACATTAAGGTCACAACGTGTCCCCAGCCTATCAAATGATGAACCCCCACCTCTACCCTGAGAATCTAACATGTCAAAGTAATTGAGGATCTCCCTGAAGACAAATTCACAATACAATTTCTTTAAGAAATACATTGAAACCTCATGATTATTATAGGGAGGATCATCAAAGACCATACACCATCTATCCCAAAAGTTATTTCTAACATCATCATGTATGCACTAGTGGATGGGGAACCTTTTAATTGTATGTTTAATAGTGTCTTGTTCTTCTAGCTTTTTAAACAATGCACATAGTTACCTTTCATTATGTCCCTTTTCCTTACATCTTTATAGGATAATTCGTTTGCATAATATTTTCTCTTTTCTTCTCTCTTAACATGCCAAATATCCAACTAACCACTAACAGAAGCTACATGACTCATAATGGACTCAAGGGAGGATGCCAATTGTGCTCTCATAGGATTAGTTTTCCCATAAGCTTTCAACCTACTAATAATTGCTTCTAATTTATTTTTCCCTCTTTATATTTCATTCATTATATTTTCTTGGGTGCTTGGAGGAGATCTTTCAATTAGTGGAGGTTGCAAAAGTTTTTTCTCTTCTTGTGGAGGGTTTTCATTTTGATTTTGTTGATCAGGCTGGGATTTGGTGGTTGACTATTCACATTTCATGATAAGAAACCAATTGCATTTTAAATAAATAAAAAAATTTGAAGTAAAACTAAAAAAACATACAAAAAATGTGAAAACAAGAGTAGAAAACATACTTGGTGATCTTGATCTTGAGCTTTGGAGATGAGGAGGCATTTTGAGGAGGAAAGTGACCAAATTCTTTAACTTCTAGAAACTGTGTGCATGTTGTTGAGGGAAAAGAAGGCACCAGAAAAAAGAAACAAGAAAAAATAGAATGGGCCATGGGTTTGCAGCCCATAAATAGGTTTTTTTACAAAGAGCGCACGTGCTATAGCACCTACGCACTTTTAAATTTTTTAAAATTTTAGTAGTGTCATCTTTTTAGCACCACAACTTGGTGCATTTGTCCACTTTCTCCTAATGAATCATTGGGTGATACCCTATCATTCTTGGAAGGCCTTAGTTAGCTACAACTTATACATATATATGATGCCACTTAGGAGATATGACTATCTTAGTTGGTCTGACTACAAAGAAGCTTTCCATTTATCCTCCTACACACCCCCGACTTGAGATAGTAAACCCATTATGGTTGCTCCTAGGGGAAGAAACAAAGGAAGTCAACTCTATTGTGCAACTTATGACGTTGAATACAAACCCTTCCCTTTAGCTACAAGAAGAGGATAATGTACTCAACAACATTATGTAAAGAAATTATGGACTAAGTGAGAAAATTTTTGGTTATTCATCATGTGAAAATGGTTCATAACAATTTGTCCTTCCTGAGTCTAGTTCATCAAGATTTCCTATTTTCAAATTGTTTTTCCACAAATTTCTTCCACATGAAATTCATATGTCATGCCTCATAGAAGAATCCATGATTGAGTAAACAAATCAAGTAGAAATGTCACTAGGATGGTTCTTGGATATCAGTAGTAAACTCAACTAGGAGCAATAATTATCATTAAAAAAAATTCTTCAAGATCATCACAGAGATTTTCCTTGGTATTATAATGACATTAAATATCTACACTAAAATATATGCACTCATATAATCTTCAACAAAGATTATAGTGTGTTAGTCGAACAAGCCCAAAGAAGATTAATTCCTTCTTTTAGAAAGATACTACAAAATTTCCAAAAAATAGTTTCATCTACCTTATCTTAATAGTCAGTGAGTGTCACCTCCTTTTATTGTTCCAAAGAATGGGGTAAAATAGAGAGCGTGTGTAAGCTACTAAGGTTTTTATTCTTCAACCAAAAATTATTATTTCTCACTTCCATGTATAGATTAAGTCCTAGACTTCTAAATAGGAATGAATTATTTTCCATTTTTCGATGGGTTTAGTGGTTATAATCAAATTAGGATTTCTCTTGAAGATCAAGAGAAAACCAAATTCACATGCCCATAAGGAAATTATGCCTATTATGTTCTTTGATTTGGCCTATAATGCACTAACAACCTTCTAAAGGGTAGTCATTAGCACCTTCCTAGGACCTCATAAGGGGCATTGCCCCCAAACCCTTGTAGAAAAATTTGGGTTAAACTGCACTAATGAAAGTGGGGAGGAATTAACCTTTGAATTTGATTAGTCTCCACATAATAACCCTAACTATGTCCAAAAATGGGTAGAAGCCAAGCTAATAAAATATCCAAAGGATAATAAAGTTGCAAAATTCTTGTATGAAGAAATATTTACCAAGTATGGTGTACCAAAGGAAATTGTAACTAATCAAAGGGCTCATTTCACCTCAAAATTGGTAGCATTGATCAATTAATATGATATTAGGAACATGAAATCAAGTCCATATCAACCACAAGCCAATGGTCAATCTAAGATATAAACAGCAAGATTGAGACAATCTTAACCAAAATAATGTAAGTTTGTGGAAAGATTGGGAAAATAGGGTCTCTTAAGTGGTATGGGCATATAGAATTATTGAAAACAATTGTTCAATTGTATATTGTCTTTGATGTTACACAAAATGTCAAGTATTTACCAGTTAGTGTGTGTCAAGCTCACTAGGTGATGAAGATAGTTTCTAGTATTTGTTGAGCATTATAGAAATAATCATGTTTAGAGATAGTATCTTCCAAATTCACTCGAGCACCAAAGGAAGTTTGAAGGGAAACAATGTCTATCAAGTTCACTTAGGCATCAAAGAGAAGTTGGTACGGAACTAGTGTTAACCAAGCTCATTCGGCTACCAAAAGAATTTAGTCCAGGATGTAGTGTTAACTGAATTCACGAGGTTAACAAAGGAAGTCTAAAGAAAGTATTTTCTAAGATAGTGTTGATTGAGCTGGGTCAACTAATGAAGGATTTTCTTGAATCACCATATTTAGTTTGATTAATTTATTTCTTAAGTCTAGCTAACTTAAGGGATGAATATTGAATATTTGTAAGTGTATTCAAGCTAACTTGACTAGGAAAAAGATATAAGTATAAGGTCAAGTTGTGGGATTGAAAGAGAGAAGCATGGGATTGAAAAGATAAACCAAGGAAGTGAATTGGAATGATAGTAGGGTATCCTAGGTTGACCGAGCTGCAAATTTTTATTTGATCAAGGAGGATCAACTATTCAAACTAGAACAAAGATTTGAAATCAACAATATAGTTGCATCAATAATTAGGTCATATCATTGTTACTCTCTAATAATTGTAGCAGTGTATCAAATCTCTTAATGGAGTTAGCTTAATAGCTATTTTCCAAATCCTCTAACAAGGTGGCATTTCTAGATTGAAATGTCTAAAGACCTCTAACAAAGTCACTCCTAATAGGGTGAATAAATCCTTTAATAATAAGGTCACACCTAACAGTGTGTTTTGTGGCCTTTAATAGGGTTGGCTCCTAATAGGGCTCACTTTAGAAGAGTGAAAAATAGTAACTAGTTGCAATTGGTGGTTTTTCCCAAATTTGGTTTCCATGTTAAGTCCTGGTGTTATACGTGTTCATGTTATTTACTTTAAATTGCTGCAACTAAGTTGATTGTAGTTAATAATATTTCAAATCTTAAGAAGAATTTATTTTAGTAATTATTGAGTAACAGAGATTCTTAGTATTTATCAAGTGATTCAATGTTAATCGAGTTACAACAATATTTTTAGTTTCAGCGGAGTTTGGTTTTGATTTTTATTGACATTTAAGGGATTTGGGATTTTATTTTGTAGTAATTGATTCAATCCTCCCCTCTTAGTTACTCCTATTATATTTCCAACAATTGGTATCAGAGATTTTGGTGCTTGCAGAGAAGGTTTCAAGGACCTAAGCTAAAGATTAGGATGTCTTATAGAAGGGAGATCCCTAAGCTGAATAGAGATAACTTCAAGGCATGACAAAAACTCATGAGATTACATTTGGTAACCATTAGAGACTCAAGTCTAAATTACCTAGATGCCAAGTATGTGGCATCTTCTAGAACTATGATTGTTGAAGAAATTATAGAAAAGAAGAATCATAACATTATGATGATTGATATTGCTTCAACTCTCAGCTATGTTAAATTTGATGAAGTCAAAGACTATGATACTAATCATGAGATTTAGATATAACTAAAATCCATCTATGGAGGTGATGACAATGTAAGGAGAGCTAAGGTAGAAAGTCTCAAAGGTCAATTTTATCAAATGAGGATGAGAGAAGATGAGAACATTGCAAAATGCAATGATAGAATCAAAGCCAGTGTGTGTACAATCAGAACCTCAAGAGGAATGATAGAAGATGAGACTATGGTAAGAAAGGTTCTTAGAACACTTCTTCCTATATATTCAATTAGAGTTTTAGAAATTCAAGAGATGAGATGTAATCCAAAGAATGATATAACATTAGATGCAGTAGTGGGAAGGTTGACAACATTTGAGTCAAATAACTATGATAACTATGTTTCTAACACTAGCACCCTTGAGTCTACATTTCAAGCCAAGCTATCACTCAAGAAGAAATCTAAAAAATCTAAAAGGAAATCTAACAGTGAGGATGAAGATGGTTTTGATGAAGATCTTGAAGTTATTGAAGTATTACTTGCAAGAAGGTTTCCCAAAGGTAAAGGAAAGTACAAAGGCAAAATTCTTTTGATCTACTTTTCTTGTGAAGAAGTTGATCACATTATTGCAAGGTATCCAAATAGAGAAGATAAGAATAAAAGAAGAATGGCAAGTACAAGGGAAAGAAGGACTTTAAAAGCTACATGGACTATAAAGACAAAGGTAAGAAATCTTGTTACATTGCTAAAGATTTTGATAGTAGTGAAGAAGAAGATGAAATGGTCTACATTGTGGTTAAGGATGAATCAAATGATGAGAATGATAAAATGGAAGTTATCTCATATATTAGTAAGAATGATACATGGATTATAGATAGTGGTTGTTCTCACCATTTGATAATTTGGTACACTATGATGGTGGAAGTGTTAGATTTGGCAATGATGAACCATGTTATATGAAAGGTAAAGGTTGTATTGCACTAAGTAATGATCCTAGATGTCATAATGCTTATTAGGTTAAAGGATTCAAGCATAATCTAATTAGTGTGACTCAATTGAATAACATTGGATTCAAGGTAGAATTCATGAATGGAAAGGCTAATCTACTAGATGGAAAAGGAAATCGGGTTGGGATTGGTAAGCAAACAAAAGGTAATCTATTCTACCTAAATCTTAATGGAACTTCATGTTTCATTGCTCAATTATAAGAAAGTTGGTTATGGCATAAGAGGTTATGTCATGTGAATTTTGATAACTTGGTCAACATAAGCAAGAACAAAAGGGTTAGATGCATTCCAAGCTTGAAGAAACCTGACATGGGCATGTGCAAGAATTGTCAAATTGGCAAGATGGGAAGGAAAAGTTTTAAAAGCAAGAACTGTCATTCTGAAGAAGTGTTGGAGCTAGTTCACACAAACCTTTGTGGACCTATTGGCATAGAAAGCTACACATGAGATAAGTACATTATTTTATTTGTTGATTATTATTTAAGAATGATGATTATTATGTATTTAAAGGAAAAATTAGAACCTTTTCAAAAGTTCAAATGGTGTCTTGCTAGATTAGAGAAAGAAATAGCAAAGAAACTAAAATTTTTAAGATCAAATAGAGGAGGGGAGTTCATTTCTAATGAGTTCAATGAATTTTGCGATGAGATAGGATACAAAAGACAAGTGTCTACGCGTCGAACACCTTAGCAGAATGGCATTGATAAAAGAAGGAATAGATCAATCATGGATCGTGCAAGGAACCTTATGATAGAAAAGAATGTTGCTATCAAATATTGGAAGGAAGAAATCAGCATTGAAATTCATACCTTGAGCCAAGTTCAATTGATGAAGGATTCAAATCAAACACCTTTTGAATTATGGTATGGCTATAAACCTAATGTGTGTTACTTCAAAGTATTTGGTAGTAAATATTACATTCTAAAGGAGTCTAGAAAATGAAAATTTGATGTCGAAAGTGATGAAGGGATATTTATGGGATATTCCAATAAGAGGAAACTAAAAATTTTAAGATTAAATAGAGGAGGAGAGCTCATTTCTAACGAGTTCAAAAAAATTTGCAATGAGATAGGATTCAAAAGACAAGTGTCTGCACCTAGAACACCTTAGCAGAATGGCATTGCTAAAAGAAGGAATAGATCAATCATGGATTGTGCAAGGACCCTTATGATAGAAAAGAATGTTGCTATCAAATATTTGAAGGAAGCAATCAACATTGTTGTTCATACTTTGAACCGAGTTCAGTTGATGAAAGATTCAAATCAAATAGCTTTTGAGTTATGGTATGGCTATAAACCTAATGTGTGTTACTTCAAAGTATTTGGTAGTAAATTTTATATTCTAAAGGAGTCTAGAAAAGGAAAATTTGATGTGAAAAGTGATGAAGGGATATTCTTGGGATATTCCAATAAGGACAAAGCATATAAATGTATGAATCTATCAACTCATAAAGTTATAGAAAGTGCACATGTGAAGATTGATGAGTTTTCAGAAAAGAGAGAAGAACAAAGTAGTAAGGAACATGCAGACTACATTAAATTTTTTTACTGTGAGCCTAATTTTATTATTAATGTTCAAGCAAGTGGCAATTAGCAGCCTACACCACCCAAGTCCCCAAAATCTCCAATTCAACTTTGAGTTGCAAAAAGTGTAACCTGAGTCATCAAAAGGACCCAAGTTTAAGCAAGAGGAAACTAAGTTATAGTTTGATGGACATGAGCTATAGACAGTGGGACTCAAGCATGATTTATAATATCATGGTGAACTTAGTGATTTCAAAAAGAAGGGACCCAAACTTGTTGGATATGTCAGAAGGCATCATGCACCTGAGAAAATCATTGGAGATCATTTAGTTGGTACAATGACAAGAAACAAACTGAAAGTTACATGTTTTCTTATTGAATTTGAACCTAGATCTATAAAATATGCATTAGAGAATGAATCTTGGATTGAAGCTATGAATGAAGAAATTGATCAAATTGAAAGGAATAAGACTTGGACTCTTGTTCCTAGACCCAAGGATAAGAATGTAATAAGCACAAAATGGGTATTTTGAAATAAGTTGAATGAGAATGGAGAAGTTTCAAGAAATAAGGCAAGGCTAGTTTGCAAGGGTTATGCTTAAGAGGAAGGTGTTGACTATGGAGAAACATTTTCTCTTAGTTCTAGACTTGAAGGTGTTAGAACATTCCTTTCATATGCAACACGTACAAAGGATTCAAAGTGTATGAGATGGATGTGAAATCAACATTCCTAAATGGAATCTTAGAAGAGGAAGTCTACATTGAGAAACCTGAAGGTTTTATTCATCCTAGCAAAAGAGACATGGTTTGTAGACTACACAAAGCTTTGTATGGTCTCAAACAAGCCCCCAAAGCCTGGCATGAGAGATTGCACAAGTATTTCATAAAGATTGGTTTTCAAAGAACTAATGACAATAATAGTCTATACATCAAATAAGGACCAGATATGAAGATTGTATTGGTAGAAATCTTTGTGGATGATACATTATTTACTAGAAATGATGATTTTTATAAATCTATTTTAAAGGAAATGAGTAAGTAATTTGAGATGGCTTGCATATTCAACATAAGAAGGATGGTATGTATATTACTCAATCAAAATACATCAAGGAGATGTTGAAGAAGTTTGGAATCAAGGATTCTAGACAAGTTGGAACACCTATGTCTACTGGACATAAGCTTTCCAAAGATGATGATTTAAAAAGGTAGATTGAACTACATACAAATCAATAATTGGAAAACTTCAGTATGTAGTGCATACAAGACCTGATATAGCGTTAGTGGTTGGAATGGTGGAAAGATTCTTTGCTAATGCAAATGAAAATCATATGATGGAAATCAAAAGAATAATAAGGTATCTAAAGGGTACTAAAGATTATGGTTTGTGGTATAAGAAATGAGGCAACTTTGAATTGAAAGAATTCACTGATGTTGATTGGGAAAGAAGCATTGATGATAGAAAGAGCACTGGTGGTGGAGCATTCTTTCTTGGAAAAAGGCTAGTATCCTAGACAAGAAAGAAGCAAAGTTGTATCTCTTTGTCAATAGCAGAAGCAAAATATGTTGTTGTAGTAGTCAATTGTTCAAATATTATTTGGTTCAAACAATTGTTGATATGTATGAAGGAAGAGATCAAAGATTTAGTTGTTGTTTTCTATGATAACACTAGTGCAATTAACATTTCCAAGAATCTTGTGATGTATACCAAAACCAAGCACATTGCAATTAAGTATCAATTCTTAAGAGAATTGATTCAAGATAAGGAAGTGAGATTGGAATATGGGAATACAAAAGAAAAAATTGTGGACATATTCGCCAAGCTATTACCTAAGGATGCATTTTTGTATCTAAGAGGTAAGCTAGGGGTCATTCCCCTATCTAAAGCTCACTAATTAGATTTTAGTGATACATCAACGAAGCGTGTTGAAAATCAATCAAGTCGATTCAGTATTCTAAAGGGTAGATTGCATATGAATCAATCATATATCAAAAATATTCTTTATATATGTCAAAGAGGAAGAATGAATTTAGTTGACATCAAAGAGGGAGAGTTTGATATTGTAGTCACATCAATCATAGATTGATGTTAGAGGGAGTTCACACTGATAGAGGGAGTTCTCATGAATGAGAATCAAAATGGAACTAAGGATATTATCCTTACTTTTATTTTTCTCTAAAATTTTATTGTATTATGACATGTTGTGTTACCATCAAGGCCAAAGAGGGAGATTGTTGAAAATAGATGTTCAATTGTATATTGTCTTTGATGTTACACAAAATATCAAGTCTTTACCAGTTAGTGTCTATTGAGCTCACTCAAGTGATGAAGACAATTTATAGTATCTATCGAGCATTATAGAGATAATCATGTTCGAAGACAATATTTTCTGAGTTCACTCAGGCACCAAAGGAAGTTTGTAGGGAAACAATGTCTATCAAGTTCACTTATGCATCAAATAGAAGTTGGCATAGAACTAGTGTTAACTAAGCTCACTCAGTTACCAAATAAATTTAGTTCAAGATGTTGTATTAATCAAGTTCACATAGTTAACAAAGGAAGTCTGAAGAAAGTCTTTTTTGAGTTAGTGTTGATTGAGCTGGGTTGGCTAATGAAAGATTTTCTTGAATCAGCATATTTAGTTTGATGAATTTATTTTTTAAGCCTAGATGACTTAAGGGTTGAATATTAAATATTTTTAAGTGTATTCAAGCTGACTTGTTTAGGAAAAAGATATAAGTATAAGGTCAAGTTGTGGGATTGAAAGAGTGAAGCATGAGATTGAAAAGATAAACCAAGGAAGAAAATTGGAAGGATGGTAGAGTATCTTGAGTTGACCAAGCTACAAAGTTTTATCTGATTAAGGAGCATCAAGTATTCAAGGTAGAATGGATATTTGAAATCATAAATTAAGTTGTATCATTGTTATTCTCTAATAATTGTAGCAATGTATCAAATATCTTAATAGAGTTAGCTTAACAACAATTTTCTAAATCCTCTAACAAGGTAACATTTCTAGATTGAAGTGTCTAAAAACCTCTAACAAGACCACTCCTAACAAGGTGATTAAATATTTAAATAGGGTCACACCTAATAGTGTGTTTTTTAACCTTTAACAAGGTTGGCTCCTAACAAGGCTCACTTCAGAAGAGTGAAAAATAGTAACTAGTTGTAATTGGTGGTTTTTCCCAAATTGGGTTTCCACGTTAAATCCTAGTGTTGTATGTGTTTATGTTATTTTTTATCTATTTCTACAACTAATTTAATTATGGTTAATAACATTAAACATCTTAAGAATTATTTATTTCAGTAATTACCAAGTAATAGAGATTCTTAGTATTTGTCGAGTGATTCAGTACTAACTGAGTTACAACTGTATTTTTAGTCTTAGCAGAGTTTGGTTTTTTTTTTTGTATTAATATCTAATGGATTTGGGATTTATTTTTTTAGAAACTAACTCACCCCTCTCCTCTCAATTACTCCTCTTTTATTTCCAACAAGAACAACCTAGAAAATTTTTAGAATGTTTAGAATAATTGAGAGGGGGGTTGAATCAGTTACTCAAGGTCCATATGTACCAATTGAATAATTCAACACTTAAACATTATTTGTTCTTTTAATCTTATTGTAACTCATTCTCTACTAACATCTTAATAACAATATTAACTAATAGTTCACTAGCCTAATATAATAGACTTGTTGAGTTTGACACTAAGATTTAACGTTGAAACCCAATTTGGGAAAAACCACCAACAACATGTCACCACTTTTTCACTCTTTTAAAGTGAGCCCTACTAGGATCCAACACTGTTAAATTTTACAATACACACTATTAAATGTGACCTGGTTAGAGGATTTAATCACCTTGTTAGGAGTGGCCTAGTCAGAGGACTTTAGAACATTCCACAAGAATGTCACCATGTTAAAGGATTTACATAGACTGTCAAGTCCTTAATGACTATTAGGTCAAACTTTTATTAAAAGGATTACAATACAAACTATTTACAATGATAAAAAATAAAACATTAGGGTTTGATCTATATATTTACAACTCACTTGTGCAATTTTAGATCTCTACTTAGTTCACATGATAATTCTCTGATAAACCTTCCTTGTCACCTCTGTCCTTGATTTTCTTAGCAATCCTTCAAGCATTCACCCTTCTCTTCATAAAAAACTTAAGATTTCTTCTTAGATTATCTTATCAACCTCAACAACATTGTTCTATCTTACTAGAAATCTCTCGCATGCACACAACTTCTCTATTCTATTCTCTTCTTTGTATATCTCATTTGCACTCTTCTCCTCTTCTCTCATGTTCTTTCCCCCTTTTTAAAGTTCATCTTAGTGCCTTCTTAAATAGGTAATTCTATTCCTTTTCCATTTTTCACAATCACTATAGATCTTAGGGTTTACAATTCAATCTAATAGATTCATTATATCTATTTATCTCCTTTTCTTAAAAATTCTCATCAAATTTGTTCATTAGGTATCTTATTTAATCCTCACCTTGGGTTAATGATCCAAATCATCAATATTATCTTCAATGCACTTTCCATATCCCAAGAAATCAACTAAGTCACCTAGAAAACATGATTTCTTATACACATTCAAAATATTTTCACTCGATCATCACTAGGTTTAGATACTCGATCACTGCTTATATGCTCACCCACTATAGAGATTCTAGTTTAGCATCAACACTATTTTATTGGTTGATACTAATGCTCGGTCAATAGTAAAATTTGCTTCGCCTTACTATGGCTCAGTTGAGACTAGTGTCGCTTGGCATAAATTTCATTTTTAAAAAATCTTCTCTTGTATTCCTTGATCAAATTTATGCACTCTTTTCTCATGTCTTCATAATGTAGACAATCAAATTATCTTTTCAAAGTGTAACTAATCAAACATTCATTGTAGCTTCCTTTTCATAACTCAAGCTTTCCTTTAGGTGCTTTTGTTATGAGAAACTTCTCAAATCCTCTTCATCAATAAAATAGATAGTATATTTAGATTAGATAGCAATATGTCTTGTTAGTAGATTTAACATCAATGACAACATAAAACTTGTTTCAAATGTAGTTTACAATAATCTCCCTCTTTGGCATTGATGGAAACACCTCAAATATCATCAAATATGTTATGAATACAATCTCCCTCTTTGTTACCATGTAATCCAAAACAATTCTCTTTCATGAGTAATTTCAAAAACTCCCTCTAAGTTTTGAGTCAAAACTTCCTATTGAATCTTGTACATACACTCTATCTAGCATTTTATACATCATTCTTTTTTATTTGTCTATTTAATCTCTCCCTCTTATAGATTATATGATTATCTCCTTCTTTGATAACAATGCCAAAGACACTACCTTTCTTGGCTTTATGTCCTTCATACATCTTGATTATATAGATAAGTACATGTCAGGGCTGAATTATGTTAGCTGTATATAAATTATCTATTTTTGTTGTTCTTCTTTATTTCACTTGACTGCCTTAGGAACCTCCTAAAGTAGAACTATTTGCATCAATGTGTAAGGTATTCTCATTAACAAATTTTATGCAATGCCTCTTTGTAGCTTAAGTTTATTTGCTTCAGGGAATCACTCCTATTTTACCTCTAAGATATTCATGAGCATCTTTAGGTAAGGCTTTAGTGAATATGTTAGAAATTTGTTCTTTTGTGTGTACATATTCTAACTTCACTTATTTGTCTTAAAATAGTTCTCTCAAGTTGTGATACTTGATAGCAATGTGCTTAGTTTTTGTGTGTATCACAAGATTCTTTGATATGTTCATACCAGTTGTGTTATCACAATAGATAACCATTGGATCTATAATTTCTTCCTTCATTCCTTTCAACAATTACTTTATCTACATGATATTTGAATAGTGCATTGCAACTTCCACATACTTGGTCACAGTTATTGATTGGGATATACAGTTCTATTTCTTTCTTGTCCATGACACCAATCTCTTTCCTAGAAAGAATGCATCTCCACCAGTGATTTTTTTGTCATCAATATTTCCTGCCCAATCAGAGTTAGTGAATACCTTCATTTCAAATATATCACTCCTCTAGTAATACAATCCATAGTCTTTTGTACCTTTCAGATATCTCAATATTTTTTTCATTACCATCATATGATTCTCCTTAGGATTTTTTGAAAATCTAATAAGAATCCCAATAGCTAATGCAATATCGAGTCTACTATGAACAACATGTTGCAATTTTCCAATCACAAATCAAAAAAATCATCACTTTTAGATAACTTATGTCCTACAGACATAGGTGTGCTCAGTGGTCTAGATTCTTCCATTCCAAAAAAATTTAGTATCTCCTTGATATATTTGGATTGAGTAATGAAAATACCATATTTCATTTGAGATACTTGCAAGCCAACAAAGAATTTGATTTCACCAAACATTGACATCTCAAATTCATTCTTCATTTCATCAACAAATGATTTGCATAATGCTTCTTTTCCTCCAAATATAATGTCATCAAAAAAAGTTTTAGATAGCAGTACCTCATTGTTCTTACCAATCTTCAAGTATAGATTATTGTTTTCATTTGTCCTTTCAAAACAAATCTTCACCAAGTAATTGTGTATTCTTTCATACCATACTCTTGGAGCTTTTTTCAATCCATATAGAGATTTTTTTAGTTTACATATCATATTCTTCTTGTGTGGGTCCACAAATCGTTCAAGTTGTTCTATGTACACTTCTTCTTTAAGTATACCATTCAAAAATGAAGATTTGACATCCATCTGATATACCTTCAATTTTTTGTAGGCTGAATATGCAAGTAGAGTTCTAACCCCTTCTAGTCTTGTTATAGGAGTGAAATTTTCTCCAAAGTCAAATCCTTCTTCTTGAGCATATCCTTTGCATACTAATCTAGCATTATTTCTTGTAAGTTCACCTTTTTCATTTAGCTTATTCCTGAAAACCCACTTTGTTCCAATAACATTTTTATCCTTTGGTATAGGTACTAGGGTCCAAGTGTTGTTCTTCTCAATTTGTTCAATTTATGCATTCATTGCTTTGATCCAATCTTCATTTCCTAGAGCATCTTTCACTGATTTGGGCTCAAACTCACAACCTAAGCATGTAATATTTCTGAGTCTCTTTCTTTTCATAATACTAGATTTTGCATCTCAAATTATTTGTTCAGGTTTATGATGTCTTCTTACATACTTAGCTAGCACAAGTGGTCTCCTTCTCTATTCTTCAATAGGTTCATCTTGAAAAATAATCTTAGGCCCATTATCTCTTTCTTGTTCAGGTTATGTTTCTGGTTTTGCATGCTCAACATTGTCTAGCTAATGGTTGGCATTACCTATATGTGACTTGACATCTTCTACCTATTTCTCGACACCCACTATTTGATGCTCAATAACTTGTTGTTGCACCTTGATATTCCTTGTCTATTGGGAAACTTCATCTTTTTTTTCTTGTTCAATAGTAGTGCTGGGAGCACCATTATCCACATATATAAATGTTTTGTAGTCTCCAGGTTCTTTCTTTCATTCAACACCATTTCTTTCTACAAATTCATCAACTTTCACATTTTCACTTTCCACAACTTTGTTAGTGTTAGAGTTTAAACACTCGTAAGCTTTACTCTTGGTGGAATATCCTGTGAATTTGCCTTCATCACTCTTAGAATCAAGCTTTCCATTCCTGTTATTTTTAAATATGTAGCATTTGCTTCCAAAGATTTTGAAATATTTCACATTAGGATCATAACCATACCATTGTTCAAAAGGTGTAGCATTTGTAACTTTCTTGACTTCTACTATGTTTAAGGTATAGACAGAAGTACTAACAACTTCTCTCCAATAATTTTGTGGTACATTATTCTCCATCATCAATGTTTTAGCACAATCCATTATTGGTATGTTTCTCCTTTCAACTATCCAATTCTGAGGAGGGGTTCTTGGTTTTGGCATTTGTCTTTTAATTCCTCTACCATTGTAGTATGTGTTAAACTCATTAGAAATGAATTCACCACCTTTGTTAGATCTTAGCCACTTTATACTCTTCCCTATTTCTTTTTCAACTATGGCCAAATACCACTTAAATAATTTAAAAGCATCAAATTTAGCTTTGAGAAACATCAAAGTCATCATCCTAGAGTAATCATCAACAAGTAGAATGAAATGCATATCTCTACAATATCTTTTAAAATAAATAGGTTTACATAGGCCAGTATGAGCTAATTCCAAAATATCACTGGATGTATATATTTTTCTCTTGAAACTAGACTTTGTCATTTTTCCCAATTGACATTGTTTACACATAGCATTATCAGGATTCTTTAGTTTTGGCAACCCTCTTACTTTCTCTATTTTTCTAGTGTTCACCAAATTTCCAAACTTTATATGACATAACCTTTTGTGTCATAACCAAACATCTTGTTGTGCAAACAAACATGTCTCATTAGATAAATCTAGATAGAACAAGTTACCTCTTGTCTAATCACCACTTCTAATCAACTTTCTATCAATATCATATATCTTAGCCTTTCTAAGATGGAATTCAACTTTGTACCCTATTTTTTTAATTGTGAAACACTCAATAGATTATAGTTAAGTCCTTCCACCCAGTAAACATTGTCACACTTGATTTTGTCAATCAATTGTATTGTACCTTTACCTTTCACAACACATAGAATATCATTACTAAATTTAACAAAACCACCCTTTTATGGTCCAATGTCCTCAAATTTATTTCTATCACCAATCATATGATTAGAGAAACCACTATAAATTATCCATCTATCACTTTTATTCACATAAGAAATTAAAGCAGTTTTCTCATCTTCATCAAAATCGTCTTCCATAGAAACATAGAAAACTTCATCATCATTACTTTCAGATTTAGTGTCAATTTCTTCTTTAGAGAAATAAAAATATTTCTTACCTTTTTCATCCTTTTTTCTTCTTTTAGTCTTGATCATCTCCCCTTCCTTTGTACTTGCTTTCCTTTCTTTCAACCTTGTCTTTTCTGTCAAGACACCTTGTAGCAATATGACCAACCTTGTTGCATGAAAAAAAAATTATAGGTAATTTACCTTTGTATTTACCTTTTCCTCATCCAAAATATTTTTGCACAAAGTGCTTCAAGTTGATAAAGCTCATCATCAGAAGTGTCATTTTTACTCTTCACATGTTTTCCTTTCCTTTTTCTAAGAACAAATTGTGACTTAAAAGAAAATTTAATAGTAGCAGGTGTATAGTTATCACCATTTGACATCTCAAAAGTAGCAAGTCTACCAATTATACCTTCCAAAGTCAAATTGTTACCTGGAGTACATCTTAGCTCTTGTATTGTAGAAACCCTAATGGCATATATAGGAAGTAGAGTTCTCAATACCTTACTTATCAATATTTCATTATTAATATTTCCATTTGCACCTCGAATAGCATTGACAAATTCCTTGATTCTTGTACAATATTGTACTATGTTCTCACGTTCCATCATTCTCATTTCATCAAATTATCTATTCTCTAATTTGGCTCTTAAGACATCTCCTCCATAAATGATCTCTAGTTTGTCTCAAAAAAAATATGCACTGTCACATTCTTTTATTTCATCAAACTCGGCATAGCTTAGGGTTGAAGCAGTCTCCAACATTGTCTAATTGTGTTATTTCTTTTCTTTCAATTGTTGAGCAATCAAAGGAATAGTTTTTATCTTGACATATTTATTGTCTACAAAGTTTATTGTAGCATTACTAATAATGGATATGTGTTTTCTTATCAACATTTTCCATGTAGGAAAGTTCTCCTTGTTTAGCTTTAATACCTTCCTTTTTAAGTACCTTCAAACTTCTTTATATAATAAAATAAGCTATGATACCAATTGTTAGAATGTTTAGAATAATTGAGAGGGGAGGGGGTTGAATCTATTATCCAAGGTCCATATGTACCAATTGAGTAATTAAACACTTAAACATTATCTATTCTACTTATCCTGTTGTAACTTAATCTCTGTTGATATCTCAACAACAATATTAATTGATAGTTAATTGTCCTAATATTAAAAACTTTTTGAATGTAAATATTTGAAACATAAAACATCATAAAAACATTCAACACAATTTTGACAATAGGATTTAATGTGGAAACCCAATTTGGGAAAAACCACCATCAATATGTCACCACTTTTTCACTCTTCTAAAGTGAGCCCTGTTAGGAGCCAACCCTATTAAAGGTTACAATATACACTATTCAATGTGACATGGTTAGAGGATTTAATCACCTTTTTAGGAGTGGCCTTGTCAGAGGACTTTAGAACATTCCACTAGAATGTCACCCTATTAAAGGATTTGCAAAGACTATCAAGTCCTTAATGACTATTAGGTCAACCTTTGATTACAAGGATTTCAATACAAATTATTTACAATAATTAGAAAGAAAATAATAGGGTTTGATTTGTATGTTTACAACTCACTTTTACAGTTTTAGATATTTGTTTAGTTCATGTGTTGATTCTCTGATAAGCCTTCCTTGTCACCTCTATCCTCAATTTTCTTGGCAATCCTTCAAGAATTCACCCTTCTCCTCATAAAAAACTTAAGTCTTCTTCTTAGATTAGCTCATCAACCTCAACAATATTGTTCCATCTTACTCAAATTCTCTCACATGTGCACAACTTCTCTATTATGTTCTCTTCTTTGCATATCTCATTCATGCTCTTCTCCTCTTCTCTCATGTTCTTTCCTCTTTTAATTTTTTCTTAGTGCCTCTTGAAATAGGTAATTATGTTCCTTTTCCATTTTTCACAATCATCATAGATATAAGGGTTTGTGATTTGATCCAACAGATTCATTGTATATGTTCATCTCCTTCTTTTATAGAAACTTCTCATCAAATTCATTCATTAGGTATCTTATCTAAACCTCACCTTGAATTAAATGATCTAATTCATCAATCTTATCTTCAACACACTTTCCATATCCCAAGAAATCAATTGAGTTAGTTGAAAATCATGATTTCTTATACGCATTCAAAATACTGTCACTCATCCATCACTAGGTTCTAACACTTGGTCATTATTGATCTACTAGGCTACTATAGAACTTCTAAATCAACATCAACACTATTTTCTTGGTTGATACTAATGCTTGATCAACACTGAAATTTTCTAGGCACTTACTGTGGCTCAGTTAACACTAGCATCAGTTGGCATAAACTTCGAGTTTATTCCTTGATCAAATTTATGCAATCCTTGTTGATGTCTTCATAATGTAAACAATCAAATTATCTTGTCAAAGTCTAACTAATCAAACATCCACTGTAGCTTCCTTTTCATAACTCAACCTTTCCTCTAGGTGCTTTTGTTATGAGAAACTTCTCAAATCCTCTTCATCAATCAAATAGATAAAATATTTAGATTAGATATAAATATGTCTCATAAGTAGATTTGACATTAATGATAACATAACAATTATTTAAATTGCAGTTTCCAACAATCAACAAATGGTTTTAATCCCTTTAGCATTATTTTTAGAAATAAAGAATATTGAGTGCAGAGGGTGAATCCATATTCCAACACTTTTATTTCAATTATGTATTTTATCACTTAACCATATGCATGCATAAGTAAATAAACTAAAAATTAAAGTACAAAATGCCATGAAACTCATAAAACCATGATTAGTTAACAAGGGAAACCCTGACCAAGGGAAAACCCTAGTGGGAATGGTACCACAAGATATGTACTAATCTAAAAGTTCTTTGTATGGTGATTTAACCCTATTATATGTCTATTATACACATTTAGTGCATGATTTTTTTTAGAGGACTAGACCTTGTTAGAGGTCTCAACCCTGTAAGGAGTTGTATTATAATGGAGTTCACTACTCATAAAATGATATAAAATCCATGCAATGAGTTATACATACTATACCAAAACTGATTTTACTATTATCTTCAATATCTAATGTGTCCTTTGTGTATTTGACATTTGATCATGTTCATGCAATATCTGATCACATCATTATAGAGTCATACATAAAGATCATATCATAAACCATAGAATGGCATACTTTGCATTATCAAAATATCCTTATTATATACATTTCCACTAATACATTTGGTACCAAATTATGATTCCAGTTCTGTCAAAATTATTGTATCGCAACTTGTCATCGATACAATTCTAATAGTAGACCATCAAAATTGTGACAAAAATAGGTTGCAACACCATAATTTCAATGGAACTATCATTGGAATTTTGTACCAAATGTATCAGTGTTCTAATTATCTTGTCCAAAAGGTCTTGAAGATAAAACATATTAACACTTATCCAAAAATATTTACCAAAACCTGCTAACTGATGGCTAACATCTAGGATATCATCCCTACATTTCCAAGTAATTTAATTAACAAAGTATTTTGATTAGTTACACAAAAAATGCCCAATATTTGCCTTATACTTTGTACTATGCAATATAGACTTATCTTCATGTTTACAATCCAAAACATATTTCAACTAATATCTTAACACTAGAAAACATAATTAAATCTTCTATAGACTCCATTGTATCATAATACAAAAGTGTGGTAATTAATATTGATTCAGTGAAATTCACTAAATAAAATTGTGCCTCTATTGAAAATATTCTTGTATCATACTTAGGTAGTTTCTCATTCAATAAAAACCAAAATTGTACTTAAGTTTGTGTGACCATACTTACATGTAGTATTTCCATATTTACAACATCTATGCATTCATATCTTCCAAATTTCCAACAATCTCCCTATTTGGCATTGATGGCAACAGTTAGTGAAAAATTGACCTAAGTGTCAAAATTATCAAAACTTCAAAATAGTCCAAACAATTTAACTAAACCATAATTTCCATATTTATTCCTGATTATACCTAATCATGCTATACTCCCCCTTTCTTCATACTATTCTTTCCCTTCTACTATTTAAATACGTATTATTCACTAATATAACTCCCCCTTTGACATCAATGGCAAAGATGAGTGAACTATATGCAATTCAAAATCTCATTGCTCCAAAAGGTCTTCATAATAACCTTAGAATGTTTGAAAAATTCCTCCTCATTGTCTCAAACTCAGTGTCCCAATTTTTCTTCATATTCTTATCTAATTGCATGATGCCACAAATAGCATATGATCTTTTCTTCTCTATGCAAATTAATTGGCCTAAAAACCTCATAAGTCTTCTTCAAAGACTCCAATAGTTCTAATTTCTTTTGCATCATCTCAATCTTTGGTGTTAGTATACTTTGCAGTAATGCAAACCTTCTCAAAACACTATCTCTTTCTCTTTGTAAAATACTAAAAGCATCAAAAGTTTTACTTATTATCTTGTCCATGTCAACTACACTTAGCCCTTTCTTAACAAATTCATCAGCTAATTTCTCTAGATTTTCATCTTCATCTTTGATGCATTTAGTGACATGTCCAACATATTTGACATATTTTGTGCAAGTAATGTATATTTTCATTCTTTCATTGAAAAAATTCTTTATATCCTTAATGTATCCATCAATCACCTAGATATCATTAGCAATATTTGCTCATACATTATGAGATTGTCCTCTTTCAAATTATATTTTATTATTAGCCTTGAAAATTCCACAAGTGAACTATAGTTTTCATTAGATTCTCCAACCACACTTGTTAAATTCTCAAAAACATTGTTTCCTTCAAAGGTTTTTTGAGATGATAATATCTTCTATAGTATGTCTAATGTTTGATCCAAAATTCTAACATGCATTTTAGACATTTTCTTAGATTCTTCCTTTTCCTATGAAAGATGTATTAATGATATACTCATCAATGCATCTTTTTCTAAGTCTTCCTTAACCATGCTAAAAATATCTTGACCGCAGTGTGCTTGCTAACAATTATTTAAGTGGTGAAGTGGGAGTAATTGGTGTGGTATCAATTACCATCTCTCTTACCTCTGATATATTTGTGATGTTACCTTGTGTTTTTGTGATCTGTTCTAAGGTGTAGTAGACTAAATATTATCTTGTGTACCAACATGTACTATGATAAATGAAGGTTTTCCTTCATTTGTCATAGATTTAAACTCTAACTTAGTGATATCTTCATCCTTTGTTCCTTCTTCTTGTCCTTATCATCTTTATTCTCATCATCATGGATCTACTCGTCTTGATCAATAGCCTATGTCACAATGTCTTTAATATGTTTAGTATTCACCATTTTTTGCATTAAACCATCTTGATCTTTCTCTTTATCTTCAAGAATTGCATCAAGTGTAATTGGGATATTAGTCACATAAAAAACTAGTTACTTAACTGTTCTATATAATTGACTTACATCACTAGCTTCCATAGTAGGTTTGATTGACTATTCTCTTATGGATATACTAATTAACTTGTATAACCAATTAGTGACATAATATGTTCTTGTACTAGGTTCACTTATAATCTATTCCAATGCTTTTTCAGTCTTTTATACAATATCAACATATAGTCCTAGAATTATCTTAACTAATCTCATCTTGGTCCTTATCTTAGGTCTAGATTTATCTTAAATATTCTTCATTTCATCAACTATGATAACTATACAAAGCTTGTATAACTTAGTTTCTCTGATTTTGTTGTCTTCTTTGAAAGCATGTTTCTTTCTAACCTCTAATTTATCATAGATAGGTTCTGGAATGCTACTCTTAATATCTAGAACATTTATCTTGAATTTCAATAAGTACTTTAAAATAGAATTTTCAATTATAGCCTAGTCATCTTCAGCATCCATATCAGGCTTCCATTTCTTCCTCTCTTCCTCAATATTTACCTCTATAACCTCTATAGTTACTATTTTCATAGTTTCTTCATTTTCTTTCTTTAAAATTATTATCTTTCTATGTCCTTTTATTATCTACAACCTTGGGTTTCTTAGGCCCTAGGACTTGGGCCTTTTATTTCTACCTTATAGGTCTTGTAGGTTCTTTCTCTACTTGATGCAATACAAGGCAGGAGAATCCCCAAAGGAGATTTCATAGCCCCCAAAAAAAACCACAAAATAGAAAAATGACACAAGATACAAGATTTGATACCAAACTCAACTCTTCATTCATAAAACAATTGATTTGATGCAACATGTTGGGCTGTAAGGCCTTCCTAGTTATGGCCAAATATAAAGCAAGCAATAGTTTTGTAAGATTCCTCATGATCCAATCCAAAAACCCTAGCTAGTCCATATCTATAACACAAAGACACTTTGATATAAACCTCCAACAAGATCTAAACTTTTACTCACAAGCCACCAAACAATCTCCTTGTTTTCCAAGTCATAGCTACTAACTATGCTCAAACTTTTCTCCTCTCAGCTACTCTAACTTTTCCATGCTAGATGAATAATAAATCAAGACTCCCCAAGACCCTCTACTTATCCCAACTAAGCTACAAGTAAATCTAGCAAGTTACAAATTAAATAAACCCTTACATTAAATACATATTTAAGCCACAAGTCAACCTACAATAGATATTAAATACTAAATGCCTTAGAAGGACTCTAACACCCATTAAATACACCTAGGATAAATAACCAAGACCCAAATAGAACCACACAAAATCCCACAATCAATCCACATCACAATCACACTCCTCATGCTTTAAATGCACTAGTTGATTAACCAAATCTCCATGAACTCTATTTGGCAAGTCTAAAAGGCCTAGAACTAGCAACCACCAGTCAAGCACTATCAAGCTCCTTTGTGGGCCAAGAAATACAATATAAGTAGAGCAACAGTGTAGATATCGAGAAAACCTTCAATGATCGAGATCCTTAGCCAACACTACACCTAAGAAGTGCCAATAATGACTAGGCACTATTCCTTCTACTACTGAGTTCTCCATCTCCAAGGTCCAACCATTTCACCATGTAGGATTGCCAATTACCCTAGGATGCTCTTGGATCAAACAACCTAGGTGCGAAAGTATGTACTTAGTAGCTAGAAGAACATCCTCAATAATTTAGCACATAGATCCCAAACTCTTTCTTCACATACACATCCTCCAAGTTATCAACTTGTACATTCTTTCCCTTGTTCAATTTCTATTTTGTTACGTCTTGATGGCTCATCAATTAATAGTTTTTTAATAACCCAGTGATAGGAACACATACACCTAGGGGTAGCTGATTCCCATGTTCAATGTACCTATTTAGACACTAGGGCTGACTATAAGGGTATACTCATTCTTCTACTTTAGACTCTATAAGACCTAGGCAGGTGAACCTCATATTCATTCATATGGTACCAGTTTCCAAAAACATACACTTGAATCTATACAAAGCAGATAAAACCCTATTTCTTGTATGCTTATGCAAACAATCATGGATATGAAATATATAATAACATAACTCATGAATTTGATAAACTAAGTGAGGGAAACTCTTTTTAGCTCCTAAACAAAAAAGGGAAAAGATATTTGATTAAATATTTGAATCAGCATAACCCACATATGCAACGACAAGAAACATGCAATCTCCAAGTTGATCAATCCCTTATCCATTGGGAATTAAATAGGTCAGAACATACACAAGGATACCTAAGATATACTCATATACCCAGATATCAGATCTATCCATTCACCTTGCAAACAAATGTCTATCTTCAAAATAAAACTCATACTTATCAAATCCTTCTATGATCCTTGCAATTTTGTCAATGCATATCAAGAAATTTACTCAAGTCCTTGATCCAACAAAAAAATGCACAATGTCATACAACTTCAAAGCCAAGCTACAACTACACAATATGCACCTTGTACATATATCACAAAAAATTAAAAACCCATACAGAGGAGACAGGGTTCATATTGAAACTTTCAACAAAGTTTTGCATTCATTTCTTTGAAACCAATACATCGAATGTATGTAAAAAACTCAAAAAATATACAACAAATGACTATGTTAACTAGTTTCTTATAAGAAATTACAATATTGTTCATAACAGAGAAAATACTCCATATTTTAGATTAAAATGGTGTCCATGGTGTGTATTTGAAAAATCAAACCCTGGGCCATGAATTGGGCATTTAAAATGATAAAATTAAAATATATATAGCATAAACTATATAATATAATCATAATCATTTAAATTTTTCAACTTTTCAACTTCAGGATGTGCTTTCAGATTGGAGAGACAATTGAATGTTAATATTCATTTGATACCTAACCTTATCCCTCCAATCCCCAAATGTTGCTTGTCATATTTTTGTTGGCCATCTCACCCATGCAAGACCCACACAACTTTATACAAGAACTTCATACAACATTTGAATTTCTTTCTTCCTGATATCATGAACTCATGATATCATGATCAATTGTATCATCTTAACCTTGTAATTGGGGGCTCTCGATCTCATGATATTTCATAGCATCTTAAAGCTTCATTTTAGCCTTCGTGATCTCACAATTCCCTGTAACATTGCGACTTTCTTTATTTGCCTACCCCTGATCATCTGACTCATCATAACATCTTAATTCTCCATTTTCAAACTTTTGATCATACACTTTGTCGTAGTGTCTCATCTCTCCAACAACAGCTTCCTGAACTTACACTATGTCGTAAAATCACAACTCTTCAATTTGAGCCTCCTGAACTCATGATGACCTCCTGAGTGATGCCACTTGGCACCCTATCATTAGTTGGGCACCAAAAATATCTCCTGCATTGAACTAACCTTGGACCCCACCACGCATGAGAAAGCCTTGCTTTGACAAGTCTCATTTCTTAAATACACTTAGCTATTGTGTCTCTTGGCTTATAAACAACTAAAGAGACTATCGTGTCCCCAATGTGGGATATTTATGCTTATTGAAACTAGTGGCTTTTACCCCTCTGTCCACCATCAATTTACTTGCACTAGCTTTGGCAAGTCATAAATCAATTCTCCCCAATACAAAAATTGCAACTTGAGGATTGGGATTCAAATTCATTACTCCTTTTCCATTTAGCACAATGGGAATTCAAGAACATCTATTTTTTTGCATGCAATTCACTCTATCATTAGCAATTTCCTATAATAACAAATATTTGAACAAGAACCTCTTTGTCATTATGAATCCTTCTCATCCTTGAAAATCATTATTCTCTTCATTTTTTGTGATAAAAAAGCTGGGTAGATGGATACATATAAAAGATTTTTTCATTGGGTCTAAACTTCCTTGAGTAAACTTTCCAATACTCTCGCATTTGGAAGCTTCACCTTCAAAATTAAAATCAATAGCAATGTTGCTCCATACATCTTGTCTCCCTTCAACAATTTCAATAGCTTCCCCCTGAATGTGCTGACACCAAAAAATCTTAAGGAAAGCTCCTTATGCGAAGTCCATGGTAGGGAACTTTGTTCCGTACTTAGAAAATAATACAATGTAGGAAACCTACTAAGCAATTTTATAAAGATCTCAGTCACATTCTTCATCCTGCAGATGGTTAGAACACTTACAGCTCTCTCTTTGCAACCCATGCCCACATCCTAGCTTCAAAAAAGTGATGCTCTTCATGCCACATATGAGGAGATTAGCACAACAATCCAATAAAAAACCACTTCATATCATAGAGGGAAACTGAGATAACATAGAGAGTGTTAGAATATAAATTTTGAATTAATGGAGGCTCATAAACTATGCTCCAATCTACAAAACTTGAGATCTGTATTAACCATCATAGTACATAGTCACCTTCTCATGACAAGGTTATATCATGCTAACATCTAGAATTCACAACATATTATCTTATGAGAAAGTTTTTAGATTATATTCTCACTAGAGGATTCCATGTTGAGGTGGATTTCAATGAGTGTGATCCTCAAAACCTTACTTGTATGTTTTAATTCCCACCTTTATATTTCATCTTGTATTAATCCCATATGCCACTTAATATCAAATGACATATTCAAGCTATGTTTTTGCAAACTATGATATTATAATGGTTTAAATCATTATAACTTATTTGTAAACATCATGTTACCACTTTCTACAAACTATAACTTTTCTGCCAAGAAGCCTCTAGAACTAGCTTTAAAAAATTGACTAAAATAGATAATTAGGCTTTGAAAACTGACATGTTGATTCTTTGTTCCATATTCTTAGACCCTGTTAGATTTTTTGTCATAACGACATCTAGGCCCAAAGATATTGGCCATCAAAGCTTCCTACTTTGAACTTCCTACTAACAAATATGTCAGAAAATAGCAAAATACGTTCAGTTTTGGCTTTGAAAATAGGTCAAATGAACACTTGGTGGCTCAAAAACTAGGGCATTAGTTCATTATCATAAGAAGAGTATAAATATTTTATATTGCCTCATGATGAATAACTAGGAAAATTTGGTAAGCATTTGAAATTAGGTACCTGGATTTGCAAAATTGGAAACATTGGCAGAATAATGATTTTCACAAATGGAAAGGACTTGGAAAAGTGTGTAGACAGATTCATCAAGATTTGAAAACTACCACACTTGAAGAATTTTTAGAGTATAATATAGTGGTACAATCCATTTGGTCTCATCTATGATGGATTCAAAGTTATTACATCTTAAATATGACTATTGATCAATCTGCACTTTTAGAAACCAGTAAAACTTTACAAATTGCATTTGGAATTGCATTGAAAACTAGTCAAATGGATTCGTCATAGACTCAAATCTAGAAGATATTGATTGGCTAACTTCTAGAATGCAATGGAAAAGAAAATTTCTTATTTCTATCAGCTAAGTCAAAATTATAACTAGTCAAACAGGGCTTCTCAGATTTATGAACAATTTGCATCAACATGACAACAGTAAACAACCAAATTTGAGGGATTCAAAACCTAGTTTAAAAATATCAAAATGACTTGATATTGAAAATTAGGTTTTTTTATATGGATACTAAATAGTCCAAAAGTGGTGAGTCATGTAAATTTACTAGGTGCAAGATATTCAATTGCGAACTAGGCCTCCTATTGCTGATTGCAAACTACAAATATGAACATTGCTCGAAATGAAACTTCATGGAATGACTCAGGATAACAATCTATCATCAGGGGATACATTGATATAATGAATGCAAGTTTTTAGAAACACAAAACACCTCATAGGCCTCAAAATGATAGCTGGGTACACAAGCAAGAAAAGCACTTATAGGGCTCAATTTGACTCAAAATGGGAATACAATTTTGAGTCCAATCAAGTCTTTCTTTGGTGTTCTATAGGTTTTTTTTCCACTCTGATCTCTATCACACTCAAAATCTTACAACTCAACTTGGCTACCAATACTTGGCTTCCTACTACCAAGTTCTTCATTTTGTAAAGGAATTAGGGAATGCTTCCTACCACCTTTCTCAACAGTAATCACACTCTTAACACAATCATGCATAGCCTTGCAATCATACTGTCAAGGTATACCAAGTAGTATATGAGGACTACTCATGTCCACAATATCACATAACACTTGATCCTTATACTTCCCATCTAGAAATTAATAAGACACTTCTCCCTCACTTCCAAACCATGGTCATCTTGTAGCTAACCAATCCTACAAGGACAAGGATGTCCCATTCTCTTTAAACCAAGTTTTTGAACCATCTCCTTAGCAACAAGGTTATCACTAATACCACCATACACAATCTCATTGCATATTTTACCACCAAACTTACAACAAGTCCTGAAAAAATTACTCCTTTGACAAGGTTCTAGTGCCTTCTTACCAAATAGTACTCGTTGAGCCAACAAATTATCCCCTTCTTGTTCAGGTTCATTGATACAAACTTCAACTTCATTTACCACAAAATCTCTCCTATCACCAACCTTCTGTGAAAATTCATAAGTTCTATGTCCTTTACCATAATGAAAATAATTACCTTTAAAGAAAACCTTACTCATCCTCTTCCTTGGCTCAATAGGTTTTGGTTCATCTTTTGCACTTGGTTTATTCTTTATCGAGAGATCCTACTTCTCCATTCCATGGGAACTACCTTGAATTATTCTTTTCAACTTATCTTCTCCCTTTAGAGCACACTGATAAACATCCTCAACCGAAGCAACATTCAACATACCAATCCCATCCTAGATATTGAATCTTGGGCTATTAATGTATTGAGCCAACTTCTCCTTATAAATATCTCTATACGTAGACTGAATGGTCAACTTGTAAAACTCCTTGGTATAATCCTTGATAGACAAATTCTTTTGTTTTAGTTTTTGCAACATCTTCAACAACTCAAGTTCATAACCAGTGGGAATGAACTTAGTTTTCAACTTAGTCACCATCAATCTCCATCTAGCAATCTTCATTTCACCTTCCTCCTCCTTATCTCTTTGCAATTCCTTCCACTAAAGAGAAACATGCCCTTTCACCTTAGTTTATGCCAACCTCACTTTGAGTGGGTCACCAATATCCTCTAACTCAAATTAGTCTTCCAATGTACCAATCCAATCAATCAGGTCTTTAGGATTCAAAGTACCTAAGAAATTAGAAACATCCATCTTGTGCTTTAGCTTCAACTGAGATCCAAATCTATCCAATCAACAATCCTAATCTCCCATAAGTTTCTCCACGTGATTAGTTATGTCTTCACCACTAGATCCAACAACCTCAAAGTCTTCAAGAGACTCCTCATAACCATCTTCACTACCTACATTCCCAATACACCACCAATAGCTCTCATGATCTAATTCTTTGTCAACTCCATCTCAAATTTGAAATATGATCTCACCTTCTCTAAAATCCTAGTTACTATAGCATTACAAAGATCATCAATCACCCTAGGGTCCAATCTTCTCATAGGCATCTTCCAAGATTTATTTAAACCATATGCAACAAATCTCCAAATAGATCAAACCTTCACTCTGATAATCTTCACCCTAGGTCATAGTGCAAAATGCCTCACTTTGTTGATCTATCTACACACTCAAGAAAATTTAAGCTCTCATACCACCTGATGTAGTACAAGGCTAGATAATCCCCAAAGGAGATGCCTTGGCCCTAAGAAAATAAGCTCACAATAGAAACACAACACATGATACAAGATCTGATACTAAACTCAACTCTTTATTCATAAAACAACTGGTTACATGAATGTGCCAGGATGTCAGTGATTCAACACTTAGTAAAATAGTTGCATTGCTACCAAGATCTATAGTTTCTATCAATATTATCATTCATCTAGAAGTGTTACCCAAGTTTCTTAGTTTCTATCAAGCTAAACATATAGTTTGCAGTTCATGTTGACCTTCACAGTATCTACCAAGCATCAGAGACAGTTTACAGTATAGCTGAGCATAGCAGTGTCTACCAAGCTATACAGAGGATGTTGTGAAGACTATAGTGTTAATTGGGCTCTATAGTGTTAACCAAGTTCTATAGTGTCTATTGAGCTCATAGTGTTAACATAGTGAATCTAGTGTTGAACAAATCATGCAGTGTCAACTAAGTGATTAAGCAGCTACTAGGTTTCTTAGTGTTCACCAAGTCACATAGTGTTGATCGAGTTTGAGCTACTCAAAAGTGATTAGTATGGACTGAGCTTTGACTTCAATTGAGTTCCAAAGTTTTTTGAGCATTGATAGATTTTTCCATGTATCAAAACATTTCCAAGTTTATCTTTAGAACCCAAGTTATAGTAGTTGGGCCGACTTTGTGAATTATGATAAATTTGGTATTGTAGCTAACTCTAGAAGGTAATGAATTGGATTGTTATATATGTAATGCATTGTATCATATCCAAATAAGTATGTAAAGAAGAAGAATAAGTATATGAGTGTGAATTGAAGAATGCTACAAGTAGTATAAGGGACAATAGATATTTATCTATCACAGCCAGGTGATCATTGCAATACAAGGAATTTCATTCAGAAAATTAGAGTTATGGATCAGAGATCAGCCACTAATTCATCCTAATAGGTGCATCAGTGAAATCTTTTAGTAGTGTAGACTTAATAGTCATTTTGCTAAATCTCATAATAGAGTGCATACTTTATTGTATATTTGTAAATCCTTTAACAAGGTGGACCTCACAATCTTGATTGCTCCTTATAGGGAAGATCACTAGAAGTGGTCAATTGTAAGCCTTAACAAGTTAACTTTATATTGTAGTACCAAAGCTTGTGGGTATCATTACCCACCCTAATTTTACTTTTTAATTAGAAGGTTTTAGGGTCACCATATCTTGTGTCAAAGTGTTATGAATGTTTTATTGCTTTTATTCTTTTGCATGCAATTAGATTAGAATTATATATGAAGGATTAATTGGTGAAGTAAGATAAAAATTTATTGGTTCCTAATTCACCCCTCTCCTCTTAGTAACCTAGCCTACCTTATATTTCCAAAAATTTATATTAGAGCTACTGGGTCTCACATCAGATGTTTGATAGCTTGAGATAAGATCAAGGCAATGGAGGTATAAAAGCTAGATAAGGCTATTGAGAATGAAAAGTTGGATCTAGAATTGGCCATTGAACAACTCAAGAAAGAAAAGGATAAACTCTCTCAATCATTAAAAAGAAGGAAAGATCTTATAGTATAAATGAATGACAATCTCTACATTGAAGAAAGAATTGAAGACTTATGTTGAGAAAGAAACTCAAATGAAGTTGATGCAAAAATCAAAGACCTACTAGAGAATAATTCAAATATTCAAGAAGAAGATAGAAAGATGAAAAGAGAACAAGAAATCCAATCAGTCAGAATGTGTGAGGTCATGGAATAGAAGGACAAAGCCAAAGAAGTGATAGAAGAAAAGGACAATGAAATCCATTAATTATTCCTTCCTCAAGAAGACTTTATTGATCAACTCAATGATGCAAATTAAGAGCTCATCAAATAAAGGATAGAGAATGAAAGATTGTGGAATGATCTCAGCATTGAAAAGTAAGCCAATGAAAGAATGATAAAATCTCAAGAAATCGTGAATCAATTAAGGATCAAAATCAGTATAGAAACAAAGAAAAATTTGGATTAGAATATACAAAAGAAGGTGAATCATCTCATCAAGGAGCTTAAAAGAACAAAAGACCTACTTGCAATCATTGTGGTAAGATACATCATACATCAAACAAATGTTGGAGAAATGGTAAAACAAAATTCAATGGAAAGTGTTGCAGTTGCAACAAGCATGGACATAGATAAAGTGAATGCACAAAGAAACCTAAGTTTGAAGGAAAGTATCACAATTTCAAGAAACAAGGACACAAATCTTAAGAATGAAAAACCAAGAAGTGGGACCTAATAGAACAAATTGTGAAAGCAATATTTGAATGGGATTACAACATATGGTGTAGATGTCACTATTGTGGTGAGTTTGGACACATTGGAGAAAACCGTGTGAAACATCACATAAGGAGAAGAGATACTAAAAATAGATGTTTTATTTGTACAGAACATGGACATCTTTCCAAGGACTATATGAACATAGGAAGAATTAAAATTTAAAAGAAAGCCAAAGATGACAATTTCAGAAAACAAATGAGGCAACAATTGGTATTGAAATCTCTAGAGAATGCAAACCAAAGTCATGAAATTTTTGACACCCAAGCCAATGAGTTGTGTGGCCCAACCATTTCAACTTAGTTCCCTATGAAGGTCATTGGAACTATGATTCAGAAGAAGTCATTCTAACATCAATTCTAGCTAGAAAGCAAAAAGATCCATATCACCATTCAAGATGCACAAGGATCACTGAGCAATAATAGAAGTTCAAGACCTTACTGAGCAAGGTCAGGTCATAAGACCTTACTAAAGCAAGTTGATGACTCTACCAAGTACCAAGATCAAATTGAATAGTGGTAATGTTACTAATTTTGAAGTTCTTTAAGTTGGTAGTTCCTACCGAGTCAAGAGACCTTATCAAGTTGAAGGTGTCTTCTAAGTATAAAGACCAAACCGGGTGGAGGATAGCCTATCATTGAGAGAGTATACATCTGAAGCATTAATGGTGATTAAAAAGAGAAAATTTGTTAAAAGAAATAAATTGAATGCATTATTTCACCACTAATTTTTAGAGCACAGAGTGAAGAGAGAATTGAGGTTTTCTGAGTGATTTGAGAAATTGTTGTTGAAGATTATCTCGTTTTCAAAACCCTACCAGGCAATGGCATCTTCAAGAAGAAAAATTAGGAAAAAATTGGAAATTTTCATTTGTGGAGTGGATTGCAAGGCTCTTGCATTCAATTTAAGTCCAACAATTGAGGAGACATTAGACCCCATTGGAGCACAATCAAAAATTCCACCCAAGGTACTTCTTGTCCATAATATATGTTTGTTCTATCATTTTTCTATTCAAGATTTTGGAATCCTAGAAATGAATGAAGTGCTCAATAAGTTATCTGTGGATCTTATTCTCAAGCCTAAGCATAATCATTTGGAAATAAAGGACTTAGCACATATTCTACATATGCCGAGGGACTTTCAAGTCAAGTGGATTAGATCTATTCTAAGGTGAGTTCATAATGTACAGTTGTGGTTAGATCACCCTATCCTAATAATTATTGTGGTTTTACAACACACGTCCCATTTTAACAAGAAATGTGGAGCCCCTACTTTATTTTTTAGCTCTCTAGAGTGCTAGTCTGAGGTCCAAGCTTTTGTGGAGGTTTTATCTAGTGTCTTAGTTCATGTCTAGGTCTTGGTTTCAAGATTGGGATTCTAGAATTAGAATTCTCAAAGAAAATAACTCTTTTGTAAAATCAAAAGGTGCACCAACACACCTCAATAGGTGTGCTAGTGTGCCAAAACCACAGAAAAAGAGAGACATTTTTGTGATGCATAGTCACATAGCTGCACACCTACATAGCACAAAAGAGTGTGGGGTCCTCAAGTCTATAAAACCTAGGTCCCCTCCCTTCACTCACCACTTCTTTTCATTTATCATCTCCACGGACCATAGAGTGTAGCATCACACCTTGGTAGGTGCACCTCTCCACCTCTCACCCAACCTACACAATAAAGAAATAAACATTAAGTAAATTCATCAAAACGTGTGCATCAGTGCACCTTTTTGCATTAAAAACATTCAAAAAAAATAAAAATAATACTAAACCCATATTAATTGTGCACAATAGTGCACCTAACCAGGTGTGCTATGGTGCACAGTTATAAAAGTAAATATTTTTCCCAAGTCTAAAAATGAGGTGCACATCAGCACACCTCTTTGAATGAAACATGTAAAAAAATAAAAATAAGGTGCACCAGAAGCACCTATCAGGTGTGCCAGGTGCACCATTTTTTTGCATTCTAGGGGCATATATCAAGTTTTATGTTGTTTTTCAAATAGATTAAGGTTTAGGGTTTTGGTCAAGTCCATTTTAGGCTTTGACTCTATCATTTCTCCTTCAATTCCAAACTAATAGACATGCCTTTTTTGTAGATTTGATGGCATCTTCATCATCCTCCCTTGCCAAGAAAATGGTTCCAAAGCCAGTGGTATTCAAGTTCCAGGGTGTGCCAACAAATTCACAATTCCAGGATGAGTACTGTGAGATCTGGGACACCTAGTTAGGTCACATAGATTTGGGTGCATTCCTAACACTTTGCAAAAAACCAATAGAAAGGTCTCCTATGGTATCCATCTTGATCTGATTAGGATTGGTTAACATAGTGTCACATCCAATATTAGTGCAGTCCTCAAAATTGATAATGACAATAGCAGAGAAATATGTTCCTAAAGAAAGGGTGGTGAAAAGCATAACTAGAGAGATCATCTTGGATCTCTAGCCTAACAATATAGAGAAGGTGTTCCATTTTCAAGGGTGGATCATTTTATTAGATTAACCTACAACCAAGCAGAGAGATGGTATAGGGAACATGTGAAGGAAGCCTCTAAAATCATATAGTCATCATACCTCATTGAGAAGACTCCTCTAGGGCATAAAGTAGGAAAACTGAATATGACACGAGGGTACATGAAGGAGGACATTAGGTATTCGATTATACTATTGAGTAGAGTCATGGGTTTGCTCAGTTCTGGACATTTGAACACATGGATGGTGCATTTTATCAGGACCATCAAGATGGTGAAGATGCCACTTGATTGGGCCTCCATTCTTAGCGAGAACTTGGGAGAGCAGCTAGTGGTAGTGAAGAATAGTAGGAAATTTTACATGACATCATACTTGGTGTACATGTTAGCCACAAGGGCGAAAGGTTACCCTACACTCTATAAGAAGGGAAGCATGCAGGATGCAAATGCATGTCCCTACATTGTATACCCTATGCTAGTAAAGAAGGAGCTTTCAGAGAAAAGTAAGGAATATAGGATTGTAAATGATGCTTTAATATTCATGAGAATCTAGTTTATATAGGGGGATTATGTGAAGAGGATATCCGAAGAGGCAGCTACATAGATATTAGAAATCAAAGCTTACTATATCTAGTCTTGAACATTTACATATTTGAGGGTAGCAGGTACAACTCTCAACCCTAAGAAGATCCCTAGGTATCCTAGTGACAGACGTATTCTCCTAGATATCTCTCAACAACTCTTGTCTACATATGATAGAGTTAGAAAGCAACACAAAATATGTTGGGATTGGCCTATGACTATAGGACCTTTCAGGGTGGATCAGAGGCAAGATATTCCATCTTTTGAGAGTGAATGGCATCGGTATCCCTTGGATGAGTATAACTCTCCTTGGTCCCATTTTGATAACATCAGGAGAGTGCAATACTTAGTGGGTAAAACATTTAACCATGAAGATGTCATTGAAGATCACTAGATGAATGCAACAAATGATTATGATGTCTACATAAGAGACTATTGTAAGATGACTTTGTATCTAGCAGAGAGTGCTTTGAAGATCAAGATTCTATTAAAGGTTTTGCAACAATATACAAAAAATCTTCTCAACCTGTTATTCAATAGGGATAAGATTGGTGACCGGCCTATCATGAATGTTAAGATTGACAAAGAAGAGAACTTGAACATTAATCACAAGGCAAGGCATGTCATTAAATTAATGAACAATTGGATCAAGAGACCTTTCAAACTTGATCCAATCCTTGAAATAGTGATCTTCAATGCCCAAGCCCACCTAGCTAAAGGTTGAGGGGTAAAAATCATAGTAGCTACATTCATAGCCCACTCACCAGTAAGACCAAAAATGGTGCACCAACTTGATAGGAAAATTGGGTATTATAGGGCTCAAAAAGGTAAAGGTAAGGGCAAAAGGAAGAGGAATTCTCAACAAGCTAAACTAGAAGAGGGAGAAATTTAGGCACCTCCATAATAGGAAGAAGAAAACATACAAGGGTCAAAAAATGTTGAAACTACAAAGACCCAAGATAATCCTCAAGTACCACCAGCTGAGAAAGTACAAGGAAGAGATGAACTGGAAATCCAAGAAATACCTCAATAGTAGGTGCAAGCCTCCCCCTCTGCATCAAAGAGGAGAAAAAAGATTAAGATTTTGATAAAAAGGAGACAAAAGGTAATTAAGAAAGTGATTCCTTTTCCATCAATCCTTGAACCTATTCTAGAAGAAGCAAAAGAAGAGGATGATGAGGATGAAGAGGATAACTTACCTTTGAATATGAGGACTCATCTAGTAAGAGCTACAGAGTTAAAGAGGAGAAGAAGCTCCACCATTACACCTCCATTTATTCCTGAACAACCCATTCAAAATTCAACATTAGAAGATGAGATGCAACAATGGAAAGATGAGTAATATGTGGAAGGCATTGATGTCTTTCAAATGTAAGATTTTGATTTTATGCCAATGGGTACTGAATTAGTGGGAGGCAAGATAGTAGACACACCAACTAATCAACCTTAGTAGAATTATTGGAGTTAGTTACCACCTCAGATACAAGTACCTAAAATAATTCCATCATCACCACATCATGTTACATTTTTGTGGATAAAGTTTCAATTACTCCCCTTCCTCCAAATAACGAAGAAGAATAGTTACAAGCAGGATAATTGGAAGAGCCACAACAAGTATCTACCGAGGAAGTGTTGGAAGAAGGGAAGATAAGTGAATAGCCTTTGCAAACTTCCCAAGACACTAAGGTGAGGACTGTGGGCCCTATAGATACAAAGACTCCCAATGTGGATTTCTTATAGAAGGAGAAGACTCTAGAAAGGAGTGATAAGGGGAAGAGTATAGCTGAGAACACCCCTTCATCCTTGAAAGGTAAATCTCTAGTACAAAATATCCCAAGGTAGTTGAGGAAAGAAGTAATGAGAAATAAAAGGTAGAAATTCACCATTGAGGAGGAGGATAGAATGGAATTAAATGAAGTCCTAAGGAAGCCTGATTCACCACCAAAGGATTCACAGGCATTAACCTTCATTACGAGTGATCAAAGCCAGGACTTGTTTGCTCATGTGGCTATCCCTCCACATTCAAATGTTGAAGAATTGATGCCATGAGATTATCAGATTAGGGAGGTCATGCTTAGGAAGCCTACCTTGGATACTGCTAAGCTAATAGTTACAACACGAATGAAGGAGGTATTCAAGAGCTTGTAACAAGATGGGGCAGAATTAATAACATTTCGATGACAAAATGAAATCCTAATGGGATATCTAAGTGAAGTTGTTGGTCCTCTAGATCCCACAAACCCAAAGGATAATTTAAACGTAGTAATTAAGAGAAGAGATAGGGGTATGGTATAGTTGGGCACATTTTTGAGAGCTTGTCAATAATGGCGAGAGAGTTTTGAGGAAAAGGGTTTATAGATCATTCAAGGAAATTTGAAGCTACTACACATTATGTAGGAGAATGTGGACAAGCTAGTAGCCATTTTGAATCAATATTTTGGTCTAATGGATGAGATACATACCTGAGGCAAGGATTTTCAAGCATTATAGGCAATTAAAGGCCAAAGGTATCGAATGTTGATGGGTGTATATATAGTTGAGGAGTTAGAAAAGATTGATCACTAGATCAAAAAGATTGCAAATGGGAATAAAGTAATGGAGATATTACACGTGGAGATTCACATGCTCAAGGATCAAGCCCAAGAGAAAATTTTGGAAGCTAAGAAGCATTATAGTGATGCTTGTTTAGATATTTTTGAGGATGATGCACGACAGAAGATAATACTAGTAGAGGTAGTAGTAGAGAAAATTTAGAGAACTTTTGAAGAGGCTACTAATGATGATGATATCAGGAAAGTGTTTAGGATAGAAGAGGCTTTACTTGAACTAGATGTAAAATTAGGAGATTTTGCGAATACTCGTATTGAAGTTGACAACTATAGGTAGAAGGTGAAAGAAAAATATGAAGCCTTAGATTTTCCAGATGTAGCTCAAGTCACTAAGATCATTGATAAATTCAAGTGCAAATACCCAAACATAGCTCTAGCATAAAGGGGAACAAAACCTAGAAGCCAGAATTTCAATTTTGACACTTAGTGAAATTTAGCATTTTTTGAAGCCTACTTCCAAGGTTCATTGTTGTGCAAGTGTGCCAGGTGTGCTGGTGCATGGGTGCAATTTTTCAGTAGAGTTTGGGAAGATTTTCAGGAATTTAGAGATGCACCAACAATTAATTGCCAGTTCTAAATTTAGAGCTTTCCATGCATTGGGAACGCATTCTGATGGTAGTTTAACTCCTACGGACACCTAGTGAAGGTGGAGCTTATATTTTTGGCAATGCTAGACACTCCTACATCAATTGAAGGCTTTCTCTTTCTTATTCTTTCATGCTTCTTCTTTGTTATGACATGTAAAGGCTCATGGATCCAATTAATGATATAAAATGGATGGAGTCCTAGGTAGCACCAATTAGAGAGTTAGTTTGTACATAAATAGATTTGTTTTATTAGTTTAGAAGCATATGATCACAAAAAGATATCTCTCACTCCCAACACAAATTAAGGAGAATATATATTATAAATATAGGAATGTAATATGTATTCTAGGCTATTTTTATTTTGCAATAATATTATGCTTTTAGTGCTCGCATTTGGACTATAGTGATTCTTGCCTAAGTGTGTTATATTTTGTGGATGTATGTTCATGGAATGTAATTAAGCCAAAAGTTTATTGCATTATTTTTGGTTGTGTGATCTTTTAATTCTATTTATTTCTATAGGTTTACAAATTCTACTGACGTACTTAGTTTGAGATGAGATCATCATATTATTCCTGTACAGCTTTTTGCCTCGCATGAGCACATTTTTTGTGGCCTTGCAATTTGATGAAAAGTGAAACATCTTAGTATTACTAAATTCCCATCAATGATTGAATCAATGAAATTAAGGAAGTTTTGGTCCTATTTTCATTGGTTATCTACTGGTCTTTTCAAAAGCTTAACTTGCAGACGTGTTGTTTTTGTGGTTTATGTTCGTTAAGATTTCACTTTCCATGTTATTTGCTTAAATTTCTTGTCATCCTATCTTCATTATTTTCTTTACTAACCCCTTGGTTAATTTAGGAATTCATTTATTTGCATTGTTATATTGCATTCATTCAAAAAATATAAAATATGAAAAACATATCTCTTTTGTGGTTAATTTTGAAACAACAAACAGATTGATCATCTTATCCAAATTGTTTAGAACCGGAAAAGGCCTCCTCATGAACATTCACAATTATCTTCAACTAAACAGATTCTAGTAGGTCACAAGATCTTATAGAACCTTGGATTTGATTCTTAGATTAGCTTTTCAAGAGAGGAGTTTGAAAGGATTCCTATCATTAAGCATTGTGCAAAATGACAACTCAATAGAAGTGGTGCTAGAAGGAGGGCCTCTTGACTTTCAGAATAGAAGAACAATTTGCAAACTTCAAAATTCTATACTTTTTTGACAAATTTAGAAAATTTTCTAAGTTTTTGAGTTTTCAAGCTATGCAAGTGCACAGGTGTGCAGGTGTGCCAAATTCCAAGGTGCACCTTATTTGTGAGAAAGTGTACTTCTGTAGAGGTGTGCTTTTTCCAAAATTGATGCAAACTAGAGGATTTTAATCTAGAATCCCCATTTTAGTGAGCTTTAAGGTCTTCATGAAGTGCACATGATTTCCTTAAGCTTAGCCATTTCTGTAAGCCTCGCAGTAACAAAGGAATTCCCTAAATTCTACCACTTCCATTCAACATTTTGTCATCTTCTTTTGTTCCACCTCCACAAAAATCACCTAACATTCCAACTAACCCTCTGATGGCCTTTTTTGAAAATGTTTTAGATTCACCAATTAACTTGATAAGTGTACTTAATGATCTTCCTAAGAATCCTAAGAATTTTTACCCAAGGTTCATCTATGAAGAGACACAAACTGCTGAAGATCACATAAAGGAATTCAAAAAAATTTGCAATCGAAAGCAGATTGCTAATGAGAATTTGGTTTTCATTTATTCCCCTACTCTTTGGGAGAAGTTGTCTTTAATTGGTATGTTAATTTTCCACCAAGATGTATTGGAGACTAGGCTACTTTCAAAAAATTGTTCTTGGAATAGTTCAAAACTTTCATCAATCCACCCATGATACATCAAAAATTCATATCAATCAAAAAGGATCCAACTAAGATAGTGTTGTGCTTTAAACACCGCTTTCACATGGCACACCGCAAGTTGCTAATGCCATGCACTATACCAGTTGAAGTTGTTATTCAAATTTATCTGAATGTTATGAACCATCTTACTGCCATTTTTCTAAGAAGACTTCCTATAATAGATATCGACACATTGGAAAAAGTCTTTGTAGAAGCAATTAACTTCACTAAGCAAGCCAATCCTAATGGAGGAGGATTGATGCTTCCAGCTCAAGCTATTACTATGATGCCAACATACCCTGTCAAAGCACTTACGATGCCTAGCAAATTCATACCCATGAATCCAGTTCCATTACAGTAGGAACCCGCTTCACAAAATCCCACTTTAACATATCTAGGGTATAAGCCTCCAAATGTCACTTTCTTTGAGTAAAAGGTAGCAACTTCCACTGAGGCAGACAATAGTTTTGCCTCCAAGTTTGGTCAAATGAAGAAGACCATGTCACAAATGAATAATGAGCTAACTCACTTAAGGTTGTCACATGGATAGAAAAACTACTTCTAAAGAAACAATGCTGGTCCTTACAACAACAACAATTACAATCAAAATTACAATAGGAATTTCATTGGAAACAACAACGTTGGGAATAACTATGGAGGAAACAATTACAATCTTCCTAACCATAACAATGACTTCTAGAGACATAATAGACAATAGAACACTCGTCAAAACAATAGGAGCATTCCTACAAACAACAAGAACAATAATGTTCAATATGTAGACATTAATCAGTATGATGATGGTCAAAACACATCTAATAATGATGGTTCATACTACAATGGAGATCAAGATATAATTTAGAATTCACAGGTTAATGACATCATGCCTCCTATATAATTTAACACTATGCTACTAGAATCTTACGATTCTACATAGAACACATAGGTGGAGCAATCAGCCAATGAAGAATTCTCTTTTCCATTCGGTCAGGAACCAGACATTCAACTAGAAGAGATGTTTGCCTTTCACAATAAAAATTGAAATATGTACAACATATGAAGTTAAAAAGAACCTATGATAGATGGAATTCTACCAGCATTACAACTAAATCCTCCCAATTTGGGAGTGAATAATAATCTGGTACCAATCAGACCACCTTATGGAGGACAAAAAAATTAGAATGAAGGAACTATGCCAACAATCTTGAAAAATACAGCATGATCTACTAAAATGTATAATTCAATGGAAGATTTGAAAAGAACAAAATCCAACATGTCCATGTTTGACATGCTACAAAACTATCCTCATCAACAAGAAGCGCTAATGAAAACCCTTGATCACATAAAGGCACCACATAACACAAATTTTGTTTCTCAAAAGACAACATCTCAACAAGTCAATGCTTCGGCAGCAATTCCAACCATGTTTAAAGATAAGGTTGAGGTGCCCCCATTTCTTCTTAGCATTAGGATATATGGGAAGAATATTCACAATTGCCTAACTGATTTAGGGGCCTTCTGTAATGTCATGCCACTATCGATAGCACAAAGTTTGGGAGTCACTCCTCAACCTTCTAATCAGATAGTGATACAGTGGGATAAATCAAAGGTGAAAGTCATTAGTGTGTTGAAAGAATTTTGGATACAGTTTATAGTTGACCTTTGGATTCAAGATGTCATTGATATACACGTGGTTGATATTCCTAAAAAATAGGGACTACTTCTAAGTAGATGTAAGAAATGATAATGTTGAGCAAGGAATGAGAAAATATCCAAGTAAGTTAAGTGTGAAACAATGTTACCATAAGATAAGCAAACTCCAAGAGCATACACCAAGATGGTTCAACAATGGAGACAAGGATTTATAAGGGGAAAACAAAGAAAACCCCTTGTGAGTATTATGAATGAAGGCAAATGCCTAGAGAAGAGAGAGAGAGAGTGTTGGAGCAAAAGTAGCTCAATACAATAACATCAAGTGCTAAGATTGTGTTGAAGAAAGAAGGAGGAGCATCTCTTATATAGAGATGAGAGAGGAGTTGCATTTGTAACTCCCATTTCTATGAATGCTGCATTCATAATAGGTGTGTGCAAAGTGTCACAATCCTCTTAAGGAGGATAAACTAAATAAAGAAATAAACAAGAGTTGTCCTTACATGTGGAATAAAGGACAAACAATGACATGTCCTCCACATGTGTACAAGAGGACAAACTACATTTAGGGACCCTTGGAATATCCCAATTAATATATCCAAGGAAAGATTAACCTTTCTAACACCCCCCCTTAATCTTTACTTGGGGAGTTTACATCAACGGGTTGTAAACCCAAATTTTTACAATGGAACTGAAATCTCTCTTTAGAAAGTGGTTTGGTTAAAATATCAGCCACCTGATCTTCTCCTTTACAATAAAGAAGAATAATTTGATTGTCTTCAACTTGTTCTCGAATGAAGTGATGTTGAAGTGAAATATGTTTGGTGCGTGCATGATAAACTGGATTCTTTGCCAAGGCAATAGCACTTTGATTGTCACAATGTATAGGTGTAGGTGATTGTTGAGGTAGACCCAAATCGTCAAGAAGTCTTTGAATCCACAAAGCTTCCTTAGCTGCATTGGTACAACCTTTGTATTCAGCTTCAATTGAGCATAGGGAAATAGAGTGTTCTTTTTTGCTTTTCCAAGAAATTGGACCTGAATCAACAAAGAAAAAATAACCACAAGTGGATTTCCCATCATTGGGATCTCCACCTAGATCGGAATCAGTATAGCCATGTAAAATAAATTCAGAATTTGCATCATAAAATAATCCCATATTAATAGTTCCTTTAATGTACCTTAAGATGCGTTTAGCAACTTTAAAATGAGTTTGTTGAGGTTTACACATAAATCAAGAAACTAAACCAACACTATAAGCAATATCAGGTCTAGTAAGAGTTAAATAATTTAAACTTCCTACCAACTGTCTATACATAGTTTCATCAACAAAAGGAGTATTCATATCATTCATTAATTTAGTTCCTAATTCACATGGAATTGAAACATGGTTAGAGTCATTCATCTTAAATTTTTCCAAAAGATCATAAGCATACTTGCTTTGAGAAATAAAGATACCTTTAGGAGTTTGAAAAATTTGCATACCTAAGAAATAATGTAAGATACCTAAGTCTGTCATCTGAAATTTATGTTTAATTTGGAATTTGATATCAGAAATCAAAGCGTCTGAACTAGAAGTGAGTATTAGATCATCTAAATAAACAATAACAATGATAATATCATTGTTAGTATGTTTAATATACAAATTAGGATCATTCTTACTTCTAGTAAAACCTTGAGAAACAAAGAAAGAATTAATTTTAGAATACCATTCTCTAGGTGATTGTTTAAGACCATAAATAGATTTGTTCAATTTACAAACCAGATTTTCACTACCTTTCTTAACAAATCCAGGAGGTTGAGCCATATAGATTTCTTCATGTAAATCACCATTTAAGAAGGCACTTTTAACATCCATTTGATGAATGGGTCAATTCATTTTAGATGCTAAAGCAAGAACTAATTTGATAGTAGGCATCTTAGCAACAGGAGCAAAAGTTTCATTATAGTCTAATCCTTCAATTTGTGAAAAACCTCTAGCAACTAGTCTAGCCTTGAATTTACTAATTTCATTATTAGTATTCAATTTTGTTTTGTATAACCATTTACATGAAACTATATTCTTTCCATGAGGTTATTTGACTAAGTCCCAAGTTCGATTAGAAAGGAAAGAATCATATTCCTCTTGCATGGCTTTCTGCCAATGAGGTTGAGAGTTAGCTTGATCAAAAGACTTAGGATCATTAGAATTCATAATAGTAGTCATCAAAGCATAATTAAAATAATTAATCCTTCTATGTTTAATTCCACCAGATCTAGAAATACAATCATCAGCTTCATTGATTAGGTTTTGAGCCCATTTAGGTTTACGTTTAGTTGTAATGGAATTATCACTAGAGGAAGAATCATTAGTAATAAAAGTATCATTAGTATCTACTTGAGTATCATGAGTTGTAGGAGCAAAAATAATCAGTGGTACTTGATTTGAAGGATTAAGAGAAAGAGTAGGGTTAAGAGAAGGAGGTTGGTCCTCCACCAGCACAAGTTTAGTACCACTGAATTCTTCATCATGTGTAGTAGAGCAATCATGAACTCCATTTTCTGCAATACAAACATCTCTAGCAACTTGAACTTTGTTAGTAGTGGAATCATAAACACGATAACCCTTAGTGTTTTCATCATACCCAACAAACATATAAGGAGATGACTTAGCATCTAATTTATGCCTTTTCTGTTTAGGCGTATGAACATAAGCAATAGAACCAAATATCTGTAAATGATGTAAATTCAGTTTCCTACCAGACCAAGCCTCTTCTGGAGTGATAGCCTTGAGAGCTTTGGTAGGAGTCCGATTAAGAATATAAGTTGCACAAAACATGGCTTCAGCCCAAAATTTATAATGCAGATTCTTAGCATGCAACATGATTCTAGCCATTTCAACAATGGTCCGATGCTTTCTTTTCGCCACACCATTTTGTTGTGGTGTATAAGGAATAGTAAGCTTGTGTTTAATTCCACATGATTTCAAATAAGAATGAAAACCATTATTCACATATTCCTTCCCATTATCAGTTCTAAGAATTTTAAGTTTATACCCAGATTGCCTTTCAACATATAACTAAAATTCAATAAATATATCAAGAACTTGATCTTTGCTATGCAAAAAATAGATCCAAGTTCGTCTAGAAAAATCATCAACAAAGGTAAGTGCATACCGAGAACCTTGGATGGAGGTATTCTCCATGGGGCCCAAAAGGTCACTATGGACAAGATGCAACTTATGAGTTGCTCGCCATGATTTTCCACTTGGAAAGGGCTCCCTATGCATCTTACCACTCATACAACCTGTACAAGCAATCTTTTGAAGGTATAATGTGAGGCAAGCCATCAACCATATTATGCTTTTGCATGAAAGTAATATAATCAGAATTTAAATGGCCAAGTCTTTCATGCCATATATTGAAATCAGTAGAAGTATGTACAGAATATCATGAACTAGCAAATTCATGGAATTTAAATAAATTGTCATTATCCATTTTAGCATGAGCAATCACTTTGAGAGTTTGAGGATCTATGATATAACATGTATCTTTGTAGAATTCAACTTTGTAGTTCTGACATAACTGTGAAACAGAAAGTAGATTAGTTTTCAAGTCAGGTACATATAATACATCATGCAATTTACCATTAGGAATAGTAAAATCACCTAATCCTTCAATTTTAAAAGTCTGATTATTAGCTAACTAAATAGGAATGTTAGCAATATCAGGTTGTAAAGAATCAAAAATTTCTTTATGAGAAGTGACATGTTGTGATGCACCACTGTCAACAATCCATTCCAAAGGTCTGCAAAGATTCAAGCTACAAGTAAAATCATGAAGAGGATTAGAACCAGTCGAGTTACCTTTTTTATGGTTTGAGTTTTGATGATTGTTACTATTATTCATAGGTTTTTTATCATTTTGCTTTTTAAAACAGTTATTGACAATATGACCATCTTTGCCACAATAAGAACAATAAGGTTTGGAATTGGAATGGTTCCTTTGATTATTAGTATTACGAGTATTATTAGGATGATTGGTATTATTATTATATTTGGCATGAAATTTATTGTTGGAATTATTTGAATTAGTATTATATTGTTTGTGATTATTATTATTATTATTGGAACGAAAATTATTAGTTGAATTTCTAGACACAAATGCATGTTCAGTTGATTTAAGGGTACCAAACTGAATTAGCTTAGCTTCTTCCTGTCTTAATAAAGTTTGAAAAATAACATAAGTTAACTGAGAAGTTAAAGTAGGAATAGCAAGCTGTGCATGAATATTAGTTATAAACTGTTGAAACTGTCTAGGAAGACATTTTTTAAGAATAAGATGAATTAAACGAATGTCTTCTAATTGAACACCTAAAGCCATAATTTGACTTTTAAGAGAATCAAATTTTAAGAGAAATTCATCCATACTTTTAAAATGTGCATACCTGAGATCTTCAAGTTGATCCTGCAACTGTATTTTGCGGTATTCATCTCCACTGTCATACTTGGTTTTCAAGATGGACCATGCATCATGAGCTTTAGAACAGTGAGCAATTAACACATATAAATCTGGAATAATGGAAATACCAATTAACCCTAAAGCTTCTTCATTTTTAGCTTTCCAAGTATCTTCCTCGTCTTGAGTAGCCGTTGAACCGGGTTCAAGAGAAGGGTCAGTGGCTATTTCGAAGAGGTGTTTAAAACGAAAAATAAATGAGATATGAGTTTTCCAAGAATGATAATTAGAATAATTAAGTTTTATTTCTAGAATTAAGGTTGACATGATTAAAAAAAAATCTCTCTCTTTTTTTTTTCTTTTTTTTTTAAAAAAAAAACTTTAATTTGAAAATCAAATTAATTGAGAAAAAAAAATTGTTTTTTTTGTTTTTTTTTTAATATATAAAATTAAGAGTATATCTTTGTTTTAAAATTGATAAAATTAAAATTTGTATTTGGTTTCAATGGTTTAATAGAGAGTTATTTGGTTCAATGGTTTATGGACAAAATGCCTAAGAGGATGGTTTTCTATAGATTTTACTTATTTATGGTTACCATGGAAAGGGTTGAACAATCAAATCAAGATTGATGTAGAGCCAAAGTTAAAAATAATGATTATAGAATACAATGCTTTGAATAAGGTAGCATTCTTACAAATAGATTTGGGCTCTTACAAGGTGATGGATTTTAATACAACTTTGATCAAAATATCAGATAATCAAGATGTAGAATCTAGGATTTTAATCCCAAAGGATAAGATCATAATGCAATTCATAGACAACATGATTGATAACTTAAAATGTCTAGGAGAAGAAGCTAACCCCAATATCCTCCTTCTAGGATTTTGTCAATTGCATAAAGTTAGTCATTCAGAGTTTGAATGTTCATCTTTCCAAGAGGCAATCACCAAGGTATTGACACAGATGATGAGACTAGAGAATAGTAATGGTCCAAAAGATGAACTCACAAAGAATCAAAATCTTATAAACATATCTAAATCTATGGAAAATTTTGAAGAGGAAATTGAAGATCTAAATGCATCATACAATGATACCTCTTTAGATGGTGGGGGCTTGCCTTCTCCTCCACCTAGAATGATCAAAGTTCATAGAAGAAGATAGTACATGAAAGCTCAAGGATGGACTTTGGTAGTTATCCATCCTAAACCAAAAATGGATGAAATTGTAGAATTGATAGGAGAAATTTAGGATAAACAAGAAAAACATACACTTCCCATGTCAAGGAACAACAATGGAGAATCATCAAGTCCACCCCGCGAAAGATTACAATGGGTCCTTAAGAAACAATCCTTTCAAGCCTAAGTGAAAGAAAAGCTAAGGATTGTAAAGCATAAGGTTAGGAAACCTAAAGAGGATCTGATCTAGACACTCCGCTTCGATGGTTCCAAATGCAAGTTAGGAGTCAACACAGATATTGAGTTGGTCAACCCAAAAGGTAAGTCTTTCTATGCAACATATTGATTATAGTTTAGATGTACTAATAATGTTGTAGTGTGAGAAGCATTGGTCCAAGGACTCCTTTTTGCATTGGAGAAAGGAATCATAGCTCTAATAGTCAAGGGAGATTCTTAGTTGGTTATAAGATAAGTGAAGTTGGTGTATTCTTGCAATGATAGGAGGTTTCTTGCATATAGGAATAGATTATGGGATTTAATGGATAATTTTGAAGCTTTGAATATAAAATCTATTCCAAGGAGGAAAAACATGGTAGAAGATGCTCTCGCTATTTCAACAAGTGCATTACAACCAGCCAAGAGAACAAAATTGAAAACATTTTTAGTAGAATTGGTTACTGCTCCATCTATCCTTGAAAACATTACAAACTTTCAAGTTTTTCAGGATGATCAACATATACTTGAATTTATCATGTGCAATGGCCACTTCAATAGGCAAGAAATTGATGATGCTCCTAACAACAAACCTAAAGATGATGAACTCAAAGATGAAGATGGGATCTTGAAATTGAAAATCAATACCATTCCTAAAGGAATGATTGAATTGGAACACATTTTTTATTGCAACGAATCAACACTTAATGGAAGAACGGTTCATGAAAAAGTGATCGAAGGATGCAATTCGTACAATTTGGGTATTGATGAAGATCCTAGAATGGTAAGGTTTAGAAAGGCATGCAAAGCATAGGAAAGGGAGGATATGCTCAAATTACTTGTAGAGTATAAGGATGTCATTTCTTGGAGCTACGAGGAGCTAAAAACATATGATCCCAAGATTATTATGCATGACATTCCTGTTAGGAATAAGGTGTCTCAACCTTGTATAATTCCTATTCTTATTATTATTTGTTTTGTAAAATGTATTTTTGCAAATAATATGTAAATGTGAGTGTACATGTCTAGTTGGCATGTTGATCACTTACATGTGTCGGCATCTTGAAGTGTGTGAAGAAGATCATGGCTGAAATGGTTATGACAGATTCCTATGATGTGTAAGAGCTATTTAAGGAATGAGCTATGACAGGTGTAAGAGAATCTTATGACATGAGGCCTATATGGGCACCCAAGAATGAGTGGTTGGTGTGTGTAAGAGAATATGCCAAAAATAGGTTGGTATGACGGATTCCCTTACACTTCTCTTGTGACCGCTATTTTTGGCAGATTTTGTGACAAGCTGTCATTGCCTATTCAAGGGATGGACGCCCTTTTCTTGGTATTGGATGTACATGTGGCATTGTGCATGGTTCTTGGTGGTTGAGCCATGAAAAATGCCCAACTCCTTTGTGGGCATTTTGTTGGGTCTTAAGATGTTCATAAAACGAGTATTGCATGTTGTAATGCAATAGAGTGTAAGAGGAGAGTATGCAAGTATTGAGGTGTTGCTGGAGTCTTCTATTATTGCTGTTGAACTTGCATTGCAAGTGTATTGTAACCTTGTGTTGAAGATAATACATTGTGCAAGTTCTGCAGGGGTGGGGTTGTTTTACCGAAAGGTTTTTCCCCACCGACAAATCTTTGTGTTATGTGTTTCTTTCTCTGTCTATTTTTTGTATGCATGGTTGGCTACAATATTGTTGTTTACATGATATTGAATCTGTAAGTGTAGAATATTTTAATAGGATTTGCACCATACTTTCCTTATGAGATTAGTGTAGGAAGCTGTTTCCACACCTGAGTTTCCTTAGAAGTGGTATCAGAGCTTGATCAACTTTTGATCCTAGTTATTGGGTAGGGTTTTTTGAGCTAATCTCAAGTTGAGTGGGAGTCTTGTGCAGAGCATCCTGAATCTTATTTGCAGATTGAGATGGCGAGTTCATCATATGGAAGAATGGAGGTGGAGAAATTTAATAGCACTAATTTCGAGTTGTGGAAACTCAAGATGGAAGACATGTTGGAAGATCATGACCTATGGGAAGTGACTACAAATGCTACAAGACTAGCAACTATAGCTCAAGCAGATTGGGATATCAAAAACCATAAAGCTAAGGGTCTCATAAGACTTTGTTTAACCGATGCAGGCCTTCTGAATGTTCTAGATGAGAAAACCACATATAGTTTGTGGGAGAGACTTGGGGCCATGTATCAGGCCAAATTTTTGGTGAACAAGTTGTTCCTAAGGAAGAAGTTGTATTCTCTATGAATGGAGGAAGGTGGATCCTTAACGGATCATTTAAATGCATTTAATCTATTGGCTACACAGTTGACATCAGCTAGTGTCAAGTTAGAGGAGGATCATTGCTACACACTTTTGTGTTCTTTACCAGATTCATGGGACCATCTTGTGATGGCTCTCAGAAGCACATTAGTCACCTTCAAAATGGATGATGTGATGTCTTTGTTGCTATCAGAGGAGATGCAGAGAAAGGCTTCCGTTTCAGAAAAAGAAGCCCTTGCTGTTCGTGGGAGATCCACGGAAAGAGGAAAGAAAAATGACAATAAGTCTGACAATAAGGGTAGATCCAAATCTCGTGGGAAGTCAAAGACTTCCAACAAGTCCAAGGCAAAATGTTGGAACTGTGATAAGACTGGGCATTTCCATAAAGACTGTAAAGAGCCTAAGAAAAAGAAGAAAGCCTCAAATTCTAGTTCTGAAAAATCTCAAGAAGATGGCGATGCATTCATCGTAGCTTTGGCAGCCCATGCATCTGATGACATGTGGTTGGTTGACTCAGGTGCATCTTTTCACATGACCTCTCATCGAAACTGGTTCTCAAGATATGAAGAGTTTGATGGTGGAAAGGTGTACTTGGGTGATGATTCTCACTTGAAGATAGTTGGACGTGGAAGGGTCACTATCAAATTTCTTGATGGACGAGTAAAGGGAATCAATGGAGTTATGCACATTCCAGGTTTGGCACAAAACCTATTATATATAAGTATGCTGAATGACGTAGGTGTGCAAGTTTTTTTTTTGAAAGAAGGATGTAAGATGATTAGAGGATTGATGGTGCTTGCTAAGGGTACTAGGAGAGGTACTTTGTTTCAGCTAGATGCATGTATTCCTCTATGTAATAGTTCTTCATCCTCACCATCTGAACAAGCAGTGAAGAATTTTGTGGTTATTGGTTTCGATGGCAATGCAAACACTTTGGAAGGAAAGCTTCCTACAGAAAAGACAATGTTGTGGCATATGAGATTTGGCCACATTGGTGAGAAGGGTCTCAGAACCCTAAAAAATAAAAATCTTGTTGAGGGGTTAAATGATTGCAATCTCGAGTTCCACTTCTATGAACACTATATCTATGGTAAACAAAATCGCGTTCAATTTTACTCTAGTTCTCACAAATCTTCTGATGTTTTGGATCTTATTCATTCTGATGTATTTGGTCCTGTAAAAGTTCCTTCAATCTCCAAGTCTATATTTTTTGTATCTTTCATAGATGATTACAGTAGAAGGACATGGATTTATTTCCTTAAATGTAAGACACAAGTCTTTAGTTGATTCAAGGAATTTAAAGCCCTTGTAGAGAATCAGACTAGTAAGAAGATTAAGTGTGTGAGAAATGACAATGGTGGTGAGTTTTGCTCAGTAGAGTTTGAATAGTTCTATAAAGAACAAGGTATCGAGAGGCATAAGACAACTCCTTATACCCCAGAGCAAAATGGAGTTGCAGAGAGAATGAACAGGACACTGATGGAGAAGGCTAGGAGTATGTTTAGTGGAGCTGGTTTAGAACAAAGGTTTTGGGCCGAAGTTGTGGCCACTGCTTGCTATCTAGTTAACAGATCTCCTCTGTCAGCCCTTGTTGGTAAGACACCCATGGAGGTGTGGTATGGTAAGAAGCCTTCAATTAGAAATCTTCATATTTTTGGTTGTGAAGCTTATGCATATGTTCCAAAGGAGAAAAGATCTAAGTTGGAAAACAAAGTTGTTAAATGTATTTTCATTGGGTACAATGCTGGTGTGAAAGGATACAAGCTTTGGGATCTTGTGACTAGTAAGGTGTTGTATAGTAGAAATGTCATTTTTAGAGAGCTAACATCTTCTCCTATTGTGCTACAACTAGAAGAAAAAGAAAAGAAAAAGATGTTGTTCAGTTGCCTCCTACCCCTGAGAAAACTAAATAGAAAGACCATGTTGGGTCTAATGATGAGGAGAGCTCTAGCAGCTCTAATAGTTCAGAAGAAGAGGAAGAACAACCTCAACCTCAACCCTTGAGGAGATCCACGAGAGAAAGAAAGAAACCAGAAAGGTTTGGTTATTCTATGTTAGATTCCAGTTGTGCTTTTGCTTTGATTACTAACACTGATGAGCCTAGATCTGTGAAAGAGGCTTTGGGCATGGAAGATGCAGGTTCTTGGATTGAGGCTATGGATGATGAGATGGCTTCATTAGAGAAAAACAAAACTTGGGACCTTGTACCTTTTCCTAAAGGGAGAAAATCTATTGGCTGTAAATGGGTGTTCAAGAAGAAATTTTGTGCAGATGGCAGTGTTGAAAGGTACAAAGCTAGATTGGTAGCAAAGGGGTATTCACAGGTAGAGGGAATAGATTATGGTGAAATATTCTCTCCTGTTGCAAAGTTGACATCCATTAGATTTTTGTTATCTCTTGCTGCATCATATGATTTAGAGATAGAACAGATGGATGTGAAGATAACTTTCTTTCATGGTGATTTGGAGGAAGAGATTTATATGTCACAACCTAAGCACTACATTGTTAAAGGTAAAGAATCCTTAGTTTGTAGATTAAAGAAATCTCTATATGGTTTGAAGCAATCTCCTAGGATGTGGTACCTTAAGTTTGATGCCTTTGTGTTGTCAATTGGATTTGTAAGATCGAAATCAGATCATTGTGTTTATTTCAGAGTTGAAATTGATCGCCTTCTTATTGTTGCATTATATGTTCATGATATGTTGCTATTTGGGAAGGGTAATGGTATGATTTCTGATTTTAAATCTCAGTTGTCAGCACAATTTGAGATGAAAGATCTTGGGGTAGCTAGGTACATTTTGGGTATGGAAATCAGTAGAGACAGGTCTAACACAAAACTTTGGTTGAGTCAGAGTAAGTATGTGAAGTCTGTGTTGGACAGGTTCAGCATGGCAGATTGTAGAGCACTATGTGTTCCTATTCATGTGGGAACAAAGTTATCTGTAGATGATTGTCCAAAATCTCCTAGTGAGGTGGAGGACATGAGTAGAGTACCTTATGCTAGTGCAGTTGGCAGTCTTATGTATGCTATGGTCTGTACTAGACCAGACATTGCCCAAGTAGTGGGAGTCCTAAGTCGATTTATGGCTAATCCTAGATGGATACATTGGGATGCAATTAAGCGAGTATTCAGATATTTGAGGGGTACATCATATTACTCCATATGTTATCATGGTAACTCTTCTGGTTCTTTGTATTTAGTTTGTATTCATGGGTTTGTGCATTTAGATTGGGCAGGTGATATTGACCGCAGGAGATCCACTAGTGCTTATGTGTTCACTATGTTTGGTGGTGCCATCAGTTGGATGAGTAAGCAACAACCTGTGGTTGCTTTGTCTACTATAGAAGCTAAGTACATGGCTGATACTCATGCTTGTAAGGAAGCCATTTGGCTTAAGAGATTGTGTTCTGATGTTGGTGTTGATGCAGAATAGATTACTATTTGGTGTGACAGTCAGAGTGCTATTTGCCTTGCGAAGAATCCAACTTTCCATGCTAGAACGAAGCACATTGATGTGCAGTTTCACGTTGTGAGAGATATGGTGGAAGATGGAAAGGTAAATTTGGAGAAGGTAGATACTATGAATAATGTTGTAGATGCATTAACGAAACTAGTGGGCACTGAGAAGTTTAGATGGTGTTCAGAGTCTATGGGCCTTTCGGCCTATAGCAGTTAGTTCCTGTTATGTTCATGTTGCTCTTACAAGGTGTTCGACAAGTGGGAGAATGTTAGGAATAAGGTGTCTCAACCTTGTATAATTCCTATTCTTATTATTATTTGTTTTGTAAAATGTATTTTTGCAAATAATATGTAAATGTGAGTGTACATGTCTAGTTGGCATGTTGATCACTTACATGTGTCGGCATCTTGAAGTGTGTGAAGGAGATCATGGCTGAAATGGTTATGAAAAATTCCTATGATTCGTAAGAGCTATTTAAGGAATGAGCTATGAAAGGTGTAAGAGCATCTAATGACATGAGGCCTATTTGGGTTCCCAAGAATGAGTGGTTGGTGTGTGTAAGAGAATATGCCAAAAATAGGTTGGTATGACAGATTCTCTTACACTTCTCTTATGACCGCAATTTTTGGCAGATTCTATGACAAGTTGTCATTGTCTATTCAAGGGGCGGATGCCCTTTTCTTGGTATTGGATGTACCTATGGAATTGTGCATGGTTCTTGGTGGTTGAGCCATGAAAAATGCCCAACTCCTTTGTGGACATTTTGTTGGGTCTTAAGATGTTCATAAAATGAGTACTGCATGTCGTAATGCAATAGAGTGTAAGAGGAGAGTATGCAAGTACTGAGGTGTTGTTGGTGTCTTCTATTGTTGTTGTTGAACTTGCATTGCGAGTGTATTGTAACCTTGTGTTGAAGATAATACATTGTGTAGGTTTTGGAGGGGTGGGGTTGTTTTACCGAAAGGTTTTTCCCCACCAAAAAATCTTTGTGTTATGTGTTTCTTTCTCTATCTATTTTCTGTATGCATGGTTGGCTGCAATATTGTTGTTTACATTATATTGAATCTATAAGTCTAGAAGATTTTAATAGGATTTGCACCATACTTTCCTTATGAGATTAGTGTAGGAAGCTATTTTTGCACCTGAGTTTCCTTACAATTCTTTAAAAACATGATGCAAAGCCTTTCAAAAAAAGACAAAGGTCTATTAATCCTATCATTAAACCATTGATAATGAAGAAACTTGAGAAGTTTCTTGATGCCAAGATCATCTTCCCCATTTTCGATTCTGCATGGGTGGCTAATTTGGTTCTTGTATGGAAAAGACCGGAGAGATTCATCTTTGCATGGATTTTTGTAATTTGAACATCGCATCTCAAAAGGACAATCACCCTTTTCCTTCACTAGATGAAGTTCTACAAACTGTTAATGGTTTGAAGATGATGTCTTTCTTGGATGGACATTTAGGATATAATCAAATCATGGTCGATGAAGAGGATAGGATGAAGATGACATTCACCACTAAATGGGGAACTTTTTCCTACAGAAGAATGCCTTTTGAACTAATTAATGCAAAAGCTACATTTCAACAAGCCATGGATGAAGCTTTTAAGGGATTGATAAATAAGTGTATAGTCATCTACATGGATGATCAAACTATATTTTCAAAGGACCAAAGAATTTATATCATTGATCTAAGATAGGAGTTTAATAGATGTCATAAATACAGTATATCCCTCAATCCCAAGAAATGTTAGTTTGGGGTTACCAAAGGGAAGCTCTTAGGTGATATCATCTTTGAAGTTTGAATATCCATTGATCCTTATAGAGTTGAAGCCATTCTATAGTTATCACCTCCCCATAGTAGAAAAGAATTGAAGTCTTTCTTTGGGAAGATAAACTTTTTGGGAAAATTCATAAGTGGGTTTGCAAAGATAGTAATGTCCCCTTAATGATTTACTCAAAAAAGGACCTAAGACATAATGGGTTCCATAGATTAAGAAATTTTTTGAGGATATCAAAGTGGCCATTTTCACAACCCTAGTACTGGTAAGTCTAAACTATGGATTAGCTTAGAAAATATACTCTTTTTCTTCAGAACATTCATGGGTTAGGATTCTTACATTGAAGAAGGAAAAGGAAGATGAAAGGCCCATTGCCTCTATGAGTTTCCCTTTGAAAAATGTTGAGTTAAACTATTCCAACCTCAAAAAATAGTATTTTTCTTTAATTAAAGTGGTGAAGAAGTTCTATCATTATATATTAAGAAGTAAGGTACATGTGATTGTACCTAATCCAACAGTTAAGACATTGTTGATGCAAAATGAACTTGGTGAAAGATGAGGGAAATGGATGGCAATCCTTCAGGATTCAATTTGGAGATGCAACCCATGAAATTAGTAAGAGGCCAAGGATTGTCAAAAATTATAGTAGATAATCAAATAGAAGATGAAAAGAAATTCCAGTTTGATAGTGAAACAGATATGGATGATTAGAAAAGAATTGTAGTATCTCAAGTTGATGTTGGTTAGGGTGTAATAACTAATGTTTGGTACCAGGATATTGTTTATTATCTTTTACAAAAATTAGTATCCTATTTGGATGGATAGTTCATAGTGTAGGGGACTCAAAATGAAGTGTGAATCCTACATGTTGCATCATAGAAAATTATACAAAAGGAACTATGAAGGGATTTACTTGAAATGCTTAGGGTGAGAGGAAGTAAAGAAAGTTCTGGAACAATTTCATGGTAAGTATGGTACAGGGAATGGTTCGACAAAAGAAACTACTCATATGATTTTAAGATCAGGTTATTTCTAGGCCACAATATTCAAAGATACTTTTGAGCATGTGCATACTTGTCATATTTTACAGACTAGTGCTAATATTGAAAGACAACCTAAAATGCCATTAAAACTAGTGTTTGAGATATGCCCCTTCACAAAGTGGGCGCTAGATTTTATTGGTCCAGTAAATCCACCATCGTCAACTAGACACACCTTTATTCTTATATATATTGATTACTATATATGCTAGATAGAAACAGAGAAATTTAGAAACTGCACGGCCAAGCTGGTTACAAACTTCTTGGAGGAACACATTGTACCTAGATTTGGGATGTCATTCTCCTTAGTGTGTGATAATGGGTCAGCTTTTGCATCAGTATTCTTAACTCAATGGGCACTGGAAAATCAAGTTATCGTCAAGTTATCTTCAAACTATTATTTGCAAAGTAATGGTGTAGCTAAATCTATGGATAAGAACTTGATAATGGTAATAAGATGTTTGTTGAAAGAGAATCCTAAAGATTGGCATACACAACTCAAATATGTGTTATGGACAGACTGAGTCAGGGTCAAGAATGCTTTGAGGACATCTATATATCTTCTTGTTTATGGACAAGAGCCAGTATTTCCACTTAACCTAAGGATTCCTATTTTGAATTTCATGAATGGGTATGCTAAAGATGCGGATAGAGTACAAATTAGATTGATGAAACTTTTGGAAATGGACAAAAAATGGATAGTTGCTTTGGAGCATAGGGAAAAACATCAAGTAGTGTCAAGAGGTGGTTCGACAAGAGGGCCACAATAAAATCCTCTAGGATATCTAACCTTGTTCTACTATGGGACAAGGAAAAAGAAAAGGTGAGTAGCCACACAAAGTTTGAATGCTTTTGGATTGGTCCCTATTAGATCACAAAAATTATGGGAGAAAACACTTTTAGGCTGAGTTCCTTACAGGGGGAATTGGTTCCATTGCCAGTCAATGGGAAATTTCAAAAACATTACTTTGAAGCCTAGAAGATAGATTTTAAAAAGAAAATAAAAAGAAATTTTAAAAAATAAAAAAATTCATTTCTACAAGTGTGTTTATTTCTGCAAGTGTGTTTCTTTTTTGCAAGCGTGTTTCTTTTCAGTTGCATGTTTTCTTTTAGTTGTGTGTTTGTTTTTCAAAGTTGTGTTAGTCTACGAGGTAGGTGCACTCAAGATTTTATCTTGATGTATCTTACTAACCATTCATTTGGTCTTGATTTCTAGGAAGAGGTACTTCTTTGTCAAAACATTTTTATGATTTTATTTCTTATACCAACTAAGGAATGAATGTTACTTGCAATAATAGGGGACTTTCAAGCTTGACTTCAGAATTGCAGATCAACAAGTTCTCAACACTTTGCAAATTTTAAAGATTGATTATCTCAAGTGTTTTCAAACAAAAGTTGAAGATAGAAAGGGACAATTTAAATCCTACTGATTCAAACAAAAGGGTCTTTTCAAAGGAATTGCTAAGATTTTTGTTTGGTGTGAGAGTTTTTTAAAAGTTCTTAAAAGAGGAATGCAAGGGATGTTCACAAAAGATTGAATCCAAGAAACAACACCAATGTCTTGGCCACACAGTCTAAGAGTGGTCAAGATACAAAATTAAAAATTAAAAAATAATAGTGTTTAGAATGAAGGATTCTACAAAGTTTGAGAAAGGTAATCCAATTATACAGATATACTCTGTAATAAGCTATCCAATACCAAAATATTGCTGCATCAAAAAATCAAATGGTGACATTATGAGCTACATGGAGAAAATATTCAAAATATTTCTTAGGACTTCAAATGAAAAGCGACAACTTGCCAAGAGCCCTCAGAACTGACTCTCTCATTTGGTCAGACAAAGGATCAACAAATAGCTTCCATTAATATTCCTCATGAATGGATTAGATGGGGTGGAAGATTGTTTAAATGTTGTTGGAAATTTTTGATAGACTATATCCTAAGATGTCAAAGGAAATGGATACACTAAACACACATTGAACTTGGAGATTTAGGATCCTGAGCTCTTGCTAGTAAAGTGACTCAAAATACACTTGGAGTATGTGGGATTCAATTGGTGTGTGACACATGTCAAATGAATGTTTACTGATGAAGAAATGCATTTGTCATTTCTTCCTTTTGTGTCAGGGCTATTTTTTGTGGTTTCATAATGTATGCCCCAGTTCGACAAGAAATGGGGACCACCTACTTTATTTTTCATATCTCCACAACCCTAGTCTGGGGTCCAAGCCCTTTTGGAGGTTTTATCTAATGTCTTAGTTCACATCCAAGTCCCAATTCGAAGATCAGGATTTTGGAACCAGATTTCTTAGAGAAAATAACTCTTTTGTAAAATTAAAAGACACACCAAGACACCTCAATAGGTGCGCTAGTGTGCCAAAACCACTAAAAAAGAGAGACATTTTTTGTGATGCATAGTCGCATAGCAGCACAACTGCATACCTACATAGCACAAAAGAGTGTGGGATCCCTAGGTTATAAAACTTGGGTCTCATCCCTTCACTCACCACTTCTTTTCATTTATCATCTCCACAAACCATAGAGTGCAGCATCGCACCTCAGTAGGTGCTCATCCTTGCCTCTCACCCTACCTACACAATAAACAAACAAACATTAAGTAAATTCATCAAAAGGTGTGCTTCAACACACCTTTTTTTACATCAAAATTATTCAAAATAATAAAAATAATGCTAAACCCATATTAAGGGTGCACAATAGTGTACCTAATTAGGTGTGGTACTACGCACACTTATAAAACTAAATATTTTGCCCAAGTCTAAAAAATGAGGTGCACATCAACAGACCCCATGAGGTGCATTCATGCACACCTCTTTGAATGAAATGTGCAAAAAAAAAAGGTGCACCAGGCACACTTATCAAGTGCCCCAAGTGCACCAATGTTTTTGCATTCTAGGGACATATATCAAGTTTTCTGGTGTTTTTTGAATAGATTAAGGTTTAGGGTTCTGTTCGAATCTATTTTAGGCTTTGAATCTATCATTTTTCCTTCAATTCCAAAGTAATGGACATGCCTTTTGTGCAGATTTGATGGCATCTTTATAATCCTCCCTTGCTGAGAAAATGGTTCCAAAGATGGTGGTATTCAAGTTCCAAGGTGTCTCAACAAAATCGTGATTCCAAGATGAGTACTCTGAGATCTAGGACACTAAGTTAGGTCACACAAATTTGTGTGCATTCCTGACACTATGCAACAAACCAATAGAAATCTCTCCCATGGTATCCACCTTGATCCAATTAGGACTAGTTAATGTAGCATCACATCCAATATCAGTACAATCCCCAGAATTGATAATGACACTAGTAGAGAAATATGTTTTTGAAGAAAGGGTCATGAAAAGCATAACCAAAGAGATCATCTTGGATCTTCGACCTAACAATATAGAGAAGGTGTTCCATATACCAAGGGTGGATCAATTTATCAGATTAACCTACCAAAAACTAAATAGATGATATAGGGAACATGTGGAGGAAGCCTCTGAAATCATACAGTCATTATACCTCATTAAGAAGACTCCTCTAGGGTAGAAAGTAGGAAAAGTGGATATGACACGAGGGTACATGAAGGGGGACATTGGGTATTCGATCATACTATTGAGTAGAATCATGAGTTTGCCTACTTCTAGACATTTGAACATATGGATGGTGCATTTTATTGAGACCATCAAGTTGGAAAAGATGCCACTTGATTGGACCTCCATTCTTAGCAAGAACTTGGGAGAGCAACTAGTGGCAGTGAAGAACAATAAGAAATTTGACATGACATCATACTTGGTGTACTTGTTAGCCATGAGGGCAAAGGATTACCCTATGCTTTATAAGAAGGGTATCATGTAGAATGCAAATGCATGGCCTTACATTATATACCCTCAGCTGGTAAAGAAGAAAATTTCAAAGAAAAGCAAGGAATATAGGATTGTAAATGATGCTTTCATATTTGCGATAATCCAATTTATATAGGGGGATTATGTGAAGAGGATATCCAAAGAGGCAACTGCACAGATATTAGAAGTTAGAGCTTACTATATCCAATTTTGAACATTTACATATTTGAGGGTAGCGAGTACAACTCTTAACCCTAAGAAGATTCCTAAGTATCCCAATGAAAGACTTATTCTCTTGGAGATCTCTGGACAACTCTTGTCTACATATGATAGAGTCATAAAGAAACACAAAATATGTTGGACATGGCCTATGCCTATAGGACCTTTTAGGGTGGATCGGAGGCAAGATATTCCATCTTTTGAGTGTAAATGGGATCAGTATCCCTTGTATGAGTATAACTCCCCTCAGCCCCATTTTGATAACATCGAGAGAGTGCAACACTTAATGGGTAAAACATTTAACCATGAAGATGCTATTGAAGATCAATAGATGAATGCAACAAATGATTATGATGTCTACATAAGAGAGTATTTTAGGATGACTTTGGATCTACAAGAGAGTTCTTTGAAGATCAAGATTCCATTAAAGGTTGTGCAACAATATATAGAGGATCTTCTTGACCCATTGTTCAATAGGGTTATAAGATTGGTGACCAGCCTATCATGAATGCTAAGATTGACAAAGAAGAAAACTCAAACATTAATCACAGGGCAAGGCATGTCATTAAATTGATGAATGATTGGATCAAGAGACCTTTCAAACTTGATACAATCCTTAAAACAATGATCTTCCACTATCAAGCCTACCTAACTAAAGTTCGAGGGGCAAAAGTCACAGTACCTACATTCAGAGCCCAATCACCAATAAGACCAAAAATGGTGCACCAACTTGATAGGCCAGTTGGGTATTATCAGGCTCAAAAAGGTAAAGGTAAGGGCAAAAGGAAGAGGAATTCTACTCAACAAGCTAAACCAGAAGGGGGAGAAATTCAAGCACCTCCACAACAAGAAGAAGAAAACATACAAGGGTCAAAAAATGTTGAAACTATAGTGACCCAAGATAATCCTCAAGTGCCACTAGTTGAGCAAGTACTAAGAGGAGATGAAGTGGAAATCCAAGAAATACCTCGGTAGTAGGTACAAGTCGCCCCCTCCATGTCTAAGAGGAGAAGAAAGATTAAGACTCTAGTAAAAAGAAGACAAAAGTTAATTAAGAAAGTGATTCCTTTCCCACCAGTCTCTAAACCTATTCCAAAAGAAGAAGAAGAAGAAGAAGAAGAGGATGATGAGGATGAAGAGGATAACTTACCTTTAAATAGGAGGATGCATCTCACAAGAGCTATAGAGTCAGAGAGGAGAAGAAATTCCACCATCACACCTCCATCTATTCTTGAATAGCCCATTCAAACTACAATATCAGAAGATGGAATGCAATAATGAATAAATGAGCAAGATGTGCAAGGAACTGATGTCTTTCATATGTTAGATTTTGATTTTATGTCAATGGTACTGAATTGGTGGGAGACAAGATAGTAGACACTCTAACTAATCAACCTAAGTAGGAGAATTGGAGTAAGTTACCACCTCAGATACAAGGACATGAAATAATTCCATCATCACCATATCATGTTACATTTTGTGTGGATAAAGGTCAGATAAGTGAACAACCTAAGCAAACTTCCCAAGACACCAAGGTGTGGATTGTGGGCTCTATAGATTCAGAGACTCTCGGTGCAGATTTCTCATAGAAGGAGAAGACTCTAGAAAGGAGTGATAAGGGAAAGAGTATAGTTGAGTAGACTCCTTTGTCCTCAAAAGGTAAATCCATAATACAAAATATCTCAAGGTGGCTGAGGAAAGAAGTAATAAGAAATAAAAGGCAGCAATTCACCACTGAGGAGGATAGAATGAAATTAATTAAAGTCCTAAAGAAGCCTGATTCACCACCAAAGGATGCACAGGCATTGGCCTTCATTATGAGTGATCAGAGCTAGGACTTATTTTCTCATGTGGCTATCCCTCCTCCACATTCAAATGTTGAAGAAATTATGCCATGAGGTTATTATATTAGGGAGGTCATGCTTGGGAATCCTACCTTGGATATCACTAAGCTAATGGTTACAACAAGAATGAAGGAGGTATTCAGGAGCCTAGAACAAGATGGAGTAGAATTAATAACACTTGGGAGAAAAAATGAAATCCTAAAGGGATATCTAAGTGAAGTTGTTGGTCTCCTAGATCCCACAAACCCTAAGGATACTTTAAACACAAGAATAAAGAGAAGAGATAGGGGTACAATATAGTTGGACCCATTTTTGAGAGCTTGTTAGAAATGGTGAGAAAGCTTTGAGGAAAAGGGTGTATAGATCATTTAGGGAAATCTAAAGTTGTTACACATCATGTAAAAGAATTACAACAAGAATGAAGGAGGCATTCAGGAGCTTAGAACAGGATGGAGCAAAATTAATAACACTTGGGTGACAAAATGAAATCCTTAAGGGATATCTAAGTGAATTTGTTGGCCCCCTAAATCCCACAAACCCTAAGGATACATTAAACACAAGAATAAAGAGAAGAGATAGGGGTACAGTATAGTTGGACCCATTTTTGAGAGCTTGTCAGTAATGGCGAGAAAGTTTTGAGGAAAAGGGTGTATAGATCATTCAGGGAATTCTAAAGTTGTTACACATCAAGTAGGAGAATGTGGACAGGCTAGTAGCCATTTTGAATCAAGATTTTGGTCTAATGGATGAGACGCATACCTAGGGCAAGGATTTGCAAGCATTACATGAAATTAAAGGCCAAAGGTATCAAATGTTGATGGATGTATATACAGTTGAGGAGTTAGACAAGACTGATGATTGGATCAAAAAGATTATAGATGGGAATAAAGTAATGGAGACATTACATGCAAAGATTCATGGGCTCGAGGATCAAGCCCAAAAGAAAATTTTGGAAGCCAAGAAGCATTATAGTAATGCTTGTTCAAATATTTTTGAGGATGATGCACGGGAAAAGTTAATAATAGTAGAGGTAGTAGTAGAGAAATTCTAGAGAACTTTCAAAGAGGTTACTAATGATGATGATATCAGGAAAGTGTTTAGGATAGAAGAGGCTTTACTGGAACTAGATGTAAAATTAGGAGATTTTGCAGAGACCTGTATTAAAGTCAACAACTACAAGCAGAAGGTGAAAGAAAAATATGAAGCCTTAGATTTTCTAGATGCGGCTCAAGTCACTAAGATTATTGAGAAATTTAAGGGAAAATACCTAAACATAGCTATGGTATAAAGGGGAACAAAACTCGGAAGCCAGAATTTTAGTTTTGACACTTAGTGAAATTTTGCATTTTTTGGAGCCTTCTTTTGAGGTGCGTTGTTGTGCAGGTGGGCTAGGTGTGTTGGTGCACGGGTGCACTTTTTTAGTAGTGTTTGGGAAGATTTTGAGGAATTCAGAGGTGCACTAATAGTTGACTTCCATTTTTTAATTTTAAGTTTTCCATGCATCAGAAATGCATTCTAACAGTAGTTTAACTCCTACAGATACCTAGTGAAGATGGAGCTTCTATTTTTGGTACTTCCAAACACTCCTACATCAATTGAAGGCTTTCTCTTTCTTATCCTTTCATGATTTATTTTTTTTATGACATGAAAAGGCTCATGCATCCAATTAATGATATAAAATGGATGGAGTCCTACTAAGCACCAGTTAGATACTCAGTTTGTACATAAATAGATTTAATTTATTAGTTTAGAAGCATATGATTGCAAAAAGATATCTCTCACTCTCAACACAAATTGAGGAGAAGATTTCTTATAAATATAGGAATTTAATATGTATTCCAAGACACTATTATTTTGCAATAATATTATGCTTTTGGTGCTCGCATTTGGAGTGTAGTGATTCTTGCCTAAGTGTGTTATATTTTGTGGATGTATGTTCATGGAATGTAATTGACCCAAAATTTTATTGCATTATTTCTAGTTGTGCTATTTTCATAACATACCTAGTTCAAGAAGGGATCATCATATTGTTCCTGCATAGCTTTTTGTCTCACATAAGTGCACTTTTTGTGGCCTTGCAATTTGATGAAAAGTGAAACATCTTACTGTTACTGAATTCCCATTGATGGTTGCATCAATGGAATTAAGGAAGCGTTGCTCCTATTTTCATTAGTTACCTACCAATCTTTTTGAAAGCTTAATTTGTAGACATGCTATTTCCATGGTTTATGTCTGTTAGGAGTTTACTTTCCATGTTATTAGCTTAAATTTTTTGTCACCCTATCTTCATTATTTTCTTTACTAACGCCTTGATTAATTTAGGAATTCATATAGTTGCATTGTTATATTACATTCATTTTTAAAACAAAAAATACCAAAAACATATCTCTTTTGTGGTTAATTTTGAAATAGCAAGCAGATTGGTCATCTTATCTGAATTGTTTAGAACTAGCAAGGTCTCCTCATGAACATTCACATTTATCTTCAACTGAGTGGATTCTAGTAAGTTGCAAGATCACTTGGAACTTTTGAGTTGATCCTTGGATTAGCTTTTCAAGAGAGTAGTTTGAAAGGATTCCTATTGTTAAGTATCATGCAAAATGACAGCTCAACATTAATAAAGAAGATATACATAGAATCACTAGATTGCCAATGTTGAATAAAGTTAAAACTATTAAAACCCTAGGTCGAGCAGATTTATCAAAGTGGACTCTTGTCGAGTGGGATAGAAGGGTCATGCAGCTAAGTGGTGTGATAGACATGGAGTTGAAGTTTGGGATCCATGTTATTTCTCACTAGATATTCAGCTCAAGCTGGTTGAACATTGTGTCATGTGAGGATGTTGATCTAGCATACAAGGTGGTGAAGAATAACTTGTCTTTTGACCTTCTCAAGCTATTGTTGATTCAATTCAACATGAATATGGAAAACATCAAAGTGCCAAAGAACAGCCCATGTAAGTTTGGCTCTCTTAACATGTCTATTTTTCTTTGTTCAAAATTTTTTCCATTCCAAAGGATCTATAGTGTGGAGGAAGGATGTTCCAGTATTATACCAAATCAATGAATACATAGAATAAATGGGTGAGAATTTTAGCAACAATATGGATAATTACTTTGAGTCATTCAAGGAAAAGATGCAAATTAGATTTAGGATACCTAGGGAGCTTATAGAAGACTATGAGCAAGATATTTGTTTCATAGTTGATTGTGACAAAGTTTATATTCATGCAGTCACACCTAGAGTGGCATGGGCTAAGCCTTTGGAATATGAGGTTAACATTGATGACACTAAGGATATCATTGAAGATCTATTGAATGAGCTTGTGGATCCCAAAGTCACTTATTTTGGAACATATGATGAAGCTAGAGCTAGAATTGAGATTGAGATAAAGCTACCTCAAGTAGTAAGTAGAGGAAGGAAGAGGATAGAGAAAATATTCAAAAATACAAAGTCATCAAGTTCTCCTCTTATGCTTACCAAGGGTAAAGGAGATGATGTAGAAGATGAAGATGAAGAGGATGAAGCATAGGAAACTAAATCTAAGAAAGAAGAGCCTCCCAAGAAGAAGGGGAAGGTCATTATAACCAAACCTATTAAGTCATCCCCTAAAGTGTTTACAAGAAGAGAAACAAAGTCCAAAAAGAAGTTGAATTTGGGTGAAGATGAAGCCGAACAGATCATATTTAAAAGGTTTGCACTTACACTTCAAGAAAAAATTAAAGAAGATGGAAGAAGGATCAGGTATGGCATGTTTTAAGTCTCTTAAGTATGAGAAAAGGAATGAATAAGAGAAAGAGAAGATTGAGGATACCCTTGTAGAAAAATTGGGCAAATAGAAATACTCACCTTATGATCTTTCGCAACAAATTCCTAATGAACTATTCAAGGCGGTTAAACCTAGATGGAAAAGTGCAATGAAGACTGCTAAGGACATCTATAAACAAACTTTGAGATAGCTTATGTCGAGTCTCAGTGAGAAGGAGGTGAAGGAATCCTTGAAGAAAAATGAGAAGAAGCTCACTCTTAAATTCAATACATGTATGATATTGCTTAAGGACATTGAGTCTATGGTGAAGACAGCTCCTACCACATGGAAGAACATATATGGGTTGCACAAACCCAGTGACTTTGTGGTGCATGTTGATGACAAGGATGGTGAAGATGAGGATGCAAAGAATAATTAGAAATAAGGGATGATAAGATAGATGATGTTGATCTTGATGATGAGGAGAAAGTCAAGAAACCACTGAGGAAAGTCTTCCAAAAATATAAAGCATTGAAGAAACTGATGCAGAGAAGATTGTAGCATTAGTTATGACTTCATTTCCTCACTCTCTGAGAAAATCCTTAGTAAAATTAGGAGAAGGCTTCTATCAAGTTGGTTAAGGTCAAAACTACTACACCAAACACATAACCCATCTTTGGATTTATACTATTGAGTGTTACATTGATTGAAGTGCCCAGCACATCATCTATTGAGCAATTAGTGCCTCCATCATTAGGCTTGACCAATCAATAACAAGGTATTCATTTTGTTAGTGTTATTTCTACATTTTTTCTAATCTATCTATTTCTACAATTGTTTCAATACTGAGTGTATCCATAGCTAGTGCAATGGCAATTTAGAATCAGTCTCAATTGAGCACTAAAGTTTTAAATAAGGGTAAAGAAATTATTTCTACCATTCCAAAGGTTAAGGGTAAAGAAGAAGAGGAAGAAATCAATCTGGATGAGGACATCATTATTCCAAATTGGGATATCTCTATCCTCACTCCTGATCAAATGGATACCCTAGGAGAACTCTTGAAGAAAAGGGGTAAGCAATAGAAGCTTAGAGAAGAGAAGAAGAAGAAGAAGAATCAAGTCCTTGAGGACATAAAGAGAATATTTGTTGATGCTTTGAGTATTGAGGTTAATAGAATACAACCTATTATGGATCAGTTAGCTAAAATTGTGCTCAAGTACAATGAAGAATTGAATGGACAAGAGACTCTATTTTACAGAGCTGAAAGGAAATTTGAAAACAAAGTGTTGGAACAAGTAGCATAGAAAATAACAATAAGTTAGAGTTATCTACTATTCTTGCTTCACTAGAAATATCTATAAATAATGTTGTTTCATTGTTTGTCAAACTGAGTGACACATCTATCTTTACAAAGGAGATTGAAGATAAATTATCCAAGATAGAAGAGGATAAGAAGGCAAGTGCACACATGTTGTCACTTGATCTAAGTTATAATTCTGTACACTTCACAAAGATCAGGTATCTGAAAAATCTATAGGTAGAATTATTAAGGGAAGAAGCGAGAATCAAGGTCACACTTGTAGAAATTTAGGGCATGATTCTTCCAAACATGGATGCATTCCAAAAGCACGTTGAATATGCAAAGTCTCTCATCCATGATAACAAATTCTCCATGGCTAATCACATGATAGAACTGTTAGTAGAAGTATAGATAGCCTTGCATACAAGTAAGGTATTGCAAGAGAAATGGGACAAGACTATGGTACTAATTCTGAAGGTACATTCTGATTTCTTGTCACATTTTGGTATTAACTTGTAGATATTATACACCTTTGGCATTTGTGTCAAAAAGGGCGAGAATTAAATATGCTTAGGGAGAAGATATAAGAGAAGAAGATTATCTGTATAGAGTGTGTTATGATATACTATTGATAAAGGAGGAGAATTGTGTGTGTGTATATATATAGAAGAATACTATACTCTAGATGTATAGATATAGGAGAGATATATGTATGCGGGAGTAGTATAGTAATATGCATATACATATACAGATAAGTAGAAATTATCTTTACAAAAGCAATTTTGAAAATTTTAGAAAAACAAAGTATTTTACCAAGCTACAATAGTAGGAAGTCAAAACCGAGTTGAAGATATAAAATGTTGATAAAGGAAGTTTTTGACTTGTAATTTTGAGTATTCATATTTTTGGTATGATAAGTGTTTTTGTCACTAATGCCAAAGGGGGAGATTATTGACATTAAAGTCAATTTCTCTTTTAGTTACTTAACACTTAGTCAAATGGTTTCATTGCTACCAAGCTCTATAGTTGCTACCGAGCTTATCATTCATCCAGTAGTGTTAACCAAGTGTCTTAATTTATACCAAGCTAAATAGACAATTTTTAAGTTCATGTCTAGCTTCACAGTATCTATGAAGACTACAGTGTTAACTGAGCTTTGTAGTGTTAACCAAGTTCTACAGTGTCTACAAGCTCGCAGTATTAACACAGTGAATCTAGTGTTGACTGAGTCATACAATATTGACCAAGTGAAGTAGTATCTATTGAGTTTCTTAGTGTCCATCAATTCAGACAGTGTTGATTGAGTTTGAGCTACTCAAAAGTGATTAGAATGGACCGAGCTTCACCTTCATCCAAGTGCCAAAGTTTTTTGAGCATTGAGAGTGTTTGTCATGTATTAGAATATCAACAATTTTGTCTTCATAACCTAAGTTATAGCAGTTGTGCAAACTTTGTGAATTATAATGAATTTGGTATCGTAGCTAACTCCAAAAGGTAATTAATTGGATTGGTATATATGTAATGCATTGTATCATATCTAAATAAGTATGTGAAGAAGAATAAGAAGTATATGAGTGTGAATTGAAGAAGTCTACAAGAAGTATAAGAGATAATAGGGATTCATCTATCATAGCTAGGTGATCATTGTAATATAAGGAATATCATACAAAAAATTATAGTTGCAAATCAGAGATCAACCATTGATTCATTCTAACAGGTGCATTAGTCAAATATTTTAACAGGGTAGACTCAGTAGTCTTTTGCTAAATCTCCTTAAAAAGTGCATATTTCATTGTATGTTTGTAAATCCTTTAACAAGGTGGATCTCATAGTCCTTATTGCTCCTAATAGGGTAGATCACCATAAGTGGTCAATTGTAATCCTTATTAGGTTAACTTACTATAGTAATAAAGCCTGTGGGTATTATCCCCATCCTAGTTTTACTTTCCAATTAGAAGGTTTATGGGTCACCATATCTTGTGTCAAAGTGTTATGAGTGTTTTATTTCTTTTATTATTTCATGCATGCAATTGGATTAGAATAATATATGAAGGATGAATTGGTGAAGTAAGATAAAGTTTATTGGTTCCTGATTCACCCCTCCCCTCTTAGTAACCTATCCTACCTTATATTTCCAATAGTAAGGCATTACTGACTATGACCAAATACAAAGAAAGCAATAGTTCTTCAAGGTCCCTCAAGATCCAATCCAAAAACCCTAGCTAGTTCATATTTTTAACACAACAAAACTCCAATAGAAACATCTAGCAAGATCTAAACTTGTTCTTGTAAGCCACCAAGCAATTTTCTTGTTCCCCAAGCTACAACTACTAACTCTTCTTAATTTTTTCTCCTCTTAGCTACTCCAACTTCTCCATACTGGATGAATAAAGACTCAAGACTCTAAAAGTCCCTTTACTTATACCCAACTAAGCCAGAAGTTGTCCTAGAAAGTTATAAATTAAATAAACCCTTACATTAAATATATATTTAAGCCATAAGTTGGCCTACAATGTATACTAAATACCAAATGACTTAAAAGGATTGCAACACCCATTAAATACACTTAGGATAAATAACCAAGACCCAAATAGGCCTACAAAAACTCCCACAATCACTCCACATTTCAATCACACTCCTCATGCATTAAATGCACCAAGTCAATTGACTAAACTCACAAGAACTCTATTGGGCATGCCTAAACTTTTGAGCATCAACAACCACCAGCAAAGCACTACCAAGCTCCTTTGAGTACTAAGAAATATAGTATAAGTCAAGAAATAATGTAGATGATGATAAAACCTTCAATGACCAAGCTCCTTTTCCAATACTACACCCTAGAAGTGCCCAATAATGACTGAGCACTAGCCCTTCTAAGACTAAGTTTTCCAACTCCAAGGTCCAACCACTTCACCATGTACAATTACCAACTACCCTATGATGCTCCTACATCACAACTAGTTTATTTGTCTTCATTGTTGGAGGATTCCTTGTACATTCATTGTGGCTTTGTGAGGTTGAGGTGTGACATCAAATTTTTATCATATGAATATTAGGTGTATCTAGAACCTCTACTATCTCTATAGTAGTTTCCTCCTGATGAGTATTGTTCTTGTTCTCTTCAATTAGACTTTTGAGGAAATTTTCTTCCCTTCTTCATTGTTTCCCACTCTTCTTTCCTTACACCCTCTTTTTTGTAAACTTTTCAACTTCTTTTTCTTACCTTCTATGCAATTCCTCTCTAACTTGTCGAAATTTATCTTTCTAGGTTCCCCATCTCTTTATTTCTTTTTATTTAGGTGATGCAAGAATTACCTCTACATATTGTTCCAAAACTTCCTTCTCAACTTTATAACCAACTGGGTGAATGAAATCCTCCCTAGGCTCAACAACCTCCATGAAGGTGACATCAGTCTCTAGCATAAAAAAAAGCTTTTGCATACTTATCCACAACTAACCTATGTAGTGTATACCTTTGTTTAATATCCCTCTAAAATCCCTTGAACATACTAAATTAATCACTAGTAATATCTCCTCTATACTACATATTGCAGTTCTCAATTATCGATGCCATAGTTGGTTTACCATTAATATAGGCATGTGGGCGTATGTTGGGGAAATTGTGCATAATATGAAAGACAATGTGCAAGATTACTGAATCAACCTTGAAAATTTGACTCTTATTATGCTTGATTCTCCTCAAGTTCTCAGACAACTAATTCCTTAAATTTTTACAGATATTAATGTGTTCTCTCTCAATTGCCATTATGTATGTTGTTCGGATTACTCTAGCAAACACTAAATTGTTCCTTGTACTATAGTGCATTTTATAACCTAGAATCATTTCTATTACCTTCACATGTTGACATCTAGTGTATGACAAGGTCATGCCTCTTTTGTCCTATTTTGTGTTAGTGTTTTTTTCACCTCCTTCTTGACCATATTAGTGTCAACTAGTATTATGCCATCATTGTCTAAATGAATAACTAGATGAATTAGTTCTTTATTTATCATGAATGGTTGATCACCTCTCAGGAAGAATATATCATATTGGTGAAAGAGAACCTACTCTAGACTCATAAAATAAGGCGCCTAAGAGTCCTAAACATTCTACTTAGGTTAGTTAGGCACATTGATCTAGTTGTAAGGCCTAGTTCCAAAATTAGGCATAATTATGAGCCCCTGGCTAACTAAGGTAAAAAATGGTCAATAAGCCCAAAATTCACAGGATTCTAGGTTTTTCCATGTTTTTATTTAGATCCATGTTGGATCACTTGCATAATTTTTGGACCAAGTGTGGTCACTAGATTTGCAATTTTGCAAATTTTGCAAAAGTTTGTCAAAAAGTTGTCAGCAACTTTTGAGCAACTTTCTTAAAAGTTATCAAAACATGTAAATTTTTTCTCCCAATGGCTAAGATAGTTTGAATTGGTCATATAACTATTAGGAATGCCCTAAAAATCCCTCATAGGTGGGTGGTAAGAAGAATAATGTATTTTGGCATTTCAAATCAATAAAGAAAATAGTATTTCTCTGTAAAACCCGTGTTTTTGGCCATTGTATAGATTTTTATGGATGTGAGGGCATGTTTCAATGAATCCAAGAGTTGGATCATTGAGTCTATTTCATATTTCAACAAGTCTCATGTATTGATCTACTATGGGTTGAGAGATATCAATTTTTTACTCTCGTTGCCTAGGATTTAGTCTTAAAATCAGCATTCCTCATAGGGCTTGATAGTTTGGGCACATTCCACCATAGGAAATTGATGACCCTTGGTGGAATACAATTAATTTCAATGTAATTTGATATTTTTCAGGTTATTTGTTATCAAATGTAGAGGGCTAGGTTTGCCACCATACCCTAGGTGTGCATCCCTATGTGTAAACCAAACAACATTTAAGGATAGTCCTTCTTAGATTTTGATTGGGGATTCATCAAGGATTGAAACCTTGGATTTTTGGTTACTTTACATGCCCACACATGTCTCCATAATTTTTTTGAGGTTCCCATAGGAAAAAGAGTACTTGTAGTGTAAATGGAGCCCTAATTAGGCCTATCAACCAGGTCTAATGTTGCAACAATCGCAACCTCTATACATTTCCATCCTTTGGTGCTCAAGAATGTTTCATAAAACCCAAAATGGTATTAAAATATATATTCAAGATACCATCTTGTTTGGAAACATTCAAACTTATGTTCCATTTTCATTCTAGGAAGGGCTACAAGCCAAAAACTTGGGTTGTGAAGCAACTTGATGCTATGTGTTGTTTTTTATGGAAAGAACCATCAAATCCTTGTGGGTAAGACCTAAATAGGCCAAAATAGTGATTTTAGGTCACCCCTAGTCTTTGCATCCACTTTTTAGGGTTTGATCCCTCTTTTTGTTAAGGGAATCCAACAGTGCATTTGTGAGTTTTGGTACTTAGGACCTTGGTAAGCCTAGTAATTAGGTTACCTTGTCTTGTAGGGTCTTGATAACCTTCTTTAAGCCCACTTCCATACCTATGATAGGTATTTGGCAATTGGACCCTTCACCTTGGGTGTTGAGGGATTTGGGAACATCATCATTTCTTGCTATTTGAAGGTTTCCACTGTCCACTACTGCATCAAGTGGTATCAGAGCCATGTTTGATCCTGAGAATGAGGAGATCCCTACAAGGGTCACAAAAAGTTAGTTAGCAAAGATGGTGAGAGAGAAAATGGCTACAAATAAGGCCTTAACTAAGAGGCTTCAAGAACTTGAGAAGAAGCATGATGACAAAGACAAAGAAGATGGGTTTGAAGATGAAGAAGGGACTGAAGAAGAGGAGAATGGATCTAAACAATGCATCCCTGCAAACCAAAGGCCTCTCATAGATGCCTTGAAGTCCATTGGAAGGAGAACCATGGAGGAGAAGATAGATTTGCCAATTTTCAATGGCAAGATGAATTCAGATTTAGCCTTGAATTGGATAGAGGCTTTGACCACATTCATTGAATGTGAGGACATCCCTAAAAAACAAAGGCTAAAAGTGGAAAGATCCAAGTTGAAGGGGGCATCCCTAACTTGGTGGTACTTCATCCAAACAAAGAGGGTGAAGAATGCAAAGAACATGATCAATTCATGGAATAGAATGATATCCTTGATTAGAGAGACATATGTACCTAAGGATTATGGGGTACAATGTCGTAGGAGGAAAGCTTGAAATAGAAGGACATGGATGTAGGCTCATACACTAAGGAGTTCCTAAAACTATGTATGAAGACCAATATGGTAGAAGATGAGGAAGATAAATTAGCAAGGTACATGAATAGCTTGAAGGTGCCCATTCAAGAGGAACTGAGCCTACATTTCCCTACCATAGTCAATAAGTGCTATCAAATGGTGCTCAAGGTAGAGGAAAAATGGAAGAGAAATCAATACTTTGGCAAAGGGAAGAGCAATGATAGTTGGAGGAATTTTAGAGGCAAGGGAAACTCTTGGAACAAGGGACAAAGTAGTGGCAGCAGTAGAAAGATCCCTAACCAAGGAGATAAAGAAAATAATGACTCTAATTCAAGAGGAAACTATAGAGGAAGAAGGCCTTTCAATAGAGGAAGGAAAAATGTAGGAGGAAGTAATGGACCATTGAAATTCTTTTATTGCAACCAATAGGGATACCATGCAGGAAGATGCCTTGAGAAGAGGAACAACAACAACCAAGGTGAGAGGAGAGCAACACTTGTCCAAGAAAATAAGCAAGAAGACAATGTTGATGCTAGAGAATTGGAACCAGAAGAAGGAGCATGCTTGATGATGAGGCATGTCTTCCTTCAAGTACCACAAACCCAAGAACCTCCACAAAGGAAGAATCTCTTCAAGACAAAGATCAAATTTCATGGAAAGCTATACAATCTCCTTATAGATTCTAGTTCAATTGAAAATCTTATATCTTGTCAAATGGTTCAGGACCTACCTAAGAAGCCACACCCTTACCCCTATCATGTTTCATGGTTAACCAAAGGCCAAAAAACTTTAGTCATAGAACAAGCTTGGGTAGATTTTTTTATTTCTAATTTCAAGGAGAAGGTCTTTTTTGATGGGGTTGAAATGGATGCCTCACAAATCCTTTTAGTTAGGCTCTAGAAATTTGATGTTGATGTCATACATCATTGTAGGAAGAACACCTACTCCATCACTAAAGATGGGAAGACCTTCACTATAAAGCCCCTACCAGATAGAAAATTTGAAAAGGAACCTACTATGATTATCACAGGAGAAAAAGAGATTTTAAAACCCTTGAAATAATTTGATATGGAGCCATTTATCTTAATCTAAAAGCCCAAAGATAACATAGGGTCAGGTCAAAAAAGCCCACACCTAATGAAGTTGTAAAACTATTGCAAAAATATAAAGATGTAACTGCTAGTGACTTGCCCACTAGCCTCCCTCCCATTAGGGACATTAGTCATTAAATAGACGTCATACTAGGCTCATCCTTGCCTAATAAGGAACCATATAAAATGACACCATTGTAGCATGCAGAGATTGCAAAATAGGTTATTGAATTGTTGGAAAGAGGGCTCATCTAAAAGAGTCTTAGTCCTTGTGTTGTACCTTCAATTTTGGCCCCTAAAAAGGATTGCAAATGGAGGTTATGTACTAAAAAAAAGGCCCTAAACAAAATCACAATAAGGTACAAGTTCCCCATGCTAAGGATTGAGGACCTATTGGATCAACTAGGAGGTGCTTGCTACTTCACCAAGATAGACTTAAAGTCTAGTTACCATCAAATCAGAATCAAGCCAGGAGATGAATGGAAAACAATATTCAAGACTACTAAAGGTTTTCTTGAATGGTTAGTAATGCCTTTTGGTTTAAGAAATGCCCCTAGCACTTTTATGAGGCTTATGAATGAGATATTCATTGATTTTATTGGAAAATTTGTTGTAATTTACCTTGATGACATACTAATATTCACTCATAGCAAGGAAGACCATCTTGATCATGTAAAATAGGCACTAAGAAGATTCCATCAACACAAGTTGGTAATTAACTTGGAAAAATGTATGTTTATGAAGAAGGAACTTGTGTTCCTAGGTTTTGTAATCTCACAAGGTACCCTCAAGATGGATCCTGAGAAGGTAGATGCAATCATTAATTGGCCTCCACCAAAGAATTAAGGTGATGTAAGAAGCTTCCATGGGCTTTCAACTTTCTATAGGAATTTTACTAAAAAATTTAGTCATGTGTGTGCACCAATGCTTGAAAGAATAAAGGGTAGAAAGAAGACTAAGTTCTCATGGACAAAGGAAGCCAATGATGCATTCCAATACTTGAAGAATAGGGTCTCTCAATATCATATCTTGGTCCTCCCTAATTTTAATAAAGTCTTCACTATGGAGACAGATGCAAGCAATTTGGCTATAGGTGCAGTCCTAAGACAAGAAGGAAAACCAGTTCCTTTCTTTTTAGAGAAATTGAATGAGGCTAAGAGGAAGTACTCTACATATGACCTAGAGCTCTATGCCATGGTCCAAGCCCTCAAGAAATGGAGACACTACTTGATTCCAAAATATTTTTTTGTCTACATGAACAATCATGCATTAAGCTTCCTAAATTCACAAGAAAAACTTTCAAACAAGCATCTTAAATGGGTAGAACAATTGCAAGCCTATACCTTCAACATTAAGCATCAAAAGTGTGTATCAAACAAGGTTGATGATGATCTAAGTAGGAGGATTGGTCTTATTGAAAAAGTTCAACTACAAAGTGTGGCCATTGAGTTCCTCAAACAATTGTACCCAAATGACCCTAATTTTGCATAAATATATCAAATTTGCACAAAGATGGAGGGCGATTACCATACTAATTTTTTCTAAATATCTAATTTAGAATGGCCTTCTATTCAAGGGAGCACAATTATGCATACCAAAGTGTTTAATGAGAGAAAATATAATCAAAGAAAAGCATTGTGGTGGCCTAGGAGGTCACTTTGGCATTGACAAGACAACAGACATGGTGAGGAGAAGTTATTTTTGGCCCAAGTTGAACAATGAAGTTAAGAAATTCATTGAATGTTGTACCATTTGTGAACAAGCTAAAGGGATGAGAAAAAATCAAGGGCTCTACCAACCCTTACCAATCCCTTCAAGAACTTGGGAATCCATATCAATGGATTTCATCATGGGACTACCCAAAACCAAGCAAGGATGTGATAGTGTATTTGTCATTGTAGATAGATTCAGCAAGATGCCCCACTTTGTGCCATGTAAGAGCACAAATGATGCATCTCATATAGGCAATCTCTTCTTCAAGTAAGTAGTTAGAATTCATGGCTTGCCTTAGAAAATCATATCAAAAAGAGATTTAAAATTTCAAGGGCACTTTTGGAGGACACTCTTCAAGAAGTTGGGTACAAATCTCACCTATAGTTATATCTATCACCCACAAATAGATGGGTAGACTGAGGTAGTGAACAGGTCCCTAGGAAATCTCCTAAGATGCCTAACCAAGCAATACTCACAAAGTTAGGATACAATCCTACCCCAAGTAGAGTTTTCCTTTAATGACTCTATTAATAGATCAATAGGTAAAACTCCATTCCAAGTAGTATATGGTTTGCACCCCAAGGGACCGTTGGATCTGATGGAACTTCCCTCTAATTTTAAAAGTAGTGCTCAATGCCAAGAATTGGAAAAAATCATTGAAAAGGTACAAAAGCAAGTGAAGGAAACTTTTCAAAAGTCTACCATGAAGTACAAAGAAAATGTTGAAAAGAGAAGGAGAGAGGTCCTCTTCAAAGCGGGAGATAGAGTTTGGGCTTTTCTAAGGAAGGAGAGACTACCTAAGGGAAGGTACTCCAAGCTACAAATGAAGAAAGTAGGCCCCTATTGCATACTTTAAAAAATAGGGGATAATGCCTATGAAATCTCCCTTCCTCCAACTTTGTAGATCTCCCCCATATTTAATGTGGCATATCTCACTCTATATAAGGCTGCAACAGATTCATCAAATCAGCAAGATAAAGATATCAATGATGAAGATTATGTTACCAATCTTCCACCAAGAAAACTTGTGGAGTTAGAATAAATCTTGGACATAAAGCTATAAAATCATACCATAACTAAGAACAGCAAGCAATACTTAGTTAAATGGAAGGGCCTTCCCAACATAGATGCTACTTGGCTAATAGAAGACCAAATCAAACAACATGGCACTTTAGTGGATTTGCTACCCTCAAGTATGGACTTGAGTTTTAAAACTCAAGGGGTGTATGGTGCACCTACTCTAGACTCATCAAATAAGGCACCTAAGATTCCTAAACATTCTACTTAGTTTAGTTAGGCACATTGATCTAGTTGTAAGGCCTAGTTCAAAGATTAGGCATAATTTTGAGCCCCTGGCTAGCTAAGGTAAAAAATGGTCAATAAGCCCAAAATTAATAGGATTCCAGATTTTTCCATGTTTTTAATATTTATATCCGTGTTGGATCACTTGCATAATGTTTGGACCAAGTTTGGTCACTAAATTTGTAATTTTGCAAATTTTGCAAAAGTTGCTCAAAAAGTTATCAACAACTTTCTTAAAAGTTGTCAATACATGTAATTGTTTCTCCCAAGGGCAAGGATAGTTTGAACCGGTCATGTAACCATTGGTAATTCCCTACAAAGCCCTCATAGGTGGGTGGTAGGAAGAATAATTTATTTTGGAATTTCAAATCAATAAAGAAAATAGTATTTATCTGCAAAACCCATGTTTTTCGCCATTGTAAAAATGTGAGGGCATGTGTCAATGATTCTAGGAGTTGGAGCATTGAGTCTATTTCATTTTTCAACAAGTCTCATGTATTGATCTATTATATTTTGAGAGATATCAAGTTTTTACTCTTGAAGCCTAAGATTCAACCTTAAAATCAGCATTCCTCATAGGGCTTTATAGTTTAGACACATTCCACCATGGGAAATTGATGCCCCTTGGTAGAATACAATTATTTTCAATGTCATTTGATATTTTTTAGGTTAGTTGTTATCAAATGCAGAGGGCTAGATTTGCCACCATACCCTAGGCGTGCATCCCTAAGTGTACACCAAACAACATTTAAGGACAGCCCTTAGATTTTGATTGGGGATTCATCAAGGCTTGAAACCTTGGGTTTTTGGTTAATTTATATTCCCACACATGTCTCCATACTTTTTTTGAGTTTTTCCATAGGAAAAAGAGTACTTGTAGTGTAAATGGAGCCCTAATTAAGCTTATCAAACCGGTCTAATCTTGCAACAACAACAACCTCTATACATTTCCATCCTTTGGTGCTTAGGCATGTTTCATAAAACCAAAAAGGGTAGTAGAATATTTGGTCAAGATACCATCTTTTTTGGAAACATTCAAACTTATGTTCCATTTTCATTCTAGGAAGGACTACAAGCCAAAACCTTGGATTGTGAAGCAATTTGATGTTATGGGTTATTCTTGATAGAAAGAACCATTGAATCCTTGTGAGTAAGACCTAAATAGGCTATAATAGTGATTGTAGGCTACCCCTGGTCATTTTATCCACTTTTTGGGGTTTGATCCCTCTTTTTGTTAAGGGAATCCAATAGTGCATTTCTAAGTTTTGGTGCTTAGGACCTTGGTAAGCCTAGTGATTAGGTTACCTTGTCTTTTAGGGTTGTGATAACCCTCTTTAAGCCCTCTTCCATACTTGTGATAGGTATTTGAAACTTGGACCCTTCACCTTGGGTGTTGAGGGATTTGGGAACATGATCATTTCTTGTTATTTGAAGGCTTCCACTATCCACTGTTGCGTCACATATATTCTTCTCAAAACAATATTTATTTATTCTGGCTTTTAAAACTCTCCATAGTCCATGTATCAAAGTATGTTTAGGTTTCAACATGTTGGAACTAAGGTTTCAAGGTATTATCTTCCATATATATCTTACTAAGGTCTTTTCATGAGTTCTTATTGCCTATGATCTCAAATTTATAGTGTATATAAGTCCTTATGTCCACTATGTGTAATACTCCTTTAAGAATTTGTGAAAGCACACCCTCAAGGTCATCTTCCATAGATTTAAGTAAGTGTTTCTTAAATTGGTAATGGGGTCTACCATTAAAATTATAAAGTTGATGCTTATCCATGAATTAACTAGTCAAACAACAACTCAAATTATTTCCAATCAAATGCTCACAATGCTTAAAATACCAAAAAATTGATCATGTTTACGGATTTCACAAACAACCTTAAAAACTCTACAATCTCCTTGAAAGCCCTTAGCTCTGGCTCTCTTTGATGTCTCAAATGGTGATAATGAACTACTTTTTACCCTTTAAATCCTTAGAAATTACTTTTTCCATTGATACATTCTAAAGCATAGTACAAAATTTTGATAACCTTTATCAGTAAATGCTCAAATTGATGATGAATATCCAAGACTTAACATAAACTCTTACAAACATATATAGGATCCAGAATGCCTTACATACCTCATATTAACTTTGCATACCTTTATTCATCAAATTTTGGGTCTGATGATTCCTCGGTGAAGCACTCCCCCTATAGCTGTAATAGATATTTAGATTGAAGATGAGGGTCTGATGCTTGACATTGCTTCCCCTTTTTTCTCTATATTAACTTGATCTTTTTCCTTTCATACCTTGTTGTTGATAACATTTCCTTCCTTCACAAAAGTTTTATCAATGCTTTCATTTTTTGTTTTACTAACATTATTCTTCCTTCTTCCAACATTATTATTCCTTCTACTATTATATGCTATCATGTTGGTTATAAAACCATTAAGTTTTCAATATCTTGGTACTGACCCAAATTATTGAAATTATAACATGTAATAAAATATTTTTTGTACCTTGGTCCACTCTAGTTAACTTGCAATCTACAATGTCTGCTTGTGTCCAAAGTTATTATGTTTGTAGCATATGACACCATTGTTTATGAAATTGTTTAATCCCAAAGGTCTTCTTGTTGTCATGTTAGGTCTTTCATTCTCTCTCCTATTATATTGTTTATTAGATTTCTCTAATTCATATAATTTGTGTCCATAAATCCAACAATTGAAACAATATCTAGTAAATGGTTTAGTCTATTTATTACCTCTGCAATATTTCTTCATGTGTCCATACTTGTTACAAGCATACCATCTTCCTTTGAATGATTTCCGTTGTAATTTAGGCTCCCCAATTTTATATTTTATTTGTTTAGGATCTTGTGCATATTCTTCCTCATTCATGCTTTCAAGTTCCTTAGAGCATTCACCTTCCATATATCCAATCCTTTCCACATCTCCCTTAGGCTTTTGTTGCATTAATTGTTCATCAATTTCATTAGCACTTGTATATATCAAGATCTAACTTAGTCTCAACAAGCTCACCCTTCACAATATTAGTGTACCTATTAAGTTCCTTGTACTTAAGGTTTAAATCATCAAGTTTAAATTTTAATTTTTTATTCTAAGTGTTCATATTCTTGCATTCACTAGCTTTACCTTTTAGATTTGCTTAAAGTTTATATTTTTCCATATTTTCTTTCATCTATTACCTTAACCAACTAAAGTGAAGTGACTTCAAGCTCACGTTTGAGTGCTTCATTTTTCTTCTTGAGTTTTGTAATCATATATGATTCATTGTCTAACTTAGTATCCTTGACCTTTTAAGTCATCTCTTTCTTTTTAGTCCTTGAGACTGATATAATCTTGTGCATCCTTGAGTTTAATTTTTAATCTTTCTTTTTCCTCTAAGTGTTGCATGAAAATTTCTTTTAAAATTTATCAATACCTATCTCTAGTTGTTAAACTTATTTTGATCAACTTAGCTCTGATACCAATTGTTAGAAATAGAGAATATTGAGAGAGGATTGGGGGGGGGGGGGGGGGGGGGTGAATCAATATTCCGTCACTTTTTAATTCAATTATATATTTTATCACTTAAACATATGCATAAGTAAATAAACTAAAAAATAAAGTACACATCACCGTAAAACTCATAAAACTAGGGAAACCTTAGCCAATGGATAACCTTGGTGGTTATGGTACCCACAAGAAATATACTAATTTGAAAGTTCTTCATAAGGAAAGTTGACCCTACTAGGAGTTTATTACATACATTTAGTACATGAGTCCTTGTTAGAGGACTATGAATTTTTAGAGGTCTCAACCTTATTAGGAGTTGTATTACAATGGACCTCACTTCTCGTACAATGATATACAGTATATACAATGATTTATATGTATTATACCAAAATTGATTGTATTGGTATATTCAATATATGATTAGTCTTTTTTTTATTTTGCATATGATCATGCCCATGCAACATTTGATAACATCTAACCATTAAAACACCAATGTATACCACCATTAATCTTACATATCATAAACATAGAATGGCATACTTCACATTATCAAAACATCCTTATTATATACCCTTTTGATTATCCTATCCAATCAGCCTTCAAGACAAAATGTGTAAACACTTATCCTAAACATTTTATGAAAACCTACTAACTGAGGGTTAACATATAGGATGTTATACCTATATTTCAAGTAATTAAATTGACAAGGCAATTCAATTCCTTAAGCCAAAATGTCTAATCTCTTCCTTATATTTTGTACTATGTTATACAAACATGTCTTCATGTTTTCAACCCAAAAAATGTTCCAATATATATCTTAACACTAGTGAACATAATTAAATCTTACAAATACTCCATTGTATCATAGTATAAAATTGTGGCCATTAATATTAATCTAGTGAAGCTCGCTAACTAAAATTGTACCTCTACTGACAGTATGTTTGTATCATACTTAGGCAACTTTCTCAATCAAAAAAAATAGAAACTTTACTTAAGTCTATGTGAACTTACTTATATGTAGTGTTTCCATAGATGACAACATCTATGCATTCATATTTTCCAACTTGCCAAAAATTATCTATGGTAAGGTAGTTGTCATGCCTACTGAAATTGAGCATAAGACACTTAGAATTGTATTAGAGCTTGAAATGGATTTATCTTTAGGACAAATAGATAAGATCATGCAACTCAATGCCCAAGATAAAATGAGAAAGTTAGGCCTATAGAAAATAGAGTTAGTGGAAAACCAAAGAAATAATTGACATGATAAGAAAATAAAGGAGAAGAATATTTTTCTTATAAATCAAACCTTGCTATTTGATTATAGATATCAAGATAACATGGGTAAGTTGTAGAATAAATGGTTAGGCCCATATGGTATCATTGAGGTCTTTGATAATAGTCAAGTGAAGTTGTCAACAATTAATATTGTATAGTTCCAATTAGTGGTAAATAGCCATGGACTTAATTATATCATAAGCCTACCACCAAATAAGATTTCTTACAGCAATTTGAAATTCATTAGGATGTCTTGAGTATTCTACAACATAAGCTACAAGACTTCATGATACATCTACTAAAAACAATTATTCAATTGTATTTTGTCTTTGATGTTACACAAAATGTCAAGTCTTTACCAATAATTCAATGATATTTGAGCTTACTCAAGCATTGAAGGTAGTTTCATGTGTATGTCGAGCATTCAAATTATAACCAAGTTCAGAGACAGTATTGATCGAGCTCAGTTGGCTAATGAAGTGAAGTCTATATTGACTAAGCTCGGTCGGTTATCAAAGGAAAGTCGCCATGAAGTCAGTATTGACTCAGTTGGGTCAGTTAATGAAGGGATCCTCTATGTTGACAAAGTACTCAATTTTGTATTAGCCGACTATCAGCATATTAAGTTTGATAAATTTATTGGTTAATACAAGTCAACTTAAGAGATGATAATTGTTTAATTAAAAGAGTATTCAAGGTGACTTGACAAGGTGAGTCATATGTATGAAAATTCAAGTTGAGGATTGAAATATGGAATTGAAGAACATGAACAAAGGAAGCAAAATTGAACGATATCTGTAAAGGGTAGAGCATTTGAGTTGACCGAGCTGCAAAGAACATTCTAATCAAGGAGGATCAAGTAATCAAGCTAGAATTGAAATCTGAATCAGCAATATTAGTTGCATCAACAATCAAGTCAATTCATTGTTACTCTCAAATAATTGTAGCTATAAATCAAATCTCATAATAGAGTTAGCCTAACAATGTTTCAAAAAATCCTCTAATAAGGTGGAATTTCTAGATTGAAGTGTCTAATGACCTCTAACAAGGCCACTACTAGTAGGGTGAATTAAATCCTTGAATAGGGTCACACCTAATTGTTTGTTTTGTAACCTTTAACAAGGTTGACTCCTAACATGGATCTATTTAGAAGAGTGAAAAATAGTAACTAGTTGCAATTGGTGGTTTTTCCAAATTGGGTTTCCACATTAAATCTTAGTGTCTGTTGTGTTCATTTTATTTCCTTTATGTTTTTGCAGCTATCTTAATAAAGGATAATCACATTAATATCTTAAGATCTATTTATATTTAGTGCTAACCAAGTGGTAGTAATATATTTAGAGTTTTAGATTAAGGTAAAATCAGGTTTTGAAGGGACCCGAAACCCTTAACAATAGAAAAAGATATTCAACTAATTCCACCAGGAGATCACACTATTGAAAACCGAAAAAAAAAACACAAAATTAGGTTACCTGAAACCATAGAATGTAGCCAAAAAATATGACCAAGTTTTACAAGGACCTAGAACCTACAAGTTACATAGTTCAAAATGAAAACAAAAAACAAGGAGACAAAGAAGCTACTGCAATTCCTTAATAATCTTTACAACCTCTTTACCCACATCAACTGTAATAAGAATAGCATCAGCAAGGGTAAGACCAGTTCCAGCAACATCCTCTGTAGCTTTTTCCTCTACAGCCTTCTTCTACAAGCTTAATTTGGTCATTTTTTTGGGTCCTCCCAAAGACACGACCTCATTTTTCTTCTTCCCCAAACTTGCCGCAGCTGCAAACAGACTTGAAGTCACTTGCTCCATTTTGTTTCCACTTTTCTTTATCAGGTGCTGAAGGTCTTATTTGTATTCCTTCATTTTTCCAAGTATATTTCCCACCTGGGCTTCCAACATCACAGGTTTGTCCCAGTCATTCTCATGGTCCTTGTGCACTTTACCCAAAAAAAATTTTATTTTCATAATCTCATTGTAAATCTAGGAATCACCACAAAGAGGGGAATCAAATTTCATTTTAGCGGTATCAAGGAAATTGTGCATAGCCCCCATAGTCGGGTCATCCATCTTCTTTTCCATAGGGTTCTCCATACCCTTAGCTTCTTCTTCTCCCAATTCTTTCTCTTTACCCCCCTCCTCCTCCACATTTTCCTCTCCAACTATGCCCTAAATAGTAACCTCATTACCAATATTGCTCAACCCTTCATTTTTATCAAGACTCTCCTCCTCGTCATCCTTCTTAGTCTCATTTTTACTAGTAGGATAATCCCCCAAATTGGAACTAATATCCCCCATCTCCGTGTCTTCCTCAGTCTCCAAATTTTTGTCCTTGGTCTCCACATTTTTATCCTCATTATTATTGGAGGATTCAGTAGTTTCCTCTTTATTTATTTGGTGTGTACCCTTGATCATTAATTCCTTTTTCACACTCTATCCTACATCCCTTTTACTCTTTTTGGACTGAGAATTAGTCTTAGTCCCCCTTTTCCTCTCTGAAATTGGAGAAGCAATCGATTTATTCTTGCAGTAATTCTCAATTAAGAGAATAAGGCCTTCATGAAGGATGGGATGGGTTTCTTTCTTCTTATGGGCATATAGGCTTTGTAATACAAAAAAATTCAAATAGAAAGGAAATGAAATCCTATCTTTATGACAGAAGTGGTTCAGAAAAACAAAATGGAACTTATGGACTCTTTTAGATCTTCCATCTAAGATGAAATACTTTCGACTACAAGATAAAACATCTCTCCAAATTACCTTAATCTGTTTGAGCTCATAGAAGTCCCCATTCTTCTCTAGCTTTTTCTCTTCCTCCTCCATTTTTGGAAAAAATTTGAAGATAGCATTAGAGATGGTCGTTTCCTTGCTAAATTTCATTCACTCCTTCGGAAGACTAGTTACTTCAGCAATAAAATCCTCTATGACCCCTTGTAGAACAACCCTTTCTTTGAACCAGTAATTGAAGAAAGCTTGTGTTATGTGTGGTTTAAACCCATGCAAATGCTCTAGGTAAGGAGTCACCTTTCCTTTCTCAAGAATTTTCCATGTTGAAGCTTTCCCCTTCCAATATTTATAGTTATTGGGCTCTTGTTTCCTTGGCTCTCTCCCCATTTTTGTGCGCAGACTGAAAATTGACAGAGAAGCAATCTCCAGTAAAAAGGACAAAATGAAGAAAACCAAAAGCGTTGCTAAAGTTAACCAAAATTTAATTAATATTCCTTCGTACTGTGTCTAGATAATAATGGTATTAAAGTACAATCTTGGGATTATAACACACCCCTCCATAGGCCCACTTTTAATAATCTTTAAATTACTAATCTTGGAAGATCTTTCCCTTTGTCACATATGTACTATCATAATTAATGAGCAATTTTAAAACCACATTAGATCTGAGGTCATTATGCCAACTCAACATACTATCCCCTTGCACTGCCCTGTTGGCAATCTAGTCAGCAACAGTGTTACCCTCATAATAGGAATGTAAAAAAATGACCTTTTCAAAATTAGTCATTAGGGATTTGGTTTCCATTATACTATCTTCTATAGTCCAAGTACTTGGGGTTTCTTCATTGAGCATATTAATTATGTTCAAGGAGTCACCTTCCAACCAAAGATACCTATTTCTAGTTTTCACTACCAATCTCATGGTATAAAGGGTAGTTGTGGCTTCAGCTCTATGACTTGTAGAAATACTATTTGGAATTGCTATAGCATCTATAGCATTACCAAAATGATCCCTTATGATTCCTCCACACCCAACTTTTTCAGGGGTGCCCTTAGCAGCCCCATCAAAGTTCCCCTTTATCCAACCCAATGGGGGGGCCTTCCATTTGACATTTGCTCTTTTATCCTCCACTTTGTTCTTAAGGCCAATATTTTGGATTGGACTATCAATCAAGAAAGCATAAGGGACATTTTTTTGAGCTTTAAAATTTTCCTTTATAGCTCCAATGATGTTTTGACCAAGGACCCAATCAGGTATTTATTTCTCTTAAAAATTCTATTATTTCTTTCTTTCCAGATTCCCCACCACAAATGAGGGAGAGTAATATTCCATAGAAATTCCACATTACTATCCTTCTTCGGGAAAATCCAACTCTAGAAACAATGCTCAATTTTATTATGATGAACCCAAGCTATATTCAAAAAAATAAGCATGTTGTTCCACACATTTTGGCTATAATTACAGTTCAAAAAAAAATGATCCCTATCCTCCAAATCATTCTTGCATAGACAACATCGGTTGACCACTTTATCTCTCTTTTTTGCAAATTATCCTAGGTCAAAATTTTATTCTATAAAAGAATCCAATAAAAGATATTGATCTTTGGAGTTAGGCCTTTGATCCAAGCTTTTGACCATAAAGGACTAGGTCTTTTATCTTTAGATCTGAAAATAGAAGAGACTTTGAAATTCCCATTAGCATCATTCCTCCATATCATTCTGTCCTCCTTATAGGGATTCAAATAGTGAGCATTCAGCATAATCTAGATGTTGTTAAAAACTTGGTTAATGTTTGTAAGGCTGACCCAACTATTATTGACCCAGTAATTACTCACAAAAGAACCATATAACTGCTTAAATTGTTCAATGAAATTCCTATCCTCAAAGTCATCAATCAGCAGAAGATCCAAAATTTGGGAATCTTCCCATAATTTGATCTTCTACCCATTACCAGCTTTCCAAGAGCACCCATCACTTAGGATAGACTTAGCACCTTGCACTGCCCACCATATAGAAAAAGGGGAAATAACATTAGGATACTTTAAGAAATTAGAAAGAGAAGGGGCATCATAGAGATATTTATGTTTCCATATGGAACTCCATTCCTTGTTATCATGATACACTCTCCATCCTTGCTTCACAAGAAGAGCTTTATTCATACTTCGGATAGTCCTTATTCCTAATCCACCATCACAAATTGGCTTACAAATCTAATCCCAAACAATCAGAGCCATTCTCTTCTTTTCCTCAGAGCCCGACTAGAGAAAGTTTCTTTGGATTTTGTCAAGGGAGTCAGCATATTTGGCAAGAATTTTGAAAAGGCTCAAAGCATAAGTAGGTATACTTTGAAGGCAAGCTTTGAGAAGAGTTACCTTACTAGCTTAACTCAACCAATTTCCCTTCCATCCAACAAGTTTCTTAGAAAACTTTTTAATAATGTCTTCCCAAAAGGAGTCAAGGGCATTAAGTCCCAAGGGAATGCCAAGATAAGAATAAGGAAAGGAACCAATGGAGCAACCAAGAATTCTAACAATTTTATTTTGTCAAGACACAAGGGTATTCACAAAGAACAAGGAACTTTTATTCCAATTAATCAACTATCTTGAAGCCGAGCAATAGAGGTTAAGAGCTTTTTTCAAATTCCTGGCTTTCCTTACAGCTACTTTACCCATAAAAATAGTGTCATCAACAAACTGACCATGAAAGAAGATAAGGGGCTATGAAGATGGTTGTAATCCCTTAATGTCACCATCCAAAACCAATTTCCCAATATACCCTCCTAAGTAGTCTGCCATAATAGTGAAGAGAATAGGGGATAACGGGTCTCCCTACCTCAAACCTCTAGAGGGATTAAAAAAATCAGAAGAGCACCCATTAACCAAAACAACAATCGAAAAATTTGTTATGAGCTAAAGGACCATCCTCACAATATTAGAATTAAAATCAAAAGCCAATAACACCTTTTCAAGAAAGGTCCACTCCACTCTATCATAGGCTTTTGCAATATCAATTTTCAAGATGAAACCCTAGTTATTAGAACAAGATAAAGAATGGATATTCTCATGCACAACAATGATAGAGTTCAAAATTTGTCTACCTAGAATGAAGCCATTTTGTTGTTCAGCAATAATATCTGAGAGCACCTGTAGCAGTCTAGAAGTGAAGACCTTTGAAATGATCTTGTAAAAAGAATTGCATAAACTTATAGGCCTAAATTGGTCCGGAGAGTCAACACCCACCTTTTTAAGAATAAGGCAAAGAAAAGTAGAGTTAACCTCTTTCAGCATTCTCTTTGCCCCAAAAAACTCCTTGATAGCACAACAAACATCCTTCCCAACCAGATTCCACATAGTTTGAAAAAAGAACATAGGAAATCCATCCGGACTAGGAGATTTGTCCCCTCCTAAGGAGGAAACAACTTGATAAATTTCCATATCATTTGGAATAGATCCCAGCATCTTGTTTTGATCTCTAGAAACCAAAGAAGGAATGACACTTAGAATTTCATCGTGGTTAAGAGGGTCAATGTTAGGATCAGTAGTCATTAGGGAAGCAAAGAAAGAGACCATTTCCTTCATTATATCCTTTTCCTCACAAATTTTCCTACTATCTTTCATTAATTTTGAAATGTGTGTTTTAGCCCTATGCTGTAGAGTAGAAAGGTGAAAGAACCAAAAATTTTTATCCCCTTCCTTCAACCATACAAGTCTGGACCTCTCCCTCTAATAGAGTTCCTCCTTAGTGACAATGTCATGGTACTCAACCAATTTTCCATTTTCTTCTCTAGCCAGATCAGGGATATACCCTTCCTTCTGTATCCTATCCTATATAATAGTCAATTCTTCCTTTATTTTAGGTTTGATCTCCAAAATGTTCCCAAAGCATCTTTTATTCTAGATTCTAGCCTCCCTTTTAACATTCATACGTTTAGAAGCCACTTTATAAAGAGCAGTTCCATCAACTACAATGTTCCACCATTCCTCCAATTTTCTTTTAAAAAGTGGATGCTGCATCCACATTTTTTCAAATCTGAATGGATAATTTTTCTTCGAATTTGCCTTAACAGCAGTAAAAATCAAAGGAAAATGGTTCGATCCAACTTTTTAGGAAGCCTCCAATTTACAAATAAATTCATTGGTCCAGTCTAGAGATATCAAAGCCCTATCCAATCGAGCTTGAATACATTCATTGCCAACCCTTTTGTTTTTCCAAGTGAACTCTAAACCATGGAGATCCATATCTAGAAGCCCCTCATTATTGATAAATTCCAATAAATCCAGCCTCCCCTCAAGCTAACTAGCATTACCACCTTTTTTCTCTTGGTCATAGAGAGGAACATTAAAATCACCCATAAAGATCCATCTTCCATTTTGCTCTTTATTCTTAATATTAGATAAAGTAGTCCAAGCCTTTTTCCTTGAATTTCTAGTATTAGGGGCATACATATTGATAATATACCATTCAAAATTCTGGAAAAGGTTAGTCATTTTGACCACCATGAAGTGCTTGCTTTCCTTTAGAACTAATCTAGAAAGTAGGGATTTTTTCCAAAGAATAAAAGTTCCTCTTGAAGCCCCTTCCAAACTACTAGCCTTTAAACTATAACCCATGAAGGATTTAATATTTTCAGCTCCTTCCTTATCCATCTTTGTTTCCTGAATCAAAAAAAAATCTGGTTTTTGATCCCTAACAAAATTATGAACAATGTCCATTTTATGAATACTATTCATCCCCCTAATATTCCAAGTTATGATCTTCATGATAATTTTTTAGGGGTAAAGTCCAGAATAGTTGCATGTCTTCCATCCGCAATATTTTGTAGGCTTTCAATTTCTCTTGTCTTCCTTGAAGATCTTCTTCCTAGTTTTTCTGGTGTCCCCACATTTGGTTTTATCTTTGATTGTTGCTCCATCTTGTTGCTTTGGGTCTCAATCCTCTTTGAAATTGAGGGATTTTTCTTCTCAGTTTTTTTCCTCTGACTCTATTTTTGTTTTAGATCCTGCTCATCCAGGCTAATATGTTCAAGATCCACCTCATTCCCCAAAGGGATTTGGTCCTTACATTGAGGTATTTCAAGAGACTCGGATTCAAATCTTTGTATCTCAGAGATTTGGCCTTCTTCATTTTGCTAAATCTCAATAGCTTCTTCCTCCTTATGCATTTCTTGATCTTGCTCATTTAGAACTTCCAAGATTTCTCCTTCCTCTATATCCTCTTGATCATCAAGATCTTCCCATTCAAAGTCATTCTTTTGGTATATAACAATTTTCTTCATCGAATCAAGCACAAGATTTCCATTCTCTAGAAGATCAAGTCCCTCCTCCTGCTTTTTAGAATTCAAGGAATTCTTTTTACCTTTCTCAGTTTCAGATCCTGGTTTACTGGTCTTACCTTTACCATTCTGACCAGTAGTTTTTGGTTTCCAAATTTTCTTCTGAGTCTTAACCTCCTTCTTCCTGTCCTCCTAAAAAATCTTAGCTTGATTTTTACTTTTTTTAGGGCAGTTCTTAACCCAGTGACCCTATTTTTTATAGGCATAACAAATGTTTGGAAGATCCTCATAAGTAACTTCTTGGGTTCTTTTCCCTAATTTTGAAATTAGCTCCACCTTTTTAGGGAGGTTATTCAAATTAGCCATTTTCACATATAACCTAGCACTATTAATTTTTTATTTTGTGGTCGTAGCCTGATCAATAGCAATAAGTTCCCCAAAGGACCCCCCTATTCCTTTTAAGATGTTTTCATGCCAATATTCCAGAGGGAGGCCTGGCAACCTCACCCATATAGGAGTAGTTAAGAAAAAGGCATCAGATAAGTCCATGTGTGGCTCCCATTTCTTAATTGTGACAGAACTTTTGCCAAACATCCATGCTCCTCCACATAGAACCATATTCATGTCCTCCTTACACTTTTAAAAAAAAGACAAAAATCCATTCGCAATTGGGGCAATATCAACTTCACCTCAAATAACCCATTTTTGTTTCAACATATTTCTCAAGGTATCAATATTTGGTCTTGCCCCTATAAATTTACCAACTAGAGTATATTCCATTGAAGTTACAGAACAATCAACAATCTGATCAGGAATGTAGATTTGGAACTCACCTTTTTCCTAGCAGGATTTCAAAGTCATGAGAGGGAAAGAAGATTTACCACTAGGTTTCCTACTAAATAACGAAGCCCACATCCTTTGATCTTCTAGACCTTTCTGCCTATTATCTATTTTTCTACCTCGGGAAGCCTCAACATTTAGCACCTCAACTGGACTAGAGTCCTGACAAACCATGTGAGGGCTAGGTGACCAACCCAAAGAGGACTCTCAGACCCCATAAATCCCCAAGTCGTCCTCCTCTATAGACTTTTCTAGGGCATCCACACTGTGGTCGCTTATCCCACCTGGGTCCGTTCCCCCTGTAAGATTCTCCCCTTCCAAGTTCCTGCCCATTACTGCAACAGGCAATTCAAAAATGTTGAGATCCATCTTGGATAAATAGTTAGTTTTGGTGTAAAACTGAGTTACAAAAAAATATTTAGTGTTAGCTAAGTTATAGAAGGATTTGATTTGATATTGTGTTGACATTTTAAAAGGGAATTGGATTTGTTTTTGTAGTAACTAATTCACCCCTCCCCTCTCAGTTACTCCTTTCCACTTCCAACATCATCCCTTCAACATTTTTACATGTCATCATAATGAATACCTTTACATTTCATGGATGTACTTGATCTTTCAATAAAAATTTGATGTCATTTCATGCCACCTATTATCCAACTTCAGTTCACCTCCAATTTACTAAATAATTCCACTGCATTTCAAGTCAAAATGACATCAATGAGAGTATTATTCAACATGAACTATACTAATATGCATTTATTTCTTTAGTCACATCCATAAAACAAGGTACACATTTGTATTTATTTTTTATAGGATTATTTTTATTATGTCACAATTTGATAAATGTATATATTTTTCATATTTCTTAGTCTACATGTCCTCTCCAGTTCATGTATGTGGTCACATGTTCAACTTTTGATGGGGGGAGGGGCATGAGAATGTCTTATCCATTTCATGTCCATGTCACATATGCCTTAAGAAATTACATCAAATCATAATCAAGCCTACAATCAGTGTTCTTCATGTGACATCTTAAGCATTGAAAATGTTTTTCAAATATTTTCATATGTATCTTCTAATTAATTCTTCCTATTGCTAAGAAAATCTAGAAATGACTACCTTTATGATATTATTTTCCTTAATTCCTCAACTCTAGAATCTAAATCTAGAAATAACAGAGGGTTTTGTAAATCATAAACAATTTATATTGCATAAGGAATTGGTTGTAGGAAGGAATTGAAGTCTTTTAGAGGTCCATTTGAACAATTGTATAGGTTTTAAGTTGCTAGATATTTGGTCTTTCAGTATTTTGAAACTTTTGATAAAGGTTGATTTGTATGATGAGCTAGTGTGCAGGAAACAAACCAAGTGCATGGTTGATTTGTATTAGGAAGTTAAGCTTCTACTGTGCAATTGACAAATCAAGTGTGTAGTTGATTTGTATGATGAGTTAGTGTGCATGATTGGTATAGGATATTCAAAGACATCTCTAGTTGATATATTTTTATTTTTATGTATTGAACATTATTATTGAGTGAGTTATGAATGACTAAAGTGAAACAATCTTATCAAGTTGGTTAATTTATGATAGTTAGTGAATGATTTGGTTGGTTTATCAAATCTATGTTGTTTCAAGTGATGAAACTCATGATTTATGAGGTATACTAAGTTGTTGGATTGATATTAGAGTTGTGACTAATTTTCTTCACAAGAAGACATATTTTCAATTGATTCAATAGACTTTTAAAAGAAAAATGAAGAACATGTTGAATGTTTAAGTTTGATCATGAACGAGTAACATTAAGATTTTTTCTAGTAGATGTTTTGAGTTTGTGATATGGTTAATGATGTGAAAGCAAATAATTTTGAATTATCGGGTATACATTCAAGATTGTAATTGAATTTCTTTCAGCTACGTTGTTCATTGGAAAAAGTCAAAAGGATTGATATATGATGTTAGATCAATGCACAATGGAAGATGTTAATCATGTGGTAAAAAAATAGTAGATTAGGGTTTTGTAACACATTTTAGTCAAATTTGGTTGGATTTCCATGAGTAACACATTTACAATTTGGATTACCTAATAATGAAAAGTATATGTATATAGAATAGATTTATTTTGTAAGTGTGAGAGTGGCATTATCACTTGAAGTGGTTGTGTTATCAAGTTGATAGATGAATGTCTAGGAGGAGATGTAGATGGTGAACTAAAAATGATCTATAATAGAAATTGTGAAGAACTATTCCTATATCATTTCTACATGGTTAATCCTATCAAGTTGACAAGATAAAAGCCTCTGACAAGGTCACTTTTGATAACTTGAGTGGGATATTTAGTAGGATATGAAGTTAATTCTTTAAACTGGGTGGATCATAACTCAAAGTTATAAAATTCTTTCATAAGGTTACTCCTAATAGGGTCAGAGGTAAATCCCTTGACCAAGTGAATCCAAATAGGATTTTTCTTAACTGAACATTATTGTAAGCTCCTAATGGGGTTAATTTATAAATTGGTGATGCAGGGATGCTAGGAGTAACTAAGGCTAATAGGCACACTCAGCTACCCCAAACCACCATGCAAGAGTTCACACAATGGAAGCAAACACAAAAGAGAACAACACCATAGAGAGAGATAACAATATTCTTCATTAATTCATAAAAATATCATCATACATACCTAGTTGTAAGGCCTTCTAGGTTATGGCTAGATAAAAATACATTCATGATCTAAGATCCAGCTTCAAATTTGCACTTTCCAATTCTACTCTCCAATCCCCTCTTAAAATTGCTCTAGCTCTAAGCATAAACACTCTCTTTAAATACTGGCCAAAATGGTTTACAAATAATTCTAAAACATAGAGAAGCCACAAGTTAGATCTCAACAAATATTAAATACCCATCACGAAAATAAACATAACATAAATACTTGAAGAGCCACAAGTTGGTCTGTATCAGCAATTAAACATCTAGAAATCGATGTCCGAGAAAAAGCGTGATATCTCCTAGCTCTAATTGAATTAGAACTCATGCTTCAAATTTTGGGTAGTATTTAGGTCCTCTAAAACCCCTTAATTTCACAAAGGCCAATTCACCAAGGATAAGTGTGTGTCCATACCAAAAATCAAGCACAAAAAACTATCATGCAAAACTACCAGAAATTAATACTCCAAGAGAATTGTCATATCTCCCAACTTATGAGGAATTAGAACTTGCACCTTGGATAAAAGGAAGTAATCTAGGCCCTCTTCAATCCCTAAAAATAGAATCCTCTAATTCATTATAAAAAATTAGTTGCAAAATTTTCAACAGGCACCAAGAAACCATAAAAAACACAGTTCCAACAAGAAGGTAAAAATAGCTCAAACTTCAACCCAATCCATCCAATCTCTGTGAAATCATGAAGAAAGGTTCTGAAATGTGTCTCCAACACATCCCTAACCATGAAAATCATAACTCCGCCAAAATCCAAGCTCGATGCTCCTGCATCAGACTCCCTAAGTAAATAGAAAAGTATGTCCCATACTTTGATGCCCAAAGAAAGATTTGCAACCAACTTCATCTTTACCAAAGGCTTTCACTTCATCAAAGTCAATAGAAAAAATCTAAAAATCAACCATATATGCTTCATCCATTCAAAAATTATAATCTCATCCAACCAATCAACATATGAACTCAACAGAAAATCACAATGCTCCATCTGCAACTTGTCATCAACATCATCCATACTATCATCCTCATTTATGAAAACTAGATCAGCAATAATATTTAAATCATAAACTCAATCATCAACAATATATAAACTCAGATCCATCATACCAAAAGCATATAACTCCATAACATAGGAATCTTCCACCAAATCAACAGCAAATGAATCCATATCAAGAACATACAACAATAACCCTATGTCATCCATACTCATAATAGTATATATATTCATTCTTCTAGAAACATGTAAATCATCAACATCATCAAAATCCACATTAGTAGTAACTTCCATATCCTTCAACATCTCAATAGCAACATATAAGTTTAGATCCATATAAAGAACAATAACATCATGTAAATCCATATCAATAACACCTCTAAAACCCTCAACCATATTACTAACAAGTAAATCCATCTTTTTAACACAAGCAACATCCAAATCAACATCATTCATAATAGAATGAACATATAACTCTAGATCAACAGCAACAGATAAGTCCTCAATCACATCTATTCCAACATTAACATCCTTCTATTTAATAACATCTAATTCCTTACCAACATAAGTGAAACACTTCTCTTCAGCAATCTCATTGCGCACAACAAGATGCTCTACAATTCCCATGTTAGATCTATCCATCTGTTCATGAAACCCAAAAGATACTTCCTCCATTTTAGAAAAATCATCATGTACTTTCATGATCTATCTTCTTCTCTTCATAATCTCTTTAACTGGCCAACAAACCTTCTTTCAAATCCTTAGATTCCAACTCAAATTAAACTTTTCCACATCATTAGTCCTTTCATGTAAATCATCCCAAAAAGAATCATATTCATCAAAATGTCTTCTACGATTTTGTGTTAACTCAATAGCTTCTACTCCGATTGCAAGTTTCCTCATCATGTCCAATAAATCTGGATCAACATTTCTCCTTCCTTGAACCATCTTTACACATACAAACAATAATTGAATGGTGAGTCCTCTACAAGTGCAGGCCAAATCCACAAATCTGCCACCCTACACCAAATCGCCAACCAGCTAGGACTTAGTAATCAAAACCCTTCTCTGATAAAATTTGCCCAACCAAGGTTTTGGTACAAACTACTTCACTAGACAAATTAATTTATAGAAGCTAAAAGTCAGCTCTCAGCAAATATTAAATACCCATCATGAAAATAAACCTAACATTAAATACTTGAAGAGCCACAAGTCAGCCTACATCAACAATTAAATGTCTAGAAATTGATGTCCGAGTAAAATCGTGATATCTCCTAGCTCTGATTGAATTAGAAATTTTGCTTCAAAATTTGGGTAGTATTTAAGTCCTCTACAACCCCTTAATTGCACAAAGGCTGACTCACAAAGGATAAGTATGCATCCATACCAAAAGTCAAGCACAAAAAACTGTTGTGCAGAACTGCCAAAGATTGATACTCCAGGAGAATTCTCATATCTCCAAACTTATGAGGAATTATAATTTTTTCCTTGGATACAAGGAATTAACCTAGGCCCTCTTCAATCCTTGAAAATCACATCCTTTAATTCATTATTATAAATTAGTTACATGGCCTGCAACAAGCATCGAGAAACCAGAAAAACACAGTTCCAGCAGCAGAGTAAAAATAGCTCGAACTTCAACCCAATCCATCCAATCTCTATGAAATCATGAGGAAAGATTCTCCAATGTGTCTCCAACACATCCCTATTCATGAAAATCATAATTCCACCAAATTCCAAGCTCGATGCTCCTACATCAATTTCAAATATTTTTGAAGAGTACAAAATACTTGTGGGTATCGATTCCCACTATGACTTTTCCCTTTGACTAAGGGTTTCCACCATTAAAATATATGAGTTATTATGTTATTTTTGTGTATTATTTTATGTGTTTTTTTTTAATTTTCACAAGTTAACATGAATGGTTAGATGAATGGTTAGATGGTAAGTTCACTTTTGGTTAATTAGTTTTGATAAGTTGTAATTTGAGTTTTAAGTTAGTTGAAGTTGGTGATTACTGATTCAACATCCCCCCCTCCCTTAATGATCTGGGACCTTGGATATGATACCAATCTGTATTAGAGCATTGGTCCTCTTTATGAAATGTCTAAAAACTTTAGGAATAGATTAGGATGTTGAACAAGGAAAGTCATAAATTCTCTAAGAAGAACTTCTCAATTTGTTGTGATAGGACATATCTCTACATTTTAGAAATGGGCCCATAATACTAGACACATGTGGAAACCAAGTATACAAATTTGAATGGTCCTCTAAGTGAGGATGAGTTAAAAGTGGAGATAGAAAGCATACAGACCTTGAATATATAATTATAAGTACTCTATCCAATGTAGAATTTATCGATACTCACGAACTTAATAATGTTCTTGATGCTCAGAATCAACTTAAGTTAGTCTATGGTGGAGATGTTAATGTTTAATATTCTAGAATAAAATTTTGAAAGGACATAATGATGACATAAAAATGGTAAAAGGTGAAAAATTTTCTCGATATGTTCATAGATTTAAAGAGGTAGTTTCTGAAATAAATTTTTTTTAGTGAAGTGATTAAAGATGATATTGTGGTAAGTAGAATTTTGAGAACCTTTCTACTCATTTATGCAATAAGATTTTTTGCAATTCGAGAGTTGAGGATTTTAGTGAAATTTTTTTATTCATGGGATAATCTGTAAGCGCATTTCTTTTGAAATAAATAGCTATGACAATATTATTCCTAAAGTTGAAGCTAATTTCATAGCCAATTTATCATTGATTCAAGGAAATAAAGTTAAGGAAATTTCTTCAGACTCTAGTCTTAGTGATTAGGGGTCATTCTTTGATGAATAAAGGAAACAAGATGAGTTTGAAGCTTTACTTTCTAAGAGGTTACCTATAGGTACCGATAAATATAAGGGTATTACCATTGGTTTGTTTCTCTTGTAAGAATGTTGGTCATATTACTACAAGATGTCTAGACTCTAATGCAAATTAAACAAGGAAGAAAATGAGATTCAAGGACAAAGGAAAGAAGTAGTACTATGTTGCAGTTGATGAGGAAGAAGTTGATGATGAATCTAATGCCAATGATGATGAAGAAGTTGTCTGTTTTATAGTGAAGGAAGCACTACTATTAGTGAGAAAGCTCTTGTTCTTCATATAGAACCTATTTAGAAATGGATGATTGACAACGGTTATTCATATCACATGAGTAGTGATAGAAGCAAGTTCATCAATCTTCAAGATCTTGATGGTGGTGTTGTGAGATTTAGAAACAATGCTCCCTACATGGTGAAAGGTACATGGTCTATTTCTTTGAATGATAAGAGTAATGTTGATGATGCTTATTTTTTTGAAGGTCTCAAGCATGATTTTCTCAGTGTTGGTAAATTGAATGACAAAGGATACTATATAGAGTTTAAATGAGGTAGATGTGTAATTAAAGGAAGCTTGGAGATTTGACTACTATGAAGAGATAGACAAGAGGTAACTTATTCCATTTGAATATTATTTTTTATAGTTGTTTGGTTGCAAATATTAGGGATATTTTTTTATGGCATATAAGGTGTTGCCATGTGAAATTTGAAAAATTGATTAAGACATACTAATCAAGTAGAGAGTTACCTACTATAGTTAAACTAGACAATGTTATGTACAAAGATTGATGATTGGGTAAGTTGACAAGTACTACTTTTAGTAGAAAACATTTTTCATATGTGAACATTTCATATTTGGTGCATACAGATCTTTGTGGGCCAATAAGAACTAGTAGTTATGGTGATAAAAAATAAAGCTTTTTTTCATGACTTTCTAGGAAGTTTAGGAGATTTGATTGCTATTGAGAGATAGAGAAGATGTAACTTATTCCATTTGAGTATCATTGTTTATGGTTGTTTGATTGTAAAGATTAAGGATAGTTTTTTTATGGCATCTAAGGTGTTTCCATGTGAACTATGACAAATTGATTAAGATAAGAAAGACTAATCTGTTAAAGAGTTACCTATTTTAGTTAAACTAAATAATGTTATGTGCAAATATTTCCAATTGGGTAACTTGACAAGTACTACTTTTAGTAGAAAATTTTTTTCATATGAGAACGTTTTAGATTTGGTGCATACAGATCTTTGTGGGCCAATGATAATTAGAAGTTATTGTGGAGATAAAAATTTCATATTTTTTGTTTATGATTATTTTAGAATGATGTGGGTTACTTTCTTGAAAGAAAAGTCAAAATATTTTAATAAGTTCAAAATCTTTAAAGTTTTGGTTGAAAAGGAAAGTTGAAATAACCTGAAATGCTTAAGATCTGACAAAGGTGGTGATTACACTTCTTGGGAATTTGTTGACTATCCTAATAGGAATCGAATCAAGAGAAAAATATTAACTCTAATTACTCCCCAACGTAATTATATAAATGAAAAGAGGAGAATAACAATAGTTAATGTTGCAAGAAAAACATTGTTGCAAGGAAATGTTACAAATAACTCTTGGAGAGAAATAATAAGTATTGCAATCTATACATTGAACTAGGTACGAATTAGAAATAGAACTGGCAAGACACCTTATGAATTGTGGCATTGTCATACTCCTAGTGTGAATTATTTCAAAATCTTTGGTGATAGATGTTATATCAAGAGGGCTAATTTCACTGCAAACTTTGACAAAAAAAATGATGGAGAAAATTTTCCTAGGATATTATACCAAGAGTAAGGAATATAAATGTTGGAATAAGAGAACTAACAAGATAATTGAAAGTGCTAATGTAAATGTTGATGAATTTCAAAATAAGTGAATGGTGATTCAAACAATTAGGAAATATAGATAGGTGAAGACATTATGTTTATTCAACTAGAAGTAAAAGAAATTATTGTGCAGGAAAATGAAGAAAATGCATAGTTACAATCATTGAATGAAGAAGGAAGAACAAATACCTAAACTAGTATTGCCAATGTGTGTGAGATTTAATCATTCTTATCATAATATTATTGGAGATAAGAATGCAATTGTGCAAGCAAGAAGAGAAATCAGATAAATTACATGCTTAATTTTTGAGATGGAACATACAATAGTTAATAAAGCCTTGAAGATTGATGGTTGGGTTAATGCTATGGAAGAGGAAACTGATGAGTTCAACAAGAATGATAAGTAGACTTTGGTACCTAGACTAGAGAACAACAATGTGATTGGTAAAAAATGGGTATTTAAAAACAAAGCAAGATTGTTATGTAAAGGTTATGGTCAAGAAGAAGTATTAGATTATGGTGAGATTTTTGCGCCAATCATCAAACTTGAAGGTGCAAGGATGTTACTCGCATATGCTAGTTACAAAAAAAAATCAAATTCTACTAGATGGATATGAAATCTAACTTTTTGAACGGTGTGTTGGAAGAAGTCTACATAGAGAAACTAGACAGGTTTACTTTATCCTAAGGATGAAGAGATGATTTGTAAGTTGAAGAAATATTTATATTGTTTAAATTAAGCTTGGAGAGTGTGGTATAAAAGTTTACATTCATCCTTAGTAAAAAAAAATTTCAAAAGAAAAAATTAAGATAGCAATGTGTATCTAAAATTGGAAGGTGACAAATTGTTGATTGTTGAAGTATTTGTGGGGGACATTATTTTTGGAGGTGATGATAACTTGAGTATGGATTTTTCTAAAGAGATGAAAAAATAATTTGATATGTCCATGATTGGTGAGATAAGATTCTTAATTGGACTAAAAGTAATGCAACTAGAAGATGGATTTTTTATTTATCAACCTAAATATGTCAAGGAAGTGTTGAGGTATTTTGGGATGGAAAATTCAAAACCAATAGGTACAAATATGATCATAGGTTGTAAATTATCTAAGGAAGATGCTTCAAGTTTAGTTAATAAGACTCTTTACAAATCTATGAGAAGAAAGTTGCATTATATTGTTCATACAAGATCAAATATTGCTCATGCAGTAGGAATACTTGCAATATTCAAATCTAACACCAAGGAAGAACATACGGTGGCAGTGAAGATGATATTTAGATATCTTAGAGGAACAATTGATTATGATATTTGGTATTCTAAAAATGATAAATTTGTCTTGAGAGTATTTACTAATGTCAACTAGATAGAAAATGTTGATGACAGGAAAAGTACAAGCGATGAAGTGTTCTTTCTTGGATAACACAAGTGGTCACTATCTAATATGATAACAAAAATGTTATTAATATATCTAAGAATCTAGTAGACCATCCCTAGACAAGTAATATTATAATCAAGTATTACTTTCTAAGGAAAAAGGTGTGGGAGAATGAAGCAAGAGTGGAATTATAGTTAATTCATTGTCTAATATGGAACTAATGGCGATGTAGCTATTTATTTGATTTAATGCCACCTTATGGTATGAAACAAAAAAAAATGTTAGCTTTTTGAAAAAACATTGAAGATATGTCCTATTATCAAGTGTTAGATAACCAAGAGTGGGGTGAATAAGCTATATCCAATTATCTCATAATCCCTTCAAACATTTCATCACCATAAAATAAACATAAACATCAACAACAATAACTTCAATACAACCAATCACTTGGTAGACATATCCAACAAAAAACTTAACTCATAAATCAACTTCTTCTCAAACTATTGTCAAAATTTTCCTTGTATTACCAAGTGTTAGTAAATTTCCAGTACTTACCTAGTGATAACTTAGTTATTACTGAGTTGTAGGAAACTGTAAAACATGCAGATCAACTTGCAACACAAATAACATTCACACAATTTTGAAACCAATGTTTAACATGGAAACCCTATTAAGAGAAAAACCACCTACGAGCAGCAACCCAAAAATATCACTCTTCTGAAGTGATCTTTGTTAGGAGACTACCTTGTTAAAGGTTACATACACTTTGTTAAAGTGACCTTATTAGAGGATTTTACCAAAAGATCATCTAGACCTTATCACTCCTTGTCTATAACCAAAAAGAGTGACCTAATTTGTGTTGGAGTTGAGGAAAGCCAACTTTGAAGATTCCCAAGATCACCTACATGCGAGAACCTGTCAAAGAGAAGCTAAGAAGAGGAAGAGCATGGAGCAAGGAAAAAACCCTAAACGGACATGAGAGATCACAAGAATGTAAACACAAGAGAAAAATGTATTTACAATATACAATATGTGATATGTGATGTTATGATAATACAATGAGAGAGCCCGCTTATAAAGAGCTCATGGAAGCTTGTAGAACAAGCTGGAAGGTGGTAGAAGATAAGCTTGACAACTCAGCACAAATCCACAAAAGGTGGAACATGCTAGAAGGGAACAAACTCCCATGTTGTCAATAACTAACCACTACATGCATTAAATACAAAGTATTAAATAAATGCATGGACCTAAGTAAGCTTAAGTAATAGAATAAATAATTAATAATTAATTATTTACTCTAACACCCCCCCTTAAGTGCAACTTAGGGAAATGCCTTAAGCTCACAAAACTAAGATGAATGCAGGATGGGTCCCAGCAACGAGGCCATGTTAGGTACCCAAGTACAATGCAAAGAAAATGCAACCTCTGAAAACGAGGAAAGAGAGAAAACCACGTGGGAAAAACCGTCCCCCAAAAAGAGGTAACCTAGTGAAGAATTGAAGAAGTCTCCAACTAGGGGAATTGTCCCCTAAAACAGGAACAAGGAGTGATCATGAAGAGCATCACTGAAGCATGAAGAAGCCACAAATCTGTCAAACTGCTAATCTAAAGAACCTCCATGGAAGAAGAAGGCACAAACCGAGCATGTCTATATGGTAGATGATCCATCTCACCAAAATGCATAGGTAGCCAGCCACTGCAATCACCTTGTATATAGGATCAACCATTGAATACATAGTTCACACTATCAAACCATTGAACCATGGATGCATTAGAACAACAGCATAACCCCCCCTTAATGTAGACAGGGTGTGATGACAAGCAACTGAGAAAGTGGGCCAAAGTCTCCTGCAAACGAACCAAGAACGAGGAGAGAGGAAAAGAGGTACAAACACCTATAAAGACACGATCAAACGGACTCTGCATGGGGCTAATGCCATGGAAGGGACACTCACTTGATAAAGGAAGAAGGCCTAAAATAGAAAACAACTATCCCCCCATGGTACTTTGTAAAAATAGTGCAAGTATAGCTGACTCAAAACAACGTTCATGATCCCCGAAATGTAAGAGTGGCACTTTATCTTAGTGCGATACAAAAAAATTACTTCAAAATGATAGCTATAATGATCAAAACTGAAAACAAGCTGAACCAAAACAAAGTAAAGCTAAAAACAAGAGAAACCATGACAAGAAAATGATTGTCGGGCCTAAAACACTCAAAATATCCACCATATAGCTAAAACACCAAAACTATGATAGAAAGAGAAAAGGCAAAAAATGAAGAAAAAAGACCACATTTCTGAAAAGGTGATAGAACCAGCTTTCCAAAAATATAAAGTTTTCAAAAAAGAGCATGGGACGCAAAAGATATGCTTGCCGGAGTCAAAAAAGGACTTCGGACTTTGACTGAAAAATAGGCAATAAAAAAGCATCAAAACTAAAAAATACCTACACCAAAGTCTCCGTCTCAAAACTATCTTTTCGGCGCTTCTTTCGGATTGGAAAAATACCTCCGTATGCAAAAGTTATGGCCAAAAAACCACAAGTAGGTCCAAAATAACCTAGAAGGAGAGTGTAAGCAAGGCTGATGACATCATGTTGACATCAGCAAATAGCTAGCTTAAATTTGATGGCATGCAGCTCATCGCAGCAAAAAAGAGGGGGTGACGTGGCAGGGTCCACATGGTACCCAGGCCACGTGTCACCCGCAGAGCTGCTGACGCGACCTGCTAACTGTGCCGAAAAAGCTGATGCAGGCTGCTAACGGGACTGACACCTATCGAGCAGATGCTAGCGACAAAGGAGATGGGCGAAGCGGAGAACAGGCAGAGCGAACTACAGAACCACCGAGTGGAGGAGGGCAGCACCAGTGGAGGTGTTGGGAAGGAGCGGCGCCGGAGTGGCCCGCCGGTGGCGCCGAGCCGCAACGGCTCTGCAGCGGCGCTGCTGGTGGCAACGGTCAGCGAGCTACGCGGCGGCAGCCGCTAGGTGGTGTGGTTGTGGCCTCCCGATGATGCACCCTTTTAATATTTTTTTTAAATTTTTTGCTGCTGAAATTGTCTGTACAGTCCGTACGGAAGCCCCTGATGAAATTTTTTTGCCTCCCGAAGCTCTATCTCCAAATTTGACAAGTTTTATATGAATCCTGACTGCAAACGGCCTTTTGGATCTAATGGTGATGTCCATTTGGGCTGAAAATGCTTCAAAAAATTGTTGATCCCCTGATTTGAAGAAAAAATGCATAAATAAACTAGGGTTTGTGACTCCAAATCATGGCTTCAAAATTTCTTCAGCAAGCTGCAGCAGGAAGGCTCTGATACCATGTTGGAGTTGAGGAAAGCCAACTCCGAAGACGTGCAAGATCACCTGCATGCAAGAACCTGTCAAAGAGAAGCTAAGAAGAGGAAGAGCATGGAGCAAGGGAAAAACCCTAAACGAACATGAGAGACCACAAGAATGCAAACACAAGAGAAAAATGTATTTACAATATACAATATGTGATATGTGATGTTATGATGATACAATAAGAGAGCCCACTTATAAAGAGCTCATGGAAGCTTGTAGAACAAGCTGGAAGGTGGTAGAAGATAAGCTTGACAACTCAGCACACATCCACAAAAGGTGGAACATGCTAGAAGGGAACAAACTCCTGTGTTGTCAACAACTAACCACTACATGCATTAAATACAAAGTATTAAATAAATGCATGAACCTAAGTAAGCTTAAGTAATAGAATAAATAATTAATAATTAATTATTTACTCTAACAATTTAAAGGACTTACAAACACTAAGTTAATCAATGTTACCATAAAGGATTTCACTAACTTGTTAGGTCCACTCAATACTTACAAGATTTTTTCTATAATGGTTAAACTATAAATAGTGTAAAGTCATTTGTAAGAATAAAAACTATCTTTCTTGATAAGATCTTTGGTCTTTCTCTTTCTTTATCTTTTACTCACTCTATTGATTCTGTGTTTCACAAACTCCTTTCTCTTCTATCCTCTTAGCTCTACTCAGATTACTTGGATCAACACTTTTTTCTCCTTCAAAAACTTAGCATTCCACAACAACCTTCAATTATATATCTTTCAGCTTTAGCAACTCTCGAGTAGAATAACAATGAAATCATCATCCACTTCAAACCATCAACCTAGAACTATCATTTTCTCTACCTTAAATATATTTCTCAATGCTTCTAGATCCTTCCATCTTTTATCGCTTAATCAAAATCATCAATCTTAAGTTTTTAGTTGAATTCCTTCATATGGTGAATTTAGACACATAGAAAATATAACTTGACATAGAAATTTGTGTCTTTCCTTATCATTCTTCAAATTCCTTCGTTAGATCCTTCTTGATTTTTCTCAATCGTTGATCTTGCAAAAAACTTTGACTTATACAATAGACCTTCTTAAACTTTCCAAATTTCTATGAAAAATTAGCCTCAGATTCTAATCTCTCAAACTTGTTCATTTGGATATCACTCAATAAACATTATATTTACTCAAGAAACATATAACTTAGTTAATACTAACTTGCTTGTGCAATACTATATTCTTCCTTCCTCTTTATAATCATTTAGGCAATAATGTAGTCACTCTGTGAATACAATCTCCCTTAATAGACCTTGTGAATCAGATAAGATTGTGAACTTCAACATATTGTAACAATATGTGATTGTAGAATAATCAAACCAATAGTACATGATCATTGTCCAAATCATTGAAGTACCAATTGAATACCTTACATAAAAACTCTATCTATATCATACTTTCTTCAAATCCTCTTCATCAATCAAATGATATGGTACTTTCCTAAGTTAGCATAATGTCTAGCCAATTAAGACTTTGATATCAATGACAATATAATAATTGATATGACTCTTTTGCATACATTCATAGCATCATAAATGAAAATATCAGTTGGGAATAACAATCTACCCATTTAGCATTAATGGAAACACATAACGTAAGATTTTACATTACAAAACATTACATAAGATAATAAATGTATGCATTGTTGGCAACACAACTTTGCAATTTTGGTGCTTCAAACTGGTACTCAATCTATATCTTCAGTAGTAACAAAACTTCAACTTATTTAATATTACTCTCCCTTTGACTATGATCTCTTATTCAGGTTCATTCTTTTGGCTTCATCATTTAATTATTCTATCTATTCAACATAGTCTCCCCTTTGTTACTCTTCTCCCCATTTTTCGGTGTATTCAACATTTCCTATATTCTCCCCCTTTGGGTATGTTCTCCCCCTTTGAAAATAATGCCAAAGGTCATTATAAATTTCAATGTGAAACTTATAAAACCTTGTAATCACCTTTGTACCTTGCATGTACATGTTTCATCAGATTCATCATAGTTAACTTCACAACTTCAAAAAGTACTCCTAAAGTGTGAAAACTTTTGCATCAACTCCATAAGATATTTCAATTTATTCATGAATTGATGTAACATGTATCTTTACTTAGTGAATTTTGAATAGGGGTAGGACCCCCATTTTACCTCTTAGATACTCAAAAGCATCATTAGGTAATGGATTGGTAAATATATCAATAATTTGCTCCTTAGACTTTACATACTCGAGCCTTACTTACTTTTCTTGTACCTTCTCTCTCAAGTAATGATACTTGATAGATATGTGCTTTGTCTTTGCATGCATCACAAAATTTTTTGATAGATTTATAGCACTTATGTTATTACAGTATACAGTGGCAGGCTTGGTAACTTCCTGTTACATTCCTTCCAACAATTGTTTGATCCATACAATATTTGAAAAATTGATTGCAGCAACAATGTATTCAACTTCAACAGTAGATTATGAAATAAAATTTTGTTTCTTTCTTATCCATGTGATCAAATTTTCTCCAAAAAGAATGCTCCTCCACTTGTGTTGTTTCTATCATCAATATTTCTAGCCCAATAAACATCTGTGTAGACTTTAAGATTAAAGTCATCTTCTTGTTTATACCATAAGCCATAATCTACTATTTACTTGAGATATTGGAATATCCTTTTCACAATAGTCAAATGTGTTTCCCTTGGATTAGATGAAAATATTGCAACAATTCCAATAGCTAGGGCAATATCCACTCTACTATGTACAACATAATATAACTTTCTAATCATAGATTTATATCGTGTCTGGTCAACCTCACCAGTAGTGCCTTCCTTTGACAAATTCAATCTAGTCACCATAGGTGTACTAACTATTTTGGACTCATCCATCCCAAATGTTTTCAATATTTCCTTTACATACTTGGATTAAGTAACATAAATACCTTTTTTTGTTTGACATACTTGTAAATGAATGAAATTTTGTATCTCTCCAAACATTGACATTTCAAATTTAGCACTCATTTGATCAAAAAATGACTTACTCAACATATCATTTCCTCCAAATATTATGCCATCAACAAATATTCCAGCAATTAATAGCGTATCTTGTGCTTCATTATTCAGATATAGATTACCATTTTTACTTGTTCTAGAAAATCCTATCTTGATCAGATAAGAGTGTAACCTTTCATACCATGCTCTTGGGACTTTCTTCAATCCATATAATACTTTTTTCAACTAGCAAACCATGTTAGGTTCTTTCCAAGTTCAAAAAATCCTTCTAGTTGTTCAATGTAGACTACCTCTTCAAGTATTCCATTCAAAAATTCAGGTTTAACATCCATTTAATATACTTTGAGTTTCTTGTATGTGGCATAAGATAATAGAGTTCTTATTCCTTCCAATCTCACAATAGGTGCAAAAGTCTCACCATAGTCAAATCCTTCTTCTTGGGCATAACCTTTGTAAACCAGTCTAGTCTTGTTTCTTACCACTTCTCCATTCTCATTCAATTTGTTTCTAAAAATCCACTTTGTTCCAATCACATTCTTATCAGCATGTCATGGTAAAATTTTCCATTTTTTTTGCTTCGTAGTTTGATCAATCTCATCATCCATAGTACTATCCAATATTTATCATTCAATGTAGCTTTAACTGATCTAGGCTTGTACAATTTATTTGAGCAAGAACACAAGATCAAGCTTACCTTCATACAATAAAATGGCATTTGATCAGGGAAGATTAGCCAAATTGATGGTTAGAGATAGTGGCATCAAGAATAAATTTATTTCTATTCAAATCATGCTATTACCCCATTTGGAGATAATTCAACAAGAATTATCGGTGGCTCAGAATCTTACAAGGAAAGATCCACATCTTTCAACTATAGAGAGCCTAATTGATCTAGCTACTCAACTAGAAATTCATACTGAAGTCATGGAATTAGAAAGAGGTAGATGGTATCAAAGATTTAAAGAAATTTTAGCAAGTCATCAAACATTTTTGGATAAATCCAAGCTGATCCCTACAAACCCCAAATCATAAGTGTCAAAAACAAGGGGGAAATATGACTAAATGAGGAAAAAATATCCTATAGTATATACTCAATGGAGAATAAGATCATATAAAAAATTAAGTTATTAGATGAGTCAACATCAAACATGTATCTATTATATAGTAGATTTAGCATTTTTAAAGACCGAATCACCATCTCAGGGGGAGTGTTATTTTTATGTCTATTTTTTATTTTGTATGGATTGCTAAGTCATGACAAAGTGTTTTTTCCACTAATGCCAAAGGGGGAGATTATTAATCTCTAAGCTAAAGTTTCCTATTAGTTTCCAAAACTTAGTAATTTCCAAGGCAACCTTGGTCAGACATCACTATGACTGAGCCATCTAGAGAAGGTTGAGATACAAAGGACTATCTTTTTTCACTACATGTCGAGCAAGTCAAAGGTTGTTAAGCACCCTAGTAGAGACCAATTCAATATACATGTCGAGTAAAATAGTGGAGACTAAGTGACATAAATATAAATTAATGCCAAGTGAGTCATCATATGTCAAGAGTATAGAAGTCGAGAGACATCATAAATATTAGTTATGACCGAGTGTCAGAACATTCAATTTTCAAGTAAACTAGTTTTGACAGATGAGTTTGTAATGACACAAACACATATGTAAATCATTTTAGCCAACTTCTAAATGATATTTATAAATTGTAGAGACAGTTAAGGAGAAGATTACACATTTTTTCAAAAGGTATTAATCCCAAGAAAATAGTTTTAATCAATCAAAAAATCAAAAGGGTAAAACAAAAAAAGGATGAAATGTGGATTGTTGATTAAGATATAGAACTTTCTATGATTATCTTTTTAAGAAGGGTTTTACCCTAAATAATAATTGAATCAAATGGATGATGGATTATGGAATGATGTAAATGGAAGCAAGATGAAAGAGTGAAGGAAAGAAAAATCTTAGGACATAGCAAGGAAGACAAAGTCAAATAAGAAGATTAGATAGAGCAACCTAGCAGTGAAGGATAGAACAAAGCATATCATATGAGGAGATCATTTTGAGATATTGAAGAGAGGAGATCCATAAATAAATTTTAGAGAAAACCAAAGGAACAAGTATTGAGATACTCTAACAAATAAATCAAGGAAAATATCTTAACAAAGTGGTTTTAACATACCTTATTTAAATCTCCTAACTGAGTTCTTACTTCATTATAAGTGTTAAATCCTTTAATCAAGGTGATATCTAGCTATCTTGTAAATCTCTTAATAGGGTAGACCCCTCATAATGTAGATCATCAAGAGTGATCAAAAAGTAGCCCTAATAGGTGAACTTTGTTATTGAACTAGTAAAGATTTGTAGGTTTCATCCCCACCCCAATTTTACCTTCATCTTGAATTGTTTTTGGGTTATCAAAATGTTTATGTTATGTATTTATGTTTTCATGGATGTTATCCTTAGATGGATTTCATTTTAGTATTACAATGTATGAGCATATGGTTTGAGATCTAAGATATGAGATTGATTAGGAGTTAATACAATTAATGTGATGTATTGTTTAAATGGTAAAAAGTTTTATAGATCCTGATTCACACCACCCCCCCCCCAGCTTCAGTATCTTGTTTCCTAATAAGACTTCCAAAAATTGGTATCAAAGCTCAATTCTCTTGAAAGAAGTCTAAAAAATTGAGAGTATAGATATTGGATATGGAGGAATACAAATTGTGAAAGATCATTGAGAATCAAATGATTGAAATCTAGATCATACGATAACTTGAAGGAGCAAAAGAAGAGTTAAGGAAATCTTTAAAGAAAAGGAAAGATATGGTCATCCAACAGAATGACACACTATATAAAGAATTTTATGCCAAAGGATTGCTTAACAATGGAAATACTAATGACAGTGATGCACTACTAGCAGATCTATTAGAGAAGAAGAACATTCTAAGTAAAGAAGTTTGAGAACTCAAAAGAGAACAAGAAATTCAATTAGTAAGACTATGTGAAGTGATTGAACAAAAGAGGAAATATGAAGAAGATAAGATCATGGCTGAAGAAGAAAAAAGATAAATGGCTACTGGACTTGAAGAAAGGTCATTTGGTGTGCAAAAGCTTACAAGAAATCAATTGGACGTGATGAGCCAGTTGTTACTTGCAAATTAGGAGTCGAACAGAAGGGACATAGAGATCACAAATATGAGATCATAGAGTAAACAACTAAGAAATGAGTTGAGATCTAAGAAAGAACTTCTTGAAATAATAAACAAACCAATTGAAGCTATTAGATACTTTGAAGAACTAATGAGATCACCAAGGTCATCTAGTGATACTTCTGGTCTAGGACATAGCAAGCACTTTTCATCTACTTGAAAAGGAGAGTCATCAAAGTATGGAGAGAAAAGAAATGTAAAATCCAAAGGAAAACATACTTGTCATTATTGTGGTAAACTTGGACACACAACAAAATTTGTAGAAGAAAAAATGGTATGCAAAACCCTAAACCTAAGTGTACTAGTAATTGTTTTAATTGCAAGAAACAACGACACCAAGCACATGAATGCAAGTCAAAGACAAGTGATCTACCTATTGCACCTAGATTTGAAGGACATTGTTACAACTATCAGAGTATGGACATACAGCTCAAGAATGTAGATCCGAAGAAAAATCCAACCAGACATCTAAAGGGAAAACACATGCACCTAAGCAAGGTAACTCTTACAATTGGGATTACAACACATGGTATAATTATTATTATTATTATTATGGAGAGTATGGACACATTCTAGAAAATTAATTAAGACACATTTCAGAGGAAATTACATAGAAACCTAGTTTGTTTCAGTTGTCTTAAAGTTGGACATGTTAGTAAAAATTGCAGGACCCAAGCACCAGAACCAAACAATGAAAGAAATAATGGAAAAGGAAAAATTGAGATGAAAAAATCATGGAAAAATATAGTAGAATCTTGAGGTAGTGGAGCAAATAAAGTTGAGGTCACCCAATCCAATGGATCAAGAGATAACACCTCATCTAACTAAGCAGAAAGTTATGTAAGGGACTGTATACTTCAAAGATATATCATACATCAGTTCCTAATGAGAAATGTGATTAAAAGTTCATACCAGCATGAATCAAGATGCACAAGGAGAAATCTAAGAGAAGAATTGGGCAATGGAATAAGTAACACTATCAAGTGTTGAGAATCAATAATATAGTCTATATTTACTAAGCATTGCAATCTAGACCAAGAGCTTACATCGACTGAGCATATGTATTGGCTAAACCAAATGATATTAATCAAGCAAAGTGATAATGATTGAGTAGTTGAATGGAAAGAAACATGAATACAATGTGAAGATCGAAACAACTATTATGCACCTACCTAAGTACTACACATTTATTGCAGACCTTAATGGGAAAGATTGAAGGTATATATCAAATTTTGGTACTCATTTTCATTTTACCAAGTGATTTTCAGTGCACAAATGATTTAAAGGTGATTAAGTTGATTTCAACAACATAACAAGCAAATCACAACATGTTGTTGACAAAATTGGAAGAACTCAGAAAGTAAAGTTTAAGTGTTGAGTTAAGTTATTTTTGAAGTTGTTGAAGCAATTTTTTTCAAACCCTAGTTTGGAAATGACATCCCATGAATATGTATCTATAAAAGAAATGTTGAAGGAAAGCAATGCACAAATTGTGAGGAATGATTAGTGTGCTCCACCAAACTTCAAGAAGTACCCTAACATTGTATTGACTAGTGATGAATCTAGCACCCTATCATCAATTCCACCAAAAGTGTTAATGATTCATGATGAACAATCATGTAATATGTGCAAAGTGGTACAAATTAGAGATTATGAACTTCAAGAAATGTATGAAAAATTGTATGACAATGGAGTGTTGAGAGATGAACATAAGATTATTGCCAAGAAAGAGCTTACCCATTCCCCAGCCTTTTTGAAGGTTTTCAAGATTGAATGGATAAATATTATGTTGAGTAGAGTTTAGGATATGAAAATATGGTTAGAAGGTGGACCAATCAAGATTAACAAGGCTATCATTCATCAAGTTATAGGTTACCCTACTTTGGACAAACTAAAGACAATGAGGTGTGTTGTGAAAGATGTCATTGAACAATTGATAAAGGAAAAATGGAACGGTCGTGGAATAGTAATCAATAGAATTAAAAATCTAGTTATTGAATTTGCAATACGTGTGATTACACATAAATTCTATCAATGTAGATGACTAAATAGTGTTCCTTGCATTGCATTAGACCTAGGATATAAGATTGTAAAGAAAGATCATGGTTATGATCTTATTGAGCTATAACTACAATAACTATCTAAGAATCTTGGAGTGATAAGGAAGGTGAAGAATACTTAATATAAGTTCAAATCCTTACTTGTTTGTATATTTTTCTATGTACAAAATTCATTCCCTACTGTCAGCACAATTTCATGGGACAGGAGTAGACTAGAAATTGAGCAGATAAGTGACCTTATCAATCAATTGGGAGAAAATATTGAGGCGATAATGGACTTCATCACTTTGAATAATTCAAGAATAAGATGAAAAATAGGATGAGGATACCTAATTTAATGGTAGATAATTATTTTTTATGATATATGTTTTGTGGTAGATAGAGATTTAATCTATGCATAGGAAGTCCTACCAAGCGTTGCATGGATAAGGCCAATGTAATATGAATTTAATATTGATGAAGTTACAACACTAGTGGCTACATTATTATCTAAAGAAATTTAAAAGAATGTCAAGCCATTCAATATTTATGAGACAACCAAGATTAAGATGTTAATGGAAACCAAAGTGCCCAAGATAGATAGGAAATGAAAGAAAATGATCAAAGATCTTGAGAGAAAATTTGGCATAGGTCAAATTCAAATAATTGAAGGAAAATGGGAGGATGGGAATCTAATGAAGAAGCTGAAGCTGAAGAATCAAAGGGCAAAGAGCTAGTCATTGTCGAGTCCAAGGTAACAAAACAAAAGAAAGTAGTGATTGCTGATCAAAAGGTAAAGGACAATATAAAGAAAGGTGTGAAGAATTTTTTCACACCACCAAAGTCAAAGTTGAAGAAAAGTGTGATCACAATATCAAAGGAAACTCATTCCCTGACTACAAAAGAAAAATTAAGCCCAACAAAGAGGAAGCATACCAAAACACCAAAGCAAAGCTTAGTTAAGAGGTCGAGGAGAAAACTGGTCATTACACCTGATGAGGAGGAAGCTAAAGAAGAAGTTTAGTTTGATGATTAGAGAAAAATTCAAATTGTTCCTAGGCTACCTTCGATGACTATTGACTAGGTATGTGAGAAGATTAAAGAATTAGCTAGTATAGAAGCATTCAAGACAATTAATTATGATTCTTTAAATAAAGATGATCAAGTGAAGCTTGAAAAAGATATGATGGATATGATGATATAAAGTTTAGGTATACACACATAGAATTAGGTGAAGGCATTCCAAAATATTTGTATAATAAATTAGATGTTAAGCGAAAGTGGGCATTATCCACTAAAAGATAGATAAGGGAGACCACTTTAGCACAAAGAAAGCTTGACTTGGGAAAGACACATATGTCTATAGCGCTAAAAGATTTTGTAAAGAAATTTATACCTAAGGATAGGGCATATAAAATTTTGAAGATTAAAGCTCATGAATTTGGAAAAAATAGCATTCTTATATGGAAGGAAACATTTAGATTGCTTTTTTCATTGGTTGATAAATAAGAAGAGGAAAAAGGTAGAGATGCAGTAGAGCCAGAAGAACAAGATGAAGAAGAACTTGCAAAGCTAGTATAAGAGATAAGAAAATTGGTAGAATGGAGTGAGCAATAAGATTTTGTCACTATTAACGACATTTTTGATTCATCTCCACTGAATCATAATGTATTAACTGAGGAAGATTTGAAAAATGCTATACCATATGCCTCAAATACCTCTCTACCATGCACCAATCCAGTGTTGCTACAAATACAAGATTATACAAGGATTGAAAGTGCAAAAATTGATGATTTTCAAGTTACACTATTTATAGTTACTTCTGACATGAGTGTCAAGTAGCAACGCAAGGCAATAATTATGTTTCCACAATGTCCTCATGTCCTAGTGGGCCAAATAGATAAAAAAGAGGCAAAAGAGGAGAAAGAGTTGGTAGAGAAACCCAAAGAACAAGAGGCTATTCAATATCTTATACAACAACCAAGTATCATTCCAACAGAGAAATTAATTGTTACACATGTACAAAAGGTTAGATCAATTCCACAGGAGCCAAGACATACATCTATATTGAGTGCAAAAGGAAAATAATTATAGATATTACTACCTAGTGATAGCACCCCTCGGTCATATATTGTGGCACAAAAAGATGTTACACAAAAGGAGATAGTCAATTTAGATGAGGTCATCTAACTTCCTATGTATGACATGAATAATATGACTCTAGAACAGATGCAAGAGTTACAAACTTTGTTAAGTCTCAAGATAAAGCAAGAATGGTTGAGAAGAGAACACAAGAAGAAATAGGTATTACATAGTATCAAGGATATTTTTATTGATGCTTTTGAGATTCACTATGTTAATGAACAACATAAAATTTTGGATCAACTAGTATATATAGTTGACAAGGTTCAGACAGAAGATATAGAGACCAATGACAAATTGATGAGATGGTTTGAAAAGAAATTTGAGCACAACATTTTGCAGAAAGTCTCAACTAAATTTGCAATTAGGATGGTTGATCTTTCTAGCCTTTCCAGTCAATTTGAAGGAATTTTGAAAGCAATTCATTCTTTGTATATTAAACTTTGTGATGTTGAGTTCTTCACATTGGAGAATCAGTGTTCAATTGATTTGATATAGGTAGATATAAAGGAGTATACAATTTCTTAGAGGAAGAACATAAGTTCAAGCTCACCTTCATACAATAAAATAAAATTTGATTAGGGAAGATTACTTCAATTTATAGCTATAGATAGTGGCATCAGGAATAAATTAATTTCTATTCAATTCACGTTAGTACCCCATTTGGAGATAATTTAGCAGGAATTATTTGTGGCTCAGAATCTTAAAAGGAAAGGTCAACATCTTTCAATTTTAGAGAGCCTAATTGATCTAGTTGCTTAGCTAGAAATTCATATGTCATGGAATCAATAAGATACATATGGTATTAAGGACTTGAAGCAATGTTAGCACATCATCAAACATTTTTGGACAAATCCAAGCTGGTCTCTGCAAACCCCAAGCCATAAGTATCAAAAACAAGGGGGATTATGACTAAATAAGGGGGAAAATCCTAGAATATATACTCAAGGGAGAATAACATTAGATTATAAACCAAGTTATCAAATGAGTCAGCATCGACATGTATATACTTGATGTAGGAGCATCCTAGGCTTGCCTACAATCCTGCATGTTTGGAGGGATTTTGGTCAAGTGTTGAGGAGCATCAACCTTGGATTTTGGTGGAGTTATGTTTTCATTTTTAGGGATGTTATGGAGACACATTGGGAACCTTTCCTCTTTATTTCATAGAGATTGGATGGATTGAGTTGAAGTTTGAGCTGTTTGAACCTTGCTGCTAAAACTGTGGTTTTTTCTGGTTTTTGGGTGCCTGTTGTTGGCTATATAACTAATTTTTCACATTGAATGAGAGGCTTCACACTTCAAGGATTAAAGAGAACCTAGATTACTTCCTTTTTTAAATGGAAAAAGTTATAAATCCTTATAAATTGGGAGATACGGCAGTTCTCCTAGAGTATCAATTTCTGGTAGTTCTACGTGATAGTTTTTTGTGCTTGACTTTCGGGATGGATGTGCACTTATCCTTAAGGATTCAACCTTTTTGAATTTAAGGGGTTTTAAAAGACCTAAAGTTATACCTATGGTTCAAATAATGAGTTCTAACTCAATTAGAGCTAAGAGATATCACAATTTTACTTGAATATTGATTTTTGGACATTTAATTGTTGTTGCAGACTGACTTGTGGCATTTAATTTATGTATGGGTATTTAATTTGTGTTCTAGGCTGAATTGTAGCTTAGATTAGTATAATTAGGGGTCTTGTGGAGTCTTTTAGTAATATTGAGTTGGGGATGAAATGAAGGATAGATGCAAATTTGAAGAGCTAGAGATGTGACTTAGGAACTAGAGGATCTCTTGGTGGACCTAAGGGTACAAGTGTGAATTCTTCTTGGTGTTCTTATCCAGTTGTGTATCTAGACTATCTGAGATTGGTTTTAAAAGTTGGATCTTGTTGGATCTTACAAAATTGATTTTGTAATTTTTTGTTTATATTTGGCCCTAACGCGGAAGGCCTTACAGTCAGGCATATTGCATGTAATCAAGTATGTTTTATGAATAAATTATTGTAAATTGGTATCAAATCTTGCATTATTGCTTCTTTTGTTGTGTTTCCACTATGTGGTTATATAGCTAGGGGCTAGAAAATCTCCTTTGGGGATTCCCCTACCTTGTGTTGCACCAACTAGTATTACAACAAAGGTTGTTCCTAAGTGTGTAGATAGATCACCGAAGTTGAGGCAATTTGCACCAGGATTTGGGTTGAAGAAGTAGATCTGAGTTGATCTTAATCTATTGGTGGATTTTTTGCTTAAGGCTTGCTAAATTTTTGGAAGATGCCTCCAAGAAGATTGGACCCTAGGTTGATTGATGATCTTAGTGATGTTGTGGAAGAACTGATCTTTAAGACGATGAGAGTAGAATTTAGATCTAAGATTGCATTGATGAAGAGTGACAGAATTGCTGAAATTGTAAGTGCTTTAGGTGGTGTACCTAGACATGTGGGTACTAAAGATGGTTATGAGGAAGCTGTTGAAGACTTTGAATTTGCTAAATTAAGTGGTGAGGCCAGAATTGATCATATGGAGAGACCTATGGGAAATAGGGTTGGTCAGTTTGCTCAACTTGGATCTCTGTTGAAGCTGAAGCATAAGATGGAGGTTTATAATTTTTGGGTACTTTGAATCCTGAAGACTTGATTGATTGTATTGGTGAATTGGATGACTACTTTGAGCTTGATGATATTGAGGATCCACTCAGAGTAAGGTTGGCACAAAATAAGCTGAAGGAACATGCTATTCTTTGGTGGAAAGAACTACAAAGAGATAGAGAAGAGGAAGATGAAATGAAGATCACTAGATGGAGATTGATGGTGACTAAGTTGAAGGCCAAGTTCATTCCTACTGATTATGAACTTGAGTTGTTTAAGAAATTGTAGAATCTAAAGTAGAAGGATATGACTATGAAAGATTATACAGAGGAGTTCTACAAGTTGACTATTTGGTCTGGGCATATAAAATTGTCAAAAGAGAAGGTATCTCAGTATATTAATGGTTTGAGATTCAATATTCAAGATGAGGTTGGTATGTTGAATATTTATTCAGCTGAGGATGCTTACTAGTATTCCTTGAGAGCAGAGGAGAAGCTAAAGAGGAAGAATCAAGGTAGTTCCCAAGTGAAGGAGAAGCAAGATAATTCAGCACAAGCTAAACATAAAGCAGAAGGTGAACCAAAACCTATTGAATAGAAAAGAATGACAGGTGAAAGTGGGTTCAGAGGCAATTGTTTCAAGTGTGGTCAAGAAGGGCATAGATCTTTTGAATGTTTGATTGGAAGGACAACTGTTGTTGTGAATGAGGTTGTAGTCGAGGATAGTAAACCTAAATAAGGAGAGAGTTTGTTGGCTCAGTGAGTACTGGTTGGTGAGAGGACATTAGATTCTTGTTAGAGAACTAGCTTGTTTAGGACTTGTTGTAAGTCTAGTGGCAAAATCTGCAAGGTGATTGTGGATGGTGGTAGTATTGATAACCTTGTTGCTAAAGAGATGGTTCAAAAACTTGGTTTGAAGAGAGTGAGACATCCTTATCCTTATAGGATTGGCTGGTTGCAAGGTGAGCATGCTTTGGAAGTGAGGGAGAAATGCCTTGTTGATTTCCAAAGTGGGCAGTATAAGGATCAAGTGTTGTGTGATATTGTGGATATGAATAGTTGTCATGTGTTACTTGGTAGACCTTGGCAGTATGATTGTAGGGCTATGCATGGTTATGTTAGGAATGTGTTTACTATTGAGAAAGGTGGTAGGAAGTTTTCCCTAATTCCTTTATAGAATGAAGAGCTTAGTAGGAGGAACTTGAGTATTGGCAGCCGAGTTGAGTTGGAAAATTCTGAGAAGGTTGGAGATCAGCATGGAAAGCAGACCTATGGAACACTTGTGGTGGATGTGAAGAAGAAGAAGAAAAACAAGGGAAAGAGTGTGCAAGTTGAAGAATTGGAGGATGTGTATGTGAAGAACCAATTTGGGATTTATATGTTGAATCCCAAAAGATGTTCTCCTAGTTACTAGAACATCTTTTCAAACCTGGAGTGTCTGATGCAGGAGCATCCTAGGCTTGCCCGCAATCCTGCATGTTTGGAGGGATTTTGGTCAAGTGTTGAGGAGCATAGAGCTTGGATTTTGGTGGAGTTATGTTTTCATGGTTAGGGTGTGTTGGAGACACATTGGGGAACCTTTCCTCATGATTTCATAGATATTGGATGGATTGAGCTGAAGTTTGAGCTGTTTGAACCTTGCTACTGAAACTATGTTTATTTCTAGTTTTTGGGTGCCTGTTGCAGGCTATATAACTAATTTTTCACAATGAATGAGAGACTATGCACTTTGAGGATTGAATAGGTCCTAGATTAATTCCTTGTATCAAGGGCACAAGTTCTAACTCTTTATAAGTTGGGAGATATGGAAATTCTCCCAGAGTATCAATTTCTAGTAGTTTTGTGCGACAATTTTTTTGTGCTTGACTTTTAGGATGGATGTGCACTTATCCTTAAGGAATCACCATTTTTAAATTTAAGGGGTTGTAGAGGACCTAAAGTTCTACCTATGGTTCAAAGCACAAGTTCTAATTCAATTGGAAATAGGAGATATCGTGATTTTACTTGGATATCAATTTTCGGACATTTAATTGATGTTGCAAGCTAACTTGTGCCATTTAATTTATGTATGGGTATTTAATTTGTGTTCTAGGCTTACTTGTGGCTTATATTGGTATAATTAGGGGTCTTGTGGAGTCTTTTAGCCATATTGAGTTGGGGATGGAATAAAGGATAGATGTGAATTTGAAGAGCTAGAGCTATAGCTTAGGAACTAGAGGATCTCTTGGTGGACCTGAGGGTACAAGTGTGGATTCTTCTTAGTGTTCTTATCTAGTTGTGTATCTAGACTAGTTGAGATTGGTTTTGTAAGTTGGATCTTGTTGGATCTTGTAGAACTAATTTTGTAATTTTCTGTTTATATTTGGCCCTAACGTAGAAGGCCTTACAGTCGAGCATATTGCATGTAATCAATTATTTTTTATGAAAAAATTATTGTAAATTTGTATCAAATCTTGCATTGTTGCTTCTTATTGTTGTGTTTCTGAAGTGTGGTTATATAGCTGGGGGCTAGGAAATCTCCTTTGGGGATTCCCCTGCCTTGCACTACATAAATATTATATAGCAAAGTTAACATTTTTGAGGACCAAATCATAGGCTCAAGGGGAGTTCTATTTTTTATATCTATTTTTTGATTTTGTATGGATTATTAAGTCATGAAAAAGTGTTTTTTCCACTAATGCCAAAGGGGGAGATTGTTGATCTCTCAGCCCAAGTTACCATCTTTAAAAAAAAAAATTGTATGGATTTCTAAGTCATGAAAAAGTATTTTTTCCACTAATGCCAAAGAGGAAGATTGTTAATCTCTAAGCCCAAGTTACCTATTAGTGTGCAAAACTTAGTTATTTCCAAGGCAATGTTGGTTAATCATCACTGTGACCAAGCCATCCAAAGAAGGCAAAGCTATAAAGGACTTGTTTTTATTTAAGTACATGTTGAGAAAGTCAAAGGTTTTTTAGCACCCCAATAGAGATCAAGTCAGTATACATGCTGAGTAAAATAGCGGAGACCAAGTGATGTAAAGATTAATTAATGCTGAGTGAGTCAGCATATGCCTAGCATATAGAATTTGATAGACAACATGAATGTTAGTTATGACCGAGTATCAGAACATTTAATTGTCTAGTAAACCAGTTTTGACATATGAGTTTGTAATGGCACAAACACTTATGTAAATCTTTTTAGCCAACTTCTATGTGACATTTAAAGATTATAGACATAGTTAAGGAGTAGATTACACATTTTTTAGAAGGAATCAATCCCAATAAAATTAGTTTAACCAATAATAAAATCAGAAGGGTAAAAGGACAAAACGATGAAATATAGATCATTGATTAAGATCTAAAACTTTCTACGATTATCTATTTAAGAAGGGATCTAACCCTAAATCATAATTGAATGGAATGGATGATGGATTATGGAATGATGTGAATGGAAGCAAGATGAAAGCATGAAGGAGTGAAAAAGCTTAGAACAAAAAAAGAAAGGCTAAGTCAAATAAGAAGATCAAACAAAGAAACCTAGCAACGAAGGAGAAAATAGAGCATATTAGATAAGGAGGTTTGTTTGAGATATTCAAGAGAGGAGATCCATAAACATCTTTTAGAGAAAATAGAAGGATCGGGTACTAATATATTCTAACAAATACATCAGGAAAAATCTCTTAATAGAGTGGTTTTAATAGACCTTATTTAAATCTCCTAACAGAGTGCTTACTTCATTGTAAGGGTAAAACCTTTTAATCAAGGTGAGACATAAAAAACTTGTAAATCTCCTAATAGGGTAGACCCCTCATAGGGTAGATTATCATAAGTGACCAAATTGTAGCCCTAACAGGTGAAATTTGTTGTTGCAACAATAAAGATTTGTGGGTTTCATCCCCACCCCATTTTTACCTTCATCTTGAAGTGTTTCCAGGTTATCAAAATCTGTGTGTTATGTGTTTCATCCCCACGCCATTTTCACCTTCATCTTGAAGTGTTTCTAGGTTATCAAAATCTTTGGACCCATTTTGTGATGGAAAGTCATTACAATTGCGACGTCTACCCACCACTCTAGCAATAGAACCATGAATTGGCTCTTGTCAAATGACCATCAAACTTTTGTTGTCTCAAATTGTGACTGTTAGGGGATCCATTGTTATGGTGATGATGACACTATCATAACTTGGAAGAAGGGAGGGACAAAATTTCATTTTCACGACATCGCAATTGTGACAGTACGTCTTCATAATTATGATGATTTAAGCTTCTAATCAGTCATCGCAATTATGACATAGATGTGACAAGTGCATTGTACAAGAAAAGTTTATCCATCAAATATTTCCATTAAAGTTACGATACTATTGTGACAACTATGTAGTGTAGCTAACGGCTAGCCATCTAAACGGACTATTGCAATTGTGACAACTTGTTGATTTTATTTTTTAAAATATTGCTTTGTGTCATTACAAGACCAATAGGTAGCCATGACACCAAAAGTTTCTTGTTTTATATCATAGTCGTTGCATGGAAAAGCCTATGTTTCCTTTAATATTGTTTATGGTTTATTTTCATGATGCTACTTTATAGTCAAATTTGTTCTTTACATATTATAGAGTCCCAAGAGCAAAGGATGTGGCACAACATAGTACAGATATCTTGAAGACTTAGAAAAACTTGTAGTATGCCTAAACCCAATAAAAGCTCTATGTTGATAAGTACTTAGCAAAGAGAGTTTTTGAGGTTGTCGATATAGTGTTCTTGAGATTGTATCGCATATAAGATCTTCCATCAAAAGGAATTGATCTAAGTACCCAAAACTATGATTTAATGGACCCTACAATGTATTAAGGAAGAGATTGGTGGGGTAGTTTATGAGCTTGAACTCTAGCTAGTAGCATAATTCATAATATTCTACATGTTTCCTATTTGAAGAAAGCCCTCAGATAGAAAAACACCCCTTCACAAGTGCTTCCATTTGTAGATAATGAAGGAAAATTGATCCTAGAACTTGAAATAGTGTTGGGTGTGAGGGAAAAGAGGTTGAGGAACAAGATTCTTTTGGAGTATCTTGTGAAATAGAAGAATCTTTCACTTGAGGATGCAATGTGGGAAGGAGAGGAGATTTTTGAGCATCCTAGTTTGAAATTCCTTAAGGTCAAACAATTTGACTAAGTTATCAGTTCAGATTTGGGTACTGATTTAGGTTCAAGATTCACTCAAATTTCTTTGGGTTGGGTTTGAGTTCCTTTTGGGCCTGCCTTGAATACAACAATATTTTAAAAACTAATATATATATATATATATATATATAGATGCAAAATTACATAAGTTCATACACCACTATGCTAATATTAAAGCAACATAGCAAAGTACACCACCATGTCAATGTTTCAGTTAAAAAATAATAATGTCAACATTGATAATCAACCATCATTGCAGAAAATTTCATCATGGACCATCAAGAAAATCATCATTGTCAAGCAACTCATCATCATTCTATTATTGCAAATATGTAGTACAAAAAGTGTTGCTATAGGCCCATTTAAGGTAAAGGTTGTGATTGTTACAATATTGTAAGCTTCACACATCAATTATCATACTTAGTGATTCAAAGAAAGAAACTTTGGATCAAATTGGATGAAATCACATCGTTTAGCAACCAAAATTAGTTAAACAGAATATTCAATTTATTTGTACCTTTGTGGTTGGTATGTTAAGGATTGCATTCTTTGAGTTTAACTATTTCATTATTTCCTATAATAGATTGAAGGCTTAATGATATGAACTATTTTTCGGTCATTATTAGACTGTGAATGCAAATTAGAAATCTTCTTTGGATTGTTTCAATTTACAAGAGGAAAAAAGAGGTTTGTTTGAAAGTTGAAACCTAGCTAGATATAGGCATGACTCAAATTTGGTCTAGGTTTGGAATCCTATAATCCAATATCACAAAAAGAATTCTAAGTTTTAATTTTTATAATGGGTCATATATAAAAATTAATCCAATTTCAAATAAACCTTCTGAACATATTTAAAATAAAAATATACAATTTAAACTTAGCAACAAACATCATTAAAAATTGCTTCTATTAATGCAATTCCCCCTAATGCTTTTTATATATTTGATCATATATAATGTCTTACCATTCTCTGTACTGAAAATGAGTGGATTGTCATATCTATGTCAAATGTAGTTTAACAAATCTCTTATTCTACATGGATATATGTATAGCCAATCCAATGTAACTAGTTGTCCCATCAATTGAAGAAAAATCAACGTTAGCAACCACAAATTTCAATAATATTTTTACTCATTTAATTTAATTTTTTGTTTTTTTTTTTTTTTAATAAGTTTTGTGAGTCTTACCACTAATCTAATGAGCATACCATTTATGTTAGACTTCAATTTATTTAATTTAATTTGTGTCTTTCTTTTTATAACAAAAAAAAACTATAATCTTTTAGGCAACCTACAATACAATGGTAAATTGTGAGCCTCTCATTTGGAGGTCTTGGATTCGAGTCTAATTGAACTTAACACATAATAATAATAATAATAATAAATCTCAAAAAAACAACAATTGTATATAGAACAAGATTTTTTTGGAAAAATATGAATCACTTGATATTTGGTCTTGTAAACACTCAACAACTGCATGGGAAAGAAGAAGGTTACGGACCACAATATAAGTCTCTATTCATGAATTTCATATGCTTGAATTTTCATGAGAAGAGGAATGGCGGCCTGGTGCCAATGTACTAGTCTCATATCCTCCAGTGGTGTAGGAATAAGGCTCATTTAGAGTTATCCAGTGCTTCACTCGATCCCCAAACTCTTCAAAGCATAAATCACTATAAGCTTCAAAATCTTTCCTGTATATATTTAATATATTGGTCTCCTTATTCTCATAAAATGAGTAATCAATGAATGAAATCAAGAAGTATACTATAATATGGCATAGATAAAAAAGGATTTCATGATTTGGAAGGGTTTCATACACAATTTCCCCCCTAAGAAAGCCTCTATAGTTACCCTCTAGAGCTTGTGGAAGGTCCTAATGAAATAGAGTCACAAAAGACTTTATATTTGCAAACATGATTTGCTTATGGACTGAATAAAATTATAGAGATTTCTATGTCAATAATAGAAAACTAGATTAATTTTTACCATGTTTTAAGAGTTTATTAATAAGGCTGGTGTAGTAGGCTACTCCAACTTTGTTAATTCCACCTTTGATTGTGCCATTTTTTCTCACCAGAAACAAGAAACTTTTTAAACAAAGGAATTGTTGATTACTAATCACTTTTGTTTAAGGGTTTAAAAATTGGCTCACACGTTAATATATGTGACCAGGATATGGAAAACCTATATGCATCCAACCCCATGTCCTTCCTTAGTTTCACATCTTCTTGCAAATCACACAATCCAAGATAAAAATAATAAATTCATTAGGAGGTTGAAAACATAAAAAGGAGTATATTCATGATCTTCCATAGATAGTCCATTGATGGTCCCCCAAATCTCCCACATTTTCTTTCATATAAATATTCATTTGGGTAATTAGCACATGTCCCTCATAGCTCCCACTTTTTCTTACATATAAATATTCATTCAGTGGTGATTTGAATAGTCGCTTCTCTCTAATAGAACCCATTTACTTTTTTATGCCCACAATCATTTTAAAATTATGAAAATAAATGATGTGTATCTAGAGATTGTTTATCTTTCCCATATCACATTAAGTGATGAAATTATACATGAAAAAATTAACCAAATAATATAACATTGATAAGTTGGTTATTCTAGAGCATACATCTCTAAGAATTCCTACATCATCCATGAAAAATATATACTCTAGAATATGTACCTTGTAATACATGTTCTTTGGTGAAGTGGGCTATCTCAACTATCTAGGGACTGCAAGATTATCAATGGAAAAAATACACCTATTTCAACTTGAAATATAAAGAAAACAATATTCTTAAATGATATGCATGACAAAATATTCATATTCATGTGGATACGTGTGTCAAAATATAACAAAAAAGGTTCTAGACCTGCAAAAGTGACATCATTTTCCCATCTTCTAGTGTATGTCATTTTTCCATCGTGTCCAAAATAAGATTCTACCACTCTAAATTGAGAATGCACATGTAGTTGCATTCTATATGCATGGACAATATGTGGAGCCAAAAAAATGCACCACATTTACATTTATTTAATAGGTCTATTAAGTTTTTTAATAAATAAGCCATCATGAACATTAGAACTCTAGTTGCTATGGCTAAGAGAATGTCCTCAACAAGCTAACACATAGAAACTCTTGATTTTCTTGCATGTTGAGGATGTTACCCTTGCCTATAAGAGTCAAAGTTACAATGTTTGTGATGGTCTATAACTTAAAATACCTAATTAAAGACCTCTAACAAAAATGCAAACATGTTGCATTTTTCAACTCCACCTAATGTTGTATGCATATGAATTGAGATTGCATATTGAACTATGGCCTCCTTTTGCATTTCTTGAAGCCAAGATATTCCAAAACATAGTTGTCATGCAATCATAGGTTAATGTTGAGCTTTCCTTGGTTTCAAGAATAGTTTAATATTCTCTATTAATCATGGCCAACCATGTGATAAATTCCCCATTAACATCTAAAATCTGTAAGGAAGGATCAATCTTTAAAGTACCTAGAATTTGGGCTACTCTCAGGGGAAGTCCATCTTCATTGCTCACGAGCAATTGATCATAATTATTTAGTGTTTTTGTACATCTAACATAGGTACATCTAGGAATTTCCTCATCATCTCCTACATAAAATGAATCCAATATTACAAAATTCCCCCTAAGAAATAATAGTTCAAGTGAAATAAACACATGAAAAATGAGAGAGAAAAAGAGGAATCTACTTACCAATAGGTGTTTCCATCGCATCTGTGGCCATGCTACATGTTGCTGACATTGCAGTTAGCATTACCTCTTCATTTTTGTTCCTTATAGCAGGCAACATAGTACACATAGGATCAATGCTAGGAGATGAAAAATAAGATTGCACAAAAAAACAAGATTGTTAGAGCTATAAAAAAAATATTGTTAGAGCAAAACACAAATCTAGGATAGAACATGTGATGTACTTGAACCACCTAAAGTATCATCATCTAGGGCATGGCCCTTTAACCAATTTAGCATCCTCTATAAAAATAGCACATATGTATTTTATTTAATGACATAAATAAAAGAGTATACTATAAAACAATTATTGAACTTTTCTTATAATTAAAAACTGCATTATGACTTATTGTATAAGTCTCAGCTAGGTGCATCAACTCATTCCCTATCTATTGTATTTGAGGATTCTGAGGTTGAATTGATGCCAATTGAGTTAACACTCTTGATAGTATACCAAATACCTTTTGCAGTGCAACCATAGGATTAGCATCTAATGCAAAATCAAGTTCACCATTATTCCTTTTCAACATCCCACCTTTGCATTTCATCCCTATTCATCATATTTCTCACCCAATGATTGACCCATCTCACCTCTAGAAATGTGCTCCATTTATATCTCCATCTATTGCATCAACACAACTCCTATTTTATATTGATTACTTATTTGGACTATCTTTATCCCATTGATAAGTTTTGATAGTGGGAGAGAACTAATTATCTTAGTTGTTGATGAGAACCAATAGAGATTATAGTCTAGCTTAGGGACATAAAGAGAAGATATGGGTGCAATGAAGGAAATTTCATAATTTGTATTTCATTTATGCCTCTTCATTTTAATTTTGTTCAAGAGAATCCCATCAATGCTAATAGAAAACAACAATGCACTTTCTAAGAAATTACAATTGTTTAACAAATTAATGTTTTACAATAAAATGCACCTAAAGAACTATTAGCTCAGAAGCAAGAACACGGTGTTGAAATAGTACAAAAAATTCTTGATATGAGAGGTCCACAAGTGAGGGTGTTGACCAATATTGAAATCTTGAATGTTGGAATGAAAGCATTAAAGGATCAAACACCTATCTTAGAGTTACAACACAATGTGAAGTTTATTTTAGATATGGTAGAGGCATATATTCAAAAGTTTGATCAGAATTCAAGACACAAGAGAGAGTCTATGGCAATATACCAAAAGGACAAGGAGTGACTTTAGAAAAAGACTGCATGATAGAAAAAAAAACTAGACAACATAGAGGATATTTTGGCAGCACTAGATAGAATTGAGGAAAGTGTTATGATAGGTAATATGACATTGGAATCACTTACAGGTGTCTTTGAGAATTTAGAGTCCAAATATAAAGAGGACTATAAGTTGTGCAATTTGTCATGCATTACATCTATATTTGCTTTGTCATTGGTTATAAGAGTGTTTCAAGGTTGGGAACTACTTCAACATCCTTTTATGGTTTAGAGGTAATTTCATTTTGTAGAGGCTTCTACAAGGGAATGAGCCTCATGATTATGGAATTTACACAAAAGCAAAACTTTCTTCTTTGACTCCTTACACTCAACTCTTCACTAAAGTTATTCTTCTAGTAGTGAGAATAGCTGCTACAAATTCTTGGGAGCCAAGGGACCCTAAACCTATGCTACATTTTCTAGAGACATGGTAGAATTTATTATTGGCTTTAGTACTTCATAACAGTCTGGATCATATAGTGATGCCTAAATTAACAACAATAGTAGATACTTGGGATCCTTGCAGGGAGACTATGCCAATACATGTACTATTACATCCTTGGCTTCCATTGTTGGGCTAGCGTGTGGAGCCTTTATATCCAACCATTCATTATAAGTTGGGGAATGTGATTCATGCCTACCATGCAAGTGATGCATTTGCATATGTAATTTATTACCTTGGAAAACTGTATTTGATCCTACTAGCTGGGAACATCTAATTGTTTATTTTATTGTACCTAATCTGATGATAGTTCTACAAGAATTTGTAATCAACCTAGCTAATCAGAAACTACACCATTTTAACTGGTTTATGGCTTTTTTCTTTCTAAAAATATCTTCTATGATATGTTTTTGTAAAAGTTCTTGCGAACTTTTCCCATTTTTCCTAGTCTGCATCATTTTTGTGCAAGATCTTGAGGTCAGTCACTTAGCATGGGTTGAGTAAGTTTTATTATTTTATTATTTGGATTCTAGAATATGTATGCAGCTGGATCAATTTTTCTATTGTGCTAAGATGTAATAAGAACCTTAAAAAAAGATCTCTTTGTATAAATACATACATACATACATAGACACACACATATATGTGTGTATGTATGTATATATAAACATAGATATACATATACATATGTATATATATATATGTATATATACATACATACATATATGTGTATGTATATGTATGTATATATGTATGTATGTATGTATGTATGTATGCATGCATGCATGTATGTATTTATATTAAATTAAATTAAATTAAGTTTTAAATCATATTTTTGAAATTCCCTAACATTAATTAAAAATATAAAAGAAAAATGATATTCTAATTTCTTTCTAAAATTCAATCTGTATATGCATTTGTAAAAAAGTCATTTTCGACTTCAACTTACATAAGCTTATCCATTCCAAGTCATCAATCTTTTGGAGGGAAAAGCTCTAAAAATGTGGTCTTGGCATTTATGAGGAATTCTAATTTCTTGATGTAAATAATTGTGTTCTCTATGTTGATGAATAATTTATAGAGAGGATGAGTCATAGGTCTAGATGGATAGAGTTGGTTGTAATCAATTTATCTTGTTATACACTTGTGAGATTCTAAGACTGAATCATAGTAAGATTTGAATTGGATTAGCTAGAAAGATTTTAGTATCTAAAACAAATATATTTTGTTTCTAAATTAGTTATATTTAGTCATTGTAAGCCTAAGTAGGAGAGGCATAGAAAGGTCGAGTAATAATATGATGCAAAGAAAGTGACAAAAAATGGAAGGGGAAAAAAGAAAAGGGCCATTTCATTTACTAAGATCTTATATTGGAAGCTTTCTCATATTGTAAGAAGTTAAAGTTCTCTCATCTTCGAGAATTTGTAAGGATTTTCAAGTATTAATGTATGCTTTGTAAAATATCTTCTCTTCTTTTTATCTCCACATTGTTATGCTTTTTGGTTATGAGTTAGTAAAGGTGGTGTTACCCTTTGTCATAGCATGTGAGTGGTCAAGATGGTAAAGGTGGTGTTACCCTTTGTCATAGCATGCGAGTGGCCAAGACAAGATACTATGTATCAAACCAAATATTAACAATGAATGAGAAGTGCGATGAAAATATTTTGAAGGAAACATCCTTTATATTTTATCTACTTAATCTATTCTACATGCTTTATCTCAAGCCAAGGTTTCATATTGTTAAAGAAGAGGTGAAAGACATTTATTAGATGCATGAGATGACTAGTATTATTGTTGGTTGATGTGAAGGTAAATTGCCAAGGAAATCACCTCTAGGATCAACTTGTATGATGTTTTTGGTATTGAATGCATAAGAGAATACTAGTATGCGATCATTCAGAATTTGATAATTTCAAATGTATATTAATGGTTTGATGACACACCTAGATTGGATTCATTACAATTAGTATCAATTTAAAGTGTTAGTTATAAGCATTGGTTGATTACATTGCTATATTGGATGCATGTGTTCCAAATGGAGAACAATGTTGAACTTGAAGATCAATTGAAAATGTAGAGTTTTTTCTTTGAAGAGATAAATTAGTATGGTAAGAGGTAATGAAGCTGAATTAGCATCACCATGTGCTAAGGAAATAGTTGAATTGTAGCTAGAAATCATATTCTATGTTTTAAGAGATCCAAATCATTGTTATGAATATGCTTTAAGATGAATCATAGATGAAACCCTTTGAAGGAATAATATGTCAATGTAAAATTAACTATGTAATTCATAAAGTATTAGAGTGAGTTGTATGTGGAGATATGTTCTTTTGGGTGTACCAGTGTAGAAGTAGAATATTCAAAGCATTGATATTTTGATGAAAATAAATCTAAGTCACTAGACTATTGAAGATGAGGTATTTGGGTTTAGTTACAAGTTTTTGAATCATGTCGTTGTACCTTTATTGTGATGATATTGAGATGCTATTGGTTTTGGATTAATGAAGTTAGTTTTATTCATAAAATTATTTAGAATCCACCATAGGATGTGTTAGTATAAGTAACAAATAGAAGTGCCACTTATGTTTCAAATATGTAGTTAAGTCTTTTTTTTCTAGAGGTTTGGATATAATTTTAAAAATGACTAAATGTTTTGGAGGTTATATTTACAATGAATTTGAAATTATTTAACATGAAGTATAGATTTGGGGAAAATGACTAAATTTTAGTAGCAATAACAACCCACCTACATTTTGACCCCATCTTTTGGTATTAAAATGGGTATTCTCTTTGGATCAAAATTGTTAGTTAGGTGATTTTTTTTTACAACTTTTAGCAATTTAGAATCTTAAATATGCAAGGTAAAATGTTACTATTCTTGTTATGTCAAGATATTTACAAAATCAGGTTGACTGCCAATGTATTGTAAATATGTTAAAGAGAAGGATCTTATGCCAAATGAGTTTGGCAGAGATTAGTACTCTAAAACTATGCGGGGGGGTGGGGGTGGGGTGTTGGGGTGGGGTGGGGTGGTGTGGCTGGGGGCGCAATGAAGGAATTTTTACTTATGTTCATAGAATTAGAATTCTATATTACTTATAGAAACAAAAAAAGAAAAAGTCATCTTACCGAGCTAACATTCTTTGCACATAACATTGCTAGGTTTTTGCAGATTCAGTAAGCCTCTTACTCTTTTCTTTCTACTAATTTTCACCATATTTTCAAAGTTTACATGAAAAAACCTTTTATGCCGTATCCACACATCCTCAATCATATAAAATAAACATGTATCAATCATAGGATCAAGGTAGAATAAGTTATCTTTTGCTTACACTCATGTTCTAATACCTTCTTCATCAAATGTTTAGACCTTCCTTTTCTCAAATTCTGGCTTGTGAACTGAGTTGTTCAATTAAGAAAAACTCAATATATTCTATTTGAGTCCTTGAATCCAATATAAATCATCACATTTGATCTTATCTTTCAACATTAATGATCCTTTACCTTTCCCTAAGTATGGAACATCATTACCAAACATAATAGTTCCACCATTGTCAATTTCTTCAAGTTGTTCAGACTTACTTAGATCACCAATCATATTATGTGAACAACAACTATCAATAATTTAAGAATCATTTTTTATAACATGTGAGATAAGGTCAATTTCATTCTCATACCTTTCACCATTAGACTCTTCCTTAATTACAACATTGACCATTTTAACTACTTACTTGTCATCATCAAAACTTGTCTCAATATACTCTTCTTTGGTAATGTAACATGACTTCTAGTATTTGTCTTTGTAATCTCAGTTCTTCTTATACTTGTAATCTCTCTTGTAATTTATATATTTTTTATCAAATTTGCCTCAGTTAGGACATTTAGCAACAAAGTGGCCAACTTCATTACATTTGAAACAGATCAAAGGCAGTTTACGTTTGTATTTACCTTTACCTCTTGATAACCTTCATGCAAGAAATGATTCAATCTCATCTAGATGATCTTTAGTTTCAAATCACTTTCTTCTTTAGATTTTTTCTCTTTCTTTGAATTGTTGATGGTTAGTGAAGACTTAAAAGTATTTCCAATCATAACCATACTATTGTCATAATTTCTCAACTCAAATGAAGTAAATCGACCAACTAGACCATCAAGTGTCAGATTATTACTAGGCATATCTCTTACTTCTTGGATAGAAGGAACTTTGATAGCATAAACATGCAAAAGAGTTCTCAAGATTTTACTTACAATTTTAGAATCCAAGATTTTTCCTCCAACATCTCTTATTACACTCACAACATCTTTGATTCGGTTCACATGTTGTACAACATTTTCATAGTTTTTCATTCTCATGTCATCATAATTTCCTCTCAAGCTTTCAACTTTAACTCTTCTTACATTGGCATCTCCTCCATAGACTAGCTTCAATCTATCCCATATTTTCTTTATAGTGGTACAATTCTTAACATCATCAAATTCAACATCAGTGAGAGCAAATGCAATATCAATCATCATATTGTTGTGATTCTTGTCCACATTCATTTGATCCATAATTAGAGGACCAATAGGTGTAACATATTCATTCTCCAACCAATGTGTGATATCATCTCCAATACCTGAAAGATGTAGCTTCATTCTATCTTTCCATGAGGAAAAGTTCTTCTTGTTCATCTTTAGTGGCTCTCTTTTATGCATTTTGATCTTTTTTATTAAGTTCATTTAAACTTCTTCCTTCAAGCCCTAAGTAGTTTGATACCAAATTGTTAGATAAATGAGAGAGGGAGTCAATCAATTACGTCCAGTTATCTCATAGTCTATTTCATCACTAGTAAAGCAACATAAACATCAACAACAATAGCTTCAATACATCCAATCACTTAGTAGAAATATACAACATAAAAATTAACTAATAAATCAGCTTCTTCTCAAGTTTTTCCTTGCTTTATCATCTATCAGTAAATTTCCAGTAATTACCTAGTGATAATGTAGTTATTATCAAGTTGTAGTAAACTATAAAACATGTAAATCAACTTGCAACACAAATAACATTCACATAGTTTTGACACCAATATTTAACGTGGAAACCTTATTAAGAGAAAAAAACACCTAGGACTAGTACCCCAAAAAATTCACTCTTCTGAAGTGATCTTTGTTAGGAGACTACCTTGTTAAAGGTTACATACTCTTTGTTAAAATGACCTTGTCAGATGATTTTACCAAAAGATCATCTAGACCTTATCACTCATTGTCTAGGACCAAAAAGAGTGGCCTAATTTAGAGGACTTACAAACACCACTAATTGATGTTACCATATAGGATTTTATATACTTGTTAGATCCATTTGATACTTATGAGATTTTCTGCTATAATGGTTAAAATATCAAAAATCTATAAGAATATCAACTACCTTGCTTGATCAGATATTTGTTCTTGCTCTTTCTCAGTCTTTTACTCACTCAACTAATTATGTGTTTCAAAAACTCCTTTCTCTTCTCTCCTCTCTGCTCTAGTCAGCTCATTTGGATCAACACTTTTTTCTCCTTTAACAACTTCACATTCCACATCAACCTTCAATTATATATCTTTTAACTTCATCAACTCTCGAGCAACATAACAAAAAAATTCATCACCCAATTTAAACCAGCAACCTAAACTATCATTTTCTCCACCCTAAATAGATTTATCAATGCTTCTAGATCCTTCCATCTATTGCCTCTGAATCAAAATCATCGATCTTAGGTTTACAACTAAATTTTTTCATATAATGAATTTAGACACATAGAAAATATAACTTGACATAAAAATTTGTGTCCATCCTTATCCTTCTTCAAATCCCTTCATCAAATACTTCTTTTTTCTCCATCGTTGATCTTGCAACAAAATTTGACATGTGTAATAGAACTTCTCAAACATTCCAAATTACCATCAAAGTTGGCCTCAGATTCCAATTTCTCAAACTTGTTCATCTAGCTATTGCTCGATAAACATTACATTTTCTTAAGCAACATATAACTCCATTAATACTAACTTTCTTGGGCACCATTGTGTTCTTCATTCCTCTTTGTAATTGCTCAAGCAATTTTGTAGTCACTCAGTGAATATAATATCCCTTTATTAACCTTGTGACTCATTTGAGCTTCTAAACTTCAATATATTGCAACAATACATGATTGCAAAACAATCAAACCATTATTACATGATTATTGTCCAACTCATTCAAGTACCCACTGAATACCTTGTTATAATGATTAGAATAGCTAAGAGGGGAGGAGGCAAATCAGTTATCCTCAAGTCCAGATGTATTAATTCAACTGTCAACAACTTATTCAAACTTATAAACCAACTCGACCAATATAGAAACTCATTAGAAACTTAACTTATTCAGTCATCACTTAGCTCTATGTTTAGTATATGTCAAATAATAGAAATAAACAACATTAAATAACATGAATCATGAAAATAACATTCATACATGTATTACACTAGGATATAATGTGGAAACCCAATTTGGGAAAAACCACCAAGTAACATGCTACCATTTTTTCATTCTTCTAAATATAACTTGATTAAGAGTCAACCCTATAAAGGTTACAAAACACACTATTAGATGTGACCTTGTTAAAGGATTTAATTACGTTGTTAGGAGTGACTTGATTAGAGTTGTTTAGATCATTCCATTTGAATGTAACCTTGATTAAAGGATCTACAATATGGTTGTTAGGTCAACCTTAATTAAAGGATTTTACTGCCACGATGGTTAGAAAGTAACAACTAGGTTTGATATGGCACTGAGGTCTCACAAGAAGGATTCAAAAGGGAAAGTCTGACTCTCTTGGCTTCTGGCCAGTTGTCCCCTTACTCTTTTGGCCTTTTGTTATTGGCAGTGTGTTTCTTTATGGGGTTTCAAGAGCCTGGTAAAACCTTTTTTTGTGGTTGTCGTTTTCTTGTTTAATATGTTGCCACTTTGGTCACCTTTTGTTTGGTGACTTGTTTCACCATTGTTGACTCTTATTGGGTTTCAGGCTCCCTTCAAAACCTATTTGTGTGGCTGATTAGTATTGTGTTATCTGTGATGCCACTCTGGTCACTATGTTTTGTTTGGTGACCTGTTCTTCCTTACATCTGTAGTTTTGTTTAGTTGAGCTTCATTGAAAATTCTTAAATTGTAAAGGGTTTTAGGGTCCCTTCAAATCCTGTTTATCTTATAAAAAACAACTAGGTTTGATCTATTAAGATATAACTCACTTTTCTTGTTCAGATTTGATTCAGATCATTTTTTGGTTCATTAACTAGACTCATCATATTCTCCATCTCTAATATGCTTGGAAACTCTTCAAGAAATCACACTTCACCAATCTTCTCACTTTTTCTCTACTACTTTCTTCTTCATAAGTACTATACAAATTTTCCAGTCAACAACAAACCAACTATTAAAACATATCTTGTGTCTCCTTAAATAGGTATCTTTGATCTTTTACCAATTAAAAATCATTATAAATCTTAGGGTTTGATCATACTCATTGAATTTGTCCATCATTTTGTCCTTCTTTTCCTTTCTTGAAACTTATAGAAAATGCTCTTTAAATCCTTGGCTTTGATTGCTTAAAAAACTCAATTCATGCATCCAATATGCCAAGTGATCAATCTTTATCTTTTACATATTTTGACCAATATGTATTGGCCTCAAAATCTCAATTCTCTCATGAACTTTTATTTTTCCAACACTCGGTCATCAATTTGTAGCTCAACCTCTACTATTTTGTCTCACTCAGCTTACAATAGCTCACCCAATCCTCACTACACTCGCTACATTTTCTTCTTCATATTTCTCAACCATAACTAACTTGGCTCATACTATTCTACTCGGCTTTTACTTAAGTTCCTTAATCTTCTACTTCAACTTCTTCATTGACCTAGTAAATTGTTACTCGGTCAAGCTTAGTATTTTACTTAGCAACTCTTCTACACTTCAACTCAAATGTCTACTTCACTTCATATAATAATTACATAACATATTATCTTGTCAAAGATGAACTGATCAAGTGCCCATTGTATTTCCAACATACTTACTCATCTTTTCTCAACAACTTTACTAGTTCACCTTGTTATCTCTCTTTCCACATACTCTTCATCAATCACCTGATATGAGACTATACATTGTTAGAAAATATCTTACAAGTAAGATTTGACATCAATGACAACATAACAATCATTCCAATTGTAGTTTCCAATAATCTCCCTCTCTAGCATTGATGGCAACACCTCTAGTTACCATGCAAATACAAAATATTTTCTCATGATCTTCACTATCAACTCTCTTTGTGTTCTGTATCAAATTTTCATTAATATCCTTAGTTTCATTCTCCATGCATTCATTACACTTCTCCCTCTATGATAAAAATTACAAATTCTTCATTCTAACACCAATTGTATTAGCTCCCTCTTTATCTTTAACTTGTATGGTGACTGCATACATTTCTCCCTCTTTGACAACAATGCCAAAGAAATCATCCACTTCATACACATCATCCTCTTTTCACTTTTTGTCTAATCTTTAAAATATCACTCCCTCTATCATCCTAACTTGCAACTCTATCTACTCGTTCTTTTGTCCATCTTTTCATAATGTTAGAAAACTCCTAAAGTGCACCCTCTTGCATCAATCTATAAGATATTCTGATCACTACAATTGATACAATGTTGCATCTCTTCTCAGTTTTCTTTAGATAGGGAAATGACCCCTAACTTACCTCTTAGATACACATATGCATCCTTAGGTAATGCCTTCGTGAATATATCAACTATATGTTCTTTTGTGTTCACATATTCTAGTCTCACTTCTTTGTAATATACTAACTCTCTTAAGTACTAATACTTGATTGCATTTTTTTTGGTCTTCGTGTGCATCACATGATTCTTGGATTTGGTTATAGCACTTGTGTTGTCACAATATATCACCATAGGTTTAGTAATATCTTCCTTAATACCTTTCAATAATTTCATTTTCCTCACAATGTTTGAACAATTAATTGTTAATCTCAGATTAGTTTTGACAAGTGAGTGTCTATACACTTAAGTCATTTACTTAGTTCATGCTGAGAACAACATGTAAGTGAGAGCATGCCAAGTAAATAGTGAGTGTTGAGTCACTCATGTGCCGATTCATTCAAGTGTCAAGCATATAGTATGTGCCGAGTGATTCAGGAGCCAAGCAAGCAGTGTGTCAAGTCATTCAGATGTCAAGTGACAGCACCAAGCACCAGGGCCTTCAGATGTCGAGTAACAAATTTTTGACATAGTTGTTTGTATTGGCACAAACTACAATGCAAACCATTTTTTAGCCTCCTTAAGGAATAATTTATGATATTTTGTTGATAAGGACAAATCTTAAATGTGAATCTCTATGTATTACATGCATCCAATTAGGAAAAGGGAAGGTTTAAGCGGCAATATGGGTGAATCACAGTCATTGATTCATACCTAATCCTAAGTCACCTAGGTCTTCTTAAGGAGGAAAAACCCTAAAATTTCTAAGAATGCTTAAGGAGAAGATAAGGAGAGTTTGCATGTGCAAACAGAGCATTCATGGTGACCAAGTTATAATGAATTTGAATTACATTGCAAAATCTATTAAAGGAGAATAGAGGAAGGAAACAGTGGACATTAGAGAGACATTTGATCATAAAGGATCAAGTACACATCAGTATAGAGGTGATCTAACATCAAGCAATAGAGTCTTGATTGTAGGATCATTGTTGAGACATTCTAATAGGTGAATCAGTTAAATCTCTTAACATAGTAGTCCCAACAGGTTGTATTGAAATCCTCTAACAAGGTGCTTACTTAATTGTGAGTTGAAGTCCTTTAATCAGGCACACTTCTAATAGGGTGTTGAAATCCTTTAATAGGGTAAGACCTAATAGTCTTTGTAAGCCTTTAACAGGGCAGACCTTTCACAAGGTTGATCATGTTTCATGATCAAACATTGTAACCTTGATTGGATACACTTTATTACTACATTAGTGAAGATTTGTGGGTGTCATTACCACCCTAGTTTTACCTTCTCATCGAAGGGTTTCTAGGTAATCATATCTTGTGTCATATATATGTGAATGTTTACTTGTTTACATATTTTAGATGTATATGTTTTATATGGTATTTTAGTTTACTTATTGAATTGAGAGATGGATGTATGGTGAATGTTTTATGCGTAAAAGTTTGAATCGCTAATTCACCCCCCACTCTTAGAGTTTACCTTTCCTATTGTAATTCCAACAATTGGTATCAAAGCTTTGTTCTCTGAAAGAAAGCTTTGCAACTTTGAGGAAAGATCTTGGAAATGGAAGTCTACAAGTTGGGAAAGATTATTGAGAACTAGGAGATTGAAATACAACTCATTCTACATTAGTTGAGTGAAGCAAGAGAAGATCTAAAGAAATCATTGAGAAGAAGGAAGGAAATTGCTACTAAAGAGAATGACACACAATACCAAGAGATGGACACCACTAAACTATTTGCAAATGAAAACTCTAATGAATTTGATGCAACAGTTGCAAATCTAATGGACAAGAACCAAACTCTAGTTGAAGAGATTAGAAATCTTAAGATAGAGCAAGAATCACAAGACATATTACTTTGTGAGGTGATCGAATGGAAAAAGAAAGCTATGGAAGACAAAGTCATGATTGAAGATGACAAAAGAGTTTTGACCAGCAGACTAGAAGAGAAATCATCAAAGATAAATAGGATTGCTCACATGCAATTGGAAATAATGAATCAAGTCATGATTGTTAATCATGAAATAAATAGTAAAGACATTGAGATCACAACACAAAAGTTGCAAAATAAATAGTTGAGCAATGATCTGAAAAGGGAGAAGGAGTTTGTTTAAAGTTTCAATAAACCTAGTGAAGCCATCAAGTACTTTGAACAATTTGAGATCCCCTAGATCTAACAATGATACATCTGGATTGGGATACACTAGTACTAAAGAAGGAAAATCATCCAAAAGTGCTGAAGAAAGAAGTGAAAAAGGTAAGAAATCCAAACCTTCTTGTCATAATTGTGGTAAGAAAGGACATACTACTAATGTTTACAGGAGCAAGAATGTAAATCAGAATGTTAAGCAGAAGAACATGGGTCATTGCCATAAGTGCAACAAAAAAGGTCATCAGAAATATGAATACAGAACCAAGATCATGCACACTAAAAGATTTGAAGGATATTTTTATAACTATCAGAAGTATGGGCATAGAGCTTTTGAATGTAGATCCAAACCCAACTGATCATCAAGTAGACAAAGGTAAAGAACAATGGAAACTTTTATAATTGGGATTATAATACAAGGTATAGTTGTCACTACTATCAATAGTATGGACATATTCCTGAGAATTGTATTAGAACACATTTCAAAAGTGATTACAAAAGGTGGTTGAGTCAAACCACATGTTTTGGCTATTTGAAGACTAGCCACATAAGTAGATATTGTCCAACAAAGTCAAAAGCACCAAGTTGTGAGCTCAACAAAGGCAAAGGAAAGGTAAGTATTGAAAATACTAGAGATGAGATGAACAAGAAATGGAAGAGAAAAGGCAATTGCAACACATCAAGTGTAGATGGGATCACTTCACCCAATGGGTCGGGTGATCACACCTCATAAAATTAAGCAATCAAGAGGTATGTGGAACTGATATTTGAAAGATATACCATACATCAATTCCAAGAATTTAGTTTTGAAAAGATTACATATGCATGAATAAAGATTGTTAGGAGTGAAGAATAAATCTTTAATTTTTGTTAGTTTTCATGTTACTACCGAGCAAGAGAAATTTTATATGGTTAACGAGGGAAGTATTAGTGGATGTCAAGCTAACAAAATTTGTTAGTTAAGGTTAAGCTCGTAGTGGTTTTTGAGTGTATGGAAAAACACATGGATGTTGAGTGAGCCATAAATTTAATTAAAGCCGAGCTTACAACTGTGTAAGCACTTAGCATTAAATAAGTGTTTTGAGGGCTATTTGATTGATTTTTGTTCATTTGACATCATTCAAATTTAAAGAAGAGAAAGAAGAGCTGAAGGCAATCTAGAGAATTTTATCTAGGAATTTGCAAGAGATTTAAAAGGCTATTTAACACCATTCCAACATGATTTACAAGGTATTTACTGTGTGCCGAGCTATGCAATTTTAAATTTTACAAGTTACCCTAGTTTCCTATAATGGTGTCTAGTTCATCAGGAGTAAAAGGTGTAGAGGGAAAAGAGGTTTTAAATGTTCAATTGATTAGTAATGAAATCAAACAACCTGCCTTTGAGGCTATCTCAGATATAGCTTATAAACAGGATCCCTCTAGTGCGTTATCCATGATACCACCACAAGTCTTGATGATTCAAGATGCTAGAAATTGTTACACATGCAAAATTGGAAGCATAGGAGATATGGAAATCAAGGAAATGTATGGGAAGCTATGTGAAAATGGAGCATTGAAGGAAGAGTATAAGATTGTTGAGAAGAAAGGGTTAACTCATGCCCTAGATTTCCCTAATGTATTCAAGACAAAGTGGATAAAAAATGTTATAAGTAGAATTAATGGTAGCTCTATATGGTTAGAAAATGGGCCAGTAAAAATCACCAAAAAGATTTTTCATAGAGTAATAGGGTATCCAACCCTAGATTGGCCAAAGACCATGAGATGTGATGCAAAGTAAATAATTGAGAAAAACATAGGGGCTATGCGGAACAAAAGGGGAATGGAAATTGATACTATCATAGATCCCCTGATAGCTTTTGCAATAAGGGTCATAGCACACAAGTTTTATCAATCTAGTAGATTAAACATTGTACCCTAAATTGCAGTTGATATGGGCTACAAAATTGTGAAGAAGGATCATACTTATGATCTTGTCGAGTTGCAGTTACAACAATTGATTGTAAATTTGGGAGCTATAAGGAAAACCAAGAGTGCACAATGTAAATTCAGATCTATTCTTGTATGTATTTTCTTTTATGTACAAAATACATTTCCTATATTTGGTAAGGTTGCATGGAAGGTGAACAGACCTATTGCAGTTCAGAGAGGTGAATTTATTGAGCAACTAGGTGATAGCTTTGAATTTGTCATGACAAGTTATTTTGAAGATTTCAAACAATCAATGAAGAAAATATTAAGGATACCGGTCTCACTAGTGGAGAAACATTTTGATGATGTTTTCTTCCTAGTTGATATTGATTTTACATATGTACAAGAAGCAATTCCCAAGGTGAGATGGCTAAGGCCATTAGGATATCAAATAAATGTTGATGAGGCCTTTGTAGCAATCACAACATTACTTGCAAAAGAAGTGGACAAGGAAGCCAAAGAATTTGGAAATTATGACTTTTCCAAATCAAAGATTACAATGGAATTGAAGACTTCTTTAGTGATTAGGAAGAAGAAAAAACTAGTAAAGAAATTGAAAGAAAAATTTGGTGAAGGAGCCAAGGAGGAAGAAGAGGAAGATGATGAAGAAGAGGAAACACAAGCTCAAGCACCATTGGCATTGACACAAGGTCAGGGAGAAGACCAATAAGAAGATGAAGTTGATACTATAGAAGATGTCAAGGAAGAATAAGCTAGTGAAACACCTATAACTATTGAGAAGAAAAAGAGAAAAAAAAGACTCAAGCAATGAACAAATCAAAGAAGGTTGAAAAATCTAATCAGCCCAAATCTACAACACCTACCACAAGGGCTAGCACTAAAGTCACTACTGAAAAGGTTAAAGAAGTAGCCAAGCCTAAAGAGAAGGAAGTTGAAGCACAAAAGAGGCCAATGAGGAAGTATGTTGCTCAAGATAAATCCAATGAGGAGAAGACTAAATCAAATGACAACAACCAATTTCATGTGGTAAGTCACAGTCCCTCCTCATATTTAGATAATTTATGTGAGAACATTAGGAACAATGCTAATATATCAGGATTCTCTCACATTGAGTTTGACTATCTTGGGAAGATTGCAAAAAACCAAATTGAAGAGGTAGTATATGTCGTGATGGCTATATTTAAAAAGACTCCTCTAGAAATTGCCAACTCCATACCTAAAGGTCTATATGATAGAGTTGAGCGAAAATGACATTATTGTTTAGACACTAAAAAACAAATGAGGGAGACAACCCTTACTCAAGTTATGCTAGAACTTAGTTAGGCTAACATGTCTAAAGTCATTAAGAAGTATGATGTAAGATTTGTGCCAAAATACAGGACATTTAACATATTGCAAAATAATATAGAGGATGTTGTATTGAAGTCCAAAGAAATGTGGAAGATGACATATAGATTATCAACATTTAGAAAAGTTGACCAGACACCTATTGAGGTAGGAGAGGATGAAAAAGATGATACTGATCAAGGCACAATTGAGAGAGGCACATATATGAATATTGAAAATCAGGCACCAGCTGAGGAAGAGTAGCAAACAGAATGGAGTGTGCAAGAGACATAAATGTCGAGTGATAGCCCTCCATAGGAGATAAGTGTAAACACTAAAATTATCAAAGTAAAGGATGTTTCTGAGACCATTGCTCAGAACAACAATCGCCTTATAGAGGCTGATTTGAAAAGGATACTTGTCCAATCCACTCTCTAGGCTAAACTATGTGACAACCTTGTACTAGTGAGTGTAGATGAAATTCAGAAGAAAGAAACAATAACTGCATAGGAGGAAGTGAAAACACAAAAAACATCCATAATCACTCCTCAAGTCACAAGTGTACAACCCTCACAACCTATAGTGGTATATCAAAGGAAGGAGACAACAAGTTTCACTATCAGTACACTTATGCAAGACACTCCAGTCTCAGTGAATGTACTAGAAACTTAAAAAGAAAAGGATGGGATAGTTGGAGAAGACAAGATAGAAACACCAAAAAATGATGGCACTCAAAGCCAAATAGTTTAGGTAGATACACCTACACCTCCAGCACAAGATCAAGGTGCAATTGAAACTATAGAGGAAGAAAAGGACAAGATTGAAGAGTCAAGTTTGACACCCAAGCCAAATGAGCTACTAGCTATTCAAGCACTGGTGACATTACCAGAATCTGGTACTCCTAGTCAAACTCTTCAGAGGCCGAGCACAGATGCTACATCATTGCAATTCTCAAGACTGAGTCCTAGCTCATCTAAGGCATAAGAGGTGATTACTTATGGAGATGTTAGCCTAGATGAAGAGATTGTGTTGCCTAAATTTTATCTAGCAACAATCACAATTGAGCATATGGGTATATTAATGGAGGCTCTGGCAAGGAAGAAAAATCAAGAACTGTTTAGAAGTGAGCATAGGCAGATGCAAGCTTTGATTGACATTAAAGAGATTTTCCTAGATGCATTCAGTCTACCAACCCCAAATGAATATAAGCCCATCATTGAAAAATTAACCAATATAGTGGAGAGGATTAGTGACATATATCTAGATACTAATGTAAAATTACTAGAATGGTCTAAAAGAAAGTTTCAAAACAAGGTAAATGAGAAGATATCTAGTGATATTGCACTGACACAGGTTGAGCTAGCAACCAAGATAGAAAGTGTAAAGAAGGTACTAGAGAACATTTTCTCTCTCTACACCAAACTATATAATCCTACACTATTCACACAAGAAGTAAGAAGTCACATTCTAAGTTTGGAGAGCCACATGTAGTCATCTGGTGCTACTTTGCCCAAGTCTCCAACTCAAAGTGAAAAACATTTCAGCTATCTCTTGCAATCCTAGAGTTAGTTAGCATCATTACAAGTAGATGAAGCCAACATAATGGCTAAATTGATCAACATCCAGTCAACATTGACTCCTCGTATGGAGATCTTATACAAGGAACTAGGCTATGCAGAAACACTTATGAAGAAAGACCCCGATATTTCTACATTGGATGGCTTAGTGCACCTTACTGACGAGTTAGCCATCCAAATTAAGTCTTTGGAGGTAGCTTTTGATAATTGGGATGTAGCTCTTAAGATTATACTTGAGGTCCATAAATCCTTTTTGGAAAAATACACTATCAGTGTGTAACCCATTGACATCAATGTCAAAAAGGGGGAGTAAGAGCAATGGGGGAGCAAGCATAGCAAGCAAGTAGAACAAAGAGACGTCTATACCCAAGGGGGAGTAAGAGACAAAGAACATAGAAACAACAAAATGCAAAAATCTTAGGCAGGAAAAACATAAGAGTATTAGTTGATGCATAATACAGAATAAACAACTTGGAGGGAGTTATGAAATTTTGAGGTATAAGTCATATGTTGCAAAATTTTGTATAGAAGCCGAATAAATATATATGCTATGCCTATAAGGATAAAGATCATTAATGCATGACCAAATGTTTTTGACACTCATGTCAAAGGGAGAGATTGTTAATCTCAGATTGGTTTTGACAAGTAAGTTTCTATACACTTAAGTCATTTACTTAGTTCATGTCGAACAAGTAACATATGTCGAGCACAACATGTAAGTTAGAGCATGTTGAAATAGTGAGTGTCGAGTCACTCATGTGCCAAGTCATTCAAGTGCCGAGCAAGATAATATGTGTTGAGTGATTTAAGAGTCGAGAAAGTAGTGCATGCTGAGTGATAGCATTGAAGTCATAGTTAGTGTCGAGCACCAAGGACTTCAAATGTCGAGTAACACATTTTTGACATAGTTGTTTGTATTGGCACAAAGTACTATGTAAACTATTTTTTTAGCTGACTTAAGGATTAATTTATGATCTTTTGTCGATAAGGATGAATCTTAAATGTGAATCCCTATGTATTACATGCATCCAATAAAGAAAAGGGAAGGTTTAAGAGACAATATGAGTGAATCACAACCATTGATTCAGACCTAATCCTAAGTCACCTAGGTCTTCTTAAGGATGAAAAATCCTAAACTTTCTAAGAATTCTTAAGGAGAAGAGAAGGAAAGTTTACATGCGCAAACAGAGCATTTATGGTGACCAAGGTATAATGAATTTGAATTACATTGAAAAATCAATTAAAGGAGAATAGAGGAAGGAAACAGTGGACAACAGAGAGACATTTGATCAGAAAGGATCAAGTACACATCAATATAGAGGTGATCTAACATCAAGCAACAAAGTGCTAATTGCAGGATCATTGTTGAGACATTCTAATAGGTGAATCAGTTGAATCTCTTAAAAGAGTAGTCCTAACAAGTTGTATTGAGATCCTCTAGCAAGGTGCTTACTTAATTGTGAGTTGAAGTCCTTTAATCAAGCACACTTCTAATAGGGTGTTGAAATCCTTTAATAGGGTAAGACCTAATAGTCTTTGTAAGCCTTTAACAAGGTAGACCTTTCACAGGGTAGATCATATTTCATGATCAAACATTGTAACCTTCATTAGATACACTTTATTACTGTAGTAGTGAAGATTTATGGGTGTCATCCCTACCCCAGTTTTACCTTTTCATTGTGGGCTTTCAGGGTAATCATATCTTGTGTCATATATGTGTGAATGTTTACTTCTTTACATACCTTAGATTTATATGCTTTATATGGTATTTTAGTTTATTATTGAATTGAGAGATGGATGTATGGTGAATGTTTTATGGGTAAAAGTTTGAAGCATTGATTCACCCCCCCTCTTAGAGTTTACCTTTCCTATTGTAATTCCAACATTAATTGCTATAGCAACATACTCAACCTCTTATGTAGATTGAGAAATGTAGTTTTGCTTCTTTCTTGTCCATGAAATCAATCTCCTGCCTAGAAAGAAAGAGCCTCCACTTGTACTCTTTCAGTCATCAATGTTTCCTACTCAATCAACATTTGTGTAAACTTTCATCTCAAACTTGTCATTCTTCTTGTACCATAGTCTATAGTCTTCTTTTCCTTTCATATATCTCAATATCATTTTCACAACCATCATGTGATTCTCCTTTGGATTAGTAGAAAATATTGCAATAATACCAGCATATAATGCAATTTCAGGTCTTCTATGTACATCATATTGTAGTTTGTCAATAATTGACCTATACAATGTCAAATTTACTTAGTAAAATCATCATTCTTTGAAAGTTTGTGACCAATGACCATAGGTGTTCCAACTTCTCTTGAATCTTCCATTCCAAAAGTCTTCAATGTCTCATTGATATACTTTGTAACTTGTGTAATGTATATGCCTCTTTTTTATCTGATAAACTTGTAAACCAACAAAGAATTAATATCTCCAAACATTGACATCTAAAATAATTTCTTCATTTCATTAGAAAATTATTTGTACAACACATCATGTCCTCCAAATATGATATCATCAACAAATATTTCATCTAGCAATATCTTGTTCTCATATTCACTTTTCATATACAAACTACTATTATCATTAGTTCTTGCAAAACCATTTTTTACGAAATATGTATGTAACCTTTCACACCATGGTCTAGAGGCTTGTTTGAAACCATATAATTCTTTGTGCATATGACATACAATTCTCTTCTTGTTAGGATCAAAAAATCCTTCAGGTGTTTTAGTGTAGACTTCTTCTTCTAAGATTCAATTCAAAAATGCAAATTTTGAAATTAATTTGATATACCTTGAAATATGTTTAAGCAACGTATGCAAGTAAAGTTCTTACTCCTTCCAACCTTGCAATTGGGGAAAATGTCTCTCCATAGTCAATTCCTTCTTGCGCATATCCCATACAAAGTAATCTTGCTTTGTTCCTTGTGACTTCACCTTTCTTATTCATCTTGATTTTTAATACCCACTTTGTTCCAATCACATTCTTGTGCTTTGTTCTAGGTACCAACGTTTGTGTCTTGTTCTTCTCTATTTGATCAATTTCCTCATTCATTGCTTTAATCCTATCTTCATTTTCCAGTGCATCTTTAATTGATCTTGGCTCAAACTCACATAGTAAACATGTATCATTCTTCAACTTACTTCTTGTCATGAATCCTGAATCTTTATCTCCAATTATTCGATTACGTGTATGGTTCCTTCTTACATATTTTCCTAAAAAAAGGTTAAGATCTTCTCTCTCCTTGTGGTAATTCACTTGGTCCATCTTGCTCATCCTCTTTAGGTTTCTCTTATTGCAACATGACATTGTCTATCTAGTGTTCAATTTCCTCTCTCTGTGACTTGACTCCTACAACCTAAGCTTCGTAGCATGTTGATGCTTGAAAAAGTTGTTCTATAGAACCTTGATAGTGCCTAGTTGTTAATGCTCAATAACCTCTTTCTCTGGTTCAAGTAATGTACTTGTTTCTCTTTCATAGATGTAGAAAAAGTTTATGTAGTCTTCAGGTTCTTTCTTTTATTCCTCTTCATTTTTTTCTACAAACTCATCAACTCTAACATTTGCACTTTCCACAATCTTGTTAGTGTTAGAATTCAAACACTTGTATGTCTTGATTTAAGTGGAATATCCTAATAATATACCTTCATCACTCTTTGCATCAAGTTTTTCTTTCCATGCATCTTTCAATATGTAACACTTTCTTCCAATTTTTTGAATAATTGAAATTAGGTGCATAACCATACAAAAGTTCAAAAGGGGTTTTATTTGTACTTTTATTGACTTGAACTCAGATCAGTGTATAAATGATAGTACTTATAGATTCCCTCCAATACTTTTGTTAAATATTATTTTCCATCGTCAATGTTATTTAATAGTCCATGATTGATCTATTTCTTCTTTCAACTATCTCATTTTGTGGTGGAGTCCTTAGTGCACTCATTTGTCTCTTGATTCCATTGTCATTGCAAAATATATTGAATTCCTCAAATATGAATCCACCTCCTCTATTTGATCTCAAATACTTCAATTTCTTACTTGTTTCCTTTTCAACTCTAGCTAAATACCAATTAAACATTTTTAAAGCATCATATTTTTCTTTTATAAGCATCATAGCCATCATTCTAGAGAAATCATCAACAAATAGAATAAAGTACTTGTCACCATAATAGATTTTCACTCCAATAGGACCACATAAATTTGTATGAACCAACTCCAAAATATCATTAGAACAATATGTATTTCTCTTGAAACTAGACTTTGTCATTTTTCCCATTTGACGTTATTAGCACACCACTTTATCATATTTTCTCAATCTTGGCAATCCTCTTACTCTTTTCATTTGACTAGTTCTTACCAAATTATCAAAGTTCACATGACATAGCCTCTTATGCCATAACCAAACATCTTCAAATTGTGCAAAAAGACAAGTATCTTTAGATAGGTCTAGATAGAACAAATTACCTCTTGTTTGCTATCCACTTCCAATTAGTTTAGTCATAGCATCATAGATCTTTGCCTTCTTGTTCTAGAATTCAACTTGGTAGCCTGAGTTGTTCAACTGTGCCATACTCAAAAAGTTATATTTCAATCCATCAACCCAATATGCATTGTCACATCTGATCTTATCATTCAAAATAATTAATCCTTAAACTTTCACATAGCATGGTGCATCATTTCTAAACTTAACACTACTTCCATTATAATGTTCTATCTTTTCAAACTTACTTGTATCACCAGTCATACGATGTGAGCAACCATTGTCAATTATCCATCTCTCATTCTTACTCACATGTGAGATTAGTGCAGTTTTCTCATTCTCATTAGATTCATCTTTCATTGCAACATAAACAATGTCTTCAACATTTTCATCAGAATCACTATCAGAACCATCTTCTTCAGCAATGTAACAAGATTTATTACCTTTTCCTATATAGTTTATGTTACCTCAGCTATCTTTGTTGTCTCTTCTTCCTTGGTATTTTTTTGTCTTTCCTTTCCTCATTCTCATCTTTGTTAAGACACCTTGCAGCAATATGACAAACTTTGTTACATGTAAAACATATTATAGGAAGTTTACCTTTTTATTTGTTGTTTACTCTTGGTATCCTTCTTGCTAATAAAGCTTCCAGATCACCAAGATTATCATCATGATTCACTATCATTACCCATAGGTTAACTCTTTTTCTTTCTCTTGGATCCATCAAGGGTTAGTTGAGACTTGAAAGAAAATTCAACACTAGAAGGTGTATAGCTATCAAAATTTGACAATTCAAATGTAGTGAATCTACCAATTAGACTATCCAAGGTTAGATCATTACTAGGTGTACATCTCAATTTTTGTATTGTAGATACTCTAATTGCATAGATAGGGAGTAAATCCCTTAATACCTTTCTTATCACAGTCTCATCAGATATGTTTTCTCCATCTCCTCTGATTTGCATTCACAACCTCATTGATTCGGCCACAATACTTGCAACAACCTCTCCTTCCTGCATTCTCATGGCACCAAACTTGCCTCTCAAACTTTCAGATTTAGCTCTTAACACATTTTCTTTCTCCTCCATGGATTTGTGCCAACTTATCCCACATTTTCTTTGTAGTAGCGCAATCCTTCACATCATCAACTTCAACATAACTTAGCGAAGATGTTAGATCTATCAACATTTGATTATAATATAGCTTCTCCCTTATTTTCTTAACTGTCATGGGTCTAGGAACTTCAATGTATTCATTATCTAGGTAGTACAATGGAAAATCTTCAACTCCATGTAGATGCACAATCTCATTAAGTGTTGTCATGCTGGGAAGTTCTCTTTGTTCAGCTTAGACACCTCTCTCTTGTATATCTTGATCTTTAGCTTAAGTCCCTTCAAACTTTCCTTACAAGCACCGAGGCTTTGATACCAATTGCTAGAATGAATAGTATAACTCAGATGTTGGGGAGGGCAGGGGGGTGGTGAATCAGTTATCCTTAGGTCCAAATATATCAATTCAACTTTTAACAACTTCAAACAACTTATTCAAACTCAAACCAACTTGGCCAATATAACAACTCATCAACAACTTAACTTATTAATTCATCACTTAGCTCCATGTTTAGTATATGTTGACTAACATAAATAAACAATAGTAAATAACATGAATCATGAAAATAACATTCATACATGTATGCCACCAAGATATAACATGTAAACCCAATTTGGGAAAAACCACTAAGTAACATGCTACCATTTTTTCACTCTTTTGAAGCTAGCTTGGTTACAATCCTGTTAAAGGTTACAAAACACACTATTAGGTGTGACCCTGTTAAAAGATTTAATTACCCTATTAGGAGTGCTATGGTTAGAGTTCTTTAGATCATTTCATTTGAATGCCACCTTGATTAAAATATTACAATATGATTGTTAGGTCAATCTTGATTAAAGGATTGTACTACCACAATGGTTAGAAAGTAACAACTAGGTTTGATCTACTAAGATATAACTCACTTTGCTTGTTTAGATCTCCATTCAACCCATTTTCTATTTTATTGACTAGAATTTATCATATTCTCCATCTCTGATATGCTTGGAAACTCTTCAAGAAATTACACTTCACCAATCTTCTCACTCTTCCTCTACAAATATATTCTTCACAAGTCCACCATAAATTCACCTTTCAATAATGAACCAATTTTTAAAACATCTTCTATGCCTCTTTAAATAGGTGAATTTGATATTTATGCACTTAAACATCATCGTACATCTTAGGGTTTGATTAGATTCATTGAATCTATACATCATTTTGGCCTTCATCTCATTTCTTGAAACTTTTGGAAACTTCTCTTTAAATCATTCCCTTTGATCTCTTAACAAACTCAATTTATGCATTAAATACACCAGGTCATTAATCCTTATATTTCACAAGTTTTGACCAATTCAAAAGTTCAACCGTGTTAGCCTCAAAATCTCAATTATCTCACAAACTATTATTTTGGTGAAACTCAGTCATCAATGTATAGCTTAGTCTCTACTATTTTGTCTCGGTTGACTTACACTAGTTGGCTCGGTCTTCACTATGCTCAGTTACTACTACATTTTCTTCTTCATCTTTCTTAGCCACAACTAACACTTGGCTAATACTATTCTACTCAGCTTCTACTTAAGTTCCCCTGCTTCAACTTCTTTATTGACCTAGTAAACTAGTACTCAAAAGGTTTTGTGTTTTACTTAGAAATTCTTCTACACTTCAACTCAATTGTTAGCTTGACTTTGTATAATTATTAAGCAACATATTATCTTGTCAAAGACTAACTATTGAAGTGCCCATTTGAATTCAACATACTTACTTTTCTTTTCTCAAAACCTTTACTAGTTTACCTTGTTATCTCTCTTTTCAAATCCTCTTCATCAATCAACTGATATGGCACTCTACACAATTAGCAAATGTCTTACTAGTAAGGTTTTACATTAATGATAACATAACAATTGTTCCAATTGTAGTTTCCAACATACCTTACCTATCAACTTTATCTTCATCATACTTTCTTCAAATCCTCTTCATCAATTAAGTGACATGGTACTTTCCTGAGTTAACATAATGTCTACCCAATTAAGACTTTGACATCAATGACAATATAACAACTTATATGACTTCTTTACATACATTCATAACATCATCAATTACAATAATGTTGGGGCTAACATCAAGTTTTTTAAGATGGTTGATGATGTGGAAATGACATGAAAGAAAATAAATTTGAATGATTGCTAGACAATAAAGAATGTGATGGAATTTCTTGGAATTGTGATTGTTGATTGGAAAAAGTAAAAGGATAGATATGCGATGTTAGATAGATGCACAATGGAAGATGTTAACCATGAGGTAACTATACACACAAAAGAGTGAACTTGTCTAAGTCCTTCTATCCAAGGGATCTCATAGATTGAGAAGCTTGAATATCGAACTAGAGCTCCCTAGTCATGATGTGCAAAGGGTGTGAGTGAAGTATTTGTGACTCTCAAATGAGCTTAGGAATGCAACCCCTAGCAAGAAGCACCATGAAATGAGAGATTAAAGAAAAAAAGAAAGAGTGCAAATGTCGAAGAACCTACATGCAATGCAATGAAACTATGAGCTTAGATAAATGAGATGCAAATGCAACTAGTTATCAAGAAATGAGATTGTTACAAGCCTCCTAATTAAGCTAGATGAGCTAAAACTAAAACATGAAAATAAACTACACTAATGCAAGTATGAAACATGATGCTATGATGTGCAAGAGATGAGGTGATGCAATAAGTCTTCAAGAGCTTCCAAGAGTACCTAGAATTCCTGTAGCATAAGGTTAGTACAAAAACGAGTCATCTTTTACATAAGGAGAGAGTTCTTTGTTTTAAAGAATAACGGATGGTGGAGATCATTAGGCAAGAGAGATCTAATCAAGGGTAGAGGATGAAAGTGGATCAATCCATGCACACAAGTGCTTCTACCAATCATAATCAAGAGTTGACTTTTGTGCCCCATGTGAGACAAAAAAGGGCTTTTCTTTTATTTTTAAAGTGGGAATAATACTTTTTGTGCAGACAACTTAGGATAAGTAGGGAATGAGGTCTTTTATTTAATTAAAGATGGAAAAGTTCCTTTTAATTAAATAATGACTTAGGATAGAGTGGTCAAACTATGGGACACAATTGAATAAATGAATTTTTGAGGATTTGATCAAAATAAGTGATTTAATAAATTTAGCAAAAATGCTAGAAAGGGGTTTGATAGTCTAGGTGGCCATTTTTGGGTGATTACATCTGTCCCTCTTTGACTAATGTGTGATCGATCTAGGAACACACTATGTCAAAAAATGAAGAAGCCAATTAAGCAAATAAAGACATCTGACTCTGAAGAACGAAGTCAGAACAATATGGATTGCTTCCACTTTACCACTAAACAATATGGAAGAGAGTTATTAGTTGAAGTGATTGTGATTGATAAGGGTCATGCAATCAAGATAATAGCTAACTGTCTGCAAGGAGATGGTGGGATAAAAAATGATTCATATAAGAAATTGTGAAGTGTTACTCCCATATTATTTCTACTTCATTAATCCTAATAGGTTGACAAGTTAAAAGCCTCGAGAAAGGTCACTTTTAACAAGGTGAGCAAGACCTTTGGTACGATATGAATTTAATTCCTTTACCTGAGTGACTCATTGATTGGAGTTAGAAAATTATTTCATAGGGTTACTATGAACATGGTAAAGCTCTGACTAGGGATAGAGGTAAATCCCTCGACTAGGTGACTCCTAATAGGGTTTTTTCTTAACTAGACATTTTTAGTAAGCTCCTAATTGGGCTAAGCTCTTAACAGTGTGCATTATAGAAGAGCACAAAATACTTGTGGGCATCATTCCTGTTATGGTTTTTCCCTCTGATCAAGGGTTTCCATGATAAAACAATGTTTGGGTTATTGTGCTTCTTGTGTGGATGCTTTTATGTGTTACTTTATGATTAATTTTCACAAGTTAAAATGAATGGGGGATAAACGAATAGATGATAAGTTCAATTTTGGTTAATTAGTTTTGATAAGTTGTTATTTGAGTTTAAAGTTGGTTGAAGTTGATGATTATTGATTCAACCCCCCTCTCAATAACCTAGGGCCTTGGATATATTAACATTAAAATGATGACAAATGCGGGAAAATCAATTAGAGATGCACTTAAGTCCCAATTTTAAAGATTGGAGAAAAAATGAGAAGTCAAACAAGGAATTGACACCAACTTAATGTTTTGAGCAAAATTGGTAGGAATGAAATTTAGACTGCACCACACATACTGCCTCGACCAAATAACACATTACCCAAATGACATAATAACCCGACCCCAATAAGAAATAACACATTATCAATTATGCCTGTAGCTCACATTAACAAAACCCAAAACCAAAAAATAATGAAGCCATACAACCACAACCCATATCTAAAATATCAGGGAATTTTGGACCACCGCTAAACACAAGCATTACAAAATATACCACTAGAATACATTTTCTAGAGCACTAGCCTACAAACCAACAAAACCTCAAAACCTCATCATCATAAAAGGAAAATTGAGCACAAAACCAACTATCAAAGTAGTATGTTTCTATCAATGATAACCCTACTAACACATCAACAACTCTGCAACATAATCAACAACATCAACAATTTTGCCATCAGAGATAACCATACTACAAGATCAACACCATTATCAACTTTACAAAATCAACACTACAATATTAACAACAAAATCCCCCTTTCAACATGGTTTTGAGAAACCAAAGGATAATCCCATATCTTATAATTAGATGATTGACATTGATATGCCATAGTAAGGTAAAGAACACATCAAGTGTGATGAAAATGACTTATATGTATATCAATAGAATATTTTTGGTCCTTATAGAGATCAAGATAAGATGAATAAAATTGATTAGGGTCAACATGAATGACCTTAGTAAGAAAGGACACTATAGCGGTTAGAAAATTCCAACAGGGTAGAAGCAATCCTAAGAATTTAAGCCAAATAGATGCACAAAAGTCATCTTTTCATTCAAGACAAAAGAATCACTCATCTAAAGTTGAAAATCCAAGAGAGCTTTACAAACATACAATGGGTCATGTTTAAGAATAGTTTTTGCATGACTAGCTTTAACAAAACAAAAGAGGAAAAAAAAGCCCTTGCTAAGGTTTTGGATTATATCAAGTTAGATCCCATGTAGGGCCCAATGGTTACTAAACCACTTTTGTAACATGCTTTTTATGGGTGTTCTCTAGACAAAAGAACACAAAAGAACCTGTCTTGAAAGTAGAGTGCTTTAACTATTTATGCACTGTCAAAGATATAGTATACCTAATATGAGATAAGAATGAAAACAACATTTACACAAAATACAAACCCTGATAAAACATTTTTTTAAATCTTTTTCAAACAAATATAACAGATCTCAGTAATTTACAAATTGTTGAAAATAATTAATTCTAAAATAGAGGACATTTATCTTAATTTCATGTATTTAATGCTAAATACATTTAAGACACTAAATACCCATAAGTATCTTGAACATGTTTTGTTAGATGAATTTACCTGCATAGTATTCTATCCGTTACAGCATGCGCTGGCCTGACAGTTCAAGGTAAATTTGAAAAAATAAAACAAAAACAATCAAGGTAAGTTTTTGAGAAAAGACAACAAAAACAATTTTTTCTTCATAAGGGCAAACTCTCGATGTTGTTGAATATCCAGAAGGGTGAATTCTGAGGATTGCTCCTGTCAATCACTGGAATGGCGATTCAGGGCTTGACGATATCTTCTTCAAGTGCTCTGAAAGGCAAATATTATCGTGAAGCAGATTTCAGCATTTCTAAAGCGAAGTTTATTCGTCGTCTGCGAAAGACAGCTTCGGAGAAGCAGGTTAAATACAGCTCCGTATCTTCAAAACAATGTTCGAAATATTGTTTGAAGGCGAATGCTGTTCGCGACACTGCATCGCCTCTAGTTTCCTCCATTCCACAGGTATTTTATTTGCATTTTCTTAGATCCAAAATTCGCGCATTTTATTTTTTTTAAATTTTCGAAACTTTTATTTATATGTGAAGACCAAGATGGAAATTCCCTTTTTAAATTCATGTTCGGTGCCTAGCTTCCAAGCCCTACGTTGACTATAAGGTAGGTTAGAGTGCACAGTACTACCTACTCCTTTCAGTTTAAAAGAGCACAAAGGCCTTCCTCCCTTCAAATTCAAACTCCTATTACCTCCATTAATGCTTTTTATTTTCATTCCGACTACTCAGTTGCGCAATAACTGAAGAGCATCTCTCCCATCAAAGGTACCTCGTACTTGCATCTGACGTCGACCATCGTCACATCTCTTTTCAATTACTTTTGTACACCCAATTTTAGCATTTAATGCATGAATCACGTGGCATCTATCTGTTCAATTGTTTATCCATTTTCAGCTTTTAATGTCACAGAGGGGATTGTGATTAACCAATAAGTGCGCCCAGTCCTGTTCACTGGGGCATACTTTTTTGCATTGTTTTGCCCAATTTAGGCGTCTCAAGTTTATCCTTTTTAAAAATTTACAATGTTGTTGAACTAAGGGTTTGGGTACATCTCATCATTTAAGTGTTAACAGTGAGCAGTATTAAGTGTTAACAGTGAGCCGTATTAAGTGAGACCTTCCATCAGTTTCTTCCATCAGTTTCAACGTTTATTTGTACACACTCTTTTCCCTAGTGCATAACCCCACCCAGTTACAGAATTATTTTCTATTCCAACTATTAATGTCTCAGAAATATTCTAAAATAAACGTTCCTTGTTATTGTTGCACCGTGCATGTTAGGGTTTACTCTACCAAATTAAACGCATTTACATGGTTTTGACATTTAACTTGTCTCTAGGAGATCTTCCATAGGGCTATTTGTATTTAGCCGTGTCCCTTGGGGTTGGACCCAATTGAATTATGAGAATTCACTAAATTTTCATTTGTAAAATGCCTATGGGGTTTTTGCGTTAAAGTTACATGGTATTTACACCGAACCTCCTCCATTTGTGTATGCTTGACATGCATTTGTGTATAACACATTCAATCATGGAATTATACCCAATTTAACATTAACACTCCCCCAGGAGATTTCTTCCCGTCTTGTACAGTTATCTAGAATGGCCTTTGGAAACGTAATGTGTTGCAGATTGTTGATTTAAGCTTGGACTTTGTGTTGTGGCATTGAGATTGGTTGGTAAGGCTGGCTACAACATAATAATTATCACTCCCTATCTCAAAAAGTAGGCCTCCCACCTATTTTGCACAAAAAAAGGCTACCTATTTTTAACCCCATATGCTATTTTTTTCTAACAGTAAGTGCAGATTCCTTTATTTTTTATTGCTATTTTTACACAAATTGTTGTTGCTCTCATGGCTGAAGCATGGTTTGAAATTCTCCCTCATAACCATCACACATGGAAGGTAAAGATGTAACATTTACTTTGGTCAAAAAGATTATGCTTGTAATGTACTGTATGGATGTATGGCTAGCAATTTCACCTCTAAAGTATGTCGTGTGACCAAGTCATCATGTCACCTCCAAATGGTAATATCTTCCTCCATACCCAGTCACTCGCATGAAATGTCATCTTATAGTACCATGCCACTCCTATGCCTATATGGAAAGATCTCAACACCATACCACACTGCCACCGTACGATGAGTTTCCAGTACGACACTCAGACGCACATGGTGATGTTTATCTTTACACTGCACAACCACTACACTCCACACGCTGCACACCTTACTTTGTATTCCACATGCCACCCGCACACACGCCGCACATTGCACACACTCCACACTTCACTCAAATGCACCAAACATGCCACTCACACACACTTCACTCTTTTTATGCACTTTTTATGCACTTCGCACACTGCACACACTCCGCATACCACACACACACACATCGCACATTGTATGCATTGCAAACTCCAGTCATGTGAACTTCGCATGCCATCAGTCACCCACATGCTTTACCTCCGCTGTATGTACTAGTCACCATACACAAATGAGCATGCAACTCAAATCTTTGAGTGCACAGTGATGACATGAACAAATCTTCCTTTATTTCTAGAATTATGGATAGATAAACTTGCTATAGAAAACAATATTACTTATGCAAGAAGGATTGGTTCGAATATTGTGCTTCTAGATTTGAGATATTTAATAATGAAGTTCAACAATACAAATTTGTCTCCAAGGGAGACATCACAATTTTTTTATTCAAGCACAAGGTGAAATATTTGTGATGATATTTTCAATGATAGACTAGGGTGGCTGCTAAACACCAAAACTGCAATTATAGACTAGGGAGGGTCTTGGATATCCAAAACTACAATAAGGACTCAATTCCAATTGGAATTGCAAATACACAAGAAAAGGTAACTCCATGATGATTACCAATGATGCCAGCAAATGCTTTTTAAAGGCCTCCAAGAAGTATTTGGAAAGTTACAAATATGTCAACATTCTTTATTTATTATTTTATCATTTTATCTTATAATATATTATGATTAAACTAATTAAAGTAGTCCGTATGATATTATTCAAATTTGGGAACACTTAATAAATTTATTTAATTAAATCACACTTCCATTTTATTGGGGACATCACAATGTTCCACATTGAATGAGCAATAATCTACTTTCCCCAAAGCATATGAGAAATTTGCATTGTGGAAGATGTGTGACAAGGAAATGGGCTTGATTGCCACATACATCTTAAAATCCTTGTTCTTTCATATTGAATAATGCACTACACCACATGAAGTATGGGATAAGCTTAAAGATCAATTTCATTTAGTAAGTGATATTGAGTTATGCAGTTAGAGGCTGAGATATCATCACTTTCTGTTGATACTTTTCCTTCTATTTAGTCAAGTCCTTGTGTTCTCAGTTAGCTAGGTGTGGAGAAGAATGAGACTGATAAGGAATGTGTGTTTTAGATTTTGTCAAAATTGACATGTGTGTTTTCATATTTTGCCACTTCTTTTTATGCTACTACGGATGGGTTGGGTAAATTAAAATAATTCGTTATGCCATCTTTTGAGACCTTTTGTGAAAGATTGACAAGGGAACAATCAAGTTCTATCACAGTGATGTCACTAAGTCTGATGCATTATTTGCCATAAAACCCAAACAGGAAGGGAAGAAAAAGAACAAACTGAAGCTCAAATCTAGTGAGCATTTCAATATCAAAACTACCTCTTAAAAAGAGTCCAAACCTAAGGAGAGACCAAAATCTAGTTTTAATAGAAAGATGGCCATATTGAAGGACATTTTTATAAAAAGGAAATGCATGAGTTAAAGGAGTTACTTAAGGAGCATAATATTTCACTACCTTCATGTAGTGGAGGAGCACAAAGGAGTCTTGACCATATCTCTTGGAATTTTAGTGTGTCAGTCAGTAGGAGAATATCATTTCATGTTTATAATGTGTTGGAGTCATTTTAGGTTGATTATGAGTCATTGTTCATGTTTTTGGTATAATAAGGCTATGTTAGCCAGCCAGTCAACAAAAGTCAACGCTGGTCAAAAGGTCAGTCGAGGTTGAAATTTGACATGTGGAAAAAAGAATGTCTTGGTATGATTTGGGACCCATTGGTCATGTTTGTTTGGGTCATAGTTTGGGTATGAGTGAAAATGCACCAATTGATCTCATACACTTTTCAACAGTAATCACAATTCATTGGATCATTTACCAACTTAAGGAGGAATTCAGATTTCCTCAAACCCCACGCCCAAATGTAGTGTCCCCATTTTTTTCGAGCTCCAACAGTTGATTGAGTCAGTACATCATGGTTACCCTTGTGAGATGGCAATGAGATTTGAGGGTCTTAGTGGAGGACTTACTATTTTTAGTAAGTCAAATTTGGACAGTCACCATATTTGGCAGTATAGCTGGTGGTGTTGGCAATAGTTTATCACCTGCATTGGATGGAGCTATTTATTGGTTGGGTTCATAATTATTAATTATTTATTAAAGTTAAATTATTATAATGACACTTCATTATATTTATTATTATAAAATGATGTTGTGTTGGTGAAGCTTCTTATGTGGAGTTATGTTGGGGAAACTAAGTGCCATTTGAGGATTATAAATATGAACCCATTTTGAAGGAGAAGGCATCCAATTGTTTATTTTCTTTTTACTCTCTTTGAGAAGGGTTTTTGAGTCTTTTGATTTTCAATTCCCTTGTTGAGGTATAAGGGGTTGAAGCTCGATTGTGCATTTAATTCATAGATGAGGTATTATGGGTTAAATTCTGAGAATTATTATTGTCTTCTTGATTACTGTGGTTGGAAGCAAGTCTTGTTTGCTGAAGGTTTTCAAACAATTATTTAGATTCCCTACTGTTTTGCCATTGTATTTTGGGAAAGCATTTGTGTTGGCAGATTGGATTGTGCAAGAGTTAGATTTGAACAATTTGAAAATCTGTTTGGGTTAAATTCTGAGAATTATTATCGTCTTCTTGACTACTGTGGTTGAGAGTAAGTCTAGTTTGCTGAAGGTGTTCAAGGAATTATTTACATTCCCTACTGTTTTACGGTTACCACTATATCTGGGGAAAGCATTTGCATTGGCAGATTGGATTGTGCAAGAGTTAGATTTGAAAATCTATTTGGGGAAGTGATTTGCATATGGTGGAATTCATGATTTAATTGGGCTCCCAACCCTTGGATTTGGCGTGGCTATTACTGCATTTTATGTCAAGAATTCGGCCTGGAAATTCTACCGTAGGCTTGTATTTTGAAGCGCACCTCCTTGTGCAATCAACATCAGCTCTCCTTATATGTGGCTTTGCTTAAATGCAATTTGCAGACCCATATCTGCCTTCCTACAAATGCCTTTACTGGGTGAGTTAGAGTTGGAAGGCTGAGCACTATCTTGGGCGTTGGAAAATAACTATAGTTGGACTGAAATTGGTTGAGCCTACCTGTGCAAGCGTATTGATTTGCAAGGATCTGTGTCTAATCTGGTGAAGATGGCAATGAACTTGCAAACATTGGCTTGGGAATTCAAAAAGAAGGTTCCAAAATAATTATTTGTAATTCTCTTTTTGGTCGCAAATAATTGGAAGGCTGAGCACTATCTTGGGCGTTGGAAATAACTATAGGTGGACTGAAACTGGTTGAGCCTTTGTGCAACACCTGTGCAAGCATTTTGATTTGCAAGGATCTGCGTCTGATCTGGTGAAGATGGAAATCAACTTGCAAATATTGGCTTGGGAATTCGAAAAGTAGGTTCCAAAATAATTATTTGTAATTCTCTTTTTGGTTGCAAATAAGTTTGTCGTCTAATGATTTTGCATAGATTTTCAAAGCTATAATAATTGATTGGAAGTCATTGGTTATTCAGAATTAATAAATTTGAACTTCTCTAGGTTTGTTCTGGGTGTACTTTAGTTCATGCTTTAAATACTCATTCTCAAAAAAACTAAATTCCAATTACAATTCAGTCTGGGTATAATTAGTGGCGAGATTGTTATTTATCTCAGTAATTGTTAAATTTAAAAAAATCCTTAAACACATTGGAAGTCAAGCCTTCGAGAAATACGGGCTCATTTATCAGATTGCCAGTGAGAGTCAACTTGGGAATTATTTCAGTAGTGACTGAGCTCGCTGCCCAAGTGTTTGACAAAATGCCAAATATTTGATTAGTAAAGGAAGTTGATGTTTGTTAAAGCTATAGTCGATAGGGGTTATTATAGTGGTATCAAAGTGGTGTCTTGCCACCTGGCAGGAATTGGGCTCAGTTATCTGATTGATTTAGTGATTGGTATTTAGTGACATGGATGGTGACATGAGATTCATTCCAGGTAGACATTAAACTCGGAAAGGGCGTACTTCACCACCTAGGGATGGAGAACTTGATAGACAGTTTGGTATTTTGAAATAGTTGAATATGTTAGTAAATGAGTTGAATCAAAATTACAAATAGATGACCAGACTGATTTCAAATCCAGAATTTGAGCATAGCATGATGTCGCTTTTTCAAAGAGAGAAATGTGATAGCACGGTGGACACTCTCAGAGAGCAAGAAAAAGTTTCTAGTCAATACTCTAAGTCTGATCTTAATATCAACAGTGGTCCATGGGAGATTATAGTTGCACTTGGTGTCATAGCAAAGCCATAAAATGTTGGGGATAGAGTAATAGATGATAGTGTGCATACCAAGGAAGATAACATGGATATTGATAACCACATGAGTTCCGATTTGCATGACAACAGTGAGGTTTTTTGGCATCATGATGATACAGTGGTAGCTACAAATGTGTAGGACATTCCTTTTAAATTACCAATTGTTAGTGCTCAGGTATTGGACACATTGGATGAGGAGTGCAATTGGAGTTTATGTTAGGTTGAGTCAGATGATGTAGTTGTTGGCATGAGTTCCCAAGATCATGCATTTGATGGCGATGCAATGACAATGGGAGTGAGGTGTGTGATGATATTGTCATATCAGTAGCTACTTCCATGTTAGTTTAGCCATCTGGTAAGGTACCTAGCACCAGTACCTTAGTTGTCTAGGTGTACATTGATGATAATGCACGTGATGTTGCACTTCATGAGGTGTGTGTTGTAGAGACAACGTTATGCTATAGTATGATCAAAACAGTATTGAGGTTCACTTTGTGGAGAATCCTATGTTCGAGATGGATGCAAGATTGACTTATATCAATTTGCTTTTTGAGGTCGATGTTGATCATTCACTTGAGTGGAGTTGGGTAAAATTTACACCATCTGCAAACACAATTCAATTTCCTATAGCAGTAGTTGGTGATGCTCTTGTATCCACAGATTATGAGGATGTGACTACATCTATTTTAGCTATGGGTGTTGTTGATACAGTTGGGATGAGTGCATTTGTTGAGCAATAGAGGTTGGATGAGGTCCTTTTGTGTAGGTTTCTGTTCAATATTTGGGATTCTTCTAGTCCATAGGGATTTTAGACAGTGCTCACAGAGAAGTTTTGGGACGTGTACATTGGTGCTGAGTACATATGGTTTTTCTTTTGACTCTTATGTGCATGACCCTTTTCAGGTGCATAGTTTAGTTGCACATGTATCAGATAGTGTGAATGGAAGGTCACTTTGCGCAGTTTGGGGAAACAAGCTTTGTCAACTTACCGAGTTGCTCCCTCTGAGATGTTCACTCTTGCAACATCTATAGTTAGGTTTGATTCAGTTTGGCACATTGAGTCAGTTGTATTGGTGATGATGTTACATGAGTTGGTTAGTGATGACAGGGATGTCTCGTGCTTCTTCATATGGGATCCTCGTGAAGGTTTCAGTGTGTTGTTGGATTGCTTCAGGACAAGCAATCTTGGGGAGGGAGGAATCTAATGTCTCCTTTTTTGATGAGCTCTTGCAATTGATTGAGTCAGTTCATTGTAGCGACTCTCGTCAGTTGACAGTGAGATTTGAGGGTCTGAGTTGAGGACTTACTATTTTTAGTAAGTCAAATTTGGACATCTGCCATATTTGGTAGTGCAGTTGGTGGCACTGGCAGTTGGTCAACACTTGCATTAGATGGAGCTATTAATTGGTTGGGTCATATGTATAAATTAATTATTAAATTTACATTATTATAATGACACTTCATTATACTTATTATTATAAAATGATGATGTGTTGGTGAAGCTTCTCAAGTGGAGTTACGTTTGGGAAACTAAGTGCCATTCAGGGATTATAAATATGAGCCCATTGTAAAGGAAAAGGCATCCAATTGTCTATTTGCTTTTTATTGTCTTTGGGAAGGGTTTTTTAGTTTTTTGATTTTTAATCCCTTTGCTGAGGTATAAGGGTTTGAAGCTGGATTGTGCATTTAATCCATAGCTGAGGTATTGTGGGTTAAATTCTGAGAATTATTATTGTCTTCTTGATAATTGTGGTTGGAAGCAAGTCTTGTTTGCTAAAGGTGTTCAAGTTGAATTATTTAGATTCCCTACTATTTTACCACTGTATTTGGGGAAAGCATTTGTGTTGGCATATTGAATTGTGCAAGAGTTAAATTTGAAAATCTGTTTGGGGAAGCTATTTGCATTTGTTGGAATTCATGATTTAATTAGGATCCCAACCCTTGGATATGGTGTACCTATTACTGCATTTTGTGTCAAGGATCAGGCCTTGAAGTTCTACCACAGACGTCTATTTTGAAGCGCACATCTCCTTGTGCAATCAGCATCAACTCTCCTTATATGTGGAATTGCTTAAAGGCAATTCACAGACCCATATCTGCCTTCCTGTGAATGCCTTTACTGGGCGAGTTAGAGTTAGAAGTCTGAGCGCTATCCTGGGCATTGGCAAATAATTATAGGTGGACTGAAATTGGTCGAGCTTGTGTACAACACCTGTGTAGGCATTTTAATTTGCAAGGATCTGCATCTGTCTAGTGAAGACGACAATCAAGCTATAAGCATTGGCTTGGGAATTCGAAAAGCAGGTTCCAAAATAATTACTTGTAGTTCTCTTTTTGGTAATGATTTGCAAAGATTTTCAGAGCTATAATAACTGGTTGGAAGTCACTGGTTATTCAGAATTAATAAATTTGAACTTCTCCAAGTTTGTCCTTGGTGTACTGCGGTTCATGCATTAAATAGTCATTCTCAAAAAAACTAAATTTCAATTACAATTCAGTCTGGGTATAATTAGTGGCGAGATATTGTTATATATATTTGTAAGCTAAGTCACAAGGTTCGAATTCGAATTCGAATTCGAGTTCGGCAACTATAAAATTCGAATGAAGTTCGGGAAAGAGTAAAAATTCGAATTAAATTCGCCTTATACAATTTTAATTATTTTCTAGATGTATGTAATATATCTTATCAATTATCAAAATAGTAAAAATTGCTAAATAGATCTCACAACTTCATAAGCCTGATGAGGCATTTATTGAGTACAAAACATAAGAAACATGTGAAATCACAATATCAAAGATATTTTCAATCAAAAGTCAAGACTTCATAGCTTCAAGAAAGCTCGAAGTCATCAAGAGCACTTGGCTCAGATGGTGTAGTATCATCATCAGTATCACTACCCAATTCTTCCTCAAAAAAGTCAGGCTCATTTGCGTCTGGTACTGCTATGTCTTCCAAAGTTTGTTGTTGTGAAGATGACTCATTTGTTGATTTGTTCATAAGCAATTTTAAATTGCTGCGAACATAGAAAAGATCTCCCAACTTTCCAGACAACAACTTGTTCCTCTTTTTGGAATGGATGTGGTCAAAGCAACTCCAATTTCTCTCACAAGCTGATGAACTTGCTCCTTGACTCAAAATTCGAATGGCAAATCGCTGAAGTTCAGGAGTTTCTGCCCCATAGCTCATCCACCATCTATAACTAGGTACCTCATCTCATGTCATATCATATTTGGCTGCTGCTATTTCAAACATTCCTTCCGTTTTTCTGTATTTCCAACATTTTTCTCTAATTAGAGATGCAATTGTTGGATCTGGTTCAAATCTACTAATGGCTTCATAAAACCCTGCCATAATTTCAGCATCACCTTGTCTATCAATGTGAAACAGTTTAGGCTCCAAATAGCAAGCTGCTGCATGTAAAGGAGTGTGCATCATTTTCCATCTTGAATCAACAGTCTCCCATATCTCTATGTACTCTGCTTCCACATTATTTAGTGCTCTCTGAATAGCTTCCTTGCAACGGTCCATGCTTTCATAAAGCATTCCAAGGCAAGGAGTGTCACCATCAACCATGCGGAGCACGTCAACAATTGGACTACATGTATTTAAAACCTTTGCCCCACTTTCCCAAAAGCTACTATTTAAAACAATTTTCTCTATCATCTTCCCCTTACCACTTTTTGAGAGAGTTGAATTTTCCCACTCATTGGAACAAATTACAGATCTTAAAGCCGCTTTCTCTTCAACCACTCTTCTCAAAGTGATATAAAATGAAGCAAATCTTGTATCACAAGGCCTCAACAACTCTCTAGATGCATGTTGCCTGTAAAGGCTCAATGTGAGACGATGATTTCGTATGAAATTCGCAACTTCTCTTCCTCTATGAATTACTTCATGTATCCAAGGGAATTTTGCCAAATCATGAAACAACAAATCCAAACAATGAGCTGCACATGGACTCCAATAAATTTTTGGGTACTTCTCTACAATCAGCTTGCCTGCTCCCACACAATTTGCTGCACTATCAGTAACCACTTGAACCACATTTGCAACCCCTACTTCAAGAATTGCTTCCTCTAATATCTGAAATATATATTCAGAAGTTTTTTTATGATTCATAGTGTCAATAACCTTCAAGAATACAACACCTTCAGGACAAGACACTAAAACATTAATCAATGGTCTTTGACAGATATCCGACCATCCATCACTCAATATAGTGCACCCTGCTACCTTCCAAGAGGCTTTGACCACATCTAATTTATTAGTCACTCTATCTTTTGACCTCTCTAAGAGAGTTGTTCTCAAAGCCTCAGAAGAAGGAGGTATGTACCCTTTGCCAAACTCTCCAGCCTTTTGAAATACAACACGATAAAGTGGATTTCTAGCTACATTGAAAGGAATTGCACTAGTATAGAATAAATCAGCTAGTAAATCATCAACTACTTGTTTCTCACATGGTTTCCAAAAGCTATTCAGAGTTCCGCTCTCTTTTGTTGCCTTTACAACCTGAGGTAGACATGAAGATGATGGTATAGTTGATGTGAATCTAGAGACGTCTTCAATTCTTTGTTTCTTTTGTGCCTTCTTCATCTTTTGAGCAATAGAAGACGAATGCTCTTTCTCTAAAATCGCCCTAAGCTCTTGGGTCACACCTGGACATGCAGTAACACCCCCACCTTTACCTGCTGTAATACCAAGCAAGTGATCCATGACCCTTGTTAAACTTCCAGTAATAACTTTCGGACACAAGTTACACTGAGCTTTATTAAGACCGTTTTGAGTCACATGTTTCCACGCCTCCGAAGTTGATTTGTGGGGAGCCATATTACAATCTATAAAATAAAAAACAAAATAATATGTTATTATTTCAAACTTTAAAACAAAATAATTCAATAAATAATTTAAAAATGTTAATTTAGAATTAAACATGTTAAAGTTCAACTTTTTACACTAATAATTATATTATTTAAACTAATAATTATATTATTTAAAAATTGAAATATACATTTACTAAACATAATATAATATATCTATTTATTTATTAAATTATAATAAAAATTATAAACTTACAAAGCAAAATAAAGTAAACATATTAATATATATCTAATCGACTCTAAACTCTAATATTTTAAAAGTTTTCCAAATTATGTTAATTACAAATTAATATATCACTATTTTAAGTCAATTTTAAAAAATAAATCAAATATTGAATTAACTATTACAAAATACATTACAAAGAATTATAAAAAGATTAAATTTTTTATAAACTATATAAAATGAAATAATTTTTTTATACAAATTATATTAATAAAAAACTATATACAAATTTTATATCTAAAAACTATATTAAAAAAACAAAACTAAATATAAACTTAATACCTATTGAAAATAAAAACTTATAATAATATATTACAAAGTTATAAATCTACAAATAAAACTGGATCATCATCATATTATTACAAATAAGTTAATAACAACTATTGAAATTGCGAAAAACTGAATCATATTATTACAAAGTTGTTACTATTGAAGTTGCGAAAAACAAATATATCGCAGGACGTTCACGGTTCACCCAGGCGGGCACGACAAGGGTTCAGATGTTCACCCAGGCAGGCACGAGAGGGGTTTAGACGTTCACCCAGGCCAGGAGAGGGAAAACGTGATGAAGGCAGGATGCAGGAGAGAGTTAAATGCCGCTTCAACAAAAAATGCCTGCTGGACAAACGTTTTAGAAAATGCAGCCTCAACAAACTCCTCATTTGCATTGGATTTTCTTCTTATTCGCATCGGATTTTATAGACGTTTTTGCTCGACAATACCCTACAAACTCTGCCGGCAATTTCTAAATTTACTTGACGAAGTCCGTTTTTGGCAGTCGAATGAATGGCGGATTTGAACGAATTTTTAAGGCAAGTTTCAAATTCGGCAATATCCGAATATCAAGCTTGATATTCGCCGAATCTTGTGACTTAGTTTGTAAGTGTTAAATCAAAAAAAATCCCCAAACACATTTGAAGTCAAGGCTTTGAGAAATACGGGCTCATTTATCAGTTTGCTAGTGAGAGTCAACTTGGGAATTATTTCAGTAGTGACTGAGCTTTTGAGAAAATGCTAAATCACTGATTAGTAAAAGAAGTTGATATTTCTTAAAGCTATAACATTCCTTGTTGTTTCTAAGAACAAATGAGTTACAGTCCCAATTAGAGCACACTATTGTCCTTAATTTTGTATTTGCAAAACTAGACAACGCTACGGAAAGATTCATAGTTTAAACTCCTCAAGGTGATTTCTTAGTCATTTGGTTTTGTTTTTTCCCTAGGATTGTCGTGTTTCAACTCCTTGTTTTGAGCTATCTTAGGCTTCAATCAGAGTTGTATTTTAAGAGAGATCGAGAATTAAGTACACTGCAAGTGGGCTTTTTAAAGCTTGGCTGCATGTCTTCATTTCTCATTTGAAATCTTGCATAAATGGGCTTCTTGTCGGTCATTACATGTTGTCTTGGGTATCATTTGTTTGCAAAATGGAATTAAGACAACACTTTTTACATATTTGCATGGGAATTAATGATCTTTGATAATTTTTTTATGATGGGGTGTCTTTTTAATATCTTTACATGCTTTTATGGTGCCTAGAAAAGAGCAAGCAAAGAACAAGAAAGAGAGCAGAAGAGAAAGAAGACTAAAGGGGCTAGGACTAGGTGTCCTTCCTCTGAAGGAAAAAGTCCCGCACCGAAGTGTACAGACTAGGGAAACTAGGGTCATTAGTCTGTCTTTGAATATTGCTGCAGGAGAGATGCTGCTTAGAGAACCCGCTAGCAACTCTTGTCTGTCTTTGAATACTATTGGAGGAGTGACGTTGCCGAGTGAATCTGTTGCAGGGTTTGATGGACCTGGAGTGACAGGTGGTAGGAGTGTTGAGCGACTGTTTCTTACCTCGAGAAGGAAGCAAGGGTGAGAAGAAGGCCATGTATAGCTGATCCGAGGCCTGGTGTTGTGGACAAAGTAATTGTAGAGTGTGGTCATGGAGTTGCGACGCCTCTTGGACGTAAAGCGCGAGTCACCTCTGATCTGTGTAATTGAAAAAAATGGAGAGGGTATGACACTCTCTGGACAAATAGTGGAACCTCCCTCTAATCTCATAGTAGATGGGGCTTTGAAAAATGAAGTTGATCTGCGTTTCGGCCTTAGTGAAAGAACATTACCGACAAATCTGGTCATCTCTATCAATGTGACGATCAATTTGGATTCGAAGCCTATGGGAACCAACATGGAAGGAACCCAAGGAGATGTGCAGAGCATGGCTCGAGTGCCGAAACAAACATCCAGGGCGTGTGATGATCTCATCTTGGATATCTAAAGAGTGCTCCGCGAACAACTTTCCTTATATCTTTATTCTCACATTTTAAGTAAAATGAATTTGGAGATAAGGAAGTGATACTTACCTGAAATCTAGAGCCTCACTAATCAGATTTGATAAGGAAGCTGATTCCATTGAGGGCCCTCCCCAAATAGCGATGATTCCTAAATTACAACATTTGTGCAAATCAACCTCTGTAAAATAATCACTCATGACTGCTTTAGTGCAATCATCCTTTTGAGAGTCATTATCAATTTGCTGATTATTTCCAAAGTTCTTTTCCGACATCGAAGATGACAATTTTGAGGTTTTGATCAAATAATTCTTCCCGTGAATTTAAAGCAGTAATGTTATTCCTATCGATCTTGTTTTCGCTGAAAACTTCCTTATTTAGAATACCTTGTGACATGTTGGGATGATAAATTCCTTCGCTAATCTGATTGATGATGTTGTTCTTTGTGACATGATTTTCGGAGAAATTTCTTGCTGTTAGGGTATACTATCCTAGAAAAAATGTATTCATGTCTGTGTAATATCCTAAACCGGATATTTACTAACTCTTTCCTTCAACAATATGATCAGAACTAAAATATTGCAGATGTACTTCAGAACAAGGGAATCTAGTAGAGACCCCAATAGAAATTTGACTAACTTCTTCTTGGATATAACATTCAACTCAGATTTAGGCCAAAGGAATGCAATGCTATAATAAAATCAGAAAGTTCTCCACAAGTATATAACCCATTATTTCACAATAACATTCAAAATGTCGAACATACAACCATAGATTACAAGTTGGTATGATAAAACCAGCAAACTCTTATAATTCCTTAAACGACGTTGTTGACTTATACAACAGTAATATAACAACCAACAACTTCTAGATAATTTCTAAAATGTTATTGTATTATACAACAACAATACAATAACCAGTGCACAAAAACCCAATCCTAAATACAGATTTAACAGTCAGATTGGAATGCTAGGATAAGAACCAGTAAGTGCAAATGAAACACTTGAAATGATGTTTCCTGGAACAATGGGTTTGCGTCCACTGTCTGCTAGCACAAGGGGCTACGTCCTCCAACTAGCTGAAAGCATGAAGCTTTTTGAGACTCTCACAAGAGAGGAAACTGAACTGAATAATAAAATCAAGCACCACCAGCCATGAGTCTCTTTCCCTTTTTAAAACACAAACTGAGACTCTTCGAATCCCTTCTGGTCTTCGTCCTATTCCTTTTGACTCTTCAATTTCTCTCTAATAAAGCATCTTATTCCTCCTCGTCCTCTTGTGACCACATGGAATATTAACTTGACCTTTAATAATAAATCTCCAGCTTACATAGTCAAATTTAATATTGTAAATTTGTTCCTTCTTAATAATTCTAATGTCCCCAAAGAAGGGACATTACAAATCTCCCCTCCTTGAGATTGCTTGCCCTCAAGCAATATGTACCAGGATCCCATATAAATCTGTTGTTAATCCAGTAGCCCAAATTGACAACAAACCTGACCAAACTATGACACATGGTACCACTCTACAAAACACCTGTCAACCGAATCCCTGGATACAATATTACTCTTCAAAGAAATGTTGTGCCTATAAATTGATCAACACTGATCATCACCATAATCAACCTCAAATTGAATAGGACCACAATAAAATCCTCGTCCAACCCTAGATACAATCTGCGAACACCTGGATCCCAAATTCTATTATGCTGCCTCACTGCTATGATAATATAGAAATATATCCAAGGTCCATGTATAATCCAGTAGAATGTGAAGACCTGACTTAGATGGATGATGTAAGAAATTAGCTGTTCAAAAGATGAAACCACCATCTTAGGGTCATCAAAATTCATACTGTCGGCATAAACTTGGAGAATTCCCAAGCGCATAGGTGTTATGAATATGAAGAATGCTGAGAATATACCCACAAACCTCACATAAATGCTCCACCGAGAACTGTTCAGAGGCTGATGAAAAAAATTCACCCAACTCCTGAATGAGGTGAAATTAGAAAATATGTTGGTGTTGATCAAATGATAAATAACAGAAGTAGTTTCATAATTCCCATGCTGAGATCCGGATTCACTGCGAGAATCTGAGCCAGGATCCCAAAGTTTGAAATCAAACTCTTCCTCTTCAGGGCAAACAAGAGATGATCCCTCATTTAACAAAAAGAGGATTGTCAGACATCCAATTAGCAACAACTTCAAACAAAGGGTTGTCAACAAGCTGAAAATATTCTGAAGTTTTGTTGCTTAACTGTTTGGGGCAGCTATCCAAGTCATACATCTGCTGAATGCTCTCAAGTTCGTCAATGACTTCTTGGAAGAACTCTTGCCTCATTCTATTCTCATGTTTCCGAGAGAGTTCCATGAGCTTGATTTGATTTTTTGCTTCTTGTAGAGAAAATTGAGTTTCACTTAGTTCCTCCCAAACATACTTAAGCATCTTGTTGAGTTCCTCAATCTCATCCTTTTCCCTATTTGACTGTGTTGCATAAATCTCAGCAACCTTAAGAATATAATCCCTGTCGGACAATAGATATAAGTAATCTAATTTCATAGTCTCAAGGGCTGTTTTGACCTTCTGTAAATCGGCCACATGCCAGTCACCTTCCCGTTCCCTTGGAACCTTCCTGTAGAGCTCCTCAACCAACTCGTGGGTACTGTCATACTGCACCAAGGATGCCACAACCTTGTCTTTACTAACCTACAATTGATTCTGTAAGGCATGTATTTCATTATCTCCCTACTGAAACTATTCACTATCTTGTAGAGATCTTAGGTTGTTCATCTAAATTCATGTTTTGAGTATCATGAATATATGGTTCATGATACCAAGGTCCCAAACTGTTATTACCTTGTGTGCAAATTGCTTCATTATTCTGCTTGACAACACTCACCTCCAAGTCACCAACGAAGAAGACTGCACCTCGTGTAACATCTTCTAGGTGATTGCAAGAAAGCTGCAAATCATTGGTAGTTGTCTGCTCTTCCATCTGAAGACCATTCAAATGATAATTCTGGTCTATCAAAAATTCTTTGCACACCCCTGTGTGCTGTTTGTTTGCAAAGAAATCTTGGACCAACTCTAGATACTTTCTTTTTGCTATATCAGTCATATTTTGCTGCCCTAGATAAAATTCCAAGTAGTTGCTAAATGACAAGTCATTTTGAATTCAGATAGGAAATTCTTTATACTCTCCATAAATGTTGAGTATTTCTGCCCTTACATCAGCTTCAAAATCATGGGCTAATTGTGCTTGTGGCTTCATCATACCTTTCCTGATTTTATCCAAATCTTTTCCCATTGCTGAGAGTTGTTATCCTGCTTATAGTCTAAACTGGAATATTCTGAAATAGCAGCAATGTGCATAAAGGTAGGTCAAGTTACACATATGTCTACTGACTTCCTGTCTAGATCCTTATATTCAAAGATAGGACCGCCTACACAAGAAGTCTCTTAGCCCTTCATTCCCAAGCATATGCAGTGCATACAGTAACATTGACTTCGGTTACCAAATTTTTATTTGGCAATTGCAACCTGGATGCTTCAATTGCAAATTCTACTAGATTCCTTAATGGCAATTGTTTGTCCAGTGCCTTGAAAAAAATTAGAACCCTCGAAGATGTGTGACTACTACAGTAAGCTTTTGTAAAATCACACGGATTTTCTTTCTATGACTTTTCTTCCTGTAATGGTTCCAGCCAACAACAAAATCTCCTCCAATATTATGTTGATATTATGCTGACATTTTTAGAAATCAAAATTTCCAGTTCCTAACCATTTTGAGAGCTTGCTGTAGCAAATCATTCATTGGTGATGGGATACATCTGTTAGAATTTTGGATGTCAATTGAAAACATTTACAACTTACTTCATAGTTCTGAAAATGCCTTGTCAATTAACCATTAGGGATACCCAATCCATTCCACTAGCTTATTGTGTTATCTTTGGTACTGCTTCACTCCCCTGATAAAATAGTGGACGGGGCCAAAAAAAAATAATCCCATCAAAACATAGTGAAGTTGAATGTCAAATATTATTCCTCCATACTTCCTTTAATGAATGAGACACATAACATATATATCGGTTTGGTTTTAACTTTATGCAATTACCAAACACTTCCAATTCTGCTGCTTTTGTCAAAACATCCTTAAAATATTTCCGGTTAATAAAATAATATCCTTTGATAAGAATAACCAACTCCCCACTTGTCGCCAATGCAAATGTGAACAATTTCTTCGACTTCCGATAGTTGTAGCGCTAAATATTAAATTGAATACCACTGCAATTTCGGTGTCCAATGCGGGATGTGCCTCGTGGGGACAATTTGGAGAACCTGCCAGTTACTTTCTATTCACCAGTGAACTGCAGAGTTGCAATTCTCTTACCTCCAGAGGTCGTGTGTTGAAGACCAACTAGCTATTACCTCTGTATCCCAAAGCACATAGTTGTCATGTTTTCCCGATTGCCTCCAATGCAAAAATATCTACTTTGATAACTTCTCTACGCCAACGCTCCTCTTGCTACGAAACCGGCTTGCCAACTCACATGTCACATCTGATACCTCATGCGTTATTTGTAACTCCCATTGCTCTCCCACGCGTTTAGAAAATCAAGGCAATATTCTCAAAAATACACCTCCCTTCTTATAGCAAACATAATCCTATTGAGTTTGAACATTAAGCATCACATTCCTATGCGGAAAACCACGAGACCATGCTGCTTATTACTGCATGGCTCCAGTTTAACGGCTTCGTCCTGGAATTGCCAATGTTCAGCCACACTCCTACCTGTGCTAGCTACAGACTGCTTGGTGTGATGTTATAGACCTGGAGGCGGTTTGCATAGGCAGAATCATGCTAAATCCTCACACTATTTTGCAAGTTCGTTCTTTGCTTCACGCAGTGCACTTATTTCCCTCGCAGCCAACTTCAATTCACAGAGTTCCCTTCTTGCAAGCCTACTCCATGCACATTGAAAAGTAACAGTTGCAACCCGAGCTTTGCACATACGATGAAGTAAGGCTCTGTGGCCAAAACGCGAATACCGAGGTTGCTGTTCACAACTTGCCTCTCGATGAATGTCTTGTTTGTTCAACGCTACATTGAGAATGACCCTATGTGGAATGTGCTCGTGGACTAACTTGGTGTGCTGGTGTTCCTCACTACAACCCACACTTCCTGTAACTGAGCCTCACTTTTCTTATATTGCAAAACGTATGTGAAAACATGTATTGTACATGCCTATGGTCACGTCTGATACCTTATATGCCAGTCGAATGCTCTTGAATGAATTATCGACATCAGGATCCTTATTCACGTCAGGATGATACTAACATTTTCTAGTCCAATGACAAATTGACTTGTGTTTCCTATCATACAAATCGATAATATTATCTGTCCCTTCAAAACAACTATTGGGTTTTTGAGTTCATACATAAAACTCAGCCTAATCCACAAAAAATAATTCTAATGGGGCTCCAACTGAGTTTAAATATAAACGCTAAGTAGAGCATAACAAAAAGCGGAGAAGCATCCAACTAAGGTTGATAGTTACTGAAATCAACCTCTTACCAATCACTTGGAATGTCTAAACCATTGCTAGGGATGTGGGGATAGTCCAAAGCGACACTGTTCTTTTTTGATTATGATTGACAGGCTGAAGTCATAGTAACGAAATCCAATATCTGATTCAAAGTTTCCATGACACTTTTGAAATATTGTCAAACTTCCCAAAGCTTCTGAATGAGCATAAGATGGAAATCAATAATAACTCACTACCACCATGCAGGGAGAGGAACTTCACTTGTAATTTCCCAGAAATTCTGACAATATAATTTTCCCTTGTGTAGTCAGATTTAATAGTCAAACTATAAATAACTTAAGTACTCATGACACTTTTGATTTCACAGGCTAGCAGGATACACAGCTTTGATACCACTGTAATATCCTTAACCGGATATATACTAACTTTCTCCTTCAACAATGTGATTAGAACTAAAATATTGCAGATGTACTTCAGAACAAGGGAATCCAACAGAGACCCCAATAGAAATTTGACTAACTTCTTGGATATAACATTCAACTCAGATTTAGGCCAAAGGAATGTAATGCTATAATAAAACCAGAAAGTTCTCCAGAAGAATATAACCTGTTATTTCACAATAACATTCAAAATCTCGAACATACAACCATGGATTACAAACTGGTATTATAAAACCCGCAAACTCTTATAATTCCTTAAACGATGTTATTGACTTATACAGCAGTAATATAACAACCAGCAACTTCCAGATAATTTCTAAAACGTTATTGTATTATACAATAGCAATACAATAACCAATACACAAAAACCCAATTCTAAATACAGATTTAACAGTGATATTGGAATGCTAGGATAAGAACCTGTAAGCGCAAATGAAACATTTGAAATTATGTTTCCTAGGACAATGGGTTTGCGTCCACTGTCTGCCAGCACGAGGGGCTACGTCCTCCAACTAGCTGAAAGCATGAAGCTTTTCGAGACTCTCACAAGAGAGGAAACTAAACTGAATAATAAAATCAAGCACTACCAGCCATGAGTCTCTTTCCCTTTTTAAAACACAAGCTGAGACTCTTCAACTCCCCTCTAGCCTTTGTCCTATTCCTTGTGACTCTTCAACTTCTCTCTGATAAATCGTCTTATTCCTCCTCGTCTTCTTGTGACCACATGAAATATTAACTTGACCTTTAATAATAAATCTCTAGCTTACATAGTTAAATTTAATATTGTAAATTTGTTCCTTAATAATTCTAATGTCCCCAAAGAAGGGACATTACAGTCTGCTTATTAGAGGCGATGTTTTATTTTCCTTGAGAGAAATTTCTTTTTTGTCATTTCTTCCCCTGTAATCAACTGCCAAATCATTGCTAGGGTCTAGATTGAGAATTTCAAATCTGTTCTGAGTCTTGACAACATATGCTGATAATATATGATGTTTTGTTTGTGAATAAACTAGCGAAGACAAATTGATTTTCGGTACAACTGCTATTCGTATGCAAGCCTGCTTATTGCAAGCCATTTAAAACTCCCAACATTATATTCTAAAACATTATTAAAGATCACTGATTAGTTTAGATTTTCATTTTAATTAAAATATTCGAATTTGTTAATTGGATTTCATTGTAATGTTCCCTTTTGAGAGCATGAATTAAAGGGTAATAAGAATTAAACCTCAAGATTAAACAATTAAAATTATATATATATATATATATATATATATATATATATATATATATATATATATATATATATATATATATATATATATATATATATATATAGACTTAATTAAATAATAATAATACATTTTAATGCATAATTCTTCGAATTATTATTATTATATCAGAAAAATATATTATTAATAATATGCCATCTAATATTATTAATAAATAAAAATAACTGAGTAATAATATTAATAAATAAATAATGTAATTCAGATGTTCCTATTTCAGTCATTAATACAGTGACTATGAGGTATAGTTGCTGGAGATTTGGCTCAGGCCACAATACCAAACACAAAGACTTGAAATTGAGTGAAAGGAATAACCATTCAAATGATAGAAGATGCAGTTAAGAGCTGTGTCACAAGGTTTGTCGAATTTTTGGCTCCAGGTTCGAAATTCGGCGAACCTAAAAAATAAATTAAAAAATCGCATAAATTCGGCTCAAATCCATCTTACGTCGCAGGTCATTGTTTCTACTGTAGGTCGTAGGTTGTCGTGTTTGTGCAGGTCGCAGGTGAGTGCAGGTTGCAGTTCATGGTTGTGGTCGTGGGTTACAAATCTCGCAGGTCGCAGGTGAGTGCAGGTCGCAGGTCATGGTTGTTCCTGCAACGAACGAAATCTGTAAGAACCTTGCTTTTTTCGTTCCTCTCCATCGACAATGGCGTTTGAAGAAAACTCGCATTCGCATCCATTCCTCTCCCTCGACAATTTGGGCAGGATTATATTGTTTTTCAATGTTCGAAGATTATTTAATTTTAGGTTTTGGTTCATAGTTTTAAATTTTTATTATAGTATGAAAATATTTAACTTTAGATTTACTTAATAATTATAATTTTTTATTATCGAATGTTTTCTTATTGTTATTATTAGTTCTGTTAGTAATTTTATATTATTTATTAAATATTAAAACATGTTAATAATATTTTATATTATATAATCATAAATATCATATATTTATAATTGAATATGTCAATGCTTATATTATTTTATCAATTATTAAAATATATAATAATAAAAACTAGTATATACTTATATTTTTTTGAAAATTACATTAGGCGAATTTAATGTCAATTTTTTTTGGATTTTTTTGACTTGTCGAACTTCATCCGAATTTCATAGTCGTCGAACACGAACTTGAACTCGAACGTTGTGACTTAGGTTACAAGCACTCAACATAAGAATACACCATTATGCGAGATTGAATTCTTGGAACGCCCACATAATCATACTGTCATCCGATTCTCATCAAATAAAATCATTGATTAAAATATTAAATCCCATACCAATCTTCTTTTGTTCATGTTCAAGCACACAAGTCATTCAAATACTCCATGACAATAATCATCGCCACCAACAACAAATTATATGCAGAGGTGTCAATAAGAATTGACATAACTGGAATTCTTCAACACAGTATTAATGGCAACTATGGAAATCCAAGCTTAGCGGATATTTGGTCAATGCATATTATATCTTGATTATTGATAAAACCAAATTAGCGGCAGCCCCATCGTTGGCATCAATACTAGTCTATTTAACATGAGAATGAATTAATATTAATTAAGGCTCGATAGGGATTAGTCCACTGAAAACTATGAGAAACAAAAATTGATCCAGATAAAGGGAACACTATTATCATTTCTATTAACTAAGGGAGAATTGACATAGATAATACATGGCGTGGTCATAAATAAGTTATTAGCAATATCAATTAATTAACTAGAGAAGGATGTGATGCAATAGAGAACAGTTGTATATTTTGATAAATTAGGTGGTGGTAACAGATATATAAATATCGAAGATCCCCATTTGGAAGAAAACATTGCGGTAGTTTTAAATTAAGAAATTCTTAAGAAAGAGAATTAGATATTACTTTGGCATCTATAGGCATCGCTGGGCATCGAACATGAAATCTGAGAATAAAGATATATAGAACTATATATAATCAGATCGAGAAATCTGATAGCTGTATTAGAAGTATTAGAGAGAATTAAATACAATTTAGTTTCTCTCTCTACCAATTAATGATCAATAACAAAATAAGCACATTGAACCAGAATATCGATAAGCAATCAAATAAACTTATGGTACAGGCCAAGTATCCGTGCTCAATGCAATCTGCACTGAACTAAAGACATATTGCCAACTCATTATAACCCTCATATAATGTACTACCTATCCATGATATTTAAGAGATGGGTTCATTAAGTCATTAACATTGCAAATAGGGTTTGGGTATAACTTCAATTGCACAAATCCATACATATATTACTTTATACTAGGCATTTTTATCCTACATATCAATGGGGCTTTAGCAAGTATCCAAGTGGTAATTGACAAACAATTCTTGTATAACGTCAACATCAGTTCACTTTGCATCGATCCATTGAAGAATATTGTTATTATACATGGGTAGCAAGCTAAGGATTTGAGTATAGGTCAAAGAACAAAAGAAGTCTTTCATAATCAAAGGAATTAGTCCCAAATTCTCTAAGGTCGTAACTGGGGACATTACATTTATTATCAATAAAACTTTCAGTAGGCTCTAGTTTTTTGTTCCATTTTATTTTGAATTACTGTATACGTTTTCTATTTGTAATCAAGCTTGTTCTAATTTTTCCTGGCTGAACATGAACCTTGTGAACACAAATGTTGTGCTTCATATCTGAACTATAAATTCTGTATGAAAGCCTTGAAGATTGTTCTGTTTAATACTGAATTTTTTTGAAAATAATAAATCTATTCTGAGTTTTTCATTTACGCAAAATCTGTTTTTCTAAGCCTAATTGATTGGGGTACACCTACCTACAGCTGTATTATTATCCAGTTTACCCATATTGAATATTTCTCCGAGGCTTATCGGTTGGGGTATACCTAGCTCCAGCTGCATTATTTTACGGTTTATCTGAATTCAATATTTCAAATGTGTTCTAGGGATTTCAATGCCTTGCTCTAATATTGTAGGCACTTCAATCACTATTTCTATTACGACAGCCTATTTAACATTTTCTGCTATGAAATCCTAGGCAATTTGCTATTAAAATCACCTGTTTTAGCTTTTATTGCAATTAAACAAAAATGTAATTCTATTATGCAGTTTTTTTCTTAAATATTTTGTACTAAACTTTCTCAGTTCACCTCATCCGACTGTAGGGTTCACCCAATTTCAAAATTTAACATGTTTCCTAGGTATTCCAGTCCTGAACTATGCAGTGTAAGCCATGGATATTTAACATAATTGTATTTGTCAATATCATATTCTAAATTTTTTTCTATGTATGTTGGATTTGATGTATGCTCATAGGTTCTTGAATCGCTGATTAAAAGGATAGACTTATCTGTAGATGAGGCAGAAGAAGTGGTTGATGAATTGCTTGATGGAGGAGTGAATGAGGCTCAAATCAGTGCACTGTTGGTTCTGCTTCGGGCCAAAGGAGAAACCTTCAATGAGGTAAGTACATTAATTGGTACGATGTTTTTGGAATAGCTTTTCAATTCAGAGACCTTTGAGTAGGAAAGCATATTTTCAGTTTCTTACAAGATAAGATTTGATGTTGCAAGGGTGATCCGAGCTCATGTCAGAATCTCTTTCAATGCTAATATAATTGGACTTAATAATTTTGATAAACATCCTTTTGAGTGCCCATTTGGCTTTTATATATTCAGTTTCAGTAGCTTTGTAATGTCCCCACTTCTGGATTGACTAATAAAAGATTAAACCTGTAACAAATCATTAGTATAATGTAGCAAATATATATTTAAAATCCAAAAACATGTTAGAAATATCTAACTAAATATCTATCCAAAACTATCCCTTACTAACCCTCCTAATTCCTTCGCAAAGAACTCTTCTCCAATCATCTAACCCTCTAATGAGAATTACTTCTCGATTAGGCAATCGTCAGATGAAGAGTACCCTTCCTAAAGCCTCTTGGAATCTTGGATTATGCTTTTTTATAACGCTACTTGGTAGAGATCCCACGTCTGTCCAAGTCTTTGATCTCTAACATATGCATATGATTGGCCACTACAATATATATTGTCTCCAAGCGATTCTCAACAAATCTCTCTCTGGGTTCCAATTCGGAATCCCGACTTTCAATTAGGAATGTCCTCTAGTCTCTGAGCTCTCTTATGAGAACTCGACATTCATAGTGAGTGTCCTCTACCAAGATCTACTTGGTCTCTAAGAATATGAGTTCCCACTTATCATAATGTTTAAATATGACATACCTCTGTTAAGTAATATTGATCTCCGACGTTATCTTTTATTACTCTATTTGTGTCATGGATCGTCCTTAATCCATGTGATTGATGTCTCTGTAATATCGATCCTAAGTATTTGCTCTGTTACAAAATGATGGGAATTCCCTCCTCATTGATAAATTGAAAAAGGCTTCTATTTGTTGCTTTTTTTCTTAAATATTTCTTTGCCATACAACTACCACTACATGGTCCCGAGTCATCTGTTATTCCTGTGACCAAATCTCTGCTCTTATATTATTTTGTCTTGGGCGTTTATGTGTTTGAAAGTTGCAATGACTGGAATAGAATTGTGTGTCTTTGGGATTGCATGGGCTTCTTTTATTATACTTCAATTGGTTGTTGTTATTGTTTGCATTTGTAAATTCACACATGTTGATTTACCGCGTTAGCAGAATTCGTAGTTTTGTCTTATGCTTTCTTCACAGTGGAAGATGACAGTATGGTCTCTCTTGCTACATTGGCTCCTCCTGCTCATGTATACGTCTGGCTTGTTCCTAATATTCAGTGATGACTTGCGTAGGTGGTTGTCTTATTTGAGATGCCCAGATATATATACATCTGATTCAAAATGTCCTTTCTCTGATTGTAATGCTCCTCCAATATTCTGTGATGACTTTGTCTGACTTACAGATAAAACTCCTCCATGCGCTCAGCTTCTTGCTGTCCACATTTGTGGTTTGGCTCTGATGTTGTGGTGTTGTTTATTGTTTTATGTTCGTCTTTGACTGGACTATGTTGCCTTACCTCTGTTCGTTACTTGTCTATATGTTTATGTGATGACTGGGAGTCTTAGGAAACGTGTTGCTTTCACCATGTCAATGGATTGTTTGTCTTTTGTAAAGTTTCTGCAAATTCTGTACCTTTTAATTCAGACTTGAATTCTCTCCTTGGTTGCTGAAAATGAACTTCTTAATAATCTGAAGTATGGAGGAGTTGTCAACTTTAATTCTGATCTGAATGTTATATATCTTTGCAATGAATACGAACTGGTATTATTGCTTGAGGGAGCAGACTTGTAATTATTGTGTGTCCTCAAACTGCAATAATTCCTACCCTATATATCAAGACCAAAGGGCATGTCCCTCAAAGGGACATGACCCTACCTAGGTCGGCTTATACTCCTCTCCAGAAAATTAGCGCTTAGAAGGAAGTAACACAAGGTTAACTAACATAACTCTTAGTTATGGGTAGTGTACAATGTAATCTCTGCCCAAAGATCGCCGCCCATTCTAGAGTCAAAACTGATGTATATATATGCCATCTATGATATAATAGGTGAAGATAAAATTGCAATCTGCACTTTCTCAGACCAGTATAATTATTGATGTTAATATTTAATATCTTTCATTGTTTGATTGTCCGCATTAGCAGATCGGCTACGTTGGATGGATGTAGATGACATCTGCTTTCTACCTCTGCTTGTAATATATTTGCCATATATCTCATTGCTATCATTTCATGATTCTTCTTATCTCCCCTTTTCTCCCTCGATGGCATTGCAAATATATATTCATCCAAAAGGTATGAGTCTATTAAATGTTGTGAATATTTCTTAATGTGGATATTATTTATTATTATTTTGTTTATATATCTATTAAGATAACAATTAGCTAAACTAGAGATATCTAGTTTAATTGTATTTATCTAGTTATCTCATATTAGTTATTTGTTTGATTATTAATTGATGCCTATTATAAATTTTGATTTATATATATTGAAAGTGTAATTTGCCTTGTATTATATATCAATAATTATGTATTTTATTAAATAATTATTTAATATATCTAACATATATATATATGTTTAGCAATCAATTAGCTATTACATATGTATATCCTTTAATTAGTTACAACTTGAGATATGAATTTTGATTTAGTATTAAATTTCCTTATTAGAGGCAATATTACAAGTTTTGCTTTGACCTGGTTAATCTTGGTGAGATTTCAGACCCCATAAAATGGCACAGGGCAAGCTTGGACATATTTTATTTTGTAAACAGTCACACATGAATAAATATTTTATTAATGGCATCTTTTCTTTGCTCTGGTAAATCTTGGTGTGATTGCAGGCCTTTTGATATGATATTGGGTAAGCTTTGAACATATTTCATTTTGTAAACATGAGCCACACATGAACTTATCCAATACTTGTTTCCCTTGTCATGCCACAAACCCATCATCATGCAACATATTATTAGAATGCACCCTTTTACCATTACAATCTAAGTGAAATTTTATTTTTTTCTTTAAGGAACGAGTTGGTGGGAGGACAACCTAATAATAGAAGAGTTAGAATTGCAATTTGTGCAAAATTTTCATTGGGAAAAAATTTAGGCAAACCTTACCAAGAGCTAGAGGAGAACATGGGTGTCTTTTGATCAGAAATATGGTTATATGATTTCACATACTCCTTCAAATCTGATTATCTATTTTTCCTATTCCACAAGTCAACATTATGGACATGGCTTTGCAATATGGTTATAGAGTGAATCTAAATTCCTTGTGGTAACCCATGGGATGAGTTTTGGGTCTGTGATGTGGATACTTATTAAAGACATGTATTGCATAAGTTCAATTGGATGTATTTTAAGGTGCAAATGGGCTTCTAGAAATGCATTTCTTTTTTAGACTGATTAATTGTTGAGCAACTTGGATTTTTCCTGTTATATAAAAGTTCTTATATGTATATTTTTTGATACATATTAGGTAGTTTATATTGATTATAAAAGTGAGGAAACCAATGCATGCCCTTGCCACAAGGGATGATACATAAAGACAACGCAAAAGTGAGCTGTCAATTTCTGACAGAAACAAACTAAAAGGCAGCAATGTTAGAATGCTGTGTTCTCAGAAAGCTCCTTTTCTGAAAAAATTATTGTCAAACCACAATTTCCTCGCTGGCTGATCTGAGCAACGTGTGTGTGGTAGAAGAGGAATTTTTTCCTATTATCCTCCATCCATCCATCTTTGGTTAAGGATGAGCCAATGCCTAAGTTACCGGTTTGCTGGTACGGCAAAATTTTTAAATGGGGTTACATAGCCTAGAAGAATGAATTAAGATTAGAATGACACATAGTATCATAAAAGCAACAAAAACACTATAAACTTGTAATCATAGCATCATATCTATTATCAACACCAAAATATTAATATAATATTGAGTTCAAGTATCATTGTTTTGACTTTGAACAATTAGAGCTCTATGGGTGAAGTCTATACTAAGTTTCAACCATCTAATAGATTATCTAAATCTTTTTCTTCTTCTTCTTCATCAAAGGCATTAGTTGATTCACAAATAGTGCCAATGTCAATGGGATCAGCTGTGCTGAAAACATTCCCGCTTTCCAAGTTGTCAAAAGTAATGTCCCTTCTCTTGGCTTGAGTATTTGATGTTTAAAGCCTGTAACAATTTTGGGTATATGGAAAAGGTAACATAAATATATATGATTATGAAACAATTATTAGCAATTAACAAGATAAATAATTAGTAAATCATCTAATTACTAATTCCCATACTAATCCCACCAAATCCTTAGAAGGGGGCTCTATTCAGATTTACATAACCCTTTGATGAGAATGACACTCAATTAGGCAACTGTCATGTTAAGAGCACCTTCTAAGTCCCTTGGAATCTCTATTAATGAGTGAACTCATTAACAACAGATACTTGGCAGAGATCCCACCTCTATCCAAGCCTCTTGTCTCTAATATATGCATGTGATTAACCATAGATGGAAAAATCTCACTCGACAAAACCTTGCCAAGCCCCAAAAAAAAACATGGAGAAAATTTGACTAGTTTTAAAAAAATCTCGAGGGAAAACTCGGGAACCTAAAAAGAAGCTTAAGTTTAATTAAAAATACATTTTTTTTGCAAAATTCAACAAGGAGATGCATCCAATGAGTTAATTAATGAGAATACAAAAAAAACAAACAGAGTTTATATATATATATATATATATATAAAATTTAAATGCAAAGTGGGGCAGCATGCTAATGGCAAGAAGCAAAATAGTAAATAGTTTCTATAAAACTAGAAGTAAATACATCCTAGCAAAATAGTTCAAGAGTGAGTTTGAGCAATTTTGGCCTGCTGGAAAGTCATGCTTGTCTCAGGTGTGAGCAAGTGGTTGAGGTAAGTTTGTCAAGTGTCATGAATATAGAATTGAAACCAAGTGATTTTTGAGAAAATGAGCTAGAATCATTAGAGAATCCTTGTTCCAGCTTCAAGTTGATCTCAAATAGCCAAGACAGGTTGAGGAAGATAACATTGTTGAAGGCATGTTCAATCCTAAAATTTGGCTAAAATCCCCAAAATCTAGAATCTTTTTTGAAACTCCTTTGAATCTGAAACTTATCTTAAACATCTTGACAATATTTATGCAAATATAACTTAAAAGTATAACTTACTTAAATATTATATTTATATAAATACTTAAATTTATATTTGTATAAATCCTCTTCCCATCTTTAGTAAAAACTAAGGGCGAGGTAGAAGTGGAGGGTCTAGTCCTAGAAGTATGTAATGGGCATGATTGTGCGTCCTTGTTCAATATGTCTAACTCAGTTTGTGGCTTGTCCTCCATCCTGGATGTAGCCTTGCCTCTAGCTTCTCCTAACACTAGCAATGACCACTAATTCAACTTAATATTATCCAATGTGAAACCAAATCCACCACCCTCCTCTATAGCTTGCCTCTCCAAATCATTGATGTCACCTTCTTCAAAAACCACCACAAATCCACCTCATATCCATAGAAATCAGTTTTCAAGTGTTAGTAGTACAAGGGTTTTGAAGACTATTTTCCCCCTCTTAGCAAAGTACAAGTGAAGAAATGAGAAATGAAATTATAATGGCCCTTTTTTTGCCTTCAAGTGCTGTTATAAAACTACGACTGAGTTTTTCACAAAAACTTGTCGAGGACTCGCCTAGTTTTTACTGAAAATTCAGAGTTTTTGGTGCCAATAAAATTCTTAAAAACTCTCCAGGACAGAAAACTCAGCCAGTTTTTTGTACTCGGCTAGTACTTTGCTAGTAGTACATCTACGTGATTAACAACTACAATATATATAATGTCTCTAAGAGGTTCTCTACAAATCTCTCTGGGCTCCAATTTGGAATCTCGACATTCGATCAAGGATGCCCTCTAATCTTTGAGTTCTCTTAAGAGAAACTTGACATTCTAATGAATGCCCTCTACCAAGTTCTTACTTGGTCTCTATGAGAACTAGGAAGTTCTTATTGATGGAAGTATTGTCATTTATGTCAAAGCCAATAAGGGAGATTGATGAATTGTCATTGATATCAATGTCATATGCATATACATTTAATATTAATGGTAAAGTAATGAATACATATAAATTTATAATACATACACACTATTGGTTAAAGACAAAGACCATAACAGCAATAGTCAAAGAATGATGGTTAAAATGCAATAAGAAAGAGATGCTTGAGGAACTAGTATATACAACGAACAATGATACAAAGAGGTAATTGTTTTGGAGTTGGAAGAAACATAATTTTAATCACTGCAACTGCCAAATGCATAATATAGCAGTTACCAGTAATGATGCGATGAAGAAAGGTGCAGATTTATGCAACCAATAAGGTTGTGCGATATCGGTTGCTTGGAGCACCCAAAGTTTGAACAGTGATAATAATAACGACTACCATGGGTATGAATACCAAAGTTACTTTCCTCATAGATGAAGACAACATATTAAGAACAGCTGCACTGTATTGCAGAGAAAACAAAAACAAATCATTTGGGTGAATATTACAGAAACAAGTAAACAAAACAAAGTCATCATGGAGTTTCCAGTCAGTGATAAACAATTCTTGAAGCAACAACAATATCTATCAGACGTAATGACAAGGAAAGATGTAACTATCAGAATTGGCACGCCATTGCAAGATGGTGCACATGAGAATGGTTGAACCACAAAGAAATATATCCTGAGAAAGTGGTGACAATATAGTAAAAATAAATAATACACAACAGAGCCCGATAAGTCCATGAAACCATATTAGAATAAAAGACAGGTGGAAATGAAGACCATGTGATGGAAGACTATGTTAAAGACAATTATTGCAGCATATTTTTATTGCAAATATGACTCAAGAGAAATATCCTGATGTGCAAAATGAGTCTCGTGTTGATGCTGGAATCTTAAGGGCTGAAGGCAATATGTGGCACTGATGAGATATGGTAGAATGGGGTCTTCTTGCCACATCAGCGGATGTGGAAGAAGATCAATCAAAGTGCTTATGATATAAATAGACTGATGATATAGTGCCGCTGATAAACTCCAATCTGAACTGAAACCCATCCAGGTGCAGTATTATGGGGTCTAATAATCATGATGTTTCATACCAAGCACAGGGCTGGCTCGTACACTCATATGGAAGCCCATTGATTGGGAGTAGAGTTTGAATAAAGAGGAGTTTGCATTCAAGCAACGTCCAGTGCCATAAAAATACCGTTGAGTGTTTAGAAAAAGCAATTTCTAACAAACCAAGATTGCAAATGCCACACATCACAAATATAATTCAAAGTTGAATGTGGAGATTAATTTGTAAAAAGTTGATAAGATTCTTGAACCAACAACATTAAATAAATTAAAATTAATTTTGAAGGGCTACAATTTAAAGTTAAGAATATGCGGTTCATGAGTCAAGAGAAATTACCTTTTCATTTTGAAAGGTCACACCCTCTTCAGTAAGGAGAGAAATTACCTTTTCATTTTGAAAGGTCACACCCTCTTCAGTAAGGTATAAATAAGATATAAGTTATTTGTAAAACAAGAGTCAGCAGTTGAGAAATTAAAAAAGAAGAAAACGAGAGTATATATATATTATCAGATTTTTATCTGACACACACACACATGCACGCACACACACACACATTTTCAGCAGTCTCACACACACACAAACACACACACACATTCACATTTTCAGCACTGGAGTTTGTGAAGTCAGATGTAAGTAAAACACACACACACACGCGCATTTTCAGTACTGGAGTTTGTGAAGTCAGATGTAAGTAAAATACACACACACACACACACACATGTTTTCAGCACTGGAGTTTGTGAAGTCAGATGTAAGTAAAATATGTGAACATATATGATCTTTATACGTATATGTGTGCATACATAGAAGTCAGATGTAAGTAAAATATGTAAATATATATGTATCTGTGTGTGTGTGTGTCTATATATATATATATATTCAGCACTGGAGTTTGTGCAGTCAGATGTAAGGAAAATATAAAAGGTGTAAAGATGAAGTATATAATCAGAGTAAAAATCTGAATTATATATATATATATATATATATGAGTATGAGATTAAAGAATATATATATAAGGCTGACTTCAGGAAAGAGAAGAGTGTATAACTTCACATGGATATAAGAAAAGAAAAGTGTGCAATAAAATTATCCATCATCACTTGAGCAAGCAATGCTGATAAGGTGGAAAGAACATTTTGTGCAGTGGGTTGGTGCTCACAAAGACAGCAGTGGGTAGTTGGTGCTTCTAGTAGGTCAATGCCTTTGAAGTGTGAGAGTTGGAGCTTCCAATGAGTTGGTGCTATTAAACATTGAGGTTGTGGCCTCTAGTAGGTATGTGCCTACAAATCATTGTAAAGGAACAAGTTAATATGAAAAGTAATTATTTTCTATTGTCTTTTCCCGCATTGGGTTTTCACGTAAACACAGTGTTATTGTATACATGTGCATAATTGGTTTATTTCAGTCTTTGAAGCCATTGTGTGGATAAAAGTTTTAAATTGCAAAAGTTATTATTATACTAACTCACTCCCCTCTTTCAGTATAATTGTGTGCTCTTCAATTGGTATCAGAGTAGGTTTGGTGCAAGAGCACCTACTCACCCTTCTAAAAGATTGTAATAGATTTACCTAGGAGATAGGAACAAATGAAATGTAATAAAGGTTCAACTTGTAAGGCCATTTGCTTGGGTGGCATAGTGATAAGCCCCCAGTCAAACTTGGTCAACAAAACAAAATCCTCTCATATTTTATATTTTGTGTCTATTTAGGATGTTTAGGCATGGTTTGAAACCAGATGCAATAGGTTTCCAACATAGTTGCTCAAGTAGTTGTCAAGATGCAAAAGTTGCTCATTTTGCATAATGTTGCTTGACAACATTTCTTGTCAATAATACAAAATTGATAACTTGCTTACAACAGCCACTACATTCAAATCTCGGTTGGGGAAGTTGTATATTGTCTATTAAATCATTCCCAATTGAGAAATAATCAGATTGGTTGGAGCATGTACTTTGGGCATTCAAAATCAATAAAGAACAATCAAATTTTCTTGCAATTTCTAGGTTTGGGCTCTACCATTTGCATTTGGGGATTGATCTGATCTACTAAACCATTGGATTATGAGGAGATATGTACTAGGAATGTTTTGGCATTGATTTGATCAAATTTTGTTGAATTTTGTGGAAGATATTGGCATTTTTGGGTTGTCAGGTCTAAAACCCTCAATTTGGCAAGGTTTGTCATGAAAATGGCTCTGATTTGTATTCTCACCGTAGGATCCCAACAACTTGGAGTGGGAAAATCTGTTCTGCTATTTTTAATGTCAAGCCCTAGCTGAGCATCCCTATGTGACCGACTTATAACATTTAGAAATTTTCCTTGAACCAGCATTTGGAAGTGGATCAAATAGTTTGATGTTTTGGAGTCCTTGGGATGTAAGGACAACGTTCCAATTGACGAAAATTCTCTGCGAATCCTATCAAGGGTAGTTGTAGTACATTAGGCCTATTAGCCCTATTAAGAGCAATTTGGGGTCTCCCTATCAAATTGTCAACTTGGAATTTGAAACCTTGGAATCTTGTAGATCTTTGAAAAGGGTGTTTGAAAATGCCATTTGTTTGGAGGGTTGTTCTAGAGTTTTGAGAATTAAGCCTTGATTACCTATTAGGTTGACCTAATTCGATTATCTCTCCTAACTAGGCCAATTTGTACAAATCAAGCAATCAAATTTGGGGGTTATTTTGATAGTTTGTTTTGGGTAAGTTAATCTTGCTTATGATGTTTTGATCCACTTCCATCCTTGGGGAAGTCATTTGAACCCATTTTGTTGTTTAGTGGAGGAATAAGAATATTTTTGATATAAAGGGGTGTTTGGGTTACAAATGTAAATGGCGGAATACTTAAATGAATTAATCAGAGATCAAACTGATCTATATATACAAAGAGGAGAGTCGAATAGAATAGAAACATTCTATTCTAGACTACACCTAAATATTAGAAACATTCTAATATTTACAGAGATATAATAAGATACAATAGTGAGCATTAAAAAGAAACATGAAGGTTATTTTAATATCCCCCCTTAATGCTCAATCTATTTACTACACCAATAGATCCCCTGAATTTAACAAACTTGTCAGGACCAAGGGGTTTTGTGAAAATATCTGCTGATTGCTCTGAGGTAGGAACATAGCATAAATGAATAGATCTTTCTTCTACTAATTGTCGGATGTAATGGCAATGAAGCTCTATGTGCTTGGTTCGTTCATGAAACTTGAGTTCTTGGCAAGTTTGAGTACGCCCTGATTGTCTGAAAACAAAGAAGTCGGACTTGCTTGAGGAATATGTATATCTGCAAGCATCTGTCAGAGCCAAATTGCTTCACAAGCTGCCTTGACAGCTCCTCTATATTCTGCTTCTGTAGAGGAGAGTGCATGTGCCTGTTGCTTCTTACTGGTCCAAGTAACTGCTGCAGATCCAATACTAAACACATAGCTAGAAGTAGATTTCCTGTCATCAACTGAGCCGACCCAATCGGAATCGGTGAATCCACTAAGCTGAGGAGTAGTACTCCTTGTGTAAAGAAGACCATAATCTGAAGTACCATGTACATAGCGTAACACACGTTTCGCTGCAATCCAATGATCAGTCTTGGGGTTTGTAATGAATCGTGAGATGTAGCTGACTGCAAAATTGAGATCAGGTCTAGTAGTAGTAAGGTAGATGAGACTACCTACTAGCTACCTGAAGAGTGTTTCATCTACAGGAGGAGAAACAGATTGTGCAAACAATTTCAGACCAGTCTCCATAGGAGTGGAGGCAGATTTGCAATCATGCATTCGAAACCTATCAAGCAAACTTCTGGCATACTTGGACTGAGACAAAAAAATACTATTGTCAGTCTGCCAAACCTCAATACCTAAACAATAATGAAGCAATCCAAGATCTGTCATATCAAAAGTTCTACATAGATCCTGTTTGATTTCTGAAATCAAATGTTCTGAATTTCTAGTAATAATCAAATCATCCACATAGACAACAAGAAAAAGAATATCATTACCAGAGTGTTTAATATACAGATTACTGTCTGACGGACTATGCTGAAATCCTTGAGCAACCAAGTAATGATCAATCTTTATGTACCAAGCCCTAGGGGCCTGTTTAAGACCATAGAGGGCCTTCTGGAGTCTACATACTTTGTGTTTTGAACCGGCAACCTTAAAACCTGGGGGCTGCGTCATGTAGACTTCTTCCTGTAATTCACCATTGAGAAAGGCGCTCTTCACATCCATCTGATGAACTTTCCAACCATACTGAGTTGCAATTGCAAGAAGAATGCGAATAGTGCTCATCTTGGCTGTCGGTGCAAATGTCTCCTCATAATCAAAGCCTTCGCATTGGGTGAATCCTCGAGCAACAAGTCTGGCTTTGTATTTGTTCAAGGTACCATCTGCATGGTACTTGACCTTATAGACCCATTTACAGCTAATGGGTTTCTTCCCAAGAGGGAGATCTGAAAGAACCCAAGTGTGGTTCTTTTGAAGACTCTGAAGCTCAGCATCCATTGCTTGTTCCCATTTTGGAATTCCTTTGGCCTCTGCATATATCTAGGGCTCAGGGATACTGTAGATGTTGGCCATAAGAGCTATATTAACTGTGTTGTGCTGAAGGCTCTTATTTTTGGAGGTTCTACCCTCAATGAGTTCATCAGGACGAAGATCACTAATCGTTTGAGCCCACCATTTTGGCCGAAGAGTCGAGGAGCCAATATCAGATGCTGTCGGAATAGCTGGATGAGAAGCAGGAGCAGGAGTTGTATTATCTGGAAGTGACTAAGGTGGTGTATCAGTAGCATCAGATGACTCATATAAAATAGAAGAACCCAAGTCAACGATTGCTGAAGGCTGAATCTTAGAATGTGGTGGGGAGTCAGAGAGCGGAAACGGTCCAAATTCCTCATCAAACACAACATCACGACTGAAGATTAAACGATTAGTATTTACATCAATCAATCTATAGGCCTTATGTGTGTGACTGTATCCTGTAAACATAAGTTTCTGGCTTTTGGAATCCAACTTAGTGCGTTTGGCATCAGGAATCCATACATATGCCAGAGAGCCAAAAACTTTCAAATGGTTGATCCTAGGTTTGCGACCAGACCAGGCTTCCTCAGGAGTCTTATGATTAACTGCAAGGGTGGGTGATCGGTCAAGAAGGTAGACAACTGTGGATACTGCTTCTGCCCGATATTTTCTAGGAACATTTCTATGTTCTAGCATAGCCCTAGCCATTTTTGTGATGGTACAGTTTCGATGCTCTACAACACCATTTTGCTGAGGGGTGTGAGGTGTGGTGAACTGACGTCTAATGCCATGAGTAGTACAGAAGGCAGAGAAAGTAGAAGAACAGAATTCCCCCCCATTATCGGTCCTAAGAGTACGGATGGAGGAACCAGACTCTTTTTCTAGTAGAGCTTTAAACTGCTGAAATACAAGAAAGGCATCTGATTTTTGCTTAAGAAAATATACCCCCATTTTGTGACTGAAATCATCCACAAAGAGTAAAAAATACCTGTTCCCTGCTTGGCAAGCTCCGCATACCCGATGGTTTTGGGTCTGAATATTAGATAGGCCATGGACTAAATTATCCCGAGCAAGTTGTGCTAGATATTGAATGTTCAGATGACCGTATCGCTGATGCCAAAAACTGCTGAGAGCGGATGATTCGGTGATGAAGGCATGCTCAAGGGAATCGCCTGAATCTACAAACCTATAAATACCATGATCCTCAAGACCGAAAACAAGGGTAGTGCGAGAAGCACGATCAATAATCGAACACTTATTTCCACTGAAAACGACATCCAACTAAGGAGAGTGCTTCATAATCTGACTAACAGACAGAAGATTATGTTTCATGCCAGGAACATAACATACATTGAGAAACATGAGTTTTCTTCCTCCAGACTAAATTTGAACATTGCTCTTTCTGACAATATTGTATTCTTCATTGCCTCCAAAGATTACTGAGTCAGAATAGGGAGTGAATTCAACAAACCAATCACGCCTATGAGTGAAATGTCGGGAGGCACCAGAATTGATGTACCAGGCAGAAGATTTCACATGATTTGCAGGTATGCTGGCCATAAAGGCATGGTAGATAGATTCTTTTTGCTCTGTGTGTTGCGTAGCATTGGCATGCTGTTTAATTGAGTCTGACTTCTGATGTTGCTGATACAGATGCTTATAATATGTGAATATTTCAAATGGCACAAACTTCGAGGTGAAAAAATGAAAGACCAAAAAAATTGGAGTACCCAAAAAAGAGCTCGAAAAACCCAAAAATAAAATGTTGTCAGAATCTGGATCCGCTGGCTTGAAAATCGAGGCACAAAAAATGAGGCACCCACAAAAATTTGATGAAGACCCATTTGAGATTTCAAAAAACCCACCAAGAATATGTGATCAGAAAATTGTTCTGAAGTCAAAAAACTAGGGTTTCGAGCAGAATAACAGTCGGTGGCCAAAAAGGTCAAAAAGACAGGAAAAAAATGTTTGCAAGTGAAAAAAACAACAAAACCCAGCAGCTGAAATGCGAGCAGAATATCCAACAGGGATAGATAGACCCGTTTTTGAATTTTTTTTCCAAAAAATCCCACTTTTTGAGATCTGGATGTGAACAGATTTGAAAAAACGACCTCTAGATTTGAAAAAACGACCTTCAGATTTGTGACTTACAGACTAAGCCACGGGTTTCCAAGAATGCCAGTAGTTGAAGACACAATATTTTAGTCGATTTGCACAGAGGGTTTAAACCCTAGCTCTGATACCATGTTACAAATGTAAATGGCAGAATACTTGAATGAATTAATCAGAGATCAAACTGATCTATATATACAAAGAGAAGAGTTGAATAGAATAGAAACATTCTATTCTAGACTACACCTAAATATTAGAAACATTCTAATATTTACAGAGATATAATAAGATACAATAGTGAGCATTAAAAAGAAATATGAAGGTTATTTTAATAGTTTGATGGATCTTGTCACATAAATGCCCTTAGCATTTTGTCAATAAAAGATTAAACTATTGGTTAGGGGACTCTTGGGGAGTTGCTCACCTCTCTTTTTGGTTACCTTTGTAGGATTGTGGAATTTGGTCTAAATCTACCTTTCACTATTGCACTTTTCATCAAAGTGGTATCAGAGCAACATGTCTAATTAGGCACTGCAAGGTGTATGTCAAGTGTTACATCCCAATTTTCGACCCAATTTAAAATGTTCATATAGCCATTGAGGTTCACATGAAGTTAGTTAACAGTTAAATTTGTTATAATCCTACAAAATGGTAAGATGGTTGGTCATTATAGTTTCATAGGAGGATAACATGCTAGTTGATTATTTATCATAATTTCATAGAATTGAAAAGGCGGTTAGCCGTTATGATTAATAACTTGTTATGATAATATGATTTAATTGCGGAGAATTTCCTTGTAGGGAGCATGTCAAAGGGGTGGAAGCATTGTCAGAAAAGAACTGGGCATAGGAGCATCACCATCACTGGGCAAATGGGTATGAATCGTGAATCACCATGGTTGAGGACCTAGCGACTACATAACAGGATACACACATTAGACGCACATGAGCTATTGGATAAAAATATTAATGATTTTAACTTAATTAAAGTACATACCTTTATTGGATTATAATTGACTTTTCCACCACATCATTATAATACATATTTATGTACGTAGACATAGATATAAATTAAAGGTGACATCATAATATTATTTTTATACAAGATTTTATCTAATTAATATGTACATTTAAATGCATGTACAAGAAGATAAAATAAATCTTCCAAGATGAAACATGTATTTAAATATACATATTTAAAAGGTATGACTTTGGATAAACATTACTATGTGCCATCTTAATAAGATATATTTACGTGCAAGTAAATAAATATGTCTATAATATCCTTTTGATTTATAACCTTAAAGTTCTTTTCCATATTTATTCAATTCTTTTCTTGAAACCAAAATGCACACTAGGCATATTATAACGACATCCAAGAAGGCAAAACATTTCTTTAATAGTTACGGTTTCTTGGAAGCTTGGAGAAATCAAATGCCTTTACATATATTTGGGAGCCGTGAGAAACCCAAAGGACATGAATTGAATTCTCCTCCCTCACGATTTGATCTCTGAATTTCTTGCCACGTTATTTTCTTCTCTTTATCTCTGCTAGAAGTCATGATTGATAATCACTCTGAGTTTGCATTCAGACTATCTTACGAGAAGGGACTGGTTGATTGCGTCCAACAAAAGCTCATCTATTTCACAAGCTTATCAGGTTATGTGGCTGGCATACCATATCCAAATGAAATATAGTATTCTTTTTTTATCAATTGCTACTATGCGTGTATTTCCAGCAGCAAGGATTCTTTCCATAGAATGCCGTACATCATCTATGTTTAATGTCATTGGATAGTTCTTTAGTGAGTCAAAATTTCCCAAGTCGAGTTAAGAACCTTTGATCATGATATGTTTTTGCATCTTTTTCTTACTAATGTATGACAGAATCGAATGATATTCTTTTGCAAGCCTTAAGTCTTCCCCGAGTCATATAAGTTGTGATATATTGAAACATGTGATATTCATACATTAGTTGAGGATCAATAGAATGAGTTGGTTTACTCCGATATTTAAACACTTGGGACTCACCTGATTATATGGCCAAGGAAAAGGGTGAAGAGGTGAGATTGGCAATAACATGAAATAGAATCAGATGTGACATAATATATATTATTCTTAAAAGGATCATTTAATAGCTCATTCATGTCCAATTTATTCTTTGTTGTCAAGTCGAGTGGTGTGATTAAATACCAGGATGCTCAGTGGCTGACAAGGTGTTCCATGTCTATTCTAGGTAGGGAGGGCCTTTCAAATTTGAGAAAGTGTGAGGATAATTTGAGGTCCATGGTTGGGAGATTAAGCCCTTGACAATGTTTTCCCTCTTCACGAGATGTCAGGACATGCATCAGATAAAGATAAGTTGAGCATTCAAACATTTATTGGTAATAGGTATTTCTACTTCTATGATATTTATACAAATAGAAGATATGATAGATTAATTTATATCGTTGAATTCAGTTATTTCTTTTGATGAAAGAAACCTTTCTCGTCAGTATAATTGGTAGCCATTTAGATTGCTTGACCTTCCAATTGGATATGGAATATATCTATAGGATTGTTATTTCAGTCTTTCATTTATAAGAATAATGATTATGAGCATATCTTCTAATCTTATGTTATTACCATAGTTAGGAATAGGAAGAAAATGAATGAAATAGAGGTATCTGATGCCCCAAATGATATAGTGGTATTTGATGTCCTAAATGATACAGTGGTATCTAATGCCCTAAATGATATAGTGGTATTTGATGCCTCAAATGATACAGTGGTATCTGATGCCCTAAATTGATCCAATGGTAATTGGTGCCCTAAATGATCCATTAATATTAGATGCCCTAATTGATACAGTGGTACGTGATGCCCTAATTGATTTAGTGGTATTTGATGGTAATCATTATTTGATTTTGATATAGTGGTATTGGATGGTAATCGTCATTTGATACTAAGTGGTATTTGTGGACTAACTTGGGTGTTTGCAGAAGCATTTCTAGATTGATTTTGGTTTCAAATTCCATGGTATGTAGATTTTTAATTTCCATAGTAAATTCATTAATGGTGTTTTCAATTGTTAGTTATGAAATTTCCATTTAACTGATTGTAATTGTTAATCTCATTCACATGAACGCAATTGATATAAATGGTATATGAAAATGAAGTAATAACTGTATTTCTTTGATATGTCAGTTGTTAGTTAAGACTCGGGAAAAGTGGTTGTGACATCAAGAGGGTCAAATTTTGAGGAAATAGAAGTTGAGGCATCAAATATACCTCCTAAGGGAATGGGAATGTCTGCCGAAGTTGCCAGGAAGTTCCAAGAAATGGAGGAACTTAATAGGTAATTGGTGGAAGAAGTCACCAAATTGAGGGAAAAAAGGCTAGGAAGGTCTTGTGTGGATGGTGTGTTCTTTGGTTTGGTGAGGGGAGGAGAGGAAGGAGCCCCCAAGTAAGAAGAGGAGTTGCTTGCAGGACAGAGAAACCTAGTAGAAGCCCTTATATGTTGGAAGAAATGCATCAGACAACGGAGCAAATATCCTTGTGTTTGATGGATCATGGAATCCAGATGCAAGTCATGGACTGGATAGAGGCCCTAAATAGTCACTTTGAATGTGAAGAAGTCCCTGCCAATCAAAAGGTAAAGATTGTCAAGTCCAAGTTAAGAGGATCAGCCCTAACCTAGTGGATTGATGTGCAAGATGAGAGGATAAGAATGTTGGAAGAAATGCATCAGGCAATAGAGAAAATATCCTTGTGTTTAATGGATCATGGAATTTGGATGCAGTCATGGATTGGATAGAGGCCCTAAATAGTCACTTAGAATATGAAGAAGTTCCTGCTAATCAAATGGTAAAGATTGCCAAGTCCAAGTTAAGTAGATCAGCCCTAACTTGATGGAATGGTGTGCAAGATGAGAGGATAAGGAGCGGACACGAACCAATCTCTACATGGAACTTGATGCTTCACAAAATCAAGGAAACATTTATCCTTGAAGACTATGAGATTCAATTGCATAGAAATAGGTAGAATCTTAGACAAAAGGACATGGATGTCAACACATAGACAGAGGAATTCCACATACTCAGTTTGAGGATTGGCCAGAATGAATGAGAAAAAGGCAAGGTTGCTAGATACTTGAACAGGCTCAAGTATAACATCCAGGATGAGATTGTGTTGTTAGACCTTAATACAGTGCACAAATGTTTTCAAATGACACTAAGGGTAGAAGAGAAGCTTAAAAGGAGGCAATATCAAAACAGCTAAGGTAGAGGAAATAAGAATTTCAAGACAAGAGGAGGACAAGGTGGAAGAGATCAATCTCAGAAACCTCAAGGAGACCAAAGCAATTTGGAGCAAGGAGAGCCTAGTTCAAGGAATAATCTAAGAGGTAGAATGCCCTTTAGTAGAGGAGGATCAAGAAGAAGGAATGGAGGATAAATCAAATGTTTCAATTGCAATCAATATGGACACTACACCAATAGATGCCTTGAAGGTCTGCATCAAACAATCAAAGAGATAGGACATAGCTTGTGGAGGACACTCAAAGTGTCACTTCGCCTTGCAATAGGGACCTTGACCATGACGAAGGAGCATGCTTAATTGTTAATGTTTGGTAGCTTCAGTTGGATAAACTCAAGAGACTAAATTGAAGTTACATATATATGTGTGTGTGTGTGTGTAGTTAACTTATAAATTTTTATGTTAATGAATAGACATGTCTCATGAAGGGACATGTCTATCCATATTCATCCACAATATAAAAAGAGATGTTTGTCATTTGGAAAGCACATACCATACAGGCAGTGTCATTACATTTGCAGCAATCTACAAAATCAACATGGTATTAGAGCCAATTGCAAATGTAACAAAGAAGAGTACAAAGGATTATTGAAGGAAGAACAATAATAATTTGCAGACAAGTATAATCTATTTTTGATAGTTAACATCGAAGGAGAGTTAAAGATATGAAGAGAATTAGAAAAAGTGATCATAATTATATAGAAGAGATCTCAGATTAAGAAACTACAATATAAAACACGATTCATATAATAGGGATATCAATTTAACGTGAAGATTGCAGCTCAAATGATTGCAGAATTGGCAAGTGGGCGATGGCCAAAAGGCCTCAAAGAAGGATGACAAGCAATAATATTGTGTTTTGTGGAAGTTTGCACTAAATCCTGATCAATACATAAAATATTTAAGTAGCATGACCATTGAATATTATGCACTATCGATTATAATCAATATTGCCAGCATGGATAGGTCAGCGGAAGTTAAGAGGCTACATACTCTACCCAAAACGCCAGTGAGAAGATAACCATTCAAAAGAAAGAGATACATGGAGCACGAAGGGAAATAGAATCAAACGATATTTGGGCATTTTTGGCTAATGATATGTTGCAAGGTTGAAAGTTTTCGGACTTTTCATCTTGCACGCATTTTTTTTGTACCTAAAGATTGAAGAATGTGCAAGATTGATTAAGTAGCTCAACTAAATTGCCCTAAGATTAAGAATTTTTTTTTGTTCCAAACAACTCACAATATTAATATCTGAAATGTGGGCGGGGCTAAATGGTGTTTGACCTACAGTCGGATGATGATTGGGAATTTTTAAAATGTTTGAAACCAGCAAGTGTATATATAATTTTGCGACTCTTTGCGTATGTTTCCCAATCATTGTTATTGGTGAAACTTCAAAGTGGACTTTGGACGAAAATGCAGTGAAAGGACATCACAGTTGTGATGACTGATCCAAAGGGAGAAAATGGCACAAGGTTCCAATTTTTTTCAAATTGGAGCATTGCATTTGAACGAGGGACGGTGGCCATCAATGCAAATTGTTGACAGAAAACACCATTGCAGAATATTTGGAAGGGAAATAAGAAAATAAACCATGGCGGAAGCATATGAAAGATAGGATGTAGGGACCACTATATACCACTATCAACTTAGTGGGCATGAAATGAAGCCAATTTAATATAAAGAGATCCACTAGGATATGTGAGTATAGAAAGGTATATTAAGGTATGGATATATTTTTAATTTCTATTCACCATTATATCTTATTTATATCAAAATTAAGTATAATTATGTTATATCTATTATTGAAAATATAAACTAAAGAGTTATGTTATAAAATCATTTATGTTGTTGTTAGTAATAGGTATGAGTTAAATTACTAACATCCTAATTAATATTAATATTCTATAAGAGCTATGTGCCTTGATCTTTTCCTCCAAGAATGTTATTGTAGGAAGAGGGAGATTAAGATTCAGAGGGAGTTTGATATTTCATTGGAGGCAACCTTGAAAGAGAGGAGTAGATAGAGGATGTGATTCAATCAACCTTCGATGATCTCGGTCACATCAATTCAAAGGGAGTAAACTATGTTTGAGATAGACTCTTCAATGATCAATAAATTGTAGCAGTTAAGAGGACTATGATTCATGAATATACCTCATGACTATGTGATTTTAATGGGCCTGCCCCTTGTGTAAATCATGAGGAAGTGACAACTTCCAAATGATTATCACTTGTATTTGCAAAAGTTATTGAAAGGTGATGATCTTACAATAACTTAAGTTTCTATTATGATGGATATCTTACGATGTCTATGCAGATCATGATAGATTATACTTTGTGTGGTGGATGTTCATATGGTAAGCACTATGAGAATGCACGTGCACATACCTTATGAACATTTTCAGTACATGGTGAATGTTGCGCAAATTGATGTTCAAGAGGCCATTACACAAAGTACTTGGTGAATGTCAAATGAGTTGACATTTAGGAGGCCATTACACACAATACTTGGTGAGTATCTTGCAACTCAACATTCAGGAGGCCATTGCTCAAAGAGTACGTGGTGAATGTCAAATGAGTTGACATTCAGGAGGCCATTACTCTCAATATCTTTATATTACATTGAGTTAATATATAGTCTTGTGTTTATCCTCTCTAGCTAAGAGGGAGTTTTAATGTTTGGTAGCTTCAGTTGGATAAACTCAAGAGACTAAACTAAAGTGTTATATATATATATATATGTGTGTGTGTGTGTGTGTGTGTGTGTGTGTGTGTGTGTGTGTGTGTATGTGTAGTTAACTTATAAATTGTTATATTAATGAATAGACATGTCTCATTAAGGGACATGCCTATCCATATTCATCCACAATATAAAGAGAGATGGATGTCATTTGGAAAGCATATACCATACAGGCAGTGTCATTACATTTGCAGCAATCTACAAAATCAACATTAATGATGAGGAGAACCCTCTTGATGGTTCCTGCCATCACTTATGTAAATTACACATTGATTTTGGTTCTATTGAGAATTTAACATCTATTGAAATGGTTCTAAAGTTAAATCTAACAAAGATACCTCACCCCTATCCTGATTAAGTGTCTTGGTTAACAAAAGGGCAACAAACATTAGTAAATGGACAAGTTTGGGTAGAATTTTCAATAGGGGAGTACAAAGACAAAGCTCTGTGATGTGGTTGAAATGGATGCATGTCATCTACTACTTGGCAGACCTTGGCAGTATGACAATGATGCTATACATAGGGGCAATTAAAACATTTATATTATTGAGAAAAATGGCATGACCTATACCATGAAACCCCTACCTAATCAAAAGTTGGAGAGGGAATCTGTTGTCATTCTTTTAGACGAAAAGGAGATAGTTAGACTTGGGATATGCTTTGTTCCTAAAACCCAAACAGGAAATGAAACAAGAAACACATGAGGAGATACCAAAAGAAGTAGGTCATCTGCTAGATAAATATAAGGCATAATTTTCATCATCATCATCATTGTTTGTGAATATAATTTTTCCTTCTTTGGTGACAAGTATTATCTCTAAATTTTCCTTACATAACTTCATTAACAACAAGGTGTATCATACAAGTTTGGGTAGAATCTTCAATAGGGGAGTACAATGGCAAAGCTTTGTGATGTGGTTGAAATGGATGCATGTCATCTATTGCTTGGAAAACCTTGGCAGTATGACAATGATGCTATAAATAGGGGCAAGCAAAACATCTACAATATTGAGAAAAATGGCATCACCTATATCATGAAACCTCTACCTAATCAAAAGTTGGAAAGGGAATTCATTGTCATTCTTGTAGAAGAAAAGGAGATACTTAAAGCCATAAGGGAGGAAGACTTGGGATATGCTTTGTTCCTAAAACCCAAACAGGAAATGAAACAAGAAACACATGAGATAGGAAAAGAAGCAGGTGATCCACTAGATAAATATAAGGTATAATTTTCATCATCATCGTTTGTGAATATAATTTTTCCTTCTTTGGCGATGAGTATTTATCTTTGAGTTTTCCTTATATAACTTCATTAACAACAAGGCATATCATTGTTGTGTTTTCCATACAACTTCACCATACTACTCTCTCCAACTTGCCACACCCACGCCGTGCATGCGCTTTCCTCCAACCGTACGCCCACTACACTTATGTCCCTTGTACCTCCCCCCACATCACCATACAATGCCCAAACTATTGTACGGATGTAATGAATCCAACACGCACCATATGCTCTTTCCACATTATAGAAAACAATTTGTATTGTATGGCCAAATCATCATTCCCACCATGCAGATTGTCCATACGGTACACCCACATTGCCTCCCTCTTTCTTAGACCATACAACCAATTTTCTCTCACGTATGGACTTGCCTTTGTTTTTGATTGTGGGGGTTATTCCTATCCAATTTCCATATAGTTGCACAAGAAGAACATTACATTGGCATAGCGGCAATGTGCAATGGCTTGATGAACAAGCTCTCTTACCTTCATTTAAAATGTAGTGTCCAATGGACATCTTTTGAAAGTAGTAGTTTCTACTTCTTCCTCTTCCACTCTCGGTAGAGATACTTGCAAGAATGGATGTTTGGAGGATACAATTTGTTTAGTTGGTCCGGATGCAGGTTGATAAAAACTTTGTTTTGATCTTTTAACTAATTTATCAACAATTTCTATATCAACAACTTCTTGTTCTTTTAGAAATGAAGCTATTTGTGCATTCAAAATTCCCTTTTCATTTGTGCCTTTGCACATTGTAAATCCTTTACCAACAGCACCCATAAAATGAAGTTTGACCTATAGAATGATTTGCCTTTGGTACTTTGAGAAAATTTACACTTCCAAAGGTACGAGCCACCTATGGAAACCTGTGAGCTTCTTGTGGTATATTTTCATAAAGGAGATCCTACATCAGTTTTGAAACTATCAACTCGTTGCCCTCCAATTGAACTTTGATTGCTAGTGGTGACCATTTTTGCATATCACAATCTAATTTCTTGCTATGCCTATAATAAAAAAATAAAAATTTTAAATAAGAAAAATACTATAAACATCAAGCATACAAGTGCAAAGAAATGATACATAACTATAAAAATAGATAGCTAAACTTGTTTCTTTATTTCTTTTATAAAGCAAATTGAAAAATAATGATTTTTCTATCTACAAACTTGAAAAAATTCATCAAAATTTCAAAACAATTCTTCAAAGAAATCAAGAATGGGACCAAATGCTTAGCTTAGATGCTTAAAACTCCTTTGAGGAAGCTATCTCTTGCCCAATGAACGATCCTCTTCGAAAATAATCACCTTGCCTTCAAAATGCCAAAATGGAGACCAAATGAGAAGAGAGTCCAATTGCAAACAAAAGGAGATGAAGAATGGTTGTATGGCCTCTTTTAGTGCCATTATAGGGTTTAGGAGAAGATAGTAGTATAAAAAATTCTAATATGCACATGTTAAAATTAGTTTTAAGTGGCAAATAGTCATTGAAAATAAGCTTATATGGGCATGGGCCTGCGGAGGTGTCACAAAGCTCGTAGATGCCTAGGAGGCGCTTCCAAATGGTAACAAAAGGTATCCACATCTGGATCAGCTCCTAGATGCATCCGCATCAGCATCCACATCTGCATCCAAGAAGTCCGCATTGGTATCCTAGCTAAAGTGGATTAAATGAACTAATGAATTATAAAGCAAATAGGAGTGTACTATGCAGTAGAAGTGAATAATGTATCATGATGCAACAAGTATGCAATGAGCAATGTAGTGACAATGGTTAATGTATGGAAATGGAAATAATATAAATATATTTACAAATGTAATTCCAATGAATGAATCTTAACAGGGCTGTAACCACAGTAGTTAGTTATCAGTTAGAATCTCAATATATAAATGGCTGTCTCTGATGTAACAGTTTGGAATATGCACATACCCTGTGAGCTGTCTTTGATAGACAATGAAATATATGCTGCTATGACAGGATGATCAATGGAAGATAGTGTCGTCCCTGATATGCTTGATGCAACTTATGCAATCTGCTATTTTGGGGCTGTCTCTGATATGCAATTATGAAGTATGCTCTATATATGGTGCCGTCTCTGATCTGCCGTATTGATGTTTACTCTTAAATAAAGGTGGCAATCAACCTGAATGCTTTATGAGCAATATCCACAAAGGGATAGGGTTTATAAAATCAATACTCAAGAGTCAATACACACCGTTGATAGCCGATTGGCTAGGATGTATATAAATGTCAAAGAGGTATGATAAATAGTTATCAACCTTCATTATCATTAACACCATTTGTTAATGATTAACAATATGATTTATGATAGTATTGAGAGTTTCTAGATTAAACTATGGATAATTTTTCACCATCAACGTTTCGGATCTTACTGCATGATCCATCAATGTTATTGCAAATAAAACATAACAGCCATGTATCGATGGTATAGAACCATTTTTGAAGTATTAGTTTGTAATACCCTATGTCTTGATAGCCGATATTGGTTTGCTCTCCTTATTAATGAATGTTGTGTACTAGACATCTCTAACCATGTGTACTGATACCATTCATTGATATCATAGTTTTCATTTGTAAGATTGTTGGGTTATCAGCTGAAATATTGTATCCTCTCTATGAATTGTCACTGCATTATCTTCATTGCCCATGAGTTGTGTCTTCTTTCGCAATCCATTCAATGATACCAAATGCATAACTATTATCGCTGATAGTTTCCTGAATATGGGAATTGATAGTTTTATCACCATTTGGACCTGGATGCCTTTGGACGGTACCTCCAACTTCCGATCATCAACATTCTTCTATGATTGTATTTGAAATTAATTGGATGTTAATTTATCTATTTATTCGGTGACAAAGGATTTATGAATGATCTTTGTGACTAAGTTGTAGACAATGGTATCACTGGCCTGTGTCTCTAATATTATATAATATATATACCATCATTTGTATTTGATTCGACAAACATGGACTTCCACAATAAAATTTGGTCTTCATATTTTGACTCCGATAATCTTTGTCTATCATGTAATGATTCATATAGCATAGAGGTCTTCCTATGACTGACTATTGATACCATTCTACCCTCCATTTCATTGCAATTTTGTATCCCTCCAGCAGCTTCACAAAATTGGAGTGTTTTCGTTGTAATAATAAATTTCAATCTTTAATCAAAATTTATTTTAATCACGTTTCCAATTGGGGATATTAAACCAACATAGCACAATGGACTAGAAAGTGCAATTGTTTACAACAAGGATAGCTAAAAAGCAATTACCTTGTTTAACAGATTCAAGAAATTATATCTAATAGCTGAAATCTGAATTAGAAGACTACAACTAGGGGGATTGAGACTGATTAACGTAAAAAATTTCAAGTATTACAATCATTATATAACCACATGAAGAAATACCTGTCACTGAAAAACATAATGCTGATAGGGACTATGTCTGGGTTGTCCCTTTAAATGTTAGAACAAAGAAGAGATGAAAGGTCTCCAGTTGTAATTGGTTGAGTTTCTTGATCTTCTATTTTCAAATTTGAAACAAACACTCAATACAGTTCACAGTGGATTTGTTTTTGAACAGCACTATTTTTCAAAACTATTGAATTTTAGGTGAAGCTTAATGGTTAATCCAAATCTATAAATTTTTTTTTTCACATCACTAGTTAGACTGATGAAGGGAATCCAAAATGGTGTCTGATGAGGACCAACAAAATATGGCATTGAAATCTCACTTTTGAAATGTGATGCCAATCTATGTCCTTGTTTGCTTCATGACATATCATTTCTTATACAATGCATATCAGTTACAAATATTTTTCTTGTAGGAAAACAAACACACTCCAAATCACCTATGGAAGACCAGAGGTCACTACTTAGGAATTTATTATACTTAGAAACCACATCTACATTAGAAGCCAACTATGGAAGACCAAGAGTCACAACATAGAATTGCATTTTAGGTGTCCCTATAGGCATTTGAGCTTGGATCAACACAATGAAAACCCAACATTTTAACCACTTAAGGACAACCCCTTGGACACACTATCTATTTCTGAAAGATGAGATGTGTATTTGAAGAGTTGTTTGAAGGGAGCAAAATACCGCGGAGAAATGTTGATAGAAAGAGAAGTAGGGTAGTGTCTTGAATATCAACATTGCTATTACCCAGGGATGTGAAGAATGCAATCCAACATACAATTAAGAGACTCAACTAAAAGTATGACAAAAGGAATTGATTTTGTTACTAGACAACAGTTTGCACACACCCCCCCCCCCTTTCTCCCCCCGCCCCACCCCCTCCAAATTCTAAAAATTCAAGAAAATATAAATTATATTTTACATAAGTCTATACAATAACAAAGAATGAATAAATAAATATTCTATAAACTCTAAAAAAAATATTGCTATTTCTTTGCAAATCAAGATTTACCAAGTATTCAGAAGATACCAATATCTGTGAAATAGACTTAAAAATTTGAAAAATGAAACAAAAATATGAAACTTGTATTTGAAGATGTCATCTGACATGGGAAGGAACCGTAAATATCATGTTTTGTGTCACCTGGGAGTATAAAATGTACATAGTAGTCATACCAGAATTACAAAATGGTCGAAAGGTTTCTACGAGTATGACCTGTTTAGGATCTTTCTTCTTGCAATCTGTTGAGACTCATGCATAGTGTCCTTCTACAGAGGTGTGTTGTAGCTGGTACTCTCCGTATCTGCTTGAGATTTATTTTGTTGAGCTCTGTATCATATTTTGGTTTTTTATTTTCAATTTTTTTTTTCATTCATCTATGCTTATATATTTTCTTTTTTCTCTATTCAGATTACAGGGTTTGCCAAAGCAATGATAAAACGCTGCATTCCTGTTGATGGATTGACTGATGCAATAGATATAGTAGGCACAGGTGGGGATGGGGCAAACACAGTAAACATCTCAACAGGTGCCTGTATACTAGCTGCAGCATGTGGTGCAAAGGTAGCAAAGGTAGTATGGTTTGAATTCATATCTACATCTGCACATGTTTGTAAGTTTGAATATAGAGACATTCAAAATTTGGAATTCATCTAATTCATCCACGTTCTGCATTTTTTTGACTTGTTATTCTTGAAACCCATTTGTATGTTAATTAAATGAAGATAGTTGTTGGATTTGATCTCCGTTTCCCTTCCTCGGCTTTTGCAGCATGGAAATCGTTCTAGCTCCTCTGCATGTGGAAGTGCAGATGTGCTGGAAGCTCTTGGAATAACTGCAGACTTGGGACCTGAGGTAAGTTTTCTCCAAGAAGCCTAGAAAATTACCTCCAGTTGATGCATCTACTCTACTAATATTAACTAGTACATGTTAATTTTGGTTATGCATTTATAGTTATAGAAGACACATATTTTGGTTTTCCTTCAAACAAATGTCATAATTTTATTTCTTACCACACGAAGAAGAAATTGCAAGCCCCACTCATTGTACCATGGTTGCCTCCTTTGATTTGAAGTGGGGCCTGAAAAGTCAGTTAAATTAAGCCAGTAATCATAATAAGTAGTTGATAAGACCAAGATAAACTACCATAAACACTAAAGATAACATTTCAGCAAGAACAATGTATGCTGGTAAGTGTAAGGATCCTTATAAGGCAATGCTGACAGCTTGGGACTGTTGATGGTTGAATAAGACAAATTAAATTAGCATATTTGAACAAATCAATGAAGACAAAATGCTTGGAGTTCAATCTTTTAAGGACTTTATCGATCAGTTTCATGTCCACATTAAATTATTGAAAAGGAAATATATACTAATTGGGGTATACCTATTATTCTACTGAATACAAATGGCTGCCTTATTTGTGAATGCCATTTATATCTCAAAACACTATGCTCCAATCCATCCCTCATGGATGCCTTTATTGGATAATTTGTCCTAACTTTTTATCTCTCATGCTGATATAGACATATGTTTTCATAACACCCCTACCTTGGCAAGAGACACACCTCTTTAAAGCCGAGCACTGCCCTAACAAATCCAAGTTGGCTCTCTTAATGAAATTATTATTATTATTTTGAAAATTGCCATTAATATAGTCAGCACCTCAATTTGTTTAGTCATCCCCTCTTAGTTTTGGTTGGCTCTCTTTTAAATAGTCATAGCCAATTTTAGTCATTTCTATTTCGGTAGTGCTGTAATATAATCACACATTGTCCCATTGTGAATGGAGACCCACAACTTTTGGTTTTAGGGTTGTGTTTGGGCTTTAGTTATAGTCTCTGGTCTCTTTCTTTTACAAACGAGTCAAGCTGTTGGACTTTCCATTGAATCCAAAGAGGTCATTAGGTCAATAGGTGAAAACTTGGTCATATGAGTGTTCTAGTATCACAAGTGAGTGAAGAAGAGTCAAAGGAGTAAAAACGCAATTTTAGAGGACCAATTGTTAGGAATGTTGATTTTTTTGCTTTTTCAGAAGTTGCATTTTTGACATTGATAGGCCAATCAGGGAATTTACTTTTTTGCATTTTTCTTTTTCTATTTTTGAGGATTTTCTAGTTTGAGAAAGAGCTGGACATTCCTTGTCTCATCGTGAAATTAGATAAAGCACAGTGAAATTGTTCTCCAACTCAAGAAAAGAACAAAATTGCTTCAAAATTGTTTTTTGATTCAGGAAAAAGCATGTGCTTCACCTCAATCCCTCATGGGGATTGTAATAACTCTTGGAACATCCTTTTTCCAGTATCAAATACGTTAGAAATCTTGGAACAATCAGGAGCAACTATGGGAAAGAACACTGATGGAAGCCTACTAATTTTTGAAATTTGATTGTATGAAAATTTCTAGGATCTAAAATCTAGTCTAGTATAACTCCTAGAGACCTGAAACCACTTTTGACAATATATATCTATATCTATTATATATTCTTTGAAATTCCTTAAGTCAACACCAAGTCTGCCTTGTCAAGCATGGAAATCCTCAACACCACATCAAGTCCAATTTGGAAGAATCCTCATTGCCAAGTGAATTCTGACCTAGTTTGGAAGGTATTGAAATTGGGAATCTTTTTGTCTCTTACCCCAGTCCACCCAAGGAAAAGGAAATTCCACAAGCCATGATCAGGTCTGCCCACACATGGATACTCTAGAATAAAGAAAAGGTGAAGGATCAAGTTGGAATGGTAAGTTTTAGAATAAAGCAAAAGGGATTGACTTGGAATGAGAAGTTCTAGAAGAAAGCAAAAGGGATCTACTTAAGGAACTTCTAGAAGAAAGTATAAAGGATCAATGTGTAAGAGCTTCAAGGAAAAAGTAAATGGAAGCCAAAATATTAATGAAAGAGAAAACAAGTTTTTTGAAAAAAGCCTCTCTAAGAGAAATTGACCAAGTTTAATAATAGAAAAGATAAAAAAAAGAAACAAAAGAATAAAGCAGAGGTTGATCCCTTCTTGACTAAGTTTCCAATTCAGGTGTGGATGTGGAGGCAAGTACAAGAATTGGGTGAACAGTTGCACAGATATTTTAGGGGGGTTTTGGATGTGTTTGGGTGTGTTGTATATATATTTGCAAAGAAATGCAAGAAATATACCAAATTAAATCATTTGATAGCATGATACCTCATCAATGAACAAGATAAATATTAAATGTCAATTGATAGTTCACAAATATTCAAATAGCAAATAAGCCATATCATATATGTGTATGTTCACAATTCCAATGCAAATCAGAAAATTAGTAGATTTACAAAATCAAAATGTAGTTCATGATTTGTTAAAGGTAACTATACTTATTACAGATTTAGATATGTATATCTTTTCAAATCCTCTTGAAGATTGTTCTTACTAATTGTTTCCTAAGTTTCCGATTTGGCCTCTTGGAAGCTGGAGGCGGATGCAGATGTGGACAGGTGCTGGATGCATTTGGAAGCCCTATGGATGCTTCTAGGAGCATCCGGGAGCTTGCGGATGGCTTCTTGGAAGCATCCATGGGGCTTCCGGTCACCATGAATTATCTACTTAGTTTCAATCGATATTATCAGCATGTACAGTTCGTTGTATGGGAAATAAGGCCACAAACTCTTCAAAAAGCAGATCTACCCCTTGTTGCTCCCCAAATCGGTATTACTCAGCCATGTAAAGTCTAAACAAGTTCAGACAACATTTTATAAGTCTATGGAAATACAGACCTAGTAACATATAACCTAGAAATGTGTTGCAGCACTTAAAATGCAGACCCTCAACGTCCTCACAATGTACAAGCTGTAACTATGTATTCGAACCCTTAAATCTCCTTCAGTCTGCATATCTCTGTAGTGAACAGCAGTGTCCATAGATGGCCATCAATTAAGGAATAATATTAAGCTTCAATCTGACATGTCTGAGCTTCTAAGAGCTGGATGGCTGGGAATGACTATGACAAAAAGTGAATCTTCAAGCTCCTTAACTACTTTCCAAATTTTGCTATGAAGCTCAAACTATCAAACCAGAAATCTAACACTTTCATGCATGTTTGTTACAATTTAATGAAGCCTAAAGATTGGTTCTCATGAGAATTTTCGTCCTCACAACTCCAAACAATTTGCAATTTACCAATTCAATCCAGCATGCCAGCATACCTGTTTGTGTCCCTTTGTTTTCATATTGAACGGGCATTCCTTGGTGGAATGTCCCTCAATTTGGTAGATATCGTAGAATTGGTTCCTAGGATAGGAGCCGTTTGTGTGACCCTCCTCCTTACAATCCGTACACCACAATTCCCCGTCTCTCACTTGGCCAGCATTCTTTTTCATGTTTTTGAACTCCATCATATGTAACATGTCCTTTTGCAATGATCGTATTTTTTACCAATTCAATCCATCATACTAGAAATAAACAAATATACTCCCTACGGCCAGTGAAAGGAGCAAGGAATGAAAACGTACTGTACTATTATTGGAGAAAGTGAAGTAGGAAAACATTTCATTTATTTTGGGCCGTACACCTTATGGACATAGAAGACAAAGTATGTTATACCGTACGACCCTAGCAAAGGAGCACACCATAATCTGAGGGCATGGAGAGGAAGCAAGTCCACCATACGGCTTAACACATAAATATAGCAAAAGGTATCATATGACCTTATATGAGGGAAATAGCGTTACCGTACTGCCTTAAATAGACATTGTATGGCAGCAAGGATACATACTACCATACCATACGATAGTAACAACATTAGGAGTTGGTAGCATTAGGATACCATATATTTCGTACGACAAGCAAGGAAAGCACACTGTATGATCGTACAACACAATAAAAGTCATTCCACAGAGGCTGTACAACCATACCTAGCACAAGTAAAAATCATCGTAGAGAGAAGAGGAGAGAAAGGAGAGGAGGGAAAGCACCGTATAAAGCATAGAAGGTGAAGGGATCACCACCGTATAGACATCGTACGGACTTGGAGAGCCATATGCTAAAATTGAAGAGCCATTGTGTAACTTGGACATCATATGGCTACCGTACAACTGGAATTGATTGGCATTAGGAAGAGTGGACTCACGCAAAAGATTGGTAGACTTAGGTACGGTAGTTGTGAAACCATTCGACTGCTTCTATTTTGTGCAAACAAAAGAAAAAGAAAGAACAGTCATGGAGAGTGCAAGGAAGAGGGCCTAGAAGAAAAAATTAGAAGAAGATTCAGCCAATAGTACAATGAACAAGAACGTACAGTCTTTACCATCGGCAGTGCGTATTGTAGGAAGTACAGGCAAAAAGAAGGCAAGGGCACAAGTATAGCCGATTGGCTGCAACTACACACCTCACACCATAGAATATGATGTTTGAGGGTTTGAATCGGTTGGAGTGTAGGAAGTGGTGGTAGGAGACCTCGAATGACCATTTTGCAAAGGAAAGCATACGGAGGGCGCAGGTGGAATGGGTGCTGCGGATGCCAATGTTTTGCATTCGTGACTAAAAGGGTTTTCTCTGCACCATGCTAGAAACCTACGACCGATTCTCATGAACAAGTTCATTTCCGTATCTGGGACAGAACCTCATGATATCTTTTAGAGCAATAGACTTCACCATGGTGTTCGGCATACTAGGTCATGCACAGGGAGGGAGAAAAATTAACAGCAAGCCAAAGAAATTAAGTCAAGAAGTGAAGACGCAACTAGTAGAACTAGTATGTGTTAAATACCCTCAGGCAGAAAGCAAAGCCTTAATGGATAATTTGAAGGGAAGAGGATTGAAGAAATCCGATATACAGGAAGGACACTGGCATTGCCTGATGTACTTGGTAATAAATAGACTCATTGGATCGAGTAGGGGATCAGAGATCTAATTCCCACATATGAGCATGATGAACAACATCATGATTGGTAGAGTATTTGATTGGGCATCTTTATTAGCTGAGTACATGCATGAGTTCATGACACTGCAACACAAAACATTCTAAATTCCACACTATGCCATCGGTCTATTTCTTGACGCCACAACATGGATGATACCTGCTGATAGATTGGAGATCAAGCCGGGTTCGATAGAGCCTTTGATCATGCAGTGGAAGCACCTTGATACTCCAGGAAGGCAGAAGGCCATTAGGTAGAAGAGGCTACAACAGGAGGTAGAGAGCTTAGAGCATGGGAACACTGATAATGGAAGGCAGGACACATCCTTCGAAGACACTGACGACTCAGAGGAGGTGGAAGATGAGGAGGACGTCGAGGTTATCATAGTACCACCACTATTATTTTCGAGGTCTCTTGCAGCTATATCTCACTCTCACTTAGTCCCAACAGGCGTTTACATTCTGGAATTTGGACAGTTTAGGCAGCCTGTGGTTATGACCTGTCATTGTAGTAGCTGAGGACTTAAGTGAGAAAGAGTTGAGTGGGTATTTGGGTAGGAGATTTAACATCAGACCGGTAGTACCGACACTTGTCACTATCTCACCCATGAGAGAAGTACCTGAGGTGGCAGATCCTCTAGCCCCAACAGAGTCATCCTACGCTCACAATGGAGCCACCACCACCACTACCTCCGACAGGGAGCACGACTGAGAGGATGTTGGAAGCGGTGGAGACATCAATGGCTACAAAGCACACCACGCCATTTGACTCCTCGATAGCTATGGAGGAGGATATCGAGACATACTTAGCAGATGTATTGCCTCAAGGTAGACGAGTAGTAGTCTTGGCATAGAGATGCGCCTTGGAGTTGGTGGTATAGGAGTTAGAGCAGGTCTTGGCATTTATGCGGGTTGGTTGTCCAGTGGCCTTGTCTGTATATTTCAAGGCGAGAGGATGGTCGAACATAGAGACCCCAGAGATGTGACAGGGGTGGAATACTCAGGAGCTTGTGGTGGAGAGTATAATTGAGCAGCTCATGCGAGGGATAGCACAGGTGTATCGGGAGGCATACTATGCTTTGCGCAGGTGTGGGGTATATCAGGTAGCAGTAGAAAGGGCTCAGGAGGAGACAACTACCATATTAGCCTCAGTACAAGCGAGTTTGGCCACTCAACAGGTGGCTTGGGAGAAGGAGCAGGAAACTCTCATTGTTGAGCAGGCAACAGTTGTATCTCAGTTGGGGGATGAGAAGAAAGAATCATATACAAAGGAAGTGGAGCTCCGAATGATAGCCAACATGATGAAAAGAGCACTAGAACTCTAGATGCAGGGCAAACTAAACTTGGACGCTTGGATGCAATAGGTGCACGAGTTGCGAGCACAATTGAATGGGCTTAGGGCACATAAGACGTCTACCACACCAACATCACCAGGGACGTCTACCACACTAGGGACACATCCCTCTTCTTCTTATTTTGTTGAAAGTCTTGATGTAATCAGTAGTTTGAGTCATATTTTGATTTTTGATGTATAAGTTGTCTCTATTTTGTTGTCCGGAGACGAGTTTACTTTTTTGGGGGGGGTGGGATGACATTGTCGGTAAAAAACTATATTATAGCCAGCGGGTAGAGTTAGTATCCGAAAGGTTGCGTGATGTTGCGTGATGGTTGAGTCACCCCTTTTGGAAGTATATGTACATTCTCCAAATGGATTTATGGATGATCATTGTAATTGAAATTGCATATTTTCTTATATGAATAAAGTATCTCTGTGCTACATTCTAGTCTAATAATGCGATAAGTATCTGTTTACCCTGTATGGTAAACAAACTTTTCTTGCTATTTCTTGCATTGTAATAAAGGGTGAAGTATCATGGTCATACTATCAAATGATTTGTTTTTGTATATTTCTTGCATTTCTATATATGTATACACACTTCCTCCTGCATCTGCATCCAAAAAAAATAAAATTCCTGCATCTTGCACCCGCTTCCTGAATCCGCTTCGGAATCCACATCCGAATTGGTAACTTAGATTCTTTCTATTGCAGATTATAGTCAGAATGCAGGTAAGTATTATTTTTACAATGATTCTGAAACAGTTTTGATATGTTCTGATTATTATACGTGTAAGACTGAATATAGATGAAGTTTGAATGCTATAAAGGCTCTGCACTTTTGATATTTGTGATTGCCTTCTAGACCGATCGGGACTGATTATATATATGTTTGATTTTAGACATGACAATGAATAGTCATGTCTCCATGTTGGCATGTCATTTCACATGCAACAACTCTTAATTTCTATAATAGTGCCAATTCAAATTGACACTAAATGCATTCGTAACAAATGCATGTTGTTATCGGTAATCAGAACGTATGTATAATCAGACACGGGTCTGATTTACTATGAATAATATTTACTCATTGATTCATATGAATGGCAAATATAAATCGATCACTTACAGATCAATCAAAACAGATTTATACTTCGAAAATATATGATGTTTCGATCTGAGTTTATGAATAATAATTAATTTCAAAAATAAGATGGATATAATGATGTGATTTCAAACTTCTGTGTATATATCAATATACACAATGTATATTGATATATATACATGCATATAATTATATCATTGTATTGATGGTTTTTCATACATAATCATCTAACCAAAGCTATCATTTTCAACACTCCCTCTTAGCTAAGGAAGATAAAAGTTTAACCTTACTCGTGATATTAGAAGATATGATATCTTAAAGAATATAAAGTCACATGAAATTCTTCATAACACAAATATTCATATTATGGTATTTGCACTGACATCAAGTCTCATGATGTCTACCATAATAAATCACAGTATATCCATGGATACATTATCCACCATGATTATCTCTTAAGGACCATAATGAACTTCAAATGATATCAAGTCTTATGATATCTATCAAAATGTCCAAGAGATACTAACTATCATCACATGTCCACGGATATCAAGTCACATGATATCCATCATGATAGTGAAGCAGATCATTGCAAAGTCGTCACCTTACAATGCCAAATACAAGTGCTAATTATCTGAAAAATCGTCACCTTTCAATAATGTTCATAGGGGCCCATAAAGTCATGGAATCACACACATGACAACAAAAAGAGTTTACACATTAAACATCTTTTTATATAGTAGTACAAATAGAAAATAATTTTGAGACTCAATCTCAAGTTTGACTTACATTTTCAACCATACCAAGTTTATTTTGAAACTAATCAATTTTTAACCTTAGAGAGGTTTGGTGAGAATGTCTATTGTCTGATCACTTGTACTAATATACTCCAACCAAATCACATTCTTTTCTACCATGTCTCTTAACATAGTGATAAGGGATCTCAATCTGCTTTGATCTATCATGAAACACTAGATTCACTGAAAGATTGATGCAAATCTCATTATCACAATGGATAATAGTAGGATTCAGGTGCTCACCAAATAATCCCACAAGCAATTTTGGGAGTTATACTGCTTCTCTTTCTCCCACAGAGGCTGCAATGTATTCGGCTTCTATAGAGATTTGAGTTGCCGATGACTGTTTCTTGTTGATCCATGTGATCATAGCTGATCCTAGACTAAAGCAACATCCTTATGTTCTTTTCCGATTAATTACACTCCCAACCCAATTTGAGTTAGAGTATCCATGTAGATCTAGGTTTGTATTTTTGTATTTAAGACCATATTTAATTGTACCTCGAAGGTATCTTAGAATATGCTTTGCAGCTACAAGATGTATCTCCTTTGGTTCACACATAAATTGGCTTAGAGAATTCACTGCATAACATATATCTGGTCTTGTGTTGACCAAATACATCAATGATCCAATTATCTGTTTATAGAGAGTGTGACATAGGGGATGGTAGGAGGCATAAGCAGAATAAATTCAACTAAAACCTACTAACACCCTTCTTAGAGTACACACGGAAGCCAAACACAGAATCGCATCAAAGAGACCATAAATTTACTGATTGATTACACAAGATAAACAACAATCAACATGCTCGGTTGTGAGGCCTTTCGGGTTGTGGCTTTATACAAAGAAATACAACATTAGGCTCCAAATGCGTAGTCTTTATCTGCCTTCTACCAATCATGCTACTATTATACTTACTTTCCTACATCAAGTCCAAGTGCTTATATGGCCAACTAAGCCACAAGTCGACCAGTCAGGCATTTAATTACATTTTAGGTCCAGTCATGGAGATGCAAATCATAACCCAAGCAATGGCATCAATTGTTCATGCGCTCTTAAAGGTAGGTCCAAAATCAAGTTAGGAATCAGCTCCCAACTATGCAAGACACTGCGTCATCATAGGAAACCATGCCAAAAGAAACAACACGCCTCACAAGATGAAAACAACAAGAAACAGGGATTGGAAAGAATGACATAGAACTCGAGGAATATTGCACATTAGTATTTGCGCTCTTAGGGAAAGGACTAAAAATAGATCCTCAACATAATGCTAACTACGTATAGCACAAAACGCAAGGTAGCAACGACTACACCATGAACAATAACCAGGTATAGAAAATAAGAAATATTTTTGGGTGATGCAAGATTTCTCATTGACCCAAGATGTTCCTACATCAGACACCCGGGGAAAGTAAAGAACTGATGTTCACATTAGGCAAGCTTGATGCTCTGACCTAAATTATAAAGATTCAACTCAACTTGTGTTTTCCATGAACTGTCTTTATCTAGTTTATCTTTCCACTAAACAAGGTATTCCATGTAGTCTTTTCCCCGGATACTCTTTCTTATTCTTTTACTCAAAACCTTCTAAATAACGTTAGCCTTCTTCTTAGGATAATCCAGGTTACCTTTTAATTTCTCATCTACTTCAAAGTACTGAAAGATGTCTGCAATATTGAGTAAGGTGAAATATCCATGTCTCAAGGTAATTCAACTTCAAAGGCATTTCCACTGTCAAACTTCCTTGGAATTTTACAAGGACCAAATTTCTTTGTCTTTAGCTTATTGTAACTACCAACCGGAAATCTATTCTTCTTCAAATGAACCATCGCTTTATCTCCAACCTCAAAAGATTTATGTCTTCTCCCTTTGTTTGCTCTCTGTTTATATCCAAGGTATCCTCCACATTCTTTCTTACTTCATCATGCAAAGTCTTCACGAAATTTGCAAATTCCTTTGCTTTAGCACTTCTCTTTATCTCAGTGTTCAAGTCTCTCAATTCAGTAGATCCTTTAGGATTCAATCCATCAATAATCTCAAAAGGTGTCTTCTTGGTGCTTCTATTCACATAATTGTTATATGCGAACTTTGCTTGTGCTATAATCAAATCCCAATTAGCAAAATTATTTCCATCGAAGCATCTCAACAAGTTACCCAAACTTCAATTCACAACCTTAGTTTGTCCATCAATCTGTGGATGAAATGTAGAACTGAACTTCAACTTTGTATCCAATTTCCTCGAAAGAGTTCTCCATAAGTGACTAGTAAACTTGACATCTCTGTCTGAAATAATAGTTCTAGGCAACCCATGCAATCTCACTATCTCTTTGAAGAATAATTCAGCCACATTTACTACATCAGATGTCTTCTTACAAGGTATGAAATGAGCCATTTTTGAAAAGCTGTCAACTACTACCAGAATAGAATCATTACCTCTCTGAGTTCTAGGCAGACCAAGAACAAAGTCCATATGGATATCTTACCAAGGTTTATTAGTGCAATGTCCCCATTTTTGCTAGCATTAGAATTTTAGGGATTAGCCTATTATTTTGATCCTCTTAGGCTAATATGGTGGTTAAAGGGTTTTATTGGGGATTGGCACTTCATGATGGGGCATAATTTCATATTATATTATGATAATAAAGTGAAAATATTATAGTTTCATATTATAATATTATAATAAAGTGAAAATATAAGAGTATCTTTTATCCCACATTGGAGAGAAAAGTAAGTGAGCTTCCACAAGGAAAGAATAAGGGGGGCATGAGAGGCTCTTTTCTAATCATCCGATTATTGTCATTTACATTTGATTCAAGTTGTGTGGAGCCAAGGGTTTCAACATTTTCCACTAGAGAACGAAGTTCTTTTGTGTGCCTCCATTTGAGCTGGTGAAATACCTAGTGAATTTGGTATTGGGAGGACATCATACAGGTGTTCTATTCGAGCATATTGGTGAAAGATCCTTCAAGGGGCTACAGTTGTTGGAGAAGACAAATTAGTCTTTTTGTTGTGTTGAATTTGTGGCCTAGGGCCAAATTTGTGGAGTAAGATTGAAGGAATAAGTTGGATATTGCTATAGTAACGCTGCTACAGTGCTAACACTACAATGATTTGCTACAGTAATTCGCTACAGTGTCGTCGTTGCTATAGGAACTCACTATAGTAAAAGTCCAGATTTCCTTGAGTAGTTTTCCAAGTTCCTATCTATTTCATGTGTATTGCATGGAGGATAGATTTGAATATTTTAGGGCATGTGTAAGAATTTAGAAATCATTTGTAATTTGATTTATATTAGAGTTTTACATTAGAATTTGGTGCCCTACTGTCTTATTGATGTAGATGTATATTTTCTCATTTATAGTCCATGCTCTTTGTTTCAAAAAAATACAAAACATTTGTTGTTGGTTGTTTGGATTTTTGCAAGCGTATCAATTAAAGTTTGGCATATATATATCCCTTGTGTGCAAAGTGTTTGATGAAATTCTCAGGTTAGAAATTTGAAAATAAAAATCAGAATTGCATAAGATATTACAGTGGTATTAGAGCTTGCTTGCAAAGTGTTTGACATTTAATTAGAGAAGAATTTGGCGTTTGACAAAGTTATAACTAGTTTGAGTTATTACAGTGGTATCAGAGCTTGCTTGCAAAGTGTTTGAGGAAATGTCAAACAACCGATCTAGAGAAGAAATTGGTGTTTGTTGAAGTTATAACTGATTGGGGTTATTACAATTAGGTATAGACAATGGTGAATACGATTCCAAATTCTGACTAACTCCCTTTGCTGTTCGACAACTTTTGCATCTTCTAACCATCCTCTATACACTTCATTGTTTTATAAATTTGAGGCCAAAAGTACCTATCAAAAATACACTTCATTGTTTTATCAATCCCAAAATTTCTAGCAATTGCACTACTATGTTTCTCCTTCATGATATTATCGCATATAGATCCTCTAGGTATGCACAATTGAGTTCCTTTAAACAACATGTCTTCTTCAATGAAATAATTAGTCGACTTATTCTTCTCATTCATCATTTGGTTCTTACAAGCTTTCCAAGGTTTTGCAAAATCAGGACCATTTTCATACAAATGTACCAAATTATCAAAACCAAGTACCTTGACTCTCATTTCTGTCAGCAAATTTCTTCTTCTGCTCAAAGCATCAACAACCTTATTTGGCTGTCCACTTTTATGTTTCAACACAAAGGAAAAATTCTGCAAATACTCAACCCACTCCACATGTCTCTGATTTAACTTGTTTTGACTTTCCAAATACTGTAAAGTTTTATTGTCAGTGTATAACACAAACTCTTTAGGCATCAAATAATGTCTCCAATTCTTCAAAGCTTGAACAATAGCATAGAATTTCTGATCATAAATTGAATATCTTTTCTTAGCATCATTCAACTTCTCACTATAGAAAGCTATAGGTCTTCCTTCTTGACTCAAAACAACTCCAATGACACTTCCACTAGCACCACAATCAACTTGGAAAACTTTACTGAAATCAAGCAAAGCAAGTGTACGCAATTCTACTACTCTCTATTTCAATGATTCAAAACTTTTATGTGCTCCATGTGTCCACTTGAAATCCTTTTTGTCATCTCTCATTGTTTCTGTCATAGCATAACATACCGAACTGAATTTCCTTTTAAACTTTCTATAGAAAATTTTCAGTCCATGAAATGATCTAACTGTAAGGAAGCAAAGGTGCGCGGAATCGCTTCCTACGCTAATCTTTGAGAGGACGATTATGCAAATTCAACTAACTATTGCAGAGATCTCAAGAAATGCATAATAACATAATCAAAATAACAATGAATACATAACACAGTGATTACTGTGGGGAAACCCTTCCGAGAGAAAAACCCCACCCTCCAAAAGCCACACAATGTATTATCAAACCAAGATGATTACAATACACTTGCAATGCAAGTTCTTATAGGAGCGTATCACCACAACTCGAACTTGGAGAGACTCCTTCTAGCACCAGTCTTGCAAACTAAATTCAATTACACAAACACCTCCCCAATCCCTCCTTTTATAGTGATTTTGCAACCTGAAAAACCACTTGTGGTTTTACAAAACCATGGGCAAAACTACCATGCCATATGTTACCCATTTTTGACATTTAGATTTCCAATATGAAAAAACAACCAGGTTAAAATAGTAATCCCGTCCATAATTTTGTCTCTTAGTTTAGACCCCCCTAAAAGTCATAAAACAAGCTAATTATGCTCTAAAAATGGCCCTCCTATATTCTACTATGGACAGGGCACCTTTTGGTATTTTATACACTCTTTTCCAAGATATAAACAAGTGGAAAACTTCAACAAACAAATTCTGGAATTTTCCAGAAAAAGATTGCAAGGTTGAGACACATGTTCTCAACACTAACTTCTCCAACATTTTCAGGTGTAGGCCAATCAAAAATAACTTTTACCTTTTCAGAATTCATCTTCAAACCATTAGCTGAAATTATAAAACCAAGATACACAATCTCCTTTATGAATGTACATTTCTTCAAGTTAATTAGCAATTTCTCTTCCTTCAATCTCTGCAATACTTGTCTGATATGTTTAAGGAGTTCTTCTTTAGTCTTACTGAATATCAAAATGTCATCAAGATATACTATCACAAACTTACGCAATAATTTCCTCAAAACTTCATTCATTAGCCTCATGAAAGTACTAGGTGCATTAATTAAACCAAAAGGCATAATCAACCATTCATAGAATCCTTCATTAGTCTTAAAAGCAGTTTTCCATTCATCTCGTTCTCTAATCTTGATACGATGATAGCCACTTTTCAAATCAATCTTTGTAAAATACTTTACTCCACTCAAACAATTCATTATGTCATCCATCCTAGGCAAGGGAAACGTATACTTTACTTTGATTTTGTTTATAGCCCTAGAATCAATGCACATTCTCCATTCCCCATTCTTCTTAGATGCTAATACAACATGTACTGCACAAGGACTCAAACTTTCTCTAATCAGATCCCTTTTGAACAATTCTTGCACTTGTCTATTCAACTCAGCATATTCAACAGGTCTCAATCTATTTGGTGCTTCATTAGGCAAACTAGCGCTTGGTATCAAATCCATATAGTGACTAATATTTCTCATAGGAGGTAAACCACGAGGTACATTGTCAAAAATAATGTCTTGAAACTTTGCCAATAAAGATTCAAGCGTAGGTGCATGTTCCAGTTCATCTCGTTTCTTAGTTTTTCTAAGAATCAAAGAAAAACAAACATTTTGTTCGTTCACATCTTTAACAAACTGATTTCCTTCAACCAAACATACTCTAACTATGGTACAATGATTCTCATTAGGCCTTTCTACCAAAGGTAACAAAATTTTCTTCTTTGCATCAACCCAAACAGTATACTAATTCAATCTACCATCATGCAAAGCTTGTCTATCATATTGCCAAGGTCTACCCAAAAGAATATGACAACAATCCATAGGCATAATATCACACGAGACTTCATCATGATAATTCCCAATTTTCAATTTAACAAGGCATTATTCACTTACAAGTAACTTATGCTCCTTTTGTATCCAAGCAACATGATAAGGTTTAAGATTTCTTAATCTCTGCGGTTGCAATTTGTTAACTAGCTCCTCATATGCCAAATTATATGAACTACTATCAATGATTACCTTGCATCATTTTTGAGTGATCTTACATTTAGTCTTGAATAACACTTCTTAAAACAGGTTCTTCATTAGCTTCCTCATTCCACAAAACTCTTCTTATCATCAGATTCTCACCATGCTCAGGTTCATTAGGTGTTTCGACAACTTCATCACAAGCCAAAGTATTTCTACTGCGTCCTCCAATCTTCTTACCAAAATTATTGCATTCAAAAGCTCTATGTCCTTCTCTACACTTGAAACAAGTGCCCTTAAACCAAGATCTCTCTTGTCTCTTTATTCATAGTGTAACAAGTATAGCTACCTCAAGTGTAATTACCTTTTTTCCTAGTAGGTTCTTCTTTCCATTGTGTCTTTCCCTTATCTTGCATTGCATTTCAGATCTGTTACTTTCTCTATAGGTTTTGCCTCTGCTTCTTTGAAATCTGTCACATCCACCTCTTTGTTTTTGATCATGTTTCTTCGCCGACCTTTCTTCAACTTTTAAGGTGTATTGATATGCTTCTTCCACACTATCTATCTTAACATAACTGATCTCATATTGAATTGATGTCTTCAAATCATTCAGGTATCTCACTACCTTTTCAACTTCATCATCCACGTCTAAATATGATATCCAGTTTGTAGAATTCCTCAATATATTCCTTCACACGCATGTCCTTTTGTCTTAGATTCCGCATTCTTCTCAATAGGTTAAATTGGTAATCTGGAGGAAGGAACTTCTTCATTTTGCCAATCTTCTTTGCCCATGTCTTGATCTTTTATTTTCCTCATTTTTGTCATTCAGTCTGCAAGTGATCCCACCAAAGCGAAGCATGACCTTTCAATTTTTATGACTGCTATCTTTACCTTCTTGTTATTAGGAGTGCTTTCATACTCAAAATATTTATCCATCTTAGAGATCCAATCCAATACTGCATTAGTCTCAAGTCTTCCATCATAGCAAGCAAGTTCAACAAGTCTAAAATTTGCCCTAGACAAGACTGTAAGAAGTCTTTCCTCATCTTGTTCCACCTCAGGTTCAGGGTTAGGATTAGTTGCTGCTTCTACATCATTATTAACATCCTCAAAATGTACATGTCTTCTTTGGGTTGTCTCCATAGCTTCAAGTCTTGCTGCAATCTGCCTCAACATGTCCATTATAGCATTGCCTGCATTTCCTCTACCTCGAACCATTTTGACAATAGTTCCTATAAGATTGTAACCTTTTGCAAGTTATAGGTCAGATTTCAGATCATCCGAATAAGGTTCTCCATGATCCAACTCACAAGAAAGAACTCAAGCTCTGATACAACCTAATGTAGGGGATGGTAGGAGGCATAAGAAGAATATTCTCAACTTAAACCTACTAACACCTTGCTTAGAGTACACACGAAATCCAAACACAATTGCAGCAAAGAGACCATACATTTACTGATTGATTACACTAGATAAACAACAATCAACATGCCCTGTTGTGAGGCTTTCCGGGTAGCAGCCTTATACAAAGAAATACAACATCAGGTTCCAAATGCGTAGTCTTTATCTACCTTTTACAAATCATGCTACTATTCTACTTACTTTCCTACATCAAATCCGAATGCTTATATAGCTAGCTAAGCCACAAGTCAGCTAATCAGGCATTTAATTACATTTTAGGTCAGGTCTTGGAGATGCAAACCATAACCCAAGCAATGGGCATCAATTGTTCACGCACTCTTGAGTGTAGGTCCAAAAATAAGTTAGGAGTCGGCTCCCAAATATGCAAGACACCACGTCATCATAGGAAACCACACCAAAAGACACAACATGCCTTGCAAGATGAAACCAAGAAGAAATAGGGACTGGAAAGAACAATACAAAATTCGATGAATATAACACATTAGTATTTGCTCTCTTAGGGAAATGACTGATAATAGGTCCTCAACATCATGCTAATTGTGCATAGCACAAAACTCAAGGTAGCAACGACTACACTGTGGACAAGAAACAGGTACAGAAAATAAGAAATATATTTGGGTGATGCAAGATTGCTCATTGACCCGAGATGCTCTTGCATTAGAGTGGAATGTGCAAAGTTTGATTATGTTGCTGCTTCCTTTGATTTGTGCAAATTGGTTTCGATAGGTGTAGACATGAGTCTACAGTTCAATATTTCAAACCTCTTCAAAATGTCAATAGTATACTTTCCTTGATTAAGAGTAATGTCATTTGATTTCTGCCAGACTTCTAACTCAAGAAAATAAAGTAAAATGCCCAAGTCCTTCATGTCAAATGCTAAAGCTAGTTGCGTCTTACATTGAGAGATTAGGTGATCTTTTCCTATGATTAGCAAGTCATCAACATACAAAATAAGTATTAATATATCACCCTTAATTACCTTAATTATTGATATTTGGATCTGCATCATTCTTTGAAAACCCTAGTCTTACAAGATAGTGATCAATCCTCTCACGCTAGGCTTTGGTGGTCTATTTAAGTCCATATAAAGCCTTCTTTAATTTGCATACATGTTATTCAACATTATGTATTAAAAGCTTTTTGGTTGCACTAAATAGACTTCTTCTTCAATTGTCCCAATTAGAAATCTAGTCTTCACATCAATTTGATGAATCTTCCATCCTTTTGATGCTGCAAAAGCCATCACTGCTTTGATTTAGGTGTAACGAGCAATAGATACAAAAGTCTCTTCATAATCAATACCCTCTTTCTGTGAGGGACCTCTGGCAACAAACTGGGTCCTGTGCTTCTCAATACTATCGTCTACAGCATGTTTGATTTTGATGAGCCATTTTGAGGAAACAACAGACTTCTCTTTGGTCTTGGTACTATGTCCTAGTCATCATTCTTTATAATGGACTGATACTCTTCTATCATAGCATCTTTCCATGCTTCATGTTTGAGAGCTTCTATAACACAGGTTGGTTTTGATTTGATGATCTTACTCATCAAGGCAACATAGGTAGAGAACATGTGGGGTCTCTTACTTTCTCTAAAAGTTCCTTTGGGTGCAACATAATGTTTAACTTCCTCAATCATCTTTTTGGCCCAAAGTGGTCTCTATTTGTTATTGTCTAGTTTATCTACTAGAGTAGCCTGGTTTTCAATTATAGTTTCTTTGTTGCATTGCCAAGTTTAGGGAGTGTATAGTGCATGGTGTCCAAAAAATGTGGTCATATCAGCCTTCAACCAAAGCACTTGCACCCCAACATTTTTTTGCATTGCCCATGATTAACTAGACCACATTCTCACTACCCACCATTTCTATGGTCTCAACGAGAATTCTGGAAATAAATTGTACATCTTTCACTTCCCCTTCACAATCAACTGCCTTGAAAAACATTGCCCCTTTAGGGCACATTGCAATCACATTAATCAATGGACACTTTCTTGTGTTTTTATTCATTGGAAACAATAGAAATACTCAATGCTTTCCAAGAATATCTAACCGGTTAAAGAGATCTCTCTATAGAAGTCCTCTCTTTTTACAATAGGGTGGTACACACCTTTTCATACCTAGGACTTGTGATATCAGCCAGTGCCTTATTGACGAATGCCCCCATCTCCTTCCAATCTGGTGATCTCACAAACTTAAAAGGAAGACCATTGGCATAGAGGCATCATGTAATGGCTTGATTAACAAGTTCTCTTGCCTCAATTTTAAATGTCGTGTCCAATGGATCTCTTTTGCGGGCGGTAGTTTTTACTTCTTCCTCTTCTCTCACAAACTTAAAAGGAAGACCATTGGCATAGAGGTATCATGTAATGGCTTGATCAACAATTTCTCTTGCCTCCATTTTAAATGTCGTGTCCAATGGATCTCTTTTGTAGGCGGTAGTTTGTACTTCTTCCTCTTCCACTTCCAGTACAAGTACTTGCAAGAATGGATGTTTGGAGGATACAACTAGTTTAGTGGGCAATTGCATTTTTCATTCTAGATGGACCGCCATAAGTTTTCTTTAATCTTCTAAGCAAGTTATTGGTCTCTTCCTCTTCCTTTACATATCTTTCTATTTGTGCATTAGACATTCCATTTTTATCTTAATGCCTTTGCACATTCCAATTCCTTTACCAGAAGGGCCCATATAATGAAGTTTAACTTGAGAATATAAGCTTTTGAATGGTTTACTATCACATACATATAGTTCCAAATATATCACTCAACTCTTGCAACCTATGATATTTTTGTGGCATGTCTCCATAAAGGAGATCCTATCTCAATTTTGTATTTATCGACTCCATGTCCTCCCATTAAACTTTCACTATTAGCAATGACTGCTCTTGCATAGTACAATCCGACTTCTCGCTATTATAAGAAATTTATTTATTTAATTTAGGAAAAAAAAACTATGAACATAAAGTATACAAGTGCAAAAGAAATACTTAAACAGTAAAACTGATAGCTAAATTTGTTTTTAAATTTCTTAAAAACTAATAAATAAAGAAAAGTTAAAAAATTTCTTCCCAAACTTGAAAAAACTCATCTATATCTTAAACAAATTCATTAAAAGACTCAAGAATGGGATCAAATGCTTATCTTAGATACTTAGATCTCCTTTGTGGAAGCTATCTAGCACCCCACGAACAATCCTCTTTGAAAATAATCACCTACCTTTTAAAATGCCAAAACGGAGACCAAATGAGAATAGAGCAAAGCAAACAACAAAATGAGATGAAAAAATCAGGAATGACCTCTATTAGGGCCATTTTAGAGCTTAAATGAAAAAAATATTATAAGATGGTGATTAGCTCATATTTTAACTTGGTTTGTTTTGATTTTAACATCACTTTTGATGCTTTGTTGTGCATTGGGGCCTTGATGCACAAGGATGGCCCCAAAGGCACATAGGAAGTGCTCCGTAGGCCTGTGGATGACCTCCAGTGCATACACCTGTGGAGCACTTCCTGTGCACCTCCCAATGGTATTCACTTCGTCTGCGCCTCTGGATGCATCTGCATCCGCATTTGGGGGGTGGGGGAGAGCATTCAGTAGTGTAGCTTCTTGATATCATTGTTTCCTATATATACATGACTAGATTCATTCACAAACAAGAAATCATAGCTCTAGAGTTAGCAATACTTTTTGGATTTCAGAGTAAGGTAAAGATTTTGGTTGACTTTCTGATTGAATTTCATGATTTTTGATTGTCATTTGTTGCAATTTTTATGTTTTTTAAGGGGTTTTCATGTGAAAATTCCAAATTCTCTAAGTTTAGAGATGATTTTCAGAAATTCTTGAGAGTTTCTTAATGTCTTCTGATTTGATTGCGATTTGAAAGAGATTTTCATTCCAAATTTAGAATTCCAACCTGAAATGATTGAATTTCATGATTATATCATTATGTCTTGCAATTTTCATGTTTGCTAAGGGGTTTTCATGTAAAAATTTCAAATTCTCAGTTTAGAGACGATTTTCAGAAATTCTTGAGAATTTCAAAATGTCTTCTGATTTGATTGCGATTTGAAAGAAATTTTCATTCCAAATTTAGAATTCCAACCTGAAAATCCTTAGAAATGGGGCAGATTAAAAGTTTTCATCCTTGCTTTTTCATCTTTTCAGTCGTAATTCTTCATTAAATGTCAAACTTACAAGGATTGAAGATGAATTTTGGACGTAGGATTCCAAACTGAAATCAGAATTAGATTTAATAAAACTTGAAATTGCATGCTTGACATTTGTAAACTATGTTACCCCAGGTTTTCGGGACGGGGGGACATGGGTACGGGGAAATGGATTTCCAGGATGGATTTTTTTTTCTCAGAGCAAGGGACGACAGGGGACGGCAGTGGGAACAACTATATAAAAAGTAGGGAAAATTTAAAATATACAGGGAAGTTTTAAATATTCATATAAAAGCATGGATAACGCATGCTTATATAAATTATAGAACCTTAACATATAATGTCTGTGTTAAATAATTTAACTTTAGAGTTCACATGAGAGTGGAAATTAAACAAATTATCAAAACTGAAACATTAATTTAATGGGACAGCCAAGGGAAAGGTTTCTAGAAGTTTCCAAGTTTCCGGGACGGGGGAATGTGTGGACGGGGTCAATTTTTGCTGGCAACGCTTCCCCGGGTAACGTAGTTTGTAAATTTCATACGCTCTCCTTAGATTATTTTTTATCTTTTCAAGAGGTGGATGTTAGTACAATAAGGAAAATACTGCGAAGAAATTTCTCACTTGACATGAAATCCACCTACCCAATCATGCAAAATGCTCATTTCATAATGAAATCTACTCAAGTGTTGAAGGTTGTGGAAATTGACGAACTGTTAATACATTCCTCAAACCATCATGAAGTCCACCTTGAAAGATGAGAAATTGTCTAGGGCATGGCAATCCTCAATGAGAGATGAAGTGCGCTCAAGAATTCATGAAAATTCCTATTTCTAAATGGAGTCTGCTCATGGAAAATTCTTGTTTTCAAGCCTAATCTGCGCAATCTTCTAGGATGACTTTAAATTTGGCTAAGTATTGTCAAGTGTTAGGAAATTCCAGAGTTCTACATGAAGTCCTCCCAAGGGAAAACGCGGAAAATACTTAATCCATGATGTAATCCGCTCTAGCAAGGAGGAAGAAAATAGTTTTAAGTGTTAGAAATTTCTCGAGTGGTAGAAAATTTCTCAAAAAAGTGTTTTAAATCAAAGGAGTACTCAGGGACGAAGCCTTTAGAGCCGATACACACTGATTTCTGCGGTCCTACAAGAACTTCAAGCATGCAAGGTGAGAGATATGTGATGGTACTAATTGATGACTACTCATGTATGACTCGGGTGGCCTTTGTGAAGGAGAAATCAGAAGTATTGGAGAAGTTCAAAGGTTTTATGCTTTGGTTGAAAATGAGAAGGGGTTGAAAAACAAATGCTTGTAATCATATAATGGAGGTGACTTTACCTCTAATGACCTTGTAAGTTTTTGTTAGACGTTTGGTATCAAAAGACAATTTTAGTTGCTAGGACACCTCGACAAAATGGGGTGGTTTAGAGGCAAAACAGATCTGTCCATGAGATGGCACAAAGTATGATGAATGAAACCAAAGTGAGTGATTGTCTTTGGGAGGAAGCAGTCCATACAAGTGTCTACATTCAGAAAAGAAAATTGATTAGGGCCAATCCCAACAAGTTGTCTTATGAATTATGGAATGGTAAGTCAGCATCTGTAAAGAATTTCAAGATTTTTGGCAGCCCTTGTTACATTGAAATGATGACAATCTTGGTACATTTAATCCTAGAGGAGATGAAGCAATCTTTTTAAGATGTTCTTCCAAAAGAAAACCTTATAAATGTTTTAACAAAAGATTGCTTAAGATTTTTGAAAGCGACAATGTTAAAGTTCATGGGATTTCTGACATTTGTGATAAGTTTCAAAGTTGTAATGATAGCTTACAGAATGATGGAGCTGAGAGCACAAAACAACAATCTTCTTCTAGTATGTGTAATGTCTCCACTATTAGGGTTAGTTTGGAACACATAAAAACCATAAAGAAATGATAAGATCACAATGATTTTGATTACATATTTCATAACTTTACTAATAAGTTAGCTAACTTATCATTCAAATGTTCTCCACCACACATAGTTCAGACCATATTATGACATTCATAAAGAATTTCCTCCACCAAGTCATACTTGGATCATTTCATGACATTTACAATGAATGCCCTCCACCAAGTCTCCTTGGATCATATTATGACATTCATATGGAATGCTCTCCATAATGAGTGTCCTCCACCAGGTAATACCCGGAACAAATTATGACATTCATAACGAATGCCCTTCACCAATTTAAATTGGATTGTTTTATAACATTCATTCTAAATGTCCTCCACCGAATTAAATTGGATCATTTTATGACACTCATTTTGAATGCCCTCCACCAAAATATTCTTGGATCAAAGATATTAAATTCATTATACAATCTTCAGTTGTTGATTATACCATTTAATGTCACATTATATAATAGGATTTATACCTATCATTCATTATCTCAAAAATAAAGAAACCTATTATCTAATTGATTGATTTCATTATATATATATATATATATATATATATATATATATATATATATATATATATATATATATATATATATATATATATATATATATATATAAATTGTAAATAAATTGTTCCCAAATATAATATAACATATATGCTTACTATCTAATAACTAACATCACATACCCCTACGTACCTATATTGGGAGTATGGGACCCAATGCATTTGTGATGGTTATAGTCCTTAATCCTTTCCTTGTATGGGCCCCAGTCGGTATTTGTTGCCACAGATTTGCCACAGTCCTCCTGCACAATGCGATCCACACGTTCTCCTCTGCCCAACCTATCCCCTTAATCGTGGTGCCCTCCCGCTCATTTATATGAGTGGATCCTGGGCGATACGTCTTTTCAAAGTGTATGGGGTCCCCTTGACTTGGCGTTATTTTGAACCCATTAATATTAAAATATTTGTTGAATGGTTATTTGTGTATATATTATTTGTATAATGATAATAGTGTGTGCAAGGGCTATAGTAATTAATAATTGATTTAATTTACTTATTTGATAATTTATTTATTTGATAAAGTATCATGATAGTTTATTCAATGGTTTCCTTGTCACTTATAATCATTTGATATGGATAATATCAACTCTTAATTAATTCATAATACACCTTATATTCTTGACTTAGTCCTTGGTATATTATGTTAGGGATTCGAGTGTTAAAATATATATCTTATTAAACATTAATTTGGGCGCATGACAGTATGCATGTTGGGAGATCAAGTGGTAATGCTGGTAACACTTAGAATTTGTTAAAATGAAGTCATTAAAACACATTTATAAGCTGTAGAAGCTGGCAGTTATGTTGGTAAAGCAGATGCATCAGCTGGTCATACATATTCAGGTGCTCAAATAGGATGACAATTAGAACCGCTCTCAAACCTTCAAGATGTGGTGGAAAGAACCATCCTACTTATCAGATTATGCAAGAGGACAGGCCTAGAGCATCAAGAAGGAATCTTAATCACTATGAGGAGGATGACATTTTATTTCTGTCCACGTATGAACCAAAGACTTTTGAAGAGACAGCATAAGACAAATCATGGGTAGCTTCTATAAAGGAAGAACTCAACCAAATTCAAAAGAGTGGAGCATGGGAGTTTGTTCCTAGGCTAAAGGAAAAGAATGTTAGTCGTACCAAGTTGATCTTTAGGAATAAATTGAATGAGGATAGTCAAATGGTAAGGAACAAAGCAAGGTTAATGTGCAAGGGATATGCTTGGGTAGAAGGTATCAATTTTGATGAAACCTTTGCACCAGTTGCTAGATTAGAGTCAAATAGAATGTTCTTAGCTTTTGCCTCCTTTAAAGTTTTTAAAGTTCTTCAAATGGGTGTTAAATCTGCCTTTTTAAATTGTGAGCTAACTATAGACGTTTATGTAGAAACTTAGGTGGTTTTATTTTGGCAGAAATTTAGGATTATGTATGCAAGCTGAAGAAGGCCCTTTATGGCCTTAAACAAGCACCATGTGCTCAGTGTGATAGGCTGAATTGTTATTCGGTGTAATAGGCTGAATTGTTATTTACTACAGCAGGGATTCAGAAGAGGCACAACAGACAACAACTTATATATGAAAGAGGAAGGTAGGGATATGCTAATCATTGTTGTATGTGTTAATAATCTAATCTTTGGTAGTGTCTGTGAACACATGTGGGAAGTTTTTGTAACAAATATGAATGCGGAGTTTGAGATGTCTATGTTGGGAGTGCTATCTTTCTTTCTTGGGCCGCAAGTACATCAATCTAAGGAAGGTATTTTTATTTCTCAAACTAAATACGTTAGAGAGATGTTAAAGATATTCAAAATGGAAGATTGCAGCCCTCTTCGCACTCATATGGTAATAGGTTGTAGACTCAGTAAAGATGACGAGTCAGAAGATGCCAATCGAGCTCTTTACTTTAGAGGATAATGATAGGTATTTGTTATATGTTACAGCTACTAGATTTGACATAATCCAAGTTGCAGGTTATGTTGCTAGATTCTAGGCTGCCTTTAGGGAAACACATGTCGGTGCAGTTAAAATAATTTTCAAATGCGTCAAAAGTACCATGGAGTATGGCCTTTGATATCCTAATGGAAAAGACTTCACATTGACAACCTATACAGATGTAGATTGATGCAAGATTATCCTAGGTTTAAGGGCAGTCTTGCATCACCCAAAAACATTTCTGGTTTGTCTTTTTCGATAAGGGCTATCTTAGTACAGAGTTGCTATTTGTGGAAGCTTACTGTTTTTAGCAGGTTAGTCGTTTGAGCTCAGAATGTTCTAATTTCTACCTTGAAGGTCGACTTTGGATATATTAGCTTGCTAGTAAAGTTTCACTGCAAGATCAATTCTATTTTTGAAGATATAAAAAGAATTCGATATTGGCAACAATTTATAAAATCTTTAAAATCAGTTTTGAAGGCTTGAGAGGCTTCGAAAAGGGGTCAAACCTCGTGTGACTGGAGCTTGTGCAATTTACGTGTTGTAGAGCAGTTTGTGGCATTTCCAAAATAGGGTCGTAATAGCCAATCGAAGCAACTAGCGATGAGTTATGGTCTCCAGATGTTGTGCTACTTGAAATCAAAGAAAATGAAATCCCTTAAAGAATTCTTTTGAGTTTGGAAAGTTGTTGGGACCTACTGTAATGTAATAAAGTATAAATAATAATTTCTTAGAGTTGGTTGGCTTCAAAGTTTAGGGTTCAAAGGTTTTGAACCTTCTTGGGCGGTGGAAAAGTGTCTGTATAATAAAGGCTCGAAGGGTTGTCTAGGACACTTTTAGGGATGTATATGGTGGCTCTGACATACAAAATATTGTAAAGGAAAATGCGCATCTAGCTTTGCATGTCATATTTCTGAATATTGCAATTCCTTTTTTGTGGAGATAATAAGAAGCCAATTTCCTATTACTGCAATTTGTTGTTATTTCTCTATTTTGTTGTTTGTGTTCGTGTTAATAGTGGGAGCACCCTTCATCATAAATTGGGGTGGTTAATAGATGACAGGAATTGCTTAAGTGAAGGTGCCTTCTTCCTTGGCAAGTGTTTGGTTTATTGGCACAGTAAGAAGAAAACATTTGTTTCCTTTGCAACAACTGAAGTGAAATATATAGTAACAGTGTCCTACTGTACTTAAGTTCTTTTGGATTATGAAGGCTTCAAAGGATTTTAAGGTAGAGATTGGACACCCTATTTCTTTTTTTTTGTGACATTCAGAGTGCTATTAACATATCTAAAAACCTTGTCTTGGCATCAAGAACCAAGCACATACCATCAAGTATCGTTGCTTGTGTGAACAAGACAGTAATAAAAAATTAAAGCTTGAATATGTCTCTACTAAGGATCTACTTGTAGATGTGTTTACTAAGCCCTTTCCCATAGATACTTTGGAAAGGCTCATATTGCAGTTAGGAGTGGTTTCACTCCATTGTTGAGGAGTTGAGTTGTATCACTCAGGAAGAGCATTCATTGTAATAAATTATGTCCCTCTTTAGTGGTTCCATAATTTATTCTAGTTTTGCTTGGATTGCTGTTTTTGGTTGCAGGATTGTTTCAGCCATTGATGTCAAAGGGGGACAAATGAGTCAGGAGGACCATTTTTTTTTACAATATTCCTATGTCACCCCGAGTTTCCGGTACGGGGATGGCGGGGGCATAGGGACGGGGGGGGCAGGTGGGGGGACGACAATTTTATTTGGTGATTTTATTTGCAAATATATATGTCATTCATATGAAACTAAGCACAAAGCATGTCATTTAAACATTATAGAACCATAACATACAACACTTGAATGCCCTCTAGGAAATAATATCCGATTTTAGTACCCAATTGTCAAAATGCATATCAATAGCAGTGAATATTAACAATATCATAATGATAAACATGATAAATGTGAAGATCAAAATCTAAATATGCCCAAAGCTATAGGCCCAAAGGCTAGAGGGCTGCCATAAAGTAATAAGTATCAATGTATCATAATCATGTAACATGTTCATGTTCAACATAAAAAACAAAACATAGAAAAATGAAGCAGATTGTTGCTCCTATTCTGCCTCTACCACCATGGCATCAAAATCAGAGTCCATCATCCTCCACAGGAAGTGCAGTCTCATCTAATGGAACCCTAATCAATCCTGGTGCTATGTCATCCTCATCTATTTGGGCCACATCCTCAGACTCAACATCCCATTGCAAAACTGGTGTTTGCCTATACTCTATAGTTTGACGATCCGCAAGTCAAAGAGCATGATGCACTGTCACTAGCTTCTCCGCTCTTTTAGAGGTAAGTCTATTCCTCTTGATAGAGTGGATATATGAATATGTGGACCAATTCCTCTCTACTACTGAGGAACTAGCAACCTATGCGAGAAGGCAACTGGCAAGTATTTTTAACTCAAGTGTATCTCTCCCATGCCATGTCCACTATCCAATAGAATCTCTTTGTGCCAAAACAACTCTATCCAACCTTGCTTGTGGCTTACCCAAGTTTGGGCCATGAAGGTTGGTGAAGTTAAAGAACTATGTATGAAGAGTAGAGGCATCTTGAGCTGAATACATCTTATCGATTTCTCTTGTTAAGCCATCCAATACCTCAGGATAATCACATGGGAGGCCCCTTCCACCCAATTGTGCATACCATTTGGGATTTAGAGAAAAGGTTGCTAAATGAAGCCGGGTATTCATCATGTTCCAGCTCTGCATCACAATAGGCCTAATATGCTCCTCATAAAACCCCAAAGTAGGATCTTTTGCTGCCACAATTCTCTTCATCTTCCCCAACATGCTGTCAATAGTCTCATAGATCTCTCCCAAACTAGGAGCGTCAGTATCAACATATCTAATGACATCTACAATGGGTGCTATGATAGAGCAAATATATCTGCAAGATGCAAACAAAATTAAAATCAGAATTAGAATTTTAAGACTTTTAGTAGGAAAATCAGCAAGCAAAAGACTAACATTAAATTTAAAAATCAACAACTTACCTCATTGTGGACCACCAACTCTCATCAAGGATCCTTTGCTTCATTTCTTTTCCTTCAAAAGACTTAGAATTAGACCATCATCTCCAACCAATTGTGCATACCATTTGGGATTTAGAGCAAAGGCTGTAATATTAAGTGTTGTATTTATCATGTTCCACCTCCGTGTCACAATAAGCCTAATATGCTCCTCATAAAACCCCAATGTAGGATCCTTTGCTGCAACAATTATCTTCATCTTACCCAACATGCTATCAATTGTCTCATAGATCTCTCCCAAACTAGGAGTGTCAGTATCAACATATCTAATGACATCTACAATGGGTGCTATGATAGAGAAAATATATTTGCAAGATGCAAACAAAAATTAAAATAAGAATTAGAATTTTAATAATTTTAAGACTGTTAGTAAGAAAATCAGTAAACAAAAGACTAACCTTAAATTTAAAAATCAACAACTTACCTCATTGTGGACTACTAACTCTCATCAAGGATCCTTTGCTTTACTGCTTTTCCTTCAGAGGACTTAGAATTAGACCATCATCCCCACTCTGGATTCACCACCATCAATTGAAGGGCCTCATACACCTCAATCATCCTCTCCATCAAGATGAAATATGTGCAATACTTATAGCAATAATTATAAATTAAAATATTAAATAAGTTAAACATTAATGATTAAAAGGATCACATGTAAGTTTGTAACACTTATAAATAACTTAAAGTTAAAACAAACTAAAAGTAAACTATAATTAAAATTGACATACCTTGTCTTGTTTGGTTTGAGGAACTCCTTCTTAGAGAAGGACCTGAATAGAGCAAGTGAAGTGTGGTGGTTGCAAATAAACATTTGCACACTTCTAGCACCCCCAGTTTCACCTATTCAATCTTCCCTATGCCCTTCAATGCATTGTTCAGGGAATGAACACAACAAGGGGTCCAAAAGATGAGCTTATAAACACCCTCTTTTATCATACCAGCTGATTTGCACTCAGGTGCAGAATCTATGATAACCTGTACAACACTAGACGACCCAATCTCCTTTATGGCATCTCTCAAAATGGTGAACTGGAATTTTGCATCCTACTTTCCTGAGCAACCTATGGCTTTTAAAAAAATAAGGGCCAGTAGGGGATGTGACAATGATATTGATAAGTGGGCCGATGTCTAACATTGGTCCACCCATCCATCACAATAGAGCAGCCCATCCTAGCCCAAGTGCATTTCATATCCTCAAATAACAAAGCAACCTTTGAGTACTCTTTATCTAGGATGGTGGTTCGTAGCTTATGCTCACCAAGGGGTACAAATGAGAAATTCATGCTCAATATATCTTTCACCATTTTTTTATAATAAGTGGAATGGGTTGCATGATATGGGATACCATTAGCAACAAAGAATCTACGAATGGATGCCTCACACATTTCTTTTGCTTGTGCATTAAACATACTTTCTACCGAGCCCTTCTCCCCACTATTCATCTTTCTCTTCCCTCTAGACTCAGTAGGGCTGCCACTAGTACCAATGGCGGATGACATATGCCTAAATGATTGTGAGGAATAGATGGTGATGTTACCATCAAATTGTGCCCCTCCATTTCAGCCTCTAAGTGCAATCTTTGACATTCTAATTTTTGTTCATCAGTCAAGTTAGGACAAGCTTTGACTCCTTGGCATGAAGAACCTAAAAAGTGTGACTTCACCCTTGTATAACTGGTCCTAAAATCATCAAGACAAACATTGCAATCCAACACCCTAGTCTCTCCTAAATTCTTTTTATCTTTTGCCCTAGGCGTGACATATTGGAGAAGAGGTTTTTTTCTATCGAAATGACCCTTTGCAAAAATTCTTCATAATGGTGGAAGGGCATTTAAACAAATCAAATTTAGGATCGTCTCTTTTCCTAGTCCCACTACTAGCAATATCAACCCCAACCACATTTTCTTCCTCATCACTACTACTACTAGTACTCCCACTGCTGCTCATTGTGCTTTGTTTTGAGGTTTAAATATGCAATAGATATATGAGCTGAAACAATGTAAAATAAATTAAAAACATCAGACTTTGCAAGCTGCAAATCTATTTAAAAAATGATAGATGGAAGCATAAAGAGTTCCATACTTACTTGGTGCACAAAATGGAAGATCAAACCCTTGGTCAAGCGCTTGGAAGCAAAAATATCACCTCCTTTTCTTGCAAAATGAAAACTCAAGCCAACTACAACACAAAATGAAAACCAAACAAATGAAAAACAACAAAAATGTTCACTTTTTTTAACTTTTTGCATACAAAGGGGGGACAGCTGGCCATACCCAGTAGGGTCGGGGGACTTCTAGACATCCCCTTTCCGTACCGAGGACGGCTTTTTCCCCATGTGTCCCAGAGTTTTGGAGACGTTCTTTGCTAAATTGCATTTTTGGGGGACAGCTGAGGGACGTCTCATACCCGTCCCCCCATTCCCCCTGTTCCTGAGACATCCCCATCTCATAAACTAGGGTATTTTGGCCAGGTATGCATCCCTGGCCAACATAGCAATATTCAAATTGTTTTAGTATTACTTCCAAGCTTCTTTGCTTCAGGCTGGTTTAAGATGGGTTGCCATCAATGACAAAGGGGGAGATTGTTGAGCAAGTTGTCATTGATGTCAAAGGTTGATGATTAAGGTTGTTTAAATCCTCAAAGCTATGGAAAATTTGTTGAGCTACTTGCTTGCTTGGTTGAGGGGCTTGAGGTGCTTGTTGAGCTTGAGATGTTTTTCATGCTTGAGCTGCTTGATGTTCTTCAACTGCTTGTCATCTACTTGCTTGTCTATTGCACATGCATTGTCAGATTATTATTTACCATCTCACTGGACTAATCATCAAGGCTCTGTTTCTTTGTTTGGGGGTTGTGTTAATTTTATATATGGAAGCCAATTTAATAGTTAAGGAAAGTTTTCTATATTTTTTGCGATGGGCACTGTAGTCTTATGTCTGCTGCTTTATTGTTAACTTTCTCAAATGATAATTATTGGCAGTAGAACTATTGTATGGACTTAATAATGTATGCAATCATCGCATGTTTTCAAGTATTTGTGTTTGGCATTTTGTTCACCAATTTTTAATGTGGCGGCTTCTCTGTAGTGTCTGGAGAAAATTATAATCACAGTTAATACTATTATTTTCGTGAAAAATAAAGACGAAGTGCAGAGCTGCCTGGGTTATTTCCATAGGCAATTGTGATGAGTCTTAGTTGGTAGTCACTGACTGGGTAGTGATACAAAATAATTGATTATTTTATATTTATTATGGAGACGTTTTCTTATGTGTGGGTGTGGACAATGAAAAAGGGAGTCAGTTTCTTGACAAGCTGCAAACTGCATGGTTGTATTTTTAGACTGGATGGTCAATTTTTATTTGTCATAAGCTTAAATTTCACGATGTTATTCTGTAGCAAAGAGAATAATGGAAGAGAGTTAGTTGTTGTTGAAGAGGCAATGTTGTGCAATATTTATTTCTGTGGCTGGGTAGTTTGATTGTAAAAGAATGTTCTGTGTTTTTATGACGAAAAATAGCTAGGCTCTGTGAAAAAGTATTTTTTTGGAGCTGGGTGTGTAAGTAACTGTGTTGAACATTTGTATGAGGTTAGATCATAGTTCCAAAAATCGCCATGAAATCGCCGAAATCGCGATAAGATTCATGGCTCCCGATTTTTTTGGAATCGGAAATCGCTGGTGGCGATTTTTTCGTGTTCATGGCAAAAATCGCCAAAATCGCCATCGTGAATCTCCAGAAATCGGCCGCGGCAGCAAGGATAGAAAGTTCAATTTTTTTAAAAAAACACATGTTTTATTTGCTTTCTAAGTTGACTTTCCTCTTTGTTATAACCCTAAAGAGCCTTCTATTTGCTTAGTATGAGTAGAAGAGAGGAAGAGTGAGAGAGAAGAAGAGAAAAGAGAATCCATAGGTTTCCAACCGGCAAGAAGGAAGAGCACCAAAGAGATCAGAAGTCCATTTGGGGAGGCCATAAATTGCACTGGGAGCATTAAGGAGTCAATATCAACACTCCTCAACTCATTTGCAAGAGGTAAGTGTTGGTTTTTTTTTTGCATGTTAGTGTAGTATGCATTTTTTGTTAAATTTTTTTAGTGTTCAAACTTCATTTGCAAATCTTGAATGTTTTTTATTTTTAGTTTTACTAAATTGCAAACTAGGGTTTGTTGTTTTGTAGTTTTTGTTTATTAGTTGCAAACTTTGATTTTTTACATGAATTTTTTTATTGCAGCAGCCCTTTGCTTTCATTTTCCAATTTCCACAATGGGTAAAAAAGATGAATGCTGGAAATATAATGAAGAGTTTCCTGGGAGAACCAAATATCAAACAAAATGTATATTTTGCAAAGAAAAAATAAATTCGGGAGGTATCTATAGATTGAAATACCACATTGCTGGCATACCTGGCCATGATGTCACAGTTTGCACTCAACAAACCGCGGAGGCAAAATGCTCTTATTTAGTGGCATTAGAAAAAATTGAACAAGACAAGTTGACTAAGAAAATGCAACTTGAAGGGTTAAGAGGTATTGGCTCCCGTGCTCCCACATCCGCAACCGCATCTACATCTGCAAGTGCATCTGCATCAGCTTCCGCATCCGTAGGTTGTGTTGGGGAGGGTTCTTCTAGGCCTCCTTTTCATCCTAGTGCTAGTGCTCATGTGAGTGTTAGTGGTAGTCGGTCTCATACTGAGACAGAGTCCAACACCAACCTATTGCGGCCTAGAGTGCGGAAAAGCAGAATGCATAGTTACTTTGTGCCCCGCACTACTCCTGGCTCCCAACCCACGCTTGAGGGCATGGGTTTGAACAAGGAGATTCATGATGCTACCAGAAAAGAGATTTGCAAATTCTGGTACTTTTGCAACATTCCATTTATTGCAGCCAGGTAATTGATTCTTTTTTCTTTGTTATCTTCAAAGTTAAAGTTAAAAGTAAAAGTAAAACTTTAATTATATCTACTTGTTTTATGATTTTAGTTTTTGACATCTAAATTTCTAATCAATATCATTATCTATTTGTGACAGGACTCCTTATTGGCAGAACATGATAGATGCAGTTGCCATTTGTGGTCCGGGGTTTAAAGCCCCAACTGAGGCTGAGTTGAGTGGATACCTCCTGGAGGAAATGGTTGAGGATATGAGGCATGAGCTTGAGGACAACCGAAAGGAGTGGATCGAAAAGGGTTGCACCATCATGACTGATGGTTGGACAGATAGGAGGGGAAGAACACTCCTCAATTTTCTTGTATCCTGTGGAGGTGATTGATCATTCTACTTTCCTACATACATAATTTTGAATCGTGATTGACTATTTCAAATTTTGATTTGTTGATTGCTAATAGTAATTATAATTCGTTGTTTTGTTACTTGTAGGATATACCATGTTCCTCAAATCCATTGATGCTTCTGCTCATGTAAAAAACGCCACATACTTATGTGAGGTTATTGAGGAAGTTATAGCAGAGGTGGGGGAACAACATGTGGTGCAAGTGGTGACGGATAATGCAACAAGTTATGTTGCTGCAGGTAAACTTTTAACTTTTTAAGTTTTGAAAATAAATTTATTTGAATTTTGAACTTTTTCTAATTCTAACTTAGAATTTCTAAGTTTCCTAAGTTCTAAGTTCTAACATGTTTGAAATTTGAATTTCTAATTATCTTAAAATTGTTGTAGGCAAACTTTTGATGGAGAGGCACCCCACCATATTTTGGTCCCCTTGTGCAGCACACTGCCTTGACCTCATGTTGGAGGAAATTGGCAAACTTGAGTGGGTCAAGTCATGTGTGGAAAGGGCAAAAAACATATGTAAGTTTATTTATAATCATTCATTTGTCCTTAGCACAATGAGGAAGTACACAGGAGACAAAGAGTTAGCTCGTCCAGGGATCACGAGGTTTGCCTCGAATTTCATCACCTTGCAGTCCTTGTTGACATCAAGGGATGATTTGAGGAGCATGTTTGTTGGGCGGGAGTGGATTTCATCTTCCTATGCTACGACCACTGCAGGGATAGATGTGGTGGATTGCATATTTGATGATGATGGTTTTTGGAAACCTGCTAGAGAAATACTTAAGGTAATTTTATTGCAATTTAACATTTAATATTTTACAGTTTACTATGCTAATTGTTTAATGATTTAGTTTTACCTTATATTATTGAATTATTCTATGTTTAAGTTTTGACTCAAATTTTTGTTTTACTTTATATGTAGGCCACTGAGCCTCTTGTATCTCTCCTACGAACTGCTGATGGGGAGAAGCCCTCTATGGGCTACATATATGAGGGTATGGATAGGGCCAAGGAGGCCATTAGAGCTCAGTATGCAGGAGTGCAGGAGAAGTATGCCCCTATTTGGGACATCATTGATAGGAGATGGCAGAATCAGCTCCACAGACCCATCCATGCAGCAGCTTACTTTTTGAATTCGGCATTTCGTTTCCGTCCTGACTTCAAGGCGGATCCAGAGGTTGAGTACTGATGAGGATAGCAGTGCTGCAATTATTGAGCTTGATAAGTTTAATAATAAAGAAGGGCCACTTTTCTCTAGCAGGGTAGCCATAGATGCTCGGGAAACAATACAGCCAGGTAAAAATTAAATAATATATTCAATGTTCATGAATCTAGATTCTAAACTTAAAGTTGATTATGTAATTTTAGAGTTAACTTGTAATTTGTAATTTGTAAATGAGACTAATTATTTTTATTTTCCCTTATTTCAGATAGATGGTGGCAAATGTTTGGGGCCACAACCCCAAAACTTCAAAAAATTGCCATTCGTATTCTGAGTCAGCCAAGCAGCCCTTCTGGATGTGAGCGCAGTTGGTCCATGTTCGAGCACATCCACTCGAAGAGGAGAAACAGGTTGACAGTGCAGAGGTTGAATGATCTTGTCTTCGTTCATTACAACCTCCGTCTTAGGATCAGACAGATTTTGGGCACTGACTCCTCTCCGATCATTCTGGAGGAGATTGATCTAGAATCAGAGTGGCTCACAGAGGTTGTAGATCCAGTCTTCACTGAGGAAGACCGTGCGTGGATTGACCAGGTGGATATAGAGGCTGAGGCAGCTAGAGCACGTTCTTCAGGCATTGGTAGACGCACACGTGCACGCACAGACACAGGCCCTAGCGACATTCGTGAGCCCATCTTATATGCGGGAGATATGGCTCGACAGTCCTCTAGGACCTACATTAGACGCCTTGCTACTAGGCAGACTGGATACTCAGAGGCTGAGGCTGAGGCTGTAGCCGAGCTTGAGGATGATGTTGAGGATGATGATGACTATGAGCCTGAGGCTTGAGCTGGAGCCTTGTTTTTATATTTTGTTTACAGATATTGATACTGAATCATTGATAGACATATGTTTCAAAGTTTCAAACTTTCATGGATCTTCATCTTAGATTCTTACATAAATTTATGATTTGATGTCTTATGGATCATCTTACATACATTCTATGATTTAAATCATTATGATCATTTGATTTCTATTTACTTCAGCTAGCCTACAATTTACATTTTAGAATCTTAGATAACATAGTTACGTATGTGATGGATTTTATGTTTCATGTTTATGTATGTTAAGTTTTAACTTCTATTTGATGATGTTATAGTGTGCTTAAGTTATATTCAATAAAGGGTGCATGAAATAAGTTTTAAATTGTTAAAATCTTTAAATTTAAAGGGTTTTTTCAAATTTGCCGATTCATCGCCGATTCATTGCCGATTCATTGCCGATTCACGATTCGATTCGGCCTTGCCGATTTTGATCCGATTCCGATTCACGTTTCTATGGGTTAGATGAGTGGAGGTGTGTGTATAGAATTTGACTCTGTGGGCAACTTTATTGATTCTTTGAAGACTGGGTGTTATTTCAGTAAGAGATGGGGTGTTGTTTTTGATTGAAGGGCTGAATAAAAAGTCTGTAGATTAGAAACTTGTGATTAGAAGGAATTGTGAGCTCTTTGCTTATTCCAGATCAAAATTGAGGGCATGTAAACAAAATTTGAAGACCTGAGATATTATTGATTTTGAAGATGGGAGATATTGTTGACTTTAAGGATGGTATTCTGAATAATCTTTTTTTGTTTTTGTTCAGAGCATTATTAATCATTTCAGAGTTAACAGAACAACATAACTAATGTGATGATGTGTGTTTCTCAGTATTGTGCATTTTAATATGAAAGTTGCGTGATTTTGATTGAAATGAACTGTGCTTCACTGGTATGTATTGATGTGCATATTTTGAAGAGTTGTATTAAGTTTTGCATCGAGTTGGTTCTTTAGTGATTGGAGTTGGTGCTTCAAAGAGGGTTTGGTGCTCACATTTTTGTAATCTGGGTTGGGGCCCATTCTTTTTAAATTAAAGTTTTGTATGTCATGTTTTTTTTTACTTGGAAGGGTTTTCCACAAGAATTATGGTGTTAATGTTTTAATGACCACTTTTGTTAAGTTTTTTTATTTAAATGGGTTCATGTTTAAAAGGGTTCAAGGTTTTAAAATACTGATTCGCCCCCCTACCCCTTCAATTGCACTTTTGCAATATCACACTTGCACAATAATGGGTGTTATTCCTGTCCGATTTTCGTGCCAGCTTATGTGATATCACACTTGCATGTGGAAAATGATTGTAAGCATATATTTTTAAGGCTCATCACCGAGGGCACACCTGGACATAATGTTGTAATGTGGTGTTAAAAGTTAAAACACTTTGATGCCATCAACCTCTAGATTGGATAGGGAATCTGCTTCCTTATTTTTCTAACAATAGACATTGTTTGCATTGTTTTCCTCCATATGCAACATGAGCCACTTGGCCCCTTCAAATAAGGATTTGAGTTCTAATCCGTCTAAAGAATTTGTTCTAACTGCATTGATCACTAGGGATGAGTTCTGCTCTATCTTGAATTTAGAGATATTTAGTTTTTGAAATGAGGAGCCCTAGGATTAGTGCCAATAATTCTGCCTCATTGTTTGTCCCCTTGGCCAAATATCTAGATGCTCGGGCATTTACTAGTCCATTCCAATGTTGCATAAGACAATTAGCCCTAGAGATGCTTGTTTTACCACTATAGGCTCCATTGGATGCAATTGTACCACCCAAAATGAGGTGTTGTACTATGCCCTTCATCCGATAATAGAATAGGATTATGACTATGAGTAGTTGGGTTGTGGCTACTTTAACTCTTAATTGATTTATAATATCATTATTATGTTGTTGTGTAGTTAGTTAGGTCAATCTAGGGCTTATATGTGCTTATCGAAGTTGGCATGGGTGATATTCTAAGCGTAAATAGCCTATAACTTATTTATAGAAGGTAGGTAGTCTCAAATCATCACCAGATTATCAATTGTATTCTCATTGGAGATATTTTGAGGTTTTCCCTCTCAAAGTGGCTTGTTATTCTCAGCCATTACAAAGTGTTTTCAGTATGTTACTATGTTTCATATTATCTTCATCTTTTGCACAAGTTATTTCATATTGCAATCACATTAGAAAGCTCTGAAGTGAGGCAATCCTGGTTTATGCTACATGGGAGGCTTTCTTAATGTTGATCCTTCAAATAGTGGCTTCTTTTCCACTTTTATTGTTTTCTAGATAATTGTAAAGTTTGTGGTTTCTACCATAAGCAGTTTCAGAATGCTCTTAATTCCTAATAGATATTTTTGTCATTTAATAGCATATAATTCTTTTTTAAATACAGATGATATTTCAGTCCATTTTTCCAAATTTATTGCAAAATCTTTACATCATTGCAAATGAGAAGCAAAGAGCAATCCTACCAAAATTCTTTTAATATATCAACTATATCAACTTTATTATTTCTGTATCTGTTTGCAGGAAATTACGCAATGTATCAAGGAAGTTGGAATTGCTTTTATGATGTCTCCAAAATACCATCCAGCAACCAAGCTTGTAGCTCCCATCAGGAAGGCCCTTAAAATAAAGACAATTTTCAATGTTTTAGGCCCCATGCTGAATCCAGCAAGGGTTCGTTATGCTGTTGTTGGTGTATACAACGAGAGCCTTGTAAGTTATATCATTGTTATTGTTTATAATTTTTTACTTCTATTTTATATTGCTTTAGTGTTTCTTTGTTAAAAATAAATTGAGAGAAGTTGCATTGTTGTAGTTATAATATACTTTAGACAGAATATTTTTTGGTTTTCTAGTTCGTATGCAATACTTGAATGAGCTTTAGTGAAGAAAAGTAGAGGAGAGTATGTGATAATTTGCAAGCCTTTAATAATGAGTCGATGTCATCTCTGGATGCACAAGAGCTCTGTTGTAATTTTTGACTCATCTCAAGATTGTATTGTGTAATGAAGGAATGATTTTTGTAACTAGCTTCTAGTTGTAGTCAGCCATGGATTGCAGACCGGTCTTCCTCACACATATCCTGTAGTAGGCATCCCTGATCTGCATATTTTTTTCTGCTTGTCTTGTAACAGATATGAAGATGGAATACAAATTCAAAAGTGGACACAACTAATAACTAATGACTGGAAAAATAACGTAATTAGCTTCACAGAAAATTTCACAACTAAACAACTGTCGTGTTCAACTTGATAAGCTCTTCATATTACATAGAAATCTGATTCAAATAAGACAATATACAGAAGTCTGAGCATAAACAAATGCCCTTCAATTACGGCTAACTCCTGATATTGCAACACAATTCATAGCTATTAAAGCCCTTGTCACCGTCCCAACATGTAATAAAACAACGGTGTCAAGCTTTGGCTTTGCTTCGACACTTCGATTGACTCTATCAATCACCAGTTTCCCCTATTGGTGTTTTGAAGCGACACGGTTCCAAATTACCCCGATGAGAACAAGATACATCTAGGGGCAGCTAACTCCCATCTTCAACATACCATTTCAGACACCGGGCCAACTATAAGGCTAGACCCTTCTTCTACTTCAGGCTTTGCAAAACCTAGGCAAGTGAACCTCAGATTCAATTTATATGGTACCAGTGCTAAAACATATTCCTGAATCTAACAAAGCAGATAAAACCTTAATCTCCTATACTTATGCAATAAAAAAGATGTGCAGTAGCAAATTGCAACTCTATGAAATTCACAAGCTGAATGAGGGCATCCTTTTCAGCTCTTCAACATGAAAGGGAAGTATATTTGATTAATGATGTTGAATATCAACAAAAATCCCAAATATGCAATAGTAAGAACAAATGATCCTGTAGCTGATCAGTGCCTTATCTATTGGGCAATTCCATGAATCAAACACATACATCTGTGATATCAATGACGTATTCCATACACCAAGATACCAAATCTGTCTAATCACTTTGTGAATCAAATATCGTTGTTCATAAAGACCTCATTCTTATGAAATATCCTTCTCAAATAACCAGCAACCCTGTCAAACACATCAAGCATTTACTTGGCCCTTTGTTCCAATAGCAAAACATATCAGATATACAACCTTAAAGGGATGAAAATGGGTCTCGGTTTTTTGTCCCTAAACCACATAAGATTGCGAATTACAGAGGTAGGAGACGAGAATCAGAATGAAACTAAGAGATTCTTGCCCATCTGTATTCATTTCTTTGAAACTATACATCCAGATGCATGAAATTAAAAACATAAAAACACCGAACAGATCAGAATTAGCTATGTTATCTTCACTACTGTTGTCATATAAGAGAAATATGCTGAAGAATAATGTTGGAATCACAGTTCTGGATCCAACAATGTGGTCTCACAAACAAATTGGAACCAACAACGAGGTATCACACTGAAAATTGCCAACCCTTACAATGGATGAGAAAGAGAAAGATATAGACAAGGAATGAATTCCCGGATCTGATTTGAAGACATGTGTCCATTTGAAATTCTATCCTCTGCTGTTGTAAAACCTCTCTCCTCTTTCTATCCTTGAAATCTGATTTAGTTTTCATCATTATTATGTAACAAACTTAGAAATATCTTTGCTGAATGATGAAAACCCTTATGCAACCAAAATATTTGAAATGCATCATGGAGTGTTGATAAAATCTATAGTTAACTATCTTGGAGGTAACCAAACTCGACCCTATTTGCATTTTTACTTCCTTTTATGTTCATTTAGTTCACTACCCTGCTGGAAATCAGATTTGAACTGCCCCAATTGAATGAAACTACAAATTGGGTGTCTGAGACAAAACCTTCTGTAACTTGAAAAAATGGCTTTCTGTACGAAAACAAACTCCAAAAATGGAAAGTTTGTCTTCTCCCAGTTCTGGCGATACATAATATGCCTATACTAACCTACCGAAAACTCCCAGAAAGTCATTTTGAAAATTATACCTCTATTGAAGGTCTCTGATCTGCACTTGGCCATTTTAAAATTTTATCCAAAATTTAAAAGTTTCCTAAGTTGGAACTTTATAATATATCCAGTTTCAATTTATAATTGATGTACGTGCTCCTTTTTTCATAAAATTAATTTTTAAAAAAATCATTTTTATCATTTTGGATTTCTAGCTCACCCATGAATTTTGGGTCAACCCAGTTTGACTGGGCTGCCACATGGTAGCACCTTATTGGTCGACCTCTACCACTGGGTGCCACGTGGCAGCTCCTCATTAGCTCTCGGACTGCTGCATCACCTGCCATGTCATGTCATCGCCACATCATCACCACGTGGCACTCTATTATTGGTCCGAGATCTGCACCCAACACATCACCACGGACCGGGGCCCGCTGCCACATGGCAGCTTGGCGCTTCCCCTCTTTACTTAACCTCCTTGCATCTTCGTGAAGCGGGGAAGCGCTAACCATCAAATCTCACCACGTGGCGAAATCTGACGCATCCATCTCCATGTCATCATGGCGGTGCAAAATTATTGCATGGTCATCTCCAATTGGCAAGCCATGTGGGGTCCATCATGCACTCTTCGGCTCGGTGGCTTTACAAAAGTGTCCAACTTAAAGTTATTTAGGCTTAGTAGATCTTTGCTATTTAAAAATTAAAAATGTTCCCCATTTCGCGAATGTGGGACTAATGACTCATCTCGTCTCCTTGTCTCAGCAAAAAGTTTTATTAATCCTGCCATGGGCCACCTCTAGCTTCTTCAACGTTGACTACTCACTTCATTCGGCGTCTCCTCTTCACACATTCTGTCCCTTGCTATGTGGTTGAAAACCCAGGAAACCAAAGATCTTGTTGGTTTTTAAAAAAAAATCTCCCTTGGCGGCTTTGCTTGATGCCTTACTGCCAACGTGGAGGTTCTTCTTTGGATGGCTTTCCTCGTAAACTATGGCCTATTCCTGCCGATGCATGGGCTTTCTTGATTGTTGTGGTGGTATTTTATCAGCGTGGAGATCCCTGTTGTTGACTTTCGGTTATCATCATGCTTTGTCTCTTAATAACCCCCTTCTTTCGCAACAGGGCAATGTCCTCTACCCTGTCGATCAGGCAGTCCATCAGTTCAATGTATTGTGTCACATTCTTGGGCTGATTGGGGTCATTGAACTCCAACGCAAGCACATTCCTCATCATCACTTCTGTATAGATGTCAAAAATCACAATCTTGGGACCTCCTCATCAATTGCTTGTTGATTTGGAAGCAAACTCAACTTCGCATGTGTACAAAGAAGTGAATATAATGCAAATGTCACTCCTCCATTGTCATCTGCACTCAAAACAATGACAACATAATTAAAGGACTCAAAGTGAATGTCCAAAAGATTGTTGAAAAGACCCCAAATATTGTCTCTTCATCCATATACCCATGCAACTTCCCTTTAAAGATACTTTTGTAGACATAAAGTGGAGATATGCTCAAATCACCATAAAACACCCCAAAGCTTTGGTAAGCCAAGAGCAAAATTGATTTGTAATAACTCTTCCATGAAACCTGCGAGGTCGTTGGGGACGAAAAATACACATTACGAATCTGATTTCGTCCAAACTAGATTTGAATTGGATTCTTGCCTTGTCGAGCTCTATTGCGTTTGGCATAAAAAGGCCACCTTATTTCATTATATTTTTGTTCCACCTCTAGCACTTTATTTCAAATGGTTTTGGATCAGAGTTGAGAAGCTTCATAAGGCCAGATCACCCATAGAACTTGGCTAGGAAAATTGTTGCATTTGCTTCGCATCCCTAATAGAGAGCTCGAAATCACTTATAAGATGGTGACACGCAACCAATCTTGCAATTTTCTTTGCATTTTCTCTTGTAAGGTCTTGGTCCTTAATGAGAATTGTATAAATTCCATCATACTCCAAATTATCATGACAAAGCACCAATAAAAGGTTTGCACATATTGTTGAATTGATGAAATCAGTCGAGCCCAAAATGGGTCCGGCTAATTTTTTTTTTCATTTTCGAACAATTGAACTATCAAACCGATCTATTGAACTCGTCATACTAATTAGGATCAAGTTCAACTATTGAATAATCAATTAAAACTCATTTCACATCTTATCCGCAAACTGTCAACTATGTGCCAGGAAGTCCTTTGACCGGCTTTAAAAACTGACTGAAACATCTGACCGGGCTCTGAAATCAGAACTATTGATTCTTTGTCCCACATTCTTGTACCCTGTCGAATCTCGTCTCATGACGAACTCTCAGTTAGAAGATATTGACTGTCACAGTTGCCCTCTTAGAATTGCTTGCAAGAAAACATGTCAAAAAACAATAAATTGCGTTTTGTTTTGGCTTCAGAAATTGGGCAAATTGACACTTGGGGGAATGGAAACTAGGACATTGGTTTACTGTCATGAGGACAATATAAATCTGCGATTAGGACTCATGACGAATAACTGGACGAGCGGTCAAAGTGGGCTACTTAGATTTGTAGATTGGAAACAATGGCAGAAAAGCATTTTTTGCGAATGGAAAGGACCTGGGGAAGTATGCAGATGGACTCGTCAAGGCTTGAAAATTGACACATTTAAAGTATTTTCAGAGGAGAACACGATGGTATAATCCATTCGATCTCACCTATCACGGATTAAGAGATATGACATCACGAACAGGGTACTGACCACTCTGCATTTCTTGACACCAGTAAAAAGTTACAACTTACATTTGGAATCGTGTTTGAAAACTGATCAAATGGATTCGTCATAAGCTCAAAATTGAAATATAGCAAGTCTCTAACCTCTAGAATGCAATGCAAAAGGAGTTTTAGCATTTTGACCAACTGAGTTAAAGTCATAACAAGTCAAATAGGGCCTCCCATAATTCTGAACAATTCACATCAGCATGACATCAATAAAATGACCAATTTTGAAGGATTCAAAACCTAGTCAAATGGATTCTAAATGACTCAAAATTTGAAACATAGGTTCTTTGATATGGATACTAAATACTCCCAAAGCGGCGAGTCATGAAACATTACTGGGTGCGAGATATTCAATTTCAAACATAGCCTCCTATCGATATTTGACACTTAGGCAAAAATGCAGAATTAGGCATTGCTCAAAATGGGACTTCACGGAATGACTCGGAATGACAATTTATCATTATGGGATGCATAGATGTATTGAATGCAAGGTATTAGAAACATTGAACACCTCTTAGGCCTCGAAAGTATAGTCAAGTACATATGCATTAAAAAGTGCTAAAAGGGCTTGATTTTTTCAATGGTACTCAAAATCAGGGCTGCAATTTTGAGTCCCAACAATGGCTCTGTCTGGGGATGCATGTCCCTTGCGGGCATTGCAAGGATTCAGATCTCTAGAATAAGCAAACCACATACCTGACAGCAAAAATTTCTCTCTTGCACAACTTTATTAAAAACAAGAAATCTACTCCTATTATGTACAAATGATGGCCCCGGGCCACCTAACTTCAACAAAAACCTTTACCTCTGTGATAAATCTGATTTTCATCTGCACTTTTATGCGGTAAGCTGAAAACATTTTTCTCATCAATTCCACCAATTAGATTAGCATCTTGAAACAAAACACTTGGCAAAACTGAATTCACACCTTCATTCTCAAAGTGCATGTACAAATCAACATTAAACTCTATATCATGCTCACTATGAGGAAACAAATCAGCATGCTCATGTAAATTGGAATCATTTTGAAACCCGTCATCCACATATGACTAATGCATGCTCTCAACTAGAAACACAAATGATTCATATTCTACCTTGTTGCAAAAGTTGCATATGTCAAAACTTTGCAACTCACCTTGTGTAACCGGATGTGAAGAGTATGTGAAATCTGATAGCTGCCTACTTGCGGTCATGTTACTGATCAAATCAGATTTATCCTTCTCTAAAACTCCTTCATACTCAAACAACTGATTAGTCATCAAATATGAAAACTTATTCTGAAAGTGCTGATCTAAACTATGCTGATCACAATCATTTTCTTCATCTAACTGAATGTCAACATAAACCTTGAACTTATCTCTACAAGAATTATTAGCACATAAAGAAAATCCATATTTGGATTGATAACTTTTACTGTTTTCCTCTTCATCACATGAAACATCAAAACATATTGCAGCAAAATCAGCATGAGAAGAATTTGAAATCGTATCAAACTTCCCTTTACTAACATCCCCGCATCCAACAAATCGTCATGTGCAAAGACATTTGAGGTACTTGTTGATGCCAGCTTTTATACCATATAACATATTAGCAATTGAACACTTGATACGAGGTATCAAACACACAATTCCTCTCTTGGAAATATTAATGCTCATGGGATATGAGAATAACTCCAATGTTCCTTACACTTGTGGATACTAACTCAGTTTTATCGATGTGATTCGCTGGTAATCACGTAGGTAGCCTAATGTTGTTCATTTAAGGATGACTTGGGATTTTAGTGAGATGGTGATGATTTTGTATGAGTGCTAGGTGATGTTGATGGTGACAGTGATGGTGGAGGGTGTAGTGCCAGATAAATATGATTGCGTGAGGAGGAGGCAATAATGCTTCTAATGACTTCTACCTTCCTAACTTTCTTAGAGTGAAATTTGATTACTCAACTACTCGCTATTCTACTCCTACTCCTATGAATGGAAAAATTAGCAAATGGACGGGGATCAAATCTAATGAAAGCTTACTGGTGGCTCCACCTCCATAAATGCAATGATTCAAAGGAAAAGAGAACTTTACCACACAAGGCTCCCTAACCAACAGCTAAGATGCTAGTGGCCTAGTTATAGATCCCTATCAAACATTCACTAACATCACCATACAATTAGCCATCTACTTCTACTCTAACAACATGAAATGAAATCCTACTTTAATTTGAGAGATGAGAAGAACCATGCAATACACCAAAATGATCATGTATATCCACCAGCATGCAAGTCACAACAAAGAATAGAGAACAATTTTGATATTATTTTGGCAACAATTCTTCAACATAACTCACTCACAAATGAGAGCAAAATGGCCTTATATAGAGGCCAAAATTACAACCGACGAGAGGGATCAAAATCAAAATCAATGATCCAGATTGGATTCTAGAAACCCTAATTAGGGTTGCCACCCCATCGGCCAATGAGAAGATGCCACCTCATCGATGGACCAATGAAAAAAGTGGAAAAGTGACAACCAATGAGAAGGCACCAAAATGGTGGCCAATCAGAATTAGACACTTGTCCTATCCTAGAAGAAAAAGAAATTACCACTTGGGCTTACATCAAATGATCTTCTAATATAATTCTCCCTTTTTCTTTCATTCTTTTAGCTAAGGCAATGAACTTAGCTACCCTTTCGTTGAATTCTTCCATGGGAGGACAGAGTGTATGCTTTATCTTGAGCTCAGTCGATTTCATTATGTTGTTTGCTGCCTATAGTGTCTTCTCATGATCCTTCTCATACTCTTTTGCAAATCTGATAAAGGCATTGAGGGAGGAAAGGGTGCCCAAGTGTTTCTTCTTGATAGCAACCTTTCCTAACTCATCCAATCTTGATCCAAGTTTTCTCTCGTTGATATCCTCTTCTCTAATGTCTTCAAAATCAAGTGCCACCCCAATGCCGTTCATCATGGTTGAAATGGAAGTGTCGACGCTTGGGCTGTGACGTGCAACTGCCTTCTATATCTCTTCAAGTGTTCTCAATCTAGTAGTCGAGGCAACAAACTAAGATTCAACCGTACTCAATCCTCTTTCATCAAAAATGATGGATTTACTAATCAGATCAAATCTAGATGCACACTCCATAACCAGTTCTGGACACGGTAATGTAGGAGAAAAAGCTGCTACATGTACAATTCCGCTTCTATATATCTTCTTTGCCAAGGGGGATTGTCCTTCCTTTAGTCTGTCCTTTACCTGTATCATATTTACTATATCGACATTGGTATCGGTTATTTGCCTCATTTTCGAGAAGAAAGTTGTTTTGGGTATCATATCCTCTTTGCCTTTTTTAGTGTTTATTTCCTTAGGATTCTTGCTTGGATTAACATCTACTATCTTGTCAATCTATGATGGGATGGTGAAGTGGTGGATGATGAATGCAAGAAGAACCAAGGGAGACAATATCTACACAAAAACGAAAGAGATAAATCAGCTTAAGGACCCCTTTCAACTCTAAATGATTTGAAGTTACCTTTACCAATAGCCGAGTCTTCTTTTTGGAATTTAGGATCAGAATTTGAGAATTTCAACCCCTTGCAAATTTTGAGGCCCTAGCTGGGAAAATCATAATTTAGTGCTCTTGGAATTGTCCACTATTTGCCCAAAAAATCAGACTTTTGATCACAATAACCTCCTCCAAATAAAATTGCCCAAATTTGGGTAGAAATTGCAGCTCCTTGGCAAAAATCAGAATTTGCAAAAAAATCGCCTAGCAAAGAGAAGTTTCAGATCTGCCCTAGAGAAGCCGCCATGCATGAGAATTTTGCCCTAGGAAAATTGCCAAAATGAAAGTGCTTGAATATGATGGATCTTGCTGCTTTTGAATACTGAAATTCGCCAAGAAAAAGTGCAGATTTGCCCTCCAAAAATCGCCAAACATGGGGAAGCAGCTCCAAACTATCTTAAAAAACTTGCCAACATAATGCCAATCTGCCCCAGCTGAAAGAAAAATCGCCCAAAGGATGCCAATCTGCCTTAGGAAAATCGCCAAAGAAGAGAAAAAAAAAATCTGCTCTTAGCCAAATTGCCTAAGCACCAAAGAGGAGTGAGGAATGAAGAAATAAAGGGGAAAAGCTTCCTCTTATAGCCCACTTGCCTCTCCCTCCTAGCTGGCTGATTGGGATCTTGGGAGCAATAAATAAATAAATTAGAACACAAAACTGACCCCCAATTAAATGCTTAGCCAAAAATTAACTTTGCCAAAATGAAATTTACTTTTTTTAAAATTGCCAATTACACCAAAATTGCAAAAAGAAAGTAAATAATGTCTTGGAGATGTTAAATGTTTTCATTTAATGACGATTTAGTAATTAATATATCATTAAAATCGGATTTTGGCTAGCCAAAAGCCATTTTTTTCAACATTAAATTACCAATTTCATCAAAGGCTTAAAAATTTTCAAGGCAAATTTAATCCATTTAAAGCCAATTTTTTGCAACTCAACTCAAATTGATTTTGCCAAGCAATTTAATTTTTTGACAAAAATAAAATCATTTCTAGAGTTTAAAATTGATTTTGCAATTTGATTTCATCTTCGCAAAAGAATTTTTTTTTCTCACCAAAGAAATTCAAGATTTTCCAAAAAATTCAAATCTAACAAAATTTCATGTTTTGAAAATTATTTAAATTTACACAATTATATCCAAATTTCAAAAGAAATCGTCTAAGTACAAAATTGACAATTTTATCCTGACAAGTGTTGCTCTTTGAAATTTATTCGGCCTAAGGATGAAATTGACCACTCTGGAAAATCAAGCTAAAACCTAGGTGAAAATAGATCTAACCTTTCTCCCTCTGGGCTTAAAGGCGTCCAAGACTTAAAGTTTTCAAAAATCAAATCAAAAAATTTGGACAACTTCAAACATTTGTCAAGGCCACTGAAAAAAAGGGGGTCCCCAAAGTTTTGGGGCGATGGTGTGAGAACCTTCGGATTCTACATTTCTTTCCACATCAAATTTTGGGAAAGTAACTTGACTGAATGAAAAAGCATTATGAGGGAAAATATGAGCATCCTTAGAAACACTTACATACTTTTCAAAATCACAAGCCAACAAATATGAAATTTCATCAGGTCTCAAGAAGACTGCCTCACAAATCTTCTCCTAGCTGTGATTATCATCCAGATGACATGAAGAACTTGCAACTGCAAAATCATTAGTATAAAAATTTGCAAAATCAGCATTATTACAACATTCTTTCTCATCATGGCAATCACTACCTCTATTGCTGTTATAAATTTTTTCAACTTCATATTCATTGTAACAAAGTTTATTTTCACTTTCATATCCATCTTCCTCATGCTGATTATAATTACCCGATTCATTAACATTTGAATCCACCTCTTCACATTCAGAAGACAAATTATCTTTCTCTACGAATTCATTAGATTCATTGCTACCTTGACTTTTAGCACACCCGTTATTATCATTAGGAGATATATCATGAACTCTATAATTATCACTTTCCATCTCCTAATGAATCTTTCAACTTGCAAAAACCTTTGTAATCTTATAGGTGCTGGCCAATTAACTGAATCAGGCACTAAAACATCAAGGAAAACACTAGGTAGAAAAGATTCCTCAGGTCTAGCATGAAAACACATCTTGCTAATTACTGATTTAATCTTTAGATAACATTGTTCGGCATTTAAACCTTGAGTACTTCCTACTTTAATTCTTATAACACTGACAATCTTATTATATATCAGTCTATTCAACATAGCAATGTTGTTACTTACAGTCTCTAAACTTTCAGAACTTGGCAAACTAATCTTAGATTTGAGATCTGACTCCATCATAAAATAAAATTTCTACCTCTTTCTTTTAGTGCTGAAAATCACTGAATAGAGACAACCATTTTTAACACTTGACTTCCATGAAAGAGAAACATGAAAATAAAAAATACCTCTAGTGTTGATGCTAAACTTTGATCTGCTGATTTGGCATAGGTGCAAGACTGAAATTCCTTCACAGCACTAATCAAAGCTTCGTAGAGCTGCCACCTCCTTGCTAGAGGATAAAGAAATCACTGCTGTGATTCACTTTTTTACACTTGTATTTCTTATAACAGCAGATTGCAACAACTCTATAAAACTTATCAAGAATTTAAAACTTCCTTTTCAAGAAACTACCAAAAGCTTCAGATTTGCCCATACAGATGAAAGTCCTTCAAAATTTTGCAATGAAATCAACTAGGAACAAACTGGTGCAGAGATTGAGAGTTGCCACTCACACTTTGTGAGAAATAAAACATAATTTGTCATTTGACAAATCTGAACCAGAGTTTCAGATTTAGGAGAAATGCAAATCAACAAATCACTCTTGTAGATTTACAAACTTGGAAAAGGGAACACAAACTTATTGTTCATTCTTGACTTTGATTTTACAACAACACTTTTGAAAACAAAAATCTGGCTGAATTGATTGAAGATGAACACTCTTAACAACACAATTTACACTCAACCTCAAAGCTACTGCTGCAAATGGATAAAAGTTCACCGGGAGACATGAATATTTAGCATAGATATGGAAAACACTTCATAACCTTATTGCTGTAGAAAACTTTGCACATGCCTTTCTTTTAATCATATTGAATTTCTCTTTTAGATTCGATACCTCCCTAGTAGAGTCACCATTTTGCTGGTGTTTTGAAATGACACGGTTCCAAATTACCCCGATGAGAACAAGATACATCTAGGGGCAGCTAACTCCCATATTTAACATACCATTTTAGACACTGGGCCAACTATAAGGCTAGACCCTTCTTCTACTTCAGGCTCTACAAAACCTAGGCGAATGGACTTCAGATTCAATTTATATGGTACTAGTCCTAAAAAATATTCTTCAATTTAACAACGCAGATAAAACCCTTAATGCAAGATAAAACCTCTTGTCGCTATTTGACACTTAAGCAAAAATGCAGAATTAGACATTGCTCAAAATGGGACTTCACGAAATGACTCGGAATGGCAATTTATCATTATGGGATGCATAGATGTATTGAATGTAAGGTGTTAGAAACATTGAACACCTCTTAGGCCTCGAAAGGACAGCCGGGTACATATGCATTAAAAGGCGTTTAAAGGGCTTGATTTTTTCAGTGGTACTCAAAATCAAGTTTGCAATTTTGAGTCCCAACATCCCCAATACTTTGTTTGAATGTACCATAGATGTTCTCCAGCTAAAACATCCACTCCAGACTTCAGCAATCGATAGGAATCAGACCATACTTATTCGCAATCTCAACCATGATCTCTTAGAATGACGCCCAACTTTGTTTGCAAATAGTGAATGGTCTGCGAACAACATATAAAGTCCACCCATATCATGCTTGGACTGTGAACTATTGTTGAACAACAACTAATGGCATACATCTCTTAACTCAAAGCAGAACTGCATGGGATTCAAGCTGCATATATATATATATATATATCTTATAATCTGTGATCTAAATCTAAAAGCTCTATCTGATTGTACCTTGGAACCATTTAAACATATTTGTGCCAAGGATATTTACTCTTTGGGCACAAAATAATATCTATCTATCTATACACAGTCATACACACATACATATCGATTTTATAATCTGCGATCTAAACCTCAAAGCCCTATTTGATTGTATCTCAGAACCATTAAAACATATCTATGCCAATGATATTGACTCTTTGGGCACAAAATAATATTCTTCAAACACAACAGATATAGCAATCTCCAGACTGTGTATTGCAACAGCTTAGAGACTGTTGCAAAGAGGAATTTCATCCTCCAAGTCCTTGAAGATGAACTCTCCAAACAATTTCACAAGCTTTCAATTCATCCCAGCCTACTAAAAATGAAATCTTAAGAGTCTTTTATAACACCGATGAGACAGGTCACACACTTCACTAGTCAATGTGGGATAGATAGGAATACATCCTTTGTACTTTTAGGTCTCCAAATACTTTAATATTGGGAACACTTAATATTTAAATAACTCCCTTTTACGTTAATCCTCATATCAATAAAGCTAAATATGTTTAATTTAACTTTATCAATTATCTTTATTTACAAATAATTACATAATTTCAATCGATATAAAAATCTCTAGTTGATATTACACAATGACTATCACCATGATATTATCCAAAACACATTGAAGATATTGAGTCTGGACTAACCCGACTTACTATAGTAAGTTCCCCTAAACCTTACCAAAACATTACGGATTTGTTTGTAACTGAAACTGCCTAGTTAGCCCACGAGAACTTGTATAAATAGGCTTATGACAACATCATACTATAAGTACTAGAAAAGGTGACATTACAGTTTGCCCTTCTCAATATTGGTTGTCCTTAAGCAATTTCATCTCCAAGTGTTGTAAAATCTTTTTATTTTCCCATGTGGGATCTTGAACTGGGAAATTTGACCATTACAACAAGTCCACATACTCCTTAATAGTCCTTTTTTGAAGTGTCATCTCTTTTGTGTTGTAATGATAGGCTTTGCAATCAATATCCTTTCCCCACTTGATCCAAGGGTGATTAATTTGTCAAGGAACCACATTGTGACCTAAAGCTTTCTTGAGCCTTGAGTCTTGAAATATAATGTAAACTTTGCTACTACTTGGTAATTCTAACTCATCGACCACCTTTCCAATGTGCTGAGAAACTCTGAATGAACCATAAAACCCAGGTTCGAGTTTTTTTATTCACTTATCTTTAGGGCAGATTGCTTATAGTATTGAACTCTCAAGTATACCGTGTCTCTCAACTCAAAGCTGCATTCAACTTTGTGTTGAAAAGCATACAATTTTTGTTGGTTCTACTTTGCTAGATACTCTCCTTTAATGACCTCAAGATGTCTCAACTTTCTAGCAACAAATCCTTTGTCTTGGGCACTTTGCTATCATTGAAAAATATGTCCATGAAGTTAGCAGCCTAGAATCATCGTAATGGTCATATGGTAGGTGGCTTTGTAAAAATGCTCACCCAAGTGCAATCATCCGATCTATGCCTTTTGCTACCTTGACATTGCTACCTTGACACATTGTTTTGTATCTATCCTCAACCCACTTATTTACAAATTTTGTTTGGCCACTAGTCATTGGATGGTAACTGGTGTTGGGAGTGAGATCAACTCCAGTCAACTTGAAGAGTTCCTACCAAAATAAACTCCAGAACTTTCTGTTCCTTTCACTCACAATATTTTCGGCCATCCAGTGAAGTCCAAACACCTCTCTGAAGAACATGTTAGCCACCTGTGCTTTTGAATAAGTGGCTGCAATAGGAAAGAGATGTGCAAATTTTGTCAACTTGTCAACCACCATGCAGATGCAGTCCTTAACTCGCACCTTGGAAAATTTTATAATAAAACCCATTGATATACTTTCCTGCTTCTAATCTGGGATAGGTAAGGGTTGGAGTAAACCACCTAGAAAGGTATGCTCATTCTTGTTCTGATGGTGAACTGACCATTCTCTAACATACTTCTGGAATTCATTCTTAAGTCCCTTCCACATGAACTCCTGGATTTGCCTGCACGTCTTGAAGAAACCCAGATGTCCAGCTGATGGAGCATCATGAAATATCCTCAAATCTTCTCCTTATGGTGTAAAGAAGGCTTTGAGTAGATTCTTCCCTTATGGAATATGAGATTACCAATCACTACATGCTTGTCATCTTGTGTAGTGCCCTCTGTCAAATCTGCTGCCCACAAATCGTTTGCATACTCCACTGCAGTCCTCTCTTTCCAATCGACTCTATCTCAACTAAAGAACATACATGTGGCCAACACGAAAGTGCATCCACTACTACATTTTTCTTACTTTTAACATAGTCAATGTCAAACTTGTATGCTTGTAACTCAGTGATCCACTTTTTTGTCTATCATTGAGCTCCCTTTTATTCATGAAGTATTTTATATTGTTGTGATCTGTTTTTAGTTATAAATCTGCCCCCTACCAGATATGATCTGAACTTGGCCAATGCACACATGATGGTCAACATCATCCTATCGTAAATGGAGTGGCTTTTCTCTACCCCTTTTGATTTCCTTTTCTCATAAGCTATAGGATGTTTCTCCTACATTAATACTATACCAATTCCTTCTCTTAATGCATCATACAACTACTCAAATGGTTTGGTGAAGTCGGGTAATGTTGAACATGGACAGGAAGGCATCACCTATTTGAAATGTTTGAAATACCTCCGAGCTGATTTAGAGCATTCAAAGGCTCCTTTCTTTGTCAGATCTATAAGTGGTGTTGATGTCTATGGAAAGCCCTTTGCAAAGCTTCTATAAAAGCTACACAAAGCCATGAAACCCTTAAGCTAAGTGAGACTCGTAGGAGTTGGCCATTCCCACAATGGCTTTAATCTTTTCCATCTACACTAGTGATATCATTGAGGTCTAAAAGCTTTGTCATGCCAAATTCACATTTCAATTCTTTGGCATTAAGGGACGTAGTCGGGTAAACTATGATTCGGGAATAACTAGTTGTGTTAGTAAGTGTTAGTTATTGAAGGCATTATGTCGTGGTGGTTGAGTCCCAACGCTCCAAGCATTATATGTAGGCTTGTCATGAAAGGGAAAAGATATCATCATTATCATATCTCTTGACTAGTGTTACATTGGGATGCATTGTCGCATTATGTACTTGAGAAGATATAAAAGGAATGAGCAGTGTGGTTTTTGAACATTTTGTTGCATTTATTTTAGTGTTATGTTTTTCCATTACTTTTGTAGCATGTATTGAAACTAGTTTACTCGTGACAGTAAACATTTGGCACCGTTGCCGACCAAATCTGGGAAGTGACGAAGGTCATGGAATATAGTGGATAAATGGGACTTCTTATTAATGAAAATAACATCAACAACGACAATGGAGTTATAGAGCTCTTTGAAGGGGAACATGCCCTAACCACGAACTTCCACATTTTGTTTTGGGTGACCATTGAGTCAGGGAGTCTGTACAGGAGGAACTCACCAGAGATACCATGTGGGACGCATTGAATGTAAACCCTGTTGTGAATATGTTGTTGCATTAGCTACCCTGTTTATTAGCACAAGCATCCCTCGCTCAGATGGACCAAAGGGAAGAAATCAAGCGGGAACAATGCTGATAGTAGATCTTGCGAAAATTTGCCAAAAATAACCCTTGGGAGGAAGAACACGATGGAACCCAGTGAAGGACCAATCTATGAACTATAAACCCTTGAGAAGGTATAATAAAAAGGAAATTGTAAATTTGTAATGACAAGGTCACATAGTTGACCCGCATTGTATAGAAACATGAATTAATAAAAAGTCTTACTTTTAAACATAATGTTTGTTAGAGAATTGATGCCCAATTTATTGAATAAAGATAGGAATAAGAAGGAAAAATCAGATGCCTTGGAAGCCATGCACGAAGCTCTAACCTTCGCACAACAAGTAGAACTCCGACTGAGGTTAAGGCAAATTGCTGAGGGACAACCAATTGAAGGGTTGCCCAAAGGGGACTACAGAAGTGTCATGGATGGTGATCATGGGGGGGTTATGAGAGGTACAACAACTGAAGGGGAACACTATTGTTTTCCAGAGCACCAGTGTGTAAGTAGTAATAGGGAATTACTTGAGGAAACACAACAAAGGCTAAATTTGATTGGGTAAACAAGAGAACAGTTTATAAACTTATCTTGCACACCTCAGCTAGATGAAACTTGAGGCGGGAGTGAGGTAAGGGAAGCCCGAAGGGAAGGAGAAGAGGCTAGGGAACTCGATGATGTAGGAGCATCTTGGGGTAGTTGGCAATCCTGTATGTTGGTGTAGTTTTGACCTTGGAGTTAGAGGACTAAGTTGAAGAAGGTGATGCTTGGTCACTATTGGGGTAGTTCTTGGTTCTTGTGTTGCTTGAGGAACTCGGTGACTAAAGAAGCTTGGTGATGGTTGTGGTGTTCAGTTGATTATCTAGTTGGTGGAACCTATGCTTGGTGATGCTTGTTGGAGCTCGATGGATGTGCTTTCTCAGCGATGCTTGGCTTGCTCGGTGGTTTGGCTCACCGAATGATGTTCTTGAGTGAATTGATCGACCAACTTGGTGTATTTAATTCATCTTACACATGAGTGTGACCGGATCAATCATGGGATGTGTGTGGACCTATTTGGGGTCTTGGTTATTTTATGTGCATTTAATGCTTGTATGCCGACTATGCCATATTGGGTTTATTTTGGTTTCTAGACGATTCTATTTGTAGTAGGTTGACTTGTGGTCGTGCAAGTATATAAGGAGGGGCTTGGGTAGTATTTAGGTAGTGTCATCTAGTGAGTGGATACATTGATTAGTAGAGATTCAAGGAAGGAATCTAGAGTAATGAATTTGTGAGTAGAGTTAGTAGCTGAGTGAGAGTTTGAGGAACAAGGATATTGCTTGGTGGCTTGTGAGCACAAGTTTAGATCTTGCTTGGGGTTTCTACTAGATTATTGTTACAAATCTGAGCTAACTATGGTTTGGGTTGGATCTTAAGGTCTTGCAAAACTATTACTTGCTTTGTATTTGGCCGCAACTAGGAAGGTCTTACAACCCAACACATTGCATGTAATTAGTTGTTTATGAATAAAGAAGTTGAGTTTGGTATCAAATCTTGTTTCTTGTGTTGTGTTTCCATAGTTTGGTTATTGCTGGGGTCTTGGACATCCTTGGGGATTCTCTGGGCCATGCACTGCATTAGGAGGTATTAGAGTGAAGGTTAATCTAGTGGGTAATTGTTGGAGCATGGTTATAGAGATTTTGTGCGATTTGGTTTGCAGATTCATGTCCCTGGACTTGTGAGACCTTTCTTGTTGTTCTTGCGAGGTGTCAGGTTGCGATCTAACTTAGTAGCAAGTTGGGTTTTTCACAAGGTGCTTCGATTTGGATTTGTTGTAGAGGGTTTATGAAGATCTTGAACGATGCTTCCGAGAAGATTAGACCCTAGGGTGATTGTAGATCTCTGTGATTGTGTGGAGACTAAAATTTCAAAGAAGGTCAAATTAGACTTCAGATCTGAGATGGAATTGATGAAGAATGATATGGTCGTTGAGATCATGAGAGCTATAGTAGGTGTACTGGGGAATGTAGGTACGGAAAATGGTCATGAGGAAGCTGTTGAAGACTTTGAGATTGCTAGATCTAGTTGTGAGGATAAAACCTATCACGTGGAAAGATATGTGGAAGACAGAACTTGTCGGTGAGATAGACTTGAAGCTCGGTTGAAGCTAAAGGATAAGATGGATGTTTCTAATTTCTCAAGTACTTTGAATCTTGAAGACTTGATTGATTGGATTGGTGAGTTGGAAGACTACTTTGAGTTAGAGGATATTGGAGATCCATACAGAGTGAGGTTTGCACAAACTACGTTGAAAGGACATGCTGCTTTGTGGTGGAAAGAATTGCAGCAAGATAGAGAAGAGGAAGGGGAAATGAAGATTACTAGGTGGAGATTGACGGTGACCAAACAGAAGGCTAAGTTCATTCTTGCTGATTATGAGCTTGAATTGTTTAAGAGGTTGCATAATTTGAATGAAAAGGATACATCTATGAAAGATTATACCGAGGAGTTCTACAAAGTTAACAATTGGGTTTGGGCATAGAGAACTTTCTAAGAGAAAGATGGCTAGATATGTTAATGGTCTAAGATTCAATATTCAGGATGAGATTGGTATGCTGAAGATTGATTCAATTGAGGATGTTTATCAGTGTGCCCTGAAGGCAGAAGATAAGTTGATGAGAAGACATCAAGGTAGTTCTCAAGGGAAGGAGAAGCAGATCACTCGGTGAAGGATAAACAGACTGTTGAGGATGAAACAAAACTTGTTGAGCAGAGGAAGAGAATAGGTAGAGGTAGATTTAAGGGTACTTGTTTTCGTTGTGGGGAAGGACACAAAGCTTTTGAATGTTCCTAAAAGGTTGGTGATTAAAGAACTGTTGCGGTGAATGAGGATGACGAGCTAGTGAATGTGCCTAAGGAAGAGGATAACTTGTTTGTTCGCTGAGTGTTGCTTGGTAAGATGGAGGAACCTTGTTAGGAGGAGTTTGTTCAGGACTCGTAAGTCTGTTAGTAAATGCTGGAATGCGATTGTAGATGGTGGTAGTATTGATGATCTTGTTGTTGAGGAGATGGTTTAGAAGCTTGGTTTGAAAAGAGTGAGATGTCCTTGTCCTTATAGGATTGGTTGGTTACAAGATGAACATGCTTTGGAAGTGAGGGAGTAGTGTCTTGTTGATTTTCAAATTGGATAGTATGTTGATCAAGTGTTGTGTGATATTGTCAACATGAGTAGCTGTCACATACTACTTGGTAGATCTTGGTAGTATGATTGCAGAGTTGTGCATGATTGTGTCAAGAATGTGTTTATTGTTAAGAAGGGTCGCAAGAAGTTTTCACTGATTCCTTTGAAGGATTTAGAACTTGGTAGGAGGAACCTGAGTTTCAATAGGCGAGTTGAGTTCAAGAATATTGAAGGGGTTAGAGATTAGCATGGGAAATAGACCTATGGTACACCAAGAAAGGATGTGAAAAGATAGAGTAATAAGTTTGCCTCAAAATCACTACTCATGAAACATGGGTCAATGAGTTTGACTCAAAATCACACAGTTAAATCCTGATAGCAATATCACAATTTGACTTGCTGTGGAAATTATCTCCTACTTATCAGTTGATGAGCTTAAGGGGCTTTCTAATGAATGGTTCATAAGGCACAACACTTGGTGAAGTTTTTGCAAATGGGGTGGCAAGCTTTGGGTTTAACCATGGAGGATACTCCGTAGTTAAGCGTGCTCGGGCTGGAGTAGTTCTAGGATGGGTGACCTCCTGGGAAGTCCCGGTGCTTCACCCCTGTGAGCATCACCTAGATCCAATGAGTGCTAAGTGTTCCATTTATTCTCATGAGAGATGGATTCATGTTGAATCACTACTCATGAAACATGGGTTAATGAGTTTGACTCAAAATCACACAGTTAAATCTTGATAACAATATCACAACTTGACTTGCTGTGGAAGTTATCTCCTACTTATCAATTGATGAGCTTAATGGGCTTTCTAATGAATGGTTCTTAAGGCACAACACTTGGTGAAGGTTTTGCAAATGGGTTGCAAGCTTTGGGTTTAACCATGGAGGAAACTCCGTAGTTAAGCGCACTCAGGCTAGAGTAGTACTGGGATGGGTAACCTCCCGAGAAGTCCCAGTGCTTCACCCCTATGAGCATCACCTAGATCCAATGAGTGCTAAGTGTTCCATTTATTCTCATGAGAGATGGATTCATGTTGAATCACTACTCGTTAAACATGGGTCAATGAGTTTGACTCAAAATCACACAGTTAAATCTTGATAGCAATATCACAATTTGACTTGCTCTGGAAATTATCTCCTACTTATCAGAGTAATAAGTTGTCTGTTGGTGGAAAGGAGTTGCAAAAGTGGAACAAAGGGAAGAGTGTACAAGTTGATAACTTGGAGGACATGTGTGTGAACCAATTCAGGATTTATGTGTTGAATCATGGAAGATGTTCTTCTGGCTACTAAGAACATGTTTTTGCACCTAGGGTGTCTAATGCAAGAGCATCCTGGGGTAATTGGTAATCCTGTATATTGGAGTGGTTTTAAACTTGGAGTTAGAGGACCCGGTTGAAGAAGGTGATGCTTGGTCACTATTGGGGTAGTTCTCGATTCTTGTGTTGCTTGAGGAATTTAATAATTGACAGGTCTTGTTGATGGTTGTGTTTCTTGGTCGATGATTTTCTCGATGGAACCTATGCTCGGTGATGCTTGTGGGAGCTTGGTGGACATGCTTGTGCATTGATGCTTTGCTTGCTCGGTGGTTGCTAGCGACACTCAGTGGTTTGGCTCATTGAATGATGTTCTTGAGAGATTGGATCATCTGACTTGGTGCATTTAGTTTGTGTTGTGCATGATCATGATGTGGATCGATCTTGGGATGTGTGAGGATCTATTTGGGGTCTTGGTTATATTATGTGCATTTAATGCTTGTTGTAAGTCGTCTATGGCATATTGGATTTATTTGGGTTTCTAGATGATTCTATTTGCAACAGACTTGACTTATGGTCATGCATGTATATAAGGAGGGGCTTGGGTAGTATTTAGGTAGTGGAGTCCAGTGAGTGGATGCATTGGATAGCAAAGATTCAAGGAGAGAATCTAGAGTTGCGAATTTGTGAGCATGTAATGTCCCTTATCTAGACATTAATTTATAAACCTAACTTTGAATATATTTTTTTTCCCTTTTTCCAAGATAGTACTTTATCAAGTTTTTATTCTCTCTATATATATTCAATAGTAAGAGTCACGTCTTTTCATAATATAAAAAATTATATTAATTATATAATTGAATTAACAATTATACATATTATATCAATATATAGGTTTAATTATACATTACATATATTATATCTATATTAATGATATTATCATTCTTAATAGTGATATAAGTATTATTTATTTTATTAATTTTAATACATTATAGTATTAAAATAGTTGATATATATAGTTATTTATTGTTTATATTTATTATCATATGTATTATAGAGCTTAAATGGAATAGTATATATTAATTATCTATAATTGATTATATTTATAATTATATTTTATGTTTTATTTTAATATTTAGTTTTGTTAGTGATACTACTTAGTAATATTTTCTTATAATATTTATTAAAAATGGGGACATGACAAGTTCGCCCCTCTTGATTTTGCCTGACCTCAAACAATAAATATGACCCTAATTGACTCATAGCTTAGATTCCTTGGCTTCCCTGCTTACATATTAAATATCTGAAAAAGTATACATGTTAGTATATGATGGTCTTATGCAAGAATATATGAATGAAGACACAAAGTAGACACATTAATGCATGAAGACGCGATGTAAACACAAGGTAGACATACGAATGCATGAAGACACGAAGCAAACACATTGATGCATGAAGACACGATGTAGACACATAGTATACATGTTAGAATCTTGCTTACAAATTGAAATAAGAAAAGGTAAGGAAATGCTTTACCTCTTTGATCGTGAATGTCATGCTCCTTTCTCCTGTCTCAAAATAAAAAATTCTTGAAGATGCATATTTTTAACAACTTTTCTATAGCTAGTAATATAATAGGGTGTATAATTCCATAGTGGATGGTAGATTTACTACTACTCGAGTTTGGACGCGCTCAGCTTGGGGCTCCCTCAGATTTTTATCCATATTGGGATTCTCTTGCCCCAACGTGACCGCTTTACTCCTCCCCCTATGCACACTCTCTACCCACTAGGAACATGTTTAATTTTGATGTGGATGGTAGATTTATTGCTTCTCGAGGTTGGACACACTCAGCTTGGTGCTCCCTCAGATCTTTATCCATATTGGGACTTTTTTGCCCCAACACGACAGATTTACTCCTCCCCCTGTGTACACTCCCTATCCATCATGAACTTAAGCACAAAGATTTTTAGTAATGTCCCTTTCTGAGACCTTTTATAATTCCAAATTTTTCTTTCCTTGAGTTTGTAACTTATAACTTTTCATGCCAATTTTTTAGTATCATATCTACTTGAGATCTCCCTTTAATTTGATCCTGAAATAATAATTTGACCTTACAATGAAAATCTAAATACATTAAATAAGGAATCTCATAAAGGTCATCTTAAAATCCGAAAATAAATAAATTAAAAGATGATATCACTGTAATGTCTTTGCTTACAATATACTTAGGTTTTTTAGCTTGAGTATAATAATTCCATCTTAAATTGAGAGAAAAATACTGAAAAATATAATTTTATAATGAAATAAAACATTTAATAGAATCAAATCTCAAAGAAATGACTTCTCTTTTTTGAGTTTGTATTATGTTTCTCCTTCATTTTGATCAGCGCATGGCCCTTGATGTAATGTGAAATGGGCCTCTTCCAAACTTGTCCTAAAATAACATCAAAAAATGATGGCGTGAATTAACAACAATGGCCAAATTGGCCCCTTCATTTTGTGATCTATGTTACAGAACATGGGCACCCATGTTAATACCATATTACTAGCTCCATGTGTCGCCACAAGTAAATTGAGTCTCAATTAATCTTATAGTGTCCCCTGCCAAAATGCAGATTCATTGACATTCTATAATTTGGCCAAGTCGGGTTCCTGTGACTTTTAGAAGAACCCATTTCAAGTTGTGTGGTCTGCTTTTGGCATAGAATGTTGACATTAAAACATGTGAAATTTGATGATTGATGGTTGTTTATTGTCGCAGAAAACATTGATTCCACCATGAAACTACATAGGACACCAGCAGTTTTTGTATTATATGAGTCACTTGTTCTTCGGCTGATGGAGCGGTTCTAATTCTACTTGATCATGATTGCATCCGTAATCTCATGATGAAAAAGGCTCTCATGGCATCGTCATCTTTGTCAAAGCCACAAATTATTCACTTAGTTTACTGGAAAATGTGGATGCTTATGCCGATTAAGCTTAGAATGCCAAAATTATCATTTACAGTAATGCCTGTTGCTCAACCCGTTTCTCCTCTTTACTGCTCTGCATCATCTCGCTATCACATCAGTACTGTTAATCCTCCTTTAATCACTGTATGGATACCAATGTTTAATATTGATAATATTGTTCCTGACTTTATTGCTGCTTATCTCCTCTGTCCCAATTACTCTCTTCTAAAATTTGAGTTTTATTTGTTTGATTAAGCGCACAAGATTATATTGACAAGATTATAACCCAACGTGGTTTGGGTTTCTCATTCCCATCTACATTCTCCTTGATATGCTTTTCGATCAAAAGGGTGGAAATTTTATCCTTTGTGAATATTGTAACTAATGATGGAAATAAAAATGGTACGTTGTCTTGTATTTTGTTTGGATGCCTCCCTGTCACTTGTACAGGAAATGAGCTATATTTGACTGTACTGATGAATCAATAGTTTGTATGCTGGTCATATGTGCAGTAATTCAATTGTGATCTGTTGAGCTATCTGCCATCAATTATGCCAAATGATTCGTCTCTTCTCTATATCTTTGTGTCATTAACTATGCCCAAAAAAATTGGATAATGACCCTTGTCTATCACTACCTAATCTTTTCAATTGTTGTTCATTTCTTTCTTTGATGATCTGCTTCCAAAATACTGAAGGATATGGCAGTATGTGAGGAAAAAATGAAATCTTAATTTATTTTTGTAGTATCCTAGTCTTGACTTTTGTGGGATTTCAAAGAGATCGATTTTACAACTCAAGCATTGAATGCTTCACAGATGTACATCTTTCTTAGAAGTGTCATTTGAATTAAAAATATTGTTGGCCCAACAAGCTTTCTCTACATTCTGAGTGTAATGATTCAGTAAAATTTATTATCATATTTCTTTTTCTAAAAGATTAATTTTCCCTTATCCAATAGGTTGGCAAGATCATTGCTCTGATACTATTGTAATGTCCCTTATCTGGACATTAGGTTATAAACCTAACTTTGCATATATTATTTTTTCCTTTTTAAGAGATAGTGCTTGATCAAGTTTTTATTCTTTTTATATATATTCAATAGTAAGAGTCATGTCTTTCCATAATATAAAAAATTATATTATTAATATAATTAAATTAACAATTATATATATTATATCAATATATAGGTTGAATTATACATTACATATATTATATCTATATTAATGATATTATCCTTCTTAATAGTGATATAATGATTACTTATTTTATTAATTTTAATACATTATAGTATTAAAATAGTTGATATATATAGTTATTTATTATTTATATTTATTATCATATATATTATGGAGCTTATATAGAATAGTGTATATTAATTATCTATAATTGATTATAATTATAATTATATTTTATGGTATATTTAATATTTAGTTTTGTTAGTGATATTACTTAGTAATATATTCTTATAATATTTATTAAAAATGGGGACATAACAGAGCAGAGCTAGTAGCTCAGTGAGGGCTTGGGAAACAAGGAGATTGCTTGGTGGCTTGCAAGCACAAGTTTAGATCTTGCTTGGGGTTTCTACTAGATTGTTGTTACAGATATGGGCTAGCTAGGGTTGGGCTGGATCTTGAGGTCGTGCAGAATGATTACTTGCTATGTATTTAGCCATAATCGGGAAGGCCTTATACCTTGACACTTTGCATGTAATAAATTGTTTATGAATAAAGAAATTGAGTTTGATATCAGATTTTGTTTCTTGTGTTGTGTTTCCGTTGTGTGGTTGTTGCTAGGGGCTTGGACATCTCCTTTGGGGATTCTCCGAGCCTTGTACTACATCAGTTGAGGACACTGGGGCAAGGAGTGTCAGAGGGATGCCACACAGTGGTTAAAGTAACTTGTCGAGATCCAACCTAACCAGTTCAGAAACAAAACCAATGGAAGGCAACAATAGTCAAAATAACCAGTTAGGCTCCAATGAAACCAGTTCATGACAAACAATCGGAGGAAATATAAACATGTCTCAAATACATAAACTACTAAAGTTCACTGGCGACAGGAAGGAGGATCCCATGAGGCACAAGTGGACCTGTGAAACTACTCGGATGGAAAATGGAGTTATTGATAAAGATGAGTGTGTCCAATAGTTCCCAACGACCCTAAGAGGAGTTGTCATTGATTGGTACTCTGATATGGACAAGTGGAACATAATTTTATTTCAAATGCATATGTTAGTTTAATGATTAACTTATCACTCTTGCTTATATATAAACAAATGAGGAATGAATTCCTGGTAAAATTTAGATTGCTTTAGGTTGACAATGAAATAGTCACAGAAATATATAGCTCAAACAAAGGAAAGAAAGAGACGATAAAGAGCATATAATCAAAGGCTTAAGGAATTGCTTGGGAGAATGGCAACTTAGCCAACCGATGAATTAAAGAAGAGGTGGTTTGTTGAGGGATTAAATGACTTCCTCTGGAAGAATATGTAAATAGTGTCGCCTACGTCGTATGCAGATGCTTACAAAAGACCCATGAACCTCGAGAGTGAAGATAAGATATCAAAGAAAAGAAAAGAAGCAAGTACTCATCCAAAAGTGATGAATCATCTCAAGAGCAACAATGAAGAACAATCCAATAAGAAGGTGCAAGCCCTCCAGAAAGATATGGAATGGATGATGAGGGAACTTATAATGATGAAGGGGAGCACAGGACAAAGTGATGAAGGAGAGTGGGCACACAAAGGGGTCATGCACAAAGAATTTTCTTTGTGACATCTGTTGAGGGATGGGTCATTCTGCTAAGGAATGCCCATACAATATGAAGATGAGGAGCCAACATGCACTCTTCACCTAGGAGCAACTGTCTACCTCAGGGGTAGCTAATCCTAACCAACAGACAAATAATGAACCACTTGGTAGATTCCGAAACAACTAAATACAATATGACTTGAAGGGATGGTCGATGATCTAGTGTTGGGCATGCAAATAGCGGGGCCATTTTGCTCGAGACTTCGAAAAAGGCAACACACCACAAAAGTTGTGTTGATGGTGCAGCCCTAGAGATCATGAAGATGCTAACTGTATGAAACCTATTGTGAACCTTCTCAACTTCTCAACATTGAAGAGGAAAAGGTACTTTCCGTCATCCAAATCCAAGTGAAATAAATGGCGTATCTTGATCCCCATACCGAGGAGTAGAGGGCACAAGGGGCAAAGGAAGAAATAGAGAAAGCCGTGAAAGTAAGAAAGGATACGCATGAGGCAACGAGCACTTTCAGGCAGACGAAAGTAGAAAAAATAGACAAATGGAGGTATTGATCAAAATTCAAGACCTCCATACCATGGCTCAACTGAGGATGACATTATTAAATGCTTGCTTGCATAGCCTAGCACCACTCCTCAATGTAGCGTCATGCAATAGATGTATGTGCTAGGTGGGTTGGGAATTGACCCTATGCTATTGGTGGTGAATAAGGGTTGTCACCCAACAATTGTCAAAATGGGTATTTTGGGTCTTACGACAAGTCAAGGGTAAATGTCCTTCCAAAAGAGACATGGAAGAATTTCAGGAAGTCTACCCTATGGCCCCCAAACTTCAATCTATTGGGTGCAGACGAATAGGGAATAAACCCGTCAGAATACTAATGGCCCAACAAATTACGATTAGAACGCAACTGTTCATGTTGGACTTTGTCATGATCCTAATTAAAAAGAAAGGATATGTTGTCATTCTGGGTAGGAGATGGCTAGTGACAACAAAAGTAAATCATAATTTGAAGAAGAATACCCTCTCCATGGAAAGTGGCAGAAGAAAGTTTGTCATTGACCTCCGTACACAGATGGTAAGCGAAGAAATTGCATCATCTTTAGAGTTTGAGTCCGATGGAGAGCATGGTGGAATGGATGAGGGTAGGAACTGAATGGAACCCAATGAGGAAGTTGTACTAGAACTCGAGGAATGTTCAGAGGATGATGTAAGTTCGATGAAGAGACTCTTCCATTGGCAGATGGAAGACTATGAGCTCTTTTCACAGTTACATGTTGGGGGTGGAAGAGATAGAATAATGGTTAGAGAAGGATGTGTTTGCGCTAGAGTATGGGGAATACATGGAAGGAGAGGCCCGTGTGAATAAAAGCCCACCTCACAAATTTGACACGGAAGGACCAATCAAGAACGAGGAAAACCCGAACAACATATTAGTTGGGGACAATTGGGATGTAGTGTTGAAAGATACAATGTTTAAAATATTCATGGAATATAAGGACGAGTTTGCGTGGACCTACAAGGACCTTAATTGTGTACCACCAGAGTTGTGCATGCATTGTATTCCCTTGAGACCTGGAGTTATACGTATACGAAAAAGACCGTACAAGATGAAACAAAAATTATATAGCCAGGGTAGATGAAGAAATTCAATGCATGCTTGAAGCAGGGATCATCTTTCCCCATTCCTTTTATCGATACAATACTTGGGGAAGTTGTCGAACATGAGATGTATTCGTTCATGGATGAAGTCTCTGGATATAACTAGATATTAATTGCAGAGGAAGATAAGTTAAAAACCAATTTCGTGGGGGAGGACTCCGGGTTGTATGCATATAACCAAATGCCCTTCGGTCTATGCAACGCACTCATAATGTTTCAAAAAATAATTCTTCACATTTTTGATAAAATGTTGGTGGGGAACTTTTGAGCTTTCCTTGATGATTGGTCTATCTTCAGTCGGTAAGACACACACTTGGTAGAACTAGGAGAATGTATAAGGTGCCAAAGGGTAAGGTTAGCACACAACTGAAGAAATACAGATTGATGGTTCCAAAGGGAAAACTCTTAGGTCAGATTGTATAGAAGACATGATTAAAGACTGACTTTGACAATGTATGGGTAATGGTTGAGATGGAGATCCCTATTGACACCAGCTATTACTAGGGGCACATCGACTTTTACGAGCCTCAGACTCGGCTCAGATTCGGCTAGGCCCAAATCCGACTTGGATTTGGCGGTCAGACTCGGCATGGACTCGACAATTTAAAACCCATCTATTTCGTTAGTAGACTATTGTGGAGAGCCAAGGACTATAACACGATGGAGCGAGAAGCCCTCATAATGGTTTACATTGTGCAAAAGTTTAGGTACTATCTGTTGGCAACACCGTTAACATTTAACGTAGACCACTAGGCACTGATGTACTTGGAGAATGAATGAATCATATAGGGGATGGTGAGCAAATGGTTGCTGCTACTTAAAGATTTTACCTTCACCATTATTGTGTGGTATGGGAGGAGGCACGTCATCACAAATCAACTCTTACAGATCAAGTGAGGAGAGCCGCTAGAAGGAATTAACGATGACTTCTCAGACGCACACCTATTTCATATTTCTATTCTTCCAAAGTGGTATAAAAGCATTGGAGGATATATGTCAATTTCATAGTTTCCAAGAGAGATATCACTGGGTAAGCGACAGAAGCTAGTACTGAGAAGTAGAATGTTTCAATTAATTAATGAGTCTTGTATAAAATGGGTGTGGACCAAGTATTGAGAAGGTGTGTTATGGAGGAAAAGTGCAAAGTGTCTCAAGAGAAGCTCATTAAGGTCTGATAGGGGGGCATATGCGACCTAATATGACAACACAAAAAATACTCCTAAAAAGAGCTATCATGTCCTACCCTATACAATGATGCCAGCGAATAGGTGGTGAGTTGCAATACTTGTTAGCCAACAGGGAAACCCTTGAAAAGAGATTTTATGCATCTCAATCCATCACAAGCACAAGAATTGTTTGAGGGTTGGGGTTAGACTTCGTGGCACCTCTAAAGACTAGTAGGGCTTGAAGATGTCGGTATGTTGTGGTAGCAATCAAATATTCGACAATGAGGGTGGAGGCATGGGCATTGCTGGATAACCCAGTCATTAGTACGAAAAAGTTCATTTATGAGAAAATCATTATAGGATACGGTATCCCTATCTAGTTGACTAATGATAGGGGAGGTCACTTCGTCAACCATGTCATTTTACCACTCATAATATAATTTTATAATTTTCCATTCCTTTTCAAGTTTATACTACCCATGAGCCAATGGCCAAGAAGAGGCAACAAACAAGATCCCAGTGTTAATAATATACAAATCGTGCAGGGTAGACCAAGCCGACTGGAAGGAAAACCTACTATCAGCACTATGGGCATACCGCACAACCTACAAAGTAACAAGAGGACAAAATCCCTTCTAGTAGATGTTCGGATTGGAAGTTGTAGTCTCGAAAAAATTTATGGTTGCCAGCCTCTAGATAGCGATTGAAAATAGGTTTGGAGACATGGAAACACTTTGGGAAAGTTTAAAATAAATTGGACGAATGGAGATTGATGGTGCAATGGGCCACTGAGGTAGCACAACAAAGACGCAAGGCATGACACGATAAGCATCTTAAATGTGTTTAGTTTACCCCAAGCCAACTGGTACTAAAAAACAATGATAGAAACGAGATCAAACCTAGGAAGTTTAAGGTAAAGTGGTTGAGTTTATTTCACGTGTGAGTAGGTGAAAATGGCTTTGTCAAGTTATGGACATTAGACGGGGAAAAGATGTCAGAAGCCATGAATGGATCAAAGTTAAAACCCTACCGGGAATGACAAGTAGGGCGAATAGGTTTGAGGGCCACTATAAGAAATATATTAGGAAATTAAAAATATATATATAAGGAAACCACCGTATTGTGCAGTAAGTGAATAAACGAAAATGAAGGTGAATGCAAGGGACTACCATATGATGAAGGAAGGAGAAAGTTTGGCATATGGGAATAACTTTTTGTCGGAGACTATGATACATTGAATGGCAAGAAGGTTGACTCAAAGGCATCGTATGGTAGAAAGGAAAACTCATCTGAGGGCTTGAACACTTGCATCGTACAAAATACAAGGAAGCACTATAGCGTGATCCGGGACTACATCTCTGTACTAAGTAGTATGGGCAAAGACACACTGTACGAAGGGACACAATTTCATCGTATGCTAAGAAAACATAAGGGTCAACACAATAACTCTATATGATGCGAAGGCTGCACAAACCATCATACAACGAGTGAGAATTTAGAAAAATATTAGCAGCGCACGGTGATGAGAAAGGACCATCCATGACATGACAAAGGCACAATATGGTGAAGAATGAAAGCTTAGGCAACTGTTTGTGATGAAATGTAAATAACATGTAAAATGATTGTATGATGTGGTCTTGGTGCCACGAAAAATTAGAAGAAAAGTATTAAATAACACAGGCTAAGGAGTATTCAAGTGCGCCATATAAAGATTCAAGTTGGTTGGTATTTGGAGAAGTAGAACTACCGAGGGAAACATAAGCTACGAGAAACACTTAAAGGAAGGATGCAACAAATATACAGACATGGTTGCCACATTGTGCTTGTTAGGGAGAAGCCGTAGGTATGCATAGACAAGGATACAAGTCATACAACAAAGGGAAAAGGTTAAGTGTAGCTGAAGGCAGAGGTTTGGGGCAGAGGTGAAGATTGGAAGTCATACACATACCAAAGGAGGATCAATCACACAAACCCTAATAGTTTTCATTCGCATATAAACGATAAAGAAAGAAACAATCATTATGGATTCAATAGCGAAGCACAATTGGAAGACTAAGTTGCAGGCAAGTGGCTTAGGTTCAAGTAGTGGAATGACAGAATGCACAGGTTCTACTTTTTGGTGTTTGAGTTGCATGGAGCATTGATTCCGAAAAGAAGAAAGTCAGATCAAAAGTAGTAATGGCATATGCAGTGACTTCCATGGATTACATGACACCGCAAACCATATAGTTTGAAGGTTTGAATGGGTTAGAGTGTAGGAAATGGTGGCATGAGATGCCAAAGAACGATCCTATCAAAGCTAGTTTGAAGAGAGCGTAGGTGTAGTGGGCAATTCAAATGCCTGTTTTTTGTATTAAGGACTTTGAGTGGCCCTTACGTGCAATGATTGTGACGTATGACAGGCACTCAAAAATCAACAGTCTCCTACCTTGGTTGTGACGTCCATATTTCATTCACAACCTTGGAATTTACAAGGATATTTGACATATATTGAGAAAGGGGCACATCTAAAGGTGAAGAAAATGAGTCCAAATGCAAAAGACTTTCACACACGACTGTTGTGTAGGGACACCTTGTCAGAGGCAAAAAATGATCCTCTCAGGAAGTCTTCAAAAAGAAAAGGGATAAAGAAGTACGTCCTCAGAGAAGGGCCATGGCGATGCCTCATGGATGTGGTCAAGAGCAGGCTCATAGGATCAAGCTGTGCTTCTGATATTTCCTTTCCACATATAGGATTGATGAATGACTTAATAGGGGCTGTGTATGATTGGGCATGATTGTTTTCTGAGCACATGTATGAATTTATGACCCTACAACACAACCTTCTACATGCCACATTACACCATTAGATTGTTTTTAGATGCCACACTTTCATAGATTCCACTAGACATTTTGACTAGGGAGGTGAAACTAGGATCCTTGGCACTTGGCAAGCCTCCCATCATGCGGTGGTGCCACTGAGACACACTTGGGTGACTGAAGGCAGCCGTAGGGCAAAAGTGGTGTAGACAGGAGGTAGACTCAAAATCCGACCATTGAAACACAAACAGTGGATGCTGAGCCACATCAGATAGTGAGAGTGCCATAGATGAGGGGGATAACACTAAGGTAGACAAAGAGGATGAGGTAGAAGTAGTTATTGAGACTCCGATATCATTTGCAAACCCTGTGTTGCCTAGTAAGACACACTTTACCCTCACTACTAGCACTGCTCCTATTGATATGATTGCGACTATAGTGATGGAAGAGAGATCCCCCGTGGTGATACTTAGGACGACCCAAATGGCAGTAGTTATAGTTTTTGTGGGAGAGGGAGTCACGGAGTCTGTCTTTATTACCTAGAGTTGTGCCCATAGAAGTCAAGGTCATCGAGATTCCTGGGATAGAGGGAAGCAAACCACATGAGCCACAAGTCAGATTAGAGGTGATGGAGTTGGATGCTATGATGACAATTGATGCCGCGTTGTTGGTTAAGCCACTTAGGAATAGTTCCATAGTGTGGTTGAGCTAGTAGGAGAGAGTTCTACAGGATTGGTACCCAATAAAGACGTCTGGTGGAGGAATGTTTAAGCTACTTTTGCATCGGTTCAAGATCACACCTGTCTCACAAGTGTCGTCTATTCAGTCGCCCTTGAGAGAGGTATCTTCATAGGTCATGGAGTTGGATGGTGCAAGAGGAGAGGAAGCCAGGAGTTGATACAATGGTCGAATAGTGTCATATTTGGGATATGGATAAGGAATTTCCTGGGGCAGGGCCTTAGCATACTATAGTAGAGACGAAATGGGAGCAACCAGCTATCAAGCCACCAAGAGAGACACCCAGTGAAGATGTAGTCATACTAAGCCAACATGGTGGCTAGAGGTTGTTTGGTAGTGGTCTCTACACACACTAGAGTCATAGAGGATGCTGTCAGCGAGCTAAGACATGTTTGTCATTTATGCGAGTCGGATGTCTCACTACCTTCAACACTTGTTTTGAGGCACGTGGATGGCTAATGACAAAGACCCTAGAGATGATGCAAGAGTGGACTGCTAAGTTGTTAGTGGTTGAGAGAAGAGTTCAGAGCCTTACCCCCGAGGTAGCAAATGTCTACTAGGAACAGTGAGGCAAATAGGATAGCAATGGAATGATCTCGGGAGGAGATGCCTACCTGACTAGCCACCTAATAGTTGGGTTGGGAGAGAAAGAGAGAGCAATGCTCATGATGTATTTGGAGACAACTACATGTTGGAGACACAGTTGGCAGAGGTTTGAAAGGAGTGTGAAGGGAAGGAGGCCGAGCTCAAGGATATTATAGTAATGTTGAAAGAGTCTGTAGAGGCAGAGATGCAAGTAGAACGAGATTCAAACATGTAGACTTTGTAGGTGTACTACTAGTTTCAGGCAAAGTCGAACTCTTTAGTATCTCAGCTAGCTCTAGGGACGATCCCTCAACGCACTTCAGCTTCCTCTTAGTTTGTCTTCTCTTATGTATATAGTGCAAAACATTGCCTCCATTTTGTCCTTTTGTTAGGAGATGACTTTCTTTTTTTGGGGGGGGGGGATGATTGTGGTCGGGTAAATTGTTTTTGGGAATAACTAATTATGTGTTAGGAAGTGTATGTTATCGAAGGCGTTATGTCGCGACGATTGAGTCACAACCCTTCGGGCATTATATTTAGGCCTATCATGAACGTCAAAAAAATCATCATTATCATATCTCTTGTCTGGTGTTACATCTAGATGCATTGTCACATTATTTACTTGAGAAGATATTAATGGAATGAGCAGTGTGGTCTCCTAAAGATTGTGTTGCATTTATTTTTGTGTTCTTTTCCATTACTCCTATAACATGTATTTAAACTAGTTTATCCCTGACGGTAAACAAAGGACTCACTCTCTAAAATTCTCTAGATTTCCTCTAAATGTTGCAAATAATTCTCCTAGGTTTTGCTGAAAATCAAAATAGAATCCAAGAAAATGAACAAAAAAATTTTGTTACTATTTCTTGAACAGTTGACTCGTGCAACTTTGGCATACTCACCACTAAACAATGAACTTAGGAGATGAAGCCAATCTGAAAAATATTCTTGTAGATGATTGGAATCTAGTTCTGAAGGCAGCAGCGTTCAAAATATTTATGGAGTACAATGATGTCTTTGCTTGGATGTATAAAAATTTAAAAGGAGTGCCACCAGAATTATGTGTCCACTGGATACTGTTGATGGCAGATGCAGTACCCGTATGGAACCGGCCGTACCAGATGAACAAAAATAATGCCGCATGGGTCATGGATGAGATTGGTCGGATGCTGGAAGTAGGTATTATTTTTAGAGTGCAAACGAGTGAGTGGGTATCACCAATTGTGATATCTTTGAAAAAGGACACCACATAGATAAGAATATTGTTGATGTGAGTTTTTGTACCACTACATAACATATTAGCAATTGAATATCTGATACGGAGTATCAAACATACAATTCCTCTCTTGAAAAGTCAATGCTCATGGGATATGAGAATAACTCCAATGTTCCTTACACTCGTGGATGCTCGCTCAGTTTTATTGATGTGATTTGCTGGTAATCACGTAGGCGGGCTTACGCTATTCATTCGAGGATGACTTGGGTTTTTGGTGAGATGGTGATGGTGATTTGGTGTGGATGCTAGATGATGTTGATGGTGACATTGATGGTGGTGGATGTAGCGCCAGATAATGTCGATTGCGCGAGGAGGCAATAATGCTTCTAATGACTTCTACCTTCCTAACTTTCTTAGAGTGAAAATCGACTAATCGCTATTCTACTCCTCCTATGAATGGAAAGAGTAGTAAATGGATGGGGATTGAATCTAATGCAAGCTTACCAACGACTCCACCTCCATAGATGTAGTGATTCAAAGGAAAAGAGAACTAGTTTACCACACAAGGCTCCCTAACTAGCAGTTAAGATGCTAGTGGCCTAGTTATAGATCCCTATCAAACATTCACTAACATCACCATACAATTAGCCATCTACTTCTACCCTAACAATATGAAATGAAATCCTACTTTAATTTGAGAGATGAGAAGAACCATGCAATACACCAAAATGATCATGTATATCGTCCATGCAAGCCATAACAATGAATAGAGAACAATTTTGATAGTATTATGGCAACAATTCTCCAACATAACTCTCTCACAAGTGAGAGCAAAATGGCCTTATATAGAGGCCAAAATTACAACTGACGATAGAGATCAAAAGCAAAATCAACTATCCAGATTGGATCCTAGAAACCCTAATTAGGGTTGCTATGCTATCGGCCAATGAGAAGATGCCACCTCATCAATGGACCAATGAAAAAAGTGAAAAAGTGGCAACCAATGAGAAGGCACCAAAATGGTGGTCAATCAGAATTAGACACTTGTCCTATTCTAGAAGAAAGAGAAATTGCCACTTGGGTTTACATCAAATGACCTTCTAATATAACTCTCCCTTTTTCTTTCATTCTTTTAGCTAAGGCAATGAACTTAGCTAGCCTTTCGTTGACTTCTTCCATGGGAGGACAAGGTGTGTGCTTTATCTTGAGTTTTGCCGATTTCATCACACTGTTTGCTGCTTGTAGTGTCTTCTCATGATCCTTCTCATACTCTTTTGCGAATTTAATAAAAGCATTTAGGGAGGAAAGGGTGTTCAAATGTTTCTTCTTGATAGCAACGTTTCCTAACTCATCCAATCTTGATCCAAGTCTTGTCTCATTAATATCCTCTTCTCTGGTGTCTTCAAAATCAAGCGCCACCCCAACATCGCTCATCATGGTTGAAAGAGAAGTGTTGACATTTGGGCTGTGCTGTGCAACTACCTTCTGTATATCTTTTTTGCTAAGGGGGATTGTCTTTCCTTTAGTCTGTCCTTTATCTGAAGCATATTTACTATACCGACATTGGTATCGGTTATTCGCCTCATTTTTGAAAAGAAAGTTGTTTTGGGCATCATATCTTTTTTGTCTTTCTTAGTGTTTGTTCCCTTAGGATTCTTGCTTGCACTAACATCTACCCTCTTGTCAACCTATGATAGGATGGTTAAGTGGTGGATAATGAATGCAAAAAGAAGCAAGGGAGACAATGTCTAGACAAGAACGAAAGAGATAAATCCGCTTAAGGACCCCTTTCAACTTTAAATGATTTTAAGTTACCTTTACTAATAGCTAGGTCTTCTTTTGGTTTTTAGGATCAGACTTCGTATCAGGTTTACCGTACTAACATTGGTATCGGTTATTCGCCTCATTTTCGAGAAGAAAGTTGTTTTAGGCATCATATTCTCTTTGTCTTTCTTAGTGTTTGTTTCCTTAGGATTCTTGCTTGCACTACTATCCTCCATCTCATCGCCCTATTACGGGATGGTAAAGTGGTGGACAATGAATGCAAGAAGAGCCAAGGGAGACAATATCTAGACAAGAACGAAAGAAGGAAATCAGCTTAAGGACCTCTTTCAACTCTAAATGATTTAAAATTACCTCTACCAATAGCCGGATCTTTCATTTGGAATTTAGGATCAGACTTTGAGAATTTCAAACCCCTTGCAAAACTTGAGGCTCTAGCTGAAAAAAATCAGAATTTAGTGCTCTCAGAATTGTCCACCATTTGCCCAAATAAATCAGACCTTCATTATGTATTTCTTCTCCAAATAAAATTGCCCAAACTAGGGCAGAAATCACAACCCCTCTTGAAAATCAGAATTTTGTCTTCCACAAATTTTGGGTCCTATAGAATTCGGCTCCCTCAAAATTCGGCTCCCACAAAATTCGCCAAGCAAGAAGAGTGCAGATCTACTCTTGCAAAAAAATCATCCAAGGAAAATACCAATGTGCCCTTGCAAAAATTGTCCAAGGAAGAAGAAATCTGCCCTTGCAGAAATCATCCAAGGAAGAAGAAATCTGCCCTTAGCCAAAAATCGCCTAAACACCAAAGAGGAGTGAGGAATGAAGAGAAAAGGGGAAAGCGATTCCTCTTATACCCAACTTGCTCATCCTCCCTAGGTGACTGATTGGGACCCTGGGAGCAAAAATAAATTAATTAGAACACAAGACATGGCCCCCAATTAAATGCTTAGCCCAAAATTAATTTTGTCAAGATGAAATTTACTTTTTCAAATTGCCAATTAGACCAAAATTGCAGAAAAAAAGTAAATCATGCCTTGGAGATGCTAAATATTTCCATTTAATGATGATTTAACAATTAATATGTCATTAAAATCGGATTTTGGCTAGCCAAAAGCTATTTTTTAATATTAAATTACCAATTTCATTAAAGGCTTAAAAAAATTTAAGACAATTTTAATCCATTTAATACCAATTTTTGCAATTCAATTCAAATCGATTTTACTAAGCCATTTTAAATTTTTGACAAAAAAAAATCATTTCTAGCGTCTAAAATCGATTTTGCAAAATTTGATTTCATCATCACAAAAATTAATTTTTTCTCACCAAAGAAATTGAAGATTTTCGAAAAAAATCAAATTTAACAAAATTTCATTGTTTGAAAATTATTTAAATTTACACAATTATATCCAAATTTTCAATAGAAATCATCTGAGTACAATTTTTACAATTCTATCCTGCCAAGTGTTACTCTTTGAAATTTATCCGACCTAAGGATGAAATTGGTTGTTCTAGAAAATCAAGTTGAAACTGGGTGAAAATAGATCTAACCCTCTCCCCTTTGGCTCGAAGGTGTCAAAGACTTAAAGTTTTCAAAAATCAAATCAAAAAATTTGGACAACTTCAAAAATTAGGATAAGGAATTTCATGTTCATGTGGATGCATCGAATTATGCTTTGGCCCAAACAGGTGACCACGAATTGGACTATCCGATGTATTTTGCAAGTAGACTATTATCGAAGGTGGAGAAAAATTACAGTACGATAGAGAGAGAGGCAGTAAAAAAATTCAAATATTATTTAGTGGCGATGCCATTTGTATTCTATGTAGATCATCAGGCACTACTGTATCTTGTAAATAAGCCGATTATTTAGGGAAGGATAAGATGATGGTTATTATTGTTGCAGGAGTTCACATTCAAGATTGTGGTGCGGCTAGGGAAAAGTCATGTAAGTGCGGATCACTTGTTGAGGATAAAATTTGGAGAGCCACCAGAGGGAGTCAATGATAATTTTCCGGATGCCTAGCTATTCCACGTTGCAGTACTACCATCTTGGTAGGCACATGTCGTAGAGTATCTATCGACAGGATAGTTTCCTAGCGAAATGTCACCAAACGAGAGAAGAAAACTGGTGCTAAGGAGCCAAACATTTCAGTTGATCAATGGATTACTATACAAAATGGGACCCGATTAGATTCTAAGGCAATGCGTTCTAGAGGAGGAAATATTGAAGGTGTTGAAGAAAGCACATGAGGGACCAGCAGGAGGACACATGGGGCTAGACACAACTGCGCGAAAGATACTTATGGCAGGGTTATGGTGGCCAACTGTACACGACGACACCAGGGAGTGGGTTGTTGCATGCGACACATGTTAGAGAGCGGGAAAACCACTAAAGAGAGACTTCATGCCCTTGAATCCTTCACACGTGCAGGAGCTTTTTGAAAGGTGGGGGTTGGACTTTGTTGGACCCCTTAAGATAAGCAAAATTAGAAGGTGCAAGTACATTGTGGTGGTGATGGAATACATGATCAAGTGGGTGGAGGCATGCGCACTACCAGACAACTCTGCGGTAAGCACAGCAAAATTTATTTATGAGCAAATCATCACCAGGTACGGGATTCCACTGTAGTTGACAAGCGATCAGGGGGGGCAATTTGTCAATCATGTCGTTCGACTGGTCACTACCGAGTTCAAAATTTATCGTTCACTATCGAGCCCGTACTACTTGAGAGCCAACGGACAAGCAGAAGCTATGAACAAAATCTTGGTCAGGGTGTTTTATAAGTTCTGTGCAGTTGAGGGAGAAGATTGTGAAGAAAAGCTACCATCACCATTATGGGCATACTGCACTACATATAAGGTAACAACGGGACACACTTCGTTTCAGTTGATGTATGGATAGGAGGTAGTGGTACCGATAGAGTTCATGGTACCGAGTTTAAGGATTGCGATTGAGAATAAACGGGGCGATATGGAAAGCCTAAGGGAGAGATTGTATAACTTGAATAAATTGGATGAGCGACGATTGCAGGCACAATGGGCCACAGAGGTCACACAAAATAGGTGTAAGGTATGGCATGACAAGCATTTGAAACTGAATAAATTTCAACCGAGCCAGTTAGTTTTGAAGTATAATGTGTGGAACGAGATCAGACCAGGGAAGTTCAAGGTGAAGTAGATAGGACCATACAAAATCCGCGAAGTTGGTGTTAATGGAGCAATCAAATTATGGACGCTCGACGAGAAGTGCTTGATGCAGTGAATCAATTGAAATTGAAAATCTACCATGAAAGAAATAACGCACCTCCGGGGACGAGCAACTGAGAGACAGTATAAATAATAAATATTTATGTATCTATGTAAAAATAAGTGTGAAATAGAATATTAAATTTTTTAGAGTAAGTTGAAGAAAAGAGGTAAATACTAATAGGTGTAATAAGGAAATATGGCAGTAGGAGAAGCATTACCATATGGTACGGTAACCACAGAAAAGGCCACCATCGTACAGTCGATACTGTACGGCCATCAAGAAGGAGATTATAAAAGGTGTCGTTGAGTGGAGAATGAGAAGGATAACAGTCAAGGAAGCAATCAACACACAAGAGAATTGAGCCCTACGGCTGTACAAATAAGGGAAACACAAGCACGTGCATGGTACGGACTTAAGGAATATAGTGGTCCATTTAAACACACCGTACAATATTCAAAGCAAAGTGGATGATTGGAAAATCACCGTACGGAGGCGACTAAGGACATTAGCGAGATACCTAAACACCCTACAGTAATTTGTTGGCATAGAAGTGTGGCATACGGTCCGTACGGAAAACATAAGAAGGGAAGATGTTGCAAAGACACTGTACGACACTCAAAAAGGTAGCAGGAGATCATGTACGACCATCCAGAAGAGCAGAAGGGTAGCAATTGCCGTACAACACAAAAAGTAGAGAACAAGCACTGTAAAGTGGTCCATATGGTAACCTTGGAGCACACTATACAGCCTTGCAACAAACAAAAAACACAACATCAAAAAATGTGCAAGTGGATACCGTATGACCGTATGGTATGCAACTATAAAGGCAAAGTATCTTCTGAACATTGTATCGTACGGCCTTTAGGTGAACATAGAGATGGAGAGAACCACCGTACGATCATACGGCAAGTAATTATAAAGGTAATGTATTGTCTAAACATTGTATCGTACAGACAAAGGAATCGCTACAGAAGCATTGCATCATGTAGCTGTATGTTGTACGGAGTAAGATTGTGACATAAATAGGCCATACGGTACATACAAAGGCCATCCGCTAATTCAGAGAAACCCCACTGACAGAGGTACAGTAATAAAGTGACCTTTCGGAGGTGCTAAAGCAAGCTGGGTGGAATATATAGCAAATTGAAGGATAGGAGGTTGTACCAGAGCATTTAGGAGGAAGGAGCCGTACTTTTCTGGGAAGTAAGAGCCTTACAATCTCAAGAGGAGGAAATATTATAGCCGTACAATAGATAGATCTTGGGAAAGAAGTCGTACACAAAGCATTGGATTGAGGGCCGTATAGATCTATACGGACACCTTCGAAAGTAAGAGGAACTTTTGAGATAAAATTGTACGGAGGAAGGTAACTTACCTAACAGATTTTGTTTTTTATTCGAGCAAAATGACAAAAAGGTGATAGTTATGCATTCGGCTGGCAAGAGAGCTTGAAAAAGAAATTGGATGAGGATTCAGCAACAACTGCAGCCATGAACAGGAATGTAAAAACTTTGCCATCTGAAGTCCGTGTAGGATGAACAAGTACAGGACCAAGTGAAAAGAAGGTGGAGCAACCAACACAGTCGGTTGTGACGGATATTCGCACAATGCAGAATGTTGCATTTGAAGGATTAAATGGTGTAGAATGCCGAAAATGGTGACAGGAGACACCTGATAACCATCCAGTGAAGACCAACATTCAAAAGGCACAGGTTGAATGGGTGATACAAATGCCTGTGTTCTGTATTAGAGATTATGAAGGGTTTTTACGCATCATGATAGAAACGTATGATAGGTTCTCTCGAACCAATACGTTTGCTTTCTTTGTTTGCAACGTGGTGATATCATTCAAACTAACCGACTTCACATGGGTATTTGAGATACCTGGTCATGCATAAGGGGGAAGGAAAATAGATAGCAAACCAAAAAAGATGAGTCAGGAAGTAAAGACACAATTGATACAGCTGGTATGTGGGGATCTGATGCAAGCTGAGCAAGAAGCTCTCACAGACACATCGAGGGGTAGAGGATTGAAGAAATCCAAAGTGCAAGGAGGTCACTAGCATTGTTTGATGGACATTGTGAAGAGTCGCTTCACAGGCTCTAGCCATGCCTCAGACATTTCATTTCCACATGTGGCAATAATGAACAAGATTCTACATGGTAGGGTGTATGATTGGGTTGTATTGTTGGCAGAACGAATGTATGAATTTATGACATTACAGCGCAAGACATTCTACATGCCGCATTATGCCATCGGGCTATTCTTGGAGGCAACGATGCAGGTAATCCCCAACAATGCATTGGAGGCCAAACTAGGACCACTCGTGCAAGGCGAACCTCCGATTATGCAGTGGAGACATCTTGATACATTGGGCACCAAGACCACGGTCGGACAGAAACAACCAAGACCAGACGGTGGAAATACTAACAGTGGTAGGGAGGAGACTTCTTCTGAGGAAGGTGGGACTGACGGGGAGAAGGAAGAGGATGACGAAGTAGAAGTAATTACAGCTACACTGTTGAGATTTCCATGGCTCGCACTTTCAGTGACGACACATTTGGCTTCTGTAGGTATTCATGGTATTTCGGGTTTGGTCAGGTTAGGTAGCCAATAGTGATGACGCCAGCTTCAATTGCGATTTAGCCTACCATGGAGGCACAAGCTATTCCTAAGGCATTAGCAGAGGCACATCCGCCACTAATGGAGACAGCCGTTTCGGAGGTAATGATGGAGCCTGCTCGTGAGGCTTTACTAGAGGTTGGGGCTGAGGTACTTGTACCTAATGCAGAAATGGACATTGAGGTAGGAGTAATGGAGATATCAACGGGCAGGTGTTTGAGGGCGCCGGGTGTCCAATTGGATGTAGTGGGTTCAGATGCAGTGGCTACAGTGGATATGACATTGTTAGCATTACTTGAGCGAGATAGAGAGAGTAGAACCCAAAAGTTGAGCACGTACCTGAGTATGCGGTTCCATTGTACCCCAGCACCTCGAGTGGTGTACCTGCAGACACTTACGTGAGAAGTAATATTGAAGGAAGACCCTTTGCAAGCACAGGTGGAGGAACTAACATAGGATGAGGGACTACCACATAGCGCTGTCGAATGGATGGCAAAAGTAGTAGAGAGGGCTATGTGTGAGCAATAGCATCCAATAGTGCCAGAAGTAGTGATGAGAGAGGCATTCTTCACTAATATAGCAGCTCTAGCAGCTCAGGCTCACCAAGTATTGGCCTCTGCAGAAATAAAAGCTTTGGACTCAGTAGTAAAGGAGCTAGAGAGAGTAGTATCCTTCATGAAATTAGGGTGCCCGATTGCCTTTACAGTCTGTTTTGAGGAACGGGGATGGTTGAATGTGGAGACTGTGAAGATGCGATAGGATTGGGCTATGACAAGAGGTCTTGGTATGGAGAGCTGAGTAGAGGCTTTGACTTAGGAGATAGTGGAGATATACAGGGAGGCATATTACACCCTTTAGAGGAGCTAGGCAGATTAGGTAGCATTGGAGAAGGCTCAGGAGGAGTCAGCTGCTAGGCTAGCTACAGAGAGGGCAGCCTTGTTAGCCAAATAGAGTCAACTATAGAAAGTGGCAGCGGAGAAGGTACAATTAGCAGCAGAGAAGGAGCGAGTGGCAGATGAGAAAGAGAGAGAGCTGGGAGAAATTGTTGGGATGATGTAGTCAGCTTTGGAGCTTTAGATGGAGGCTAAGGCTGAATTGAAACTTAGAAAGGAGCAAGTGTATAAGCTACGGGAAGAGCTGAATGAACTGAGGGCACGGACGACCACTACACTAGGGATGCATTCCACTTTTTAGTAACAAAAATTGATGTAATTATTTGTTTATTTTGAGTTTTGTTGTATTGTCGTCCGGGGATGATTTTACTTTTTGGGGGGGATGATGTTGTCGGTAAATTCTATATTGTAGCCGATGGGTAGAATTGTATCTGAAAGGGCGCGTGACGGTTGAGTCATCCCTTCAGGAAAGTATATGTACACTGTCTGGAAGGGACTTTGGGACACCATTGGAATCATTGTAAGTATCATAATCATATTGTAAGCATTGAAGTGCATATTGCGTATATGAATAAAGTATCTGTTCTATGTTATATCCTACTGTACTACATGTGATAAGTATCCTTTTACCTTGTATGGTAAACAATGGTAGGAGCACTGGTTAGCCCAAATGGCATAACCAAGAACTCAAAGTGGTCATAGTGACACTTGAAGGTTGTCTTCTCACTGCTTTCAACCCTCGTCTTGATTTGATAGTAAGCCAATCTTCAATCTCTTTTTGAAATGTAATACACACCATCTAATTCATTAATCAACTAATTGATCCATGGTAGGGGGTATTTGTTTTTTATTGTATTTTTTAGAGCCCTGTAGCCGATAAACATCCTCATTGGTCCATCTTTTTTCTTCACTAGGACTATAGCTTAAGCAAAAGGCCTCTTACTTGGCCTGATGTGTATGATCTTCAACAATTCCTTAATAGCTTTCTCAACATCATCCATATGCTTGTTAGGACAGTGATAAGGGTTGGTGATTACTTGCTTGGTCTTCTGACTCGTTCTACTCCTGCCTTGGGAGGAACTCCATAGGAAATTCTTTAAAGAACTTAAGTGTTCCTGGATGTCACCTTTTGTATATTAGGATGGTAACCCTTGATTTGCTGCTTGATAACCGAGGGCATAACGAGACACTTTGTTGCCCATTCTACCTCATCATGTTTGAACAACTGCTCTATTCTTCTAAATGATACCACTCTAAGCCCACCATTTGATAATCATCTAAGTGCCACTTTGTTTTCATGATGCTTGAACCTCATTTCCAAATTATCCAAATTAAAAGTACACTCTACTAAGGATTCCATCCAATCATACCAAGAATAATGTCATAATCACCCACGTCAACTACTTAAAAGTCATCCATCATCTCATAGTCATCCATCCACATCTATAGATTAGCGATGTTAGGAGTGTTAGAATCTTATGCCCGGTAGCAACTGCCACTCCAAACATATCATGTTCTTCCGTTTGTACCACTCTCTTCTTTAGAAAGCTTTCATCAATGAAGTTATGCATAGCTCCCATGTCTATCAAAGAGATCACTTGTTGCACTTGTATTACACCTCTCACTTTTAAAGTTATTACCTTTTGGGTTCCAATGAGTTGTGCAAAGGTTCTCTCATCCTTAGAATCGTCTTTTGAGGTATTCTGTTCATTTCTACACCCTGAAATAGATTGTTTTTGTGATATTTTTTATGGCGATTTTTTAGCCGAAAGGTATTCAATTTGTCTAACCTTTGCTTTAACAACAGATTTATGAGGAAGGTCTCATGGTTCTCTACAATGAAGACATAATTTCTTCCTTTTGAGGTCATTCAATTGGCCGCTGTGCAACCTGCGAGGATCACTCCATGGCTTTTGTGATTCCTTGTGAAATGATTTTTCATCTTTTTTTTTTTTTGAAGGAAAACTCTTGGATTGAAATTTACTCTTTGATGATGAAGGTTCTATATCCCTTGCTTTCTTGTAAGCTTCCTACAATAAGGTATGTTAGAGGCCTTTGATGCACCCTTTTAATGGGCTTGCTAAACCGTCAATGAATAAAATACCCAAAGTCTTCTCTATGAAATATGTGTCACAAGGTCCAAAGGCCTCTGAATTTCTGCAATATAAGTTTCAACTAGCCCCCATTGTCTAAGCTAGGCTAACTCCTTAAAATGCATATTTGGATCTTTCTTATCGAGTCTTCCCATTGATTTTTCAACAAGTTCTACATAAAAATTAATTAGATTGTGAGCCATGGTGACCATGCTGAGATGCCATGTTTTATGTGCTATTCCTTCCAAATGAATTGCTATATACTAAAGAGCTTCTTTCTTTGGCATGGGATTAAGCTGATCCATCATAATGAGGCAATGTAATCTTGCCCAATTTCTTCTGTAGTTCATGATGCTATACCTTGCCACTAGGGCGAAGCAAATGCTTGAGTTTGACATCCATGTATTCCCTAAAAGATGGCTGCCTAAAAATCTGCACCTCCATTCTCCTGATTTTGTCTAAGCTCATTTTGTAACTCTGTAATATGAGGCTCATTCTCTAGCTGTACTAGATTCCTTGTTGGGAAGGTGGATATAAGCGGTCGTGATCTTATTGTTCTTGCTGGTTGGGCTTCTTGTTGAAAATTATCAAGGTGACCCCCTCCATTACTACCATCCTATCCATTATTTCTTCCATCGCATCCGTCAGCATTGACATTTATACCCATCTGCCTGGACATCATTTGTGTTGATATTTTGTAGCTTCTGTTGGATAAATTTCGTGAAGATATGTATGTATATATATAATATATATATTTGAGATGTACATAAATATATATAAATATATATATACATATAATTATAATGATTATTATTATGCATGGACATGTCCCTGAAGAGACGTGTCTATTCATAACTCATTCTCCATATAAATACAATTGATTGCTGCAATTGAAAAACACATACCTTAATAGGCAATGCTATTACATCTGCAAGCAATCCTTATAAAACTACATAGTATCAGAGCCTTACTTGCAAATGTAAGAAAATTAGAGACTGTGATAATTTTGAAGGAAGATCACATGATGGAAAATGAAAAAGAATATCAAGCACATGTACTCTTCTTCCATTGCCAATCTAGATCGTCCAGAGCTCGAAAGAAAAGCTCTAGTTCGATATCAAGAAATGGCTCACCAGCGCCTGCTACGAAGATCATAATACAAGGCTCATGTAGTGGGGAATCCATTTCCTGAACAAAGATCACACCATAGTGAAGGAAGATCAATCAGCACCATCTGCACATGCGGGAAACTTCGTTCGCAGGGCCCCCATTAACAGGCTTTGAAGCCACGCAACACTCTCAAAGTCCCGAATTCGCTTGGCCCGTGCAGGCCCTCATGCCAGGTACAATGTCTATAGCCCCCACAACTTGTAAAGTCAATGAGACCACCCGCGAGTGACCACCGGATCTGCTAACTCTTACACCTATTCACTGGTTCAGAAATCAATACTTAGCTCTGCCCAAGCAGCGATGACATCATTGGCTCACAGGAAGAGAACTTGCCATCATTAGATCGTGCGATATATGCATTTCAGTAATGTTTGGAAACCCGCTAACGCTACATTTGCAAGCAGTCACTTTATCAAGGTACTGATATAGGCAAGTAGTCTTCAGCGTGGACCCTTGCCTCCTTGGAACTTAAATCACTCTTAATAGTATTCATACAGAAGCATTTGGTCAAAGAACAAGATATTATTATATATAGATCATGAGCGATGGGCTAGAGCATATGAATATATCCTATAAGGGGTGATTGGGAAGATTAAAGACCACCATATAGTAAGGAAGAGAGATAGGCCACGTGGGTAAGATGGACACACTAATAACTAATCATTACCATCACACATCAAGAGATAAGTGAAAAACAATGTAACATGATTGATTTGAGATAAAATGGGATATTTGCACTCATAAACACTCTATTTGATTACTAGTATAAGACAACAACAATACACAATAATGTGTATTTGATTTAGCTGAATGGACATGATACGCTTATTTTTATAGCATGATTTCATTTTGAAGAAAATATTAAGTGGAATTCAAGATAAGAAGAGAGATAAGTATTTTTTATTATATCTTGAAAATTACTCTTATTTACTTCTTGTAGTTAATCTCTTATTTATGTACTATAAGAGCTATTTTCCTTTGGTCTTTCTTGAGGATGTTCTTGCAGGAGAAGGAGGATTGATATCAGATGGCTATAGAGCGAGATTTGCGGCATATTCGTAAATTGGCATCCAATCTAGAGACGTCCCCCCACCCTACATCTTGAAGTATAGTTTTCTTTATCTTTTGTACTCAGTAGTCATCTGGAAGATAAGTTATTTTATTTGGGGGAGGGGGATAAATGTAGGGCGAAACAAAACAATGATGTAAGTAAAGATAGTATTGGGGTTGGATAGTTAGGTAGTGAGGGGATGTGTTCAGTGGTCTTCCTAACCAGCCAACTCTATTTAAGAACATTGGAACATGAATGATGTACTAGCTACTTTTGGTAATCAATAAAGAATACTGATTTTCCTCGCCAACGTTGGTATGGTTGCTATTGGTAATAAATGCTTTGTTGATATTAGTTTATTTGAATTCATGCTTTAATATTCTGTTCTGGTAACCATTCTACACTCAACTTTAAGAAGACCATGCATGGAAGACCATTTCCAAATTAACTCCTCTAGATGTTTGCCGCGATCAATTTCATTCAAGTTCAATAAAAATAGCAATTTCAACAAGCAACAATCAACTAGGCCACCACCCTAAGTGCCGCCCCAAGTGCCTTTATAAGACATTATGACTTGTCAGCTTCCATGGGTGACATGAACTTGTATATGTGTTAGGTGGGGTTTCCAAATATCATTAGCAAAGAGGATTGCCCAACTGAGAGGGCAATGAGTTGATTTTTTTAATGGGTATTTCTGTGAGTGTAGAGAAGGTTTCTTTCACAAAAAGTCAAGAAATGATTGTTTTTATCCTTAGACAATTATAAAGTGAAATCTAAACCAATGGGAATTTCTTTGAGGATGTAAAAATTGCACAAACTAAAAGAAATTCTATCTTTTGGTTCTTAGGCTAGTGCACAAGATAAATCATCATTTCTGCACTAGATGAGGTTTTCAAATTTTGACTTATGTGGGATATTTAACTTGAAGACATCAAAGACATCATCACTATTTCATATAGATCAAACTAGAAACAAGAAAATTGAGGTGAGGACATCACACACTTGAATTGGTAATTTGAATGAGAAAATTGCATTTAATGCTACAATTATCTATCTTAGTGAAAGAAACAATAAAAAAGCTTGTAGAACTTTCCAATGTTTATTAATTTGTAAATCACAAGATGGTACAAAACAACTCTTTGACCAACAACCTTAGTAGTTGGTATATCCAAAATTAGTATTCCTCGAAAATCTAAGTTCGAATGGTGGAAAACTATTTCTTCTTGGAGTTAGTTGATGTTGTTGAATATACACATTTTGCGACTATTATCTCTTCATAATCGTAATAATATTGACAATTATTTGTAACAATAGATCTCTTAAACTTTGAACTATTGGCCATATTTAATTTTTATCTAAAACATATCTTCCTAGTAGTGACCATATATTCTTCCAATTCAATTGCATGCTCTTTAGAATCTAATATTAGTGGCCCAACCTTTTTTGATCTAGAAAGTAATATTTGGTGAGATGAGACAACTTAGAAGAATCTCAAGAAATGATTTAATGTAACTCTGTTTCTAGTGACTTAACATTTCAAGTCTACAATGAGAACCCTCATAGGCTTATCATCATTCTTCACAGTACTTGAGAGTTATGCAAATAGAATATGGGCATTTTTAGCTACCTTGAAACATGTTAGAAATTTGTTATGGAAGGTTCCTAGAAAGAGATTGATTGGGATTGAAGATGATGGAACTAATGAGTTTCTCTTCCCACCAAAATGTCTAGAAAAAGGCAAACTACAACATCTTCATCATGTACCTAATCCCATATGTTGTAGTGGACATTAAAATCTGCTCACATGGGTGTTGACTAATTGTCACCAGAGAATGGAAAACCTTTTCTTGAGCTTGTGGATCTATTTTGAGGTTTCCACACCATCTCCCCATTGCAAATGGGGAACCCCTTCTTTTTACTTGGTAGTAAATTAGTTGTCCCAGGTAGTCTTAGTTCACTGGCAATTCTCAAGGTCTTCAAGTCTAAGATTCGAGTTTGAGCAACTTAGGCGAATCAGGGGTCGAGTTAGTCAAAGATATGAGCAAGAGCTGAGCCAAGATAGTCAAGGATGTGGATTTGAAAGTCAAGAATGGAGTGAAAGATGGAAAGGAAGAAGATATGAAGCTTCAACTTGAAAGAGAACACTGATTGAAGCATGTTGCTTCCTAAAATTTGGCAAGTGGAAATTCTTGGAATTGCCAAAATCTAAAATCTTCATCATAACTACTATGAATTTGAAACCATCATCAAACGTCCTAACAATATATGCATAAAATATGGCTTTACATACAAGAAAATAACTTAAATGTTATATTTTATGTATTTCACCTTGCCCCATAAGCCCTTCAATTCTGAATTGACTTTATATACTTTCCCCATGAAGCTAAAATTTCTGAAATTCCCACATGCATCTCACCCAATCTCTATGTGATTTTCAACGGTATATTACACATTCACCAAATCCTTGGCAATATTCTGCCCCAAGAGGGTGATTTTGCCCAACTCCTTGTGGATTTCCACGATTACATACGCATTTCAATTTTTGCCCAACCTCTTTGTGAATTCCAAAATTCACTTGATGCAAATTCGCCCAATCACATGTGAATTTTGAAACATATAGAATTCTGAATTGGTCAAAGGGCATGAAATTTCGATGAAAAGAGTGATAGGGAGTCAACCTTGGAAGATTGAAAACTTCTAAATTTTGAAGTGCAAGCATGAATTATTGACAATTGATAAGATCAGATAAATTTATTAATGTCCAACAAGATATCAACAAGAGGGTCTAATGGATTGAATGCATAAGGAAAATTAGTTTTTATTAATTGCATATCAAAGTGAAGGGTCACCAGCACAATATCAAAGGCCACGATTTAATGAGGGGCTGCGATTTTATTTAAATAATTTAGTTGTTTGATTTATTTTTGTCCCATCAAACGGAGTCAGTCCAAGTAGAAAGGGTATGTCCTTTTCTTAGTTGCCTATATAGGAAGGGGCATCATTTCAAATCACAGGACAATAACAAAGCAGGTAACTTGGATCACAAGCAGAGCATATTAGAATCAATTACACAACAAACTTCATAGCAGCAGACCATTTTTGGGGATGGTGTTGAAGAATACTAGAAATGAGACCTCAAGCATCATCCTGTTTTTTGAAAACAAGGCTGGGAACCTCAAGTTTCCAAGAAAATCAGAAGCTAGGTGGTGCGAATTATATAACTGGGTATTAAAACAAATCAGAATGTAGAGCCCAGATCATACAAGGATTTAGACATGAAGGACAAGATCTGGACATCAGCCTATAAAGTAGGTGGTTGACAATTGAGGGGATTTGTCATGAAAAGCAAGGGGGACAAGCAACATTTGAAGAATCAACAAATCAGACTTAGTGAGATTTCTGATCATGTGGACTGGCAACCATGTGGAAACGTGAAAATGGTGGCAATTATGAATGGGAATATAATGACAATGAAGAAATCCTCATGCTTAGGATTGCAATCATGAGCATATGCAAAGTGATTTTCCAAATCCATGTCAGTCTGAAAATTCATATTTGACATCTTATGACAAATAAGTGCATTTGGTTTTCTGTTCAAAATCAACAAATCAACAGTTGATACAAATTATTTAATAAAATCATAATATTCAATCAATTCTTCTTCAAACATCGGTTGCTCGTCAATGGCGATTATTTCTAATGTGGCTGCCATAGAAAACTGATTTTCTGAGTGAGATTGTCCCAAACTTAACCGTAAGTTAAGCTTGTCAATCTGATTTTCTACCATTTGTAGAGCCTCTTGGATAGCTTTCAAGGTAATTTTAGTATCCACAATCTCACAGGTGAGATTGTCAACTTTCTCCTATATAATGATCTGAATAAAACTCTGCAAGATTAAGGAGGTCTCAATTGGAAAGTTAGTGCAAATAAATTGATTTCCTAGTTTCATAGCTACTTTGATCATCTGTAAATCAGCATAGGAAGATTATATTTCACCTCCTTTTTGTCTTGTTTCAAGTTGTCCCTTCCAAAGGTGACCTTCAATCAACCAACTTGTGCATGTCATCAAAATGTGTTAATGCTACAATTATCTTCATTTACCTTCAGCTGGTTCTCCAAACAACAATAGATTCATATGATATAAGTGATTGAGTTTCACTGAAGGACCTGGCTCTCATAGAAGATGACTTCTATGATATGTTCTTTGCTCCCTTGCTGATTTATTGCTAAGGTAACATTAGAACTAGTCATAGATTCACCATCATTGTCATGTGGAGAAAGTGGTGTTGCTACAAAGGAACTTGTGTAACCTTTATCTGAAGCAACAATTGATTCAACATGTTGGGACCTATCCTCTTCATTGCTAGACAAAACTTCCTTGGCTGACTTATCTTCAATAATATTTTCATCAGTGGATGCATATGAATTATCAATCTGATCCTTAAATTGAGCTTCCTTGTTGCAAAGATCATTTTGAAGAAAACTTGTATTGAATATTTGTATTTCCTCCATATTATCAACCTTAGCTGGTTTGAAATCATTATCCATTTTACTTTCATCATACCAATTTATAGGTTTATTCAATGTTGTAGTTCTAGCTTGCTCTTCATGAGTCATGGCACCATTCTCATCTGTATTTTTAACCTTATTACCACTTGGCTGCAATACATCTTCTTCCTTATGAACTCCACAAATATGATCGTGTCAAAACCTTTTGACATGTGAAACAAGTCTGCTCTCTCCTCATTTGGTTCTCACTTTTTTTTTGAAGAGATCAGGCAATCTGTAAGCCCATTGAGATAAGTTCATTTTGAGTCATTTATTTCTTGAACCTTTCGATTTTTTGTTCAATCAATCAACCCTTTTGAGAATTCATAAGCCATAGGTGAGATGTTATGCTTCTGTCTGTAAATGGCTAGCACATCTAATTGCAACTGCTTACCAGTATCATCATCGTCATCCAAGATTAAAGAAATAATAGTTTGCATACAAGGTCTCACATTGTTTAGAAGATGTTTTCTAATTTCGGTTAAAAAACAATAAAACGTTTGAAGAATCAAATTATCACATTTGAGATCCAACATAATGATAAATGATTTGGTTCTTGTGACAATTTCTAAAACCATAACCCTCTTTCCAAAAGTGGGGGCCTTGACTTCAAGCAATCCATGTGGGTCATTCACAATCTGCTATAGAACCTGGTTCAATATGTCGTCATTATAGGATGCAAGAAGAGCTGTTATTCTTATGATTTCATTGTGATAGGAAGCAACTGCAACTCTCACCTCTTCACAAGGGTGTTCCAATAACCCATGCTGAACCAAAGTAAGTATTGAGGGTTGCAAAGCCCAATTCAGAAGCCTCCGAGCTGATTGCTCTACTTTGGAAAATATGAATCTAATTCTTCCTCCTTAGAGAGAGGACCATCCAAAAATTTAATTGACGCCAATTGCAATCCAATTACATAGAGCCAATTCTCTATTTCCTTTTCTTTTTACAAGTACTTTAGTTGTTCACCATTAAATGTGTCATTAATTTTCTTAGAGGAAAAAACACTTTTTTGATCTGCCATTGACTTCATCTTTCTTACTGGACCCTTCAGGATGGCAGGACAAACCTACTCTGATACCATTGTAAAGAGACCCTCTGTTTTGAGCAATTTTTTTGTGCCTTTCTAGTCATAGTTTTGTCAAGTAGTTGGCTTACAAACTATCTTTGTGTTGCGGATATGATGTTTTTTTTTAACTCAGACACTATACATATAGCAAGTAGGAAATAATGCAAATAATTTAGGAACAAGTAAACTGAAAGTTTCCCATAATATTATTACAATGTGATAATCTAAAACAGTCTGTATTGAACTGTGCGAACTTAACAGCCAATGATTGCATCCACTTCCATCTAGCAGAACAGCATTAAATTATATTTGGCATAGCAAATATCTGCGCCAAACTTTGTCTCACACCTGATATGACCTGCTTATGTCATGAACAAGACTTGGGGTGTAGCTACAGGCTTGTACGACCCACTTTCAGCTCTGCTCTGTTGAGTACAGTCTTGTCCCAGGTGTTAGCAAACAAATAAAACACTTTTCAAATGATCTCCAGATCTGTAGATCTCCTTACCAGCCTGTTGAACCCCTCTAGCAGTCATATATATATACTTAGCAAGTATATTCCAGTCTCCAAATAGAACTGGCTAGCATGCATTCATGTGCAAGAAGCTATGGCAGTTGAACTTCAACTTATAATCCTCCACATCGAACCCTAGCATTTGGAAATCACTTTCAATTGAATCAACCAGCACAGCAAATAGATATTACCTTGATTACTCACTTAGATTCTCCTGAATGTATCTTGCAACAATGAGAGAACTACTTTACATAGAGGGTCTTTGTTTTCCAAGTCCTTGAGAGAAAATCTCCACAATTTAACCAATTTTCATATATTATTATCCAAGCATACTGAAAGAGAGCTCTTCAAACTTTCTAAGAGCTCATCCACTCACCTTGTCCATGTGGGATAAACAAAATCATTTTATGCACTTTCTTATTTTTGGGGCTTTTGCATTTTTTGCCCCTATTTTCTTGCGATCCTTATTTTTCCACAATTTCTTTTTCTACACTATTGTCTTGATACCTATTTTTCCGTGATGCTTTTTCCTTTAATCTCAAGTTCTCAAATTTATTATTTCTCCAATGTGCCATTAAATGTTAAAGATATTTAAGCTTCGGTTGGATTATTCTCGATGTAATCAAATGTATAAGTTGCCTATTGGCCTTGAATATTTGATCTCATCCTTAACATTATTCTGATCTGATTAATGCTATGATTATGGTAATCATAATTAATCTCTGCTGTCTATATATGATTAATAATCAGTGATTCAATAATTACCGATTGTTTATATTTATTTAATAAATGTCATATATATATATATATATATATATATATATATATATATGGTTGATTACGTTGGACTAATTTATGATCATATTATGGCTGAAATGAATTGATAATTCATATTGATATATTATGATGTGTATTGCAGATATAATTAATGATATCACTGAAGTAAGTATAATCGAATGGCTGAGAATGGTGACTCATGATAAGTCAAGATACATGTCTCACATAGAGACATGACTCAATGTTAGCTTATTTATGTGAAGCTGTTCTAATACTCAGTAATGTACAAAATCATGAAGTGCAGACCAAGACATGTATTCAGCCTTTTAATTATTCCCATCTCAGCAACCTCATATTATTGCAGATCAATATTGATAGTGAATCAATATTATAATATATCTCAGATCGATATCAATATTGATAGTGAATTGATAGATTCGATACTATAATATATCTCAGATCGATCTCAGTATTGATATTATAACAGATCAATACTGATTCATAGCAAATTGATATTGATACATTTCTCAGTGTTATTATTGTGAGATTGTGATAAAGCAAAGATCATTGAACTGTGTAGAGTTCGATCGGTATTGAATAATCATATACATCTGCATAATAGTGAATAAAATTAAATTCTATAGCATCTAAATCTGTAATGTCTCCAATTTAGCAGTTTCCAGTAGCTTGGCTATGTCAGTTCATCATCTCGAGGGTCTCAGTGGAGTGATTGCTATTTATGGTAAGTCAGATATGCAGAGTTTTCTATTTTTAGCAGTGCTGTTGTAGCACACTAAGCCCAAGCTTCGTCAATCCTTGATTGGGTTTTATTCATAAGCTGTAAATTGTAGGTTATTAATTAAGCATAGTTTAATGAATAACTTTATTAATTCATTGTTCTAATTTGATGGTGTGAAGATGAACCTTCGTTAGTGAAATGAGTCTCCAAGAAGCAATTGGGCATTTGTGTGTGGAAGAAGTTTCAAGCTTATGGAACAAATTATCTGATTATTGCATTGTTTTTGATAAATTGTAGACCAAAGGTTTGATGGCGTGAGTCTAGAGAAGTCTGAATTTTCTTCATTTTTTTGTCTGCACTTTGAGTTGGATTAAACACCAATGAATTGTGCATTTTCTCTGATTTGCAAATACATCTGAATTGGAAGCTTATTTGCTGCATTTCTTGATTCTACACTGTTGCGTTGGAAGAAGGGCTCTTCATTGAATGTGGGATTTTTCTGGAACATGCCGTTTTGAAGAGTTTTACAGTGGCTGCGATCTGAATTTCGTAACCTGTGATTTTTTTATCAAAGAAGCGTTGGGGTTTTAAAGGCAATGCACTATTTCTTTGGGCTACAATCAGACTGCTGGTATTGGCATTTGGAGTTATAGAAGCTGTGATTGGTGTAGGTGGCCATCAAAATTGTTCATCACCAAACTTGCAACATCAATCTTCCTGAATCAGGTTCTTTTATTTTATTGAGTTGCTTATATGTCTTGCATTGTAATAATTGCAAATTTGGATAGTTACAATTGGAATTGTTGAGCTGACATTTCATATTAGTCTTAATTTTGTGTCTAGTTTTGAGCATTTCTATATATCAGAAAACTAAAAAAACAAATATATATTAAAAAAAACAAGAAAAAGGTGCAAAACTTCTAAAAAGATTATTTTTTACAACATTGTTCTAGGGTGAGCCAGGAGGGCTCTTTACAAAATCTGATAATTTTTTTGACATGGTATCAGAGCCAGGTTTCTTTTGTAAAGCCTAACCGCTTGAAGGAAGATCTTATGAGCACGCATGGAGGAAGAAAATTTCTAAAACTCACATTACCAATCTGGCTACAACACTTATTTTATTGGGTGGTAGCCTTCTAATTGAAGTATTGTGAAATACACTGCGTGAACACCTCAGAAAATTAGAAAAGTCAAATAAGATTCCGTAGTCATCACCGATTTAGAGAGGTAAAAGGAATAAATTAAACAACTTGGGGGAGTACTATAGGACATGGAGACTCCTATTGTTGGAAGGTGGACACCTGCAACTCACCTGCAATTAAATAGTAACACCCACTTCAGATTCCAGTACATGAATGGGAGATTCTATTGGTTTCTGCCAACCTTACGTTGATGAAGGGTTCTTCTTTGTCATCTGCAGTGTACTCATTGTTGTATGGAAATAATGATTACGGTGAAATTTAGTATTAGGTTCAATCATTGGCACCATGCAAATAACCGAGTCTGAGAATTAAATACTATGGACCTAGTCTCAAGAAGTGGCATTCATATTGAACAATGACTGCATTTATTTCAGTGTTTTGAATAGTCCCATAAACTATATCACAAAGATGATTGGGGAATTATCTTATATAGTTTTGTGGACTGCGGAAATATATTTACACATTTATCAATTTATCAAACCGAAAGCATTGGGTTTCTTTTAAAACATTTGTGGGAACTTCTTACCATTCCATGATAATGGACACCATGCTTAGACATGGACTGGAAATCCTGAGAAAAGATGGGGGGCCATATAGGAGAAGTATCAACACTTAGGGTCAGGGAGTTCAGAAGAAAATAAAGTCATTTGAGGACTACTACCCTGAACAGAATATACATCACTGATGGCAGGTATCAATTAAAAACATAGACAATATGGATAAGGGAGAGATGGCGATTAAAGAATTCATTCGTGATTCATGGTAGCCCTATTCTTAATGACAATATTGCAGTATACAAATTTTTTTACAAGATTGTGCAAGACAAATGTGAATTCGTTAATGAAAGGAATCTGCTCTGCAAAAGCCATAGATTAAAAGGCACATAAAAGAATTCCACAACCTTTCTTCCAGTTGTAGCCACTGTTGAAAACATAATTTTTTTTTTTCTCTACAGAATTCTGAAGACGGTGTATGTGGAATAGTGGTAGCATTTCATTGATTGGGCCAAAATCACCTTGTATTAGTATTTGTGACTCAATGCATTCGCAATACAGGAAGTATTCTATGAATGCGACTAAAACTATTGGGTAAGTAAATTTTTGTGGATATGATGTCCGCTAATGTGCAACATAGCCAATTCCTGTACAAGCTTGGTAATGATTATTGGCAGCAGCCAAGGGGATAGAGATTCTAAATTATGTCAATCTTTCTTTCTGCACAAATATAGTATCAGGAATGATTTCAAGAAGTTAGAGTGCCATGTTTTTTTCACAATATTATTCATATGCTTCTGCTGCTGAGATTACCTAATCTTATTCACTGGGAGCTTTTGTCATTATGAGTTGTAAACTATATATGCTCCTGATTTCTAAACATGATTGGTGTTCAACATTAAACCATCTGGGATAACTCTGCTGAGAGTAAGATTTCATTGTGGTTGATGTTTATGTATTTGGTCGACATTCATCCATCTCGGGAACAATGTCAATTGAATACTCTGCATGTGTCTGTTAGATCAGGCTGGAACTATGTGATCGAAAATGTTTCTACAGATCATTGGCAAAGGTCCTATGACTTATGAGCTTGGCCAATAATGTCGAAAGTAGATCGGCTGCAGTTATACAAACTGAGCAAGGGATGTCTAGATAAAACATCATCTCAATAATGTAAGATTTTCAAATACAAACTGAGAAGACTTGATGCAAAATATATTTTTATGGGCAAAGAAAATTAGTTATGAAGCCAGTGATGACTATTGGAATAAATAGGAAATTGTTTTTTATTTAAAATTATTATCAATAAACGGCTGGAGCCTAGATTAATTTGTATTATTTGTTTTAATTAATTATTTTTATGTGTTAAAGCTCGAGTCAACTTGACCTCACACATAAGAGGCTCACAAGTTACCGTTGTGTTATAGGCTCTTGCCTAATAATCAGCAAATTGTTAATGTAACAATAATTCATAAATTAATGAAGGGCAGGAGTATATATGAAACAGAAAAAGGTGGTGCTTGACATTATCAATACAATAAGATGACCAATTATCAAATGGCTACAACTTGTTTATTAGTCATCACAAGTGATAAGTTTGTCTTGAAGTAATATGATTTATCTAAGGAGTCCAATACAATGTGAATCATAGACTAGGCCATAAGAAATTCTCCACAAGACTTGCATTGGTCGTATTTATTGAGTGGATATTACTATCAATTCTTGTAAAGAATGAGATAAGAAAATCTCTTAAGTAATATCAATTAAATGGTGGATATCATGAGACTTGATATCTATGTATAGCCCTAATTGGTGATATTACTGAGATACTCATGGTGGATATTACGTGACTTAATATCTATGGATATGCCATGAATACAAATCCTTATGGTAGGTATCATGTGACTTGATGCTGGTACACGTACCATAATGGATATTGTTAGCTATGGTGAATATCACGTGACTTGATATATTCGTGGACATGCCATAACTCTTGACGTCATAGTGAGGTGATATCTTTATCTAACTCAAGGTTATGGTGGATATCATGAGATTTCATATCCATGGATATACCATAACTTCTGATATCACGATGAGTTGATATCTTTCTCACAATATGTGGATCTATTTTATTTACATTATGGATAGAAGTTCTCCCTAGCTAAGAAGGATTGTTAGAATATGTAGCTTCAGTCAAATTTTTCTAATCAATGTAATCAAATTTATAAGTGGGCAACTGGCCTTGAACATTTGATCTCTATTGTTTACAATATTTTGATTTGATTATCTGCTATGTGTAATGCCCCTTACTTGGAGGTTGTCAATAATCAAATTTCAACATCCATTACTTTGTAAACAAGTTAATCAATTTTAAGTAATGATACACACACACCTAATAATGCATCTAGTAATTAACATGTTTTAACCTTGATTCCTTACTTCACCCCTATTGTAACATCCTTTTTTTTTTCGGGTCTTAACTAACAACTTGCATATCAAAGAAATACAGTTATTACTTTATATTCATAGGAACACAGTTATATAGTCATGTTCATGTGAATGAGATTAATGGTTACAATCAGTTAAACAAATTTTATACAACTAACAATTGATAGCATCATCAATAAATGTATATATAAAATTTGAGTTTTTCATAACCTAAATTTTGAAACTGGCATCTACCTAGGGAACATTTGCAAAACCCAGTTTAATCCAAATATACCACTTAGGGCACAGATAGTTATAGTCCAAAGTAATGAGACTCGGACTCGGAACAATTTCGGCAAGGGTAACTCAACTCCTGACCCAGCTTGTACTCGCTTGTGACTCCACAGTGACTCGGCAAAGTGATAAAACTCTTGAAATTTAGAGTTTTTTTGGATTTAAATTAATTCCATGCACCCATTATTGAATAAAGATTAAGACACAATAACATCATAAGATAGAAAGTAATTTGATCACATGCATAACATACATCGATTATGTCAAATGAGTTAGTAGAGTCACCTAGGCAAGTCAGTTGAGTCACCTAGCCGAGTCAGGCAAGTTAGGTGAGTTAGCTCAATTGACCCACCGAGCCAGGGTTACGGGTCATTTTGATCCGGCTGAGGTAACTTGACTCGTTGACTCGGATGACTTGCCCGACTTGCGGCGAGTCTCATTACTATGAGTTATACCACTATCGAAATGCCAATTACCATTTAGGGCATCAAATACCACTGCATCATAATGATAGATACCATCTAAGGCATCAAATACCATTGTATCATCCTTTTTCTTTCCTATTGCTAAATATGGCAATAACATATAGTTTAAAAGATACGTTCATTTTCATTTTTCATGTAAAAGGACAGTTATAATATCCATCAAGTAGGCCTATCTTAAGCATATAGATATAATTCATGTCGAATTGGAAGATCAATTGATTTAACTGATTACCATTTACATTGACGAGAAAGCTGATTTCATTGAAGGAAATAGCTAATTCAATGATATAAATCAATTAGGCATATCTTCAACTTGTAATTTCAAATATCATAAAAGTAAAATACTTCTTACCAAAAGATGTTTGAATGCATAACTTATCTCTATCTTGTGCATGTCTTGGCATCTGGTGGAGAGCGGAAACATTGTCAGGGGCTTAACCTCCCAACTGCGGACCCTTAATTATCTCCACACAATCTCATTTGAGAAAGACCCCCCCTACTCAGAAATAGACATGGAACACCTTGTCCAGCCACTGAGCATCCTAGTACTTAATTCCACCACTCGACTTGACAAGTGAGTATACTTGGACAATCATGCACTGACTTGGATTTTAACAATTTCTTTTAAAGATGTTCGTGCAAGTTGAGAATCTGATCATAGTTTGTTCTTCCTTGCAGGAATGCTCTCCTCTTCACCCATTCACACAGCTTCACTAGCCTTGGGTGCATCCCAGGAGACTGCTATTAATAATGAGATCTTTAACATATGGTTTCCTTGAATACTTTTTCGATTCTTACCCCAGGTGGTATACAACAAATACCAGTGGGTAAGTCAGAGTATCATAATATAGGTTTTGGATTCTCACAAGATTACTTCATGCATAATATAGCAAAGAACATGTTATGGGGAGTATGATCCGCCCCATTGTAGTTATCATGCAAGATTAGAAATAAATGAAAAGAATAAGAGCTTATGTTTTTGGGGTTCCGCTACTATGATGACCCGTGGTCGCAGACCATGGTAATTGCAGGTTGTATTAAAGAACCATCATTCAATTGATAACATCAAAACTTGGTATCGATAGCAATAGATAATTATCTGAAATGAAAATAAGCATGGAAAAGGAAGTATTTGTGGTTGATCAATGACTTGTAAAATAATATTGATCAGCTCTTGCTGAGATAGATCTTGGCTATGCTTCACCCACGCCACTATTGCTCAATCCAAAGTGTCGATAGAGAAGGAGAAGAAGAATAGTGAATAAGTTTAGGAAAGAAAAAATTGAACTTCTTGTTCTAAGATGCTTCTCGATAATAATATGATTTTCTATATGCTCGGCCACTTGCAGTTGTGGGAATTTATAGTTTCACAAAGCATCGGTTTCAAGAAGGTTTTGGAAATTCAAATATTTAAAAGATGAATGGCAACTTGAAGATGGCCACCACTCATCGAGAGGAGTTATAAAGATTATATTTCTCCATGGTTCAACACAAATGCATTTATATATATGTATATATATACATATTATGTGATCATGCTATTTAATTCTACCTATAATTCTACATAAATATACATATATCTATACGTGTGTAATTTTGAGAGTACGTATAATTTATTTCTATCATTATATTCTCTCTAGATATGCAAACATATATATATATATATATATATATATATATATATATATATATATATAAGTACAATTCATAGATATCATTAGAGTATCATGGTGGCATCATATATATATAATATATATATGAAATTTATAATATAGATCACTTCCATGGTCTCAAAATAAGAGAGAGGTAATAGTTCTTCCTATGATATTAAATGTTTAATAATTCTCTTGTTATAAAAATTGACCAAGTAGCTCATGGTATTGTCCAATGTACGCTCTTGCTTGCTTAGTCGTTTACCCTCAGTCGTGGTGGTTCAAGGTTCGTACCTATTTGCCCAATGATGGTGGTGCCCCTATGCCCAATTCATTTATGACAATGCGTCCACCCCTTGACGTGCTCCTGTGGTAATGAATTCCTGATGAATAACCAACTTTCCAAAATAACATTAAAATATCATCATAACGATTAACTAGCATGCCAACTTTATATGAAATTATAACAATTAACCATCTTACCATGTTACATGATTGTAACTAATTTTACCTATCAACTGACTTCACATGAAACCTCAATGGTTATGTGAACATTTCAAGTGGAGCCAAAATTGGGATGTGACACCTATGCCCATACTAAAGAGAGCATGGATTTAGTTGTCGTAGGGCACTTGACACCAGTACATCCTCTAGTTTTACTTTGCCTCTCCCCACACAACACCATCTATCAACTCCTAGGAGTATAGTGAGAGAATAAGAGAATTGGCTAAAACTAGCCTAATCCCTTTGCATTACAAGTTATAAACATTTGTATAGAATTTGTAAATGTAAATCTACTTAATACTTCCTTTATGTAATAAAATTATATTCTATTTGTGTTTATTTATTTAGGTATATGTCTATATCAACATCATATATATGCCCTCAATTATATTACCATACATAAGATGTTCCACAACACATATGGTGTATATGGTATTGCTTAATTCTTCAATATAGTTTTCTAATTACTTATGCAACACCTTACCATATATATCAACGTTTTAGGACTCGGCGAGTACTCAATGAGTCTTGAGGTGAGGTGGGAAAAATGAGGCAAATTACCTTTGGACTCAGCCAAGTCCTGACTAAGTCTTGGCATACTTGCTGAGGCAGCTGCCTCAGTTGACTCGCCAAGTCCTGTTGGTTGGACTTTGCCATTAGCCAACGAAATATAATAATTTTTCCAGCTCTGCCATTAGCCAACGAAATATAATAAGTTTTCCAGCTTAGGGGCAAGAGGATTTATACAAATATAACATTTAAGTATAATTTGCATTTATTTTCTTTCTTATACTTTAAGTTATATTTTTATAAATACTATCAGGATGTTTGAGATAGGTTTCAACTTCAGAGGAGTTACAATGCAGATTCTAGGTTTTGGGGGGTTTTTAGAAATCTCCAGGCTTAGCCAAATTTTAGGATTCAACATGCCTTCAATAGTGTTATCTCACACAACTTTTCTTGGCTATTTTAGGTCAAATTGAAGTTGGAAGTTGATGATCCTTTCTTCAGTGATGAAGACTTGAAGTGGGTTGATCAGGTGGATCAAGAGACAGAGGTAGTGGCAATGGCAATGACAGTGGAGGAGGCTAGAGCATGGGGAGACCTAGTGCAAGACCTTGAGGCCGAGAAGGATGGATCCGACTCTGATGATGAGGATTATGAGGATGAGTATGAGGATGAGGAGGATGATCGTGATAAGCATGTCACTAAGGTTCATCTTCACATATAGGGAGAGATGATGGCTCTAGAACCTTCCATGACCTATCTTGGGCATAGTTATAGGAGGACATAGGCTACTATGAGGCTTTATTTTGATATATGTTTTGAACGTTTGATTCAACAAAGTGCACATTCCATGAATATTATAGAAATTTGATAGTGACACTATATTTTTATTATGTTGTTCATATTAACTTTTAAGTAATTTCTTTCAGAAATTCACATTTATACTTATCTGATTTATGAAAAGTTGTGGATATGTGCAAAGTAGCTTCTATTTATCTCAATTATTGTGTATTTGATGTTAATTGGCTAAATGATGCATGAAAAAAATTTGAAATCCTTATTAAATCTTTGAATTTCATGGGTTTCTTGTTGCCAAGTCCATGCCGAGTTCGACTCCCAAGTCCAAGTCTCAAAATGATTTGAACTTGGCCAAGTCCAAGCCGAGTCTAAGGCTGGATATATATATGATTTAAATTAAATTAATTAAAATAGATATATCCTATTTAATTATGTATATTATGGGGTTCCATGCGACATGCTACATTTAACTCCATTTTTAAGATTGAGAGTCCCATATCCACGCAAACTTGTTTCGGCATATCCTTATTTAATTGTATGGCCTAGAGTAATTACACATGGGTCCTACCTTATTCACGTGGTGACCCTTCATGCCTTCCTATTTGTCCAAAACACCAATGTGTGGTGTGATATTTTTGTCAGATTGTTTGATAATCAAGACGAGAATTTTTGTTTCATTTTTCTCAGTGTTTTTCAATGGTCTCCAGTGATTGGATTGGACATGTCCCTTGCCACGATGCTTCCAAGCATCATGGTGTGTAGGATGTGATGAAGCGTAATGCTTAGTTTGATATTTATTTTCTGTTTTTGTATAATTGTCAATACATGTTTATTATTTAATATATTAATCGTTTTCTATTTATAAATTAATATCTTTTGATTGTTGTTTAATTTGGTATATATATATATATATATATTAATTGATTATTATTATTATTACTATGTTTTTCAATATATATTAATTTAATTTGATTATAGATTTAATTATAATATTGATCAATTAATTTAATAATAATATTATATTTCTGTAGATAAGATTTAACACCTTATTTGGGGGTTCCTGACACTATGATTAAGGTAATCATAATTAATCTCTGCTATCCATATATGATTAATAATCAGGGATTTAATGATTACCGATTATGTATATGTATTTAATAATAGTCATATTATTAAATCCATATACATGATTGATTATATTGGACTAATTTATAATCATGTTATTGCTGAAGTGAATCGATAATTAATACTGATATATTATGATGTGTTTTGCAGATATAATCAATGATATTGCTGAAGTGTAATTGAATGGCTGAGAGTGGTAACTAATGATTAATTAAGTGACATGTGACACATAGAAACATGTCTCTATGTGAGACATGACTCAATGTCGCCTTCTTTATGTGAAGCCATTCCAATACTTAGTAACATACAAAATCATTAAGTGCAGAGCAAGACAAGTGTATTCAGCCTTTTGATTATTCCTATCTCAGTAACCTCATATTATTGCAGATTAATATTGATAGTAAATCAATATTGTTATAATATATCTCAGATTGATATCCATATTGATATTATAACAGATCAATATCGATTGGTAGCAAATTGATATTGATACATATCTCCGTATTATTATTGTGAGATTGTGATAAAGCATCAATCAATCGGTATTGAATAAACATATACATCTGCATAACAGTGAATAAAATTAAAATCCTAGAACATCTAAATCTGATAAAAAAAATTAACATTAAATACAAGGGAACTCTTTTAATTAAATATTACCCACAATGATAGACTTAACATTAATAAAGTTAAATATTTAAATCTAACTTTAGTAAATTACTCTATTAATGCAAAATAAATCATATCAATGATAAATAATTCTTCTATCGATGTTAAACATTTATCATCGACATGTTAGTTCCCCTTGAGGTCATGATTTTCTTTAAATAGTAACTAAAGTCTAAACCGCCTCTAAATGCCTCACAATGATCTGTAACTGAAGCTGCCTAGGCCAAATGACCTCTAAGTCCCTTAAATATCTTAATTAGCCTACCAGCCCCAAGGGGAACAAGGTTAACAACATCATCATGCTATAAGTCTAGAAAGGGAACATTACATACATGCATCTTAAGTAAGCATCATGTAAGTGGCCTACTACCTCAAATACTTTTATGAGATATTGTTGACTCTTCAACTTTCATAGGATGTCATGAACAAGTGTAAAGTGTCAAGTAGATACTTTAAGGGATTCCGACCCAAGGTGAATGTCCAAATGAGAGGGAATTTTTTCTAATTTAAATATTTAAAATGTAGAGATTGCCTCCTGTACTTGGAAAAATAGCATTAGATCACAAAAATCCCAAATGCAATGACGATTTTCCTTTGAAGTTGGGCTGAACTTTTGCATACATTAAGAAATTCATAAAAAAAGTTGCAACTTAGTGTAAGAAAAATTAAGTTAAATTAGGTTATTCTTAAGTTTTGACCATCTTTATGAAACTAGATCTTCTGAGATAAAAAAATGCTGCAATTGCTATTTAATATAATCTAGAGTATCGGCAATTTAATGATTATTATTCAACTAAGACAAGTCACGTTGAATCTATATTCTTAAAATTTAGTACGTTTTAACTTCAAAAGGACAAGGATCACCTGACCTTATCTTGTATGTTTTTCTCAAAATCTATGTTACTTTGTAACAGAAGTTTTGGTAATTCTTTGGTTGATGTTCCCTTTGCAAATTAGCTTTGCAAAAATTTAGTTTCTGTTGATGGTTGATGAACTTTTCAAAATATAGATTAGTTGTTTATACTAACTAATTTATTCAGGTATTCAAATAGTATGGTAACACACTTGAAATATGATTTGTTTGTAATTTTCTCATTTCATATTGACAGGTTGAAAAAATGGCAAGGGCTCTCCAGATGTTTGGATTAGAAAGAGCACTAGTAGTTCATTCTGAGGGCTTAGATGAGATGAGCCCTCTTGGTGAGCTTATTTGTGTGAATGAATATCTTGCATTGCTGTCTTAATTAGAGTATATTTTCTTTGCTGCTTTAAGTGCTTTTATGTTTAACTGTATTCATGCAGGTCCTGGAATAATATTGGATGTAACAGCTGATAAGATTGAGAAGTTTTCTTTTGATCCGTGTATATTCATTTACCTCAGTTTTTAGTGCTTTTTCTAGCTTTTCTTGCACTTTTGTAATTAATTAATGAAAAAAATGCATATAAATATTCAAATTAACAGGCAATACATATAGCAATAACAATATCGAGAATGGGATATTGGGAAATCAACATTAGTGGAGATATTTAAAAAGAAAGAGCTTTATTACAATGTTTATATATGTATGCATGTATGTAGCATTAACAATATTTAGAAATATAGAAATGGAGCTATTGAAAGAAAGGCCTATATCACAATGCTAACTACTCGTAGATTTTTCTCTTGGAATAACTTTACTTTTGGTTTGGAATTTACTATAATTATTATTTTCATATTTGTGGAGAGTGCTGAAGCTTGGCTTTAAAATAATTTGCAGTGGATTTTGGAATTCCTCGATGCAATGTAGAAAGTTTGCGAGGTGGTAGACCAGAATTCAATGCAAAGGTTCTTCGTGATGTCTTGTCTGGTCAGAAAGGTGCAATTGCAGATGCTTTGGTAAATGCCTATTCTCTTGTTTGCATTACCACTAGTTTGCATTTTGTACTGCCAAACGATTTATTAATGAATAACACCCATGCGCATGGACATAAAGGATAATGAGTAGGGTGGGCTTTTAGTACATGTTTATTGATATTATATTTAGTAGAGGAATACATTGTGTAAAGCAATGTGAACCCCTTTTGCTACCCCTTTTGCTACCTTGTTATAGCACTACTATGTTACTTTGCTATATGGCGTTTTGTCATTTAGGGCTCTTACCGCCCTCGTTTCAATGATTTGTTATGTTTTATTTTACTCATTGCATCCGGCTTACAAGCTGTTAACAAAATTTTGGAATGACACATTGATATTATGATAAATCTAGCAGTTCATTTTGACAATGTGGGCAATGCTAGAATTGAAATATCAATCTTTTCAAGTCCGGCCCACACCTTAATGAAATTTTAATTTTCAACTGCAATATCAAAGTTGAGCCTACCATACCAATGTTAAAATCTTAAACTCATTGTTCTCTCGGCTGCAATACTAATTTATGCCATTGGCCATCAATAACTATTGAGAATTTAATATATTCATCATTCAAACATATATTTCCGCCTCAAATTCTCTCAGCCAACACAATGATATTTTTTTTTCATAAATTTGTCTCTCATAGAGTCTTTCTGTAAATTTGACTCACAGGTTGGCAGGAAAACCAACTCAAATACAACTGTAATGTCCCACTAGGACATTAATTCTAGATTTTTATCACAAGTCTTTTAAAAAATAACCTGCTTGCAATTGATTTCAATTTATGTAACACATTATACTGAAAATTGTAAAATATCCAGCTGAAATATAGATTGTGAAATGAGATAGGAATATTGCCTTTAAATCTTCAATGGAACTAAAACAAAATAGAAGAATGAATTTGAAGCACGAAGTGAGACACCTTAGTGATATCTCCAATAGACAATGGGTTTACATCTACTGCCTCCAAACTTAGGGTTTACGTCCACAAACCTGTTGAAAACCAAGCTTCCCAGAACTTTCCAAGAGATACTAAACATAAAATCACGCATGGAGAAAATGACCCTCTAAATGTTCTTTTATAAAACATACTTGTTACTTCGTTTTGCTGTATTTGTCTCTTCATACTTCTTATCTTTCTCTCGTTATTTTCCATTTTAACTTAACACGACTTCATTAATTTTTTGACTAGGCTCCATTAAAGTCATTTTAATACTTTATTAAATAATTAAATTAGGTTGTCATTTAATTTGATATAATCTGACAACTTCTATTTTAATTATTTAATTTACTACAAATGTCTGAAAAATGGAACATTTCAACCTCTGTGAGCATCACCCTGATGCAAGGAGTGTTAAGTGCTCCATTCATTCTCACAAAAGATGGAATCTTGTAAACCACTACTCATGAAACTTGGGTCAATGAATTTGACTCAAAAACTACACAAACGAATCTTGATTACAATATCACAAATGAATTTAATTAATATGAGTATGAAGATTTTCTTTTATTGACAATATTTTGCGAAAAAAGATTCATTCTGATTTTGAAGAATAAGTAGCCCACATCATATTTTGGTGCTGCTTCAAATCATAGCTTGGTTAAAATTTATATAAACAACATCACTTTTAAAACTTTGAGTCCTCCAACGTTGTCCAAGAGATTTGATTCATTTATAAGTCCTTTATCTTCTATCCTATGGAAATGTCTATTAATTTAAAAATAAAAGCAATTTTGGACTTTTTTTTCAATTTTTTACATTTTCTTTTGTAAATTTTCTTTTTCTAGATTTTTTCCCATTTTTCAAAAAATCCTACTCTTGTTTGCCCATTTATTCCCCAAACAATATAAGCTTTTATGTTTCTATATATATAATTAATTGATATAATAATTCTTTATCCTTAAGAGTATTCAGATATATTACCTTATAATATTAGAAGCTTGATGCTTGCCAACCATATATATATATTATATATCCTTTATTTCTTTCCCTATATTTTCCCTTATCAAGAATATCTATCTCATTCTTAAATTGCATAAAACTCCCTTTCAAATCTGCATAAACTTTGCTTTCGAATTCAATCATACATATCCTTCCTTCCACAAATTCGATGCAATCTCTTTCATCTACTTTTCTTTTTTAATTTTGTACGTATTCCCCATTAGAAATCTTCTTTCTATCAAATGATGATAGTTCTATAATTTATTCATACAAGGCTGCATTGAATGTTTCTCAATGATGACTTCGCTTGCGATTTCTCGTGTGACCACGACATTTGTCTACCTTTCACCACGCTGGTTTTTCCTGCTTTTCTTGGTGCCATGAGCTTGACTGATAGACTTTCTGTTGTTCTTGTGTCCCTCCCTTTTTTTTGACTCTTTGCTTTTGTGGTTGTGTGCATGGCTGTGTTTTTTGCAGTGGGCTTTCTCTTCCTTCTCTTTCATGCTCGCCTTTGCCTTTGTCATGATGACTCCCGCCTTCATTTTGCTTGTCATTGGCAATATCAAGGGTTGCCTGTGTTCAATCTCTTACCTCACCCCTGTCATTGCTTCCTTCCAACTTCTTTTAGCCTCTATGTTCACACATTTTTCCAACAGCATTGTTGTTGTTTCACCATTCGCTATTACCTATGCGTTCGGAGGTTGGGAGGATTGTTGCTAGGGTTGTCGTGTTCACTCTTTTCTGTTAGTTCCTTGGCCAGGAGGCTTTGCTCCATTTTGACTACCAAGCGTTTGCATCTACCATTGCAGTGTCTAAGAATAGAGTATTTTTGTGTAGGTTGTTTTTAGTGAGTTTCTCTGCTAGTTTCTGTGGTTGCATTTGTTCACAGTGATTTTTGGGCTCTGCTCTATTGTGACCACCAAGTGTTTGCATCTTCCATCGCAGTGACCTTGCTTCCGCATTACTGGTGATCTTGTAGTAGCCTTATTCACACTTCTACAGATTCTACGACAACTATTTGCTGTTGTTACATTCTCCGCCTGTTTTTTTTGGAGAATTGTGATTGAGAATAGAGAAATTTTGAGCAAGTTGATCACAGTGATTTTTGGAAGCTTCTCTGTTTGTTCCTGTAGTTGCATTCTTGTGTGTTTCACCTCTTTGTTGATTGGGTGCTACGAAAATGTAAGAGGCTGAGTTGGAACCTGTGACCAACTCCACTCCTTTGCTTACCTATCAACGTTTGAAACTTCTTGATGCCATACTCCATGATCTCTTGGAGCGACTTCTGCTGCTTGAACAAGACAACACTGTCATGAAGATCTCTGTTTGAGATCTTAATGAAACAGTCTGCAAACTAATCACCGAGAATGTTGACCTTCGTCAATTGATACACTCAAGCATTTTACAGACCAAGATCAAAGAATCTGACATCTCTGGACTGAAAGCTAAACATACCGAGTTGTGCTCTTCTCACAACAACTTCATTGCTGAAACTGATAAAAGATTACAGTCCTGGGCTTCAATTTGTGGTACCATGATTTCTCCTCCTCTCTTGGGGGTTGTGGAGCTTGTTCAAGCCATACTTTAAGATGAGCAAGTTGGGCAGGCTAGCGAGCTCAATTTGCGAGTTTAGGGACTCCCTCCTCCACCAACCCCATTTCCACAGGGCACTCCTTTCTCAACGATCAACTTGACATTATAGACATCGAGGGCATGGATTGTTCAGGACAACACTCTTTGTCCTTAGTTTCTTTCTTTGACCGACCATCTTCGAGTTCTTAGGGCGAGGAGGAAACTCTTTCCTCTTTCCACTAAGATCTATCTTGATGAGGATCTCACTAAGTTACAGGTAACAAAATTGAAACACTCTCAGGGTCTTGTGGAAGCTAGGTGTAATGGGAAGTGGGCTGTTATCAGGAACCTCAGGGTTGTTATTTGGGAATCTCCTCCATTTGGGTGGGAATTGAGGTAGGTCGCCAAGGCCAAATGTTGGTCGCAATGGCAGTTGGACATGAGAGAGCCCCACAGTGGTCTGCTACGTGTCAATTGTTGGAATAGTAATGGTACTTTATGGTTGTTACTAGGTCTTTTCTAGGATGCTTTTGGTTCTACTAATATTCTCCTTATTACAAAAACTAATGAGAGCCCTGTTTATCTTCTTCCTGGCATCTTCAACTATCAATGGTTGTCTTCTTATAGGGAAGAGGTCAGGTGCTTCGGTGGGGTTAGGGGCTCTTGTGGGGTTACCTATTTGATTAGTGACTGTGTTTTTGTTAAGGTTGTAGCTTCAGTTGGATTGATTCGATTTGGGATACATGATTGTTATTGGTAAACCATCTTTTCCTATATATACTTATCCATGTTAAATAATATATATTATAGTATATTATAATTATATATATATATATATATATATATATATATATATATATATATATATATAGTTATACATATTATTATTTTTGTTAATATATTATAAATTAATGATGATTAAACCATAGAGACATGTCTCCTCTCATATTTATATGAGATTCAAATTTGCATTTGGAACACACCTATAATAATGTCAATGTTAGTACATTTGCAGTGGCCCCGATAATTCAACATGGTATCAGAGCCGGCTGTAAATGTAATAAAATAATTAAAGACATTGGACTCAAGATTAAAGAATTATTACATAGGCATCGAAGAAACTAATGTGGCCATTGAGAGGAATATTCATTGTCGAACAGATCCAAGGGGGTCTGCAATTACTATGGGATTAAAGAAAACTTAGTTGTTCGATAGTTAAGGTAGTTTAGATGGTTACACAAACCTGAGTTCCTTAGTCTCAAAAATTACTATGGACATAAAGGGGCTTGATAGTGTATCTAGAGCAGTGTCGTTCTGAATTTTTTCAATAAAAGTTACCACAGAGATTAATATATATTCATTGATCATGGATCTTTAGCACTATTATTGTTGTTTACTAAATCTTATTGTAACATACGAATTTTCTTAACGAAAATGTAAAACTAATTTCAATTGAATAATACTAACAGTATCATAATTCCTTTCACATGACATTGATTTAAACTATCTGATTATAACTGAAAGTAAATCTACATAATTTTGAAATACTGAACTTTTTTTGAAATTAAAATACGACTAATCTAAAACAATTGACATTCACATAAAATAAATGCTTTCTTTATCTTGAAAATTGAAAATTAACTAACTATCATTGAAGGTATTAAGTGCAAGAAAACATACTATAAAAATGGAAGGATTTCTGTAATTTGTTGTCCAAGCCTCAGCATTGGTGAGAGGAGAAGCATTGTCATAGGCTTAACCTCCCAACCGCGGACCATTACTTATCCCCACACATTCTAAATAATTAAAACGGCCCTCCCTACCCCGAGGTCGAGATTGGGATGTTCATAAGTCCAACCATCAGAGCAACCCGGTGGGTTGAAGTCCCAGCATTTATTCTCCAAAATAATTGAAGCTTATGGACAATCAACTAGATCACATGTTCGGCACATTCGCCTAAATTCCACCTTGGCCAAGGATTTTCCAATTGGGTATACAAACCCAATCTCCACCACTTGGCTTGACAACTTATACATTAATGGAACATGCATGAGCTTTTGTATTTTTAAACTTATTTTATTATATCTGATCTTTTTCTTTCTTGTGCAAATTGTCTACACCTCCTCACCTCTTTCAGGCTACCAAGCTAGTGATTCCCAGGTGCTTGCAATTTCATATTCTTGACATTGATTTACACCTTCTTCACCTCGATTACTTGGTGAATTCCTCGGTGTTCATGATATCATCTTATAAGAGGATGCATTTATATCTTGAACAGAGATATTATTTGTGTATAAGATCATGGTTAAAAATTAAATACATTATTTCAATGCATTTATCCTTATTTTATTTCTTGAATCCAAATCATACACATATAACAGTATTTATGGAATTTGAGAATTAATAACATGGAAAGTACGAATGGAAAGATTAAGGAATCATGAATTGCAACACGACACTATGGTGTGGTATGTTGTACTTATGCTGTATACTCGACAATTTAATTACAAGGCAACGCATGACTTGCAACACGACATTAAGATATTGGTGTTCTGAAAAGACTCAGTGGTATTAAATTGCATGGTTAAGCTTGACAATGGTTTTCCATACCTATGCTACAGAGTCATTGATTTACATGCAAAGAATTACATAATTGCAACACAACATATTAATTGTGATTGATACTAAGCTAGAGACTCAACGATTTAAAAAGAACAAGGAACAGGATTAATCAAAGGTCTTACGTGACTCTCTTATTGCAAAACTGCTTGCTTTGTTGTTGGTATTTGTCCTACTAACTGTTCTGCGACCTGCGGCATAGACTGAGATGATATGTTGGTGACAGCTTGTAATCAGAGAGCAAATATCGATTACCAGACTCGGTAAATTAGGAGCTATCGCTAGCAAGGAAATAATATGGAGAGTAGGAAGAATGAATCATTCTCGGGTATGAACTCTAATTAAAAGAAGAGCTTGTCTATTCAGCTCCCTATGGTTACAAGAACCCATTTGAATTTCACTCAAATTGATTTTAAAGAAAAGAAGGAAGGAGGGAAGAAGAAAAATTGGGAGTTAAAGGGTTATTGTTGTTTTATTATTATTATATATTATTTTATATGTTCATGAGCACATATTGATAAAGTGGCAGCATTAGATTATGATTTGTAATGTATTGGTGTCACATGTGTTCGTATTAAAGAATGTTTAATAATAATTAAATAATAATAATAATATTTGTTAATTCTTTTAAAGGTAAGAATTATGTTTACTTTATACTATTTATTTTAATGATCCGTTTAAAGCTCATGCGGTTCCACCATGTAATATGTTGTCAAGTCCTAGTAGTCTTGCCAAGATAGGTTTTAGGACAAACCTATCGGTTCTAATGACTGGGCTATTCGACCATCCCCTTCTGATGACCCCGTTTAGCAATGCTTACCCTCTCTCTCCAGTCTCCTTCCTGTAATCAATCAAAACAACATTTTTGCCAAGACATCAATTCAAGATTTATAAATCGTTAATTCAAAATCATCTAGCAACCATTTAGATTTCGTCACCATCAGAATAATTAACTTCCCTCTCATGTTCATGAAAATATCTCATCATCCTATATGTATTTTAACAAACTCATTTCACATGATCGGAAGAATTAAATTGATACAATGGCTATAATTAACTAACTCACTTTCTCATGATAGATACAATGGCTATAATTAACTAACTCATTATCACATGATCAGGAAGAAGAAATAAATCAATAGAACGGCTAGAATTAACTAACTCATTTTCACATGATCGATACAACGACTATAATTAACTAACTCATTTTCACATAATCAGGAAGAAGAAATAAATCGATACAATAGTTATAATTAACTAACTTGTTTCACATGATCAAAAAGTAATTTGTTTTCAACGGCTATCATCATTTTAAAATTTTAGGGCAAAATTTGGGATGTAACACTTATTACGGTTCATTTATTCTGTCTCACGTCATTGACTTGTTTCTAAGAAAAAAGAACTATCAGTGAGAATGTGTATATTTCTACTCATCTTGTGACTAATATATTCAAGTGTTAATTACATGGAAAATAAAGAGTGTTGTCGATTTCTCAGCAAAGATATCTAGACTTGAGGAAGGCATATGGTAGAAGACAGATTGTTTGATAGTGATGTGCTAGTGATATTAAGTGTAGTAACAACATTTGAATAATTACAAGAGATCCCATTCCAACTTCAAGGGTTCTTCGTCAGAAGCATTCTAGTTTGTCAAATTATTACCTCCGCCAATTCAATCACTCTCTTTTATATGCAAACGAATTTTGTCGTCTTCAGAGATGTAGTTGCAGCTGAGAATGAGAAGTGAGAGTGTGCATAAGAAAGGGGAAAGCAACCCCTTTTCTCAAGCAATACGAACCATTACAATAGTCTTGTACGAACCTTTAGACTCTATCTTGACGACAATGTTACAGACAGTAAATTTATAGTTGAAAGATTCATCCCGCATCTTTCTCTTGTGGGTCATTGTCGATAACAAAAGCATATGATATTTTTAATTAGTCATAGAGAAATCAATGCATAAACAAGAGTATTTATATATGAGACCCCTAGGACATATAAATGGAATAGAGGTAAAAATCACTCTACAAAGTAGCATGAATGCTAAAGGAGGAGCAAGCAATTCAAAGGAAAAAATATATATGATAGAAACAATTGTATAAAGATGAAATATATATGCAAATGATACATAAGGAAGCATAGCCCTGAAAATCATTTGTGTGAGAGGCAATGACAAGCATCGTAAGTGACAAGGTCATGCTCTTTGTAGGCACAGTTGTCCTGGTAATCTACATATTCATAGATGTGTGTATGACATACAAAAAGGCTTCTTAGATATTCCGTTTTTATCTATGCTCTCTATCTGCAATGGGTTGGATACATAGATGCCCAAAATGTGAGTATTGGAAGTACACAAAGAGATCAACAGTTGAAACTAGTGATTCTAAACAACTGTCAATTGATTCCACCAATATGGCAATCATCCGTGGTCAATCCATTCGTGATAATCTAGGGAGTAGGATTGTTGTGGCAATCAATATTGAGAGTCCTAGGGATAGTAGTGAGACCATCTCTTATCAATTTGAGATACTTAAATCATTGATTGTAGCGCATGTTTCCCAACCTGATTATGTGTTGAATAGGTCATGGGTCAGCAATTTACTAGTGTGTGCGATAACATTTAGTGTTGTGTTCATGGGTGCCAAGGTTATATTTGTGAGATCTCAATTGCACGAACCATCTCCATTATTTACCATCTAGTGTATTTTCACTATTGTAGGATGGTTTTTTGTATGCTATAGATGCCTCATTAGCTTCCAAATGCTCGAGCTAAAACTAGAACTAGAGCGTATTCCTTTCCTTGACATACTTACCAATGCATTGGACCACATGTCTTCTACATTCTTGACCAAACTATACATATCGCCATTGAGTGTTTTAATTAAGAAGATAACAAAATGCGGTAGGAATTTAGTTCCTCTGTGGATCGATCTTTGGTGACAAACTATGTGGTTGCACCCCTGCTCTAGATTGGGAGTTACTTGATTTGGATCAAAAGAAGTTTTTATTCAGCATCTCTAGAAGATTTTTTTTCGTAGATACGAGGAATTTTTAGATTAGGTATGCATGCTGACAGATAACGCAAGGAATTTATGGGTAGCGAATAAGATCTCCTTAAATCATATGAAGAAATGCATAGATGAGGCTTACGAGAGAAGCATAAGTTGCAAAGAAACAAATTTCCCAGCAGAGAAAGACACCAGTGAATGAGGATGAAAGAGTGATTTTTAAAGCGAGAAAATATAAAAGAAACGAAAGGATTGCCACCACGAATGAAGGGGGAACCCATAATGTGCCTTTGCGAGCTAAGTTGTGCAATACTTTCATGGGGTAGAGATAAGAAAAATTTCTAATTTGAAATCATAGAGGCTTTAGTGTTTAAGAACATTGCAAATAAATATTCAACTAGCTGAGTTCGATGCATGTGAATATAAGTAAAGATTATTGTCTATTATATGTCTAGCATGCAAATCCTTTAGATACCTCCTATAGGAATTGTAGTGAGATTTATGTTTGAGTTTTTGAGGATAGACAAGTATCAACATACCACTCTTGGGCACATATGAAATTTTATAGTTGAAACGATGTTTATTATCAAGGCTTAGTAAGTGTTGGAGTTCCTCAAGCGACAATCATCTGATTTCCAATGGAAGATATAACGTAAAGGCTCTTGTGTTGCTGCTGTTGTGAAGGTTGATTTCCAGGCACATAGAATATCTAATCTTTATAGTTCAAAAGTTGAAGCATGGTAGCTAGCTTTCTCCAGACACTAATGAACATAGTATGATATTGTATTTGATGATGAGATCTCTGTTCAATGTAGTTGCTATTACTAGATGTGGACAGAATGATTTCAAAGTATCTATCTTTATTTTATGTTAAGTGTCATGACTTATACATTAAAATGTTTTGGAGATATTAATGATAATGTGGAGAATTAAGATTATCTTCAGTTGATGGATAAATCACTTTGAGGTAGATGCTGATGTAACTCTTCAAGTTGGATGATGGAGTTCCTTCTATTTCAAATAAAGAAAATGGAGTTGTTCACAAATTTGCTACCTAGTGACTGAAAACTCTATGAGTAGGAATTTTGCATTGTGGGGGAGAATGTTAACCAATGTTCCATTCCCACTTCTACCATCTTTAGAAAGGAGATGTTTCATTCTCAAAATTTTATGGACCTTCATGTGCAGATAAGTATTCTTATCTTTGAGTATTACATTAATCTACTCATTGTAGTCTCTCTCTCATTTGTAATTATACTATTAAAAGTTATTTGCCTTGATCTTTTCTTTTAATATTTGAAGATGTTCTTGCAGGAAAAGTAAGGTTGGTACTCTACACACGTTACAAAATATTGTGCAAACTCAATCTTATGGTAGTAACTCGAAAGAAGTTGTGATCTAGAATTTATTAGTCATCTGATGATTTGGCTATTTAAAGTGAGGCTCAAGAAGTGAATATCTTTGATGATTGAGATTATGTGTATCCTTTCATATCAAGAGGGACTTCAATACTTAATCAGAGACAACCTTATACAAGGAGCTCAGAAGATTGATACTTAGACGAAGTCTAACATACATGTGTATGACTACATGATTGTGATGGGGCTACTCATATGTACATCACGAGGAAGTAATAACTTTTCACCTGAAGGTTGAAAGATAAATATCAGATTCAGAGGGAGTCAGATAGACATCCTTGGATGAAGAGAGTCTCAAAGGGAGTAACTACAAGACCTGACTTCCTAGGATCATTGTTTAGAGGGAGAATTTTAGAGGTGCAATCCTTTGTGAATGATATCTTCTCTATGAGGGAGAAGCTCTTGGTGAAATTCATTGTAATGTATTCTTCTTTGTGTGAGAGAATTGAGGTGAAAACCTTTGTACCACCCTCTAACTTAGTTCATGGTGGTTACTATTTTGCATATGATATGTAATGAAAGGTGATGATCTTTCATTAACATATATACACAAAAGGTAATCATTGTAACGCGATGATCTTATAAATGGTAGACCAATTATCATGACAAACTTCATTAAGTTGTTGACCCAGAGTGCTAGAAGTCATGATAATGAACATATCGTGATCAGACTTCCTCAAGTTGTTGTCCCAGAGTGCTGAAGATCATGATGCTTGTCATGATATAGGCCATGACATTGTAATATCTTGTTAAGTTGTTGTCCCAGAGTGCCGGAAATGAGACAACTCATATCCTTCTAGGATATAACATATTCTTTTGGTAGGCGTCAAGGATTTGATACCAATGCACATACCAAAAGAATATATGAATGATGAATATCATATGATTGATATTTCTTGTTGAATCATACTTTAGATTATATTGAAATATAACATCTATGTTGATGGGTTTATGTTGATATCCTTAAATATGTCATTCCAGGAATATCATACTAAGATGATATCTCTTCATATACTTAAGAGCATAATGTGTTCTACAAATCCTCCCTAGCTATGAGGGAGTGTTAATGTTGTAGCTTTAGTTGGATTGATTCAATCTGAGATACATTATTGTTATTGGTAAATCATCATTAACTATATATACTTATCCATATTAAATTATATATATATATATATATATATATATATATATGTATATATATATATTGTTATACATTTTTGTTTTGTTAATATATTATTGATTAATGATGATTAAACCATAGATACATGTCTCTTTATGAGTCATGTCTCCTCTCATATTTATATGAGATTCAAATCTGCATTTGGAACACACCTATAATAATGGCAATGTTAGTACATTTGCAACAATCGTGATAATTCAACACTTTCTAGCATGACTTTCATGGTCAATTTTGACGTTTCCGCCAGATTCATGTGGGTTGGACAACGTTACATTAAAGGGATATCTTCATTGAAGTGTGTTATTTCCCATTGGTCTTCTTGTACTATGTTGTCCACAGTATGGAGCATGGTGACCCTTACGAGGATTTGCATGAGTTCATTACTAGAAATTTTTAGAGCCCCCTTCGTGATTGTGGGTCTGACCTGGTTTGTACAGTTGAGTCGGATTCGGATACCCTAGTTTTGCAGTGCTCTTTTGAGGATACTCAGGAACTGTAATAGCCTGGACTGATTATAGCTCCACCAAACATCAATTTTCTATTCTAATGAATAGTTTGACATTTCGTCAAACACTTGGCACACAACCTTGCTTATAACTGTATGTGATGTTTGGTATGTATATTTTTTTTTTTGAGAATATATGCTTTCGATAGTTAGAAATGAAATAAAGCTCAAATGTAGTACTGAAGATGTAATGCAAAATTCAGCAGATATAAACAACTCATACTTACAAGCTAAATTCTCAAAACTGATCTGCAATTATTAATTCCTAAATTTAGCATACAATGATTATTCAAATAGAATATGAGTTTGATTGGAACCTGATAAATGTGAATAGCAGCAGACAATCAATGATTTGCATAAATGCGGCCTCAGAAACTAGTAATACTATGACATTTGATCCCACCAAATTGAGTCTTTAATGCACATGCTTGACTAGAGAGGTAGTGCCATAATGGTGAGAACCAACACCAAAAATGATGCTTGAATTCTGCAGGAAGAAATTGTCCAGCTCCAACACCCAATGACCAGTCTGATATAGGCCTTGAATGCATCTCAATACTCTCAAGAAAAGACGCCAATCACAAACAATGCTGGTGCTAAAACAAGCAGCCCAATAGGGCAAAATTATCTCTCAATATGCAGATTATTCTTCTCAGATAATTGCCCAGACTGGCAGCCACATGGACACAAAAACAAGAGGTATCAATGGCACTCACACAGCCACCAATTGACCCCTATTTGCAGAAGATATATCACTTCAAAATTACCACCAAATCAGACTCCCTGTAACAGCTATATGCAGATGCACAAACCCTTAATTCAACAAGCTGCCACTTTGTGACTATCATAGCAGGAAAACACCTCAAGCTGAAATAATTTTAAGGCCTTCTATTCACAGTAACAACAGTCAGTAGGCTGCAACAAATTCACAAATCTATTCTCCAGATTGTCGCCCAAATCATATGAAGCAACCAAGCACAATTCCACTATATTTTCAGCAGTGAATTGGAAAATCAATTTAAACTCCAAACCCACAGTGATAAATTTCTTCTCAAGTCACAGAAGAAAAACAATATGAGAAGACAATAATAATACTCATAAATAATTCACAATGCCTCAGGTGTGAATTACCAAGCACTTCTCAATTCAAAACCCTTATACTTCAACAAGGGCAAAGAAATCTGCAAACTCAGAAACTCTTCGAAGGCAACAAAAAAAAAAAATCAATTGGATGCCTTTTCCATCAAGTGGCCTCATATTTATAATCTCCAAATGGCACAAGTTTCCCAAATGAACTTCACCCATTATAATATAATTTATTTATTGGTTTTGATTCCAAAAATGACCTTTTCCGCCATAACATAATATTTTGACACGCAAGACCCCTGTTTCTTGTGCCCACGATTTAAAACTTTTCATCCTGATTCCAATGAGCTATGATACTGAGGTGATCAACATATAATGCCAACAAAACACAACCTTAGTATATTTAGATGAATAATAATAATTCACCGGTCTTGTGAAAACAACAAAAGAAGTATTAGAATCGAAATCTAACAACACCAGAGTGATGTTGATGACGAAAGATGATGAATGAACTTGACTGGATGACTTACTATAAATAGACGCTCCCTTAAAGATTCTTGGAGCCCAAACCTCAAGCCCAAAATAGAAGTTGAGAGCATCACTCAACTCCTCTGTGAGGCCTCGCCCCCAACCCATCATAGCATAGGGATACATTACTCTTATTTTGTTATCCGCGACTCGAGATGTCGAGACATTATCTGATGCTTAGAACATATTTTATTATTTCATGTTGTGTGATGTTATTTCCAGATATATTTGATGATTGTCCTTTAATGTTCATATATATGTATGTTGACGAAATCAGTAAATGTAGGATTGAGATTTGATTTAAGACATTTCAAAAGGTTAAAAATTATGTAGGATGAAGAAACTCTTATTGATGTATGTTTTAATTTATAAAATTTTTTTTTGATACATATACGTTTATATATATGTGATTTTTCGGGACTACTGATGTGTGCAATGAGTGTGCAGATATTTAGCCGAGAAACCCTACGGAGGAACAAAACTTATCTCCATGTGCTAAAATTTGGAAACCCTATTGTTCGTAATTATGTTCTTTCAGTGTCGCTTGACACTCGTAAAGTGTTTATGTGCTTCGGTATGCTAGTTAGGGTTAATTGTTTAACCTTTGGATTCAAGTTGGTTCAAGTTAGTGTCAATTTTCTATTAAGTTCTTAATTAGGGTTAGTTATCCCTATTTCAGATTTGTGCTTGATTTGCAAGTTAGAGTTGTTAGATAGACCTATTTTATCTCTAGATTTTATTTGTCTCTTAACCTCTTTCCTAAGGCTTTTAACGTGGAATAATTATACCCAAGGGGTATGGGTATGGGTTAGGGGTCTTTTCCAACCCCTAAGCCCCTTTTGTTGACTTTTGAGGTCACTCAAAAGTCCCCTTTTTGCCTTTGTGCGAAAATTGCAAGTGGTGGTCATGAGTTGTCTTACCCCACCTCCTTTTAAGGTTTAACCATGGTGTAGGTTGAGTTAGGAGTTTCTAGAGTGGCTAGTGGGTGGAAATAGTTATGACTCCTTTTGGGTGGTTGAGTTGGAGGCTTATTTGGAGGCCTTCCTTGGTCTAGTGTTTGGTCACCCAATCTCTATTTTTTTTAGAGAAAGCTTGGAAGATAGTGGGAGAGGGAAGGAGGAAAAGGAAGCTCTTCTCAAACCTCCATTGGTACCATCACACCTTGGTGAAGGTAGGATTCTTGGCTTTGTATTTTGGTTTTCTCCATGTTTTGATCATGCTTGTTCTTGCACATTGTGTTGTGTTGTTATTGTTGTTTGCTTGTATGTTGGATTGATTTTGGAGGGGTTCTTTTGTGTTGTTCTTGATGTGTTCTTGTTCATCTTGATGTATTGTATTGAGGGGTTTTCATGGGGTTGTATTTGGCATTACTCACCCTTGGATAGGGAAGAAGTAGCCATGTGGGGGTAGGGCTTTAGTTGGACCTCAGTGGTGCAGAGTCTCCTTTCATGGTGAGAGGAGGGAAAAAAGGGTAGGGTGTATGGGCCCCTACCGATCATCACATACCTTGTTGATATTGTGAAATCTTGAGTATGGAAAGGAAAGAAAATTCTTGTTGAATCGGCCCCGAAAGGGCATTTGAGGAACAAAGAAAGTTCTTGAGTTTTAACCCCGAAAGGGTTATGTTAAGGTATGGTGATTGATATCTCACATTGGGAAAATCCACCCCCCCCCCCCCCCCCCCCTAATAAGGTCCTATGGATGGATCTAGTGTGTTAAACCGGATGGGTGTATGTTGAATTGGGTCTTTATGATTGTGTTGAATTGCCCTGGGTCAGCCTTGTTTCCCCTTGTGGTTCCATGAAGAATTGAAGTTGAAGGGATAAAGTATTGTGAAGAAGCTTGAAGAAATCATCATTGTATTGTGAATTTGATGTAATTATATGTAAATTTATATTGTGAATGGTTGGTAATGAAATTGGGTTTTCTTACTGGTTCTTTCCCGATGGAGTCTTGAACCAGGTTGCATAAAAAAAAAAAAAAAAAAGAGATTTTGGGAGTTCCTTGCAATGTTCTTTGTGATTTCATAATTTGTCTTATATTGTGAAGGAATAGTGGATAGATAAATGTTCTTGATTAATGATCATTCAAATTTCAATTGTGGTAATGAAAGAAATAGCATTGGATATGATAAAGTCTGATAGATTGTTGTATAAGAATTATGATGTAATCAACACAAATTCAACAATGTGGTTTCCTCGGTATATATCCATTCTTGTCAAAATTCACAAATGGATTCACGCAAGTTGTAATAGAATTATTCGCCACCTTTGTAAATCATGCATATGATATCTTACCTTGCATCAAATTCTCCATTCTCATATGGTATCGATGAAATTTAGAAGTTGTAAATTTTGTATTCAATTGAAAGAAATTTAGAACTCATAGTATGCACTGGATATTTATGCATGGAACATGCAATTCAAATTTAAAGGCTAAGAGATTTTCTCATGCACACTCTTGCATTAACATGATAGCTTAATAGATTAATGAAACTATGGATCACTTGAAACCTAGTTCAATAATGAAATCTTTATCTCAAACATATGCATCTTGGTTCATAATATTTGTTTCAAAGAGAATAGGCACTTCCAAGAGCAAATTTGCTCACTGGAAAATGTATAGGAAAAAAAAAAAAGACTTAATGAATTTGAGCAACAAAGAATATTCTCTGAATGATCCTTTAATTCAAATTTTCCTTTCAAAATAAAACAATAATAAATAAAATAATTCTATCTTCTAAAGAAATAAAACTTAAAGTATAACTAAATATCCTAACTCACCTACAAAACTTTATGATATCAATACTTACCCATCTTACCTTGGGCGTCACATCTCAAATGCCTTGTTTTTAAAAAGTTGATGTGCAATGTCATTGGGGATGACGTCACCTGTCCCCCTATCTTTTCCCCATCTTATCTTGCGCAGTGACTTAACCTTCATGACTATGCGCTCAGTTCCTTTGGCCTTGTATTTTTTGGTAAGATTTAATAGATTGGAGTTAAGCCCCAACTTCCACCTTTTATTTTTTTCCCAAGTCATCCCATCCTTGGCCAGGCTCGCATCAGCATCCTTTTCCTCCGGGGTCAGCGCATGTATCGGGCAGAGAGCCTTGGGAAGCGCTCAGTTTCCTTGATTAGAGCGCCGAGCCTTGGGAGTGTCCAATAGGGATGTGGGGTCAACTTGGCAAGTGGCCAAGTGGAAAATGTGCTTTCATGGGTATGATATATTGTTTGGCTTAGATTTAACTATTTCATTTTCCCTTTTTTTCAGGATGAGTAGGCGCTAGTTTTTTTGAGGAGTGTAGAGTGGAGTCTAGGGTAGAGTGTAGGTGGTGACATGAGTTGTTTGAGAGTAGGATAGTCCTAGGTTAGGTTTAGTTAATTAGTAGAGTATGTTAGTAATGTGTTAGTATTAGAATCAAGTTTAGTAAATTGTTATTTATTATTTAATTTCGTTTCTAAATTAGTTTAAGTCTTAGCATATGTTTTATAATAAATTAGATAGTTTTCATTTAGGTATAGTTTTGTACTATACTGTATGTTAGCTTTTACCTTGTCATTTGTTTATTAGTTAGTTGTGTATAGTTTTTGGTTTAATCTTTTTTTATTATTATTATTAATATAGTTAGTTAGTTAGTTAGTTAGTTAGTAAATTTTATAATGTAACTAAATTGTTATTACTTTGAATTAGTTAAATTTAATGTAATTTAGTTAGTTTTATCATTGATGTTAATTTAATCTAAGTATAGTTAATAGTGTTTTGTTTTAATTGTTATAATCGTTTTAGTCCGTCCTAATTAAATAAAGTATAGAAGGGTTGATGGCCTTTTTGAAATAAGTTTAAATGGGGAATTTGTTTAATTAATTTTCTTTTCATTTACATTGTTATTTAAGTAAATCCCGCATATCATTATTTTAACGAAAGTTTCAAAACCTCAACGATGCAACCGTCCTCATGTTTATAGTCTTAAGACGTAATGTAGAGAAGCTGTACTTAAAATGTTATCTCAATCTTTTCATCTTAAACCCTTTAATGAATAATTATAAAAAGAAAAAAAAAAAATAAATAAATAAATAAATTTGTGTGTGTTTTTGCCCCGAAGTTTGGGCATGACATCTTCTAACAAACTGAGCTCATCGGAACCAATAGTTTGACTTACTGTAAATAGTAGGTCCTTCAGATAGAGCTAAAACACACCATAGACTGATGGAATGCCTATAACCCCACAATTGAGACTGTCAAATCCCATTGTAAACTCATGAGGGTCGCGATAGTGAACTGACCAAGCCAATTGCAGGAACTTGCTAAAACTTGCAACATTGAAGTCCTCCCTCCCTAAGATTGCTTATCCCCAAGCAATCCTAGTGCAAAATGAACATCTCATTCCACCCGGATCCCAAGGGTAGAATTGTGTACTATCCCTGTAGCGCGCAAGCAACTCTTGTAGCATCAACACCCAAATAATCGCTAACAATGACAAAATGATTTGGAAACTTACTGTAGGCGTTGATGGCAGTAAGAAATCATCGAAACTCAATCCAATTGAAATACCAACTCTGTCAACATCTGAGTCCCTATCAAATTAACACTCACACCCAACTGCACTGTGGAGATGATAACAATTATAAGTACTTGAATCACTATCACCAACTCCAACATTTGATAAATTGTCTTGAGTATGTAGATACTGCATGTGGCTTGCAGTTGCTGATTGAATCTGCAAAAGATGGTGCGAATCCATCCCATAATGGATGGTATGAAACTGGAGCCAACCCACACCGACATGAAACCAAATCCTCTACCTGTGGGTCAAAAGAAAAATGATGAGCACACCCCATTGTATAATGTCGGTGGAAAGTCCCAATCTCTATCAATGGCTCATCAGTACAAAATCGAGAATCAGGAGACCACTCCGCTCTCTAACTCCAAACTACTGGTCGGGCAAGATCCTAAGAAAATCTCTCAGTAAACCTGACCAAAAGATCCCTATCGGGAAGCATCGTAGACAAAGTCTTTACAATCTTTCCCACCACCCTACAATTAGCACAAAAACCTTGAAATTGAGTACCCTCAAGCACTCTATATGAATCTTCATGCACATCCCAACTCTCCAAAAGATACTCCATGAAAGACTCTGTACAATAGAAATTATATGTAGAAGCATCAACCCGCTCCTTCGCTACCCACAATTGATTCCTCTGAAAACATGGCACAACAGGAATCACACTGCAATCCTTAATTGATGCTCTCAGCTGCTCTATATACCTACTGCACCCATATCCTAGACGGATGTGTTTGTCACATCATGATGCCCATCATCCCAACCATGGAAGCAAATCCACCACCAACCACAATATGCAATTGAACAGGGTTTGGGGCTGGTGTGGAGTGTACTCGCTCTAACTCCACGGTAACCTCATCCAACTGTGACTCTGACTCCTGAAGAACCAACTAAGTACATTGAAAAGAGTCCACTGTCACCTTAAGCTCTTGGATGAGCTCAGCCACCTCCTCTTTCCCTAACAACGTCTCACAACAAGTGCTACCCTACTCCAAAAGGTAATCCCTTTCAACAACTAACTAAGAGTAACTATGCTTCAAAATCCTGACAACCTCTTGAAGTGCATGAACCTCTACTAGTGAAAGACTACTATCACTATGCTCAACTAACATAGGAGCACCCCAAACAAATGTAGCTAGCATCTAACGGATAACATCATAGTGCTCAAGAGCTAAGAAAATGTCACTTTTACCTACAACTAATTGATCACATGATGCCTCTATAACCCCTGCCTCTTATGCAAGCTCTCTGTCTCACTATCTGCATTGTGATAGGAAACTGAATCAAAATTAATCACCACAAGATTTCTCGCCACATGTGTGCCACTGTCTTCGCACACATCCGCAAATAAGATACAACAAGTTGGTACCTCAACCAACTCCTCATCCAAAGAAGTGGAAGCCCTCACAGTATCAGACTCCTCGCATGTCTCAGCTTTCACCTTGATAGTAAGATTTTGTAACATCGATCCTGGGATCCATCCAAAAACACCTCGGAGCCATCTGCTGATACTTGGTAAGGGATATCATACCAGGTGCAACTCATAGCATCATCCAACAAATCATCACAAGTGTCCATACTATCTGTATCCCCATCAATTGATAGAACCTCAACTATTGTCACCTGACTCTGCACACATGACTCTATGTTAGGCTGTTAATCAATAATGCTAGAGCATGAACCCATATCTACGAACTTTGTTGTAACACCAACATCACAACTAGGTGACTCCATACATGGATTGGTCCCACCTGAGGAAGTAGTTGCCTCCTGCACTTGAGCAACACTATGACAACTCACATACAAACTACAACAAGAACTTTGGAATCCTCAAGCTGTTGACGCTTAGTGTTGTTGTCCACCAATGGCACAGACACATCCACATGTCTCTATATGGAAATTCCATGATCTACACTATGGATAGGACTAGTAGGTGTTGTCGTTAATATAGATACATCTGCATCGTGGATACCTGTCGAGGAAAACTCAAAGTTCCTTCCATGCAACCTTGATGCCGACCTTCTAAAGGCGGAAACCATATACTTCGCTGCCCTCTCAACTATCTCTGGATCCGACAAGGTCTCCGCCAACTTTAGCTGATGAAACTTAAGATTCTCCATACTCTCTTGCAAAACATTCATTTTCATACTAACTTTCTCATTATCCACCAACTTCTAGAACTACTAGTCCTCCTATGTCTGTCCATCGCTAGAAAATGTTTTGGTCACTCTAAATGCAACAACAGATCTGAAAATAAAATAAGTTTCCTACCCCATAGGATGGCAGGAAATTGCTCTGATACCAGTGTAATAATCTGGACTGGTTATAGCTCCACCAAACATCAATTTTCTATTCTAATCAATAGTTTGATATTTCGTAAACACTTGGCACATAACCTTGCTTATAATTGTATGTGATGTTTGGTATGTATCTGTTTATTTTTCTTGAGAATATATGCTTTCGATATTTAGAAATGAAATAAAGCCCAAATGTAGTACTGAAAATGTAATGAAAAATTCAGCAGACATAAACAACTCGTACTAACAAGATAAATTCTTAGAACTGATTTGCAATTATTAAATCCCAAATTCAGCATACAGTGATTATTCAAATACAATATGAGTTCGATTCGAACCTGATAAATGTGAATAGCAGCAGACGGTCAATGATTTGCATAAATGTAGCCTTAGAAACTAGTAGTACTATGACATTTGATCCCACCAAATTGAGTCTTTATTGCTCATGCCTGACTAGAGAGGTAGTGCCGTAACAGTGAGAACAAAAACCAAAAATGGTGCATGAATTCTGCAGGAAGAAATTGTCCAGCTCCAATGCCCAATGATCAGTCTGATATTGGCCTTGAATGTGGCTCAATGCTCTCAAGAAAACACACCAATCGCAGAAAAAGATAGTGCTAAAACAAGCAGCTTGATAGGGCAAATGTTTCTCTCAATATACAGATTATTCTTCTCAGATAATCGTCCAGACTGGCAGCGACATAGACGCCTAAACAAGAGGTATATAAATGGCACTCACACAACCACCAATTAGCTCCAATTTGCAGGAGATATTTCGCTCCAAATACCGCCAAATCAGACGCCCAGTAACAGCTATAAGAAGACGCACAAACCCTTAATTCAACAAGCTGCCACTGTGTGAATATCATAGCAGGAAAACACCGCAAGCTCAAATGATTTTATGGCTTTCTATTCACAGTAACAACAGTCAGTAGGCTGCAACAAACTTACAAATTTGATCTCCAGATGGTCGCCCAAATTGTATGAAGCAACCAAACACAATCCACTATATTTTCAGTTGTGAATTGGAAAATCAATTTAAACTCCAAACCCACAGTAATAAATTGCCTCTCAAGCCACAAAATAAAGACAGTATGAGAAGACAATAATAATTAGTCAGACATAATTCACAATACCTCACCTGTGAATTACCAGAGACTTCTCAATTTCAAACCCTTATACTTTACGAAGGGTAAAGAAATCCACAAAACTTAGAAACTCGTTGCAGGCAACAAAAACATATAATCAATCGGATGCCTTTCCCATCAAATGGCCTCATATTTATAATCTCCAAATGGCACAAATTTCCCAAATGAACTTCACTTAAGAAGCTTCCTCCACACAACATTAAAATGTAATAACGTTTCATTATAATATAATTTATTAATTATTTTTGGCTCAAAAAATGACCTTTCCTAATAACGTAATACTCTGACATGCAAGGCTCCTGTTTCTTGTGCCCATGATTTAAAACTTTTCATCCCGATTCCAACAAGCTATGATACTGAGGTGACCAGCATACAATGTTGAGAAATTTAGCCTCATAGTAAATTGAAGCAAATTCCATATGTAATATATGTTAATATATGTGTGAGTTGATGGATTTTTGTTGATATCTGCAAATATCACATTGAGATGATATATCTCCATATGCTTGAGAGCATATTGTGTTCCATAACAAATTCTCCCTAGCTAAGAGGGAGTGTTAAGACTATAGCTATAGTCGGATTGATTTAATCTTAAGACGCAATATATGTGTGTGTGTGTGTGTGTGTGTACACACACACACACATATATATATATATTGAGATTTATATTGTTAATATATATTGCCTAATAATGATTAATCATCCTACTCTTATATTTATAAGAGTTTGGGATCTGCATTTGGAACATATCAATTATAACGACAATATTATTACATTTGTAGAGATCCAAACCATTAACATGGTATCAGAGCCGAATAGCAAATGTATAAGTGTATAATAAAAGATTGAATATATTCAGGAGATGCAGCATATTCGGTACCCTGATTTCTAAATACTTGGAGCAGAAATTATGTTATATGTTTTAGTTTGCTAATTGTAGAACAAACACAAGAATTCAGGCAAACGAGGGTATTTCATTCTGGATGTTGGGCAACTACTGGTTGATAACCATTGTAAGTACTGGAGAATCACAATGAAGATAATCCTTAAGTCTATGAAAAATAAATTTCACTCCAAAGAAAAAGACGATACTACACAGTACCCAGAATCATCCATGCTAGTATGCTCAGGGAAAGACTAATATTTGTTGACACTCAGCAGTGTTCCAGGAACGAACTTCATCCATCACAGATGATTATATTATTATGACAAGAATACATGATCAGATCAATATAGCTTTTTCAGAGGTGGATATAGTCTTGAAGTCTTTCCACATCAGATCACCACACATATCAACAAACAAAATATATAAAGTTGCAGAAGTATTTTATCATTTAAAATTCTCTGTTAGACATGAATGCAAAATGTGGAATTATTGTGTCATACAGATTCAAAGTGAGCTTATGAACAGAATTAAGAATTGGAGAAATCTACTAACATGGGTGCCACAAGATCAGTATTTGCACAAAATAAGATTAATTGTGGTGTATTTAGATTCTCAGAAAGTGAAGAAGCAAGAGTTTGCGTGTGGGGTTTGTTGATAGTAAAGATTTTAAAATATCAGAAGACACAGATAGTACCTTTTTTTATAAGGAAATTTGAAGTGTACAGGTGAGGTACAAAAGTAAAGATAAAGAAAGGTGTGATAATTCTATTTTGCAGTATGGTAAAAGTGGTTTTCTATTCTGATGCATTAGGGATGTTGTTGAGTAATAACATACGGGACTGTTAAATAAAGATATGACAAGGGGCTCTTTCATCGAGAGGAGCAGACTGTGATAGAATTTTGTTCCAAGATCAAGTGATCTTATGACAGTAGTTCGAGAATGAGTAACTAGAGGATCTACTTCAGTTGACATCAGAGGATCTTGAAGTGACCTTGGATGTATCAATCAACTGATTGAGATCTTCTTAAAAGAGGGAGTTTGCCTGTGTCCAACATTGCAACCATTTTGCACAATAGTGTTTCGATGGCCATTGTTATTAGGAACTCTCCCATATTATATCCTTGACTCACAAGAGCGTCTATGTCCAAGTCCATGTGCATGACCACTGCTTGTGATGTTACTGATGTTGTGATTATTTTCAATCTTCAATCTCTTCTAAGGACAATAAGGAGAAGACTTTGGGAGGAAGCCATTGGGTTGATAACTACATGCTTCATGATTGCTTGCAAGGCATTTGCTTACTAGCTCATCACAATCATCAAGATCACTAATGAGAAGAGAAGGACTTGCATTTGTGTGGACTGTAATAAACTAAAAGATTCATGAACTTTATAAACAATTGACTTCAGTAAATTTGGAGGTTCTAGAAAGAAGTTTGCCATATTTTACGTGATGCAAAATTGTGCAATGATATATAAGTGGAAATTTTACATTGTGGGGGGAATAATAGTCAATGTTCCATTCCCACTTTTAGAGGGGAGATGTTCTATTCTCAAATAATCTAAGAAGAAAATTCTGAATCTCCATGTATAGTTAAGTTTTCTTATTTTTGACATTTATCTCTCTTATTTGTAATTTCTATACATACTATAAAGGTTATTTACCTTGATCCTTTACTTTATGTTTGAGGATGTTATTACAGGAAAAGAAAGTTGATACTTTACACATGCTACTAGATGTTTTGCAGACTCAACCTAATGATAGTAGCGCCAAAGATCTTGATGATCGAGATGGATAAAATGAGGCTCTTGAAGCAAACATCTTTAATGATTGAGATTATGAGATTCTTCTACATTAAGAGGGAGTATGACATTTCTTCGAAGGCAATGCAGGAGCTTAGAAGATTGATACTCAAAGGGAGTCTAGAAATACATGTGTGTGACTACATGATTTTGATGGGCCTACTCTTGAGTGCATCATGAGGAAGTATTGACTTATCACTAGAAAATCAAAGATTGATATCAAATTTAGAGTGAGTGCGACAAGCATCCTTGGGTGAAGAGAGCTTTTGAGGAAGTAACTCCAGGACATGACTTCCCAAGATCATTGTTCAAAGGGAGAAATTTTGAGATGCAATCCTGTATGGATGATATCTTTTCTATGAGGAGAAGTTCTATGTGAAGTTCTTTGTAATGTGCTCTCCTCTATGAGAGAGAAGTATGAGGTGAAAACCCTTTGTTCCACCCTCTAGTAGCAGCTATGGTGGGCCCACCCTTTGACTTGGTTCATGGTGGATATCATGTAAGTTACTATGTGATGTTGTTGTGATTATGTCATGAAAGGTGACAATCTTTCATTGATGTATATATTTAGAGGGGAGCTATTATAAGGTGATGATCTTATCAATAGCTAGACCTGTTATCATAACATACTACATTAAGTTGTTGTCTCGGAGTGCCGAAAGTTATGATAATGAACAAAAGGTAACTATTGTAAGGTGATGATCTTATCAATAGTTGACCTATCTCCTAACACCAAAATGTGATGGAGCAGGTTTTACGTTGGTTCTTTGGGCCGAATTTTGCCAGACACCTTGATAATCAACTTATCATGGTTCTTCAGGCCGGATTTTGCCAGACACCATGAAAGTTGTTATGGTTCTTCGAGCTAGATCTTGCTGGACACCATAACTTAAATCTATCATAGACCATGCTTAAGGTGGTGTTCAAATCTTGTTTTCAAATTGCTTCAATTCTCTCTTTGTTAAAGAGGGAGTGTTGAGAAATTTAGCCTCATAGTGAATTGAAGCAAATTTCATATGTAATATATGTGTGAGTTGATGGATTTTTGTTGATATCTGTAAATATCACGTTGAGATGATATATCGCCATATGCTTGAGAGCATATTGTGTTCCATAACAAATCCTCCCTAGCTAAGAGGGAGTGTTAAGATTATAGCTACAGTTGGATTGATTTAATCTTAAGATGCAATGTTGATACATATATATATATATATATATTACACACACACACATACACACACTTATATAAATCATATGTTATATTGTAATTTATATTGTTAATATATATTAACTAATAATGATTAATCATAAAGACATGTCTCCTACTCTTATAGGTGTCCGGGATTTGCATTTGGAACATATCAATTATAATGGCAATATTATTACATTTGCAGAGATCCAAACCATTAACATATAACACCATAAAAAATAGCAACGTCAACATATTTAGATGAATAATAATAATAATTCACCCGTCTTGCGAAAATAATGGAAGAAACATCATAATCAAAATTTGACAACACCGAAGTGATCTTGATGACGAAAGATGATGAATGAACCTAATGGGGTGACTTACTATAATTAGACTCTCCCTCCAAGATTCTTGGAGCCCAAACCAGAAGCCCAAAATAAAAGTTGAGAGCATCATTGAATTCCCCTAACACAACTATGCTCATCAAAACCAACAATTTGACTTACTATAAATAGTTACTCCTTCAAAAGGAACCAAAACACACCATAGAATGTTGGAAAGCCTATAACCCCACAATTGAGACCCTCAAATTCCACTGTTAGCTCATGAGGGTTGCAATGGTGAATTGACCAAGCCAATTGTAGGAACCTGCTATAAATGGGGACATTATAGGAACTCCTCCTGAATGGATTGTCTTGCTTTCTCGGTTCCAGTCTTTTCACATGCTGACCTTTAGCTCATGAGGGTTGCGATGGTGAATTGACCAAGCCAACTGTAGGAACCTTCTATAAATGGGGACATTATAGGAACTCCTCCTGAATGGATTGTCTTGCTTTCCCAGTTCCAGTCTTTTCACATGCTGACCTTACTACAGTGGAGCGAGTGTCGTCAACTATGTTCTATGTTGTGCCTCTTTAATCCCCTCCGTCAGCTGCTTCATTTCTCGCATCCCCTTGGCTAATCACACTCTTTTTAGCCTAACCCTCAGGGTTTCCGCTCCCCTCCTCTATTTCCCCCTCCCGAGGAATCTTTCCCTATCCGCATGTCCTTCTTTGCTGAGAGAAACCGTGACCTCTTTGTCCTCCATCTTAGATGACTCCTCCCGCACAATTCCCTAATCTTTCGGATGTTCTCTCCATGTTTGACTCATTGCGGCACTATAGGAGTCTGTGCTCCTCTTCATTTTGTATCCTACCTCACTTTCCCATCGTCCCCTCTATAAGAGATATTGCCCCTTGAATCAGTGGTTTGACGAGGACTGCAAGCCCTTTCGCTGCTTGATTCATTCGACCACCTCCACTCTACCCCTCCCCTTGTTTGTCCTAGCCACAAGAAGCAGATGTTCGTCTTGATGTAGTGTAGATCCCTCCATGCCTTTCTCTTGCAATCTCTGAAGCTCTTATGGCACCCCATGTTTCCTTGCCATCCTCCTGCCCCTGCCACTCCCAACCATAGATCCATTTTCTCTCACACCTCCACTCTTTACGACATACCTGACCAATCCCCTCTCCACCTCAGCCCTTGCCTCGTTTCCACCTCTTCACTTTCTCCAACATTGCTAAGGTTGTTAGATGTATGCATAGTAGCAGGACAATGGATGAGGAAGGGTCCCAAGTAGAGCTCTTCATGCTTAATATTACAGTCTTGGACTCTTTTCTCATAGTGCTTTTCAACAAGGTCGTTTGCACAAGTTTTCCTGACTCTTGGTTGCGAAATATTATCTATTTGATCCATAAGATTGGGTTGGTCTCAGAGCTTGGCAACTACAGGACGTTCATGATTGGGCATACATTTGCCAAACTCTATGCCACCATGTTCAACACTGTCTTATTGAGAGAGCTTGATCGATGAGAGTGTTGAGATAGGAGGCAAGCTGACTTTCATACAAATTTTCAGACCACGGACCACTTTTTGACTTTTCAAACTATCATTTAGGAGGCTCGACATTGCTTGACAAAAGTCAATTGCTGCTTTGTAGACTTTTGCAAAGCCTTTGACTATATTCCTCAACCAACTCTCTTTCAAGGGCTTAGAGACATTGGGATTTCAAAGACTCTCTTGATGACTATCATGAGGTTATAACAGAGTGTGGTGGGCAGATTTAGGACCCCTTAGAGTTTTTATGCTCCTATTTAGAGCACCATTAGGGTGAAGCAATATTTCTCTCTTTCCTCTACTCTTTTCATGATTTTCATTGACAAGCTCGAGTCTTTCCTCCATGACATCTTGCTTTCTAATTATTGTTGTTATTTACACTAGGTCTTAATATCTATTCTACTGTTTGCTAATGATGTTGTTCTTTTGGCTTCATCCTAGAAGGGACTCGAGCGACTTCTTGATGGGCTAGCCTCCTTTTGTTACTCAACAATTAGTTGTAAACATGACAAAGGCCTAGATAATGATCGTCAACTACTTGAAGGCCTCACATGTTGATTTCTATTTTCAGGGCAAGGGGGTTGAGTTCACATCTTCCTACACTTACGTAGGGTTTAAGTTCTTGGGACCCCGCATCAGTATAAGACCCGCCATGCAATTGCAGGTTAATAATAGGATGTTGCTTGGCTATGCTTGAAAGATGGTGCTTCAGACATCACTTCTAGGATACTACAACCAAGATGTCCCTCTTAAACTCTTTGGTCCAGCCTACAGTCCTTTACGACTCTATTGTGTGCGGGTCCTCTTTCGTAGACTTTGATTGGGCTTTGGTTGATAGAGTCCAGATCCTCATTTGACGCATTATCAAATGTCATCAATCCACCCCACACAATATCATCTTCATCAAGTTCTGGGCTCATCCATTCAGGCTGGGGACTATCTCTAACTTGGTTTGGTTCACCGAGTTCAGAGTTTTATGGACTCTACAGAGGGTCATCATTGATACTTTTACCTAGCTTATTGCTCTTTCAAGGTGGTGGCGTGTGTGGATCCTACTAGCAGAGCCCGTTGCTGGCACACCTAGGCATTTGCTCTTTTTGGTTCGATTGGGATTTCGATGGATCACCTTCCCCCCTTTCAATTCTTTGTTGATGCCCTCACTCACCTACTTCCCTCCAAGCAGGAGATGAATGAGCACATCAGGCTCGATATCTACATGTAGTACTTTGTCACGACATGGAGTAACTCTTTGGGGGGACTCCGCTTGAGGATGCCCGTCTATGCTGAGCATTACATGGATTTACAAGACATGATCATTGTGCACCCTTCGTACCTCACTTGCCGCTAGACTCATGCACTTCACATCTCTTTGGGATCTTTTAGAGTGGCCTCCCAATGGTTACATACGCAGAATTATCACCAGGTTGATAAAGAGGAAAAAAAATTTCGCATTTGCCCTCTTGGATCATTGCTCCATATACTCTGAGATCAGGGGGAGGTTCTCCAACTTGTTTAGAGAGTGCACGTCCATTTCTTCTTTCTTCAAATACATTGATCAGTTGTACCTTGCACTTTACCTCTAGGGAGCCATGCGACTTCGTGATTACACCTTGCAGCTATAATTTCTAATGAGAAAGACCTCTGACTAGCTCATCATCTCTTTCTTCACATTTGTGTCCCTTTCCCGGGGGACAAAGTGCTCGCTTGGACCTTCCTCTGGACACACTTGATCTGTAAGGCCTTGCAAGGGACCCTCTTGCCAACGTCACCCTTCCTCTAGCAACTCCATCAAATGTTCTAGCACTCACCCTCCTCCAAGGCCTTATCCTTCGGTTTTGGACTACTTCTCATTTGTGAGGAGTCTTTATTCCTTCTTTGTTACTGCATCTTGCTTGTTCTTTCTGCAGACACTGTTTCATGCTCCTGCTGTTGTTTGTCGCCTTGTTGTATGCTTTTAGTCCCTTCAACACTTGTGGTCTCTTGTTGGACATTAATAAACTTATCTTATCTTCCCTTTCATTTGATAGTGATGAATATATACTTATATAATGTTTTATCCCTTAATTCTCTTATTTGCACTTCTAATTAGTGTTCCCCATTTGATCAAATACCCTTTTATTGGAAATATTAAGTTTTCGTGTTTGATTTATATTATAGTTTCATATGCGATGCCTTTCTTTAATTAAACAAACCTATTCTTATATATTAAGAGGTTTTATTCCTTAAGGCATACCTTACCACAGTGTCTTCTCCTATCAAACAAAACATTCCTCTTAAATAAACGATTTGTCTTTGATTCATTAATCTTAATCATTGACTTATTTGAGTTTGTTGATGAATCCACACCCTAGATACCACCTTCCACAATTTGATGGAGCGATGTGCTGATCTTCCTGTGTTTTACACAATCACTGATGCTATCGCTCCTTGTCGTTGATTAGTAATTCCTTTAATATGAATATCCTTGATAATCTTTGATGTGTATGGACTTACATGGGAGCATAGATATTATAAGCAATCAACTACAATATTGTAAATAATATTGCGATATTCATTTTGAACCATATACCAAGCTGTGATAGTCACTACTATAAATATGGCTCCTGCTTACTCACATGATAATTGCTAATAACATCACAGTTAACTATAGATTGCTTCCGTGTCTTGCATAATTACTACTCAATACTTACAAATTGTTGATTTTCATGACTGGACTACTGGCGATGGAGATTTATAAATTGTTGTTTACATATAATAATCTCTGCATATTATTAACTGAATCAATTCATGTTACATGATCAATAGACAAATCATTGTATTTGTTAAATTTGTATCCCTGTCCTTATTTATTAATTTTCTTCTTTGGACCAATTCTAACTTGCTTGAATAAATATGATCACTGTTGTATATTTTAAAGTTCCAACTATTTCACCAATGGAACTTGATTCTTTTTTAATTAAATTAATTTGTAAATTGTATTTTATTAAAGAGATCATCACACCCCTATAGCTGCAACGACAACAGAGTAGGATTTATTTGTTTATGTTTTACATTTATCTGTGGGTCCTATTGTCCACTTTTATTTGGCATTCACCAAAGACACTCAACTTTCAAGATGTATAAGGTGCATCTTTATTCTAGGGATCTTGTAGTGCATGTCTTCTTGTTTAGATGAATGTACACCTTTTGACGAGAAATCAGAGCCTCTTTGGACAATTCCATTTCCTTCCTCCCATGATTTTGACACAGAGAAGGAAAAAAAGGCTCACCTATAGAACAATGTAATGTCTATATTTTTGCTAGCATTAGAGTTTGAGGCATTAACCTATTATTGTGATCCAAGTAGGCTAATTATTGAGGATAGAGGGTCTTTTGAGGCGAAGGCTCAGTCATGGGAGGGTCTTCTATTCACAATTCAGTGTGTTCCAGTTTGGTCTTTATTTGATTTAGATTGGACTTCATGTGGGCTTAGTTCCATGCACCTACTATTTATGGTAAGTCTGGTGATGGTTGAGAGGGATCCTTTCTATTTTAGAAAGTGTGTTTGGTCACATGGGAAAATAGTAGGTGTAACTCCCATTTCATTAGTCATATTTAAAGGATAAGTATTTTGGGAGTTATTATTATTTTAGTGGCCAAATTATTAATAAATCATTAATGGCTTATTATAAAGTTATTATTTAACTTTATAATTTCACTTAAGTTGAGGTTTGAGGCATCATTGGAAGGGGCCATTTATTTAATTAATTCATGAAAGCCTATGCCAAGGAATTAATTAAAGTTTTGGAGTAAATGGTTATCATTTTATATTATTACAAATTCAAATATGCAACCAAAAGCAATGTTTGCATGTAAGTGTAAAGTGTATAGAAGAAGCTATTAGTCGTTGGTTTGTTGAAGAAGATTTTGGCTTCAATTATTATAAAATCAAGCCTCTAGCTTTGATTTATTCATCCCTTTTTATTTTGCATCTTTATGAATTTGGCAAAGGCTTTGAGGGTTTTAGCGTTGGAAACTTGGAGAGGACTGATTCGTCCATTTGGGTTGTAGTCTGAGTTGGTAAAGGATCTAGTGAATTGTGCCTGAGGTCAGAATTCAACTTGTATACCAATTTGATTAACGTAATCTACTTTTGGCAGATGAGAAAGAAGGGTTTGTGAAGAATTGCTACTGCCACAAATTTAAGAGGAAGCACCTCGCTGTTAGGTGTTGAAACTGTGCATTAACTATTGCATTCAACTTCACTTTCTTGGGGTTTGATAATGTTGCGATCTACTTGGCTGAGTCAGTGTTTGGGACTTACATACCAATGTGGGTTTGCTAGCACTTGTGTTGTGGTTGACTCGGGTAAGACTCGGGTTATGATCTTTAATTGCTTAAAAACTTCTCATCTTCAATTCTTTTTGAAGGACAATAGATCGAGACCACTTCCTATATGTATCTAGGGGTGAAGTTTTTTGGACCCCGCTTTAGTATGAGATCAATGATTCAGTCCAGATTTAGTAAGGGTATGGGTTCTCTTGCTATGCTTGAGAAAGTGTTTTAGACACCACTGTCATGATACCTTGTCCAAGTTATCCCTCTTGGACTCCCTTGTTCGGCCAACAGTTCTTTATGGCTCTGTGGTTTGGGGTCCGTCTCTCCTTGGTTCTGATTGGGCCTCGATCGAACGGGTTCAAACTTTTCTCTTATGGCACATCATTAGATGCTACAGGTTCACTCCTCATAGTATCATTCTTGTTGAGTTCGGTACTCATCCCTTTAGTCCTGCGGCCTTGTTTAATCTGATTTGGTTCCTTCATCGTCTGAGTAGTTTTGCAAATTTGGTTGGTGATCGTGATAGATATTCCTATTTGGCATATTGTTCTTTTATTGCTACTGCAAGTTTGGATACTTGTTCTCGAGCTCTTTGCTGGTATGCACAGGCATCTTCTCTGCTGAGATCGATTGGGATTGGTATTGACCATCTCCCTCCTTGCCAGTTCTCGCTGAATGCCCCTGCTCATCTCCTCCCCTCATGACAGGAGTTAAATGAGCATGTTTGACTAGATATTTATAGACAATACATTTTCACTACCTGGACTAACCCGCCTGGTGGCTTATGTCCGAGGATGCCCTTCTATGCTGAGCACTTTTTGGAGATCTGTGATGGGGTTATTGTTCGCCCTAGTTACCTATCTTGACAGTGGTCTTATGCCCTGCGTATCTCCTTGGGATCTTTTAGAGCTGGTTCTTATAGTCTTCTGGCTCAGACTGACCATTATATTGATAGCGAAGAGCAGATCTGTAAATTGTGTATTTTAGCTGAGGTCGAGATGGAGACTCACTTTATTTTCTATTGTCCTATGTATTATGAGAGCAGAGGGAGATTTTACAGTTTGTTCTGGGATTGTTTTCCTCTTTCAACTTTCTTCAGTTATTGTGACTAGTAGTGTCTTGCACTCTATCTTCAAGAGGCCACCTTGCTCTGTGATAGTACTTTATAGTCACTGCTTCCTCACCAACATACATCTACTCAGCTCATTACTGCCTTTTTCACACCCTTATCTCCTTTGTGGTGTGAAAAAGCCGTCTAATTCTACAAGTTCTTTTGGTTATTCCAAGTCTGTCAAACCCCCTACCGGCTTCTTATATCGGCGATACTCCTCTACGAGCTCATAGAGACAGATTAGAGCTCCTATCCATTCGTAGTTGTATCCTTCTGTGACTGATTTCTTTTTATCAAGAAAGGACTCCTAGTCTTTGTCTTGGCCTTGCTCTGCGCCTCTCTCTCTCTCTCTCTCTCTCGCTCTCTCCTTCTTAGTTATTGTTGTACGCTTTTCTTGGACACGGTTTGGTGCTTTTGCTGTTGTCAACTGACTTGTAATTTTTTAGTCCCATAGACCTTTTTGTGGTCTTTCGTTGGACATTAATATTATTACCTTATCTATCTTATCTTATCTATCTCTGCTGCAAACATTTCCTATGCCAAGTACATACCAGGTTCCATAGTTAATTTGCTTGTTTATATGCACATGTTTGTAATAATTGCAAAGCTTGATAATTGGAATTGATTATTGTGCTGGCATTCAAAGTAGTTAAAATTTCATACCATTTGTATAAACATTTCTATATATTTGAATTTTTTTTTTGCATAAGTCTCAAGAAGACAAACAATTTGTTTAACATTGTTCAGAGGGAGCTAGCAAGGTTCTTTGCAAAGTGTTTAGTAAAATGTCAAATGATTGAGTAGCAAAGAAAATTGGTGTTTGTCAAAGTTAGAGCTAGTAGAGGTTCTTATAGTGGTATCAGAGCTTGCATGATAAGTGTTTGACAAAATGTCAACAAGAATTGAAGTTAGAATTAGTTAGGGGTTTTATAGTGGGATCAGAGTGGGTTCTTGCCATCATGTGTTGTAGGGAAAAAAACATTATTGTGGTCTTGCTGTTATTATTTGAGTGACCAACACTCGTGCAATTATTTCGATTATGGACAAACACAAGAAATCTAGTAAATATGGAAACCAATTGAATAGCAAGAGTAATCTTAGGAAGCAAGCAAATGTCCTGATGGAAAGTATGGAAAAGCTTAGACAAAATAAGAAAAGGATGGATGCAAGACTTTCGAATCTAGTGAAAGTTGACAGGGCAGCTAGGTATATGATTTCCATTTTTAAAAAGTCTCGCTCATCGAAAATGGAGGAAGCGAAAGTTGAGTTTTTAACAGGTGAGACATCCATACGTCTTTCACCATGATCTTTTAGGAGTCGGTGATCATGGTGAAGATGATCCTCTGCTTGGTGGGGCAGCCACTAGTCCATCTTGTGTACATGATGTTGGTGACTCTTCACAGGGACACATAGATATGATTGATTTGCTACAATGTAGCTGCACTGAGTCCTAGCATCTTGATGACAATAGAGTTAGTGACCTTGAAAATGCTGGTGACATGAGATAAACCATTGATGACAGCCTTACATCAGTTTGTAGTAATGAAAACTTAAGTCATACAGGGTCTGATTTTTATGACGAGTCATATTTTTGAGACTCTTGATGGTGTTTATGACAAGGTGATTGTGGAGAATGTTGTTGGTATCGCTATGAGTTTTGACTCACATAACGAGAGTGTTAGTTTTGAGGATTACATGGAAAATATGAAGTTCAATAGTTTTGATTTTTATGACAATGGTCATAATGGTGAGCCTATGCATGAGGTAACAACTTTTTCATGTGTAGGTGATGGTTGCATAGAGTTTCCTTGTGTTGACACTCAGGATTCAAGTGTTAGAAGTGAGTCATATGTTGCAGATTTGTGCCATAATGATTTTGTTTCTAATGACAGCAATGATTCATGCTTGTAAACAGCATGAGACAGTAGAGGTCGTATAATTGGACAATGTTGGTACTCGCGATTTGACTACTACCAATTTTATTTATGAGGATGACTCATGCTGCGTTGAGTCTGATTTGTTATATCAGACTTTAACAAATAATTCAGAGGATTCATTTGTTGATGATAGGTCCCATGATTGTGACTTGCACGTTAATGGGGAGTGGAAGCGTGCAAGGAGATTGATATAACAATAGCTTCTACTTATATAGATGAGACATTCATCAAGGGACCCAATAGCAGTATCTCTATTGTTGGTGTGTGTGAGGATGATATAACACATGATGTCATCATAAGGTGAGTGGTGCAAATACAATTTCCTATCACAGTGTCGAGTTTGGGTCTAAGGAAATGTGTAGTAGTTAGCGGTTACAGGTTCCTTATCATTTGATTGGGCAATTGAAGATTAGCAATATCATGACAACTTTGGAGCACTTAAATATTTCCAAACAACTGTTGGCTATCTATGGTTGAAGCGCTTCTATGACTAATGAGCACTATGATGGTGGTCTTTCCCTTGAGGAGTTTCATGCTCTTCGACAAGCTATTAGGATTATGAGACATAATTATTTACAGTTGTTAGCAGGTCATGATTTTATGCTCGAGAGAGAGATTGTATATGTTATAACGCCTTGAGGGGGAAGGAGGAGGTTGACGAGCTCACCCATGCAATTGAGGTGATTGTGGACTCTTTGCAGTGTCCTTAAGGTGGCCCTCTAGGAATCATAGTCACATTTGGATGAGCTTATCATGGAGTTAAACATAATATAGTCTTTACCAGCTACAATTATAGTTCAATCATCTTTATTGGTAGCTGGCGATGATTTGACATCCACGGGCTACGGTTGTGAGAAGGTTGAGGAAGTGGCCACACATACCCGAGTTACAGGTGCAAATTTTATAGTAGGGATGAGTGCATGTATAGATAGCGGCAAGAAGCCACACATTGCATAAGATCTCATATGATTACATCCACTGCATATAATGTTGGTGATGAGCTAGATGTCATGGGTTACATTTAAAGCTATGATAATCAACGTTTGACTAAGGTGGGATCCTTTTATCGTGATTGCATAGGGGGAGTATTCATCGCGACTTCTCAGATCCACACACAAAGGATTTGATGATGCATCCATGTGAATTGGTTCTGAGGGTGTACCATCCTTTCGGGGGTCAGTATTTGCCATCTACAGTAGATGGTATCAGTGCTTGCAAGTTGGATTACTTGCAGAGTGAGCACATCCATGGGAGCCTTGTAGAGGATGGAGATGATGCTAGTGATACAACAACTTTCAGATATTTTGATCTCCATAGTATGGATGGATGTGCCTTCAGTGTGCTTTGGGTTCCTAGTGCTAACATGCTTAGCATTGAAACTTGGTCAGGTCTTATTGATTGGCTTCATTAGGGTAAAGTTGAGTTCAGAGTTGAGGAGCAGATGTTAGAGGATGTTCTTCTTGGCGGGCTTTTGTTCAATGTTTGGGATGCTTCTAGTGCATTGGGATTTCAGATAGGGCTAGTAGAGGAGTTTTGGGATGTGTACACGTGTTAATCCTAAATGCATTTGATTGTTGTCATTAGTGCAAAACTAGTGCAAAACTATAATGAAGAAAAAGGCTGGTTAATGTAAACCGCAGAGATTGGTGAACCTTGACATTGAACAAAACTGTATTACCGAATAGGCATTTAGACACCGAGCAGATATAGCTGTTGAAGTGAAGTTTAAGTCAGCAAGAAAAATGATAACGAAACATAGTAGTAACTGAGCATTGTATGGAGATGGAGTGCAGTGATTACCGACCATGGATATTACCAAAGGACAACATATTACCTAGCTGATGAATCAATGGTTATCGAGTAACATGGACAACATATAAATGTTTGTAATTGCATAGAATACTATGTAGTTGAATCCTATCGAGCTTGGAAATGGTTTACTAAGATCAAGGAGATGTTTAGGTAATATTTATTGGGATTGATGCATGACCATGGATCCCAATGCATAATGGTAAACTAATGAAAATAAAGCAAGGAATATTGGTAAGGGAGAATGAATAAAGATCATTGATTTATTTGATCGAGCATTCTGGTAGGATCTAAATCCTAATTAGGTCGCGTATGATGAAAGCGACAGGATTTCTTTATAAGGACGGATCAAGATCAGATTTAAAGTGGTTGAAGAGTTGTTGGAGGAATGACAATTTGAAGATCAAGCTAAGGAAGAATGGAGCTACTGAGTAGTGAACAAGGGCAGATTGGTTGAAATCATCACAGGATGGTGGTATCAGTACAAAATAGATTGGATTTGAATTAGGAAAAGTAAGTTGCATTTAGTCAGATCACTTTACTATTATTATTCTAGCAGAGAGTCTCCTAACAGAGTGGGCTTAACAATCTTATTATAAAGTCTCCTAACTGAGTGCACACTTGAAGAGTGTTGCTAAATCCTTTAACAAGGTGGACTTTGAAAGGTCCAATTGTATTACTCCTAACGGGGTAAGTCTTTAGAAGTGACATCTTTGTATGCCCTAATAGGCAACCTTTTTACTGTAGTAGTGAATGACTTGTGGGTGTCATCCCTAACACAGTTTTCCCTCCAACCAAGGGTTTCTGTGTGACCAAATCTCTATGTTATGTGTTGATGAATGCTTGTGATGAGATTACTGTTATAGTTCTCAGATTTGTTTATTGTTATTATGAACATGCATGCAAACCGGGTTCAATAATCAAGAGGGTAAAAGTTAATAAGGGTTAAAAGTTTTAAGAGATACTAATGCACCCCCCTCCTCTTCTTAGCATATCACCTTTCCTAAACATTCCAACAATTGGTATCAGAGGTACAATTGGTTGAGAACTATAAGGACTCTGTTTTTTTTTTAGTTGACATAGATACATGTCTACTAAAAGTCGTAGAACCTAGGACTGCTTGGTTGGAACCTATGGAGTATGAGTTGAATATTGAATGGGACACTAGTGCCATTGAAGCATTGTTGAAAGGACCTGTTCATAGGAAGGCCAAGCCATATGACGCATATGAACAAGCCAAAAAGAGAATCAAAATGGGTATCTTAGTTCCTAAGATAGAGAAGAAATCAAAGAAAATAATAGATACATTGGAAGGTAAATTTGGTGAAAGTAAAGGTAGAGATGAGTCGGTTGAAGTGGCAATTGAGGGAAATGAGGAAGACGTTCGTGAAGAAGCCAAGGAGGAAACCGAGGCAGAAGAGCTCAAACAAAAGAAGGGTAAAAGAGCACAAATTGCACAACCCTAGACTCTTAAGGCTACCCAAGCTAGGATTAAAGCTGCCACAACATCCACACCCCCAACAAAGAGAACTTAAACAAAAGATATTTCAATTGAGAAAACACAAACCAAACCTATCAAAAAAGAAAGAATGCTCAACAATCAGTGACCAAGACATCAAAGAAACAAAAGAAAATTGATAAAAATGATGATAGTCAACAGATAGAATTAGGTGACATTAGCCAATTCAAAGTGGTGACCAATACAGTTCTCAAGGCTATAGATGTACATGCAGAAACAATAAGGGAAACTTAAGGAATGGGCTCCTTAAGCTTTCTAAGCCTTAGCCATTGAGAAGCAAATAAGAGAAAGAACATTTGTTAAAGATAATGATGGGGAGGACACAAGAAGTGGAGGAAGAATGCTTAAAGATTTGGAAAATAATATATGAACTTGATAAAGAGCAGGATGATGCCCCAGTTACCAAGCCCCAAGAAAACATTCAGTTGGACAATCTAGATGCCAATTGTTGTCGGTAAATTCTATATTGTAGTCGACGGGTAGAATATTATCCGAACGGGCGCGTGACGATTCAGTCACCCCAGTGGGAAGGTATATGTACACTATCCGAAATGAACTTTGGATCATCATCATTGTAATCATTGGAATAATTGTAATGTGCATATTGCATATATGAATAAAATATTTGTTCTGTTATATCTTGTTATACTACATGCGTTAAGTACTCTTTTACCCTGCACGGTAAACATTTGGTGCCGTTGCCAGTCGAACCTAGAACAAAGGAAATGTTATGAGGATTAATGCCAAATTTGCTTAACAAGGATAGAAATAAGATAAAGGATAAGGATGAAATACGCACAACACAAGAAGTTCTAATTTTAGCACAACAAGTTGAGCCCAGACAAAAGCTTTAGCAGATTACCGACGGACATTGAGGTGGTGAAGGGGGACAGATAGAGGGAGTGCATTCACCTATCAGGCCAAGGAGTGGCAAGGAATTGTTGGAAGAGACTTGACAGCGATTGAATTTGGTGGAAGAAACAAGGGAGGAGTTCCCTAACCTGTATACACCAAGGGTAGAGCATCCGAACGGAAGGGAAGCAACTCGCACGGCTCGAAGTGTCAAGGGAGCACAAGCGTGGAGTGAACTCTTCGTTCCCGATACACCCGTCAAACGGATATAGGTGGAGAATCAAACAACTTCACTTGAAGAAAATCTTCTTTCACTAGGTAATGTGGTTGTGTAGAACGACACGGGTGCGCAGAACAACGCGAGTGTGCAAAATAGTGTGGGTGCTTAGAACAACATAGGTACACAGCAGGTACCTCAGAATCAGAAGAAAGTAGTAATGGTAGGACCAAAGGAGAAGTTGCCAAAGTTTAATGGTGATGGGACAGTAGATCCGATCAGATGTTGCAAGACGTGTGAAATAATATGGACAGCAAGCAGTGTAACAGATGAAGATGATTGCGTTTGGTAGTTTTCAGTGACCCTACGGGGTGTGGCAATTGATTGGTTTGCGGATGCTAACCCTCAGAAACTAACTACATGTGTAGATGTCAGAAAAGAGTCCATAGCAGAGTTTCAATTGCTGTGGGACGATAATGAAATTGTAGCAGAGATATACAACACCAAGCAAGGAAAGAACAGTACAATCCGTGCCTATGCAAGACGACTGGAAGAGCTGGTTGGGAAGATGGGTAGCCAACCGGCTGAGGGATTGAAAAAATGATGGTTTGTGGAGGGGCTATGGCCGGCTCTGAAAAAGAAGATGAAGATTGTACCACCAACATTGTATGCCGATGCGTTCAATCACGCGATGGATCTAGAAAGCAAACAGAAGGCAAGTAAGAAGAAGCATAAATCGTCTGATTCAGACGATTCATCATCCGAAAGTAGCAGTAGTGATGAAGAATCAAACAAGAAAGTTCGAGCGTTACAGAAAGATATGCTACTAATGATGAAAGAATTTAAGAATTTGAAAAAGAATCCAGACTTAGTAAAGGGAGAATTGTGGTGGATGGACCGTAAAGAGGATGTCCACACAAAGGGCTCATGCACGAAGAAATAATTGTGTGATATCTGCCAGGTTGCAGGACATTCCATAAAGGAGTGCCCGTTTAACATGAAGTCAAGAGGACACCAACAAGTATTACTGATGTAGGAAGCGTCTGCAGGAACAAACACAAACAACAATGCAACTTCGGGAGGATATTGCAACAATAATTAACGCAGAAGGGGTGGCAATAATAACAATAATAATGATGGAGGTTGGAGTCAGATATAGTATGACGCGAGTGGACGACCAATGATACAATGTCGTGCGTGCAATCTTTGGGGCCACTTCGCCAGAGATTTTACCATGAAGGAAATGCCCCAGTTGCTATGCAGATGGTGTGGTTCAGGAGACCGCGAAGATTCAAAATGCCCGAAGCAAGGGTTAAATTTATTAAGCATTGAAGCATGTGATGAGAAGGTACTAGCCGTTACACATGAGCAAGCGAATAAGGCAAAATACCTTGATGCAGAAGAAGAAAAAAAAAGGTTATAACAAGCACGGACAGAACTGGAAAGACAAATGAGAATAGGGAAGTTACAAGTAAAAGACATTGTCGATACCTCGAAAAGGAACTTAGTTGAACAAAACATGATAAGGCAGATAATGCAAATAGAAGTCCCTATTAAATTAAATGATCTTTTTCTCAAAATGCCACATTTAGGGATGGCCATTATGAATATCACACCGCTCCCGAAAGCAACAGAGGAAATAGGAAGGGATGGTAGTGGAACAACGATAGCGGACCCCATGCTACTGGTACTTACAACAGGAAGGCATCTGGTAGTAGTCAAGATGAGCATTCTAGGAACTGTATTGACAGACACAATTGTGGATAGAGGGTCAGGTGTAAACGTGTTTCCGAAAGATATATGGAAAAAGTTAGGACAACCCATGCTGTGGCCACCTACATTCCAGTTACTCATGGCAGATCAGCATGGGATCAAACCATTGGGAACTTTGATGGCACAGCTGGTAACCATTGGAACGCAACCATTTTTACTAGATTTTGTGGTCATTCCACTAAAAAGAAGAGGGTATGATGCTATCCTTGGATGGGGTTGGTTGGTGCAAGCAAAAGTAAAACATGACTAGAAATGAAACACCCTATCCATGGAATACGGAGTCAGAAGAATCATAATTGACCTGCACACACAGATGGTAGGTGAGGAGGCAACATCGTCAAATTCCGAAGGTGAACGTGAAGGTGACGATGAAGGAAAGAAGAGAATGGAACTGGATGAAGGATTGTTGAGATTAGGAGGGTCGAATGATGATGACCTAGACTTGGTGAATGGCCTATTCCACTGGCAGATGGAGGATTACGAGCTCTTTCTGAGCTATAATATGTTAAGGGTTGACGAAGGTGAGGAGAGGAAAATAAATGTCTGATTGAATACGGAGAAGCAAAAGAAGGAAAGACAGTTATGACTGAAGCTGAAGGGAAGAACATACTGTACGAACCTAGCAAAAGGCAATATTCCACTGTATGGTACACGGTGAACGGACCGTGCGGAAAGAAAAGGTTACATTGCACCACAGATTTAGTAGAAAGGTGCCGATAGCAAAGAAAACACATTGTACGGTTTGCACAGGAAACAAAGAGGAAGGGCTTAATAAAAACTGCAGTTGTACAGAGTGAAGGTTCTAGAATCAAGAATATAGTTATTGACGGCAAGGAGTAGCAGCTGACGGAATTCATGGTACCAAGTTTCGAGAAAAAATTGGGCGATATGGAAAGCCTGAGGGAGAGATTGTATAACTTAAACTTGATGAGCGATGATTGCAGGCACAATGGGCCATGAAGGTTATACAGATCAAGCATAAGGCATGGCATGACAAGCACTTGAAGTTGAATAGATTTCAATCGGGACAATTAGTTTTGAAGTATAAGAGGTGCAATGAGATCAAACCAGACAAATTTAAAATAAAGTGGGTCGAGGCATATAAAATCTGCGAAGTGGGCGATAACAAAGCAATAAAATTATGGACACTCAACGGGAAGGAAGTAGCCAATGCAGTGAATGGGTCAAAGTTGAGAATCTATCATGAAAGAAATAACACCTCCATGGATGATCAACTGAGAGATAGTCTAAAAATAATAGATACTGGTGTATATATGTAAAATAAAGTGTAAAATAGAATATTAAATTTTTAGAAGTTGAAGAAAAGAGATAAATATTAAATGCGTAATGGGGAAATATGGACTTAAGAGTGTACGGTCTTGAGAACATTAAAAGCACAGAAGGCAAATAAGCTCACTGTACGAACAATTAAGATTGTGAAGAGGTATTGTAGGGCCAGTTGAGAACGTGGACAAGAGAACAATAGTCAAAAGATTCATCTCAGAACTATACGGCCTTTTGGGGAATAAAATGGTAAAAGAGAAACCATTAGACAACTCGTGAAGACTAAAATGGGGGTCGTACGACCGTACGGATAGAAGGAGAGCCTTGTAGCAACGATCATATTATATGGCCTTTGTAAAAATCACAAAAGACATTGTAGAAGCTTGACCATACGGCCTGTACGGACAGAGTGGGGGCACCATACATAGAAGATAAACACCGTATAGTATAAAAGCAAGATAGGAGAAGTAGGTAAATAGAGGAAAAGGTATGACCATCAATTGAAAGATTGAGGTCACCGTATGGACATACGAACATGAGGAAGCAATAAAGTGTGTTGTACGGCCTTGAGCAAGGTACAAATTTGACAGTCACACCTTACGGTACGGTCAAGCAAGAAGTGGAAGAAAATTAGGCCGTACGACCGTACGAACAGAGGACACATGCAAATGTGTCGTACAGACGTACGAGCTTAAGGAGAACAAAAGAAAGGACCATATGGCTCACAAGGATAGTAATATAATTTGCCAACACTACAAAAGCACTGCATTAGGTGGCCGTACGTCATACGGAGTTAAGTGGTAATATAATAAAAGGGATCATAGAGGTATAGTAATAAAGTTACCCTTCGGAGGCTGTACCAGAGCATTCAAGAGGAAGGAGTCATACTCTTCAGGAAGCAGGAGCCATAAAAAAAAGACGACAAATCAAAATAATCCATAATGAATAACGTATGATACCAAAGGGAAGGGAAAGACATAAACAGGTAGTAAAACTTAAGCGGTTGGCAGGAAGAGTATGGGATTGGAAGAAAATCACAAAAATGGTGTGTTCCATAGACTTTTGTGTGGGTTTGAGAGCGCTAATTTGGTCTTGGCGGTGGGGGCTCGAACCCACTGGGGGCGATGCCCCCTAGACCTCCAGTCAGTTCAGTTATCAGTCATGGGAAGTGTAACTAGTTGATGAGACATGGAGCTGTTGCAGGCATGGAGTGTTTGTATGCTAGAGGTGGAAAGGGCACTGGAGAAGCCTTTTGAGAGGGATGCTACGCTTTGAGGCACTCGGGGTAGGTGTTGGACGTGAGGTTGTCTTGGTGCATGCATAGAGAGCTTGGAGGAGCTGGTTAGAGGCAGTAGAGTGACACTTGGCTCAGCGTACCCAGGAGTTGGAAGCAAAGAAGGCATCACGGGTGGCTATCAAGGTCAGATTAGCTAGGGAGACAGTATTGTTTTTGCAGAGGCTACATATGCAACGTGTTCTTGGAGACTAGTTTGGTGCAGGCACGGGAGAAATGTGAATGTGATGTGACAGAACAGATCTATCTTGTTATAGTTAGTTAGACAATGTATTCTGTTTTGTTAATTTGTCCCAAATATTTTGTAATTGTCATTCGGAGACGACTTTTCTTTTTGGGGGGGATGATGTTGTCAGTAAATTCCATATTGTAGCCGACGGGTAGAATAGTATCCGAGCGGGCGCGTGACAGTTGAGTCACCCCTTCGGGAAGGTATATGTACACTGTCCGGAATGGACTTTGGATCATCATCATTGTAATCATTGGAATAATTGTAATATGCATATTGCATATATGAATAAAGTATCTATTCTGTGTTATATCTTGTTATACTACATTCGTTAAGTACTCTTTTACCGTGTACAGTAAACACCAATCCCACAGACACTAAATAAAGTAATTGGTGATATTCTAGAAATGGGGGAGGGAACTGAAGACAGAGTTGAAATTGAGGATATCACAGATAATGATCCAGATGAGTCACTGAATAAAGATTGGGATGTTATGGAGAGCAAGGGACAACTAGCTAAAGAGACTCCAGTTACAGAGTCAGCTACTATACAATTGATGTGTGGAGCACCAATTTTGGAACAAGTCCAAACATATTCAACCCCTCCTATTACTACTGAAATTGTAAATATTTCATTTGATTCTATTAATTCTTTGGTTACTAATGTTCCCATGGATATAGCTGATACAAGTAAGTCCACCGAGCAACCAAGTGCTACAAATAAGGATGAGGAGCCCAAGTCTATTGAGAAAATTGAAGGTGATGTCACCACCAAGCCTAGTAAAGATGACACTATTGTGAGTGTAGCAGGCACATCTGCCGAAGGTACTAGCTCACCCGCATAGGATCCCAAGAAAAATAAAGAGGAAGGAAAAGAGGTAGAAAAGGAGAACCCATCGAGCACTGAGCAACAACATCAGGAAGAGGATAACTCTACACAAGCTACTAGCATCGAGGCCCCTACACAATAAGAAGGCAATGAAATGAAGAAGGTAGAACCTTCCAATATTGAGAAATCAAAGAAAAATGAGGAGCAACAGGCTCCAATGCCACCTAAAATAACATTGATGAGCACAAGCTCAATTACCTCTTAGGAGAAGGACAAGAAGAAGAAGAAAGATCAGGTCACTCTAAATGAAGTCATTGAGATACTTCAATGTGACTAGACCAAGTCTGAGCCAGACGAATTAGCAAAATATGGTGAATTGTGCAAGAGAAAGGTTGCATAGGAAAAGCTAAAGTAGGAAGTAAAGAACAAATAAGTGCTATTAGATGTCAAGGACATCGTGCTTCAGATTTTTCTAGACACACCACTTGATGAGAAGGCACAAATTATTGATAAACTTGCATCTCTTGTAGAGCAAGTAAATACCCTCGATGTTGATGCCCAGGAGAGACTAATAGAGCTGAGACTAAAATGGAGCATAAACAATGGAGAAGGTGAATGCTTTCATTGTAGTTCAGCAAGATGAACTTTATACATTGACCACAAAGTTGGAAACCATATTGCAAAATCTTATCCAAGTTTTCCAAAAGTTGTGTGATGTCCCTCACTTGACACAAGAAATTTTAGAAAAATTGAAGAAACTTGAGGAAGAATTGAAGGCAAGTGCTAATAAACTAATCGAGGAACCTTGGTCATTCCAGGTTCACTATCAAAAGGTTAAGCACTTTATCGGTTTACAATTAGAGTTAAGGAGAGAGGAGGATAAAGTGAGAGCTAAGATTCTTGACCTACATGTAGTTCTCATACCACTATTGGAAGTAATGCAAAAGAACATCAAGAAGGCTAGGGAGCTGATCACAACACATGAAATGTCTGTGATAGATCATATGCTAGAGTTATCATCACAACTACATGCCGAGCAACTAGCATTGCAAGCTCTAAAAGATGCATGGAACTCTCTATCATGGAGAGTGCAAAAAGTGCACACAAAAGTTTTGTTTGATAAAATGTAAGTGTATCTTCTACATACTTTCATTTTTGACATGACTTTTAAAAGCATTATCGTCAAAAATGGGGATAGTATTGTGATAGATGGTGGATAAAAGGGGGACAATATAGTATGAATAAAGGTGATTGTATGTGAGTAATTTTGATATGGATATATAAGGGAAAGGAGATATAAGGATGATATGAATTTTGAAAAACTTAGTAAATCGCGAAGAACAAATTTAAGGGGAACACTCCAAATTTTTACTAAGTATAGTTTTGAGGACAAGTACAAGTTTTTGTCACTAATGCGAAAGGGGGAGAATATTACTCCTATATGCATTTGTTTGTTGTCATTAGTACAAAACTATGATGAAGGAAAAGGTCGATTAATGTAAACTTGAGAGGTCGGTGAAGCTTGATACCAAACAATATAGTGTTACCGAATAGGCATTCAGTCACCGAGTAGATATAGTTACCGAAGTGAAGTTTAAGTCGGCAAGAAGAATGATAACTGAGCATAGTAGTAATCGAGCAGTGTATGGAGACTGAGTCCAGTGATTATTGAGCTTGGATATTACTGAAGGACAACATAATTACCAAGCTGATGAGTCAGTGGTTACCGAGTGACACTAACTACACATTAATGTTTGTAATTGCATAGAATTTTATGTAGTTGAATCCTACTAAGTTAGGAAACTGTTTACCAAGATTGAGGAGATATTTAGGTAAGATTTATTGGCATTGATGCAAGATGTTATGGAAAGTCTAGTGATGGTTGAGAGGGACCTTTTCTATTTTTGGAAGGTGTACACGACTCCTGTCTCAAAGGACGTATTTAAAGGATAAGTATTTTGGGAGTTATTATTATTTTAGTGGCCAATTTATAATTATATCACTAAAGGGCTTACTATAAAGTTATAATTTAACTTTATAATTTCACTTGAGGTTTGAGTAATCATTGGAAGGCGCCATTTATCTAATTATTTCATGGAAGCCTATGCCAAAGAATTAATTAAAGTTTTGGAGTAAATAATTATCATTTTATACTATTACAAATTCAAATATGCAACCAAAAACAAAGTTTGCATTGAAGTGTAAAGTGTATGGAAGAAGTTATTGGCCGTTGGTGTGTTGAAGAAGATTTTGGTTTTAATTGTTATAAAAGCAAGCCTCTAGCTTTGATTTATTCACCTCTTGTTATTTTGCATTTGTATGAATTTGGTGAAAGCTTTGAGGGTTTCAATTGGTTGATTTGCTGCATCTGGTAGGGGTTTGGATCTGAAAGGCATAAGGCTTTGTAGGTGGCGACACTGCAGAGGTGAGGGCTTGAAGCTTATGAATCAACTCGATCAGCACTACAGAAGGCTATGGCTATGAAACTTAAATGGATGCTTAGCAAGGGGATCAACCGGTGAGACTTCCTATGCTATTGGTGGTTCTGCATCTCGCTATCAACCTGGCTTTTAGGCAGTTCAGCATTGGAAACTTGGAGCAACTGATTTCTCCATTTGGGTTGCACTCTAAGCTGGTAAAGGATCTAATTAATTGTGCCTGAGGTTTGAATTCAACTTGTAATTAAATTGGTGCTGTTGTATACCAATATGATTAACATTAATCTGCATTTTTGGAAGCTGAGAAAGATTAGTTTGTGAAGAATTGTTACTACTGCAAATTTAAGAAGGAAGCAGCTGGCTGTTAGGCATTGAAACTGTGCATTAATTGCTGCACTAAATGTCACTTTCTTGGGGTTTGATAGTGCTGCAATCTACCTGGCTGAGGCAGCGTTTGGGATGTATATACCAATGTGGGTTTGCTGGCACCTGCGCATGACTCTTTTTTGTGTGGGTGGAGGGGGGTGTTTTGCTGGATGAAAGCCAATCCTTGTTTGGCATCATTGCTCTATTAGCATTTGTAATTCTGGTCTGAAATTCATGTATGTGCCGTGGAAATTCTTCTATCTCTACTACAAATATTTCCTACATCAAGTAGATACCAGGCTCCATAGTTAATTTGCTTGTTTATATGCACATGTTTGTAACAATTGCAAAACTTGATAATTGCAATTGAATATTGTGCTAGCATTCATAGTAGTTTAAATTTCATAAGATTTGTGTAAGCATTTCTATATATTAGAAAAAACATAAAAAAAGCACAAGTGTCAAAAACACAAAAAAATCTTCTGCATTTCTTAGAGTGAGCCAGCAGTGCTCTTTACAAAAAATATATTTTTTGTACACTTTAAGCCCTATGTCTTCTATAGTAACCATTAATATCAGAGGGGATCACTCGTAAATTCTTAACTATCACAAAACACATCTCAGCATTCCAAGTCTGCTTTGATGTTCCATTGCTTCATCTGCTCACCTTACAACTCATGGATGTGTAACTAATTGTTAACTTGTTATACTGTTTGTTTATGTTGTACCTATTCTGATTCATATGCATTATTTTCAATCTTGATGTGCTTAAGCATCCTTTTTGCTTAAATATTAAATTGTTTTCTTGTGCTATTATAAAAGCTGTTAGCTGGTACATATCAATAGTAAATTGTATATTGCAAATATGGGTTACTTTCCATTATGAATACAAAATGCAGTTTGCAAACATTACATAGGGTTGACATATGCTTACAGAAATCTATCATTTTAAGTAAATATAAAACAAACAGAATCATAGAATTTTCTCCTCCAAAAATTAGCCAAAAGATATGTATCTATGAGAGATATCTTGTCTTTCTTAAAATGGGTAAGTATTTTATTTTTATTTTTGGTCACATCTGATAGTCCGTCAACTATACATGGCACTTGTGCAGGGTTTATTTCCTCTCTATTTGTATAGGATATGAAGAACCATGTGGTAGGGGAGGGAAAGTGGGCAGTGTCAGGGAAAGGCTCAAGTGTATATTTATGATTGACACATTATCGACTTTTCTGAATATTATATTGTATTTATTTTTCTATTAAACATGTGCATTAATTTACAGTTTTGTTTGTTTGTTATCATATTACTGATATGCAATGAATGCTTCAGATTTTTTGCAAACCAAATGCATAGAAATTGTGGTAGGATATCTTAATGTGTTATTTTGTCCTACAGGTTCTCAATGCAGCTGCTGGACTCTTAGTTTGTGGGCGGGTTAAGCAATTGGAAGAAGGTATTGTCTTAGCAAGGGAAATACAAGAGTCTGGGAAAGCATTGAATGTTCTTGATTCTTGGGTCCTTCTAACACAGGTATTTTGAATATTGGATGGTTTTTAACAGTGGCTAAACTGATGGCATAACTTATTATGAGAAGCACATCAATTGATTGTGTGTGCTTATTGATGCCTATGTTATGTAGACGAGATTTTAAAAAGGAAATATTTCTGAAATTAATTAATAATGTGCTTAACTGGCCTAAGATTTGCTAAGCATTTATTACACTCCTCTTAGTATATCTAGACATTTTAGAAAAGTCATTTGTATAGTCTTTGTCAGTATACTTCTTGAAATATAATTTTGACATTTATGTGATTTTTTTATTTGGAAATTTCGCCTAGATGCCTCAGCCAAGGGTAGTTTGTTTTGTCAAAGCTCTCACCCTTGCCCATTGGAATACATGCCACCTAGAAAGTTGGGTGTAGCTTTTATGAGTATCATATAGATGGGATATTGAAAAAGAAATATCTCTAATGATGACTAATAATGTGTGTAGCTAGCCAAAGATTTACTAAGCATTGACATATCTAGACATTTAAGCAATGTCAGTCATATATTCATTTTCAATCCAATTATTGAAACATAATTTACTCATTTAGTGATTTCTTTTGACTTGATAATTTGGATTAGATTCCTTAGTCAAGAGTAGTGTTAATGTGAGTTTTGTTCACTACAACATGCATAATCAAACACCTAGTATTCTATGACGAAATACCAGATTTCCAACTTTTTATTGAATAAGGATGTTCATATGCTAAATAATGTAGATGAATTGTGTGATCAAATGACACAAACTGAAGGTTCCTTCTTATTGTAGACTTTCACTCAGTTTTTTAATGTGATATATTGGGAATCACAAAGGGACTTATGTTGTTCATTCAATGGATATAGACTAAACTTCAACCATGGATGGGAGACAGACACTAAGTGCACTAAGGACAAATTGCTTGTGTGGATTAAGCCCAGTTGGGCATTAATAACAGTGAGCAAATAAAGGCTGGTCAATTACACAGTGCTCAATTGAACAAAGAAGATGGCATGAGGAGATTGCCATGTGGAATAAGGTGAGAGCCAAGTCTATCAGTCATGCAAAGAAAGGAGGGTGTATTGAAGACAAGCCCCGACACATCTTGGGCCCTAATCATAATACATAATTAAAAATAACATATCCATAATGATGATTTTGCTTCTGGATTTGATTGTGGATCCAGAAGCAAAATCATCATTAGTAATGGATTGTGGAAATCTGATATTATTAATATCCATAATGATTAAATATGATATATTAATCTTAGTTAATTTAATCATATTATTATGAACTGTGTGGTATTGAGTAAGTAAATGGAAATCTATATGGAGGAATTAGGTTATATGATATACATATATTTGTGATGGAATATCCTGTGCATGGTCATAGATTGAGGAAACATACATAATGTTGGTATAGACATATATTTGAATATACGTATGCATATGGAATATAATTTATTATATAAAGTATTAAGTAGATTTATATTTATGAAGTCTATATGGATGTATATAACTTGTAATGCAAAAGGGTTAGGATGGTTTTACCTCATTTTCTTATTTTGTCATTCTACTCCTAGGAGTTGATAGATGGTGTTGTGTAGGGAGAGGCAGAGTAAAACCAAAGGATATACTGGTTTCAAGCACCCTGTGCCAAGTAAATCCACACTCTCCTTAAGATTTGTATAGGAGGGAAATAAGGAATCATGGTTAAAACATGTTAATCACTATGATGCATTATAAGAATATATATGTGTGTGTGTGTGTGTGTGTGTGTGTATAAAATTTCTTAAAGTTAATTAGGTTGTTTGCAAAGTAATGGATTTTAAGTTTGGTTCTTGACAGCCTCCAAGTAGGGGTCATTACACAAGCAAGCGCAATCTCCTAAGGTAAATGTAAGATGTTCAACTTCAAAATACCACCATTCCATCAACTCCATCCATCTTTGCATATCAATGTGCAAGCAATAATCGAAGTAAAGCTCATAATTATGACATTCAACATGGAAGGCGAACTTGCAATCAAGTCTAAGCGAGTTCACCAAAGGTGCATCCAAAATATCTTCCATTCAAGTAAACACTATTTCTAACCAACATGAAATAAAATTCTAAGCTTCGGGAGTGTAGAAACCCCACAATACTTCAAAACAACACAAGTAGTCCACCATGAAGACCAATAGTGAATCAACAATTACTTTGATAGAATTATGATAACAATTTAACAAGTTTCCTCCTACTCTTCTTTAAAACTAATCTCCTCTCTAATCTTATGAGTTTCAAATGTGAAGGTCTTGGCCTTCTATAGTTTTTCAATTATATTAAAGGGCTAAGATCGCTTTAAGTTAAAGGGCCAAGATTATGCCAACATTGCCCTAATCTACCTAACCTCTATGAGCATTAAATGGCCATCGAATTACATGAAGGCACCACCCTATGGGCCGAAAAAAAATTAAAATGCTTTTAAGAGAATGAGAAAATAGATTAGGTAGAGGCACTAGATATATTTCACATGTACATTTGCCATTACATGATTGAATGTGCTTGAACACGTGCAAACTTGAATTTTCCGATTGACTAGAGGTGAATGGGTGCTACCTCAGCATCCTTATCTTATAGACTTGATCAATTCTTTGGTGATGAGGACATCTCTTGATACTCAACATATCAAGTCTTCAATTGTGATGGCATATTCCCAAATTGCTTCATCTTCTAAATATTTTTCCATCCTTGTTCATGTGTAAATCTTCTCATTGCACTTCTTGATTTTGGAAATCTTGATTTTCTTAGATAAATGAATTCTTCATGCACTTGGAACTTTGAAAGTGAACTTGGATTTGTGAAGGAAATTCAAGTTGGTGACGATTTCAAAATTTTCAATTCCAAACCTTCTTTTGTTTTCACTGTGCAAAACAAGAAAATGCTTGTCATGGATACATTTCTTACATTTTTTGCAAAATGAAATGTTTTATAGCTTTGCAATTTCTATTCCAAATAATGCTTAGTTTGGGAAGTAAATTTTTTCTTGTAAACTCCTAAAATCAACTACTTGAAATTCCAATGAAATATTTAAAAAAATTCTATCTTTAGGAATTTCATTTCAGTTAATCTCTATCATGCAATCGTAAAAGAAAATGATTTTCCAATTTCATTAAACTTCAAATTTGTGATTTTGAGTCTGAAAAATATATAATTCTCTTGAAAGAACAGTCACCAACCCTTCAAATTCATGGGTTTCTCATGCAAATACGATTTCCTTTCATATTTGATTGGAATTTTGTAATGTCCCCATTTTTAGCTCACCATGGCATGTGGTATGGCTTATGGTCTCTCAAACTTGCTACCATTTTTGACTTAATTTGGTTTCTTCATCGGCTTCATGGTTTTATGGAGTCGGGTGTTGACCAACACAGATACTCTCATCTGGCATATTGTTCTTCTATTGAGATTTTGAGATCTAACACCTCTACAAGGTCTCATTGTTGGTACGCCCAAGCCACCTCTTTATTGGGTTCGATTGGTATTGAGATAGATCGTCTTCCTCCTTACCAGCTTTCACTTGATGCTCCTGTTCATCTTCTCCCCTCACATCAGGAGTTGAATGAGCATGTTAGATAGGATATTTACAGACAGTACATTACCACTACTTGGAGTAATTCCCTGGGAGGTCTACAACCTAGGATGACCTTCTATGCTGAACATTTTCATGAGATTCAGGATGGTATTATTGTTCGCCCTGCTTATCTCTGTCGACGTTGGAATCATGCCTTACGGTTTTCTTTAGGCTCATTCAGAGTTGGTTCTCACCGTCTCAGGGCTCAGACCGATCACCATATGGATCAGGCTGACCGGATATGCCAGTTGTGTACTTTGGCAAAGGTTGAGACTGAGATCCACTTCATATTTCAATGTCCTCTTTACTATGAGATTAGAGGGAGATTTTACCGCCTTTTCAGAGATTGTTCTTCTCTTTTGATGTTCTTTAGCTATATCGATCAACGGTGTCTTGCACTTTATCTTCAGGAGGCCACCTATCTTCGAGAGATTACCCTGCAGTTTTTTATATCTCAGGGGCGTACTTCAGACCAACTCATTACTACCTTTTTCTCTCCCTTGTCTCTTCCACAGGGTTTGAAAAGGCATTCTAGTACTTCTCATTCTCGATTGGTTAGACACTGCACCGGTCTCTCCAAGTAGCAACAATCCTACAACGGTTCTACACGAAATTCTCAGACTATGGATCATTCACGGGTTTACCCCTCTATTATTGATTTCTTTGTGGCAAGGACGGACCCTTAGTCCTTACCTTGATTCTTTCTTGCTTTTGTTTCTTCTTAGCTTTTGCTTTGGCCGACTCTTCTATTTGTATGCTCAATCCCATAAACCTTGTTGGTTTTTCGTGGACATTAATATTATTGTCTTATCTTATCTTATCAATGGCCCTCGTAAGCTAAGTCAGAGGAATAGAGGGTCTCAGTTGGTAGAACCAAAGACAAATGGCCATTGCAAAGGATAGGGGTGTTCGAGATTGCTCTTCCTTGTCATGTCCCCATTTTGGCTGACATCGTTTAGCGTGCTAGATCAGTCAATCACAGGTTCTCATAGACTGGTGGTGATGTGGAGAGAGTCGACCAGCGACTATTTGGCAGTATTTTGTCCTTACAGTTGATTATTGATTTGGGCCTACTTTTGTTATATAGTAAAGTTACTTTATTCGGGCCTAGTTTTATAATTTGATGTTTTGATGCACTTTTTATTATAAAGTAATATTTAATAAAAGTGCACTTTATTTCATAAGAATATTTGGATGCTTCTAGAATGTTTAATTGACTTCTAGAGGAAGCTACTGAAAAGTGAATAAATAGACTCTATGGGTCTTGCATTTGGGGCATCCAGTTGTTTATCTCTTATCTTGACATCAGATTGTGATTCAGTCACAAAGTCTATTGTGGAGCCAAGCTGGTCTTCAGATAATCAGTTGATCTTTGGGAACGGAGACTCCTAAGGATTTTGCATAACTGAGGAGGTGAAATATCCTTTGAAGGGTTGCACATTTGGAGGTGATACTTCTGTCACTTCAGCTAGGGCATCATTGGGCCTAAGGCCATTTGCAACATTTATGCATTTCAGGAGGCATTTTTAGTAGGGCCGAAATTATAGGAGGCCATTTTTAGCAGGTCCAAAATTATAGGAAGCCATTTTTAGCAGATCCGAAATTTTAGGAGGCTTCTTTCAGCAGACCCGAAATTATAGGAGGGGGGCATTTTCTGAGGACTATTCATTTTCAGTCATGGATTGATTTTAGGACATCTTTAGAAGGCTTAATTTGTGGTGGAGAAAAGATTTATAGCTGTTGGTTCATTTTTGCTACAAGTCTGATCCAATTTTCAGAACTTCAGGATAGGGCTTTGGAACCACATTTTTGCTTATATCTTCCCCATTACTCAGCATATCATTCTGGGTATTTTTGCATCGGATTTCTATAGTCGAGGAGATAATGATAGGTGCATTTTGGAGTCCCAAAATGCCATGATTTATTTTTAAAGAATTTTTCAAAACTCCTAGACATTTTCGAAAATTTGCAAGGAAGTACATTTTCAGGTTTGGGGTGACTTTGGTTTGGGTGTTGGCATCTTCAGCATTGGTAAAAATTATTACAGCCATCTACAATCAGGTTCCTTTGGATATTTCATGCATTTTTCTTATCATTTAGATGCATATTAGAAGGTATGGTTGTAGGTGAAAGTTTGTATTAGAATTAAGCATTATTCTTGCGGATGTAAGCCAAGAGTCTTGGCCATTTCGTACTAGCATTGTAGTTGACATTATCTGTGCAATAAAGGAGACATAAGTTGCTGGTCTGATATAGTTGTAATTGAACATGTATTTATCATTCATGATCAGCTTATTAGTTTGCATGCCAATTGTTTGACAAAATGTCAATTGGCTGTAGGTTCTCTTTTTGGCATAAATAATGTTATAATTTTGCATACCAAGTGTTTGTATTAATGCCACTTGGCTATAAGTGCATTAACGCCATCATAGGTTTGTTATAATTACTATTTTCTGTAGCTGCATTTTGCAAGTAGTTTTAGTCACATATATGCATTGAATATTGTCAAAATAAGTTGCACATTCATGTTAGGTCATTGTTTAGTCAATTTTGAGTCTTCTTGCAAAAATTCTCATTGATGCTAATTGAAGAAAAGAATCATTAAAGCAGATTGAAATGCTATATCAGTCATATGACCCTTGCATGTGAGTTGTTTGATGAAATTCCTTGAGCCTCCAATCAGCATTTTGAGGTCAGATTTGAGCAGGGTCATTACATTCGTTTATATCAGTTTGGCACACTTACTATTTATAACAAGTGTCTATTTTAGGAAAATCAAGATTTCTATCTTTTGTAGGGTGCTTGAACAATTTGGTGGCAATGTTTAGATTGTGTATCATTGATTTGAATAATTGTTCAAAGACTTACTATTATAGTAAGTTAGTATTGAAGAGTCGCTATATCTAGTAGGGTACCTGAACTCATGGTATTTACAATGATTGACTCATTTGTTTGTTGACTTAGCCTGAGGGACCTACTATTTATACTAAATTATGCCAATGGTGATATTTTTGGTAGTGCACTTGGATTTGGTATTAGCAGACTTCATCAGTTGGTTAAGCGGAAAATGTTAATTGGCTCAAGGTATTATTAATTAATAAAAGGATTTGTTATTAATAATTAATTATTATAAAGTTATGATATTAAATTATTAATTAAGTGGAGCCAATTCACTTAATAAGTGCATTGAATATGTCATAATGAGGGGGCCCATTTATTTATATTTCCCTAAGTCAACATGGTACATTAAAAGGGCATCATTAATGGTTATTAATTATATTATCAGATTTGCTGCCAAAGTTTGAGTTATGTAATTTATGAAGGAATTATAAAATCTGAAAACGGGAAATAAACTCATTATGTTGATGGATGGATTTGTTTGTTTTGAGAAGTCTTTAGAGTTTATTCAAGGGTTTCAGCAATTGCTTGGAGAATTGTGAATTCTTTTGGTATTGAGCACTTTGAGTTGGTGAGTTGGCTTCATCCATGAGCCATTAATGGAGCTTAAATTCAGATTTTTTGATACGTTTTCCAATCAGATTGAAGATCAATTGCAAATCAAAATTGGTACGAGTGTAACAGTGGTGGATTGCAGTCTCTGTTATAGCTTTGAGCTTGCATGGGCCGCTGTACAAAAATATCTACACATGTGGGGGTTTCCAAGCATTCATGTGAGGTTTGTTCCAATGCACAATATCTATGCCATCATTTCATCTTCTATTGAATTTTCGGAAGATGGTGGTATTTGTAATCAAAATATTGGAGAGTTTAGCATCACAAGTGGGCTGCATTTCATAATCAGGTTTTATTGATTTGCGTTTCAATATTTGAATGTGAAAACAAGTATGCATTCTTTATAATTTGCATGCCAACTATTTTTAGTAATGCCTATGCATTTTCCAAATATTGTAATCAGTTTAAAATCTGCAATATAAGAGTTTGAGATGCATATGATTTGTTTGTCAAAACACCTCCTTGCTGTAGGTGTTTATTTACATAGGTAGATCGCATGCTAATTGTTTGTGAAAAATTCCCTTTTCTATAAATAGATATTGGTTTTTTTAGGATGCATGAAAAGTGTTTGACGATATGTCAACTTGTTGTACAGGTTAATTTTAGTCACGTATATGTATGAGAAAGGTCAAAAACAGTTAGTATATCATTTTTATTATATTGTCGGTCCATCATGCATTATTAGAAGCATTCTAAAACATTATTTGCAAGCATTTCAGCCCTATATGACATCTTCTAAGCAAGCATAAACAAACTGAAACACAAATCCACTAACCATAAATATTGTATGCAAAGTGTTTGATGATATTCCTTGAACCTAAAATTAGCAGTTTGAGGTTAGAACTTGTAATGAGCCCTGCTGGCTCACTCTGAATCTATGTTGAAGAAGTCTGCTTTTTTTGTTTTTGAGGTTTTATAGTTACAAAATTGAAATGCAAAATAAATATTTACAACTCAAATCTAACAGCATCAACTTTATTTGCTATGGAATTTGCAAATAGTTACAAATGCAAGAAACAGTCAACTAATTTATCAACTTGGAGAACTTGGCAGTGTTGTGAGATCACATGGGGTCTTGATGATGACAAGTATAACCAATAATTGTTGCAATTATGCTGAATGATGCCCTCAAAACCTGATCGCAGCTTGCTTGAACTCAAACACCACCTCTCTGAACAGTTTGCAGGTGCAAAGGGCTGCCACATTACCCAAATATGATGCTGCCACCTCAAAGTATGATGCGAAAACCATAAGAGGTCTGCATTTGCACATATATAATCAGAGCAGGTTGCCGCTTGGAATTTCACCCAGCAGCAGTAATTCACTTACAAACCTTTCAATAATTTCCTTCCAAATTTCAGAATTACTAGCAGAAAATAACTTCATTCAGAAAACACAATTCATTGGCAATGAAATTCAACTCAAAGTGCATAACCAGCTGGAGAAATCCTAAATTCCTTAAACTCTAACGCCAAACCCTTCAATTCTCTCAATTGCAATAAAATATAAACATCATAGAATGAATTGACTTCTTGCAAGGAATGCAGTTTTATAACATTGTAGAGTTGAAGCTTATTCTTCCCCAAACGCCATGTAGCTTAATGGCTATACCTTTCACTTGAAATGCTCCATTTCTCATAAAGCAACTTTATGTTATATTTTAAAGTTGACAAATAATATAGTCACTTTATTAATTAAACCCCTGTTGCTCCAAAATTAACCCCTTTACTGATTTAGTGGCATCTTGACACACAAGGTTCCTGTTTCATGTGCCCATGATTTAAGACTCTCATCTAAACTCCAATGAGCTATAACACTAAGGTGCCCATTAAACAATTTCATTTAAAATAGCAACCTTAGTAAATATAATTAAATTATAACCAATAGTGCACCCAACTAGCGAAAATGGCCCAACAACATTTGGTTGGGCAACTTAATATTAATAAGAGAATGATTGCCATAGCCATAGAGCACTTTGATGTTTCTTGTCAGTTGTTGGCGACTTATGATTGGAGAACTTATTTGATAGATGAACATTGTGATAGTAGTCTTTTCCTTACAAAGTTTCATGCACTTTGAGAAGCTATCATAATAATTAAACAAAATTATTTATAGTTATTGACTAACAAAGATTTTCTTCTAGGGTGAGATTACACTTACTATGACGCAGTGAGGGGAAAGGAAGAAGAGGTGGATGAGCTCACTCATGAATTGAGAGTGGCTATGGATTCATTGGGGAGAATGTAGTTGACCCTTCTTGAGTCTCAGTCATGGATTGAGGAACTTTTTGTGGAGTTGAGGGTGACACAATCTTTACCAACTACAAATACAATACAATCATCTATAGGGGCAATTGGTGATGACCTTATATCAATGGTTTATGGTTGTGAGCAGGTTGAGGATGTGGCCACACTTATAACAGTTACAAGTGCAGATGATACAGTTGGGATAAGTGCATGTGTAGAGAGAAACAAAGAACCATATGTTACACCAAGTTTTGTTATGGTTGCATCCACTGCAGGTGGTGGTCACATGACAAATTTTACATTTAGAACTATCTGTCAATGCTTGATTGAGGTGGGAGCATTTTATTATGATTGTATACGGAGGGGTACTCATCACTACTTTTCTCATTCACACACAAAGGATTTGATGGCACATCAGTGTGGATTTTCTCCGAGGTTGTACCATCCCTTATGGGATAGACATATTACATCTGTAGTAGATGGGAATCAATGAATGCAAGTTGGATTACTTGCAGAGTCAACATATCCATGGGAGCCTAGCAGAGGATGGAGATATTGGTACCATTGGACTATGTCACAAGGTTCGAATTTGAATTCGAATTTGATAACAACAAAATTTGAAAAATGTTCAGCAAGGCAAAAAAAAATCATTTTATATAATTTTTTAAAAATATAAATATTTAATCTAAAACATAAAAAATATTATGTTAAATTTTAATATAAAATAAATAACTTTAAAACATACTCATATTATGAAATTAAGAAAAACCATAATTTAAATATTACTAATTATAATAACAATTATATAAATATTACTAATTATAATAAAAATTATATTAGATTTTTATACTAATATAAATATTTTATAATTTTAATATTTAAAATATTAAACTTTAATATATTTAATGAAATACAAATAAATTAAAAATTTAATTATCTATAACTCAATAAAGGTAGATTAATTTATTTTAAAACAAATTTTTTAAAAAAAAAAAAAAAACTTAAAAACTAAAACTAAATCATGGTGGACCTCAGAAGTGGCGTACATAAGAATGATATTCAAATTTCTGATCTAGAACACACTGGATCCTTTGACGACAGCCAGAGCTATCCAGCCTAACATAGAAGACTCCCATTCAAATCAATAGGGTATCAGCAACCTTGAGGAAGAATGGACACTTTAACATCTGTCGAAATCCCAATTCATTGAACAGATGCTAAAAGCAGTTGTTTTGGAGACTTGGAGATTAAGGAATGAGGATTAAAGTGTAAATGGGATAATAAACTTCAGTCGTTCATGCAATTCGACCCACCTCTTAAACAACAGATGCCCATGTTACAGGACTTAACAAATCTCCGATGGTTGCATCAAAAGGTAAGTGGTAGAAATAGTATCGCGATTACATCTGCATTGATAAACTTACTGATAATTATTAATACCAAAGAAGTATCGGGTTTGACAATAATAGTATTTGGTCCTTAGTTAAGACTCTAAGTTGAGAATATAATCCTAAGTAGTTAGTAGATACTCCTGAAACTTTGGAATTGTCAAAGAGAAACAAGAAGATCACATATTGAGTAATACGATCAGGAATACATATACGATATGCATCAATTTGTATTTACAAATTTAAGATAGAAACAAAGAAGTCCTTTACTATAGTCATATGAATATATATTATCAACTACATCATGTTCATATTCACCACCTATAGTAAGAAATAAAGAATTTTGGAAGGAAGTTGGGTTTGTGATCTGGATTAGGAGATAATTGTCTTGATTTCCTAGCCAGGTCAACTAAGGGATATTACAGCTATAGAACTTAAATATACACATATTTTTCTAAAATATAGGAAAATTTGTAATATTCATATGCAACCTATGTGTATAAGCTTTGATATATTTGTTTACAAGTTAACCTAACCATATATAGTAGTGGCACTCTTTTAGGTTTGTGGATATATGTTCTGATATCTTTATCAATACAAACTACATGTACTTTGTTATTGTTAATATGTAGGGGTTATTAAATAAAATGATTGCTTCATCTTTATTATACATTTTAAATGACTATTCCAGAGTAAGGTTGAGCACAATAACAAGTGATGCAGTATATAATTATGTTTCTCCATTGTAGTATGCACATAATATGATTTTGGTGCCAAATTGAAATTGATTGATCGAGTCCCAAGATTAAGTTTTTAAATAAAAAAATGGGCATCTTTTATTGGTTTTTGAGTGTTGAAAAAAGGAGAATGGCCAACCCCGGACCGTTGGCGACCTTTGAAGTGTCCCAGATGCATGCCAAGGATGGCTGGGCTTCCCGAATTTGTCTCCATGCCGTCCCCCTTTTGGAAACAAAGATGAGCATCTTTTATTGCTTTTTAGCATTGAAAAAAAGAGAATGGCCAGCCCAGGACAGTAGGGCATGTCTGAAGTGCCCCAGATGCATCCCAGGGATGGCTGGCCTTAACCAATTTGTCTCCATGCTGTCTCCTTTTTCCAAACACCCCAATGTTTTGGCAAATTTAAGAGATGGTTTGGAAATGTTCCCAAGCCATACCCCTCACTGAGACATCCCTGATGCAAGGACACAGGCAAAACGCCCAGGGATGCATCCCTGTGTTCATAGAGAAATGCAAGGTAATTTTCTGTCTTTTCCTGCTTAGTGCAAGTCTTTCCTGGCTTCACCTCTTTGCTACTAATATGTTATTATGGAATTTAATATTGTTAAAGCACATTTCTCACAGTTTGGGTAAAAATAAGACTTTGACGTTCTAGAATCCATTCTTATGCAACCTTGTTAATGATTCCTTGTTATGTTCTTATTGTCTGATGATATAAATAATCTGATACCAGCTAATAGTCTTGTGCATTTCGTGCTGTTACTTATATGCTTCTGGATTTTTTTTTGACAGAGATTGAAAGCACTTGGCATGTCTGGCCCAAGAGGAACATTAATAACTTAATTGGTATTAAGCTTTATTGGAATATCCTTTATTCTAAGTTATTTTAAGGGAATAAAGGAACCAGCTTTCCAAGGCTTTTCTTAGAGGAGACGAGATGTTTTGAAGATGAAACATTGCAGCTGTCACACACCTTGAAAACTTCTGGAAGGTATCTGAGCTATTTAAATAGGGCTTAATGAGGCCGTATATATTTAAGAATTCAGGTAGAGGTAACTGGATAGAGGTGTAAGACTGAGAAATTTACCTTTAAGATGGATTTTGATCATGATTTAATACTTAATCCATTTTTCATGAGTGGTACATTTGTATAATCTGATCTCTGAATAGCATAAAAATCCATTTGGTTGGCAGCAAGCTTCCAGATTGATGTTGACTTCTCATATCCTTAAGATTAAATTGGTGTGCAGGAACTATTGATACTCTAGTTATACAGTATCTCATGTCTCATGAATTCATTACACAATGTGTTGTTGGTGTTAGTCTCGTTATTTTCAATTTTTCATCCCTATAATCATCCATGTCTCCTGACTCAATATAGATGTAACTGCATCTTTATGATTGGTCTTAATATCTCTGTTCTTGTTCCTCTATCCATCAGTGTGTCCATAATACCCGGCAAAGAAGAAAGATACAAATAGAGCTCATGTACATATGAATTAAATAGGTAAAAAAAAGTATTTTTAAAGTAAGGCCCATGTTTTATCTACGCCTTGATTGCATTGTACGGAAACAAGAATTTTTATTGGACAGTGCAGAGCTGGTTATCATATTGAAGAACTCATGAAAGAAGATATCATCGTTTTCATTGAACTACTTACCATGTGAAAGGGCTTAAAGAAATCATTAATAACCCAAATATTTTCAAAAACAAAAACAACAAACTGTGGAGTTTCTTTGTTTTGTGGTTGCAATATTTTGTAAATTTCGTATTGTTAGTTTTTCTTTGATTCAGTATCTTCCTTGTAAGAGGCCTAGAGGATTAATTAATAAATTCAAACACAATTGTCCTAGAGCACAGTCTGAAAATAAGCAACATTGAGTCCTGAAATATTTATGTTTTCTGTTATATCTTGTACCCGAATCTGTTATAGCATGTAATAGATGATTACCAAGATTTCTCAAACAAGTACAGTTTCTATCTATAATATTATTAATTACAAGTAATCTAAGGTAAGATACGTAAACACAATTCTTGTCTATAGTTCCTATTTCAGACTTTTAAAGAAAAAGGTGATTAAGTGGTTTCTCTTTAATTCTGCAGGTTAAAAAATCAATTTAAATGAGCATTAGGAAGAACTAATCTCAATAACTAAAACATGAGTATTAAATAGAATCATCAGAGTCCTATATTTAAACTACAAGCCCAAAATCAACTTTATCAACAGAAAGATGACAGAAAACTACTGAATCCTACTACTTCCGACTTTTGTCTACTCTTATATTTAATATAATTGAGAAATCCTAAATTAGAAACAAAGCAAACATTCCATATTAAAATTGTTTCAAACGTGCAAACACACCCTTCCTCATCCCAATATATATTCTTTGATTGGGAGGCATAATGGATTCTCCACAAGAACAACCTAACCTGCACACTATTAGTAACTTACAAAAACCAACACAAATATACTATGATTAAGTGACCATCTACTTTCAAAGACTGTACATAATGATTTCAGAACACACTAGCAAATACATATGCATCAATTTACTAGTATTTGTTATGATCCGTGTGAGATGCATAAGACCATTTGCTCTGGAGTTTGACCACGAGAATGCTTGGCTTGTAAACAAGGAATGATCTAGACATAGCTGACAACTTACACCAAACTGCAACTAACACCACAATCACATTCACCCACTTTACTCGCTTTCTTATACAGTATCACCAATAATAAATCTGCTACACTGTCTCTACATGCATCTCTTAATATTCAATCCAGGCAGATCAGTGCACGTGTAGATGAAGCACAGAGAAAGAGAAATCAAAAGAACAGATACAAATGCTGATTTCCAAGGCGGGGCCACGCATTGTGTCTATTGTGGAGCGTGTGGGACACTTAGTTAATTTTGTCTTCGCCTAAATATTTCCGTGTGATCATGAAATGTGAGTTGAAGTGAATGCAATTACCAAGCTGAATAGCATTTTGTCAGGGCTTTTATTTCCAAATTAAATATTATTTGATGGTGCACACTTCTGTCTGTATTATAAAAGCCCTAAGGATGGGAATATAACTGCACGAGAGATTTAATGATGTGAGTTTTAAAGAGACAAAAGCATGAGCAATTCGGAAATATCTAAATAAATGGTATAGCTTTGACATTTCAACAGCATTCTAAATTCCAATGTGATAAATTGAGTTTAATAAACTTCAAATATATCACACTAAATTCTTTTGGTCTCTAATCTTTACTCTCTTACTTTTTTACTTCTTTTGGTCTCTAATCTTTACTCTCTTACTTTTTTATTCTTTTACTTAGTTTTTAGAATAATACTTAGACGGCTTTTGTTATATTCTTCTCCATCTTTAGGTGGGCACCATTTTCTTGTATGCCATTTTTAGCATTTTAACTTCCATTTTTTTAAAAACTAATTTAGTAAGATTTTTGTAGATTCATTGTTTAAAAAGTTTATATACAATATCTGAGTGATTTGTTGGAATGCACGTAAAGAGAGCACTTACAAGTGAAGCAAAGCAAGGTGTAACTTCTATAGGCCTTGTTTTCCCAGATTCAATTTGAGCTTCCATATTCATATATATTAATATAGACTAGAAAAAGTCCATCACACATTCTACCCTTCAAAGTAGTAGTATTGCTTTAAGAAGCAGAAAGAAAATGAATTCCATGCTAAAGATGTTGGCTCAAATTTAATAGGGTGGTGTTATTGTTGCTATTAGTTTGTAATATTCTTACAGATTTAGTAGACATTCCCTACAAACTTAGAATTATGTATTACACATAGACGTATAAAAGTCATATTGGATTATGACAAATGCTAATGCACCACATTTTCAGGGCAGTGTAAGATATTTAGATTAAATTTGATATTTAAGTACAGTACAAACTATTAATATTGAAATTTGAATTTTTAAATTAAAATATACAAATTATTTTGAACTTTGATTTTACTTGTATTTATAAATATAAGAGTTAAACTTTTATTTCAGCATTTTAAATATAAATCTACTTTTCAAAAAAATTAATTACATGACAATTGAAACTTCTCAAACTAAATTATGTCTTTTGCCAACAACAAAATTGCTATCTTCATTTTCTTTCACATTTTTTATTGATGTCATATAAGTAGTATTTTATAATTATTTTATTTTTGATTGTTTTAACTTACTAGAAAAATAAATAAATAAAATTATGTTAACTATATATATTTTTAATTCTAAAAGAAATTATTTTAAATATTTAATTATATTCTTATTTAAAAGTATAATTTCATACAAAAAAAAAATTGTATAATGTTGTAATATTCTCGCTTAAAAGTAAGTAATATAATCTTAGTCTTAACTTTTATAATTCTTAAATTTTATTCTAATTTGTTGCATCTCATTATAGGGAGCTCTTGAAGCATTATCACAAAAATATATATACATTCATGTACTAGTCTTGTCCAATGTATTAGTTGTGTGTTATAAATAGCCACACAAAATCTATGGTAACAATAATATAGCATGCCCATGCAAAAAGAAAATGAATTCCATGCTAAAGATGTTGGCTCGAATTTAAGAGGGTGGTGTTATTGTCACTACTAGTTTGTAATATTCTTACACATTTACCACACATTCCCTACAAACTTAGAATTATGTATCATAAATAAATGTATAAAAGTCACATTCGATTATGACAAATGCTAATACACCTGTACAAAAGCTCTTATGCCACATTTTTAGGGAAGTGCAAGATGTTTAGATTAAATTTAAAAGTCTTAGCATTCCTTTAAGAAGCAAAAATAAAATGAATTCCATGCTAAAGATGTTGACTCAAATTTAATAGGGTGTTGCTATTGTCACTATTAGTTTGTAATATTCTTACACATTTACCACACATTCCTTACAAACTTAGAATTATGTATTATAAATAAATGTATAAAAGTCACATTGGATTATGGCAAATGCTAATACACGTATACAAAAGCCCTTACGCCACATTTTTAGGGAAGTGCGAGATGTTTAGATTAAATTTAAAAGTCTTAGCATTCCTTTAAGAAGCAAAAATAAAATGAATTCCATGCTAAAGATGTTGACTCAAATTTAACAGGGTGTTGCTATTGTCACTATTAGCTTGTAATATTCTTAGACATTTAACACACATTACCTACAGACTTTGAATTATGTATTATAAATAAATGTATTAAAGTCACATTGGATTATGACAAATGCTAATGCACCTGTACAAAAGCTATTATGCCACATTTTCATGGAAGTGCAAGATGTTTAGATTAAATTTGATATTTAAGTACAAAATACGAATATTGAAACTTGAAAAAAAATTAATTAAAATATTATTTTGAACTTTGATTTTACGTTTATTTATAAATATAAAAGTTAAACTTATATTTCAACCTTTTAAGTATAAATCTAATTTTCAAAAAAAAAAAAATTATGACAATTTAAACTTCTCAAAGTAAATTATCTCTGCACTTGGCACCCATGCATGGTTTTGCCAAAAACAAAATTGATATCTTTGTTTTCTTCCTTACGTTTTTTTATGAATGTCATATAAATGTTATTTTATAATAATTTTATTTTTTATTGTTTTAACTTACTAAATAAATAAATAAATATAATTATGTTAGCTAATATAAATTTTTAATTTTAAATAAAGTATTAAGTATTCAATCATCTTTTAATATAAAAGTATAATTTTATAAAATTCTTTTTTGTATAATGTTCTTGTAATATTACTATTTAAAAATAATTAAATCTAATTCTTAGTCTTAACTTAATTTTTATAATTCTTAGATTTTATTCTAATTTGTTGCATCTCATTATAGGCAGCTCTTAAAGCATTATCACAAAAATATATATTCATTCATGTACTAGTCTTGTGTTATAAATAATTGCACATCTATGGTAACAATAACATAACATGTCCATGCCACAAATGTTATCATTTTAACAAATCTATGGTTTCAATAGCTATTTGAATTCTCTATCCAAATCTCATTTTTATTAGATCTTTACCATCTCTATAAATATAATTAAAAAAAAATTATTTCTACCCCTTCTAAACACTCCCTCCACGTCTCCTCTTGTTCTTTGTTTCCACTTTCATTTTGATCTACTATTGGTAGGAACTTCGACGCTTTGTGTTACTTGTAAATATGATATATTGTATTTTCTTTTTTGAAATTTATTTACATATATGATTGTCCTAGAAAGATTGATTCTTATTTATTTCATTTGTACGTATATGTTATGTTCTCTTCTAAAGCCTACTTAGTTGATAAGAATGACACACTAACAATAATGAAAGCTAATGAGTAATGGCATGATAAATGGTTGTGGTATATAACATATATCCTTGTAGTTTAATTCTCTAGAACTTAAACCTCAATAATTGGAAATATCAATGATTATGGTATCTAAAGTATATCCTCCTAGTGTAAAGATGAACCTAAATCTTATTGATTGGAATGACATGACATGTCATGATGTATGATGTATCGACAATGTCCAACTTGACAATTTGATATATTGATATTAAACAATAGAAATAAAATCTCCTTAAATAGACAATGCAAGGTGATGTTTCTAAATGAAACAATTATGAGCTGGAGGTGGAAAATGAAATTTCCTAAAGCAACTAAGATGACCATTAAAAAACCATTAAATAATTATTCTAATATCCTGCCTTAATAGTCAATGTACAAACTAAAGAAAAATTAAAGAAGGTTGCCCCAAAATCTTCAAACCCTCCTTGAATCTATAGAAATCTTGGAAGTGACCAAGAGTTCTAGAATCCACCCAACTAGATGTTGGGTAACAAAGCTTTCTTGATACAAAAGCACAAGGAAAACTAGGCAAACTTAGGCTCGAACCCACATCAACAAACCCTAATCTCTTCTCACACACAACCACTTGTCCCAACTAATCTCGTTCAATCCTCCATTTGATATCTTTCAGATAATTCTCTCCTTTTACATATAGTTTGTGTCACAAGATCCATAGGGCTTCTACAAATACTAACTCTTTATAGGCTAGACCTTACTCCAAGGTTCAAAAGTGCTTCAAACTTGTGGGAAGTGGAACACGATACCTTCTAACATACTTTTAGATTCAACCCGAATTCTTGTCATAGGCTTTTGTAAGTTTTTAGTTTTTTTGCCTAAGTGCCTTGGATAAGGCCTAATTGGAAATAGGTTGACATAATAGGAAAATTGGCTTAAAGATTCCAAGGTTTTAGACTCAAACTCTTATGTGTGATGCCCTACCCCTAAAGTAGGTCTTTTATGGCAATTATGCCTACTTAGGTCTACTTTACAAAGCAAGTACACCTCAGACTTGTGATCTAGTCAAACTAATTGATTCAATAGTGCCACCATCTCCTAAACACTAAACCCAACATCATATTCCTTAGATTCACTTTCCTCTTTCATCTTTCTAAGTTTTGTGTCTTAAAACTAGCCAGTCACATTGTGATGTTTGGCCAGGGCTTGAATGTTTGTCGCCTTAACCAAAGTTTCTCACATTGAGTTTTTGGAATCGTATAATACACTCACTCTCCTTGTATTCCTCCAATGGCCATTAAATTCCCAAAGTGGAATTGTCAAAGAACCAATTTTGTCCAAAAACCTTTGGATGGTGAGGGTTAGATCCATTGTTACAAAATTGAATGGATATCGCTCAATTTTTGACCAATCCAACCAAACCAAATTGAGGATTATCCTAGTTCATGTTTCCATGAAATCCAATGATCAATTCAATTAGACCAATCTAAACATCATATAAATCTACACGAGAACACAAAAATTATAGGAGATTTCAGTTATACCTTTATTGCTCAACACCCAAAGGTACATTCACTTGTCTCCAATCGATTAGAGAGGCCTTATATATGCCAAATCTATCCCATCCAACTGAATTTCAAACCATTTGAATGTTGGAGGGAAGTTTGGTGGCATATTTGCAATTTGGCAAAGTTGTCAAAAATTTACAAAGCAACTTTTGACAACATTGCAACTTTTCTACAATTTTTAACAATTGGGTTCCTACACCTAGGATTCGACACAAATCACTCCTATATGTTTAAAAATATTCAAAAACACCAAATCCTATTTCTTCTACCATTCTATTAACCCTTTGACTAGATTTGACCATGTAGGCTTATCAATGCTAAACATGTCAAGTGTAATTGCCCGCCCAAAGATCCTTGGAAACAAGGATAAACATAAGCCAATTTTGTTTTGTTAAATTAAGATACAACATGAGATCAACATGTAATAAAGTAGCAAAAGACAATACCAAAATGACTAAAGAACACCAATCTTCACTATTAATCAATGAATTCATTTACCAACTACTTGAATTAAATATACAAGGTTCATTCCAATCCTACAAGCAATTGTTTACAATGTTCATTTTAAGCTCAAATCCAATGTTCCTACATGATTAGTCCATACAAGTTCATTTACCAATTGCAACCTCATAATGATGACCCCTTTTTGATATTTGAACCCTACATAGCCGACATGCAATCTCTCAAGATTTGGGGAGCAAGAACTCCCAAGAGGGTATTCAAAACACCAACTCACATTAATGGAAAAGTCAAGAAGTGCCTGCTATTTGGGGTTTTAAGCCTCTAGCAAAGTGTCACATGACATTTCATAGTACTACCATACTACATTTTACTAGTGTCATGCTACATTTCACAATACTGCCATACTATATTTTACTTGTTTCATACTACATTTTGTAGTACTACCATGCTACATTTCACCAATGTCATACTGCATTTCCCAGTACTTCCATACTAGATTTCATGATACTACCATACTACATTACACCAATGTTGTACAACATTTGACAATACTGCCATGCTACATTTCACAGTATTGCTATACTACATTTTACTAGTGGCACACTATATTCCACAGTATTGCCATACTACATTTTTCCAGTATTTCACTACATTTCACAATACTGCTATACTACATTTTACTAGTATCATAAGACATGTTGTCCTAATTTTTCCCAACTAAGAAGGCAAGCCTAAATCATGATTAAAAAAGAAGCTAAAAAGCAACAGAACCTCCACACTAGGGAGTAGTGGATCCATGTAAGTTGAGGAGTGGTCACTTGAAAACATATAAAAGCATGAAAAGACTAACATACCTAACATAATCATCAAACGACTCTAATCCATGATAAATAACACTGCGATGAAAGAAAGAATGAAACCACAATATGCTATATCTAAAAATGATATTGGACTAACAAAATAATAACATAAATCGCGAGGAAACATACATTAGAAACCTAGAGAGTCTAAGTGAGACATCGAGCTTTGGTCCCAAACTAGAAGTAGACCATCTTTGTACATCAGTTCGTAATAGTGGTATAAGTAGCTACATCTCCCAACCATGTGGTACCTATAGGTCCACTCTCATCATGTTGACGGAGATAGTGATCCAACCACATACAAAAAGTACAAATATCCAAGGCTATCACTCACGATAAGAAAAACATGAAACCACTACCATGATCATGAGACAATGCAGTACAACAAGTCACTGGCTAAACACTCTATGTGATAATTATGTATGGACTCTATTAGATTGTATATTACTTAGCATCAGTGAGCCCAAGCTATATGTGGTATGGCTCAACTCCATCAAGAGGACACATAACTAGCATGGCTCAACTCCAATGGAGGCCACATGCTACACCCTTGAAACAATTTTTGTAGTAGACTACAAAATGTACCACTTGTACATTTGCCCTTCATTTTTCGACCTTCATTTTCTACCAAAGACTATTTTGGCTTGTGATTTTCACCTTTTTTTATTTCTATCTCGAAAAGGTCAAAATTTTGACATTATTTAAGTTTTTTGTCAAAATCTCAACTTCACTTAACTTATTGTCAAATTGTTGATAAAATCAAGATATAGACTTAAAAAAAGTGAAACTTACTTCATTCTGTCTTAGCCTTCCAGAAGGGTTAAGCTATGTGTGTCATCCGAATCAGTATGTCCCCAATGCGCCCCTGATTTTTGTTGTTGTAACTAAGATCAATTAAGGATTATTTGGATTGCCTGCTGCATAAGACCCTTCCTTTTCCTTTTCATTTTTTCCTTCCACTATTTGGTTTATTGTTTTCTTTACAAAATTTATCTTGTTTAGGATTCGCTCGGTTGATAAGTTGGAGCTCCATCGTAACCTGATCCTTAGCCGATCCCAACTACACCTAAGACTTCTTAATAGACCGAATATATATTATATCAAGGTCACATATCCTCAGGGAATTCAGATCTCTTATTTTCTTTACTTCCTTCATGGCTTCTCAAAATCCTAACAAAGGCACTCTCACTTCAACATCAAAATTCAAAATAGTGCGCACACATCGGTCCTAGCTACATGTGGTCACATTTTCATCTAGAATTTGAGTGTGAATCTTATCGATTTTCTTAGGGATTTCTTCACCTTTCCCGGATGTCAGCATGCAATGATTGAACCGACCACTGGATACCCAGTGAAGCATTTCCCATCATTGAAAAACCCATGCTCATTCGCCACAACTTGAATTGTTCCATTTCCAATAAGGTTACAAATTGCATCCGCTTATGCTCTTGCCTGGATCGAATTAACTGAAAAGGAAATGGGCACATACCCAATAAGTTGTTATTGAGATTAGTCTAGTTATTTTAGACAAAATATTCAATCTAGATTTATATAAAAGATTGAAATGTTAAAGCTCTCATCTTTATAAGCACTTGCTTCAATGTCAGCGACTGTGGTGGGAGCAAGTTGATGTCATACCTTGCAAGATAAATGGATTATGGAGTGAATATATATTTTTGTCTCTTTTCAAACCCTTGTTATCTATGTCTCTATAGTGTTTTTGGAGTGAATATATATTTTGTCTCTTGTTGTGATCTACTTCTCTATAGTGATCTTTTACAATGGAAAAGGAAGAAAGGGAATATGAAAAGGAAGGGTTTTGACGTTGGCTCACACATGGTCAATTTGATCTCAACTGATGATATGTGCGTACTGAATGCTAACTGTCCATACAGAGTACTTCAAAATCATCCATTTCATACCCTCATCTTTACAATGTCTTTCTAGTTTATTTCTACTCACATGCTCATTTTATTTCATATGATCATCTAAAAATTGTGTCAATCTGAGCTCTCAATTATGTCCTAGTTTTTCAATTCATTCATTCATTTAGGATTCACTAGTAAATTCATTCATTCTATTAGGTTTGTCAGTATGATTATAAGCAATGATTTGTATGTTGTTGCATTCAAATTACAGAGCTAGAACTAAAAACTACACGTAAACTGGGGCATATGAAATTATTAATGAAAAACATTTTGAATTTGGCATTTTATTTACTGTGATTAGTATTCATACTTCGTTAAACATAAGTTTACATTGAGTTTGGATCCAACATTCTATTTTGGTACATTAATCTCTTTCACATCCATTTGCATTGAACATTTATAACAAGCATTATGTCGATCTTACCATTTTCTAAATATACCAGGCTTTTCCTGCAGGATGAATTAAGATTGTGGAGTCACATTATCTCATTCTTGTAACCAAGCGTCACCAGATGGGCGTCATCTGTGGACATTCCATTTATCGTATTGAAGAGTCTCATCTAATAACTATCCCCCATAGTTCAGTATTGATTGATTTGGAACATTCTAAGACAGAACTAAGATTTGATTTTTTTTATACATTTATTGCTTAATAGTCTCAGTGATGTTCTAATTGCGCCATTTTGAAATGAGACAAGGTTAAAACCATGTTGAATTGAACATGTATACATTTTTCCTTCCTTGTAAATCAAAGAAACAATCACTAGTTTCTCTTCCTTTTCTTTATGGAAAAGATGGAATTCATTTAACATTGGATATATATGGAAATAATTCAAAGTCATGGTTTTCCATGTTGTTATTGTCTGCATGACCTAGTGCCATGTTTTTAGAACATTTGTTTCCTTTTGTGTTCCTTATCAACATTTAAATACTAACTCAAAGTGTTCTGAAGTTTACTAGAGAAAATTCCCATGATCACTCTTATGTGCTTGTTCACGAAAGACCCATGGTGTCCAAAATAAACCTTGGTACACTAGTCATTTAGGGAACAAGTTGGGTGGGCAGGGGTCAACACCCCCCACCCCCCTTTCCTTACCTATCATAGATGGCTATGAAGGTTGCCATGCAATCCTTGACTGTTGCAGTAGTTGAGGCTGCCAAAGAAACCAGATCTCGCACTGGCCTTGGGCCACACAATGACCACCTCATAATTTGGGGTTTGTAAATTGCAAATAAATTAAAATGTTTTTAAAAATTATTATTTATAATAATTGTTATTTATTAATAATATTATTAAATTTAATAATAATTATTAATAATAAATAAATAAATTTTATTTTATTAATAAATTAATTATTATTATCTTATTTTCTTAAAATGGTGAACATAACAAACTATTCTACTCATGCGAAAAAAGCAAGATTCATGAGCGGTCGATCCCAAAACCCTAAATGGGTAATCACTAGCAAAACTACATATTATCCACTCAAATCTATTGTTGTTAATAAGAAATATGCCTCCTTGTGACTACCAAAAACAACTTTGAAGCCTTAATCAAACTCCATGAAGATCATAATGCAAAGCTCAAGATTTGCCAGATGTGTCTGAAACCCGTCACTCAGAGGACCTCAAAATCAATCATTGAGGAAATATAGATTTGAATGAAGTGGAGAAAGAGGATGGATGGAAAAATGTCAGAAACCCTAGGAATATCAAAACACAGAAAACATCAATAGTTAGGAAACTAGGTGAAGGAAATTTTAAGGCAAGGAAACTAACAAAAAATAGAGAAATCAATGTAAAGATGGAGAAACAAAATGCTTTCTATGCTAAAACAAAATATGCAAACCGAACAAAAAACAACATAGGATCTCAGAGTATATTTAGGGAAAAACCTATTAACACACAAGAGATCATAATTCCTAAACCATCCAAAGTATCAAACACCAATAAAGTACCATTAGGTCACAAATCTCCCACCTCAAATCTATACATTTTGCAACATAGGAAAAGCCTACCTTAGAAATTAGTTCAATTTAAGTTTGGTTCTTTCAATGCAGAAACCTTAGAAGATAAAACTGGTATGGAGGATTTGTGTAGGAAACCCTTTTTCAAGAAAGTAAACAAATATGCAGAAAACAAAGAGCCCCAACATTCATCCTTAGATCAAGGATATTCTAAAATCGAAATCATCAGTAACCAACATCTAGAACATAGGTGGAATGAGTGTTGACAAGTTGGGATATATGGATATTGGAATGGCCTAGGTAGGAAAATCTACAAATTAACAAGCTAGATACAAGGAGTATGCAAAGATCAGGTAAGTCTATCTACCATTTCAAGTAAAGTGATTTATTTTCATTGTAAAAATATTAGTGTTAGAAAAAAGATGATTTCAAATTCTAAATGGTCTTTTAAAGGTCATGCATTAAATTTTTTTCCTTGGGAACCCAATTTTAATGAACTCAAAGTAAATTTGAACACAATTCCAACATGGCTTTGTTGTAAATTCATTGCCCCAGAATTAAATGAATCTCATATTATAGAACAAATAGGTAGAGAACTAGACAATATCATAGATCTAGAAGTAGGAGATCATGCTTCAAGTGGCATTTAAATATTACTAAATCTAGAAGGAGAAAATAAGGAGATAATTTTTTTTTATAACAAATAGATCCATATACACTCTATTGTTTACAAAATATGAAGGTAAAATCAAGAAAATCCAACTTATGGACACTTCCAAAGAATAGAAGATACTGGAACACACTCTAATCTAGAAAAATGTTGGAAATCAAAAAGGAAAGGAAGGATTACAAAGAAGTGTCAAATAGTAGAGGGACCATAACAAGAGAAAAAGTAGAGGAAGTAAGTAGAGATAGAGTAGCAAGAGGGGATACATAGTAGTATGTAGACATCGAAACAAAAAGGATGCTGACTTCAAACCTTGCTAAATATTATCAAAAAATGGAAAGCCTACATGATTGTGTATTTTGTCAAGTAGAAGCAACAAATATATAAACAAGTTGAAAAGAGTTCAAAAAAATGATTCACTATTTGTTATTAACAGAAACTTATATAAAGGATCAATTAGAAGTATGGGAGAATACACATTTAGAGCATAAGGATTTTAATCAAGAAGAAATACTCAAGGAACATGAAACAATCAGAATATTTGTTCAAGAAGCAAAGGAATGGGATACAATTTATCAAACAAAGACAAAGGAACTAACTATGATTGAGAAGTAGGTAAGGCAAAACAGAGTGAGAACGGGAAGGCAAAAAATACATGAGGCATTTAAATATAGAAACAAGGAAAATAATTCCTAGAACAAATAGATACTGCAAATAACACTAAAAAAAGGCTCTTATGTCAATACATAATGAAGATGAGTGTGATAAGGAAGTCAGTATTCCATTAGCTTCATCAAACCATTGGAGTAATGTTACTATTAGAAAGAAGAATAATAATGGATCTCATAAATTATGGCAGATGTCAAAAAATGGCACAGACCCTTGGGCAAGAAATGATAACAAAAATCAAAAATCAAAAAGGAAAAATTATGTAAGAAAAGATATTCAAGTTTTGGTTGAATTAGAAACCCTCTTAGACAAACTAGATGCTGCAAGTATAGATGATAAGAAAGAAAAAGAAGAGCAGAGAATGAATATGAGTGGACAAAAATCAAGCTTTCAAGATTGGGAGGAATTTGGTGTTTTATCAAAGGAACAATGTTTGGAAAAGTAAGAGATTAGAGAAGAGCAAGAACAGGAAAGAAAAAAGGATCATGACTTGATTGAAACTGAGATAGAAGAAAATATTTGGAAAGAAATAGAAGAAGAAGAAGTTAATGAAAAAAAAGGTTTAATTAAGGACCAAAACTATTTGGATAACCTTGGAATAACAATCAATCAAGAAGGTATAAAAACACCAAAGTGTGGTAAAGAAAAAAAGAAGAGGGGGAAGAAATCACTCCAAGAGCTAAGATTAGTAATAGGACAAGCTAAGGATTAGAAAAAGATTAGTGAAATTATGAAACTGGTGTTGGAATGTTCAAAATGGGAAGAGTACTTTTGAGAGGGGGGGGTGAATTAGAAGTACCACACTTTAAAATTTTTCAATCCTTTAAACATATAACTGAAAAATAAAATTGCATGCATGTAAATATATAAAGGAACATAAAGTAAATCACATGCAATAACACATAAAACTAGAATTGATAACCCAAAAAACCCTCTAGGAATAAGAAGGTAAAACTGGGGTGGGAATGATACCCACAAAAATTACTGCAACAATATGTTCAACCACTTCTGATGGTTTTCCCTGTTAAAGGCCTGCCTTGTTAAAGGCTTTACACTGTGTCAATAGTGACTTGGTTAGAGGATTTAGAAAACACTTTACATGAAGTGTTACCCTATTAAAGGATTTACAATAGGTTGTTAAACCCACCTAATACATAGGATTTTCAATCAGCTTCTCCAAAGGTTCTTCTACTTAATATAGGATTTCAGCATCATGTTAGAACATTTGACTTGATAATATGCAATCTCTAATTGCTAGATTCAGGCAATTGATATGCTCTTTTCTGATCTTGATTCTCTGAGACCTAATATCTGATCTTGTCCCTTGTCCCTTGTGCTATTCTAATCAACTAGATATGAAAATGCTGATCTGTTCCTCTAAGTCTTTCCTTCTTTTCACTAAAATTTTGCTATAATCTCCCTATACACTATTCTCATTGCCATATGCAATGGGGCATTCAACCTCCTTTTAAACAATGCGAAGACTTAGGGTTAGGTATGGATCTACGATCCACATTGAATCTCAAATTCCCACTCATACCTTGCATTTTTTTCATTGGTTGCATGCCTTCTCCATTTTTCTGATTGGCTACATGCACATCGTATAGGGAATATAAATGATTCATCCTTATCCTTTTTTCCTTTTTGAAATATCTCTATGTCAGCTCCAAAAATAGTTTACATTTGAGTTTGTGAGGGCACAAACTCATATGTTGATTCTATGTTACTCAACACATATTGAACTACTCATGCTCGACACATACTATCCTAGATTGCTTAGCATCAACTGTGACTCGGCACCTGTATATCACTCGACACTTATATACTACTCAACACTTGATGTCACTCGACACCTGTTGAAATGCTAACTCAACACACACTGTGGTTCGACATACATGGTGTACTCGACTTCAATACAAAAAGTGATTAAGTGTGTTGACACTCAAATGTCAAAACTATCTAAGGACTAACAATCTCCCCCTTTGACATGAGTGTCAAAAACACTTAACTAATCATTGCTATTCTATCCTTATGAGTGCCTTATCCACAAAATTTCAAAATTGTTCAAAATTTGTTCAAAATACCTTAACTCCCCTAAGTTGATTTGTGCCTTGTCATTTTTGCAATCAAAATTTTGTGTTGACTGTGCCTAATACTTTGTCTTTTTCCCTATACCTATACTCTGTACCTGTGTATCTATATCTATTTTATTAGAGCTTATGGAATTTCTACATGTGCATCAGAGCTATTTTCCATATGAGTGCCAAAATTTCAAAAAAATTTGTATCTCCCCTTCTTGGCTATCAAAATTTATAGGTATTCTCCCCCTATCTTATATCTTCCTTATATTTACCTCTTTATTAATTCTCCCCCTTTTTGACACTATTGTTAAAGGGTTCTAAGGAGTAATACCATATTTAGCCAAAAAATTACTATTTACCTCCATTATTGTTTTCAGAGTTGCATCCCAATTCTCCAAAGCAATGTCCAATGACTTGTGCTGGATGTCAGGCTCTGCAGCAAGGTGTACAAGTCCATCAAGAGTAGAAAGATTTGGATCTTTCTTTAAAACTATCTCAGCATAAACGTGTTCCTTGTGGAGGACTTCTAAATGAGGGGTCATGGAGGACTAGATCTACATTAATTTTGCCTTAATATTTGCCTCCTCTATTTTTAGTACAACTAACTCCCTTTGTGTGTGAAGCAATTGTGCAAAATGCTTGTCACTCTGAGCTGGATCTCTAGGTAATTGCATTCTAGAGATTTTCAATTTTCTTTCCAAGCTCATTATTTGTTGATTAGTTTCTTGTGTGAAATTGGAAAAATCACACAACTTCCTATACAATGAAAAAATGTTTTGAAGAACAATTTTGGCCTTATCTATTGTCTTGGCCAACTCTACCTATTCAAGTGCAATGCCACTTGATATCTTTTCATTAACCTTTCCTTGAAACTTTCTTTCTGACCATTCCATTAGTTTAACATTGGTGTCCTGGTCCTCATTTGTCACCTGGTCAACTATGTCTGATAGTTGCTCAATTATTGGCTTTCCTTCATCTGGTGATTGCAAGCTGAAGGCATCCATGAAGATGTCCTTGATGTCATGAAGTTCTTGCTTGTGTTTAAATTCTTTCATGAAGTATCACAATCTCTTCATCTAGTTCAGGGTCTCCATAATGAAGTACCTTGGTCACTCTTATTGAATTCAAGCCTGGTGTTGAAAATTGCAAGGGAATAGCTTTAGTGCTTGGCTTCTGAATGGTCTTAGTAGGAATGCCAGTCTTTGGTAGTTCTACCGATGTTTGAATGGCAGCTTGCTCCTTTTCATTTGATTTCCTCTCCTCTGCACTTGGGATCTGAACATTATCATTAGTTGCACTTGGTGGAGGCAGTGGTGGCAACATCAAAACTTTAGTTCTAGTAGTAGTGTATGTAAAAGGTTGTTCCTTTGGCTTCACCATTTCTCTTTGTGGTGCTACTACTACTCTTTGTAGTTCATCTACACTCACCAATATAAGGCTTGTGCATAATTGTGCCTGTAAAGTAGATTGGTGAAGGATCTTTGAGAGATCCTCTACAGTAAGTGGATTGATGTTCTAAGTTGTCTTGTCAGTAACATCCTTTATGATTACTATTTTTGTAGGTGTAGTGGTTGTGTGAGGAGGGCTGGGAGGTGGCAATTGTGTGTCTTGCACACTATGTTCTTCTTCCTGCTACTGTTCAGCTGTTGCCATAGTTTCCTCTTCCTTTGTTGATTCCTCCTCTTCTTTTTCTTTATTCTCCTCTTCTCCTTTCTCTTCTTCACTTTTCTTTTCCTCTTCCTTTTCTTCTACCTTTTCTTTGGCACTAGATTCTACCTTATCATCATATATCTTGTAAATTGTTTTCCTTATCTGTGTAGATTTATTTACAACATCTTCAACTTTGTTTTGAAGAATGCAAAAAGCTCTATATTTGGGTGCAAATTTCCCACTATGTTTCTTGTTTGCCTTGGTTATTTGAGCCTTTGTCATGTTAGGCTTCACTTGTGCTAGAGTAGACTCTCTAATCTCCCTTTCCATTTGTAAACAATAATGCCATTTATGCTCCACTATCTCATATAGTTCCTTTGGCATAGTGTTATCAAGCTCTAGAGGTGTGTTTTTGAATTCTGCCATCATGGCATACACATATTCCTCTATTTTATTTTGCTCTTCCCTACTGAGATTATTAAAATTGAGAGATTTTAAATTATTTAAATCTACATTTTTAATTTTATTGCAAAGTTTATTAATTGTAGATTTTGGAGGATGACTTACCACTTTAAATTGGCTTATGTCCTCAGAATCTGTCCTTTCATCATCTGTATCTAGTTGAGCCACATATCTTCTTCTTTTCTTGGGCTCTTCAGCTGGCTATGCAGTAGTTTTCTTCTTTTCCTTTACTGCCTCTTTGGCCTTTCGAGTTGATGCTCTTGTTGTGGCCCTTGTTGCTGCTAGCTTAGATAGAGTTGGCTTGGTTTGAGCTGGTTTTTTTACCTTTTTGGGCTTGGGCTAAGCTGCAGGCTGAGTTTTTTCCTTTCTCTTCTTCTGCTTGGAGGTGTAGGTGCTTCCTTGGCTTCTTCTCCCTCGACACCTTCCTCTTTGTCTTCTCCTTGCCCTTGTGTTAGCTCTTCTGGCTCTTGCACTTGCTCATCTTCTTCCTCACTATCTCCTTCTATTTCTTCCACTTCTTCTTCTCCTGCTTCACCTTCAATGTTTGCTCCAAATGTCTTCTTTATTTTTCTTACCATTTTATCCTTTTTCTTGATTATTGAAGCAGTTTTTAATTCTGTCTCAACTTTGGAATTAACAACATTATAAGTCCCAAAGTGAGGAGCTACCTTATCAATTTCTTCTGCTAGCAATGTTGTGATTGCTGCTGAGGCTTCATCAACATCCAGTTCATATCTTAATGGCCTTAGGCATCTTACCCTTGATATTGTTGCTTGAATATAGGTGAAATCAATATCAACCAAGAAACATATATCATTGACATGTTTCTCAACTAATGAGACTGATATCCTCGTCCTTTGCTTCATAGACTTCCTAAAGTCTTCAAAATAGCTAGTCATTTGGGCTTCAAAATTATCTCCCATTTGATCAATGAATTCATTAATTTGGGTGACTTCTGACTTGTTAGAATTCCAGCTCACCTTCCTAATTGAAGGGAATTCTTCCATCACATAAAAGAATATGCACATGAGAATTGAGCCAAATTTGCATTGAGCACCTTTTGATCTCCTTATAGCTCTTAGGTTCTCATTGATTTGCTGCAACATGAGTTTAGTCATATCATAAGTATGATCTTTCTTCACCAACTTGTATGCCACACCAACAATTATGCAAGGTACACTATTTAGTCTACTGGATTGATAGAATTTATGTGAAATTATCCTCATAGCAAAGTTAAGTAGGGGTTTAGTCACAATGTCAATGGTCATTCCCCTATTGTTCCATTTTGCACCAGTATTCTTTTCAATAACTTCCTTTCTATGACTTCTTAAAGTCTTTGGCCAATCTAGGGTTGGGAGACCAGTAACCCTATAAACTATCCTCTTAGTAATCTTGACAAGTCCTGTCTCTAGCCATAGACATCCATCATGAATTTGACTAAAAAAAATACGTATCAATTCTATCTTAAACACTATAGGGAAAACTAGGGTTTTGGTTAGACCCTTCTCAATAATTTGAAACTTGTCCTTTAGTATTTTGTTGTCACACAACTTATCATAGGCATGAAAGATTTCTAGGTCACCTATGGCACCAATTTTGTAGTTGTAGCACTTCCTCACATCTTGAACCATAGCAACTTTGGGTGGAATGACAGATAATGCACCAGTCGAGTCATTTTTATAGGAAACTTCAGAGATTGGCTTGAATTTGAGCTATTTGACTTCATTTCTAACAAGTTGTATCTCATGATCTTTCTTAGCCTTAGGGTTTCTTGAGCTAGTGGCCATATTAATGAACTAGGGTTTCAAGCGTATTAAAAACTATAACTCTATGTAGCTTGGCACTTGATAAATACCTTTAGATCGATGAGCTTGTTCTGAATTACTGTTGGAATCAATGTAAATGACTGTATGATTGTTGCTTGATCACCTCTTTTCTCTTCTCATCTTTTCTCTTCATTTGAATGGCGTAAAATGAATGAAATTCAACCATATATCTATCAATGACCTAGTATTAAATGCATTGTGCATACAGTTGTAAACTTGGCACTTGAAGGATTCACCATCACTCAGCTTCCATTGTATTTTATTTACTCGGGCTCTACTAGACTTCTTTTTCACTCAGCTTCAACTATCAGCTTAGAAGCTATTGGAAACTCGACATCCATTGGAGCTTCACTCTGCATCTAAGAGTAACTCGGCAGCTTCTTCAAAATTTTTCTTGGCATCTTTTCTCATGTAGATTTCTTCTTTGCAGTACTTCTTTATTCTTTGGAACTATTGTATGATTTGTCTTTGTATATCAGTCCCATACACTTTTCTTTAGTTAGTTAGATGAAGTGTGATCACTTGACCTCTTGGGTGAAGTGATCCCTCCATTTGATGTGCTACACTCACCATTCTTCTTCCATGTCTTGTTCATTTGTCCTCTTATTTTTTCAACATCAACCTTCTCTTTTCCTTTGTTAACTTTTGTCTTGGGTGCCTTTGACTTAGTTGGGCAATTCCTACTAATATGACCAATTTTTAAGAAACTAAAACATGTAGTTTGGTTTAGCCACCTACTGTAACTTCCTCTAAAATGTGTCCTTATGCAATTTTTAGGAATGTGTCCATACTCTTGACAATGGTGACAGCTATACTTGGTATTGTAATCTCAATTATAGTGATGTGTATGGTTGGTTCCTCTTGCAGGTTGATTAGGTGTCCACATAGGCTTTGATCTGCACTCAAATGCTCTATGTCCATACTTTTTGCAATTGTAGTAGTGACCTTCAAATCTTGGTGTCCTCATGGTCTTGGTTCTACATTCATGTGCTTGATGTCCTTGCTTTTTGCCCTTGTGACAAAAGCTTGCATTTGTGGGCTCATTATGCTGATGACTATTCTTGCTCCTACACACATTAGAGGTATGCCCCTTTTTACTACAAAAATGACAAGTAGGTTTAGTGTTCTTACCTTTATTGCTTCTCTCTTCTGCAGTCTTGGATGATTCTCCCTATTCAGTGCTGGTGTAACCAAGTCCTGAAGTGTCATTACTGGCCCTTGGTGATTTCAGCAATTTCTCAAAGTATTTGATAGCCTCATTGGGTTTGTTGTAACTTTTTGCTATCTCCTTTTCTCTCTTCAATTCATTCTGTAATTGTTCATTCGATAACTTCAAAGTAGAAATCTCAATGTCCTTCATGTTTAGCTCATGATGAGCATTCATCATCTGGCTTAAGGTGTCTATCTGCATGTTTGAGATCTTTTCAAATTCAATTGTCTTCTCCTCCAGTCTATTGGTGAGACTTCTTTTGTCATATTCTATCATGGCCTTGTCTTCAATAGCTCTTTTATTTTGTTTAGTCACTTCACAAAGCATTATGGCTTGTGATTCTTGTTCAAGCTTGAGTAATCTGATTTCTTTAGCTTGTGCTCTATTTTTCTCCATTAGTTCTGCTATTGCTACATCAAATTACTTGGAATCTCCATTTGAGAACACTTGTGTGGTATCAATCTCCTTGTAGTGTATGTCATTTTCAGCTATGGCTATCTCCTTTCTTCTTTTTAAGGATTTTTTCAGTTCCTCTTTGGCTTCGTCTACCTTGTGTAGAGCGAGATGCACATCAATCACTTGATTGCCAATGATCTTCCCAAGTTTGAAGACGTCCATCTTCTAATCTTTTTATCCAAGTTGTTATGCTTCTCCTTGTGAGAACTAGCACTCTGATACTAATTTTTGGAATGTTTAAAATGGGAAGAGTATTTCTAAGAGGGGGGTGAATCAGAAGTACCACACTTTAAACTTTTTCAATCCTTTAAACATATAACTGAAATTTTTTTTTGCATGAATGTAAACATATAAAGGAACATAAAGTAAATCACATGCAATAACACATAACACTAGAATTGATAACCCAGAAACCATCTAGGAATAAGAAGGTAAAACTAGGGTGGGAATGATACCCACAAAAATTACTGCAGCAATATTTTCAACCACTTCTGATGGTTTGCCTTGTTAAAGGCTTTACACTATGTCAATAGTTACTTGGTTAGAGGATTTAGAAAATACTTTACATGAAGTGTCACCTTGTTAAAGGATTTAAAATAGGTTGTTAAACCCACCTAATACATAGGATTTTCAATCACCTTCTCCAAAGGTTCTCCTACCTAGCTATTAAGCTAACCTATCATTATAGGATTTCAACATCATATTAGAACATTTGACCTGATAGTATGTAATCTCTAATTGTTGGATTCAGGCACTTGATCTACTCTCTTCTAATCTTGATTCTCTGAGATCTATTATTTGATCTTGTCCCTTGTCCCTTGTGCTATTTTGATCAACTAGATGTGAAAATGCTACTCTGTTCCTCTAATTCTTTCCTTCTTTTCACTAAAATTTTGCTATAATCTCCCCATACATTGTTCTCATTCCCATATGCAATGGAGTATTCGACCTCCTTTTAAATAATGTGAAGACTTAGGGTTAGGTATGGATCTACGATCCACATTGAATCTCAAATTCCTACTCATACCTTACATTTTTTTCATTGGTTGCATACCTTCTCCATTTTTCTGATTGGCTGCATACATATCATATAGGGAATATAAATGATTCATCCTTTTCCTTTTTTCCTTTTTGAAATCTCTCTATGTTAGCTCCAAAAATAGTTTACATTTGAGTTTGTGAGGGCACAAACTCATATGTTGATTATGTGTTACTCGGCACATATTGGACTACTGATGCTCGACACATACTATCCTAGATTGCTTAGTATCAACTGTGACCCGACACCTATATATCACTCTACACTTATATACTGCTCAACACCTGATGTCACTCGACACCTGTTGAAATGCTAGCTCGACACTCACTGTGGCTCGGAATACATGGTGTACTCAGCTTCAATACAAAAAGTGATTAAGTGTGTTGACACTCATATGTCAAAACTATCTAAGGACTAACAACTAGGGAGGGGGAAGGACCTTCCCATAGAACAATGAGGATTACATAATGGAATGCTAGAGGACTAAATGTCTCTAGCAAGAAAGACTTGTTAAAGTGGAATATAAATATATTTGAATTAGACATAATTCTAACATAGGAAACTAAACTTAACAAAGAAGAAGGCAATAAATTAGAAAAGAAAATAGGTAACTAGAGTATGGATATAATAGAATCTAATAGAGCCTCAGGAGGCATAGGAAGATTATGGAACCCATGGAAAATAGCTTATACAAAGATGATCATTAAAAATAATTGGATGAGGAGCATAATCAAAAGTTTTAGATATAATATACAGTTTATACTCATCAATGTGTATGAGCCAATACAAATAGCAAAGAATAAAGTGATATGGAATGAAATCAATTACTTTATGGAAGAAATTATCAATGAAATCTTTATCATTAGGGGTGATTTCATTGTTATCTTAAATTTGGAAGAGAAATTTAGAGGGATACAAGCAATTAATTAGGTTATTATAGTTTTTAAAGATTGGGTACATAACCACAATTTAATGGATATACATACCAATAATGGGGTATATACGTGGAACAATAGAAGGAAATGGTTTTTTTATATAGTAGAAAAATTAGATAGGTTTTTTTTTTTCAGAGGTGACCTAAGTGACTTGAACTTGACTCTTCAAGCATCCATTCTACCCTTCTTAGGCTCGTACCACTTTCTAGTTAGACTTGAGCTTTCAGAGTCAATTGAACCAATAATGAATTCATTTAAGCTCAAAAAATGTGGTTCATGGATGACAACTTCATGAATAATATAAGAAGCTAGTGGCAAGAAGGTAATTTTAAAGGATCACGAATATTTTTTTCGTCTCTAAACTCAATATTAAAAGAACATATCCTAAAATGGAACAAGACTCATTTTAATAACATCTTAAAAAAAAAACTAGAAAATGAAGAGGAGGTTGAAAAACTAAATGAGGAAATAATCAAAAGAGGCATGTACAATAAGAAATACCACAAAGAAAAATAATTATTAACAAAACAAGAATTAATACTAGAAAATGAGGAAATCTTCTAGAAACAAAAGTCCAGAGAAAATTGGTTATAGAAATGGGATAGAAACACAATTTTTTTCATAATAGCATGATTAATAATAGATCTATAAATAGAACTCAAAAAATAAAAAATAATAAAGGAATTACTATAGAGGAACCCACCATGATAGTGGAGATTTTTGTAGAATATTATAAGACCCTTCTTAATAATTTTGATTATTCTAATCGAAAAGCTCAAGGAACTATGTTGGAAAATATTCCCCTATTGGTTAACATAGTAGACAACATGATGTTAAATAAACCTTTTACTTTAGAAGAAATCAATCGAGCTTTATTTAGTATGAATCTAGATAAATCCCTAGGTCCTGATAGTTTTCAAGCATTTTTATTTCAAAAATACCAAGATATTATATGAGTAGACCTATGGAAAGCAATCAAAGCTACAAGGAATTCAAGATAATATTATCATAAATTAATCATACTTTCTTAACACTTATTCCAAAAAAAGTGAACCTTGAATGACCTAAAGACTTTAGACCAATAGCATTATGCAATACAATCTATAAAATCTTATCCAAATCACTTTCTCTAAGAATTAAGAGTATACTCCCTAAGATCATCTCAAAAGAACAAATCAGTTTTATTCTAGGTAGATCTATTCTAGATGGCATCACTATCGTCCGGGAGACCATACACTCAACTAATACTAACAAAGAAACATGTATGCTCATGAAACTTGACATTCAAAAAGCCTATACATTGGCAAATTGTAGATTCCTTTGCAAAACATTAGAAGCCTTTGGATTCTCTTAGCAATGGACTAATACCATTTTTACATGTATTTCAACTCCAAAGATCTCATTGTTGATCAATGGAAATCTAGTAGGTTTTTTTGACATTTCTAGAGGGATTTAAAGATAAGGTGATCTTATTACACCATTTTTGTTTATTATCATGGTAGAGGCATTTGGTAGAGCAATAAATAAAGAACAATCAAATCAAAAAATTCAAGGAATAATAATAGCAAAAAATATCACAAATATCACACATCAACAATTCATAGATTATGCTAGCCTGCCAAGGGAGAGTACATTAACAAAAGCACATAATTTCAAACATATTATTCTTAAATACATTGAGGCTTTTAGATAGAAAATAAATGTAGAAAAATCATAGATATTCTTCATCAATACTAGACAAGAACTGGGAGAAGAAATAAGTAGAGAAATGGGATTTTAAAAAGGTGTATTGACATGCAAGTATCTAGGGATATATTTGGAAAAACATGCTAAAAGAACCAAAAGTTCAAAACCTAGAATAACATTCTAGAATCAATAGATAAGAAAATGGAAAATTGAAAAGGGAGATGGTTGACTAAGGCAAGAAGAACCCTGAAAATCAAATCAATTCTTTTAGCTATCCCAACATGCGAATTGTCATGTCTACCTTTACCCAAAAGTGTGAACAAAAAAATGGGTAGGCAAATTTAGGAACTTCTTTTGGAAAGGGTTGGAAGAGAAAAAGAAAATTGCACTCATCAAGTGGGATAATATATGTTAACCTAAATAAATAGGAGAGTTAGGAATTAAGAACCTAAATTGGCAAAATGAAGTATTAGGTGCAAAATTAGTTTGGCAGATGTACCAAGAAAGAAATCATAAGTGGGCTAATACTTTGTACCATAAATACTTAAACTACTCTGACCCTTCATCTGTATTTAGAGTTCATAATCCAACCAAAGGATCAGAGCTTTGGAACTTTATGATGAAATGTTCCAAGCTTATTAGAAAATTATTAACATGGGATATAGGAAAGAGGAATGAAGCCTTATTTTGCGAAGACCCCTGGAGTGCACATCCACCCTTAAACTCTCTCAACCTTCCTATTAATTTGAAAAATTCTCTTATTAACCAATGGGGGAAATAGTTAGTCAACTACCAAACTCAAGAAATGGTAAATGCAGAGGTTATATGGAAATGGAGAACTATGGGATGAATAGATGGATCAAATGAAGAAAAAACAATATTGGAACAAGCCCTAAATCAGTGACAAATAAATTATAAAAATAGAGAGGATAGGCTAATATGGGGGGCCTTTAAAGATGAGAAGTATAAGGTAAATACAGGATATGAAATTATAACCTCATCACAAAGTTGGGAAAAATCATGTATGCCTCTAAAGCTATGTTGGGATTCATCATCTTTACCAAAAGCAGGATCATTTCTATGGTCAACAATGCAAAAATGGATTCTTATAGCGGATAGATTTAGAAAGATGGGTTTTGAGGGACCATCTAGATGTCGTTTATGTAAAGAAAACTTAGAAACAACATAACACATATTATATCTTTGTCCTTTACACAAGCTTGCTCGAGATAGCTAAGATGTTAAATTGATCTTTAACACAAGCTAAAAATCTAGATCAACACTTAGTGAACCGGCCTACTAAAAATAGTAGTTTGGTTTATGAAAAACTATGGTATATTTCCCTATCAATCCTTCCTTGCAAAATCTAGAAAGAAAGAAATAGGTGCATTTTTGTTAATTCTAAACTCAATATTTACTTCTTTCTTAATAAAGTAGAAACATGCATAACAAAAGTTATTAATAGTCATTTAAGAAAAGCTGCTAAAGAATAGGGATCCTTTTCAGGTTGGGACATGGATATGAAAAAGAAGTGGACAAATTTAATTAATCCACCTTTAATTTATCCTAAGAAAAAATCTCAGGCTCATAAGAAATGTAATTAGGTTTCACCTCCAAATGGATGGAAAAACCTAAACTTCAATTGAGCATTAAGAGGAAACCTAGGAGTAGTAGGGATATGATGTGTCATTACCTTAGAAATAAATTGGATTCTCAAGAGAGCTAAACACATTGGGATAGCAAAAATAATATGGCAGAATTAGAAGCACTTCAGGAAGGGCTTTTTTAAAGCTTAAAATTAGGAATTAAAAAAATTATCATCGAAGGGGACTCTCAAATCATTATCAATGCTCTTAGAAAGAGGATGACATTGAATTGAATACTCAACTCTAAATTAGAGACAATTTTAAATTGGTTAGATAAATTTAAAGATACAAAATTTGTATACATTTACAGGGAGGGAAATAAAATAGAAGATCATTTGGCCAACAAGAGTGCAAATGGTGAAAATATCACTATAATGGTATCCTAATCTTAGCTTTCCTTCTACATTTAGCATAGTATACAACTAGTTAGCTTTTAATTTTGTTTTTGTACCTTGTAGAAAAATATGATTAGTTAAATTTAATACAATATAGTAAGGACATCCCATTTATCATTTGACATGGTGTCCTATCTTTCATGCCATCATGAATTAGCAAGGTTTTCAATTTTGAGGTGCTTTACATGATTTCCATTTGGAAGCATCGTGCCCTCTTTAGTATGTGTTTTCTTTAAGTAGTCTATTTTAGACACCCCGTTCACTCATTTTATCAACAATTTAGCCTATTAGATTTCTCTATCAACATTATGGAGTCGACCATCACCTTGTTTCATGTGACTGAGGCAAGAACTATGGCGTTCATGGGTTCAGTTAAGCTAGAATGCTGGAACAAGATTCTTAATCCTGATGATGATTTGAAAAGGGTGGCCATTAGTAGAGTCCTTGGGGAAAGATATTTTGATTATAGCTTTTCATGGCACGAAAATAGTGATTTTATAGAGTCCTTAATAACATGTTTATTTAGGGCTCACATTGGTCATTGGGAGATTTTGCATCTATGCTATAATATCTTTGACCCCACCTAGTTATTAGGGATAGAAGAAGCTATAATGGGTGTTATTGGGCATCTAGAAATACCCCAGGAAGAAGTTTATATGGCTAACCCCCCTTTGAGCCTAGAAAACTTAGATGTGATTAGGCATCCTATACTACACATTAGAGATGTCAATATTTGTATCCGCATTTTCCCTACTTGATGGAGGCTAGTTTTCTCTTTCTGTTGCATTAGAGGGGTATAATAGAGGCACATGGTAAATGTTGGTTTCTCCATTACCTACATATTTTTGACTCATACATAGAGCCTGGAGTAGTCTTCAAGGACATTAGCAAGCTAGACTTCTCCCTTTTGAACCTCTTCAAGTCTAAAAGGGAAAAGATGATATGGGTATTGGCTCCAAGGGCCATGGCCTCAAATTTGGAAGAAGTAGATTACTTGATTATGGTTTTCTAGAATTTTGTGGAGATTTCTTAATATCATGTCCTCTTTGGGCCCCTCTCATTAGTTCTAAGGTTTTCTTTATTTTTGTATATGTATATCATCAGTCTTATCCATTTTGATTGATTGGTTTTGGCTCATGGCTTGTTAGTTTATGATAACATGGTTTTATGGTGATCTTTGAGCTATATATTGAGAGCTTTGTGTTGTGATTGGGCACTTGATTGGGCCCTTTCTCTCGTATCCTCTCCTTTATTATTTTGGCTCCTATTATTTTTGGTATAACAGTCTTGAATATATAAATATTTATCTCTTACTAATGAAATTAGCCTTTTATCTCAGTTTTGGCTCTATTTTGGTTATGTTCTGTATTTTATGTAGATTATTGATGATTAGTAGTTAGTATTTGGTTGTTGGTGTCCATCTAGTAATTGAGGAGAGTTAATCTTTCTGGTGCATTGATAAACTAATTCTAGGATAATTAATTCAATAATTCTTTAGCCTAAGATATTTGTAACTTATAGCTATAAATCTATTAATAAACCTTGAACTACATAATCAAATTTTTTTTGTCAAAGGAAGTGGAATTTTAAACTAGTAGGACATAGAGTGGATTTGTTTGGTTTTCTAGCAGGTATCTATCCAACAATTTTGTGGGGTTTGATTCATTGCAGTCTTAGTTTTGGTTTTTTTCGTATATGATTTGGGCATTTTATTGAGTGATAGTTATTTTAATTCAATCAATTTGTAGGCCTTTATTTAAAATACAAAAGAGGAGAGTATCCCTAATAGGGATCCAGATTCTTTAAATATAATAACATTCAAAAGAAGATTTTATTAATGTAGTAATTCCTTAATCTTAGCAGTAAGAATGATGTGGTTCTTGTATTCCTTCTTTATAAAATCTTAACAATCATAACACGTTGTAATGCTTCTCAAGAGTGTTCTTTAGTTGGCACATTTTCCCTAAGTCTATAATGTTCTATTTTTGCTAGTAGCTTTTCTTCTAATATTTGGGTTTGACTTTCTCCTGGTTCTATACCCCCTCTGTTGAGCATTGTTCACTCTAATTTTTTGGCTATATCCATCTTGCTTAACCTATTTCTATCTTTAGTTTAGTGCTTCTTCTATCTCTGATAGTGGCATTATCTTTATGTTTCACATATCTGATCAATGAGTGCTATTCGGGTCTTCTATTGTAAGACCAAGTAGCATTTAAGAAGTTAATTCTTTTTCCACATTGGAATATAAATTTGATTTGGATATTTGCATTGTTTAAATAGATCTTAGATTTCACTCCTAAAATAAGCTAGTACTTATTGCAATTTTTGCAAGTTTAGAAAATATTCTCTCTTTCAGACTTAACTTTAATGGAGTTCAAACTATCGTAACAATTCAAATTATAGGCATGAAAGTAATGATAAATCTTTTATGACTAATATTTTTGAGAGAGTTTTAAGGTGTAGATAATAGCTAGAAGTACAATGTCACATTGAAGAAATTTTAAAAAGGGCACTTTATATTGGAAGAGATGATCACATATCTTGGTTCTACACTTATTCACTGATCTTTTCAATCTCTTCTTTCATTCGTTCATAATTATAAAGGAAGGAATTTCTTCCTAAGACCCCAACTATATCAGGGGCTCCTGTAATCTCACTCCTTAAAAATGCATCTAAAATCAAACTGGGGTATGCCCCTTTTATTTTGTAATATAAAGGACGATGGTCCTAAGTAAAACTAGGGGTTTTCTTCCTCCGTTCTTTCCTACCAGTGCTCACTTGAATGAAGAATTTGTAAACTTTTATTTATTCACTAATATAATCTATAGGGTGTCGGCCTTTTATTGAAAAGAATAAAAATAAAAATTTAATAATAAAAATTATTAATAATTAAATAATAATTATTAAATTTTAATAATATTTAATTAAAAGACTTTGTTATATAGTTATTATTTAATAAATATAAATTTAAAAACAAAGAATAGTTGTAATTTCAATTGTTATTTAAGAGAATGATTATGCAATTATACATTTATGATAATATATTGACAAACTTATTAAGTATTTAACTACACTTTTTTAAATACTTGATGGGATGTATGATTTATTTCATGTTGGGGTTTGGTTTAACTTAGTATATTGACTAGTTAGGATGTACACTAGAGGTTTGGGAGGTGTTTGATCTATGATGATGTTATATTTATTATTTGGTCATGATCTTTTTATTGCCAACCATTGTGATAAGTTTTGATTAGTTACTTGCTAGTGCTTTCCAATTGCTTGTATAGGATTGAGGTGAATATTGTGATTTTATTGGTGTAACCTATGAGTTTTGATTAGTTATCTATTGGTTCTTTCTAGTTTCTTGTATGGGACTAAGGTGAATATTGTAATTTATCTATTTGTTGCTTTCCAATAGCTTGTATAGGATTGAGGTGAATATTGTGATTTTATGAGATGTACTTTTATGCACTTAGGATAGGTTATCTATATGTATGTTGGAAATAGGCTTGCAATGGAGGTAGGAGCCTTAAAGAGGCTACTAGGTAACCCATTGTAAGTTGTATTAATAAGTTATAACATTTAATTAAATGGGTTAAAATAAATTAACAAGAGTTAGTATTTTACCTTGCCCATTCTTTGAGTGCTAGTATAGGCTAGGATGGGAGTAGAGAGGATGCTTTCTTGTGATTGTTCTTTGTTAATATTCATTATCTATAAGAAAGGATACTAATGCCACATAGAGTCACTAGGGGGCCAAAGTCTAGAGAGATTGCTAGGGTAACCTTAGAGTTGGCTCATGTGATGACTCTTGCCCACATGCATAGTAGGTTTCCTACATGTCTTTGTTACCTCTAGGATTAGATGTTACTTGTGTACTTGGTACCTTTGAGATAAATTGCTATCAAAATTTCTTGACCTATATTATTGTTTCAATTGTGGATTTTTATCTATATGGAACTTGATATTATGTCATCAGCATGGTGGAAGTGGTCCATTTAGGTTCCACGAGGTCAAGTGGTAGTGCTTCTTATACCATTGAGATTCCAATAGATGGATGTACTTGTGCAGTTGTTTTATTCTTCTGATCTTGTGATTATGTTTTATGGTCATATTCTAATTTATTGTACTTTGAATATTTGAGATCCTATGAGATGTTGTACTTATTGTGATGTATATTCTTTTAGCATTTCATACCTTGTGACTTGTATAGAGGATGATTATGCATTATAGTTATGCTATGTGACATCTTATGTACTTTTTTTTAAATTTTATTTTATTTTGTACTTATTGTTATCCTATGATGTGAACTTTATTGTGTATTATATTTAATCTTAATAAACTTATGTATGTGATTCAGCATCATGAAACCCTTTAGAGATATAACTATTAATGTATTGCTTTGTATCTATGTGATTTATTGCTTTCGCTGTGTTACCTTTTGTTTGTTTTAATCTTAAAAAAAATATTTAGCAAACTCAATGACATAATAGGTTAATTTATTTTGGGTTGCTTGGTAGGGCATTACATCTAGTATTAGACCCTATTGTGTGCCATCAGTTAACATTTAGTTAAACTTGCAACAAAATTAAACAACAAGACTTATCAACCAAAAACATAAACAAAAAATTTGAAACAAGAGAACTTAGAAAATAAAACTTGGATTCATAACACTTGGTGTTTCAAACATTGTTTTGTGATTGTATATTTCCTTTTTATTATCTTATTAGAAATAGTTATCTCTCAAGAGTAAGCCTAAGTCTAGAGGAGAGGATGTAATGCCTACCCCTAGTTTTCTTTTCATGTTTCATTGTTGAATTCTTTTAGGCCAGATTTTATGGTTGTGTTATGATTTAGTGGTACTTGGTTACCTAATTTGATTGATGTTATTTCATGCTTAATTATATATTTGATGAGCTATTTGATACTTAGTTGTTTAATATTTTCATGGTTGTTTTTTTGATGATGATGCTTTGTATGTTTCATATAGCGATTTCAATTGTTTCATGATGATAGTTAGATGAATGATTTATATATAATTTTAATGGTTACTTACCCCATACTTGTTGAGAGATTATTGGAAGCATGAATGCTGATGATATCCCTATGGGGGATTATGGTAGATATATTACTATGATGACATGTTCCATTGATGATTGAGTTTTTCATTGATGCCAACGTAGCAATTTTCTATGGTATTTGACAAAAGAACAATGGAAAGATCAAGTTGGTATGGATGGCTAGTTGAGTATTCTCACTATCTCATGTTGTGGGAGATACTTATGAGTATCTAGTATATGCAGTTAATGTCAGATGAAGAAATGATAAGTCTAGAAGAAGTTATGTAAGTTTTGGTGATGTATGTTCTGAGATAGAGTATATTGAGGCATGTTTTTGGTAAACTTGTTATATCTCTTAGCAGAGATGTTATCTTGAGAATCAAGGTTGAGGATGTGAAAAAGATATGTTGGTGATGATGTGGCTAAGTTCTCTCATCATAATATTACATATACAGAAAGATATTCAAGTTGCAAGGCTGAAGATTAATGTTATCACTAAGCGTAACATGTTCTTAATGTGGTCCTCTAATGATTAATTGAGAAGGTCTAACAACTCACTCAAGGAATTATTTTATGGACTCTGTATAAAGGAAGGAAATTTTCCTTTATCATAATGAAGAGAGACATGACATAAAGAAGTGATTGTAAGAAAAAGAGAGAGCAAAATGCGAAGTTGGGCAGAACAAAGCATAAGTGAAGTAAACTTTATTGCCAAGGTTTTGCTGAGTGATCTGAGATTTGATATTTGGATATGAGGTTTTTGACCTGGTCTACAAGGTCTGATAGTTTATCAAAAATAGACAAGTGTTAAACTTTAGAGTTAATTTCTCCTCATTTTTCTTTAGAGATTCCTTAGTCTCCTTGTCTGTTAATCTTGGAATAAGATGCTTCAGAGTTTTCCCATAGATGTCTTTTATAGTTTGCATGGAAAATTCCCATATTGGCTTAATCTTATCTAATAAAATGCTAGGGAGCTAAGAAGTAAGCTAGTCTAGTGAGTATTTCCACTTACCCATTTTTTCCATCACTAGGTCTTCAATCTGCTTCTTTTCTTCCTTAGTCTTAGTTTCATACTTTAATGCTTTAAAATTTGTTATACCTTCTCCTTCCTAGAGTTCCTTCAATCTATCTTGGAAGGTGGGTGGAGGTTTTTTGAATATTATATCAGCTCCTTCATTATCATCATTCTTTCTTGAAGTTCTTCTAGTAAATGCAACAGTGGATGTCTTGGCAAGCTTGGTGATAATTATCTTGCCTTTCTTCTTTAATGGTTCTTCTTCCTTAGATTCTTCGTCATCCTCTACTTCCTCATCCTCACCTTTTCCTTCGGTCAATAAAAGGGTGGAGTTGGTTTTCAATTTAGAAATTCTTTTCTTTCCTCTGTTTACCACCTAAGGGAGCTTGATCTCTAGTTCTATTTTGGCTTTCGCTTCATCTATTGGAAATATAGATGGAGTAACTAAGAAGGAGGGGGGGGTGAATCAGTTACCACAAAAATATTTTAGATCCCTTGGATGTTAACAATAAAACTAATTGCTATTGTTATTCATTAAACACACAGAAAATGCTGTAACTCGGTAGAAGGAGAGTGTGATTTACTTTTAATTGAACTTAAACATTCACAGTGATTAACTTGCAAGCATAAAATAAATAACTTGCAAGCATAAAATAAATAACATGAACACATCAGACACCAAGATTTAATGTAGAAACTCAATATGGGAAAAACCACCAATGTAACTAGTTACTTTTTTCCACTCTTCTGAAGTGAGCCTTGTTAGGAGCCAACTTGGTTAAAGGTTACAAAACACACTGTTAGATGTGACCTTGTTAGAGGATTTAATCACCCTATTAGGAGTGGCCTTGCAAGAGGTCTTAAAAAAATTCAATGGAACTGTCACCTTGTTAGAGGATTTACAACTGGTTATTAAACCAACTCTGTTAAGAGATTTTAGAATCACTACTACAATGGTAAGAAAGTAACAATGTAATGACCTGATTGAGATGCAACTAAATTGTTGATTACAGATCTCTATTCTACTTCATACTAGATCCTTCCTAATTGAATATTACTTTGTTGCTCCACAAGGATATCTGACCATCCTTCAAGTTCACTCACACACTTTCCTTCTTAATCAATCAATACACTTGCATACTCTTTTTCACATTAGAATCTTAACTTAACCTTTCATTTATACCATCTAGATTGTCAAGTTGGCTCAATTAAAAATTACAATGACCAATAAAAATCACCATAGTTGGCTGGAATCAATACTTGAAATAATTAAACTTCATATCCCAAATCAAAAAAATCCTTCATTGGCTGACCCTACTCGGTAAACACTAGTCTTGACATGATTTCCTATGTTGACCAACAAAAGCTTTGTTAACATTGTGAACTTGCAAAATCATTTGGCGACCGAGTGAACTCAATGAACACTAACTCTAACCAACTTTCCTTTGTTAACCAAGATAACTTAGTTGACACTACCTTCTACCATAATTTCCTTCGATGCCCGAGTGAGATTAGTAGACACTATTGTTGTAGAGTAATCTCCAGGAATGCTTGGTAGACAAGAAAATCAGCATGATATCTTTTGACATAATTGGCCAATATAGGTTCTTTTCCTTTTGAATGAATTGTACTATCTTCATTTTGAATTTCAATTTCTAGCTTTGGTTGCTCAGACTTAGTAGGCATTAGCTCAGTAGCTTCAGAATCTGACTTGGGTCCTTGTGACTCGGTTTCAAATTGTTACAACATGGTGACTGAGGAAGGTTCAGGAGTAAAAGTCTCCTTATTGACAGATGTGTTTGGCAATGTTTTAGGCTCAATGTAAACAAATCTCCTGTAATCTTCTGGTTCATTTTGTCTTTCTTCTTCAGTCCTTTCTGTAAACTCATCAATTCTCACATGTGCACTTGTCAAGACCCCAAATTTAAGGATATATGAATATTTGAATAACATATTATGTAATGATAATAATAAAGAACAATAATAAATATTATAATTACATTATGAAACCAAAGAAGATTATAATGTATTAATATTTGAATATATATAATATTAGTATCTAATGATAATAATAATAAATTGATTAATAGACTAATCAATATAATATGTATTAATAATACAATATGATATAATATTTATAACAAGTAATAATATTAATAATGATCAATATAATATATGTTAAATTAAACTTATATAACTAATATAATTAATGTATATATAATTCTTAATATAATATAATTATTATATTATGAATAGACATGTCTCTATGTGATATCGAATATATATATATAGAATTTCAAACATTAAAGAGGATAGCATACAAATTAATATCAGATTGGAAGATTATCAAAGTGGTATGGATGAAAATGAGAAAATATGTGAATGTCCCAAAATGGGGACATTACAAATGGTATCAGAGTATGTTCCTGCCATCTTGATGGGAAGAACTTTAATAGATAATTTTGGTGTTTAGACGTTACACTACTGCACATCAATGTAGAATTGCTAAACAAAACAAGAGAATAAAATCTCCTCTGGAAAAAGAATTCTGCCCAAATTTCCACGATGCGAGTTATACTACTAATAGGAAGAAGTGAGCAAACTGGTAAAATTTAGTGATATGACATGCCTTTGGTGAAAAGTATGCAGGCCGTACTACAGAGCCCAGCCAAATCTCTGCCAAAAGAATAATCATAGGACACTCTCAAGAGCATAAAAAAAGAAAACTCTAAGTCTCTCAAAGAAAACACATTGAAAAACTATGAACGTAATCATAAGAACCTGGATAGGCATAGACATTGCTAAGAAAAGTAAGAGGAAAGAATGGCAATAGCAGGCGTGGTGGTTAAAAAGCATTAGTCGAGTCAATTAAACACATCATTTTAGAACAGGAAACAATCAACCGGTGGTGGGAATTTCTCGTAATCACACCATGCCTGCTTACGAATGGCTGATTGCATGCAAATTTGATGGTCAATAGCTGGCACCAACACCTAATTATCCTCGACATCTCTTTGGTGCATTAAAGAGAAATATTTATTGACATTTGGAGAAGCATCAATACAAATAGGGAATGGTTGACAAAAATAAAAAGAGCTTTCATTATATTGAAGCATATTGAATAGCAATAGAGGATTAACAAAGATCGATCTAACATATATATATTGGAGATAAATTGCCTATATTAAATATTGACGTGAATTGACCTACAAATACGATTGGAATGTTAGAAATAAACCTATCAGTAGTATAGTGATCACTAAGAATGATATAAGTTTCATATATGGAAAATATATTTATTTCCAACTAATAGAAACCGTTCTATGATGTATCGAAATGCAGACAATGTGAAGAATAGTTTGAAGAAACACAAAGTAATGGTTGATAACAAATACATTTCCTACAGAGAAGTATCTCGGGTAAGGAAGACGTTTTGGAATTTCACAGAACTTGTACCTGCAATACTCATCATTATTATGAGATGAGAAAACAAGTTGTGGATGACCAGTTAGCATGGATAACACGGAACAATCACCATTCACGTATGAGAGCCGGTGGGCAAGGTACTGGTGGGACTAACTAAGACAGGAAGCAACACGACATCCATAACATTAACAAGATTGGTCATGGAGTGAAAGGATTGTATATAGAAATCCTCCATCATGAAGATATTGAGTAAACAAGAAGACATCAAACTTGATTTGAAAATTAGTAGAAGGATAAAGTTGGAAGAGGACGAAGGAATACACATCAAATGGCATTAAAGAAGAATATTATGATCGAGTTCGGAAAAAGGAATTCAGACTTAGAAAATAAAGCGTGGGAAAAGGAGAGCTAGCGCTGAAGCTAAATTTCTAAAATGGAAGTAGTATTTGAGAGAAGTTTAAAGCCTTTAACATCCCTTATAATGACCTAGTTTCAATCCGAAAAGGGAGGAAGTTTTAAAAAGGGTGCAGTCAGGTACCCCCATTTCCCCGCACTGGCTAAAAACATTCAGGTATGAAAGATAAAGGTAAGATATTTTATTCTATACAAAAGTTGTTTTATGTGTTGGATATATTTGTTATATAATATTTTTTTCATATTATTATATATTTATGTGTATGAACATATTTATATATGCATAATTATAACAAATATTCTAATTTGAATATTACTAATATTAGAAATATGATTTTAATTGAAACAATGATAATTAATGATTTGATATTATAAGAGTAATTAATATGTTAGTCGATATCAATATAGTTTAATGGAATTAATTAATAGACAATTTTTTTCAATTACAATATTAATGTCGAAAGAAATGAAGGATAAAATAAAAGTTTGTTGATATGAAAATAAGTATATATTATTCTTTGAGTATAATCTATTCATTATAGTCTCTCTCATATTCTTTATTTTCTATTAGAATTATGTGCCTTGATCTTTTCTTCAAGAAATTTCTTGCAGGAAAAGAGGGAGATTAAGATTTAGAGGGAGCTTCGAGGAAGTTCAACCATAGTTAAAATATGAAATTGTAAGTTTTCTTAATTAATGTAATCATAGAAGTGTAAAATTGATTATTTGAGAAATAATTTAGGGATTTCAAGTAGCTTTCCTATGGAGTCTACAATCAAGAAAGGTCTATAAGACGCCTTATCATAGTACTAGTTAAAGGAAAGACTATATAGAAACCCTATTGTATATAACTTTCCTATGGGGTCTGCAATTAAGGAAGGTCTGTTAAGACACCTTATTGTAGTATTAGTTAAGGGAAAGGCCATATTTAACTTTCCTATGGGGTCTGCAATTAAGGGAGGTCTGTTAAGACACCTTATTGTAGTATTAGTTAAGGGAAAGGCCATATTTAACTTTCCTATGGGGTATGCAATTAAGGGAGGTCTGTTAAGACACCTTATTGTAGTATCAGTTAAGGGAAAGGCCATATTTAACTTTCCTATGGGGTTTGCAATTAAGGGAGGTCTGTTAAGACACCTTATTGTAGTATCAGTTAAGGGAAAGGCCATATTTAACTTTTCTATGGGGTCTACAATTAAGGGAGGTTTGTTAAGACACCTTATTGTAGTATCAGTTAAGGGAAAGGCCATATTTAACTTTCTTATGGAGTCTGCAATTAAGGAAGGTCTGTTAAGACACCTTATTGTAGTACTAGTTAAGGGAAAGACTATAAGGGCATCTATCCTTCCTATGGAGCCTACAATCAGGGAAGAGCTGCTATGATACCCTATTGCGGTACTAGTTAAGGGGAAGATATTAAGGGATTCCTACCACTTTCCTATGGAGTTTGCAATCAGGGGAGAACACGCTATTGTAGTACTAGTTAAGGGGAAGATAGTAAGGGCACCCTATCAACTTTCCTATGGAGTCTGCAATCAAGGGAGAGAGGTTAGGACACCCTATTGTAGTGCTAGTTAAGGGAAAGATAGTAATGAATCCTTTTCACAAGAACCTTTCTAGCCAAACAAGTAATCCACTAAGTAGACCACCTCATGTGGGTGCCTAACACCTACCACCGAGGCCAAGGGGGGCCAAAGTTCCGCTCTTGGGCTTAGCATGGAATTGGCTTGGATTAACTTATTATCATTTGAATTTCTTTGAAGTTTATATTTATATGCATGTATTGATGATTATTTTGTGGTTGCAGGGTTCATAAGCCTAATGAAGAAGTATAGTCATTGTGCATTGTTAATTTTTGGATCTAATCAAAGTTATGTATGATATGTCTACATCATGTCTACTTCGTGTCTTCATGCATCAATGTGTGTGCCTCGTGTTTTCTTTGTGTCTTCATACATTCATATGTATACTTTGCATTCAAATGCATACTACATGTGTGGCTCTTTTATAGAATAGAATGAAGTAATCTTATAAGTAAAAATTTGAATAGGATCTAGTAGTCAATTTTGTTATATAAGGTGAAACAAATATGAAAATGATTATTGCTTGAGGAAAAGCAAATTCGAGAGGGGCGGACTTGTCATGAGCCCAAATTTAAGGATATATGAATATTTGAATAACATATTATATAATGATAATAATTAAGAATAATAATAAATAGATAATAATAAATATTATAATTACATTATGAAACCAAAGAAGATTATAATGTATTCACATTTGAATATATATAATATTAATATCTAATGATAATAATAATAAATTGATTAATAGACTAATCAATATAATATATATTAACAATACAATATGATATAATATTTATAACAAGTAATACTATTAATAATGATCAATATAATATATGTTATTAAACTTATATAACTAATATATTTAATATATATATATATATATATATATATATATATATATATATATATAAAATTCTTAATATAATATAATTATTATATTATGAATAGACATGTCTTTATGTAATATCGAATATATATATAGAATTTCAAACATTAAAGAGGATAGCATACAAATTAATATCAGATCGAAAGATTATCAAAGTGGTATGGATGAAAATGAGAAAATATGTGAATGTCCCAAAATGGGGACATTACAACACTTTCTATGATTTTATGAGTAGATAAATTCAAACATCTATATGCCTTACTTTTGCAAGAATAACCTAAGAAAATACCTTCATCACCTTTCACATCAAATTTTCCTTTTCTAGATTCTTTCAAGATATAACATTTAATCCTAAATACTTTCAGGTAACTTACATTGAGTTTATAGCCATACCATAACTCATAGGGAGTTGTATATGTGCCTTTCTTCAACTGTAGTTAATTTCAGGTATGAACTACAACACTGATAGCTTCCTTCTAGTATTTGATAGCAATGTTCTTTTTAATCATTAGAGTCCTTGCACAATCCATGATAGATCTGTTTTTTCTTTCAGCTATTCCATTCTGCTTGGGAGTTCTAGGGGCTGATACCTATCTTTTGATTCCTCTTTCAATGCAAAAGTTATTTAATTCATTGGAGATGAATTCACCACCTCTGTCTAATCTTAAGAATTTCAATCTTTGCCCTGTTTCTTTCTCTACTCTTGCCAAATACCAATTAAATTTCTCAAATACTTATGACTTCTCTCTTAAATACATAACAATCATCATTTTAGAGTAGTCATCAATAAAGAGAATAAAGTATTTTTCTCCACTGTAGCTTTCTATTTCAATAGATCCACATAAATCAGTATGCACAATTTCCAAGATATCTTCACATTGATAGTTTTTTCTTTTAAAACTAGTCTTTCTCATTTTGCCAATCTGATAATTCTTGCATAAACCAACATCTAGTTTCTTCAAACTAGGAATGCCTCTTACTTTCCTGAATTTTTTTATTTTCACCATGTTATTGAAATTTACATGACATAACCTTTTGTGCAATAACCAACTTTCTTCAACTTGAGCAATAAAACATGAGCAATCACCAAGATCAAGATAAAATAGGTTACTTTTTGTTTGTTTGCCTGATCCAATTAGTTTTCCTTTGTCATCTAGCAATCTTGCCTTGCCATGCATGAATTTCACCTTGAATCCAATGTTGATTAGTTGTGCCACACTCAACAGATTATGTTTTAGTCCTTCAACCCAATAGGAATTGTCACATACAAGTTCTTTGGTTAATGAGATTCAACCTTTCCCTTTTATGCAACAAGGTTCATTGTTTCCAAACCTTACACTACCACCATCATGTTCTTTAAAGTGTTCAAACTTTTTTTTGTCACCAGTCATATGATGTGAACATCCACTATCTATGATCCATGTATCATTTTTTCTAACATGAGAGATAAGTGCCATCTTATCTTCTTCATCATTAGATTCATCTTTCATAGCAATGTAAACTATTTCATCTTCACTATTATTAGAATCTTTAGCCATAAAACATGTCTTCTTACCTTTTTCCTTGAATGATTTGTGATTTTTGAAATCCTTCTTGCCATTGCACTTGTGACTTTTCTTCTCATCCTTGCTTTCTTTGTTTGGGCACTTGGCAATAATATGACCAATTTTTTCAGATGAAAAATAGATTAGGGGAACTTTACCTTTGTATTTTCCTCTGCCTCTAGAATATTTTATTGCAAGTAGAGCTTCAACAACTTCAAGGTCACTATCAAAATTTTCCTTTGATTCTTCTTCACTTTCTGACTGAATGTTATTTATTTTCTTGCCTTTCTCCTTAAGTGAAAGCTTGGCCTCAAATGTAGATTCAATATTCTTGGAAGCTGGAACATAATTGTCAAAGTTATCTAGCTCAAAGTCTATCAATCTTCTTACTAAGGTATCCAAAGTTATCTTATGATTTGTTTCACACCTTCTTTCTTGAATAGCAGATACTCTAATTGCATAGATAGGAAGCAATGTTGTAAGGACTTTACTTACAATAGTTTCTTCCTTGATATCTCCTCCAGAAGCTTTAATTGCACTAACACTTGATTTGATTCTTTCAACATTTGGCAATATTTTCATCTTCTCTCATTCTCATCTAATGAAATAGTCCTCTAAGGATTTTTGCTTTGACTCTCCTCACATTTTCATCACCACCATAGATGTCTTTTAGTTTGTCCCACATTTCAAAAGTAGTTTTGCAGTCCTTGATATCACCAAATTCTTCATAGCTAAGAATAGACACAATATCTATCATCATGGTGTTATGGTTCTTTTTCTGATGGGGACACAACCCAACAACAACATAGACACAATAGAAAGGGGGAATTATATTAACTGAGAAAATAAGCTAGTACAAATAGTGCAGAGAAAATAAACTTCAAAACATGACCTACGGGCTTACAATAGCATAAATCTGGAGAATATTTCTCCTTTTAGCGCCTCCTCTCAAGCTCCAATCCGAACTACCTTTTACAATGCCAAAAATCTCCTTAAATAGACCCCGGAGGGTTAAGGACTAGGAGTAAATTCTAGAAAGTGCTAGTAGGCATCCACCGACAAAATAGAAGGTTCCAGAAGCCGCATTAGAAGTCGGTGCAAATCTAGAAGAATCCAGAAATGGTAGCCGAACTTTCGGGAGGCATAACTTTTGAACCGTAGCTTCGATTGACGAACCGTTTACATTTTCGGAAAGCTCTCGAAGCGTTCTATAGCCCTATAGACCAGCTTTGCTCGTCCCCCATTTTTTGACCCTTTTCAGGGTCATTTAATGCCCCAAACTTGACTTTGAAGCATTCTTAGGAGGTCTCCAAAACCCAAAAAATTGCAATAACTTTTAAACCGTGGGGCCTTTTGACCTGATTCTTTTTCTGGAATGCTCTAAATATCAATTACATTCATCTGGCCAAGTCACACCTTCTAGGTCACCAAAAAGATGGCCAAATTGCATGCTCCTATTTTTTTGGGATTTTCAAATGCACTGATAGTTGAACTATGAGAGTTGGAACCTTTATTTGAGCCAAATGGGTATCCAAAAATGTAAAGACATGAAACAGAAACTAAGCCTAAGTACATTTTTTGGGTGACACATGATTGCCCTTATACCTCTGGATGCTCCTGCATCAGACACCCAGGGTAGATTGAAAAGTGACCCTGTCACTTTATGGATGGTAGAGGAAATCCCAAATGGGAAACCTCAGCTGCTGAAATCCAAGTTGAGTCCTCGATCGGTCGTCCTTTCCATTTGACCAAATACTCTTCATACTGCCTGTTTCTGGTACTCCTACCCACATGATGATCCAGAATGTCTTCTATCTCCTCCTTCTTAGAAGCAGGAATTGGACATGGCTCTAAAACCAGCTCTTCATTTGCACCATCATCATGATACTCTGTTAAATCTGCAATGTTAAAAATGGGAGAAATGTGAATATCATCTGGCAGCTCCACCTCATATGCATTTCCTGAGTTATGTTTCTTCAAAATTTTGCAGGGGCCAAATTTCTTCATTTTCAGCTTGTTGTAAGTACCAACTAGAAATCTTTCTTTTCGTAAGTGCACCATGACTAGATCCCCTACTTGGAATTCCTTATGTCTTCTCCTTTCATCAGCCCTAGCTTTATACTCTTGATTCATCTTGATAATGTGTGCTTGAACCTCCTCATGTAGACGCTTGATGTGTTCAACAAATTCCTCAGCTTCAGCACTTGTTCTCTCCCCTTGTTCTATCTTCCTCAATTCTGGTGCAGTCCTTGGGCTGTTTCCATATACAATTTGAAATGGTGATTTTCTAGTACTCCTATTTACAGAGTTATTATAAGAAAACTCTGCCTATGGTAGAATCAAATCCCATCCCTTGGGCTTATCTCCAACTAAACATCTCAGCAAATTGCCCAGACTTCTATTTACCACTTCTGTTTGGCCATCAGTCTGTGGGTGATGCGTGGAACTAAATTTCAAGTCTGTTCTCAACTTCTTCCACAATGTCCTCCAGAAATACCCCACAAATTTAGTATCTCGGTCAGAAACTATACTCCTTGGAAGACCATGTAGTCTTACCACCTCTTTGAAAAACAAGTCTGCAATATGGACATCATCATGAGTTTTGTGGCATGGAATGAAATGTACCATTTTGGAGAACCTATCAACCACCACAAATATTGAGTCATTACCCCTTTGTGTCCTTGGCAATCCAAGAACAAAATCCATACTTATGTCCTCCCATGGCCTTGATGGAACAGGCAATGGCTGATATAGGCCAGTATTGTGACTAAACCCCTTGGCAACTTGACAAACCTGGCAACTCTGTACAAACTTCTTCACATCCTGTGTAATTTGAGGCCAAAAATAATGTTCTCTAAGAATGGCAATGGTCTTATCCCGACCAAAATGTCCTGCCATCCCTCCACTGTGTTTCTCCTTAATCAAATTTTCCCTCATGGAACTCCTTGGAATGCACAATTGACTACCTTTGAACAACATGCCATCCTGAATCAAATAGTGTAACCACTTGGTTCTATCTATAGCAACAGGTTCTTTACAAGCTTTCCATGCTTCAGCAAAATCATGATCCTCGGGGTACAAATTCTATAGTTCATCAAACCTAACTACTTCAACCTGCATTGTTGTAAGCAACAACTGTCTCCTACTTAGTGCATTTGCAACCTTGTTAGATTTTCCACTTATATGCTTCAACACAAATGTATAACTCTGCAAGAATCCTACCCACTTCATATGCCTCTGATTCAATTTACCTTGGCTATTTAGGTACTGTAATGCCTGATGATCAGTATACAAAACAAATTCCTTTGGTAATAAATAATGCCTCCATTTCTTTAAGGCCTGAACTATTGCATAGAACTCTTGATCATAAACAGAATACTTCTTCTTTGCATCATTCAATTTTTCACTAAAATATGCAATAGGCTTACCTTCTTGGCTTAATACAGCCCCAATAGCGCTACCACTAGCATCACAATCCACCTGGAATACTTTTCTAAAATCTGGAAGTGCCAACACAGGCTGTTCAGTCACCTTTTTCTTCAGCAATTCAAAACTTCTCGCAGCTGTTGCAGTCCATTTAAACTCTTTTCTATCCCCTCTTATTGTATCAGTTAGAGGTGCACATATGCCACTGAAATTCTTAATAAACTTCCTGTAAAAACTAACCAAACCATGAAATGATCTTACCTCAGTAGCAGACCTTGGAGTAGGCCATTCCAAGATGGCTTTTACCTTCTCTGGATCCATTTTGAGACCTTCAGGTGATATAACAAATCCCAAATAGACTAACTCCCTTTTTGCAAAGACACACTTCTTTAGATTAATTAACAGTTTCTCTTCCCTTAGCCTTTCAAGGACACTACGAATATGTAGTAAATGTTCTTCCAAAGTCTTGCTGAAAATTAAAATATCATCCAAATAGACAATAACAAATTTTCCCAAGAACTTCTTAAGTACCTCATTCATGAGCCGCATGAAGGTGCTTGGGGCATTCTTCAATCCAAAGGGCATGACTAACCACTCATAAAGACCCTCCTTGGTCTTGAAGGTTGTTTTCCACTCATCTCCTTCTCGAATCCATATCTAATGATAGCCACTCTTCAGATCTATCTTTGTGAAGTACTGAGCTCCACTCAAGCAGTCCATAAGATCATCCATCCTTGGTAAAGGAAATCGGTACTTGATGGTTATCCTATTTATAGCTCAAGAATCTGTACACATCCTCCACTCTCCATCCTTCTTTGGTGCAAGTACTGCAGGTACTGCACATGGACTCAGGCTCTCTCGAATCAAGCCCTTCCTCAACAGCTCCTGAACCTGTCTATTTAGCTCCTCTGTTTCAGTAGGAGTCATCCTGTGAGCAGCCTTGTTAGGAAAACTAGCTCCTGGAATCAGATCTATTTGATGACTGATTTTCCTTACTGGTGGCAATCCATCTGGAACATTATCAGAGATAATATCTCCAAATTCTCCTAGTAAATCTGAAACTTCAAATGGTATTTCACTACTACCTTCTTTATCTTTCCTAGGAATCAAAGCATAGCACATACGCTGATGTTTCATGCCATCTAAAAACTTCCTTCCTTCAACAAGACAAATCCTAGCACTGCTACATACCTTTTCACCTTCCTTTTTCATGGGCTTCAATTTGTGGCGAACTCCATCCTTTGTCAGAGAGTATGTGTTTGCATGTCCATCATGTATTGCATGTCTATCAAACTGCCATGGTCTACCCAACAATAGATGGCAAACATCCATCGAAATAACATCACAGAGAACTTCATCATGGTAACTCCCAATTTTGAATTTTACTAAACATTGTTCACTTACCAGGACCTTATGATCATCTTTTACCCAAGAAATCCGATAGGGTTGGGGATGTTTCTCCCTCTTGAGCTTCAGCTTAGAGACCATCTCTTCTGATACCAAGTTATTAGTGCTACCACCATCAATGATCACATCACAACATTTATCCTCACACTTGCATCTGGTACGGAACAAACTCCTCCGTTGTCCTGGTTCATTTTCACCACTTAGTAGGACTCTTTCATTTACCAAGGTCTCTCCTCTTTCTGCATCCTCTGAATGTGATGATTGTGCATCCTCATCCACATGAGCAACCCTAGCTTGGCCCTCAGCTCTCCTATCTGTCCTTGTCGTTGAGGGCATTCAAAGGCACGATGACCTTCTTCATTGTAATGGAAACAGGTACCACGGAAGCCTCCTCTTCCTTGTCCATGTCCTCTACCTCTTCCTCTTTGATTTTCAAAGTCTTGATCACGGGAGCGATTGAAACCCTCATTCCTCTGGTTCCTGCTAGTACCCTCATCTTCATTTTTCTTTTGAGTTTCATTGCGGCCTCCAGATGATCTACCGCTTCCCCTTCCTCCTTGACCGTGCCCTCTTTGTCTTCCTTCAAACCTTTTACTCAGCTTCTCTTCAACTCGTAGGGAAAACTGGTATGCTTCTTCAACGCTGGTCATTCTTACCAGACTTAATTCCTCCTGGATGCTAGGTCGTAACCCACTAATATAACGAGCAACCTTCTCCTTATTTGCTTCTCCATGCCCTGCTCTAATCAGGAGTCAGTAAAGCTCCTCTGTATATTCTTGGACTGATCTTCCTGCTTGCTTTAACCCATGCATCTTCTTAAACAGATCAAGCTCGTAGTCCACAGGAATGAACTGCTTCTTCAATTTGTCCACCATGCGATCCCATCTTGTGATCTTCTCCTTTCCTCTTCTAAGTCTTTCCAGTTGAACCTCTTGCCACCATATTTTGGCATGGCCTTTCAGTTTGGCCTTTGCAAACTTAACCCTATCTGGGTCCCTTATATCCTCATACTCAAAGTATTCTTCCAGTTCATTGATCCAATCGATCAACTCATCTGGTTTCAAATTTTCCGAAAATATACCCACTTCAATTGTAGGTCTTTTCCCAAACCTAGTAATGGCCCTAAAAAGCCTTTCCTCTATAGGATTCAGAACTTCCCCATCAACTTCCATTACTTCCTCTTCATTGTCATCCTCACTATTGTCATCTACGGCAATATTTGCTCCTCTACGAAGCTCCTCTTGCAATGCTTGTACCTGTCTCTGGAGGGCTCTAACCTCCTCAGGATCAATAGCTCTGGCCTTTCTACCATGCTCTCTTCGTGGAGGCATCTTCTAAATTGAACCCACAACCACACAGTCCTGGTGCAAACTGCCTCACAGTCGGCGCTCTGTCTACACACTCAGGAAAACCTGCTCTGATACCACTTGATGGGGACACAACCCAACAACAGCATAGACACAATAGAAAGGGGGAATTATATTAACTGAGAAAATAAGCTAGTACAAATAGTGCAGAGAAAATAAACTTCAAAACATGCCCTACGGGCTTACAATAGCATAAATCTGGAGAATATTTCTCCTTTTAGCGCCTCATCTCAAGCTCCAATCCGAACTGCCTTTTACAATGCCAAAAATCTCCTTAAATAGACCCCGGAGGGTTAAGGACTAGGAGTAAATTCTAGAAAGTGCTAGTAGGCATCCACCGACAAAATAGAAGGTTCTAGAAGCCGCGTTAGAAGTCGGTACAAATCTAGAAGAATCCAAAAATGGTAGCCGAACTTCTAGGAGGCATAACTTTCGAACCGTAGCTCCGATTGATGAACCGTTTACATTTTTGGAAAGCTCTCGAAGCGCTCTATAGCCCTATGGACCAGCTTCACTCGTCCCCCAATTTTGACCCTTTTTGAGGTCATTTAATGCCCCAAACCTGACTTTGAAGCATTCTTAGGAGGTCTCCAAAACCCAAAAAATTGCAATAACTTTCAAATCGTGGGGCCTTTTGACCTGATTCTTTTTCTGGAATGCTCTAAATCTCAATTACATTCATCTACCCAAGTCACACCTTCTAGATCACCAAAAAGATGGCCAAATTGCATGCTCCTATTTTTTTGGGATTTTTCAAATGCACTGATAGTTGAACTATGAGAGTTGGAACCTTTATTTGAGCCAAATGGGTATCCAAAAATGTAAAGACATGAAACAGAAACTATGTCTAAGTACATTTTTTGGGTGACACATGATTGCCCTTATACCTTTGGATGCTCCTGCATCAGACACCCAGGGTAGATTGAAAAGTGACCCTGTCACTTTATGGATGGTAGAGGAAATCCCAAATGGGAAACCTCAGCTGCTGAAATCCAAGTTGAGTCCTCGATCATTCATCCTTTCCATTTGACCAAATACTCTTCATACTGCCTGTTTCTGGTACTCCTACCCACATGATGATCCAGAATGTCTTCTATCTCCTCCTTCTTAGAAGCAGGAATTGGACATGGCTCTAAAACCAGCTCTTCATTTGCACCATCATCATGATACTCTGTTAAATCTGCAATGTTGATAATGGGAGAAATGTGAATACCATCTGGCAGCTCCACCTCATATGCATTTCCTGAGTTATGTTTCTTCAAAATTTTGCAGGGGCCAAATTTCTTCATTTTCAGCTTGTTGTAAGTACCAACTAGAAATCTTTCTTTTCATAAGTGCACCATGACTAGATCCCCTACTTGGAATTCCTTATGTCTTCTCCTTGCATCAGCCCTAGCTTTATACTCTTGATTCATCTTGATAATGTGTGCTTGAACCTCCTCATGTAGACGCTTGATGTGTTCAACAAATTCCTCAGCTTCAGCACTTTTTCTCTCCCCTTGTTCTATCTTCCTCAATTCTGGTGCAGTGCTTGGGTTGTTTCCATATACAATTTGAAATGGTGATTTTCCAGTACTCCTATTTACAGAGTTATTATAAGAAAAATTTGCCTATGGTAGAATCAAATCCCATCCCTTGGGCTTATCTCCAACTAAACATCTCAGCAAATTGCCCAGACTTCTATTTACCACTTCTGTTTGGCCATCAGTCTTTGGGTGATGCGTGGAACTGAATTTCAAGTCTGTTCTCAACTTCTTCCACAATGTCCTCCAGAAATACCCCACAAATTTAGTATCTCGGTCAGAAACTATACTCCTTGGAAGACCATGTAGTCTTACCACCTCTTTGAAAAACAAGTTTGCAATATGGCCAGCATCATGAGTTTTGTGGCATGGAATGAAATGTGCCATTTTGGAGAACCTATCAACCACCACGAATACTGAGTCATTACCCCTTTGTGTCCTTGGCAATCCAAGAACAAAATCCATACTTATGTCCTCCCATGGCCTTTTTGGAACAGGCAATGGCTGATATAGGCCAGTATTGTGACTAAACCCCTTGGCAACTTGACAAACCTAGCAACTCTGTACAAACTTCTTCACATCCTGTGTAATTTGAGGCCAAAAATAATGTTCTCTAAGAATGGCAATGGTCTTATCCTGACCAAAATGTCCTGCCATCCCTCCACTGTGTTTCTCCTTAATCAAATTTTCCCTCATGGAACTCCTTGGAATGCACAATTGACTACCTTTGAACAACATGCCATCCTGAATCAAATAGTGTAACCACTTGGTTCTATCTACAGCAACAGGTTCTTTACAAGCTTTCCATGCTTCAGCAAAATTAGGATCCTCGGGGTACAAATTCTTGAGTTCATCAAACCCAACTACTTCAACCTGCATTGTTGTAAGCAACAACTGTCTCCTACTTAGTGCATCTGCAACCCTGTTAGATTTTCCACTTCTATGCTTCAACACAAATATATAACTCTGCAAGAATTCTACCCACTTCATATGCCTCTGATTCAATTTACCTTAGCTATTTAGGTACTGTAATGCCTGATGATCAGTATACAAAACAAATTCCTTTGGCAATAAATAATGCCTCCATTTCTTTAAGGCCTGAACTATTCCATAGAACTCTTGATCATAAACAGAATACTTCTTCTTTGCATCATTCAATTTTTCACTAAAATATGCAATAGGCTTACCTTCTTGGATTAATACAGCCCCAATAGCGCTACCACTAGCATCACAATCCACCTGGAATACTTTTCTAAAATCTGGAAGTGCCAACACAGGCTGTTCAGTCACCTTCTTCTTTAGCAATTCAAAACTTCTCGCAGCTGCTGCAGTCCATTTGAAATATTTTCTATCCCCTCTTATTGTATCAGTTAGAGGTGCACATATGCCACTAAAATTCTTAATAAACTTCCTATAAAAACTAACCAAACCATGAAATGATCTTACCTCAGTAGCAGACCTCGGAGTAGGCCATTCCAAGATGGCTTTTACCTTCTCTGGATCCATTTTGAGACCTTCAGGTGATATAACAAATCCCAAATAGACTAACTCCCTTTTTGCAAAGACACACTTCTTTAGATTAATTAACAGTTTCTCTTCCCTTAGCCTTTCAAGGACACTATGAATATGCAGTAAATGTTCTTCCAAAGTCTTGCTGAAAATTAAAATATCATCCAAATAGACAATAACAAATTTTCCCAAGAACTTCTTAAGTACCTCATTCATGAGCCGCATGAAGGTGCTTGGGGCGTTCATCAATCCAAAGGGCATGACTAACCACTCATAAAGACCCTCCTTGGTCTTGAAGGCTGTTTTCCACTCATCTCCTTCTCGAATCTGTATCTGATGATAGCCACTCTACAGATCTATGTTTGTGAAGTACTGAGATCCACTCAAGCGGTCCATAAGATCATCCATCCTTGGTAAAGGAAATCGGTACTTGATGGTTATCCTATTTATAGCTTGAGAATCTGTACACATCCTCCACTCTCCATCCTTCTTTGGTGCAAGTACTGTAGGTACTGCACATGGACTCAGGCTCTCTCGGATCAAGCCCTTCCTCAACAGCTCCTGAACCTGTCTATTTAGCTCCTCTGTTTCAGTAGGAGTCATCCTGTGAGCAGCCTTGTTAGGCAAAATAGCTCCTGGAATCAGATCTATTTGATGACTCATTTGCCTTACTGGTGGCAATCCATCTGGAACATTATCAGAGATAATATCTCCAAATTCTCCTAGTAAATCTGAAACTTCAAATGGTATTTCACTACTACCTTCTTTATCTTTCCTAGGAATCAAAGCATAGCACATACGCTGATGTTTCATGCCATCTAAAAACTTCCTTCCTTCAACAAGACAAATCCTAACACTACTACATACCTTTTCACCTTCCTTTTTCATGGGCTTCAATTTGTGGCGAACTCCATCCTTTGTCAGAGAGTATGTGTTTGCATGTCCATCATGTATTGCATGTCTATCAAACTGCCATGGTCTACCCAACAATAGATGGCAAACATCCATTGAAATAACATCACAGAGAACTTCATCATGGTAACTCCCAATTTTGAATTTTACTAAACATTGTTCACTTAGCAGGACCTTATGATCATCTTTTACCCAAGAAATCCGATAGGGTTGGGGATGTTTCTCCCTCTTGAGCTTCAGCTTAGAGACCATCTCTTCTGATACCAAGTTATCAGTGCTACCACCATCAATGATCACATCACAACATTTATCCTCACACTTGCATCTGGTACGGAACAAACTCCTCCGTTGTCCTAGTTCATTTTCACCACTTAGTAGGACTCTTTCATTTACCAAGGTCTCTCCTCTTTCTGCATCCTCTGAATGTGATGATTGTGCATCCTCATCCACATGAGAAACCCTAGCTTGGCCCTCAGCTCTCCTATCTTTCCTTGTCATTGAGGGCATTCAAAGGCACGATGACCTTCTTCATTGCAATGGAAACAGGTACCACAGAAGCCTCCTCTTCCTTGTCCATGTCCTCTACCTCTTCCTCTTTGATTTTCAAAGTCTTGATCACGGGAGTGGTTGAAACCCTCATTCCTCTAGTTCCTGCTAGTACCCTCATCTTCATTTTTCTTTTGAGTTTCATTGTGGCCTCCAGATGATCTACCGCTTCCCCTTCCTCCTTGACCGCGCCCTCTTTGTCTTCCTTCAAACCTTTTACTCAGCTTCTCTTCAACTCGTAGGGAAAACTGGTATGCTTCTTCAACGCTGGTCATTCTTACCAAATTTAATTCCTCCTGGATGCTAGGTCGTAATCCACTGATATAACAAGCAACCTTCTCCTTATTTGCTTCTCCATGCCCCGCTCTAATCAGGAGTCAGTAAAACTCCTCTGTATATTCTTGGACTGATCTTCCTGCTTGCTTTAACCCATGCATCTTCTTAAACAGATCAAGCTCGTAGTCCATAGGAATGAACTGCTTCTTCAATTTGTCCACCATGCGTTCCCATCTTGTGATCTTCTCCTTTCCTCTTCTAAGTCTTTCCAGTTGAACCTCTTGCCACCAGATTTTGGCATGGCCTTTGCAAACTTAACCCTATCTGGGTCCCTTATATCCTCATACTCAAAGTATTCTTCCAGTTCATTGATCCAATCGATCAACTCATTTGGTTTCAAATTTTCCGAAAATATACCCACTTCAATTGTAGGTCTTTTCCCAAACCTAGTAATGGCCCTAAAAAGCCTTTCCTCTACAGGATTCAGAACTTCCCGTCAACTTCCATTACTTCCTCTTCATTGTCATCCTCACTATTGTCATCTACGGCAATATTTGCTCCTCTACGAAGCTGCTCTTGCAATGCTTGTACCTGTCTCTGGAGGGCTCTAACCTCCTCAGGATCAATAGCTCTGGCCCTTCTGCCACGCTCTCTTCGTGGAGGCATCTTCTAACTCAAACCCACAACCACACAGTCCTGGTGCAAACTGCCTCATAGTCGGCGCTCTGTCTGCACACTCAGGAAAACCCGCTCTGATACCACTTGATGGGGACACAACCCAACAATAGCATAGACACAATAGAAAGGGGGAATTATATTAAGTGAGAAAATAAGCTAGTACAAATAGTGCAGAGAAAATAAACTTCAAAACATGCCCTACGGGCTTACAATAGCATAAATCTGGAGAATATTTCTCCTTTTAGCGCCTCCTCTCAAGCTCCAATCCAAACTGTCTTTTACAATGCCAAAAATCTCCTTAAATAGACCTCGGAGGGTTAAGGACTAGGAGTAAATTCTAGAAAGTGCTAGTAGGCATCCACCGACAAAATAGAAGGTTCCAGAAGCCACGTTAGAAGTCGGTGCAAATCTAGAAGAATCCAAAAACGGTAGCCAAACTTCTGGGAGGCATAACTTTTGAACCGTAGCTCCGATTGACGAACCGTTTACATTTTTGAAAAGCTCTCGAAGTGCTCTATAGTCCTATGGACTAGCTTCGCTCGTCCCCCATTTTTTGACCCTTTTTGAGGTCATTTAATGCCCCAAACCTGACTTTGAAGCATTCTTAGGAGGTCTCCAAAACCCAAAAAACTGCAATAACTTTCAAACCGTGGGGCCTTTTGACCTGATTCTTTTTCTGGAATGCTCTAAATCTCAATTACATTCATCTGCCCAAGTCACACCTTCTAGGTCACCAAAAAGATGGCCAAATTGCATGCTCCTATTTTTTTGGGATTTTCAAATTCACTGATAGTTGAACTATGAGAGTTGGAACCTTTATTTGAGCCAAATGGGTATCCAAAAATGTAAAGACATGAAATAGAAACTATGTATAAGTACATTTTTTGGGTGACCCAGGATTGCCCTTATACCTCTGGATGCTCCTGCATCATTTTCTCAACAATGTCTTCAACAGATAATGTACTAGTAGGAGTTGTGTATTCTTCGTCAAGTTATTTCAATCTTGAATGACCAATGGAAGCCAAATGAAGTCTCATGAGTCCATGTCATGTTGAAAATTTGTCTCTCTTAAGCTTTAAAATTTCTTTCTTATAAGACATCCTGATCTTTAGGTTAGGTCCTTGAAACCTTTCTTGTAAGCACCAAAAGCTATGATACCAATTGTTGGAATATAGATGGAGTAACTGAGAATGGGTGGAGGGGGGGTGAATTAGTTACCACAAAAATATTTTAGATCCCTTGGATGTTAACAATAAAATGATTGTTGTTGTTATTCGATAAACACACAGAAAATGCTATAACTCAGTAGAAGCAGAGTGTGATTTACTTTTAACTAAACTTAAACATTCATAGTGATTATCTTGCAAGCATAAAAGAAATAACATGAACACATTAGACACTAGAATTTAACATGGAAACCCAATATGGGAAAAACCACCAATGTAACTTGTTATTATTTTTTACTCTTTTGAAGTGAGCCCTATTAGCAACCAACCTAGTTAAAGGTTACAAAACACACTGTTAGGTGTGACCTTGTTAGAGGATTTAATCACCCTGTTAGGAGTGGCCTTGCAAGAGGTCTTAAAACAATTCAATGGAACTATCACCTTGTTAGATGATTTACAACTGGCTATTAAACCAACTCTGTTAAGAGATTTTGGAATCACTGCTACAATGGTAAGAAAGTAACAATGAAATGCCCTAATTGAGATGCAACTGAATTGCTAATTACATATCTATGTTCTACTTCATACTAGATCCTTCTTGATCAAATATTACTTTGTTGCTCCACAAGGATATTTTTCCATCCTTCAAGTTTGCTCACACACCTTCCTTCTTAATCAATCAATACACTTGCATACTCTTTTTCACATTAGAATCTCAAATTGACCTTTCATTTATACCATCTAGATTTTCAAGTTAGCTCAATTACAAATTATAATGACCAATAAACATCACCATAGTTGGCTAGAATCAATACTTGAAATAATTAAACTTCATATCCCAAATCAAAAAAATCCTTCATTGGCCGACCCTGCTTGGTAAATAGTGTTCGTGACATGATTTCCTGTGTTAACCAACAAAAGCTTTGTTAACACTGAAAACTTGCAAAATCCTTTGGTGACCTAGTGAACTTAGTGAACACTGACTCTGAACAACTTTTCATTGTTGACCAAGATAACTCGGTTAACACTTCCTTTTGCCATAATTTCCTTAGATGTCTGAGTGAGCTTGGTAGACACTATCTTTGTAGAGTAATCTATAGGAATGCTCAGTAGAAAAGAAAAAATATCTTGCTGACCAAGTGAGCTTGCTAAGCACAAACTGACAACTGATATGACATTTGTGTAACATCAAAGACAACACACAATTAGACAATTGTATCCAACATCACCATAGGTACCAAAATATGCAGCCTTGGGAATAGCTAGTTCATTTACAAGTGCCTCAATGATATCCTTAGTTTCATCAATATTAACCTCATATCCAAGAGGTTTCATCCATGAAATTCTAGGCCTGATTGCCTGGATGTATACCTTATCACTATCTACCATGAAATGTACATCATCCTTGTAGTCATCTACTAGTTTTCTTGGAATTTTGAATGTATTATTCATTTTCTCCTTAAATGCATCAAAATATTTATCCATGATACTATTATAGTTCTCTCCCATCTCAAAAATATACTCATTAGTTTGGTAGAGAACTAACACATCTTTTCTCCATACAACTGATCCTTTTGAAGGAAAAAAATTTTGAACATAAAAGAATAAACACATCGATAGAGAACCAAACTTACATGAGTTGTTCTTTGTCATTCGGATGCTTTCCATGTTTTTGTTGAATTTCTTCAATAGTAGCTCAACAAGATCAAATGAAAGATTTTTTTTGACTACCTTGTAAGCAAGGTCAACTAGTTCACAAGGCACACTATTCAACTAGCTAGAGCTATAGATCTTGTGCGCTATAATATGAATGCTAAAATTTAGTTCCATATTAGTCATATTTCTTATCGTCATGCCTCTACCATCCCATTCTACTAGGGTTTTTTTTTTCTCAAGTTTAGCCCAACCTAGGGTTTTGGTCATTTTATCTTTGGCCAACATTGGGAGACTAGTGATTCTATGAATCATCTTCTTTGTGATCAAAATTAGCTGCTCTAACCATAATTGACCATTGTGACCCAAATGAGAATATACCTAATCCATTTTACTTGAAATTTATAGGGAATATGAGGAATGTGTGTCAACCCTTTTGTCTCTAGGTGTTGATGTTCGGGTTTCAAGACACTATTAATACACAATTATCCTAGGGCTTAATCCATTTCTAGATTGCCAATATCTTGAATTGTGCATTTAAAGTGAGAACAAATATCATTTATCAATAGTACCTTTGGAGTGATTTGAGACTGCACTCCACTCAGATCCAGGGTTTCAGTGATTGCAGGGGTGATTTTGAAATTAAAGAAAATTTGAAATCTTTTGGTACAATTCACTCAAATCGCTTGAAAGCTCTAAAGATCATACTGCACAATAGCTCTTGAAAATTCATGGTTAAAATGACTTTGATTTCATTCCTTTTATCAAAATTTTCCATAAATTCTCAGTACGGATGGTAGATCAAGTTGATAGACTATCATCCACTTCTTTACATTGATTACTCAACAAAGTCTTCCATCATTCAGTAGCCATATGGAATTTTATTGACTCTCGACCTCACTTGGTAAAATCTATGACCCAAGCTCACTCGGTAAGGAAGGTAACTCGGTGGTGACTTGTACCCTTTTCACTCGATGATCCCTTTGTATCTTGAATATAGATATGGATCTTCTATCTTTTCAATCTGGAACTAGTTTGAATGTTTTCTTTGGTAGCCTGTTCCTAAATTCTCTTTTCATAAATTAAGTAGAGATTGTAGAGTCACCCAATTCTTGAGTGACTTGTTCATCATTGTTTAGTCTTTCATTTTTAGTAGACTTTGGAACCCATTACTGTCTCATCTATTTTTGAATTATATCATCTTTTTCCTTCTTTTCATCTTCAATTCTACCAATATTCATGCAGTTCTTGGCAAGATGACCAAGTTCTATACAAATGAAACATCTTTTAGTAGTATCTCTTTTCCTAAAATGATGCTTTACACAATTTATTCCAATGTGTCCAAATTGTCCACAATAATGACATCTACACCAGATATTGTAGTCCCAACCAAATATATATTTCACAATTTGTTCTACTAGATTTAGTATCTTGGTTTTGCATTCTGATGATTTGTGCCTATGCTTCTCACATTTGTGACATTTGCCTTCAAATTTTGATTTTTCTTTGCATTCATTAGCCTTATGACCATGTTGATTGCAATTGTAGCACTTTCTATTGAATTTTTCTTTTCCATTACTCCAACATTTGTTTGAAGTATGACCTATCTTATCACAATGATTGCAAGTAGGTCTTTGATTCTTTTGAGCTCCTTGCTTGGATGATTCTCCTTCTTCTGTATATCCAATTCCTACTTTTCCTTTTTGTTTGTAGAGATTTTTCTCATTTAATTGATTCATGTCTACTTGAGATTTCATCATTCTTTCATTGATTTTCCTTTCAAAGTTTAGATCATTTTGTAATCTTTCATTTTTAGATCTTAGGCTCATGATTTCTTCATTTGCATTAGAGAGTTGATCAATGAGGTCTGCTTGCTAAAGGGATTGGTGCTAGATTTCATTGTTCTTTCCTTCTCTCTCTTCTTTTATCTTGTTATGCTCCATGACTTCACATAGCCTTACTGACTAAATTTCTTATTCTCTTCTTAGTTTTCTTACTTCTTCTTGTAGGGAACCATTCTTTTCTAGGAGTTGTTTGATTCCTTTATTGACTTCATCTTGATTGCTTGAACGAAGATCTTCAACCTTTTCTTCAATGTAGAGATAATCACTCATTTGAATTGCAATTTCTTTTCTTCTTTTCAAGAATTGAGAGAGTTACTCCTTTGTTTTCTTGAGTTAGACAATCACTATTTCCAAATCTAGTTTTTCATTATCAATAGCTTTGTCAAGTTTGAATATTTCCATGGCTTTGATCTTTGCTCAAGCTATTAAACTTTCTTCTAAGAACCACAATGCTCTGATACCAATTGCTAGAAATATTCTTAACAAGGCTAAGTTACTGAGAGGGGAGGGGCGAATTAGTAACTCCTAAAACTTCTACAATTTTAACTCTTAATCCAACAATCCAATTAGCATTTAATCCTTCAAATATAATCTAATCTAATTGTATGCACAAGAAACTAAAAATATGAAAGCATTCATAACACTTTGACACAAAGATTTGGTGACCCAAAAACCTTCCAAATAGAAAGTAAAAGTAGGGTGAAGATGATACCCACAAGCTTTAGTACTACAGTATAAAGTTGGCCTATTAAGGCTTACATTGATCACTTTTGATGATCTACCCTTTAGGAGCAATAAGGACTACTAGGTCCACCTTGTGAAAGGATTTAAAAACATACAATGAAGTATGCACTTGGTAAAGATATTTACAAAAGACTATTAGGTCTACCTTGTTAAAGGTTCTGACTGATCCACCTGTTAGGATGAAATAGTAGTTGATCTTTGATCTACAACTTTCTTTGCTGAATGTGATTCCTTTAAGTGTACAAATCACCTTCTTGTGATAGATGAATCTTTCCTACTTCTTATACTATTGTAGCCTTTGTAATTCACACTTTCTGCTCTTCTCTTAAGATTACATGTGCATCATTACTACCCATTGGATGTGATACTATAAACTAAATATATACAAATGCAATTATACAAATTACAAAGTTTGCCACTATACAAGTTTACACAAATATTATAGAGTTGGCTCAAGAGTAGATACTTAGGCTTTGAAGACTAACTCGGTGATGTTCTGATACTTGACATCCACTGTCAATGCTTGACATCATCATACACTCTATAGATGTAGAAGCTTATTCCATACTGATCACTTTCAAGTAGTCTTAAAATCAATTTGCACTGGTGACTCGATGAATACTGCAAAACTCGTCATATAAAATGAGTCTCTTGGTTTACATTGTATGACTTAGTAAACAATATCACCTCAAGCTTGATATAAACTCAGTCACTTGGTTAACACTAAGTAGCTCAGTTAACACTAGACTTGCATCACATAAACTATGAACTTGGTAGGTATTGCACAACTCAGCTTGCACTAGTAAACTTAGCATACACTAAGATGCTTGGTTTACACTGTTGATCTTCACAGTAATTGTAACTCCTTGGTAAACACTAGAATTAGTCCAAAGGACTCGGTAGCAACTGTAGAACTCAGAAACAACTGAAATGCATGGCAAATACCATTCATTGTATAATAAGCTCAATACATACATACAATCTAAATAAGTTTATGTCACTAATAAAAAGCTTTATCGATATGTCAACAATGTACATAAACATGTAGTAGTAGTAGAAAGGTTTCTCTACTTTGGCTTTGCTAATATGTATCAATCCACTTTGGATTTATGTTGCTAAATATGTGGCAAAGTGAAAAATTGAGTTCATACCATACTGCAATGTTTGAGAAATGATAAAAACCATAGACCCTTGGATGTGGTCTTTCTCATCCATCCCAAAGAGTTTGCAGTGAGAAAAGTATAGTGTTTGAGCCTTGGGATTGAAATATTTTCTTAACAGTGGCTCTAGGGTATTTGCTATCACTAATGGAAACTAACCTATCTTTACAAAGTGTTCTTGCAATGGCCCTCTCCTTAGGTACATTCTCTGAGCATTATACCTTGCTTGAAAATCCTCCAAATAAATTTTCTTATGCATTGTGTGGTTAGGGTTTAACCTAAAAATATCCCTAATCACCTTTAATGTAACCCTAATTTTTTAAATATCCAATATGATTCTTGAACATCCTTGACACTGGGTCATATCTCTTAGCTATCATTGTAAGGAAGTCATCATCAAATAAAACACTAGGAACAATTAGCTCACCAATGTCAAATTCCCATACATTTCTTAGAGGAGTATCATGTTTTCTATTAGAAAACTCTTCACAAAATAGCTCTAAACCCCTAGTGGATGTTTTGGTTTCTTGTAACAAATTCACCTTTTCATAAAAATCCTCACTGACTAGCAACCTAGGGTTTTTTGGAACTAGCTCTCTACCTTTAGTATTTACATTAGTAGAGAAAGGTAACTATTCTAGAAAATCATCATGTATACTTCTTTGTTGATAATGTACCTTTTCTAAGAAATCTCTTTGTGGAGGCATCTTGCTTATATTATCACAATTAACTGTAATTTCTTGAACCATGGGAAAGTGACAGCCATTGATCAAACAAGATTGGATGACATTGAGAAAATGATGATCCTCTATTAGAATCAACATTTACAACCAATAGAAACATTCTATTTGGACCCTATTGTGACATTTTTTTTTTTGAGGCTTACAACAAGACATGGACCCACCACCTCCATGTGGTAGCTTGTCACTTCCCTACTTTAGTTAATATTTAAATACTTGCAAAATACAAAAATGCAACAACCATTAATCTGTACCTCATCAAAGGTGATGAACACACATGATCTTACATTTCTTTAAAACCAAAGGAAAGGGGCCCCGTAAGGATAGATGTCAAAATGTTGTATTCTCCTTTTGGTTAAACATTATACAACTTCAAAATGTAGGAATGTGATGATTGTTGATCTTCACATGATCAACAATAAAAAAAACTCACCAAGGGTTAATAATTTCAACAAAACAAAGGGTGAGGTAACCTTAAGAAAGCCTAACGTTAAAAAGGAGTTATGCGCTAGGTTAAAAGGATTTTCATAGAAAATTTTATATAATAAAAGGATTTTCAAATGTTTCTAGGGATTTATGAAAATCTTCATGTGCACATTTTGAAAATATGAACAATGTAAACCCAACTTTAGGAACCTAGGGCAAAAAAGACATTAGGGCAACAACAATTAGGGATTTTTTACTAGGGCATAACCAATTAAAAGATCTCAATCCATAATTGAAAAAGGATAACTAAATTTTCACTAAATTTTTGTATAATTTTAAATATGTGAAAACCAAAGCTAAGAGTGGCTCTGTCTGGGGACAATAAATATAATTAAAAATTAATGCAAGGGCTCAGAATCCTTGGTTTAAGCAAACCAAAAACTTGACAAGACTGACTTCTTTAAAGAGCAAATTTTAAAAAAGGGAACACCACAAATATACAGAGACAAAACACATATGTATAAGGGACTCACAAAATGCACAAACCTAGACTACTATTCATGGAAATAAATGTATCTTTAGTAGAAGTACTTCTTCAAGAATTATCCATGAACTAGCAATTCAAGAGTGTCACTTGATAGCTCCTTTAGAATATAAGAATGTAAACCCCATGTAAAATCAACCAGATAAGGACCTAACCAAATATGATCAACTTTACCATGTTTAACCTTATTATCAATTCTTGCATTCCACATTAGAACTCGATCTTTAGTTTCAAATTTCCTTGCCACTACTTTCCTTTCATATAAGAGCTTAGCTTGCAACTATGGTTTTACATTCCTAGAAGAGGCTTCTTTTTTGGTTTCTATCAGCTAACTCATCCATTCTCTCATGCATGTCATCAATAACATCATCATCATAGATCTAGATGTAGTTATATAGGGCTATTAAATTATTTTGAGGCATCCTTTCTTGGATTCCATATACTAGGTCAAAAGGTGAAACACCTATTTCCTTCTTGACTGTTAGTCTGTCAGCCCAGACTGCCAAGTGTAATTTAGAATCTCATGCCTTCTTATTATCATCCAAAGTCCTTTTTATGACTTTCAATAAAATCTTATGTGTAGATTCAACTTGTCCATTTCCCTCTAGATGATATGGGGATGATGTTGATCTTATAATACCACTTTTGTCATAGAACTTGACAAATTTTTATGATATGGGACACATGGCATTATCTATCATAATTTTCTGAGGACATCCAAACCTTGTTATGTTATTGTTTAATAGAAAGTTATTCACCACTTTAGTAGTAGAATTCTTGGTAGGAATAGCCTCTACCCATTTTGTAAAGTAGTCTATTGCAACTTGTATCCATGAGTAACCACAACTAGATTTGGTTGAAATATCACCTATGAAATCCATGCCCCATTGCTGAAAAGGTGCTTGTACTTCTACTAATTTCAAAGGATGCTTCCTAGAGAATTTTAGTTTTCCTACAAATTTCTTGAAAGAGTCACACTTTCTGACCAAAATTTTTACATCTTTGAATAATATAGGCCACCAAAAACCTTCTCTCATTATGTTGTGTGTAGTGTTATTTTCCATATAATGACCTCTACATACCCCTAAATGCATATCATTTAATACCTTTTCATATTCTTCATGATCAATGCATTTCAAGAGTATCCCTTCAAAGTTCCTCCACCACATAATTCCATTAATAATAACATATCTAATAGCATGTAATTTAATAGTTCTCCTTTCATTTTCTATCAAGTAGGATGGGGCTTCAATGTGCTACAAATTATATATCACATACCAATCAGAATGATCCATATCACATGTTTGATTTAAGGTTTTTACATATAGGATTTATTTGGTTTGCATCAAAATTTTATTGAGCCATCAATTTTTCTAACCCTTGGCCTCTCACTAACTTAGTGACCTAGATGTCAATATTAAATCCTTGAATCCTGTTTATCCATTTATAACTCCTGCTAGATACCTCCTATTGAGAGAAAATATCCTTGACTATTGCACTTGGCACAAATGCAACAATAATCACACCAACCAAATATCATCTAAAATACTTTAAAAATTTGACTACAACATAGATCTACTTTTCATTAATTTCATATTTAAGCTTAGCAGGTTGAAGGGATTTACTAAAAAATACAATCGGTTGCTCATACCCTTCGTCATTTTTCTAAAGCAAAACTATTTCAACTGTGTGGAAAGATGTAAAAGAAAAAATGTGGATCATATTTTCATAATTGGGTGTCCTAAGGGCTATTCCATTTTTAATAGTTTTTTTGATCTCCTAAAAAGGTACAATAGGCTCACATTCCCAATCGATGGTTTCTCCTTTCTTGAGAATATTGGAGATTGGTCTACTGATCTTTGCACAGTTAGTTACAAATATCCTTAAAAAGTTCACTTGCTCAAAGGAAGACTAGATTCCTTTGACATTTTTGGGCTTAGAGACTTTATCAATTGTTGGTCCTCTTTTAGGGTTGATCTTGACTCATTCTTTAGATACTATATGGCCAAGCAGTTTCCCTTCTGTCACTCCAAAAGTACACTTCTTTGGGTTTAAAGAAACCCCATACTCTAAGGCTTTGATAAAAAAAAGTTCCAAATGTTTACAATGATCTTCAACCCTTTTTGAGTATGTTGTCAGATCATCTTGATATACAACCATGAATTTATCAATATACTCCTTAAATGCAATGTCCATAACTCTTTGAAATGTTGCTCCTGCATTTATCAGGAAAGAAGACATCCTTTCATACAAAAAGGTTCCCCAAGGAGTAGTGAAAGTTTTTTTAAATTGTTCTTTTTCATCAATAAGGACTTGGTTATACCTTGAGAAACCATCCATCATAGACTTTAGCTCTAATTAGCTCTAAACTAGTAACTTTCTACAACATGGCCTCCATATTAGGTAATCCATAATTGTCTTTCAAAGATGCAATATTTAGGTTCCTAAAGTAAACACATAGCCTTATATCACCATTCTTCTTTCTGACTGGCACTAGGTTTGACACCCATGAAGAATGTTTTATTGGTTTGATGATTCCTCCATTCCTAAGCTTCATAAGTTCTTCCTGCATTTTAGGGGCTAGAGTAGGATTTACTAGTCTCTATTTTTGTCTAAATGGATTCACATTATCTTTGAGAGGTATTACATACTGAAAAAGGTCTTCCCTATAAGCCTTGAAGTCATCATATGACCATGCAAAAAAAAGCATAAATTTTCTCAAACGATCTATCAAAGACTTCCTAATTGTAGGGGATAAAGGTTTACCAATGTATACATTTTTAGGAGATTCAACATTGCCAAGATTTATTTCTTCAAGCTCATGTGGTTTTTGATCTTTGACTTTTGAATGCACCCTATCCTAGTTGTCAAAAACACTTTCTAAAACCACTGATCCTTTATGTATCTTGTTTTTCTTTAATTGTAGGATTTCTTGGCCAAAAATGGTTTCCTTTCCATTTTTTGTTTCAACCAAAGAACTATAGTCCAACTCTTGGCCATGATACTTATTCTTATTTAGAAGAAAATTCAAGATGTCTTTGTCATCTTCAAATACTTGCAAACTTTCTATATTGTTAGAAATTGATATCCTATTTTGTATTTCAATCTTAGACACACTAGAAAATGATATATCATCTAGCTTTGATTGCTACATGATTAGGCAATAGGTCAGCCATCTTATTGTTACTTCTATACATCCAAAAAATGCCAAACATATCAAATGCTTCTATTTGGTCCCAAACAACATTCCTATACTATTTTAGCCTTTTATTCTTGGAGGAATATGTCTCCTTGACTTGAGACACAACTAACTTCAAGTCACCAATAACATGCAATTTCTTAATTTCATGACTTGATGCCACTTTTAATCCCAATAAAAGTTCCTCATATTCTACAATGTTATTAGCACATATAAAATTGAAGGTAAATGAATACCTAAAAGTGTTCTTATCTAGAAATATAAAAGCTACTCCAGCTCTTGATCCTTCTTTAGATTTTTCTCCATCAAAATACATAGTCCATAAGTTTTGATATTCCAAACAACTTGTTACCTCTTGTGTAATTAGTGGGGGTAATTTTTCAATTTCTTGAATGACAAGTTTCACTCTAAAAGCATTAACCTTAGTATCCATGAAACATGTAGCATCTTTATCAACATTATCTTCAAACATATGAGTGACCCTTGGTTCTCTATCAAATTTGATAGCTTTATCTCCTATGTGAAAAGTGGCACAAGACAAGTCACACTGTAGGGTACCTCCCATTGAAACACTCCTTTTTCTAGAGAGAAACATTCCATAATGTGAAGGAATATCAACTACTAGGATAATCATAGTCAATTCAACATTAATGTAGGCAACTAGTCTAAAAGGTAAGGCATTGATTGTACCTATGACAAGAATTTCCTTTCCATCCATTTCTCTACACCTACCCTATTTGGTATCTAATTCAAAGAAAAGGGCTCTGATAACATTGAAATGCATAATAGTGTTTGATGCTCCTAAATCAATCATGCAATTTTAAATTTTTTTTCCATTTGTGACTATAATGAGAAAGAAAGAATCAATGTCCTCTATGTAAGCTACAAATGAATTGTCCAAATACATCTAGGTTATTTCGAACATGACTCCTTTGTCTTCTTTGTCCTTCATTATAAGTGGTGTTTGTTGCATGACTATTGGTTCTTGTTCAACAACATTACTATTTCCTATCCCACCCAACCAAGAGAGAGCCTTATTCTTGTGTTCCTTTATTCTAAACATCTTAGAAAAGGGAACTTTGACAATAATTTGAGATAGCATTGCAATCATGTCAACATGATCATAGAAAGTAGGTTTAGCAAAATTACTTGTAGCTTCTAGTGTTTGTATGGTAGGCTCTACCACTTGTTTGGTAATATAGAATTAGTTTTCTTTTCTAGCATATTTGCCTTGATTATTTTAACTCCTTAAAATTGTACTTTCTTTTTGGTTTCCCACTTTTTGTTCTTACTATCCTTGATCTTAGCTATAACTGGATTGTCCTCTTTATTCTCATCATTGTTTTATGATTAATGTCTTTAATGAAAATACCAGAGGGCTTATCAGCATCATTTTTAATAGTTATCTTTCTTAGATTTTAAGTACTATGCACTTGAGCTATCATTTTTGCAACAATCCTATCAATCTTTTCATTTGATGGCTTCCTCAAAATCATTTGATCCACACTTAACAATGTATTGCATACCGTGTCTTCATCTTGATCTTCATCATCTGAAAACACTTGTTGATGGTGCAACTAATATACATTTCTCTAATTTACAATATTATTTTCAAAGTCTTCTAAGTCATATTCCTCACCATTATCACACAAATTTATCATATTACATCCTACATCCTCATGACTCTTTTCTTCCTCTCCTTCATTTTGTGCATGTTGATTTGTAGAAAAAAGACTGAGCAACTGCACAATAGTTAGGGAATGAGGGGATTGGAACACAATACACCAAGGTACATCATCCATCATAATCACAAAATTTATTTGTAGTGGATTTGGTGTACTTTCATCCCTAGTGCCTTGAGCAGGATTAGGAATAGGTTTTCCATCTTTCCATTGTGTGGTATAGGGATAGTTTTGCATTCTATTCTACCTATTGTAATTATTTTTGAATGAGGTTTTCTCACTAGTATTTGGCTTATTTTCATGATATGCTGGTGGATTCATGTTTTTAAGTAGATTTAAAACTTGACCCATTATATCCTCTTCAAGTTTCTTACCTACAATTCTTTCTTATTACCCCTTGGATTAAAAAGCTTCAGGTCATCCATTCTCCCTAACTTACTAGAGGCTTTTCTATTATTTTCAATATTGATAGCAATCTTATAAGCATCCCTTAAGGTCCTACTCTCTCTCTCTCTCTCTCTCCCTTTATATATATATATGTGTGTGTGTGTGTGTGTGTGTGTGCCATCTTTCTATCAAAAGCATTGAAGTAGGTACTAAGACATATATCTTCACCATGACTCATCACTTGGAAGAAATTATATATATATATATATATATATATATATATATATATATGCCATCTTTCTGTCAAAAGCATTGAAGTAGGTACTAAAACATATATCTTCACCATGACTCATCACTTGGAAGAACTTATACATCCCTTTATGAAATCTTACATTGAAGTCAAAGGTGGACTCATTTAAATTATTTTTTATGTTGTTGAATTAATTCAACATAAAATCAACATTTGTGTTGTCACCATACTGCTCTTTGAAGAGCTTTTCTAAATCACTTCATGAGTTGATGCTGTCATCAAACAATCTCTTAAGCCAATCCTTGGCATCCTTTTTCAATTAGTGAAGAGATAACTTCATTACTACATCCTCATGTTCTACTTCATAATCATTGAGCATGTCGATAAGTTTCCTAAGGTGCTCTTCACAAGTTATGGCATTTTTGCCTAAGAATTTTATGACCTTATCTCTCAGATCATTTGAAATGAGATGGGGAAAGCTAGAAATTCCTACAAAGGACATTTACTTATACTTTTCCATATAAATGGGTCTTCTATGAAAACCAAAAACATTAGAAGTACTTGCTCCAATAGCTTGAGTTTGTATAAGGACTTGATGCTGTCAAACTTGTTGAGATATGCTTTGTCTAGTCATTTCTAGTCCACAAGTAGGGATAGAGGGAATAACTTGTTAAGATAGGTTTGGCTATGATGCCAGGGAAGAATTGGATTTAATAAACTATACTTTCCTTCTACTTTTAGCAGCTTGGGCTTCATTTTCAACCTTCTCCAATTCTTTGGCCAAATCTTCTCTTTCTTTCTTGGTCTTTTCTAAGTCTAAGTCAAGTTTTGACATGGAAAGACTTGCAAATTCATTAGGAAGAACTTGGGGCTCGTTCATTTGTATTCCTACAACCTTATGCTTTCCTTTATCAGGGTATTTTATAGTTAAGTTTATGACTTCAAGTTCAATAGGCTTATAAGATTAGACTTGGGAGATAACATGCCCCTCCTCTCTAAGAAGCTGATCTTGCTCTTGAATTTTTGATCTCAAATCATCATTTTCCCCAAAAACACCAAGGTACAAATTGGAAGATCTCTCTTGTAAGTTTTTATTATGTTCCTACAAGGAAACCATTCTCCTAAGTATCTTATCTCTCAGAAGGAGTTTATTTATGGTAACTTATTCCTTCTCTTTCTCCAAATGTATGTGTTTGGCTTCTTTCTTAGCAACCCTTTTCTTAAGAACTTCAATCTTTGAGGATAATTCTTCTAGGTCTATAGAAGTGGCCTTTGAATCTACTGGGTCATCTAAATCTACAAGGTTTCTTTCCACCTATGGAAATTGTCTAGGATTGAATCCAATATAGATTACTTTTATATCCCTACCTATGGTTCATTTCCTTCACCACATCTAGTCTAAAAGGAATATCCCCTACTAAAGAAACATTCTTATCATAATAAACTCTTTCTTCTTGCAATGGGGTTGTGAACATATCTTCCAAGATTTTGGTGGTTTTTGATTTAGAATTTAAGGAAGAAGATTCTCTCTCTCCCATAGGTTGATGTTGAGAATGTACTAACACACTACCTCTAGGATTCTAGGTAGGATTCAGATCTATCTTCCTTTTTGCTCAGTTTTTCCTACCTGCATGAGGTAAATCTATGTACAATGACACTTCTCGATCATCCTTTGTAAATGGTCATGTATTTTTCCTCTTTTCTTCCATTTTTGTTAGGATAAATTGAAATATATAGCTCTAGATATAAAACCTCCTGACCGAGTCACCACCCTATAGAGGGAAAAAATTAAAAATTGTGGGACTTTGGGAAAAAACACAAGAAACGAACCATTTTGAAAATAGACCTAAAATAATATCCCAATTAGGGGATGTTGAAGACTGAACACTTTTTGGAAAGTAAACTCTAGTTTTCAGATAAGGAACCTTTAGAAATAACCCACATCATGCTCTCCCTGTTGCATTGGAATTTCTCAAATTTCAAGGTTTGTCACTTGAAAGAGACCAATATATGGACAACGACTTTGACTAATACTCAAACTAAAAAGTGTACAACTAACACCAAAGACTACAATGGGTAATTCAATAACTTTCTTTATGACAACTGTCTAGTAGAGTCTCCATTTTGTTGGCTCCTAATTTAACAATGATTTCAACTACCTTTTAATAATTCTAGAAAACCTAGGGAACAACTACAAACCATTATTGGTATTTTTCAAATCATAAAAAAGGACCAACTAATAAGACATAAAAGTATTCTCCACTTCAAACTTTGCAAAATTTAGGTGAGTTTACCTCAAGAATTCAAATCTATACTCTTCTAGTCCAGATTTATAACATGAATTCTAGTGATAATAGATTTATGAGTCTTTTTTCTTCTAATTCAAAAATCTTAAGATATGGTAATTATCTATTTTACCAAAACCCTAAGGCTTATTTGAATCAAGTTTAGGCCACCATTTTCATGCTTAGTTAAAAGAAATATAAAGATTGATTGATAATTCTATTCTGCATCTTGTAAAACATTCCACTTAGATTAACTCACAAGGATGACCAGTGCCTAATCCATTGGTCTATAACTAACAAAGACCATACACCTTCTTTTGATCCTATATCAACACTTTGTGTAAATATTTATCTCTATTCATGTCCATATCTCATTTATATAATATCTTCACTTAAAACTATAGTTTTCTTTCACTTTACATGAAGCATTTACATAGTGCGTTAGATTACTAGAAAAAGAAAACTAAAATAGATTTCAAATAGAATTACAACTAAAATTCAATAAACTTTGCTATCAAAATTTTAGATAACAAAATACAAAAAAGAGAAGAGAGAAGATTTGGGATGAAATCAGCTCTTAGTATTTGTATTAATTTGCTTTGAAGTGTATATAACTCATTGATTATCTCTTGTTAAGAAGGAGATTGTTGAAAATAGATTGTTACAAGTATGATAAATGTGTTTCAACATTTTTTTGTCACTAATGTCAAACCTACTTTTTTCTAGTAAGACAATTGCTTATATGTTTTAAGTACTATCACCTATTTAATTGATGAAGAGGATTTCATTAAAAGATGTAACAATAGCACCTAGAAGAAAGTTTGAGTTATGATATAAAAAGGAGTACAAGAATCAGTTAAGACAATGATATCATAGTGCATTGATAATCTACTTAAGGTTGCAACAGTTGGTTACACTAAGCAAGTTTAGAAGAACAAGATATGAAAAGTTTTTCTACCAAGCTTGATTGAATGGATAGTAGGTGTAGAGAAAAGTTATGCAAAGCTAAGCACAAAATCAGTTGAAGGTTAGTAAAATTCTATTTCAGTGTATGCCAAAAAAATAGTGGATGCCAAGTAAAGTTTAGTTGATTCCAAGCACCAAAAAACTTTAATTCATGATGAGTGATTTTATAGAAGATGTCGAGCAAGACAATATGTGCTGAGAATCAGAAGCAAGTTAATGCCAAGTGCCAACATTATTAGAAAGATCATGAATTTGATGGATCTAAGCCAATAAGTTTGTTTTCTTGGATTGTGTGAACTAGGTGGAAGATGAGATTGATGAGTTGGTGGCACATAATTCATGGTAAACTATTTTGAGGTGAATTCAAAGAGGGTTGAAGGAGAAGTTTCTAGAAGTGATATGAAATGAGGGGTAGATTCATTGAATCCTACCTAATCTATCCTAAACCTAAATCAGATGATGGAAAATGAATGACAAAAGATCTTAATTCTCTATTTAAAGGAATGGTTGGTTAGAAGCAAGGGTTTTCATGTGTGAGAACCTACAAAAGAAAAGGAGTCAAGGGTATTTCTCCATTCAGTGACCTAATTAAGAGTATGCATTGGCATATTAAGAAAAAAGGCTTAATGGTATGGATTCTTGAAGGGTGAACAAGCTATTAGAACTAAAATGTGTGAAAGCCAAGAAAAATTGAGGACTAAAATAGAGATCTATAATTTACAAATGGAGTTGTAAGTTGTTATTAGATTAAGCTTTACTGTTACTCTCTAATAATTGTATTAGTCTAGGGTAAATATTTTGGATTAAGATTGACCTAATAGTCATTTGTAAATCCTTTAACTGGTTGACATTCCAAGTGAATGGTCTAAAGTACTGTAACAAGGCTCACTCCTAATAGGGTGATTGAGATCCTTTAACAGGGTCACATTTAATAGTGTATATTGTAACCCTTAATAGGGTTGGCCTTTCATAGGGCATCACTTTATAAGAGTAAAAAAGAGTAGCATGTTACTAGTAGTTTTTCCCAAATTGGGTTTCCATGTAAATCATTGTGTCAAGTGTGTTGCTAGATTTGTTATGTTTCATATTTACATTTCTAGAAATTGATTTGACAGTAACCTACAAGTTTTAAATGATTGAATAATCTTATGGATGCATGCATGAAGATAAATGTTTTATGGGTTCACTAAGCTATGAAATTTTTTATTTATACATCTAGACCTTAGATGACTAATTCACCACCCCTCTTAGTTATTTTAAAGAATTCCAACAATTGGTATCAAAGCCATCTACTTAAGAGGACTAGTTTGAAGGTACTATAAGAATAAAGATCAAGATGTCAAATAGAGATGTACCCAAGCTTAATAGAGATAACTTTCCTACATGAAATAGTTTGATGAAGCTACACCTTTGAGGACTTGGAGATCATGCACAATCTACCATTACTACTGAACATGTTGATCCTTCTAGACACCTAACTATTGAGGATCTAAAAAAGAAGAAAGAACACAACTAGGCAATGTTGGAGATTGCCTCTATCCTAAGCTATGTTGAATTTGATGATATGAAAAGTCTTGACAATGCAAAGAAAATGTAGGATTATTTATACACCATCTATGGAGGAGACAAGAATTTTCTAAGACCCAAATCTAAGAGTCTTAGAGGTAAGTTTGATGATATGAGAATGTAATAAGGTGAAAATATTGCTCAATATTGCTCAATATTGCTCAAGGATAAAAGATGTTAATGCAATAAGAGGAGCTACTAGTACAACATATGATGATATTGTACCAAGAAAAGTTTTAAGAATACTATTTCCTATATATGCTATTAGAGTTTTTGCAATACAAAAACTGATATGTATACTAGGGAATACTCTATCTCTTAAATGTTTGGTAGGTAGACTCACTTCTTTTGAGCTATCTCACTTTGATAATTACAAACTTCAAAACATTGAATCTGCTTTCAAAGCTAAGCTATTATTGAAAGAACCTAATGTGAAGAAGAAAAGGAAAAAGTATGTGTCCAGTGGCAGTGATACAGATGAGGATGATGTAGATCAAATTGAAGCACTATTGGCAAGGATATTTCACAGAGGTAAAGCCAAGATGTCTAGAGAAGAAGAACTACAGAGGTGGTGAAAAGTATAAAAGTAAAAGAGCTGAAGACAACAAAGGTTACAAAGACAAAGGCAATAAGTCTTACTACATTGTTGAAGAGGAAACAAAAGATGAATTTGATGAACATGATGATGAAGTGGTGTATGTTGTAATGAAGGATGAATCTAATGAAGATGAGGCAACTGAATTGTGTCTTGTGTGAATAAGAATGAAAGATGGATCATTGATAGTGGGTGTTCACATCATGACTAGAGATAAAAGTAAGTTCATTAGCTTAAATTGTTATGATGGAAATAGTGTAAAATTTGGTAATGATGCACCATGTTTGATAAAAGGAAAAGGTTCTATTGAACTCATAGAAGATATTTTATGTGACAATGCATACTATGTTGAAGGATTTAACTATAATATGTTGAGTGTATCACAATTGAATAATTCAAGATGTAAGGTTGATTTTGAAAACAAGATTGTTAAGATATATGATACTGATGGAAAACTGATTGGAAAGGGTGATCAAACTTGGAGTGATCTATTCTACCTTGATATAGAGGAGGCTATTTCTTTAATTGTTAAATTTGATGAAGTGTGGCTATGACACAAGAGGTTATGTCATATTAATTTTGATAACTTGGTTAGTATCAATTACATGAGAAAAGTAAGAGGTTTTTGTAACTTGAAGAAGCATGATAATATAATGTGCAAACAACATCAGTTAGGAAAAATTACAAAGTCAAGTTTTTAGAGTAGAACTCATACCTCTAAAGGAATACTAGAGATAATTCATACTGATTTGTGTGGACGATTTGAAGTGTAAAGATACAAAGGTGATATGTACATTATGCTACTTGTTGATGATTATTCTAGAATGATGATAGTTATGTTTCTTAAACAAAAATCTGATGCTTTCCACATGTTTAAATGGTACTTAGAAATAGTTGAGAAGGAAACATGTAAAGTCTGAAATGTCTGAGATCTGATAGAGGAGGAGAATTTACATCAAATAAGTTTGACATGTTCTATAATGACAAAGGAATCAAAATATAGACATCTTCTCCTAGAACCCCTCTACAAAATGTATTACTGAAAGGAGGAGCAAGTCCATAATGGACTGTGCTAGGACACTGATGATGGAGAAAAATGTTTCTTTAAAATATTGGAGAGAATATATAAGAATTGTTGTCTATACCCTAAACCATGTATAAGTCAAGAAAGGTAGTCATTCAACAACTTTTGAACTATGGTATGGATACTCACCCAATGTAAAATATTTTAAGGTATTTAGAATCAAATGTTTTATTCTTAAAGATTTTAGGAATGGTAAACTAGATGCAAAAAGTGAAGAAGGTATATTCCTAGGCTATTTCACAAGACGTAAAGCTTATAAGTGTTTAAATACTAACACTAATAGAGTTGTGGAAAGTGCAAATGTAAAATTTGATGAATATACAAAAGTATATGAGGCTAAACCTATAAAGGATAAGATGAATACAAATCATTTGTATATATTTTTATAAAGGCATCCCTACTAAAGAAGATGTTGCAAATCAGGCTACAAATTAACAAGAAGTTTCAGTGACTATCGAGTCACATATTATGAATGTCAAGTTTCATTCAAGAACTGAGCTACATTTAGATGCCAAGTTCTAGAATGAATTTGAGACACATTTTTATTCTAAGATAAGTGTACATGAGAGAGATGTTGAACTACCTGATAGATACGTACATAGTGACTTTGAAGTAGATAACCAAATGAAGAAACTAGAGTTGAATGAAGATTGTCAAAATATCAGAGATAAAGATACTAGACCAATGAAAAGGAAAAAAATAAGAAATGATACATGTTTTCTAAGCATGAAAGAACCCAAAATAGTAAAAGATTCCTTAGAAGATGTGGATTGGAGGAAGGCCATGGAAGAAGAGATTGAACAAATTGAGAAAAACAAGACATGGACTCTAGTTCCTAGACTAGAAGACAAAAATATGATTGACATCAAGTGGTTATATAGAAATAAGCTAGATGAAAATGGTGAAGTCACAAGGAACAAGACAAGATTACTATACAAAGGATGTGTACAAGAAGAAGGAATTGACTATGGAGAAACATTTTCTCTTATTGATAGAATGGAAAGAGTAAGAACTATGTTTGCTTATTTTGCATACAAAGGTTTCAAAGTTTATCAAATGGATGTTAAATCTACATTTCTGAATGGTAGATTATAGGAAGAAGTTTACATAGAATAGCTAGAAGGATTTTTTGATGTTAACAATAAGAACATGGTATGTAGATTACACAAAGCTTTATAAGGCTTAAAACAAGCACCAAGAGCATGGTATGAGAGACTTCATAATTATTTAAGTGTGAAGATTGGATTTGAAAGGACTGATGATAATAGCAATCTATACATAGAGACAAAGAAAGGAAAAGATATTTTGTTATCTGAAAATTTTGTTGATGATATCATATTTAGAGGTCAAGATGCTTTATGTAAGGTTTTTGCAAATGAAATGAAGCAAGAATTTGAGATCTCTATGTTTGGAAAGATCAAGTTCTTTATCAGTTTACAAGTACATTAGATGAAGTATGGTATATACATCACTCAGTAAAAGTATATTAAGGAGATATTAATTTTTTTTGGATTGGAGGATTCCAAACTAGTAAGTACACCTATGGTGACAGGACAAAAATTGTCAAAGAATGATGATTCAACTAAGTTGAATCAAACATTATATAGGTCTATGATTGGAAAATTACAATATGTAGTATATAGAATACTGGATATTGTATTATCTATAAGGATAGTTTCTAGATTCTTTGCTAATCTTAGAGAGAATCATTTGATGGATGTAAAGAGAATAATGAGATATCTGAAAGAAATAGAGGAATATGGTCTATACTAAAAGAAAAATGAGAAATTTAAATTAAGAGCCTATACTGATATTGATTGGGTTGGAAACATTGATGATAGATAAGACACCAATGGAGGAGCATTTTTCTTAGGCAAGAGGCTAGTTATATGGACTAGCAAGAAATAAAACTGCACTTCAACATCTATTGCTGAAGCTAAACATATTGTTGTTACTATAAATTGTACAAACATTGTATGGATCAAATAGCTACTCAAAGGTATGAAGGAAGAGATCACTGAACTAGTGATACTTTATTGTCATAATACAAGTGATATAAATATATCAAAGAATCTTGTGATGCACACAAAGACTAAGCACATTGCAATCAAATATCATTACTTGAGAAAATTAGTTCAAGATAAAGAGGTGAAGATGGAATATGTTAACACCAAAGAGAAAATTGTTCATATCTTCACAAAAGCATTACCTAAGGATGCTCATGAGTATCTAAGAGGTAAAGTAGGGGTGATAGCCCTATCAAAGGCTATTTAAGAAACAAAAGGAGTGCTTTGCATCAAACAAGCTGATTGACATATGTTACACATTGATGAAATGAGTCTTACTTTAGGAGCTTCCTAAAGTAATCACAGTGCTGAAACTACAAATTAGTCACAAGAAAGTTGACCAAAGAGAAACTTAAAAATTTCATATTTACATATTAAGATGACAAGTCTTTGGCATTGTTGTCAAAGAGGGAGAAATACAAGAGATTGAATAAAGAGGGAGAAATCCTAAGACAAAGTATGAGGGAGAAATGCTAACTATTGAGAAAGAAAGTGTATCTACTGATAACATATATCTACCTAGTAAGAGGGAGATACTATAGAAGGGAGAAATAAGAAGTAATTTAGAGGGATTCATAAGGATGAATTAATTGTTGATTGTCTATTGATCATAATAGAACAAAATTTTGTACCCTATTCAGAAGATAAAAGTTGCTGAAAGAGGGAGAGATTTCAATACAAAGAATATTTTCATTATAGTATTTTGTTGGTCTTACTATTTTAACCGAGTTAGTTTGGTTGATCAATTTGGTTTGCCATCAATGCTAAAGAGGGGGATTGTTAAGAAGGAGATTGTTGAAAATAGATTGTTACAAGTATGACAAATGTGTCTCAATCATTGTTTTGTCACTGATGTCAAACCTTCTTTTTTCTAGTAAGACAATTTCTTATATGATTTAAGTACTATCACATATTTGATTGATGAAGAGGATTTGATCAAAAGATGTAATAATAGAACCTAGAGGAAATTTTGAGTTATGATATAATAAGAAAGATAAGAATCAACTAAGACATTGATATCATAGTTTATTGATAATCTACTTAAGGTTGCAACAGTTGGTTACACTAAGAAAGTTTCAAAGAAAAAGTTAAGAAAAGTTTTTCTGTCAAGCTTGACCAAATGGATAGTAGGCGCTAAGAAAAGTTAGTACAAGCTAAGCAAAAAATTAGTTGGAGCTAAGTAAAATTCTATTTAGTGTATGCTAAGAAAAATAGTGGATGCTAAGTAAAGTTTAGTTGATGTTGAGCACTAGTAAACTGTAGTTCGTGCTAAGTGATTTTAGAGAAGATGTCAAGCATTGTAGTATGTGCCAAGAATTAGAAGCAAGTTAATGTTGAGTGTCAAAATTGTTACAAAGATCATGAATTTGATGGATCTAAGCCAAAAAGTTTCCTTTCTTGGATTGTGTAAACTAGGTGGAAGATAAGATGATGAGCTGCTGGCACAAAATTCATGGTAAACTATTTTGAGGTGAATTCAAAGAGGACTAAAGGAGAATTTTCTAGAAGCGATATGAAATGAGGGGTAGATTCATTGAATCCTACCTAATCTATCCTAATCCTAAATTGGACGATGGAAAATGAATGACAAAAGATCTCAATTCTCTATTTAAAGGGATGGTTGGTCAAAAGTAAGGGTTTTCATGTGTGAGAACCTAAGGAAGAAAAGGAGTCAAGGGTATTGCTTCATTTAGTGACCTAGTTAAGAGTTTGCATTGACATGTTAAGAAAAAAGGTTTAATGGAATGGATGCTTAAAAGGGTGAATAATCTATTAGACCTAAAATGTGTGAAAGCCAAATAGATGGGAGGACTGAAATAAAGATCCATAATATGCAAATTGAGTTGTAAGTTGTTATTAGATCAAGCCTTACTATTACTCTCCAATAAATGCATTAGTTTAGGGTAAATCCTTTAGATTAAGGTTGACCTAATAGTCATTTGTAAATCTTCTAACCAAGTGACATTCAAAGTGAATGGTCTAAAGTCCTCTAACAAGGGTCACTCCTAATAGGGTGATTGAAATCCTTTAATAGGGTCACATTTAAATGTGTGTATCATAACCCTTAACAGGGTCGGTCTTTCATAGGGCATCACTTTAGAAGAGTGAAAAAGAGAAGCATGTTACTGGTGATTTTTTCCAAATTAGGGTTTCACATAAATAATTGTGTCAAGTGTGTTGATGAATCTGTTATGCTTCATGTTTACATTTCTACAAATTGATTTGATAGTAACCTACAAGTTCTAAGTGGTTGCATAATCTTATGGATGCATGCATGAAGATAAATGTTTTATGGGTTCACTAAGCTATGAAATTTTTTATATATACATCTAGACCTTGAATAACTGATTCACCCCACCATCTATTATTCTAAAGAATTCCAAGATCTCTGTCAAAAATAACTCAAAAAATAAAAAAAACTGTAACTTAGTATTCAATTTTGGAATTGGTTTATAGTCGGCATGGATTGACTTGGAATTTACATATGCTTATGCAATAAAAGGAATTCAAACCATCCTCTAGCCTTGGGAACTCATTTATATAGTGTGAGTTGCAAAAAGCTTCAGGAATTGAGGGAAAAGAATACTTGTCCTTAGCACAAAAAGATTTACAAAAAGGACAAAAACTATCACTATTATAGAAATGACAAAATTTGGTGTTTGTTTTCCTTTTTTGCAATAGAGTGGCTTTCTCATTGATTTTCTTGTGGTGGGGCTAGTTCTATTGTAGCAACTTCTTGTCGATCCACTACATCGAATGATTGGCTCTGATGTATCTATTTCTCTTCAAGTTGTGGGAATACTTGGATACCACCTGATGTACATTGCTCTAATATCTAGATATTGATCACAATTGGTTGCTCATATGCTAGCTCATCAGTTTGAGTGGCCATGTCCACTATTGTAGTTTGTTGCTTTTCTTCTATTTGTTTTGTTTGAATTGATACCTCAATTAACTGCTTCTTTTCTATGGCACTTGATTTTTCCACATTCTCTCCTTCAATTTCCATTTGCAAAAACTATGTCTTTAGGAAATAATTAGCTATCCACTTGTCAAAAAGTGCATCATTAGGTCAATTAAATCTCAATATTTCTTATTCTTTCTTTACAACACCTTTTCCCATCCTTCTTATCTCAACAAAATCTTGTTTGAAAGAATAATTTTTTTTTACCTATACAACTTCATTAGTAGTTCTAGCAAAGCAAATGCATTTTTCATCATTTTCTTGGCTCATTCCTCCTTTCCTTGTATTTGACCCGTATGTTTAAGTCCATGACGAAAAAATCAAAAACTTTACCAGGATACTTTAGGAAATAGTCATTTATCCTTCTCTGCAAAAAAATTCTCTTATGATACATGGCAAGCGAGAATGAGAGCGGGGAGAGTTCAGGTGAGATTTAGAATTCAAATTCCTCTATACCTGGTGAGACCTCTGGGGATTTCCATGTCAAATCTGGAGATTTTGAATCTAGGGATGCTGATGATGGTAGGTTTTTAGAGGATTCAAGAGGAGTGCCCAAGCAGATTAAAAAATGGTCCAGTCTATTTGGGGTGCGACCTACTAGAAAGTCTACTTTCCCGCTAGTTAAAGATATCTCGGTGAAGGATAAAGGTAAGTTTTCAATCAAAATTCCTAATAAAATAATTGATAAAAATATTTCATGTATGGACACTACTTTGGTTGGGCGTTTTATTGAAGCCAAACCCATGAGCTTTTGTCTAAAAAAATGGTGTTTGAAGGGACAAGTTGACATTTCAGCTATGGAAAATGGTTATCTTTCCTTCTATTTCTCTTGTGAGGAAGATAAGTAGGATATCCTCTGTAGTAGCCCTTGGGTTATGAGGAGGCATACCTTGTTGCTAGAGAAATGGACACCCAATCTTTATTCTCTAGATGGCACTGCTATTCAAGCCCCTATTTGGGTCAAACTTCATAGCCTCCCTCTTGAGTTTTGGGTGGAAGATGTGTTCAAAGGAATTGCTAATACTTTTGGGGAACTTCTCTCTTTAGACCCTATGACTATTTCTCTAGGAGGAGACTGAACTATGCCAAATTTTGTGTTGGGGTTTCCTGTGGTGTGGATCTTCCTGAATCTATCTCTTTGAAATTTAAACTTGGTGTTTGGGACCAAAGGATTGAGTTTGAATCTATCCCTTTTGCATGCTTTCATTGCAAGAAATCTAGTCATTGTGCTAAGACATGTCCTTCTTTGAAAGGAAAGACTAAAAAGTCTAAGAAAGTGTGGGTGAAGAAAGATCCCTCTAAGGGGGTGGGGGTAGTTTCTATCGAGTCTACTCCCCCAAAGGACCATTCTAAGTGCTCTAAAGGTAATATGGTGAGTAGCATCCTAGTGGTGGGTTCTAATACTTTTGACCTTGGTATAGTTTCACCTTTGGAGAAGGAGACTAGTGTTCCCACCTCTGTTATCTCACCATTGGCGAGGGAGTCTAGTGATCTCACCCCTACCCAAGTCCTTTTGGATCATCTTGTTATTGACAGTGTGCAAAGCAATTAGGTAGATATGGTGACCATATCAAAGGAGGGAAGGGCTTCTGGTGAAGTTGAACCTCAAAAGGTGATGGATTTGCCTTTGCCTTTGGTTCCAAATTCCATGAATCCCATATCAAAAGAAGGTAACTTTGTGAGTGGTATGGTTGAGGAAATTCTCACTGTATCTCATGTTGAGGAAGTATTTTGGGTAGAGGATAGTTCTAAGGCTAGCTAGACTGTAGCTGGAAAATAGTCTAAAGGTAGGAGGAAAGGCAATAAAAATGATGAGGACTCTGTTCTTGTGAAAAATAACAAGAAAGAATCCAAATTTGATTCCAAAAATGGGGTGTCTAAACCTGTTAAGGGTAATCATGGTTCTTTGTCTAAGAATGGTGGAGCTTCTTTTAAGAATAGTGATGTTGGATCTTCTCCATCTCCAGTTCTAAGACCCTTCAATCTGCACAAAAGAACAACAGAGGCTAACAGGAGTATTGCTGATGGTAGTCAGAGGACCATCCTTGAATCTAAACATTTCATTAAATTATGAAGATTATCTCATGGAATATTTGAGGGTTAAATAACCCTCATAAACATGATATTTTGAAAAATATGATTAGGGATAATAGGCTGGACATTTTTGTTATTTAGGAAACTAAGATGCTTAAGGATAAGGTGGAATGTATTTCTATTTTTAAGGGAGGAAAGATTATTGGTAGTGATTCTAAAGGGGCTTTAGGTGGTATGGCCATTTTTTGGCCTAACAAATGGATTCAGGGGGAACCTTTGTATCAGAGCAGAAATATGATGAATGTTCATTTTGTTAATACAAAAGACAATTTTAGTTGGGTCCTTCCTAATGTTTATGCCCCCAATAAAAAATGGGGGAGGAAGGCTTTGTGGGAGGAAATTTCAAATTAGAGGAAGCTTTTTGTTGAGGATAATTGGTTGGTTATAGGGGACTTTAATACCCCTTTGAAGGAATCTAAAAAATGGGGAGGCAATTAGTCCAACTTGGATAATATATTAGATCTTATGAACTTTATTGATATTTATCTTCTCCATGATCTTGATTTACATGGGATTGAGTATAAGTAATGAGTGGACTTTGAATTATAAATGTTCACTCAATGCTCAAGTCTAGGTGAGGTTTGATCACTACACTATCTTCTTTGTTGCTGACAAAATTAAATTTCAAAAGAATTATCCTTTTAGATTTTAAAAAATGTGGACTCTTCATCCAAATTTGGAAAGCCTCATAAAGAAGTGGTGGAACATCAGAGTTGAGGATACAACTATGTTTAGAGTGGCTGCTAAACTAAAAAATGTCAAGAAGAATATTAAAATTTGGAATAAAAATACCTTTGGTAACATTTTTGAGAAAAAAAAAAAGATTGTGGAGGAGCTTAAAGACATTCAAGATAGGATTTAGATTGATGGTTATGAGATGGTCTCTAGGGAAGAGGAGAGTAACAAACTAGTTGAACTTCATGATCTTATTACTAAGGAGGAAATGTTTTGGAGACAACGCTCCCAAAAGGTCTTTCTGAAGGAAGGAGACATGAAAACCAAGTTCTTTCATCTAAAAACCATGAAACATAGGGTGGCTAACAGAATCTCCAATCTCGACACAGAAGCAAGTTTGACTGATAATGAAGAGATTTTTAAAAGGGAGGCTATGGAGTTCTTTGGTCATTTGTTGCAATGTGACCCAGATTTCAATTTAGACAAGAAGCAATTGTTCCTGGAGAGCATTCCTTCTTGCATCTCTGAGGCCCAAAATTTATCCCTTACCTCCATTCCTTCTATGGATGAGATTTCTAAGGCTATTTTTTCTTTTGAGGGTGATAAAGCCCCTATTCTTAATGGGTTTCCTCTTCTGTTCTTTCATAAATATTGGAATATCGTTGGGGCTAATGTTTGTAATGGTGTGAAGTAATTTTTTGGTACTAGAAACCTTCTTAAGGAATTAAATGGGATCTTTATTTCCCTTATTCATAAGAAGCTAGGTGCTGATAGCATGGATCAATTTAGGCCTATTAGTTTGTGTAATTCTTTTTATAAGATCATTTCTAAAGTTCTTACACTTAGAATTCTTTCCCTTCTTTCGGCTATCATTTCTAGGCAGCAAAATGGTTTTTTTTTGGGTAGATAGATCTTGGAGTCCATCATATATATTCATGAAAATATCCATTCTCTTGTGGTGTCTAAGAAGGAAGGATTTTTTCTCAAGCTTGATCTTTCTAAAGCCTATGATAGAGTGGATTGGAACTTCCTTCTCAGGGGTTTGGAAGCATTTGACTTAAATAAAAGATTCAGGGATCTTATATTTATGTTAATCTCTTCAACTTCTTTCTTAGTGCTTGTTAATGGTTCCCCCACTTCCTTCTTTAAGGGTTCAAGGGGCCTAAGATAGGGAGACCCAATTTCTCTACTTCTCTTTATTATCTTGGTTGAATGCCTGGGAAGATTTGTGAATAATATGGTGAGGAAAGGAGATTTTGTGGGTCTCAACCCTTCTTCTTCTACTCTCATGTGCTCACACCAAAAATTTGTGGATCACTCTATTGTCATGGGGGACGCTTTGATGAGAAGTGCTAGGAACATTAAGAAGGTGTTGACTGATTATGGTGAAGCCACTGGTCAAACCATTAATTGGAGTAAAAGTGTGATTTACTTCATCAATGCTAGTGAGGCAAGACAATTAAAGATTAAAAGAATTATTGGTTGTGAGAGTGACTCTTTTCCAAGAACCTATTTGGGGTTACCTTTGTGTTTAACCCCTCCTGACAGCTTTTGGAATTCTTTGATTGATAAAATACACTTGAAACTTGCTAGTTGGAAGGGATCTCTCCTTAGTCAGGCTGTGAAGGTTATTGTTTTAAAATATATCCTTCAAAGTGTCCTGCTTTATGCTTTGAGTGTTTTTAAAATTCTAAGAAATTTTGCACTTGCTATTGAGAAAATACAGAAGACTTTCTTGTGGACTGGTTTGGAGACTAAAAAGAGACTTCCTCTTATTGCTTTGGAGAATGTATGTATTCCTAGGAGGAAGGGTGGGCTTGATCTGTGAAGGATTTCTACTATGAATGAACTCTTACTAGCTAAACTACTTTGGAGATGGCACAAGGAAGAGGGGGAATGGAGGAATATCTAGGCTGATAAATATAATCAGGATCACTTTGATTTTTAACATTTCCTATATTCTGATGTTGATCAAAGGGGTTCTCTAATTTAGAAGAATGCTCAAAAATTTAAACATATCTTAAGGAGAGGGGTAAAATGGAAGGTGTGAAATGGAATGAGAGTCCTTTTTTGGGAAGATACATGGATCTCAAATTACACCCTTTGTGATGACCCGAGGTGGAATGGGTATATGGAGTAGTGCAAGAATCAGTTTGGAACTTTGGTTAGTGATTATTGGAAGGATGATTTGTGGGTGAATCTTCTTAGGGTGGATTTTAATTTGGTGGAGCTTTTTAAATGATTGAATGCTTGTTATCTAAACCATGAAGAGGATGTTCTGATTTGGAAAGCTAAGCCCAGTGGTATGTACTCTATTACTTCAGCCTTTGCTAATTCTTTTGAGGATCATGATGAACCTTGCTAGGCTAATGCTTGGGTGAAAGGTATGACTCCCAAAGTTAATATCTTCTTTTGGATTCTTTTTCAAAATAAAATATTAACTCTTGACAATATTAAGAAGAGAGGTTTCATCATTGTTAATCGATGTGTTCTCTGCAAGAATGATGGTGAATTGGTGGATCATATTATGCCTCATTTCCCCTTTATAGAGAAGGTTTGGGATAAAATTTGGAGTTTAATGAATGTGGATTGGGTTTCCCATGCTACCATTTAGCTGTTCTTTTCTAGTTGGAAGGTTCCTTCCAAGAATTCTTTGATTATCAAATTGTGGGATTTTATTCTCCCTTATCTGTGTTGGGGCATATGGAAGGAATGTAATGACAGGATCTTTAGGGGGATTGAATCCAATCGTGCTCAAATTTTCCATAAAATCAAGGTCCTTTTGATAGAAAATATTAAAATTTGTGGTTCTCGATAGCAACCTTGTAATGAGTGCGAAGTTGGGGTGCTTAATAATTGGAATATAAGGAGTTTGAATATGAATACTAAGGATCCTAACCCAAGGGATAATGCTAGATGGGATTGTCCTCTAGTTAACTAGTTTAAGATTAACTTTGATGGGGCCTTAAAAGGGAACTCGGGCACTGCTGGTTGTGGAGTTGTGATAAAAAATTCTAATGGTGACTTTTTTGGTGGTATGGCCATACCATTAGGGAGCCAAACTAATCATTTTGCTGAAGCCTCTATTGCTCTTCATGAACTTACTTATGCCAAAGGTTTGAATTTGAAGAATATATGCATTGAAGGTGATTCCCTCAACATCATTAATTATTTAAATAAAATCAATCCACCTTCGTGGACTATTAGCAATATTATATCTAAGACTTTTAACATTATAAATTTGTTCCAAAATTGCATAATATCCCATAACTATAGGGAAGCCAATGGTTAAGCCGATTGTGCTTTGAAGGTGGCATGTTGTAATGATCATAAAATAATATGGGAGTCATATGATACATTACCTACTGATGGTCGTAATCATGTTAAGCATGATAAATGGAGATCTCAGCAAAAATCCTTTAATTATGATGCTATCAATGAATTATGAGATTAACTCTTTTAGAGTGAGGTGGATTATATTTTTTAGAAATGTGGGCAGTTCGCATGGATTCTGGATTTTTTTTTTCCTCTCCTTATTTTTCTAGTGGTGCTCACAGAGTGATCTGGGGTTTTCAGAGCAAGCAAACCAGTGAATTTGATACAGAGATTATGCGGGGAAAGAGGAAACAGGTGGAACCGCCTAGCTATGCAGAGTGGAAGAATAAGCCAGTGGTGTGGGATATTCTTAGGCATGGTAATTTCACTAGTTATATGGAGAGACTCAGTGGAAATAACCTTGCAATTACACACCATTTTGTTAAATCCTATAAGGATGGCTCAGTCTTGGTTGGGAACTAGTGGATGGATGTAATGGAAGAGGTCATTGCAGAGGCTACTGGGTTGGATATGGTTGGGGTAAATTTTTATAGGGAGAGGAAGCTCTTGGATAAGGTGATTGATGACTTTGTGGAGATAGAACAAGAGAGAAATCATCTGGTTAAAATAGGTAACTTGTATTTTAACCTGGCCTTTGTTTCTCGTCCTTGGCATTTTGTGCTCTTTGTGATTATGGAATACTTGACTCTGGATGGAAGATTTACGAAATTGTATGGATACCACTTTATGTTGGTAAATCATTTTAGACATGATATTAGGGTAAATTTTCCTTTCTATCTTTTGAAATCTCTTACCATATCTACCCAATCCATCCAGAAATACCGGACTAGTGAGCATGTCTACCATGAGGGTCTCATGGTTTTGATTATGAACTTGCTGAAATCCAAAAAGTTCTGAAGCCCAGAACCTTGAAAGGGGCTGATTAGGATATGGAAGGGAGTATTTAGGACAAGGGCTATGACTTTGAGATGCAAGATGAAGCTAAATGGGGTCTAGTTAGCTCAAAAAAAAGACTTGGGTGGCAGCTCTAAACAAAAGAAAAAGAATGTTAAGGAGGAAGATTCTGATCGAGACCAAAAAAGTGACTTTGTGGAGGAAATTGTCAAAGATCATTACAAAAAGAGGAGTGGTAGCAAAGGATGTCAAGATGAGTGGGTATCTCCTCCTTCTGATGATAAGCCTCTAGCTCAACAGTTGGAGAGGCAAAGAAATTCCCTATGACGACAGAAGGATAAGTATGATACTAAGAAGAGTGAGGAATCTGACTATGGAGATTATGGTGAACAGGGGTCCATGTCTAATTTGGGTGATAAAGCCAAAGGTGTGTGAGGGTCAATTAAGGGCATTTTTGGAAACCCTAGTTCAATTTAGAAGGAGATGGGGATCCTTAAGCATAAAATGCTACTACTTAGTAAGGAAATGAACAACTTAGTAAAATGTCTAGAGGGGAAAGAACTTTAGGCCAGCACATTGACAAGCTTTTAGAGGTCATAGGGAATGATGAAGAAGTGAAAAATCTCATGCATAAGATTCCAATGTTGGAAGCTCAACAAAGGGTCATGGATAAGGATATTAGCAGCATTCAGGGGAAGGTGTCCAAACTTGAAACTAGGATGGGTAATATGGATAAATAGGTTAAACAATTGGTAATGTGAGTAATTTCTTGATGAAGAAAGAGGTTGTAAAGGGCCAAGATTCCCCTTTGGGAGGTGATACTCAGGGACCAACTAAACATACCTAGGCCCACTCAAAGAAGATTAAGGAAACTAGTAAGAAAGACGAGGTGAAGGCTGTTGCTAAAACCATGCACACTCTTGTGGATCATGTTGTTGACCTAATAAATACTTCTTAGCTGGTTGGTTGCTATTCCTTTGCTATTATTTTGTTGTCCCATCCTGCTTTGTTTTGTATGACCTCTTGTTTGTCTTTTGAGGTCTGTTTCATGTTGTTTTTGGATACTTTTATCTATTGTTCTCTCATGGTTATCTCTTGAACTCTATTGATGTAAAGGTTTTGGGTCCTTTAAAACCTATTTTTACTTAATCAAAACAAATTTCTCTTATGATTGAAATCTAATAGATCATTAGCTTGATCAAAATTTCTTTCAATGCATTCATTAGAAAAATCAATGACATGAAAACAAAAGGTAGTGATGGCAACATCCCTACCTCTACTAACTTTGACAATTCCAATTAAAATAAGGGCCAATCTGCCCTATCTACTAGATACAAAATTGTATCTCTGATTCTATCTTCATGTTTGACACCCAATTCACATGTAGTGACCATATTTTGCTTTTTCTTCTTTAAGCTCCTTAGTTGAAGAAATTTTTGTTTCTTGAGAAGTACTTGGGGTTTCAAAAATCAAAATGGTATTAAAAGATGGTACTAGGAGAGGAGGAGCAATTTTGATTGGGCCAGATCATGTGCCTACCTTTCTTTTCCCAAATTGTTTCTCCAAATGTACAATCTTACTTTCCAATTAGTAGATTTTCCTCCCTCTTTCATCACAGGCTTCCAAAACCCTTTCAAAATTTTCATATAGTTCCAAGATTTTTTTTAAATCTTTGGTTTCCACAACTACACCAAAGTCATTCATTTCCTTATTTATTAAGGCCACCTTTTCACTATCTACTTCTTCAACTCTGTAGACCATGAGACTGTCTATACACTCAAAATCTAAGAATTCCTAAATTCTAACATTGTATTTTTTTTTCAATGGACCATATAACCAAGGCTTTATGGTCATCACTGTATTTTACCCCTCTGTGGGCTTGTAAAACCTTATCTTTAGTTTTAAACTGGGTGTTCTTTTCCTTTCTGACTGCATCAAAGACCATTGCATTAGCAATGTCCCATTCAAGTAATACATTAATTCCTAAATATTTTAACAATTGCCTTCCCCATAGGGTTTATCTATCCAAAATCTTCCATGAGGCTAGCCTTGACCTCATCTTCAATATCAAAGACCTACCTATCAAGTTTCTCTATCTTGATCTTCTTACACCTTTCCTCAAGATTGTTTATATTCTTTCTCCATATAAATTGAATAAATTCTCTTGACTTCAAAAATCTTTCATCATCCAAAAATTTATTGGATGCTTGATATACCATAGGGTCAATTTCTCTTCCTTTAAAATCCTCTACAATGAGAGCTAGTGATGACATGGGAGGCTTTGTAGGTGCTTCTTCCTCTAACTCTATTGTAGTTATGACAATATCCTTTTCACATCCTATCTATCTCAATTTCTCCTTCAAGGAGTCTTAATCATCAATGTGGATTGGGGTTTGTTAAGGGGAATATTCTTCAACCCAGGATGAGGAGCCTTGTTTTAACTTTTGCTTCTTTGTAGTAGGTATAGTAGGTGAACTTTCTAAAAGTTGACTCTTGTAGGGACGTGCTAGTTGTGCACTTCTTGCCACAATATACCCATCCCTTTTTTGTAGTATATATTAGCCCGTGTTTATGATTACTTTGCTAGCCAATCATTTCTCCATCTCAATACCTTGGTCTAGACAAACTTGATGCAAAATTGCCTTCATCTTATTTAGGGTTTGCATGAATCCAACAAAACTATTCATAAGCATGTTAATCTTATTTCCCCAATATTTTCTATCAGCTAGGGGATTATACACAGGCTCTAGAGCATTAATAAATTCAATATTTTTCTATATACTTTCCATTTTTCTTTCCTAACCTCCTTTCCTTGCAATGAGAACTCATTCCTAATTATATCCTCAGGAAAATAAACAAAATGTTCATAGGATTTACCTTTGATCCTATCCTTGAAAATATCATAGAAACCCTCAGGATCAATAAAATGGGGATGGGATTGGGCCATCTGGTATTTGTCTAGAAATTTTCATAATTTCCTCCAACCTTTCTTAGTAAATAAAAATTGTGGACCATAGTAAACTAAGGAAAGAATGTACTTTGGATCTTCACATTAGTTCTTTTTCTTGTAATCCTCCCACTTTTCACAAGAATTTTGTAATGCCAACATTTGATAATGGCACTTGATATGGTAATACATGGGGTTTCCCTTGGATACTATACACCCTAAATATAGTTGAGACTGAGTATGGGATGATATCCCCCCACTTGTGGTTACCTTCAATCCATTGGTATGATCTTTGGGTCTAATCAATTCCAACAATGATTAAGGTATCCTAGGATTATCTTCAATTACAAAAATTCTCAACTTAGAGGAAAAATCTCTATTAAATCTCATGACACTGGCATCAATGACTTCCCAAGTCATATGTGCACTCCACAATATAATAGGTATCTTTTCTCCATCCTTTTCTAACTCCAATTTGATCTCCTTGGAGAAAACAAGAACACCCTTGTATAAACATATGTACATCAACATGGAATACTAGTAGAAATGTTTCTCTACTTTGGCTATGTTGATACCTATCAATCCACTATGGATTTCCTCTATTAAATATGTGGCAAAGTAAAAAAGTTAGCTCATACCATATTGAAAATTTTGAGCAATGATGAAAACCATAGACCCTTGGATGTGGTCTTGCTCATCCATCTCAAAGAGTCTACAGAGAGAAAATTATAGTGATTGAGCCCTAGGATTGGAATATTTTCTTAACAATGGCTCTATGGTATTTGTTGTCATGAATGGCAACTGACCTATGTTCACAAAGTGTTCTTGTAGTGGCCCCCTCCTCAAGAACATTCTTTGAGCATCATACCTAGCTTGCAAATCCTCCAAATTGGTTTTCTAATCACCTCTTATGTAACACTAAAAAATTATCTCCAACATGAATATTGACCATCCTTGACACTAGGTCATATCTCTTAGCTATCATTTCTAGGAGGTCATCGTCAAAGAAAAAACCTAAAAAAATAATCTTGCCAATGTCAAATTCCCATACATTTCTTAGAGGAGTATCATGTTTTCTCTCAGAAAACCATTTATGAAATTGCTTTAAACCCTTAGTGCATGTTTCAATATCTCATAACCAATTCACCTTTTTGTAAAAACCCTCACTAACCAACAACCTAGGGTTTTTGGAACTATTTCTTTGCCTTTAGTAGCCTCATTAGTAGAGAAAGGTAACTATTCTATAAATTCATCATGCACACTTCTCTGTTGATAATCTACCTTAAGAAATCTCTTCATGGAGGCATCTTTCTTATATTATCACAATTAACTGTGATTTCTTAGATAACTATAGGTTTTTAGTACTTACCTAAATAAACTTGCTTTCTGCACTAAAAATCCTATCTGAAACAATTCAGGACTTTTAGAAAACACAATTTAAACTCTAAATCTTGTCACACTCTAAAATATCCATTGCTTGGTACTTAATAATGGAAAGAATCACAACCATTTTTCTAATTCGCTTCACACGAATTCATATTAATCAAAATTAATGTTCTAATAGTCACATTATAGGCTGCACTACAAAATTTGAAACCTAGCCGTTGATCTAGGAAAAAAATGGACTATTTTGTTTTAAAAGTAAAAAGTCTACATTACTTTTTGGAGAAGTTGGAAACATGTCAACACTTCACTTAACCACTTTAGCTAAAGTTTGAGCATCTTCAAAATGTAGGGAAGCAATGATCGTCAATCTTCATTTGATCAAAGATACTAAAAGATCATAACTATTGCTATATTTGTTTCAAAACTTTGGGCTTAGTGATACACATGTTAGTTCATCTCTTTCCCACTTTGGTTAAGCATCATAAAAATCTATAATGTGGGAAAGTGATGATTGTTGATCTTTTTTTGATCAATGATTACAAAAAAAAGTATTACCTTGCTTTATACTTTGCATTTTTAGCAAATCAAGACTCACCATCTGGAACCCTGTACTGATAGCAATATTTGACATCTTGTGAAAATGGTTGACCTTACCATGTCAACATGTCATCACCTTACTTTCCCACTTTTTAAAAACATTAAAAAACTTCATAAAGAGGGAATGCAATGATCATTGATCTTCACATGATTAATGATAAAAAATAAACTAACCAAGAATTAAGAATTTTGACAAAACAAATGGGGAACTCACCTTAAGAAAACCTACAATTGGAAAGGAGTTATGTGCCAGGTTAAAAGGATTTTCACCCTTTTTAACATTACGTGATTCAAGACTAATCCATATACATGCGATTCCTAGCTCCTTACATGGTTAAGGAGGTCTTTTTAACTTTTAGTTTAAACTTGCAAACCCACGTATCCTTCATAAGTCAAACATGGTACTTATTGCAAGGTACTTAATGCTCATGTCCTTAATTGCTCCCATTCCCAGAAGGAGTTGACTTCCTCTTGCCATAATGGTTTTGCAGACCAGTACTTGGTAGGCGTGCTGCAAGGTAAGAGAGGATGAATTAAATGCAATTTCTTTGCAAGAAGATCCCAAGCACTAGTTAAGGAATGGGGAAGAAAAATCTGACACATGTCAGATCCAAAGACCTATCAAATACTAGCAAAATCCCATGGAAGGTAACGCCTGTGGATTTGCCTATGATTTAAGCTTGCCAAAATTATGATGATTGGATGCAAGTTGAGGAAAGTCGATAGGCTAAGCTTATTCTATTGTCATTTATTATTTAATGTCTTATCGACTTCCAAATGAGACTTGCCTTAATGGTCAATTTCATGACTACCCAATTGAAAGATGGTGATACGTACCTATTGGTAAATTAATGAGATATTTTATTGTACTGTGCCATTCTATGCTAGTATCTTATTATTAGTATTATTTATTTAGCTAGAGATACTTGTGCATATTCTTTTATTATTATATTTGTCTGTAATAGGAAGAAAATTAAATTCTTGATCTCATATAATTTCCAGAGAACAAAATGTGCACCTACAGCCATAATATTTACACCTTATACCCCCAATATCATCTATTCAGTTCTCTTCTTCTATAGGCTAGGATTCTCATAATAAATTATTACCATGATACTTTAGAGATTACTAAATATGTTGAGATAGCCTATACCAATAAATTTATTGTTTCATTTGGACAATATATCCATACAAAAGCACATATAGAAAGCATGACATGATTCTTATAAGGACAAAAGATTATTCATATCTTGCAAATAAAGAAATTTAGTAACCCTTTACATGCAAGAATCCATTTCATTGATGCATATACTTTTATTGTTCTAGAGATTTGAATTGATGATAATATTCCATAAAACCAATTCTCTTAACATGGCTATTCCTCCATAGTAATTGAATTCTAACTTATAATCTGCATAGGAATAAACAGACTCAATATCTTTAAGAATCAAGACAACTTAATTTCCAACACAATACATGCTTCTAAAAAAATTCTTACTATACTCACAAGGTGGTGGAATTTTCGTAGTATGACAACACTTTTCATATCTTACAACTAAAATGTTTCAGCACTAAACACCAAGCAACTCTTCCATTCTCATATGATTGAGGAGATACAAATATCAAGGGATAATATTCAATCTTTTCTTCCAAGGTAACATTATACAAATTTCCCTCTTCAGCTCATTCCAAAATTTAAACAATAATAAGACAACAACATCACATGGGAGCAATACAAGGAAGTTTTCATAATCTTTTTTTTTTCTTTTTTTCTTTTTTCTATTATGCATCCTGGTTCAAGGCTCCATCGGGAAAGAACCAGTAAGAAAACCCAATGTCATTTCCAATACATCCACACTCAAAATACAATTACATAAGATTACATTTCAAATGAAAACACTTTCAAATCCTTCACAAATTCTTTCTTCCAATGCCTTCAAACTTCAAGAAATACAAGGAGAAACCAGAGCTGACCCGGGGTAACATCACAACATCAAACAATTCAAGCATACACCCATATCCAATTTTGCACAATAGATCCAAACATAGGACCTGACTAGGGGGGGAGGTGGATTTTCCCAATGGGAGATGTCAATCACCATACCTTAACATAGCTCTTTCGGGGCTAATATCTCAGGAACTTTCTTTGTTCCACAAATGCCCTTTCAAGGCCAATCCAACAAGGATTTTCTCTCCTTTCCATACTCAAGATTTCACAATATCAACAAGGTATGTGATGACCGGTAGGGGCCCATACACCCTACCCTTTTTCCCTCCTCTCACCATGAAAGGAGACTCTGCACCATTGAGGTCCAACTAAAGCCCTACCCCCACATGGCCACTTCTTCCCTATCCAAGGGTGAGTAATTCCAAATACACCCCATGAAAACCCCTCAATACAATACATCAAGATATACAAGGAAGCATCCAAGAACAACACAAAATAAAAACCCTCCAAATCAAACCAACATACAAGCAAGCAACAAATAGCAATACAACACCATATGCAAGGACAAGCATGATCAAACATGGAGAAAACCAAATACAAGGCCAAGAATCCTACCTTCAACAAAGAGTGATGGTAACAATGGAGGTTTGAGAAGAGCTTATCCTTTTCTTCCTTCAATCCCCAACTATCTTCCAAACTTTCTCTAAAAGTAGAGATTGGGTAACCACCCCAACTAGACCAAGAAGGGCCTCTAAATAAGCCTCAAATTCAACCACCAAGGGGATCAATAACTACTCCCACCCACTTACAATTCTAGAAACTCCTAACTCAACCTACACTATGGTTAAACCCTAAGTGGAGCTGAGGTGAGGTAACACAAGATACCCATGGTCAATTTTCGCACAAAGGCAAAAAAGAGACTTTTTGAGTGATCTCAAAAGTCAATAAAAAGGGCTTAAGGGTTGGAAAAGACACCTAACCCATACCCATACCCTTTGGGTAGAATAATTTCATGTTTTAAGTCTTAGGAAAAAGGTTTAGAGCCAAATAAAATCTAGGAATAAAATAGCACCTTCTAACTACTCTAACATGCAAATAAGCACTACTCCGGATTAGGGATGACTAACCTCAATTAAGAACCTAATAGAAATCTGAAACTAACTTAAACCAACTTGGTCCAAAGGGTACACAGCTAACCTTAATCAACACACTGAAGAGCACAAACAATTCACGAGTGTCAAGCAACACTGAAAGAACATAGTTACGAACATTAACATTTACTGAACACAAAGAGATACATACATACATCTCACAATACAATACTTCAATTACAAACAACAAGGTTTCCAAAATTAGCACATGGAGATCAGTTCTGTTCCTCCGTTGGTTTCCTCGACTAAAATATCTGCACACTCATTGCACACATTAGTAGTCCTGAAAAATCACATTTACATACATACGTATTAGAAATTTACATAAATTGAAACATACATAAATCAGGGTTTCTTGCATCCTACTTATATCCTTAATCATAAAGATTCCAAAATCAATGTGTTACTCCTACATTTCACTTAATTCATCACATACATATACATAAAGCATTAAATGACGGACATCAATATCTGAAAACAACATCACACAACATGAAAAAAAATGATATGTTCAAGTATCTGATAGTGTCTCGACCATCTTGAGTCGTGAGTATCAAAATGATAAAATAACAACTAGGGCTACGGAGGGTTGGGGCGAGGCCTCACATGTAAGCACTTACTAGATGTTCCTCTTAGATATCTGAGAATCTATTTTACTGTATTCCAATGCTCAATTCTTGGATGACTCATATACCTGCTAACGACTCCCACTACATGCACAATATTTGGCCTAGTATATACCATAGCATACATCAATCTTCCTATAGCTAAAGCATAAGGTACCTTAGACATCTCATCCTCCTCTGCTTATTTCTTGGGACACATCTCCTTAGTCAACTTCAAATGACTAGGTAAAGGTGTGCTAATAGCTTTAGCATTCTCCATAGAGAAACATTGCACCACCTTTATAATATAACCAGCCTGAGGTAATATCAATTTCTTGTTCTACCTGTCTCTACAAATCTTCATACCAAGGATTTGTTTTTTTGCCCCCAAATCCTTCATAGCAAATGAATGTGCTAACTATTCTTTTAACCCCTTAATGTGATCCATGTTAGACGTAGCTACAAGCATATCATCAACATTTAAACATAAAATAATATAGTTGTCATCATCCAACCTCTTAAAATAAACACAATGATATGAATAACACCTACTATATCCATGCTCATGCATAAAACTGTCAAAATTTAGATACCATTTCTGAGGTGCTTTAAGCCATGTAAATTTTTCTTCAATTTGCACACTAAGTTCTCCTTACCTTTGACCTCAAATCCCTATGGCTATGCCATATGGATCTCTTCATCCAAATCACCATGAAGGAAGGTTGTTTTAACATTAAGTTGCTCCAAATGAAAATCTTTAGTAGCCACAATACTTAAAATAGTGCAAATAGAAGTCATTTTTACAACAGGAGAAAATATCTCATAAAAATTAATGCCCTTTTTCTATGCTAATCCTTTTACCACTAACCTAGCTTTAAATATTTTCTTACCTCCAGCCTCTTCTTTCAACCTGTAAACCTATTTATTCTATAAAGCCCTTTTACCTGTAGGCAAGTGGTATAAATCTCATGTCTTGTTTTTTAGCAAATAGTCCATTTTTTCTTTCATTGAAGACTCCCACTAAATCTTTATATCCACTTGCAAAATTTCATCATAACATTTAGGTTCACTAGCATCAGTAAGTAAAATAGAATACAAAGAGGGAGAAAATCTTTTTGGAGGTCTACTTAGCATTGTTGACCATCTAACATTCACTAGTGTGTGGTATTTTTTGTTGCGGTTGTTGTAGATCATGAAGAATTGTTGTAACACTGTCTTTTATAGTATCATCCAACACTACATATTTTTAAAATATAAGAGGAGCAACTAAGAGGGGAGGGGTGAATTAGTTATCACTAAAATAAATCTCCCTAATCCCTTTAGATGTTAGTACAAAATAAATTTTGAAAATTGAATACTACTAATGCTCGGCAAACACACATAAAATGTTGTAACTTGATAAATACTAAATATGCTTGTCAAATACTTAACATGAAAATATTATATGTTATCTGTGATTACCCTTATTTTAACTTAGATTCAAACACATAAAAGAAAATAGCATGAACATAGTTGACACCAAGATTTATCGTGGAAACCCAATTTGGGAAACCCACTAATTGCAACTAGTTACTATTTTCACTCTTATGAAGTGAACCCTATTAGGAACCAACCTTGTTAAGGGTTACAAAATATATTGTTAGGTGTGACCCTATTAAAAGATTTAATCACCCTATTAGGAGTGTCCTTGTTAGAGGTATTTAGAAAATTCAATAAAACTGCCACCTTCTTAGAGGTTTTACAAATAGCTCTTAAGCCAACTTTGTTAAAAGATTTAGATCACTGCTACAATGGTTAGAGAGTAACAATGAGATGAACTAATTTTTAATGCAACTAAATTGTTGATTATATATCTCTATTCTAGCTAAATCTTTTTAGCTTCACAAGGATATTCTACTTATCCTTCTAATTTTCTTTCTTGTTGCACCATTAGATCTTCAAAATCTTCCATGCATTCACATTCTTACACACTTTCAAATTCATAACTTGACCTTATACTTGTATCATTTATATTGTTAAGTTAGCTCATTTACAACTTAGAATAACTAATATTGATCACCTCAGTCATCTAGAACTAATAGATAAATTAATTAAACTCAATATGCCAAAACAAGAAAATCCTTTATTAGTAGACCTTGCTTGGTAGATACTAACTCAGAAATGATTTTCTTGTGTTAACTAAGTGAACTCAGTTAACATTTCATATTTGTGAAGATCCTTTGGTAATCAAGTGAGCTTAATAATCACTAGTTCTGTCCAACATTTCCTTCATTAATTGAGTAAACTTAGTTAACACTCATCTTTTGTACACTTTCCTTTGACATCCGAGTTAACTTGGTAGACACTACCTTCTGAACTAGGCAAACACAAGAATTCTCAGTAGATATAGAAAACTATCTTCATTTCCCAAGTGAGCTTGACATGCACTAACTAATAATGATATGACATTTGTGTAGCATCAAAGGCAATACACAATTAATCAATTGTATCCAAAAATCTCTCTCTTTGGCATTGATGGCAACACAACATGTCATAACACAATGAAATTTTTGGAACAAGAATAAAGTAAGGAACATATCCTTAGTTTCATTCTAATTCATATCTATGAAAAATTTCTTTATCAGTATGAACTCTTTCTATCTTCAGTTTCTCCATTTATCAAAAAACTTCTACCAAGTTCATTCTCCCTCTTATAAATATTTATGATAGCATAATTCTCCCTCTTACAAAAAAATTCTCCTTCTAATTAAAATTTCTTATGAGATATGACAACAAACTTCTCCCTCTTTGACAACACATGCCAAAGACAACAACTCTGTTAATATCAATGTACCTTAAGTACTGATTCATTTACAATATGCCCTTGTCAATACTGCATCAACTAATTGATCTTCAATAGGTTCTGGTTGATGCATCACTAAACTTCATTTAGTGAGATTCAGATAGGGGAATGACCCCTAGATTACCTCTTAGATACAGAAATGAATCCTTAGGTAATGTCTTGGTGAATATGTTTGCAATTTGTTGTTTTGTGTTCACGTATTCCAATTTGACTTGCTTATCTTGCACTAATTCTCTAAAGAAGTGATATTTTATTGCAATGTGTTTTGTTTTGGTATGAATTACTAGATTCTTTGATATATTGATTTTATTGGTGTTATCATAGTATATGACTACTAGATCTTTGATCTCTATCTTCATTCCTTCGAACAATTGTTTGAACCAAACAATGTTAAAACAATTTACTACTACTGTCACATATTCTGCCTCTACTATGGATTGAGAGATGTAATTTTGTTTCTTTCCTGTCCAAGGCACTAGCCTTTTACCAAGAAAGAATGCTCCACCACTAGAACTCTTCCTATCATCAATACTTCCTATCCAAATTGACTCCAAGTTTGTACTACAAGCCATAGTCTTCAGTACCTTTCAGATATCTCATGATTCTTTTGATTTCCATCATGTGATTTTCTTTGGGATTTTCTAAGAATCTTGCCACCATACCAACTACTAATGCAATGTCAGGCCTTGTATGCACTACATACTAGAATTTTCCAATCATTGATCTATATTAGGTCTAATCTACCTCTTTTGAATCATAATTTTTGGAAAGCTTATGTCCAATAGAGATAGAGGTTCCAATTGGTCTTGAATCTTCCATTATAAATTTCTTTAGTATCTCCTTGATATAATTGGATTAAGTAATGTATATACCATTTTTGTTCTATTGAATCTGCAATCCAACAAAGAATTTTATCTCTCCAAACATAGACATATCAAATTGTTTACTCATTTCTTTTGAAAAACCTTGCATAAGTCATCATTTCCTATGAATAAGGTATCATCAACAATTTTTTCTACCAACACAATCTTCTTGTCTTGTCCTTTGTTGATATATAGATTACTATTATTATTTTTTCTTTGAAAGCCAATCTGTATCAAGTAATTATGAAGTATTTCATACCATTTCTCTTTTGTTAGGATCTACAAAACCTTCTGGTTGTTTAATGTAGACTTCCTCATCAAGAATTCCATTCAAGAATGCGGATTTAACATCCATTTGATACACTTTAAATCCTTTACATAATAACCTTTCTTTGTTTCTAGAAACTTTTCCATCTTCATTCATCTTGTTTCTAAACATCCATTTTGTGTCAATTATATTTTTATCCCTGGGTCTAAGGTTTAGGTTTTGTTCTTCTCTATTTGTTCTATTTCTTCATTCATTTCTTCAACCCAACTTTCATTTTCTAGAGCATCTCTAACATTTCTAGGTTCAAATTCAGCAAGTAAACATGTACCTTTCAATTTTGTTCTTGTCATTGTTCCATTAGATTTTTCTCCAATGATTTGATCAGGTGCATGATGCCTTCTTACATATCTTGCTAACATAGGTTTTTTGGATTTGGAAAGAGTTCCACTATTTTCATCATAAACTTCAGTATCAAGCTCAGGTTCCACTGTCTAGGACTCGAGTTCATCAGACTTGGTTTGAACTAGCTCAATAGCTTCTGACTGTGACTTGGGTCCTTTAGATTGTGACTTAGTTTGCACTATCTGCAACTTGGTAACTATTGGAGATTCTGGGGACTTGAGGGGTGAAGATTCCTTTCTCTCAGATAGATTTGGTAGGCTATTAGATTCATAGTAAACAAATCTTTTGTAATCCTCTGGCTCTTTGTTACTTTCTTCTTCACTCTTTTTTGCAAACTTATCAATTCTCACATGTGCACTTTCTATGATTTTATGAGTAGAAAACATTAAAACATTTGTATGCTTTACTTCTGCAAGAGTATCTTAAAAATATGCCTTCATCACCCTTGACACCAACTTTTCCTTTTCTAGATTCTTTCAAGATATAACATTTGCTACCAAATACTTTCAAGTAACTTATATTAGGTTTGTAGCTATACTATAGTTGATAAGGAGTTTGATTTGAATCTTTCTTCAATTGTACTCTATTCAAGGTAAGAATTGCACTGCTAATAGCTTCCTTTTAATATTTTATTGCAACATTATTTTCAATCATCAGTGATCTTGCACAGTCCATGATGGATCTATTTCTTCTTTTAGCTATACAATTCTGCCATAGAGTACCAGGGGATGATACTTGTCTTTTTATCCCTCTTTTGATGTAGAAATTATTGAATTAATCTTAAACATTTTAATCTATTTCTAGTTTCTTTTTCTACTCTTGTTAGATACCACTTGAATTTTTGAAAAGCTTTAGATTTTTCTTTCAGATACAGTATAGTCATCATTCTAGAATAATCATCAACACAAAGAATAAAAAAAATGTCTCCACTGTAACACTCTATTTCAATAGGTCCACATAATTCTATATGCATAAGTTCTAAGATTTCCTTTGACTGATAGTTCTTGCTTTTAAAACTAGTCCTTCTCATCTTACTAATTTGACAATTTTTTCATAGGCCCATATCAGACTTCTTCAAACTAGGAATACCTCTTACTCTTTTATGTTTTCTTATCTTAACTAGATTATCAAAGTTTACACGACATAATATTTTTTTCCATAACCAACTATCTTCTATTTGATCAATAAAACATAAAATTTCACTAAGATCAAGAGAAATTATATTACCTTTTGTTTGCTTACCAGATCCAACAAGATTTCCTTTGCCATCTAGTAGTTTGGCTTGTCCATCCATGAATTCTACCTTGAATCCAATGTTGTTCAACTATGGCACACTTAGTAGATTATGCTTTAGTCCTTCAACCCAATAAGCATTGTCACATACAAGTTCCTTTGTCAACAAAATATATCCTTTTCTTTTTATGTTACAAGGTTCATTTTTTCCATATCTCACATTACCTCCATCATAATATTTCATATGCTCAATTTTGTTTTGTTTCTAGTCATATGATGTGAATAGCCACTACCAATAATCCATATATCATTTTTGCTAACATGAGAGATAAGTGCCATTTTATCTCCTTCATCACCAGATTCATCATTTACTACAATATATACCATTTCTTCTTCACTATTATCAAAATTCCATAAAATAAGATTTCTTACCTTTTTCCTTGTAGTTCTTGTAGTTCTTGGAATCCTTCTTGCCTTTGTGCTTATTTCTTTTCTTTTCATCTTGGTTTTCTCTATTTGACACCTTGCAACAATGTAACCAACTTCTTTACAAGAAAAGAAGATCAAAGGAACTTTACCTTTGTACTTTCCTCTACCTTTAGAATACTTTCTTGCAAGTAGGGCTTCAATAACTTCAAGATCACTATCTGAACTCTCTTTTGTTTCTTATTATTCACTTCTTGATTGACTAGGATTTGATTTCTTACTCTTTTTCTTGAGTGAGAGTTTAGCTTCAAATGTAGACTCAATACTTTTTGAGTTAGGAACATAGTTATCAAAGTTATCTAACTCAAAAACTGTCAATCTTCCAACTTGAGTATCCAAAGATATTTTATTATGTAGATCACATATCATCTCTTGAATAGTAGATACTCTAATTGCATAAATAGGAAGAAGAGTTCTAAGTACTTTGATTACAACTATTTTTTCTTGAATATCTCCTTCAAATGTTTTGATTGTGCTCACACTTAATTTGATTCTTTCCACATTTTTGCAATGTTCTCATCTTCTCTCATTTTCATCTAATCAAAATGACCTTTAAGACTTTTAGCCTTAGCTCTTCTTACATTTTCATCTCCTCCATAAATATCTTTTAGTTAAGTCAACATTTCATGAACAGTTTTACAATCTTTTACTTCATCAAATTCAACATAACTAAGAGCAGATGCAATATCAATCATCATGATATGATTTTTCTTTTCAACAATATCTTCAACTGATAATGTTCCAATGGGAGTCTTGTATTCAATATCAAGATATTTACAACCTAAATCATTGATGGTGGCCAAATGTAACCTCATAAGTCCTTGCCATGCTAGAAAATTTTCTTTGTTCAACTTGGGAATCTCTCTTCTATAAGACATCCTGATCTTGAGCTTAGGTCCTTGAAATCTTCTCTGCAAGCACTAAAAGATTTGATACCAATTGTTGAAAATATAAGAGGAGTAACTGACAGGGGAGGGGTGAATCAGTTACCACTAAAAATAAATCTACCTAGTCCCTTTAGATGTCAGTACAAAATAAACTCTGAAAACTAAATATTGTTGACGCTCAACAAACACACATAAAATGTTGTAACTTGATAAATACTGAATATGCTTGGTAAGTACTTAACATGAAAATCTTAGATGTTATCTATGATTACCATTATTTTAACTTATATACAAACACAAAAAAGAAAATAGCATGAACACAATTGACACCAAGATTTAATGTGGAAACCCAATTTGGAAAAACCACCAATTGTAGCTAGTTATTATTTTCACTCTTTTGAAGTGAGCCCTGTTAGAAGCCAACCCTATCAAAGGTTACAAAACACACTGTTAGGTGTGACCTTGTTAAAGGATTTAATCACCCTATTAAGAGTGGCCTTGTTAGAGGTCTTTAGACAATTCAATAGAACTACCACCTTATTAGAGGTTTTACAAATAGCTATTAGGCCAACTTTGTTAAGAGATTTAGATTACTGCTACAATGGTTAGAGAGTAATAATGAGATGACCTAATTTTTGATGCAACTAAATTGTTGATTATAGATCCCTATTTTGTCTTGTACTTGATCCTTCCTAATTGAATATATCTTTTTATCTTCACAAGGATATTCTTCTTATCCTTCTGATTCACTTTCTTGTTGCACCATTAGATCTTCAAAATCTTCTATGCATTCACATTCTTATACACTTTCAAATTTACAACTTGACCTTATACTTATATCATTCATATTGTTAGGTCAGCTCATATACAACATAGAATAACTAATATTCATCACCTCAGTCAGCTAGAACCAATAGATAAATTAAGCTCAATATACCAAAACAAGATAATCCTTTGTTAGCTAACCCTATTTGGTAGATACTAACTCAGAAATGATTTTCATGTGTTAACCAAGTGAACTTGGTTAACATTGCATATTCATGAAGATCTTTTGGTAACTAAGTGAGCTTAGTATTGACTGGTTCCATCCAACATTTCCTTCATTAACCAAGTGAGCTTAGTTAACACTCATCTTTTGTAAACTTTTTTTTGACATCCAAGTTAACTCAGTAGACATTGCCTTCTAAACTACACAAACATAGGAATGCTCGGTAGACATAGAAAACTATCTTTACTACCCAAGTGAGCTCAACATGCACTGAATGATAATGATATGAAATTTGTGTAGCATTAAAGACTACACAATTAATCAATTGTATCCAACAATTGAGAAATTGTTGGAACATCATCTTTTGTAGTATCATCCAACACTACAAAATAAACTTCTTTATTCTCATGTTGTTGCAGAAGATCTTTGTACAATACTTTCTCATTCAATATGACATCCCTACACCTTACAATTTTATTATTTTTAAAATCCCAAATTCTACAACCAAATTCATCAATGGCATATCCAAAAAATACACATTTATTTGACTTAGCTTCTAGCTTGGTTTTATTTTAAAAATCTATATGAGAAAATGCTTCACAACTGAAGGTTTTGAGAAAAGAATAACTCACTTTCTTACCAGTCCATGCTTCCTCTAGAATACCATAGCCCAAAGGAGTAGAGGGACCTCTATTAATCATATATATAGTAGTATTAATAGCCTTTGTCCACATGTTTAAGGGCAACCCAAAATATAACCTCATGCTCCTTGCACGCTCCATTATAGTCATGTTCATGCATTTAGCTACTTCATTTTCCTGTGGAGTCCTTGGAACATTTTCTTGTCTATGAATACTAACAGTGGAGAAATAATCTTCAAATTCATAACTACAATAGTCACCAACATTATTAGATCTGAGGCATTTTGATTTCTTACTAGTCTCATTTTCAACCAAGGATTTCTATTTCTTAAAAGTTTGAAATACATTAGATTTATGTCTAAGGAAATAAACTCATACATTTCTAGTTGCATCATCGATAAATGTAACATAATAATGAGAGCCACCAAGGGAAGATACCTGAGATAGTCCCCATACATTTGTATGCACAAACTCTAATCTCTACTATTCTTTTCCTTCCCAGTCTTCACAAAACTCAATCTCTTCTGTGTTCCATACACATAAATTTTAGAGAAATCCATACTAACACATTTCAAACTTGCTAAAACCTTCTTTGAATGAAGTACTTTCATACCTTTCTCACTCATGTGCCCAAGTCTGTGGTGCCATATTACTATATCAGAACCTATAGTAGTCATTTGTTCTCCCTGCTCATTTGTAACAACTATTTTTGATCATTTATTTTTCTCTAAAACAATCAAAGTAGAAGGAACAATATGACCTATACAAAGATATAAGGTGCCTACTATCACACCTTTTGCTACTACAAGGGAACCTTTTGAAACCTTTCAATTTTTATCATTAAAAGTAACTACACAACCCTCATCACCGAGTTGTCTTGCTGAAATTAAATTCCCACTTAGCCTTGGAACATGTCTTACCTCATTTCGTAGCCAATGATTCCCATTCTACAACTTAATCTTAACTTTTCCTTTTCTAAAAATTTGATAGGGTTCATTATCCCTGAAATAAACAAGCCTAAAATCCTCTTGAACATAATCAATAAAATAAACTCTATGAGGTGTAGCATGAAATGAAGCACCAAAATCTAAAACCCATGAATCATCAATACTTTCTAAAGAAAGAAGCAAAGCATCCTCTTCAGATTTGTTACCTACCACATTTTCATCATTGTTCCCTTCTTATTTATCTCCTTCATTGTTCTTTCAAGTCCAGCAATTTTTCTTCTTATGCCTTGGTTTATCACAGTACCAGTAATCTCTTGGTCCTTAGGATTGAAACCTCTTCCTCTTTGACTTTCCTCTTAATTTCTCACAATTTCTAGAATTATTTTCTCTCTTAGTCATTTTGCCTCTTCTTTGTGCATTCAAAGCACTTCATGATGTGGATCCACCTAAGGCTTTCCTATGATTTTACTCACTAAAAATAACACCGATCACATTATCATATTTTAGGGTATCAGATCCAAAAATAGAATTACTCACAACCATTACCAAGCCATTCTAGCTTTCAGAAAAAGAACACAAAATCAAAAGAGCCCTAATTTATTCATCAAAATTAATACCCATAGAAGATAACTAACTAGCAATAGTATTAAACTCATTTAAATGATCTACAATAGATCCAACTTCTATCATCTTCATATTAAATAAACACTTCATGAGAAATACTTTATTTGAAGTGGAGGGCTTTTCATATAGCCTCACTAGGGTTTCTATCAACTCTTCCATTGTCTTCACTTTTATAATGTTAAATGTCACTAATGGTGCCAAACATAATCTAATGCTTCCAAGTGCCTTTCTATCTAAAAACTCCTAGTCCTCATTTGTCACAGCTCCCTTATTCCTAGTTTTCCTTCCAAAAACTTCCATAAATCCTTCTGATGGAGATAGTCCTCCATTTGCACTTTCCATAACTAAAAGTTATGCACATTAAAATTTTCAACCCTTAGCTTACCCTCATCTACCATTACTCCCACTCAACTATGAGACCTTCCTATAGAGGATTGCTAAAAAAAAATGATGATGGTCTAGATATAAAAAATGATATGACCATCTAGCTCTGATGCCACTTGTTAGGATTAACCTTAGACAAAATAAATAGTTACATGCAAATATAACCAATACTAGAAAATAGTAGATCACATAAAAGAGAACACAAGACACCAAGATTTAACGTGGTTGAATCAATCCTTGGGTGACATCCACCAACAACAAGTCTAATATTATTATTATCTAGGGATTACATTCCACAATCCCTTACAACTCAATACCATTGCCAGAAGCTACAAAGCCTTGGTAGACACAATGCTTGTTTTTGCTTAGTGTGAGTACTTGTGGGATTGGGACTATGAGGAAAATGCTAGGCAAGAATGCTTAAGGTACTCTTGTGACCACGAGCTCCATTACTTGCCACAAAGCAAGGTGTCCTATAATTGGATGCAAGAGGAGTTCAACAAATAGAAGGCCTTTCTAAACACCTTAGATTAGAAGTTGCCATATTTTGGAGCTCAACATCTTGGTGCAAGGACCGATCCGAGTGGATTACTCAGATCACCCCAAGATTTTACACTCACCATTTGCATCCTTTTGGTTATACTAATGATGCTTCAATGAAAAAAATCCAATATCTCTCATGAGTAACCACTTGGTGTGAGGTGAAGGGGCAACATGCATGGGCCAATTTGTTGAGTAATGAACCATGACCTTAGGTAGTATTTCTTGGCATGTGTTTTTGAATGTGCTAGACCTATGTAATGTTCTTGAACAATAAACAATATTGTTAGCAGTCATTGTAATTTTATTTTATATCACAATTGTGTGTTGGAAAGGTTGCTTTGTCCCTTGTCCAACTATGTGAGACATGTTAAATCCCCTAAATTTTTCTAAACCATTCTATTCTCTACTATAAATTGAGGTCTTATACTCTCTATGCTACATTCTAGGCTGAAACATTCAAAAGATCAACCTAAAACATAGGATTTTCAAGCTCTAAGTGATATTTTGTACCTGTCAAAGTATCATCTTCCTATTATAAACTCCATAACTTGGTAGTTCTAAATTATATCACCCTATTTGAGAGAAAATTATCGCTCAACTATTGTGAAGTATATTATATGATACTTTTTTCTAACCTTGTACTATCTAGTTGTCTGAGAATTATTGCTCACTCTTTACTGCTTCCAAAATATTTTCAAATTTTCTTCACAACTAATTTAGGGGTTTCATCCCTTTGTCCTACTCAAGTATGGTCTAAAATCTCCATGTTAGGTACTATTCTAAGTTGAGAAGATGGATCTAGTTTGTTAGATGTAAGCTAAAAATGTCACTAATGTTCACTTGTCAAAATCTAGTTACCTCTCTATGCTATCTACTTTCTATCAAGTTTATTTCTCACTTTCTTGGATCAAGTTGGTGCTATAAACTCTTGAGTTCTCTTGACAATCCACTTACTTATTTCTATCTTTGACAAGTGATCATTGTTGACCTTATGAGCTTCAAATCTAAAACTCTTTACCTCATCTTATTAGATGAAAGCATACCCTTACATGTTGGTCATGACTAGGTTCCAAGTTGGTAAATGTAGTCATCCTTCTTTCACCTTTGAACAATTTAAAATTCCAACTAGGCATCCTTGTGGAAAACCTTGTGTGGATGGACCCATCTCTAATAAAAAACAAGAAGCTAATACTTGGAATAACCTACTCTATAGCTTTGAGAACCTGTTTGATACACCCTTTGATATACGTAGGGCTGAAGATAGTGTGTCACTCACCATGTATCCTAAGGAGAGGAAACACCACCTAGAAGAACAAGAATGTCTAGAAAAGGAAAGACTCTAAGAGGGAATATGAATGACCACTAGAGAAATATCCTATCATCAAGTTGAGGTTGATGCTTATGCATGTAATGCTGAAAATAGAAATAGCTAATATAGAAATCCTTTTGAGAATATTCCTCTTAGTGACAACGATGGAAACAACACACCTCCTAGAACTCCTAGAGTAAATGTAGAAGTATGTCCTTAACCACCTAGAGACTCATAGTCATATCACAATAGTGAGACCAATCATCAAGTTAATAGTGAAGATCTCATGATATTTCAACAAGATGAGGTTACCCAAAGGCTAATGATAAAAGCCCTAGAAAATAATGGGGACCAATATTTTCAACATATTACAACTAAGGGATGGAAACTCCCTCATGATTTTGATCTACAAAGAATCATCAAAAAATGAGAACCTACTGAAGCTGATATCTTCAGAGAGGAAATGCAAGAGCTCAAGAACCGACTTGCCCAATTACAAGTTTCCAAGGAACAACCCAAGATCTCTTTTTTTTTAATCAATATGTGTTCTTCCTTTTGATAGGAGTCTTTACATGATCCCATTTCCTAGGGATATAGAGGTTCCCAAATATGATAAATATTATGGAAATGGTGATCACCACAATCATGTAAGGAAATCCTATGATCTTAGTATGGACTTTATGCATGAAAAAACTTACCTCATGAGATTAATTCCTAGGAACTTGTGAGGCCAAGCTATGGAATGGTTCATGAAACTATCACCTCCTCTCAAGTCATTTGACAAACTTGTGAAATGGTTCATCCATCAATATTCTTATAGTATTTAACATCCAATCACTATGCTAGACTTGTCCAACATTAAAAAAAAAACAAGGTGAACCTTTTGTACACTTTAGGTACCCTCAACAAATTCCTAAGACTGAGAAGATTGAATTTTTTTTCAATACACTCATACCTAAACTCAATTATGACCTTAGGAAATAATTTTTCACATTCTTCAATAACATGGTCAAAAGTGGATACCACATTGAGGATGTTTCTATTAGAAAAGGTGACATTGTGTTGAACAAAGGTAAAAATGGCAATGAGAATGGAAAAGACAAGAATAAGCCTTGGAATAAAAATAAGTATGTTGTCAATGATGGAGTAGTGGATGCTCCTAAGACCAAGGAATCAATCTTCAATCTTTCCAATGATATTTATGGTGTAAAACAACAAGAGACTTCAAAGTGTCAAACATTTGATAAAGCCAAAAATCCTCTAAGCCAAAGTGTGTTTACACACCTATGGTAGAATCTTATGAAGTGGTCTTAAAGACCTTTCTCACAAATAATCTCATCAAATTTCTAGAAAAGTCCTAACTCTATAACCCACCCATCAAACTCGATTGGTGGCAAGATAATCATTTCTATAATTATCATAGGAGCAAGGTGTTAGAAATAATACTCCACCAAGATAACTAAGTGCGGAGGGTGGGGGGGGAGGTGAATTAGTTATCCAATAATTAAAGAATTTATTAACCTTAAACAATTTTATCCATACCAAATTAAACAAAAAACCATAACAAGATGCAAAAATATAATTACACTAGATATGTTAACTAGGGAAACCCTTGATTAGAGGGAAAACCCCACTAGGAATGATGTTCACAAGATAATGTACTAATATAATTATTAATTTTTAGAGGATGGACCCTATTAGGAGTCTATTAAAACATTTACTACATCAAGTCCCTATTAGGAGAATTTGAATCTTTGTTAGGAATTGTAGTACAATGTATGCAAGAAGAGCCCACATCCCAAACATGCAATTTCAATTACAAGAAAAGCTCACTGCCCAAATAAGTAATTTATTGTTAAGATCCTCTTTCTTCTATTCTATCAACCAAACCAATAATTATTAGACCTTGTAGACTAGGTTATGAACCTCAGATCCAAGTATCCAACTTTGGATCACTCAATAAAACCTCAGCAATGAAGTTTCCTTCATTTTTACTCTACTTTTCTCAACTTCACATTCTGATCATTGTGCTACTTACAAATCACTTCTCTTTGATACTCATGATAAAGGAAAATTTCTTTCCTTTATACTAAATCTATAAAATGATTCCCTAAGTTGGCTATTACACCTTCTCAATTAACTATTATAGGATCACATTAAGAACATGTTACACTCAATGATAACATTAATCTTTAGCCTTGCAACTTAAATAACTTTCCATACACGTAATATTATGATGAGCAAGCTTAGCTACATCATCATCAACATGTCTCCTTTACATCCTTAACCTCAATTCTTAGAATAACAATTTTGCTAAGAGCTATAACAAGTTTATGAGAACATGCCTCTGTAAACTCTATCTCAGAACAAGCATCACCAAAACTTACATAACTTCTTCAGACTTAACATTTCTTCACTAAAGGTTATCTACATATACTAGAAACTCAAAAATATCTCCCATAACCTTGGATAGTGAGAATACTCAACTAGCCATCTATACCAACTTGATCTTTTCGTTGTTCTTCTATCAAATACCACAGAAGACTGCTGTGGTGACATCAATGAAAAACTTAGTGATGAATGTAACATATTATCATCTACAATACTCCCCCATAGGAATATCATCAATATTCATGATTGCAACAATCTCCCTCCTTGGCATTGATGACAATGTAGATGAAAAACATCTAGTTCCAAGAATACTAACAATAAAAGACTGTTAATCTTTCTTTTTATATCCTCTTCATCAATCATTCTCCCCCATTGATATACCTCAACGTCCTTTCTATTTTTGCATGTTGTACTTCTCTCAAACATATTGTACTTGTTCTTACCTTTTTTTTCATGCTAAAATTCTCCCCCATCTAAATCAATGTCAAAGATTTCAACAACCAAAAACCTCTACAACTACTAATTATTACTATCTCAAGTGTCTAAAGATACTATTAAAAAAAAAATCCAACAAGAAACCTAGATAACTCTATCCATCATAGATACTCCCCCATACATGAAGCATGAACATTCAATCCAAACAAACAATAGTGCTCCATTACACTAGAATGATGCACTCTTGCATCTTCTAATTTGATATAAGAAGGGGCATAACCCCTAGCATACCTCACAAATACTCAAAAGTCTCTTTAGGAAGAGACTTAGTGAAAATATTCATAATCTACTCTTTAGTGCTCACATACTCCAATCTAGTTTCCTTTTCTACAAATTTCTCTCTCAACATGTGATACTTGATAGAAATTTTCTTGGTATTAGAATGAAATACATGATTCTTAGACATATTTACCATTCTTGTATTATCACAATGTATGATAATAGGCTCCCTAAATTCTATCCTTGTGTCTTTCAACATCTATTTTATCTAAATGACTTGATTATAATTGTTTTCTACTACAACATATTCTGCTTCTATTGTACTTTGTGAGGTTCAAACCTACTTCTTTCTTATCTAACAAACTAATCTTCCCCCAAGAAAGGAGGCTCCACCATTGGTGCTCTTTTGTCATCCATACTACCTACCCAATCGGTATTAGTATAAGCATATAGAGTGAAATCATTAGATCTATCATACCACTATTTAAAATCAAGTGTTCCTTTTAAGTATCTAAATATCCTTTTGACTACTACATAATGTGCTTCTGTAGGATCAACTTGGAATCTTGCAACAATTCCAACTGAATTTTCTATATCTAGCCTTGTGTGAGTTAGATATTGCAAATCTTTGATCATAGATCTGTACTTTTTTTGCTCAATAGTAGGTGTCTCATCCTTTGTAGATAACTTGTGTCTAGTTCCAATAGGTTTACATGTTCCCAAACCAAAATTTTTTAGTAAATCCTTCATGTACTTAGTCTGAGAAATAAATATTCCTTCTTTATCCTGCACAATCTGTAATCCTAGAAAATATTTCATTTCTCCTATCATACTCATTTCAAATTCCTTCTTCATTTCTTTTGCAAACTTGTCACTTTCATCATCATTTCCTCCAAATATGATATCATCAAAAAATATTGCCAAAATCATAAGTCCGCCATCAATTTATTTCTAGTATCTAAATTACTATCTACCATACCTTTTCTATATCCAAGCTTTGTCAAATGCTTGTCCAACCTTGCATACCAGGTTCTGGGTGCTTGCTTCAAGCCATACAATGCTTTATTTAGTCTACATACTATGTCCTTGTCATCTATCAGAGAAAAAAATTTAGGCTACTCTATGTACACTGTTTAAAATTCTCTATTCAAAAATGTTGACTTGACATCCATCTAATACACTTTGAATTTATTATATGTTGCATATGCTAAGAATAATCTTACTACTATTCTTTCCATAGGAGAATAGGTCTCATTAGAGTCTATTCCTTCTTGCTGTGAGTAAACTTTACATACCAATCTTGCTTTGTTCATTACAAATTCTTCTTGTTCATTCATCTTGTTCCTAGATACCCATTTAGTTCCTATGACATTCTTTTCTACTAGTCTGGGGACCAATTCCCATGTCACATTCTTTACTATCTAATCTAGTTCCTCTTTCATAGCTTGCTTCTAGTAGTAATCTTTAAATGCTTCATTTGCATTCTTAGGTTCAACTTATGATATCAAATATAGTTCTTCATTGTTTCTACTTCTTTTTATCACACCTTTATCTATAGTTCAAACGATCTACTCGGGTGGATGATTCATTGTCATATTCTTACCAAAGTAGGAGTTGTTATCGCAACTCTTGGATTTGCTAAAGGTTTTGAGCTTTGTTCCTACCTCAACTCTCCTTCATTCTATAAATCATTGTTATTCTCAAGGAATACTTCATCATTCCTTGGTTTAGCAATAACATCATCATCTAAATTGTAATCAACTACTCTTCATGTATCCTAAATTTCTCATCAACTCTCACATTTTCACTTTCCATAATAGTCTTAGTTCTCAAATTAGAACATCTATAAGCCTTTCTTTTCAATGAATAACCAAGAAACATACCTTCATCACTTGTAGCATCAAACCTACCAATACCATCATCTATTTTGATATAACACTCAGCACCAAAAATTCTAAAATATTTAATTGTAGGTGAGTGAACAAACCATAGTTCATAGGGGTCTTGTTTGTATCTTTCTTGACCTATACTTTTTTTAGAGTGTAGACTGTTGTATTCAAAAATTCTCTCCAAAACATCTTGGATACATCATTCTCAACTAACATAGCTCTTGCTACTTCTATTATTGATCTATTTCTTCTTTCTACAATGCCATCAGGAGTCTTCAGGTCAACTCTTTCTTCTGCTCTAGGATCAAATCTTTTCTCTTCAATCTAATTCCTATTTTGCAAACCATTTCCAATGAAAAATTCCAAATTTTCATGGTTAGCCTTTGGATCAAAAATAGTTACGAAAGCTATCTCTTCTAATACTTCCTATTTCTTAACTAATTCAAGTTCATTATCTTTATCATCACAATCATTCAAGAATCTTTCCATACATGATTTAAATTCTTCATCTTCATCAAAAAGTGAACTCTTGCTAGTTTTCCTTACTCTCTTAGGGCATGTAGATGAAAAATGACCAAACTTATTACATGTCCAATAAGAAAAAAAATTCTATACCTTTTTGTTCTTTTTTCATAAGTAGATCAATACCTTCCTTGATCTTCATGTTTTCTTTGGATCTAGATCTATCTTTACTTGTGCTTTTGTTCTTTTGTATACATAGAAGGATTATGGATCTAAAGACTCCATATTCTATTCTTTACACAAATTTGATGACTCACAAAGAATTTCCACCATCCAGGTGTCAAAATTTCCTCTATTAGATGTAGGACTATCTTTCATAAACATGCTTGCCATGGATCTCCCAAAGTTGTTAAAATTTATCTTCACGGACTTGATGCTCTGATACCAATTGTTAAAAGCAATAGTCCACCAAGTTAACTAAGAGGGGAGGGGATGAATCAGTTATCCAATAATTAAAGCATTTATTAACCTTAAAAAATCTTATCCTTTAAACCAAACTAAACAACAACCATAACAAGATGTACATAGACAATTGTACCAAATATGTTAACTAGGAAAACCCTTGATTAGAGGGAAACCCTCAGTTGGAATGATGCCCAAAAGATGATGTAATAATATAAATATTCATTGTTAGAGGATGGACCCTGTTAGGAGTCTATTACAACATTTATTACATAGAGTACCTATTCAGAGACTTTGAATCCTTGTTAGAAGATTCCAACCTTGTTAGGAGTTGTAGTACAATGTATGCAAGAAGAGCTCACTGCCTAAACATGCAATTTCAATTACAAGAAGAGATTGTTGCCCAAATAAGTAATTTATGGTTAAGTTCCACTTTCCTCTATTATCAAACTAATCACTATTAGACCTTTTATATGAGGTCACGAACCTCAGATCCAAGTATCTAACTTTAGATCACTCAATAAAACCTAAGCAATGAAGTTTCCATCACTTCTATTATACTTTGCTCAACTTCACATTTTTCTCTTTATGTTGCTTACAAATCACTTCTTTTTGATACTCATGATAAAGGAAAATGTCCTTCCTTTATACCAAATCCATAAAACAATTCCCTAAGTCACCTATTACACCTTTTCTATTAACTATTATAGGACCACATTAAGAACACATTACACTTACTGATAACATTAATATTTCACCTTGCAACTTAAATACCTTTTTGTACATGAAATATTATGATGAGTGATCTTAGCTATGTCATCATCAACATGTCTTCTTCAAATCCTCAACCTTGATTCTTAGAATAATAATTCTACTAAGAGATATAAATTTTTTACCAGAATATGCCTCTGTAAACTCTATCTTAGAACAAACATCACCAAAACTTACATAGCTTATTCCAAACTTAACATTTCTTCAACCAACATTAACTACATATACTAGATACTTTGAAGTATCTCCCATAACCTCAGATAGTGAGAATACTCAACTAGTCATGTGTACCAACTTGACCTTTCTATTTTTCTTATAGTTAGATACCATAGAAGACTTCTATGTTGACATCAATGAAAAACTCAGTCATGAATGTAATATATCATCATCTACAATATTTTCCCATGGGAGTATCATTAGTATTCATTCTTCCAACAAAAGTGACATAACACCAATAATTTATTTAATCTTAAAGATGCTATCCATGACCTCATTGATGGAGGTAAAGTCATAACAAATGGCTTAGTAAAAAATTATGATCACAAAGCCTTCAAACAATGTTTAGCTGAATATGAAAATGGGGAAGAAGAGAAAGGTATAAGAGATTGGATCTAAAGGGAGGAGGAACATGTTGAGGATATTATGGTCATTACTCCTATTTCTCCTAAAAGTAATGGAAAAGGTTCCAAATTTTTGAAAACATGGGCTATCATGGCCAAGGGTCCTTAATTGGTGATAAGAAAACTCTCTTAGAACCCTTAAGTCATACTAAGGGATGCAAAAATAGAGATACTACTAGACTTGGCTTTGGGTTAGAGTCCAACTTACCAAGATTCAACAAAATGGCTCCCATTTTTAGTGACTTAGAGGATGATGAGCCATAAATTGCTACTAATGTTCTACAAGAAGAGGATTTTATGCCTCCTACTTCTCTCCTTTGGGGAGAAGAACCAATGGTCACCCAAAATGATTCTAAGGCTTCAACATCTATACAATAAGAACTTAATGAATCTAATCATGAAGATCCTAATAGAGGAAGGATAAGAGAAAGAATTTCTTTCTTAATAGCCTAGAACCAAAGCACAAATTCTGGTGAATATGAATGAGAATCCCTTTTAGATTCATCTTGTAAGTTGAGAGTGGATTTCATCCATGCCTATGCTACCCAACCAAACATAGTCAAAGAGTCTAGTCTAGGGTTTAATGAGTTTGGTTTACAATCTACTCTAGTGGATCATGTTGGTCCCTCTAGGTCTATTCCTGATTTGGATTCTTTTGGGGCTTTCACTATACACTCGACCTCTCATCTCACAAGAGATGACTCCTTCCACATCAAAAACCTTGAAGTCTCCACTTCCCTCTCATTAATCCACCCTGATCTCATAGATTGGTCTAATCAACACCAAAAACTAGAACTACCATCTTTTCAGAGTGATATAAAATCACTTTCTACCTTAATTCCATTGAAGATGTGATATCTTCCACCAGTGAAAACATGATTAACATGACAAAAATAGATATCAAGTAACTTAGTCATAAAATTAAAAGAAAAATAAAAATAAGCATTTAGATTGTGAAAACCACTTTATGACTATGTTTCAACCCAAAAAAAAGTAAAAATAAAAATGTATCTAAGGGTGAAAACCTCTTTGAGGCACCTAAAGATGAGGTACTTGGTAGTTTTCCTAGCTATTTTTAGGATAGATCTTTGATTCTCATTAAGCCTACACAACCTATTATTCTTCATACAGAAGAGTCCCCCAAGATCACTCATGTGGATCAATCATTATCAGATGGAGAAACGAAGGAACTTACTAAATTATTCCACGAAAAAGATCAATATTGCATGGACATATTTAGATATGCTTGGTTTGGGCATAGATCTTATCATGCATCATCTATCTATTTCTCCTAATGTCAAGCCTGTTAAGAAAAAAGTTTAGAAAAATGTATCCACGTGTTTCTCTCTTGGTTAAAGAAGAACTAGAAAAGCTCTTAAGTGAAAACTTCATCTGAGCCATTGACTATGTAGAGTGGATCTCTAACATTATAGCTATATCCAAACATGACAAGTCCATTTATGAGTGCATTGATTTCAAAGACTTGAACAAAGCATGGCCTAAGGATGATTTTACACTTCCCAACATAGATATGATAGTGGATATGACAATAGGTTGTGAAATGTATTCTTTAATGGATGAATTCTTTAGATATAATCAAATCAAAATTACCCCTAGGGATCAAGAGAAAATAACCTTTACATGTGCATGGGGTACTTTTTGTTGGAAAATCATGCCCTTTATGTTAAACATCACAAGAGATTGATATTGGACCACATGGAACAATTTCAACTTAGGTTAAATCCCAAAAAGGGTCCCTTTGGCATTACATCAAGAAAATCACTAGGATACATCATATCTTCTAAAGGGATCGAAGTTGATCCATAAAAGGTGCAAGCCAATATGAAAATTCCTCCTCCTAGGAATATTAGTAAATTAAGAAGTCTTCAAGGACATCTTCAATCCATTAGGAGGTTTATATCTCGACTAGTTGATCGAGCACAATCCTTCAATGAGAACTTGCACAAAGGCTCCACCTATATCTAGAATGAGGAATGCCCAAAAAGATATGAAAAAATCAAAGGCTATTTGGCTAAACCTCCAATATTGATGCCACGCATATCAGGAAAACCTTTGATCTTACACATCTCTACTAAAGAATCATTTTTATGAGCATTATGGTACAAGGCACCTAGGTGACACCTTGATAGGTCATCTCATCCATTAAAGGAGATTCATGATAGAAGGAAAAGGGGTGATTACAAACCTCAGTTCAAACATGTTATTTTGGTTACTTTAATAAGTTAATCCTTGTTTGTAAGGTCAAGGAACTTGAGGTACCATATAAACCCAACTTGCCTTAGTCATAACAATTTTTTCTTTTTGATGTTTTTGGTTAATAAGTTGACTCAAGAAGTGTTTTGAGAGTCGGTTCACCTTATCTAGGTCCTAAGTGTTGCCAATTACCAATTGGTTAAGTTGTAGGAAGAGTTAGTGCAAAAATTGCATTTTATAAGAAAGGTTACTAACAACTTTTTGACAATTTTGGTAATTTTGTGAAAAATATTACAACTAAACTTGTAACCACTCAAACCAAATAGTTATCAATTGGAATGGATGTAATTTTATGCATATACCATCTATGTAGTCAAGGGAGTCATAAGTTGTACGTTCAATAAGTTTTCAATAACTAATACACAATTTTTTTGAGCAATTTCCTATTGTATAAACTTGTACGAATTGGGAGAATCTAGTTGAATGTTTTGAAAGAAAATCTTGTCTAGTTTACATTACATTTTTTTTCAAGTTGATTAATTAAGTTTGAAGCAAGTTAGAGGTTTTTCTTTACTAGTAGGTTTCAAAACCCTTAAATTGAGGGTTTTAAGCAAGATGTGGCCCTAACTTGCATTTCTATGGTTGATTTTAAATGGCCTTATGGTATTTGTAAGGTTAGGGTAGGTAGATGGGTCAGTGCGAGAAGTTAGGTCTCATTTTTGGCCAAAAAGTGGAAGTGTTTTTCCTGTTTTTGAAATATTTTGTCAATTGATGCCAAAATTTGAGCCATTTAGAGATTAAATATAAAAAAACTTCAGAAATAAAAATTGTAGTGCCTGGAATCTTCTTTTTGAATATGTAATTTATTTGTATACCCATATGATGAATTATTTTTTTGATATGGATCTTCAAAAACCACTTTAAAAATCCTTGTTTCAGGACCATACTATGCTCGTGTACGAACACCATAATTTGACACAAATGAATGAATTTTTGTGAATCCTTTTAAATAGAGTTACCTAACACACCAAAGATCGATGAGAATATTTTTCTTTAATTTTTTAATGAATACTTTTATTATTATTATTTTTTAATTGGCTATAAAGAAAAATTTTAAAACCTCTCGTGTACAGACACCATAATTTGATCAAAATTTCACTTTTTGCAAATTTTCTTTTTTTTAACTTCAAAAGAATTGAATGTAGGTTGATGACATATAAATTAATTTAAGAAAAATTATAAAATAAAAAAGTTATTAAAGTTTTAGTGAACGTTTCTATTTTACGTTTAGGTACCACCTTTGATTAAAAAATAATACAAAAATAGTAAATAAAATAATAACACTATAAAATTTATATTTTTGAAATCAGGACAATGAGAGCTCTAATGGGTTTTTGTTTCGTAAAAAAATTTGATCGAGAAGACCCTCTAAAAATTATGGCAAGGCATGAATTTGTCATTTCAATGCCTTAGCCAAATCTTGAGAGGCCAAGGCATAGGCTTGGTCTCACCAAGCCTATCCCAAACCAAAATTCGAGGCAAGAAAAAAAAATCCTGCCTCATGTTGTAAGAAACGGGCACCTATTATTTGAATTTCAAAAAATGGGTACCCATTTTGAAAAGCTAAAAGCGGCATGTAAAATCTACCAAAAACTTAAAAAATTAAATTTTTAATTTTTTGAGAAACGGGTACCCATTTTTTGAAAATAAAAAATGGGTACCCAATTTTAAAAATAATGGGTGCCCATTTTTTAAATTTAGGGTCGGGCACCCAAGACAAAAATGGGTACCCATTTTTAAAAATAGGGTACCTATTTCTAAGAGGTCTCATGCCGCAGAATTGTGACCCAACTTTGTGCATTCACCCAGATTAAGATTCAAAAGTTATAGATTTGTCTCAAATGATCCAAGGGGTAAATGAACATGCCCTAGATTGAATTTATGATATTTTTAGCCTTTAAAATGTTGATTTTGTGGACGGGGCTTGGAATGGAGTTGTAAAACTTGGAAAGTGGTCATTTATTATTGGGAAAGGTGGAGTAAGCCCCTAAGAAATAGAAAACCAAGCATGTGAGGCTTGCATAGGTTCAATGGTGCTGGAGTAGGTTGGCAAGTGGATTCTTTGGGGTTATTTTGTAACTTCTAAAAGGGTTTTTTCCCAATTCTAGTGAAGAAAAACCAAGCTATTGTCCCAAAACCATAAAAAGGGCTGCAAGGGCAATTTGGCTATTGAGAGAAATTTTACAAAATACAAATTGGGGAAGTAAAATAGTTGTGGAAACCTCATGCTTAGGTGTTCCTTGAAGTGTCCTAGGTGCTAGTTTGAATAAATAAGTTCATTGGAGTTCATTTCTCAAAGTGTGCCCATTTTCTCATTATTTCTTCCTAGAGCCTTGAATAGGGAAAGTTTTTGGGTAGGTTTGTGAAGTTGTGCAGAGGTTTGATTAATTTTAAAATAAATTAGAAAGAGCCTTTGAAGACTCTTAAAAAGGTGGGAAAGGTAAAGTTACCTTAAGTGCTATTGTTGGGATTTTACCAGGCTTTTGGTGTGAGCACTATGCATCACATTTCTAGCACAAAGTGATGAGAATAGAAAATAATGTTCTATTTACTACATTAGTCACACTTTGGTGGCTTATGAAGAAAATTAAAATAACATTGAAAAAGCGTGTCATTTAGTGGTATTTTCATCCCAAAAGATTAGCCACTACATGCTTTTGCATATAGTGCACCTTATTACAAAGATTTATCTCCTCAAAATATTTACTAAGCAAAGCTACAGTTACCAAATATATTGCTAAATGGATGATGATTCTCTCCAAATTTGACATTTTGTACATTGAATACAAAGTCATTAAGGGGCAAGCCATAGTTGATCAACTTATTGATTTTCCATCGCAAGAGATCGCTCCTATGTAGATTGAATTTCTTAATGCTTCCATCATGTCTGTCGAACATGGAAGATGTTCTTCAAGAGTTCTCACACCTAGAATGGAACTAGTGTAGGAATCATGTTTGTCACCCCTCATGGATCTGCAATCCCTAAGTCTTGCAAACTCTTGTTTCTACACACCAACAATATAGTAGAGTATGAGGCCTTAACCAATGGGATTAAAATGACTTTAGAATGGAGGATTATAGAACTACACATCTATGGAGAATCTCAACAAATTTGTAGGATAGAAATAAGGCTACATATTCTATGGCCACTTTAGCATCTATTCTTTAGTTGCAAAAACATGAATCACACTTTGAGTTCCTGGTGGAAGAATTACGTCATCTCACATATTACTCTCCTAATAATCACATGATCTGCTCCATTTTTCAGTTATGATTCCTCTCACTACTCCACCATTTTCTCCTACCTACATGATTAAGTAATCCCTAAAAATCTCATGCAAAATTAAAAATGCCAACTCCTTCGTAATTCCTTGCACTATACCCTTATCTCTGATGGTTTAGATAGGAAGGTCTAGGCACAATGCCTCTTAGGTGTCTATAACTAGAAGAGTCTGAAAAGGCATTAGCTGAAGTCTATAATGACATTTTGGAGGCACACTCTAATAGCCTTGTACTTTCTAAAAAACTACTTAGGCTGAGCTATTATTGGCTAACTATGCATGTTGACATAATTAGGTATGCTAAATATTGCAAGAAGTGTTAGCTACATGACAACTTTATTCATGCTCCTAGGCATGAGCTCATCCCTTCTATCACATATTGGCCTTTTCAGCAATGGACCTTTGATTTGGTAGGAATAATTCATCCAAGCTCATCCATTGGGCACAAATTCATCATTACAACAACTTAATACTTCACAAAATGGGTTAAATTTGTACTTTTATTTGCTAATTTAGGTAAACATGTTTCCTTATTTATTCTTAACCACATTATATTCTCTAGCGTATATCATCCTCTATTATTACTAATAATAGAGGACAATTCAAAAATAAGGACCCAAAAATAATTTATAAAAATATTAAGATCAAACAACACTAGTCCTCTATATACTATCCTTAAGGAAAAGACAAAGCTAAGGCTCTAACAAGACACTTCTCAAAATCTTGCATCAAACTGCCCACAAATCAAGTAGAGATTGGCACCTATAGATCAATTTGGCACTCTAGGCTTATAGGACTGGTATAGATACCCCTATCGAAGCTAAACCTTTCCCGCTAGTTTATGGTTTCAAGGCTGTTAGAAGTTGAGATTCCATCACTATGAGTCTCTCTACATGGGTTAATAATTGATGAAGACTATAGGGCTAAGAGGATACACAAGCTAGAAGCCCTTGAAGATAACCCAAAGGCTATTTTTCATCACATGAGGTCTTATAAAAAAAGGATGTCTACTACTTACAACAAAAAGGTCCATCCTTGTGAGCTCCAAGTAGGTGAACTTGTTCTTTGACATAACCCTAAGAATAAAAAAAATAGGGAAGAGAAAGTGAAATTTGAGCCTAACTGGTTGGGTCCTTATATGATTATAGTAGCATTTGGATCCAATACATATCAACTCTCTACACCTAAAGGGGAATAGCTTGCTAAGCCTATCAACATTCTACCTATGAAAAAGTTTTATGTGTAAGGTTCTTTGGTCTCTCTCTCTCTCTCTCTCTCTCTCTCTCTCTCTCTCTCTCTCTCTCTCTCTCTCTCTCTCTCTCTCTCTCTCCCTCTCTCTCTCTCTCTCTCTCTCTCTCTATATATATATATATATATATATATATATATATATATATATATATATCTTACATGATCCTGAAAAAATCCTAAAAAACATAAAATCTCCTAAAAGAATGATCATCTTAGCGAAGACCTAGCAATAGACACTTTGATGTATCACCAAAAAAAATCAAAATATACAAAAAATACAAAAAAATTTGAAAAAAGCCCTAAAAAGATCTGCCAAGTGCTGAAAATCTGGAAATAATCACTATTTGAGACCCTCACACCTATGTCTATTAGTCTCACTTCATACTTTCATCTCACAACTACATTTCCTATCTTGGAATTGCCTCTATGTCCTTGTCTTAGGGGCATGACTTCATAGCTTATTAGGGTCTTCCTATGCATTAGGGTTTGTTTGGAAGCTCATACAAAATAATGTTTCTCAACAACACCCCTCCTTAAAATTAAGTGTTTCTTAACACTTCTCAAATAGTCTAATTATAGTATAGGATGCTATGATGTTTCTCACTATCAAATTCTAGTCTTAAAGAAATGGCCATGTTACTTAGACACACACTTAAACATTAAATAAGATAAGATATGATGAACTTTATCTTCTTTGTGTGTTTTCTATGATGATTTCTTGACTAACTATTCCCTCCCTAATAGTCTTGCGAGGATGTCATGGACTAGAAGAGTACAAAAATGGGGCATGTTTTAATTGTTTTCTTCTTGTGGGTGTACTTTGTTAGCTTAAGGTGTTGAGAGCATTCACAATTGTCCTACTTGACACTTTGGACGTACAATGTATCATCCTTGTATGTTTTCGTAAGAGTGCACTTGAGGGTTTTCCTGGCACTTATGCCTTGATATAGATGTAATCTTGCTACATTAAAGTTAGGGAATCTAACTACATTAATCATCTTGACTTACATGTTTTTGATTCTTAGGTTGGATTCCCACATTTCTATCTAACATAGATTATATTCACATCCTTATAGTTATACTAGTAATGATTGTATGATCTTCTGATTTCCCTAATAATGCTCAATGATGAAATCAAAGTCTCAATGTTTCATGTACCTTGTAAGTAAACCATTTTGTATACTAGCATGCATTATAGGATCATTCTTACTTAGTCTTACACTTTCGATATGGGACAACTCTCCCTTCATATTTTCATAGACATGTTAGCTAACTACATTCATCTCTTCTCATTTTTCTTTCAACCATGTTTTCCATTCTTTGATCGATCGTGTCTACTTTTTTCTTCTTCTATACATGCCATCACAAGGGGTTAATCTAATCACCACATCTAATCTTTACAAGTATCACATTTTCAAAACATGATTGTACATCATATACATAAGAGATAAAACTATCCATGAGAGAGATCCATGAGCATATAAACATGAACATAAAACTAAGAATATATAAACATGAGCAGAAATTGAAACATCACATGGAAACATAAACACAAGTGCTAAAATATCCATGTGCAACAAACATCACATGAGCATAAAAATAAGACAAGTCCACAATATAGATCAATTGAATCAAGTAACTCACATATATATATATATATAATGATCCATAAAATATGAATGGGATCCAAAATATGGATAAATGTCTCAAAAATACATATGATACAAAAAATGTCACAAGGAAATCATCCTAGACCTACTCCTAACTCTAGGACTGACTCCCACACTCCTACACTGGTAGTGGTCATGGAGGTGGAGCATGTCTCTTGTCTAGTAGTTGTATCACCCACTCTGATCTCCCTATGCACTCAAAGTAGTTTGGTAGCCCCTATCTTGGCAGACTCATACCTCTATATGCATCATACTAATAGGTCATCTATGCACCATGATGCTCTACATTGCATCTCACAACATCTCTATCTCTATCTCTATCTCTATCTCTCTCTCTCTCTCTCTCTCTCTCTCTCTCTCTCTCTTAGGATGATACTGTAATAGGTCATCTCACTCCACCCTCAAAGGAATTAGGGGACACTCCTCCTCCTCCCCATACTCACTCTTCTCCTCTCTCATAGCTCAAGCCTACGTTTGTCTCACCCTAGCAACTTGCGAACTACTCCTGACCTCCACTCATCTGCCACCTCTTCCTCCACCTCCCTCACCATCTCCTACCTATACCACTACCACATGTGGTGCATCTAGTCTAATAAAATGGGGGAAGAGATGCCTTTATATCTCATATAGATATATTGGATCCGTTGGAAATATTCAAGATATGATAGGTTACTGAGAGGGGAGGGGTGAATCAGTAACTTCAAAACTTTAAACAATTACACACTTTTAACCATATATACTATTCACCATTCATTCATCTAATTTTCTACATGTATGAGAGATCAAACATTCACAACACATGTACACAGTGATTTGGTGACCCAAAAACCTTCCAAATAGAAAGTAAAACTGGGGTGGGGATGATACTCACAAAACTTCATTACTGTAGTATGAAGTTGGTTGGTTAAGGTTTATATTGATCACTTCTGGTGATCTGCCCTATTAGGAGCACAAAGGACTACTAGGTCCACCTTATTAGAGGATTTACAAACATACAGTGAAGTATACACTCTGTTAGGAGATTTATACAAAGACTGTTAAGTCTACCCTGTTAAAGGATTTACAAAATTGATTCACCTGTTAGGATGAAACAGTGGATCTACTTACAAACTTGATTTTCTGATTAGAACCTTGAAATATAGATCACCTCTTGTGACTGATTAATCATTACTACTCCTTGTAGACCTTGCTGAATACTCTACTCTTTTGCTGATTCACTTTCATTCTTCTCAAAACATTACATGTCTATCCTTGATATTCTTATTTGTTATCTTGCAAATGATATAATACATTACATATATACCATTCTAATAATTACAATTGCAAGGTCAGCTATAACACAAGTGAACAAAATATTACTAATTCGGCCAAACAGTAAATAACTTGGGTTCAATGAATTGACTCGGTGACCTTCTGATACTCGACATCCACTACATTACTTAGCATCGTCATGCACTCAGTAGAAGTGAAGGCTCGATCCATACTAATCACCTAACATAGTTTTGAACTTGGTAACCATTGGAGACTCAGTAGATATAGTATCACTCGGTAAAAAATAAATCCTTCATTTACCTTGCTTTCACTCGGTAAATACTATACTTTCATTACTTGGTAAACACTGTGCTTCCATCATTCGATAAACACTGCACTTCCATCACTTGGTAAACACTGCACTTTCATCATTCGGTAAACACTATGCTTCCATCACTCGATAAACACTGTAAACTCGGTAGACATTGGTGGATTGCATGTTCACTTGGTAGCTATACTCAGCTCGGTTAACACTAGAATGCTCGGTGTGAATTGCGAAGCTCGGTGTAAACTACTTAAGTGATGAATGTACAAGGTAACCACTGAATGCTCGGTATACATTTTAGACTGAGTGATGAACTCAATAACTATACTGATATAGATAAGTGTTGTCACTAATGGCAATAATAAATTAATGCCAACAATCTCCCCCTTTGGCATTAGTGACAAAACACTTATAAGTCAAAACATATGTACACAACCTGACTGAATGAATTTAGGTTTTTCAAAATTGATCTTTGTAGAACTACTGCATATACAAATATACTTATGCAAACTTTATTGTGTGCTAACTCCCCCTATCACTTATAGTGATTCCTCTCCTTATTTATTATGTTGAATCTCTAAATCTCTCCCCCTTTTTGACAATAATGCCAAAGGCTACATATATACAATTTATATGGCTACACCAAAGTGAGATAGAAATTCTTGATGTACCTTAAGGATGGTTGCAAAAGTAATATCCCAAGTCTACTGCAAAATTTGATAGGTGGAGAGGGCAATTTGAACTTCTGCTAATAATTGAATCAAGTGATCAGCCACTGAGAAGTTCTGATCTTGGACCAATGTTTTGCAATGAGCAAGATGTTTCTGCATTGTGTCCATGATAGGAAGGATCATGTTCTGGATGTCTATTAGTGTAGACTAGATCCTTGCTTCCTCTCTCAATAATTCTACTTGTAGATCTGCCAAAAATCTAATTCTGGTGTGATGGGAAGTTGTGGAGGAGGAGTCCACTTTTAGCTTGGAAGCACTTGATTGCATATCAATGTCAATCTTATTTAGTTTCTCCTTTATTTCTTTAGTGAATCCAGAAACATCACAAAGTTTAGCAAAAAGTGATGCTGCATTATTAAAAGAAATTTTTCAAAATTTCCCAAAAATGTTGACAATTCAACTTGCTTTATTGCTATCTTTTGAGCAATATGCTCTAGCACCTTATTATCAAATTTCTTTTCAGCTTTCTCAATAAGTTTTTCTTGTCCGTAAGAATCCTCATTAAATTTCTATACAACCTCTTCTAACTAAATTAAAATGTGTTGAGTAGAATCTACTTCAACACCTATAGCATCTGTAATAATATTCCTAGCATTTTCAATTATTCTGAATTCCTTATCCCTTTCTGATCTCAACTGCTTCTGCATAGCTTTCATCTCTATAAGTTGACTGGTTGACCTCATCTCTTCAATGGTAGCATTGTCATAGTCAATCTTTGGAATCACTATTTCTGTGTCTAAGTGAATATCTTCTCCAATTTCCTTTCTAGTGATCAGAAGTTTTAATGGATTCTTTTGTTTGACTTCTGTGATGACTAGTTTGACCTTAGGAACAAACACAATAGTAGAGATAGAAGGGCTAGTAGTAAAAATTGGGATAGAACTTGAGGATTGAATGCCAATAGGAGTACTAACTGAATAAAAAATTGAACCACTTACCAAAAATGATGATACACTCAGTATAGAAGTATCTAAACTAATTGGATTTAAAGTAGATGCAGATAATGCTAATAAAACTGTAGAACTTTTTGATATCAAAATTGTAGAACTTACTGTTACACTCACTGTTGATGATGGAGTTGAGGAGGCTGGCTCGGTAGCTAAAGAAGTGATAGACATCTCGATAGATGAAGTTCTTGGCACCTCTATTTCAGATACCTAGAGTTGGGAGGAGGTTGGTGAAGATTGAGCAATTGATGTGACTATTGTGCTCACAATCTCACTTGTAGAAGTTGTCTCCATAGTGGATGTTGCAGTCTTTCATGGAGAGTGAGGAAGGGATGCAATCACTTCTGCTGCAATTTTTACTAGATCTTCTTCTTCTTCTTCCTTATGTGCTTCTTCCTCTTTTTCCTTCATTAGTGCATGCAGCTCTCTTGGAGTAACTATGATGGATGGAGTGCTATCAAAATAATCATCGTCACTGCTGTCATCATCCTTGATTTCAACAAGATCATCACTGGGCTTTTGCAGATGATAGATGTTCTTCCACATGTTTGTTGCATCATTTACAACATGCACAATGCCCTTAATTAAAATCAAACATGTGTGAAATCTAATCATCATTTTACCTTCATGGTTCTTCATTCCTGCCTTTATTTTTGCTCCAGTGAGATTCAGTAGAAGATTCCTCAGGGATTGCTCATATATATCCTTGGCTATTTGGGTGGCTGACTCCCATCTCAATTGCAATCTCTCCAACAGTTCTTTGGAGATTTAAGAGGCAAGCTAGTCTGGGGAGTATTTCCATTTACCCATCTTATTGAGTACCAGTTCCTCAATCTACATTTTCTCTACATCTTTTCTTGTTTCAAATTTCAATGCCTTGAAATTTGTGATGCCAACTCCCTCTTTCCTCAAATATAAGTGGAGGTTTGACAAGTACAGGTTCCTGCTTGCCTTTTCTGGTTCTCCTAGAGAATATTGCAGTAGGCTTTTTCTTAGGTTTGGTAATAATTACCTTACCTTTCTTCTTTGGCTATACCTCTTCAGATTCATGTTCTTCTTTTTCTTCTTCTCCTCCTTCTTCTTCATCATCTTCTTCATCCTCACCTTTTCCCTCAGTAAGCATAAGAGGACCGATTGCAGTTTTCAATTGGGCTATCTTCCTCTTACCTTTTCTTATGGCTTGGGGTTCTTGTTTAATTATTTCAACAGTAATTTAGATAGGTTGAATTCAAGATTCTTCTTTACAATTTTAAATGCCAAATCCACAGCCTCACAAGGTACACTATTCAGTTGACTGGAGCTATTGATTTTGTGGGCAATGACATGAATTCCAAATCTTATTTCAACATCTAATATAGTGCTGACCTTTAAACCTCTACTATCCCATTCAGCTAGGCTTTGCTTCTATAACTCCTCCTGACCTAGGGTTTTGGTGGCTTTTGCTTTGCTGAGCATAGGGAGACCCGTGATTTTGTGAATCATCTTCTTTGTAATTAACATTGGCTACTCTAACCATAGTTGCCCATTGTGCACCCAACTCAAAATATACCTAATCCACTTGGTTTGGAAGTTTCTAGGCATGTGCGAGATATGGGTTAACCCTTTGTCTCTAGATGCTTGTAGTCAGGTTTTAGAGAGTCATCTACACTCATTTCTCCTAGGGCATTGTCCATCTCTAGGTTTCCAATTTTTTGAACAAAACATTTGAAATGAGTACGAATATCATTGATAAGAAGTACCTTAGGTGGAATTTACAATTGAGCTCCATTGGGGTTGAGTGATTCTGCGATTTCTGGAGCTAGCTTGAAATTTGGCGCCTTCCACTCCACACCTTTGACTAGCATTTCTGAACCTCTTTTTGCATTGGTGCCGCTGCTACTCCTGAATGCCATTGCCACTCAGTAGGTGTAAAAAAATTTTGAATATATTTTTTGCTTTAAAAATCGCTTGAAATTGCTTGGAGTTGCTCTGTAATTGCTGGAATTTTCTTTGCTCTATAATCGCAGTGAAAAAAGTGAAATCAAATTCTGCCCTTTTGATGAAAAATTTTCCATAAATGCTTGGCACGAAGGTAGATGAGATGACATACTATTTGATAGGCTATCATTCACTTGCTCAGTAGAAGCTTTACAACTCGGTGATCGAATAAAACTTTGTTGCTCCCAAACTAGCTCGATAAGGTCTTCAACTAAATTTCCTCGGTAGATGCAACTCGGTGAAAGATATGCTTTCTTTGATCCTTGTGTATTTGGAATACTGATTTGATCATTTTGCTTTCTTTCATTTTGGAACTACTTGGGATATCACTGGAAGATGTAGTTCCATATCCTTGTTTATGGATCTAACTAGAGATGGTGGTGTCACCCACTTCTTGAGTGACATTGCCATCATTCGAATTATCTTGCGCGGTAGATTTAGGAATCCATTGTTGCCTCATCTGCTTTCGAATGTTTTTAGCTTTAGCTTTCTTTTCATCTTCAACTCTTCCTATGTTCATGTAGTTTTTAGCTATATGACCGAGTTCTGTACATGTATAGCACCTTACAGTAGTGTCCTTCTTCCCTAGGTGATGTCTTACATAGTTTATACCAATATGTTCATATTCTCCACAATAATGACATCTGCACCAGGTATTTTAGTCCCATCCAAATATTGCTTTAAAAAATTGTTTAGTTAGATTAAATGATTTGGATCTACATTGGAATGCCTTGTGACCATGCTTCTTGCATTTGTGACAATTTCTTTCAAACTTTGGTTTGTCCTTTCATTCATTAGGTTTATGACCATGCTGACTGCAATTGTAGCATTTGCCATTGAATTTGCCTTTTCCATTGCTCCAACACTTGTTTGATGTGTGACCTATCTTACCACAGTGGTTGCAAGTAGGTCTTTGATTCCTTTGGGCACCTTGTTTGGAGGTTTCACCTTCTTCCTTATAACAAAGTCTAGCTTTATCTTTTTGTCTATGAAGATTCTACTTACTTAGTTGATTTAATTGAGTCATGTCTGCTTCAGATTTCATCATTCTCTCATTGATTTTCCTTTCAGTGATCAAGCCATTTTCCAAACTTTCATTGATTTGTCTTTCAGATCTCAAATCACTTTGTAAGCTTGCATTGATTTGTCTTTCAGTGATTAGATCATTCCTCAAGCTTTCATTTTCAGATCTTAGATTCATAATTTCTTCATTTGCATTAGATAGTTGATCCACAAGATCTTCATACCAATTGGATTTATTATTTCTTGTTTCTAGGTCTTTATTTGCCTTGTTTCTCTATTCCAAGACTTCACATAGCCTGATTGATTGGATTTCTTGTTCTCTTTTAAGATTTCTTACTTCTTCCTACAGGGAACCATTCTTTGCTAGGAGCTCCTTGATTGCCTCATTAGCTTCATCTGAACTGCTTGATGGTAAAAGGTTTTCAACTTTTTCTTCAACATACTGATGGTCATTCATTTGTCTTGCAAGTTCCTTCCTTCTCTTCAAGGATTGAGAAAGATGCTCCTTTGCTTCTTTGAGTTGAGCCATGGCCATTTCCAGATCTAACTTTTCATTTTCAATAGATTTGTCAAGTCTGAATATCTCCATTATCCTTGATCTTTGCTCAAGCTATCAAGCTTTGTCCTAAGAACCAAAATGCTCTGATACCAATGGTTGGAAATATTTAAGATATGATAGGAAACTGAGAGGGGAGGGGTGAATCAGTAACTTCAAAACTTTAAATAGTTTAGCACTTTAACCATATATACTATTCACCATTCATTCATCTAATCTACTGCATGTATGAGAGATAAAACATTCACAACACATGTTCACAGTGATTTGGTGACCCAAAAACCTTCCAAATAGAAAGTAAAACTAGGGTGGGGATGATACCCACAAAACTTCATTACTATAGTATGAAATTGGCTAGTTAAGGCTTACATTGATCACTTCTAGTGATCTACCCTGTTAGGAGCACAAAGGACTGCTAAGTCCACCTTGTTAGAGGATTTACACACATACAGTGAAGTATGCACTTTGTTAGGAGATTTATACAAAAACTGTTAAGTCTACCTTGTTAAAGGATTTACAAAATTGATTCACCTGTTAGGATGAAACAATGGATCTACTTACAAACTTGATTTGCTGATTAGATCCTTAAAGTATAGATCACCTCTTGTGATTGATGAATCATTACTGCTCCTTGTAGACCTTGCTGAATACTCTGCTCTTCTGCTGATTCACTTTCATTCTTCTCAAAACATTACATGTCTATCCTTGATATTCTTATTCATTATCTTGAAAATGATATAATACATTACATATATACCATTTCAATAACTACAATTGTAAGGTTGGCTAAAACACAAGTGAAAAAAATATTACTGAGTCGGCCAAATAGTAAATAACTTGGGTTCACTGAACTGACTCGGTGACCTTCTGATACTTGGCATCCACTGCATTACTCAGCATCGTCATGCACTCGGTAGAAGTGAAGGCTCAGTCCATACTAATCACCTGATGTAGTTCTGAATTCGATAACCATTGGAGACTTGGTAGATATAGTATCACTTGATAAAAATTGAATCCTTCATTTACCTTTCTTTCACTCGATAACACTATACTTTCATTACTCGGTAAACACTGCGCTTCCATCATTCGTTAAACATTGCACTTCCATCACTTGGTAAACACTGCACTTTCATCATTTGGTAAACATTGCACTTCCATCACTTGGTAAACACTATAAACTCGATAGGCACTGCTAGATTGTACATTCACTTGGTAGCTATACTCAACTCGGTTAACACTAGAATGCTTGGTGTGAACTGTGAAGCTCGGTGTAAATTTATTAAGTGATGAATGTACAAGGTAACCACTAAATGCTTAGTAGACATTGTAGACTAAGTGATGAACTTGATAACTATATTGATACAGATAAGTGTTGTCACTAATGGCAATAATAACTTCAATAATAACTTAATGCCAATAGGATCAGCCCCTACATTTTCCAAGTCAGGTCACTAATCCTAGGGTTTGTACATCAATATTATTGTGTCCCTCAGAGTTTTTTGGTTATCTAGCATAGGTAACCATCCCTAGTGCTCCTCTTTGTGGAAGTAGGTCTATTTGGTGGTCTCCATCAAAATCACCTACCTCTGTCCAAACTATCTCCAAACCATGTTGATTACAAAATTCTCTACTATATCTGCATGTCTCCCCACAAGTGGGTGGCTCTAATACATATACTATAGATCCCATGTGTCTAACCATCTAATGTACTGGTGATACAGTCACTAGAAAAAGAATGTGAGATCATCAAATATATTCCTGTAGTATGTCACATCCTTGCTATGTCTTTCAGGGATGAATCCTATGTATTTATAAATGAAAAGGTGTATATGCTCCTACGGCTCTACCCAATCATTGCTATATGTTCCCAGGACCATATCTACCCTAGCATTGTATTGCAAGCCCATGTCCTCCCATCATGGTACATGATCTCATGTAGCTCATGATACATATTTCCTAGGATTTCTAGTCCTCATGCCATCCTTCGAGGCTTCCCAATCAAGTCTTCTACCAACTGACCACAACCTAGAGAAAATCCCTTCTAGCCCCTATTAGTGACTAGAGCCTAGGAAACCAATAAACACACTAGATAGGGTAATGGATACTAGTCTCCATACTCATTTATGAGTCTCTCCCCACTCAAGTGGTGGTCTGGGATGGTAACATCCTCGAACAACTATTGTATTGCCAACCTCCCCTCTGTCAGGGTCTAATTGTAGTAAACCTAGCACATGATCAAACTCATCTCAACACACCTAACATGGAAATTATAAACTTAAAATAAAAGAGCATCAAAACATAATGATCTTAATCACAAGGTCTTCATAGCACAACACATAAAGAATGTGATATAAATCCTCCAAGGTAATGGTGCCATTACCAGTCAGAAAATGAAAGGTGTTATGCTCACTATGCCACCACTTAGATAAGTAGTAAAAATCCATGGTTGACCCAACTATGGGGCATATGCATCAACCACTTGAACCCCATGATATCTATAGTGGCATTTTGATAAGCCTCTAGATGGTATAGAGCTTGTAAGCCCACCACCTTGGGGGCTCAACAACCTTGATAAAAATATGCATAATCCAATCAAGAAAACATCAAAATGTCTATACCAACTCAAAAAAATAAAAGACATCATAAACAGATCCAAATGATAGTAAGAAAGTTCTCAAATATGCAAAATTTGATCCTAAACATTCAAATATGCTTAATAAATAATCATGCGATACTTTTCATAATATACAGGGGATACAATTTACTAATTTTCATGTGATACTTTTTATAGTACCCATGTGATACTTTCCTTCCATGTGATAGTTCACATGATGTCATTTGATAAACTTTTTCAAAGAATGTGATACAATTTGGGTAACAGAAGTTTCGTGTGATACTTGTCAGCATAGTCATATGATACTTTTAAAGTATCACATGATAGTTTTTCAAAAAATCCCCAAAAAAATGAAAACATATTAGAATGCCTCAAAATATCTTGAAAACATGAAATTTTTTAAGACTCACTAGCACCTCATACTCAGGTGGTCAATTGTGCAACTAGTTATTCTCAAAATAGTGCCTATTGGTCAGAATACCTACTAGAGCCATGATCTCTCTCAAAATCACTCAAGATCTCTCAAGAATAACAAAAGATAAATGAATTTAAAATGTTCCTTGGACCCATTATATAGTCCTCCAACCTCATCTTGACTCATTTTTTAAACTCCTCAAAATTTCACAAAAATTGCATCCCTACTATTTTTGATGTATTGGATCAAAATTGAAATCTGAGTTCATCTTGATAGTCAAAATTACATTTCAAAATTCTATCTTCTTCTATGTAGTTAGTGTTGGATACAATTGTTAAAATTGTGTGTTGTCTTTGATGTCACACAAATGTCATATCAGTCATCAGACAGTGTAGACCGAGCTCAGAAGGTCAGCAAGGGAAAGGACAGTGTCTACCAAGCTTAGAAGATCAGCAAGGCAAAGGACAGTGTCTACCAAGCTTAGATGGTCAACAAGACAAGGAAGCAATTCTTACCGAGCTCACTTGGTCATCAAAGGAAATGTGATAGAAATAGTTCTTATCGAGCTCACTCAGTCATCAAAGGAAATGTGACAGAAATAGTTCTTACCAAGATCACTTGGTCATCAAAGGAAACAGTTCTTACTAAGCTCTCATGAAGGAATTTAGTTCTTACCGAGTAAACTCAGCAGCCAAAGGATTTTAAGGATATTGCAATGTTAATTGAGTCAAGAAGGTTAACTTGCAAAATTTTTGGAACTAGTATTTATCGAGCAGGGTCAGCCAGTAAAGGATTTCATTGTTTTATGAAATAACATTTATTTGTTTAGATTAATATCTGTAGCCGACTGATGTATGGTTTATTGGTATACGTAACATGTAAATGGGCTGACTTGACAATCTGAATGGTATATTTAAGAGGTCAAGTTGTGAATTCTAAGTGTGGTGATGTGTGGAATTGATATGATATGAGGACTAATTATTGTGGAAGTGAATTGGAAGGATGATCAGATTTCATTGAGGAGTAGCAAAGCCATATTTGATTAAGGAGGATCTAATTATGCTGAATAGAGACCTGTAGCCAAAAAATTCAGTTGCATCTTGTTCAAGTCAATTCATTGTTGCTTTCTAACCATTGTAGCATTGATTTCAAATCTCTTAATAGAGTTGGTTTAATAGCCATTTTGTAAATCCTCTAACAAGGTGACAGTTTAGTTGAATTGTTCTAAAGACCTCTAGCAAGGCCACTCCTAACAGGGTGATTAAATCCTCTAATAGGGTCACACCTAACAGTGTGTATTGTAACCTTTAACAGGGTTGGCTCCTAACAAGGCTCACTTCAAAAGAGTGAAAAATTGGTAGCTAGTTACTTGGTAGTTTTTCCCATATTGGGTTTCCACGTTAAATCTGGTGTCTCTTGTGTTCATTTTATTTAACTTTTGCATACATATTAATAACTATGAATGATAAATGATTAGTAACTAGTTAACCTACTGAGTTATAGTATTCATGCATCATTTATCGAGTATCAACAATAAATAAGCATTAAAGACATCTAAGGGATCTGTGAATTATTTTTGTGATAATTGATTCACCCCCCCTCTCAGTTACTCCATCTATAATTCCAATAGTTAGCTAACCTTTTGAGGTCTAATCTTTGAATATTGCTTGGGGAATCTTCATTTCTCCTTGTCTTCATCATTTCTACACTCTGAACCAACTTAATTTTACATCTTTCTCTTTTGAATCTTCTTTCTACTTGATTTGACCTAATTTTTAGGCTTTATCCATCTTCGTCAATTCTAGTCAAACTAGGACATTCTATCACTTTCTTATGGCCCCTCTTTGGCTATAATGACATGTATGTCATCATGAAATTTTCTATATGTCAATTTTCTTATATCTTTCTCATTTATGCATTCCCTTTATCTCATTTTAATTTTGATCTTGAGGAGGCAAAAATGCTCTATCATTGCTTACTTGACACATCTATCTATTTCTCATGAGCATATCCTTGATTCTTTAATTTTCTCTCGATCTATATTCTTTTCTTGATGTTAGTACTCTTCTTGAGTTGTGATATCATCTCTCTCCTATTATTCTCATTTCACATTTCAATCTTCAGAATCAAATATCTCTATCTATTGTTGCCTACTTGGCTTTTGTATTCTTTGATGTCATGTGTTCCTATATCAATCACACATTATTCAAAGAGGGTAAAACATAATCACCTAAAAATGTTCATCTAGACTATTAGCCCCCTTCTCAACATTTTGGCTAAATTATTTAATCATTTGCCTAGGCCAAATTGCTAAAAATTATTTGATTTGATTTAACCTATACTTTGAATATAATATCCTATGTCCATATTTGATCAAAATAACATGCCCCCTTTTAATTAAATAAAATACCACATTCTTCTAAACCACTCAATGTGCACACATAAAGTCCTTTTCCAATTTACAAATTAAAAGAAAGGGCTTTTTTCTCACATGAAATGTGATCTCCTTTTCATTGGTTGACTTGATCTTGCACATGGATGATTCCAAAAGTCAACACCCACCCTTGACCATCCATTTCTTGATCTTGATATCGACTATTCATCTACCTTTAAAAGAGAAAGAGATCTCTCCCTCTCTAAGGAACCACTTTTGAGCTAATGTTATGCTACAGGTTTCTTGACAAAATTTATTAGAGCTTTGTGAAGAACTTGTCTAATTATATCTTTATTATCCTCATACTATTTTAGATTCATTTTCAAATTGTATAGTTTCTTTTAGAATAGCTGGGTATGTGTAGGATCATGGTCAACCAAACTATGCTCTTAATTGGCAATAAAAAGTTAGCAAATTAGGGTTATGTCAACTTGACATGCAATTTTCTACTTGTTATAAAATTTATATCAAAAAGTTGAGAAAAGGAAATTGAATTTAGTTTCTAAAATACTAGGCCTTATCTAAAAAAAAGAAATTTGATTGGTCAAAATTTTGAATTTTAATGCAATAGTACAAAAATTTTAGGACAGAAATAAGTAGATGCATGTTTGACTACATTAATCAAAATTAAATTATAATATTTTTAAATAATATTATAGATTGAAGTAGACTCATTCTTGGATGTGACCGCCTTAACTATTTCAAAACTCTGCAAATTTTAATTTTAATTTATTTTCCTTATAGTAGAAGAAGCATAGAATGTGATGCATCTTTTGGATTTCCAAAATGTTGTACCATTTGAAAGTTATAGTTGTTCTTCAAGAAATGTGTCAATCAACACTTTATATATAACTTCATTAGAAAATAAGTAATAATTAATTATTAAACTCATAATTTGGAAAACCTTACATTTATGGAAAGCTAAGAACATTCTTAAGAAACTCTTTTCATTTCATCAAATTTTGGTGGAAAAAAAAAGTTGTTAGCCACATGTTTGAAGTAACAAACACACAAGAATAGGCTAGAAACATTTTTTTAAAGTTGACTATATAGGGTTGGTATCAAGAGATATAGTAGGCCTTATAAATGTATTAATTGTTTTTTGTTTAGTATTAGGATGGGTGGGAAAAATGTTGGAATAGATTTTGAGATGCTTTGAGGCATTTCAAAGCTACATATTTTCAGATTTCTATTTTTTGGCAGACTATGATCCTACATATACCTAGCTTAGATCATCTAGTTTAAGTAAAATGGTTGTAATATGCTCATCTTGCTTAGTTTAGTTGTATTATTGTATTTCATCATATCATAGTTTATTGTTGCATTGCATGTTTGAGAGCACTCTTGGACATTCACAATCTTTCTCTAGTCTAAGGAATCTCCTATTACATGGTTTACAAGTAAGGGTTATGTCTCTAATTCTTAGCTAAGAGCTCCTCACTACAAAAATAGACACCTTTGTAGTCCATGGAAAAGGAGCTCAAAGCCAACATTTGAGTGTTCCAATCTATGGGTTGCCTTGGATAGAATTGTTTAGAGAAGTGCACTTTCTTAGTGTACGATACCAAGCACCATGCTAGTATAATGGGGTAATTCTATAGCCCAATTACCCTAGCAAAAAACAATGAACCAAGAGCATCTATAAAGAACTTCCCAAAGTTTAGTGGAGATGGGAAGGTGTTAGCTAAAGAATATACTCAATCATTCTTTGTGGCCTATAGTGTGGTGGCTCCACAACATGAAGGCATCACCATGTGCATGTTCATTGAGACACTAGTAGAAGGTGAAATTGATTAGTTCCAACACCTACCAGTTGGATGCATCACCACATGGGATGATATGAGAACAATATTTGAAGAACATTTCAAAAGTGTAGAGGATACAACACTTTTCTATCTCACCTTACCCAAATAAAGGAGCTAGGCACTCTAATGAGAGAATTTATTTCTAGATTCAATAAGCTAGTCAATCACATCCCTATAGCTAGTTGGTGATCTACATACAACCAAAAAATATTTTTCATCAGTTCCATGCCTCAAGATATAAGATTTCAATTGAGGGGAGAAAATGTTGCTGATTTACAAGTAGCCCAAGACATGACCATCAAACTTGAAGATGATCTCATAGATGTTTGGAAGTAGAAATGAGAAATCCAATCAAGAGAATCTAAGTAACATTTCAGCACTACTAGTAATGCTAAAGCCATGCTACATAAACTATCAAATGAGATGATTTCTTTGAAAAGATAGATTGAAAATCCTCGCCCATCATTTCAACAACCATACTAGGACATACCAAGGAAGATCCATGAACATAAGGTATTGTAATTACCACATTCTCAATAAAGGATAGCTATTAAATCCCATCCTAAGAAGGGGATTATGTACATGTTCCATTTGACTATAGAAAATGATGGTGACTCTTTTCCTAAGATGACAAGATACATGACAATGAGAATTATGAAAGAGTTATCAATGCAATTTCTTGAAAGTGAGGATGACTCTGTTTCCAATGGTGACTTTGGAAACTTTTATCTAGATTATGAGTTGGATTTAGAAAGAGGAGGTGAGTGCTTTGCAACCCTAGATGGAGAAAACATGATAGTGATGACCAGAGGCCATAAGAACAAGGCTCTATTTGTTAGAATAATAGTCCACCAATATAACTAAGAAGGGGGAGGGTGAATTATTATCCAACTAATATCAAAATTATCAACTTTAGTTTACTTTAATGATATGAGAAATATAATTAGAAACCAAAAGAAGATACTTATGTACAATAACACCAAAAATCTTAACTAGGGAAACCCTTGATCAAAGAGAAAAACCCCGATGGGGACAGTACCCACAATATGATGTACTATTATAAATATTCCTTTTTAGAGGATGGACCCTATTAGGAGTCTATAACAAAATTTAGTGCATATCAATCCCTATTAGGAGACTTTGAATCCCTTTTAGGAGATTCCAACCCTGTTAGGAGCTATTCCAACCCTATTAGGAGTTATTAAAGATAGCTAGACAAACTGCCCAAACAACTTCAAGGGAAAGGTCAATGAACCCATTGTCCAAATGATCTCTATATTATTCCTTTTAGAATAATAGAAATGAATAATACTTCCTTCTCCTATCCTATCAATTGGACCTTTTCTCCTTTGGATCTTGTAACTAGATCACAAAACTTGCATCCAATAATCCCTTGAATTGCTTACTCACATTCAGTAAATACTCTATTCCTTTTCACACTTCACACTTCATAAAATGATCACAACATACATACACATTTTACAAACAAGGATAAAATCTTTCCTTTATACCATATCTTCAAAATAATTCCTTGAATTGGCCTTGAGGCTTTCCTAATTAATTATAATAAAATAATTAATTAATTTACAATTAAAATAGCACTATCAGTTCATAGTCTATACAACTTCACATATGTGTGACATTAGGGCTTGCACATCCACTAAAGTCATCATTAGACTGTTATCAACCATTGGCTGACCATGTATCAAAAAACTATATTACTGCTAAAAGATATAATGCAAACATCAAAAACTACTTCTTAGGTACTCTGTCCATGTACTTCTCTTTATAAATTAGGTATAACTTTTGTATGTCTTCAACTTACATGTTATGCATTCAACCTTCACATCAAGACATTGTATTGAACATGTCCATGGCCATGCATCACCAAACAATAAAAACCTTGTTCGTATAGCTAAGATCTACTCTGCTAGTCTTTATAGACTTACCACTATGTTGACATCAATGACAAACATAGTCATGAATGCAACATGTCAATACTCTCCAATTCTTAGGCTACTCCCCCAAAGTAGTATCATCAACATTCATGATAACAATCTGCCCCTTTGGAATTGATAGAAACATAGATGAAGAAACATCTTAGTTCTAAGAATACCAAATAGTGATTTTTTGTTGTTGCTATTTTTCTTATCTTTTCAAATCCTCTTCATCAATCAAATCTGAAATCCTCTAGAAAACTACTCTGTTCTACATCTTCTTTAGGATTGGCAATAGTTGTTCACACTAAACAACTTACAATACATAAAAATTCCTTATGCTACATATCCCCATGGAGATATTTCTCCTTCTTCTTTACATGAATATTTCTAAATCTCCCTAATAAATTAGAGACTCTCATTCACTCTTCTCATTTTACATACTTATGATATTTTTTCATGCATACTCTCACCCATTGACATCAATGACAAAGACCTCATTATGTCAATTAACTGCTCAAAATCTTCATCTAGCTAAAGTGTCGAAAGACATTGTTCAAGACAAAATACCAAGAGCCCTCAATGACTTAGCTCATCATAGGTACCCTACCATATAGGAAGCATCAACATTCATGCTAATACTATCCTCATCAATTTGAGTTTGGAATAATGCCTCTGTGTCTACACTAGCCAAAGCTAATGACCGTGTACCTTCAACTTCTCAAAAGGAGAAAAGTGGTAATTATAAAGACTTATTTGATATAGTTTATTATTGTAACAATGTTCAAATATCTCCTCTTGACTATCTTAAGTCAAATCCTTCTCAATTAAAAAAGGTTGTTGATTACTATAAAATAAATGGTAGAGATAAGGTTAAGGCTAATGCAAGCACTGATGCTAATGCCACTATGACTCCCCCTTCTAAAGAAGAACCTATATTACGTAATATTTTTCAAGAACTTGAATCTAATATTTTAGCTACTTCCCCTAGTAAAAAACTTAAACATTCTATGTCTTCCTATTCATTAATGGCCATAAGTAGAGTAAGTGCATTATAGACTCTTCAACGTCCCCTAATGTTATGCCTACTACCATTTCTAGAGATTTAGGTCTACCATTAAGTAAGACCTTTGGGCACTATTATTGTATGAATGCTAAGAAAATCCCCCTCATACGATAGATTAAGGATGCCCAAGTAGTCTCAATAGCTTACCTGTCAGAGAGACTAAATCTAACTATCATAGTGGTAAACATACCAACCAATTATGACATGATCCTAAGCCATAGTTTATGTAGAGACATGGGAGGAGAGATGAAAATTTATTAGTATCACACCATAATTCAAGCAAGAAGAAAGAAAGTCAAGCTTGAGCTAGAGGAAAAAGATAAATTCATAGTCATGAAATCAAATGATCGTAAAATCCAGATACTTTATCAAGATATGGAATTTAAAATTACATATTGTTCACACATGCATCTATTATGAAAGAAGATATAGAGATGTTTTATAGTTAATGAGTGTGGACACTTGAATTTTATTGAAGTTTTGAGTCCACAAGATCAAGGGCTGGTGTGGTATTGGTGTCACTTAGCAAAAAATTGAATCACCTTTCTTATAATTTGGATTTTAAGAATACAAACAACATAGTCAAATATGAATCCATTCTCCTAGTTATTGGTAGAAGAAAGAAAATAGGAGTTAAATTTCTTAAAACCTAGAGTGATGTGGAATTCATAATGAAGAAGGTTTACAATCAATATGTACAGTGAAGAATCATAGATTGTGAAACTACAAGAACATAGTACAAGACAAGATAGAAGGCTTTGATACCTTCTCCATTGCAACACTTCAAAGTGAGAAAAATGCATAGTTGATTTATTTGTAGTCTTGGAATTCCTATTTCTTTCTTGTCCAAACTACAATGATCAACTTTACAGAATGGAAGTCATGTTCAAACCCAACATGCCTAATAATATAGAGGCATGACAAGTCTTCAAAGATGACAAGAACATCCAAAACTTCATGGAGGGAACTAAGGCATTTAAAGGCAAGTACTTCTAAGGAAGTGCCAATCCATGTCATGATCTAATAGTAGACAATAATAAGGAGTTGGAGTAGGGTATGGTACAATTAAAAGGTAATAATATTGCTCTTCATCTACTTTCACTTGCAAATATTTTCAATAGAAATGATGCATATGTCAAAAAAGAAATGGATAGGAAAGGAGGAACAAATAGAGAATATGATGGGCTAAAAATAAGAATTGAATTGAGCCCAAAGATGAGCAACATAGGAAAGTATTGTATTAATGAAGAAATAGTGGAAATTAAAAGGCTAATCATAAGCTATCAAGAAGTTTTTTCTTGGGGTTATGAATATTTAAATAACTTCAAGCATGTGAAGCTTATGAACAAAATAGCCCTCAAGCTTGATGTAGTGCTTCTTTAGTAAAAACATAGAAATTATAATCCTAAGATTGAGGATGCTATCTTTAGAGAGGTACAAAATATGTTGTAGGCTAGGTTTCTCTATCCAATCTATCACTCAACATGGATTACAAATATAATGCATCTTAGGAAGAAGAACATAGAGATACGATATGCATGGAATTTAGAAACCTTAATCAAGCATCTCTCAAGGAAAACTACACACTTCCTAACATGGACTACCTCTTGCAAACCATAGCCAAATAAAAAATAATGTCAATGGTTGATGGCTTCTTAGGATTCAATCAAATAACAGTAGACAAGGCTAACCAATACAAGATGACATTGAGCACTCCATGGGGAACACTTGAATAAAATAGAATTATGTTTAGGTTGATCATTGTTGGTACAACCTTTCACCATGAATCTATGCTTTTGAGATTTAAAGGATAAAATCATAGTTTTCTACCTAGACGATCTTAGTGTGTTATCCAAGAAGAGAAATAATCATCTAAAGGACTTGCAGAGGGTGTTCCAAAGATGTAGGGAGCACACAATCTCACTCAAACTTAAGGAATCAATCTTCTATGTGATAGAAATTAAGTTTCTAGAACACATAGTGTGACAAGAAGGTATCTGGATTGATCTAGGATGAGTTGAAGCTATACAAAAACTCAATCTTTGATCAAGCAAGACAAGAGTGAAATCCTTCTTTGGTCAAGTGAATTTATGAAGGCATTTTTTTCTTGATTCTTGTGAGATTATAAAATTCATAGCTAATATGATGAGGGGTAATCAAAGCCTTAAATAGAGTGATGTTGGAAGGAAGGCATTTGATGAGGTTAAGAAGGTAATTATAAAGGACCCTATTCTTGTCTACCTAGATTATGCTAATGAGTTCATCATTTAATTTTATGCATCTAAGAAAACTCTATCTTCCATCTTGATGCAAGAGAACAATGAAGAAGTGCATGCACCAATTACCTTCATGAGATTTACACTCAAGGATCACGAGTTGACATATTTATAGATAGAGAAGAACACATATGCAATTGTAATATTCTTAAAGAACTTTAGATTATACATACTTCATTCTCACTCTATAATGCATTTATTAGTGAACAACATCCTTACCAAACAAGATATTGGATGCATAATTAGAGGATTTTGTAGATAAGGTGCAAGAATATGATGTAGATATTAGGCCAACCAAGATGGTGCATGGAAATTGCCTATGCAAGGAACTTACAAAAAAATTGAGAAAGCACTATGATATAGGAGATTCTAAAAGTATTGATGATAATCCTTCAAGACCCTTGGTTCTCTAAGATAGCCTACTTCTTAACATATGGCGAGTGTCCAAAAGGTATGATTGCTAAATAAAGAATAAATTTAAAGACTAAGGTTGTCAAGTATGTCATCCATTATGATGTGGTGTATAAGAAGGCCATAGACAACATCTTAGTGAGGTGTGTAGACAAATAATAACAAGAGAAGTCGTTGAAGACATTTCATGAGGCATGCTATGGGCACTTCTCATTGTTTGTCACAACATTTATAATTTTGAGACAATGTTAATATTGGCCTAGTATGTTATTTTACACATATAGATGGGTGACTAATTAAAAAACATGTAATATGCTCATTGGGAAGCCCTAGTTAGCTACTCTACCCATCTAGCCAATAGTGATAGAAGCCCCATTTCTATAGTGGGGATTCATATTTATAGTTCCCATAAACCCATTGTCCAGCTCAGTCATACTCATGTCTTAACAATGATAGATTACTTCACCAAATTGGTTAAAGTGAAGCTAACAAAGAGGATGAATTTTGAAGTAGTGTGTGAGTTCCTAAAGCAACACATTTTTATGATATTTAGTGTGCCAGTAAAATTGATTATGGATAATGCTTCCTATTTTTCATCCTCAAAGATTGTAGAATTCTGCTATGTGTTGATATCTCTAACTATTGTTGTCTATTAGTGTCAAATACTTAGTCATTTACAAGGCAGAGTTAGAAGGTCATCATTGAAATTGAGCTACTCTATATAGGTCAAGTCATGTACATGAGAAAGTATGTACTGAGCTCTATAGGAGCCAATCAAGTGTACTATCACTGAGTATTTTCTATATGAGCCAAGCTCAACATTGACTGAATAATTTTAAGAATACAAGTATCAAGTCACATAGTTTATGTCAAGTACATTAAAAACTGAGCAACATCAATGTCAAGTGTCAGAAAATATTAAAGGTTGATAAATGCAGAGTTTACATAAAAGTGAGGACTTGAATATTTTTTGAGGTAAAGTTTTTTTGATTTCACATGGAAGGAACATTTAATGTTTGAAGAGGTTGTTTTAGAGATTTTTACACATGAATGTGTTGGAATTCTTTTAGAATAACTAAGAGGAGGGGGTGAGGGGTGAATCAGTTATTCAAGGTCTAGATGTACAAAATAGAACTTTTCACAATTCAGTGAACTCATAAAACTTTCTCAACCATGCATGTATTCATTGTGTGTTAACCACAACTGATGTGTTACTGTAACATTAACATGTATAATTATAGAGCATAAAACATAACATATCCATTAGCACATTTGACACGATGATTTAACGTGGAAACCCAATTTGGGAAAATCCACCAATAACATGCTACTCCTTTTTCACTCTTTGAAGTGATGCCCTGTTAAAGACCAACCCTATTAAAAGTTACAACACACACTGCTAAATGTGACTTGGTTAGGGTATTTCAATCACCTTGTTAGAGGACTTTAGGCCATTCACTTGGAATGCCACCCTGTTAAAGGATTTACCAATGACTGTTAAGGTCAACCTTTCTCAAAAGGATTTATTCTATTCTGATACAATTGTTAGAAAGTAACAATAGAGCTTTGATCTGATACAACTTACAACCATACTTGTAGATTATAGATCATTATTTAGTCTTCAACTCTACATTGCTTCCAATATTTTTAGCTCTAACAACTTGTTCACCCTTCAAGCATTCATCCTCTTTAAGCCTTCTTGCTTAGTTCACCATTGCAGAATTCTTCTCTTGGGTCACTTTATGAAGCAAACCCTCTTTCTTCTCCTTGTCAGATTTTCACTTCCAAAACTCTCTAACCCCAATCCAACATTACTTCATTACTAGACATCCCTACATATAGAAAATTATAACTCTTTTATTTCTCATTATCCATCTCAAAAATTAGGGTTTTCAATGGATTAGGTAGGATACAATGTATCTAACCTATATCTTGTATTCTCTTGAAATTTCTCCTAGAATCCACATGAATTTTCCTCCAAAGTGATTTACATAAGATTATGTGCCTCTAACTCATCAATCTTATCTTCCTCCTAATTCACCAATTCCAAGAAATCCAACTTGTCATCTTTTATTTGGCAAATCCTTGATCCTTTTCATAATGCAATAGCTCGACATTATTGATTTAATGATGGTCGACACATACTATGTTACTCAACATCTACTGTAAAATCACTCGGCATCAACTAGATTTTACTGGTGCTCAATATCAATTGAAAATCACTTGGCTTCCACTAACTTGCTTGACATCCATTAGCTTGCTCGACATCCACTAGAAATTGCTTTCACTCGGCTCGAACTAACTTTTTGCTTAGTTTGCACTAACTTTGCTTTGCACCTTCTATCAACATGGTCAAGCTTAGTAAATGAACTTTGTCCAATCTTTTCCTTCTAAACTTTCTTAGTGTAGCCAATCATTTTGCAACCTCAAAGTAGATTATCAATACATTATGTTATCACTATCTTAACTGATTCTTACACTTCAATACAAAATCATAACTCAACCTTTCCTCTAGGAAATTTTGTTACATCTTTTTGATCAAATTCTGCTCATCAATCAACTAAGTGATAGTGTTTGAAACATATAAGAAATTGTCTTACCAACATTTAGTAGGTTTGAAATCAGTGAAAAAATAATGATTGAAAACACTTATTCAATAGTTCTCTTAATTGATCCTTTCAATCATATATTAATAAATCTCCCTCTTTGGCATTGATGGCAAACCAAACTAATCAACCAGTCAAACAAATGATGAACATCTTGTTCTATCAAACTAACTAGGTAAAAATAGTAAGGCAATACCAAAAAGAAAGTTTGTGAATGAAACTTCTCCCTCTATTAGCAACACCTTCTTAGGTTATAAAATATCCTTCTTATCTAATTCTCTTCTATCATGGATCAACAAAATATCAGAATATCTCCATCTTTATTGCTTTAAGTCTTCTAATCTTCTAATGATGTAGTCTTCTTTCATTGTTTCTCTTGTGCACTATACTTTTTATGTACTTTCTCCCTTGATTGTCTTCTTTGATCATCTAATCATCTCCCTCTTGATCAATAAGCGCTTGATTAGTTTATTGTACATTCTCCCTCTTGACAACAATGCCAAAGACAAATACTCAACACTTAGCATCTTGATATATGCAGACATAGGATTTTGTAGGCTCTTCAATTTTCTCCCTCTGTCACCTTTCTTGTGACTGATTTAAAATTCCAACTTTGTAATTACTTTAGGTAGTTCCTAAAGTAAGATCCACTACATCAATTTGTATAAAATGAGTATCAGCTTGTTAGATGTAGGGAACTCCCTCTATCTTTTACATAGCCTTTGATAGGGGTATCACCCCTAATTTGCCTCTAAGATACTCATAAGCATCCTTAGGTAATGCTTTGGTGAAGATATCATCAATTTTCTCCTTTGTGTTGATATATTCCATCTTCACCTCTTTTTCTTGAACCAACTCCCTTACATAATGATACCTTATTGCAATGTGCTTTTTCTTTGTATGCATTATAGGATTCTTTGATATATTTACAACACTTGTATTATCACAATAAAGTGTCACTAGTTCAGTGATTTCTTCCTTCATTCCCTTTAGTAGCTGTTTGATCCATACAATGTTTGTGCAATTGATAGTAGTAGCAACATACTCTACTTTAGCAGTAGATTGGGAAGTACAACTCTACTTCTTACTTATCCATGTAACAAGTCTTCTACCTAAGAAAAATTCTCCTCCACTGGCACTATTTCTGCCATCAATATTTCTAGCTCAATCAACATTAGTGTAGGTTTTTAGTTCAAACTTTTCATTCTTCTTATAGTACAAACCATACTCTTTTGTTCCTTTCAAGTATCTCATTATTCTTTTCATTTCCATCAAGTGATCCTCTCTAGGATTAGTAGAGAATCTAGCAACTATCCCCATAGTTAATTGAATATCAGGTCTGCTATGTACTACATATTGCAATTTTCCAATCATGGATCTATATAATGTATGATTGACCTCAGCTGAATCATCATTCTTTGATAGCTTGAGTGTTCTTACCATAGTTGTACTTACTAGTTTTGAATCCTCAAGTCCAAATATCTTCAATATCTCCTTGATATATTTTGACTAAGTGATATATACACCATACTTCATTTGATAGACTTGTAATCCCACAAAGAATTTGATCTCACCAAACATTGACATTTGAAACTCCTATTTCATCTAATTTGGAAAATCTTTACACAAAGCATCTTGTGCTCCAAATATTATGTCATCAACAAATATTTTAGATAACAAAATACCTTTTTCTTTATCTATCTTCATGTACATATTGCTATTATCATCTGTCCTTTCAAATCCAATCTTAACAAGATAAGTATGAAGTCTCTCATTCCATGCTCTTGGTGCTTGTTTCAATCCATATAGGGCTTTTTGTAATTTACATACCATGTTCTTATTGTTTTTATCCAAAAATCCTTCGCCTATTCTATATAGACCTCTTCTTCTAATATGCCATTCAAAAATGAAAACTTAACATCCATTTGGTAAACTTTGAAACCTTTGTATGTAGCATAAGAAAGCAAAATTCTTCCTCCCATTCTTGCATTAGGGGCAAATGTTTCACCATAGTCAATTCCTTCTTCTTGTGCATACCCTTTGTAGACTAGTCTTGCTTTGTTTCTTGCCACTTCACCATTCTCATCTAGCTTGTTCCTGAATACCTATTTTGTGTCAATCATATTCTTGTCTTCTAGTATAGGAACTAGGCTTCAAGTCTTGTTCTTTTCTATCTACTTAATTTCTTCTTCCATAGCCTTGTACCAATCATCATCTTCCAATGCATCTCTCACTATCTTAGGTTCCTTCATGCTTAACAAACATGGTTCACCTCTCAACCTATTTCTTGCCATTGTCCTTGCATCTTTGTCTCCTATTATTTGATTTGCAAGATGGTGTCTTTTGACATATTTGGATAGTCTTGGCTCAATTCTTGTGGTTGCATTCTATCTCTCAGCTTCAATATCACTAAGTGCATCTTTGTTAGGTGTTTCAACATCTCTTTTTTGTGTGCTAATCTTATAGTTAGATTGTTCATTTTCCTCATTCTACAACTTGACATCTGAATGCAACTTAGCATTCATAGGGTGTGACTTAGTAGTTGTTGAAACTTGCTATTAACTTGCTGCATGATTTGTAGCATCTTCTTCAGTAGGCATTCCTTCATAATAGTATACAAATGTCTTGTAATCTTCTAGTTCTTTTGTAGGTTCAGCTTCATGTGCTTTTGTAAACTCAAAAAAACTCACATTTGCACTTTCCACAATTTTTTTAGTGTTAGTTTAAACACTTATAAGCTTTAGTTCTTGTGGAGTAACCAAGGAATATACCTTCTTCGCTCTTTGCATCAAACTTTCCACTTCTAACATCTTTAAGAATATAGAATTTTCTTCCAAATACCTTGAAATATTTCACATTAGGTGGATGACCATACTTTAGTTCAAAAGGTGTTAAGTGTGTACCTTTCTTTACTTGCACATGGTTTAATGTGTATACTATAGTACTTATAGCTTTTCTCTAGTATTTTAGAGCAATATTTTTCTCCATTATGAGTGTTTCACATAGTCCATTACCAACCTATTTCTTCTTTTAGCAATTTCATTTTGTGGAGGGGTCCTAGGTGCTGATGTCTATCTCTTAATTCCTTTATCATTGCAAAACATCTTAAATTCATGCGAAGTGAATTCACGTCCTTTGTCTAATCTCAAGCATTTCAAGCTCTTACTTGTTTCTTTCTCAACTCTTGCCAATTACCATTTAAACATTTGAAAAGAATATGATTTTTGTTTTAGGAACATGATAGTCATCATTCTAGAATAATCATCAACAAGTAGCATTATATACCTATCTTCTTTGTAGCTTTGCACATCAATAGGTCTACATAGGTCAGTATGAACAATTTCAAGTATTTCCTTAGATGTATAAGCTTTAATTTTAAAGCTTGACTTTGTCATCTTGCCTAGTTGACATTATTTGCACATTATATTTTTTGGTTTCTTTAACTTAGGCAAAGCTCTAAATCTTTTGATGTTGCTAATAGTAATCAGATTATCAAAGTTAACATGACATAATCACTTGTGCCAAAGCCATACATTATCAAATTTTGCTATAAAACAAGCAGCATCTTCTATATCCATATTACTCCTAGTTTGATCACCTTTCCTAATCAAGATTCCATTTGTATCATATATCTTGGCTGATTTATTTTCAAACTCAACTTTGCATCCCATATTATTCAATTGTGACACACTTAACAAGTTATAATTTAATCCTTCAACATAATAGGCATTGTCACATGAAATCTTGTTTGTGAGCTTGATAGACCCTTTTTGAAATCTTGATCTTTATGCTTTTAGTACCTTAAAGCTAATCATCTTAAGCAACTACACTCTAATACCAATTGTTGGAATTCTTTTAGAATAACTAGGGGGGTGAATTAGTTATTCAAGGTCTAGATGTACAAAATAATTTTTTTATAATTCAGTGAACCCATAAAAATTTCTCAACCATGCATGTATTCATTATGTGTTAACCAAAACTGATGTGCTATTGTAACATTAACATGCAAAAGTATAAAGCATAAAACACAACATATCCATCAACACATTTGACACAATGATTTAACATGGGAACCCAATTTGAGAAAAACCACTAGTAACATGCTACTCCTTTTTCACTCTTATGAAGTGATGCCCTATTAAAGGTTACAATACACACTATTAAATGTGACTAGGTTAAGGGATTTCAATCACCCTATTAAAAGTAAGCCTTTTTAGAGGACTTTAGGTCATTCACTTGGAATGCCACCCTATTAAAGGATTTACCAATCACTATTAAGTCAAACTTTCTCCAAAGGATTCATTCTAATCTGATACAATTGTTAGAAAATAAAAAATGAGCTTAATCTGATACAACTTACAAGCTTACTTACAAATTATAGATCACTATTCAGTCCTCAACTCTACTTGGCTTCCAATCTTTGCAACTCTGACAACTTGTTCACCCGTCAAGAATTCATCCTCTTTAAGCCTTCTTGCATAGTTTTCCATTGTAGACTTCTTCTCTTGGGTCACTTTATGAAGCAAACCCTCTTTCTTCTCCTTGTTAGATTTTTGCTTCCAAAACTCTCTGACCTCAATCCAACATTGCTTCATGACTAGACATCCCTACATATAGGAGATTCAAACTCTTTTCTCGCTCATTATCCATCTCAAAAATTAAGGTTGTTGATGGATTAGGTAGGATACAATGTATTTACCCTATATCTTGTCTTCTCTAGAAACTTCTCCTAGAATCCACGTGAATTTTCCTTCTAAATGGTTTGCATAAGATTTTGTGCCTCCAACTCATCAATCTTATCTTCCTCTTGATTCACAAGTTCCAAGAAAACAAACTTGTTGGCTTTTATTTGGTGAATCCTTGATCTTTTTCATAATGTAGTAGCTTGGCATTATTAATTTACTAATGCTTGACACATACTGTGTTACTTGGCATCTACTATAAAATCACTTGGCATCAACTAAAAATCACTTGGCTTCCACTAACTAGCTCGACATCCACTAAAAATTACTTTCACTCAGCTTCAACTAAATTTTTGCTTGGCTTGCACCAACTTTTCTTGACACCTTCTATCAACTTGGTCAAGCTTAGCAAATGAACTTTGTCCAATCTTTTTCTTCTAAACTTTCTTAGTGTAGCCAATCATTTTGCAACCTCAAAGCAGATCATCAATACATTATGTTATCACTGTCTTAACTGATTCTTACACTTCAATACATAATCATAACTCAACCTTTCTTCGAGGTACTTTTGCTACATCTTGTTGATCAAATCCTCCTCATCAATCAACTAAGTGATAGTACTTGAAACATATAAGCAATTGTCTTACCAACATGTAGCAGGTTTGACATTAGTGATAAAAAAATGATTAAAAACACTTCTTTAACAGTTCTCTTACTTAATTGATCCTTTCAATCATATATCAATAGAATGATGTGGATTACATATCCCTATATTTTGTGATTAAAAAATTAGATGGAAAGGCTATTATGGAAGCATGTAGAAACCTCTTTATGGAACTCTTTAAATAAAGGAGATCTTAACCTAGATCGTGTAGTATGTTATAGTATGGAGAAGAGAAGGATATGTATGTGAACAAGGAATAACATGCAATTAGTGAAGTGAAGGATTGAGATTAGATCAGAAGTTAGTAAAAGAAATATGTTATCTCTTAATAGAGCAAGTGACCTAATCATAGTAGTGAAAGGGGAAGACAAGTATTATAAGATCAAAGGAGAGGTTTAGTTGTCAAGGAGAAGAGTCAAAATCATCTTACAGAGCATACCAAGAGTTAGGTACTGAATCAATTCTAACTAACTTGAATTAGGGTAAATCTCTTAACATAGTGGTCTTAATAGATATTTGTAAATATCCTAATAGAGTCCTTAATTTATTGTAAGTATTAAATCCTCTAACAATATGAGACCTAGAAATCTCTTAAGCTTTTAATAGGGAAGACCCCTCATAGTGTAGATCTATTCTATGATCAAATATTGTAACCATAATAGGTTAACTTTATTATTGCAATAGTGAAGATTTGTGTGTGTCATCCCCACCCCAGTTTTCCCTTCATCTTGGAGGGTTTTTGGATAGCAAATATTGTGGTATGTGTTTCCTTTCATACATGTGATAGATCAAATTTACATGATAAATCAAGTTCATTATTACAAGTTTTACATGCATAGATTAACTAGTGAATGTGCAAATGAATTGGTGAAAAGTAAAAGTGTTTAAGATTCTAATTCACCCCCCCTCTTAGTATCCTTTTATCCCATTTATAGCTTCATCAATCAAAAATTGGTATCAGAGCATTGGTTCTCTGAGAGAATCTTAATTGCTTGGAGATTACATCTTGGAGATGGAGGATTTTAACTATACAAGGGTATTGACAATCAGGTGATTGACATCGAACTCATATTGTAGAAACTCGAGAAAGAAAGACAAGACCTAAAGTATTCACTAAAAATGTGAAAGGAATTGCTATCCAAATAAAACAAATTTCCTACATGAAGAAGTTGAGACTGAAGGATTTTTTGAATCAATCAATCAAAATGACAAAGCATCTATAGGTCTACTTGAAAAGAAAAAACTCCTAAATGAAGAAATAAGAGGACTAAAAAGAGAACATGAAATCCAATTAGTAAGATTATGTGAAGTGATTGAACAAAAGAAGAAAGTTGTAGAAGATATGACTATGGTAGAGGAAGACAAAAGAGTAATGGCTACAAGACTGGAAGAAAGGATATCAGATGTACACAATCTCACAAATACACAACTGGACATGATGAATCAACTAATGCTTACAAATTAGGAATTGAATCACAAGGATGTGGAAATTATAAATCTCAAATTACATAAGGACATACTAAAGAATGAATTAAAAATTGTAAGAATCTATGGAGAGATTCAAAAAACCTAAAGAGACCATAAAGTACTTTGAATAAATTTTGAAGTCATTTAGTTGTTATGATGGGTTAAGACATTGATGCACTAAGCAAGGAGAATAATCTATGAATGAATAACTAAGAAATGAAAATTCAAAGGACAAACCAACATGTTATCAATGTGTAAAACTTGGTCATACTACAAATATTTTTTTGAAGAAAACGTGGTATGCAAAATCCTAAACCTAAGTTTACTGGTTACTATTTTTACTGTAAGAAATAAGGACATCAAATACATGAGTGTACACCAAGAATGTGAAATGCATCTACTACGCCTAGATTTGAAGGATATTTCTATAATGATTAGAAGTATGGACATAACACATATGCATGTAGATCTTAGACAAAACATTATTGGACAAATTAGAGGACAAGTAATGCACCCAATAATGCATGTTCCAAATGTCACAAGTTTGGACATAGCAAGAATCAAGTACATTCAACAAATCAGATAAGAGATAAAGGAAAAGGCAAAGTAGACATTGAGAAAATTAAGAAGGATATGAATCAAAAATGGAAAAAAAGAATAAAAGATGGAAATAATGGAGCTAAGGTCACCCAATCTAATGGAGAATGTGATCATGTCATCTAAAACTTAGAAAGATATGTATGTATGGAATTGTATATTCAATTGATATATTATACATTAGTTCCTTACATGAAATGTGCCAAAGTTCATATTTTCATATACAAAGATGCATAAGAATAGATTTATGAAGGATTATCAAACATTAGTAAAATTGTGTATGTTGATCAATTATTGCAACATAGACTGAACACTTCTAAAAAATGGTAGTGTCTGAGTGATATGGAAGAGACTAAGTTGTAAAGAAATACCTAGTTCAAAAGTCAAATATCAAACTACCTTAGTAAAAAACATTAATGGAGACCCTAAACTGATGAAAGAAAGGTATATATATATATCAAAATTTGAAGATATTATCTCATACCTTGCACACATATTTCAAGAGCATAGAGTGATTTGGTGATTTGAGGGACTAGCAAAAGGTTTAAAGAGGGATTTGGACAAGAAGCCTAAACAAGTGAAGATATGAACTATGCCAAGTAATTAAAAGGTGAAAGAAGTGACTTTGAACCCTAACAATGAATATGGAAGATTCATCTACCTGCTAAAATGAGCCAAGAGGGTAGTAAAATTCAACTATTGAAGAGTGATGGTTTTCCTCCACCAAAGTTTCATGTTATTCTAGAAATTGCAATGAAAATGTCATGCCCAAAGTACAGGGCAAAAAAAAACACAATTTAAAAAAAAAAAAGATTAATAACACCACTAAGTTGTTAAGGGGTTTGATAGAGTTTACTATGTTTGATTTACTAGTTAAACTATGGTATATTGCAAAGTAGATGTTTGTTCCCCTAACGTTACCCTAAGACTACAACCCAATTAATACCATCGTGTAGGAATAGCTCGTTAAATTAAAATTTCATTATTAAATTGATTAATTAAATTAAACAATCCAATTTCAATTAATTAAAAGATCTAATACATTATTTATTTTATTTACTTGTAAAAATTCAAACGAAAATAAACATCAACCTATTGAAAAATATAAAATTTCAACCAATCAAGATATTGATTGACACATAGTTAAATCATTCTAATAACAAATTAAATAAATCCAAAATTAACTATTCCAAAAATCGAAATTAAAATAAATAACTACTAATTTATCATTTATCAAAAACAATATCTAAACTTTATTTAAACTTTACTCTAAACTAATTATATTTAAATCTACAATCTATTCTAAATAAAACATTTCTAATAATAATGATATAATTAAAATTAAATAAAACTAAATGACAATTCTTCAACCAAACTAATTAACTTAACTTTGAAAATTCTAACTTAACATTACATTAATAGATTCTAACATTAAATTTTTACTAAAACATTTAAACAAAACAACATACTATCTAAATTCTAATATTTACCATATTCTAAAAATAATTACTACCTAACTTAAAACTTCTACTAATCTAATCATAATACTAATATTTAAACCAATCCCCTTAACCATCTAATTCTCCTAACATCTAACTTAAACAAATTCTAAACTAAACTACCCACCATTTTGTACTTTAATACTAACCCAAACCCAAACTAACCTAACTTAACCCTTACCCCTTATTCTAGCTGCCCACACCCTAACCTCCTCTAACTCTGCGCACACTTCCCTCACTTGGGTGTATTGCCCAAGGCCGCTGCTTTAGGAGTAGGCATGAGTGGGAGTAAGGGTGATGTGACAACCCATTAAAGTTTCCCCACCCCCATTACATGTCACAATCTTGCTAGTGCCTGGTGCTAAGGAAATGATGGAGATTGGTGGAAAGGTGGCCAATCCCATCAGCAAAAATGCCCCCCCTCCTCCCCCCTGCCATCATTAAAACTTAACCTCCTACAATAAATAGAAGCATCCAAATCAGCATGGAGGGTACGTTGGGTGAGGTCCTTAGTCACATATGTCTACGCCCACTCTTGGAAAAAGGAGTTAATTAAAAGTTAGTTAGGTGGTTTTGAATTTGAAAGGATAGGATAGGATTTTTTTTTTATATGTATTAACAATATTTGTTTTGTCTTCTTTTATTTTTATTTTTCTTATATATATATATATATATATATATTAGGATAACTCAAAAAGATATTTGAGGAATCTTTTAGATGCTTTGTTTTAAGAAAGCCAATTAATTTTGTTCCCAAACAAAATCTAGAGAGTTTTTACTCCTAGGATGCAAATTTTTTTCTAAGTGTTGGAATTTTCTAATTTATATAATTTGCTAAGGGGAGCATTTTTTTTTTGTCTATATTTTTTTTCAAGGTGCTAGATTCCAAATTAAATTTACATAGTAAGGGGAACATATTTTAAAAAAAAATTTGAATTATAACATAGAGATTACATATTTTGTTTGAGTGTTTGATAAATATTATAATGCTTCCTAATAATTATGAAAAAAAACAAGATAATCTAACATTCAAGTAATCAAATTTCCTTAACATATTTTTGAGCTTAAATTACATAACTTAATATATATCATCATTTTATCTAATTAACCTTAATCAAATGAATATGATTTCAAAACATAAGAATGTCATAGAAAGAGTAAAACATCATTTTATCCATTTTTCGATACACACATACATATAACTAATTACAAGAAGAAACTCATATGAAGGAATACTACTCATTTTTTTTATTGAACTACCTGATTCAAAGGCTCCACTGGGAAAGAACCAAGAAGGAAACCTGACTTCATAGCCATTTCAACAAAGAGTTTATATATAACATTTTTACACAGGATTAATATCCCGAGGAGAAATATCCCAACATAATTGTATTTCAATAACAATTTTGAATTTCCTTCTTGGCTCCACAATAATGAAACCATTACAAAGTCTGCAACATGTCAAGGTGATTATGGAGAGAATGAAAACTGACCAGGAGATAACTAATCTTAACATGAAGATAATTTCAACATTCACTCCCATCTAGGTTTACACAATAGGTTCATCATTGGACCTGACTAGGGAAAAGGTATATTTTTCCAATAGGAGACATTAGACACAACACCATAATAGGTGCCCTTTTAGGGCTATAAACTCAAGAACTTTAGTTCTTCCATTTCTTAAATTCCAAATCTCAAAATGTGGTTTGTGTTAATGAGTAGGGGCCCATAACACCCTACTCTCTCTCTCCCTCTTCTCGTCTTGAGAAGAGACTTTGCACTGTTGGATTCCAACTAAAGACCTCCTCCCATACATGGCCACTTCTTCCCTATCCAAAGGTGAGTAATGCCAATACAACCCATAAAATCCCTTTGAAAACCAAGAAAAATACAAAGGGAACACATTTAAGAAAAACCCATTTCAATCCCTCCCAAACATTTTCAACAAACACATGAACATACATATGCAAACAAAACTACTTAAGAATGAACCTAACATGAACAAAATGAGCTAAGGGATTCCTAGCTTCAAAATAGAGTTATGGCCATTGAACAAATTTGAGATGAGCTCTCTTTCCTTCTCCTTCTCCATCAATCCTAAATTGCACTCTAAAATAGGGTTGGGTGAACACTCAAACCCTCTCAAATTTTCCTTTAAATAAGATGCTAACTCATCCAAATCCAAAATGAAATAACTCCCCCACTCACCTAAAAGTTCTAGAGTCTTCTAACTCAACTAGTCATAAGGCTAACCTCAAGGTGGAGTTAAAGTTATCCAACTCATGATGAAAACATTCAATTTTCACAATAAAGAAAAAATATGATATTTAGGTGACCATAACAATCAACAAAAGGGGCTAGAAGGGTGGAAAATTCTCCCAACACATACCCATACCTCTTAGGTACTTAGTTTTCATTATTTTTGCCCTCTAGGACTAATTAGGGACCTATCAAAATGCTCGATAATTTTGGACTTCCTAACAACCCTCAAAAATGAAAATTAATCACTAATCCTGATTACGGTAATAAATCTTGATTACTAACTAATTTTTAAAAAGGTTACTAACCTAGTCCAACTTAGCTCTTTAGGTTTCTCAGTTAATCCTAACTATCATGCTAAAATGCATATACAATTCACAAGTGTCAAGTGACACTAAAAAATCACTGTTATAAAACATTAACACTTAGTGATTACAAAATGATACATTCATTCCATTCATGATATAAATAAAATATGAGCAATGGGTTTTGCATCTTTTGTTAGACTCAACCCTAGTTTCCACAAACAGTACATAGGGTTCAGTTTCAATTCTCTATTAGATTTCTTGGCTAAAATATCCCGCACACTCATTGCACACATCAGTAGCTCAAGAAAATCACATGCATATATATAAATTATCAGGGAAATCACATAAATTAAAACATCCATCTTTCAAATAACTAGTTGCTTATCTCATTTCTACTCATATTCTTAACCATTAAAATTGCATAATCAAAGTGTTAATTTTGCATTCACTTTCTACACTACTTCATTAGTATACATGTTCATAAAATATTAAATAGCATATTTAAACATTTGAAAGTAGAACATCACACAACATAAAACAACATAATAATGTTCAGTGTATCCAATAGTGTCTTGACATCTCCAGTCATGAGTATGAAAATAATAATGTATCAACTATGCTAAGATGGGTTGGGGTGATGCCCCATAGAAAGGAGATGCAATGGGTTCACTATCCTAGATACCACCCAAAGTTATTATGATCAATGTCATTAGGAGATCTTACTTTTGTAAAATTAGAGAAGTAGGCAACTATGAGATCAGAGAAGCATATGAAAAGTTATGCAATGAAGGAATCTTGAAGGATGAATATAAAGTTTTTGAGAGGAAAGGGTTAACTTCTGCCCTATAATTCTCAATGAATTTCAAGATAAAATTGATTAAGGTTTTTCTGAGAAGAATCCATAACATGAAATATTAGTTATAGAATAGACCCATGGAGATCACGAACAAAATGATTCATAGTGTGACAAGCTATTTAACCCTAGATAAGAAGAAAACCATGTGCTGCTTGAGTTGTGAAGAAGTTGAGGCAAACAATGGATCCAAGTGGAATGGATGAGGTCTATCCATTACAAACATTTATGATCTAATAATCAAATTTGAAGTGAGGCTTATTGCTCAATAATTTTACCAGTAAAGCAACTTGAATGGTGTGTCATGTATGGTAGTGGATTGAGCATGGAAGATAGTTATGAAAGATTATGAATATGATCTTGCTAAGCTATGAAATGTGCAACTAATAGAGAATCTTCCATCTACAAGGAAATAAAAGAATTCAATGTGTAAGTTTGGATCCTTCATTGTATGTATTTTATTTTATATAGAGAAGTATTTTCCTAGTTTTGGTGATATTATTTGGGAATAAGATAAACCATTGACTAGACAGATAAATAAATATATTAATCCATTAGGAGAAAATCTTGAGAATATTATGGATGCTCACTTTGAGGAATTTAAGCAAAGAATTAAAATGAGGAATGGGATACCTGAACAATTTGCCACATGTTATTATAGTGATATATTTTTTCTTATAGATGCAAACAACACATTTGTGCAGGAATTGAAGTTGAGGAAGGCTTGGCTACAAAGTTTTGACTATGAAATTGATAGTGATCTGGTGAGTGCAAACATTGTTACTCTATTGAAAGAAGAGAGAGAAATTGAGGCTAATCCTTTGGGAAATATGAGGAAGGTAAAGAAGAATAAATGTAAATATCAAGATAGCTTCTAAGAAAAAGAAATGAAAAATAATTATTGAAGACCTAGAAGTTAAACTAGGCACCCTAAACAAGGGAAAGGAACCACCACAATTAATACAGGGACTTGGATAGGATTAAGAAAAAGACAATGGTCATGAAGAAGAGGAATAAGAAAAAGAAGACAAGGGTAAATCCCTAGGTATTATCACTCTACCAAGCAAGAAGGCTAAAGGAGCCAAGAAGAATCCTATACTGACACCCCTCTCTCCTCCACCACAAAATAAGTGAAGGACTAGGGCAATTGCTAATGCCAAGTAGTCTTCAAAATAGAGAGTAGTAGAGACTATAGAACCTAGTGCCCCAAATTAAATGAGAAGGAGATTGGCTATAGGAGCACCTAAAGAGGTATCTAAATTTATTGAAGAGGTATGTGCAAATATACAAGGATCTTAAGGATTATCCTATTTTGATTTGAAGTATGCTACATTGGATAATAATGACCCAACCAAAATTGAGGAGGTTATGATAGACATGATTACAACTTAGAAGCTAGCTCCTAGTGAAATTGAGAAGAAGATACCTAAGGACTTATATCAGATATTCGAAAGGAGATGGAAATAGGTAGAAGTAGAAGAGAAAATGATAAGGACTAACACATTAATTAGAGTTATGCTTGATCTATCCCAAGATCAATAGGACACATTTTTCATAAAGTATATGAGTAGATTTGTTCCTATATATATATATATATATATATATATATATATATATATATATATATATATATATATATATATATATATATATATATATATATATATATATATATATATATATATATATATATATATATATATATATCTTATAGGATAAAATGGAAGCTTTAGCACAACATGATGAATTGGTTTGGAAAATCATTTTTGGGTTATCAACCAAGGTAGTAGAGAAAGACATTGTAACCATCAAAGATGATTACAACAATGGAGAAAGTTTAGGTGTGTTGAGTCTGAGAGGACACATTTTTCATAAAGTATATGAGTATATTTGTTCATATATATATATATATATATATATATATATATATATATATCTTATAGGATAAAATGGAAGCTTTAGCACAACATGATGAATTGGTTTGGAAAATCATTTTTGGATTATCAACCAAGGTAGTAGAGAAAGAAATTGTAACCATCAAAGATGATTACAATAATGGAGAAAGTTTAGGTGTGTTGAGTCTAAGAGGAAGCATGTCACTAGTACATGCTAACACCCATGACACTTGAGAGGTTAAGTAATCAAGTCTCACAAATATAGAGGTAGGAACTGAGTCAAAAGAAATAAGTGTAGATAGTCAAACCATTTTAGCACTTCACATTGAGGAAAATAAAGGAATAAGGAGAGTTGAATTGAGTTCAACCATTATTGTCTTTAGAACCAATGCACTAGCACAATTGAGTGTTGATATTCCTTCACCAAATCCCAAAGCAATTCTAAGAAAAAACACTCCTTTGCTGAGTAGAAGAGGAAAATCAATAAAGGCTACATCACCAAATATTGAAGTTAGTCTGGATGAAATAATTGAGATGCCACAATTAGACTTGATAAATCACACCTTGGAGAAAATAATTTTGCTACAAGAGGTTTTAGCCAAGAAGAAATGACATGAAGAGTTAAGAAGAGAGTGGAAGCAAAAGTAGGTGCTCTATGATGTAAAAAACATTTTTGTTGATGCTTTTGATATACAAAATTCTGATGAAGAAGCCCCAATCATCACCCAACTTATAAATATTGTTGAGAAGTCAATGCTGGCAATATGGAGTCAAATGAAAATTGATGGATTGGTTTGCAAGAAGATTCAAGAAAAATATTATGGACAAAGTCTCCATAACCATTGCCAAGTAGAAAGTACAATTTCAAGAGAAAATACAAGTTATGATAGAACTAAAATAGAAGGTACATAAATTTTTCATATGTGTCGAGATTCACAAGTGATCTATAGGAACAAAAAAAATAGATTGAAGATGAGATGAAGGGATCCAACAATATTATTTCACAATTAATAGGATCTATCATAGATCATTATAATAATCTACTAAATGATCAAGGAACAATGGTCAAGCTTGATTTAGTTGATAGTAACATGACATCTAAATTGATCTCTATTCAAGAAATTTTGATACCTCATTTGGAGGTCATGCAAAGGGCACTACAATCAACCTAGGATATTATCGAAGTAGATCACAATCTTTCTATGGTTGATAAATTAATTGATTTAGGCTTAATGACTATAGTTACAAATTCACATTTTGGGAACAACAAGAACCATATGGGATCATGCACTGTCCATGATCACCTAAGTTAATAAGACATTCATTGACAAATATGGATTTCTTCCACCCATTCAACCCCAACAACTATGACATAAGTGTTAAAAAATAAGGGGGAATTAGATTTGGGAAATAGATGTGACATATTCATTTTACATTGTCTATTCATTATTTATTTTTAGCATAAGCCATAAGAATTAGGGGGAGAACTTATATTAGATTGTATTTGTAACAATGTGAATATGATTTTTTTTTCTCACTAATGTCCAAGGGGAAATTTTTGGTATCTCTAAATATTGTTTTCTATTAGTGTCAAGAACTTAGTCATATATAAGGCAAAGTCAGACGGTCATCACTGCACCCAAGCTACTCTATATAGGTTGAGTCATGTACATAAGAAATTATGTAGCAAGCTCTATAGGAGCCGAGAAAGCATATGGTAACCAAGTATTTTCTATACGAGCTGAGCTCAACACTAATTGAGTAGTTTTGAGCATGCAAGTGTTGAGTGAAACAGTTTGTGCTGGGCACAATACAAATCGAGCAACAATGATGTCGAGTGTCAGAAAATAGTAAAGGATGAGAAATACAAAGTTTACATAAAACTCAAGAATGGAACATATTTTGAGTTAAATCATTTTTGAGCTTACATGAAAGGAACATTTAATAGTTGTAGAGGTTGTTATAGAGAGTTTTATGTGTGATTGACACAAATTATAGATCCCTATATTTTGTGATTAATGATTTAGATGGAGACACTATTATGAAAGCCTCTAGAAAAATCTTTATGAAACACTTTAAATAGAGGAGATCTTAACCTAGATCATGTGGAATGGTATCACATGGAGAAAAGAAGAGTATGCATGTGAACAAGGAGTAATATGGGATTAGTGAAGTGAAGGATCAAGATCATATCAAAAGTTAGTGACAACGTTCTGTTATCTCTTAAAAGATCAAGTGACCTAATCATCAAAATGAAAGGGAAAGGAAAGTATTATCAAATCAGAGGAGATGATTAGTTAGCAAGGAGAATACTAAAAATCATCTTATAGATCATACCAAGATTTAGGTATTGAATAAGTTCTAATTGACTTGAATAAGGGTAAATCTCTTAATAGAGTGGTCTTAATAAATCTTTGTAAATCTCCTAATAAAGTCCTTACTTTTTTGTAAGTGTTAAATCCTCTAACAAGGTGAGACCTAGTACTCTCTTAAGATTTTAATAGGGAAAAACCCTCATAGGATAGATCATATTTTATGATCAAACATTGTAACAATAATAGGTTAACTTTATTACTATAGTAGTGAAGATTTGTTGGTGTCATCCCCACCCCAATTTTACCTTCACCTTGGAGGGTTTATGGGTAACAAATATTATGTTATGTGTTTGTTTTCATACATGCAATAGATCATATTTACATGATAGAAAAAGTTCATTATTATAATTTTTACATGCATAGGTTAAAATTCGTGAATGTGTGAATGAATTAGTGAAAAGTGAAAGTGCTTAAGATTCTAATTCACCTCCCCCTCTTAGTATCTTGCTATCATGTTTATACCTCTATCAGCTAGCACTATGAACATGGAATTCAATTTTCCCATTGACCAAAATACTATCCCCAAGGAAATGGGCAAGTTGAGTCAAGCAATAAGAATCTAGTTAGCATCATGAAGAAGCTAGTTTCAAACAACTAGAGAAGTTGGTATAAGAAGTTTATGATGCATTGTGGGCAGATAGGACTACACCAAAGTGAACAAATGGAATATCACATTTTGATCTAGTCTATGGAGTTGAAGAAATTTTTTCCCTACCACTTGAGCTCTCTACCTATAAGTGGTAGACTCTCATAGAGGGCACTACCTTCAGTAGTAGATTGGAGAAGCACATCATGTACGTGACCCAATTGTAAGGGGAAAGAGAAGATATCACAGATTGAATAACTCAACATCAAATATGAGAAAAAGGTATATTTGATAAGAGAGTAATGCCAAAATTATTCATGGAAGGAGACTTGGTCTTGTTGTGGAATAAGAAATGTGAGCCCAAATTTATGCATTCCAAGTTTGAGTCTCTCTAGAAAGATCCATTTAAGATTATTTGAGATAATCGACATAATCCTTTTAGGTTGGCCTATCCCATGGTATAGGTTCTTCCATATTCCTAAAATGGATAGGACCTGAAGTTGTATAAGATTTAAAATAAAAGTACATAACCCCTACACTATACATAGTTAGATAGGTGTTGTTTTCTTTTTGACTGTGTGCGCTAGTTTATCTTTGCTTTCCCTTCTTTATTAGTTTAATTTTATTTCTTCTATGTTTTCTTAGTTTAGGTTTCCTTTATATATTTGATGTTCTTTCTTGTACAAAACTAGAGATGCTAGGCCCATTTCTTAGGCACTTTCCTACCTAAGTCCCTAGTCAAAGCCAATTGTTGCCAAACATTCAATTTCCCTCTTTTTAGGCTTCTAGCTTGGACTTAAGCTTAATGCAATATGTATAGGTTGAAGTCTAGATTTATCCTTAGGTGGTTCTTTTCTTGTCAATTATGTCAAGTTTCTCTCATGAAGTGAGATTTTAGAGTTTCATTACTCCACCTTCTCACCTGAACCTTCATGCAAGATTCATGGCAATTAAGTGTGCAATCACTTTTAGAGGTATTAGGATTGGGAGGGATTTTTTTAGAAAATATTCCACTATTGAGAAGAAAGTAAAATTAAAATTGGATCATCAAAGTTTCATAAGTATTCTCCTTTCATATTTTCACTTATTCAGCTACTCCTCCGCTCGAACCGAAGGTCATTTAGTGAGTTTCTGACACACAAAGAAGATGACCTCTAGAAGCTAAATTTTGAAAGGATATGAAGTGAAAAATTTAGAGAAATGTGTTTAAGGAAAAAGGATTCCTAAATTTGTCCCAAAAATGAAGAATGACTTAGTCTTAAGATCATGTCAAATTTGCAACTATTTGGTTACTCCCACATAGGTGGAGTATCCTGAAACCCACTTTTTTGACAGAGGAAAGTGGATACAATTTTGGTGCTAAGAAGTGAAGAATATGCTAAATGGAATTATAGTAAAATAATTCTCAATAAATATAAAGTCCAAAAAGATCCCTAAGATGAAGAAAAAGTGAAGTGTTAGATGATGTCAAATAAGGGCTATTTTAGCTGTGCAATGAAGCTAGTTCTTCCATTTTCCAAAAGTGCATTCTATGAAATATGAAGATAGATTTCCACATTATGAAGGTGTATAGAGGGATCCTTAACCAAAATGTGTCATTTGTGAATTCTCCTAAAGCCAAAGATGAAAAAGTGTTACTTTGTTGGGAAACCACCTCTACAACTGTGACTTCGAACATTGGAGCACCTCGAGAGGAACTTTCTTAAAAGTGCAAATTTGGCCCATTTCATAATGTGTGGATGTTGGATTTTTCATTTAAATAATTTTAAAAGTGACTTTCAGCATTAAGGAACCATTTATGAGGTTTCTCAAAGGTAGAAATGATTGTTAAAAATTTGGCTATTTTTAGTGCATATGGCACCTAGAGCACCTATGATCCCCGTTTTCCAAAATGGATATTTGATGAAGTTTTTGAAGAATATACATAAGTAGTTCACTTACTAGATGTATATAGAGAAGTATTTAGTATGATATTTATCATATTTTTACTTGTACACCTACTCTTCCTAAGTACCACTTTTTTGAAAAGTAAAGTTCAAGTATACGATCGAGTAGAAATTTGTTTATTATAAAGTGAATATTATTTTGAAGATACCAATATTATGCTTCTCAAGTCACCCAAAGAATATCAAAAGGAAAAGTATAAAGACTTTTAGAAAAGTTAGGAATGGTCTTCTCCATTGTCATGGCAGAAGTTGGATTATTATGATCACAACAAAGGTGAAATGGTAAGTTTTACAAGTAATCATGAAATCAATCAAGGAGCTATGCCCTTGAATAACTAAAAATGAATTATTGTGGAAAGTTTAAGGATGAGCTACTCTTTTGATTTAATGAAAAGAAATCATTTTGCAGATTCTCACATGAAGTGTTCCCTCATCGAAGACAAAAAAATAATGAAGAACCTCAATGGTGCCTTCTCTCCTGCACTAGAGCTTAAAGGATAAGAAAAATTCTATGACCTTCTAGTAAAGGTAAATATGAGATAAATGGCATCACTAAGATTGATTGACCTACTTCATTTATGGTAAATCTGATTGTTAATCCATAATAGGATATTTTAAAGGTAACGACCTCTCTTCACTCATGTGATGTTGGAAATCATATGCTGAATGATTGGATTCAAATTTAATAAGATAAAATTCTTGGTAAGTTCACTTCTTCATCTTGCAACAAGCACATTTTTCATACCAGGTGCAATTTCTTCTTGCTCTATGTGCTATATTGAAAATGATAGGGAAGATTGTTGGTAGTGATAGATTGCCTAGTCTGGAGACTGAGCTGAAGAATTACATTGATACATCCTTTAGATTCTATAATCTTATATATTTTGATAGGAGGTTGAAATCTCATCGTACTCATACTATATCTCAAAATCTTAAACAAAGTGGGCTAGTAAAAGACACTAGGTTCCCTATGTCATTTCAAGGGCTAGAGTTAGTTCTGGATAGTTGAATATGTTGAAAATACAAAGACAATAAAGATTCCTGATGAATCTATCCTCCTCATATTTGATAAATATAAATAAATAAATCATGGATATTCTAGCCTTATTTATGAGATTAAAAGGTTATGAAGAAGTTCTAAATTTTATGGAGCATCATTTAGTTCTAGTGCAAGAACTGTGCACAGATGGCCAATACATTAATTGGGCCCAAATTATTTATGACACACTCACTAGTTGGATGGGCTCAACCAAGATATTCAAGACATTTCATATGGATTCCTATCTCATATATGATTTTTCCATAGATCACCTATGGCCAGGCCTACTATGCATTGAAGATTTTCATGAGACGACAAAAGTTTATGATTTCTACCCATGCCTGAAACTCAAGAAGAGATGAGGAGTTTGTAAAGGTGAATGATACCTTTGCCACAAGGTTTTGTAGAGAGTTTCAAAAATTCCCTAAGAGGATATTTTTGCTAGAGGATATTTCAGTGGTCACTTGATTTGGGTGCTATTTCATACAATTCCTAGCCTTCTACTATATCAAATTGATGGATTCCCATGAATATTGCAAAGGTATCTAGAGGAAAAAATGTTTTAATATAATTGTGTAGAAAAATTATAAAAGTTAATATATTTTATAAATTTTTTAAGAAATCAGGAATCCCTTTTCCAGTTTTTATAGGAGAATATTCATGTGCATCTAGGTCAAATGTAAAGTATATGATCAAAGCCTTTAAAGTAAAATATAAATTGAAGGTTTATAAAGTCATAACACATTAGTTTGATATAGTAAATTATGTGAAGGATAATATTTAGCTTGGGTCTAGTTACAAACATGTGCTTGATATAGAGGACTATGTGGCAGATTATTACATAGAGATTAAAAGTCAATAGATATTATGGAAAAGGCTCATAATTGAGAAAGTTAAATTGTATAAGGTGCATATTAATGTTTAGGACATAGAAGATGATGGATCATACTTGACTTCCTCTATTTATAAAAAAAGATCAAAGACAAACCTATTTTGTCTACTCTACTAGAGGGCATAATCATTGACAAAATGGAGATTATGATGGATGATATCATAAAGAGAACTAATAAGTGGGTAGGGTAGAAAAGAGATAGAAAAAAGAGGATAGGTTCTACTAGTCCATCTGTAGGCATATCTAGAGGAGCTCAAACAACATCCATGCCCACTTCCACCACTACAGTAACTACCTCTACATCAATGGGTCATTCACCATGAGTTGGAAGAGGAGGTGACCAGCCACTAGATGATAGAAATATACAAGTAACTCCAACTCTTGGCTGAGTTTCTCTACCAAATACTAGAAAAAAAGGTGAAATAGAGGTAGAGAACAAAAAAGAGGAAAAAAAGGACAAAGAGAAATCAGTTGGCAAGGACTCCTTGGCAATCCTATTGATAAATCTCACTAGAGATAGTAACTAACCTAGTGACAACCTAGATGGAGGTGATTAGGCTCAAGTAACTCCTTTGTAGAAACAAAAAGGAGGAACTAATCAAGGTAATTCTCTTGCATATTCTATGACTAAAATGGTTAATTTTCCATTTTCTAGCAGGAAGAAGGATACTCCTCTAATTAAGAGGAAGTTATTTGATCCCTTAGTAATATAGTCTACATTGAATGTCCTCACAACCAATTCTTGGCTAGAGGATACTATTGAGTGGAGGAAGAGAAGAATTGAGGAATTTTGTGCCACCTAAGAATTTGATTGCATTGGTGATGCAACCATAACCAACATTCCAAAAGGATAAGAAGTAGAGGACATTAGTAGCTTTGACTACTAATGTCAATATAGGGTAAATGGTGATGGGAATTGGCAAGCCTTAGAAGGAGGGGAGAATAAAAGAGTTAGCCCTAGGAGACTTCCAAGTAAAGATAGATGACATGAGACCTCCAATGCGTTAAACCATATTGAATGTGTGGAAATACAAAAATGTCAAGACTGTAGATAGATTGGAGGATTTGATGAAAATTAAGGAAAATTTGAAGGTCTCTAATAAGGAATTGACTGATTATATCACAAAAATGCTTAGGCCCCTAGATATTGTGTTGGAAGATATTTTTTCCTTGAGTAGTTTTGGTCCCTCCATGGAAGAGAATAAGAACATGTTGGTGAAGTTACAACAAGAAAGACACTTCAAGAAAAATGGCCACACATGTATAAACGAAATGAATGTCCATGGTCTTGCTCTTATCAAGAACCTTGGTAATCTATAATTGGATGTGCCAAGACTAAAGGAGTTTATGAGTAGTAATCAAATCTCTATGCAATCTGAAGCTCAAAAAATAATAGAATTGGAGTTACTCCAAGAGGTGATTAATATGAGCACTAACATTAGCATTAATCTTTGGATCCTTAGAAATGACAAAGAATCTTTGCTTCACTGGAAGCAATCAATAGATTTAAAGAAGGAGAGCTTGGTGAAGTCCAAGAAAGAACTAAGAGTATATATGATGATGTGAAGAAGATCATGGAGAAATTCTATGTATATCTAAAGGACCTCCACAAAATATTAAGTGGCTCCAAATGGATGATTTGTAGACATCCAACACATGAAGACAAAGTTCCTAGCATTCATAGAGGAAACTTCTAGTCCTGCCAATTTATAAGATTCAAAGATCTAGGAGTAGAATTCTAAAGATGGCATCAAACAAGCTTCAATACAAAATTTCCATGGTGTAGAGATGATAGATGACCATGACTATTGGGTAGTCATATTAAATAAAATTTATATCCTAGGTGTCAAATACATTAGAATGGTGCTTGATGCATTAAGAGAACATAAAGCCATGTTAGTGACCCAAAATAAGAAGAATTGACTAAGAAGCCAAAAGAGTTACATTCTTCCAATGATGAATATTCAAAAATATTTTGGCAAGTGTCAATCTCTCTCTCTCTCTCTCTCTCTCTCTCTCTCTCTCTCTCTCTCTCTCTCTCTCTCTCTCTCTCTCTCTCTCTCGACAATTCTCCTCACATGGATACATTGGTAATGGATGATTATTTTCATACATAATTTTGGCTATGCCTTTGAAATTGCTCTGAATTGTAATTATGAATGCAATTGGCAAGAATCTAAAGAGGGCCTATAAATGTAATTTTAGAAGATGAATAAAGGATCGAAAAAATTCTTTGTGAATGAATTCCTATAGCTAAGACTTCTGATTTAGAATCTAAGTTTACTTTGAATCTTTACTATCCATAGTTTAAGTTACATGGAAGTGAAAGACAATTGAATTTTTAATTGTTAATGTTGCATTGATCTAAGTGTTAGTGTTGTATGTTGGTAGTGTAAACAATTTCAGTCTTTCTTTTCAATTTCAACTTGGTTTCATTTCCCCTATTCTATCTACATTGTTAAAATAATGAGCATGTTAATATGGAAATTGGGAATGGAATATAGTTAACCATGGAATTGATTTAGTTAGGGGAAATTTTAGAGTTTTATAATCAAGCAAGGTATTCTGAGTGTTACTTCACCATCAATTAAATTTTCACTTTATGGTTGTTGCAGCTTTGTAGTGTAGTTTTGCATTATGAGATGGGAGATTACTATTGGGAGATCTTCTTTGGTTAAAGAGCCACTTGGGCCAATGAAAGTTCATTCCTCATTATGCACTCCTTGCATTTAGTATTTGTAGTTGTAGTAGTCGAGGTAGGGTAGAAGTTATAGTAGTAGAAGAGATAAAAGATAGATCATAATAGACATATCTATTAGTATTGTGAGTTGTCCAAATCATTCTCCTTACCTAGATTTCATGTGGCTACAAGTAATCTAGTTATTGTCTCCTTTTCTCTCTATTTAAGAGTATACCCCCAAAATTTGATCTACTAAAGAAAATATTCATTTCATATCTTGCTTCAACAAAGGAGTTGTACCTTTCAATTCAGAGGGAAGTATTATCACCCATACACTAACACCTCTATTGGTAACAACATGTTTCTCCACCACACTAGACATTCAAGAGCCAAGTTATTAACCAAACCCAAGGAAGGATAAACTATTAACTAAAAATTTTTGGCAAGTCTATTGGGGAATATTATAAAAGAATATTCAGTGTTTATATCTAGGGAAGATTGTACAAATCATTAGAGAATTTTTTTAGGATCTCCATAGATTACATCTAGAGATCCTCCATCCTCTAAAAGGCTAGTTTTATTTCATTGATGTCACTTTTGTCTATATCATCTTTCTCCTTAGTGGCATCTTTCTTCTTTAGGTTACCCCTAGTTCTTTTCCTAGGTTCCTCACTCTGACTAGTTGTTGACTCCTCCTCAAGATTCACCTTAATAATATTTTTAATTTTTTTCTCTAGCATAGAGTAGAGGATCTTCAAATTAATAATAGAGGCTTTAAGGCCCTTATGGTTATGAAGAAGAATATACCTAAGAATCATCTCATTCTTCTCTATTATATTACCCAAAAGATGCATCATCATCTCAATGGATTCTTTGAATTTCTTCTCAACAATATCCATAATATGCTCTATGTCAACATCACCTCTATTATTGTCCCTTGAAATAGTTAACTTCCCTTTAGAAAAGTTGATGACTTTAACCATTTTTTCCTCTATCTTATTTATCTTATTAAGTATATTTGAGACTTATTTAACCATCCACTTATAAATGTAGAAAGAATAAATGAACCTAGCATTAGCAATATGATAAACCCCCATCATACTACCTATTTCATCTTTAAAACCCTCCAAGTCAAGATGGATGTAGTGATCTTTTAGGTTCTTAGCTTCATTATTGATAGTAGTCTCACCATGAAGGGGAGAAAATTTATTTAGAATAGGGAACTTATAAACCTCATAATGCATAATATGAGGATTATTTGAGCTAGGCTCATTCATGCCCCCATCTGCTCAACCTTAATCATCATATCTCCAAGATGGAGATATAAATCCACAAACATAGGTTTACCAATATTCTTCTCTTTGACCTCTAGTTCCAAAACCTTCCAATCCCCTTTCTTAAAAATCTCATTCTCCATAACATCTAAATACTTCATAACCTTAGTTTCATCCATATCCTTATTTTTTTCATCATTGTTTTTCTCCCTTTCCACTTAAACAAAACCCTTCCCATTATCGGTCACTCCACCTAAATTTTTAAGAATGGAAGAGACTTCTCCATCTTACACACTCTAACTCTCCAGGTAATTTTTCCCAATAGTGGTAGCCTTTTTATCCTCAGATTCTTTGGTGTCCAAGTCTTCTAAATTGACTTTGGTGTTCAAGAATTCATCAATATTTTTCCTACCCTTCTTCTATTACTTCTCCCTGTAGACACCTAAAAATCCTTTAGAAAATAATATTTTTATTTTCTGAAAAAAAAGTCCCTGATGACATCATCATTAATTAATTAATTAATTAATTTGTTTTTATGCCATTAAATCCCTTTATCTTAATTAAAAATATTTAATTAAGGAATCCCTACCAAAAATGTTTAAATCTTATTTAAACATTATTTCCTTATTTATTAATTATTTAATTAATAAATTGACCAAAAATCCCAAAATAAATTAAAAATTTATTTTTTGCCCAAAACTTGGCCAATTTCCTTAAGACCACTAACCTCTTCCAAAATCTTCTAATCCTTCTTTAATTTCGATTAAAGGCTAATCTCATCATTTTCTACCCTTAATCCCAACTCAAAATATTTAATTAAGATTAAATATTAATCCTCATGTTTACTAAAAAAGTTTTAATAAATATCTCCTCAACCCAAACCCTTGAGATAAATAAACTTTATTTATCCTCAAAACCTTATGAAGTTCTAGACTCTTCTAGAAGGACTTTATCCTCTTCCTAAGCCTATCTCTAAACCCCCTTTTTAGCTTAATCCACCCCATCCACCCATACTAACCAAGCTTAGCTACTAACTCACCCACCCTCATTAAATGCCATCCACTTTCATATCTCTAACATCCCTAATCTAATCCTAAACCCAAGCCTAATCCCCCCCTAACCTTGTCACATTCCCTAAGCAAGCTTAAGACTTTCCTAAACCAAGCAAAGTCAACAATCTCAACTCCCTCCAAAATATCCCAACCACCCAACCATGAATGCTCTTATAAGGCCATAAAGACTCTTACAAGCCCATCCATTGCTCTTACAAGCCATTTATGAAGGGTCTTTATGAAAATATTATCCCTTGGGCCTCCTTTGTTGACTCATTTTTGCCCTTCCCTCCATCCACTCACCTTGTGACATATGTCACTCTCTGATTGGTGCTAAACAAGCACAATCCATGTGCTCCCATTTGAGTGCATCCTAGCCCTCCTTAAGCTTTCATCTCTCCTTGCATCCTAGCCCTCCATCCCTCAAGCCCTTTCCCTATAAATTAAATCCCCTCCCAAGCCATTTCATCACAACTTTTAAGCCAAAGTTATAATGCTAGTTTGAGAAACAAAGCCTTTTACCATACCCTTATAATGCCAAATTGAGAGCTCACAAAGCTACCAATTTGCCATTTTCCATCTCCATTTAAGCATAGTTTGAGAAGTCTTGAGCATACATACCAATCATTTACATAGACTCATCTACCAAGCAAAGAGCTAATTCCTATTGGGAGAGTCCATTCATTTGGCTCACATTCCTAATTAGGGATTTTTCTTTAGTCTTTCTTATATGTTATATTAGTTTTGTTAGTTAATGCTTTGTTCTCTTAATAGATTAGTATTTCTTGCTAACATATTAGTATATACATTTTGGCACACCTAGTGGGACCCCACATGGTTCATCTTCATGAGCTTTTTTAGTCAAGTTTTGTATGTCATTTGCTAATTTTGGCTAATTTTTCTTGTTTTTTGTGATTGGTAGGATTGTATAAATTGGTTTTGTAGGTCCACATGAGCATGAAGAAGACAAAGGAACTCATAGTCTATCTCATAGTGTTTGCAGATTTTTCAAGCTTGTAGGTGGACAAAGCACTTGGAATTCTTCTTCCTCTTCTTGTATATATTCTTTTTATTCCATCTTCTTCTTCTTCTTCTTGTTGTGGGAGATCTTGGCCATTTTTTTTTTAAGGAAGCAAAATCATACACACTTCTTTTTAGTGCTTAAAATGAAACCCCAAATCATACTTAAATCCATTAAAAAACTAAAAATTTGCAAAAAAAAAAAAAAATCTTTTAACAAGTGAAACTAAACCAATCCAATCATTTGCATCCTTGCAACATCAATGTTTTAGATGCATTCATGCAAAGTTAGGAACACTTCATTTTTGGGAATTTAAAAAGAACTTCAAGTTTCCATTTCAAAAGGTTCAAAATCAACATTAAGTGCACACTAAAATCTAAATCAAACTCAAAGCATCAATCAAGGATAAAATGAACCTCATTTGCAAATATTTTAAAGTTCTTTTAAAAATCTCATCAAAACTAAGAGTCCTAAATGGTTGCCAAAAATTGTCCTAAAAGCTTTGTTATTTGTTCCAAACAAATATCTTGTTGCAAAATCTTGAATGTTGCTTAGGTTTTTCATGCATCAAAACAACCTAGGAATATCATTTTTGGGCTTAAAACATGCAAACTAGAACACAAAATCTTGAATGAAAACCAAATTCCAAAGAGTCATTTTCACTTTTGAGTCCAAAACAATCTTGAATGATCTAAGGTTAAAACAAAGCACTTCAAAGTTCTTAAAACAACACACAAAATCTCAATCTTGAATGCTCAAAGGAAAAAACTTGAATGTTTAATCACTTGTCTTTGAATTCATGTTGCTAAAATCACTCTTAAGTGCCATGGATTAAAATCAAGTTTGTTTTCTGATGAATGCATGATTAAAACAACAAATCCAATCTTGAATGCCATAGATCAAATAATCATCTTTTGGGGCATAAAAAGAATCTACATTTTTGTAATCTTCTAAGTTATAAAAATAAATAAAAATGCTTTGAGTGAGTTTGTCATTGGACTCACCCTCTTTAATCACCCATCAATTTAACCATTGGTTGCAATCTCAGTGCCATCTATGGGGATGGGTCCACCTAAGAGGGTGTTAAGTGCTCCATGCAAATCAAACTCCACTCACTTGGGTTTTTAGTGGTTTTTCTAAGTTAGAAAATTCCTTGAATGCACATTAGTCTCGCTAACACTTCATTTGGGCATAAAAATTGAACAACTCTTGATGTGGAGGGCCTCTGGGCGCGCGCTTGAAAAATTGATTTTCACATATCTTTGTTTTGGGCTTAAAACAAACTCACACTCAATCTTGAATGCCTAACAATCAATGAACATCTCATAGTTTTGACACATTTTCAATGATGCTCGCATTTCTTATGTTGACGATCTCTCGACTTCCATTATGCTGATGACGCTATCAAATTGGAATGAACATTGTATGTCATAATCACAAGTGTCTTCAGTCATAGCTTACAAAATCTAAATCATCAATTGGAATGAACACGCGTCTTTTAAAACCAAGATCATGTATGTGGTCTTGTTTTACACTTTTTAGGAGGCCTGGTTGGGGATTTCATCACCCCTTGGGACGACCTCAACTCCAGCGTTCTGGCAGAGTATAAAGATCGGGAGGTGAATCCAAAGACACCTATCTTGAAATCAAGATTTTGTCACTCGAGCTAAGCCTCAAGGAACTTTATACCCTTGAGAAGTGAAAGAGGAGAAGTGGGTTACCGCTCCTCTTGGCTGTGTGACATATTTTTGGTTTCATCTATGGATTTGGGCCTCACGTACCTTGTGTATATCGAGGACTCCCTAGCTAAAAAAAATTTCATCCTTGTAGAAAGCTTCCTAGGATGTTGGTGTGTTTGACGTGCTTGCTCCAAACTTTTGTCTGCTTGTTTGTTCATAGCTTTTGAATGAATGTTTGCCAACTTTGGTCAAAATCGTAGAAAAGTAAAAATCTCCCAACTCAAGGCATACTTAGCGTAGTCACTACCTCATCAGAATATCATCCAAGCTCCCCTGTCGCAAATGAATCTATCTAGTTCTTTGCTTTAGAACAATCCCAAATCCAAAGTCCATCCAAATCATCCCCCCAACCAGCTAGCAACCCAATCCCAAATCCAAAGTCCATCCAAATCATCCCCCCAGCCAACTAGCAACCCAATCCAAAATCACCCAAGCCTTTAAGGAATTATTGTTACTTTGCCAGAGTTTTCTATCTAATCAATCCTACCAATCAACCAATCTCACCAAGGTTATCCCTCTGACAGAGCATTGTCTAGGGTAATCTAGCTTTGTCACTTGTATCCCTCATCACCTTGAGCTAAAGTTTGAGATCCACAAGTGGTCAATCTCGTGTCATGCCCATAGGATCATTAGTCTATCCTCAAAGTTGACACAACCACCAATCCTGCACATATGAAAGCAAAACCCTCACCTTTTGACAGCATGCCCTTGAAGTCTTCCATCAACAGGAAAGCCAAAAATCTCCAGCCAATCCTCCTTAGGTCTATCCTATTGCTTTGACTCTCCCTAGGAAATCTTTCATCAGCCAATCCAAAATTTGCGCTTAATCCAAATCCAACCATGAGCTTCCATGTTCATCCATATGCAAGACCCCATCCCCATTCAACTCATCATCAAAACATAAAATCCCAACCCTATCATGATGAGTTTGGTTGCATTGTCCTTGCTCCCGCCATATCCTATTCCAATGATGATGAAAATCTTGTTGACTATGACGGGTATCTTGAGAGCCTTAGATGCCTTCCGCCAACCATCCCCCAAAATCCATGCATTATTTCAAACTATCTAGTCATGCCATCTCATATCCTAGTTTCTCCTCCATCACCCAATCAGCCAAGCTTCCAATCTTCCACCCCCATCACACCAGCTATTTCTATCAATCCACCACCTCCACCTCTGATAGACGAGTCTCCCAGGAATCTCCTAGAGGAAATACAAGAAAAGCCACCTCCAATAGTCGATAAGCCATGTCATCTAATCCAACCATGTGAAGTAGTCAGTGATGAAGCTTCCCCATCTATAATATCACCTCCATCTCCCAAAGCTATCATCCCCATACCATCCATCAAATTGCTTAAAATCCTTCCACTTCCTGCAAGCATCAAAATCCCACCACCTGTCAAATCCCTCTAGATCCTATCCAAATCACCTCCAAGTATTTCCCAAATATCTCGTAATGACCCTTATGCATCCATCTTCTACTCATCCATCTCCACTACCGAATATCCCATCTATCCATATGCTGCCTTTGAAGAATCCATCCCTTCACCTCCTATCGCACCATCCACTCCAATCCAATCCTGCCCAAAAGCATGTTGACATCCTCCAAAGCATAAACAGAGATATCATCATACCATGTCTTCCACCCATAGTGCAGTCACCATCCCCTCCATCTCCAAAACCTCAAGCCATACCTCCTCTACTAGAGGATATCTTTTCATCCCATCAGCTAAATCAAGATCCTATCCTACCATCTCCTTCGCTCCATGCTTCCATCTTACCACCTATCCAAGCTATTCCACCATCTATAATCTATCCTCTTGGTTCACTTACATTCATCCATGGTGGCCCCCTCTCAGCAGAAGAATTAAGAATAGTATCTCCCCATTGCAATACACCTAATGAAGTACTTCTACCATTTTTTGCAAGAAAAAAGTTTTCTCAGCTCGTTCAAATGCTCAATTGATGGCATTATCAAAGTCAAGGTTTAGGACCACAAGAGAAAGGAATTAGAAAGTCTATTATTGCACAAAAAAATCTAGGATTTTATGGTCTTGGATATGTATCCATAGGCTCACCATCTAAAGGTGTTGGTACACCACACCCCCAAACCAAGCCTATCTCCAAGCCCACCATCCCAGCCTCCCATCACTCTTTCAAGAAATCTTATGTCATCCCCCCTCCACCATCTTTGCAACCCAAAACAACCTACCATATCCCCCCTTCATCCGCTAAATCCATTTTGGGTCCCTATGTCCCAAAATCTACCATCCTCCATCCTCCTATTAGCCATCATAAAAATCCTATTCCATCCATTCCTATGCAAGATCAACAAAGGTATGTATCAGGGCACATCATCCATCATCCCCCCAATCCACTTTTAGTCCATATGCTTCTTATCCTAAATTTCCCATCCTCCATCTTCCAACTCTACTTTTAGTCCTTATCTTTCTCTTCCTCCATTTTCTCCTCAACCTCACTCAAAACCACAGCAATGTGAATGCCAAATTCAAAATGCATAAAGCTAAAAATCCACATCCTAGGCAATCATATGTCTATTCTAAAAAACATACTCCAAAAAGGCAAAATCCAATCAAAGAATGCGAAATAATGCAAAAGCCTATGAAAAGAAAATCCAAAACCATGTGGATCCCAAAGAAAAAATTTGAAACCCAATGCATAATGGCATCCACCATTGCTAATCCCCCATCCAGTGACTCGTGTCCCCCATCTCCTAACTCCATCTTGGGTGCCTATATCCCCAAGCACGCTTCCACAAATCCTCCATCAAGCCTCTGTCTACCATCTATTCCCCATCTGCACTGTTCACACCCATCCCAACATGTGTCAATGTTGATCCTACAAGCATCTCCATCTCATGCTCCTTTCTAGCCTTTTCATCCCTCCATCTCCTACCATCAATCCCATCTAATCTGATCTATTGCATAAATCACACATTTGGTGTACCAATAGCTAGCAACAAAATTAAACATTCCAACAGCCAGTGAAAAATCCCAAAAAGCCAAAAATAGCTGAATAAAGCCAAAATCATTCCAGCTAAGTCCAAAGTCAAAAAATCAAAAAGTCAAAAAGTCAAAAAAAATAAAAATAAAGAAAAATAAAGCATCCACTGGTGAAAACTTGGCAATTCAAGCGCCTTGGACAAGTACCATGATGAAAACTTGGCAAATAAGCATCATGCGTAATCCAGCCATCCCCAGCTTAGCCTATCATCCTGATGTTTTTGGTTGCATCTTGACATCCAACTCCATCTTCCAATCTATACACCTATCCTCCATCCTCCAACTTCCATCTCACACCATCCACTGATCTTCTGCAGCTTCAGCCAATCATCCTAGCTATCATCCATCTCCCTAGCGCCTTCCGCTTTTCCATCCTAGCTTGAATCCTATCACATCCATCGTAAGACCTCCTTCCACATGTCATCTTCTAACTGGGGGCACTATATTCCTTGGAGATCTTGTCTTGTCCATCCTCCCTTGTCATTAGTATCCTGCTCTAGGCTATCCTCATGCAAATCCAATGTCATCCTCTCATTAGCCATTCACTCTAGCACCATCTATCCTTTCAACTACCACCAACCTTAGCATTGTCCCCATCATCATCATTGGATGCATCTTGTCAAATCCATATCTTTCGTTATCACCTCATCCTTAGCTTCTTCCTCTTGCACCAAATTGAGCCATCTTGCTATCCTCTCATCCTAAGCTTTTTATCCATCTGTATCATACCTATCATTGGTCCATTAGCTTGTACCATATCTTGATTTAGCCCACTTGTAAATATCTTGGTCCGTCAGCTTGTACATCCTCTTTAGCTTAGTACCATTGTATCTATCCAGCTTTCATGTCAGTTCCTCCTTGATCAGCATCTTGCACACATCGCACAAATCTTGGTTAGCTATTCCAATGCATCCTTTAACTAGATCTCCTATCACCAAAGTGTTATCCTTCTTAGTTCAGCTTGCTAGACGCATCACTCATCTAGATCCATCAGCTTAGGTGCTCTTCGATAGATCCTTGTAGGATATAGCTTTTCTCATGTCTGATCTTGGTCCGTTAGTACCTTGTCCTACCCATCTCGTTGGCAAACAGTTCTCTTTTGGATTTTCACTTTCTTTCGATTTGGAATCTTTCCTTTTGGGTCTTGAAGTATCTTTTCCAAGCAATCCTTTTGTTCCCTCCTCAAGGTTGCCACGATCTTCCATATCATGGTATACTGCGAATGGGGCAATCTGAGCGTAAGGTCTTGATCAGGTCTTTAGTTTGTTTTTCTTTTCTACTTGTGGGTTACCCAATGTCGGTTCCACATTGCTTCCTCTTGGACTCATGTGTGATGCTGGGGCAATCTTTGCGTGTTTGTTTTTAGTCAGTCCATCAGTCCTTTGTACAGTTGGTGAAAAGGCCTTGATGTTCTTGGTAACCTTGGCAATTAACCAATAGTCCTATAGCAAATCTAGTGCTCAACTACATGGTGGTACTTCTCTTTGAAGTATCCCCCTGCTCAAAAAGCTTCAATGGAATCTCTTCATCTCCATTATGCCCCATCCATATCCAACATCTGTCTCTCCTACCCTAGCTTGTGCAACCGTATCTCTCAGAATCAATCATCACTCTTAGCTTTAGGGATCCACAATCCTAGTCTTAGGGATCCACCAATCCAATCAATCCACCAAGCCTCATCTTTCGAGATCCACAATCCTAGTCCTAGGGATCTCTAAAATCCATCTTTCGTCAATCTGACTCTTTGAAATCCTATTGCATCAGCTTTATAATCCCCTCATCCATCTCCCTATCTTGGATTCCTTTTTATAGTGCTCCGCTCCTTCATCCTCCACCTTCCCTAAAGTCTTAAGCTTGCTTCCTCTTGTGCATCTGATTCTCGTTTAGCATTCTCCCATAGTGAGAGTTTGAGCTAATTCAACCCCTTCTCTTTGCCAATCTGAATCTCCTTGCTCATCCCAAATTCTTGTATTTTTCAAGAAGCCGTCGAGCCTCACTTTCTCTCCCCACCGCCTTCTTGAGGGGGCATCTCGCAGTCCATTCTCTCCTCTTCTGCTCTAGCCTTGGGCATCTTATTTTCTTATCTTTGATACCATGCCACTTGCGGCATTACATCTAAGAGAGGCAAAATGTAGACACCTAAAAATCCTTTAGAAAATAATATTTTTATTTTTTGAAAAAAAAAGTCCCTGATGACATCATCATTTATTAATTAATTAATTTATTTATTTTTATGCCATTAAATCCCTTTATCTTAATTAAAAATATTTAATTAAGGAATCCCTGCCAAAAATGTTTAAATCTTATTTAAACATTATTTCCTTATTTATTAATTATTTAATTAATAAATTGACCAAAAATCCCAAAATAAATAAAAAATTTATTTTTGCCCAAAACTTGGCCAATTTCCTTAAGACCACTAACCTCTTCCAAAATCTTCTAATCCTTCTTTAATTTCGATTAAAGGCTAATCTCATCATTTTCTACCCTTAATTCCAACTCAAAATATTTAATTAAGATTAAATATTAACCCTCATATTTATTAATTATATTTTAATAAATATCTCCTCAACCCAAACCCTTGAGATAAATAAACTTTATTTATCCTCAAAACCTTATGAAGTTCTAGACTCTTCTAGAAGGACTTTATCCTCTTCCTAAGCCTATCTCTAAACCCCCTTTTTAGCTTAATCCACCCCATCCACCCATACTAACCAAGCTTAGCTACTAACTCATCCACCCTCATTAAATGTCATCCACTTTCATATCTCTAACATCCCTAATCTAATCCTAAACCCAAGCCTAATCCCCCCCTAACCTTGTCACATTCCCTAAGCAAGCTTAAGACTTTCCTAAACCAAGCAAAGTCAACAATCTCAACTCCCTCCAAAATATCCCAACCACCCAACCATGAATGCTCTTACAAGGCCATAAAGACTCTTACAAGCCCATTCATTGCTCTTACAAGCCATTTATGAAGGGTCTTTATGAAGATATTATCCCTTGAGCCTCCTTTGTTGACTCATCCTTGCCCTTCCCTCCATCCACTCACCTTGTGACATGTGTCACTATCTGATTGGTGCTAAACAAGCACAATCCATGTGCTCCCCTTTGAGTGCATCCTAGCCCTCCTTAAGCTTTCATCTCTCCTTACATCCTAGCCCTCCATCCCTCAAGCCCTTTCCCTATAAATTGAATCCCCTCCCAAGCCATTTCATCACAACTTTTAAGCCAAAGTTATAATGCTAGTTTGAGAAACAAAGCCTTTTACCATACCCTTATAATGCCAAATTGAGAGCTCACAAAGCTACCAATTTTCCATTTTCCATCTCCATTGAAGCATAGTTTGAGAAGCCTTGAGCATACATACCAATCATTTACATAGACTCATCTACCAAGCAAAGAGCTAATTCCTATTGGGAGAGTCCATTCATTTGGCTCACATTCCTAATTAGGGATTTTTCTTTAGTCTTTCTTATATGTTATATTAGTTTTATTAGTTAATGCTTTGTTCTCTTAATAGATTAGTATTTCTTGCTAACATATTAGTATATACACTCCTAACTTTCAATATTTTCCTTGTTAGAGTCACTCAAAAAGTTTTCATCCTTGTCATCTTTAGTGACATAATCATCACTATTTAAAACCTCAGTTTCTATGTCTAATGACACCTCGTTTTTACCATGGGGTATTTTTTCTTCCTTTTCAAACTACTTTCCTAGGAATTCTCCCTCTTTCTCTTACCGTGATCTTTTTTGGGTTCTAGTAATGAACCCATCCTATTGTCAAAACAATGCTCAAATATAAGAAGAATCAACCCTTGATGAAGCAATAGCTTTGTAGATTTCTTCTTGTACTTCTTAATACTTTTCACAAAAGAGAAAAGGAGACAGCAGGAAAAATTTATCAAAATTTTGTGACAAAAGTGGTTTAGAAAAACAAAATGGAAACTATGAACCCTAGTACACCTTCCATCAAGAGAGAATTATTCCATATCCATTTTCATAATTTTAATGAAATCCAAAATTACTTAATTTGAGACATTTCAAAGAAAAAAAAATTAGTGTTAACTAGAAGATATCTCTCATTTTGTTCTTTTTGAAATTCAATTATAATTGAGTTAGAAGTTTTGATTTCTTTAAAAAAAATTATACTAGAGATGGGTAGTCTAGATATCTTAGCTATTAGTTCTACATAAATCTTAATGCTTCTACCATAGGATAATAACCATACCATTTTTCCAACTCTCCACAAAGATTGTATTGGTCTCTAAGTTTGTGCTAAACAAATTTTCAAGGTAAGGAATAACACCTCCTTTCTTAATCTTTATCCATATCATATATACATTCTTCCATTCATTATCTTTGGGTTCTACATGGCTAGTCATTCCACCCATTTTTTTAGAATAAATGCAAAGAATATAATGGCAGACTTCAAAATTAGAAATTCTTTTGGTTACCTAGAAATTGATTATGTACAAATAATTATGGCAGCTTCTAATAACAAGAACACTTATAATTTCCTAGAAAGCATTGGGCATAAATATTAAAGATAGGAACATCCACGCCAACGTACAAATAGAGCTTAGGAAATGATGACAAGTAGTACAATTAGCCAATTCAATCATTTATCAAAATGACCCCTTCACTAAGGATATATTTACCATACTTAAATACATCAATTAATTCATCACTCATCTCCAAAGTACCATCCCATTTTGAAATATAATTTCTTTTTATACCTTAATTAGCAAGTGCACAACTTTGTTAATTTTACAAAAGTCATGTGAAATTTTGAATTTAACAAAACTAAGGAGAATTATCTTAGTTTTGTTGATGATATAGTTTATAGTCATCGAAGCCTTTTTATACCTTTGATATTATTAAATTTTTTTAGAGAGTTCTAGAATAATGAAACATTGTTGTGCCCTTTCTCTTTAGCCAAGGTAATAGCATGCAAAGCTACTATCACTTTTGCCACATGGCTAGACTGAATGCCCAAAGACATTGCTATAGTAGTGATACATGCCCTCTTTTATTTCTTAGAATTTTCCTGCATCCAATATTTCCCATATTTCCTTCCATCGCAATGTCAAAGTTTCCTTGATCCATCCAATAAGAGATGTCACTTGAAACATTTTTTCTCTTTCTTTTTAATAAATTTTTTTTTTCTAGAAAAATTCTAGTTCTTTAGATTATTTTCATCATCCTTCATAAACACTTTGCTATTTTCCATATGATTATTTTTAGCATTTCTAAAAATAATATCTCCAATGATGCTAGTTGGACCTTGCTTATGATAGAAAAATTGGTTGTTTTTCTATTTTCATATATTTTGTATAGCATGGGGAGCTATTGTTTTCCATATTTTCTCAACATCCTCATTGGAAAAAGGACACTGTCGTTGTTCAAAGAAATCTTGCATAGAATTGGGGAAAATCCAACTCACATTCCATGTTTGGAAGAGGGAGGCCAAAACATCTATAGAGTAAGAGAAATACAAGGCAAGATAGGTTGCTAATTCATCCTCTTTACAAAAAGATAAAAATGATTAGGAACAAGAAAACCTCTATTAGAAAGACTATCAATGGTTAGGGCTTTTTTTTAAAAAAAAAATCCCAAAAAAGTACATTAATCTTTGGAATTAAAATTTTAGTCCAAGAACGAGCCCATTGCAGACTTTCAACATTTTTGAACCACAAAGAATAAAATAGAGGAAGTATAAAACCTATCATCAAGATTAAGTAACCAAACCAACTCATGATCTTGATTAAGCCTAATAAACTCAATTTCAAATTCTAAATCAATAAGAGATAATTTGAGATCAACAACTTTTAAAGAAATTGATTCATTATTTCTCCAATAATTGATCAATTCATTTCCATAAATAATTTTGCATATTTTTTCTAGCCCTTCTAATTCTAGATACTCTTTCAGATCTTTACCATTTAACCAACAATCTTCTTAGAAATTGATTCTCCTACCATCACCTAGAAATTATTTCTTACCTTGACCAAGATTATATTTATCTTTCTAAATGTTGTTTTAGAGCTTTAATCCTCTTACTATTCGATTATTCAAAAAGAATTATTCTTTAGTTGGATTATCAAAGAGGTATTTATTTTTTAATAATATATTCTATTGCTTTTCAAGTTCCAAAAATTATCCAACATTATTTTTCCAACAAGGATTTGTTCGCCATTCTAACCGATCTTAACCATAATCCATCTTAATTTTTTTCCCATATCGACAATATCCTAAGAAACCATAATGAGCCTCCCCTTCTCCTCTACCATAGACCAAATAAATTTATTTTGAATTGTATCTATATTATCCATAAACTTTTCTTGATTAGAGAATAAGCTAAGTGCATACACCCAAATAATTTGGAGAGTAAATTTAAGAAGTTGGATTTTTCCTACTAGATTGAGGTTACTTAAATATTGTTAATCTAACCCTATTAGGGGATTTACACCAAATATTGTCTACAACTTATCACTATTTAATTGAGTTACCTATTCTAAAGGACATATAAATATTCAAATGAATGTCACCTTAAAAAGGTTTACAAATAAGACTATTAAGTCCACTTAGTTAAAAAGTTTTTTTTCTACAATTGTTAGAGTAAAAATGAAATGATATGATAAGTAATGAAACTACATTTTCTATTTAAGATCTCCATTTTACTCATACTATGTCCTAGTTCTTCCACTTTTGTCTGATCCACTCACACACATCAACTTCACTCTACTTTTGTTTGATTTCACAATGCTACTATCCTCAGTTTCAACTTCTAACTTCTCCTATAAAAATGACTTTTTTAAGAAACTATGGACACCTTATTCATCCCTTAAATAGATAGGTTATTTTTTCTTCATCATATTCTCTAATGATTTTTCTCTTAATTAAAACCATCTAATCATCTTCCATCTTGGATACATTTAATCTAGACACTCATGTATGTCTTGTTGACCTCAAACTTAGAACTCCTTTTTTGTAATTATTGAATCTTTGCCATCGTATCTTCTTTGAATTTCTCTAGTGATATATCATTTAGAAAAGTTTGTCCTTATCTTAGAAACTTCTCAAAAATATATATATTTAAGTATCAAATTTTTTCCTTCAATTGATTCTTCTCAAAATTGTTCTTCTTTTTGTTACTTAGTTAACACTACACTTTCTTGGTCAATACTCAGCCTGGTTAATATTGTTCTTTCTTCATTCACTGAAGACTCAATGATAACTATAATAGATTAGTGACCATTAATCTTTCATTTATTGACCTCATTAACTAGCTCAATATAACTCACTATTTCTTTCGCTTTTCACTTCATGACTTATTTCCTTATTTCTCTGCTAATATATCTTTGTTATACATGATCTCAATATTTAATGAAACTAATTCAAAAAATCAAACCGACATTATACTATCAAAGTTTGATTCATCAAGTGCCCATTGAAATTCACATACTTATCAATGCTTTATTCCATTGAACTCTTCTTCATCATTATCTTTATGATCCTCTTCATAAATCAACACTACATCCTTCATTTAATTTTTCACTTTAATGAATTAACATAATCTCTTACCTATTTATGCTTGAAATAGATTAAAACATAACAACTAGTATGACTCTTTCACATACATTATCTTCCTTACCTTCAACATGATAAGTTGGGACTAACATTCATAATTTTCTACCAATCAATCCTTATTTTGAATGTTTGGATTTTTCCCCTTCCAAAATATACCATGCCATACTACACAAGGATTTTGTATGTAACTGTTTTAAATTTAGAGAGAATAGGAATAGAGATTTTGAATATCTTGAGGGATCTATAAAATCTTGGGTAAAAATAACCTTATGGTATATGCAGAGGAGGCAAATAAGGAATTTAAGGAAAGTATGTTGGAATCTAATATGAGAGAGTTTGTTATGCTTAGGGGACTATTGATATAGTAGAACAAAAAGAATGAGACTAAACCTACCCAAATGAAGAATCTTCTTAGCAAAATATGAGAATAATGAAGTAAGTATTGTGAGGTTATTTTGGATAGTGGAAGTATTTATAATTTTTTGTTAGAAGAAATGGTAGAGGAACTTGGTTTGGAAATGCTTAAACATCCTTGAACCTTAATATGATAAATTGGTTTCAAGATGATAATATGGTAGAGGTGAAATAACATTATTACATAAACTTCAATATTAGATCTTTCAAAGATGAAGTATTGAGTGATTTTGTATTTCTAATTTATTTCATTCTCTATTAGGTACACCTTAAAAATTTGACAGAGGAATAGAAACATAATTACTCTTATTCCATTAAAGGATTTAGAGAAAAGTGTAAGGAAATTTATCATTATAAAGTGTTGTAGTATTAAGAAATAGAATGAAAAGGGTATGCTGAAGGAGGGCTTGGATATGAAGAATGATCTTATGATTAGATAAGGAAAATATAAGTTACCAACTAATGACAAAGGTAAAGTAGAGTAGGAGAATATTTTGGTAGTTTAATACATGAAACCTTTTGTAGGAGTGGTAAATGTCCTTTATGACCAATTAAAAATGTGAAGCATGAAAGGAAAAGTTTAGAATAGATAAATTTGAAGGTGGTAGAAATTTATTCAGTTCTCTCTTTGAGATTCGTGCCAAGGGCTTAACTGCCTCCTATGTGCTATAAGTTGAGTGGTTGTATTGGGCATTGACAGATTGGTCTTTTGATGCAATGACAACCTTGCTCTAACAAGTAGTATTAGAGCTTGGTCACAGGTTTGAATCCTTGGACCCTCAGGTAATATTGGGGGGGAGATTGTAGAAATTTATCCATCCCTCCTCTTAGGATTTTGACAAGGGCTTAACCACCTCTTGTGTGCTATAAGTTGAGTGGTTGTATTGAGCATTGATAGATCGATCTTTTGGTGCAATGACAACCCCACTCTAATAGAAGGATCTAACAAAAGACAAATAATAGTTAAGAAGGAAGAAAGTTGTTGATAAAAATTGCATTTGGGTCAAGATTGAATATGGATTCTGCATCCTAAGTCCTATAATATTTTCATGAACTCATCTCATAGAACACTATTTTCAATACTGATGTCTCATGGAAGAACATTCTTAGGTTATTGGCGAACTTGAATCAACCAAAAAAAAATCCTTATCAGTTTGTTCAATTTGCTAGTTTTTGTGTTTTTAGTGGTGTTTATTTGAGCTCAATATTTTTATAATAAATACTTTAGGGTATTCTTTGGACATCACATTCTACTTATTTCTAGGTTCATACCTAAATTTGATACTTTATCATGGATTTACCTTTGATTTATACTCAGGCTTTTGTCTTCTTTACATTCTAATAACCAATGGAGTTTTCCAATCTTGTAAAGTAATTTTCCAATCAACAAAGCTTTGTGGCCCATATCACAATATTCTTTGATCTTTTTCCAATGATTCTCTTAGATAAAAACTTATTTCAATAAGTTGACATTTAATTTGTATGATTTGGGTCTCGATGTATATCTACAAATTATATTTTCCTGGAAATGGATAGTTCTTAGCTAACATTTTTCTTGAGGTTCTATATTGTGACACATTTGATCTCTCTTTGGGGTCTAGTAGTAAAATATTGTAAGGACAACCTTTAGAAGGTTTTTTTAAAGGTTTAGATCTCATTTTTTTATTATAATTGGGCATGTGTTCCAAGAATGTAATCTATACGTTGCTAGTCAATTTGATGTAAATTCATGAGTTTGCAGTAATATAAAGGTGTGATATTGCAGATTTCTAGATCACTATTGATTTATTAATTTTTTCTATTTTGACTTCGGATTCATGGTTAAGAATATTTCCATTGGGGAAACTCCTACCATGATTGTATCAAATATACATTATACATTATTTATTGTTGCAATAGTGTTGCATTGCTTAAATTTCATATGTAATACTTTTTTACATTATTCAAAAATATCATTTTATATAACAAAAATTGAAATAATAAAATTCCTTTTTCAAATATGAAAAAAATAACAATCTAAGTAAATATATAAATTATTAGACAAAATGATTGACTAATTTTTAATATAAAATTAAGTAATAATTATACAATACAATTTACAAAAAAATTATAATTACAATTTTATAGTAATAATGTTAGTTTGAAAGAGAAATCACAAATTAATAAAAGATCATTTTTTCATCATCTTGAAAACTAATAAATTTTTAAATTAAACATAACAAAATGTAGAGAATAGATCTATATTGACAAAACACAAAATAATAAAAAAATTTATTTATTGATAGTTTTGTCTTACCTTCTCATCACTCAACTTTAGTTTTGATGAAGCATATATTTGAGACAAAGTCCTCCAAAATATAATTTTTAATTATGAAATTGATTGAAAGTTTATTGCATAAATATCTATTGTAGCTATCTCATAATTCATTATCTAGTCGACCTCATATAGCCCAATATTTTTACTGAATATTAAATAATTATATATAAATAACTATTTCTTAAAACCATACCAACTAATTAATATAAATTATAAGAAAATCATAAATTTATATTATTTTATATAATCAAAAGTAAATAATTTATAACCATAACTTCAATTTTTTTTGTTTCAAAAAAATAAAAATAAATAAATAAATAAATAAATAAATTATATATATATATATATATATATATATATATATATATATATATATATATATATATATATATATATATTTATATATATGTATGTATGTATGTATGTATGTATGTATGTATGTATGTATGTATAGAAACTCAAGTACGATGCCAATAAAAAAACAATAACCATGTGAAGGGTACAAAACACTATTTAAGTTATTAGCAAGTTACTTATAAAAAGAGAAAGTTTTATTATCCAAAGATGATGATGTAGGGACTTTATAAGATCATAAATTTTGACCTAAATGTCTGTTTCTTGAAATTTAACAAGTGGGTTGCTAGTAGAAATTATTAAGATTTTTGATTGAGCTCATCTTAGTGGGTGATCATTTCAACACTCTTTTGGGAGTTTGATATTTCTTTTGAGCATCATAAATTAGCTTATAATTTTTTTTTTAGGTTTTAAAGTTTTTTCAATAACTCAAAATAATGTTTTTAGTTTTGAATATTTGTTGACAATTTAGCTCAATAACTTATTTTTGTAATTTATTGTGCTAGGAACTTAATCGCCAAACTTTATCCCTCAATTTTAGTGATGTCAATAAGTTTGAAACTTTTGTAGGCTTCAACATATGTAGTTTTGATTTTGTAACCTAACTTTGGAAGCCTACACATTTCTCATTTTAACTACTTGTTGTGAGCATTTTTTGTAATTTTGGGTAGAATCTCTTACACTTCTCAATGGTGCAATTAGTTTTTGAGTTGTTTTGCATGGATTTGGGAAAAAATATTAATTTTGAAAAAATAACTAAGTAATCCTTGATTTTGAGACTTTATAGGCTTCATTTGGATTCATAGGAACACATTTTCATGTTCTTGTGCCTCTTACTCTTTCAGTTTGCATTTTGGGCTCACCTAAAAGTATTCTTTTAACTTCACATGATTATGCTACAAGAAAAGATATTGTATAGATTTGATTAATGGAAACAATTTTAATGATCTCTACATCGATGGTAATATTATAGAACCCACTGATTCATATGCACAAAAGGATTAGAAAATTAAAGACTATATGGGTCTAGGAATTATTAGGAGTTGTGTTTATAAACATCTCTTCTTCTACATTTCAAGCTTTAAGGATGCAAAGGGTTCTTGTAGAAAAAATTGAAGATTAGTATGGTAAGTGCATGGGGAAAAGTAATTCCAAATTGAGGATAATCTACTTCTCTTGGATCCTACCAATTTTGACACAACTAGAGACCATTTCAACAAAGCCAATGAGTTGAGAGCACTACTTAGGGATTATGGTAATCTAATGAAGGATGATAGGTTTATTATTCACATATTAAAGTGGCTAAATACTAAATATGAAAATTTTGTTCCAAGTTACAATAACCACAAGTTGACCATGGTAAGTTTCTTCACTAATTCTTCATTTGATGCATTTGTAGATTTATTATAATGGTATAGTCAAGCTTGACACACATGTGGATTCTATAGTATTCAATGTCTAATGCATTAGTGGCTAATAATGATTAGAACCAAAGATATAAAGGTTACAAAAGTTTCAACAACAAAAAATAGTAATGGAAGCCAAAAATAAAATGAAATATGCAATAATCTTCCTCCTCACAACAATGAGATTCTTCTTCTAATAAAGAAGGGAAATGACAACAAGAATGATAAAATATTGTTTTCACATTTTAATAGACCAAATCATGATGAGCATCATTGCATGACTAAGAAAATTGATGAGTTGGAAAATTTAGGAAGAATAAAATTAATGTTCCAAATCCTTCTACAGATTCATCTCCATCCACTTCAAAGGAAAAATAAAAATATTTTATAGAAACTATAAGTTCTTCAAAGGAATTAAATGTTGACTTAGGTGTCATAGATCATATGGAAGCTTCAAAGGGGAAATTTTATTCATTGGAGAAATCTAAGGTACTTCACATCTTTTTAGGGAATGATAAACAATTGGAAGTTAAAATGAAAGGACAAGTTGAGATGGAAAATGGAGAGTAATTTTAATGGAGATGGAAATAAAGTGGAGCTTCTTCACAATTTTGTAATAGTGCAAAATCTCAAGGATGATTAATTGGTTGTAGTGGCTAAAGCTAATCATAAAATAAGGCTTTATTTTTTCTTCCACTTTATTCCCAAGTCTCCTTCACATGCCTTGTTGACACATACATATAATCACAAAGTAAATTATGTCATGAGAGGTATGGATGTCTTTATTTTCACTATCTTCGTCAATTTATCTCATACAAAATGGTCAAAGGTCTACCTACAATAATTTTTTGTAAGGGTGAATATTTAAATTATACAATGGATATGCACCTACAAGAGAAGTTAAAAAAAAGGGAAGTATTAGAGAGTATAAATTGTTCTTGAGTTGGTTTGAAGTGTTCTAGAAGACCCCTTCTAATGACATTGGTTTACAAGGCTCTCTATGTGCTCACTTTTATTAATTAATTTTTATGATACACATGGTTCTACTATCTTAATCACAAAAATGAAGTGTTTGATATTTTTCTAACCTTCAAGATTAAAGTTGAGAAGAAATCAAGTAAAGTTATTAACGTTCTTTGTATGGATAATTAAAGTAGATATGTGAACTCAAGACTTATATAATTTTATAAACTTGCGGGTATTGATCTTCACAATCCAGTTGAATTTAGTCCATAAAAGGCAAGTTTTAAAAGTAAGGATTAGAAGTATTAAGTCAATGGAAAGCTGCATGATTCAATAAAAGTCTCTTGATCCATCATTAAGATAGAAGATCTATAAGTAGAGCCAATTACATTTTTGATAGATTTCCTCATAATATCTTAGCTGAAATGAATTGTTTTGGGGCATTTTGTGGAAGAAATATGGTTATGAAACACTTAATGTTATTTAGTTTTCCAACATAGGAACACATATCTTGTTAGAAATGCAAGGAACCATGACATAGACCTTGTATATTTATTAGATATGAGATAAGTGTTAAGGCATTTAGGCTTTTGGGTCCTAATACATGTGAGATCTTCATAGGGAGGAATGTTTACTTTGAGGAAAGTTAAAATAGATTATCCTCTAATCCTCTTCATGCTTCACGCGTTAGAGAAATTGATAGTAAGAATAGTGATAGTAATTTAGATGGTTCATGTGTACCTAAACCCAAATATGCGAGATTACACATTTTCTTGCTAAAATCAAGGTTGAGGACAATCCTCCATAGTATTCCACTAGAACTCATTGGGTTAGACATGGAAACTTGATTCAATTGGATCACATGTGAGGGAGTCTTCTATCAATTGAATGACAAGATCATAACATCAACATAATCTACATGCATGTACATTCCTATAAGGATAGATCCATGTGATTTTATATAGTTGGGTTCACCTTGAATTCTAGTAATAGTATTATGGGATTTATTCTTGAAACAAATTCTATATTTGTTTGTGGTGTCCTACATAGAATATTTGGGAGACATAATTGATGATATACATCTTCTCCTTCATGCGGATAACCCATATTCATTTTTTTGTGAGGGAACATTATGGCCATCTTGTTCATCCTCTACATGATCAATCTTTTGAGGTTTATTTGATTGTGGATCCTTATGCACAACATTTTTAGGAGATATATTTATCATTATGGGAGAAACTTTGTTCTTTGGGACATATTATACATACATATTTTATAGATATTGAATTTCTCTTTTTAGTAGTGTTGGAAGGGGAAGCCTTCAGTATCAACATAGGGATAGTTGAGTAGTTTTTAGAGACATTTTTGTCTTGAGGATTCTTCCTATACATTGGGGATGAATATAATATGTACCTATGAAATTGTTTCTTCCTAAGGGGATAACCATTATTCAAAATTAATGGATCAACTTCTACATTCATCTTGGAGCACCTATCACTGATGGGAATTCTACATTGAGTGGAGAATACCTTATTTACTTTCCTCTTCTCTATTATGCAGAGGGCCAAATTTTTCCTCACATAGGGTTTTGTCCTTCTCATACTTCTCTATTATATATACGTGATGTATTTTATAATGGGAGATTCTTGAATTACTCCATCCATCCATTCATCTTTTTTTCATTTCTCTTTTGGGAGAGGGTTTTCCCCAAGAGCTTTTCCCATTTCTCCTCTTTATGAGAGATTTCATTGCATATATTTTTATCTTTCATATTGTACATGGGTACCTAATATGGCCCATTATTAGGGACCCATCATGCATTGCCATCTATATTTTGTAAGATTAAGTGCATTTCACTATGTTGTACTTAAGGGTGGGTGCTGGTGTAATTAAATATTACTAAATGGACTTTACTTAAGTTTACTTAGGATAATACATTTTAATATTAGTTTTCATGTAGAAACCTAGTAGATTTCATTCTATTTGAGCATATGTTGTGTCACAACTCATTATTTTTTAGCTCTACCTCCGTGTTCTGATTACATTATCATCTTCACATTGTCTCAAATATTGCACATACTTTGTTACACAATGGATAATTTTCCACCTTCCGAGGACATGTGGTTACACCTTGTGTTGTTGATATCTTATCACTACTAGTACTCCTAGTTATCATGCATTGCTTAAAATTGAGGTGCATTTATGATACATTTATCCATTATCCATTATAGATTGATTATTGATCGTTAATAGATCTATTCAATTGAGGATGATATAATTTATTCTATCCTATTTTTTTATATATTGAGCTTCTAGATCTTAGGATTTTCATTCTTTTCCTGAGATGAATTCATATAGAAACATTGCAAAGAAAGAAAACACAATAGATCAAATTAGGAAAATTATGCAAACTGCAATGGTACATTTGTCAAGGAAATAAATAATGGAAATAAAAAATTTTGGAAAGAGAAGAATAAAAATAATTTATCAAGGAAATAATACACATTCATTATAATCCTTTTAGTGCCAAGAAATGAAAATTCTCATAAGATTTAACTAGCTAGGAATGGCCTAAGGGTTACCAATGGTGTGTACAATATGTTGACCCTAAAATCATAGATTTAGGAGATATAAGAATGTGTTAAGGTGTATAAAGGTTGGGAGACTTGATATCTAGTTGATATAAGACATCACTATATATTTTTGTGGCTATTGTCTCTAAATAATATTTTATATAATGTGACCTAACATATTTGTTGGAAAATAAATCTAGATAATTTAATATATAAATTTAAATCATTTGTCATCATTCATAAATAAAAAAATTGAGTAGAGTCCAATTTATATTTCATGAAAACCCTAGTTTGATGGTGAAAAGATATTTGGTCTTATCTAGTGAGTATTAACTTTGTCATCAATTTTATTTGAACTATTATGGACACTCCAAAAATCTTTGATATTAAGGAGAGGAATAGGTATAATTTAAAGGAACACCCATTTAAGTCTATGGAGGATGATCATGAGGGTGCATTTTATCAAACACCCAGTAGATTATTGTATCTTTAAGATATTAGAGCATATATACTCTTCAAATATGAAAAAAGGAAATGAAGAAATTTTTGGATTGATCAAATGGATTTTATCAATAAAGATAGAACCTCCAATCCTAAATTCAAACATATTGAAACTCTTGACATAGTTTAGATTATTGATTTTGAAGAATTTGAGGAATTGGAGTGGATAAATATTGTTCTATATGGGATATAAAATCATTAAGAAAACAAAAAAACATCATTCATCTTGTGACTGGATTTGAGAATGATAGCATAATACCTAGTATAATAAAGCTAGTTAAGTAGGAAGTTCAAAAAAAAATGGATCAAAGTGGGATAAGATCAATCCATTACCCTAATAGATATTAGGAAAAATGATGTATGACTTATCTATAAGATTGTGTGCTATAATATGCACTATAGTAGAAGAAACAATTTAGTTTTAGAAAGGATTATTTACTCAACATACGTGATGATTATAGATCATGAAAATTTTGGTGTTTGTGAGATTATCAAACAAAAAATACTCAAAGATGTTAAGAGAATCAAGAATTATAAGTTGCAATTGTTCAATTTTGGGTCACTTATATTAGATACGTTCTTTCATATCACTCACAAGTTCCAAAATATGCATCTTCATGTATTGAAAAATGGTGTGCCAACTATAATAATAATCACAAATAACTATATAATATAATATAAAGAAGATATATATATATATGAATTATTTATTGGATTTCATAGAGAAATGAAATAGAAGGTAATTATTTCAAAGAAAATTGTACATAATTATGAAAATACTATATACTTCATGGTAGAAGACAATAATATTTGCATGGAAGGAGTTGAATCAAGTTTTTAATGGGTCTAACCTTTGGGATATGAAGTAAATCCTTTTGTAGCTATTCATCATGTAGACACTATTCTTACATATAAGAAAGACCCAATGTAGAGTGATGTGAACTATATGAATAAAAGTATAATAAAGAAAGAGATCTCACTAGAGAAAAAAAGAAGAGGAAAATAGAAAATATATTTGATTAAATTTTACATAAGGAATTACAAAAGAACATTGATTATCTCTAAAAAAAGATAGAAAAGTAGAAAAAATAGGATAAGGTAGAAGCCTCCACCTCTTCAAGGATAGTATAAGAAGAAAGTGTTAATGTGTAATCACTTGAGGTATTAAATTTATCATTAGAAGTGGTCACAAATCCTAGGGTTAACCTTGGACCTTAGCAAGATGCAATAAAATCAACAAGGGTAATTATACTAGCTAAGGTGGAAGTAGCATTACTAAGGCCTTCTAGAACTCCAAGACCCAATATTAAGTCTAAAGGACCCAATCCTTAAAAGAAAAAGGTTATTGAGACCAAGAAGGAAACTAAGACAACATTGTAGACAAAATTGAACAAGAATGACCAAAAGTACAAACGAAAACCAAATATGAATAAAATCATATAAAGGATAGACAAAGAAGTTCTAACTAGTTAGCTAAATTAAAAGTATAATGATATATATATGAACCTGAGGACCAGAAACTATTAGAATATTATATTATGATATACTTGTTAAACTTTAAGACAAACCTTATAGAGATTCAAGGAAGCATTCTTGATGAGTTTTCTAAGATATTAGAAATGAAAACATAGAGATCCTTAGAGGAGGATTGAAGGATAAGAGAGAAAAATATTCATGATCTTTTTTATTTTATTATATTTGAGGAGATTCATATAATTATAAAAAAGATAAAGTAAGATCCAGGATGATAATAATAAGATTGATGGAAATAATGTATTAGGAGATTAATGAAGAAATTGAGAGAGTCATGTCTCAAGTGCTAATGGATATTGACAATAAGGGTGTATCGACACCGATGTCAAAAGAAAAAGACATTATAATAAGAGATAAGTCAATAGTCCACATATTAAAAGGTACAAATGAAACAAATAATGTAAACTATTTATTTATTATAGTGAGAAAAAAAAACCATATTTTTTTGTTATTTGTATGCTAATTACTTAGAACCATCTAAAGAAGAGAAAAAAAAAATCTGCCCTCATTGAAAATTTTATTTATGATGGGTAAATGAAAGAAATTATGCTTCATGCACGAGATATGGCCAAGGATGTAGAAGAAGTAGAGAAAAATAGAGAAAGGAAAAAAATAATTTTTAGTTGGATCCCTCATCTCCAAAACATGATGAGCCTAGAAGTGACCCTATTGATAAGGGTGATGTACTTGGGAAGATTGAGATGGTATCTAGTAAATTGGAAAGTCTCTTGGAGAGTCCCACTGCTTATGATAAGACTTCAATTTTGGAAATTAATATGATATTTAATGAAATTTCTAGTGTAGAGAAAGAATAAGAGTTGGAAACATATGAAAAATATTAGTTAATGTATACTTCAATGTTAGATTTTTCTATGGAAAAAGAAAGGGTCAAAGAAAAATGCTAGAGTGCTAAGTAGAAAACTATATAGTGTAAATAAGATATTGCTTATCTCTTTCACATTTTATAAAAAAAATTTAATTTTTTTTTTTTTTGAACAAAGTGTTATATGAGATTGATACTAAATTTCACTTTCTAGAGAAAGAAACTCGAGAAAAATCTAGCAAGGAATACATGGCATAAATGTTTAACAAGGCATGTACTTTTATTTCTAGTGATACAAAGATAGTTAATGAACACATTAAGGAAGTCAATCCTTTCATTTTTAGGGTATAAATGTATACATCCATTGCATAAGATCATCAAAGTATGTAGCTCATGTCAATAAAATTATTAAGGAGGAAGAGGAGAGCTTGGAGAAGCTGGTGACTTTTTATGAGTCATCCAACCAAGATGTGGTAAATATTAACAAGAAATTTATAAAATATATGAAAAATATAAGTATATTAGAATATGAGAGAAACATATTTATAAATATATTTGTAGATATAATGATTCTCATTACTCCAAAACATGAGACTATGTAAAAGGTGTTGGAATTGACCAAGACAACACACAAGTCTTATGCAAGTTTCAAACCTATGGACCTTAGCATATAAAATATAGCTTCATATGATTTGAATGGTGAGATAAAAATTGAAAAGAATTTGAAGAGGAAATGAGACACTAAATTTTAGGCATTGAGATTCAAATTTTTAGATCTTTTGTGGTTTTTATAGAGATAGATTTCTTTGATGCAAAATTTTGGATCATTGTAGATTAGTTAGATGAAATTTTGCAACTTCCCTTTTCCATTGAAGTTAAAGGGGTGTGATAGACTAAAAAGTGATATGCATGTAGTTCATATTGTAACAGGGAGTCTACTAATAGGTCAATCTACTAAGAGCATTTTGTATTTGGAAATAGAAACTCAGTCATTCTTCACTATGTTTCCATCAATGCCAAAAGAGAATATTATTGGAAAGTGAGTGTCAAGTAAGAGGTAAAATTTTCTCATTGATGGAAAAATGTCTCATTTTCATGATCACCTAGGTTAATAATCTATTTTATTATGATAAGTATATGAAAAATAACTAAGTCTATATAGGGTATACAATATAGAGTCACATAGTTATGGTCACCAATGATATAAAAAATATCAAATGTGGTTATAATTGCGGGAACATGGTAAATACAATATAAATGAGCTACTAGTATGGTTTCTATTTTTTATATGATGAATACCACTAGTTTTGGTGATGAAAAGTAGAAAAAGTTCAATATAATAGAGGTATAGAACAATTTATGAGACTATGTAATTTGGCTTAGATAAATGAATTATTTTTACAATTAAATTACCTAGAAATTAAGGGATAACATTCAAGGAATTAAATAATGGATATTGTTTTCCAATTTTGTATATTGGTATTTGATTGGACACATTTTATGAAGGGAAAATATAGCCAAATATGCTAATTTATCATAAGGGTATAAAGGAAAGTCTTATTTGGCATGCAAGGATGATGCATGTGATGTATGAGATATATTATCCTATGTAAAAGTTTTGATGTTGGATAAGAGTATATGTGAGTTACAAAGGAACTAATTAGGCATTATTATGGTACTTCTAATTCATTTTTGATGTAATAGTTTCTTTTCATTTGGATAGTGAGTCAAGAAGGGTGATGTAAACTTCATTCTCAAGAAAGTGTTGTTTCTTTTGTTCTCAAATCTTAATTGGATTGCAACCCTCTAACAAGGGATTTTTTCCTAACAAAGATTATTGTACTAAATTCTATGTAATGAATCTTAATATGGCTAGATAGCATAACAAAGATAATTTAATTTTAGTACATAATCTTCTCAGTTCAATCCCCATACATGTTTTCCCTTGGAAACGATTTCCTTGAGAAAAACTCATGATGCTATGAATTCACTTTTGATGGATGATTTAATTTTATGCACTATAATTCATGGTTGAATATGGTTAATCAATAAAATAATAAATTGGTTAAAAAGTGATGCAACACTAATTCACTTTCCATCTTGGATTTTCTTGATTCTAACAATTATTTTGGTCAAGATGGATATCATAGAAGAATCTTGTCAATTTATGGTTAAATAAAAGACATGAAAAAAGATAAAGATGAAGAGGTGGTATATTACATAACAATAAAGAAAGATCACACTCTAGTTAGAAAAAGGAAAGGAAAATGAAAATAAGAAAGCTCATACCAAGAAAGAGGTGCAATTTATCCTAGAGGTAATAATTACAAAAGAGAAGATAGGACCTAGTCTAAAGGCATTTGTTTTAAAAGGTGGAGAGGGATGTCATAGAGAGCTTGAATTGTGCCCATGTAAATAAATTTTGTAGGAGTAGAACAAATATAATTATAAAATAATAACTAAAAGATCTTATGAAAAGACCTAAAGATGGAGGAAACCTAATGATTAGGACAACCTTATGTAATGAGAAAAATGGTGAAGAACTAATCATCATGAAGATTTTGTTTAATACTAGTTGCAAACTTATAAGGAAATATTACAAGGTAATCATAGATAGTGGGAGTCAAAATAATCTAGCATTAGAGGAGTTATTTACCATGTTGTATTTTCAAGGACAAAGAACCCAAAGCCATATCCAATTTATTGAATTAAGGATGTTCATAAGGTCTTGGTAAATGAGCAATGTCCTATGAAACTAAAATTATATCTTATCATGATGAAGTTCTTTATGATATTATTCCAATGTTATGTTCATATCTTTTTGGGTAGACTATAACAATATGATAGGAAATCAATACATGATGGTAGATTGAAATAGTATACTATTGTGGCTAATGGAATGAATACAATTTTGTTACCTTTGATAGTAGATGTTTTAAACATTGAGAATTATACTACTATAAGAGTTTGTTTGGTTGAAGGAAAGAGATTAATTAATTACTTAAAGAAGAAAATTATGTTAATCTTAGATTGGTTTTGACATATGAGTGACAACACACTTAAGTCATTTTCTTAGTTTATGCCAAACAACTAGTGTATGTCAAGCATAAGTTCTCAGATATACAGTATGTGCTGAGTAATTCGTAAATGCCAAGTCACTCAAGTGTTGAGAATATAGTATATGTTGAGTCATTCAGATGCTGGGTGATCAATGAATGCTGAGTCATTCAATGGCTAAGTTTCAACATTAAATATATAGTGGTGTCGAGCATCAGACACTTCAATTGGCGAGTAAATAATTTTGGACATAGTTGTTTGTAATGGCACAAACTTCTATGTAAATCATTTTTGAGCCAACTTAAGGATTGCTTTGTGATTCTAATATGATAAGGATGAATCGATATTGTAGATCCCTATGCAGTACATGAAATCAATCAATTGAAGGGATGGTTTAAGTAGAAAAATGGGTGAACCACAATTGTTGATTCATACCTAGCCCTAAGTCACCTAGGTCTTCTTAAGGAGGATAAACCCTAAAAGATGTAAGAGTGGAATGCGAGAAGAGAGAAGTTTGCATGCACAAAGAGAGCATTCATGGTGGCTAAGGACTTGTAAATTGAGATACATTATAGAATATTAATTAGAGGAGAATAGAGGAAAGGAGTTAGAGGATAGAAATGATACATCTGATAAAAAAGGATCAAGTAGACTATAGTAAAGAGGTGATCTATTATCTAGTAGTAGAGTGCTAAATGAAGGATCATTGTTGAGACATTCAAGTAGGTGAATTAGTTAAATCTCTTAATAGAGTAGTCATAACATGCTATTCTAAATCCTTTAACAGGGTGCTTACTTCATTGTAAGTTAAAGTCCTTTAATTAGGCACACTTCTAACAAGATGTTGAAATCCTTTAATAGGGTAAGATCTAACAATATTGTAAGCCTTTAACAAGAAGGACCTCTCATAGGGTAGATCATAGTTTATGATCAAACATTGTAGCCTTCATTGGATACACTTTATTACTATAGTAGTGGAGATTTGTGGGTGTCATCCCTACCCCAATTTTACCTTCTCATTGAAGGGTTTCTAGATAACCAAATATCTTGTGTCATGAAGGACTAATTCACCCAACCCCCCCCCCCCCCCCCCCCCCCCCCCCAAAGTTTACTTTCCCTATTGTATTTCCAACAAAGTATGTGATATCCTTTGATTTATTGGAAAATTTATAAGGTAATAACATGTGAACAAACACCATATATTAAGAAACTATTGATAAAATTTTAAGATACAATTTTAGATAATGTGACTGATAGATGACTACCTTTAAGAGAATTTGTCATTGCATAGACCTGATAGTTGGAGCTAGTTTACAAAACAATGTGCAAAATATAATGAAACCACTATAGGGTGTATTGGGACCAAATAAGAATAAAGATTTATTGGGATTATTTAGATAGAAAATATCAATTACAATAAAATTACTAATAACACAATGTAATAAATCACACATAAATGAAATAGAAGACACAAATATTTAATGTCGTTCACTTGAACCTAGGTGACATCCACCAAATAGAGAGTCAAATATTAGTATCCACTAACTTCATCTTGTTACAATCTTTAATCTGCCTTACAACTTAGTACCACTACAAAAATCTATACATTCACTTTAGAAAACCCTAACCCTAAGCCAATATTGCATGACTCATGTTGGATTAACAAGTTAACTTTAAATATACTTAATGAGTCAAGATTAGAAAATGGTTGACAAGTGAACTAAAAAAAATCTTGACAAGTAAACCAATTTTTTTTGGGTCAATGCCTTATAGCCCCTAACTTATGAAAAGTGTACTTTATTTTCCTAATTAGTCACCACAAATTTAAAAAATTTCCACTTGGGGCTGATCGAGATCCACATTAACCCACCTCCCACTTGGATATTAACCCTTTAGCCACACTACTACCTTTGAAGCTCCCATTGAATTGATGCACCCTAGACTATGTTGTTTTTTAATTATGTTTTATCTAGAAGAACAACCAAATAAAGATAAATTAAACTTCTCCCTTGGTACCATATTTGTAAAAATATATGTTGGATTTTCATCTATATATATCTTTTCCATATTTAACTATCCACAATCTAAAACTAATTGAATGAAATGGTACCATAACTGTATGTATTTTTTCATTGAATGTAAAGTAGAATTCTTGATCAGATGAATGAAAATTTAGCTACCTATATATAGATAATTTCTAGTCTACGAGTGTCCCAACTCTTCCATGAAAGATTGAAGACATATCATCTCCTTGACTACCTCTATAGCATAAAATACATTACAACTATAGTGGATAAAGTATCCACCTTCTATAATCAAGATATCTAACTAACTATTATTCCAACTTTAATAAATGCATATCTTGTAGTACTCCACCCGATATCTAAATTCCCTACTAAATTTGAGTCAACATAGCTTTGTAAATCAGTATTAAAGCCTCCAAAATGAAAAAATTTAGTGGTTGTACCTCTCAAGTGTTTTAGAATTTATTTTACTGCATTCCAATGCTTGATTCCAAGATGACTCATATACCTACTAATGAATCCTACATGTACAATGTTTGGTATTGTGCATGCCATGACATGCATTAAACTACATAGTACTAAAGCTAAGGTACCTTGAACATTTTATCCTCCTCTACCTCTATCTTTAGACACATCCTCTTAGTCAATTTTAAATAACTAGGCAAAGATATGCTAACAAATTTTGTATTTTCTATTGAAAATGTAGTCTAGACCAGGTGACTGAGAGGGGGGGAGGTTGCTGAATTAGGAACCAATAAAAATTATAATTTAATCCACCAATTAAACTACCACCACATAATTTGATCTAATTGCATGCATGAAAGAATGAAAGCAATAAAACATTCATAACACTTTGACACAATATTTGGTAACCTAGAAACCTTCCAAATAGAATGTATAACTAGGGTGGGGATGATACCCACAAGCTTTACTATTGTAGTATAAATTTAGCCTATTAAACCTTATAATTGATCACTTTTGATGATCTATCTCGTTAGGAGCACTAAGGACTGCTAATAACAATGAAGTATGCACTCTATTAGGAGATTTGGAATGAGATTGTTAAGTCTGCCTTGTTAAAGGATTTGACTAATGGGTATGTATAGGATCATGGTGTGCCAAAAAGTGGAGATCTAAAAACTATGTAGTTCTAAAATACCTCAAAGCATTTTAAAATATATTCCAACTTTTTCCCACCCATCCTGATACTAAACAAAAATAATTAATGCCTTTATAAGGCCTACTATATCTTTTGATACCAACCCTATATGGTCAACTTTAAGAACATCCCAAAAATGTGTTTTTGACCTATTCTTCTATGTTTTTTACTTCAAACATGTAGCTGACAACTTTTTTTCATCAAAATTTGATGAAATAAAAAGGTTTCCTTAAGAATGTTCTTAGCCTTCCATAAATGTAAGGTTTGTCAAATTACGAGTTTAGTAAGTAATTATTACTTATTTTCTAATGAAGTTACGTATAAAGTGTTGACTGACACACTACTTGAAAAATAACTATAACTTCCAAATGGTACAACAATTTTGAAATCCAAAAGATGCATCACATTCTATGTTTCTTCTCCTATAAGGAAAAAAATTAAAATTTGAATTTTGCAGATTTTTGAATTAGTTAAGGTGGTTAGACACAAGAGTTTTTTATTAGAAAAATACTAAACTAGAAAATTCATAATTAATTATTTATTTAGAATAAAAATACCCAAAAATATGTTAGCAACTTCTTATATGTAGAATATTATTAAAAAATTATCATTTGAATTTGATTAACGTGATCTAACATACATCTACTTCTTATTTTTGTCCTAAATTTTTTGTAATATTGCATTAAAATTCAAAATTTTGACCAATCAATTTCTCTTTTCAAATAAGGCCTAGTAGTTTAGAAACTAAATTCAATTTCCTAGAGATTCTTTTCTCTCAACTTTTTGATATAAAGTTTATAAAAAGTAGAAAATTGCATGTCAAGTTGACATAACCCTAATTTGCTAAATTTTTATTGCCACTTAAGAGCATAGTTTGGTTGACCATGATCCTATAGATACTCTAATGCACTTATTAGGATGAATTTGTAGTAGATCTTTGATTTGCAACTCAATATTTTGAATGAGATTCCTTTGAATAACAATGATCACCTTGATGTGATAGATAAGTCTCTGCCTTTCTTGATACAACTTGTAGCCTTCTTTAATTCACACTCATGCTTCTTGCTTCTTTGATATGACTCACTCTAGATATGAAAATATATTTTTCACATATATACCAATCCAATAAATTACCTTTTAAAGTTGGCTACAATACCAAATTCAACAATTTCACAAAGTTAGCTCATTGTTGTAACTTAGGTTCTAAAGACCACTCTGGTGAAGTTCTAACACTTGAAAACACTTGTCAACACTAAAAAAAAATTTGATACTCAGTTGATGTAGATGCTTAGTCCATACTAATCACTTGGGGTATTAGGAACTCGGTTAGCATTGGATGAATTGATGAACACTAAAGAACTCGATAGACTTGGTTGACATTGAATGGCTCTATCAACACTACCTTTGCTCACTTCATTAATATTGGTAGCTCCATAGACACTATAGATCTTAGTTAACACTATACTTTGACTTATATTCTTGGTAGATATTATGAAGCTTGACACAAACTATAATCTATCTAATTAGCTTAGTAGCAATACAAACACTTGGTTTACATTGCTAGCACTATGATAAGCTCAGTAGAAACTTTAGAGCTCATGGCAATATAACCAATTGATTAAGTGTTAAGTCACTAATAGAAAAATTATTTTTCCATTAGGTCAATGATATTTCCCTTTGGCATTATTGACAAAAATACTTATCATAACAGAAATATTGAATACTCAAAATACAAGTCAAAAATCCTATTAACAATTTGGGTCTTCAACTTGGTTTTGATTGTGTCTACTATTGTAGCTTGGTAACTTCTTACCTTTTTTTTAGTTTCTTTTATAAACATATGTTTTTTTAATGTATATACATCATTCATACATATTGTACATGAGTTTCCTTCCTTATTACAACTTTCCCATACATATATCTAATGTATATATAATTCCCCTTTTTTGACATAAATGCCAAAGATGTAAAATTTACAAGATAACACCAAAATGTGACAATAAATCATTGTATACCTTTAAAATTGTTAGTGCAAATAATTATTATTTACATATTACTTAATTTTACTTAGGATAAATGTATTATTTTATTATTTCTTAGGTTAGACACCTAGGAGTTTGCATACTCATATGAGTTGTCTTGTTGATAACACATGAGTAAGCAACTCTATTTTAGCACATGGTGTCTACAACACTAGAGTTTGCATAACTAACTAAGTTGTCATGTTGACAATATAGTTGTTCACACTTTTAATTAAGTACATGGTGTCTACAACATAATTTTACGTGACACACCTTTATAGGCTTATCCTCTCATCATTGCACTAACTCCTATGCTTAATGGAGGACAACCCACTCTTGGTGGACATGTGCTTAGTTGTGAGGCTTATCATATGGATAACTCTTGGTTATTCTAGATGCATCTTAAAGGCCTTTATATACAGGCACCTCTAGTGTACTTGGACATCAATACACAATCAATTGAATATCATATTGTTATTCTGATCATACTCTGTTGGTCTATTTTGTGCTAGTTGTTGTGCTTCTTGGTCTTGGGTGAATTTTGTACTAAGAAAAATTCTTACATATTATCAGAGCTATACCAAATTCTGACATGGTAACAGAGCCATAAAGGTGTCATTTCATAGCCATTGGAGACCAATCTTGGTTTACCTCTTTGAGGACACCTCAACCCAGATCTGGAGTATCTATAGATATTGGGAGCATCTAGAGCCAAAGTAGACCTCATCATTGCATCCAGAGCATTGATTTAGTGAAAATTGACTATAAATTTACCTATATTAGGCCATAGTCAAAATTGAGGCAATTTTTTTTTTTTGCAAACCAACACCCAAAGGCTTGATTTGCAAAATTGGTATGATCATTTTAGATCTCTAAATTTAATTTTCAGATATGCATATTTTATTACTTTACTCTCTGCAATTTCTTTGCATTATTTTTGGATCTGCATTTTTTTTGAATTTTTTTTTGGCCATCAGGCCTATAGTAGGAGATATTTTTCGTAGGTGAAGATTGGAGCTTGTTGGTGCTAATCAAATATTGGCACCATACTCAAAAGGTCAAAAAACCCCCATATCGACTTTTTTTTCACCAAAATTGGACATTTCAGGTGGAATCTAGAGTCATCTAATTTTTGGAGGCATGATGGCAGTGATTTAGGAAAAAATAATTACAAAGGTGATTTTCAAACAATGATATCTCCCTCACATGGACTCCTTTTTGCGAGAAATGTTTTCTTTCATATTAGAGTTGAATTTTGTGATCTACATAGTGGTGCAGGTTGTTTGAGCTCTCTATTCCTAAATTTTTTTGCAAATCATAAATCCCATTTTTTACAACTTCAAATGCTTAGTATAGGCTCATCTGGACTCCAAATCAAGTTCCATTTATTTTGAAAGTGCATATTTTTTGTCTACTTTCTAGATCTAGAATCATATTATAGGCTTGTGTGAATAGAAATACCACTTTCAAAAATAGGTTCTTTTTTTGCATTACACTACTTCAAAATTGTTGTACATTGCTTAGTTCTAGCTTTGGACTCTAAGAGGAGGTTGTAAGCTGAAAATTAGAAGTCCACTAAGGTCAAAATTGACAAAGTGGCCCCTTGTAATCGCACTACCTATAAAGTGCCAAATCATGCATTATGGGGGGTTGATTGATTGATTTTTATATTTTGGGGGTTGCATACATACATTGATCTCATGGAGTCTTGTCACACATGTTAGTCTAGTTTAAGACCAAAGTTGACAATGAGGAACTATCACAAATGGAGTGCTTTGATGCTTGGTCATATAAGAGAACATCAAGAAGAGTTTCCTTATTTCTCCTCAAAGATATTGCCACCTAATCCTACTTAGAGACATCTTTCTATACTTCTTCAATTTCTATATAAGAGTACGAGTGTGGAAACTTTTTCTCCTCTTAGTATGGCAAGTTTTCCTCATGACATTTGGATGGCTCTTTGGGAAGCATAAGGAGATCCACGAGTTCCTCCATTTCTAGAGAACATTCTATCTTCAGTCACTCCAGTTATGGTACCTCCAACTTCAGATGAGATCCCACCTCCTGCTACTTCTATTGCTTCTACTGATCTAGTTCCAGCCATAGATGCTCCTGATTCAGTGCAATAGGATATACCATGTCTTCCTACTTCAGCTTCATGGGATGACTTCCTTCTAGACATTGTAGGGTTGTCCATGGAGTCTCACATTAAAGATGTGGGAGACATCATCAATGACATTAATCTTCTCTTTGTTGAGGAGACTTCTTCACTCATTTTGAGGGCACACTCTAACCCTCAACCACTTGATTGTTTTGAAATGATTATGGCTTCTTTACAATAGTTGGAGGAGGACTCTTTCACTTATGAGGAGAAAAATTAGCCTATGAAGACTGTATTCCAATTTCCTCAGACATCATATTTTGTGAGGATTCTTCCTACTAGTTGGGGAGCATTCTCTACTACACCTATGGCACCATTTCTTCCTATAGGGAGGACCGTCATTTAGCTTTCATGGTGCACCTTCTTCAGTCATCAAGGAGCTTCTTCTATAGGTGTGCCTACATTATTGAGGGGAGGTGACATTGCTTCTCTTTCTTCATTTTCCTATCTAGATGATTCATTATCTTTGGAGTTTGATTTAGCTTCATGCATAGACATGTTACCTTTCTTGCCACCTTATTTTGGGCATCCACTAGATTGGTTTCTGGCATGTTCATTCATCAAGGACTTGTCAACATTTGAGAAGACTTCAGAGGCAACATCCACTGCATACTACATTTGGATCCCTCTTCCATCTTCCTATCCACAATGGGAAGTATACTTGCACCTCTACTTGGTGTATCTTCTTCCTAAAGGGAGAAATGTTGTTTGTCAAAATTGGATTTTCTTCTATCTTCAAGCACTTATCATTCTGAGATCCTTCACTACGGGGGGGATTTCATCGAGGGATTCTCTATTGTACATGCATGATGTATGTCATAATGGGGGTCTTTTTTACTCCATCCATTCATGCATATTTATTTTTTGTACTTTTCTCTCTTTTTTGGGGAGGGTTTTTCCCATGAGGGTTCTCCTCTTTCCCCATTTGCAGAGAGATTGCATTGTGTGTTTAGCATTACATTTGTACATGGGTACCTAACATGGCCTAGTAGCTAGGACCCATTCTACATTTTATCATAGCTTTTGTGAGCTTAAGTACATTCCCCTAAGTTGCATTTAAGGGGGGTTTTTAGTGTAAATAATTATTATTTACACTTTACTTAAGTTTACTTAGGATAAATGCATTATTTTATTATTTCTTAGTTTAGACACCTAGGAGTTTGTGTACTCATATGAGTTGTCTTGTTGACAACACAAGAGTAAGCAACTCTATTTTAGCATATGGGGCCTACAACACTAGAGTTTGCATAATTAACTAAGTTGTCATTTTGATAACATAGTTGTTCACACTCTTAATTAAGCACATGAGTTAGTGTGATGATGAGAGGATACACCTAAAAAGGTGTGTTAGTGTAAATAATTATTATTTACACTTTACTTAAGTTTAAATGCATTATTTTATTATTTCTTAGGTTAGACACCTAGGAGTTTGCGTACTCATATGAGTTTTCTTGTTGAAAACAAAAGAGTAAGTGACTCTATTTTAGCACATGGTTTCTACAACACTAGAGTTTTCATAATTAACTAAGTTGTCATGTTGACAACATAGTTGTTCACACTCTTAATTAAGCACATGGTTTCTACAACATGATTTTATGTGACACACCTTTGTAGGCTTAGATCCTCTCATCATTGCACTAACTTCTACGCTTAATGGAGGATAACCCACTCTTGGTGGACATGTGCTTAGTTGTGAGGCTTATCATATGGCTAACTCCTAGACATTCTAGATGCATCTTAGAGGCCTTTATATACAAGCACCTCTAGTGTACTTGGACATCAATACACAATCAATTGAATATCATATTCTTATTCTGATCATATTTTTTTGGTCTATTTTGCGCTAGTTATTGTACTTCTTGGTATTGGGTGAATTTTTCCCTAAGGCATATTCTTAAAAAATCATGGTCATTGTTTTTTCCCAATTCTCTTGCAAAACTTTTAATGTATGTAAGACTATTTGCACTTCTGCTGAAAGTTCCATCATATGATCAATTATGGAGAAATTGTTATCATGGATCAATATTTTTGCATATGCAATATGTTGGGAAGGATCATGCCCTGAATTTCTATAAGTGTTGCCCTTATCTTGACTTCTTCCCTTAATAATTCAGCCTAAAATTCTATCAAATACCTGATCTTTACAAAATGTGCAGAACTGTAGCTAGGATCAATTGACAATTGATGTATACTTGCCTTCAAATCAGCATCTAACTTTGATAATTTATCCATTATTTCCTTAATAAAAATTGATGTGTCACTTAACTTTACAAACAAAGTAACAACATTATTTACATAAATTTAAAAATTTGCAAGAAAATAGACAATTCTACTTGATCAATGGCTATCTTCTAAGCCACCTTCTCCAAAACTTTATTTTGAAATTTTATTTCTTCCTTTTGTGGAAGTTTATCTTTTCCATTTAGTTCCTTGTTGTACTTGTGAACTACTTCAAAAATTTGTTCCAAAATTGGTTGTTTCTCATCAACCTCAATGTTTAGTGTATCAATGAATATTCCTTTGATATCTTCTAGCACTTGGTTTTTCTTTTTCTTTTCCTCTCTTAATTTTTATTGTTTTGCCCTCTTTTTCTATAGCTCATGAAGGGTATCCATATGATCAAGAGTCATATTAGAAAAATCCCAATTTGGTATGATGATGTCCTCCTATAGATTAACTCTTCCTTAGAGAATTCTACCTCTTTACCCTTTTATTTTTTAATAGTAGAAGGAATAATTTCCTTATCTTTCTTCAAAACTTCATTTCTCAGTTGAGGCTTGACTTCAACTATCATTGCACTCATTGTCAATGTACAAGGTAAATAAGCAATAGATAAAGTAACAATAGTAGAAATACTATCAACAACATATATGATAGGAAAACTTATTGATGTTGGCTATGAGACTGATGTTGAGATGATTCAAGTTTGTTGCTCAGTAGATGAAGCAATGGAAACCTCACTCAACATTACACTCAATAGTATTGCTCCATAGGTTTATTGGGTGATTATGAAGTAGTTTTTACCTCAACTAACTCGATAGAAGCCTTCTTTGAGCGACATAGAACTAAGGCTTTTCTCGAAGAGTTATTAAGAGAATCCATTACTTCTACTGCTATCCTTTTAGGATCTAAGTCTTCAATACTCTAAATTTTAGGAAGATCACCTCCCGTTGCTTCTTGATCGTCATGATCCTCTGCATCATCTCCTTCTACATTTTCAATATCATTAGTTTCATCATCATTTATTTCTTCACCATCTTTCTCAACACCTTCTTCATCATCAATTTGCACAACTTGTTCACTAGGCTTGTGCAACCCATAGATATTCTTCCATGCTATAGTGTTAGATTTCACAATAGATTCTATGTCCTTTGATAGGATCAATAATGTATTGAATTTTAGAGTCAACTTCTGCTCAATTTTCTTCATTGATTCCTTTACTTCCTTGTCTTATAGATTAGGCATAAGTTTCCTCAAAGTCTATTCTCTGATATCTTTTGCAACATTAAGTGCATTCTCCCATATAGGTGTAACTACCTTCAAAATATTATCAGGAACTTGCTTGATTAGTTCATCAAGAGAGTATTTCTATTTTTCCATTTTTCCCAGTAGGTCATCTTCTATTTCTTTATTCTCCTCTATACTCCTAGCGTCATACTTAAGAGTCTTGAAAGATGCCATACCTCCTCCTTCTTCTAGTATTTTCATTCTTTCTACAAAGGTAGGGGCAGTCTTCTAAAATATGATTTGCTCTATTTGTTCATCATCATCATCACCTAACTTTAGTTTCTTCCTTGATTTTGTTGTTCATTTGGTGAACACAATAGGGGAGGACTTTGTAGGTTTGGTGATTATGACATTCCCTTTCTTCTTGGGAGGATCCTCTTCTTCAAGTTCTTCCTCTCCTTCTTCCTCAAGGTCATCTCCTTTACCTTCAATTAGCATAAGAGAGAACTAGATGATTTGTTGCCCTTAAGAATTCTATCCACTTTCTTTCTTCCTTTTTTCAAGGCTTGATGTAGTTTTATTTCTAATGCAATTCTATCCTTTTCTTCCTCATATGTGCAAAAATATGGTGCTTTGTGGTCCACTGGGTCATTGACAAGGGCTTCAATTATATCCTTAGTGTTATCTATGTTAACCTCATATCCTAGATGTTTAACCCATGACACTCTTGGCCTTACTACCTAGATATGGACCTTATCACAGTAAATAAGAAAATAGATATCTTGTTCATAATCTTCCACCAATTTCTTGGGGATTTTGTATCTACTTTTCAATTTCTCTTCAAAAGACTTAAAGTAGTTATCAATAATACTACCAAAATTTTCACCCATTTCTACTATTAACTCATTCATCTGATAAAAATGGGTGTATCTTTCTTCCACACCATGGTTCCTTTAGAAGGGAGAAGCTTTTACACATAAATGATCCAAACTTACATGGATCGTACTTTGAGACTCAGATGCTCTCCATATTTTTGCTGAACTAGTTCAACAACAACTCAACAAGGTCAAAGGATAGGTTATTCTTCACCACCTTGTATGCTAGGTCAAAAAATTCATAGGGAACATTGTTTAGATGGCTTGAGTTGTAAATATTATATGCAATCACATGAATATTGAACTTAATCTCCATGTCTATAACTCCATTCAGTTTCATGCCTTTCCCATCCCACTCAGTCATAGTTCTCTTCACTAGTTCAACTTGACCTATGGTTTTTGTGGTCTTTTCCTTGTTCATTATTGACAACCCTATTATTCTATTATCATTTTCTTTGTAATTGCAATGGGATGATCCAACCATGAATGCATTTCATGGACTTGACATAAGACAAACCTAATCCATTTCCTTCGAGAGCAATTTGTGATTGCACTCTAGCTAGATCAAGTGCTTCTACAATTGCCACACATAGTTTGTATGTGGGTGCTTTCCAATCAACTCCTTGAACCAATATTTTTGAACCCTTGTTTACCTTGCTGCTAGAGGATGCCATTTTTCTTAGTAAAGCTTCAAAAATTGGAGTAAATTTAAACTATAATTGCTTCAAATGGCATGAGGCTTTACAATCTCTTTCACTCTATGCTCTGGAACTTTGTGGTGAAACAATAACCTTTGATTTCCCTTTTTAACAAAAAAATACTTTAAAATTGCCATTAATGCTTCATACAATTGTTCACTTGGTGATAGGCTATCCTCCACTCAGTTAAGCCTTTTTTGCACAGAAGATACTTTCAACTCAATAAAGTTACCACCAGTTGATCTGAACTTGATGCTTGATGGAGTCACCAAGTTGACATTTGTATCTAACATGAGGTAAGCTTATACAAGTCGACCTTGCTGTCTTGTGACTTGAGCTTTCTCAATAAGGTCTCCAACTATCATATCTACTCAGTGATCCTTGTGCATCTTGAATGTTCATATGGATCTTCTACTTACTGATTAGAACTAATGTGAGATGCCTTGTAATCTTCATAAAGAACTAGGTTGAAATGGTTGAGTCACCCAACTCATTGACTTGGGAATCAACACTTTCATTACTTTGATTTGCATTCTTAGGAGATTTCCTTACCTATTTCTCCCTCATTTGACTTTTGATATTGTCAACATTTAATTCTTTTCATCTTCAATTCTTTTGTGGTTCATATAGTTCTTGGTAAGATATCCAAGTTCTGTACATACAAAACATCTCTTTGTAGTGTCTCTCTTCCTTGTGTGATGTTTTATGCAATTAGCTCCAATGTTGCCAAAATCACAATAGTAGTGATATCTACACCATGTTGTGTAATCCCAACCAAATATAGCATTTATAATTTGTTATTATGTGTTCTATTTCTGGTCTTACATTCTAAAGATTTGTGTCCTTGTTCATTGCAATTGTGACACTTTCCTTCAAACTAAGGTTTCTCTATGCATTCACTTTATTTATGTCTTGGTTTGTTGCAATTTTAACACTTTTTATTGAATTTTGATTTACCATTTCTCCAACACATGTTTGATGTATGTCCTTCCTTTCCACAATGATTACATGTAGGCCTTTTCTTCTTTTGATCTCCTTGCTAAGATGCCTCGCCTTCTTCTATGTATCCTAATCCAATTTTCCTCTGTGTCTAAATTGAGTTTTCTCATTCAATTGGTTCATGCTTTCCTAATATTCCATCATCCTCTCATTAGTTTTCTTCTCTATGCTAAGGTCATTCTGCAATCTTTCATTCTCTTTCCTCAAGTTAATAAGCTCTTGATTTGCATCATTGAGGTGATCAATAAAATATCTTTGCTGAAAAGATAATTGATTAATTTAATTTTCCTTTTCTTCTATTTCTTCTTTGGCTTTGTCCTTTTTTCTATGACTTTAGATAATCTGACTAATTGAATTTCCTGTTCTCTCTTCAACTTTATGATTTCTTCCTCAAGAGTAAGATTCTTTTCAAGTAGATCTGTGATTGTTGCATTAGCTTCATCTGAACATCTTTCTTGAAAAATGTCTTCAATTCTTTCTTCAATGTAGAGATTGTCATTCATCTATGCTACAAGATCTTTTCTTTTATTCAGGTGTAGAGAGTTGTTCCTTCATTTTCTTGAATTGATCCATGGCCAATGATAGATCCATCTCTTCATTTCAATAGCTTTCTACAGTCTATAGACTTCCATTATTTTTGATTTTTTCTTAAGCTACTAAACTTTTGATGTGAGAACCTAAGCTCTAATAACAATTGTTGGAAATGTATTATAGACTAGGTGACTAAGGAGCAAGGGGTTGGGGGGACAATAAAACTTATACTTTAATTCATCAATTAAACCACCACCACATAATTTGATCTAATTGCATGCATGAAAGAATGAAAGCAATAAAACATTAATAACATTTTGACACAATATTTGTTAATGCAAAACCCTTCCAAATAGAAAGTAAAACAAGGGTGGGAATGATACCCACAAGGTTTATTACTATAGTATAAAGTTAGCCTATTAAAGTTATAATTGATCACTTTTGATGATCTACCCTGTTAGGAGCAATAAGGATTGTTAGGTCAACCTTGTGAAAGGATTTACAACATAGATTGAAGTATGCACTCTATTAGGGGATTTGGAATGAGACTATTAAGTCCACCTTGTTAAAGGATTTGACCAATGCACCTGTTAGGATGAATCAATGATTGATCTCTGATCTACAACTCAATTTGCTAAATGATATTCCTTTGAATAAAAAATCACCTTTCTATGATAGGCAAGTCACTTCTTTTCCTTATACTACTTGTAGCCTTCTTTAATTCATACTCATGCTTCTTACTTCTTTAATATTACTCAGTCTAGATATGAAAAGATATTTTTCATATATATACCAATCCAATAAATTGTCTTTTGAAGTTAGCTACAATACCAAATTCAACAATCTTCACAATGTCGGCTCACTATTGTAACTTAGATTTTGAAGACCACTTTGGTGAAGTTTTGACACTTGGTAAGACTTATCAACACTCAAAAAACTCTGGCACTCGATTGATGTAGATGCTCAATCCATACTAATCACTTGGGGCAATAAGAACTCAGTCAACACTAGATGACTTGACAAATAGTGAAGAACTTGGTAGACTTGATTGACATTGAATGGATCGATCAACAGTACCTTTGTTCACTTCATTAACACTACAAGCTCAATAGACACTACAAAACTTGGTTAACAATGTAGTTTTCCTTAGATACTTGGTAGATACTATGAAGCTCGACATGAACTAAAATCTATCTGATTAGCTTAATTGCAACTAAAACACTTGGTTTTTAATGCTAGCAGTATGATAAGCTTGGTAGAAACTTTAGAGCTTGATAGCAATGTAACCAACTGACTAACTATTAAGTCACTAATAGAAAAATGATTTGAACATTAGGTCGACATTTTCCATATGACATCTCTATAACACCTTTTCAACATAATAAGCCTGAGATATAGAGTCAATTCCATGTTCTTCCCATCTCTACAAATTTTTATACCAAGAATTTATTTTACTTCACCCAAATCCTTCAATGCAAATGAGTTTTATAACTATTGCTTCAAGCCCATAATGTGATCCATGTTAGATGCCACCAAAAGTAAATCATCAACATGTAAAAATAAAATAATATCATCATCCAACCTCTAAAAATAAACACATTGGTTTGAATGACACTAATTGTATCCATGCTTAATCATCAAACTTTCAAATTTGATATACCATTATCAAGGTGCTTTCTTCAAGACATAATAATTTTCTTCAATTTGAACACTAAATTATCCTTATCTTTGACCTCAAAACCTTGTGACTATTCAATAAATATTTCCTCTTCCATATCACCATGAAGAAATGTTGTTTTAAGATCAAGTTGTTTCAAATTCAAATCTTTAATAGACACAATACTTAAATCAATATGAGTAGAAGACATTTTAACAAAAAGAGAGAACATCTCTTCAAAATTAGTGCCCTTATATTTGTACAAATCCTTTTAAAGTGACTTAGATTTAACTATTTTCTTACCTCCATCATCTTCTTTCAGCCTATAAACTGATTTATTTTGTAAAGACCCTTTACCTATGGGAAACTAACATAATGCCAAAGTTTCATTTTTAAGAAAGGAGTCCATTTCATATATCATTGCATACTCCCACTAAATCTTTATATCTACCTACGAAGATTCATCATAATCTTTTGGTTCTCAAACATCGGTTAGTAAAATAGAGTACAAAGAGAGAGAAAATCTTTTAGGAGGTCTACTCTTTTTTTTTTTTTTAATTATCTAATATTTACTAAAGTTTTTTTTTGTTGTCATTCCAAAGCACGGGGGACCACTGGGACATCATCTTTTGGAGTATCATCCTCTAGGACCATTGCAATAGATCTTTGTGCAACACTTTATCATTGAATATGACACCCTTATAGATATGTGAGGGATTATGGTCAACCAAACTATGCCCTTAAGTGGCAATGAAATATTAACAAATTAGGGTTATGTCAATTTGACGTGCAATTTTCAACTTGTTATGAACTTTCTATCAAAAAGTTGATAGAAAAGAATCTCTAAGAAATTGAATTTAGTTTCTAAACTACTAGGCCTTAGCTGAGAAATAAAACTTGATTGGTCAAAATTTTAAATATTAATTCAATAGCACAAAAAATTTAAGATAAAAATAAGAATTAGACATATGTGTGACCACCTTAATCAAAATCAAATGATAATATTTTTAAATAAGATTCTAGATATTAGACTCATTTACAAATGTGGCACACATTTTTGGGTATTTTTATTCTAAATAAATAATAAATTATTTATTTTCTACTATAGTATTTTTGGAATAAAGACACTCTTGTGTCTAATCGCCTTAACTTATTCAAAACTCTACAAAATTTTATTTTATTATTTTTTCCTTATAGTAGAAGAATCATAGAATGTGGTACATCTTTTAGATTTTAAAAATGTTGTAGCATTTGAAAGTTATAGTTTTTTTAAAATTAGTGTGTCAATCAATTCTTTATATGTAACTCCATTAGAAAATAAGTAATAATTACTTACTAAACTCTTAATTTGACACACATTACATTTATTGAAAGCTAAGAACATTCTTAATAAACCCTTTTCATTTCATCAAATTTGGGTGAAAAAAAGTTGTCAGCTACATGTTTCAAGTAAAAAATACACAAGAATAAGCAAAAAACACATTTTTGGGACATTTTTAAAGTTGACCATGTAGGGTTTCTACCCAAAGGTATAATAGGCCTTATAAAGGTATTAGTTTTTAGGTTTGGATTTAGAATGGGTAAAAAAAAAAGTTGGAATAGATTTTCAAATGCTTTGAGGTATTTTAGAACTACACAATTTTCAAGTCACCACTTTTTGGCACACCATGATCCTACACATACCCTTATTCTTACAATTTTATGATTTTTAAAATCTTAATATCTATATCCAAATTGATGAACATCATATCAAACAAATATATATTTCTTTGATGTAGGTTCTCGCTTGGTCCTATTTTCAGAATTTACATGTGCAAAAGATTCACAACAAAATGTTCTTAGAAAAGAAGAACTTACCTTATTGTATGTCCATGCTTCCTCTAGAATACGATAACAAATAGGAATAGAAGGACCTATATTAATTATATATAGTAGTGTTTACAAAATCTTTCCCCATGTTTAAGGGAATCCCAACATGCAACTATGTACTTCCACACTCTATTATTGTCGTGTTTATGCATTTAGCCACTCCATTGTATAGTAGAGTCCTTAGAACTCGTTTCTATGTAGGAATACCATTAGTAGAGCAATAATCTTTTAAAAAAAAACTAGAAATATTCACCACCATTATTAGATCTAAAATTCTTTAATCTTTTACTAGTCTCATTCTCAACCAAGCTTTTCTATTTTTTTAAAATCTTTTAAATACTTTAGATTTCTATCTAGGAATGTAAACCCATATCTTTTTGGTTGCACCATAAATGAATTAAATATAATGTAGAGAGAAAAAAAGGGAAATGTTGTAATGTAGAGCCTAATTAGACTTAGAGGTTAATTCAACATAGTTTCCCCTCATATTATTTCTATGGGGCTTTGGGGGTATTGCCCCAAAGATGAGGGCAGTGACCCCAAAGAAAAAGGTGTCAACTTTTATTTTTCTATTAGACGACTTATTTTCTATTTGAGTCTTTATAGATAAATTTACTTTGGTTAATAAGAGAAAATTATATTTAGTATAGTAGTCATGATATTATGATTATGTGATTCTTTATCAAATAACTTAATATTATGCAAGAGTTTTATGATTCCCATGGAAGGAACTTAATCCAAAATATAATATTATTTTAAAAATAATAATTGTTATGTTAAGGTAGATAATTTGAGTACAATCCAATAATTAGTAGACATCTTTTGACCATTTGTATATTTTGAATGTATTTTCAATTAGGTATCTCTCAAAATATTATATTATAGTATGCAATCATTATTGGATATGCTTCTTATTAGGGAGTTTTACAATTAGAGGCAATGTTGTAAGGATTTGAATATTGATGTGTACAAATGGTTTTAACACACACACACACACACACACACACACACACACACACACACACATGTCTATGCTTATGTATACATACATACATACATACATACATGTATGTATGTATGTATGTGTGTGTGTATATATATACTTGTTATTGATCTCTAAGCCTTGTTTCCTATTAGCATCCAACACTTAGTCATTTTCCAGGTAGTTTAGGATGGTCTTCACTATGACTAAGGCATCTAGAGAAGGTTGAGTACATGGACTTGTTTATATTTCATTACATGTCAAGCAAGTCAAAGGTTTCTGAGCACCCTAGTAGAGACCAAGTTACTATATATTTTGAGTAAAATATATGAAGACTAAATGATGTAATATTTACTTATGCCTAGTGAGGTAGTATATGCCAAGCCTATTGAAGCTGAGAGATAACATGAATGTTAGTTGTGACCAAGTGTCAAAAAATTTAGTTTCCAAGTAAATTGATTCTGGCATATGTGTTTTTAGTGGTACAAACACTTAAGTAAATCATTTTGGCCAACTTCTTTATGACATTTATGAATTGTAGAGACAACCAAGGAGAAAATTATGCATTTTTTTAGAAGGCATTAAACCTAAGAAGGGCATATTAACCAATTAGAAAATTAGAAGGGTTAAATGGAAAAAGAATGCATTGTGGATTGTTGATTATGATCTAGAAACTTTCAAAATTGTCTCTCTAATATGGGATATAACCCTAAATCAATGTGTGTGAATGAGATGGAAGTGTGAAGGAGTGAATGAGCTAAGGATAGAGAATGGAAGGTTAAGTTTGATAAGGAGATCAAACAGAAAAACCTAGTAGTAAAGGGAAGATTAGAGAAAAATAGATAAAGAGATTAGATTAAAGAATTGATGAGAGAAGATCCATACTTATCTTTATGAGAGAAAATTGAGGGATCAGGTACTAAGACATTCTAACCATGAATCATGGAAAATCTCTTAATAGAGTGGTTTTAATAGACCTTGTTAAATCTAATAAGAGAGTGCTTACTCCATTCTAAGTTTTAAATCCTTTAATCAAGGTAGACTTAACATTCTTGTACATTACTTTTAACCGAACAGGCCCCTCGCTAGGTAAATCATGGAAATTTATCAAATTGTAGCCCTAACAGGAGAAATTTATTGTTGCAACAGTATATATTTGTGGTTATCATCCCTAGCCTAGTTTTATCTTTAACTTCCAGGGGTTTCTAGGTTACCAATTTTTTTTTGTTATGTGTTTCTATTTTCATGGATGTTATGCTCAAATTGATTTTATTTTAGTACTATAGTTTATGACTATATGGTATGAGATTTTAGATATGAGATGGATTAGGAGTAAATGTAGTTGATTTATTATCTTGTTTAAGGAGCTAAAATTTTTATAGATCCTTATTCACCCCCCTATATCTTGTTTCCTAATACGACTTCCAATAATTGGTATTAGAGCATAGTTCTCTTTAAAGAAGTCTATCATCTTGAGAGGGTAGATCTTAAAGATGGAGGCTAATGCTAATGAATTGGGAAAGATCATTGAGAATTAGATGATTGAAATACAAATCATATTGCAACAAGTTGAAGTAGAAAAACAAGGGGTAAGGAAATCCTTAAAGAAAAGGAAAGACATGGTCATTCAGTAGAATGATATACTATATAAGGAAGTAGATACCAAAGGATTGATAAACAATGGGAATTTAAATGAAAGTGATGTATCCATAGCATACCTATTGTAAAAGAAGAGAATTCAAAATGAAGAAGTTAAGGGATTAGAAAGAGAGCATGAAATCCAATCTATAAGGCTATGTGTTCAGTGACTGAACAAAAGAAGAAAGATAAAGAAGACAAAATAAAAATGGCTACTAGACTTGAAGAAAGGTCATCTAATGTGTAGAATATGATAAAAAATTGGCTATCCATGATGAATCAATTGTTACTTGCAAATCAAGAGCTAAGAAGAAAGCACATGGTGATTAAAAATCTAAGATCACAGAGTGCTCTGCTAATGAATGATTTTTGAGATCTAAGAAAAAACTTCTAGAAAGAATGAATAAACTTAGTGAAGTTATCACATACTTTAAAGAATTCATTAGATCACAAAGGGCACCTAGTGACACTTCTAGTCTAGAACATATCAGACACTCTTCATCAATTGGGGAAGGAGAGTCATCCAAGAGTGGAGAGAAAAGGGTTTAAAAAACAAAAGGAAAACCTACATGTCATCATTGTGGAAAAGTATGACACACATCAAATATCTACATAACCATGAATGGTATGCAAAACTCTAAACTCAAGTTTATTGCTTGAATTGTTTTAATTGGAAGAAACAAGGATACCAAGCATATGAATTCAGGCCAAAGATAAGTGATACACCTACCACACCTAGATTTCAAGGGCATTGCTACATCTCTCAAGAATGTCGACATAGAGCTCAGGAATGCAAATCTTAAGAAAAATCCAACTAGACATCTAAAAGGAAAGAACATGCACCTAAGCAAGGTAACTCTTACAATTGTGATTACAAAACATGGTATAACTATCATTATTATGGAGAATATGGACACATTCTAGAAAATTGTATTAAGAAATATTTCAAAGGAAACAATAAGAAATGGTTGAATTGAAGCTTATTTTGCTTTAGTTATCTCAAGGTTGGTAATGTTAGTAAGAACTACAAGACCCAAGCACTAGCACCAAGAAACAAACACATCAAATGAAAAGGAAAAATTGACATAGACCAAACAAAGAAGGAGATGAATTTAACCTGGAAAAATATAGTAGAAGTCGGAGGTAGTGGATCAAGCAAATCTAAGATCACCCAATCTAATGGATTAGGTGATCACACCACATCCACTTACGAAAAGAAGGTATATATGGAACTATACACTTGAATGATATATTATACACCAATTTCTAACAAGAAATGTGATTAAAAGTCCATATCAACATGAATAAAGATCCACCAACATAGACCTAATAGAAGAATTGGGCAATGGAATCAATTACACTATCAAGTGTCGAGCATTAGTAATATTGTATGTATTGAGTGAGCATTTCAATATAGACCAAAAGTTTACAACATTAGACTGAGCTAGTGTATTTGAGAAACTAAAAAGCACAAACCTGTATTAGCCTTTTGTAAAGGAAAAGGCTAAAAAAAGTCCAACTATTCACCTTTAATGACATAAAATTGGCATTATTATTTCAGATTTGTAAATGAAGTAAACTAATGAAATGTGTAGAAATGGATGAATTTTAGGATTATAATTTTTATTAATTATTTGAAATAAGAATGAATACATTTTCCTATTTTTAAAGATAATTTTTTAGCTGCTGAAAAATGCTAAAAATAGGGGTCTAGTTCCCACCACAAAACTATATGGAAATAATATTATTTCCCTTTGATCTTAGACTATATTATAGATAGAACAATCAAAAATATAAATCATCCTTAGAGCTATAATTTCTTAGTTATAATTATTCAAATCTCAACTTACCTAAAATTGATAGTTTTCATCTCCCACCACATTTTTCAAAACAAATATATTTTAAATAGGAGAAAATTTATACATTCTAGAAGAGGACTCTCTCCTCTAGAATGTAATATAATTTTTAATTTTTTGATATAATTTTTTTTCTCTCTCAAAACTCACATCTTTTCAAGTGTTAAAATATGTGCTTGTAGAATTTTCTAATTACAATATACTATATATAATTAAAACATTATAAACTCTATATGAGAATATTCTTGACTATGAGATCTATAAAATGGTGTTTATATGTTATTAAAAAATATCATAAAAAATAGTAAGAGTTATTGAAATGCCACTTTTTTGAAATAATTTTATTTCTTTAGTAATTGGATACAAACTAGTATAAAACATGAATTTAATTTAGACATTTCCAATTGGAAAAGTCTGAGACTATATATAACTTAGCTAAAATGAATTTATCTAGATTATATGGTGGAACAAAATTAAATTTTAGATAGAAATACTCAAATTTAGTCATTCTAATAAGTCAACCTAAAAGGTGACACATCTTTGTACTTTTAGGTATTGACTGAGTCAACTAGTAGTAACTAAGTGCGAACACAACATGTGAAGGTTGAGACAACTACTATGCACCTACTTTAGTAGAACACATTTATTATAGACCTAAATTGAAGGTATATATCAAATATTAATATTCATTTTAATTCACCTAGTGATTTCAATGCACTGAGGTGATTAAAGATATTTTAGCAAAAGAAAAAGAGAATCACAACATGTCATTAGCAAGATTTGGAAAATTCAATATGGTTTTATAGTGCCGAGTTTAGTTGATTTTGAAATTGTTGAAGAGAAGTTGCTTAAAACCTAGTTTTGAAAATGAAATCCACTGCATTTGTATGTTGGATACAATTTTCTAATTGTGTGTTGTCTTTGATGTTACACAAATGTCATTTCAGTTATCAGACAGTGCTTACCAAGCTTAGTTGGTCAGCAAGGCAATTTTCTTTGTGTACCGAGCATTCTTGGAGATTACTCTGTAAAGTCAGTATCTATCAAGCTAACTAGAGTGTCAAAGGAAATTGCAACAAAAAGTACTGTTAACCAAGCTCTCATGGTTAATGAAGGAAAGATAGTGTTCATCGAGTTCACTCGGTCTCTAAAGGATTTTGTAGGATTGCAGTGTTAATCGAGCCTTTGTTGGTTAACATAGGAAATCATTTTAGGATTAGTGTTTACCAAGTAGGGTAAGCCAATGAAGGATTTTGTTGATTTGAGAAATAAAGTTTAATTATTTCAAGCATTGATTCCAGTTGACTGAGGTAATGATTATTGATAATTGTAAGTTGTAATTGAGTAGACTTGATAATCTGAATGGTATATATGAAATGTCAAGTTGAGAATTCTAAATGTTTGAGTGAGTATGCAAGTGTATTAATTGTTTAAAGAGGAAAGTGTGAGAAAATTTGAAGGATGGTCAGATATCCTTGAGGAGCAATAAAGTTATATTCAATCAGGAAGGATCTAGTCTAAAGCAGAACATAAATCTATAATTGGCAAATTCAGTTGCATCTCATTTAGGTCATTTCATTGTTACTTTCTTACCATTGTAGCAGTGATTCAAAATCTCTTAACAAAGTAGGTTTAATAGCCAGTTGTAAATCCTCTAATGAGGTGATAGTTTCATTGAATTGTTCTAAAGACCCCTTGCAAGGCCACTCCTTACAGGGTGATTAAATCCTCTAACAAGGTCACACCTAATAGTGTGTTTTGTAACCTTTAACTAGGTTAGATCCTAATAGGGCTCACTTCAAAAGAGTGAAAATTAGTAACTAGTTACTTGGTGGTTTTTCCCATATTGGTTTCCATGATAAATATGGTGTCTCATGTGTTCATGTTATTCTTTTATGGTTGCATGTTAATCACTATGAATGTTTAAGATCTGTTAAAATTAACATACACTACATTTACCAAGTTACAACATTTTAAGTATATTTACCAAGTGACATCAGTTAATAGTTTTATCAGACATCTAAGGGATCTATGGATTTATTTTTGTGGTAATTGATTCACCACCCCTCTTAGTTACTCCATATATATATATATATCCAAAAATTGGCATTAGAGCCCTTCTTGGTGCTTGCAAGAAAGGTTTCAAGAACCTAAGCTAAAGATCAGGATGTCTTACAAGAAAGAAATTCTAAGGTTTAATAGAGATAACTTTTTAGGATGGTAGGGTCACATGAGACATCATCTTGCTTCCATTGGTGATATATGATTGAAATACCTTGATGAAGAATATACAACTCCTTCTGGTACATTATCTGTTAATGACATTGTTGAGAAGAAGACTCATAACACCATGATGATAGACATTGCATCTGCTCTTTGAAGCTATCAATATTTTGATGATATTAAGGACTACAAAACTACCTTTTAAATGTGGAACAAGCTAAAAGATATCTATGGTGGTGATGACAATGTGAGGAGAGCCAAAGCAGAAAGCCTCAGGGGACAATTTGATCAGATGAGAATGAGAGAGGATGAAAATATTGCAAAATATGTTGAGAGGATCAAAGCAAGTGTCAGTGCAATCAAAGCTTTTGGAGGAGAGATCAAGGAAGAAACAATTGTAAGTAAAGTTCTTAGAATATTGCTTCCCATTTATGCAATTAGAGTATCTGCAATTCAAGAAAGAAGATGGGAGACAAATCATAAGATAATTTTGGATACCCTGGTAGAAAGATTGATAGCCTTTGACCTAGATAACTATGATAATTTTGTTCCAGCTTCCAAGAACATTGAATTAGCATTTGAGGCCAAGCTTTCACTTAAGGAAAAAGGAAAGAAAATAAAGGACATTCAGTCAAAAAGTGAAGAAGAATCAGAGGAAAGTTCTAACAATGATCTTGAAGTTATTGAAGCTCTACTTGCAAGAAAATATTCTAGAGGTAGATGAAAATACAAAGGTAAAGTTCCCCTAATCTATTTTTCATGTGAAGAAATTGGTCATATTGTAGCCAAGTGCCCAAAAAAAGCTAGCAAGGATGAGAAGAAAGGTCACAAGTGTAATGGCAAGAAAGATTTCAAATAATTTAAGGATAAAGGTAAGAAGACATGTTTTATAGCTAAGGATTCTAATAATAGTGAAGATGAAATAGTTTACATTGCTATGAAAGATGATGATGATCATGAAGATAAGATGGCACTTATCTCTCATGTGAGAAAAAATGAGACATGGATCATAGATAGCGGATGTTCACATCATATGATTGGTGACAAAACAAAGTTTGAACACTTTCAAGACTATGATGGTGGTAGTGTAAGTTTTGGAAACAATGAACCTTGTTGAATAAAAGGAAGAGGTCAAAATGTGATAATGCCTATTGGGTTGAAGGACTAAAACATAATTTTTTGAGTGTGACATAGCTAATCAACATTGGATTCAAGGTGGAATTCATGCATTGCAAGGCAAGATTGCTGGATGACAAGGGAAAATTGATTGGATTAGGCAAACAAACAAAAGGTAACTTGTTTTATCTTGATCTTGGTGAGTGCTCATGTTTTATTTCTCAAGTTGAAGAAAGTTGGTTATGGCACAAAAGGTTACGTCATGTAAATTTTGATAACATGGTGAAAATAAGAAAATTTAGGAAAGGAAGAGGCATTCCTAGTTTGAAGAAACCTAATGTTGGTCTATCCAAGAATTGTCAGATTGGTAAAATGGGAAAGACTAGTTTTAAGAGTATAAACTATTAGTTTGAAGATATTTTGGAAATTGTGAATACTAATTTGTGTGGACCTATTGGAATTAAGAGCTATAGTGGTGAAAAGTTCTTCATTATTTTTGTTGATGACTACTCTAGAATGATGACTGTTATGTATCTAAGAGAGAAGCAAGAAGTATTTGAGAAATTCAAATGGTATTTTGCAAGAATAGAGAAGGAAACAGGGAAAAGATTGAAATTCTTAAGATCAAATAGAGGTGGTGAATTCATTTCCAATGAATTCAATAACTTTTGCATTGAAAGAGGAATCAAAAGATAGGTATCAACCCCTGGAACTCCCAAGCATAATGGAATAGCTGAAAGGAGGAACAGATCTATCATGGATTTTGCAAGGACTCTAATGATTGAAAAGAATATTGCTATCAAATACTGAAAGGAAGCTATCAGCACTGTAGTTCATACCTTAAACTAAGTACAGTTGAAGAAGGACTCATTCAAAACTCCCTATGAGTTATGGTATGGCTATAAACCTAATGTAAGTTCCCTGAAAGTATTTGGAATTAAATGTTACATTTTGAAAGAATTTAGAAAAGACAAATTTGATGTGAAGGGTGATGAAGGTATATTTTTAGGATATTCTTGCAAGAGTAAGGCATATAGATGTTTAAATTTGTCTACTCACAAAATCATAGAAAGTGCACATGTGAAAGTTGATGAGTTTGCAGAAAGGAACCAAAAGATTATAAGAGATTTGTTTACATTGAACCTGATACATTGCCAGACACATCTGTCAATAAGGAGACTTCTACTACTGAATCTTCCTCAATCACCAAGTTGCAAGAAGTTCAAACTAAGTCACGAGGACCCGAGTCACATTCTAAAGCTATCGAGCCATCGAGTCTGAGTAGCTAGAACTTGAAATTCAATTTCAAGAGGATGACAATGCAATTCATTTAAGAGGCATGGAACCTATATTGGCCAAGTATATCAGGAGGCATCATGCACCAGATCAGATTATTGGAGACAAATAAGAAGGTACTATGACAAGAAGTAAGCTAAAAGGTACATGTTTACTTACTAATTTTGAACCTAGAAATGTCAAGGATGCATTGGAAAATGAAAGTTGGATTGACACTATGAATGAAGAGATAGAGCAAATAGAAAAGAACAAAACCTGAACTCTTGTACCTAGACTTAAATATAAAAATGTGATTGGAAAAAAATGGGTATTTAGGAATAAGTTGAATAAAGATGGTAAAGTATCAAGAAACAAAACTAGATTGATGTGTAAAAGATATTCTCAAGAAGAAGGAATTGATTATGGTGAGACTTTTTCTCCTGTTGCAAGATTAGAATGTGTTAGGACCTTACTTGCATATGTAGCACATAAATGATTTAAGGTATATCAGATGGATGTTAAATCTACATTTCTCAATGGTATTCTTGATGAAGAAGTCTACATTGAACAACCTGAAGGTTTTGTTGATCTAGATAAAAGGGACATGGTCTGAAACAAGCTCTTAGAGCATGGTACGAGAGATTACATAACTACCTTATTTAGATTGGTTTATAGAGAACTAATGATAATAGTAGTTTGTGCATCAAGGAAGGACCAGACAACAAGATTGTTTTGGTAGAAATATTTTTCGATGATACTTTGTTTATAGGGAATGATGATCTATGCAAAGAATTTTTAGAGAAAATGAAAAAATAATTTGAAATGTCTAGGTTTGGTGAAATTAAGTTCTTTGTTGGTCTTCATATTCAACAGAGAAAGAATGGTATCTACATCACTCAGTCTAAGTATAGCAAGGAGATGCTCAAGAAATTTGGTATGGAAGATTCAAAACTAGTTGGAACCCCCATGTGTATTTGACTAAAGCTTAACAAAGATGATGATTCAAAAGAGGCAGATCAAAACTTATACAGATCAATGATTGAAAAATTATAGTATGTAGTTCATACAAGGCCTGATATTGCTCTTACAGTTGATATAGGGGTAAGATTCTCGGCAAAATCCAAAGAAAATCACATGATGGCAATCAAAAGGATCTTGAGATACTTGAAAGGCACTAAAGATTATGGCTTGTGGTATAAACTTGGAGGAAATCTGAACTTAAAAGTATTCACTGATGTTGATTGGGTAGGAAATATTGATGATAGAAAGAGTACAAGTGGTGGAGCATTCTTTCTTGGAAAAAGATTGGTATCTTGGACAAGCAAAAAGTAGAATTACACATCCTAATCTATAGCTAAAGTAGAATATGTTGTAGTAGCAATGAATTTTTCTAATATTGTTTGGTTTAAACAGTTGTTGGAAGGCATGAAGGTTGAGATCAAAGAACTAGTTCTTATGTTTTGTGATAATACAAGTGCAATTAACATATCAAAGAATCTAATAATGCATTCGAAAACCAAGCACATTGCCATAAATTATCACTTTTTCATAGAATTGGTGTAGGACAAGGAGATCATATTGGAATATGTCCATACATAGAATAGATTGCAAGCATATTCACCAAGCCATTACCTAAGGATGCATTCTTGTATCTAAGAGGTAAGTTAGGGGTCATTCCCCTATCTGAAGCTCACTAAAATAAATTTTTAGTGATGCATCAATAGGAACCAAGTTGAAGATCTATTTGTTGATACAAAATGGTCAAGGGAAAATTGCATATGAATCAATACTCAAAGTACATTGATACTCATGTGGTATGTGTTGTCTTTGGCATGTGTTGTCAAAGAGGGAGAGTTTACTATCATATCTTTCTAAAATTTGTTTGAGGGAGAGTTTGATGTTTGGAAATGAAGCTATGTAATTCCTTGATAGAGAGAGATTACTACATTAGAGAAGTTTGTGACATAAAATCTAAGAGGGAGAAAATAGCCATTACCTAAGGATGCACTCTTGTATCTAAGAGGTAAGTTAGGAGTCATTCCCCTATCTGAAGCTCACTAAAATAAAGTTTTAGTGATGCATTAATAGGAACCAAGTTGAAGATCTATCAATTGATATAGCATGGTCAAGGGAACATTGCATATGAATCAGTACTCAAGGTACATTGATACTCATTTGGTATGTGTTGTCTTTGGCATGTGTTGTCAAAGAGGGAGAGTTTACTATTATATCTTTCTAAAATTTGTTTGAGGGAGAATTTGCTGTTTGGAAATGAAGTTGTGTAATTCCTTCATAGAGGGAGATTATTGCATTGGAGAATTTTGTGGCGTATAATCTAAGAGGGAGAAAATTTTTATGTTAGAGAAAGACTTGTTTTCAAATTTCATTATGCTATGACATGTGTTGCCATCAATACCAAAGAGGGAGATTGTTGGATACAATTGTCTAATTGTGTGTTGTCTTTCATGTTACACAAATGTCATATTAGTTATTAGATAGTGCTTATTGAGCTCAGTTGGTCAGCAAGGCAATTTTCTATGTCTACCAAGCATTCGTAGAGATTACTCTATGAAGTCAGTGTCTACTGAGCTAACTCGAGCATTGAAGGAAATTGTGGCAGAAAGTAGTGTTAACCAAGCTCTCATGGTTAATGGAGGAAAGTTAGTGTTCACCAAGTTCACTCGGTCTCCAAAGGATTTTGTAGGATTGTAGTGTTAACCAAGCCTCTATTTGTTAACACAGGAAATCATTTTAGGATTAGTGTTTACCAAGTAGGGTTGGCCAATGAAGGATTTTGTTGATTTGAGAAATAAAGTTTAATTATTTCAAGTTTTGATTCTAGTCAACTGAGGTAATGATTATTGATAATTGTAAGTTGTAATTGAGCTGACTTGATAATTTGAATGATATATATGAAAGGTCAAGTTGAGAATTCTGAATGTATCAGCAAATATGCAAGTGTATTGATTGTGTAAAGAGGAAAGTGTGAGCGAATTTGAAGGATGGTTAGATATCCTTGAGGAGCAACAAAGTTATATTCGATTAGGAAGGATCTAGTGTGAAGTAGAACAAAGATTTGTAATCACCAAATTCAGTTGCATCTCATTCAGGCCATTTAATTGTTACTTTCTTACAATTGTAGCAGTGATTCAAAATCTCTTAACAGAGTTGGTTTAATAGTCAGTTGTAAATCCTCTAACAAGGTGATAGTTCCATTGAATTGTTCTAAAGACCTCTTGCAAGGCCACTCCTTACAGGGTGATTAAATCCTCTAACAAGGTCATACCTACCAATGTGTTTTGTAACCTTTAACTAGGTTTGCTCCTAACAGGGCTCACTTCAAGAGTGTGAAAATTAGTAGCTAGTTACTTGGTGGTTTTTGCCATATTGAGTTTCCACATTAAATTTGGTATCTCATGTGTTCATGTTATTTCTTTTATGGTTGCATGTTAATCACTATGAATGTTTAAGATCTGTTAAAATTAACATACACTACATTTACCGAGTCATAACATTTTAAGTTTGTTTACTGAGTGATAGGAGTAAATAGTTTTATCAGACATCTAAGGGATATATGGATTTATTTTTGTAGTGATTGATTCACCCCCCCTCTCAGTTACTCCATCTATATTTCCAACATTATATCTGCAAAGGAAATGTTGAAAGAGATAAATGCACAAATTGAGAGGAATGATCAATGTCCTCCACCTAAATTCACAATGTACCTTGACATTGAGCATGTTTGGTGATGCATCTAGTGCCTTGTTATCTATTTCATCAAGAGTGTTAATGGTCCATGATGTTTAATCATGCTACATGTGCAAAATTGTAGAAATTGGAGACTATGAGTTATGAGAAGCTTATGAAAAGCTATATGAGAATGGAGTTCTAAAGGATGTGAACAAGATTATTGTTGAGAAAGTTACTCATGTCCTAGCATTTCTGAAAGTATTCAAGGTAGAATAGATCAAGATTGTACTAAATCAAGTTCACGATATGATAATATGGTTGGAAGGTGGATCAATAAATATTAATAAAGCAATAATTCACCAAGATAGTAGTTATCCTACCTTGGATAGACTAAAAACAATGAGATGTGACACAAAAGACATTGTTGAGAAATAGACGAAGGCCAAGTGGAATGGCCAAGGAATGCCAATTGTTGAGATTGGAGATCTGTTTATTGAGTTTGTAGTGCATGTAATTACACACAAACTATATCAGTCAAGCCAATTGAATAATGTTCCTTGTATTACAGTTGACCTAGGTTATAAGATTGTGAAGAATGATCATAGTTATGATCTGGTTGAGTTGTAGCTACAACAACTATCAAAGAATCTTGGAGAAATTAGGAAGGGATAGAACACTTCTTATAAGTTTGGATTTTTACTAGTTTGTATATTTTTCTATGTACATAGTTCATTCCCCAAAGTTGTCATGCTCACATTGGATAGGAGTAGACCAACTACTGAATAGATCAATGATCTTATTCAATAATTGGGAGAAAAGTTTGAATCCATTATGGGTAACTAATTTTATGAATTCAAGAAAAAAATGAAGAACATGATGAGAATACCAAAGTCAATGGTAGATCATTATTTTGATGATATATGCTTCATGGTAGATATTGACTTAACCTATGCCTAGGTAGTGTTACCAAGGGTTGCATGTCTGAGGCTAATCCAATATGAAGTTGATATAGATGAAGTCACTATACCAGTTACTACATTGTTATCCAAGGGGATAAACAAGAATGATGACCCTTCAACAATTATGAGTTAGCTAAGGTTAAAATGCTCATGCAAATAGAAGTGCCCAAGATGGAGAGAAAATGAAAGAAGATGATTAAATATCTTGACAGAAATATTGGCATAGGACAACTCTAGATAATAGAGGGAAAAGGAAAGGATGATGAATTTGGTGTAGAAGAAGAAGGAAAGAAATCAAAAGGAAAAGAGTTAGTATTTGTAAAACCCAAGAAAAAACAAAGGAAAATTATGATTGTTGATCCTAAGGTGAAGGGAGATCTAAAGAGAAATGTGAAGAAGGAAGTCACACCTCCTAAACTTGAGCCAAAAAGGAGAATAATTACTAGATCAAAGGAAGTTTAGTCCTTAGCTACTAAGACAAAAAGAAGCCCAATAAAGATGAAACATGTTAGAGAAGCTAAGTAGAGCCCACCTAAGAGGATGAGAAGAAAATTGGTGGTGACACCTAATGAAAAGGAGGGAGATGAAGAGGAAACCAAGTCTAATAGTTTGAGAAAACTTCAAAATGTTCATAAAGTACCTCTAATGACCATTAATCATATATGTGAGAAAATAAGAAATTTAGAAGACATAAAGGAATTAAGTAGATTAAATATGATTCTTTGAATGAAGTTGATCAAGAAAATATTTTAAAATAAGTAATGGATATGATGATAAATTTTAGATATACACCTATAAGATTACAAGAAGGTTATTCTTGAATATTTATATAATAAATTAGATGCTAAGTGGAAGTGGGCACTATCCACTAAGAGACAAATAAGAGAAACTAAAATGGCATAAACTATGCTTGATTTAGGAAAGACACATATGTCTATAGCCTTAAAATATTTTGTAGATAAATTTGTACCTAAAGAGAGGGAATACAAAATGTTGAAAAATAAATCTCATAAAGTTGAGAAGGAGAGCATTGTTATATGGAAGAAAGCATTTGGATTGCTAGATCCATTAGCTAATGAAGAAGAAGAGGAGGAAATAGATGTTGTAGAATTACAAGATGATGATGAACTTGATAAATTAGAAGAAGAAGTGAGAAAGTTGCTAGAAGGGATTGAACAATAGGATGTTGTCACTATTGAGGATATTCCTGATTGATCATCACCAAATCATAATATATTAACTAAGGAAGATTTGAAAAATGTTGAATCAAACACCTTAGAAACCTCTCTTCCAAGCACCAATCCAATATTTTTTATAGATACAAGAGTATCCACAAATTGAAAGTGCACCAAATGATGGTTTCCAAGTTACATCAATTATAGTTGTTCCTAAAATGAGTACCAAGAAATAGGGAAATGCAATTATTGTGCTTCCACAATATACTTATGTCATAGATGGGTAAATATATGAGAAAGATGAAGGTAGGCAGATAAAGTCAGTGGATC